>BHFW01000001.1:0-2875954 GCA_017312325.1 Pleurotus citrinopileatus
CCGATGTCGTCCTCATCTTTCCCCTGCATTAGACTGAATCTAATGCTTTGTTCCATTGTAGATACCTATTGCTGCAGACGTCCATGAATAACCTGAAAAGGCAGTATCCACAGGTCCTCTTGCAGATCAGGAAGGACATTTATGTGGCTGTGGTGTAAGTCTTTGTCCGGCATGCAGGATCCTTGCTGATTGAGAGATGGCAGGGAGTCAACGCCATACAAGAGTGTGGATATTGAGACTGTGAGCATGGAGGATGAGTTTGACACGGAGGCACTGAACAAGTGAGTAGAGAGCTGGAGCAGAAGAATCGGACCAAAGGCAAGCAGAAGGAGGAGGACAATGTGATGGAGCAAGAGTAACTGTATATAGGGGCGAGGCTCCTGTCAAAAAGGGGGCCAAGATAGGATACACATAGGGCTATCCCTGTTTAGAAACACTATGTACAAATATGGAATAGTGTTTGAGCTCCGATTCAATGGGGCATCAGTCATGTATGATTAGATCAGATACGCCGCCAAGCAGATTAGATTTGTGATTGATTATCAGAATGAGATTATCTTATCTAATCCTGTCCTCCGGATCTAATCGTACATCATAGATATCGAGAACCTTAGATTAGATTGGATCTATAGATAAGATCTTGGGACAAATTGATAAGATGGGAGATTATCTTATCTCATCTTGTTATTTATCCTATCTGAATTTAGGTACAGATCAGCTAGAAGCGCTTGAAATGCTTTGAAGGAATTCAAAGACAGCGGACAGCATAGTTGAAACCCAGTAGCGTCATTCAGACCCAGATATGGACAGCGGCAACTGTAGCTTTTGTATATGTTCGCTGGCTTTGAAATGCTTGGCAGGAATTTGCATGGCAATTCTAGTGCGGTGTGATGTGCTCATGTTGTGTTCTGTAATAAGCAGTCAGTCACTGTCAGTCACTGTACATAGTGGCCGAGGATGTCTGGACATCTCCACCAGGGTCTGTCCAGGGTGTGTCCGATGCTGTCGAGGCACTGTCAATTTCAATGTCAAAAGTGCCTTGTATGAACCTTCTAAAAGTATGTCGCAGCTGTCCAACCCTGTCCATCACTGCACAACTCCATTTATCACAGTCCCATTTTCGAGATGTAGCTAGATTGTATGCTCCTTAGATGCTATATTATATTTACTTCAGACCCTCTCTCTGCTGGTCTTGTCGCGACTCCAGAGGTGGCCCTTACATTGCCAACAAAATCAGGGACAATCTGTTGGTACCTGAACCCATGTATTTATCAGATCTTGATATCCAAATCACCCACTCACAATGATATAGAATCACAAAACAGCATATACTATTCACATTGCATCAGGAGTACTCCAGTATCCTGCTGATCCCGTAAGCTGTTGGTAGTCAGAGCAGGAGGGCAGCATCTCATCTTATGTAGCCACATCTTCCAGAAGAGCAGTGTTGCCTACATGCTCACATTGAAGCAGCTCGTAAATGTTGGGAATATCATACAAGGATGTAGCACACCAGCTGTACCTTGAGAGTTGCAAGAATCAAGGCTAGTGAGCAACATGCTGGCAACATGGACAAAACTTTGCAGGCTGCACGAGATGCTGAGCACATCTTCATAGAAAATCAAATTCTTGCAGGCTACAGCAGAGCAGTGGGAGGAACCATTGAAGTCACCAAAGCCAGCTACTGAGGGAATGGAGGAGTGCAGTAGTAAATGTAACCACATACACCATTCAAATTGGACATGAATCAGCTGGTACCACCAGTGTCCAGAGTACCTGGTAAGAGGGCAGCATCAACCAATTCTAGCAGCACATATTGCCCTCAGCTACCTTCCGCCCTGTATGTATCAACAGTGGTATGTTGTTGTTCAAATCTGGGCAGCATATACTGCCTGCTGGTACTTCCCTTGTTTCCTTTGCAGATCTGCTATCACTGTGCTCTGTTTAAAGTGCCTCCCCATAATCACAGGGCAGTACTCTGACATGGTTTGGGTGTCAGTGGTAGATACTGCCTAGTGGGACTCCCTGCCCTACCCACACACATAAAAAGTACTTTAGCAGGTCTGCTCTCACTATGTTTTATTTACAATTTTTTTACTAGGGAGTCTGCTGGACCCCACACAGACATGTGTACAGTACACACTGTATTTGTCTGCTACAACTATGTACCGCTACATTATGACTATCCTACCTGAAAGGGAAATCAAACTGTGTAATTGGTAAGGAATAAGAGAAATGGGCGCATCACCAAGGTGCATCCTCATGTAACAAACACAAAACAAAAGGTAAGATGAAAACGAAATCAAGCTTATGTAATCAAAAGGAACTCGTTCCGTTAGGTGGCCAACTGGCCCACCTACAATACTTCACTTCGTACTAGCAGGTATAGGCATTGAATATTGATGTATCACGGTTGCCCTATAACTACAGTGTATGATGTATCAGTGGTAGGTGGACCCCAGTCTTTCTGTAATTCATGGTAACATCTCTCTTAGTTTTTCAAATCCCACCATGGTCTTAACAGGCAATATTTATGGTAGATAAATACCATTCAACTTTCGAAGAACAGGTTCTAAAAGTAAGAAAAATGGGAAGGGTATCCCAAGTGATGCCAATGGTCACTCCGATGAGAGTGTGAAAAGAAGGTAATTTGAAGGTAATTCAACTATAGTTGGGAGGCGGATCATGGGGGAACTGAAATCTCTGTTGTGCTGGAGGGGTATCATGATACCCTACGAATGTTCTGGAGAGTAGACTGGTGACACATTTGGATAAAAGGTCGGTAAGTTGAGTCTTAATGTTGGCGCTCGGTGGGTTAATGGTAGGTATTTGATGGGTGGTGGAGGTATAGTGCTAGCGGGTGCCTCGTAGGCAGCCACTAATGGTTGTTCTAGGCCTTTGCGGAGGTGGCGCTGTCTTAGATACACAAAGATGCAGACCACAATTACACTAGGACCACAGCACAGATTGTGCCAAGGATGATAACAGTGATATTGGGTTGTTTCGAAGTGGTCCCTTGACTAGCACCACTTGTAGGCTCGGGCAGCAGAGTGGTAGGTGGTGATGGGAAAGATGACGAGGAAGATGGTAGGGAATGTAAAGGCGCGGTGACGGTGGAAGCTAGCATACTTCAGGTGGTTGAACCAGCAAGTAATATTAGTGTGTAACTGCAGGAACCCATGAAGTGCTAGGCTTACTCCACTATGTTACCGTCGGCACCAACAATGAAGAAGTTTTCATTGCTGCGGGAGAATATGCGGCCCCCACTGGGTTTCGTTATCTGAGTGATACTGCTATGGACGATGAAGGGTGTGAAGGATACGTACTCCGGTTCTGCTGCAGCAAACATGTACTGCCTTCGGTTTTGAAATATTAACACCGCTACGATTGAAACATTAAAATCGAACTTACCCTTCCGGAACGTTAGGTATGGTCACATTGACTACGAACGCAAGGGTAATATCTTCAAATTTAGAAGGACCTCTCCGCGGGTAGAACTGGAGTTGAACAGGATAAGGTCAAAAGGTTTGAAGTTATCGTGGTCACCCATCCTGATAGATAGCTGCATTGTCTGTCCGACCTGGATCGCCTCAGGGATCCCAGTGAAACGAACGGCCGAGGCTAAATTTAGAAGAAATAGGGAGAGTAGGAGTTATAGTTCTATATTATGAGTTTAGTACGATTCATAGTGCTCTAGATGGAAGACACTGACATCGACCAGCGGAGCATGCTCAGTCACAGGAAGAGGTAAGGAATGAGGGCACTGAGTCGGACTAGCGTCCACATCCCACCATGATTTCATATGCTGTTGAGTTCGGATAAGGTGAAGCGATGGTAGGTAGGCACTCGGACATGTGTGCTTGGTTTCTATACCGAATGGTCAGATCAGAGCAACCAAACTGTCATAGTTGCGTGATGAGAAATGTGAGAAATGGAACTGTGTTCATGGACTTTGAAGGTTTTAACGTGGATCGTCAGACGTAGACCATGGTCAGGCAAAATCCAGAACAAATCGTCGGGGGCAGGACCCAAGGGGCTCGCAAGATCACCGCCTTCGACAAAGACGACGGCCACATGCTAAGCTGGAGTACATAGAATTAGGACTCCATAATGCATTCTCCGAGAGTCATAATCCCAAAAGAATCGAGGACACGTCACTGGCAAGATTCCCAACTACAGAGGAATGATGTATTGACCTGGGAAAATCAACGGGCGCTTGAGATGTGCCAGACGAGTGGTGGATGAGCAGACTGCCTTGGGTACCATGAACCTCACCAGTAGCTCTCGTGAATGCTTGCGTAGATGAGTGCCGAGCTTCCTCTCAAAACCACACTGTGTGGCCAGCAGCGACGAGGACGCCGCGCCCACTAGCGATAACAGCTAAGTATAGACCCGATACAACAACTGCACAAGGTTGTGCGGTGGCAGCTGTATCAAAATGATAGTATACCGACATATTTAGATGGCAGATGTGCCGAATAGCGACGAACGAACGGTCCATCGAAAAGCTACCTCCGCTCCGGTCACAATTAAACAGGCTGCGCATACTCCGGGGGTGGATCGTCGGACCAATTCCGTACTGTCCGTGTGTTAGCCTGTATTTTCGCTCCTTTTTCAGTGGGTTGGTATCCAAAGGTGAACGCCGCTTCCCCGGATGTCAGGTCAACTTTGCTGGTAGAGGCATCTGACGTTGAAGATAATGCTTGCTCCACTGATCCTGGGGGGTGGGGAGGATAGCGATGGTGTAAGGAACGGGAGGTGATAGAGGGGGTTCTGTAGAGGCATAGCTGGGCGGCTCAATGAACAGCGTTCGGAGTCTACGTTGCCGTCTGTAAAGGACGACGAAGAGGACGACGAAGAGGACGATAACAGTAGGGATGAGCACACCGCAAACCGCACCGATAATTACGAGGGTATTGGTATGTTGCTCATTCGATTTGACAGCCACGGTGGAGAGTGATGGGGAAGGGAAGAGGGCATTTCAGTGGCACTTGGGCTAGATAGTGATTGCGTTGTAGCGGTGGTAGATCTTGTGAAAGGGGGGGGGGGCTTTAGCAAACGAGCACCATGAAAGAGACATGCTTCTACGTACTCAGGCATGGAGGTGCTGTTACTGCGAACATAGAAAGTGGTTGGATTACGCGAAAATGGTATACTAGAGCTAAAACGAAAGACGTCGGTGCCAAAATATTTGTTAGTTGAGAAATTTGCACTTCGGTTCAGTTGCAACGAGTGTATATAAACTGCTAACACGGTGTAAGGGGACGCTGAGGTAGTTAGATAAGATGAAAGAACTCACCCTTGCGGTATTGAGGGTATAGTGACGTTTGTAGAGAACTGGAAGGTGACATTGTCTATTCGCCGCAGAACATTTATACGGGCCTTCTCCTTCAAGATGACAATATCGAATGGGTTGGAGTTATCTCCCTTGTCCATGTGAACCATCAACTGAACTTCCTGGCCGACGTCAACAGAGTCTGGCATTCCGAAAAAACCGCACAGCGGTGGCCAGCGGAATCCAATAACATAATACTGGCACACTGGAGGTCAATGAGTAGGGCATACATTTTTACGGTCGGCCGACTTACCTCCACCAGTAGACCTTCATGGCCAGATTAACACGGAAGGGAAGATATCATGTCTGGGGCGACCTAAGGGACATCTTCATATGTATATTGGATTTTGCAGTAGCGACGGGCTGTGAACTCGTGGACTGGGGTTTGATTTAATTTTGGTCTGTACTGTTGTAATTCAGGTTTACATCAAACGTTGTAACATACCGGGCGAGGAAATTGCGATCAAAGTTCCTGACTCAATCAAAGTTACTTACGCGCTATTCGCCCGGGCGGTCTAGCAGATACGAAGGGCGCGGCTTGTGTGAAATGATGTGGTGCACGTTAAGGTTTAACCTTGGTCTGTCCACTTGGATGACGCTCTAGTCAACATCGACGGCGTCTGGAAGGGACTGGTAACCCTCCAATGCCAATCTGAGCCATATGTACGGACACTGAACGCCCAAAGTGCAGCGGAAGGACCACGGTCAGTCAGTTTGAGGACGGGTAAAACACGCCATACGCTCTGTGAGAAGGAACCCTTCGGAGGGTGTGAAGCCGGGGTAGACGTGGACAGTAAACAGATCGAAGATGAAAGATCTATAACCAAGGAAAAGGCCTTGAGGGAAGGTTCTAAGATTGCGCGCACTGTAAGGATAACATGCCACATGGTACAAGGACAACAATGTATATCTTGCTAAATCGTGCGTGACCGGTCGGATAGCGAAGTCTATTACCATTCACCGTCGAAGCCCAGGAAACCTATGCCCAATCAGGGCTGGGAAGATGGTGGACCCAAGTAAAACGCACCTGTGAGGAGGAATATATGGAAATACCTCTTCTTCTCTAATGACGCACACCAGTTCCAAGCGCTGGTCAACCTCCCATCGATACAGCTACCAGCATCGAAGAAATTGTCCGCGCCGGACCCGTCAAACCCATGCCTGAAGAAATCGCCGAGTATTTCTCGAGTGAGGTTTTCAGCGGACCCGAACTCGTCTTCTATATATGACCTAATGGCGGGTTTCTCTGCTAAGGACGGGATCTGAGAGAGGGTATTGCAGATAGGAAGGAGAATGCGATATATTTGAGTGTACTTGTCGATGAATAGAAGGGCGTTTGGGACGTTGTGGTCTCCCATGTGGATGACACTAGAGCCAATCCAAGTGCCTACACTCTGCTGAGCCCTATGAAGGATCGAGTGCATCATACGCGAGGTCTTTGGAGCAGCCTGAACACGGTTCAAGCCTTGACCGGTGTCGCGGAGGCGATACGATACGTTCTCCGAAAGCAAGTCCTGCTCAGCGAGGGACCACAAATGGAACATATCTACAACAACTCAAATTTACCGGGGGTATTGAAGAGAGAACGCAGACCTACCATGTAATATTTCACGCCAAAGGGTTAAGCTTTGCAAGACGTAAGCGTATTGCTTTCCGTGATCATGCGACAACCTAGCACCACCTTTCCCGCTACGAATAGCAAGGCTGCTCTTCGAGTCCTTTGCTTGAGTTGGGTGGAAGTACTGCTTCAGGTACGCAATCATCCGCTCGCAAGGATCCCGGTTTACGCGGAGAAAAGCGTGGTTATCGCCAATGCTGTATAGACACTGTCGAATATTCTCTTGCGAGAGACCCTTCCGCTCGTATTTGGTTGCCAGAGTTTCAATGGCACGTTCTTTAGATTTAATGTCCTTTTGGATGTCCCGACGCGACCGGCCTTCAGAGTATATCTCTTGTGTCGCTGCTGTGACCAATTTATCGCGAAGGATATCCGTGGCATCATGCTCTTCGAGAATGCTGTGCACGGTTTTGATGGGTTTAACGCACGAAAAGCTAAGCAGGTCTTTCACCTCCGGGGTTTGGCTGTCCTATTCAAGTTCGGCATCACATCGACACGGCAAAGTTCTTGTCACGGACTGACCTGAAGGAGGTAGATTAGTTTCCCATAAGTGGTCCTCATCTTGTCCGGATTCATGATTTTATGCCTGCGCCCGAGTTCGAATATTTGTTGATAGAAGTCGGCGTTGGCTTGGAAATCGCGGTCGGAAAAGAGTTCCTGGCCTTGTTTATAGTCCGCAGCCAACACGAGGCCAGACATTATAGCGCAAAGCTCGCGAATTTGGTGTACAATGCGCTTCGCCTTCGACAGACCAAAGCCAATAGTATCGATTTTGTCTGTGTACTCGGATACGTTGAGCGCCGCTTCGAGTAGGCGCAGGTATTTACGCTCTCCAAACGTTAGACGAAGGGGTATGTATTTGGAACGTTCGACGAACCACTCCCCAACATCGGCCCCTAGGGCGGGTTGTGCACCGAGGACCGCCGTCGTTGCTGGTGGATCTGGATTTATGCCATACCACTCCTCCCCGTCGTCTCCATCATCCTCATCCATCTACCCAAACGTCAAGATTAAACGAAAGTGCCACGGAAATGACACTCACCGCGTCACCATCAGCGCTGACAACAGACGACTTAGCCATACTCCCATTTGTCGTTTTGGCCTTCTTTTCCTTGTCACTTTCCAGAGGCTTGGTGGCATGACGTTTCCTTGATCCTTTCCTGTGTTGCGCGGCGAAGCAGACTTCGCAAAACTTGTCCGAGCATGTTTCACAAAGCACCTGTGCAGGTTGATCTGACGAGTGCGGCGATTGAGTTCGTTCTATCATGGTAACCCCGGCCCTCCTCATATACATACCTTCACATTCAATACAATATCCTTCGGCAACTGGTTTAGTAGATGCCTCTTCTTCGTCCCAGCCACCTATTAGACCATCCTTCACAGTCGGGTGTTCTATGCTTTCATGATTCTCCCCAAGGATGTTTTCTAGTGAAAATTTTGTATGTCCATTCGACGTAGGCGAATTTTCGTCTACTGACATGGCCGAACGGGGTCTATAGTCTAGGAGTTCTACGAGGCGACCGATGAGTGGACGTATGGTGGCAATATTTGAAAGGAAGAAAGAAGGAAAAAGTGTTCTGATGGTGGTTTGTATGATAGCGACGTCAAGGGCCACACGTGTGGTTATCCTTTAAGGCTCTAAATGAAATTCGCGAGTTGGGTTCGGTTGCGACACAAGCAATTTCTACACTACAGACAGATAGCCCAACCCAAAAAACAAAAAAGAAACAAGCGCTATGACCCGACTTGGATAGTAGGAGCAGCAGATGCCCATAGCCCATGGAGGCTTTCTTTCTTCTGCTCTATTCGTCGACCAGTCCAATCTTCTTCCCCTACCCTACTAGCCCAATCGTCAGCATCTTGCCAAGAGTCAGCCCACTCGTTCCTTGTATTTGTGTTGCTGGGCTGCTGCGGGTTTGACGAACCGTACTGTTGCGCTGCGGGTATCGGAACGAGGGCGGACTTCTGCGGGCTATTGATTGCAGGCTGGTTCATCGGGGGCATTTGAAGGGGTGATGGTGGGGAGCGCCGTTTATTGGACTTGCGCCCGGGTATCGAAGCAATACTATCGCTAGAGGATGATGTGGATGATGCCGCGGATAAGGCAGCAGAGGTAGTCTGATTGGGTGGGTATGGGTGCAACTCGACGTCTTCGGAAGGTGTATTAGATCCTGATGACTTGTTTTCGCTCGGCGCTGAGGGAGCTGGGGAGGATTTATGACGTCCCTGTAAACGTGAAGGGGATCGTGAACGCGACCGTACTCGAAGGCGTTGATTCTCGATATCCCGACCACCAGGAGTGTCATCGTCTTCATCATCTGAATCAGCCCGGAAGAGGGGTTCTCTATCAGCACCGTCGGACGATTCGCGAGGCAACTCAAGGGATGTAGAGGGATTAGAAGCCTTGACAATAGAGTCAATCAACCAGAACTGAAGGACGTTCATGCAGATCGGGAAAAGGCCCATGACGCTAAGAGGGGTCAGCAATCATTTCATGCAGTGCACATGATGGGCGTACAAAATCACTTGGAGGGCATCCCCTTCACCAATCCATGTCCAGCCAAGCAACCACTCTCCGATCTTAAATATGCCTGGGAACAAGGCGAAGATAGCGAGAACTACGAACTTCATAGTCGTCAAAGCCGATACGTATGTCGCTGCTTGCTTAAGCCAATATACGAACGAAGGGGGATTCCCATATTTCCCCGATTCAAAGCCTTTAAGATGTAGTTTCTCGGAAAGCGCGTAGGAGAACGCGTGTAATATGAAGTAGATTAACGCGACACCTGACTTGCGGGTCAGCAGGGTAGTCATACATACATCTGGAGGCAACACATACCCAGAGTAGTGTCGATGAGGATATTCAGGAAATAAGAAACGCAAGCATTCGCACTCGAATGATGTGATATGAGGTCCGATACGAGAACGTTGACTCCATGAATGAACATCTGGCCGACGACTTGCTTCGAAACGTCGAATAGCCTAGGGAGTCGATGCGCCGATGTAAATTGTCAACCAAGTCATGGTCGACTAGACCCGGAGACTCACCATATCCGCCACGGACGTTTGGGCGTTTCGCGCTGTCGCTTATATACCAACGACAGCACAACCAAAATCCCCATAAGACCCTGGACGACCTGCGCAGCTCCGTGGTGAATATCGGTCACGTATTATGGTCGCTGAAGTCGCTCACTAGTGCGGTTGGACCCAGAAGCGAGCACGATTTCTTGTCAATATCGGGATACCCTGTGGCGGGTCCATCTCGCGAGATGTATCGTAGAAAACTGTGCATCTGGTAGCTGGCAGAAAAGCCAAGCAAGCCCCAGTACTTACTTGAATTGGCAGTGTCAGCAACACCAGAGCATTAAGCGCGCGACTGGATGATCGCGTTTAATTATGTCAGCCATAAGCGCTGGTACTGCGCGCAACGGCGATGATCAGGGGTACAGCCACGGCGCGACACGACCAAACCACGACGACCACGATCGCTACACCATTCAGCTCTATCGCGGCGTTTCTCGTATTCCTCAAACTGCCTGAGGACACTGTTAATTAACCCCCACCATGAGTTTCTTTAACCGTTCAAACAATACCCCTCCTCCTCCGTCTCAGTACAACAGAATCCCAGATCGTGGTTATGATAGCTCCTTACCTACTGGCCCTCGGTCGGGCATGAGACCGCCGCCGCCTCAGTCAATGCAGCATAATGCTTCAAGTAATCCCTACAACGACCCTTCGAGTGCCTTATTCGAGAAGCGAGGGTATGACCGACGTCCAACGCCTGGGGCGCCTCCTCCGCGGTCTGGAGGAAAGTATGTGCTTCGGTAGTTGTTAACTTGTGGTTTTGACGATGGACACGCAAATAGCCCCCAATTTGGCGTGACTGCATGCCCGAGCGACATACTGGCGCTCACTAATTGCTTGATCGTGCATCCAGCAGACTTTGCACCTGGTCAGCACGTTCTAGTCAAAGGGCAATTCCCCATTACCGTTAGGTCTGTTTCATGTCACTCTGTACCTCTTTTTAACCACTGACCTACCTGCTTCTGGCAGGCACGACGACACGGGTAAGCTCCAGTCTGGTGTAGTCGGAGCCTCTGCGTTGCAACGCCAGTGGATTGGCTTGTCTGTGTCTGGTGATTTTGTCACCGTCGAGCCTCTTCCCGAACCGCCCCATCCATCTGCTCCCGCCTACCTCCAGTCCATCGACATTGAAGTCGGTTTCATGCGGCGAGGTCATGAAATAGCCGAAACCTTCTCCTCTGACGAAATGACGAAGAACTTCCTTCGTGCGTTCAATGGGACCGTCTTTGCCGCTGATGAAGTCCTAGTTTTTGAGTTCCATGGCCAGAATCTCAAGTGTACCATCAAAGCTGTTTCAACGTTGGATCTTGCAGACGAACAACGCCGAGGACCCTCTGCTGGTGGTTCGCGTGGCCTAGAAAATCGCGCGGGGATACTTATGGACAAAACGGATGTCACATTCATGAAAGCTGGGGACAGCGCGATTAAAATCAAATCTAGTGCCAAAAAGTTAGGCCTTCGTGCATCCTTTTCATTGCAGACCTAACAAACGACCTCAGGGCCCCTCCAAACGCTATTCTTGCTCCCAATTTCAAGTTCGAGGATATGGGCATTGGAGGCTTGGACTCTGAATTCGCGGAGATCTTCCGTCGCGCCTTTGCGTCCCGCGTTTTCCCTCCAGCTCTCGTTGAGAAGCTCGGCATCACTCACGTCAAAGGTATGTTACCTTTGTGCGCATTTTCACGTCATTGTATTGAGCTTTATATCAGGTCTTCTCCTTCACGGTCCTCCTGGAACCGGTAAAACTCTCATCGCAAGGCAAATTGGCAAGATGCTCAATGCTCGCGAACCCAAGATTGTCAACGGTCCTGAGGTCCTAAGCAAATATGTCGGTGCATCTGAGGAGAACATCCGAAAGCTCTTTGTTGACGCTGAGAAGGAGGTAAGTTTGACTGTTTCCGTTTCTTACAGGTAGTGACCCATTGGAATAATATTTTGTAGTACAAAGAGAAGGGCGACGAGAGTGGTCTTCACATCATCATCTTCGATGAATTGGATGCAATCTTCAAACAGCGTGGTAGTACAAATAATGGAACTGGTGTTGGAGATACCGTCGTTAACCAGATTCTCTCCAAGGTAAGTTTCTATCATTTGAGACGGCCCTTACGCTCATTCCCCTTGCTTAGATGGATGGTGTAGATCAACTCAACAACATCCTCATTATCGGTATGACCAATCGAAAGGACATGATCGACGAGGCCCTTCTGCGTCCTGGTCGTCTTGAAGTCCACATGGAAATATCCCTGCCAGACGAGCATGGTCGTTATCAAATCCTCATGATTCATACCGGACAAATGCGCCGCAATGGTGTGATGGATACGGATGTTAACTTGAGCGAAATTGCTTCCATGACGAAGAATTTTTCTGGGGCCGAGATTAGTGGTCTGATCAAGAGTGCTACGAGTTTCGCTTTCCAACGTCATGTTAAGGTTGGCACAATGGCTGGCATCTCTGATGACGTGGAGAACCTACGAGTCAACCGTAACGACTTCTTGAGTGCTCTCGAGGAAGTTCATCCAGCGTTTGGTGTGTCTGAAGAAGAGCTCGAGCAAGTTATTCAGAACGGTATCATTCACTACGATCCCGCTATTGACGTGAGTTTCCTAATTGTGTCCTGATGAGAATCACTTTTTCACGTGTACGCACATAGGAACTCCTTCATTCTGGTCACCTGCTTGTCGAGCAAGTGCGCACTTCCACCCGCACGCCACTGGTTAGCGTCCTCCTCCATGGACCACCTGGTTCTGGGAAAACTGCCTTAGCTGCCTGTATCGCCAAGAAGTCAGAATTCCCATTTATCAAGCTCATTTCTCCGGATACTATGGTTGGTTTTGGCGAAGCGCAGAAAGTATCGGCCATCACGAAGATCTTCAGCGACAGCTACAAGAGTCCGCTGAGTGTAATTGTTGTGGACAATATAGAGCGGCTGCTTGGTGAGTTTGTTCGTCTTTCCTATCATCGTTTCGACTGTTTATGTTCTTTGTAGACTACACACCAATCGGACCTCGATTCTCCAACTCTGTGTTACAAACCTTGCTTGTCCTGTGTGCAAAGCGTCCGCCTAAGGTAAGCTCCGGCTTCCCTGTGCATGTTGTTGCTGATCTTGCTTGTTAGGGTCGCCGCCTCCTTGTTATAGGCACCACCTCAGACCGCCCACTCATGAATGACCTTGGCCTCTTCGGGATCTTTGACTCCGACCTCTACATATCCCCTATATCGCGCCTCTCTTCCCTTGCCCACGTCCTCGAGGAACTCCAGCTCTTCCAATCCGCCAACGAACAACATCAAGCCCTTAGCAAACTTCGCCAAGCCGGCTTCGCTGACGAAGATACGGCTTCGAGGTTGCATATCGGCATCAAGAAACTACTTAGCACTATTGAAATGGCCAGACAAGAACCAGATAGCGCCGTTGATAGACTGACTGGGGCTCTGATGGGCATTGGAATGTGAAGTGCCGGCGTTGCGCATCCTATAGCATAATACAGATTGTACTACATAGACCGGGTTCCAATGGATTCGTGCGCGCAAGGCTTGTCGCACTCTCTCAAGTCTGTCGAAGTATGGTAAATAATAGGTGCAACCAAGGAGAAGTGGGTGCATACGGAGGAACTATCGAACGACGCACATGGGCTTTGTGGAGCAACAATAGAATTCGTACTTGCTTGCATAAATATAATCGAGTTTAATGCTCCCTGCGGCACATGTGAGCTAGGGCGTAGTGCCGATAGAATATGCTTACCTCACACGCAGCATCTGACAACTAATCAGCGAACATCTCCATCTGGAGAGGATAGACTGACACTACAGCCGAGCATCTAGGCTGTACTAGGCTGCGGGGGGCTCAACTACATGCATAGGCTGTGATGATTTCAGCTATGAGGATCATATACAACACATCCCTAAAGTTCAGTCACAAGTAAGAGTAGCTGATAAGGGCTTGAGTTCAAAACAAATGAACACCAGTCAGAGGGATGGCTCACCCAGGCTGGATCTGGTCAGGGTACTGGCAAGGGGTGATTAGCCAGAATAATTCAATTCCGATACTCCGATCCACAGGCCCAAAGCCCCGCGTCCTAGCCCGGCCGATTCGACCCTGGAACTGCATCAACGGTTGATAGCATTAATAGGAAAGGCTCACGACGTATCAAGCAGAGATAGTGGGTTCGTAGCCCGTATATTATGTTCAAAGGTAGTTCAGGTGAGATACTATCCGAAGGACCTCAACCTTCACTCAAAATTTGCCAAATTCGCTAGGCTCGATGGTAAGCCTGGCATCGGGGTGGGCATAACCAACGGTGAAGTCTCGAACTCCTATATCGACCAGCCCAAAAGGCACCAAATGGTGCATCATCAGGTTATCAACAAGGTCAATCGACCGTGCGAGGTATACCCACGTCGACGTGCATGCTCGGAAGCCTGCTCGTATTCTGTCTTGAGGTTGGAATTGCTCTGAGTTGTCGGAAGTCATTGTTGAGGTACGTCTTTGTGAGTCCAGTGGCTGCAGGCGAACGCAGAAGGGCAGCCGGAGGTGACACAATTGGACCCAGAACGTCCGGGGTGTGTCGTTCAGGCGTTTTGGGGACTTCGAACTCCTTAGGCTGCGCCAGCAATTCTATATCATGAACAGATAGCTTGACTGTAGCAGGTAGTCGCTGCAAAGTGCTTGGGACTCCGTCCAGAGGTTCTTCGATGGTGAACTGGGAACGGACTTCATGTAAAATGTCCGACCGGGCGTATGGAAGTAGTTGATACATTCTATCACACAGCCTGTTATAACGTATGTTGGTCATGCCGATGATAATGGTAAATTCCGGATTCCCTTGTTCAAGCATCCACTCCCATATTGCGAGGATTGATTCAGATGTCTCGAGGGTAATCTTCTCGAGAACGGACTCTGGATCAGCATAGGCCATAAATGTACGGCCGAGTTCTTGTCGGAGGAGATGAGTTGTCAGTGAAGAGGATGGCAATACTTTGATGCGGGAGAGGATAGCTTGACTATCCAACGGTACTGGTCTACTGCTTTGTATGTTTCGGAGTAGGTATAAAAGATCGATAAATCCCATGTTTAAGCTAGGATTGAGAGTATCAGAGGCGTTGGATAATATCCGAACAAGTTGTAGACAAAGGGGAGAGGTTAAGTGGCACTCTATCAGTGCTTCCAAGAAATTTCTGAGGGGCAAGGAGACGTCTTGCTCCCCGGAGGAACCGAGCCAATCCCAAATCCAGCTTGTCGAAGGGTCGTTGATCAGGGCGAAGATGTACTGCAAAGTCTGCCCGGATTTGTGTAAGCACAGGAGGTGTTGCACCCTATGTGGTGAATCTGGAGACAAGTCCACCCTGGGTTTGAGGGCTCGAATCATGGACGTCGTGCATTGCAGTTCCTCGGAAACCAGCCACGGACCGATACCGACGGTGTCATTATCGATAGCTACCAGACGGCGGGTCAAATGCAGCCGATTCTCGAGGTCCACAAGTCTCAAGAAAGCCTGCAGTTCCATTAGGGCTAGAGGTAGCACAGTCGTAGCCCAATGGGCTTGGCTGAGCGATTCAGACGGGGCATTGGCTTGCATTAAAGACGAGTCTCCTTCGTGCGCCAGAGGTATCATCTCGTCGATCAGATGACAGATTTGAGTAAGGCTCAATCCGGGATCTCTGAACCTCCATCCGCGCGCACATAATTCCCCGGCTTGGAGCAAGGCTTTTATCACTACGACAGACGTCTCGCGTCCAGAAACCGCCTTCGCGCTATTGAGCGCGCGCATGAACACCGTGCAGGCCTTCCTGACAGCTGTAGCGGCAGCATACACCCCAGCTCCAGCTCCAGCTGCACCACCAAGATCGCCATCCGTACCACTCGCCCACCAAGAGCCTTCTATACCTGCATGGTCTGACCTGTGGCCGAGTGTCCTGAGGAGCGCATCAGCAGAAATGTAGGTATCCGCAATTGCAACAACGAGAGACCGGATTGTACGCGTGGCCATAGGGGGACACAAACCGATGCTCATCAAAGAATTCATCAAAACGAGGGCATCGCGGTTGGCTAGGAGTAGCTGTTCGGTGGTGGTAGCTGAAATCACGGGGGGACGAATACCGATGGTCGACAACGGCTCAGGCCCAGGTTTTAGTGGTTTGAATTGATCAGCGAGGTCCTCGGAGGTAACTTCAACTAGATCAGCCAGAATGAAGCAAAGGCCATAACCCTCTTCTTGTCGTAGTGCCCCCAAGACCCGATGAAGCGTTTGCGCACTGCCTTGCTTTGGGGAACCTTCGCGTTCCTCGCTTATTCGTTTTATCTCGTGTGTCAGGACGGAGATTGCCACTCGTAATGTCCTCAACCTCCTTAACGAGATAGGTTTTCGTCCCGCCACCGGTTCTTCCACAGTACCCTCTTTCTTATCCACATCCATCTCTGCACCAGCGTCGGTGTTAGACGCGGTTAGCCCACTTATATCGGTCAAAACAGCTGCTTTGTCCCATTCTCGTTTTTCCGAGGCAAAGAATTTGAGTTCATCTAGAGCGCCAGGGAGACCATCATCTGCAACCAAAGCCATTTTTTGCAATTCGAGTAAGGTCTGAGATGGGATATATGTCAGATCTGGTCTTGGAACTTCTTCATCCTCTACTGTACGGCTGCCGTCATCGTCTTGATCTCTCTTGCCTAGTTTCAGTACGTTGTCTATGACCGGCCGGTGAAAGCTGAGGGCATCTGGATCGGATATCACCGCCGCAAGGATCTTCTCAGATAGAACACCAGCAGGGCGAGGGGTCTTGTAGCCACTTGTGTTACATTCCAAGCGCTTGACCATTTGCGGTAGAAGAAGAAAGTGCTTCGTTATCTGCGACGAGTGTCAGCTTGGTAAGAGTCACTCAGATCACTAGCATACCTGCTTATAGCCTTCTACATTCTGCCAAACTCGAATAATCTCCAAGGCTCTTTGCCGACACGAAGTATCCGGACAGCTATCCGCCCAGGCAAACACGCCCACAACACATCCCACCCCGATATAAGCTCGCAAAAACGCTATGAACTCCGCGTGTGTTATCCGGAGCTCCACTCCAACATCTTCGTCATCTTTCACATCCACCTCACCGATGCCCTTCCATTTCGTTGCCGCTTCTCTAAGCTTACGATGCGAGGTGTTCAAGATGCTTTGAAATACCTTTCCCCAAGATTGAATACGTACACCAGGAACAACTGGTATCTCCCGCAACGCCTTGCCCATCCGACACTCTGCATCACCGCCTCCTTCTTGCTTGACACCCTCCCAAATCATATTCTCGATCCACGCGCCTATTACGGCCTCGCTACTTCCTAGCGATCTCCAAACGGCATCCATACACAGAGTAAACTGCGCTCGGGTGTTGCTCAGCCCGTCATCTAATAGCGACTGGGTAGCAAGTAGTTCGAGTAGATCCATAGCCAATTTTTGCTGGACCTTACTAGCCATTAGGGAAGCCACTTTTGGCACTGGAGGCCCGACGACTGTCGGCCCTTGGGCGTTGGTGAAGTTGGCCGGCTGTGACGTGGAAAGAGGGGAAATTATGGTGACTGGTGAGATGGAAGGTGATCGAGGTCCCATTTCCATTTGGTCGATTTCGCCGGCGCTCTCTGAAGGTACGGCAATACTAACATCGGCATCGGTGGACGTGCTTGGGAGATCCAACGAGGGGTTTGATAATCGGCACAGTTCCCTAAGCAGAGCGATGAATTCTAGATTAGACAGTCCGCGCGCTAGGTCTGGGTTGGCTGCAGCGTCAATCAGACATGAGAGAACTCCTTCGGTGAGGACGTCGCACGACGAGAAGACGGTAGCGAGAGAAACATGTGCCTAAATGTCTCTTATCAGAATCATTTCATTAAGGACCGTGTTATACTCGCCATGATAGACAACATGAAAGCAGGATGTTGAGAGGCGCAGTTTCTCAAAATTTGAGAGATTTCGGAGGCAACTTCCTGAAGACCATATTGATTCAGCCAACGTAGACATAGGAAGCATGAAGAATGACCTTGGGAGAGTTTTCCTCTTCATTACGAACTGCAGTAGCTATCCTCGATGACACCTGATTGAAGACTTCGCGTGGAGTTTCGTCTGAAGCAGGTCTGGTCGTCACAAAAGCAACGCGTCGCAAGAAATCTAGTCTGAGCGATTTGTCTTCTCTGTCCGGGTCCATTTCTTCATCTTCGTCGGACAAGAGTACGGGTTCTTCTTCGTCATCCTCACGTTTGACGGCAAGGCGCCACGAGCGAGCATTCAATGAATCTATGTCTGCAAAAACATAGGGAAAACCTTGCGCATCCCAGTCTTCGTCCGGGGCCTTGAGACAGAACATAAGACGGAGTAGGAGGGGTATAGTGGGTCTGGGGAATGCCGCATCGTCGGGGATTAACGAAAGCAGGGAACGTGCCAGTTGAGTGGGGTCAGAGTTGGCAGAAGGATCCAAGGCTGCTGTTAAGGGGCGCGTGCCTGGATCTTGTGGAAGAGGGGAAGGCTCGTATCCATTGACACTCGGGGGGACACCTAACTGCGGAATTGTTCCATACAAAGCGAGTGACAGTGCTTGGAAGGGACCTTTGAGAATCACTAGACGCGTTGTACACTATGTCCGGACCACTGTTAGCTGGAGCAATTATGGTAAGCTTTCACTGACTTGTATACTCCAGCCAACGCGAAAATCAAGCAACCCTCCCGAATATGCAAGCCTGGTGGGAGCCAAAGTATTCTGGGTCCAAGTTTTGGGTCTATCGGAGGCTTGGTCTGGCTGAGCATTCATGAATATGTCAAGAAAGAAGGCATCTGGCTCAGTCTCGCTATGAGTTCATTCTGATCAGCGATGATTATACCAGCAATTGTGAGGACTACGTACGAAATGACTTCTGGACATCTCTCGAAGGGCAAGAAACCTCTGGGGAATATTCTGATAGAGTGAACGCGTACAGGTTGCTGGAACCTCACGACTGCAAGATTATCTGGCCCTGTTGGGTGCAGCGTCGACCAATGCAACAGCTGCATCTGATTCAATCAATCAAAGTAGCTTGGACGAGCTCGGCGTCGAACGTTGAGTGCCAAAGTTCGGATTCCCACTAGACAAGGCCTCGTGTTGTTGGGCGCGAAGTTGAACACTTACCTAGCTCACTTTAAGTCGACATTCGCCCACGATTTCGGCTGGCAGAAATGGCTCACGATTACGGGGGGAGCAGAATACTTTGTTCGCCAAGCCAACAGCAAATGCAATGAAACCCGAGTCGATAGAGACCGTGGCGACAAATGCAGTAAATTTCTGACCGTTTACTGACTTAGCAGAAGTCTCACGAAAGCCATGCGGTGACTTAGCAACCCTGACATGCCACATCAATCAATTCCGAAGTTCTCACGCATACTCCAAAAAAACCAAGGGCTCTTCTCTCTCTCTATTCGCTGCGGAATCGAAGTCCACACATCATGACTTCTACAGTCGTTCGTGGGCGCGCGCGTAGCACCAGCATCGTCAAAGTCGAACCCATCATCGACCGCAATTTCGAGGAAGTCACAGACCGGAGTGCCTATGTCAACATTAACGCGGACTGGGTCAATGCAAAGGGTGCGCTTTGTGTCTCTTCGGCTTCTCGAAATCCGGTTGACTCTTTCCTAGGTGCTTGGATGATCCATGTAGTCCTCATTTCCGTTGGAAAGATTGTCATCGACACCATTCCCGGCATTACCCAGGAAATTAGTTGGACGCTAGTAAATCTCTGTTACCTTGCAGTATGTCCTGTGATTTCTATCAAAGGACGTTAGTTATAACTGACATGGCCTCGCACAAAGATCTCTTATCTTATGTTTCATTGGGTTACCGGGATTCCTTTCCAGAATGATCTTCACGGCGGTGCATACGACGAGCTGACCTTATGGGAGCAGATAGACGACGGGGCTCAGTACACTCCTGCAAAGAAATGGCTGCTCTCAGTCCCGATAGTATTGTGCGTTCTCACCTCCAAAAGCCCTGCCAATCGGATACTAACCATCTGTCAGGTTCTTGGCCTCCACCCACTATACTAACTACAATCCGTGGCTATTTGCTGTGAATATCACAGCACTCATCTTCGTCCTTATCCCCAAGTTACCCCAGGTAGGCATTCCTTACCAAGTATTAGACGCTTACTCATGTTCTGCGCATAGCTCCACCGCCAACGTATTCACTTCCTTGATGATGACCCTTCAGGTTTGGCGACGCCCAACACTCCATCACGGCCACAGACTCCCACCACTCCTGACGCATCCTTCTTCCCACTGAATGGAAACACAAATCCAGGATTCCTTCCTCGGACACGATAGGAGGCTAGGTACCCTAGGTCGCCACTGTTTCAAATGACGACGGCGCATAATTACGATTCGATTGAATTGTTTATGGCTTGGACAATCATTTTTCGCAATGCATCTATCGTACCTATGGATTCTTTTATATTACCCATACCTGTAATACTCTATTGGCTCAAGGGGTCTGCCAAACGTAGTGCTTCCCCACAAACATAGAGAGAGCTTTCGTTGTAAATATAGTCATAAATACTTAGAGTTAACGTTCAAACATTCAAGGTGGGCGACGATCTGCAGCGTGATCGGCTTGATGCTCACACGTGAGCTAGACGGCGCCTGTGATTGAAGGCGCCCTGGTCATCGCAAGTGACAGGGGCCCCTCCCGTTACAGCAACTCCTCCCAACTTCCTCCCGATCTCTCCCATATCCCAACCCCACAATTATAGCCATTCCACATCTTGAAAACATGTCCAACCGAGGCTCCCCTGAACCAGATCGCCCGCATCTTCCTCCCATACCACGGTCTGCGTCCAATCCCAAGCCAAAGGGCATCCTCAAGAATGCTCCACCGCATCCTGGCGCTGGTGGACAGTGCGTCAAAGGTATAAACTTGATGTGACTGACCGTGCTTACACTCTTCGTAGTAGTTTACAATGGGATGAAGAGAATTTGGCGTTGACAGAAATACAGAAAGATAGTTTGATGAAGATAACGGAGCCCAAGACACCTTATGTACGATACAACGCAGAGCTTGATATGGTGGAAGGTGGTAAGAAACTCATGTGGAAAGTATTGTCATCATCGCGATAACGAAAGGTTTAGATATCCCTGGTTTTGATCTCAACGGCTCAGTGGCAACGACCTCGGAACATGAGCCACCTATCTCTCCCTCGACAAGCAATTTTGGCTCGTCAGCGCTATTTGGAGAAAGCCCTGCATCTGGAGTCAACTCAGGGCCCTCATCTCGTCGTACTTCGATATCCAGCGCGGGAGGTCGTCAGTCAGGACGATCTAGTAGCGCTACATCAAGCCGGAGCACGAGTTTCAATCTTCCCAGCGAAGCTAGATCACAAATCAGAGCGATCAACAAAGACGAAGAACAGGGTGAGGAGGTTGGTGAAGATGAGGAGATGGATGAAGAGAGTGAGTACCTTTCTCCTCGTTATAATTGGCTCTCCATAACCCTGGAGCCACAAATAACCTTTCATCATTATAGCCGCTGCCAAACATGCGGCATTCGTGAGAGCTAGAGGTAGGCACTACTCGAATGAAGCCGAGGCCATGAAAGTGAGTGTCCACTTACACCTTCCGTTCTATACCCGCTTTACAGCTTTTTATCACAGCGCGCAGCGCAACTCTTAGATGAAGAAGATGTTGACTCCGAAGACCGTGATGGGGGGGACCGTGAGGATGGGGACGATGCGTCTATGAACGATTCGGAGATCCCTCCCGTCCCTAAACTCAACGGTGTCGGAAAGCATACGGTAGAACGTGGACGACGCCCTTGATGCCAAGCCAGCTCGTATTTCCGCCTTCCGTTCTCCTCTTCTTATAGCCGATCGTGTTCTAACTTGACCTTGACTCGCGAAATTCTTGTGTATAATGTAGCCTCAGTGGCACTGTACTATGTATAGCTTTCAGCAAGCATTCACTGGATTGGCCGAGGGTGCAGTTAACTTCAACCCACCATCACACAACGAAAAGCTGCTTATATTGTCGGTATACACGAAGCTCACTTATGTAGTTGGTAGTCGTTATCCCGCCCATGGTGGTATCTCGATCCGAAGGTTTGACCTTTCCCTCTGCAAATACCGGTGATCAACCATGGAAACTCTGTCTTGCCTTCTTAACTCATGTTGGGCTCCTGTCCGAACCCCTGTCTCAAGGGAACGGGGGAATAACGAGAGTGTATCCAAAGGATCTTACAAGCCGATTCTCATGTATTCTTGGGTTCTACGCTTTATGAGTTGACTCATCACAATTTCACGTAGAAAGCATCTGTTTGTACTCCAGTAGCCTCAGTCTGGTTGATGGTTAGCATGATGAGGGTATAGAACCAGATGGGGCTTACAAGTTCCGCAGCAGCATCATGATGGTCACCTTTCCAACTGCTGGAATATACATGGATGCCTAGCCATGTCGAGTTAGCTCGCAGGGGACGTCCACATTTAGAGGACACACACACCTTCTCACGGACGCCTTCGTCGAAGTTCTTCTCGGCACTGACGTTCACGCAAACGCAGCCGGCTTTCAAAGAAGCAGAGGATACTTTGTATGCGTTGCTCGGAACAGCAGAGATGACGACATCGGACTGGGCCAGGCATTCCTTTAGAGTTAAGTGAGTGGGATGCACAACGTGATGCGGGTGATACCGTTGGGATGACGGTGTCGAGGGGCGTTTCGTGTATTCCTGTTGCGTCGTTAGCAAGCGGTATGTTTCTTTGAAAAACGATGGAGGTACCTGAACCGAGTCTATATCCACTGAAAATACTCGTGCGCCATCGTTGGATAGGAGGGCGGCCAACGGACGGCCAACGACTTCGGACCTATTGATGACGGTGACGGTTTTCCCATATGCGCGGTCTCCATATGGGAGGATTTTGTTGTATACGCCAACATGCTCTAGGCACTTTACGATCGCAAGAGGGGTGCATGGTAGAATGGATTTCACCGTCCCTGGTGGAGGGTCTTCTGTGTTGACTTCGACGGCTGTAGGGGTGGCTGGCGAAGCCAGGTTGAGCGACCCGGGATCTATAAATCGTATACTGCTAGGCATCAGACGCGGGGTTTCGAGGTTTATATGGCAGATTTACTTATGATAGAGGTTATAATGGAACTTGAAGTTGAGGCCCTCAACATCTTTGAAAGGCGAAACGATCTCCAGACCATGTTAGACGCAGTAAAGCCAACTGGAGAGTTTTGGTACCTGCTGCAAGTAATGATCCTAATGGATATCGCGTTCACAGACATGGCTAAATTTTCCCAAGATCATTGCGGTTCACATACCTGCTGCACGCCAAAGATAGGATAATAAACCTATGATCAATAATGAGGAAGTGCGCTCAGATTGAACTAGAACGAAAATCAACAAACCATGATCCCATCGACGGTGTCATCTTCATTTGCCTCGATGATGGCTTCTTCAACACCTTCTCCCTCCCCTTTCTTCGCACCTTCTTCGGCCTCCTCAGCGGCCCCTGTCCTCTTCAATACGAAGTCAACACCCAAACGCTCACATTGTTTGCGAGTAAAGTCTGCGTAGAATTTGCTAGGTGCCGAGGATGTCGCGAGGATCCCAACGAGTTTTGGCTTTCGATCACATTTCGCAAGGGCTGATTGAATCTCTGCCTGAAAAGCAGAGGCGATGGGGTCAGCCTTGATCAAGAGGCCTTTTCTTGATTGCAACACTGGCTGCACGTCCATGAGAAGTTGTGCGAGGCTGTAAACTCGTCCACCAAGTCGGGATACATAGGTCCACTGCCGCACAGGTGCAGGTAAATTTTATCAGTGGAGATAGGGGCATCTCGTCAGGCCACAAGTTACCGTGACAAATTACTGCGACCCGGTAGTTTCTTCATCGCGTCAGCTCGTAAACGGAATAAACAGGCTGCCAGATGAATCAAACCACGAGATTCTCACTGAAACCAGCGACCAGATTGTTGTTAGTGCCTCCAAGTGGGTGAATGCGCCAACCTATCTGACGATTGATATCAATTACCAACTAAATTGAACCTTCAACCAGTGATACCTCCCGACAACGCTAGCCCGCATTCTTTCGACCTCAACGATCCATCACATACTTGTAGATACTTCATTAATGTAAGATATGTATTTAATCAAATCCCCATTAATCTTGCTAGTTTTCGGCTATTGGACCCAGTAGCTCATTTAGCCTGTACCTCTGATATGTGGCCGCGTGGAAGTTCACGTATCCTTGAGCAAAATTGGCGAATGCTTCGTACGCCGCCTGGTGGTTTCCTAATATCTTTGAACATAAGAGGTGGCATTCGACGACGCGCTCTGCTAAATCTTCGAGAACGCCGATCTTAGACATGTTGTGGTGCCGTGCCATTATAGATACACAGTTGAAGGCATCCTCGGCTAGCTCCTCCTTGTAAAGAGATAAAACATCGCTAGCAAGTAGATTAGTCAGGCGTAATTCAGACGGAGACCACCGTGATCAATGGTACTCACTTTTCGTACGTCATAATGTTGTCTAGGCACGGTATAGTTTGGGCGTACACGTTGAAAGGGATGTCTTTAGGAAAGATAAACATCGCATACGCCTCGCCGGCACCTGAAAGTGCCCTAGACCAAGCCGGGAGATCACAGCTACATGCAATGCATGATGAGGACCTGCTATGAAGCCCGCCCAAGCCGACGTCGCATTGAGGCATTTGCTTCCCTAGTCCACCGTCCCTTTGGTACTCGAACCAGATGGAGCTGATGAATCGAAAGACACTTGTTATTATCAAGTTGGTTTGCATAACGTTGAACACTAAGTGAGTTTCTCGGAGCAGTCCCGCAAATGCATCGAGAACTGCATGACACTGCCGTTGGCCTCTAATGAAGCGCGGGATGAAGTCCTTGACGAGCTCCGGACGTTCCCCTGATATGTCGTCGATGTAGATGGCCATCGTGGTGAACAACGCTATATATAACTTGGCGTCTTCATCGACCAGATACCCGTATGATAAATATCCGGTTGCAGCACCGCCAATATTTGATCGATGTATGGATGGGCCATCATCTGTGTCTTCTAGAGGGCAGCCTCGGCGGCTCGCCTCATCCAGACAGTGCTGGACATACTCCATTGGGACACGGGGTGCACGAATGTACAAGCCAGACCGAGATAACATCGAGGAGACGATCCTCCGAATGTCGTTCGCCATTGAAAGCTCATCCTGTCAAAGTGTGCGTCAGCAAGTGTATGAGACGGCGGGTGAGAGGACGAACCGCTGGATTTTTATTTTTGCTTGTGTAAGTGATGGCTTCGTGTTGCTGGTTGGTGAGCGGTGTAACTGTTATTGCTGAAGGCATGTTAACGGAGGCTTGGATAGTTTACGCCACCAAGGACATCGCTTTTATATGTTCGTCGGGAAAGCTACTTCGGGGCCCTCTTCCGGAAAGCAGAGCCCTCAAAAACTCATGAAGGGACTACTTCCGACGAGCACGAATCCTAGGGCCAGTATCACAACAGGATTAGAAGCAACGCTGAGGAATCGGGGAAGACCATCATAGTTATTTATCCATTTCCAGGAATTGATCCAGCCTATACCGCGCGTAAGATGTATGGTAGTACTCTGGAAGGGCATATATGCCCTTCTTATATGCCCTGATACACTTTTAGAGGAGAGTCTTACGGAATCCTACGCATCCCCGAGCAAAACTCGACTCAAGAGCTAGAGGGGTTAACCGGTAGATGACTTGACGCTACCACTTGGGCAAGCTGCTCCAGAACCTTTAATTTTTCAAGTGCCGCAGTGTTTGGAGAGTGCGGATACACAGTTTTGTCTTCGCCTTCTGGTTCTTCCTTGTAGAAAGAGAGTATATCACTTGAGAGGGAGATAGGCTTTAGTACGAGGTTACGGAACGGTGGTACTCCATGTGGATGATGTGACTCGTCATGGAGGGAACAGATTGAACGCGTGGATCAACGGTACGCCCCAAGGGGAAGATGAAAATAACATCTAGGCAGACCTCTCGTCAGGAAAGCGGCGAAGTCACAGGCAGCTACTGACCATGAGAAGAAGGGCGGGGAAAGATCACTACATACTTGCATCTCCACCGCAGTGGTGAAGTCTGGAGTGCTTGCACGACGCATCCTAGTCCGATGGATGGTGGTCCATCCGATTTTACATTTTGATAACCAGCCACGTTCCCCATGCTCATTATTTGATGGTGGGGGCATCATCCTCTCCTGGTAACTTTAGGGAAATTGGACACACGGCTTTTCAGGACTGTGCGAAATCGGAGGTGATTATCATGTAAATAAAGTAACTTGCATGCATGATTCATGGGACAATCGCAAAGAATAGAAAAGTGTTATGCACATGTTGCCTAATGGAAAATACACTCAAAGGTACTCTGAGTACTTTTTCAGTATCTTCGGTACCAATGTCTTGAGAGTACTGTAGATAATTCCTATATCAGTAAATCCTTTGTTCAGTAATGGAGGCAAAAGGATTCAAAAAGTACCTTGAGTACTTTTTGTGTAATTTGACTTGAAAGTACTGAATCTTGCATGCCGTGCTACTTACTGAGTTTGCCGCAGACGATGTATATCGCAGCCAGGTTTTTACTTTTTTTTGGAGTTGACAAGACTCCCTTTCCCCGAGAAGTTCAGTCGGGTTCAGGGCCGGGCAAGACTCCCAAGTCTGTCAATCTCGAAATGTCCTTCTTAGACGGAGTGATATTGTGGGATACATACACTATAGGTCCCGATACATCCACTAGAAAAAGTACTTGCCATCAGGTCATCAGCTAGCATAGCTTCAGTCGGTAGTCCAAGCAAAGTTATTTTATGTCGCCATCGGCGGCAGCTAGTACAATCATGCGCGCGTCTGTTTTGGCGCTGGCTTTATGTGCAAATCAAAACGGACCCTCTTTCCCTTTCCTCCGGCCACTGTCAACAGCAGAAAAGGCCCGTTTATAGGCTTTGCTTCTGAGAGTCCATGAGTGGAAGCCTCATGGAATACTTACTGGGTTTGCCGCAGAGCCAGTATTTTAGGCGAGGGATTTGGACTTACGGAGTTGAGACTCCCTTTCCCCCTGGGAAGTTCAGTCGGGTTAAGGGCTGGGCACGACTCTGAGTTTGTCGACGTCTGTCTTGAACTGACCTTCTTAGACGGAGTGATATTGTGGAACACGTACAATATAGGTCCCGATAAATCCACTAGGACAAAGTACTTGTATCAGTCATCAGGTTATCAGCTGGCACAGCTTCAGTCGGTAACGTCTCAGATCTCAGCAAGGTAAACTTGTGTCGCTATAAGTAGTCGAGAAAACGGCACTTGTAATCCGGCCTCAAAAAGGAAAGCTAATGTCCCTTCGGTTTTCCTCTTTGCGCTTCAAGCGCGCTTGACTGGAACGCGTGAATTCTGTCTCATAGGGGCCCTTCAAGTTTGATCCAGTGAGCAAGGGTGCGCGCTGTGGCCGCAATCTCCATTATATCATGGCGCGACAGAATAGTGTAGATACCTAAACACCTATTTATTTCGTCCCTCTTTTGCACACAGCGTAGGTAATGAATTCATGAATCCTCAATGAGCTTGCTAGTCTTCTGGAACCAGTCCCAGTAGCTCATCTAGCCTATACCTCTTATACGCGGTGTGGAAATTCGCGTACCCTTGAGCAAATTTTGCGAACGCTTCATACGCCGCCTGGTGGTTTCTTAGTATCTTCGAACACAACAGGTGGCATTCGACGACGCGCTCTGATAGATGTTCGAGAACGCCGATTTTAGGCATGTTGTGATGCCGCGCCATTATGGACGCACAATTGAAGGCATCCTCTGCTAGTTCCTCCTTGTAAAGAGATAAAACATCGCTAGCAAGTAGATTAGTCAGGCGTAATTCAGACGGAGACCATCGTGATCAATGGTACTCACTTTTCGTATGTCATAATGTTGTCTAGGCACGGAATAGTTTGGGCGTACACGTTGAAAGGGATGTCTTTAGGAAAGATAAACATCGCATACGCCTCGCCGGCACCCGAAAGCGCCCTAGACCAAGCTGGAAAATCGCAGCTACATGCAATGCATGATGAAGATCTGCTATGAAGCCCACCAAAACCGACGTCGCATTGAGGTATTTGCTTCCCTAGTCCACCGTCCCTTTGGTACTCGAACCAAATGGAGCTGATGAATCGAAAGAAACTTGCTATTATCAAGTTGGTTTGCATATCGTTGAACCATAAATGAGTTTCTCGGAGCAGTCCCGCAAATGCATCGAGAACTGCATGACACTGCCGTTGGCCTCTAATGAAGCGCGGGATGAAGTCCTTGACGAGCTCCGGACGTTCCCCTGATATATCTTCGATATAGAGGGACATCGTGGTGATCGATGCTGTAAATAGCTTCGCGTCGTCATCGACTAGATGCCCATATGCCAAGTATCCTATCGTAGCGCCGCCGATATTTGATCGATGTATGGATGGTCCATCATCTGTATCTTCTAGAGGGCAGCCTCTTCGGCTCACCTCAGCTAGGCAACGCTGGACATACTCCGTTGGGACGAGGGGTGCTTGAATACACAAACCAGACCGAGATAACATAGAGGAGACGATCCGCCGAATGTCATTCGCGATTGAAAGCTCATCCTTTCGAAGTGTAAGTCAGTACCTTGGATGAGTTTGGGGGATAGTCGGTGAGAGGACAAACCGCTGAATCATTACTTCCGCCTGTGCAAGTGGCGGTTCCAGATCCCTGCTTGGTGTGTGGTACATCTGTTATTATTGCCGAAGGCATGTCCTTGGAAGCTGGGTTACTCGCCCACCAAGGGCATCGCTTTTATGCGGTCGGTGGACGGTACTCGCCAATTAAAGAATGTACTCTTCCAACAGACAGACGATGTCACTTTGCTTGTCGTAAGACACATGAATAGAACTTCCAAGGTGCACGAATTCTAGGTAGAGCCAGTATCACAGTAAAATTAGAAATGCTGTGGACAACAGCATAGTTATTTATCCATTTCCAGGAGTTGATCTAGCCTATATCGTGCATATGAGGTATGGAAGCCCACATATCCTCGAGCAAAACACATCCACGGCTTGAGAGCCGAAGGGCAGGAGGATAGAGTATCCACAACAGCTAAATGACTTGATGCCACCACCTGGGCAAGTTGATCTAAAACCTCAATCTTCGAGTCGCCGCGATGTTTAGAGAGGACGGATACGTAATTATTGCCTTCGCCTTCTGCTTCTTCCTTGTAGAAAGAGAGTACATCACTTGAGAGGGAGATGAATTTTAGTACAAGGCGGTGGTCAGGTGAGGAGGATGACAAGGCGTACTTCATGTGGTTGATGTAACTCGTCATGGAGGGAATAGATTGGATGTAGGAATCAATGGGTACGCCCTTGGGGAAGATAAAAATAGCATAGGCACACGAGATACCCGATAGACCTCGAAGAAAATCGGCAAAATTACAGGCAGCTGCGGAAACCTGACACAATCAATCAGACATGGGCATGATAAGATGGGCGGGAAGATCGCTACGTACTTGCATCTTCTCAACAGCGTATTCAATCGAAATCGCAGTGACGAAGTTTAGAGTGCTTGAAATGATCAAGTTAGTTTGCACTGTGTCGAAGTACATGGCTGTCTCTCGTAGACACTGGTCGAGTGCCTGGAGTACCGCCGTTTCTTGGGGCTCGTGCATAATGAACTTCCGATTGAATCCATCCGTGAGTTCACCCTTGTCCTTGTACACATCCTCAATGTACACCGCCAACGACGTGTACAACGCGATGTACTTCTTCGTCGACAAACACTCTAGATGGCCGTAACTAGTAAACGCGATGGCGGCCCCGCTGATATTCCATGGGCGGAAGGAAGGAGTACCATGTGTGTCCTCCATTGGACAGCCGTGATCAGCTGCATCCTCCAGACAAAGGCGGAGAAATTCTTCATCAATATGGATCGTCCTTAGGGGTATTTCGCAACGTCTTAGGAGGGTGTTGACGATATTTGCGATCTCCTATTAAGATGGAGTAAGAAAGCAAGAAGAGTCCAAAGAGGCAAAAAGATGAACATACCGTTTGCATGATTACAACAATGGATTGGTGGCTAGTTCAGATGGGATGATTGGTATCAATGTCCAATGTCCTGGCCAGAAGTGAAGATAAGATTGGTTAGCTTTAATAGCGTTGTCCTCTCGGGATTCCTGTGAACATGAACACTAAATTTTGGACTAGCTATCGTACCTACGGTACGGCAAAGGTTGGGCCGCCTTGACGTTTTAGAGAGCCAACCGGCGGACAGAAGTATCACCGTGTCCAATCACTTCGACGAGCGACTTCTTCACCAACATAGCCAGGCGAACAGCAAACTCGGACACATTTATCCGCATTGGTATAGATCATCCTGCCAAATCGGGTCAACCCAGGCCATAATACAGGTGGTTATATTCGTGTCGCTTGTAAAGTAAATATAATGCATGTGAGCGAAGGCGGTGAAGTGTCCGATAACCTCTAGATCTTGCCCTTGGTATCGTCGAAAGGTTGTCGTCGTCGGATGTGCGAAGGGTGCAGAGTCGGTGAGAGAGGTACATAATCTTCACAAGTCCGAAAATATCTATCCATATCGTCTATATCAAATTCTAAGGGGGTAGGGGACGAAGGTGCAGTTGTTGAGAAGCATTCCCTTCCCTGCATCAAGTCCGGTGCTTCGTTGTAAGAAGGTTCCACAGGGGTCTTCTTACCCCCAAAGCCAAGGCGGTGGGTACGTTTACGTCGTGCCTTGACAGGCTGTCGCTCAACAGCAAAGGAAGGTCCAGGATGACCCGACCCACGGGGTGGGACGCTACGGACTGTGAAATGTTCCACTGAACGCACGTACGGGGAGAGTGTGTGATTTGAATGGCTCAGTGTAGATAATTGATGGATGGTGCTACTCGACGCTGGCTTCAAAACAATTTTAGGATCTGAGAGGTCAGGAGGCGATGAAGATAAGAAGACCGAGTTTGCAGAGTGGTCAGGGATGACGGATGTAGAAGATATCGATGCTCGGCGTGATGAAGGCCGTCGCATGTAAATTGGAGATGAAGGCACATCTGTAGAGGATCCATGGGCGTCAGAAGGATCCGAGGTAAGGGGTGTTTCAGACGACCGGGCGAAACTACTATTTGACCTTGATTGTTGGGTATCAAGGCTGTCTGGCGTGGCAGGCCGAGGTGCATTCATTATGGTAGGAACCACGGGATGGTCGTACAGACTCGTCCCTGTTGAGCCACTGCCGTGTTTGTGACGCAGTGCCATGAACTCAGGCGAAAAGTATGAAAACGAAGGACTCCGGGTGGAATAAACGCCGGGAGTAGCAAGACCAGACCGCGGAATACCCGCACTCCTTGGAGATGTGAAACGATCATAGGGCAACGACCGGCTAGGAATAGTTGCGTTAGACGATGTTCTAGGCGGCGAAAATTCGGTCATTGCTGGGGATTGTGCATGAATCACACGGGGCCGAGTAACAGTACCTCCACCGATAGCAGGAATAGTTTCATATTCTGTGCAGTCATCTTCCATGTCACCCACGCTCGGGGGTGGTGATGGGATAGAAAACGAAGTCCCCCAGTCAACGACATCAAAAGAATCCATTCCTTCATCGGCTTCCTCAACATCGCTAGGTTCTTCGGCAAGGTCGGCTAAACCCTTATTCGGAATGAAAAGACTGCTAAAGCCATAGAAGAGACTTTTTGTTGGTAGGCCTTCGGGGCGTAGACCGTATGTTGGATCGTAGTTCTCTAGATCAGGGAACGAGCCGGAATTGCTTTCAACACCAGGCAGATTAGGAGTGTTCGGGTGTGGGTGTCGGTGGTGACTGGTGCTGGTCATCGAGACTCCTGAAACTGACCGAGGGGGAGGAGGACGGCGTCCAGACGCTGCGTATTGCCGAGGGAGAGGAAGAGAAGCCTGGGATGGTCCAGGAGATAAAGGCGGTAGAGAAGGATCGGGAGCTGAAGCAGCATCAAATGGACGGGCGGTTGAAGGCGGAGCAGGCCGCTTCAATAAGTACGGGGCCTCGACCTTTGCTTTAACCCACTGCTGACTCAAACGATGGATGATGCCAGGTAAGTCCTCCCTGAACATCTGCCGTAGTTGACCCTCAATTTCCCGCTGTATAAACTTCTGTATAACAGCGATCGAGTCAAACGTGCTATTGATGTCGACGTTTTGGAGCGGGTCGGTCTTGAAAACTAGGGTAATGCCTTTCTGCTTTGAAACAACAAGGACGACATAGGAATTCAGTTTAAAGTGCGAAAGTCGCAGGAGCATGGGTACAACAAGTGGTTGTTTTGCAGCCAGCATGCCCCGAGAGCCCGTCATGAGGTGGATATCCGGTTGTTTGTGATTTAAAGGATTTGCCTGAATATTGATAAATGCGACTGAAAGAAATCGAGCACAAGGTACACACCTGAACTTTCGTTTTCAGCACAATATGAGCATCCCCCGCGTAGGTGAGTCGGAATATCCCTCTGAATTGATCCATAGTCAGCTCTCCGATGTCACGAATCTCCAATTCTGGCGGCTGCACACGACCTAATAAATTTCTCTGAAATTCTCTCTCCCGGCAGCACCACTACAGACCTGGGTACCCATCTCCAACTCGACAACCTCGATTCTATCCGCTATTACGGGAGGTTTGTTACCCTTGTTGAGGGCATTGTTGAGCATCTGTATCGCATCGTAGTGGAACTGATCCGAGAATCTGGGCCAATTGAAGGTAAATGACATGTAGATATGGAAGAGAAAGGTCTCCAGGAGAGCAATCACTGCGAAGGGGTTGGGGAGAAGCAGAAGGAGTTTTAGAGCGAAATGAGCATCGCTCTGGAGTGCAGGCGGCAACAGGCAACGAAGGTTTGCGGCAGCAGATCACTTCAGGCCATCACGTGGCACCATCCTCGTCATAAGAGGCTGGGATTCGAGCCTAGAGCTAAGAGTATCGACTATCATATCGAAATTAATGCGGATAGTTTTCAGTGTAACTACAGATTACGGTACTGCATGCCATAATATTTACATCCTTCCCAAAATCCTTCCAAATCAAATCATACGGTAGCCGGACATGGTTCATTTTACTTATTGGCTTATTAGCCGCGTCACCCGACTCTGAGAATGCCATCGACTTCGACTCCGACTCGGGCGAGAGGTTGAGATGGCCAGCCATGGGCATCATAGTCAGTGTTGTCGTCTTCATCTGTGCCGACGTAGAGAGTCTGGGAGGGGCGTATGTAGATGTAAGTACAGATGTTGTAAGGTCTGAAAAGGCAAGAGGTGGGCAACAAGCATCCCGGTCCCAGGAGCGTTCAGAAGAGGAGACTAATGTGTGTACTCTGTCAGTCAGAGTGGACGAAAGGGGACAGTGTGCTCATCGTGATTTGTCCCCGGTATTGGACCTGGTATTTTCGGACCCTAGTATATTCGCCAAGGGGCAAGATACGACAGAATACGATTCGGGCGTGAACCTAATAGAGATAAGGAAACTCTCAAGAGGGCCCGGCAGGGAGGATCGATACCTCTGTATCGACCCCATTAGGTTTCGTACGTATGCAGCTCGATCGAAGGCAGAGTTCGCTGTGGACGTGAACGATGGCGGGAGTAACGACTCAGTGAATAACATAATTTGATTGTTCCAGGCGCGTCGTAAACATTTGAGCCTATATACTTGTGGCAAGGTTGGTTAATAGGCTCAAGCAAGGAAAAGGAATTCAGTATGGCCTTCCACTATAAAGCCTTACTCCCTTAGATCCACAGCTCAGAACCTCATCGAATCGTCCACGCATCGACGAGGTTCCTACATTACCATTCCCATCCGCTCAAAACATCCCCTCTCCATGATCTTCATCAACCCAATTGAAATATTTTAGCCGGCCACGAGAATGCAGTGCGTTCAGTCGGGGCAGATCTTGTGACATCGTGAATCGGGGTAGTGCGACTGTAAGGCTGGATAGTGGGAACGATATGCTGCGAGACTCTACCATCGTGGCCAGGCATCCACCGGGAGCTGCTAAACACGAATAGAGGGCAAGGTTGAGTAGGTGGGGGCACAGCGATGCGGCTTCATCAAATATAGTCAGCGCCTCCAGCACCTCTCCGTCGATCAAAGGCGTATCGGATATGTCAAGAACAGTCAAAGTCGGAGAGGCGATTTGAAGTAGGCGAAGGAACTTGGACGAAGCGATGTTTAGGCCGCTAAAAACGAGTGATTCGAGTGTAGGTTGATTTTCAACAAGGAGAGATTCAATCTGTGGGTGGAGAATTTCAAAGGCTTGACCCGGATCGTCAAATTCTTCGTCATAGGGATCGCAAAACCTCAAATCAAGGTATTTCAAGCGGTGAAGACGGGCGTATCGGAAGAATTGCGTGAAGGCATACGGTGTTCCGCTAATATCTAGTCTAGTTAGACTAGCCACCGTTACTGGATCACCTTCGTATGGCGGATCGAAGGACTCCATGATGGATGCGCCGAACGAGACAAGTGATGTAGTCTCTTTCAATAGGTCAAGACAAATTTTGGGGCTCAAAAGAATGCCGTCCACAGACAATGAAAGCAGCTTGAGATGCGCCCATGGTATTGGGTAACGCACAAAACGCGTGGAGGAGCCACTCCAGCTAAATTGTTTGAGGTAGGGGAAGTCCGATGGACACAAAGGAGTAATAGGCTCCCTTGGTGTTTGCTTTTCGTCATCGGCTCGGGGTGTAGAAAGAAAGCTTGAGTCGTGTAGGGATGGGAGAGGTACCGCTTCGTCAGAGTCGGAATCATCATATGCCTCGCTTGTTCGGAGATAAAGAATTTCCGTGCGTTGTATAGTTTCATGGAGAAATCGCAATGTCTCAGCTGGGATGTCCTTTGGAAATCCGTATTGACAATCGGGGAATTCCGATCCTAACATCAGAGTAAGCGGATGTGAGCCGGAGCGCTCCATCCATAGTGACAGTGTTCGAAGAGGTGGGATGCAGCATCCATCAGCTTTAGGAAGGTGATTCGAGACGTAGATCGCGAGAGTTGACCAGAGGGACGAGTGGGTGATCACTATGTGCCTCCACGAGCTGCAGACCAGAAGCAGTGGCCATGGAAGGCGGTGATGTGGATATTGATGGTGCAAAAGAGGAACCTTTCGAGCATCCAGCTCACAGCATGCGATGTGGAATATTCTCAAAAGGAGTTCTATGGGGAGAGCTGATATTCTAGAGGGCGGCTCACTGGGAGGGGCCATCCTTATAGCGCAACTGAACACTTAGTTTTTTCACTTACGATAAGGATAAGGTGTGGCTCTAGTAGCTCACGAGATGTCTGGCTGAGTGTGAGAACCATTCATATTTCAGGGACAGGGGGTATCCTGTCAGTTAGTTCGACTTCGTCCTTATAGCCCTATTAAAATCTGATTCAAGCTGTAATTCGGTGAGTTCCACCACCAGTAAGAAGTCCGCCAACACGGGTAAAGGACCTCACATGTATTAGCTTTCCCAGAGGTCATCGGACCCATGCTGATGACACTTCTGATAACCAAGAGAAATCCTACTGAAGTGCGGTGTATGTCCTGTCTCATTGTAGCGAGGTTGAGTGGCTATGTGTTGGAAGAGTATGTTGTGTTACCGGCCGAGGGTGGGGAGGACATGGTGAGCTCGCGAGCGACTCAGGCTCTCAATTGACCGTGAGATTATTCTGCTGATCGTGAGAAGGCAATTGGGCAACAATCAGGTGGGTGAATAATTACTTCCGCGTTTATTGTGGCAGCATCTCTCTGACGTTTGACATCCCTTCCTCCACGTCGAATCGCCCGTTGACGACGATGAATGGCGTCCGCAGGTTTCTGGGAGGAACTGCAGTGCAACTACCTCAGCAGCCAGCGCCAGAGTCCCCAACGGCCCCGCTAGTCCCTTTAAAGGGTCCCTCATGGCCTCCTCAACTCCCGCAGTCTCCTACCATCAGTTCCTCAGGGAGCCCCAAAACCTCAACAGCCGCGCTGTTTCTTAGGAAGGAAAGAAATCGGTCTCAGGCTAGTATACCAGCCGACGATCTCCCCCGGACACCGCCGCAGACTTCTTCGAGCATTCCGGCGGCGGCGGTAGCTTCTTCGCCTTCACCATCACGTGTCCCACCACAGCGACGATCAACCGGTTCAGAGATCAAGAACTCCCCGGGGACGCTCAACACGCGGGATGAGCTGCTTATTAGCTTGCTGGCTAGCGAAGCAGTGGTTGACAGTCGTGGTTTCGATATCTTGGGTGCCGAGGATGTCGAGGAACTAAAGAAGGTGAGCGTCTTGTGTCGGCCCAATGAACCACCCTTCACACTAATTGTAGGAGCAGCAAGTCTTGAGCTCGAGGCTGGTAGCTATTAACAAGAAGCTTGCGCTGGAAACCAAAATCCGTGATGCCGCCGTGTCGCTGTCCAAGGTCAATGCTAGCAACAGGAAAATGTCGAAACAGACCGATGACCAACTAGATGCTGCCAACCGCCGCGTTGATGCCGCTCAGAAGGAGCTATGGCGATTATCCGAACGGTCAAACGAGGTTCACAAAAAGCTCATGGAACATCGCGCCGCTGTGCTCAGTATATCTGTTCGTAGTATGGAGAAGAAGATGACACCTCAGGTTTTCAGTGGCTCTTCTGATTCCGGCTATGATACTCCCGCACCCATGAGTCCTTCGACATCCTCCATGACCGGTGTATCCTCTTCTTCACGACCCCGATCAAAATTCGATGGTGCTCACTACTTCGCTGGTCACGCTGATGCTGTTGTTCCTCGACGGCGACTATCTCTTTCATCCGCTGCGAATGAAATAACCTCTCTGGAAGAGAAACTCAAAGCAGCAACGGCCTCTCTTAACGCCGCCAGCCGGAAGCAAGCGGAGATGGCCCGGGAGCTTTCTATGCTGCAGCTCGAGAAGCAGGAGGTGGAAACTACCTTGAGTCTAGAACTACAGGGCGCGGAAGAGACAATTGCTACGTTACAGCGGGAAATTCCCACGAAGGACGAGCAGTTGGATGAGTTATTGACAGAGAAGGATGCGTGGGAGCGGGAACGGGCTGTGTTGGAGAATAGTTCACAGGAAGCTGAGGAGCTGCGAGTTAGGCTGAGCGAAACAGAAGCAAAGAATGGGCGGACGGATGGATTGGAGAGGTCGCGGTTGTTGGAAGAAAATGAAGCTGAAGTACAAAAGCTAGTGGCGCAGTGGGACGCGGAGCGTGAGGAGTGGGCGAGGGATAAGGCGGCTATGGAGGATGAGAGGATGGATGACCTGGCTAGGTTGCAGGAGGAAACCGAGCGTATGCGAGAGGAAGACCAGGCGGCACTACAGAAAGCTAACCAGGAACTGGAAGCTAGTCAATCGATCATAAGGGACTTGATGCAGAAGCATGATATTCCCTTATTTTCTCGAGATCCTTCACTTGTTGGCCTTCTCCATAGCATCGGGATACATCTAGATGGCGTTCAAGCCAAACTCGCTGAGCACGAGGCATCCAAAGACGAATGGGAGTCTCTCCGTCGAAAGCTTGAAGATGATGTTAGGTCGGGATTGGATAAACGTGAAGTACTTGTAAGGGATGTTGAAGAGGCCCGTAAGGAACGGGAAGACGCACGGCGGGAAATCAGATCCCTGGAATCCCGCCTGAAGGTAAATAGGGCGCGTTCCTGCACGTCAAATGTCGTTAATCACAGATTTATTTTTGTCCTTAGGAGCGCCCACCTAGCCAACAGGGCTTCCGTGGACCAATGTCACCCACGACATCAACGTCGTCTTTGTCCGATTTGCAGGGGGAAGCAGCTAGAATGATGGCTATTTTAACACCTCTTTGGTCGATACTCCCATCCGCGGAAGCTCGTGCCGCTCGGTTCACCAACAGTCGACAATTCCGTACCGGGTCGCCTACGCCTGGTAGTCCCGTTGGTGGTACGGTGGCTTCGCTCTCCGACCTTGACGTCCGCTCGCTCAAGACTCTGTATGACCCGAACTCAAGTAATCCTAACACCAACCGATCACTCCCATCTGCCGCACCTCATTCATTTACTATCGAGGCGTTTGCAGCACGCGTACAATCCCTTGTTCAGGATGACCGAGCGCTGATTGAGCGACTGTTACGGTTCGCTCAGGCTCATGATTTGTTGAAGAAGAATGCCGAGCGTGCGCAAAAACTTGCTCAAGAGAGCAATGTAGCTCTGGAGACCTATCATAAACAGGTCAAGATCCTTGAGGATACCAACCTCTCGCTTGCTACTCAGCATGCTTTGATGTACGTTATTTGCTGCTTTGTTCTACAGCAGTCTTAATGAGTCGGTTTAGGCAAGAAGAGGTACAGAAACTTCAAGAAGCTGTCGAGCAAATATCTGCTGAAAAGCGAGATATTGAAAGCCAGGCGGCTGAACAGGCAGAGACATGCCGACAGCTAACAGATGCTAACAACACTCTTAGCGCTCGAGCCCTCACCCTAGCCGAGGAAGCTGCGACTGCGCCGGAGATGGTCAAGCGACAGCTGGAGGCCCAGCTTGCTGAGACCAAGACCGCGCTCAAGGCTGCAGAAGAGGAGATTGAGGCGATGAGAACCTCGGAGCAGTCACAACGCATTGCGTTGATGGATGAGTTGAACACCATGCAAACGGAGAATAGCACTCTTCGTGCGCAATTGAGGGCAGTGAAGAAGTAATCCCTCCGAATGACCAGTGATGCATTGATGGCCAGCGAGTCCTCAGCACTCATTTTAGCTGTCGTCTCTTGGTCGCCTTGGCTACCTACCTCTTTCTTGAATAACCCGCTTCCACTTTTTCCATCTCCATTTTCATTTCATTGTTATTTATTTATTCAATGCATCTTTGTCACTCTTTTCTAACTGCATAATATGACCTATCTTTATAAGCTTTCTTTCTCATCTCAATCTTGTGCCGTATTTAGCGCTTTCGGGTCCTGCGCGCGGTTAGTGATCGTTTCCTGATATATCTTTCACGCCGAGATTTCATTCCCGCCCACTTTCTTCTCTTTCACTCTCCCGCCCCCGTAGCCATCCAATGGCGCTCACCACAACTAATCTACCCGGATTGACTCTCGTATCTAGAGGCAAAGTCCGCGACATCTATTCCACCTCCTCGTCGAAGCACCTCCTCTTCGTCGCCACAGATAGAATATCCGCGTATGATGTCATCCTACAAAATGTCCGTTACCTTTCCTCTCGAACCTACAATTTCTGGGGGCCCTAATTCCTGTATATCGTTTGGATCAAACGCTCGGGTTGGACGTATAGGGTATCCCGGGTAAAGGCAAACTTTTGACCAAGATTTCGTGCTTCTGGTTTGAGAAGCTGAAGGATGTTATTCCGAATCATTTTGTGACGGTGGATATTGACGAGATGCCTGAGGAGGTGAGGCAGTATAAGGGTCAGCTTGAGGGACGGACGATGCTTGTTCGCAAAGCAAAAGTCGTACAGCTTGAGGCTATCGTCAGGGGTTATATCACTGGTGCGTCAACCGTTTTCACGATTTTTTTGTTCTGAACGAGCGTGAACAGGATCGGCCTGGTCCGAGTACAAGAAGAGTGGCACCGTACATGGGATTTCATTGCCTGAGGGCCTCGTCGAGTCGCAGCGACTCTCCGAACCCCTGTTCACCCCTTCCACCAAGGCAGACCAAGGAGCCCATGACGAGAATATATCTCCAGATGAGGGCGAGTTCTTTCATACTATTTCATTGATCCACTCAAACCAGACCCTCATCAGCGGCCAAAATCGTTGGTGCCCAACTATACAACCTTGTCTCCAAAATATCACTAGAGCTATATACGAAAGCTGCAGAACACGCTTTCAGCAGAGGCGTCATTCTTGCCGATACTAAATTCGAATTCGGGCTCGTACCATCATCCGAACTTGGGTCTCTCGCCCTCCCAGACCTCGAAATCAATGGCGAACATCTGATCCTCGTTGATGAGGTACTCACACCAGATTCATCGCGGTATTGGCCACTATCTTCGTATACGCCAGGACAATCTCAGCCGAGTTTCGATAAGCAATTCGTGCGCGACTGGCTTGTTAAATCTGGATTCAAGAAAGGCCTTGAGAGTGGTCCGCCTGGGAAAGAAGGTGAAGGGTGGAAGATCGACGAAGATGTTGTATTTGGTACGAAGGAGCGGTATGAGGAAGCAGTCAAGTTGATGATGACCTAGTTTGTTTCCCCATCTCTACGTAAAAATAGTTGATGTTTGTCTAACTGAGGCTGGCCCCCTCCCAAAAGCATACACCGAAATCTTTGCTAGCAATGCTCAAAGGAAGGGAGTAACATTTGGAAGGAAAAGTAAAAAGTCTCACAACGATTCCATCCTGTTGTCGAACCCACGGCGGGATTCGAACCCGCAACCTCCAGATCAGCTTGAGCGCTTAGAAGTCTGACGTCATAACCATTAGACAACGCGGGCTTCGGATTTAATCCCTCTACAAAGCATCCAAGACCTGAAAATCAAATTAACATCACTTAGGATGGGGCGAGGCCGCATTCTCTCTTTTCCCCACTGGCATACATTGCAAAGGGAAGTAGTACATCATACCAGAGGATGTTTACGGTACTCTCATACAATACGTGCTTTCTGAGCCGTATGAGAGACCTACCCTCAAGCTTCGATGCGCGCCATCGCAGCATCCCAGAAGCCCTTCTCCAACGAGGTACATCTCTCCCAAACTTCATACCATTCATCCAAACGAGCGGAGGAAGGTGGGTCCAGAGCAGCCTGTTCTTCCACGGTTGCTAGAAACATGTTGAATATCAAAACCGCAGCCATCATGCTATTTAGTAAGTTACGTGAGATACCCACCAAGTCCTTTCCTGACAGCGGCTTGGTAATCCTCTCCTGAGTAATCCTCCATCCACTTCAAGTAAGGGTTCCCCGACAATCGCACCCAGCTGTTGGGTTTTCTGGATTCCTTTCTCAGCCATAACCCAACTTCGCCGTATCCAAGCAAGCAAGCGAGTAATGCCATCAACAGTTTTGAAGGGTCACCTAGAAGAAGTTAATCAAGCGAAGGAATAGTTGGCGGCATTGGGGACGGAACCTTGTAAGCCAACGTCAATGAGGTAACTACCATAGGCGATAGTCGACGGTGCTTGTGGCGTAGCCTCCAGTTCATCGATATCGATACCGAAGCTGGCACAAAAGGATTTGTGTGTTTCTAGTTCGCGGATAATATGTAAGATGATGTTGGCTGATGACTCGATGACACTGTATCTTGTAGATTTTCCAGCCAAGAGTCTACGCATATGTCAGCAATGATTTGTGCTGGTATGGTCGAGAGAGGGCCGACCCGTATGCACGTGCATAGTAATTGAGGTAATGGTAATCTTGTCTGCAGCAGAGTTAATCAAGTTGATGTCGTCGTCAAACTACCTACTTAATGAAGAAGATGAATGCTTCTTTGGGAAGCACACCTTGACCAAGTTGCCTAACAAAATCATGTTCGACATACTGCTTCCAAATTTTGTTACTCCGTTGTATGAGGTAATGAGTCAATGGAAATGGATTGCTCGGAGTAGGCCTAACATTCGACATATAAGAGTCACGAAAAAAAAGACTGTTAGTGACTACTTACCGGGGTAAGCTGAGTTGAACTGTTGAATGAAGGTGATTTAGAGGACCGTGACCATGCCCTATTGGATGAGCTGTCTCGATCCCGAGGTGCGTGTACACCGTAGCGGATCTCACCGCCCGCCGCACTACAAAAACACGAAGTGAAAGGATCAAACAACTCGAAGGCAGAAGATAAATGAGCTAACATGATTCGCCACGACCAAGCCCACTCGCAATAGCAGCACTTAGCGTGCAGCCAGTGCCATGTGTATTCTCCGAGTCGATATGAGGTCGAACGAACAGGGTCACTGTATCCCCTCCCTCGTGTAACACGTCGACGACGAGGCGCTTTGGAGCCTTCAGAGCCTCGTCACCAACTTGCAAGATTTCCATGTTTTGATCCACTAGGCCATCACGAAGGACGACAACGTTAGGAAACTCTTTCATTACGCCGTCAACATCTTCGGCAGAAGCTGTGATATGCCCGCCTTTAACCAAAGATGCCCTCGAGCCGAAGCCAAGTAATCGGCCAGCTGCGCCGATCATATCCCGAAGAGAAGATATGTTAACCTCATTGTCTTGTTGGTGAGAGAGCAGGAGCTCTGCCTCAGACTTGTTTGGTGTTATGAGGGTCGAAATAGGGAATACGTCACTGATAAGAACGCCAATCGCATCCGCCTGGAGTAGAGTATGACCGGACGTAGAAACACAAACTGGGTCACACACGAGAGGCGGCATCACCCGGTCTTTATAATAACTTTTCAAAGTCTCTACGACTGCCAGTGTGATAGAGGCATCGAATAGCATGCCCGTCTTCATAGCGTGAATTTCGACATCACTTAAGACGGAGAGAAGCTATTAGGTAGTTTCAAAAAAGAAGTTACTAGAATAAAATCGAGGATTAACCTGTTGAGCTACAAATGCCGGAGGGATGGCATGGACGTCTTGAACTCCGAGAGTATTCTGAGCGGTAAGCGCTGTGATCACGCTTGCACCATAACATCCAAAGGCCGCGAACGTCCTCAAGTCGGCCTATGCTAGATGAGTATTAAACCATTGGACACTAGGTCAGGACTTGCTTGAATTCCGGCTCCACCACTGGAGTCTGAACCTGCAATAGTCAGGATAGTGGGTGACATATTATGATGAACTGGGTCAAGGGAGGTGCGCCATATGGTAGGCGGAATCAAGAGTGATAGTACTGGTGCCTTGCTGATGCCATTGTTTGCATTGGGCAAACGAACCAAATATAGGGCGCCAGAAGATAACTACGCAAGAACGCGGTGGAATCTCTACTTCCTAACCATGAAGCGGTACGTAGAATAACCTCCGATGAATGCAAATGCAGCTAGGCAGGCGATAATTGATGCGAACCACCTCAAATTCTATGATCATGTGGTGTTAATTGTGAATGTCAGACGGTTATGAAAGGGGGCCTACATCGATATCTTGTCCGGGAACGTGTACGTTCATTCCCCATAGACCTGTTACCAAGTTCATCGGAATAAGTACTGTACCGAGGGCAGTGAGCTTGGATAGGACGTCGTTAATCTGGTTGTTCGCATCCGTCATCTCGATGGAGATTTGGGCCAGATAATTGGAGTGGGACCGTGATAGAATCTTCTCGTAGTGATTCAAACTCTGAGTCATGGTAATCAAGTGATCCTTGAATTGTACCAGTTAGATCGTGTAAATGCAGTAAGAGGAGGGGGCGGAGCGACTTACTTGGATATCGGAAAGATAAAGGCCCTAGGACAGACGGTCAGTTCGTGGACCGTGGAAACGATACATCGTTGGTTCTCACAATGTCTGAGGTGGGCGCAACTCTCCAGTTCTCATTACAACGCTTGGCCAACCCTTTCACGACATCAGCCTTGTTGCCCATCAACCTCAACAAACCCATAACCTTCTTCCTACACGTCCCAATGCGTCGCAACATATCAGTCTGCTCAGCCTCCTTGAGAATAAGTACTAATTCGTCGATACTGTCGACTTCATATTCAATACTTTGAATTAATGGTCCGAAAGCGTCCGTTATATCGTCAATGAGGGCGTATGAAATCCAATCCGATGTGACATTAATGTAATCTTTAAGTTGTTTGATCCGTCTGCGAACGTTCTGAGGGTGTGGTGTGGGACGGAAATGGAACTATACACAATGAGGTGTAAATACATAGGACAGATATCCACGTAAAAAAATGAAAGTAACGAACCGATAGGATTCCCTCGCGGAAAACGATGATATACATGTTTAAAGGTTCTAGGTGTGTTGGGCTGTACTGGTCTTGATCGAAACTGCGGAAACAAACGAAGTAATAATTACGGAAGAGTTCTATTTTCTCTCGGGTCTCTTCCATCTGGATATCTTCAGTGGTAAGAGGATGAATACCGAACACCTGAAACGCATGAGTAAATGGTACCGTCGGGGAGTATCATACAAACATACTTTACTGAGCATCTTCATTTCTTCGTCGGTGGGACTGTTGATGTCTAACCACCAAGAGTGGCCATCGTAGTCATCATTTGTCGTTAGACCTGGTCTACGCGGGTCTCCACCTAGTCTTTGGGAGTGAGTGGTTGTACGTTTGACGTCTGCGGCGGGGAGGGATGACGATGATAAGGGACGCTCTTTGGGTGACTGAGTGCCATTGGGGAGTTGAGGTTCAGGAACGGAATTGTGGCGAGAGGCAACTCCGGAGAAGAGGTCTTCGAATGATTGATTGTCTGCTGGAAGTTCGCTGAGACTACGAGCATGGATAGTAGCAGACAGACCATTCGAATAAAATGAGAAGCGATACGGTCGGTCGTGTCCAGTAGAGAGAATACCAGCGGGTAAGCCAGGGGCATTAGGCGATGTACCCACGGCAGCTGCGCTCGTAGAATGTTCTAAGGATACTGCAGACCCAGAAGGGGCTTGACCACCCAGTATGACACTCAATCTACCGGGGAGGAACGAGTGATCGTTGTTGTTCTCAAACAAAGCCATCTTGCCACCGACACCTTTTCTGTGCGTACGAGGAGCAGGCGCACTTTGACTGAGCCTGCGCTGCCGAGTGGATTTGAGGATGGACTGGGGAGAACTAGTGTCCTCTCCCCCGGGTGTAGATGAGAATGGGTCGCTACGCTCGGCACGAAGTGAGTCAAGATTGAACCGCGTCGTCGGAGACGAGAGTCCGAGGTCTGTCTTCTCTCTGGACGCAAACTCTTCCATAGGGGAGAAATCGAAATTGGACCGCGAGACATTAGGTTGATAGGTAGGCAGAGGGCCGTATGCTGAGGGTGAAGGGTCTTCATGCCCTTCTGAATGGTGTTCCCTATTGAGGGAGACCAAGAGCGACGGGTCCTGGGTCTGGTGAAGGTGTCGGTCAGCAAGGAATGATGGCTGTCGCTGCACGCCAGGGTGTAGGGTGTCTTCATCGTCCTGCGCCTCACCATTCTCGGCAACTAGATCACTTTCTCTAACGTCACCCCTCGCTACGTCAATGTCCCTAAGCTCGCTTTCGGAAAGCGCAGCTATGGGAGAGAAAGCTTGTTCTGGCGACGAAGTCACAACCGGAGACACTGGTAGGGTGACCGTCTCTCTACGAGCCCGGGATAACTGCATAGCCATGTCAACATCCATCGTTCTTTGCCGCTCGAGAGCCTGTGGGTCAGGTAAGTCATATGAACGAGAAAGAGTGGGTGAGTGGCGAGGAGGGCGTTCGCTGGGGTCATGGATACTGCCTGGCGAGGCGGGATTGAGGCTTTCACGGCGGCGCAGGACAGGCGAAGATCCCGAGGGGGAGGACGGGGAGGTTGAAGACAAGTCCCTGGGCGGCGACGACATTGTCGAGTGCAAGAAGTTAATGTTAAAATGGAGACACTGGTCTTGGCCGTTGTTGGCGTCAACGTCGGGGTGCCATTACATAAGCCAGGCTAATTCTGAACAAGCGCGCAATTACCGCTTGGATTGTCAGACAGGGCCTTTCTGATATTGCTCATGTAGAACTGGGGCCAAGAGGCCATAATCATGAGTTCTAAAGGATTAGAAACTAATTTTATTTCGCCCTATTCACGACAATCAATTCAACGGTAAAATAAGATCTTTGTCAGGATTTGCTTCGGCTAAAGCGATTGAGCGAACAGCAGGTGGAGGATAAATCAATTTCGTGTTGATGTTCATCTTCATAGCCTTCCCTTGAGCTTCAGTAAGAATTATGCTCCGTTCCCATCTATACGACAAATGCACAAATCAATGAGCCATTGAAAGGAGTGTCGCAATGAGAGCATACCCGGTCGTGAAAAGAGCTCCCCAAGGACCCAAATCCAAACAAGTCGCATACATTTCTTGTCTGTAGACTTTGCTGGGAAGACCAAGTAGATCGGAAGCTGCGTTATACCCAGCGAAGCGACCCAAGATGAGGGCGTGTTGGCATGACATCAGAGCGTGATGGCCTTGGCCATCCGTGGCAGCGAATGCAGTATCTCCAGCCGCAAATACCTTTGGTAAGCCGGGTACTCGCAATTCACCACTGACAGCCAAGCGACCCAAAGCATCTCTCTCTGCAGGTAGCTGAGCGGTTAGTTGGCTAGCCCGAAGGCCCGCAGTCCAAATAACCGTCTTGCTAGGAATGCGTAAGCCGGACAAAGTCGTGATACCCTCTGAGTCGATGGATGCTACAGTTTCCGAAGTTATGATCTCGACCTTCAATGACGAAAGGGCTTCAAGGATCACCGGCCTTGGATTGGTTCCAAGTCCAAACCCTAATTCGCTCGCTCGCTCTACGATGACGACCCGGATATTGGCATCATCGCCAAGGATATTTCGTAGCCTGGCCGGCATCTCTGCTGCGGTCTCTATTCCAGTGAATCCGCCGCCACATATAACCACTGTATTTCGAGCAGGGCTGTTCGGAAGGTCTGAAAGAGCCTGAAGGTGGTTTTCAAGTGCTTCTGCCTCATCGTACTGGTCCGTACTTAGCCCATACTCAGCCAGCCCAGGAATGGGTGGTCGGTACAGCTTGCTACCAGTAGTGAGGATGACCCGGCCATATTGCAAAGTGTGCTTATCCCCGTCATTCGACGTATACTCGATCACATCACCATTTGTGTCGATGTGGTCGACCGTGCCTTGTATATACTGGACGCCGACGGAGTTCAGCAAGGCCGTCAGGTCTGCTTTCGCGGACGAAACGTCCGCCTCGTAGAGACGGGGCCTGATGTATAAGGTGGGCTCAGGTCCAATTAGCGCGATCCGGTAAGCTGAAAGGTCCGCATTCGCTTCGTCGAGCTTATAAGCTGCTCCAAGGGCAGCCCAAAGCCCAGCGAATCCGGGGCCTACGACTGCGATGGAGACAGTGGAGGGTGAGGTCATTCTAACGATAGGCGTAAGAATCAGCGCGGATTCTAGACGATAGAGTGGAATTACCCTGGTTTATGTGGGTGGAATGGTCCGTTAGTAGATATGCGTAAGACTGGGTTGTCGCTGCTGTTGAATAGGGCTATTTTATACAGCAGGGAACTAGCCGATCGCGTTATCCGTTGGCAAGTATAAGGGGAACGTGCATAGCGTTCCGTGACTCCGTGAGAGCTCGTAAGACGAGGAGTGAAGGTCGAGTCACAGGTACCCCGCGGGTATCAACTAGCCCAACGCAGAAAGGATCAGCGGCTGTCCGATTGACCAATCGAATGGTAGCGCGAGAGAGGTCTTGGGACAATCCTACCCCACGGGATTGTGGTCCGCCCCAGTCGGAGCGTTGGGGAGAAGAGTCATTCAATCCTATTGCTCGAAATGGCGGTACGCTGACCGATCCTTAGAACTCAAGTCAGCATGCTGATACGTTCTGAGTTCTGAGTGGAAAGAATTATGGGCTCACTGGGGAGCGAAGATACGAGACTCACGGAACAAACCCCAACAAGAAAGCCAGGCGTTGGGACATTTACTCATAGGAGCCTGTCATTCAATACCTTCAGTAATACATAGAACTACAAAAAGCTATAACAAAATAACCAACGATATGCGAGATTGAATAATTACAAGGGAAAAGGGTGAATCAAGGAAGTACTAAATGACCAATTTCAGAAATGGCGCCAAGGTTTAGTGGAATTGCCAGCGGAAGGGGGCTTCATCAATTGCGGAGACAAATTGTCGAGGGTGCGTCGTCGAGGTATTCCTTGACGGTGCAGCTCCTCGTCGCGATCAGGAAGATCAGGTGGAGATGTTGAATACATGGTGTGCGGTGGTGTTTCGATAGGAGAGACGATGAGAGCAAGCGAAGGGGAAAGTGTTTGTACGGAACGGGGAGGTTGCTGTGGCGGAGGAGGAAGATCCGGGTGGTGTTGAAGAGGTCCAAGATCAGGAAGATGGCCTCCGATGATTCGACGTTTGGAGGTACTGCCATTCATTGGCTCATCAGATGGGCGCGGTTCTTCAGTTAGCTTGCGTTTGCGAGACGGCTGGGGAGTATCGCGAGGGGTCTCGTTCGTGTGACGACGCTGAGTCGATGGGGGTCTGGAGGGTGTCGTGACCGTTCCCCACCTCGACCAAGGGGGCGGAGGGGGTACGTGTTGGTTAGCCGCGACCGGGGAGTAAGGCCCTGGGGCAGCGGGCAATTGGATAGGTACATGCTTGTCATGAGGAGATGGAATGTGGGGCATGGGGTTTCCGTGAGCCAAGGGAGGAGGGGCAGGACGCGGAGCTGTACCACTTGGGGGTGGGGGTACTCAGGCTGGCCGGGCATGAATCTGACTAGCTCGACGAAAAGTGTCTGAGTGTAGGGAGGGGGCATTTTCTTGTATAAAATGTCCTTGCTAAATGTATCTAGCATTTCCTTTGTGTTGACGTAGGTGTCATTGCTGTGGTGGATGTTGTCTAACCAAGATAGTCAGCGACAGATAACGACAAGGAGAGTTGACAATCATACCTAACGAGGGTTTCACTCGAACCTCTGAGAATGGATACGTCCGATTCTTGCGCAGACAGCAGAGCGGACAGGTAAACTTCTTCGTTGGTGCAGCGGGGTCGAAAGGGAAGAAGACACATCCAGTATGATATAATTTGTTACAGGCTTCACATTCCACGGTTGGATAGTTAAGCAAGTAAGGCGTCCGACCTCGGCAGATGCAACGAGTACCATCAGCCCAATCTTTGTCAACATCTTGACCAAACGTGAATCGAGGCCGTCTCCGCTTCTTAGCACGTGCCAAGGCCGGGCGGTTGGCAAGGATACGGTGCAAGCCAGCGAGATCGAGACCAAATGAAACCTCTGGGTTAGGGGAAACCGCAAACTGAATTTTAAAGAGCTTTCGCATGTAGTGTCGAACTTGGTGGATATATTCCGGCCGTTGATTGACCGGTTGCGATGTGAATGCTAGGAACTGGCCGATAACAGCAGATAACCGATCGATGCGATGAACGATGATTTCGAGTTGCTTCCACTCCTCTGAGTAATTCTTCGTGATCTCGGGGGCGTTGATGAGGATAGTAGGAAGATAGCAAAAGTGCCAACTGCGTTCCTTATGGATAGTTCCATTCCAGTGAGTATGATCGCAGAACGGGCACGAGCCACCATTCTTGGCGCAAACACCATGGAATCGAGCGAAACAGTGATCGCATTGAACAGCATCCGAGATAGCACCAGGCGGGGGAGGGCGCACAGGGTCAGTGCATATGCAAGTGAAATATTCGTCGGATGGAGGGAGATCATCCTCTGGACGGGTGGAAGATAGGACGTCATCGAGAATCTTCAGGCCGTGGGGCTCCCCATGGTCATCGCAGAACCATGGGAGGTCGCGGATCCATTTGTGATGATACTTCAGTTGCGCCTCGAGTTTATCGCAATAAGGTAGGATGAACATGGAAAGGTGTTCCCGGGCGTATGTCTGCCATTGCCCTATGGCTTCAAAGACGTCTTCTTTCTCAACAGTAATCTCTCCGCGCCTGTTCTCTTCCTTCTCCCGTGGGATGTACTTGCCTTTTAGTACTTGTTCGCAGCGAGCCTCCAGGTCCATGGCAATTTCAACCGTCCGCTTCAAGTCGTTGATAGCGGTGATGCTGAAGTCTTTCTCCGCACGATCGACAAGGCGCATGACGTCTTGAACTCGGGGCCTGGGTGCATCGGGCTCGGGCTTCAGCCATGCGTTCGCCTGCTTTTCGTAGTCAAGAGCTTTAGCACGAGCAGCTTTGAGGCGATCGACGATGGGGGGATTGACCGGAATCATATCATCCGGAGCCGCTAACTTCTCTAGCTCGTCGATGGTCTTGACCGTCTGAGCGAGAAGAGCCTTCGCTCGGTCTTCCCAAATATTGCCGGCACGTTCCCGACTAACCAAGAGTCGCATAGTGTTGTTATCAGGAGATAGATTGCATGACTCGGCTCGAGCGATCAACTGACGGACCTCCTCCATCGTCATAGCTTCGTCCTGCTCATCGACTTTTTCTTGCAACTCCTGGGCAAGCTGTTCGCGATTGACGATCTTCTCGATTTCCAAAAGTTCGTCCATACCCACATTCAAAGATGCGCCCTCGGAGAGAAGCTCCTTGCACTGGTGTATGTAGTCCTCACGCTCGACGACAGAATGAGCGGCCTCCAACATGGTCTCGGCCTTCTTAGCGATTTCTTCGGCCTTGGTCGAGACGCCCTGTAGTGTCGCAATTTCGGGACAGTCAAATCCAAGGTTCTTAACTTCGCGAAGCAGAAGGTGGAGTTCGCTCAGAGAGTGGTCCGCCTTATCGACCACCATATCGTCCCCATTGACCGTCGCCGCCCCTTCGCTGCCCCTACCTCCACGAGACTTGCGAGGCCGCTTTCGACCGGCCTTGCGAACAATGAAAGCGTTGGCCGCGTCAACCCACTCATTCGCCCGGGTGACGCACTTGCGCAGTGAGGCCATTTCAGGAAGGAAGTAATTGATCCGTTCCCCTTCAGCAAGCAGAGCCCTAAGCGAGCGGAGAGGTGGACAAGCGCTCTCAGTTAGCAGCTTGGACAACTTGTTGCGCCAAGCAGCAGGAACACCCGCTCTCTCGGCGACTTTTGCTTGAATGTCGAGAAGCTCTTGGTCTGTAAATCTTGTGCGAATGGCAAGATGCACCGTCCCACGCTCGCAGAGAAGATCAGCGTGTTCGACACATACGACCTTCGGAGTGCACGGACATGTGACCTGTGATAGATAACAGAACATTTTGCAGATCGCGCATTGGTATTGGTCCTCGGGACGATCTGCTGGCTCAAGCTGTTCTTCCAAGTTGCGAGCCCTGGCTTTACGGCGATCGCCCAATTCACGATCTATCATTTCGTCAAGGCTGTCAATCAACCTACGTGTGCGAAGGCGTGAGACAAAAATAGCAAGTATGTTACGGAATACACACCACATGGCCGTCTTGATCGTCTGGGATTGTTGGGTGATTGTGATCAGGAGTTCATCGTGAGAGAACACTGGAAGCTTCGTGTGCTCGCGATAACGCTGAACACATTCCCTTCCGAAGGGCAACCAGTCAGGCAGGGCAAAATTTACAGCCTCGTTGAAATTTAACTGCGCAACGAACGTCATCAAGACGGTTCGCGGAAAACCGTGAGACCCACTTACGCCGTGGTTGAAGCCCGCGTGGTAGGCCTTTGGGAAGGTTATGACAAATTCTCCTGCACGCTGATTGCATGCATAAACTCGAACGTTGGCGTCCTTGACGCGCTTGGGATTCATGAGAGTAACGAGCTGGAAAAGGAGGTCGGGCTGAGCCTCGAACAGATCTGGAGCTTCGGACTTGATGGCCGTCTCGAATTTTTCAGCATCTTCACCGGGAATGCCATACCAAGTCTTCGTCTCACCCCAATGCACTAGAGTGAATAAGTCAATTGATAAGAGGGGAAAACGAAACGCGCAAGCTTACTGAAATTGATGCTATATGTGTAGTGGTCCTACATTCAGGACCTCAGTTAAAGCCTCTTGATAATGGAAGATAATTGAAACTTACTTCGTTATGCCAGCAAAATGTGGAGAATGCCATCCCAACATAGGTCCAAGGAACCGTCATTCCCGATATATCAGACTTAATGTAACGAAGAAGAGAATCGGAAACAATGGGTATATTGTTCAGGTTCCAAGGATCCTTTGAATATGGGTTCATAGGATGGGTTTCCAATGTCGGCATAGCACTAACAGCGGAAAATATGATTTAGAAGGAATCGGATGCCGAATAATGCCGGCTTTACGCACCTGCCGTGGGTGGTAGAATGGACGTCTGCTCCATATTCTATTTCTACAGTCTCACTCGAAGACTGAACCAATCGCCAAAATTCATTCTCCACGTCATTCTCCGTAACAAAGACGTTGCCGAAGCGGTTCACTGTGGGATCGTTGACGTTGACGGGTTGTTTGTGTTCGGGGGGATGTTGCTCGAACCACATCCGGCGGAATGTAAGGTCCCGAGCTTGGAAGCTAGTCAAACTATGTTCTTCTCCCTCATCGAATCCAAAATCGCCACCAGTACCGAAAAGGCAGGTGTAGCAAAACCACTGATCTTTGGGGATGCTATCAAGAGGAGGATCTAAACAAAACATGTGGAAACCTAGCAAATAGGTGAATAAACGGGGAAAGGACTACTCATTCCTGGTAAATGAGAACACAACGTACCGCAGTCGCAGCCATCACACAATAACATCTCGTCTCCTTTGTTTTTCTTATGGCATATTTCACAATGTAGCTGTTCCCGTTTAGTTATTGGTCTTGATGCGGCAGAACTCTTGATGATCAAGGGTCTTACCTCGGCAGGATCCTTCGGACGATTGTTGTCGAAGAAAACCGGCAACGGGAGAGATGGAGATGGAAGGTGAGCATTCGAAGAGATTGGCTTCTTTGACGAAGCTAGCCAAGGAATATCCCAATTAAGTGCTAATCTGGGAAGGAACTAAATCATACTCACGAGTTGTATGATCTTGGGATCCGACCCTGGTACTCCGACGGGGGCGTGATCTAGAATCTTTCAAGTCACTCTCGTCGGGAGGTTCGGATAAGGGGCTTGATGTAGCGGTTAAAGGACTAGATGGAGGGCTGCGTTCAGCGCTCATACGGGAGGCGTCTGTATCAGTGAACAATCGATGGGGAGCCAAAGGGGAAACGGGCTGGTTCTTGGCACGCTCGCAAAAGTGCTCGTATGGGAGAATGACTCGTGTGTACGAGTTCTTGATTTGTGTTGATAATCCAGGCACTCCTCGATAACCCAAAATCGCTCCCAATTCGGACCATTTTTTACCTTTGGTAACCTAGCAGAGTAACTATGATATGAATTTCGGCTAGAAAGGGACAAGATAACGTGCGTACGGCGTCGTAACCACCCAATTTATGCACTTCCTTCCGTAAAAGCCACAAATCGAGTGGCTTGTGGTTGATAGTGGGTACCACAACTCGTGGGTTTCCTTGCTGCTTGTGGAATCGATAGAGTTGTTCCAGAAAGTTCAATTTGGCACGGGATGAAGCCTCGATGGAATTCAAGCGTTGAAGCCGCGTTTTGAATCGAAAAACCTGGAAGCGAGATATGTGTCAGGAAACGGCCAGATAAGCTCAATAACGCACCTCTGTATCCGTAACGTAGGGCATTGTCCATTCCGTTGGGGGAATGATCTTACATATCCCGTAATTCTTCGCTTTGTCTGAAATCGACTTGATATATGCCATAGGATCGCGAAACTCCTCCATCGACGGATAGAATTCAGGACAATCCTCCAAATCGAATGGACGTGGCTCCTTTCGAGGTGGCATGTCCCTGGGACTAGACGTTTTCACAGAGCCCAAATCGAGTTTGGGGGATACGGGAATGGGGCGGGGGTTGCGATAATATTCCGTCAAAGGATCGTCGTCCGGACTCGGAGAGGCCCTAGCATGATTATTCAAAGCAGCCAGAGCCTCGGTTTTCGATTTTCTGGGTGCCCTCCTTGATTCCTGGATTGGAGTGGGTTGTGAGGGGTTGGTGGGTTCTGTTTGGTCTGGGGAATTTATAGGTTGCGTGCCTTCGACACGAATACTGAGTGACGAAATGAATGCAGATGGGGGCTTATCCGAAGTATTATTGTCTGCAAGTGCAGAACTTGGTCCCGGCTGACCCGGGCTGTCGGTGGAAAATCTTGGAGACCTCCCTCGCCTCGAGGGAGTACCACGGGGAGTGACTGAGCTTGCGTTGATGTGCATGGCGTTGAGCGCGCCAGCAGAAATTTAAAAGCAAGGGAGTCGCTGCGGCCGACGACGACGAGCGAATTGATGAAGGAGGTAGTCTGAGTCTGAGAAGAGAAGTTCGCAGTGCTTGAAGATGGGTTGCACACTAGCTGAGTTTGAAATCCCCTGCCGTGCTTGCCTTATTCGGATGCTGGTTCCTTCTTTGCCACAGCATACCTCCAAGAACTTCAGCGGCCCAGGCTTCCAAGTCACTTCCCGCTTCTTCGCTTCTTCATTAACCCCTGATTCCTTCCCTCGCCTTTGCAGTCTCATATGTTTTGTGTTTCAATCACACAATGTGCAGTGGCCTCTGATTTATTATTTGTCTCACAAGAGAAACAATCCCTCCAAGAATTTATCTAACCCTCCCTTTCAATTGCGGCGTGTAAAACGTGGGACCCACGTGAGCGTCGACCACAAACCCTTCACGTTCCCATTCGGCTCAACATTTGCAAAACCCAGGGCCTTGGACCCTATCATTCGGCTACCTCCTCTGCCAACAGAAAAAAAGAAATTCCACTATGCAACGATATATTGCGCATCGCTAAGCAGCTAAAAGACCCTCGCCGACGCGATTAACTGCCGCCGGGCTTGACTAAGTGTGGGCCGATGTTTTGACAGACGGCCCGGAATCAATTAGATTCGTTGATGTGGTGCGTGTACTCCGCGCCTTGAATGCCGTAAATGTATTAGCAGATCGAAGAAGTATCGAAAATGCATCCTGAAGCATGATACTGCTGCCGCTAACTATCCCATCCACAGGACATCCCAAGATCGATGAAAGGTCTGCAGACCAAATGGACAAACGAAATCGTCCTGCCACCATGACGAGTCTAAACGAGTATTGGAGTGGCCCCATGGGGTGGCTGAGGGGCATGGGAAAATGTTGACAGGCGCTAGCGAATAGCACGCCGCAAAGCTGATTCCTATTGATACAACCTAGATCAGTGGCACGGAGTATTCTTCCTAACTAGCCGATTCCCAAATTGGACCAATTCAACGCGATGGGCCCCAGTACCGCCGTCCGATTCGAATGATGACCACAAGAGCGATCGCCAAGGTGGCCACATCGAACAAAGCATACACTCTTCGTGCTCCAAAAAATGCAGCGACGAGCGCCACAGCAACAAAGAGCCATCTGACAGACCATCGATCCTCATAGCTGCAACATCATAATGAAATCACAATCAGATGTGTGAACAACCAAGAATGTTTGAATCAATGCTCACCTCTGCCTGGGCAACAAAGGTTCCGCTGTCCGCGATGCGAAGTCCACCAGAATTAGAAAAGGCAAGACACGCAAAAAGTTGTGATCGCCATCAAAAGGTGTGGTGAGGCCAGCTGTTATGAGGGTCCGAACCCAGACCGCTAGAGTTGGCGCAGTCAGAGGTAAGAGCCAAGTCATGAACAGCAACAGATGAAGATTGAGACGATGAGTGTTCAAAGCGTGCCTGTGCACCTCAACGGTGGTCGACCGCTCTTCGGCATTGTTATGCTGTTCGGCATCGGCAGTTTCACCATCTTGCAAGCGTTCCAACAGAGGAATCGCCGCCACCGTGGGCGGAGATCGCAATGGGAGGGGTACCGCACAAGTGAACAAGTGGTAAACCCAACACCCAAGGTACGCTACCTGCCATGGCACAAATAAAAAGATGAGGCAGCATATGAGCACCAAGGAGATAATTGTACTCCGTTGGACATTCCTTCCTTGTCCTTTTGCCCTAGAAAATCCACACGGACAGCTAGTCAGGCTATGCCCCCAAGATGCAACGGTGAAGACTCACCACGAGGACGAAGAAAATACAACCCTGACTTTGCGAATCGGCCATATGAGCATGGCAAGGATCCACCAACTAACGCACACGATTCCGGTCGCCAGGCACAGCAAAAGCGGAGCAAGAAAAGAGAGCAACGGTTCGCCCCTATTCCCCAGATACATAGTCTCGGGGAAGGGGATGAACGATATGACAAACGATGCACACACCAATCGGGGTAACATCCGGCAAACGAAGTCGGACAATGACTGGGTTACGCCGGGCATTGGTGCTGTAGGTTAGAAACATTCACGTTATTTGCTGGTATGGCCAATGGATGAGCGAAATTACGCACAATTGGTATCACTTAAGCCGCAAACCCCGAAGAGAATCAGAGCAGTGACGCCAACGGCCCAACAAACAAGCGTGGTAGGGTATCTAGAAGCCCATCTGCCAAGAGTCGCCGACCAGTCCAGTTCCAGCGCAACACCTTCCAGACGCACTGCACACCCCGAATGACCGGAAGAGTATATCACGATCTCCAAACCCCTCGTCGGCCCCGGCGATCGTGGGGCGTACGGAGCCGAACCGTGAGTGTGTAGCAGAATCGACGGAGCTGACGCCGTTACCGGGATCAACGGAAAGTAATGCGTCTCATCTCGATGAGATGTATGAACGACAAGTGGCGGTAGCAAGGTATCTTGGAATGTACTCAACATCCGAGCGAAGTAAGTAGAGAGACGAGACCCACCTGCACATCCCGAAGCATCCCCCTCGGCAACCTTCGGGGATAGTCTGTAAACAGCCAAGACGTTCGATAGGAGGTTAGGTAGTTTGACCTGGGTCCTCAGTTCCGCTTTGAGCGGAAACGACACAGTCGCACCATGGATCGCAGAGTCTAAATCAAAATTAAATCACCCTCAGCGACGATAATAGATACTGGTGGCCTACCAATGGTACCAATCTCATTAACCAGGACCTCCGAAGGCACGAACCCAGCAACAACCCATCCACGTCCATCAGCACTATCAAATCTGATACCAATCCAATGCCGTGCAGCAGTATCACTCCTATCAACCATATCACTCGCATCAGCTTCAAACAGAACCACTCCTTCGGATTCATCAGCCCCTTCCTGGGGAACAGGGAAATATTTGCCAGGAACAGGATTGGGAATAAGTTTGAGTGTTGTCGGCTTCAAGGGGTCACAGGACACGGATGCGTCGTCGCCGGCCGGGCGATGACATACATGCGCTGAGACGCGAAGTGGAAGCGCTCTGTACGGCGAGATCCCGCTGATGGTGCCACCAGAAACGTAAAGTACGAATTTTCCAGAGTTCATGGGCAGAAGATACATCCTATGGCTTCCGCGTGGATTGTTTAGTACCAAGTCTGTCATCTCCGGCAAGACCTCGTATTCATCCGATCCCGCGAACCGCAATGTGCCGCCTTCTGCGCGTGCAGAGGCGGGAAGTGTATGACCGTCTCGAAGCCAGGTATCAAGCACGGCACGCCTGTCCGGTTCGTCAGACATAGCCCCCAGTTCCAACGCAGCCCTCGCGACACGCCATCTCACTTGATGACACCAAACCATCTCCCGATGGCCAACACCTGTCCATGCACCCTCTAAAGCGGACGAGAACACCGTACGGCGGTAAGGAGCTTCATGCTCTCCATTTTCCTCTGGCTTGGGTAGGATGCAAGACTCCGAAGGTATCATCATGTCCGTCGCCCCACCGCACAGCGAAACAATAGGCGTCGGGTCACTTTGCAACACCGAACGAGCTCTGGCGTATATATCATCGATTCGAGCATCGAAACGCGCCGGAGGGATCGTGTGGGGTGTAGACATAGTTACAATTGCGGAGATGTTTCGGGATGGTAAGAGAGCCGTGGCGACGATTCCTCCCATTGAATGCCCAAGGACGATGACCTGGGTATCTGAAGGGTATAAGGAAAGGATGTACGAAATTGCATCCTTGGTATAGCGTATTTGCGACTCAAGAGTAGGTCCATGAAATGCAGAGAGATCCTCATTGAATTCCACTAGAAAATTGTACTAAGTACGCAAGTAATCAGGCAATTGAAAGGTGAAACTCACAGGCGAAGAAGTCCAAAGGTTTTACGCTCCTCTTCCACCCAGTCTCGAACTCCTGCGCGACAACACCAGGACGCGAGAAATATTGTCTCGCAGCAGAAGATGCAATGGATCGTACTTGTCCAGACGCGCCTGCATTCCCCGGAACGAAAACAACAGGTATACCGCTGGGAAGCTGTGGTTATCCCGTGTATGGGTTGGTCGACGACACGGGTACAGTATAAGGGAATGTTTGCGTGAGCTATAGTGTAGCTCTCGTGGTAATACTGCTCACCTTCCCATCCTCCCAACCAACTTCCCTGTATAGCCAAAGGCTATACCGCTTCGCGAGGCTCGTCCATTTCTCATTGAAGTCCCGTTGTAGGACATATGATGGTGACATATACGACATGCGACATCCTTGCGGTGATAAACTGGGACTAATGTCGAAAGCGGCGAGATAAGAAATATATAAAGAGAAGAATGTGAATCCAACCAGCAGAAATTGCAGGGGAGACGGAATTGTCATATGGTCGGGGTCATACAAGTTCGTGGCAGCCAGTTGAACTTTCGGCGATTGTTGATATCAGACGTCATCAAGGTTGAGAAATCAAAATCAACTGCATCCTTGACAGCCTCAACTTAGCAATGCGAAAGCACTACCATTCAATTCGAATTATTCTTTCAATTACAGCTCAAGCTTCACACAAACGGAGTGGATTTACGACTTTCTTCATTCGAATGACCAAAGGGATAAAATAAGTACGAAAATGCATGCAAAAGTGTATCAATGATGGGTGGGACGAGGCAACTATGCAGTGTAGGGTAAGAGCAGGAAGACCAAGAGAGTAGGTGGGAGTATCGTAGGGCGGAGGACGAAAGCAGAGTCGCCGTAACACTCAGGCAGGAAGTAGCGAGAGAATGAGTAAACAATCACTCATCGGCCGGAGCATCGTCCTTGGCGTCGGCGGGCTTGTCAGCTGAAGAGAGTAGGTGAGTGCGCGTCCGAATGGAAGCGAGGTACAATAACTTACCAGAGTCTTGCATGTCTGAAGTCCAGAGCGTCAAGTTATCCCTCAACAACTGCATGATAAGAGTGGAATCCTTGTAGCTCTCTTCTGACAGAGTATCGAGCTCAGCAATAGCATCATCAAAGGCTTGCTTGGCAAGGTGGCAGGCACGATCAGGGCTGTTGAGGATCTCATAGTAGAAGACGGAGAAATTGAGGGCAAGACCAAGACGGATGGGGTGTGTTGGCGGGAGTTCAGTCACGGCAACGTCAGAGGCGGCCTTGTAGGCCTCGAGTGACTTGTCAGCACTGTCCTTGCGCTTATCGCCGGTGGCGAACTCGGCGAGGTATCGGTGGTAGTCTCCCATCCTAGATATATGCGGTCAGAAAGGCGCTCAATTGAGCCAGGAAGGGAACGCGTACATCTTGTGGTAGAAGACCTTCGACTCGCCAGAGGCAGCAGAGGGGATGAGGTGCTTGTCGAGGACGTCGAGAATATCCTCGCAAATCTTGGCGAGTTCGCTCTCGATCTTCTCGCGGTAGCTCTTGATCATCGAGACCTGAGCTTCGTTGCCCTTAGACTCCTCCTTTTGCTCGATTGACGACACGATTCTCCATGAAGCACGACGAGCACCAATAACGTTCTTGTATGCGACTGAGAGCAAATTGCGCTCTTCGACGGTGAGCTCCTGGTCTGATGAGGCGACACGCTTCATGTTTTCAACCATCTCTGAAAAAAGGTTGTCACGAGTAAGCAAAGCGTCCAATACACACGACAATGCGATCTAACCTTCATAACGCTCGGCTTGCTCAGCGAGCTTGGCGAGGTAGACAGAGTCTTCACGGGATTCAGGCATCTGCAACGACATAGAGGTCAACGACACGAAACGACGCGTAAGGAGCGCGTCAACGCGAACTTACGGTGAAATGGGTTGGGGAAAGGGGTTAAAGGTCGGGCGCTACAAAGGGTGAAGCAAGGTGAGCTCATCGTGAGGAGCAACGAACCGTGTAAGGAGAGACTCACGTTGGGGGCGACGATGTGGTTGTTTGGGAGAAAGAAAGAATGATGGGAGGGACTCCAGAATACACAGGCTAAATTAAAAGAGCACCTGGGCGAAGGGCTTGTTGTCATCACTGGTTAGGGCAGAGGGTTGGGGTTGGCTCAACCACGTGGTCCGACCCATTGGGCTATGAGCCCTTCTCTCACTGTCTTTGTCGCGAGAGAGCGACATGGCGACTCAGCTGTTGCCAGAGATCGCGGTCTCTGTTAGTCCATTTCTGGTCTGGAGTGTCTGATGCCCTTTGTCGCCTTTGTCGCTGCCTCAATCTCCCTTCTACACATTGCCAAGTATGGATCGTGCATGTCTATATTAGGCAACCCTATCTGATGTCAGGTATGCCCAGGCATGTTATCTGTCGCAATCGCCCTCTAAACCGAAAATTCCAACAAAACGGTAAGCTTGTCATTTGGCTGCCATGACTAGTTTCTTTGGCACAAGAACAGAACTCTATGCTATAAGTACATGGATTCCATATCATGCATGCCTTCGTGGGGCGAGGCCCTTCATAATCGCTTTACAGCATACAGCTTTTTTCGTGAGAAGCCCCCGTCAAACTCACGATAAGACTGAGCGTCTGGTGGATCCATTCCGATGCTCAATCGAGTTCCGGACTGCCAGCCGTATCACCGAATCTGACAATAGAGTTATTGATAGGGGCTAAAAAGCCCTACAACTAGGGGGACAAGACTCTAAATTAGGGCAAGGAACGCATCCTAGCTTTCAGGATCAGGACATGTACTACGCCCCGTAGCTCCCGCTAAACTTGAAGGTCCCTTCATCAGCTTTCCAGTGGACATTAATGTTTGTTCCTTTGAGATACAGTGTGTTATACCTAAGGTCAATGAGGTTAGCACGAAGACAAAGGAAACGAAACACAAAGACTAACCGCGCATGCCCTTCGATGGAACCCAGGGCATCCTCAAACTCTGCTATTGTCATCTTCTTCATCTTGAACTTGATTGGCATCTCAACTCCCAGCAGTGCGGCAAATACCGCTGGATCACCACAAACACCATCATACGCCCACTTGGCACTGCTGGTCTTACAAGACGGTTTCCACTGCAAACGGAAGCAATCAAGAACCCATGGCCCAAAGTTAGCATGGGGATCAAGAAAGCTGCGAAACGAGGACACACTCACGGTCATCTGTTTCCTGATACCGCTGACAGCCGCAGCCCTTAGCTTCTCCGCTGCCGCGTCTATCTCGTCCTGTGTCTTGCTCTTCGGTTTCGACTCTTCGATGGCATCTTCAAGGCAGCGCGCATACCGCGCCAAACGCGTTATATAGGTTTTGATAGTTTCATCGTCTTCGGGGATATCAAATTCTTCGTTATCGAGAATGGATGCGACGAAGTCAGACGCGTCTATTTGACTCGTGCGCGCCTTCTTGCTAGGGGCAGAGGATGACGCGTCGTTCTTGCGCTTCCGTTGTGTTGCACCAGCCATAACGAGGCTGAATGACGCTGGGAGAAAAACGCGTAACGGGACGGTAAGAGAATTTGCGAGCACCGACGCGTCTTTGTCCCCCTATTTATACCGCGACAAATTTACATGTAGGGTCTTCACCAAACATGCGCGGCTTACTCTACTTTACATCACACAATGATCTCTAAATGCGTAAACCGCAGGCTACCACGGCAAAAGAGAGACTAAGACTTCAGATTGTCGAGAAATTCCGACCAAAATTGGGGGTCGAAAAGTAATCCTGGATCTATCGTCGCATCCCCAAACCCACCAAAATAATCTGGTATAATACCTGGGGGAGAGGGGACGTTGGAGTAATCCAGATGTGCGCCACCTTCATCTCCCTGGCCCCCTTCAACAGGCTGGGATGAAGGGGTCCAAGATGACCTAGATGGCACCAAAAGAACTCCCAGAGGCTCTTTCTTCTTTCTTTCCCAGGTCGCATTAGCCTCCCGCACAACCGCTGCACATTTCGCAGGCATATGATCCGGTGACAACGCAACTTGCTGTAGTCTATCTATGGTCATGGTGATCAATTCGTCCGCACTTCCAGAAAGGGGAGGAAACCCAAGTTGATGCACGGAGACCTTTGTTGTGATGATTGAAATGGCAGCATATGCCAGTAGAATGAAGTAGTTATCTGGGGCCGTGGACAGGGAGGAAACATCTGTGCATGTGAGAAATGGCAGTAGAGCTGCTTCCGTAGAACAGACGTAGTCTTGACCCCAAATCGAAACAACGGGTAGACCATTGATAGACTCCATCATCCATTGCTTGTGGCGGAGTTTATGGTCAGATACTCGTCGAAGTCCACATAAGAACGAGTGAAGTGTTGTTATCTTGCAAACATGATACACAACGTGGACCATGTGGAAGTACACCGAGTCATGAGCAGAAACAACTAAAATTTGGTCAATGGACGCGAACTGAGTACTATAAGATAGTGACTCTTACTAGGCAGAGGACGTAGGGAGCGACTGAGCCAGCCAAACTGAGGAAGGAGTTGGTCCACTTCTCTACAACTGCGTTGCAGACCTTCCGGAGAGCTATCCCAATGTACCGAGGTGCCTGCATCCACGATATCAAATAACCGCCTGTAGGGTACTAGGCGGGTGTCACGAGTATCACCGGCATTAAAGGCGTGGGTGAAGTCTAATCGATGTGCTTCAGGAGAAGAAGGAGATTGAGGCTGACGGCCCGTGCCGAGTAAAAGCCTAAACAAAAGTATAAACGCGATGACGTTTTTAAAGATATTGGAAGGCTGGGCTTACATGCGTTCAATATTGGTAGCCGCACACCACTGCCCTTCCATATCATCAGCTTGAAACCTCCTGTATCAGGGGGGACATGTCACCCACCAACCTCGTCCTATTGACGTCCACCGGATCAGGCTGAGGGGCAGAGGGCTTCCTCTTTTGTAGTACCTGAACGTCATCATACCGAGATAGCCCCTTGTTGATCGCAATTTCCATGGCGGACGTAGCCAACAAACGATTGTCACGAGCGATTGCGTAACCGTCCCCACAAATCGGAGTCCACAGAGCAAGAATGAGGAGTGCCTCCACAAATTCCAAAGTCATAGTCGCACTGTAACCCGGTTGTAGGAGAGTCCTTTCAACTAGGGACTGGAGGCGAGGGGAAACCTCAGCTCTCGTGTGACTGTCTAGATGCCGAGAGGCAACAGCGCAGCGTACAAGGTCGAGGGCGATATTGTTTGTCCTTGACTGCGGGAGGTTCATCCAAGGACGATAACGCGTCTCAAAGCTGGCGAGAGCAATTCAATCGATCAAATGGCTCGTTCATACAGGGACTCGGAACGCACATGTCTATTAAGTAGTCGATTTGAGTGAGTGTAAGAATAGATGCAAGGGTGGTGTCCGTGTAAGCTTCCTTTAGTGGCTCTTTATGTCCATCGCTGGGTGACGCAGACTTGACGAGTCTTTGTACTGAGAGAATGGGAGATGTTGTCCAGCCAACATCATCACCAATGCTGAGCAACCGCCAAGGAGCAAGCAGAAGATACTCGGCGTCGTCTGGATCACTACTATCAGAACATAATTCATCCTTCCGAACGCCAAATTGTTCATTTAAAGGTGCCGACTGCGGACTCGGAGAGCGAGGTAGGAGGGTGGTTGTTGTACTACTGGTGGCAGCACTGGTACTGACTACAGACCGACCACCAGCATCTAAACCATTCGAAAGAATGATAATGTCGGAGTTCTGGAAGGAGCATTCAATGTTCAAGACTTTGCAACGGTGACATTGCAAACGACCATTGTTCGTAGGAACGGCATCCAGGAGCTCGCAGCGACTTTTTGTTTTGCGGCAGGTAGTACATGCTCTACTGGCTTTTGGCCTTTTGGCCGGTTTTGAGGTCTGAGGTGTTTCCTGGTCTTGGATACGTTTGGGAGGCATATTGGGATGAATGGGAGATATAATGCACTTCTGAATTCATAATCCCAGCGTTCTCAGCGCTCAGCTTGCAATACGATTTTTGACATTTTTGTAAGGCCAATAGCTCCCACATCAGACGCGGCAAAATAATTGACGCCTAGGAAACGTAACTAGACACCTGGGATTGGATGAGGACCATTCACAGAGATCAGTCGCGTTGGGGAAAGGGTAGAGCTGCATTGTTACGAGCATACCCAATGCTACGCAGCAATGCTCTCTTCGTTATATGACAGAATTTTAAATAACTAACCCAAACTAGAAAGAAGGCGCCTCCCAACCACAAAATCAAGATTTCAGATTGTCAAGGAAGTTCGACCAAAACTGGGGATCGAAGAGATTGCCTGGATCCATCGTCCCGTCTTCAAAACCGTCATAGTTCGGGGCTACACCCGGAGGGTGAATGCTAGAGCAACCTAGGTCATCCCCATTCTCGCCTCCCGATCCCTGGGATGCTTCAACAAATCCAGATCCAGTGGACCAAGGTGACCCAGCCGGCATCTTCAGCGTCCCCAAGGGTTCATTTTTCTTTCTCTCCCAGGTCGCATTAGCCTCTCGTACAATCGTTGCACATTTCGCAGGTATATGGTCAGGCGACAATGCAACTTGCTGTAGTCTATCTATGGTCATGGTGACTAATTCGTCCGAGTTTCCGGAAAGGGGAGGGACTCGAAGTTGGTGAACCGAGGCCTTCGTTATAATAATGGAAATGGCGGCATACGCCATTAAGATGAAGTAGTTGTCCGGGGCTGTGGATAGGGAGGAGACGCCTTGACATGACAAAAATGGGACGAGCGCTGCTTCCATTGAAGCAACATACTCCCCACCCAAGCGGGCGACGACGGGAATGCCATTGAATGTTGTTTTGACCCATTGCGTATGATGTAGATTTGGGTCAGATATGCCACGGAATCCGCATAGTAGTGAATGTAGAACCGCCATCTTGCAAATATGAAACATGGAGTGGACCATGTTAAAATAAAGAGCAATATGCGGAGAGACGACTAAAGTTTCATGAGCAAATAAGGATAGTGCGTGGTTGCGGAGTAAACGGGATATCTTACTCGCGAGGGGGAATATTGAACGATATAACCAGGCGAACGCAGGAAAGAGTTCACCCACTTCGTCAAAGTTGCGCCTTTGCGATTCCGCGGAGTGCTCCCAGGTTATGGTTGTACCCGCATCTACAATGTCAAACATGCGTCTGCAGAGGACAAGGCCAGTGTCGCGGGGATCGCTAGCGCTGAATGCACGGGTCAGGTCAGAGCCCATCGAACTGGGTATCTGGGAGCAGCGTCCAGTGCCGAGTAGAAGCCTACGGGACCATCACAACTGTCCAAACGGGAGGAGGTGAGAGACATCACTTACATACGCTCGATATTCCTAACGGCACACCACTATAAGAAGCTCGGTTAGCTTGGATGCACGGAAAATGGATCGTATTTTCTACCAGTCTCGTCTTCCTGATATCCTCTGGGTCAGGTTGCGGCGCAGATGTATGGCGTTGGCTGAGTAACTGAAGGTTATCGTAATGAGATAGTCCCATGCCGATGGCAATTTCCATAGCAGACGTGGCCAACAAACGATTATCACGAGCAATCGCGTACCCGCTTCCACAAATGGGGGTCCATAGCGCAAGGATAAGGAGCGATTCGATGAACTCTAAGGACATCGTAGCGTGATAGCCCGGTTGCAAAAGAGTCCTTTCTACTAGACTTTGAAGGCGCCGAGACACCTGTGGTCGGGTGATACTGTCTAAGTGCCTGGATGCGACGGCGCAGCGCACCATATCCAGTGCTACATCGTTCGTCTTCGTTTGGGGAAGGTTCATCCAGGGGCGGTAACGCGCCTCAAAGCTAACGAGGGCATTCTAGTTGGTTAGCCATCCAGGCTAAGTATACTGAAGTGGCAAGAGCTCAAAACGCACATATCTATTAGATAATTGACTTGAGTAGTAGTAAGGATAGACGTAAGGGTCGCGTCCGTGTAAGTTTCCTTTGATGGTTCGCTGAGACCGTTGGTGCACGGGGTCGATTCGATCAGTCCCTGAAGTGCAAGGATGGGGGATTTCGTCCAGCCAACGTCGTCTGCGATACTGAGCAACCGCCAAGGGGCCAAGAATAAATACTTCCCGTCTGCCTCTGCCTCTGCCTCTTCCTCGCCATCAATGCTAGCACTCGAAGGCCCAGGTATTGATCCAGCCTTCGGGACGCCGAATTGTTGTGTCGTAGGTATGCGTTGAGGACTCGGAGAACGAGGTGTCACAGAAGCACTCGGGCCAACATTGGTACCACTGACAACCGTGTTGGAGTCTATCCCATTGGAGAGGATGATGATCTCGGAATTTTGAAAGGAGCAATCAATGTCCAAGACTTTACAACGATGGCATTGCAAACGACCGCTACTTGAAGGAGCAGTGTCCAAAAGTTCGCAACGACTTTTCGTTTTGCGACAAGTAGCACAAGCTCTGCTTGCTTTGGGCCTTTTGGTTGGTTTGGCTAAGTGTGATTGCTCTTGGTCCTGAACACGCTTGGGGGGCATGTCGAAGCGATGAATGGGAAAAATGTTTGGCCTCCTATATTCATGCCTGTCTCACCTACATAGGGCGAGTTGAATTCCTTGAATCTGGAATTCTGGATGCACTGTGGCTGCGGTTGGCTGCGGATCGTCGCCAACACCGCCATTGACCCCCACATCAAACTTGACAAAATAGTTTGCCCCGATCCTCGTGGCGGCCGTCAAATTAACTTTCAAACTCTGCGACTCAAATGTCGAGCGACGAAAGAGATTTCGTTCAGGAGCTTACGGACCTCGTAGAACAATTATCTGCTCAACCAGACCGTGAAGCCGTCGCTGCTGAACTTGGAGGTGCGGCCTATTGCACCCCTAGGATGTGTAGGTCATCATCGATGTACACGTAGCTCTTCAGTCTATCTACGGCGAAGGTATCCTGAGGCTATGGATACCTCGGGACCGTTCTCCCTCACCGGCGAATACTGATCAGTCCGGAACACCCTTACGCTTCGAGGTCACACTAAGGTATGAACCCTAGCCTACTTTTGCATTGACTGGGGACTAATTACTCTGTATAGTCTTTTGCCTCCTCATGAGGACATTTCTGTTCACATACTCATATCTCTCCCACCAACATACCCAGCAACATCGTCTCCGCAACTGCAACTGCTCTCACGGTACATCGGTGCCTTCGGCGCAGATTCCAACATCTTCGGGAGCGTGCTGCGCGTTTATATGTCTGTCAACGGCGTAGAATGGGTGCCTGATTCGATCTGCGTGTTTGACGGATTACAGCGCGTCCTCGAACTATGCACAGAATGGTATACCGAGCGTCTAACAACAGCTGCGGTATCTCAGATCGTCCGAGAAGACGACAGAGAGGGCAGTAGTGCAACGGTGGAACGTTCCATTAACACAGTTAGAACGTCGGAAGAACTTATCGCCGAGCCTACGACTGCGCCAACTGTGGCTATCCCTGAGGGAATCCAAATTTTCGAAGCAGAACCTATAATGGACCGTAAGAGTGCGTTTATTGGGCGAGCATGTCATCTCTCTCACCCATCTCAGGTGCCAATGCTTCCATCTTTTTCTCGCCTTATGAAATATCCTGATTGCTCCATCCCGAACCTATCTTTTGAAATAGGTCCCGCTCGTCTTGTCCCACTTAATGTCTGACCGTAAGATATCCCGGGCCGCCCATCCAATCATCAACGCCTGGCGTTGTCATGTAGACAATATCCTCCACCAAGGTAAGACGTGACTGGCTTCCATCTCTTGTGATTTAATATGTTAAGAATGAGCTCCGTAGATAACGACGACGATGGTGAAACAGCGGCAGGTGGGCGGCTTGCGCATCTGCTGCAGATCCTCGTAAGCCTGGAGGTCTATGTAAGGCGATAGCAACTGACGACCTGTGGATGTGACACGCACAGGATGTAGATAACGTACTCGTCGTTGTGACACGCTACTTCGGAGGTATTCACTTAGGACCGGATCGATTTAAGCATATTAACCAGGCTGCGCGGAATGCCCTCGATATAGGTGGCTTACTCGATGCACCCGATGCCAAAAGCGACAACAGAAAGACCGCCGTACAGAATCGAGCAAGGAAGCGATGAAAACACCGCATTCGATGATAAGCGAGTTTACAAGTGCTATTTTATGTACTTAACATCGCATTATTCCAATACTATAATATATCACCTAGAGTATGTGAAGTACATATGCGGCAGTGCTGTGTATGATTATGTATGCATGTCCATAGGCAGCAGCCTTATCTACCGAACAATAAGCAACGATCAACGATGAAAAAGTCCGTCAACGGTCAGGAATTTAGATTTGTTATGAAAGAGGACCAGAATTGTGAATCAAAGAACAGTTCTGGATCTGTCAATGATGCGAGGCTGGATGATGGCACGATTGAGGGAGGGATGGGAGCCGGGGGGTGAGCGGCGCCTTGTGAATAAGAAGGCGGTATTGGGGTCGGCTGAGTTGTATGGGGAGTCGGCGGACAGTCAGAGCTCGATGATGATGTCGACTCCGGGTGCATGGCGCCTTCCTTGTATCGTGTAATCATCCTGGGACCTCGCCTCTCCCAGGAAGCCACCAACTCTTTTATAGCTTCCGCACATCTGTTTGGGAGATGATCGGGAGAGAGAGCGGCTTGTTGGAATCGCTCGGCAATCCTATTCAGTAGATGTTCTGTCTGCCCATGAACAGGGCCTTCCCGAATGTGATAGATGGCGAAGCGTGCTACTATCAGGAAGGTGCATGCGAATGTGATGAGGAGGAAGTACTGATCGGGCGCGGTGGATAGGGAGACTATGTCTGGGCGAGAAAGGATGGCGATGAGGGCGGCTTCAGCGGTGTAGAGAGCGTCACCAGTCCATCCATGTGCAATGTAGAGACCGTTAAGTTGCACCTGGAACCACATCCGCTGTGTTGACTGGTCAAATACTTTCCGCATGGTGAGAAGTGTGTTATGGAGGACTAAGAGGCGGCAGATGTTATACTGGACTTCAAGCAAGTTGAAGTAGAAAGAGTCAAATTGCGAAACAACTAAGCCCGGGTCATTGTAAGCAGCGATGTACACGAATGGAGGGGAACCCACCAGGCAACGGTGAGATGAGTCGATGTATCCATCCCAGAGACGAAAGTACCTCCGTTGTATCCTTGTACCATTTGTCAAGCTCAGACGGATTGTCCATGGACAATGCCATCCCGCGGTGAGTGATGTCAAACAGCCTTCGTTTAAGAACTAGACGCAGATCTCGAGAGTCGTCCGTTGAATAAACACTTATGAAGTCTTCGAGATTGTCCGGATGAGGACGCTTGGATCTAGGGGCCTTGCCACTTCCCAAAAGTAATCTGAGCGAAGATGTCAATGAAAATATAGAGAGATAAGAGAGGCACAGCACCTACAATTGTTCGATGTTAGCGGAAGTTGCCCACATTCGGGCGCTCTTAACCTCTTCGGATGAAGGGTCCAGCTGCTCCATATTTTCCCGCCTGAGAGTCATTATATTGTGTCGGTCAAGGCCGAGAGTGAGCGCTGTCTCGACAGCGGACATGGCGAGTAAACGACCGTCTCTCGGGATGATATATCCATCACCATGCAATGGTTCCCATAGCGCGAGGATGAGTAGTGCTTCGACGAATTCTAATGAAGGGGACATATATCCGGGCTGAAGGATAGTCTTCTCTACTAACGCCTGTAGTCGTGGGGCGGCTCTTGCGCGAGTCTGCGCGTCGAGGTGACGAGAAGCGATACAGCAGCGCGCTAGATCCAAAGCTGTTGAATTCTCCTTCGACATGGGGAGATTCATCCATGGGCGGTAACGGGTTTCAAAGCTACGTAACTATTAGACGGGCTGCAAGACGACACAGAGACGCTTACATTTCGAGACAATTGGCTATTTGAGAGGGATTCAGTATGTTGGCCAGAGTGGCCTCATTGTATGGAGTGCTACGATGAAACTTTGTTGCAGGGGTAGCAAGACCATGAACCGCAGTAACTGGTGCCGCACCCCAATCAAAACCGTCCGGTAAGCTGAGGGAACCCCACGGTGTACGCGGGGTTGGCACAAAGTCCTCGACCTTGAGCATCCTGTTGGCCACATCCGAGGCCGCCGGGCTTTCTCCTTGAGGAGAGCTCGAGGAGGGTTCGGAGGTACGGTCTTCACTACTGCCGGCACCGTATTCGACTCCGGGCAATGCGCCAGGGGGAGCAGCTGAGTTCTTTGGTAGAATAATGATGTCCGAATTCTCGAAAGAGCACTCGATGTTGAGGACTTTGCAGCGGTGGCATTGTATTGGGCCGGTGGTACAGTTCGTGTCTAGGAGTTCGCAGCGTGTCTTGTGTTTTCTGCAAGTAGCACATGCTTGACTGGCTTTGGATCGTTTGGCCGGGCGATTCTTTGAGCTGCCTTGGTCGTCTTGAATTCGTTTGGAAGCCATGATGAGTGATCTGGCATGAACAGTGGAAATATACCAGAAATGCTGCCTAGAGATAGTAGAATGCCGTACTGACGTTTGTTTGCCGAGCTGGCCATGACTAATATTTAAACCCCCGATTTATCGGTCTTTCAAAGCCGCTCTGTGTACATCCTGAATGGTGTTCACCGCAAATCCACGATGCCAGGATCGACAAAACCCATCAAGGAGACCATCGACTGATTGGACTGCGCATTCTGATCTCGGAAATAATCCTTTGACAAGGCTGTTAATCTTGTTAGGGTTCTTTGCAACGATATGGCGCGCCCACTGCCCGTGAATGGTTTAACGCGTCCAAGGGGTGCTTTCAAGAACACACTAGTACAGAGCGACAGACTTCTAGATACCCCCAAGTACCTTTCTACCCTTTGAGCGTCTATACGCGCACCGATACGATAGAAGAACACTTCCAAAGCTATAAGTAACTTCGTCCTAATAGCCTTCAAGTTCCCAATCCTCGCGGGAGAAACTTGGCGTGAAAGAGGCTTGGCAAACGTCTTTGAAGGGATAAAAAGAAGATCAACCCATCGATTGCTGCGGCGTAGTATATACCAATATGTAGCAGGCTTCGAATCAATGGACGACCCGGACCTCGCCTGGTATATGAATATACGACCGCTCAAGGCGCCTGTCATGTGCATGATCGGCTCAACGCAATCGAAGCATGAAGCTTGAAGGACCGTGCCGTTCTTGTAAGGTTTTAAGGAGGAATCAAAATACCGACATACTGTACCAATGTGTAGAAATGCAACGAAGCAATCATCCGGGAAAATGAGCGTGACACCAGCAAGTTAGGCAACTGCACCAGCAGACCTTGACTTATTGTTTGGTATATTCAGGCTGAGCTCCAGCAGACTGCAGTGTATGTCAATTGGTCACAGAAGGAGGCTCCTGGACATTGTCGTTAATGGGGTCTTCAGCCTTTTGAACGATTGCAAGGCATGTCATTTTCCACCATTTGACTCCAGTTACTATTGGGATATGAAGCTTGCACAGGACACGCACCCCATAAATAATATCAGGCATCTAGATCTGAAAGTGACTGAGTATTTCTCTCAGCAAGTTTTCAACAGTTGTTACTCTACACATTGGTACAGTACTTACAAGTATGGGATCTACGCCAAGTAAACATCTCCATACCCCCGTCTGATAGTTTTTTGCCAAAAAGAAAGGATACGTTGAAAAGACAAGCTCAGTTCAGCACACCCGATAACAGTATATCATACACATATTTGACCGAAAGGTCTTTTCCAATCAATCAGTCCATGATCAAGCACCCAGCCCTCCAAACACAATCAACTTATCGTTCATGTACTCCTTGATCCCATGTCCCCCTTCCCTCCCAATCCCACTCTCCTTAACGCCTCCGAACGGGATGATCGCCTGCGAAATCAGCCCGGTATTGCAGCCAACCATCCCGACCTCCAATTTCTCAGCAACACGCCACACGCGCCCGACGTCACGGGAGTAGAAATACCCCGCAAGTCCGACGTCGGTGGAATTCGCCAACTTGATGACTTCTTCCTCGGTCTCGAATTTAATTAGGGCAGCGACGGGTCCGAATGTTTCCTCGCTGCCTACCAGGGCGCTGTTAGGGACGTCGGAAAGGAGGGTGGGTTGGAAGAACGATGTGTTTGGGACGGATTTCCCGCCGACGAGAATTTGAGCACCTTTGGATACAGCATCCTCCACGTGTCTGACCACTTTTTCGACGGCCCGACCATGGATTAGAGGGCCGTGTGTCCTGCGAGGATGAGTGGTGAAAAAGAGGCAAATTCGTGGGAGTGACCGAGGACCTACGTGTCTGACTCCAAACCGTTACCAATCTTAAATGAAGCAACCTTCTCTGCGAGTCTGGCCGCAAATTCGTCGTATACAGACGCGTGAACGTATATCCTATTCGCGCAGACACACGTCTGGCCGCTTCCCCGGAATTTGCAGATGGCTGCCCCTGTTAGATGGTCACATCGAGTATCGTTAGTGTAGGCAATGTGGGGTTCGTACCTTCAACTGCCTCAGCTAGATTCGCGTCATCGAAGACAATGAACGGCGCATTTCCGCCAGCCTCCAGGGACACCCTACGAAACCTTGTCAGCAAAGCTGTTGGATGGCTATGTTGGATAAAATACTTTTTCAGGGTGGACGACGCCAAACCATAGAGCAACTTAGCCACAGGTGTAGACCCAGTAAACGTCACCTTCCGAACTTCCTTGCTCTCGCACATTTCCTTCCCTACCGCGAGGACATTCTTTTGAGTTGTGACGACATTGATGACGCCGTTCGGAATTCCTGCACGCCTGGCGAGCTAAACGGCCATGGAGTAAGCACTGTGCATCAGCTTCGATTGGATAGTGGAGTTGGAACGGAGCTCGTTACCTCGGTAAGTGCCAGAGCAGAGAACGGCGTTTCTGGAGGCGGCTTAATGACTGCTGTACAGCCTGCCGCAAGCGCAGCACCCAATTTTCGTGTTATCATGGCAGATGGGAAATTCCATGGTGTCAAAATAGACCTGCAAGGTCAAGTGATGTTGAGTGCTTCGGTATGGATGAACTATTAAGAAGGTAGACCTACACGACTCCTGTTTTCACGCGTTAGTAAGAGGGAACTCAGGAGTAGCGCGGGACAAGTGGGTTACCTATGGGTTGCTTGATGACAACATTGCGTACTACGGATATGGCACGACCACAGTGCTGTGATTGGCTGGCAAGACGGTTATGTAGACTGGGGACCGGAGTGTGCCTGGAAAAGTGGTAAGTCCATGCAACATAACACCTCGGACTGTCATAGGTTCCCCCTCCGGTGCTCACTCTAAGCCAGCGGTTGCGAGGGTCTCCCCCCGCAACCGCTGGTGTATATTTCTATCTACGGAACAAGGGGACTGTGCTAAGTGCTGCTACTGACTACTTGCTGGATACACAACCTAATTCAAACGCATGAGCTTCGGGAAGTGTGCCAGGGTAGGGTACTGACCAATTGAATGTCAACTCCCGCAAACGCCAAATCAGAGCCAAGTCCTTTGTTGCTGCAGTCTCAGTCGCAACAGAGAGAGACCATTTGACTCAGGCCAGTAGTCGAGTCCCCTGCTTGTCTAGCGCCTCTCGCTTGATCAACGGCACATTTGCAATAGTGTCTGTACGGGTGGCATGTTACGCAATAGCTGCACTGGATACTGGGTGGCTGCTCGAGGCCACTGTCGATGCTGTACAATGTGCGAAGATGATGGGGAGATGAGAAAGCCGGCTTGTGAAGAGATCAAATGCCGGGGGGGGGGGGGTTGAATTTGTGATAATCTAATTTCTCGACGAGGACAACCCGCTCGTGCCAAGGTGGGGACATGAGACATCTGGTCACTCGGGACGCCCAATGTTGCGGCATCACATGTGCACGCCATCGATGAATTCTGGATGTGCGTCAATAAGACCGAGAGACACTGTGTCACATAAGCTTTGACCGATCAAGGTGATTTCAGACACTGACATAACAATATCTTCAGCATAGATCAGGAGGGGGAGGAGGGATACAAATACTGACCTTGTCTAAACATCGTTGGTAAGCGGAGGTCCCAGTGAAACTTGACTACGCAAGCTCCAAAGGCTTGGCCAAGCCGCGACCATTATTCATAAGCTTCATGCAGCGAGCTAAAGTGGTCCTAGATGGAGAAACCTTCTTGTCAGAATTGAGTATAAGGGTTGTCAAAGACGAAGGAACATACATACCCCGGTCATAAGAGGCAGGCGCTCCCACGCGCTCCCGTCCAAACTTCCAAGTTCAGAGTCCCTAACTTCATCAGGGGTGAGTCCTGACCTCAACAACGGACAACTGTGAGCAACATACTGTGTGTCTTTCAAAGGTGTTGGCAGTGGTATAGTACACAGACAGTAGTTCAAAGTGAGGTGCACTGGCAATGATGAAAGGTGTGGAGGCAGATAGACATGGACACCACACGGGCATAGCGACTGGTGATGGTGGTAAGGGTGAAGGAGGAGCAACCGTGCCCCCATGCCTTATATATGTACCTCCTGCTTGCTCCTGTTGTGTGCCTTCTATCCATCAACAAACCATATTTTCATTCATTTCAATATTTTCGTTCACACCTGGATAAGAAAATTGAAATGTTCGCCGCCATTCCGGAGGATCAAGCGCACTCAAAGTATGCCCGCATAATATTGCAGTCCAGCCCTTTGTAGCAACGTCAACACTCCCTTCAAATAATGACAGTTTGTAAGCATAGGTGAGATTCTAGATCGCCGAATAAACTTACTTCCCACATCAGCATCAGCTCTCTTCATTCAGGCACTCGGAACACCTCCCAAAATCAAGCAGTTGATTCGACATCGCTCAAGCAGGTTGACTGGGGGTAGTATGGAGGAATCTGTAATCTCATGGTACTAACCACCACCTGAGGAGGTGAGTGAGATGTTGGATCAGCAATGGCTGCAGTGCGAAGGACAAGTTAAATGGTGTTGGCCCTTCGCTTCTGTGAAGAGTGCGCAATCGGGATCGTGTCGACCTAATCTACACCAATACCGTTGCCTAAATAAAAGGTAACACTCAGCGTGTATAATATTTGACTCACAATAAAATATAATTAAGTTGATTGTCACGTATGAAACCAACCCAGGCGCCTAGCAAAAGTTTATTTCGATTTGGTTTTGGGAACCAGCAAACCAACTAGTATTGCATCCGAGTTCCTCAAATTGCCGTGTCCTCTCAGATTCGCAGATTTTCGGATGCGAGATGGGTGAAGGCAAATTTACATTCCTGGAATGACGGTCCCAAGGATATACCTTTGCTCTGTCCAGCCTCTAGACCCCGATCCCTCAGCAAAACATTCTCTGAACCCCACAATAGCAGTGTCACCTGGGACTGAATCTGCACTCGTTGCGTTGAACAACTAGAGGTATTGATGCCAAAACGACCATGAGCACAACATACGTACGAGCTTCTCTTCTCATTCAAAACCTAAAAATGGGTGGAAAGAGGGGTTGTTACCAACACACAGCCTAGCCTTTGTCTTGCCTAATTCACTAGCAAATATGTACGTACAATGAGTTTCCACTATTGAGGTTCCCGGCCCCCGACCTGAACAAGATGCTAGCCTCTGAACGGATTCTCACCCCACCACCACCTATACACAAGGTGAATAAGTACGCGTAGCACGAATAGCACCCCCGTAAAGACTCACCACCATGGTTCTTACCGACGTGAATGAGCTTCCTCCCCCACCTGGTCTTGCTCCACCATCGTATCACGAATGGAGACCTCCCACTCCACCAGGTTCGACTTCGAGTCTTACCTTGGGTCCCAGTCCATCCTACTACGACTGGAGGCCTCCTACTCCCGCATCCAATCCCAGTGTCAGCCCTAGCCCATCATATACATCCGTGCTTGCTTCGCCGCCTACTCCCGTGCCTCCTCCACGTCCCTGGTACTCGTCGTTTGCAACGTTGAGTCCTTTCCAAGGTGAGTGTCGATGTGATGTGGGATACCCTTTGTTGCTGATGCAGATCCTCCAGCCATTCGCAATGTTGGGATGCTTCTGCATGGGTTCCTGGCGCGTGGTAAGCTTGGAATGTCTCGAGTCGTTGTTGTTTCTAGGGTCCTTGCTGACAGTTAGTCCATAGCCGTTCGAAGGAATGAGTCCAGCCCTGATTTGGCAAGGGGGAACGATTCGATGAGCAACATTGAATTTTGTATTGAAGTATGTTACTTTCTTTTTTTGTATCAACGGTAGACTTTGCTGACGCGACTGGTGTGCTAGACTATGTCGATGAAAGGAGAATAAGCTAGATCTAGATGAAGGTAAGAACAGCGGTGACTCTGACTCTGAGCGTAATGACACCACTAACCGGTTCAACGGTGCAAGATCCATCCTCGTTGTGTTCTTGTTGCATGTCTATCAAAATGTAATTTGTTTGTCTGCAAGCCATCCATCATCTCAGCTTTGAATGAGACTTCTGAGAGAGAAGATATACGAATCCGTGTAGTCTATATTGAACATGGGCTTTGGGACCCCGACAATTGATCTCGCGAGTTACACCATGTCAGAGGAATGATACGATACTTGCACATCGCTGCGTCAGTAGAGCAACATTGTGGGTAGCATCTGTTTGCAAGATCGAGATCAATTGGATCTCGTCTTTGCCGGAGCCCGAGGATTATCGGTCAGAGAGAATGGTTGATCAAGCGTCGAAATTTGGCTTCAACCATTGGTTAGGCGGAGTGGCGTTCCTCCTGCACATATGTAGCTATTCTTGTCATCGTTGTGGGAATGGGACTTGCTTGATGAAAAACAGAAGCGTTCCTGCCCTGGAGATGATCGATGAGGTTTGAGTCATACACATGATAGTGCCCATTGGTTCGTTCTGCCCTCGTACGAGATCTTGGGAAATTCAGACGACAACCTGCTAAAATCCTGGCAAAGGATGTTTGGAAACACATTGTTTTTCTAAATCATGGACACTGGAATGAGGGATACGCTTAGCGGGCGCCCCCTATTCCACTTGACGGATCACTCACCGCTGCCGCATTGTCATACTCACCCACTTCAATCACTTCCCCCCAACTTTAAGTAACTGCATCCGAGATTCTGCTATCCAGCATCACAGCAGGCTTCGTAGAAAGACATACATACCAAGTTACCTTTCCATGGTTCAACGACTGAATCTGTTGGAATTTGGATGTGTTTGACGTCGTTTCTTCCAGGATTATGCAAAAAGGTTAACGATAATGAATCACCAACCTATGATTGACAGCAACTTACCCTCCCGGATTGTGATACTTGTACATCGTACCTTGGGTGACCAAATTGATTGTTTATGTCAGGATAGCGTCCTAATGCATGGATACACAATGCACACATCTTCTTCGTTGAAGATTCACTCACGTCGCTTACATTCACCGAATTCAAAAACCGTCATGTCTGAAGCCTTGCAGAAGCCCCTACAAAACAAAACACAAATGCGATCAATGAGTTACAATTCGAATGATCATTGAACACGCGCTACTCACCAATATATCCCATGATTTTGATGTCTCCGAATTCCGTTGCTTCCGTTTTCCTGTATGTTCAAAATGCAATCTATTGGCCGTTAGCCGCTCGCCGGTCATTTTGGTGCTCTTCACTTAGGATATGTTCAGCCGTCAATCATTCTAGCAGGTCAACGTTAATTATATTGACGTATCTATCTACTTGATCGACTCAAAAGGGATGAACAGGTAGTGTAATAATTTATAGATGCAGAGGGAAATGACCTACCGACAACGATGACGGCAATGACAAAACAAACTCACGAATTTATATTTTTGGAATAATCTGGGTGGAATTCCTCCACAAAACAACCAGGAACATCTCCTCCGAAGAAAAGTCTATGCGTAGGGGCGGCCAATGATAAGCACTGCGATAACTTGGTTCAGCAAAAACACGGCGGAGAAAGAGTGGATTGATTTTTTTTAACTTTGTCGCTTAGGCCAACCCAACGATTCGGCGATGTGCGAATGGGAAGGGGGGAAAGTGATGTGATGGCGAATCACTCCCAATTGGTCGTTGGGAGGTTGAGAGGAAGATGAGGGTGGGAAGGGGGGTGGAGTTTGGGTGATCCCATGAATGTGTACGTACATGTTTTGGCCTGTGTCCTATCGCGTACCATGTCCTCTCTACGCTGCTGACCGCATCGTTCATAATGTCGATTCTCGTCCACGTTCGCATGAGTCCCAAGGTGGCTGGCAACATGTAATTGCGACGGGATGGTACTGGGAAGATGCTGCGGAAACCAGGGTGTACCGAGTCAGATGTGACAACTTACGTTTGATTGAATTCTTTTTTGAAGTTTTCCATTCACCTCTGTCATCAATCTGTAAGCTGGACGCGCAGGTTGACGCCGTGTTCATATCCTAGGTGTCAAAAACGGGGTAGGAGCTTGACTATGGACGCCATGGATTGCGTGTTCTAAAATTTGCTACATACGGAAGCGGGGGGAAGTTGACACGGGCGAATCACGGAAACTGATTTTGTTATTAGATTCTTGATTTTGTCACCTTGTCCTATTGTAGGGCATGCGATGATGTGCTGGTGAATCTGTCGCAATTGGTTGTGGAAGATGAGGGTGAGAAGGGGGGGTGGAGTCATGAGAAAGGTAGTTGGCGACGCGTAATTGCGATGGAGAAGATGCTGAAAAGATGCTGGGAAAAACCGATACAAAGGTGAGTATCAGGGCGCGCCGAGTCAGATCTGGACCACTTACTTTTGATTATCGTTATTTTTGAAGCGTTCTATTCCCCTCTGCCATCAATCGTTTGGCCTAATGGTGCGAAAGAACTCGGCTTCGCGCACATCGACCTCGCGTTCATATCCTAGGTGTGTGGACGATGTTGACTTGTTACTAGGATCTTGCTTTCACCGCATTGCAGGGCACGCCAAGGGACACGTCGTTTAGGGATGGGATACTGGAGGGGAAGGTGGCGGTAAGTACTGGGGAGTATGTATCCGAGACAGCGTTTGAGTGGGAGACTCACCTAATGGGTCACACAGCACTCTTTGGGTGGACACGCTCTTCACGATGCATGTATGCGGGATAATAACAGCTGATTGCATGAGAGCGATTCTGGGAGAGATGTGAGATGATCGATTGACGTTTAACGTTTACGAAGGAATGTGTGGGGACGGCGGCTTACCCTGTTGGGTGTGGGAGGAGTCTGTTGTAAGGAAAGAGGGCAAGGGAGCGGCGGAGAGAAAGTTGATTGAAGGGAGTTGAGTAGGGGACAGCCTTCGTGGTATATGCTACTGGCTGCACCTGAGAACACATGAGCAGATGGCGGCCGGGCGATTCTTTGAGCTGCCTTGGTCGTCTTGAATTCGTTTGGAAGCCATGATGAGTGATCTGGCATGAACAGTGGAAATATACCAGAAATGCTGCCTAGAGATAGTAGAATGCCGTACTGACGTTTGTTTGCCGAGCTGGCCATGACTAATATTTAAACCCCCGATTTATCGGTCTTTCAAAGCCGCTCTGTGTACATCCTGAATGGTGTTCACCGCAAATCCACGATGCCAGGATCGACAAAACCCATCAAGGAGACCATCGACTGATTGGACTGCGCATTCTGATCTCGGAAATAATCCTTTGACAAGGCTGTTAATCTTGTTAGGGTTCTTTGCAACGATATGGCGCGCCCACTGCCCGTGAATGGTTTAACGCGTCGAAGGGGTGCTTTCAAGAACACACTAGTACAGAGCGACAGACTTCTAGATACCCCCAAGTACCTTTCTACCCTTTGAACGTCTATACGCGCACCGATACGATAGAAGAGCACTTCCCAAGCTATAAGTAACTTTGTCCTAATAGCCTTCCCAATCCTCGCGGGAGAAACTTGGCGTGAAAGAGGCTTGGCAAACGTCTTTGAAGGGATAGAAAGAAGATCAACCCATCGATTGCTGCGGCGTAGTATATACCAATATGTAGCAGGGACGACCCGGACCTCGCCTGGTATATGAATATACGACCGCTCAAGGCGCCTGTCATGTGCATGATCGGCTCAACGCAATCGAAGCATGAAGCTTGAAGGACCGTGCCGTTCTTGTAAGGTTTTAAGGAGGAATCAAAATACCGATATACTGTACCAATGTGTAGAAATGCAACGAAGCAATCATCCGGGAAAATGAGCGTGACACCAGCAAGTTAGGCAACTGCACCAGCAGACCTTGACTTATTGTTTGGTATATTCAGGCTGAGCTCCAGCAGACTGCAGTGTATGTCAATTGGTCACAGGAGGAGGCTCCTGGACATTGTCGTTAATGGGGTCTTCAGCCTTTTGAACGATTGCAAGGCATGTCATTTTCCACCATTTGACTCCAGTTACTATTGGGATATGAAGCTTGCACAGGACACGCACCCCATAAATAATATCAGGCATCTAGATCTGAAAGTGACTGAGTATTTCTCTCAGCAAGTTTTCAACAGTTGTTACTCTACACATTGGTACAGTACTTACAAGTATGGGATCTACGCCAAGTAAACATCTCCATACCCCCGTCTGATAGTTTTTTGCCAAAAAGAAAGGATACGTTGAAAAGACAAGCTCAGTTCAGCACACCCGATAACAGTATATCATACACATATTTGACCGAAAGGTCTTTTCCAATCAATCAGTCCATGATCAAGCACCCAGCCCTCCAAACACAATCAACTTATCGTTCATGTACTCCTTGATCCCATGTCCCCCTTCCCTCCCAATCCCACTCTCCTTAACGCCTCCGAACGGAATAATCGCCTGCGAAATCAGCCCGGTATTGCAGCCAACCATCCCGACTTCCAATTTCTCAGCAACGCGCCACACGCGCCCGACGTCACGGGAGTAGAAATACCCCGCAAGTCCGACGTCAGTGGAATTCGCCAACTTGATGACTTCTTCCTCGGTCTCGAATTTAATTAGAGCAGCGACGGGTCCGAATGTTTCCTCGCTGCCTACCAGGGCGCTGTTAGGGACGTCGGAAAGGAGGGTGGGTTGGAAGAACGATGTGTTTGGGACGGATTTCCCGCCGACGAGAATTTGAGCACCTTTGGATACAGCATCCTCCACGTGTCTGACCACTTTTTCGACGGCCCGACCATGGATTAGAGGGCCGTGTGTCCTGCGAGGATGAGTGGTGAAAAAGAGGCAAATTCGTGGGAGTGACCGAGGACCTACGTGTCTGACTCCAAACCGTTACCAATCTTAAATGAAGCAACCTTCTCTGCGAGTCTGGCCGCAAATTCGTCGTATACAGACGCGTGAACGTATATCCTATTCGCGCAGACACACGTCTGGCCGCTTCCCCGGAATTTGCAGATGGCTGCCCCTGTTAGATGGTCACATCGAGTATCGTTAGTGTAGGCAATGTGGGGTTCGTACCTTCAACTGCCTCAGCTAGATTCGCGTCATCGAAGACAATGAACGGCGCATTTCCGCCAGCCTCCAGGGACACCCTACGAAACCTTGTCAGCAAAGCTGTTGGATGGCTATGTTGGATAAAATACTTTTTCAGGGTGGACGACGCCAAACCATAGAGCAACTTAGCCACAGGTGTAGACCCAGTAAACGTCACCTTCCGAACTTCCTTGCTCTCGCACATTTCCTTCCCTACCGCGAGGACATTCTTTTGAGTTGTGACGACATTGATGACGCCGTTCGGAATTCCTGCACGCCTGGCGAGCTAAACGGCCATGGAGTAAGCACTGTGCATCAGCTTCGATTGGATAGTGGAGTTGGAACGGAGCTCGTTACCTCGGTAAGTGCCAGAGCAGAGAACGGCGTTTCTGGAGGCGGCTTAATGACTGCTGTACAGCCTGCCGCAAGCGCAGCACCCAATTTTCGTGTTATCATGGCAGATGGGAAATTCCATGGTGTCAAAATAGACCTGCAAGGTCAAGTGATGTTGAGTGCTTCGGTATGGATGAACTATTAAGAAGGTAGACCTACACGACTCCTGTTTTCACGCGTTAGTAAGAGGGAACTCAGGAGTAGCGCGGGACAAGTGGGTTACCTATGGGTTGCTTGATGACAACATTGCGTACTACGGATATGGCACGACCACAGTGCTGTGATTGGCTGGCAAGACGGTTATGTAGACTGGGGACCGGAGTGTGCCTGGAAAAGTGGTAAGTCCATGCAACATAACACCTCGGACTGTCATAGGTTCCCCCTCCGGTGCTCACTCTAAGCCAGCGGTTGCGAGGGTCTCCCCCGCAACCGCTGGTGTATATTTCTATCTACGGAACAAGGGGACTGTGCTAAGTGCTGCTACTGACTACTTGCTGGATACACAACCTAATTCAAACGCATGAGCTTCGGGAAGTGTGCCAGGGTAGGGTACTGACCAATTGAATGTCAACTCCCGCAAACGCCAAATCAGAGCCAAGTCCTTTGTTGCTGCAGTCTCAGTCGCAACAGAGAGAGACCATTTGACTCAGGCCAGTAGTCGAGTCCCCTGCTTGTCTAGCGCCTCTCGCTTGATCAACGGCACATTTGCAATAGTGTCTGTACGGGTGGCATGTTACGCAATAGCTGCACTGGATACTGGGTGGCTGCTCGAGGCCACTGTCGATGCTGTACAATGTGCGAAGATGATGGGGAGATGAGAAAGCCGGCTTGTGAAGAGATCAAATGCCGGGGGGGGGGGTTGAATTTGTGATAATCTAATTTCTCGACGAGGACAACCCGCTCGTGCCAAGGTGGGGACATGAGACATCTGGTCACTCGGGACGCCCAATGTTGCGGCATCACATGTGCACGCCATCGATGAATTCTGGATGTGCGTCAATAAGACCGAGAGACACTGTGTCACATAAGCTTTGACCGATCAAGGTGATTTCAGACACTGACATAACAATATCTTCAGCATAGATCAGGAGGGGGAGGAGGGATACAAATACTGACCTTGTCTAAACATCGTTGGTAAGCGGAGGTCCCAGTGAAACTTGACTACGCAAGCTCCAAAGGCTTGGCCAAGCCGCGACCATTATTCATAAGCTTCATGCAGCGAGCTAAAGTGGTCCTAGATGGAGAAACCTTCTTGTCAGAATTGAGTATAAGGGTTGTCAAAGACGAAGGAACATACATACCCCGGTCATAAGAGGCAGGCGCTCCCACGCGCTCCCGTCCAAACTTCCAAGTTCAGAGTCCCTAACTTCATCAGGGGTGAGTCCTGACCTCAACAACGGACAACTGTGAGCAACATACTGTGTGTCTTTCAAAGGTGTTGGCAGTGGTATAGTACACAGACAGTAGTTCAAAGTGAGGTGCACTGGCAATGATGAAAGGTGTGGAGGCAGATAGACATGGACACCACACGGGCATAGCGACTGGTGATGGTGGTAAGGGTGAAGGAGGAGCAACCGTGCCCCCATGCCTTATATATGTACCTCCTGCTTGCTCCTGTTGTGTGCCTTCTATCCATCAACAAACCATATTTTCATTCATTTCAATATTTTCGTTCACACCTGGATAAGAAAATTGAAATGTTCGCCGCCATTCCGGAGGATCAAGCGCACTCAAAGTATGCCCGCATAATATTGCAGTCCAGCCCTTTGTAGCAACGTCAACACTCCCTTCAAATAATGACAGTTTGTAAGCATAGGTGAGATTCTAGATCGCCGAATAAACTTACTTCCCACATCAGCATCAGCTCTCTTCATTCAGGCACTCGGAACACCTCCCAAAATCAAGCAGTTGATTCGACATCGCTCAAGCAGGTTGACTGGGGGTAGTATGGAGGAATCTGTAATCTCATGGTACTAACCACCACCTGAGGAGGTGAGTGAGATGTTGGATCAGCAATGGCTGCAGTGCGAAGGACAAGTTAAATGGTGTTGGCCCTTCGCTTCTGTGAAGAGTGCGCAATCGGGATCGTGTCGACCTAATCTACACCAATACCGTTGCCTAAATAAAAGGTAACACTCAGCGTGTATAATATTTGACTCACAATAAAATATAATTAAGTTGATTGTCACGTATGAAACCAACCCAGGCGCCTAGCAAAAGTTTATTTCGATTTGGTTTTGGGAACCAGCAAACCAACTAGTATTGCATCCGAGTTCCTCAAATTGCCGTGTCCTCTCAGATTCGCAGATTTTCGGATGCGAGATGGGTGAAGGCAAATTTACATTCCTGGAATGACGGTCCCAAGGATATACCTTTGCTCTGTCCAGCCTCTAGACCCCGATCCCTCAGCAAAACATTCTCTGAACCCCACAATAGCAGTGTCACCTGGGACTGAATCTGCACTCGTTGCGTTGAACAACTAGAGGTATTGATGCCAAAACGACCATGAGCACAACATACGTACGAGCTTCTCTTCTCATTCAAAACCTAAAAATGGGTGGAAAGAGGGGTTGTTACCAACACACAGCCTAGCCTTTGTCTTGCCTAATTCACTAGCAAATATGTACGTACAATGAGTTTCCACTATTGAGGTTCCCGGCCCCCGACCTGAACAAGATGCTAGCCTCTGAACGGATTCTCACCCCACCACCACCTATACACAAGGTGAATAAGTACGCGTAGCACGAATAGCACCCCCGTAAAGACTCACCACCATGGTTCTTACCGACGTGAATGAGCTTCCTCCCCCACCTGGTCTTGCTCCACCATCGTATCACGAATGGAGACCTCCCACTCCACCAGGTTCGACTTCGAGTCTTACCTTGGGTCCCAGTCCATCCTACTACGACTGGAGGCCTCCTACTCCCGCATCCAATCCCAGTGTCAGCCCTAGCCCATCATATACATCCGTGCTTGCTTCGCCGCCTACTCCCGTGCCTCCTCCACGTCCCTGGTACTCGTCGTTTGCAACGTTGAGTCCTTTCCAAGGTGAGTGTCGATGTGATGTGGGATACCCTTTGTTGCTGATGCAGATCCTCCAGCCATTCGCAATGTTGGGATGCTTCTGCATGGGTTCCTGGCGCGTGGTAAGCTTGGAATGTCTCGAGTCGTTGTTGTTTCTAGGGTCCTTGCTGACAGTTAGTCCATAGCCGTTCGAAGGAATGAGTCCAGCCCTGATTTGGCAAGGGGGAACGATTCGATGAGCAACATTGAATTTTGTATTGAAGTATGTTACTTTCTTTTTTTGTATCAACGGTAGACTTTGCTGACGCGACTGGTGTGCTAGACTATGTCGATGAAAGGAGAATAAGCTAGATCTAGATGAAGGTAAGAACAGCGGTGACTCTGACTCTGAGCGTAATGACACCACTAACCGGTTCAACGGTGCAAGATCCATCCTCGTTGTGTTCTTGTTGCATGTCTATCAAAATGTAATTTGTTTGTCTGCAAGCCATCCATCATCTCAGCTTTGAATGAGACTTCTGAGAGAGAAGATATACGAATCCGTGTAGTCTATATTGAACATGGGCTTTGGGACCCCGACAATTGATCTCGCGAGTTACACCATGTCAGAGGAATGATACGATACTTGCACATCGCTGCGTCAGTAGAGCAACATTGTGGGTAGCATCTGTTTGCAAGATCGAGATCAATTGGATCTCGTCTTTGCCGGAGCCCGAGGATTATCGGTCAGAGAGAATGGTTGATCAAGCGTCGAAATTTGGCTTCAACCATTGGTTAGGCGGAGTGGCGTTCCTCCTGCACATATGTAGCTATTCTTGTCATCGTTGTGGGAATGGGACTTGCTTGATGAAAAACAGAAGCGTTCCTGCCCTGGAGATGATCGATGAGGTTTGAGTCATACACATGATAGTGCCCATTGGTTCGTTCTGCCCTCGTACGAGATCTTGGGAAATTCAGACGACAACCTGCTAAAATCCTGGCAAAGGATGTTTGGAAACACATTGTTTTTCTAAATCATGGACACTGGAATGAGGGATACGCTTAGCGGGCGCCCCCTATTCCACTTGACGGATCACTCACCGCTGCCGCATTGTCATACTCACCCACTTCAATCACTTCCCCCCAACTTTAAGTAACTGCATCCGAGATTCTGCTATCCAGCATCACAGCAGGCTTCGTAGAAAGACATACATACCAAGTTACCTTTCCATGGTTCAACGACTGAATCTGTTGGAATTTGGATGTGTTTGACGTCGTTTCTTCCAGGATTATGCAAAAAGGTTAACGATAATGAATCACCAACCTATGATTGACAGCAACTTACCCTCCCGGATTGTGATACTTGTACATCGTACCTTGGGTGACCAAATTGATTGTTTATGTCAGGATAGCGTCCTAATGCATGGATACACAATGCACACATCTTCTTCGTTGAAGATTCACTCACGTCGCTTACATTCACCGAATTCAAAAACCGTCATGTCTGAAGCCTTGCAGAAGCCCCTACAAAACAAAACACAAATGCGATCAATGAGTTACAATTCGAATGATCATTGAACACGCGCTACTCACCAATATATCCCATGATTTTGATGTCTCCGAATTCCGTTGCTTCCGTTTTCCTGTATGTTCAAAATGCAATCTATTGGCCGTTAGCCGCTCGCCGGTCATTTTGGTGCTCTTCACTTAGGATATGTTCAGCCGTCAATCATTCTAGCAGGTCAACGTTAATTATATTGACGTATCTATCTACTTGATCGACTCAAAAGGGATGAACAGGTAGTGTAATAATTTATAGATGCAGAGGGAAATGACCTACCGACAACGATGACGGCAATGACAAAACAAACTCACGAATTTATATTTTTGGAATAATCTGGGTGGAATTCCTCCACAAAACAACCAGGAACATCTCCTCCGAAGAAAAGTCTATGCGTAGGGGCGGCCAATGATAAGCACTGCGATAACTTGGTTCAGCAAAAACACGGCGGAGAAAGAGTGGATTGATTTTTTTTAACTTTGTCGCTTAGGCCAACCCAACGATTCGGCGATGTGCGAATGGGAAGGGGGGAAAGTGATGTGATGGCGAATCACTCCCAATTGGTCGTTGGGAGGTTGAGAGGAAGATGAGGGTGGGAAGGGGGGTGGAGTTTGGGTGATCCCATGAATGTGTACGTACATGTTTTGGCCTGTGTCCTATCGCGTACCATGTCCTCTCTACGCTGCTGACCGCATCGTTCATAATGTCGATTCTCGTCCACGTTCGCATGAGTCCCAAGGTGGCTGGCAACATGTAATTGCGACGGGATGGTACTGGGAAGATGCTGCGGAAACCAGGGTGTACCGAGTCAGATGTGACAACTTACGTTTGATTGAATTCTTTTTTGAAGTTTTCCATTCACCTCTGTCATCAATCTGTAAGCTGGACGCGCAGGTTGACGCCGTGTTCATATCCTAGGTGTCAAAAACGGGGTAGGAGCTTGACTATGGACGCCATGGATTGCGTGTTCTAAAATTTGCTACATACGGAAGCGGGGGGAAGTTGACACGGGCGAATCACGGAAACTGATTTTGTTATTAGATTCTTGATTTTGTCACCTTGTCCTATTGTAGGGCATGCGATGATGTGCTGGTGAATCTGTCGCAATTGGTTGTGGAAGATGAGGGTGAGAAGGGGGGGTGGAGTCATGAGAAAGGTAGTTGGCGACGCGTAATTGCGATGGAGAAGATGCTGAAAAGATGCTGGGAAAAACCGATACAAAGGTGAGTATCAGGGCGCGCCGAGTCAGATCTGGACCACTTACTTTTGATTATCGTTATTTTTGAAGCGTTCTATTCCCCTCTGCCATCAATCGTTTGGCCTAATGGTGCGAAAGAACTCGGCTTCGCGCACATCGACCTCGCGTTCATATCCTAGGTGTGTGGACGATGTTGACTTGTTACTAGGATCTTGCTTTCACCGCATTGCAGGGCACGCCAAGGGACACGTCGTTTAGGGATGGGATACTGGAGGGGAAGGTGGCGGTAAGTACTGGGGAGTATGTATCCGAGACAGCGTTTGAGTGGGAAACTCACCTAATGGGTCACACAGCACTCTTTGGGTGGACACGCTCTTCACGATGCATGTATGCGGGATAATAACAGCTGATTGCATGAGAGCGATTCTGGGAGAGATGTGAGATGATCGATTGACGTTTAACGTTTACGAAGGAATGTGTGGGGACGGCGGCTTACCCTGTTGGGTGTGGGAGGAGTCTGTTGTAAGGAAAGAGGGCAAGGGAGCGGCGGAGAGAAAGTTGATTGAAGGGAGTTGAGTAGGGGACAGCCTTCGTGGTATATGCTACTGGCTGCACCTGAGAACACATGAGCAGATGGCGGCCGGGCGATTCTTTGAGCTGCCTTGGTCGTCTTGAATTCGTTTGGAAGCCATGATGAGTGATCTGGCATGAACAGTGGAAATATACCAGAAATGCTGCCTAGAGATAGTAGAATGCCGTACTGACGTTTGTTTGCCGAGCTGGCCATGACTAATATTTAAACCCCCGATTTATCGGTCTTTCAAAGCCGCTCTGTGTACATCCTGAATGGTGTTCACCGCAAATCCACGATGCCAGGATCGACAAAACCCATCAAGGAGACCATCGACTGATTGGTCTGCGCATTCTGATCTCGGAAATAATCCTTTGACAAGGCTGTTAATCTTGTTAGGGTTCTTTGCAACGATATGGCGCGCCCACTGCCCGTGAATGGTTTAACGCGTCCAAGGGGTGCTTTCAAGAACACACTAGTACAGAGCGACAGACTTCTAGATACCCCCAAGTACCTTTCTACCCTTTGAGCGTCTATACGCGCACCGATACGATAGAAGAACACTTCCAAAGCTATAAGTAACTTCGTCCTAATAGCCTTCAAGTTCCCAATCCTCGCGGGAGAAACTTGGCGTGAAAGAGGCTTGGCAAACGTCTTTGAAGGGATAAAAAGAAGATCAACCCATCGATTGCTGCGGCGTAGTATATACCAATATGTAGCAGGCTTCGATTCAATGGACGACCCGGACCTCGCCTGGTATATGAATATACGACCGCTCAAGGCGCCTGTCATGTGCATGATCGGCTCAACGCAATCGAAGCATGAAGCTTGAAGGACCGTGCCGTTCTTGTAAGGTTTTAAGGAGGAATCAAAATACCGATATACTGTACCAATGTGTAGAAATGCAACGAAGCAATCATCCGGGAAAATGAGCGTGACACCAGCAAGTTAGGCAACTGCACCAGCAGACCTTGACTTATTGTTTGGTATATTCAGGCTGAGCTCCAGCAGACTGCAGTGTATGTCAATTGGTCACAGGAGGAGGCTCCTGGACATTGTCGTTAATGGGGTCTTCAGCCTTTTGAACGATTGCAAGGCATGTCATTTTCCACCATTTGACTCCAGTTACTATTGGGATATGAAGCTTGCACAGGACACGCACCCCATAAATAATATCAGGCATCTAGATCTGAAAGTGACTGAGTATTTCTCTCAGCAAGTTTTCAACAGTTGTTACTCTACACATTGGTACAGTACTTACAAGTATGGGATCTACGCCAAGTAAACATCTCCATACCCCCGTCTGATAGTTTTTTGCCAAAAAGAAAGGATACGTTGAAAAGACAAGCTCAGTTCAGCACACCCGATAACAGTATATCATACACATATTTGACCGAAAGGTCTTTTCCAATCAATCAGTCCATGATCAAGCACCCAGCCCTCCAAACACAATCAACTTATCGTTCATGTACTCCTTGATCCCATGTCCCCCTTCCCTCCCAATCCCACTCTCCTTAACGCCTCCGAACGGAATAATCGCCTGCGAAATCAGCCCGGTATTGCAGCCAACCATCCCGACTTCCAATTTCTCAGCAACGCGCCACACGCGCCCGACGTCACGGGAGTAGAAATACCCCGCAAGTCCGACGTCAGTGGAATTCGCCAACTTGATGACTTCTTCCTCGGTCTCGAATTTAATTAGAGCAGCGACGGGTCCGAATGTTTCCTCGCTGCCTACCAGGGCGCTGTTAGGGACGTCGGAAAGGAGGGTGGGTTGGAAGAACGATGTGTTTGGGACAGATTTCCCGCCGACGAGAATTTGAGCACCTTTGGATACAGCATCCTCCACGTGTCTGACCACTTTTTCGACGGCCCGACCATGGATTAGAGGGCCGTGTGTCCTGCGAGGATGAGTGGTGAAAAAGAGGCAAATTCGTGGGAGTGACCGAGGACCTACGTGTCTGACTCCAAACCGTTACCAATCTTAAATGAAGCAACCTTCTCTGCGAGTCTGGCCGCAAATTCGTCGTATACAGACGCGTGAACATATATCCTATTCGCGCAGACACACGTCTGGCCGCTTCCCCGGAATTTGCAGATGGCCGCCCCTGTTAGATGGTCACATCGAGTATGGTTAGTGTAGGTAATGTGGGGTTCGTACCTTCAACTGCCTCAGCTAGATTCGCGTCATCGAAGACAATGAACGGCGCATTTCCGCCAGCCTCCAGGGACACCCTACGAAACCTTGTCAGCAAAGCTGTTGGATGGCTATGTTGGATAAAATACTTTTTCAGGGTGGACGACGCCAAACCATAGAGCAACTTAGCCACAGGTGTAGACCCAGTAAACGTCACCTTCCGAACTTCCTTGCTCTCGCACATTTCCTTCCCTACCGCGAGGACATTCTTTTGAGTTGTGACGACATTGATGACGCCGTTCGGAATTCCTGCACGCCTGGCGAGCTAAACGGCCATGGAGTAAGCACTGTGCATCAGCTTCGGTTGGATAGTGGAGTTGGAACGGAGCTCGTTACCTCGGTAAGTGCCAGAGCAGAGAACGGTGTTTCTGGAGGCGGCTTAATGACTGCTGTACAGCCTGCCGCAAGCGCAGCACCCAATTTTCGTGTTATCATAGCAGATGGGAAATTCCATGGTGTCAAAATAGACCTGCAAGGTCAAGTGATGTTGAGTGCTTCGGTATGGATGAACTATTCAGAAGGTAGACCTACACGACTCCTGTTTTCACGCGTTAGTAAGAGGGAACTCAGGAGTAGCGCGGGACAAGTGGGTTACCTATGGGTTGCTTGATGACAACATTGCGTACACCGGGTATGGCACATGGCAGGTGTTCTGCAGAGTGGTCAGCAGGGATCCGTGAGTTTCGCGCTGCACATACCGCCGTATGTCCTAACAGCCTCCTCCGCTGTAACATAATTAGGGGGTAGAGTTCACATATGCAGGGATAGTGACTAACCAAACCACTGTACATCCGTGAGGATGCTTCCGGAATACATGGCGGCAAAGGACGCACCTCGAAGAATGAAGAACTGTATGTGATTTCTCCCTGGGATTGAGCGTGAATATGTGCACCGTAGAAACACCTTTCGAGATACCTTCGCTTCGACCAATGGTTTGCCATTTTCAATCGTCTACGCCGGGATGAGTCGGAGTCGAGGGTTGCTAAAGGACCCTCACAATGATGCGAGCCAAGTCATCTGCATGCTCTTGCATGAGATGGAAGAGCTTCATGAGTAAATCGTGACGGTGCTTATCGGGCACAGCGGGTCAAGGGCTAATCCAGTCACCTGGAAGCAAGTTGTGCCTACCTTTGCCGTGGTTTTACTCCATGTCTGGAATGCGGTAGAGGCCGCGATGATAGCGTCCTTGGTCTCCTCGAGTCCCATTTCCGGAACCGTACCGATCTCTTCATTTGTAGCAGGGTCTATGGTGAAAGTCTCGGCAATCTAGATGTCTCCATGAAATTGTAGAACCGACTGTTGACTGAGATAGTTGACCCATCCTTAGCGTCAAGCCACTTCCCGTCGATGTAGCCTTGACTTTTGATGAGAGACGAGTCCTTGAGACCGAACTAGACAACTCCCTCAGCAACAGCCGGTTAACTGGCGAAATCTTAGGGAACATACCACCGAAGCCTGCGTGCTGGCCATTCTGCGTGACGGAAGTATGATAGTGCAAGAAAGTGTTGGTATTCGGGGCGGAAACCTCAGTCTAGCTAGTGGGAACCTGGTTCGAATAGGACGATGCATCCCGGTTAGGACAGGCTCTAACCCACCGGTGGGTCAGGGCACAACTTATGACCACCGACCCCTGTCCGAGTCTGGTTCGGAAACTTTTGGGGTCGGAGATATCAGTTACCAAATTAAGGAGAACTGCGCTAGGAGCGTATTTAGGGGGAGCTCATAGTGTCGAAAGGGAGTGAGACTATATAGCAGCGTACGTCTTGTACATGATGGTAGTCGGAGAGTAAGATAGAATAGATGCGAACCTCTACGCTCGGGTATATATACAGTATAGAAACCTGATGCCCGCCCCATCGCACCTGCATATGGCCTCTAGAGAACACATCATCACATGCGCCCCAATGAAGGCTCAGAGTGTTCGATCCAGCATATGGTGAGGCTTTGGTCGGTTTCGAGCTGGAAAATGGCATGGGACTGATGCGACTGGTTGTAATCATCTTTGAGGACAAGAATCAAACATGTCGGTGGTGACCGGTCAAACTTCAAGCTCCTTGGAATGCGCTACTACTGGTATCCTCTGGGCTCTCCGAAGTTTCAGGGTGCAGTGGTTGAGTGGCGGAAGCTTCGGGACCAAGTCTGACGATAGACCTTGTCACGAGATACGTTCAGGTCAGGTTTGCGCCTGGAAATGCATCACAGAGTATATTGGGAGTTCCTGGAGAGCCTCAGACGAGGTACGGGGCTGTTGGGAGGTATCCGTCGTGAAAGAGCGGCCTCTTCTGGCACCGGCAGCACCATCGACGTCGTTTGTGTTACAATCTACAAACACAAAGAGCCATATTGCGAGACACCAGGCATGATGAACGCGTGAACCCCTAGGCGACTCCTTGTCGTTCACACGATCATCCGTCTGAATTTGAGGTGACCGCGTTGGCGTTTGGCAGTCTTGGACGCAAGTTGGACGACCATGGCCGACAACGCACCCCCAGCTCAGAGACAAAATGCTGAGCCAGAAGAATCTGGTTTTAAAAAGATTATAGGAGTTGCGCAGGTATGAGCATAGTTTTCGTGCAAATACAAGAATAACCATCTGACGGCGAATATGTGACACTTTGCGCGCGGTGTAGCAAGTTTTCATCGTATGGATGCTCACCCAGCTTGGTATGTTCCTCGGCCGCTGATCGGTACATTTGACTGATGAGAGAGTGTATCAAGTCACCAATTACTTTGCAAAGAAACCGGCCAACATCAATCCCGCTGGCCCCGCAGGTGGTTCTGAACAAGCAGGACCAGTCGATCCCCGAACACTTCCACCCACCCAAGCAATATCATCATGGCCTCTTGGGATATCACTAGACATGCATGTCTACTTATCCACGTCCCCTATCGGTGATGTCTTCTCTCGGAAGTTGATTTCTGGGTACAGGAAGGACGAGGACGAAGGTCTGCCGGAATTCGTATGGGAGAATATCACTTGGGGAGATTGGAATGAGGCTAGATCGGTGGACCTTGATATCAAGTTTCCCGAGGTGCGCAACGAACACTTCTTGAGGAGGATAGCCTCGTTGACGTCCGAATAGCGAGTACTCCGAAATGGTTCTCTGTGGGCCGACATTTTTCTGGCCAAGGAGGGTGCCAACCCCGATCCTCATAACCCTAGCTTCCATCCCGAGCATGTGCACCACGTCAGGAAACGTCAGTTCAACCTCGTCCCTACGTCATTGAGTTGTATCTTGAATCCTTTACAGTTTTGACACCATATATACCAAGGATCAAAGTACGGAAAGAAAAGAACCTGCTTTCGAGCGGTGAAATCGAGGTAGAATCCGTCGAAGTGAGTTATTCGACTTGCTGGGCTGGCCTTTCATTAATTCAGGCATAGGAGGAGGAGCAAGACGTGATTGTCCCTCATTGGCACAAGGTATGTATAGCTCTTCATGATGAGTGTGACCTCCGTATTCAAGCTCCTACAGAACCTTACGCTTGCCCTCATTTCTGACATACCTCCGATTCCGTTGACCCAAATGCCCCTTCCACTCCTAGAACGTGTGTAGCCTGAGCTTACAACCCATTTTACACGCACTAATGTGTCGCCTTAGATATCCATCTTGTTCCAGGGATGCGTGACGATACCGGCACGAAGGCTCTATACAAACCCATCGTCTTTCCCAACGAATTCTGGCATCTCCGTTCACATATGGTGGAAGTCAACATGACCACACCCAATCTCCCATTGAGAGTGACCTTCCAGCCCATGTCGTACATGAAATTCCAAATTTTTGCGTCCATGACACATGGATTCAATGAAGCCGCCAAGCAACAAGGCGCGGGAGCCTCATCTGAGCTTGACGAGGTCAAAAGGATGTTGATTGAGACTAATCCGTGGTTCTTGGGCCTTACTGCAGCTGTCAGTCTCCTCCATGTTGTGTAAGTCTCGTTCAATTTACTCTGTATGATTTGACTCATACTATTCTGCCAGATTCGAAATGCTTGCTTTCAAGTCAGATGTCTCGCATTGGCGTAACAAAAAGGAGATGGTCGGTGTCTCAGTTAGGTAAAGACCATTCATTGACATTATGTCGGAATATGCTAACAACGTTTTGCAGGACGGTATGACCATGTGCATTTCCTTTGAGGATCGTCACTCATCCTTGATCCGCAGATTGTTACCAATGTCGTCGTACAGCTCATCATTCTCCTGTACCTCATTGATAACAACGAGAACACGAGCTGGATGATTTTGATGGGTTCGGGAATGGGCGTCCTCATCGAAGCATGGAAGGTGAGTGATTCTTTTGGCTGCAGTCGAATTTCAAGTAACCCAACTTTCCAAGATAACGAAAGCTGTTGACATCACTGTTGTGCCCGCCCCCAATGGGTCCTTGCTGCCGTATAAGCTGGATATCAAAGGCATGCACGCGCCATCCGCTCTATCTACCCAACAGTCTATTTATATGTCTCCTAGATAAACACGTCCTTAGTGAGGACGAGAAGAAAACTCAGGAGTAAGTATGCATCTCACGTTGTCTCTGGTCTACCTAACTCTTCCGCATCTAGATACGACAAATTGGCTTTCCGTTACGTTTCCTATGTTGCTATTCCCACCCTAGCTGCCTACACTGGGTACTCTTTGCTGTACGAAACGCATCGTGGCTGGTACAGCTTCGTCATCTCAACACTGACCTCCTTTGTGTATATGTTTGGGTTTGTGAGTCCTCGTCCTTTACTGTCACTTGTCCTAGCTGGTTGGGTGTGACTGAGTCAACAACGATCGATCGATTATTTGCAGGTACAACTCGTGCCGCAGCTCATCATCAATTACAAGTTGAAGGTCTGTGTTGACTTGATGGGCATACATTGCACGCCGTGACTCATATCTTCTGCACTTTTTTCCAATTCGCAGAGTGTGGCGCACATGCCTATGAAAGCGATGATATACAAGACGTTATCAACTGTAGTAGATGACCTCTTTGCGTAAGTGTTCTTTTTTATCGGTCAACTGCGACGACCACTGAGCAAGGTTCTTTATGATAGGTTTTGTATTAAGATGCCGTTCCTCCATAGATTAGCCTGTTTCAGGGATGACGTCGTCTTTTTGGTTTTCTTATACCAGGTGGGTGATCATGTCAAGATCCTACGCCATTGAGACTGGCTCATCTTTCGTATCTTAGCGCTGGATATACCGCGTGGATTTGAAGCGGATTAATGAGTATGGTCAGGTGGTGTCAGACGATGTTATTGCGGCTGAGACTGCTAAAGAGACGAAGAAGACTCAATAACGGGCGTTGCGTTTCAGCATACATCACAAATAGAACAATGTGACTTCGTGGTTATATAGACGGTTTAATTTATGTCTTGTATAATTCCTTTAAAGCTAACCTGCCATGTAGCTTAAGCTTAGGAACGTGAAAGCAGTCGAGAAGTTACTGATGTCTCCTGTGCGACTGGTGGGCTTTCATGCTCAGAAGAGGTTATTCAGTAGCGCGACTTGTCCACAACTCTGTATGAAGGGGTTGTCCGCAGTCGACCCATACCTCCTAGACTTACCCTGTTATCTTGGTTGACTTTTACGGACAACTGTAGTGCCACCCAAGTGCCACCATCCAACCGCGATGCGTCTATTCCTCATCTATATCCACAGGCACCGCCTTACTCCGCATATGGGCGTCCCCAACGAAGCAGCCCTCGGCGCGGGCGATGTTGTCAAACAAGGCCGCCATTTACAAATTGCAATTGTTGACCAACAGTCTTACCAGGAGTTGGCCCCACCTGGGAGCTATATACTTATACTTACGTTGGATTATCTGCGGAGAAAGCTGGACGCCGAATGACAGGAGGTGCATCAATATGCCGTTCCATCCTTGCTCACCCTTTTTAGAGATGACGTACCATTGCTGGGTATGTACACCAGGCGAGTCACCATACAGCAGCACGATGCACCCCTTGTGACGGCTCATTGTTGGAATATTTGGCGTTACTTTGGTCGGCTGGCCCCGAGCCCAGTCAGATCGTGGTCAGGAGACTAGCAACGACTTCGGCGCCCAGTGTTGCCTTTTCCCGTCGACGCCTCACGGACCCCCCTTGTTCTGCGGTTGATTCCGAGGATCGGTGTTCCAGGAATCGCGGCTGTTGAGTCACCCACCGCATGATTGGTATACTCTACTGGGAAGGATGACAGATGGCTTTGATTGACGAATATTTATGTGATTGTTCCTCTTGCTTTATGAGCTAGCATGGCTTGTGCATGACAAGAATACGGAACCAGTGGAGTCCATGAAATCTGATAATTGTCTGACAATTGCTTTGTTGCTGACGTCGATCATGGATCAGTGGCTTTGAGCAGGGTTGGCTCATAATAAGCGCGGGTGGTCGGATCCGTACGTCCGTTGTACCCGCATCCATTCCTTTCCAAGTCTTCAACCTGTACCATCTCCGTCTGCGCGCCAGGCGTATCACAACGCCTCTCTTCATCTCAATAACAGAATGCACGACGGCGGGCGACGTTTTGCCTGCAAATGCTTGAATGTCAATATATATGAACAGCCCGCTCCTAACCCCCAGACGCCATCTGGGTGGCCGACTGACCCAAATTGGAACGTATTGTATGTCGGCAGCGATGGCGTAACAATAGTGGGTCGAATCGACGCCGTTTTCGCGACTTTTAAAGGCTAACATACCGATGAACCGATGAAGACACACCCCCAGGTCACATCAAGACTCAGGTCGCGAGCGACTGCTCCGGCTCACCCCTCAAGATCACTACGATGTGTTTCGCTGATGTGCCTCATTTGCCAAGTCTCGGTATACCGCGTCTACCAGACTCTTTCGAGCGATGCCGAGAAGGATGTGTCGGCTGTTGCACCAGAGGGCTGGGTAGAGGAAGAACCGCTGCTTAGCCCGACAGGTTGGATTGAAGTGAATGAAGACTGTTTGGTAAGGGCCTTTCTTTGTATTCAACTGCTTTTGGAAGCCTCCTGGTCAAGGTCAGCATGGTACCCGTGTTTTCGTGTTCGCCCGGTGCCGTTGGCCGCACGGGAAACCCAAATACCATGCTGACCCCTAGTTCGACTTAGTGGGCGCTGGACTCATTACTGCCTTTGCTAGACTGGCGATGCCATCAATCGCGCGCAATCTGACACGGATTATTCTTCACTCTTCGCTGTCGTTCTGCCTTCTCCGGCAACACTCCCACCCTCCCCAAAGGCTGCTATCGAGCGTTTGACGCCGGTTACGACACCATCTCCACAACCGCCGAAGCAGTTTTTACCCGAACGAAGTTCATTATTTCCCCCTCCACCATTTTCTCCGTCACATCCCGTATTCATACATCTATCTTCGCTCGCTTCCTCCCAGTCGGATCAACTACGCGCCGACGCGGAAGCCTCGATATCTCAGTTTGTTTGTTCGAAGGTGGCGGAACTAGAGCAGGCTGAATCGGGGCTAAAACTGCAGGTGCAATGCATGTGGCAAACCTATTTGATGGGTGTCGAACAAGTTCGTCAAGCATCAGGGGTCCCAACGGCGAAGCCCAAATCAAGCAAAGATGCATCGTCCCGGAACGAGAATGGACCTTCCGTAGCAATACGTGATTTCACCCCTGCAGCAACACCTCCAACGCGTCCCATCTCTTCATCAGCTACCCGGCGCGTATCTAATTTATCGCAATCCCTCGCTACATCTACATTCCATCATCCCCGAGCACAGAGCACAGATAATGGGATCAAACAAGAAGATGGATCCAGCCAAACCTCAATCACGACGGCATCCTCACGTACGCTCGTCGCAGGGCCGCATACCATTGGGGATGGTGTGCTGCGGTTTCCTCGAAATACCAACGACACTATCAACACGGCTGCGAGCTACCGGTATTTCATGAACCTCGAAGAAGAGATGGCACGTAAGAAGCGAGAGCAAGACGCGAAGGCCAAGAAAGAGAAGGCGCTGCATCCGGAGACTTCGGTTTCTGAGAAGGCCGCCGCCGCAAATTCGCGCGACAAAGCCGCCACCGACCAGAAGGCCGCGGGGGAGGAGGGCAAAACAAAGGCAGATGAGTCACGTGGACAGGAAAAGGGGAAGCGGAAGGAACGCAAGGTTACTTTTGATGTTCAACTGGAAGTCGTCCCAGTACATACCGATATCAATGTTACCAGTCAAGCCGAAGGAGCTCGTCAGAGAGACGATTCCAGCTCAGGTCAGTATATATCTTCCCGCAGTATCCTCCATCTAGACCCGTCAGCTGACGGCATCAATCTACTTTCTGTCCCACCGATGGGTTCAATTTCAACAGATATGGTGTTCGTTTGGGAAGAAGAAGATAGTGAGATGTCCTCGACTCTAGAGCCGAGATCTATCTTACCACTGATCGAACAACCTCCTCCGTCCCGACCCAACCGGTCGCGGTCCACGAGAACCAATCGTCTTGTGGGTGGTCTACCAGCGTCGTTCGCCGCTCTGCGACCTACATCACTGCCATTGCCATCGCACCTTCGTCCTCTCAGAAGCCATCAAGGTGTGGATGCTTCATCGTCCCAGGCTGCCATGTTCTCCCCTCCCCCTCGGGCAAGTAATTCTAGCAAACCCAAGACCCTGATACCCCCACTGGAAGGTCCTTCGAGAGACGTAGACGCAACAGAGCCAGTCAATGTTGACGATGTTTCTAGTCATCGAGAGGATAAGGGAGCTTTCGCTCGTCGGCTGGAAGAGAGAAAGGTGGATGCATTGGCAGAAGAGGAGGAAGAAGCAACATTCAATGGAGTTCGCAATGGCAATGGTTTGTCACTCGGGCCTTTCTACCGGACTTATCTAATGATCCCCCTAGATCTCTTCGTTGGTTCCATGCCTATCGCCATCCAACAACTGCGACCTCAGAAGCAGCCTCTTAGTCTAGCTTCATATCGACCTGCAGCGGCGATCACCACCACACAGCAGTCCGAAACTGTGGCACCTTCGTCACAGCCGGATTCTGCTGCTGCTGCTCGTCGAGCTAGCTACGCAGAACGTGATCGTACACGATCACTGGACCCTGGTCCCCTAGATTTCGAGACTGAAATCGGTGATGACGCGGGTCAGAATGGCACCGGCGCATCAAATGGCGGTGAAGAAGGGAGCCGCGCGAGAAAGCACGCTTTGGAGATACTGAAAGCTCGCAGCCAACTCCCTGACGAAGGTATGTGGAGAAGCCTAGCATCATAGGGACTGAACCCATATATCATTACCGTGAGGATGCATTTCTTTTGGATAGTGTACATTTTAGTCGCTTTTACCCTATAGCTTTTCGCGTGCTACATTTCTAGTTTTGTTCAAGTAATCACTCTTCCAGCTTTCCTGGTCGATACTCGTCTTGTATCCCATTGGCCATAATCCTCTCCATACTTACTTGCATTCCAGCCATGTTTCCATCTTCCCCTTACCAGGCGCAATTGTATATCAATGTATTTCAACGACTACTCATACCTGTAGTCTCCCACATACATACACTGTACAATTAATATGATATCCTCTGATGTACTCCACATACGGAGAAGTGTCACTACACTACGGAGCGAGATCTATGATTCAGAATAATCACTTATAGCGTGGTCTGGTTTTAGCGGCGGATGCTTGCTGTTGTGAATCCAGGTCGAGGTAGATATGATCAGTCCGTAAACGAGGGCCTTATATACAGGAGAGAAATAAGTATTAGAACAATCTACAATATACTAATAATGTCCGTGATAAGTCAGCTCGTAACGAATGATGAATACAAATTCCGGTTATTTTCAGGCTATCAGGGCTATTACTACTAAACAGATAGATGTGTTCCACTGACATTGTCATTGGATAAATCATGGATGGAAAAGACATATTGGTCACTGGATAGACAAACGGTGGTGGCTGATGAAAGAGTCTGAAAACCGGGATGCTGGCCAGTCGAGAGATATAGATGATAGAGGGCGGATAGATGATGCATCCACATCAGGGTACAAGTTAGACATGGGACGAAACGTAGGTTCGGGGAGCTGAGGTGCTTTTAAATCCGCAGTGGATGACCCGAAAGAGCCCATCGATTGCTCCCGAGAGAAGATCCCTGGTTCCGTGTCATTCACGGATTTCTGTATCCTCTTCTGTGTCCTGCACCGGACGATTGTGAAAAAAATCAAAGCCAGGCCACCGACAGCTAGTACGATGGCAAGCCCAACGTACGGGGCTTTACCAAGTAATTGATCTCTGGCGACAATTTTAAGGCCTAAATAAGGCACAGAAGTGAGTTAGTGATCATTTAAGTCTATGGGCATCGCGTACGGACTTTTATGCTGGGGGACCTGTCGAGCAAGATCAGACAGACCGCTCCATATAATCGGTGTAGAACTGACCATGGTATGTTGATGCCTTATGCCCTATCGGTTTGTTGGAGGACGGGATGCTTTATATACGCCTTGCGGCGTACGCACACCATCCTGTCCAAGGAAGGTATAGCATTGCTGTTGTATGTAGACCAGTAGGATACAGGGAAAACGCGCACAGGAGAGGAGTACAGGTACTTGGAACTGTTGTGGTGTTGTCGTGTCAATTTCTCGGACGGGATTAACAGCAGTTGTAGTGATCGCTTCACTTTACCATGAAAGTATATGACATGCCTCCCACTTGTAGGCCTCACCAAATCTTACCAACGTGCAACGAGGAAGGTCATGAGGAGGGGGTTAATCAGCAAATATCATAGGGTACGTAGGTGGACTTTAGATGCCAAAATTTTGAGGTAGGCAGAGGGAACCGCATCTAAATCAATGTTCATAAACAGCTAAATATGTGGGTCGCAGCAAGGTCTTCACAGCGCTTGCACGCCCTCGTTCTCCTCGAACCGGGTCAAGGTTGGCTCAACCTTGCTCTCATCCTTTGACGCCTCGTCACCAGCCTCACTAGTGGTGGTGGCTTGTTCAGCTTCCGCTACGCACTTGGTGCATTGGCAGGCGAATCGCCAGCCACGAGCAAGTTCTTTCCGTCGACGTTTCCTGGCATCGTCGGTTGATTCGCCTTCGTGTTGGGTGATATCAACGTACGCGACTGAGAGATCATCGCCCTTCTTGATTGGTCGACTGGCAATGAGGTGCAATTCAGCGGTACCATTGGAGAATGACGGTCGGGCATTCGGGGAGCATGAATGAGCGAGATAAGCAGAAACCAGATACAAGCCGCAACCAATTTGCTTGGAGGTTCCGTAGGGAGTTCGGCTCTTTTCAACATCTTCCGGGCGTTCCTCCGACTCAGGCTGAGGAAGGAACATATGGGGGTCAGGGTATACACTGGGGAATGAAGAGCTTGGGACGGACCCTGTCGTTTCTACCACCACCGTAGCATACTCCAAAGGCATTGTAAGACATCTTGCCCAAGAGCATGGCGTGTCGTTCGTCGGTGACAAACTGCTCAAGCCCAGGGAGAGCATGTTGAAGAACGTCCGTGAGCAAGCGCATCTCCTCCTTGTCCGGTACAGTTTCAAGGTATCTCAACCTCTCAATATGGTCCGACAAGCCATAGTCCCCGCCCTCGGCCGAAGGGTAGTCGATTTCAATGGCTGGTGCGCTAGGCATCAATTTAGAGGTCTCGTTTTGAACTTGCCGCGCGATGAATTTAGCAACCAATAGAGGGCTAGCACGTCCCTTCTTTTTTATGTACTCGGCAAAGGCGGCCTGGGCCTTTCGGCGTTCGTCAAGCTCGAGCGGTGTGACGGCTGGTGTTGGAACGTCGGCAGGGAGAGGTGGGTCGAGAGTGAAGAGTAGAGAGTGGTATTCAGATCTTGCCTTGATCTGGCAATCTTTGGAGCAATAGACGGAAGAAAGAGGGTCGTCGAGCGAAGGGGGGAGAGCCATGCCTTTCGAGATGAGCCGGAGACAATGCGAGCAATAAGCCCCTTGGCTTTGAAGATCGCCATCCAAGACAGTAACGACGGGTTGTTCCTTTTGGAAATTGAGTTTACATCGGTGGGATGGAGAGAGAGGGCTGACCTTATAGATAACGTCGCCAGGCTCATAATCCTTTTCCGCTACCAAGACCTTTTTGCTGTCCTTGGTCTGGACGGAAACACCCATAGATGTCGGTGGGAAGTAGTCATAGTAGGCTAATATAAATCAATCGCTCAGTAAAGCTCATTCATCTTCCTTTGTATGGCTCACCTGAGACGCGAGCTTTAACCTATGATGACATACCAAGCAGAAACATGCAAGAAAGGTTGTATTAGAGATAGCCCGTTCTAAATTGAAGCAAGCAAGGAGAAAACACATCGGATCGACGGGTGTGGATGAGAAGAGGGATTGGATGTACAGATGACTACAGATCGCTCCAAACATCTTCATTTCTTCACCAAAATTAAAAGAGATTAGGCGTCTGTGTACCTGGATCCGTGACTTTATCCCACTCCTGTGAAGAGGCCTCCGAAGGCGCCCTTGAGGGGCTGGTCTCCGTGGAGTGCCGAGAAGAACTAGTCCTCTCTTCTCGTTCCTCTTCCTCGACGACAGAAGGGGCGCCACCTTGGACGGGGACTGAAGCTGTACTCACATCGAGGTTGGTAAGCTCCATGACGATCTGTGGGAGAGGAGTAAGGGAACGGGCATCGAAGACACGGAGGGAGGTGCAAGTACCTTGAAGATAGGCGCAGGAACAGTCTTGTCATATATCTGGATGAGCTCGAGAGGCGATGGGTATACTCTCAGTGCGCGGTAGAATGCCAAAGCGGCCGGAAGGTAGAATTCAGGACCTGGAACAGCAGTTCAGCTATAGGGCAGGATGTGGCACAATTAAACGCAAACAAACCGCGAGTGGCGAGTTGTTCACCCATAGACACTTGCGCCATGAAATAATTCTCCTTTTCGGCTGCACCTGGTGGAGGTGGATCATTTTTCACCATGTCTAGAGCCTCCCTCAGTTGCTCCGGAGTGATTTGGTCACCAGAGCCAGAGGCCGACAGCGACTCTCTTGACTGCGCTGCGGACTTCTGGGCGCGCTTCTTGTCTTTTCCTGAAGTTTTATGATTATTCTCAAGCAAAGGCTTTGTTCGAAGAAGACATACGTAGTTTTCTGCGAAATTCCACATCATTCCGACGCTTGTAGTCGAAGTACGCGGCATACGCAACGACACCAGCGACGGCGACGGTAGCGACGGTAAGGATGGTCCTGTTGTTGTTATTGGACATGGTGGTGGTGACTTTTGAAGAAGTGGCAGCGCGTGCGGAGTCCGAGTCGCGACCTCTTCCTACGCCATTACGTAACCGATGCGTAAGCAAGTTTGGGGATGCGGTCACGACCTTTGATTTTTCCCGTTGACTCTGAGGGGCCTTGTGTACATATTCTCCACCTCATGAACGACGGTGAAGCCACCCTCGACACGAACAACGATCAGCCCCCTTCCGACGTCGAATCACAGGGCTCTTCATCAACCTCGACGACGTCTGGCCTTCCAGCGGAGCCTTTGGCCACACAACCCACAGCTTCGACCTCTGACTCCGAGGCGTCAAACGAAGGCTTGCTAAATGGAGGGGACAAGGAGGGCGCAGATCCGGCTCAGCCGCTTGCCCATGCAGAAGAGGCTACGCTTGATGATGTGCCTAACATAACTTTGGGTGGACTACAGCAGGTCGAGTTGGTCGAGCACACGCCAGGTTCTGCGGATGTCGGGAACGCCCAGGATGACCCCCATGACTGGTTTCCTGACAGCGATTACGAATTGAAACGCGTCAAGGTATCTCGTTATCTGTATCCTGATTTCGTTCGACTAATACACCACCAGGTGTATGAACTCGTAGGCTCCCGATGGATGGATCAAGGCACAGCCTTTTGTTTTGGCCAATTCAATGATGAAACGAACGAAGCGTTGCTGATAGCCCGGTCCGAAGCGAATTACGCTCAGGTCATTCTCTCCACCACTATCCGTTCCAACGATGTATATCAACGCCAACAAGGCATGTAAACTACTTAGCCGTGGCGCGGTCCGAACCTAACTAGGCTATTATAGAGACGCTCATCGTGTGGACTGAACCCGATGGTGTCGACTATGCGCTAAGCTTTCAAGATCCTGAAGGTTGTCTGGAGGTTTGGAACTTCATATTGGAGGTGCAGAGGCATCTGAACAGTGGAGGTGAGTTTCTTCGTTGACTCTAGGCCGACGGCTGCCTGAACGAGCAAAGAAGAATCTGGGCTCATAGGCTCCTCGTCACCGCTAGCGGGGACCTCAGACTCAATGACTACCGCCAATGTTATTCGCTCAGGTCATCTTCCTCAACCCCAGCTAGGCATAATAGGCGAGATAGAGAAGGTAATAAAATCTCTCTCACGGACCCAACAAGTCAAGGAGCGCATGTGTGAATATATTCAGCAAGAGGTGAGTTTTACCCAACAAATGGATCACGTTCGTATGCTGTATTCTATTCCATGTATGATCGGCGATACTACGAATAATATATGTCGTGTCTCGTGCATCATACTGTGGTACTTTGACATTTTGTCTTTTGCTTGATTGTTGGATCGCTTCTGGTTCGTATGCTGATATCCAAACTTCATTCTGTCCTAGGAATACATCAAACAACTCATCGATGTTCTCCATCAAGCTGAAGACTTGGATAACCTTGACAACCTACACGCACTCTGTTCCCTCACGCAGACGATTCGTACGTCCCCCGTTTGGCCCACCTTCTGTTTACTGAACCTAGACCGAGCAGTCCTACTTAATGACCACGGCCTGTATGAGCACATACTGGAAGACAGTCTTTTCTTCGGCGTGGTTGGCATGCTTGAGTGTGCGTCGCGTTCTTCAATACCACTGTTCATCCCCTTGGAACGACTCTCCCATACTTTGACCACATCTAACACAAAACCTTTCCCACCCATCCTTCCCTGCAGATGATCCCGAATTCCCCAGCTACAAAGCCAATTACCGTGACTTCCTCGCTCAAACTACTCAATTCCACCAGCCCGTCACAATAACGGACCAAACCATCCTCCGCAAAGTCCACCACACCTACCGCCTTCAATTCCTTAAAGACGTCGTTCTTGCCCGCGTTCTCGACGACTCGACGTTCAATGTCCTTAGCTCATGCATCATCTTCAACCAGATTGATATCATCGGACATGTGCAACAGGATCCGAGGTTTCTGCGGGAGGTTGTAGGATTGTATGTTGACGAAGATATGTTGAGTGGTGGTGGGAGGCGGGTCAGTGCGGGGCAAGGACCAGGTACACAAGGATATCCGCAGCTAAGTTCGGGGCTTGGAGGCGGACTTGTTGTGGTCAAATTGGAGGCTTCTGATGACGATGCTGGGATTGATGCCAAAAGGGGGAAGGAAGCTTCGGCTAGCAAAGATGCATCGAAGAAGATTGTGGATTCGGACTCTATGGATGTTGACAAACCTTCCACCAGTACGAATGGTGTCACACATACGGTTGTCAACGGCCAGGTTGCTCGTTCCTCCCACTACTCTCTCGCTCCCCCTGAAGAGCTATCTGAATCCGACCTTTGCCTACGTCGAGAGGTCATCTTCCTTATCCAACAGCTATGCATCATGGCCAAGAACGTTCAGCTTCCTGCACGGATGGCACTCTTCCGAACCTTGGTCGACCGAGGCGTCTTGTTCGCTGTTCAGTGGGCACTCGGGCTTCCGGAGAAGATTCCAATCAATCTGCCCATCATTTCTGCAGGCGGTGAAATACTGTCCGCCCTCCTTGACCACGATCTGACGGGCGTTCGTGGCCATGTTCTGAAGCAAGTGGCAGCTTTGGAGAAGGAGAAGGAAGCGGGGAAGAAAGGGGCTGATAAGGCTGAGACGATATTGGCAATGGTTTGCAGGATCATGATTCAAAGCAAGGACCTAGCCGTTCAGAGCCTTGTGGGAGATGCCTTGAAGGTGTGGATGGACATACCGTTGAATGATGGCACTGAGAATGCCCATGTGAGTGGTGCCTTCCTTAGGGCGTCTATCCTGAATTAAGTCTAACACTCCAGCAACAACAATCCGCTGTCAAGCTGCTCCCTCGACCTAAGGATGACCCTGGGACCGAAAAATACATGGAGTACTTCTACAGTGGCAACTGTATTCAAACTTTGCTACGGCCCTTCAACGACATACCCTCTTGGCGGGACTACAAAGGTTCGTCCCTTTCCATTTTCCTACAAGTTTCCCTTTTTCTGAACACCCACAGAACCATGTCTTCCCCTGACGCGGGAGCAAGTCAATCTATACGTCTACCTCTGCGACCTTTTATGCAACTTCGCCCTTCAGCATTCGTTTCGGAGTCACTTCCTAATACTAACCTCAAATGTCTCCCTCCGCATCGTCACACTTCTAAAAGCCAGGGATAAACACCTCCAACATGGTAAGTTGCGTGCGTGGTAACTTATGCAACAACTACTAACACACATGTATCTCAGCTTCATTTCGTTTCTTCCGAATATTGGTTAAACAAAATAACCGAAACATTCACCAACATCTCGTTAAGCATGATGTGTTCAAGCCCATACTTGACTTGACTCTTCAAGAATCACGGCGAGATAACCTACTTAGCTCATCTTGTCATGAACTTTTTGAAATAATACGCAAAGTTTGCTTTCCCGCCTCGCCTGTCCTAACCTTTCTGCTTACTATATTGTCCAGGAGAACATGAAGGAGTTAATTCATCATTGCATGACGAAGCATGAAGAACTTATCCGCAAATTGGCTCAGACTCCACTAGGTGGACCCCGCTTCCAGCAATTCATACGTCGTTGGGAGATGAATATTGAACCCCTGCCGGTAGAGGAAAAGAAATTGGACGCCAAGTACGTGTCCTGCACTACTTATGCCATTCTCCATTATTGATATATATCGTTTCTTACACAGACGCCTCGACATTCGTGGATGGGGTACTCGAGTAGTAGACTCTGAGGAAGAGGACTATTTCAACAAGGACGATGAAACCGACCTTGCCAATGGCCCCTTACCAATATCCCAATGGTCTCGTACCGGACCATTGTCACCCATCGCTGGTGAGATACCTTTGAAGAGGAAACGACGGCCCGCTATCGGCTCTGCTCCCAAAACCCTCAAACCCACGAACCTCACACCTCTGCGCCCCCCTTTCGGTTCGTTAGTCGATTACGCCGATGAAGACGAGACATCCCCTGCGGAAGACACCAAGCCCGCTTTAACCACCCTAGCAGACCTCCCTCCCAGCCCCATACTTCCCCATCGCCATATTCCTTCTCCAGGTTTATCAAATCCGCCGCCTAAACGCCCGCCGGTTGAGGAGGACGAGGATGAGGAGGATAGTATTCTTGAAGCCTTAGTCAAAGGCAAAACACCATCAGCACCAAAGACCGTCCCTAGTCTACCCTTACTGCTGGACTCTATGCGTCCTGGTGAAAAGCGTCGTCGGGATGACGACGATGATGATAGCCTGCTCGAGCGACTCACCAAATCCAAGAAACACGATCAGGGTAAAGACAAAGATGCTGATACTCTATCCATCCCATCCGGTCGCACGAAACCAGGCAACGATCCACCGAAGAAAATAATTCAAGTCAAGTTTGGTTTTGGCAGTGTCGCTGTCGCTCAATCACCCTCGCCGAATGAACCCACGGCTCCGCCAGAAGGTGGCGTCAAGGACGGGGATACAGGTTGACTTCCCATGTTGCTTATTGTTGAGGTTATGCTTTATTTTTGTATCCCCTGGGTCTCCCTCTCTCTCTCTCTTACAATGTCATCACTCCACGTTGCTTTCGTTTGTTATTGGCGTACGTATTCATAGAATTAGCTTCTTTGTTGTTCTTGTATGGACTAATTATCCACGCCCAATCATATTTTGTGTTTCTCTTCAAACCGACTACATATTAACAAGGTAAACCATCACTCGATATCAACGCTAATTCCGCATCCTTATTTGGCGCGACCATACTCGCTGTCTGGGACGTCAAGCTTCAAGCTTCAAGTCTGACTGGAGTATAGACTCTGTGGGTTTCAGAATCTCAACCACTTTTCCCTCGTCTTCGACTTCTTCCTCCTCTTCCCCCCTACCACCGGACGCAGCGTCATCTTTACTACCATTCGCATTTATTCGGAATTTGCGTTTGGGTACAACGGCGTACAAAGCTTCTTCCCAATCTTTCGTCTCCACCCACCGGATGAGGATTTCCATCACCTGGTTCACGGTGAGCACCTTCCGTGTCGGTAGATGTGCGAGGTATCTCCCAATTGGCAAACGAGCTGATCGGATACCAGTTTCATTCGCTTTGTTCAAGCATAAATTCTATATGTGTGTGTGTGGTACGCGTGAAAGTGAGAGGAGTTGATTTAACGGGTATTGAGGGTGAGGGTCGGTATATTGTATAATTCGGGGGGTATAGGTGGGTGGGGGGAGATATGGGGATGCTTACTTTGTACCGATTATGATCGCATATCCCACCGATGATGTATGTCTCGTCTTGTTTCAGTTCCATTAGCTCCTCGTCTGCGTCTGCTGTTAGATACACGACTGTGTTTTTATTTTGTTGCGCGTGTGTCACGGTATCGTTGTCGTTGTCATTGCCGTTGTCGTTGGGGGACCATAATCTTGTATAATCCTCCTGCCACCAGAGGGTATGTGACCACCTCTTGTACCCAGCGTCATTCAGACTTTCCAAACGACTAAAGGTGCGAGCGTTCAAGGAAGAGAATACGAGGGAGAAGGGATACATTGCATGGCGATTCGCGCTATATGTGTAAGCTAGTTGGGAAGTCAACGATATAATTTCCTGTGTTCCAATATCCGATATAAAAGCAAAGCGTCACGCCGTCAGTGGATGCTCAATGTTTTGAATTGCGCGCGAAAGAACCTCCACCTTGTCGTTCATCTTATCATCAAAGCCTAAATCAATGACGACTCTACCCTTGAACTCTGGGGCAATACGCGGTTTCTTCGCGATCCTTTGTCGCATAACATCATCATCACCATCATCATTGTTGTTGTTATTATCGCCATCGAGTTCAGCAGCAGCACGCTTCTGACGTTTCTTCTCCTTCCTCGCTTCTTTCTCCCTTGCTCGCCGCTCGAGCTTGTTTGCAGCGAATCGTTCGGCTTTTGCGAGTTTCTTTTGTGCGTTCTTGGATAAGGGGGTTTCGGACATGTTGATTCGTGTGTGGTGTGAGGGAGGGCGGCCGGCGAGAAGTGGTAGTGAGCAGTGAGAATGATGAAAGCCGACTGCGATCGAAAAGGTCGATCTTCTTGGTACAGGTGCTCTATGTGCCCCTTGAACCGACGTCAGTTAAATCAATTATAGATGCAGCCTCTACACTTTATCTCAAACCGGAGGCGCTAAATATTGGGCGTCTGTCAGGTACGAGTTGGATGCCAGACCCGGGAGTTGCCGAGACATTGGACTTGGCCGCAAGAGATTCGCCTGGCACTGACTTAGCACTTGCACCACTTATCTCTCTTTCTCAGTCCTCTCTCTCTCAAATGCCTCCCTCACAATTGCCCCCCTCCTCGCCCTCCTCGCAGGACCCAGTAAAGTTCATCGCTCTCCCACCAAAGTCAACCCACTCTGCAACAGTTTTCTTCATTCATGTAAGCATCTCTCCCTCTCTCTCCCTCTCTCTTTTTCTCACATCCGTGACGCCAACTTCTTCAATCCCATCATCTTCTCCATCTTTCCCCTCCCTCTCCCCATTCCCTTGACCCTCGCACATATTCCTCAAAATTCACTCTATCATCATCTGCAGGGCCTTGGAGATACAGGTCATGGTTGGAAGCCAGTCGCAGATATGTTCCGCACCGACCCTGCCTTGAGTCATGTCAAATGGATTCTCCCCCACTCGTAAGTTCCCCTTCTTCTCTATTCCCCCCATGTTCTCCTCTCCTCTCCTCGATGTGGGGGAACGTCGGCAAATATCATCGCTAACGCTTGTTTTCCCCCCGTTCCTGACTTGCGTGTGTGTCTTGGCGCCTATGTCTCTTCCCTTATTCGACATTGGTCCTATCTCCCACACCCCAACAGCCCAGTACGCGCAGTTCAAGCAAACCTCGGCATGGAAATGCCTTCATGGTCAGTCTTTCAACCTTTCATATCACTACTACATGCCACTTCTATAGTATTGCCAAATCTCCCCACACCCAGCATCCTTGGCATCACCGCTCACCCCGTTTTACTAGGTTTGACATTTACTCGTTTGGCTTTAATACCGACGAAGATGAAGTGGGGATGATCCAATCAGCGCGCTCCATAAATCAACTCATCATGAATGAAATCGAGGCCGGCATGGACCCCAGCAGGATAGTTTTAGGCGGTTTCAGCCAAGGCGCAACAATGTCTCTGCTCACCGGGCTTACAAGCAACGTCCAACTTGGTGGTGTTATCATTCTGAGTGGTTGGCTGGCTTTGAGACCCAAGTTCAAGGAGGTGAGCTCTTTCTCCCGTTGTTAACATTCATCCCCCTCGTTTCGCTTTCGTTTTTCGTTTCGCTTCAGTGCCTCGCCGGTGATCCGATAATCCATCCCCCTCTTAATCTATATCCATATCCATATCCCCATCCGTCATCGGGCGTTCCTCACTAACCCCTCACCTCTCTTCTCCCATCCCCGTATCTACAGATGGCATCCTCGCATGCAGCTTCGATACCCGTCTTTTGGGGTCAAGGTGCCCAAGATCCATTAGTCAAATCCTCCTTTGGCAAAGAATCCGCCGACTTCCTTATCACCGAACTCGGCATGCCTGTAGGCAAACCAAACGAATGTAGAGGCCTATCTTTCATCACCTACGATGGTCTTGGACATGCGACGAATCAGACGGAACTTGATGATATGCGTAATTGGATGAAGAAGGCTATACCTGCGGATGCACCTAGGAAATGAAGCTGTTTTCCCTGTTCCCTTTCCGTCCCTCATAGTCACCCGTCCTGACGTGTCATCCATCCACCCCTTATGCGCTTCATCCTTCGAGTTCCTCTCTTCCTTTTCTTTGCTGTCTATGGTCTGCACTGTATCGCTTTGTCGTGTTGCATCTCGCTGCTTTTTGTATTCCCTTCCCCATCTTTCCCTTTTCATCCTTTCATTCTTCCGACCTAGTTTTCCTGATCAAACTACTTCCGCTACTACTTAACAAACTGTTGATTCACGGTGTCTCAGGAAAACGGGTCCCACATCCCGCATACATAGCGTCTTCTCTTCCCCTTCCTCCTCCCACCTCCCGCCTCCACTTCCCCCTACTACTCGTTGGTATTGGTATTCACCATGATCAGTTTTATTATGGCGTTACGCCTCGCTTTGTTGTTGGGTTGTTGGTTGAGGAAATATATATGCGATTCTCCCATACTCTCTCCCTCTCACTCACTCTCTCTTTCTATATATACTCTACTTCCTCCCGATGTCCACCTCCCACCTCTCTACCCTCTCTACACTACCCAAATTCCATACCCACCCACCCACATACACACAACACCGTATTATAAAATGTACCACACACCACACACCGCACCACCCTATGATCCAAACGAGTTTTATTATCTATACTAACTAAACTTGGGCTTCGAGCTTCAAGCTTCAGCTTCATCGGTTGATCATATTCCATACTTCCATACTTTTTTCACGGTCCATCTGCGGTTACACTTTATACGTGCGTTGCTCTCGCACCGGTACCCCTATCGAGTCTATCTCTATCTCTTATCTCTATCTCATTTCATTTCGTCCATCCCGGGGGTTCCTTTCGATGTCAACAACGACATCGACATCGACATCGACAGCAAAATTGACATCAACACCGTCGGTTGATTGTGTATATGTGCTTGGTTATCGGTTATCGGCTATTGGCTTATCGCTACCTTCGTTCAAACGAATTGGTTTCACGAATTGGCCTAGAACCTACAGTGTACAGTCTGCAGTTGTGTTAGCAGTAGCTGGTTTTTCTGTCAATGTGGAAGACAGGATGGTTGGTTGGTCGGTTGGTTACTTAGTACTGGCTTGTCACGCGCGCGAGAGGGAGAGATCCTATATTCTAAATATGTACATACTTATCACTCGGTCCTTAGCTTTTATTTATTTATCTATTTAGTAGCCTACTTGACTCCTTAGGTTCATTGTACATGATGTGCTCTCTCTCTCTCTGCTTGTGGAATCTGGATTGGATTGTACTTTATATGTTATACGGGGTTGGTCGGACGAACTCCGTAAATATTCAATACTCTGCTATATCGGGTATATGACCTTCCTAATGTGGAATTATCCGAGTTTGATTCCCCCCCCCCAAATCCTTCTACCCCAGCTTGATTTACACATACATCTGAGATGAGAGGGAATATGAATTATTTAGGTGAACATGAAGGTTGAAGGTTGAATATTGAATGTTGAATGTTGAATGTTGGATGTTTGGACTCTGATAGCATCCATTGGGTGCGTAATTCGATCCCGAACATAAAGTCTTTGTTTAAAAAACAGGTTATCGTTATCGCCTCCCTGTTGACAGTTAGTTAAGTTTAGTGGAAGACTTCTGCTACTGAGCCTTGTAAATAACAGTCAACCGTGTTAGTCGCTGAGACTCACGAGATTCAAATTCAAATAGGATGTGTAATAATTTTTGAATCCCCAGATCAATATTCAATTTCGCTTAATCTTCCACAGCTCCATGGACGAGCGATGAAGCCTTGATACATGGGTTTGACTGTTTGCAATACTTTAAGGACTCTCAAGAAAGACTACCGCCGAAACACAGGCTTGGAGATATGTATAGACTCTAGTTCCTGTAGATAAGAGGGTAGATAGAGGTTGAGTATTCTAGATCCCACACGGAAAGCGAAAAGCGGGTTGTTTCGGCGTAGGGGGTGTGTATGCCCGAGGTAGGAGGTTGGATAAGTGATTGATTGATTGATTGAGTGCGTAGATTACGACATGTGGGAGGAAGTGTAACTCATCGTCCGTGTCTTGATGCTTCGGAAGGTATGTATGGGCTCATGCAACATGCGTCAATTGAACTAATTGCGTGCATTCATGTTTCACGTAATCAAAATACTCTCTTAGTCTAATTGACATGTGTATAGAGGGGGATGCGGTGGCGATAAAGATGTGTGAATCGATGTGTTAGGATGGAATGAAATGAATGGTGGAACGACTCATGGATGACTTGGAGGAAGATCGCGTAAACTTATGGATAGAATAGGCACGTTTGGTACAACACGACAATGTTTCCGAGTTAGTGAGCAGAAGGACGTGAAACCTGGGATAAGATTAAGTGGTTATGTACATCCTTTAGGAAAGAACGTACCGTTGTCGATTTGCTTCAATGTCAGTTATGAAGGAAGGGGATTTCCGATGTCCGAATAATCTGAAACGTACTGATGATCGTCATCTGACATTCCGGAAAACTTGTGATATGATAATTGTGCGAGGCATTAGAGTGGGTATAAGACTTGAGGCCTCGAGGATTCGTTAGTACTTTACGCCGCTTAGACTAGGACTGGCCGTAGGTCATGTAGTATAGATGAAGGAGGACATAGCACAGAAACTGAAGCTATTAGTTGCATCGGTATGTCGCATGTTGGTGGGAGCTGCGGCTGCGAGTTCATTCCGTTGGAAGAGTACTAGCTAAAGAGCCGAGGAGATAAGCGACACGGGTTCAGGGACATAGGTTGGCGGACATACTACCAAGGCCTCATGTTCACAAAATTACGAGCAGAGGTTGAACTTTGGTGCCACGAGACAGGTGATACCCACGGGGCCATTGGCTCAGGACACGTAAATGTGGGCGAGGCTGATTCATCGTTCGAATAGATATGGTAATTTGCCATAACGGCTAACAAGGTTCACTGAGGTAGCTTTTGTGCAAGCCTTTCGATGGGTTCTCCTGCATCACGGTTGCGCAATGGATTTCTGAAGTGATCTTGGCTTCGACTTCCGACTACCGACAACCCCATCGAGTGAATGCTCATCATGGCAAAATGCAAGGGCATGTTTGCTTGGCCGAGCCAACTTTTATGATTGTGGAAGTAGATAATCGAGGACTGTGGGAGCCCCCCTGGCGGAGATAGCCGGCCATCCGCCTTATCTCGGGCTTACCCCCGAAGCTCGATTTTACCATCTGCGTGCTTCCGCGTGCCGTCTGCACCCTCAAGGCCTCAAACAAATCATCATATCCCCATTTTCCTTCTCCTCAAGGCAGTCTCTCCTTTCCGCGCGCGCAATAACGACATGACTTCCCAAGGTCCACGAAAAACGGACGATTCGCCGCCACCACCTTACACAATTACCGATGAATCTGTTATTGGTTCATCCTCTTATGCTCGCCCGGAAGGTCCAAGTGCTATCCTCGTAACCCCGCCCTCACCCGATGCGCACTCAGCTCGTCCCATTTCACCGTTCCAATTCCCTGGACAGGCGTCGCCCCCTTTGCACGGTTCATTCGGACCTACGCCACTCCAACAAGCGCAACCACTGCTACTCCCTTATTATGATCCTCGCTCACCTTACTCGCTCGCTCAAGCGGATAATAGAGCTCGAACGAGATTCGTAGCAGCTGTACTGTGGACGATCGTGCTGTGTGTGGTGGCTAGTGTCGTTTGTGTGGTATGGACACAAGGGACGAGAGTGGATTGGGATACGAATTGGCCAGGGAACGGCGGAAGCCACGCGGGACATCGGCATGGTCAGATGCCTACGAGGATCTCTATGTAGGAGGATGTACGCAGTTCTGCAAAGTCAGACCGCATTTGCTGCCGCCCTTTCGCGTTTTCTTGGGTGGTATGTACGCCCCACCATCGCTTCGCCACAGGATTTCTCATCTAAAGGCCATACAGATTGTTGGTCCCATTCTGCTTGGATTCTCGGTGTAATCTAAAAGATTCTCTTGTGGGTGTATACATATCGTTGCCGGATCTTTATTTTGTACATCGTATTGTGAGTTTGTGTACTTGCCTTCTTGTGGATCGGACGGACGCTTGGGCTATGCGCTAACCAGATGCTAGACTACTTGTTGTTTTTTTTTCTTTTGTCAGTTCACGAACGGATTTTTGGTGCCTATAATCTATTCCTTGTCACCTCTAATTTGACACTTGTTTTGGTTGTATCGTTTTCACTGTCGGACACCCCTATCCAAAGCGACCACGTGATGAACTGTATGTCGCTGTGGTTGGCGCGACTCTCTCGATTTCTCTGAGTCTTCATCCCCTCTTAACTCTTCGCCCTCTGTTGAAGCATCATTCAATAATAATGTATGTATGGCTCAAACCAAACGCATCGCACTGATTCCTCCACGGCCGGCCTCTCGGGGTCTTCTTGTGCAGCTGGGCCGCTCATCGTTGACCGGGGCCCACAAACACTTTGGTGGTGCATTACAGTACTAGTGCATCACCCGTCATTTCAAGCAACCCGTAACGACAGCGCGGAGTCTGGACCTTAAGCCTGCACAACCATCTGTATCCTGCACGCTGAATCTGGAACTACCGCTCTCTCCGTCTTCCCTCGTTCGGACCTCGGCGTATGCACCACAGGGACTGTTTCCTACTCGAGTCGATTGCGGTCCATATCTGGTGGTACTTCATCCATTCCATTTGAGGCGTGCGCACTGTGTCTCTTAATTGGTGGATTGTGCTTGGCTCCACTGCATCGGTTGTAATCTAGAAACTCTGGGTATCCTGGGTCTTCAGTTGTTTGTCTGGACTTGTCGCGACATAGTGGACTAATGGACCCCAAGTCAACTCGATCATAGGTCGTCATGTTGGGATTACCTAACCTCTCGTACGGCTACTGCAAGGCAAGGCACGCCTCTTTATCATGGCAATGATATTGCATCCCAACTGCGCCTTCCACAAGCAAGGCACATGCGCCCCGCTCCCGGAGGGTGACAGTGACAGCATTTGTTATATATCTTTGACAAAGGCTTGGATGGTTGACATTCGCAAGACGGCGACGGTGGCACCCCCGTGGATTGAAGGGACTGAGTCCGTCCGGTCCGTATTCCTGGCCTCATGTCTCTTTGTATGGACCCGACCCGAGGGAGCGTGCGCTTTGGATTTGTGCTCCGAAGTCAGGTGAATAGCATTGACGTGGAATGGCAAACTCGCTACGTTGATATCTGCTTATGTATGGGATTAACGAAGCTGAGAGGTTTCGGGTTTCCTCCTCAGCTGGTGATGTCGCTCAAGTGCGCCAATATCTCGGGCGATTTACCTGGGCGTGTAGTCCCTGCGACGGCGACGGATATGTATGCTTCTAGCTATCCTAGTTGTGCAGCCGTTTATAGGTAAACATTGGTGTCCGTCACCGTCGCTGGATGGCGGGGTCCTTCCTGCCCCGGCTAAGCGGCATAGACTCCAGGGCAGCTTAGAGGCTTATTGACATTGATAACCCCTTGGTCAATCTGTTCCCCGTAAGTAGCCGTTATCCTTCAACAGCACGGCAAGTATATATACCTCGGCGCTCCTGGAAGGCTTGGATGGCGTATTCTTTTGGAATGTTCTCTTCCTTGATCGCAGGTTCACAGTGACATGATTTGGTCCAGTTCAAAGCATGGGATGCAGTGTTATCGATTGACATCACTTGATATATTATGCGTGCACAACGTGTTCATGAAAGGGTATTTAACGTCGAGCTGAATTTGCCCAGGTTCCGTTTCATCACCCAGATGTCTCATGTATGTCTCTCCATATGATATTAGTGGATCAAACAACGATAACGCGAACGGTGCCGTGATAACTTGGCAGAGCGGCCGAAAAGCGCAAGCGTGCACATAATACGGGTGATATTTTGCCCCGTAAAATCCATGGATGCTGTCACTCCAAGTATAACCCGGCTCCCACTATGGCAAGGCTAGTTCCAGCGCTGGTCTCGCGTGCGCACCTTTGGATGATGCGAAACTTCGACTAATTTTCGTGGACTTCCGGCACCAAACGACACGACAGCACCATGCTTCCTCCATGTCTTCGTCTTACGACTCAGTCCGGTCCATAAAATCACCTTATTGTCGGTCGCCGACTGCTTAACGACGGACACTCAAGCAATTTTGTCAGCTACGGATGGTATTGTGAAGTATGTGAAGGGAGAACAAAGATGTTCGGGTAGGTTCTTGTCCTGGTCTGACTTGAAAAGCTAGCCTGACCACGAACGTCGTCTTTCTTCCTTCTCCACCTCGCTCTTTTGCAGGCGCTAGCCTCGCGCCCTTGCTCGGCATGAACATCCTCCGTCTCAATGGGCAGCTGTATCAGCGGGCAGGTAGCGATTTATTTACAAATAAGGCGAAGTTGCCGGTTACAAGGGCGGAAGTGTGCATTGTGTAAGGGGGAGGATAATCGGTCGTGGTTTAAAGGACTCGGTGAGTACTCAAGCGATGCGCTTCGCCCATTGTCCTGGAGCCTGTCGTCGCCTTGAGCGCTGACCGTAACAATGGCAAGCAGGGTGACGTAATCAGAAATAAGGTTCCAAGTTAGGGTTTGATGTTGTTTAATGGTCTGTGCGTGCGAAATGCCATGGATTGAGACATCTGTTACTTTTTGTTTATCGGCCCCGCCCGCTTCTCTTCACCCCATCACACTTATATCCTCTCGATCGCAACTCCCCCTTTCCCCGACGCCGACAACGTTCCATCCACCTCCTTGCTCATCGTTCTTGACAACGAGCAACCCCGACCTTCTCCCTTTCTATCTATTACCCTCTCTGTGCCACTGCTAAGCGTATCCCGTCGTAAATCTTATCAACAGCAAACACGTCCATCCCACGCGTCGCGAACACAGCACCTCCCATATCCCGTCGTCGTGCTCGTACTCAACGCCCTCATCCGTGTCACCGTCTCTCATAGCATCTCCACCTCTTTTCCACTCGTTTTCACACTCGTTCCGCCGTTGCTGTTGACAATCTGTTGATGTCAACGGTTTGACCCATTTTCCATCGCCAGCACTCAATTCACATATCATATCCCCAATAACAGCCTTTGCCCACCCTGGCTTCCTCAACCCATTCAGAGACTCGTCCCTACGACGAGGATTACATTAACAAATCCCTCCTGGCATCCCTTGACGCTCAGGCCGACGCAGAGCCGTTAAACTCCATGTCTGATTCCGAGTCAGGACAACATCAGTCTCTAGCTCCAGCCTCCAACTCTTCCTCATCCGGATCTCCCCCACTACCTTACCATATCGCAATGCAATCTCAACAACAGCCATTCCTTAGGCCAGATTCCCCTTCCGACAACATTAACAATTTAGTACACTCTCATCATCCTATCCATCCCCAACAAGAATCACTCTACAATCTACCTTCCCAAAGTCAAATGTATAACACCCATCCTGATTACTCCTCCGATGTTGAGCAGAGGCAACATCACTCAGGCAAAACGAATGGTTTCGGTCAGATGACCAACGGCCTGTTCAAACCCTCCGGCTACCCATTTTCCAACAGTGCACGTCCGCGACACCCCCAATCCTCTACCATGCTCCCTCCCTCGAATTCGCTTCGGGATGGCCAAACCTCTTACTACCCTAACGAAGCCTTCTCACCTCAATTGACCTCACCCACCCAACAGCACGTGCAGCCCTTCGATCCCCGCGCTAGTTACGATTTCGGAGGACCGCAGCCGAGTATGGTGGGGTCGAGTCACAAACCGTATGGCCTTGACTCTTTTACCGCTGGCGGCGCCAATCCCAATATCTTCCCTCACCAAACAAGTGCGAAAGGGTTGTCACACAACCAGATTACCAACGGATATTCGATTCCCACTAATGCATACGGCGGTGTTCAAATTTCGTCTCAGACACCCTACGGACCCCATGTTCCCACTTCAGTTCAAGCCGCAGCACTCAATGGATCCGTCGCGGGCGCTCCTCATTCGCTGTCGTCGAGCAACGGCTTAAACTTGCTTGGCGGTGGGAGCGCCCGTAATGAAGCCCCTCAAGAGGAGATTTCGACGATCTTCGTTGTCGGCTTTCCTGACGATATGCATGTAAGCAGTATTACGTCATCAATTTTGCACCAGTTATTCATTTTTGGCCTTCTGTAGGAACGAGAATTTCAGAACATGTTCACGTTTTCCTCTGGGTTCGAAGCGGCCACACTGAAGATACCCAACGCTAATAAAGATATGCACGGTTTCGGATCTACCGGCTTTGGTGGTCGCAACGGTCCAGGCTATTCCAATGGATACATGGGTCCCAACGATCCCTACAACCTAGTCACTGTCAATCAGGGAGGGGTAGTTGTTGACAATGGTCGTGATGGGATGATGTCATCGTGGCCCCCAGGCAATGCCGTCGATGATGGCCTTGCATCCAGTCAGTTCATGGGACAGAATGGTCTCAATCTTCCTCGCAAACAAATAATCGGATTCGCCAAGTTCAAGTCCCGCGAGGAAGCCCTTGCTGCTAGAGACGTCTTGCAGGGCAAGAGGGTTGATCTAGAGAAAGGTGCCGTGTTGAAGGCCGAGATGGCCAGGAAGAATCTGCACACCAAGCGAGGTGTTGGGCCTGTTTCCGGAATTGTGGGTAGCTCTGGGCTCGACATGGGTAGCGGCAGCCTCTCAGGCGTTGGCTCCCTTCAGCAAGGCCTTATCGGTGGCATCGCGGACTCGTTATCATACGTCAACAGTGGAAACGGCGTAGAGCTTACGACTCGAGAGCGATCGATGAGCGTACTTGATGCCATGAACCTCAATGCTTATGGTGGTCGATGGAGGGAGCAGCTGGCTGATCCGTCAGGACAAGTCCGAAGAGATGAGGAAGATAGGCGTAGAGAACGCGAAGCCGGTCTCCTCAATGCGATGGGCTTATCAAGCCGTGGTGCTAGGGAAAAGGTTGAGGAAGAGGAGGGTCAGCGACGTCGCAAACTCCGTGCGAACAATACCGTCGCATATGACGCTTTCCACTCAGTCCCACCCATGTCGAGACAGATCTCCCAGGCTAATAACGCAAATATGGAACGAGGTATACCAAACGGCGTGGTCACTGCCAACGGATACAGCTTCTCTGGCCTTGGTCAGTATGAAGAAGGGTTGGGGCCGTGGGACCAAGTAGTCAAGACGGCACCACTGCCTATATCGTCCTCATCGCAGCGTTCTTCGTCTCCCCATCTCACTTCCTCTTCGTTCAATTCCAACCCTGATCCCATCCGCTCCTTCTCTCCTTTGATCGGAGGCCAAGATCACCACCATTCTCAATCTCAGTCGAGTTCCTCGAGCATGGTTGGGCCAACCCAAGTGGCTCCCCCTTACGTGCCTGGTGCTATTGGAGAGCCCACTCACTCCTTGATCGAAGCCGGTATGACTATGGCTATGGGCTCTCTTGCCGTTAGTACGAACAACGGCAATACTTCGCCTCAACTACCTTCCCCTGCGTCGGGTTCAAGTTCTGGTGGGAGTGGTAGGAATGGTGTTGATCGGAATCCACCCATAAGCACCCTTTACGTTGGCAACTTACCGAACACTCCACCTCCCACTGGGCATCCCCACGACTCGCTTGAGGATAGACTGCGTGATCTTTTCAAATCCCAGATCGGCTTCCGTAAGATGTGCTTCAGTCAGAAGAGCAATGGTCCGATGTGCTTCGTCGAGGTGCGTGCACTTGTGCAGATATACTACGATGATGCTGACCCTTCGTCTCCAGTTCGAAGATGTCCCACACGCCACGAAGGCCCTGCAGGAGCTCTATGGCCATACACTCAACGGCCTAGTTAAGGGTGGGATCCGGCTGTCTTACAGCAAGAATCCCCTTGGCGTCCGCACTCCGACCAGCGCTGGTAGCAATGGGCCTTCGATGCAGCAGCAGCAACTTCAAGGTGTGGCCGATCAGCAACCTGTAGAACCTTTTCCTAGTCGCTTCGATGATCAAGTGCGACCAACTATACTTCGGCGTGACACCAATCCTCCCTCCCAACCCTCTTATATGACCTCTCCTCCCCCGCGCTTTGTTTCCCCGACACCCTCTGCGGTCAACTATGGTGCAACAGGCACTATTCCCCATCTATTATCGCGAGGCAGCCAACCGAACCTCCAGAGTTACGCGTCATCTTTCTCCCCGTTTGGGATGCCTAGTCCACCCTTCGATTCGACTGGCCCCGAACACAATGCACACTAACTGCACAACAACATATAGAGGCTGGCAAGCCTGCTGATTCATTCAGCATTTCGTTAACTCACGCGAACATTGTTCAATATTTCGACATTCGTCTCAAGAAACCCAACTTCCGCCGCATCGCCTGCAAGATTGTCGCAACTAACATATGTACCCAAGTTCAGTCACAAGTCTCATCATCACAACATGTTTTATAAGTATCCTCACATATTCCCCTTCGTGTGCTTATTTACTTGATTTCTCTCTGGTCCCAGCCGACCTTCGCTCATATTTTTGCTCGTCGGACTTGTTGTTTACTCATGATTGTTTATCCATTTCCCTGCTCACAAAACCTTTTTCGTACATTTCAACTACCATGCCTCATATCCATACATTTATAACTCGCGTATTCACACCCATCCATCCCACAAATGATAATCCACACTGCTCCCTTTTATATTTATTTGCTACCCTCCTGCTACAATCCCTGCCCATCGTCATATCTATATCTGCTGTTTCTTTGTCTTATCCGTTGCATTCTTCATCTTTGTCATTGCTCTAGTGTCTCGCCTTGTGCGGCCCATCCCTCGCCCACCTTCACGATCATGTATATTACGACTTGCAATTGAACTATACCTCCCCCTTCCGTAGTTTTCATACTGGATTTATACTAGAGTTATCGATATTCCAATTCGTCACGATTGAGTCGTTCGGCTTGTCTGCATGAGAGACCCTCAACTTTGTTTTCCTGCGCATAATTGAGTATGTTTGAGTTGTATCAATGAGCCGATACCCCTGTCTTCCTGATCTTTCATTCACCCATCCAAATTACTTCGGAAGGGAATTGATCTACTCCATGTTGATACCCTATGGACTTTACTGAAGTTTACAAACACACATCGTCTCTCGTCGCGTTCAGTGCAGGAGCCCACTTCCTGGCGACCGCTGTGCAGGAAAGGCTTATTGTCAGGCGCGCTGATTCCTTCCAAATAACGCGGACATGGCAATGCGACGACGCGCCATCAGATACACATGCTCTGCTCGCCGCCTCCAAGTCAAGAGGCCCATCTTCGAATTCTACCAATGATAACTGGATAACTCATATCGGCTGGTCTTGTGATTCAGAATACCTTTTCGCAGCTTGCGCGAAATCAGGGTTCGTACAGGTTTTCAAGCTTCGAGACGAAGAATGGACGGCTCGGATTGAGTCTGGGGCTGAAGGGCTTTTAAGAGCAGAGTGGGCACCGGACGGTAGAACGATACTGTGCTTCTCAGAATGGGGTGTAAGTTCAGCGAGTTTACAATTCACTGCATTTCTCATCCTGGTAGAACCCAGCTTCGGATAACGTCGTGGTCCTTGGTCACCGGTAGCGCGACCTACATCCAATATCCTGTTCATCCAGATAGAGGTGAGGAATAAATTGCCACGCGCCGTGGCTTGTGCAGCACCTTGACTTGACAATGTCTCAGGATACACGTTCCGTGCTGACGGTCGTTACTTCGTCCTTGCGGAACGACATAAGTCTAAAGATACTCTTGGGGTATACGATGTTTCGGAGGCATTCAGATTGGTCCGGGTAAGCCACAAGGATTGTGTCGCTGCTTCGACCTTCAACTCAGCTCGAGCAGCATTTCCCTCTACCCACGACCTCAATATCGTCCCTTTCTTTGTCTCCGAACGGGAATCATTTAGCGGTCTGGGAAGGTCTTCTCGAGGTATGATGATCATCTCGCGAAGTATTTGTATCCCCTCTCACGTAACACCCTTAGTACAAGCTCTATATAATGTCCCTCGGTGGAGAGACTATCGGGTCCTTCGCCCCGGAGCCTGATCCAGGGTTTGGAATTCGTTCGGTAGCATGGCACCCGACAGGCATGTTCCTCGCAGTCGGTGGTTGGGACGAAAAGGTTCGCTCTGTCAGCCTTGGGAAACATCTCACCCGCCATCCGTCGTACAGGTTTACATCCTGGATAGCATGAGCTGGAGTCCGGTGGCTACGCTCGAATTGACTGGTCGTTTATCAGCAACAACTGTAAATACTCCCTCATGTCGTGAAGAGAAGGTGAAGGTCTAATTTTATCTGTAAGTTGCTCTGGAAGGAACCTTCAAAGTGGCTAGACGACCCTAAAGCACGAGGTTTCCTCTCATGTAAGTGCTTTCAGCTACTATGCTACCCATGTTAATAGGCTTTCAGACGACCGACTGCAGGGCCCCCAAACGATTTCAGTGAACCGTGCAGATCATTCCAAACATTTGCCGAAAACTGGCGTTCTTCAACTGGAATGGAATAAAACGGGCTCGCTGCTCTTAATTCGTTATGGTGAGTCGCGGTAATTGATACTTTATCCGCCCTAAACACCGTGGTCTTTCCGTCCAGAGAACGTTCCCAACGCTGTTTATATTTATGATTTCCCTTCACCTTCGCAAGAGTTTCAGCCCAAACTACGAAGCGTTCTGCTACAGTCATCCCCTGTGATGCATGTACGATGGAACCCCATACGGCAAGAGTGTCTCGCACTATGCTGTGGCCAACGCAGTTTCTACACCTGGAGTAGTAATGAATGGGTTGGAGAGAATGGCATGGAAGAAGAAATGGCTGAGTGTATTGGGGTACCTGCCAGTGAGCCACGTTATCTCTTGAAAACTACGATGATGACGATTCATGGGAATTGATTGTTGTAGAGCAATTCCAAACTAAGGACTTCAAGTGGGCGCCGGATGGGAAGGGGATTGTCCTTTTGGATAAAGGCACCTTCTGTTGTGCCTTTGAAGTCCAGGAGAACACGGGAAAGTGAGCCTTACCCGTTATGCATTGTAATGTTTCTTGTATCTGTATTCAGCTATGCCCTACATATGTCCTCGGCTATACTTCAATTTTGTTCGTATTGTGTCGCGTGAATGGCATTCAGCATTGGGCAATACACCATGCCTCAAGCGCCACTACAGTGCACGTTGTATCTCGAAGGTGCATCCCCACACAAAACGAAAAAGTCCGTTGACGACGCACTACAACACTTCCTTCAGATTGACCTTCCCTGAGCCCCTCTCCAATGGCTTCGGCTGTGTTGGCGAGGGTTTCCAACCAATCTGCATACGTCGCAGGTCAAAATCACTAGGATATCGGGAAGAAGGGGTATAAGCGAACCATATAGATTATTTGGAAGGTAGCTGGAATGGAACCGTCTTCGTTTCCATGCAAAGCTAGCGTTGCAAGTAAAACGACGTTAGATACACGTCTATGGGTGACTAGCTACGTAGTTCGCGAACCTTTGTAGATGGAAGACGCGGCTATTAGTGTTTCACGATGTATGTACGACCGACTGGTTTAGTTGTGAGCACGAGAACGCAAGGAATGGAGATAGCGGAAGTGACTACCAACGCACCGTCCGAGGATAGCATTACTTTCACCCATATCCTGCAAGTCTTCTAAGAGTTCCCACATACTGGGGTATCCCACTTTCACTTCGTCCGTATCAACTGTGAGGAGGGTGAAACCCGCCCGGCCGAGTAGGTTGGTCATATCCCTGGTGTCTATTTGTGTAAGCGTAGGTGGGTGTCATGGAATATCACTGGGCAAGACGGACCGGTCATAGGGGAAACATGGGGGGATATACCACCTTCGCGTTCGACCTGGGCAAGTTGGAGTGACGTTCTGAAGAGGAAATGTTAGTACGTCGGAACTCGTGTACCGGAGAGGATTGCACCTCAGTTCGAACAGTGTATCCCCGCCAAGCATCGCTCCTAAAAAGAGTCCGTCCGGCTTCAAGGCCTGCCTGATTTGTATTAGGACGCCTATATGCCAGTGGGTTAGTAAAGAGCGTGTATGTGCTGGACGTGAGCGCACCAGGAAGGTCATTTACCCAGTGGAGGCTGAGGCAAGATGTAATGGCTTCTTGTGAATTTGGGCCGACTACTTCTAAGAGCTGTTCCTCATCAGCACATATTCGTTCCACTGGCACTGGAGACTGTCGTGACTTTGCTAGAAGAGACGCACTGGTTCATGACATACCTTCAAACTGAGAGTCGGGGTCTCGGTTTAGTGTTTTCTCTGGGTGACTTGGTCAGCACACAAGTTAGAGCATAGCCAATCGCGTACATACCGCTAGAGTCCAGCATGATAACCTTCCCCGACCGTTCCTTGTTAATTAACCTAGTGAAATGGCCAGGACCAGATCCCAAGTCTAACATAGTGTTAAATTGACGTTTAATGTCCTACAAGCATATATTCAATATACAGCCCAGATGATTAGACGCGACATGTACCAACAGTCTCTCCATCATCCTGTCAGCGACCTCAACTCGGAGATAATCGACTGTTCTACTCCGTTCGCCATTACCCTGTGTTGCGGCGCGGTCTCGCTGTGCAATCTTGGCATGACGGTCGAATACTTCATATGGGCCGACAGCACCGGGACTTATCGACGATGGCGAGGAGGACACGGCAGCGAAGGAACGCGTCCAACGTTGGCGAAGCAGAGCTTGGCGGGGAAGAGACATGATTCACAAGTTCCCACCGTCGGGTCGGGTTACTTGATCATGCGTGGGAAAATACACCTGCCCTCTTTCAGTGGCAGAAACTCGCGGAACACTGTCTCTTTCTACGCGTCCTCCTTCCCGTTCCCCACATCTTCTAGGAAATAGCATCTTTCCGGGAACAGCCATGTCAAACGACCAGTATTTCAATGGTCAAAGGAATAACTACGCAACCTCCAATAACTTGACACCCGGCCTGCCGACCGACCTTGTAAATTTGGGTGGGGCGGTACCAGATCCTCTGAACGCCCTCAGCCATCCTCAAATCCGACCAACAATCATTGACCATGCGACGAAGCGAGCTTACGATCAGCAGTTTCAGGAATTGCAGTCGCAGCTAGATTTATGGAGGATGAATGTGGATCAGTCATATGCTCAGTATACTGCTCTGGAGCAAATGGTTGAGGCTGGGGAGAGGGCGAGGTGAGCCTGCTGTGGCACATAGATTCACTGCGCAGCATACTGAAAGCTTACAAGGCAGCAGCTTGCCATGTTGCAAAACGGTCAACCTTCAGGCAGCATAAGCGCTGCCGTCCCACAGTTCGTTATCTCAGTTCGTGTGCCGATTGCATTTGTCTGACTGGACTTACCATCAGGACATCAGTGACCGCCGCGCCACTGCCGTCAGCTTCGTCAGCTACCTTTCCATACCCGTATGTGCCTGTCCGCCCTTCTACTGAGGTGCCCACCGCTGCCAGAATCGAGGAGATCCCACCCAGCCCCCCAGTGAGTTTTGTCTGATTCGCGTCTTTTGATCAACCTTCATCGCTCTTTCGTGCAAAGCAGGGCCAGAATTCAACGTCCCGGGCTGGAGGCTCGTCTCAGCCTAATAATCAGCGCACTTTCCCTCCCAATCCTTACAACCACTACCGTCCCAGTCAATTAAATGCCCCGCAGAACCCTCCGCCCCAACCATTTTCAAGACCGTATATTCCTCATGCACAGAGACAGCAAGCTAGTTCCTCCACTCGTCAAACAATATCACACGCCCCACCTCAACAACAACGGAGAGAGGTTGTACCTGACCCCGCTCCCCCTCCTTCAAAAATTCGTCAATCGTCCAAACACTCGGCTGCAAGCATTACACCCCTGCACACCTCCGCATCCCTGTTAGGCTCACGCCAAGATGTACACTCCAACTCATCTTTTGCAGTGTCGCCGTACTCGAGTCTTGTTGGCGCGCTCGCCGGCGGGACGAAACCCAGTCAATCCCTAGCATCGACTAGTACGTCTGTGGCTCAGAACGTGCCAGCCTCCAGCCAGTTAGCTCGCCCTTCCTCTTCATCAGTTAAGCCACCCACCCCGGAAACTTCATCTCGTAACCCTTCTGTACCACAATCCAACGTGCCGGAGGGATTACGCAAGTATGAAGCGGACATCAAGATTTTTTTGGAAGGGATGCAGTGGTATATATCTACTGGCCCACCGGGCAGCGTCTACTGCTCAACGGAGACCATCAATGCGTACAAGGATCAAGCAGGGCGGACTTGGATGCGGTTAACTGCAAGAGGACAGTCGACACTTTTCTCTGAAAAAGATTTCACGATGGAGACTATGCTGGAGTTTGTGAAGTTGTGGAAGAATGTTGATTCGAAGCCGACATCATCTATAACCTCGAAACACCCTACACAGACCAGTAAGCCCACAGCGCCTACGATCATTGTTCCACCACCGGCCCCCGTCATTAAACCCAACAATCCTCCCCAAGCTGTCCCAACCCCTGCCCCGAAGCCCGAACCTCCCATCGGAAGTCCTGCCAATGGTTTAAACACGAATCGGCTTGCAAAGGATATTCTACGGGCGCTTGGTCGGAAGCCCACCGTTTCCAAAGAGAACTCAGTGACAACGGTCATCCCAACCACTCAGAAACAAAGTCCTTCCGCTTCGAATTCCACAGCAGTCCCGCTCGCGACTACCACCCTTGCGAATGAGGTGGATGCTGGTATTATCCCACCTATTGCTCATCTGTCACCTGCTCCGTCACCGCCACTACCCGACGGACCATCAGTCACGGCTCCTGCTCCTGCTCCTCCCACAACCTCCCTCCCTACTCACGATCCTCCGCAGCAGCAGGCGTCGCAACCCTCGGCAGCAGTGACTACGACTCCGCCACTTACCATGACATTGTCGGTGCAGCCTGGAATAGGCGTACAACCCGCTCCACCCTTGCAGCCTTACTACCGAGAAAAGGTTTATGTCTACCCTTCTACCACGACAACACCGTTGAAGCGCTCTCAACCACCGCCACCGTTGACAACGCCTTCCAAGTCGACATCCAAATCACCTACGAAACGGAAACGCCTTTCTCCTGCTGTCGAAATTCCTATCAGGTCTCCGGGTAAGACACCAAAGCAGCTGAACACTTCAAAAGATGCGTCCATGCCACTGTTTCTTCCAGAGAGTTCGTCTCCCCCTGCGAATCACAATATGGAAGTGGATTCCTTCCCGGAGCCGGTATCCACCCCGGCTTCCCTCACACCGATGCCGTTAAGTCCAAAGGTAACAATGATACGGCGTAATCAAGCCATTCCTGAGGTAGTCATACCTCCCCCGCCGCCGTATGTGGGAGAGTTCCTCCGGCGCCGTTCAAGTAAAGCCGTTTCGGACGATGCTGCAAGCACGAGTCTTCGGTCAAGGACAAGATCATTGGGTGCAGCCTCAGGTGCGGAAGCCACCCAGATCATGCGACTGAGTGCTGAGGTGTGAGTTGTGGTACATATTAACTATGTAGATTCGACTTCAGCTGGTGGTGTCTTGATAAATGAGCTGCCTGGTTAGTTGATCTTTGTACATGTCAGCCTTTGTTGAATATCATATTGTTATTTTATCAGATCCCGAGGACCTTAAGCTTGTGTGGGAGGCGAGCCAAAAGATGACGGCTTATCAGTGTAAGTGGAAGGATTGTGATGTCGTGACGAATTCGGGGAAGAGTTTGCACATGCACCTCCGGTTGGTGCACGGGGATGGCATTACTATTGGGAGCGCACAACAGGTTGGTGGTCTCCATTCATGATCTCCTTGTATGTGTATTGATTGTGCGGTATAGTTCTCGTTTGTTTGCGCCTGGCAGCATTGTGGACAGATGTATAAGGACACAGAACGTCTTTTCAAGCATTTTGAACGACACTCAATATTTCCCCTCCATTGCAAATACGAGGGTAAGTCGCCGGCTATGTCTTGTCCTTCATAATACCCATAACGTGACTCAGGGTGCGAAGAGACTGCTCGTACTCCCCGACACCTTAGACAGCATTACCTGGAAGACCATACGCCGGAGCAGCCAATCAGGCCATGTCCAGATCCTATCGAACCTACCTCGTTATCTGAACCCCTGGATCTCCCTCCGACGATTCCCCCTTACATCGCAGCTGCCCAAGTCGTACCAGCAACTATAACCAAAGAAAGACATAACGTCCTCGGCCCTTGGGTAAATTTATCTTCGCGGGTTTGTTATGCATTTTGCTGATGTATGACGTGCTTATATAGGTGCTGAGACAAATGTTCTCCGGGAGCAAGCGGCCTAAACGCCATAATTATTCTGCAGCAGTACACCTGTCGCGCAACAACCCCTATGAATTTTTGGGTGCCTTTTGCAGTTCGACCAAGCTCCCTGATCTCGGGGAGCTGAATTCGGCAGAGGTTTCGTATGCCGTGAACAATGGGATGGTGCTTTGGCCTGCGCCCGATGTTGCCGTCAGCGTGCCCCCTATGCCCGAGGATGATGAGATCGACGAGGAAGTAAAGGTAGAACTTGATGATGTATGATTGATGTACATAGGCTACTCGCGACCGCATTGGGCGCGCATCACATATCTATTATGTAGCTCTTGTTTTGCATGTGACAGTCAATGTGAATATAGAATATTATCTGTCCGGTTTGATGTGCAAGAGCATGAGGAATGGTTCAGATGAGATCGCAGCACAGCTCGACGTCAGATCGCTTACTGGAAATAAATAAATGTTTGGCATCAGGAAGGGAATTTGTTTTTTTATATCCACGTATAGGCATGCCATCAGGGTCTCCCAAGACTCGACCAGTCCTCATCATCAAACACTCTCGTTCTCCCTCCGCCCTCTCAACATGTCCTTCACGGCTGGTGTGAACGGTGAGTTCAAACCCTTTACTCCAGTAAATCTCAACCGAATTGTGGCTGAAAATGTGGTGGTTTATACAGGGCCCACATACATCTCATCTCATTCAGCCGATGTCATTTTGTCCGACATACGACCCATTAAGCTCAAAATCGAAGCGCTGCGTTCCATAAACGTCCTTCTTGATGAATTTTTGTACAACATCCTCTCGGCAGCGCGTTCGCTGTCCACCGACAAGCTGAGAGCCGGTCTGTTGAAGGTTTTGCCGACCAATTTGGGCAAGGAAGCATTACTGGAGGCAGAAGTGGAATTGAGGGCATATTGGGAGCGCACGAAGTTGCCTGGGGGTGCGGCGTCGCCACTATTGGAGGAGGGACAGTTTCATCTTCAGTGGTCCTTCGAGGTCAGTGACTCCGTCTAAACTGTTGAGTTTCGTGGGACGTGTATTAATGGCTGCGTTTAGCTGCTACGTTTGAAATGCGAGGCGTATTCTACGCTCAATGAGAACGACGAGAACCTTGCTGCTGAAACCAGTCTGAACGAGAGGATGTCGTCGCAGGCCGGATTCACCACTCCGAAACCGAGCCTCGTCGCCCCGGCGGCGCTATATCTTACAGCCATATTAGAGTGAGTGGACTTCGCCCTCTCTAACTTCTCAGCTTCTCATTAGAAAGCAATTACTTCTCCATTTCTCAGGGCTATGTGCGAGTACGTCACTTATCTGAGATTCTTTTGGCGTATCCAATATTGTTTCCAGACACGTCCTAGGCAATGTTGGCCGCGTTGCCTCTAGAGATAGCAGTCGCACCAACGCCACGGTCCAAGATCTGTTTGTTGCTCTATGCGAAGACGAATCAATATACGGCTTGTTCAAGACGATGAAAGGTCAGCATCAGTTTGGGTCATCATTGGTCGACTACGTGACGAGCTTGATATGTATTGCTTGTAGTATACGATCAGATCGAGATGCTCTCCCAGAGCTCTGGCCACCGGCGCAACAAATCTTTCACACGAAACGCTGATAAGTCGCTCTCTCGTACTTCTTCTCCACAAAACGACCCGCCGCCCACGCCCCCGGAACCATTCACTGCTCCATTCAAATCCCGGGCGTCTTCAGAGTCGGCTAGTGTCCATGGGGATCCATTCTCGTCGCCCCCCAGGACCTCCACGGATAAGCCTAAAGGTGTGAAGAAATTCATCCCCGGAAGGTCGTCCCACGAGGAATCGCAAAATGGACACAAGAGATCGGAGTCTCTCTACAGTTCGGACTCAAGAGCAGAAACTGAGAAGTTTGATGCGGAAGTGAGTTCAACCACAGTTAGTCACTTGTGACTACATAGGGAGCTTATCGGGGTGTTCAGGATTCTGCACTTTTACAAGAGTTTGATGATCTTATGCGCTCTAACGCGACCATGAAGGTATCTTTAACACCGGATAGGCTGAGGACGATGGAGGTGCGTTGTTGTCGCGTACCTTGAGACTGTTCCTGATGATCGGTCCAGGCCCACAAAAGGGAACAGAAAGGAAACACTCGCGCACCTCCACCATCTTTCACACCTAAGGTTGATCCCGAACCACCAACTACCCATATCTCTCGTGCAAATGGGCGGAGGCCTTCCCCTCGTCACGTCGATTCAATTGTAGAGGACGAAGAAGAAGGGAAAACGTCCCCCAATATGGCCATTCCGTCAGTGTCAACACCAGAACCTTTGCAAGCCAGTCGTGCACGTTCAGCCTCAGCAGCTGTTCCATCGAGCACTAGTGAGCATTCTCTCCCTCGAAAGGGTTCACAGGTAGCGATGGGTACCAAATATTCTCCCCCAGTGCCTTCTGCACCTTCGACAATGTCTCCTAAAGGCTTTTCCAAGCCGTTCGCTATGCCGGACTCAGACGGGCGCCCCACACGAACTCGAAAAGTTCAGAGGAACCGCGAGTCTTTGGACCTTGATGATGTGATGGGAGGTTCTGACGATGAGAGCATTCCCGTCGAGCCCCGGCCCAAGCCGCCGATGGGTGCGAAACGAGGGCCCGTACCTCACAAGGTCTCTGCAAGTACCCGCGACTTGATCGACTTTCTAGCGGAGGGACCACCTGATCTACCTGAACCTCCCATCGCTACCGCTGCCTCGTTTGATGGAAGCAAGCCCAAAGGTTCAGGCAGGCTCCAACGCATGATGTCGAAGCTATCCATGGGTAACTCGGATAAGAATAAATCTTCTGATTCTCCTGTTCGCCCTCGCCGCGTCACATTACAGAACAAGCCATCAATCACTAGCCTGTCTCCCCTGGCTAATAAGCCTGTTCCGCCTCGTCCGCCTCCAGTCTCCCCTCCTGATTCACCTCCTCCCACGTCGTTCGATGAAGGGCCAACATCGAGTATACGTTCTCGCGTCTCAACCCCTCGCAGAACGGCCTCCGCTTGGGAGCAAACACAAGATAACTACTCTGTCAAATCTGGTTCTGATGCGATCAAAGTTTCCCAAGAGGCTAACCCACCGACTCCCGTAGTCCAACCGAGACTACTCAATGGATCGACAGTGTCTCGTATGGTTGAATCTGACCGCGTTCTGAACGATGTCAAGAAATCTAGACGAGCGTCGTTGTTACAGAGAGTACCAGTTCCGCCTGTGGACCCGTCTATGGATCAACGCTCGAGTTCGAAATCCCCTGCTTCCACTCCCGCCCCATCGACTCCAGAACCGACAAGTCGTGCCCCCTCTGCAGTGCCTCCTGAGCCCAAATCCAAGGCCGAGCCCGAGGATCCCAAGCCAAATGGAGTTGCACAAGCGTCATCCACTCCTCACATTTCTGCCACTACAGCTCAGCATATGCAACGCCTCATGGCGAACGCTACCAACGCTGATGAGTGTCGCTTGATTCTTCATGCGGTTCTTGTCACTTCTGGGATCCCCGCCGATTTGGTCAATAATGCCCCTTCCCCTTCCGCGAATGATGTGCCTGCTCATCCGGAGCTAGAGGCCGCGCTGATCGAGTTGTTCCTTGGCAATGGGCCTACTGGGTCTTCGCCTCAAAATGCCAGCTCGACCGAACAGCCTGCCAACCAAGAAGTAAATAATGCATCTTCTCGTCCAGGTAGTCGTTCTGCGTTTGCCATGGCGGACTCTGCACCACCTCAGACAGTGTTAGCTCCTACGTCTGCCGTCGGTGCGTAATCCCGTAACATACACGAATTCCACTACATAATATATTTTGTATCTTTTGGGTGACGGATATTGACTATCCCGTATCTTCAATTCCTTTGTTCATCTTGGTCTTACTCTCTGTTATGTCTATAATTCGCCCTTCTTCATGTATCATGTATTCACTTCTAATACCCCCCTGGACGTGGATTTTTGTTGTCAGATAAGTAGTATATAACGTGGAACTCGAATGTAAATGACAATTGGCGTAACATCGGATAAGATGTATATAAAAAACATGATGGTCTACTTGACTTCCAGCGATATGGCGATACCCATAGCCGCTAATTCTGCGCAGAGGTACCGGAAAACGTACGGGATGGCAACCACATCAAGATCACCTTTTGGCGTTGCACGACCAAGTAAGTTTTGAGAAGAGATGGCAACACGGACATCGGTCTGGGGTTTCATTTGTTTCCCACCATTCTGGAATTGTTTCCGCTCCAGCTCCTCCTTTTTGTCGGCCACAGCGCGGCAGACACGGCAATACTCGCCTCCTGGTCCTGATGGGTTTATGGAACCAGATTTGCCCATCACGGCTTTCCCCAGACTAACATCTTCGTAGCCGAGAGATATCAAACTGCCGCATGTACGACAGACCCACGCAGTCGAATAGTCTGAACAGTTCATCAACCTATCCTGGAGTAGGAAGGACGTGCCGTGGGCGATCAGGGCGTCGCGTTCCATCTCACCAAAACGGATACCACCAGCACGTTTTCGTCCCTAGTATGAAGCGTTAGAGTATGTGGATAATAGTGAAGCATGTAGTCACCTTTACTGGCTGTCGGGTGAGAGGGTCTACGGGACCTGTCGTACGTACTTGGAACTTGTCGAGCACCATGTGCCGCAAGCGTTGATAGTAGACCACGCCGATATAGATATCAGCAGCGAACTCTTGCCCAGTGATGCCGGAGTACATGGGTTCGTTGCCGTAGTAGTTATACCCGGCAGCCAAGAGCTGTTCTCCAAAGTAATCGACGGCGGTATCTTCTTCTGAGAACCTGTATTGTGAGACTCAGTAAACGGCCGTGCATTCAAATGCCTGGCACATACTTGAAAGGTGTCGCATCCTGAGCCAGGCCATGCATGGCCCCCGCCTTCCCTGCCATACTCTCAACTAACATGCCAATGGTCATTCTACTGGGGAAGGCGTGAGGGTTGATGATCACATCAGGTTGCATGCCACTTTCAGTAAATGGCATGTCAATCATTGGCCATTTTTGTGAGCAAACACCCTTCTGGCCATGACGAGACGAAAACTTGTCGCCAATGACAGGAGCACGAGTGATCCTGAGGGTGATATGAAGCTTCTGAAGCTCGCTATCTCCAGCATCGCTTCCTAATGTCATAGCGATCAATCTTCAACTTACATAGAAACTGTGATGGAGACGGCTTACCGAGTAGGCGAACCTCGTCGACATATGCCGCTTCATCACCTTTAAACTTAATAAGCCGCGTCCTGCCTGTCGTGTCGTCAATATATGCAGCAATGGGATCCCCTGATCGAAGCTGAGTTCCGATGAATGGTAAACCATCCGCGTCCAGGAACTGACAACATGTGTGTTGTCGGTCGCCAGGTTCCTGACGTATATCCCGGCCAAGTCCAAAGTGCAATGTAGGCGTAGATGAATTCTTCACTGCCCCACGTTCCTCTTTCAGGTCGATGATTTGGGATTTGTACACGCTGCCGTAGGCGAATCCACGCTCATGGGCAGACTTGTTGATGATCATGGCATCTTCCATGTCGTACCCCGTGTAGGAGATAACAGCGACGATTGCGTTGGTGCCATTTGGGAAGGAGTCCATGGCATATGTGTTGTGCAAGGTTGGCCGGACTACAGGACTCTGACCAGTTTGTAGGCGGTACAACTTGTTGTCTGTTCGATGCTTCAAAGCCGTCGAAGGAGTACCCATCGATTGTTTACCCATCTGCAACAATGGGTCAAGAATTACCGAGGAAAGTTGATATCTCCCATACCTGACACTGATAGATATTTCGCGGGCTCTAGAAGGAACTTAGTCATAGAAATTGATCTTCAGTTTGCAGCGAACCGCACCTGGTTGAAATCCGAAAACGGCGTCAAGTTGGCCAAGATGGACAAAAAGTTGGTTGGATCATGTTCAACATGAGTCGACACGCCAGCCTCGATCTCCTCCGGCGTGCAAGCGATGTTCATATACACTTGTTCAAACGACCCAACCATATCATCCCTACCATTTGCAAGAAACTTCACAGGCCTCATCATCCGTGATCTCGAAGAAAATAGAAACAACCCAGGATACTGTCCTCCCTTCGATTCCGGTACCAACCCAATTTCCAAGTCCATAGGAACCCCATTTTTGCCTTCGGTCTTCCAAATGCGAAGACTGGTGGCGAGTTGCTGAGCAACCACAGGGCGTACCCATCCGATGATGCGACCATCCAGCTGGACACAGAGGTTTCGTCTTCCGTCGACGGAGGGTGTGAATGCATGTGTCATACCATGAGTAGCGAGGAGGGATGGGATGTCGGCGACGGCGAGGGGGGAGGTAACTATACGACACGTCCTCGAAAGGTGGTTTAGCAACCCACAAGGCGAACCGTCCGGAGTGTGTACAGGACACAAGAATCCTATCGAAAACCATCAATCTCTCGGATGATACATACGCGCACTTTAAGAAACCACGCACCCCATGCCTCAGGGAGCAACTTGCGTACAGTCGTCGTTTTAAGTTCGGCGAAGAAAGCACCACGATGGATGCATCTAAAGTGGCTAATATAACGCTGCCAATTCAACTTTTCGGCAACGATAGTGAATCCTGATGCCTGCTGAAGATCTAGGCCAGTCGGCGAAATGAGGTTACCAGTGGCTAGGAAGTTGGATAACTTGGCACCGATGTCGAAGTTGACTCTTGAAAATATTTTATTCATGTAACGTCCTGAGAGATCGGTAGGATTCGATTTAAGAGAGAGTATACCAAAGGCTTACCATCATTGAAGTCGATGACTACATCGTTCCGGACGTCAGTGATGATATTTGTGCGAATGGCATTGAGGATTTCTTCAAGTCGCTCCTTGATGATCATGCCGTATAGAGTCCCAGGCAGCAGTACTTCTTGGTGTTGAGGTGAATCAGGATTGTCCGCGCAGCACGTCGAAGACACCAGGGCGTAAAGCTTTCGCAGCATGAAGCTATAGTAAAACAACCCTGAGGCGAAGGTCTTCATTGAAAGACCCGATAGACTTACAGAAGCATCCTGAACTTGTCCCGCGGCTTTTGCAGATGTACAAGCACCACTTTCTGCAGGACCCAAATACCAAGCGATTTGTTGGTCATATCGTCCGCCATACCCAAGACAACTCGGAATTTATCCCCAAGACGCTCGAGACATTGGTCGCCCGTATATAAGGAATATGTCTTGAAACTTCTGAGTAATAGCTCTACGCGATCCGAGAGGAACGTGTTATCGTAGTCCTGCATCATAATCCCTTCGTAAATCTCTCTATCTGAGGCGCCGACCAAAGCTTTTAGAATGAGCATGATGGGAATGACATATTCCTGTTTACGCCAACTGAACCTGAGCATGGCGCTCCCATTCGCAAGGTAGTGTAATGTATTTGTTGCGCTAGTTTGGTCTGGTCTAACGCAACGTATCTGGATGGCATACTGTGTGTAAGATGGTCCGCGGTTGGTGAATGAGGGTCGAATGAGTGAGATAGCGTGGTTCCGACGAGGGAGGATGAGGTAACGAATAAGACGTTCGTTTCCGTTGATTACGAAGTAACCACCAAATTCTTCAGGCTCTTCGTGACGCTTGACAAGCTCAGAAGAGGACATGGAGCGTAGGTTGCACCTGACTGACTGCATAGAATGCCGTTATTGATGGAATGCTTAGGACTGAGATGTAAAGTGCACGAACCCGGACCATGATCGGGACAAGGCCACAATTTTTGGTTTCTTCGTGCTTTTGACCGTGGTTGTCAGTCCAGCAAAGCTTAATCTCCATCTTACCGCGATAAGAAGTAAGACGTTCTCGGGCCTTAAGATGTGAAGATCTTATTATTTTGTGCTCAATACGATCGCCGAAGTACTCACTTCGGATGGGTAGACCTTACGTTCGATAGCCAGTTTATCCCTGTCCGGGACCATCGGCCGTGCAATAGTGACCTTCTCAATCGTTACTTGAGATCAATCCATTGAGACGGTGTGTAATGCATTTCTTGTACGACTCACTACTCGACCGATTACCCCAACCACTTGGCCCGCTTTCCGAGTCTGCCTTACCATTCCCATCGAACACGACGCGAGGCCCGATGTCCTCCAAGGCCAAACTAAGCAGGCCCTTGCCATCACCGTCACCAATAGGAAGTCCAGAGTCATCGAAAAGCGCGTTGAAGGATTCTATGTGAGGCGATACGAATTCATTGAGGATGTTATATGCGGCGCCGCTGGTTGGGGGATATTTAAATTGTTGTTCGCGTCGTAGTGTATCAAACGTGGGCGTCCGCTTTGACTTGGTCGAACCGTCTGGCATCGTATCGTATTAGCCAGCTTGGGACTTGGGACTTGGGGTTAATGTCGCTTGCTCAGGGGATCTCAAAAATTTGACAGGGTCCTCGTGTTCAATGGATGTGGGAAGCATATTCCATAAGTAGGTCCATGAGAAAGTAGTGGTCTAGCGGTCCGATTCTAAAGCCAGCTGAGGGTTCAAGCGTTCAGATCTCAGAACTAAATAATGCCATCGAATTGTTGATTTCGTCCATGCCCGCAGCTACATCAATGGATCACGGGCTCCATTGAGTCAGAGTCACTACCAGCAGGACTGTTTAAAACTTGTGAAGTGACTGGGAACCGCAGGTTATCCTTCGGACATGACTCAGCGTTAATTTAGAAACTCAGATATAAGCTCCGCGTGGTACACAATTTTGTAACTGTCCTCACTGTTGGCCACACCGTCCACGCCTCACCTTTTGCTGAACATGTTTGGCAGTAACGTCACATCCTCATGGACGAATCCCCAACAGAATCAGCAGCAGCCAGCAGGTGGCTCTGCTTTTGGCCAGCCTAACGCTTTTGGCAATACGGGTGGTGGTAAGTTTCCTGGCTTTAAAGTCTCGCAAGCCCCGACATCCTGACCTCATCTCCATAGCTTTCGGTTCCGCTGGAGCTTTTGGCCAACCGCAGCAGCAACCGCAATCGCAAACGAATCCGATGTTTGGCAATCTGGGGGGCACGTCGAACACCGGTACGACGCCAGGTTTCGGTCAGTGTTCTCATCTTATTGTACGCGAAAGCTAACACACACGTCCAGGCGCGTTTGGAGGAGCAAACACAACTCAGGCCAACAGCGCCTTTGGCGCACCCAAACCTGCGACCGGATTTGGCGCGTTTGGTGGCGGAGGCACCAGTGCATTTGGAGGAGGAGGAGGCACTTTTGGGTCGACAGCCAACAATAACACAGGTACCACTGGGACGGGTTTGTTCGGGCAGCCTGCCAACACGTCGACGACTGGCGCTTTCGGAGGCAACAACCTCTTCGGTAACAAGACAACTGGCTTTGGTACAGGCGCCCCAGGTAAGCAACATCCTCACGATTTGTCCATCTAGCGTTGACACTCTCAGCAGCCACCAATCAAAACGCATCTATGGACAATGTTCCTCCCGTTACTACGGGATCATCAACTCCTTATTCCGCCTTTACTGATAAAGAGACTCCCGGCAATGGCCAGTCTGTGACTTTGCACTACCAGTCCATCTCGTGTATGCCTGTCTACCGAGGGACCTCGTTTGAGGTGCGTTCCTGAACGATTACTGGACCCTCCGGAACGCGTATTGCCTTCGGAAAGGGCATGTTTACTCTATGGTCCTTCGTAACTCGTGACTGACGAAACATTCGCATCCAGGAACTTAGGTTCCAAGATTATGCTCAAGGTCGCAAAACCGCCGGCGCGTTTGGTCAATCCGCTACTTTCGGCACCAACACCACTCAACCGGCAGCCAGTATCTTTGGCCAGCCACAACAAAACACCACAACGACTGCATTCGGTTCTAACACTACTGCACCATCTGCGTTTGGTGCTTTCGGGCAAACAAATACCCAACCAGCTCAACCAGCAACCAGCCTTTTCGGTGGTGGAGGTGCCTTTGGACAACCCCAACAGCAGCCAGCGTCGCAGCCATCCGCTTTTGGGGCTTTTGGGCAACCAGCACAAAATCAACAACAACCCCAACAACAGGCGGGAGGTCTGTTTGGCAACACCACGTCTGCTTTTGGGCAGCCGAAACCCGCTGGGACAGGTTTCGCATTTGGATCCGGTAAGTCGCAAGGAGTGATTCCCTTGTTTCGCACCAATTGATCGTCCTCCAGGCGGTGGCACGTTTGGTAACACAAATACCAACGCCTTCGGTCAACCCCAGCAACAGCAGCAACAACAACCTACATCGCTCTTTGGTCAGACCCAGCCTGCGGCTCCTACAAACGCATTTGGTGCTTTCGGTGAGTCTTTGACTCGGGGCTTAGAAGACACATACCTCATCCTTTATTTCGTCACAGGTAATAATGCAAACAACGCAGCTGCTAAACCGCTGTTTGGTCAGCCCGCTGCTCAACCTGCGCAATCCACATTCGGCACTGGGCTGTTTGGCCAAAACCAGCAACAGAACCAACCTCAACAACCTCAGCAACAGCAGCAGCAGCCCTCACTATTTGGCGGTTCTCTGTTTGGTGCTAATAACAACAATAACCAACAGCAGCCCCCGCAGAATGCCCAACAACCTGCGTCCACTCGTATGTCCTCAAGTCCTGTTGCGCCTTTCGTCTTGACCTAGATAATCCACAGTCTTTGGGGCTAATACCACTCAACCTGGTACCGGCACGGGTCTGTTTGGTGGCGGTGGGTTGTTCGGCAACAATCAGCAGCAACAACAGCAACAGACCCAACCTGCTGCCAACACCAATAATGCCTTTGGTGCTGGGTCCCTCTTTGGAAAGCCGGCAGCTCCTGCATCCAATATTTTTGGAGGCTTTGGCCAACAAAATAGCAACAGCACCGCCGCTCAGCCTCAGGGCACCGGTCTTTTTGGCAATACTTTGGGCCAATCTACGAACCAGCAATCCACTCTTGGGGCTGGTAGCTTGTTTGGAAAGCCCGCTGCACCTGCAATGGGCGCTAGCATGTCAAATACCGGAGCACCCAACGGCAGCCTTTTTGGTTCTCTCGCTCCCAATTCTTCCTTCTCCGCCACTGCGACCGCTCCTGGCGCGCAAGGAATGTTGACCGCATCAATAGCGGAACCCATTGGCAACAACCTCCCTATATTTTCCATGCTTCCTCCTGGCCCACGCTCGATCAACTTGGACTTCCAGCCTCCCAAGAAGAAGGCAGGGTTCTTTAGTGATATACCTACTAGAGCCCCCGTCCCTCGGGTTCAACTTGGATATACCCCGGCTGCTTCTAAACTGCGTGGGTTCACGTCCTCGACATCAGTCTCCACAAGCGGAAACCCTTTTGCCAGCGTGTCTTTCACTTCGGGCAAGCCTGGAGCACTATCCATCAGTCGCTTAGACAACAAGACACCCGTTGGCTCAGACTCCCTACTGCGCAGTCAGAGTCCTTCGCTGGGTAGCGGGCAGCGGCAGAGTGTCAAGAAGCTCATCCTCGACAAAAAGGTCGACCCCATCGATCTCTTCTCGAAATCCGGTGGGTCACCAAGTTCCAGGATTGGTGCCTCGAAGGTTACTTTCAGCCCGGCTCTGAGTGTTGCGGCACGTGAGAAGGAAGCCGCGGCTGCTACACCATCGTCGCCACAGAAAGGACCAGAGTCCGCCTCCCGAGATCAACGAACCTCCTCTCGCTTAGATGCCAACAATTCACTCCCCCGGAACGCCGAGCCGGCAGCGGGGGCCCAGAAGGATTCAACCGAACTCGCAGATGGCGATTATTGGTGCAAACCTGATCTAGACACCCTCAAGCGAGCAGGTTTCCAGGAGTTGAGCTCTTTCTCGGGTCTTGTGGTTGGTCGCAAGAACGTTGGTGAAATTCACTTCTTGGAGCCGGTTGATTTGACTGGGTTACCCAAGTTGGGGGCGTTGTTGGGTGATGTTGTGAGGTTCGAGGATAGAGAGTGCAGTGTGTATCCGGATATCGATGACGTCGATAAGCCTCCCCCGGGGTCTGGGCTTAATGTGAAAGCAAGGGTGACCTTGGAGAGGTGTTGGGCTACGGACAAAGCGACCCGACAACCGATCAAAGATGAAAAGCATCCTAGCTCCGTTAAACACCTCAAGCGTTTGCGGAATATGAAGGATACACAGTTCGAGGGATTCGATATCAAGGATGGGAAGTGGACGTTTATTGTTGAACATTTCTGATTGGATGGCCGCGCTTTCCGGAAATGATTATAATGAGTTGATGTAATGATTTTTCCCTGGTTCCCAGTTTCCGCTCGTATCGATTTCGCCCGCTTCCATCGTTCGTGTAGTTCCATTCTCCCGCTACTGTCACTCGGCTTTGCTATATTCCAGTTCCCATCCCTATCCTCATCTGTTCGTTGCCAATGACGTCGTATATAATGCGTAGCGATATGCATCGTGACTCAGTTCTTTTCTATATTTGTTAAGTAGGTAGTAGCTAGTACTCTAGTTAGTAGTACATACATATACATACGGTCGATGTAAGTCACTGATAAACGGAATTCAGCTAGTGTATATACGTGGGCTAGTTCCCCCCAACCGATGGTTGGATGTTCGGCTGAAGGAACTGTGAAATAGGCAGACGAGGGGTTCTGGTATGACCCGAATCTGGTACATCAGAATGTTCGGGTGCAGGCCTACGGCTTCTTAGCCATATTCAGCGCGGTACGCGCATAAATATAATCCCGCCATGAGGAGACTCCAGGCTGCAATATGACTGCCTGATGCTGTGGGCGTACCGGTAGGCCCCATGCATGCTACAGATGAGGAGTAAATGATTCGGCCATCACTTTAAACCGGCGGTACATGGGCACAACTTCAATGCGGGAATGAAACAGTGACTGTAGGTCATCGCGAAGTATATAAGCGACATCGATATATGGTCAATGAATTAGCATCAGGCGGATGCACAGTTGTGCGGAAATTGCTACATTATTCAAGTTCGAACCTAGAGGGAAATTAGCCAAGCATCTTGGGCTAATATACTGTGCTTGGGCAGGGCCCGGGGAAACTGCTGGTGTTGTTGAGTTTAGAACGTCGGCAATAGTGATGTATTGGCAACAGGTCTGTTCGCCGCTATTCCTAACGGTGACGAGCATCACTACTTCTCATCATCATCAACTGTAGAAACGGCACGGAAACCAATGAAATCACTTGCGGGCGCGGAGATGTCGCGTACGGGTGTGCATAACCCGACATTTACCGATCACGTGGGGCCTAGAACCCCTGTTTGGTCATCTTTTGCAGCCTGACTGGTCGGCCTGTCGTCACGGACTGCTCCGAAGACAACATATTCAATCGGCCTGTATAAGTACTCCATCGCATCCTCCAGCTCAACCCCACAGTCAAATCCACACATTTTCCTTCCTCCACCACCCTCACCACCTCCTCCCTCTTCCCTTACAATACGCTATGAAGGTCGGTTTACGTTTTATTACAACTCAGAGCGGGCGGCTGACAGCGGTGTGAATTACTCCAGCTTCTTACTGAACAGCAGCTTGCGGACCACGCCCGTGCTTCCCTACGAGGCTCAATCGAAGGAGCGGTCGTCTCAGGCGCTGTAGCTCTCGGTGCAACTTATTGGGCGAGTCGTCGATACCCGGCATACAAAGCACTTCCACCTTCCTTGAAATCTTTGCCTATTTTGCTTCTCGTCGTGCCTTGTTTGGCCATCCAAGGTGAACGCCGAGGTATTGAGTACGACAAGTCTCAATGGTGAGTAGCTTTCAAAGTCTCGGTGTTTCTGGGCACCCGCTAAATGGATTCGGTGATGTCATCCAGGGAGGGTGAGACTGTGAACTTGCTCGATGATAAGGAGCAGAAAGAAGAGGCTCGATGGGATTCTTTGGATACCTCATCTAAAATTGGCGACTGGGCAGCTCGTCACCAGTATAGTCTGATTCTGGGCGGCTGGGCGTCGAGTTTGGGTGTCGCTGCTGCCATCATCTCGCGGGACAAGTAAGTGACCTTCTTCAGTGCCTTGTGATGTCGCTGAACGATCACCACCTTAGATACCAGACAGTACCACAGAAGGTCGTCCAAGCTCGTATGTGGGCCCAAGGGCTGACCATCGGTATCGTCATCGCTGCCGGTGCCTTGATGCACTCACGGCGGGAGCAGGCGGCCCAGCAGGTAAGATGAAGTCATTCTCCACTCTAACGCCGCAGAAATCCTAATCGCCCGTATATATTTATAGCACGTCACCGATCATTCATGGCGAGACTTGCTTGACCAACAAGAGAAGGACAAGCGAGAAGCAGAAAAGGCTGCGCTTATGGCTGGACGACCATCGCAACTCGCTGCATAGACATATTCTAGAGACTCTAGATTATCGCTTAATTCACCTGTCTTGCATACTCAATGACGTTCGTCTCACAAGGCAATACTCTCAATCGGTCACCTCCTAATATCACCATTCTGGGTGGACATACAACACTTTTCTTTCTTCACGAACAACACATCCTCGCACGATATTCAGCATAGTTAGTCGACGGGCTTGTATTTTAGAATGTCGATACCTATATACTAGCCTAATTCAATGAACGTATGTATTAGTGTTCGAGCACTCATTGCGATCCAGTTACGAGTGCGAAGTTGGAAGTACAGTTTGATTTGTATCGACTAGCTCATAGGATCATAGGTGCTCCAGATGTCAGAGACTACCGATGAAATACTGCAGTGTGCACTATGGGTTTGTGGGTCCACCCCTGTGTCCCATGTTACATGCCCCACCCATCGATGAGCATGCAGTGAAGTCAGGCAGTCGAACCCAAAACAACTCCGCCAATCGCTCCTCCTGAGTTTAGGAGGTGAGCACGACATTCCTTGCACACTACTAGCATGCTCACGGTAGACAAGCAGCTGTCGGCCGTCCTCCTCTATGTGAGGAAGAGTTCATCTCTCATCTCTCTTATGGTGAAGAATCTGGGAGGATTATAATGCATTATCAGGTCGAATATCAAGCAAAGTGGCGATTAGTCTTGGTAAAGATATAATCGCATGCTTGAAGTCTTGAATGGGCATCCGTGATCAATCCATCGGTGTGTGAACCCACCCGAACGGCAAAAGACGAAGCTTAAGCTTAAAGGGTCGACGTTCAACGGTCAACATTCGCGATGCTCCAAGGTTCATTATTCAATGAGGGGGTTCACGCAATTGTACACATCAAAGCCTAATCAAATGAACAAAGAGATTCCTTGAGTCCCATGTCTATACGCTTTCGTCGGTCTCATAATCGCTCACCCATTCCCAAAGCCGTCAGGATGACCTGTCGGCCGTCCTCCTCTATACTCAAGGTGTGGGACAGGAAGTGCTTGTTCTGTCCCAGATTGTAGAGACAAGGCTTCCAACGCGTGCCATCGGTGAGTATAAATCGATGTTGGTCTTGTCCGCACATAATCCATAGGAAAGGCCAGCCCAAGAGTCTAGAAATCTTTAGTTACACTCCTTAACATGAGTAGACCTAATCGAGTAAAGATTGTGACTAGTCAGCGCATGGCAGCGCGCTGTCTACAAGCCATTGGACTGAGCTTCCTCCCAGAAACGTGGATCCCCAAGGGAAGGTGTGAAGGCCGTAAATACTTCGTGGTTCAGAATGAGAGATTTGATTGGCTGGCTGGTTTGAGCCCCTGGAAATCAATGTATGGGCGCTTGTTGAACCGATCGTACTTAGTGCCAGGTCCTCAAAACGACTGATATCGCGTACCATGTCAAGCTCTAGCCCATCCGGTTCGGAATCGTCGTCACCTTCATCTAAGTTACTGGGCAAACGGAAGCTCCGTGTACCTCTTGAAACTGAAGATGACGACTCAGTCTCGGACTCCTCCAGTTCTTCCGAATCAGACTCAGAATCCGAGCCCAGTCGCGCTACTTCACCAGAGATCCCAGTCGTCTCGCACGCTGAGAAGCGTAGGTTGAAGAAGAAAGAGAAAGAGAAGCTCTTCAAACCAGACGTCACCTCCGCTGGTGCACCCAAAAAGCAAAAGAATGCCAAAACCAACGCGGATTCCACCTCGGTGCCCACGAAAAGACAGAACTCCGTCTGGGTGGGCAATATGTCTTTCAAGACAACGCAGGATGATCTCAAGGCATTCTTCTCTGGTATCAGCGGAGAGATCACGCGTATAAATATGCCTACAAAGAAGCCAATTGGCCCAGGCATGCGAGGCGAGAACCGCGGGTCCGTTACAAACGTTATTTATTCCTGCTCAAATGCTAATTCGACTCGTTAACCTTTTGTGCTATTGTCCTGCTCTCTCCATTTGAAAATGATGGCCTCCCATCGGTAGGTTTGCATATGTCGACTTTTCCACACCAGAGGCCAAAGCTGCAGCCATTGGCTTGTCAGAGCAGCATCTGATAGGACGACGACTACTGATAAAAGACGGTGAGCGAGATCCACCCACGAATCCCATACCTCGATCAGAAAAATCATGAACATCTGCTGACGCATCTAGTACGTTCTAGGCGACGACTTTGCCGGTCGACCAGCCATCCCAGGCACTGAAAATACTCCAATAAACCCCTCAGACCCCTCCTCATCCAATCCTAAAGCCCCCCAGAGCCTCTCAAAATTCGCTCAGCGAACATTGCGTGCTCAAAAACAACCCCCAGCTCCAACATTATTTTTCGGGAACCTCGGGTTCGAGACCACCGATGTCAGCCTTCGAGCGTTTCTAGAGGCCCATAGAACGCGCGTGAAAGGTGTCAAGGGTACAAAACATCATGGCGTTAGTGCTGAGGACGATGATATCGGCGCTCTGGACCAGAGCGAAAATAAGGGAGAGAAGAACCAGACCGTTAGTTCTAGTGTCGAGACTTCGTCCAATGACTCGTGGATTAGAAAAGTCCGCATGGGGACGTTTGAAGATAGCGGTCTCTGTAAAGGGTGAGTTTTGTTCTAGTCACTACTCTTAATTTTTTTTTTCGTTCTTCGTCATCCCCATATCATCATCGAAGTTCCATCCTCCCATTATTATATTTCCGTCCCTGAGGTCCACCGTTAATTAACTATCATCTATTCTTGATTATTTTTTTCATTCTAGATTCGCTTTTGTCGATTTTACTTCGATCGAGAATGCCACTGGTGCCCTTATAAATCCTAAAAACCATCACATGGACGGCCGAGACTTGGTCGTCGAGTACGCTTCCGCCGAAGCCGTCCGACGAGGTGGTGGAGGGTCGCATGCACATGCGAAAGGCCCAACACACCGACCTCTCGCTAAAGGCCATCATGATAAACGCGACCGGACGAAATTGAATTTCGAGGATACAAGGATACCTAACGGTGGGAAGAGACAGCAACGCGAGGACGTGGAGGAGCATGTGCCTAGGGACGAGTACTCGGCGAAACGAGCTCGCACGGAGCAGCAGGGTGAGGACTTTAAGGATAAGGCTGTGCGGTCCGGGAAACCATCTAATGGTAAGCGGGAGCGTATACGGCCTGGCGCCGCTCTCGCCCTTGCGAAACGCGAGTCAGCGGCTATACTCCCTAGTCAAGGCAAAAAGATCGTATTCTAGCGGGCCCAAGTTTAACCTCGTTACACACCTTCCATCTTGCATGTATGTAGAGTAGGTGTGAGTAGGTGATGGATGTCGATGAGCCTTCTAATTCTTGAGGTGCCAATGGTAGAATTTCAAGTGGGTGCACCGAGAACATGAATGATCTAAGAAAACAGTCGGTTAGGTACATTCGCACGACTTTTGAAAACCTCTCGACGACGAAGGTATAGTACTATAGGTAACTAACTGTGCATATTCAAAAAAATTCGACAAATCACCACTACCGCCGCACCTCCACCTCCCACCTCCCAAGGCAGCACCAAGGGACGAAGGAGGTAGGATCGTCAAAAACATCGTCGCGAACCATGTTCCACAAAGCCCGAGCCAAAAAGACCAAAGCCGTACTCAAAACATGTCATATCTTCACAACACCACTTATGCATTCTCCATCCCCACCAAAAATGACTATGAATCATCTTCCCCTTCCCCGGGGCCATCCTCCCCCTCCACCCCCTCCTCTTGAATCATCCCAACTTCATATTCCCCACACACATCCCATCTCGAGCCTTCAGCCGCAGCGCTAACGTACTTGACGAACCGCATAACACGTTCATCGCGAAGAACCAAAAGTAAACGATTGAATCCTGGTTGGACAGTGAGGAGTGTGCTTTCCTCCTCATCGTCTTCGCCCATGTTTTCGTCGTTATCCACTGCAGATGATGCACGAGCAGCTGCAGCCGCAACAGCCGGTGGTGGTGGTGGTGGTGGTGAAACTGTCGCGCGTCCAAAAGGCGATTGCGAATGTCCTTTACCGTTGTTATTCCCATTCGTCCCGTTGGTGCCGTTACTACTGCCATTGGAATGATGGTTTGGGGAGTGATCGGAGGATCCGTTCCTTGAAACCTTGCCTTCAGGCGCTGGAGAAGCTTTTGCGATACTCTGCGCCACGGTCGTCGTCGCTGTGGTTGTATCCTTCTTCTTATGCGACCCAGAGCGATAAACAGCGGGATCATCCTCTTCATCGTGCGGTGCCATATAACACTGATTTCAAAAAACAAAAAAAGATAATAAAGGGAGATGGAATGAAAATGAATGGAATGGAACGGAGGGAGTGGATAAAAAGCAAAAAAAAAGCAATTGATTAACTTTCGGTCGATGACGAGATGATGTAATGACCCAAACAGCACTAACCTCCCAACCACCCCATTCAGCAGCTTGCCACCCTCTCACGCCTTCTTTACTCCCAATTTCCATATCCTCTACGTCCTGGATATCAGGCGTAAGGCCAAGCGAGACATCCAACCTCGCTTCGTTCTCCTCGCTCGTCGCGAGTGTATAATCCAATCCAGGACGGAAGCGCCTCGCTTCGACAGAGAATCGTAAAGGCAACAAGCGAGAGACAATGGATAGCCAAGCTCGGAAGGCTGAAGAGGGGAATAATTCGTCTTGGAGGCTTCGCATTACTTCGTCGGAGGAGGTTAGAGCTGCTCTGGGAGAAACGACTTCGACGGGTCCATCGCGTGTGCGGAGTGTGCAGTAGCGCCATTTGTGGGGAGGGCCTTTGATCGTCCAAGCAGATGGTGGATTACCAGTTCCATTGGAAGAAGAGGAGGAGGAGGAGGCAGTGGGTACACTTGACTCGATGTAGGCTCCTGCGGTGTGTGGTGGGATACGACCACCGCGGCTCAAACCTAGCCCATCCCTGGCATCGAGTTCCCGTAATCGCGGCTCAAGGGTCATAGCCAGCTCGTTAGAAAGAAAATGATGCAACTCCAGAGAGGATTCTTCCACAAATCGATTGGCTAGGGTGGCCATCGTCCGGGGCTGGAGGTATACGGGGTTAAGGAATTCGGAGAGGAATGAAACATGCTCAGGTGAGAGTTCTTCGTCCGGGACCGGTGGGGGTACTAAATCAGGGTATGGTTTGAAGATAGTTTGCGTGGATGTCTATAAAGTTTTTAACTTTTCTTTCGGCGCTTGTCCGTAGATGGAGGGGCGCCGATCGACTTACGAGTTGTTCTCGTGAACTTTTAACCTCTTTATGAGCTGTTTCGTGGGTATAACCCTCTTCACCTTCCTGGGCAGCATGGAACCACCCACTAATACTGAGTCGCTCTCTCCCATCCTCACCTTCGCCCCCAACAACGACCTCTTCGACGGAATGGAAACTACGGCCAGGCTGGACTTGGAAGAATATGAATTGATTCCAGCTCGGTGGGACGGTTTTGCTGGGTATCGATTCTGGCTCCATGTGACCATCTGGACCCTCTTTTGCAGGGTAAAGTTCCAGCGCCCCGCCCCAGTCTTTCTGCCAGAATTGATAGTGCGGGAGAGGCATGTAGAGGATGTAGGAGACGCGACGGGTGCCGATGACATCGTCGTGGTTGAGGAGGTGGCAGCCTTTGGTATACGAGTTTACTGACATGTCTTGCTTGGTGCCGGAGAGTGGGCCGCAGCCGGTTACGGTACGGAGGAAAGCACGGAAGGTGGAAGAGTATAGCGCATTCCGGAGGGCGAGCAAATTGGGTAGGAGGGATATTTGCTCGGGGGTGAGGTAGTTGAGAGATGCCAGATCGCCTGTTTGATTGACCTAGTGTGAGGGTTCAGCTATGGGGTGCACGCGTGCATGAAGAGGTGCGAACCTTGTATATGTCTGTTTCCTTCTCGGTAAAGTTGAGTTCGCTGAGACATTCATCCTTGACTTTTGTGAGCAGGTCGTCCTGGAATAAGTTTTCTACGAGGGCGTGTTTGAAGGGCTGGCTTTCGCTGTATTCGGAGTGGAGACGCTGGACGTTTGAGTGGTCGAGAAGGCCGGGGTAAAAGCACTGGGTATAGTCTGTGGTGGAGGATAGCGGGGATACATGGGTAGTTTTGAGCCTTTTGATTAGAGAGTCGCCGGGAGCGGGGGACGGGGATCTGTCGTGTGTCTTGGTCATTTGCGGGGATTGGGGGGATAGAAATACAAAGAGACGGGGCAGGGACAAGGCTGAGGCCAAGGAAGAGAAGGAGGGTGTGCGAAGAAGTTGGGATGAGTTGGGAGGGAAATAATATATAAAGTTTATACTCGAAAATTCGTCGCTGGCCTAGATCGACTTGAATCCCTCCAACATCCAGACTCACCGAGATCATAGTCCATGGACCACTTTATCCCACGATCAGTCATCGCCCAGGCGTCCGAGTTCTTCGTCACCGGGTGGGCATGCCCCTTTTAGCCTATCAGAATCATCTGCAACGGTGAATTGGGCCGGCGCTGAGGAGGTGGCCCAGAATTTCAGGAACCTCCCACCGACACCCCCAAACTCTGCGTATCCGCTGTAATGCGGTTCATTCTTCGCATACAGTTCTAGCATGTTCTCTGCTAAGCTCTTTCTAAATAGACTCAGAGGCTGAACAGTCGTATTGCGTGGCCCACCTGGCAAGTCATTTCAACCTTTGGTCAATCGCAAGTATTCGCGTGTATCATATGCATATCCTCATCTAGCTGTGCAGTCCGATTGGATGTCAGACTGGGCGGTAAATGACTGGTAGGCAGTTATTGACTGGATGGGGGTACGACGTGATACTGTATAAATCTTCAAAGGATATGCTTTCTCGAAAATATGTATATCCCTTTCTCGCCATAGCTACCGCTTGCCCCCGACCGACCCCCGGCTCGGGAGCGAGTTTTCAATTTCGGGATAAGTGATTAAAAGGCATAGACGCTCTACAAGCGCTCAAGACGGTTGGTCGCGTGTTAGTTAGGTAACCTCTCGCATCTCTCTTCAGCCTATTCCACATCCCCAAAAGTAGTGGGCGCCGCTCCCGACAGCCTACGTCCATCAACACCGCCTTGGCGAACCTTTCTATCGAGTCAGTATAGGCTCTCTCAAACGGCGTACTCATCGACAGCGAACACCCTCACCTGAGTCGCCATGCTCTCCAACGACGTACCAGCGACGCCAAGACCCCGACCTCCAGGTAACGTCCGGCGCTCGTCTTCAATGAAACTACAAACGCCGCCACCGCCATATGCATCGTCGCTTGGATTCCCCGAAAAACAACACGGCATGCAAATTGGTTCCACTGAGGTGCGAGAAGGGTTGTTGGGTCATGGTGAAGATGGCAGAGGCGTAGGCAGACATGCCCTTAGTCCCATTCGGTATGATGAGGGCGAGGAGGAGGGATGGTTCAACGAGAAATCCCAGGAGGAGTTGACGGAGTTGCTCATCAAGGCAGATGGGTTGATCAAAGAGCGAGAGAATGGTATGGCTTGTTAAACGCTAATGGATTCATCCACGCCCCAGTGCTAACGTTTATCTTCTCTTCGACATGACTTCGATGTAGAATTGAATTTGACGTCTGCTGTATGCAAGACGCTCTATGAGAATAATGTCTCTCTCAAATCGAAACATCAAGCTCTCCTCGCGCGAATACCCAACTCCCCGACGATATCTTCGTCATTACTGCCTTCACCTGTATCCACCTCCGTCTCACTACCATATAACTCCCCTTCCTCCCCTCCTTCCCATATGTACTCCTCAAACTCTCCAGCAATGTATACACCCTCAATCTCGCCTCCACAACCCTCCACGAAACCGCGCTACCGACTCCATACACGCCGAATCTCAATGTCCCCAAACGATATCGCGCTCTTGGCAGACCAAAACTCAGAACTCCTGCTTAAACTCGAGAAACTGGAACAGGAATCTGCACAAGCGGATCTATCCGGTAGACGTACTCTGAAGAGGCTTGAGAGGGAGATTCAGGTGTTGAGGGAGGAGTTGGATGAGACTCAGGCAAGGGGGGAGGCATTGGAGGAGAAGGCGAGATTGGGAGAGAATGTTGAGGCGATTTGGAGGAAGAAGGAGAGAGAGAGAGAGGTTAGGCGGAGGAGGAGGACGTCGAAGTTGGGTGGAAGTGGGAGTGAGGATTGTGAAGAGGGGAATGCGTTTGTGGAGAGAAGGGATTTCGCGCCTCCTTCTGGGTTTAGGTTTCCAAAGGGCAGGAGGAGTGAGCCAGTTCTTGAGCGGCTTGTCCCTTCGCGTTCGGAGGTCCTTAAAGAACAACATTGCGATGCTGATGAAGATGATTGCGATTCATCACTTCCGCCTTCTTTTGACGCGCTCGAGCACACGCATGATCACGATCAACATTCTCCGTCATCTCGGCCAAACCCCATTCTAATCTCTCAGCTTCTGGAAAAGATCACCGAGCTAGAAGAGACGAATACGAGAATTATGCAACAACAGGCTGAGACGAGTGAGAAGTTGCAAGCTGTGCAGCAGGAGACGGAGAATATGAGTAGGGTCTACGAGAGGCTTGGTGGGGAGGGAGAGTTGAGGTGGGGTGGTGAAGATGGGGAAACGGCGTTGTATTTTGATGAAGGGGGTTTGGGTGATGGTGATGGTGGGTTTGGAGGGTTTGAGGAAGAGCAGATTGGGGTTGGCGGTAGCGAGGGAGGAGGTGGTGATGCTGGTGTGATGAGGTTCAGAAGTTGGCGTAGGACGTTTGAGAACCGGGGGATTTATGGTCATGACGCGACTCCCGCTGCGGAAGGGGAACTCGACCAATCGACTATACGTTCATCTCAAAAATCATTTGGGAGTGTCAGTGAGCGTGGCACGCCCAGTCGGCGTGGTTCAACAAGGAAACGCATCGCGTCAAGGGACTCGTTTGGAAAGGCGGGTAATGACAAGAGACTTTCAAGGACTATGGGCGTTTTACCTTCTATGCACAAGTCGAGGAAGAGTGTTGTTGGGCTTTTCGATCCGCCTGTTGTGGATAGGACTTCCCCGACGCTCTCAGTCCTTAATCTGGAACCGAATGCGAAATTGGGAGTTGTGGTGGGTGGAGCAGGGGGCATAGACTCGAGGGAGGGGTCCGCTAGTCCGCCTGCCCATGCACCCACACTTGACGCAGAACTAGGTGGTTTGGGTATCACTTTCGATTCCTCTGGTGCTAGCAGCGTATCTAGCTCCACCAAGGGTACGGCGAACCACCATCTCAGGACAACGAGCTTGTATGACTTGAGTTGCGTTGGGTCAACAGCTACGACGCCGATGCATTCACCTTCGCCTTCGGTCTCGCAGACGTATATACGGTCTAATGAGCCCAACCTTTCGCCAACGCCTGTATCTGCGTCGTTGCCTTCTAGGATGTTTGTTTTTCCTGCGAGGAATCACAGTCTGGCTGCGACGGTTGAAGATCCTTCTACCCCGATGTTACCAGGTAGTATGCCAATCACCATCGAACATCCGACTCCCGAAAACTACTCTAGAACCCATATTGACGAGGAATCAAACCAAGACTTCGATACCCTACTCTATCCTAATAAAGAAAGCAAACATTCTTTACGCTATAGACGAATGACGCAAACTGTTCGGTCGAGAGCGGATCGATTGGAAGATGGTCGGTTTAAGAGGGAGACGTTGAATGGTCTTGGACCTGGACCTGCCTCAACTCGTACAGGGAAACCCGTTAGGAGTCTCCGGAGGAAGCAATCGACGCTTGCGAATGCGTTTGATGTGTTTATGGAAGCGTTCGCAAATACGATGGATGGGAACGAGGATGGTGCAGCAGCGACTGTTGTTGTTGAGGGAATGTCTGGAAATGCAGATGATGAACCGTCTTCGGTGTCCGATCATGGATATGGTTCTACTGCGTTTACGTTGCAAGAACCACACTCCCCTGTAACTTTCGCTTCTGGAGAAGAACGAGCTATTCGCAAAGATGACGGTACCGAAGTCGTTGGATCGGCACCAGAACGGCAAAATGATTCTCTTCCCCTTCTTCTCGAACGAGAGCAACAGGAACAACATCAACATCAACAACACCAGATAAGTGTGCCTTCTCATCCTGGTCCTCAAGAGATCAAACGCACCGGACTTACGAGGGTGATCTTGGAGATATGGCTTTGGTTACAGTTTGTTATCATCATTGCTGTTTTCCTTTGGGCCATGGCGAAGCGAGGCCCGAAAGCTGTTTTGTATGAGGCTGAGAAAAGGAAGAGTGCGAGCTTCCATTGAGAGGCAGCACTTCCATGATGACGCATCAGCGATGGTGCTCTTTTCAACCAGCGATATGTTTACCATTCTTTTAAGGCCGTCAACCCAATCGTCATGAATCCTTTGTCCTGGTACCTGGGCTGTTCTCCGCAGTCAGTGGTAGCTGCCCTTACCTTATCTCGTTCCCGCCGACCGTCCCTACACCACCACCACCACCACCGTTGCTATTGCTATTATAGCCTTCCTTGGACAATCCCCTACGACTGTATTGATATCCCACACTACTATTCCTCCATTCATTGATACTATACCTGCAATTTATCATGTACTACTACACTACTTACTGTACTTGGCTTTATGAAGCTTCTTTAATCCTAGTGTAGTAGACATTCCACACCATTCTCTGGTCCTTCTTTCAATCAATGACGCTCGCGCCACTGCGATTGTATTATTTGGCTTGAGGGGGATAAGCATGCTTCTCGGTTTCGGTTTCGTCACTGGAAGTATGTACTTATGTGGTTGCATGATGCTGGTATCTTCTACAGGCTAAACAACGCCAAATTGATCGGACTTCGGATCCCTACGCCCTCTATTTCCCATCATATAGAAATCCGGAACCGGAGGCTCAGTTCATTCGTCCGATTTAGCTAAAATGACAGTGGGGGCTAACCTGCCATTTGAAGGTATGTTTTCTTCCATCTGAGGTTGTGGAATAAGATGCCAACGTCACCGAATACTGACATTGACATTGTAGGTTTTACGCCGCATGCACTGCGTTTGAAGACGCCGTCTTTCGACACCGTGTCTAAGGGGCTTAGATCTCAGCTATGCTGTACGCGATGATGTTCTCACCTCTCTTAGGCCCTTGAGACATGTCTACAACTGGTGTTACAAGCCACTCGGTCTCAGCGATCGAAACTGGTCAATACGGAGCTACCGCGCCGTATGCGACTGATCCCCGTCCCTGCGTCCTTGTGCAAAGGACCTAGGCGGTGGGTGCACGCGCTGATAGCACCCGTGTCGATTCCGGAATGTATGTGGGCCTTCAATGGCTGGCTCGTTCTTCCGAAAGCCTCTGATCACATGACTGGATCACGACACTATTTGGAATGGATGACACACTTGCCCGAGTCGTAGAATCCATATCGTAGCAATTGTTCGCTGATACGTCTGGACAAACTACTGCGATCCAAAGATGGCGGCTGTGAAACAGGAAGCCACCTCGCTCCCGAGACCACTTCGGCTCCCACTTTCAGCTGAGGACTTGGCTACTATCAATGCCTACCTTAAGGATCAGACACCCGAAAACATCCTAAAATGGGCTATCGATTACGTCCCCGACTTGTATCAGACGACAGCATTCGGCCTCACTGGCCTCGTTGCGATTGACATGCTATCCAAGTTGACCGACACGCCCCCACCCCTGATATTCATTGATACACTGTATCACTTCCCCGAAACGTATGAGCTCGTCGAAGAAGTCCAGCAGCGCTATTCTATCCCTGTTCATATTTTCAAGCCCGAAGGGTGCAACACTGTCCAGGAGTTCGAAGTGAAGTACGGAGAACGCTTATGGGAGAAGGACGAAGATACGTATGACTTCGTTGCTAAGGTGTGTACCTCAGGTCTTATACAATCTCCGGATCTGGGACCTCATTGTGCAGGAGATGTTTAGGTAGAACCTGCACGACGAGCGTACGAAGCTCTCGGCGTCAAAGCGGTGATCACTGGGCGGCGCTCGTCGCAGGGAGGTGATCGAGCATCGTTGCAGCCGTTGGAAGTCGATGCCACGGGCCTGCTGAAGCTAAACCCTTTATTTGCTTGGAATTTCCCCTTCGTCGAATGGTACATAAATGAGAACAAAGTACCGAAGAACAAGCTTTTGGATCAGGGTTATAAGAGCATTGGCGACTGGCATAGCACAGTCAAGGTCAAAGAAGGTGAAGATGAGAGGGCCGGGCGGTGGGCTGGCAAGGAGAAAACGGAATGTGGTTTGCATAAAGATTATTTTGCCATGAAAGCCAAGGCGAAAACTGTGGTGCGTGCTACTTCCATGCTTGAGTGTGCTCGAAGCGTGTTAACCTCGCGTCTTGTGTAGGAGATTGAAAACAAGCCATGATATCAAAGATTTAAACGTTTATTATGTAGATCTCGAGCCCGCCAACCCTTAATATGATTGGAGCTGTCCCCGATACTTGTCCGATTGGTCCCCCAGGGGGATACCCATATCTTGATGCATTAGATCAAGTGAAGGTACCTATGCAATTGTTCTACGCCTGTTTCCTCGTAAACCTCGTAAACTCCTCCCACAGTTGAAACCCAAACAGGACCCATCTTGAAGACAAATGAATGGTTGTGGGATGAACTTGGAGGTATATTCGCTTATCACATGTCCCTGATACTCCGGTTCGAATGCCCTTCACGTTCGCTTTGGCTCTCATCGAGGGAAGACTTTCACACACACGGCCTTGTTCGCAAAGAGGGTTCGCTGATGACCGGCGCCCGTGACAGTATCTGATATTGATTGTCCCTATTCGGTACATGTCTCGTTAAGAAATTCTTTCGACGCGTGGCTTTCGATCTAACAGGCCTCCATGTACTAGTCTTGAGGCGTTTAGTCCCTGTCGGCTCTCAATTCCACTCCCACTGCTTTGCGTTCAACCTCCGCAAGAACTAACCTCAGAATCTCCGTTTAAAGTCATGTTATTCAAGTAAGTACATTTCCCTCTCACTTGCTTCCTCCCCATTCATAGTCATCCCCCAATTCCCCTCCCTGTGCAGCACTTTGAAACAGTACATTGGACTCAAATATTGGATACTAATGCCTCGTCCTTGTCCATTCAGACCCGACTTCGGCCAGAATTCGGAACGCTTCCCTCCCCTCCCTCAGATCAACTCTGATAGCATAAGGCAGAAGGTGTTCACCCACCGCAGCTTTTATGCTCGGCCAACGCACATATTTGAAGACCAGCCGAACGATTTGGCTCCCGATAATGAGAAGTGAGTCGCCTTTTTATCTCCCCTACGTTTAGACGCGACATGCTTGCGACCCAATCGATCGGCGGGCATGTCTCACTTATACTTTTTGAAGGCTAGAACATCTCGGGGATACAGTGCTCAGTCTAGTTGTCACCGGGTTGATGTTTGAAGCATACCCGGGCCTCCATGTTGGGCCCTCTACAGTCAGTTTTGCTTCCATAGTTCGAGTAACCGTCGCTGACATGAGTACGGCAAAGAAAATCAGAGCTCATGTCGTTGGCAATTCCACTTTAGCAGACATGTCAGTACCAATCATCCACATCCTTCCGCCCGTCTGCTCCCCTTCAGCAACGGCATGCCTGGTCTAGCGACCCTGCCGAGGCCGAAGAGGCCTTTCATCTATCTTGCGTCCGATTTGTCCGTATCCACGGTTAATATGTTTACGTACCAGATCCATGAGGTATAGGCTCCCTTACCGCCTCCGCCTCCATAGAGCGCAAGCTATCACATTGCAAGCGTCCACAAATGTTCAAGGCGAGCAATTGCTCACGAGTACTCACGCCTTATTGCCATGGCTGACTAAATTTTGCCCCCCACTTTAGCCGACGTCTTCGAAGTGGGTCCCTTTGCATTTACCCATTGCGGGGTATATTACGATGCTTAATCCCGACTAACTGGGTCACCATTTATGCAGTCGTACGTCGGGGGCTTATACATGGACCAAGGCCTTGACGCTGTCAAAGCCTGGCTCAACCCATTGCTCTTTCCATACACAGAGGAAGCCTACAAGCTCGTCCGCGCACAGTATGGCTTGTCTCCCATGAATGGCATCCGACCCTCTATCCCTCGGCCTCCATCGCTCTCTAGCGCTTCATCAGGAAGTTCTTCACCTGACGGTGAGGACCGTAGCCAGTCGCCTAGCTCTCCTCGGGCTCTCGGCGACGATATAGACATGGAAGGGCAAGGCATTTCGCCTTCTTTGGCAATTGGGCACCTAGCGCTATTCAACCAGCAGCTCCAGAAGTGCAACCTCGACGTCGAGTGGGTCTACTCTGAGGAAGACGGCCCCGATCTAGAAACCCTTCTGCCAGAAACACCGGTTACTCCCGGCATCGGTATGAGCGGCCCAAGTGCGAACAGCAACAATAGTCCGGCTGTGAAGAAATCAACCACACCAATGTGGACCGTTAAGGCGATGGTTAACGGTGAGCTCTACGGCAGTGGGAAGGGGACCTCCAAGAAGGCTGCACGGCATGTCGCAGCGAAAGGGGGACTAGCACGTCTCGGCTTCAATATCTGGTGAGTTTCCCTTCCTCCGGGCTGGTCCCGAATTCCTTTGGAGTTTCTGTGTATGAGTCTGCGGTGCGCAGGTTGCACGCACACGCGTCGAAGTCTGGGTTTAGTCCCCATGACCTCTCGCAGCTATGCCTTGCTCGCCCTGAGCTTCACACGTTCCCATGATAGCGGGTGTACCTGAAGCTGTTGCCAACGTGCCTACATACAGCTACACCAGCTTCGCTATTAGGGTTTCCATTCTGGCTTTGATTAGCGACTACTCACCACTCGTCCGCCATTACCCAGACAAGCACGACTTTTCCAGACTCGCGCCGGCTTCTTGGCTGTGTTATTCTGCTTCCAATACAGATGCCATATGTTCAGGACAGCCTGCACTTGTGTGTAGACGCCGTGTCGAGAATTCGCTACAATGGAAGGATGAGAGAGAAAGGATTTCTGGGCGTTCGAGCCGCCCGGATGATTGATTGGGCGCGATCGCATTTGTGTGTGTATTTTCCTATAGTTTCACTCTTCTCCATCGCCATCATATCTTGTGATACCTACTATGCCGTCACCTTTTACTGAAACTTCTGTGTCCATCTACACTGCTTCCCGCGACTGTTTTGTGTACTTATATCTGATCCATATATACCTATTTATAAATGGTAAAAACAACGTTGCTCCAGACCCTCCGCTAATTGAGCTCCCTCTGAATTGTTTATGGGTCGGGGATATGTAATACGACCACCGGAGACGATGCGGCCGCCTCGCTTTCAGATCCTCATGCACGGCATCACTCGCGTTCGCTCACTCGGCGGTGTAAGTGTGAATATCGACAAAGATTCGGATAGCCTGTTTAGCGGAGGAATCCTGGTTGGGGTTAACATCTTCCCATAGGACGCGTCTCCAGTGAATGCTAATTAACCCGGTCCCAAGGCTCTAGAACTCTCGGGTGCGAAGTTGTCATTGATTGACTGGCATACCTTAGGCTGACAGAGTCAGCTTGCAGCGGCATCTAGGCTTAGACGGCGGACCGTTGAATATACGTACTGAGAATAAGTCTTCGCGACCACATGTAGTTCGACCGACGGAGGAAACCATATACAGGGGAATGACCCCTGTGTCCTAGTCCCACAAGGAATCATCACGCAAGGGCCGGCTACTACGCAGTGTGCAAGGAAGTATTCCTCGTAACAATCCACGCTAACTAGGGAACTACCTATCCAGCTATGACCAACCGAATGGCGACGTTGACGCACAGCTTTCAAAGCATCGCTGTGCAAGGGTGTGCGCGATGATAGGAACGATGCTGCCTCCAAAACTTATCATCAATCCGGATTCTGCAACGGCTCTGGGATAGGAATAGATATATGTTTGCGCCTCATCTTCCCTGTGATCAATTGTTATACCAAGGCCTCTACGGCCCCGCCTCGATGTGATCCCGCGTTACTGTATACTTGATCCACAACGGTGTCCCTCACTTCACTCAATGACCTAACACCACAAATATAAACGGTTTAGCCTGAGATCAACCCCTCCACCAGGAAAATACGATAGCCTTCTAGGTCTTAGCCAAAAGCTTTCAATTGATGCGTCTATATCGTTGGCATCGCTGAGTTTTCAAAATTTCCTGGTCACAGCTACTAGTATATATACACCATGTATGACGCTTGACGCATGTGCATGATGCATGAAGCTTTGAAACTCGAAACACTACGTCGCCCTGGCGGGAGGGTTATAAAATCTACTCCCGGGTTCGCAAGCGGGGAAAAGCAGTTTTCTCACTAGACAATCTCACAAATCGTCACATTCTACCTCCCAAGTCATCCGTTCTTACGCATCCTGTGTGCAGTCCGGCCCCAGGCACAGAGGATTCCCGAAGGGCCATAAGAAGCTTACACAAATCAACACTCCTTAAGGCTTCGACTCTCCCCTAAGGAGCTCCAGTGCAAAGGCGCCGGCTATCTTCGAAGGCAACGCTACCAACGAGGTAATCAACTTGTAGGGTAGGCACCAGCGATGGACATCAACCAGCTAAATCACCTAAGTTAACGTGAATAAAAGTCTGAATGGTATACCATCTACTTACGAGACACAGGGAGCGAAACTGCGCCTCGATTAGGAATCGTGCACGAATGAGGGACTCGTGGTCATCAATTCATTGGCAAACCGCATGGTCGTGGCGTCAGGAAGTCGTTTCTACGCCCATACGACGGTGATGCGTAAGCCGAGCTTGGGTTTTGCGTGCATGACCAGCGTGACGAGGGCGAATTGGGCCGAGCAGATACATCGACAAGAGGTTGAACGAGACTGGGGCTGGATTGGCACTGGCCCCTGTACGTTAACAGTTCCACGTGATCGGCTATTGAGCGGGAGAACAGGTTAACCATGCGGTCTCGGAGGTTAGTTGACATTAATACAGTTCCCATGTAAAGCTCCCCAGTTGCTCGATTCAGGATGGTAAACGGGCTTAACAACGGTTCATATATCATAATAAGATAAATTGGTAGCATGCACATAAACCAAATCTACTGAAGGAGCAAGCGGGTGGAGCGAATCCGTGTGATGAGATGCAAGGCGAAGGTTAATGGAAAGGTAAGGAGGGAGTCAGTATAAGAGCGGAAGGACAGGTAAGATTCAACGAGGTGCTCATAGAGCACCGGTCGAATAGAAGCGCCATGCAAAGTAAGCCCCTAAAAGACTGAGAGGAACGAAGTACATCGCGCTGATTGTTGGTAAGGACGCGTCACGTATCAAGGGACGTCGGGTGAATCGGGTTTACAGTAAGGGCAAGTTGAACACGTAGGAGAGCGGTTAGGGTTGGTGAGAGAACGTCAGAAAACTGCGGTGTTGGGACGAGGAGGTACACTTACTTGGAACCCTGCTGAACTGCTTTGTTCATCCGTTCTTGTTGAGCGGCCGCAGCACCGGATTTGAGTTCAGGCTCCTGTTAAGACAAAGATACGTTAACCGTGTGCTTATGTCGAACATTGGGGGGACGGTAGTATACTAATGGGTGTGGGGAGAAGGGGGTCGGATCGTAGGAAGAGGGAAAATGTCATTGAAGATGACGCTACGTAGCCGATGGAAGGAAGGAAAATGAGGACGTGTGACTTACATTTCCTTTCTCGAATTCACCGACCAACATGCTTGGGAGGAGGGCACGGGCCTCATCAGAGTGACCAACATCTTCAAAAGCTTCCGTTGCGTCCTGGCCTGGTACGGTACATGTTAGCTAAAGCCATGACTGGGTCACCGAAGCAAAAGAACGCCTCGTCGGGTAGTACGCCCGAGACCCGGTCGGGATAGAGGCAACCAAATGAAAAGTGGGGAAAGCTGCGAAATGAGGGCTCACCAGCTTCAGCTAGGATGACTTCGTCGCCACCAGGATGCTCGTCAAGGAACTTGGTGACATCGTATACTAAAAACGAGGCAGATAGTGAGGATGAACAAACGTCGTGAATTTGATTGGCTAGGGCGAAACCTACCCTTGCCATGGACGAGGACGTATAGAGAGTCTTTTGTTTTGTGTTGTCTGAGCTCTTCAACGGTGATACCTTGTGGTGGGGAGGCCATCTCGAATGTCAAAGACGGAGGATGTGAAGGTGGTGGATCAGAAATGAAAGAGATGGGAACCAACGCAAAAATAGGTGAACACGTCGTGCGATCCTTTAATAGCAGGGACCTATCGACGATTCCCACACTCACAGTCCTAGCCAAATCTACGTTGACAAAACAAACCCCGGATGCTCTATCACTGCGACGGAAACGGGTGGAGTGGGCGATGATGATGAGATCTTGAGACTCAAACCTGAGATACAATTCAAGTTGACATTTATTGCACGCAAAAATCAGAGAAATAGGCGAATGTATGGATAGGCATATGTGCTAGGTTTAGTACTCGAATGTCCATGGGATAATAACTACGACAAAAAAGTAGTTGGACATTCAAGCGTGGACGAGGCAACGAATCCATCTTCCACTTCGCTAGTTGAGGTAACGAAGGCACTGTGAGCCGTGTTCCTAGGCATGAGCGAGTGGGAGGCATAATTTCCAACAAAGAATTTGTGAGACTCAGGTAGCGATGATTATCGCAGTCACGTAACAATCAGACGAAGACATAACGGCAGAAGGGTGCAACGGGGTTGAGACAAGGAACAAGTCAAGTCGCGAAAATTTTCGTTACCAGTACATCGTCGGAGATTCAAATGTACGGGCCCGCGTTGGTAAACAGGCATCAATAACACAGTGCACCCACAGTCAGTTGAACGTTGTGATTTGGTCCCTTCATCCATCCACACACGTCTTTCGTCCTTTCCTCAAATCTCTTCAAACCCTCCACCTTTCCTTCTTCGCCAGTTTCGGGCCTGTCCGTCCGCTGTGCTCCCTCCCCGCCTTCCTATCGCCCGCCCGCTCAAGATGAACAGCGCTGACGAATCCTCTGACATCCTCGGAGGCAAAATCCTACAATCACCACCACCTCCAAGCTTTTGGTCAAGCCTTCCATTCAGTGTCCGGACATTCATTGCGCTGGCGTGTGGGCTGGGAATATACATCGTGTCAACCCACGCTTGGAGAGAGGTACTGAGATGGAGAGAGAAATCTTATAAGCTGTGTGTCTAACGAATTGTTTTTCTTGACATCAATGACTTAAACGCGTATACCGGTGCTTTATAGGGCAGTTCGGCGTAAACATGGCATACCCGACAATGATCATCGTCCCTTCAACGTCGCTTATGCTGCAGTGATGCGAGCACGACGGGAGCAGGAGAAAGCCAGCTCAAGACCAGCAATGCCCGCAACGCGCGGTGCAACGCAAGGTTCGTCATCAGCCGCGCAAGCCCAGGCTGTGTCGTTGCATGCGAATACACCCGATCAACAACAGAGCCTACCTTTTGGAATTCCAAGCTACGCCCAATCCCAACAACTAAACCCATCCTCTTCTTCGACGGCCAGACAACGACAAGGTGTGTTGCCATCTTCATCCCATTGTCCTTTTTGATCTAATTGAACTTCGCTGGCATTATCTCTTGTCTACGATTTTATCTAATCGCTTTGATCCTGTTCCTTTGTTCTATTGCCTGTCACTACGAACAGTGCCTTTAAGACACATGGATTCCTCATGGTCCGCTACTCCAGGCTTGCCGGGACGGTATCTCTCAGAAGGGATCTCATCAGCGCTTCCTAGCGGGCGACCTCGGTACGTCGCATCGATCCACGCCTCGTTGTCTTTCATTCAACTAACCTCATCCTTAATACGTTTGTTTTCCATGCCGTGCGTAGAACTGTATCATCAAATAGCGCCACGCTCTCAAATCCACGCGGCGCTTCGATCGGACTCGGAAATGATGATGCTGATCGTACCTCTAAACGTCTCGATATCAACGGCCAGACTGGCACTGCGTTCCCGAACGGACAACCTTCAAGGGTTCGCGGCTCTAAACGCGGACTAGATGACGATGTTGAAGGAATACAAGACGGTGATTACTATTACTATGATGATAGCGATGAAGCGTCTGGGCCTTCAAAGAGAAAAAGGGACAAGAGGGCACGAAAAGTTTCTCTGGAGAAGGGTCCCAATGGGCAACCTGTTCTCGTTGAGGACGACGACAATGACAATGACATGGTGGTAGACGAAGATGAAGGCGAGGGAGATGATGTGGTTGCCGATCTAAGGAGTATTGTTAGAGGGAAGAAACGTGATCGCGCAGAGGCTGGATCAACGTTCGGTGGCGATGACGACGAGAGCATGCCGGAGGAGGACGAGATTGTATCCACCACGGAGCGAAGAAGACGGAAGCGTCGGACGGTCAGCAAGAGGAAATCTGATGCCGCACTCTCCATCAGAGGCCAAAAACGCGATCGCGGTGATACAGATGATGAGGATATTGACGACTTCGACGAGGACGGCGATGACACACCTCTGAAGACTAAAAGAAAGCACACAAAGAAGCGAGGCAAGCGGGGCTCTCATGTGCATGAGCAGCTCGGCATCGTTCATTATGGAGGGTATGATGGCGGAAGTGGAAGCGACGTTAGCATGGATGGCAGTGGGGTGTCAAGTCATCCTAGCTGTAAAGGAAGGAAGGTTGGCGAGGAGTGGGAGAGTCATGGTGTTCAATATAAGGTTGGTATCAATGGGGAGAGGCTAAGGCGAGTTCTGATAAAACAAGAGAGAAGCAAGTTCCCTATGGTGTGTATTCTTTGGCATTCCCCGCTTTGTTTAGTTGTTCACTTCTCTTTCCTCAGCCCGCGGATTCGGAGCACCCCGATCGTGATGCTGGTGTGGAGATCTTCGTTGAGAAATGGCTTACGGATGCGGAATATAAAGTCACAAAATCCCAGCAATTGGCGGTATCCATAACACCGAGTTCGTCCACTGAACCTGAAACGCCTCGGCCTGAAGATGAGGAAGACAGCCAGAAGGTTAGTATTCACTCCATCTCTATTCTCTCAAATTTTCTTATCGTATCGCTTTTCCCTCAGACTCTTGAGGGACCTGCACCTCCCCCGGTTGGCAAAAATCTTCTCTACGAAGCTCCCGGCACGCCTAGTCAACGTCGTTATGCAGCACAATATCGTGGATATGACAATACCACCGTTTCACAAGATCCATTCCGTCAATCTGTAGCTACCAATGTTGGTTTACGCCCCAACTCTCGACGCATAGCCGTCGCCAACGCAAGAATTGCAACTCCTAACCAACGTTTACTCGGCACTCCTCCCGCAAGTCCTATATCCTTGACGGGATCAATGAATGGCAGTTTGGCCGACAGCACGAATATCAATGGTGGTTTGAACAATAGCACGTTGGGATATCGGGCATCCCCTATGCGGATGTATTCGAAATGGGAAAAGCAGGATATGGAGGCCGCAGCTATGAGGAAAGTTAGGGAGGCAGCTATGAAGAAGGAGGCAGAGAAGAAGGAGCGGGAGGCCAAGGAAAAGGCTCGTACGACCGTGGCCGCGCCTCCTCCAGTGGTCACCTTGACACCAGCTGCTCCCACGCCTGTACCCAGCTCGGCTGCACCAACTCCCTCTCCGTCCCCCTTCCCTTCTAGCAAACCTGAGTGTGACAAAGAGAAAGCTGCGGCTCCTGCTCCTGCGGCGACCAAACCACCCCCGTCGATTGGCTTCGGCTTCCCTCCCCCAGCTACATCCTCCTCTTCGTCGACATCGGCTCCGGCCCCCACTCCGGCTCCAGCTCCTCCCTCAACATTTGGCTCGGCTCCTCCACTTGGATCGACTGCTCCCGAAGTTGATAAAGCCAACGTCGGTCCAGCTCCCCCCGCCAATCCTTTCGCTGCTGCCTCCTCGAACAATGGGTCAGGCAGCGGTGTGTTTGCTTTCGGAAAGCCCTCTGCGCCAGTATCGACGTCCGCCACACCTTCAGCTCCTGCCCCGGCACCTCCATCTGCACCACCAGCATCCGGTAACTCAATGCCCAATTTCTTTTCGAAGCCCGCCGCGACCTCAACTACTCCTGCTGTCCCTAGTAAGCCTGCCGACTCGCCGCTGAAGTTCAGTTTCGGACCAACCAGCGGCTCCAATTCTACCCCTTCGACGACCACTACAACTACCAATGTTACTACTAACGCGTCGCAATTCGGTACCTTCCCATCATCTACAACCCCGTCTTCGAATAATAACCCAAGTCAAGCTTCTGGAGGTCCATTGTTTGGACGAGTTGGTGGTCAAGCTGCCAATCCTACGCCTGCTTCTCAGCCTTCGGCGCCCCCCTTGAAGTTCTCGTTCGGTGCACCTGCTGCTACCCCTGCCTTTGGCACTCCTTCTCCTGCTGCTCCAAGCCAACCCGCACCTATCTTTGGTGGTGGCTCCACAACTGCAAATGTCACAGGTCCGTCGGCTCCTTCGACCACGACGACTACGACTCCGAAGTTCTCTTTTGGCGTTGGTGCGACCAGCGCTCCTACATCAGCTGCTGCCTCGGGTGGTGCCAACAAGCCAGCAGCACCCACCCCAGCAGCGTTTGGTTTCCCCACCCCCAAGGATGCGACGGCACTGCCAACTGGTGGTTCGCAGTTCAACTTTGGAGGTGTCGGGAAGACGGAAGCTAGTAAACCGGCCTTCACCCTTGGACCCACAAATTCAAGTTCTTCATCACCTTTCGGTACCACTGGTATATTAAATTCCTCGCCGTTTGGCGCAAGTGCCAACAACGCGAGCTCGTCTACCGCTAATCCTCCCGCTCAACAAACAACTGAAGCTCCAAAGTCCGCCTTTACGGCCTTCGGAGCAAACAACGTTAACCCCTCTAATCCCTTCGGTTCGACGACTCCTGCTAGTGCTCCGTCTGCATTCGGCAATAACAATGTATTTGGGTCGACGCCCAGTAGTGACATGAACAAAGCACAGTCTGCGTTTGGTTCCTCCACGTCGTCCTCGACGCCTGCCACAGTGACAGATAACAAGCAGCCTGTTTTCTCATTCGGTGCCAAGTCCGCTTTCCCCTTCGGCCAGACTCAGACGTCATCGACCCCCACTGCTTCCGCCGATTCGACAAAGCCAACCGCTGCTTTTGGTGCTTCGTCGACGACGCCAGCCGCAGCGCCGACATCTTCCGGGTTCTCTTTTGGAAGCACATCAAATACAACGACGCCTTCGTCTGCTTTTGGATCCACTAGCACGCCATCTAATGGCAGTGCATTCACGTTCGGGAACACAAGCAATGGCACCACGGGTGCCTTCAAGTTCGGCGTGACACCGTCGACACCGAGCAAACAATGAGCGATTCATCTACATTTTCTTTGGATCACGGACAGAAGTTTACCACAGTTCACACCCAAAATTGCCTTGCCTTGCCCTTCGTATTCCTCGTAGAAGGCCTGAAATGTTGTTCTTTATCTTATATACTAGTCCTCAGTCAACACTTTTGTACACTATACCATCTTACATCACTTACCCACTTTCCGTTCCCTAGTCGCAATCAATTTTCTGGCTTGCTTTTGCACTCTGACTTCTCACACCTGGTTTGACTCCCTTAGCGACTCGAGTGATGGTAATCGGGTCAGTCGAGTATTCGGGATGATTCCGTATATCACTGGTATTCATTGACAATCGCGGCCGTAACTGTAGGTTATCTATGTCCGGCGAGAGAGCTAGGGTCAAGTAAGTTTTAACTCGCGAGAGTGACATGTCTACGATCTGGCTTTGTGGTTTGACCCATTCGATGGTCGAGTTTGAGTCTGCTCTAGGTAGCATGGCTGTCTTATCGCAGCATACATCCCTGGCCTGTCCGAGTGATTTGGAGCCAACGGCCTCATATTAGTCACTTTACAGGCGTTGCTGATCGATGCCGATACCGACGTCCAAGCATCTATTCAGACTGGAACCTCTTTCCAATTACATTTGAGGAAGCTTGCCTCGAGATAAAGTGGAGACTAGTTATGGCCTCTTCAATGTTTACGGACCAGTACTTGTCCAGTCCATCCCTACTCAGTGTCCTTGCGGCGCGCGTGCTCAAGTTTCGTTTTGTGTGATGCTGGTGCTTCGTTCGACTAGTACGGAACCTACAGCAAAGAAAGGAACACTTGAATCGCAATGAACCTACATGAAGCTAACTGCGGCAGCCACACTCTCTAATGGCAAGCGTTGGAAGTTCTGCTACGACCGTGAGCAGCAAGAGCATTTGCTGTCCCAGACTTTGGCTCTAGAGCAGGACCGCAAAGATGTCCTTGTGACGGCGTTGGACGAGTGGGTGGGTGGCTTTAGCCCCAACCAGATTATGGATATGAGGCTAAAGCCGATTCAGAGGGTTCTGACCTTTGGGCATTCACTTAGGCTTGCTTTCGTGTGTTCCACCGTGGTTGACAGACTAAACATGGATGTACAAGCATGCATGCGTCTACAATTTTGCTAGTACTAATCGCCACTTTGCTTGATATTCAACCTGATAGTGCATCATAATCCTCCCGGATTCTTCGTCATAAGAAAGATGAGTGATGAACTCATCCTCACGTAGGTCAGGACAACGCAGTCTTGTTATGGATCTGATCTCTGTTGAAGCCTGAGCATTCAGCCGTAACAGTCCTCTGTTAGACTGGCACCATACGGGGATCATGAAGGTGGCAGCCAACCCGCTAGATTCAGCGTAAATGCCCGAGAATTTACCCAGTGAACCATCCTTGGGAGATGTGACTGGAGGGATTCCAGTGGTTCGGGGCCACACAATATGCCAGTTGACAGCGCAGGAATGGAAGACACCATCAGGGCAATTCAGAGTTATCGTCCCCATAGTATTGCCGGTCCAGATGAAGAATTCGATACGAGGTTCGAAGCGCACATTGAAGCCCTGTGAAGGGTGTATTTGAGTTATGAACGGAAAGTTGAATTTGTCGGGTCCCTTATAGGTTTCGAATATAGGGTCGACTGGAACAAGCTGGTCGGCCACCCGATGACACGTGGCGGGTGCTAATTCTGGCAACTCAAATATGCGTGCCCCATTTCCATGAGCAACGATGAGATGGTTGTGTCGATCCACAACCAGCGATCCGCGGCAATCGAAACCCTATAAGAGCCATCAGCTAGCACACGGGCAACTCGAGTCATATTTACTTGGCGCTTAGGCGGGAATTTCATCATGGGTGTATGTAGTCGTTCTGATTGTTGGTAAAACCGGACATAGTAGGAGGTCCCTTCAGAACCTTGCATCGCAATACACCGGTCGTCCAAATAGAAGGGGTCTGGGTTGAGGCTCAGACTGAAGTGGTCAAGTTCGGTGGCGATGCCTAGCGAGGGATTGCACTGATAGATGGTGACATGAGAGGTATTCCTACGCAAAGTTACTTCGTACACATCCGACGGACGAGAGTGGTACTAACGTCAATTTCCTGGTGAGTCTGTCAACCTTTTTTTCGTATGTAGCCGTCGCGATGATAAGCTCGTCCGACGAGACGGGGAAGAAGCTCCACTGTTTGATTGGATGTTTGGACGAAGGCACCAAAGACCGGCATGACGATAGCGACTCGGTCTCGAAGTCATGTACCATCAGATTGTGGCCCGAGTCTTGCAGAATGACGAAGTAGCGGCCTCCAGGAAGAAGAACTGGGTTCAGGTCAACAGTGTCGAATATTCTTGAGGCAGAGAGTGACGTTTTCCTGCCGAGACCTCTGATATCGCGGTCCCGGGAAGCAAGGTGGATCGCTGTGCGTATACACTCGTCGACACCCATACTCTCCACAGCAAATTCGAGTCTTGGAATAGGTCGCACTTCGAAGATGTCGCGCAGCACCACCACCCAGATGGATCGATCGTAGACATGTCGAGCAAGATTTCTTGAGGTCTGTCGCTGAAGTTCAATTGTGACTCTCTGTAAGAAAATAATGGGACCACTTACTTGACGCAAGCTACAAAGGTCTTTCACCGACAGGTGCATGGATAACGCGTAAATCACGTCGTATGGCATATCCGCTAAGGTGATTCGAGGCGGCCAACGTACGCGACATAGGCGGTGTATGAAGGGGGAATTGGACCAGCTATAGCCAATCCTTGAGAGAAGCATCGGCAGTACGATTGCGAGAGCCAGACTCAGTACAGTGATGGGTATCGTCGACATGTCGGGCGGTATGAGAGCAAAGATATAGCGAAAACGGGCAGGCGCGACTTTAAGCTCCAAGCGCTAATTAATTCGGTTTTGAAGTGGAACCTGGGCCTAAACATTATTGACATCTTCCAACCCCAAGGGCTCGCCTGGCAACGTTTACCGACCGCTCACTCTTGGGCTTGAATTCCAGCTTCTAAGCTCCAGGCGCTGGAATTTAAAACTCGATGCACTACAGAAAGACACTTTTCAAGGTTTCAAATTCTAGTTCATACATACGGCCTACTATGGCTTGACTATATATGCTTTGTACACCATGTACGTCGACGTGTATATTCGTGACAATGTACTCATGATATCTGCTCTGAGTTCGCATTTGTGCATGCCTCTCATGCCAATATCCTCCACCTTTCTAACGGCGCGAGTGTGCAACTTGACCACCTTGTACACTAACACTTGCTTCTACGCGCCTTTACAATATCTTCTATCTGTAGATTCAATGGAGAATATACTTTACCAGGTTTGTCTCCAGACAAAATTGGAGACTACGGCACTGGCAACGTTGTGGCTGCCATTCTTCTTTATTTACGGCCCAGTTAATTTAATTTTCAGTGCTGGCGCCTGCCTTGGCTAGAGATAGCCCGTTCCGGGGACTGTTTCGTTACCTTGTGGAGCCTTGAGGCTGAGTCAGAGCCAGAGCCACGATTAGGTTTCCGGAGGGTTGAGTATTTATCGATGGCTGTCCACCGAGAAGAACCTACTTCTGTAGGTCCATGTTGGGGCAGTGTCCAATTAAAGATAGTGGGCCTCGATTGATTGTGCCATTATCAGATACTGACCCCAAAAATCCGCAGATGTTAGCTGGATGTATCACTCCCAATACTGCCCCGACAACAACTCCGGGCGACCTAGAGGGCTAGAGGCATCAGATAATCTGAGCGGCTTGCATACGCGAGGCAACTGGCAACTATATCTTATTCTTGTTATCAAAACCTTCTGTACTACAGTACATTCCTGCCCACGCTTCATCACTTCATTTGATTCACAAGATGGTGAAGCCTGCCAAACCATCCGCTGCCTCTGAGAAGCCCAGAGTGACCAGATCGAGGACCAAAGCAGCTGAGTCCACCATCCAGTCAGTCGCTACTAGGACTGCACCAGCATCGGGAAGCCGCTCTTCTTCTGCAACATCCAGCCTCACTAGTGATACAGAAAGCGACGAGGCTTTGACGGATGTGCCATCTAGCGAGGATGATAATGAAGATGGGGAATATGAAGAATCCGACTCAACCACTGGGACAGCAACACCCTCAGAGCCCATGCATAAGGCACAGGGGAAACTCAGAAAGGCTATTGCAGCCTGCAAGCGAATCCTTCAAGGTTTGACTTCTGATGGCAGTTTTGGCAGCAAAGGGGTGGATGACTTAGATGTGGTGATGGACTATGCCCAAGTACATCCTGTGGTACAGTTATTGCCATACCATCACTTTTCAACCCTTCTGAGATCTCATGTTAGTCTCTTCCATTCTCCAGGGTGCGTACAAAGCACCTCAAGTCCCTAGGTGTCACCAGAGGAGATATCAACCTCAACATGAAAGGTCTGGAGAAATTAGCAGCGACACGTACAGTCGAGGAGAGATTTGAGTGTAACCAAAGATATCTAGATCAGGCTGGTCTTTCCCATGTGAGTGGTGCATATACTGCTGACTGCACGCCAGTTGAGTGTTGAACATAGAAAGAGCGGCTGGCGGAATTCTATGGCGTTGACTTTATCTTTGAGTCTATGTTTAATCCTGGAACACGACACAAGGAAGCGCATCGGGAGATGGACCCCAAACTGGCACCTGAACTTCACATTAAGGATGTCAAGCGAGACCCAACTGCGAAGTTACAATTGAATGGCTATGTTGATCTAGTCACATTCATGGTCAAAACCGGTTCTCGTATTCAAGAACACGATGTGCGGAACCTACAGCAAATAATGGAGCACTCCAATGTAGTTCAAGGCACACTTGTCACAATAGAAGTCAAACGGCGAGACCGTGCCTTTGATGAGGAACATATAGCTGAGGCCGTAGCTCAAGCTATGTCCACCAGTGAAGTGTTGGAGTGAGTATATTCGCTCTACCAGTACCAAAAACCTTCCTGACAAATGACCATGATCATGTGTGCAGCCGGCGGAGGCAGCGATTTATACTTACGGATGGCAAGCGCTGGAAGTTTTGCATCTACGATCGCGAACAGAAGAAGTATTTCTTGTCCCAGACTTTGGATCTAGCGCAGGACCGCAAAGAGGTCATCCTGACAGCTTTGGACGAGTGGGTGAGTAGTTTTAGTCTAACATTAAGGATCATGAGGCTGACTAAAGCCAATAGACGTGGAACTCAGAGGAATCTAACCTTTGGGCATTTGCTTAGGCTTCGAAGGTTGATATGTAAGAGTACAAATGAATAGTGAACCATAGTGCATATAGAAGGATGTCTTCTGCTGTTCTTCGATATACTGATCACGGACGTGTATTCAAGCGTGCGGCTACATCTTTGCTAGTACTAATCGCCACTTTGCTTGATATTCAACCTGATAGTGCATCATAATCCTCCCGGATTCTTCGTCATAAGAAAGATGAGTGATGAACTCATCCTCACGTAGGTCAGGACAACGCAGTCTTGTTATGGATCTGATCTCCGTCGAAGCCTGAGTGTCCAGTCGTAGCAGCCCTCCGCTGGACTGGCACCGTACAGGGATCATAAAGGTGAGGGCCAAAGTTCGAAGTTCGGCGTAGATACCCGAGAATTTACCCAGCGAGCCAACCTTGGGGGATGTGACTGGAGGAACTTCAGCGGTCCAGGGCCACACAGCACGCCAATCGACAGCGCAGCTATGGAAGACACCATCAGGGCAATACAAAGATATCGTCCCCATAGTATTGCCGGTCCAGATGAAGAATTCGATACGAGGTTCGGAGCGCACATTGAAGCCCTGTGAAGGGGGTATTTGAGTTATGAACGGAAAGTTGAATTTGTCGGGTCCCTTATAGGTTTCGAATATAGGGTCGACTGGAACAAGCTGGTCAGCCACCCGATGACACGTGGCGGGTGCTAATTCTGGCAACTCAAATATGCGTGCCCCATTTCCATGAGCAACGATGAGATGGTTGTGTCGATCCACAACCAGCGATCCGCGGCAATCGAAACCCTATAAGAGCCATCAGCTAGCACACGGGCAACTCGAGTCATATTTACTTGGCGCTTAGGCGGGAATTTCATCATGGGTGTATGTAGTCGTTCTGATTGTTGGTAAAACCGGACATAGTAGGAGGTCCCTTCAGAACCTTGCATCGCAATACACCGGTCGTCCAAATAGAAGGGGTCTGGGTTGAGGCTTAGACTGAAGTGGTCAAGTTCGGTGGCGATGCCTAGCGAGGGATTGCACCGATAGATGGTGACATGAGAGGTATTCCTACGCAAAGTTACTTCGCACACATCCGAGGGACGAGAGTGGTACTAACGTCAATTTCCTGGTGAGTCTGTCAACCTTTTTTTCGTATGTAGCCGTCGCGATGATAAGCTCGTCCGACGAGACGGGGAAGAAGCTCCACTGTTTGATTGGATGTTTGGACGAAGGCACCAAAGACCGGCATGACGATAGCGACTCGGTCTCGAAGTCATGTACCATCAGATTGTGGCCCGAGTCTTGCAGAATGACGAAGTAGCGGCCTCCAGGAAGAAGAACTGGGTTCAGGTCAACAGTGTCGAATATTCTTGAGACGGAGAGTGACGTTTTCCTGCCGAGACCTCTGATATCGCGGTCCCGGGAAGCAAGGTGGATCGCTGTGCGTATACACTCGTCGACACCCATACTCTCCACAGCAAATTCGAGTCTTGGAATAGGTCGCACTTCGAAGATGTCGCGCAGCACCACCACCCAGATGGATCGATTGTAGACATGTCGAGTAAGATTTCTTGAGGTCTGTCGCTGAAGCTCAATTGTGACTCTCTGTAAGAAAATAATGGGACCACTTACTTGACGCAAGCTACAAAGGTCTTTCACCGACAGGTGCATGGATAACGCGTAAATCACGTCGTACGGCATGTCTGCTAAGGTGACTCGAGGCGGCCAAAGTACGCGACAGATGCGATGTATAAACGGGGAATCCGACCAGCTATAACCAATCTTCGAGAGAAGCATGGGAAGTACAATTGCGAGGGCGAGAGTCGCTACAGTAATGGGTATCGTCGACATGTCGGGCGGTGTGAGGGCGAAGACGTAGAGGAGCTTGCGACTTTAGCGCCAACTGATTCCTCCCGAACGTGGCGGATGAGCTTCAAAGTTGAACGTTCTGAACGTTGAACATACGTTGGGGCTGTATACCGACTCTCCGTCTCAGTACTTCTACTACAACTCAAGCATCGGCTTCGAAGCTCGAGGCAGATGCTGCAGAAAGAGTACCACCCGCTTTTCAATCTTTCATATTCTACGGCTCATGGCTTGATCATTTTCTGAACGGCCCGTACGTCGACTCGTGTTCGCTGAAGCTCAACGTCCAGCCTAATAGGAGGCGCTACTTCATCGCATAACAAGTCATGTTCTCTGCCCGAAGTTCGCCTTCGCGCAGGCCTCATATGTCTCCATCAATCGTGGCACCCTTCCAGCGCGATTATGCAACCTGATCACCCCCGTACGCTTAGACTCGCTACAAGGAGCACCTGGACCACATGCCGTTGATTGATTCTTGTCGAAACTGCGAGCGAACCCCCAACTCACCCCGAGTTCCAATTGACCGTCCATTATATGTAACCGCCACCTCGTTGTGGTTCATGGGGCCACGCATGTTCAATCCATCGGGAGCGACCAAATACCACCCTCTGTGTCGAAGCCTCTACACTCTGGATACAAATCATTCGACATACCTCCGAGTGTGAATGATATCCAGAGCTAGTATGTCAAAAAATTCATTCCATGGATCATTGGACCAGTTCTTAGGTCTGCATTCCGGGTTCGAGATCGCATTGTCCGTGTTCCAGTGGAATGCTCGTACTCACGCGTTTAACAGTTTCCATCCGTTCACGAGGGCGAATCTAACTCTTCGCATCCTCCCAAGTTGTTTTTCAAGCCACCCGGGAAGTTTTGTTGGCAAGAGTAAGGAGCGTATTGCTTACATGTGACATCCATCCGGAATCCCCTTCACTCCCTTATACCTAGTCGAAGTCATTGAATTGCTGCAAACTCCGGCGAAGTGTCATAGTCTTCACCGCGGCCCGTCGACCTGTCATGAGCCATGACCCAGCTCGAGCGGCCGAACGCGGTGCTCGGGCCCCGCAGAGCCTAAAACCGAGTTCAGCTTGCATCCCAAGCTCCAAGCTCCTTCTTTGCCTGCTGACGTCTGAAGACAAGAAGGAGGAGGACGAGAGAATTGCGTACACTATCTATGATTGGTGAGTCTGACTAGCCTACGCCATCCTTAAGACTTTGGATCATAGGGAAGCATTCTACAGGGACTTAAACCGTTTAAGTGCCTACGCGCTATGCGCTGACGTGGTACGTCAACATCTCCGAAACAATCGCTTGCGTGTTTCGCTCCCCCAAAATCTGCTCTGGTACGATCCATGGGGCTATACTTAGATTCTCCTGGTTCACCGCAAGTGGTGCGTCCGTGGTTTGACGGAACGAGATCCATGGATATAGGACAGTGATTATACCCATTTGCTTCGCCTCCTCGTTCCGTCCTGAAGAAAAGCCACCTTTTCGCCGGTCTATGTATAAGTACATATGTACGTCACAAGCTCGCCCTTTACTTAGGGATGTCGGCACGTTGGATAGTCGTGTTATACGCCCGGCGAAGGGGGGATAATTAAAATTGGCTTGTGCAACGTTAACGAGGGATACCAGCCGAAGCGCTCAGTCATTTCTCGTCGCGGAGGGTTTCTAAACCCTGTACTAGGGTCGGCGAGTACTGCGACTTCATGCCCTGACTGGCCCGCGCCACCGAGGCATGTTATTAGAATGAGCTCATATATAGTCAAACTGACCGTTCTTGTCAGCAGCGTTGTCGATTTTGAATCAGTAAGCATCCTTGGCACGTTGTCAGCGCAAGTAGTATGTAGCTATCCCTACCTACACAAAAGCGAGGCAGACAAGAGTCGTACCGTTGTGTATATGGCGTCGTCGGTTTATTCGTATTTTTACCCTGCCCCACGTTCGAGGCGAGTCAAAATAAATAGAAAGCCCTTCCGTTTCTCCGAGGTCGCGTGGCCCGAACTTCACACAGATTAGCGATGTGCTAATACATGGAAAGGCCGATAATTATCGGAAAAGGACGCACGTTCATAGTTTCGGACAACATGCAGTAGGTAGTTCTGGGAATAGGGACAATATATTCCTAGCAAAGCAGAATACATACCAGTATCCGGAAGCTGGGAAAATAACAATGGCGACTGAATGGCCTGACTTGGGGGAATGTGTCATAGATACCCGAAATGGAACGAGAAAGCAGCGACATGCCGAATGATCCGCGCGGTTTTCCAGGTTTAGTCATCTCTTTCTCGTTCTCATTCCTCCTCCTGCCAAAATGACACGACCATATCCTGCTCGGTAAGCCTCCCTCCCTCCTCCTATACTTGTACCACCATCTTACAAGGCTCACCGTTTCACGATTCTTCATGATACACGATTCTGCTTTGCAAAATCGTCGAATTGTCATGCCTCGTGTCCAATACAGATCTACCTCGTTGGCCATCACCCTTGTCGGGTCCATAGCCAACCTCATACTCGCCGTACAGGTTGTTGCGGTTTATAGGGCCCTCAAATGGGAGCCAGAGTCTGAATGGGAGAGTTCAGGATGGCGGGTTAACGGTGTCAAGATTGTACTCGGGTTAATGTCGAGCTACTTCGCCGCAACCGCCGCAATTTGTGGGATCGGCTTTTGGGGGACATTGAAGGTGGGTATCTCGGTCCTTTCTCAGCTTCTGGAGCTGTCCAGAGCTACTTCGCCATCGTGCCACGAAAAGTAACTGACGTTGGGACGATAGAACAAATCTGCTTACGTGCGGCTCTACCGCGATTACTCCATTGCCGATTTTTCATTCTGCACATTCTTTACACTTGTCGGAACGTATACCGCTTTCCGACCTTTTGTCAGAACGGGCGTTTGCGAGGAGCTCTCTCGTCAGCCAGAGCTCATGCGAGACATGGCAGAAATGGGCTTGAACTTGGAGAACTGCGAGCTCTGGTTCGAGAGAGCTGTCCTTGTAGCCGTTGCCGTGATGTTTGTGACTATCATCATCCGAGTACGTCTCTTGTCCTGTCTACGTGCTCTCATGACTGACATTATTGCATCCCAGTTGCACTTCTTGATTGCAATCTCCAACTTCTACTCGCACTTATCGCGTTACCATCAACGTGCCTGTAGTCTACCCACTCATTGTCATTCGCTACCCCATTCGCACTCCCATGGTCACACTCGCTCGACCTCCAGATCTTCGGATAACCAACGCATCCTGTTACTGCCTCGCTCGGCCACGCTTCCGTTGTCCATAGATACCTCCATGGCTTCAACCTCATCCCCCGTGTCTTCAAGCGGTGCTGTGTCCCCAACGGACAGTACTCTTGTTTACGCCCCCATACCGTTATCTATGCTCTCGCCGCAGCAGGCTCAGGAGCTGCGTGCCAGCGCAGCAGAGGCTTGGGTAACACGCTCGGAGCCCGAACAAGACAGGTCCAGGGGCCATAGACATCGACATGCGCATCATCAACACCACGTCTCCGCTGACTCCAGCCGAAGCCAAGGAACGGGACGAATCAGTTTACCCATTCAAGAGAACGAACCCTTGTTACCCAAATATAACGACCTCAAGGGATAGAGCTGTTATTTTTGGGCAATTACATACAGTTTCTTTGGATTGGGTTTGATGTATATCATAGCGTTCCTTTTCTTTTCTTTCTCCTTCATCTTCCAAATTTCCCTATATTTTTACAAGGCTTCTGCAAACTCAAGTCCAATGAAGTATTTATTACCTTTCATTGTCTTATGGAAGTTGTAATGTTATTGTACTGCGATTGCCTGCCTCCACGACGCTGGTCGGCATCGGGGTAACCATTCAACGCGTCACTACCACATCACTACCTCACTACCGTACTTCCGTCTTCTATCCACATTTACATCCGTATCCTCACGCATCACCGCCCGACCGGCACATCAATTATCACTTCTATCCCTTACCAATTCCAACTTGATACAAATCCCGATTGTTATCACTTAGTCATTCTTTCTTTTTCCCTTTAATTATTATAACCACGAGTTGTGTGGGCGTGGCCACCTCAGCATTAGCTCCAATTCGGAACTGCATTCTGTAAACACATCCCCGTAAATACCGAGACTGCCCAAGTGAACGGAGGCGTGGAGCCGGTAGGGGAACAGTTCTTAAGCGCTCGTTCGGAACGGCCAAGAACCCTAGGGGAGAGTAGGCTTGACTTCCGATTTACTCATTCACCGACACGAACGATGGTCCTCGAACCGAAACGTTATGCCGACAACAAGGAAGTACGCCAGTCCTACAGACCAAAAAGCAATGTAATGCAACGTATCCCCTTGCCTTCTTCAACCCCCCACTCACAAAAGATCTCTTAATAGCTCATGTCACCTGGTCTTAAACGCGCTAGAGAACCATTCCGCTTCAGAAACGCGCTTACAGGTGTCATCCTAGGCGGATTCGCAGTTGGCGTATGGGCGTATTCGATAAGTGCAGTCAAGCAAGACGTGTTTGATGATATTGACGATGAAGCGCGTGAGTTGGCGAAGACTGGGAAATCATCGGGCGTAGTTAGTTTGGAGGATGCGCAGAAGGAGAGTGTGGACGTTGGTGGTGGCGTGCCTGCGACGAGTCAAACCATAGTGTCTTCCCCTCCATCACCGATGACGGACGCTGCATCAAGTATCCCTTCGACGATCGTCACTGCTCCGCAAGTACCCCTACCTCAAGTATCTTCTGGAGTCCCGAGAGGGATATTAGCCAAATACTTGAATCAGAAGTATCCTTGGATACTCGACCCGAAGCGAAAAACATTGGTTTGGGGTGCTCCTCCCTTGAATTGATTCCGCCGCCGTCTCGACTCGCTTTTCAGATCTCCGACTAGTCGTATATCTATGATTTCAAAAGTATTACAAGGAATATATTCCGATGGGTGGAAATCCCGGGTATAACCATGCAAAGCCAATAGATAGCAGTTCGATAGCAAAGAACACAGCTAATTAACATATAAACCCACGTCTTCAGTTTTCCATACAAGTCAACCTCAACCCCCTCAACTCAACCCCCAAACGCCAGCTTTGCGTACACCTTCCACCAATGCATCAACATTCCCCAACATCGTACCCAACAACTCCTTTTTCTCCTTTGTACTCTTCGTTCGATCCTTGTCGAGGGTTGCATCTCCAGGCCGACGAACGGCTTTAACCGGACTGGCAGAGTAGGACTCATTCCCGGGCCCACTCTCCACACTGCTGGTGCTAGAGTCTATACGGGAGGACGGACGCGACAGGCTTTTGCTCGGGAAGTGACGGGAACCCGGGCTTGCCCCTAGAGAGGGTGGCCTCACCCCCAGATTTGACACTTGCACTTTCTTTGGACTCATAGGCACAAAGTCCACATCCTTCCGTAACATTAAGAGAGGCCTTGGCTTAGGCTGTCTTGAAATGCCACTAGTAGGTGTCGTGGTGATCGTGGGTGAAGGACCTAAAGTCGAACGAAGAACCGAAGACTTCTCAGGCGAGGAAGACAGGGAAGGCGCCACCGAGGATGCTGCCGTAGACGAAGTGGCCACAGATGAAGTCGAGGAGAACGAAGACGCGGAACTCGATGATACTGATCGAGACGAGGCACCGGACAATGAGTTGAAGGCGTATGTCGATGAGCCATACGCTGAGATCGGGTTCGATGGCGTAGGGAAAGTAAAGGGCTTTTCCTGCCGGTGAGGGGTAGCTGGTGCGGTAGGAGGTAGGTTAGGTTCCCAGGTTGAAAGATCTTGATCACCAACTGAGGGTTTTGTTTCGTCGAGGAGGTAGAAATACAGGAATTCCAGACATTTCATTCTGTATTCAAACATCAGCACGTTTCCAAAGCCTAGCATGGTGCTTCTAACACACCTGACTTCTCGAGGCGTTCCAGCGCGCTTGAGTATCTTAACAATAACTTGAAGTCCACCAACCTCTTCGAAGGCGCGTAAGGCTGCCGTCGAATCTACCAATATACAAAGAAGGGTGTCGATAACGAGGGAGGAGAGAGGCGCTGGAGTTGTGGTTTCTCGGGTTGTTGATGGTGGGCTGATGGATGGAATGTGACGCGAAGCTAGAAGCAAATCTAGAAGTATCTGTTCACAGACGGGCGATCAGGGATGCGTAGACGAATGAGCTGGCATTGGGCCATACCTCAAGAGCATACTTCCGTCCCAGGAAGCTCTTGCTTTGGGCGTGATTGAGCGAAATTCCTTGAATTATAGATAGAGCGAGAGACAGATAATATGCAAGGGCATTCGTTTCCTTGTCCACTGAACCGGCTGGTGAGACCGTAAACAGGTGAACAACTCGCAGACGAATTGGGTTACTCACATTCTCTGCCGCTTGATGCGTCTAGCCGCGGTGTAGAGACAGCTATCCAGTGTAATAACCTTAATGGCACTAGTACGTTCGCTCATCATTCCGGCCGTTCTGGCGCACATTAATACATTGGGACTCACCATTACACTCAAACGTATACTGGTACGCCCAGAAATCAAGGTTTTCATCGCCTTTAAGGCAGACATGAGCGATTATACGCTCCAAGGATGATATCGCGGCATGAATGCGGCGGTCAGAGGATCTAGGTGACAAAAGCTAACCATATGGTTCAGATTCCATCAACTCCCGTGTACGCCATAGGCGCTCGTACCTCGTCCAGAATGTCTTGAAGTTCTCCGGGAGATGGTGTCGAAGATTCCATGTCGTGATGAGGAAGAAGAGTAGATAGAGATCGTCGGCACAAAAGAGGGTGGGTTGCAGGAGAGGTTGAGTGGCGGCGCCCTATTTTATGTAAAACCACAGAGTTCGAACATTGGCCCACTCTTGAGGCATCCCTGCTTGCATCTATTAGGTTCAGAAGCCGTACGCGTCTACCACGTGATCGCATCCATTCCGCAGGTTCATTGGTGGCAAACCCCACAAAAACACGTATTTATAGTGATGTAGAGTAGTATACAGTTTAATGTATTTGAAGGGTGAGACCGCAAATTGTAATACAAACCAAGACACAGAAAGGGTTAGGGAATAATAACGTGGCGAGGATGGGGGGAATCGGAATCACTAGCTGACTTGGTGGGGAAGGGGGAAACCAACGTGAGAGAGAATCAAAATGAGCTCCATGCGAGACAAGTTCTTGTGCACGAGAGATCGTCGTTGATGGCCCCTGTGAAGAAAAGCGGAATAAATACCAATGTCAAGAAGCGATCAGAAACAGTTCTTCTGGTTAAGCTAGTCGTTCCGAGAGTTCGCCTCCATGAGCCCAATGGCAAAAAGGTAACTCATTGAGCGCCAACTACGCCAGTGGCTATTGATACGTTCTCGCCGTAGGGTAGCTCAGGTGACTTGAAGTCTGCACGTTCTTTGTTGAACACGTTGGGGTTCTCAGACGCTGGAGTGAGAGGAAGACCAGGTATTGCAGGTATTGAGGCTACCCCGTTATCGGCGGCCTTCAAAGGTTCTTGATCCGTTGTATGCGACGATCTAATAACAAAGCTGGATGAAGACAAAGGAAGGAATCGTCGGATGTCATGAAACCAACCGTCGCTTCTTGTTGGGCATATCTGGTGAAGTATTGCTCGACTTGCCCTAGGCATCAACGAGGGTAATGGGAATCAGCGCCCACAAGCTGGAGGGTGCGGCAAAGCTCACCTTAACACGCTTTTGTGGTTTGGGTTGACGTTCACCCGGGTCATACACATTGTCTGGTAGCGCAGAACTGACAAAGCGTGACTATCTGACCATGTTCTAAAGCAAAGTGACCTACCTTTTAATATGCCGAACTACGATTCCCATTTTACGTTCGTCATACTTCTCCCACATCTTCACGAGCTTAGTGAATTCAGTGGTCGGGAAAGATATATCCAATCGTCTTGGCCCCGTGGTTCCCGCTACATACCATGAGCGACGTCCAGGGTAGGTGCGAACGGTGACATACGAGGTTTAGGTTCAATGGCAAGGCCGATGTAGAAAGTAGATGAATAGACAGGTCCAGCACCTTCCTTGCCTTCGATGTCTTCTCGTTTCCTCTTCTTGATAGCTTCGGATATATCGCCCTGGGCAACGGCACGAATTTCTGCTTCCGATATGCAAAAACAGGTCTGTTCAAAGCCTTTGATAAAAGGATGTGCAAGAATAAGCGAATCGACATGTTCTAGTTTCATGACCAACTGTCGTATTCGAGACTCAACGGTACCAGACCTACGCGCAACCCTAGCATGAGCGGTAACTGACACAAATGCAGATGATTCTTACCATTTGATCTGTAGGTCAGGATCGCCTGTCGAAGCAATGACTTGGAGATAATAGCGGTATTTGTGGAAGAAATCGTGTTTTGTAAACAGTTCTGACCATGTAGCAGAGCCAACCATCACTCGGTCGACAATTTCCGCAGCTACAACAATAAACTGAATAAACAAGCAGCCAAAAAAGTGAAGAGTTGCACCTTTCTTGAATTCTTCGGTCATGATCATTTGTGTTGAAGCTGTGACATTGTGAGTCGAACACATAGCGGGGTAGGCGGGGGTAATGATGGGCATTCGATGTAGTCGGTCAGCGGGGTACAACTAAAAGGCGTTAGCCCGATGAAGAGTAGACTAGGACGCTGGATATACCTTGGGATTCCATACTCTGACTTGTAATGGACCTTCTTCTATCTGCTTCAATAGTACCGGCTGCGGCCATGTCCTACCAATCCGTCAGTCAATCCGGCGGGGGAAAGCAGACGACGTGGCGATACCATTGATACATGATGATGAAAAAACGGCTGACAATTGCACCAGCGAGCGCGTTGGGATAGAGCTGACATATACGGGCAACAAGAATAGCCCATGCAACACCACCCAAGAACCCGTTGACATTGGAGTAAATGGCTCTTCCTAAGACGAATGAGCCCGAAAATTAGTCAGAAAGAGCAGATGACTCACTTTGAGCCCAAAGTTTAATACACCGCAGCGCGTCACGGAAGACTTGCACGTTCGGTACAAGTCGCAGTATCTCCTCTTGAACTCGACAACCTGAAACGTATTGAGAAACCACATCGCGCGTTCGGCATGTAAAGGGCGACATTCACTCACCCCCCAAACTTCGCACACACCGTTCGTCTAGATTCCGCAATAAATTATCGTCTTGTAATGATAAGTCATCCGGTATTGTTGACAGTGTCAGCCGTGCCATCAGAAAATCCAATGGAATGCCAGATATTTTCGTTTTTACGATGGGTACGTACGCCTCGGGGACACCCTATATATATATCAACCGGTGGAGGGTTAGTGGAAGCGAACACGACTAGGGGGAGAAAGCTAGTTGAGAACGCACAGAAACTTCCGCCGCACCATCCATATCTCGAAGCATAGGTTCAAACACCTCAAAGAAGTCCTCTCGCGAAACGTGTTTGGGGACGACGCATAGAGTATCAATATCGGACCCAGGACCATGAACGCCTAATCGGTAAGAGCCAAACGTGAAGATCTTGCCTCCCGCTGCCTGTGCGGCGGCCTCCGATAGGCCACGAGCGATGCCAATGTCGTAAACGAATTTTTTGACTAGAGCGGCAACACGTCCTAGGACAATTTCCCTATGGTCGACGACAAGCCAGAGTATCAGTATCTTTGCATGAATAACTTCCAGGAGACTGCGCCCAGGATTCAAGAGAGTAGGGGACGGTTTCGAAGCTACTTTGTGACTAGTAACATGGAAGCGAGAGCCGTGTATGGTGGTCCGAGAATCTCGACGGAAGCGACAAGGAGGGAACGACCGCAACAGCGAGCACAGAGGTACACACACCTTGTCCGTGCCTCCTCCTCGCTCTCAAATGTATTTTGACGTCTGAGCTCATCCATCAGGGTAACAGTGACCTCCTTCTCCCTGTCTGAGGACTCGCTTTGTGATATTGGCGGTGTAACACCTAGATATCTACAGAGCAGTCTGAGTCACCGACTCCTATGACTATGAGCGAGGAGAGCATACCCTTTGTCGGTCGCCATGACGGTCAGCAAGCGTAGCAGAAGTGAGTTGGTGGTAAAAAGTCTATGTGAGACGAAGGGGTCGGATTCACAAAGGTGTTAGAGTTATGGACAGAACACAGCTTAGTCAGCACAAAAGATTCCAAGCCACACTCTGGTTCAAGTTAGTAGAGTGAGCTGACTGGCTCCGACTTGACGAACGCTGCATCCCCATATACATAGCTTAGCATGCGAGCCAACTTCGGAGATGCTTTGTCCTATATTCTTGTCTCACGTCGCCGTTCCAGGTGCGTCTGATTGATGATGAACACGGCCAATTGAAGCCTCTTGAACTTTGCATAATAAGCGTCGTGAGGCCGCCATCGCTGCCGAGCTCTTCAAACAAAGCATCTACGTGCTGATCCCACAATGTCAGACTAGACTCAACCGACAAGGCACGCCCCGGTCAAGGAACAGCACACCAATGAAAGCTAGAATGATATGTACAATGTACATAGGAACCGAACAGAGCTCGATAGAAAGACCCTGTCACAATACTGAAATAGTGGATCGTATGAATGATTCCGAGTTCTCTAGAAGGTATAAGGCTAACATAACCGCCGACTTGGCGCGGAGCGCCATCAGCGTTCACGTCGTCTAGAGGCCGAGCGACTGCGAAAGAACCAAATCAAGCCCACGACCGCTACCAAACCTACGACAACGGCGATCACAATCCCAGCAATAGCGCCTCCGCTAAGTCCGCCAGATCCCTCATGTCCAACATCACCGCCAGGAATCCCCTTGATAGGCCAGAACGCACCACCGTCCGGAGGTATAACGCAAGTCAACCCATCGCCGTCCGGTATATTTGTAAAATTGGGCTGGATTTGCGAATCTATGGTAGTATTGGTATCGATGATGAAAGGCTGTGGTTCGGGGGTTGTGGACTCTTGACTACAATTTGGACCAGGCATCCCGATGAACGAGGTGTTCCCAACAAGGGTGTTGCCTTGTACAGTGAAGTTACGCGCCGAGCTAATTGCCATGGCATAACTAAACGCGCCAGTGAAGGTATTATTTTCGACTATCCCGGAGTTCGAGTTGTTCGCTCCGTAACGATCGCCGAACCATGTACGGGGACCAATGGCTATACCTATCCTGCGGGACCGTCAGCAACAGAATCTCAAAAAGGTGCAGCAAAGGACACACTTGATGATGGCGTTGTTAATATTTGTACCTTTGTCAGCGCTGGGGTCGGGGTTCTGCGCAAATGGTCCCGAAATTACGTTCCCTCTGACTGTGGTAGCGGTGTAGTCGCCCGAATACGGAGCGTAATCCACCATGTTGATCCCACCCAACAGCGTTCGCTATACAACACCAAGTCAGCTCATCACGGAACACGTCCAAGCACAAATGAAGAATACGTTTTCCACCCGAATTGTATTATTCTCAACCAACGTCCCAGGGGAACCGAACAACACAATGCCGCCATCGGTAGCATCCACTATCGTATTGTTGCAAACGAAGCTGTTGGCACAGCTCATACTAATCCCATCAGCCCAATCTTGAAAATCATCCGTCCCGCATGGACCAATGTCGTTATGTTGTACCGTAACATTGTTGCAATTCAGACTGCCTTCAGCAACATGTAAACATGACCAACTTCTCGTGTTGTACGAACTGACGTATTCGATTAGTTGGTTAGAAGTTGGCCCACCCATCTCGATTGAGGCACCTCCGACGGTGGGCGGCGCATTATTACGGGTCCCGTTTATCTAGGAAAGAATGATTCATCAATGATTATGCAGCGGTGACGTCGAGGTGAAAGATAAGGGTACTTGGATGTTCCTGAGTCTAGCGCCGGAACAGTCTAGACAGGTTCCATCGACGGCGGTTGTGTGGCCAGTTCCATTTGCTACGGGGCCATTCACGACGAGGGTGGCCCGCTCATCTCCAAACGGATAGCCAAGGGTGCTGATTTCTTGATTCGGTGCCGCGAAGAATAGAGGTGTCAAAATCAAGTACTCTTTACTGGGACAAAGACGTAGGGTGAAGCCTGGGCCAGATGAATTCAACAAAACATTTAGGCGGTCTGTGATTGTATTCGCGGGGTCAGGAGGGACACAATCAGCGTTGCCGTCGTCACTAAAAACACCGTTAGAGGAATGGATGTGACTAGTAGCAGCGATACGCACCTCATTCAGTGCTCATGAGCTGATGGCACAATAGGGATGAAGGAGGGAAGGGAAGCACAGTCAGAAGGCATGTATCAGCAAGCTGATATGCCGCACGTTGGCCATGTGCCCGAGAGGCTCCTTACGGCCATCTTTATGCCATCCAACCATAGCGATAAGTGTATGTGAAAGGATATGGCGATACATGCCCGGAAGGAAGGCTCATTTCAGAGGAATTTCATGCCATGTCACACAGCCTGACGCAATGTCTGCATCCCACGGCACACTGGCAGAAGTGCTTTCTATTAGCGCATGAACATATCCTGGAATTCTACCAGATGTGCAGACGAGATTGTTTTGAATGGCTATTTCTCCTTGCGCAACAAACATCTTGTGTCTTTAAGCATCCTTGCCCTACCCGCAGGATAAGCCATTTGAATGCAAAGGTCATATGGACGCATACCTTAATCAAAGAGTAGAGAGCGTATGTCGTTCCGAGCATACCAGCGGTGAAAGCGGTGTAGTACGTCCCTAAAGAGAGTTGAGTGAGTGGTGTACCGACAGCGAGTATGGGTGAGATTCTAACCCATGTACAGGTTCGAACGAGGGAGGCGGTAGAAGATCTTCCTGTGGTCATTCTGTGAAAGGCTTTAGGGCTATGTTCGGAAGGCTAATAAACATTGAAAACATACCTGAAGAAGTCTCTGCTTCTCCAAGACGTGGTTGGGTTCTGGAAGGAGATTTAGGCGAGAAAACTGTGGATCGAGCAAACGAGCTCACTGTTGTAGAGTCCGCTGAGCATGATTGAGGAAGACGAGTTGGTAGTGTTGGTGGTGGTGGTGGATGGAACGGACGTTTGCGGAGTTTATTTGGATGTGCTTTCCAGACCGGCGGCATCCGCAAGCGACGGCCCAGATCCCTTTCCCTTATCCTCGTCATGTCCAACGAAAGAATTCGCGTCAGAGTATGTCAGTGCGCTCAACCAAGTCTCAGCCAGCCCTTCAACCTTCATCATATTAGGGCTTGAGCATTTTCCGTCCAATAATCTACGGAAATACGGCGACTGTCTTGACGCCCAAAGAGCGTGAATCTCTCGCCTCGCCTGACCACACGCATAAATGGACCGTCGCTGTACGGAGTGCTGCATCACCTCCTGGCTCAGACGTCGTCGGGGGCGCGGATGACTTGGGATACTTCATAAAACGTGTCGTGTTCAAACTGCATGATACGTATCCCAACCCTTCGCGTAGTGCGTCGCATAATCGCATGCGATGAGCCATTGATTGAACCGCAATCTAATTAGCTATTGACAAACCACCGTTCGAGGTCTCAGAAACTGGGTGCGTTTCAACTGCTTGTTGTGCTGCGCCAATCCTCACAAGGGGCAGCTAGATGGGGGGAATTCGAAATTCAAATCCGTATCACTTTCATCCCCGAATCCGGAGAGAAAGCCATAACGCTCTACCATCACCTCAAGCTACACCCATGGACTGCTACCGGGGAACCTGAAATCCCTCCTCTCGACGTGGCGATCAAGTTGGGGCCCGTACACTCATGGCAATATGACGAAATCGTCTTCAACGATCCATTCCAGAACTTTCTCACTATATTGACTAACCATCCGCCAACACCGCTTCCAAAAGGTAGTAAGAAGCCTATTCCATTCCATACATCGAATCCAGCGTCTTTGGAAGCGTCGAAGGGCGGCACGCCAGAATTCACGAATCAGATGGAGAAGGAAGAAGCCGATCGACTTGACGTTGCGAAAAAGGAAGTGTCAGCGCAACAGGATGCGATGAGGGCGATGATATTGGAGAAAGAAAAGGAATTGGAGCGTTTACAAGCACAGTTGGGTGATACTTAGGTTCCACAGTACTTTTTTCTGTATCGTCTTTGGTTTGAATCACGAAACTCTCGTCACCCCATTTGCAGACCGTCATGGTTATATGGGAATCCCTGGGAGCATTGACACGGCCCTGTGAACACCGTCATCCAACCAAGCTGTAAGTACACGATTACTCAGCCTACCAACCACTTCCGATACCACCACCACCTCCAGCGGAATTAGCACAGGGAGCACCGTCGACATGGCCTCAAGCACTGTGGTGACATTATCCTCGGGTCAGTCCTATGCACAAGACGATCATGATGATAATGTCACGGTTGACTCAACTAACCGACGGTGCCCTGGTATATAGGCTATACCATGCCCGTATTAGGCTTTGGTGTATATCTGAATGACAACGCCAAACCCTCCGTTCTCGAGGCATTCAAGGCAGGATACAGGTACACCAAACACTACTATAAACCTGACTTGTCGCTGACTTAGTTATTGCTGATTGCTTGCAATAAAGGCATGTCGACTCTGCTCAATATTATCGCAACGAAGGAGATGTTGGTGCTGCAGTTAAAGAGTCTGGTCTGCCCAGGGATGAAGTATTCATCAGTGAGTAATATTTCCGTGTCTTTCCCAACGCCTCCTCAGAATCTACTCGAGCGTTTACTATCCCTTGTATCGCATTTCGTAGCATCCAAAGTCTACAGCACAACCCACGGCTATGAAAGCACCCGATCTGGAATAGATGAATCACTCAAGGCGTTTGGCTTTGGTCAGTGTTATACAACGATCAATCGCTCCCGAGATACTCTCTAAAATGGCAGCAAAAGATTACATCGATCTATTCCTCATCCACGACCCACTATCCGGTACGAAACTTCGGTTGGAGACCTGGAAGGCTATCCTTGAAGCAAGGGATGCTGGCAAAATTCGAAGCGTCGGTGTGTCTAATTAGTACGCAAAATCCTTTAGTAATGGGATCTGCCTTGTGCACGCGTTGCTAAGGAGAGGGTTATCTAGCTCTGTAAAACACCTGGAAGAAATCAGGGAGGCTGGTTTGGAGATGCCTGCTGTGAATCAGATCGAGGTGAGTCTGCAATCCCTCTCTAGTTGTTTCGTCCTTGGCACTAACGATTGGTGCCCCTCCGATAGTTACATCCTTTCTGTCAGCAAAAGCCCATCGTGGAATATTGCAACAAGCATAACATCATCGTGCAAGCTTACTGCCCCATCCTCCGTGGTAAATTGGGTGATGAGACCATCCAGTCAATCGCAAAGAAGGTACTGCCCAGATGAAACTAGGTCGCGACCCTCAACTGAACTGATTTTAACAGCACGCACGGGACCCCGCCCAGATTCTAATTCGTTGGTCGATACAACGCGGGTTTGTACCCCCACTCATCGTACAAAGGGGCTCATGCTGACGTACATGTGCTTTACGTTGCAAGATTCGTGCCGCTCCCAAAGAGTGCCACACCAGCACGCATACATTCTAATGTAAAGGTTTTCGACTTTTCCTTGGATGATGAGGAGATGGAGAGGCTCAACGCCCTTGACCGTGGTGATGCTGGTGCTATGACTTGGAACCCCGTAGGCGGGCCATGAGTTACAGTTCCTGAAGGATATCAGAGTAATTACATGCGAGAATCAGTGTTCGGATTATGTATATATATGCAAGTGAACTAAGTCCAGAAGCACGGATATATTTGCATCAATGCCATGGTGCCCAACCGGGATACATCTTCGACTAAGTCCATAATCAGCATACCATCATCTTGAAAGGAGCTGTCAATCCGACTTACTATGTTCTCTAGATCCGTTGCACCTTGTATCAGTAATTGTACCAGTGTAGTGACCGAAAGCTCCCTAGTTTCTTCGTTTTTTCCTCTTAGGAAGTCTTTAGGGAAGTAGTGGCCTCTAAGTCGCTTGTCCATCGGTTCGAGTGCACCCTTAGCCAGTACCACCAAATCTACGGATTCTGGGAGTTGATTCCGTCCGTCTCGTTCCTGAGAAGGGTAAGGGATGAATTCTGTGGTATACATCGTCGAGGAAGGGCGAGTTTTGCACTTACCATCTTGCGACGATCGTCCTCCCACTCGACTAGGGGATCGTGAATGAATGCATCGAGGATGGATAAAAGAGTATCCTTGTGTTCGCGTAGCTGATGCAGGGTCAGCTCGCAAGCGACGCGAAATACGCCTGTCGACTGTGTGATAAATATGGAAAGATACGGAAAACTAGCCTACTACCTTCGGGACCGGTCACTCCCAAACCGTCGACTACATTTTGCGAGAGCCTGAAGGGAACTCGCTCTGGAGTATCCAAGAGCTTGCCCTTGACAATGTAGTTAGTAGAGAGTAGAACTTATAAACAACGAATGCAGCCACCTTTTCAAACAGACAGTTGAAGTCACAATGGACGACATCGCCCGTGTTAACATCGAGAAGAATGTTCTCGCAATGACGGTCACCTAGCCTGTGGGACAAGTGGTTTGACACGATAATCAGAAAGGAGATACCTTCAAGGCTCACCCAACCATAAATCCAACCATGGACATTACGGCCAACGTTCTAGCATAAGCCAAACGGCTAGCCAGCCAAGCCGAAGGCTCAGGAAATGTTTCAATAAACCATTCGTGAAAAACAGGGGGCCATCTATATCCCAAAGAAAGCTAAGCCCCCTTCGACATTTATAGATGGGGAAGCTCACTTCGGGAGGATTTGGGTAGCGAACACTTGAGCAGCGTCCTTTGGCTCGGTTGTTTTGAGCTTCATGAAAATAGCTGACATTTCCCCCGACTGACAAACATATTTATGAGGAGCCGGAGACCGAGTGTCTGAATGGAGCATACCCATGGAGCAACTTCCCTTGCAGCGTACGCCTTCGCTAAAATCGGGCGCATACATACCGTGTTCGGAACCCATTGGATCAGCCCGCATTCATCATGCAAAGGAACTGCTGCGTATGTACGAATGTCTTTTATTGAGGTTAGAGGCATCCTAACGTGATCTCAAGAATAGCTTACGCAATTGGCGGCGACGAGATTCAGAATTGCCCCGAAGAATTTTATTGACCACTGTGTTGAGGTCCATGATTCGAGCATCTTTGCGTAGGTCATCTTTTGGCTTCGCAAGGAAGGAGTATATGACGCCATCGCTTCCTCTTACGGTCATTTTACGAGGTTTGGCGACGGAGGTCATTATCTCAATATCATCCATGAACTCTACAACCTTAAGTAAGTCACAGTAAGAATGAGAAGACGCTTGTCATACCGAGGAAAGTTGGGGAGTTTGGTGGGAAGGGCTGGTGGGTGTCGGTAGTCTTCAGTTGCGACGTAGGCAAACTAGCGGTCAGCGATTGTTGAAGAGGAATGATAAGGGGACAACCGTTCAGATTCTTCAGAGACGCGAAATGTCGCTCGACACTGAGTTTCGTTTCCTGTCGGACGTGGAACTGACAGATACGGAGTATCTCTTTCATCATTCTGAGGCAACTATCTATCATGCGCTTTGCAAAAATTTCCGTTTCCGATGGGTTGTCAGGAAGGTTCTACAGCTAGTTAGATAATGCTGAGGGTCAGTGGGGCAAATGCTTACCCTCAGTTTCTCCAGAATACACTTCCCTCGTTCAGCACGTGTGGCCGTTTTTGAATTAATGATAGAAACAAAGAGCCACAAAGCCTGGGGAAGGTAGGATTGCAGAATCGAGACGATAAGTGGATTAAGCAGAGAAATGATTGAGTCATTGCTGTGGCCCACTCGCGAAACAATTTGTGGGAAAGCAGTATACCACTGCACGGATCTATGTCAAAGCCAGTGACAAGCACGAGGCAAAAGCATACCTTGTACAATGCCACTTCTTTAAAGGCCTTCGCGACGGCCTCATTCATCGCTTGAAAGGATGATGCTTCTTTGTCTGGTTTTTTACCGCCATCTGGTTTTTTACCGCCTTTCGCACCCTTTTCGCCCTTCGCACCCTTTACACTTTTTTCGGTCTTGTCGGCCTTTTCGCTCTGTACACTCTTGTGCTTGTCGCCCGTTTCGAACCAGATCGTCAAGAGCCGCGGTACCGTTTGGTAGACGTGTTTAGAACCATACATAAGGGACTTTGCAAAGAATTTAACGCTGTAAACAGACAGCCTCAACCCTCTGGAAGAATATGAGCAAATGAGCGAAGTTCGGAAGGGAGAATGAGTACCTTTGGTCGTCGCATTTTTCCTTCTCGGGGAGCGATTTGTAAACGGCGTCATGGTATCGAGCGAGATGGTAGTTGGAGCTCTCCCATCTATTGGTGGAGATGGTGAGAAGTTCGTAGATTCATATGGTTAGAGACCTACTCTCCCGCTGTTCCAACCGCAGCTGCGAATCTCCTCTCAAGATGGCTCTCCTCGAATCTGTCCGAGTCCATCATCCATCGAGCCCGCAATATCTGGGCCTGTACAAAGGGCGTGACCACATTTAGAAGCGCGAAAGGATGGAAATTTACCTTTGCTTTCAACCTACGCGATTCATTATCATCCATAGTGAGATTTAATACATTTGAACCTTCGATCAGTCCGAGTCGAGACATGGAGTTTTCTAGCTCTCGCAGGGCGCGAATGGGCTCGCCCATTGCTTTGAGAAGCCTAGCACTTTCCATGAAGCCGAGAGTGTCGTCGAACTGTCGTGCATGTAAAGTCGCGCTATAGGCAGTTTGCCATTGTCCCGCTTTCCGAGCAGTTTTACTACTGGCTAACCATGACTTGCCAACTTCGACGTCTACTAATTTTCGCAGTTCCGGCCTGGACAGAATCATATGTCAGAAAAGAGCTGGAAGAGCCAAAGTGCCTGGTTGTTACCGCAATGAAAAAGCAGTACGCCGCATGCTAAGTACAGGCTCTCGATTTCGGAATGTGGGAAGAATAGCGTCCAAGCGGCTGGAAAGGATTGGCGATAGTTCCTTGAGGGCCGCACGACGTTGGGAGGAGGGTCGAAGCTTCAAAACTCTGCCGATCAACTCGAGTTCATATGTTCGATGAAGATCGAGGACGGAGTCATATGCATGGCGGAAGCCATCTGCCCCAGATGCGGTTACCGGGCCCCCAAGAATGGCGCGTGCTGATGCCAGGGAGGCCCTCAAGTTGTCTTCATCGCCGGAACGCATAGCCAGTAATACTTGTGCCATAATCATCGGTGGTGTCGTTGTTGGTGAGGATTTGACCAGGTCTCCGACCTCACCCCAAGCGCCGACTATCCAGGCACTTTCAACCTGGAAGCCAGCTAAAGTTGGTTGCCAATGAGGGTTACGCGTGAGGACGCCCGTAACATGGGTACGAAGGGTGTCTAAGAAGCACTGTCAACGGAGGAAGAACGACGTATGGAATTGACTTACCGTAGTGGCCCAGATTACGAAGGCAGCGTAACAGACCAACATGGAACTCCACGTTGTCGGGCTCGCTTTGAAGGCGCAATTCCCAACAGCTCTGCGCTGACGTCCAATGGCCCAAAGACTCATGCTGTCGTATTTGATGCTCGAGTGACGGATTGAGGACCAAGGTGGAGACGCCTTCCATGCCATCTGGCTCATCTAGGTATGCGTATATCTCGTGAAGACGCTCATAGTATATCGGTAGATTAGGACTTTGAGGTGATCGTGCTCCGAGTGTCCTGACGAGATTTTCGAAGTTCATCAATGAACGGGCGTATGCCTTGCACTCCAAAGCAGCTCTCGCCATCAAGTTCTGATCAATGCTCGACAAGACTGAATCGACCCGAGAAAGTTGTTCGGCGGATACTTGTGGGACTCGGACTCGTCTCAAGTCTCGTGCTCTCGAGTTCAATTCTTGACGCATCACGCGGACCCACATACTAAGATGGTCAAGCAACATAAAGATGGCCTTCGCTCCGTTAGCGTTAGCGGTCATGGAGCTCGGGAAACGCACCTGGGCACTGAGAAGCTTCTTATCTGGGGAGGACGGACTGTCCGATGCAACCTGATCTTCCAAGACTGCCAGTATTTCAGATCGTATACCATCCCCATCTTTGTCTTCGCCTGAAATCAGGATGTTCAGCACTAAGTGAGGGAGGAGGAAGCGCGCAACGCCGACATCCTTGTTCCTTGCGGCTGAGCGGAATACGCCAAATATCTTTTGGGCAGTCTCTCCCGATACATTTTCAATAAGCTGCACGGACCACAGCTGGATCCATTCCCGATAAGTTGATTGTCCTGGGTATATCGGCGATACTAGTTTTGGAGTGGGGAGCCAGTGCAATGTGAATTGACCACTAAGCAAAGGGGTCACGGTCTCTAAGACGTGCTTCGGAAGGCCTCGCCACCTATTACGAACCTTCAAAGAGACGGGATGCGTCCCAGTAGCCGCTACTAGGGCAGGGGTGAACTGACAAAATCTGAGGAGCTCTTGTATGCAGTACCCGAGATGACCTTGATGCTTGATGTCACTAGTGGATCGGTATGCACCAACCAATAAGTCACCGATAAGATGCAGGGCAAACGCCATGGATTCCTCCTCGTCAGCGAAATTCTTCGTCATGATCATCCTCGAATCATTAGGCCGGATTTCACACCTATCCGGATCAACCGCCCCTAGAACGCCAATACATTCATAGGCTAGGAGATGGAGATCTTCGGTGCCTTCGCTATCCCGGCAGGCGGCAGAGAAGAGGGCTGTCATTATCTGACCGATGAGGGGATCAAATATATCACCCGAGGCGAGTTCCCGGATGTAATCCTGATGCTCATCTGCCATAAATCGTTTGAGTTCGCCTAGTGACTGGAGCGCGACAGAGACATTCGCATTGTACGAGCGATCCAGGATACGTCTCAATCTTTGTTCTTTAGAACTATCTCCCCTAAGCGTCTGAAGTGTTGTATATTCTTCAGCCAGCTCGTCGATGGACGAAAGGTCAACAACATCATCGAGATACTTTCTCAGTTTCGGACCCATGGTGTGGATGATATAATGAAGGAGCTTCTTGGCGGAAGTGCGGGCCGATGGCGAGAAGGTTGGCCAGCATGAGACGAGTGTCGCGCTGATCGGCCCAACGAGGGGACCAGCATCATTTTCGGCAAGGGTGGAGATGAACTGGAACCAGCTATGCAAGGTTACGTCGGCTAGTTCCGGCACAGTGACCATAGTTTGGAACGTAGCCATAATCTACATCCAACCAGTAAACATCTGAGACCTCACCTCAACTGAAAGAGATACTCACCTGAGGCGCAACATTGCTTATAGACGGTCCGATCGTAATGAAAAGTACTCCGAAGCTGCGCAAAATGCGACGCTTTGATGCAACCGATTGCTTCCCTCGCAACTCTTGAAGCATCTGAGTGATGCTCGTAATAATACCAAGCATATACTCTTTAAGAAGCCCACTTGATCCAGAAGACTTGCCATGAGGGTCCGCGCTAGCGAGTGCCTTGTCAACCTTGTCAAGGGCGTTCATAGCCTATAAATTGATGTTAGCAGTGCCAAAGTACAAGAACTGAGTAGAAATACCAGATGGCCACCATTTTCATCACCGAAGCTAGCCACTAACTCAGCCAGCAACGGTACCATGCAACTTCCAATGATGCTCAAAATAGTGACACTACCCGTTGCATGGCTTGGGCGAACCACTTCCACAACAAATCTAAGTCCTTGTTTCGTGGCAGTGTTACTCGGTAACAGGAATATATGCGCCAATATATCATGGGAATACTTCATGAAGAGGTTCGAGGGTTCGATTTGTACTTCCTTGCCTATCTTTTCGAGGACTTTGAGTTCGCAGCCGGCGAAGACCGGGGGGAGGATACGGGCGAGGTTGGTAGAAATAAAATCAGTTGGGTTGACGGAGATGAGGCGGCATGTTTCCGTGAGCAAAGAGGGCTGTGTGACAAAGCGCATGGCTAGGAATGGAGCGACCACGGCCATGTAGGGTTGAACTAGACTGTATGGTGACTTTTTGAGATGCCTAGCGACTTCCAAACACTGGCATTGGAAAGTGAGTCAGAGCCGAGCAAAGAATAAACGAGATAGTTACCTGTGTATAAGCAAGCGACTTGAGGAGGGGGTTGTGTCGCGAAAGCTGCGAGATCAAGAAGCAAACGCTATGCTCCAGTAGCGCGGGCTCTGAGCCTCTGATTTGCAAAGCCAATCCTTAGGTTATTTCAACGAAGATGAACAGACACACTCACTTAGCAATTAAGCCAACCGTTATGATCAAGGCCTCAGTTCCTTGTATAGTGTGAGTGTCCGAAATCCGATATAAATGGTTGAATATCATAGGAACTGGCAGGTCAGACGTGGGGCCATACACTTGTAATGCTTGGTTGAGGGCGCGCCTGCGGATAGGATTAGTATGAAGCTGAGCTTCCAAAGGTCATGGTACAGACGCACCCTGCGGCAAGCCTCACACTGCGGTTCTCGTCACAAAGACCATGAAGGAGTAAATCTGAAGAGTGTTCCAATATTGACTTGCTGAGAGTCGGGGCGTCGTGGCGAAAATAAGCACCGTAGAGATTGTGAACTTCTTCTCTCACTTTAGTGGTTACAACGTCCGGTTTTCCGTTGAGGAGCTTTGTAAGAAATGCCTGGCACGATGGTAGCAGAGCTCCGGGTAAACGACTGTGACCGGCTTCAGGGCTGCACTGAGCAAAGACGCAGAGAAGTTGCTTCATATGGCGGATGAGGGCGAGACGGCCCTCAGTCGATGTATCTTCCAATGGTCTATGCAATCGGTAAATCACTCGGAAGCGGTGCACCCAACGATCACATACCTGTTGAATCGGGCCTTGAAGTCGTTCATTGCAAAAGCGATATACTCTTTATCCTGCAGACCACCATCCACCTCCATCCAATTCATCTCATCAGGTTTTATAAGTGTCGCAAGGATTGTGGCGGCTTGTGCGCGCCATCCTGATTGCGGATGTCCGGAACCTTCGACAATTGATTCCACTTCCATGGGTTGAGGTGCTGTGAGCACTTTTTTCAACATATCGCACGCACGGCTCGCAGGCGCAGATGCAAGCCTATTGGTGAGGTTGTTCAACGATCCTGGAGGGAGCTGAGAAATACATTGGGATAGATAGGTTTCGACTAGATTCTAAGACAGCCAGTAAGCTACCAATGGTGCGCCCCACAGGAAGGGACATACCAATAGGGCGTCAACATCCTCGTCGTCCCAGGCTTGTGAGAGAAGAAGGTCCACCAATGCAATCACATCCGCTAGCTGATGGACGATGAACCCGGGCGTAGAATAGGAGGCAGTCAATTCTGTCTCGAATGGAGCCCACGACGACTTGGGCCCTTCCGCAATACGATAGCAGACTAAATGCAGCGGTAGATTTCGCAAGACGCGTCTGGTATGGATGGCGCTTTCCCTATCTCCTGCGCATAGGAGACTTGCGGCAGACATCAGTCGCGATAAGGTGTGGGCTCTGATGATAGACGTGGTGGAACATGCTGGTGAACGAGTGTGATAGAAGAGATGTTGGATATATTCAATGACCCGCCGATGGGCTTGTTGAAGGAGAATGTGACATTGAAGTCTCAGGGTAAGGGTTTGCGCTACAAAGTAGAGAAGCGTTACGGCAAGAAGGGGGACGTCTGATAAGGATGTAAGAGTGAAGCTGCAGGGTATGTTTCCGGCGCCCTTGAGAGAGGTCAATGAGGTCAAACATGCATATGGAGTGTAGGGCGCACATGGACAAGCTTCGGATTCGCAAACGGCTGCAAGTTACACGGGAAGGTCGATATGGGCACAAGCTGGACCAATGCTGAGCGAAAAGGTGTTGAGAATGAGTAGGGGTCAGGCAGTTTGGGATATACGGACCCACCCTCAATCACGTCTAGGCAACCCGTCAGGATAGCGCACAGAGGATACGCAGCAGGCTCTTCATCATGAGGAGTTGCACTGAAGACATCAAGGGATTGGACCAAGGCTACACATGTTGGTAGCACTTTAGGTCTGATTACAGCGGGAGTAAGAGACCCTGAGCTTTGGGCTGATTCTTCACCAACCCAATGGTCCAGCGCGAAAGCAAGTTGCAGGAGCCTTACAAGAGTCGTTCTCCCGAGCTCTTCGTCGCGGATGAAGACGCGTTCCACACGAAGAGCAATCAACCTTACGACCTCCAACGACATTTCTACCAAAGCCAACAGATCTTGCTTTTCACTCCAGACTACATCTCCATCTAATGGCATGAGAGCAAAGAAGGTGTTGAGTCCATCGACGGTGGTTACCCAATCATTACTAAACGGTAGACGTGCGGGCCCGTCGCCCGCTAAAGGGCCTTGAAGGAGATTGCGCAAGAAAGTGAGAAGAGCTTGGTAGGTTTCATCGTCTGGCGCGACCTCGAAAGGGGGGAGACCGAGTTGAGTTGAAGATGGTGGATCCATGATGGGTAAATTTGTGAGGTTCACTCAAAACATGATAGTGGTGCTTGAGGGAAGCTAGTGACCACAGAGGAATATGAGTCGCGTTGAGCGTGATCGCGTTTAGCGCCCGGTGTTGACCATAAGCGGCGTCGAGGGAGTCAGGAGTAAGCAACGCGCCACGACCAACATGCACTAGTCATCATAAATAAAAAGAGTCAGCAGATTATCTAACTTAGTACCAGTGTACGCGTATGCACCGTCACGCCCATGTTTGCACATATCAGCGTCCCGTCCGAGCTTGCCTTTTCCCCACTACCACGAGCCACCGAACCTTCCAAACGTTAACCCATTCAACCCCCTCTATCTGCGCGCTTTTAGCTCTTCTTTGTATTCACTGTCACCAAGCATTGGTCAAGTCATGGAGCTCACCTTCATAACCGAGCTCGGATCTACCTTTGTGGTCGAGATCGACCCAAATATGGAGCTGGAGAATGTAATGGCTTTGTTGGAGGCTGAGGTTAGCGATCACTACCCGCATGATCTCCCCTCGGAAAGCTCTGACCTGTCCGACGTAATTCCAGTCAGGAATACCTGCTGCCGAACAAAGCATATCTCATAATGGCAGGGATCTCAGCAACCCTAAGGCCACAATACGCGGGCTAGGCGTCGACGGGCCATCTGCGACGCTACTGCTTCGACGGAGAGTGGTCAATTCTGCTGGACAGTAAGTCACTTAATGAAATGCTAGGTACCTGCACGACATACTGACCCAAAGACAAGGACGATCGAGCAGGACTCAGAGATGATGAGATTGCAGCTTCTTGGTGATCCCGACTTAATGCGCCAGCTACAGCAGGTCTGTTCTCTGCCATCCATTCCTCGTACAGCACCCATCTCATGATAAATCCACCCCGACATGAAGGCACAACCCGAACTTGCTCAGGCAGCTCAGTCAAACCCAGCTAGATTCGCTGAGCTCCTCCGCCAGACCCGTGAACGACAATACGCGGTAGAACTACAAAGACAACGCGAGATCGAAACTCTCAACGCAGATCCCTTCGATGTCGAAGCTCAGCGCAAGATAGAGGAGGCTATTCAGCAGCAGGCTATCATGGAGAATATGGAACACGCATTGGAATATTCCCCAGAGAGTTTCGGCAGAGTTCACATGCTTTAGTAGGTTTGCTCTCTCTGAGCGATCGTTCTACCTTGGCTGAACCCGGGGGCCAGTATCCCAATGGAAGTCAACTCACACCCCGTGGTGGCGTTCGTAGACAGCGGTGCTCAACAAACTATCAGTGAGTAGCAAGAAAATGGGCGAGACATCATCTAATGGATCTCCCCAGTGAGCCCGGATTGCGCGGAAGCATGCGGGTAGGTAGACCCTAATCCTTCTCTTGGATGCAACTCTGATGCTCTCTTCGTATCAAGAATCATGCGTCTAGTTGACAAGCGATTCTCCGGTATAGCTCGTGGCGTCGGAACCGCAAAGATCCTCGGAAGAGTACACAGTGCGCAGATCAAAGTCGCCGACCTTCATCTTCCGTGTGCATTCACCATCATGGAGGTAACTCGGCTTCCGTTTCCATTCAAATCGCCAGTTTACAAAGGAAATACAGGGGCGGGACGTCGACCTCCTTCTTGGGCTTGACATGCTTAAAGCCCACCAGGCTTGTATCGATCTAGAGAAGAACGTTCTACGTATTCAAGGCCGTGAAGTTAAATTTCTAGCCGAACACGAATTGCCCGAGAAGGCAAAGGAATTCGGTAGTGGGGAAGGACCCGAGTCTCAGGCCTCTGGCAGCTCAGGCCGACCAAGCGCTTCGTCCGCAGGCCCTTCCTTCCCAGGTGGCGGCAACACCTTGGGTAGGGCACCCGCACCCGCACTCAACAGACCTGGCCCCTCCTCCCCCGGTAGACGAAAAGCTCACCCTGAAGAGCACATCAAATTGATCATGGATCTGGGAGGGGTGACAAGAGAAGTTGCCATTAGTACACTCGATGCTGCTGGCGGGAACGTCGACGTTGCTGCTTCTCTCCTATTTTGAAATGAACTGCCCAGATTTTCGTATAACTACAAACGCTTGTGCTATGCTACAGGATGATGTTGAAGTACAAAAAGAACGCTATGTGTAGGTCGTAGATCCACCCAATGTATCGATATAAACAGAGAATTCGTGGCCATCTATATCAAACTGACTCGTGTTCGGACGAGCCCACCTCTCCAGTTGCGCATGCCAGCTGAACGGTGGTGTGACCAATCACCTTGCATTCGCGCGAAGGCATCCTGTATATGCTCGGGTCGCAGTGCCGTTCTTGCCTCGGGCGGAGGTAGGAACAGAGAACATGCTGGAAGGATAGGTTCGGTGTCTGCATCCGGCGACTCCTCGCGACGACGTTTCTCTGCGGGACCACCAAGCGCGGCATTGCCTTTGCGCTTACCAAGCAGCGGTGAGGTAGAATATTCCTCTCGCATATAAGCCTCTTCCAATGACTTCTTAACCGCAAGTCCCGCGAGAGTCAGTGACCGGACCATCTCAAAAGCAAGAAATCCAACAATATCGACGGTGTCATCGTTCGCTTTCAAATCAAGATGCGGGGGTAGGTTGAGGAACTCCCGAAAACGTTTGGCTATGGTAGTGTGAATGTATAGGATCAGCGTTGGGATAGAGAGAAAGCCAGGGAGTACATTACCTTTGCGATAGGTGAAGGAAGCTTGCCTACAGTCAGAGTAGTGCTGATACTCTTCCCTTGTCATTTGCCGAGTCGCATCGTCGGCTTCCTAAGAGACTATGAGTCGATCACGCGCAAAGAACTCGAGCTAGCTTGGGACTGACCTTCAAACGTTGAATGGAAGCCTCATGAGCTTCAATATCATCTTCATCTTCTTCGTCGTCCGATTGGTGGCCGCTCTGTCGCAACACTTCGGAGTAGATAGTCATTATCTCCCATGGCAGCTTAATGGTAATCTTTTGAGCCTTAGCAGCTAGCTTATCTGACACAAATGTAAGATTTCTGTCCCAGTTTCGTCCATGAACCACTCACCATCGCCTTCTTCGAGTGTCTCGACTTCCACAGCCCCTCCACCATCACCTCCTGAATCTTTCGCATGTTTACGAACATCTTTCCATGACAAGTAGGTTCTCAGCCTATTCACTTTGCCTCTGTCGTGACGAATCAAGAAAATCAGGTCCTCCGCCGAAAGCCACCGCGCACCACGCCTAATCGCGAGACCTCGAGCTTGGACGATCTAACAAATGAAGATTAGACGCACGGAACGGTTCAACTATGTCAATGACTTGCCAGTTCAATGAGCTGGCTCCGAACGATGTCTTCCACTAAGTTCACAGTTTCGGGATTAGGATCTTGGACTTCGCCAAACACGAACATCTATTCGCGAGAAATCGTTACAACGGGTACGGGATTTGGTGAGATGTCAGAAGAGCCATACCATCTGGGAGATTTCCTGAGTATATTTGTACTCTCGTACGCCGTTATTGCTCGACATTATTGGCTCCGACGCGTTGGGCTTCTTGACAGGTGAAGTACTTGTCGCCATTGTGTTGGTGGCGCGGTGAGTGCAACAAGCGCCCGTTTCCACAACGGGGCGGCGCCCAGGGTGTCAGCGATTCTGAGAAGTAAATCTTAGGAGGTCTACAGGAGGGTAGAGCCTTCGCAACTGATGAAAACCACTCCACTGGATAGTACCACTATGCAACTTCCAGTGGGTCGGTAGATACAAATTACCTTTTACTACCCTTACCATACCGACTCATGATTACTCCCACAATGCTAGAGGTCATGTTCGCCCTATCTGTTTTCTTCTTGAGAAGGGAAGTCAGCAATATTTGCCATATTACAGTAGAGCCAGATCCTATCCACCGTCTGTATTAACTCGTTTTGGCTGCTATGTTGTGGTATTTGGCAAATAGAAGTTTTCATGATGTTTTCACACAGCCGACGGAACGGCGAAGCCTCTCAGGCTAGAGCCTTATCATCAATGCTCTCACAGCCTGTCGGGGGTTTCCAGATTTCATACCCAATGAATACGCGAGAGCAAGCTGGCTAACCTGAAACGCTATCACGGGCCCATCTTCTTACATTCGATATGTACCATTTTGGTAATATCTACTCTCAAAGAGACTGGGCAACAAATTGTTGACGTTGCATTCCACTGATATAACGCTTTGCTTCTGTCTCTCACTACCCGTTGTGTAGTGACAAGGAGGACACTCGCCACCGCACTGTTGGCGTGCTTTGCCCTGGCAAATGCGTCACAACCACTCTCAATACAATGCAAAGCCCAGGGCCAGTCACACGATGCAAGGACGTAATCTCCTGTCGTTGCGGAGTCATCCCCTTCTAACGCAATTTTCCATTCGCCACTGTACTGCATCTGGGACGTGATCTCGGAGCAGTAGTATCTTTGTCTGTGTGAAGCCCGTTCTGAAAAGTTCGATGAATTGGGCCCTGGTTGGAGCACATCAGTCGATGAAATCTCTGCGACAAGATAACACTCATTCTGATGCCTATGAAACAGATCCAGCTCCGCCTTCAGAACCACGAACTGTGCTTTTTGCCACTTAGGCACGAGGAATGGGTGGCGCCTGGTTTTGCCGGTCCGTTCGCTGTTAGCTATCCAAAGACTAGTGGGTCATCAAGGCGCGGGAGAAGACGAGCGTGGATGCATCCCCATGAGAATGTTTCCAAGCGAGGAAGGTCTGACTCTTGCGCTGCAAAAATGACTTGACATGTTCTTCGCCTACGGTACGTAACAAATTCGCGATGCACGGCACTGCTGTAGCCACACGTTAATGTATGTTATCACATTGGCTAAGACGAGGTTCAATCAGACTCGTCGCGGCCTCTCTTTCGAGGTTCACGAACCCTTTTATCTCTGTCCTCGTATCTATCCTGCCGTCTGCGATCATGAGGCGAACGGGATCTGGAAGCATCTCCTCGCGATGTATCTAGCTGTCTGTGTGGTGTGGTACTTCTTGATCGGTGTCTTCTCCTCGACGACGGACTGCGAGAGCGTTCACGCTTACTTTCGCCCACGCCTTGCCGACGACCAAGGGAGCTCAATAAGTCCTCAACGCCCTTCATGCCTTGCGACTTGTGCTTCCGTGCCTTTTTCTCTTTCTTGCGGGCCTTCCGGGCCCGACGTTCCTCCGGTGTCTCGTCTTTGTGCTTATCTTTCGGTTTCTTCTTGGGCTTCTTCTGAGCTTTATCCTCTTTCCATTTAGCCAGTAGGTATTCGCGCATAGGGTCCTCGGGATCTATGTCAGGGCCAGATTCATCCGAAGTATCTGACGCGCCGTCGTCATCTAATGGTTCGGCATTGAGTGCACTGCGTTGATAATGGTAAGAGATTAGCATACCGTGGATTAGTTGAGGCTTTGCGTTAAGGCTTTGTTCTTCAGGCTCAGCCATTTCACCGTCTTCGCCTTTCACTTTCGGTTGTTTGTAGTTCTTGACATGGTCCACGCGAAGCGTCTTTTCGAGGACATTGGCACCATTCAGGTTATCGACAGCAAGGACAGTAGACCGTTGGTCTTCGTACATGAGGAAGGCAAATCCTCTCGGCTTTCCCGTCTCCTTGTCTCGTGGCATGTTAATATCCATAACCTCTCCATATCTGGATGGTAAACTTATTAATTATAATGTGCTTCGCGGAGAGCAACACGCACTGTGAAAATATTGTAATCACGTCTCCCTCGGAAAGGTCAAAGTGTAGGCCTCCAATGAAAACATACGCTGAATCTACAAGGCTATGTCAGTTAACTTCCAGGTTGCTTGAGAGGAAAGTGACGCACCTTTGTATTCATCGTGCCACGACGCGCCGCTCGTACCAAGTTTCAGCTCTAGCTCATTGATCTTGTTAATCTCTCGTACTACGCTTCAGAAGATACGTCGGTCAGAATTCGGGCAGGCTGCGTGAATGATACCTCACCTACTTCATGGTAGATGCAAACGCAAAGTTTCCCACGATCGCGCGCCCCTCAAAATTTTTGAAGCACACTCGAATAGAGTCAAGACAATAACTTTGCTTCACCATGCCCTCCTTCTCATTACCGCCTATCAATGACAACCCAGATGGCAGCTGGGGACCATCGTCCTCAAACTTGCCTGACCAATTCAAATTCAAGGATATTCCTTACGCTCCATACTCGAAAGCAGATAAACTCGGGCGATTTGCTGATTGGAACGACCCAACTGCTGACAGTCGCCAAACAACTATTGGCCTTCCTTCTACTCAAAATACTCGAGGAACTGGACCCGGTGGCCGTAGGAGGGACGGTCAACCAGTATTCGGGAGCGGTACTGCTAGTGCCTTTGCTTATTTCCATGTCGAGGACGAGTCTTCCTTCTCCCTCGTCGATAACAAAACCGTAGCCCCGCGCAGAGGTGCTGGTTTCGCAAGAGGCAGAGGTACTTCCAGAGGTGGTGCTTCTTATGGTGCACGTGGTACAGGTAGAGGTGGTCGCGGTGGGCCTGCCGGACGTGGCAATTTCAATCAACGAGGAGGTAGGCGCGGTGGTTGGAGGGATTGGGACAAGGTTTGTCGTGGATACCAAATGCCAATGGTTTGATGACTCTGATCGAACTTCAGACGGGCCGTGCTCGTGAAGCATCCGTGGCCATCTCTCCTCAATGGTCAATGCTCGAAGAAATTGAGTTCCATCGCCTTTCTAAATTGCGCCTAGAAGTGGATGAGCCAGAAGACGTGTAGGTTGACTCAATCATACGCCAATTGTCCTGGTCTGATGCTCCACAATATACTTAGTGATTCCTATGGACGACTTCTCCCGTATGACAAGACCTACGACCGAATTACGACAAAGACTGAGCGGCCCCTTCAACTCATGGATCGCATCAAGTATAACACGACGACATCAGATGATCCCATTATCCAACAGGTGACATCTTAGCGTGCACCTTCGATGTGCACCTTCTGACTTTCTGACAACTTTTAACTTAGCTGGCTAGCAAGAATACGGCAACCGTATACGTTACTGATGTTATATTGAGCGTCTTGATGTGTGCCCCTCGATCAGTCTATCCCTGGGACATTGTTATCGTCCGAGAAGGAAATAACCTCTTCTTCGACAAACGAGATGGTGGCCCCTTTGATACTGTGACTGTCAACGAAAATGCTTCTGATCCCCCCCAAGATCCTACCCCACCTAATCCCAACAATCCATCTGAGAAGGCCACGACACCAGAAACCCCTGCCATCAATACAGCTACTTCATTATCTCTAGAGGCCACCTTCATTAATCAGAACTTCTCTTTCCAATCAGTCACTGAAACCCCACCTCCCCCCGCTGTAGACCTCGCCCACCCAAATCCGTTTTATGGACCTGATGAAACCGAACCCTTGGCTTCCTGTGGGTACCGCTACCGTGTCTTTGATCTAGGGATCACAGAAGATGAGGACATCAAGATATGCGTTCGCACCGAAGTCGATGCTTATTCGCCTGGGCCAGGCAGTCCTCGAGACGGCCATGGTCTCGTAACCATTCGTGCGCTGAATGAGTTCGACCCTCGTGCTCAGGGCGCTGGCGGTGCTCCCGACTGGCGGTCAAAATTGGATTCCCAGCGCGGTGCCGTCGTTGCCACGGAAATGAAAAATAACAGTTGCAAGCTTGCGAAATGGGCCGTCCAGAGTGTTCTCGCGGGCGCGGAACTCATGAAGATAGGGTAAGTCTATACCTATAAACTCCTACCCCTGTGTATTTAGCGAGTTTTGTGATGGCTTTCCCGTCATCTCTCCTTCCTTCTTTGCTACTCGAGGCCCCCAGTCTCCTTTGATTTTTTTTTTTTTTTTTGCATTCACTCATTTCATCTTCCCGCTGGATTTAGTTATATTTCCCGCGCAAACCCCCGGGACAACACCCGCCATGTTATTCTGAGCACGGCGTCGATGCGACCTACCGATTTTGCCGCCCAACTCGGTGTATCCCTGGCCAACGGGTGGGGCATCGTTCGCACCGTAACTGATTTATGTATGAAAATGCCCGAGGGTAAATACGTGTTGGTAAAGGATCCCAACAAGGTGCGTGAAACGTTTCACTTGGATTGATAGGAGTGGCGTCTTCTGATAACTTTTTCGTGCCATCATAGCCTGTCATACGATTGTATGCTGTCCCAGCTGGTACATTCACAGCCGACGACGATGAAGCGGAGGCCTCTGAGGAAGAGCATGAGAGCAACTGATTCATTGAGAACCCATAAAAGGCTACACAAAAATGTCCCGCGATGTATACACCAGCTCATATCTACTGATGAAAGAACCCAGACCGTACATGAAACACTGATTTGTTTAATGCCGTGGTAGCTCTATCTCTATCTCTGAGAACTCAACAAAGTTTCCACCGCTGCTTCTATGTTTGAGCTGACACCACCACGGTGAGTCAGTTACAGTTACGATTGATACCCAAAGGAACGTACCTTCGCTGCAGTGCAGCAACGATCACTTCCCTTCCAAGATCGGGAAACATAGTGGAGACTTGAGCAATTTCGGCTTCCGAAGGAACACGCAGTAAACCGACGTTTGCACGATCCGTCCTGCCCGTCAATTCATTCACCCATTCGCGCATCACAGATGTAGAAGCCCTAGGAGGAGTGTCCGCTTCACCAACAACAGAGGTGCCATCTCGTGGGGAAGCCATATCGCCCTGCGTTGTTGATGGCCGCGCTGTAGTGACCACCTCGTCACGTAAAAGTTCAGCCAGGTTAGTCTCCCTCCCAGACGAAGATGTCGATGTGCCAGGTCCTGTTGGGGAAATTGACGTGGATGCTCCTGGTCCTCCTGATGAGGATGTGGTTGTTGGTGTTGATCCTGTTGATGGTGCATCAGGCAGCGCACGATTCGTCCGGCGCTGCGATCGAGTACTGCCGATTAATGGGCGCAGATAGTTCCTAGCAAACGTAACAACGCCCGGAGAAACTCGATATGCCTTTAAATTCGCCAAATCGGAACGATAAAGCTGCCCTGTGAGGACGCCAATGATGGCTGCGGCACCAGAGCCGGGAAGATGGCTTATAGCTAGCTGTTGGGATCAAGGACACATTAGCGTGAATTCAACTACTACACGCCAATAACGACGGGGAATATAACAAAGTACTCAGGAACATCTGGCATACCTGAAAAGCCAATATATATGTGAAACTTTTGTTGCTCAGAGGGACACTGAATACTCTGAATTGATAGGCATCCGGTACGATGCGAGCATATTGGTATAGGATGTTGAAAACGAGGGCCGCAGGCCCGGATGATATGTGATTAAGGCCAATGCGGTGAAAGAGTATTAAGGCGGAAAATTCCAAGATGATTGATACGAGCAGCGATGCAAGGATGAACGACTAGGTGAATTAGTAAGTGATCGGGGGATAACCCAGTACAGCAATGAGTTCCAACTCACCGCAAATTTGATGCTACCAAACCGTCGTTCGACATGTACTCCGGTGGAGTATAGAATCAGGAGTGCGAGGAGAAGATCACTTGAATTCGTGAATGTGAGGTGATGTAGCCCGAGCCGCCAATACTACCGAGCCTTGATTGAGGTTTACGGTAGCCCGAACGGAAAGTGAGAGAAACGTACTTGATGATGGCGGGAGATGTGTGGGACGAGCTATAGGGTATTGATTAGACGGTCAATCACAAAAATAGTATACCAGCGCACCTGGAGATGAAAGTAGTGCTTTACATCGAACAGGCCGACGGCAAAGGAAGAGAGGGCACAGCCCACCATCAGACCTACAAAAGGACAGCCCTCGTCATGCGCGACGCAATTACGATTGACAGCTAGTGAGTACCTTTCGAAACTGGCGCATGTTCAAAGGACATGGGGGAGAACGGCGTGAGTGAGTAGTCGAGGCCGTTGTTGGCAGCTGCGACCAGGGGAGAGCACGTTATGTATTACGTAACTCTGCCAATGTCTGCGACATGGAATGATATGTCGAAACTTGTCTTCGAGATCTCCGAAATCCTGTGTACATTATTGAAAATCAATCGATTGTCGCCCGCCACTGCTCTCATCATGTTCACACTATCGCGAGTTCGCCGCTGATTCAAAGTTGAGCGACATCCTGCAGATCCATATATCTCTTTTGAAATTCCTTCAAATGCCTACTACCCATGCAGTTGTCAAGGTAATAATGAATGAACGACGTGCGATCCGACGTTCCACTTATTCTTCAATAATCGGCATGGAAGGGATACGCCGCGTCTGCAAGTCAGATGCTGTCTGACCCCACAACTCGTGACCGCCTTCCCAACTCCTCATTCACTCACGGCCCCCACAAACCTGCCACCTCAAGCCAAACTTTCTTTCCCGATATACCAAAAGCAAAGAAAAAACAAAGCACACAACAAACTGATATCCACTCGTCCCTGACACAAAGCAAACAACTACTTACCCTATTAAACCGCGTATAATCCAATAATCCAAATACTCCCAAATCTCGGGAGAGAGGACGTCAAAAGGTTAAGCAATACCAAATCCAATCGAACCCAAACCATGAAGCGAACAGGACTGATTTCAATCTCAACCCGGCTGTAGACGAGTCTCCATTCAAGTCCCAATATCACCAAGTACAGTTCTTGCTACTTGGGGTATATCCAGGTGCCGAATGTCGGCTCGATATCCATGAACTAGAGTACAGCACCCAGGCTACGGCTCTACGGCTCACTCACTTTACCCACTCTCCCGAGTGGCGAATCCGCATCGAGAGTCCTACTCCGAGTTACTCTAGAGCTCCATACAACCTCGCAGAGGGAAGAACTTTTTCTCCTCACGTCCTCCCTTGGCCAGACCCCCTCCCCCGATCTGAAGACTCAGGCTCTCAAACCCCCCTCAGAAACCCTTGCCCCCTCGCCGGTACCGCCGACCGACTTCCTCCCAAGCGCGCTAACCCAAAAATACCCCACCCACCACCTAAAGACCTCCGAGGATTGAACGAACTTTTTCAATTCACTTGACATGCACCACAATCGCGCCTGTCCCTGCATTCTGACCTGTCACCCATCTCTTCATATGGAATCTCGCAAAGTCATCCGTAAACGCGTGTGTGTATCTGCGTTATACGTATACGTAGACAGACATAGGTCAGGTGGGCATTCCACATGAACCATGACGTTTTGCCACACCATGCGGGTACCGCACCCGTCTTTGTCGGTAAAACATATGGTTGTGGGCGGCGCGCTACTCCGGGAATGCTCTGGCTCGGGTCTATGTCGACTGTCCCTACCAGCCCACCAGCCTCTTTAGCCATCCTTCGTGAAAAAGAGTCGCCGCAGCAAGTGAACGGCAGTGTCGGGGCACGCTTGCTCTCAACACCAGCCCACTATGTATCCGTCGAGTCGGACCTACGATTGTCGTCCAAAGATCTGACCCCGGAAGTCCGCCACTATCCGCCTCAGTCTCGCCTCGCCTCCTCCCATCCTACTCCCCCTGCTACTCCTCCTCCTCGCTTTCCCTCACTCGCCATCCTCCCTGATATCGTTATCTTCCTTCTCCGCCCCTGCTTCTTTTCCTATGATGTCAACATATCCCCAATACCTCTTACACATACACACAAGTATTTCCAAATCACCTTCGCAACGTTGAGCGAGTTCCACATGACCCTGCCCGCTCTAGCTGCGACGTTTGTTCCCATGGCTTATTTTACTTGGAGATGCAAACCCCCCTTCCCAAATCCTCGCTTCCACTAACCAGCCAAGTCTAACGCCAGCGAAAATTTCACTCCACTTTACGCGGTATGATGAAATTTGTCAACGCAAGGAAAGGGAGAAAATGCAACATGGGATGGGTCCGGGCCTTCTTCACCTGTAAGTAGTAAGTAGTCAGTAACATCCCCCGCATAAACAAATACCCAATACCCACCTATTCAATTCATCGTACAGTTACTCGATAATTATTCACGCGCCTCACACCCAAAACAAAACAAAAACAAAAAAGACAACCAACGAAAAACACACCAAAAATAACTTCCCAGCTCGGTTATTCTCCGTTCGTTATCTACATCTACATATACATATCGTCTTTTACTTATCTCCTTTGTTTGTTTGAATCTCTCGCTAAACGTCCCTACATGCATGCATGCATACTGTGTCCACGGCCACGGCCACGTACAACGCACGCGGGAGCTATATAACGAATAACCAACTACTCGGAGTCGCTTGTTGATACGATTGTGGCTCGTGTTCCTCCCCCCCAATTGGCGGATCAATTGGAATGGAGTTCTCGATCCTCTTATGATCAGCCTCTCGTTGATGCATTTTACATACGTACTCTATACGATCAACCGTTTTCGCAAAGTCCACGAGTCCGAACATTGTTTGGTAGTCGAATTCAATCCCCATGAAATACTATACCGTGCGGCGAACTGGGTACCTACCTGATACCACCCAATATCCTTTCGTCAGTGGCGGGCGTATAGGTTATAGAGTACTTATGACTGCTTCTCCCTCTCTCTCCACTTCACACTTTCACGTTCCGATACCAAGATGCTCTCTTGTCCTAGCTAGAACTTGATTCCCAACCTCGATCCCGCAAGACCGTGAGGGCCTCCTAGTATTCGCCCCTGACATATATATCCCTGAACTCCTGAACTCCCATATAGATCTCTGTCAAACTCTTCAGAGTACAACAAAACCTCTCATCCAAACAATCAAACAATCAAACAACCAAATATGAAGATCTACCTACTTTAGCGTAAACTGATAATACAGGCTTCTAGTTCGCTGAGGTGGCGCAAAAAGAAGAGCTTAGAGGCGCAGTCGCGCAGAACTGAAGCAACCCCATGTGTTAAGTGTGTAAGGGACAAGGGAAGGAAGGGACGAGCGTGGCTGACTTGCTTAGTAGCCTTTTATGTTTTTATGTGTAGCATGTACGATATATGCGTAGATAGATGTTCATTGCAAACTGGAATGAATCGAATCGAATGACTCAACGAAGTAGGGAAGGAAACCTGAGAAGCAAGACGTTGAAAGAAGAGAGAGGGACTGGGTTGCATATCCTCTAGAGTACATACACGATGCGGTTTCCCCATTCAATCCGGTCGAATCCGCCAACGATTCCGATTCCGTGACGGTGTGCTGTTCGTCGAGGCTATGCAATCGTAAGTTTACTTGGTCATGCATCATGTACAACGTCGGGCTAAATGGATGTGCTCAGAGGATTTATACTTAAGCATTGCATTTCTGTTACGAGAGCTCACGCGTACGAGGTGGGGCTAGTTGGCCTATGTACGTGGTATGGTATGTATGGGCATACGCACGAGGGCATAATAACATTAACGGACCGAAAGACCGCGGCGTGCAAGCCAGCCCCTAGTACTCAATGACGTTACCCACAGTCCCTACGTTGCGCAGCGCAACAGCTCAGAGGTTCGAGAACGGACAGAGTCAGACGAGGAGGTGCGTAATGAATCTGAGACACCTCGACCCACATAGAAGTCGTCGCAGGAAAAGAGAAGAAACCCCTGGCGCCTGGTTGGACGGGACCCAATCCCGTTTCAAGGGTCAGATAACGTACTACCACTGCAATTTTCCCTCGTACGCAGACTATACAAATAGTATTGGAGGGAAGGGGAGGCTCTGATAAGATGGGGGCAGCTCTTGGGGTCCCTTGTGCTATGTGAATATATCGGGAAAGCTTAGATGACCTTGTTTCTCCCCTTGCGCAATGAATGTCTCTGTGCAGAATCTGGAAGAGGCCTCTCTGTTGGCCTCCGAGTTCATATCCAGTGAGTCTTGGAACTCGGTGGCGTAACAACAATGCAATAATATTCCACTTTTGACATAAACATGGTACTTGTCATCGTGAATGGAAAATCACAGGCATTGACAATCTACCGAATGAAGTCCAGCACCTGCTCCAGGAGATTCGCCACAAGGATTCACGTTCGCAAGGTCGGTTCAGTCATATCATAATCATATCTTGCGTCCCTTACCATGACATTCGGACGACTCCGATCCGCTGACTTGCCCAATTGCCTCCCCCAGATCTACTCCAAGAACTATCAAGAGACCAAGCACGCTTCATTCGCGACTCATCCGCTCCAGCCAGCAACAATGCTTCTCCTGCATCCGATTCCCCATCTTCCTATACCCCAACCTCCGCCATACCACCCCCAACCCACCTCCTACCCACAAAAGTAACCCAAACATACTCCCAACTCACACAACTAGCAGACGAAAAACTCCTTCTCGCACAGAAGATAATCGACATCATCATAAAATCAAAAGCACGTCTGGACTTTGATTTGGCAAAAGTGAGGACGTTGCATGGCGAGTCGACCTCCTCATCGACGGCATCGCTGACCAATCCTCCTTTGGTCGGTGGTGATCCCATAATATTGCACCCTGTTGTCAATTCTTCGGCTCTCGGTGGAGCCTCGAATACCGCTCCACCTGGTTCAGCGTATGCCGGTAGAGGACACGCCTCTACTTATACCAGCGGTGCAAACACACCTGTCTTCTCCGCAGACTCTTCCACAACTACTACCCTCATCGGCGAAAACATCCGAAATGCTATATTATTAGCCCCAGACGTCCTACCCCTCAGTCCAGCAGCTACAGCTGCAGCCATGGCAAGTGCTACCGCTAGTAATACGAAAAGTACGTCTTGGTTTCATTCATAAATTGATTGATTATTGATTTATTCATTCAATGTTGCGCAACACAATCACTTTCATGTAAAGGACGCAAACTAGCCTCGTCCACAAACTCAATCAAACTCCCTAGTCCCGCGCCACACCACCACCACCCCCGCCATCACTCCTCAACACCCACATCTCGTTCTCGTCTATCCCGACAACTTCGCGTCCCCATCACTACCCACAGCATCGATGACGACGACGACGATTTACTTCATAACGAAATTGGTGCTCGCAGCGGAGGAGGAGGAGAGAGTTTATTAGCTGACATTGATGCGGAAGGAGATGAAGATCTCGAAGGTGAAGACGCAGAAGATTCAACTTTATATTGTTTTTGTCAGAAACCTGGAGCTGGGGAGGTAAGTCGGTTTGTTCTATTCTTTCTTCTTTCTGCTTTTTCCGCCTTTTCCCCAACTTCTCTTCGCGCTCTCTTCAAATCTCCTCACGACATCCATACAACCACCTACTGACCACCAACCCCCACCTCTCTCTTTATGTTTAGATGATGATAGGTTGCGATAACTCAAGTTGCCCTTACCAATGGGTGAGTCACCTACTACTCCTACTTTGTTGGACGACGACGACGACGACTTAACTCACATTATTTCAAACCACATGTCATTCACCGTAACTCTAGTTCCACATCTCATGTGTTGGCGTGAAACAACCTCTTCCAGATAAATGGTATTGTCAGGAGTGTAAGAGTAAAGGAGCGGGTGCGCCTACGAGGAAGGGAAGGAAGAAGGCTTCGTGAGCGCGGGGGTTGTTGTTGTTTTTCTTGAGGGTGTTTGAAGTTTTGGTTAGAGCTCATCTGTGGTTAGCTGGTTGGTTCATGCGTAGCTCGCTTCGGTGGTCATGCCCAAACGTCCAAGTAACTTGATTACTCTTTGTCTCCCATCACTTATGTCTTGTACCATCTTTCGAAGATTCACGTTCCTTCCTATTTGCTATCTTGCTTTTCGTGTTTTGCTATTATGTATGATGCTATCCCTTGTTAATAACTGACATTTAGGGAGAACTTCAGCTTCGGCTTCAAATTTCTTAGTATACTCTACATACATCCTGTTCACATACGCAAATAAGTACGTAGGCACAATTGAAAATTGTAACAAGCGACTACCACGGAGACGAAACCTCGTCACTCCCACTGTCCACCTCGGGTAGTACATATATACACAGGCACGCAGGATCCCGAAACGTTTACCTTGGAAATTCAAATTCAAATTTCAAGCATGTGCATGTATCGTATATATGATAGGCGTATAGACACCTGCAACCATGAACCAAGTCCTGGGATATGAGCGATGTTTTCAGTTCCGTTCTGGCGAGTTATAGAGTATAAGAGACTTATGGTGGACAGGGCCAGAGATCTATCTATTCTGATTGACCTATACACTTAGGTACGCGTCGTCGCATGATAAGGAATCGAACTGGACCACGGCCCACGGGTGTCACTGCGCGAATGGTGTATTCAGGGGATGTTGAGGGGCGTTTTACCCAAGTGAGGTCTCTCAAGCTCTCCCGATTCTCGAATTTCGAATCGTAAATAGTTATTCCGTACACTCCTACTCCTTACTCTGCGTATCGCCCGCATCCTCCGATAAGCAGGAAAAAGGACAACAATTACACACTAATTAGGTGAATGCCACCGCAATCATTGTCTCACCGGACGGAATCAACATACTGCGTTGCCAGTGGCTAGGGGGAGATTGAGAACGTCACAGATTCAGACCATGCAAGATCGCGAGGACGCAGCCAAATATATGATATTCGGTCGTATCGGTGGTCCTTGAAGCGGCCCTAAGATGCTTGAGAGTTATGTAGGTGTCAACAAGGAGGCCCTGGTTGGGGATGCTTCTAGCGATAACCCCGGAGTACCGTGTACCGAATACTCAGGGGCCAATGAGGAACTCATGCTTCTCAGGAGGGAGGGGAAGTGTAGGCATGCACCCACGCAAACGGCGACATTACACATATACACATACATACACACACACTCAAAGAAGCGGCCAGATCACTGTCCCAACCCAGGCCCTAATACCGCTAGTTGCCTTCGCGAAGGTGTTCCCTTTGTATGTGTATGTCATGTTATACATAACCTAAACTGCTTAAAATAGCATGTAGCACGGTGTGGATTGTTCCGTTACCTCGAAGCTAGATGAGATGCAAACAAACCCATGAGCGGTCCTTCTTTCAATCTCCCCTCTTCCCGGGCCTTCCTCTTGAAGCTATTATGCTTCTTCTGCTTCTGCTTCTTTGTGTTGTTAAACCACCCCCGTCTTCTCCCCTCTCCCCCACTTCCGCCCAGTAAAAATTTTCCGATGCGTACATAATCAACAGATGGGACCGGGGGAAGCAAGTCGCCTGGGTGTGATGACACTACTTACCAACGGTACATGGACATCGGAGCTCTCCTCTCATGCTATCCTGTGAAAGGCTAGGTCATACCAAAGTGTAACTGAAATACTCCTACGTAGTGCTTACTTGTCGGGGTTTGTTGACCCAAGAAGGTCATCCCTTGGGGAGGAGTGTGATATAACCATATCAAGAGGTGGTGGGCAATGTGGCTTACGAGCATGCCGCATGAGAGCATAATAAACTTTCCAAGCCGCTAAAAGGGGAGGGAGATCCTTCTCCTATGTAGGTGCATTCTTCCTACCGTACAATGCGCCCACAGGGTGTGTATTGTTCCGCCTCAAGAAGCTCATTGGAATATGGAGGACAGATGTGGAGGACGGCGTGTTGGAGTTGCATCCATATGTCTAAAAATTCATGTATTGAACGAGCCGTACGGTGAATTAGCTGTGTTCCGATGAAGGTTGGACCCATGGGACCCCTACAAACGGAAAAGAAGATGTTCTGTGAGCACGGGCAATCGTCAGCGAAGTTAGTTCGAAGCGGTACCTCTGCATTGATGTGTATTCTCCCACTTCCACGGTGACACGTCAAAAGTCCTCCATGATGCTTAATGTCGCCTGTACGATACAGTGTAACGCATGTGGTCAAGGCGGTGACTGCTGGCGCTAGGAGAATGACTTGTTATATCCTAAAGGCTCTGTTACTCAGAGCCTTCCAAGTTTCAACCCACCCCTTTCCCAGTTCAAGCTCCCTATTATAGGAATCCATCGATGTTCTTTTGGAATGGATGACGAGATGACTATACCCATGCATAAGGCCGGTAGGCCTATGGAAGGCCGAGGCTGTACTCGGGGAGGGGCATCCGGGCATTGAGTGAATGCAGTAAGTTCACAGGCGGCGAAATGTCGTCCTTCTTCCCAGCGCCCAACAGCTGGTGACACAGTTAGTTAATGCGAGGAAACGGGATGACTCCACTGCCTCGCTAATATTACTCCCCGCAGTAATTATGGAATTCCAGCCACCGTTCGGTTGGCTGGATAGGCTAGATTGATATCATTACCTTGAGCTTGAGTCTTGCCGCGGACAGGACCAAGGATAAGGACAGACCTTACAGCGTCAAGTGACATTGAAGCATGGTTGAAGGTCAAAGGATAACCCCTTGATAAGTTGATCCCTGATATACAATCAGAGCGATGTAACACAGATGGCTCTCCGCGTCTCCAGCCCAGCTAAGCGATCACGATCATTAAATTCGATCCCGTCGACTCAGGTTTGGCTTCCCCGGGTCCTCGATGACGCGATATACAAAGTACACAAGGTCGTGAAGAAGTGGCCGCTGAGTACAAGATCATTGTTGCATAGCATAGATCACCCTTCTATTTCTATGATGCCGAACCGACGAACCACCATTCGTGGCAGTGCATCGGCGACCTCGAGTTGGTATAGTGAGTATAGCGAGTTTGAGCTTTAATATGCCATCTTCTTGACTCCAGCGGCGCAGCTTGAGTAACGACGCTGATAGGAGGACGCGAAGAGAGAACGGGGAAGTCGGAACACAGATGGTCAGAATTCGTGCCTCACAGTTCACCGTCTTCAAGATATTGGTGTGATGAAGCGTGCTGATGCCAACGGCGTAAAGCGAGACGACAGAGCATCATCGATGGTAAGTAAGGCCACCGACGGAAGCAATGCCACCCCCTCAGCAAGTCAAACGCCTAAAAAGGGACCAACCAAGCTTCCATGCCTGCGGCGGTTTGTCCATGTCAAGTGGCCATGGCAAGAAATGACTTTCATCTGTCCCTTTTCATCTCTTCGGCTATTCATCATACTCTGGTTGTGATTCGCGGAGCGGTGGAGTTAGCACGGGCTGTGGGAGTCTTGGATAAGACTGCGTGAGAGCAGAGGGGAGAAGCTATAAGGAGTATACTGCTAAGTGTTTCAGGTATAACGGCCATGCGTGCACAACTTACTTACCACTCCAGATCCACTGTTCCACACGGCAATGGTGGGATCTTGTCTTAAGCGGGTCTTAGTTACAGCTTGTAATGGCCTGCCAGTCCAGCTCTGGCTGTTATACTATGATAAAGGGCTCAGTTAAGTCTGGCACAAATGAAATTGGGAACACAACGACGGCTCACGGAAGGGACTAAGCTTCCGAGCCCCGACGGTGGGTCTCCGAATGAGCTTTAACGTTTAGCATACGTGTCCAGAGGCTTCGACCAGACAGGAATTGTCGACACACCCCACATGGACCTATATAATATGTTATTCCTCGACCGCATGCATGATACCTAGAGATGTACCTGTCACAGCGGCCCCTTAGCATATCGTCCTGCGCTTCCTGTTCATACGGATGGTGTAGGCGGAGGCAGGGGTTCCATGGAAAGACCCCAACGGAGGTAGATAATAGTGCTCGCCCAATACATTGGCCTGCCTTCGGAATAACTTGTCTTTTGCATCTGTGTCAGGCAACGATACTTGAGGGCAGTGCGTTACTTCGCATTAGGGACCCGAGAGGGCGAACCAGTGGGTATGATCGCCTATATTTAGCCCGCTTGCAACCGATGGCCATGGATACTATACACCGCTCCGCTGAGAGGAGCGACCTGTTCGTGAGTTTTCTACTTCTTGATGGAGGGTTCCCACTTGCTTAATTTACCAATGGCTAATAGTCACCGTCGGCAGATGTCAACACAGCGATGTTTCAGGGTGGCGTTGGCGTATACGCTTTTTGGACTTTGATCAATAGAGTGCTTTGATCGAGCCATGCACTCACATCATAAAGCTCATGGCTATCTCCGTAAACGGACGTAAACGGCAACCTTGGAAAATGACAGTGCAACATCATGGCGTAGAATATGCGTGAAATATGTCAGAGTCATGCGGTGGCTGCGAAATTGATGAAAGGCTAAAAAGGGACGCGTGATGGAAGAGGCGTCGTCACAAGTCTGGGAAGCTTGGTATGGTATAATCGATGTAATGAAGAGTAGCGATTGAGCTACCAGTGAGCTGAGAGGCGGGTATGTAAGGACGACGGAACAATCGTGAAAGTGATGGTAGAATACTCACTTGGAACATTTTCGAACCCAGGTGAAACAGACCTTGGACTCGATCAACGTAGCGTGGAATAACAGGCTTCTAACGGGCTCGGACTCCTGCGGAAATGAAATGCAGCGATGGTCAAGGAATGGGACCAAAAGACTCATGCATTTGAGGTGGCCTACAGATGGGAAGGCTCTTCGTGGGTCCACGACCACCAGCGGGAGTTCTAGGGCAACGCAAACGGAAGGACCATTTGATAGAGACAAGGCACCTAGGGCGCCACAGTCACCGCTCTCAAATCCCGCGGTGTTGAATAAAGCCGCAACACGATCGAATAGTACCAGAGATCGAGTGAGTTCAAGATTAGAAGCCAGGGCATGCATGCTAAATGACATTCATTTTACGTCCCCCTCTCCTCCGCGAGGGAGGTACTTTGTCGCGCCGTAATTGAATTGCATTTACGGCGGTATCGAGGGGACGCCAATGAAAATAACCAAAAATATGATCTTTGCCCTTCCTGGCGGCGATGGGGATGACATAACGTTGCGATCAAGATCAGAAATTGGCCAAATGTCAGGGTAAGGCCTGGATCCATTATCTATGGTGATAGTATAAGACGATTTGGGCGTTGATACGAACTTTGAGATCAAATCACACCCACGAACATGCAGACAGAATAGTTGGTCGTCTGAGTGTTATGGAAGGGCTTCTTCCTTCAACCCGTGCAATTTTCCAGTAGTCTCCACTGCCGTCCTCCGTCAATGCCCTAACAAATCAGAATTCGTTTTTGAGCGCCGTATCACTGTATAGCAGTGGCGTATTTGACGCGCTTTGTACAAGGCGCTGAACGTAGCGCTGAGCAGCTGCCAGTCCTAAGTGAGTCGCCAATGGACATCCTCAGGCTGGTCATAAATGATACCCGAGTTCGATTCGATGCTAAAATGCACAGCAAGTCAACCTTGACGGCTGAGACTGGATCAGGAGAAGGACACGGTGAAAGTACGGGCGCACAATTGCAAGCGGCACACCCTCTCCACTCACAAATATCAGAATACCGGAAGCCCTTCTTCTCATTGTCCGCTTCGATTAGTGACCCACAGACACCGTCCACGTTTACCGGGCCCAGCCGCGATGATATCTCAGTTGAAACGCCATCTCAGCGTATCATGTTGACGACTAGGGGGAAGCCGAAGGGGAAGAGAAGTCGCAAAGCAGCTTCTTTGATGCATTGATGGAAGACCTTTACTTTGGATCTGGGAAACACTACGGTCATTGAGTTTAAGCTCATAGATTGTGTGTATCCCCATAGAGAGGCGGAAAGTGTACCTGTTCATGCTTCTTCAATAGTTGGGTATAGCATCATGACACCGCTGGAGAGGTAACCTCGAGCTTGGTCAACAAACAGTGTCTGAAATTTACGGTGTCGTCGAATTTTGGCGGTGTAAACTCTCGTTCTCGGAGTATGTGTAAGTAAGTATATCTGAACCCACAAGAACACGGCGTACCTGCCCTCTGATATATCCAGAATTATGCGGGGAGCGGTACCACTTGACCAGGCTTCGACTTCTTTCGCCAGATCCACAAGAGGAGATAAAATGGTATAAACGAACTCCTGAACCGATATGGCAAGTTAGTAGAGTCTAATGCTGGGAACGACGGGCACCTGAAACATGAAACTGTGGAGACTTCACTGTCGAAAAGGTACCGTCCTACTCGTCGCTTTGGGCCAGCTTCGAAGTGTCGCATCAAGGTCATCCTGGGGCTTATCCCATGATTCCATCGCGCAGCAGTCAGCATACGGGGTTCGCAAAAAAGGCATTTGCCCTGATCGGCCGGAATAATTTAGCAGACAAAAGGACCCAAGCACGTTCACGTTGGTTTTCTATCCCCTCCGATAATGCGTACCAATGGCCTTTAGCTTAAGCGAGATAACATATACAAGCCGCTGAGCTTGGCCAACCCCAGACGGCCTACACTTCTTGCTTGATCCTTTCAAACCAGTGTTAGCCGATTCAAGAAGACATGTGAGAAAAAGAACCCACCCGCATGTTGGTGTCCTGGTCATATTGCAATGTGACTCGCTATGGAGGGCATTGACACCCGCGTATAGCACACGGTCACCGCCCGATATGAATAAGTGTCAACCCACAAATGCCCGGACATATGTGTAAACCAATGACATAGATTTCATCGAATATTCGCTTAAGGCCTGGTGCGATACGCTCATATGGCGCAAAACGGTCGCTTTGGGCAACAGGCTATGAATTGCCAGGGGTCGTCTGGTATACGAGGGGGCTAAATATCAAGCTTAAAGGGCGATGCTACTGACCATGAGCTGAGTAGTCGATTGAGAGGAATCAAACTTACGTTAACGGATTTTGGGAAGCGATCGGGTTTCTGGGTTTCCCACAATATACCTTAGATGCGAAATACCGTGTTACTATCTGCCACCAGAATTCTATCTTTGCGACGCCGAATCGTACATCACCGTACGGAGGTTGAAGTGGCCATTCGGAAAGACTGTTGCAACTGAGGAACGACAGAAATTTCAAACCAAAAAAAATAGTGAAAGAACAAATCATTGCACCGGAGCCGGAATCCGTTCACACCAATTTTTGTCACGATCGAGTGGGTGATACCGAACAGCTGGGGTTTGTGGAGAAGCGGCTATCGTGAGTGATCTTGTTCAATGGAAAATATCCCACCAACCTCATAGAACTTGATTGAGAGGCTTGGAAACCCGCATGACACGATGAAGATAGGAGATTGGGTTGGCAGGCAATAAAGTCAACGTAGTGGTCGACGTTCTGTAAAGCGCTACGGCACAGCCTTCGTGGTCAGGCGGATGACGGGCTGCGCCCAGAGTATGCCATTCTCCCAAGCGTCCAATGACGAATGTCTTTTGTTATCGAGAAGTGGCCGCGCTTACAGCCCAACTTAGCGGCTGTATTGCGGGGTCCCAAGGTACATGCCGCCCGTCACTTCACAAGGGTCGAAGAAATTCTACCCACGGTATTGCTTCCGTGTGGAATGACCACAACCACATGCGCGCCCGTCGTAAAACGTGGTATGGCAGGGTCGATGTACGCACGGAAGTGTAACGCCTCATCGACCCGTATCGGATACCTCAGGCCCGACTTGCCCGCCCCCCATGGACCAACGAAGCCGAATCCGTCTGTAATGTTTCCATTTCATGCACACCAGGCCGACGAGTCGTCAGGAACTTGAGCTGGAGTCACCTTGCTAAGTCAATATGATCCCTTTGCAGGTTCCACGGCTCACTGCCCCAATGCAGCTGCAGTCCTCGGTAACGAGTCACCCCAAGCATTACGATATGCCTTCTTGGGTAACGTCTGCCGCTTTCTCCCTCCATGCAGCGTCCCTAGGGCCTTATCATATTACTAACAAATTCGGGCTTTTTACAGTTTTTACCTCCCTTTTCTCTACTTCTACTCTTGTGCCTGTCGGCATCATGGGGGAATACACATAGGCCTGCGGAAATGAGCGCAACATATCTTTAGCCTGAGGCTTCCTTCAGCTTTTTCCGGCGGGCCGGTGGTCTTATTAAGTATATGACGCATCGTCAAGCTAGGCCTGGCCTACTCTTTCATGATAATGACGGACAACGGCGGCTGTGTTACACAACGTCAGTCGTATTCTCAATAATAATGGGAAACTTCCTCATTGGTCAGTCACCCGCCGCGTCTCACTCCCTCCAGACACACACTCCACTTCCAAGGCCTATCCTTCCAACAACCTTTCCCGCCGCACACCGTGGAAAAACTACCATTAACGCATTACACCCGTGTCACTTCCATTCGTTCGTTCCATGGCGCCCCTCCTTCGCCTCGAACTGAGATCGCGTAGTATCACGCGGAGTGGCGTCCTTCTTGAACTACGCCGGCGCCCAATGACACAGTACCCCCTCTTTCGTCTTCAGACTTCTTCCATAAATAATCGCCCTGTCGGGTCTTCTTTGACAGCTCGCCAAACCAAATGTTAAGCGCAGTCTCGCGAAGGTTTCACATCCCAGGCCACTATGTGTAGGTGGTCACGTATACTTCCCCTTCTATTTGGGACTATCCATTTTTGGGTGGATGAGCTCCCATAGTGCGAGCGCACGATACGATTGAATGGAGACAACGGAGCGCTCCGAGGGTTTGAAACGCCATATATTAATAGCTCGTCCTATGATATCCACCTCTCAAGTGGTACCCTCTCTGGAGTGCGTGGAAAAGGAAGATGAAGAGAAGAAGAGTCTTTGAGAAGGTCTAAAGGGCGGCAGCGCTCGGAGTACCGCTATGTATGTCGTTATCTTGCATCGAAGTAAGTAAATCGGTGCCTTGCATTCATTTCATTTCAGCTGGGTCTTCGAATTCGAGCACGCCACCTCTAGGCTGGACTTTCTGGATGCATCCACGCTACTATTCCACCTGTTACTCTTCCATGGTTCCGCCGTCCAAATTATATTGGGAAATAGGCTCGGATTAAGCTCCAGACAATACCCACTCCTCACCGATAGCTACCTCGATGGTCTCGCCGAGTTCTTTTGTATCCAACCAAGGTCCCCTAATACCTTAGTGATCTCTTGGGTGGGTTTACCTCCAGCAAACAAATGGCTACATCTGGGATCCAACCTTTCTTTGTTCTCTGCCCTATTTTGGGAATAGTCGGGTTTGCGTGACTCGCCCCTTCGCCTCCTCATCGCTTCCTACATTCTAAATTCGTCTACTCTCTTGTAATGCCTACCCCCACCAAGACTTTTGTGCTTTGTGCTTTCTTTGTCTTCTACTATGCGCTCATGTCGTTATGATCCCAACACCGCGGCGTATATATGTTCAACCCCCCAGCACCACATTGGATTATTGATCCCCCCAAGCGGCGTTAACGCTCAACTTGAAAAGGGAACACAGAAATTTGCTCCCGTGATCTCGGAATTAATCTCAAATCCTGCTCCTTTATCTTCCCTCCCCTCTTGTACACTTCCTTGCTTGCACCTTTCCATATATAACAACGAGGTGCTACATACTGTAGCTTCCGTGCTTTGTGGTAGGCTGGTAATAATTGAATCCGTGACACCTTCACTTCGTTCATTCAACTTTCGTACTAATACTTGCACTCCCTCAACGTCGGGACCCTCAAAAGCGGCGCATGGTATAGTTACCGATGGGTGTCCTTGTCATTTAGGAGTCCTGGGTCGCCGGTGCACCGGTCTGCGGTCACAACGATAACTAACGGTATGGTTATGTGCCGTGTGTATAGGATTTCGATCAAATCGATTTCGAACTCGATTGGTTATATGATGCTCAGTCGGCGCCATGGGGAGTGGCGTTTTTCGATCGATGGGACGATGGAATCTGGGTGGTGTAGTAACGGCATCCAAGCAGAAATGGTTGTGTGTTGAGTGTTGAACGTTGAGATCTGAGAGGTTAGAGTATAGCTTTATACTAAGCCATCCGCATCCGGGGAGCTTTGTCCGTTGATTCTTTTTTTTTTTTTTTCCTTTGGCGGATTTGGAGCGGGCTGTTTGACCGTTTTTGCGCTGCTCGAGTCCAGGTTGACGTTGGAGATGTATTGGGATTGATGGTTGGTCTGTATTGAAAACTGATTTGGTTTTGTGGATCAGTTATTAGCGGTCGGAGGGATGGGTTCCGACTTGTAGACGGGCCTCTCCTCTCTATCCCTGTCCCTGTCTAACTCTTTACCTCTTCACACAAAGTGTGACCCAGTGATAGTATGATAATTACTTCGCGGCGCAGATATATATATATATGTATGGCATTTCATTCAAAAAATGAATTGATCGCACGTCACTTATCGCCTTGACGAAGAAGGAAATCGGCAGGACATCCGAGTCGTCAGTGACGCTATGTATATGAACGCTTGAGCGTTCGAGAATCGTCGCTCGTTCAACTTGGGACATGCTATGTACACACCTGTTAGATGCAGAGCAACGCAATATATTTATTAACTGTACATAGTACGTGCCAAGGGGTCGACACGGGTCGACGCTCAAACGCCCCGTGGTCAAACGTTCAGCGCTCCTAGCGCTTCAGCGACCAGCGTTCGACGGTCAATATGCGATTATCCAATATCCAATACCCGATACCCAATAACGGTCAAAGATCAACGTTCAACGTTCAACGTCAACGGTGACCAGTTGACCGGTCAACAGGTCGACAGTCCGCAAACGTCCAAACCTTAGCGCTTAGCACTTAGCACTTAGTACCAACTCAAATGATTCTGATCACCGAATATCCATACACGTTCACTTTTCGACGTGCTTGAATGCAACGCGCAGCCCCTCCGGCTACTCAAGTAAATATGAATGAATGTGACCTGTTCATTAAGCTCAGCTCTAGACGGTGAGCGCGGATGCACGCACGCCAAATATGGATGATTATCGCGTGCATGGATTATTATGATTGTGAAAAGGATGAAGTTGGCGGTACTGGTAAAAAAAAAAATTCCCGTTCGTAGGTGATCAGTTACTCAGTACTCAGTAACAATGCGCCGATGGTACTTACTTAGAGTAGTCGCAAGTCTTCCCTCCTGTTTGAAATTTGACCACCCCTGTTTAACCTTGACCTTGACTTTTGACTTCGGACTTTGATCGAAGCCTTTTTTCGCTCGTAACGCGTAACGCGCAAGTATAGTAAACAAGGAAAGAACTTTACGTTCGTCGTCGTCGTCGTCGGTCGGTACCGGTATGTCATTGAAACTAAGCTCTCGAGATCCAATATTCAATCCGGAAGCTCGCTGTCTCATTACATTATACTAGTACCACAGATTATATAAATTAATAATTATGTAAAATCACTCGTCGAGGATGTACTCTACTACTACTATGTACGTATGTAGGGAGTCATGCTGGGGGGAGTTGGAGTAGATCATAGAAGGGAAGTCTGACGAAATTCCCCTCCGCCTCCGTCTCCGTCTCCGTCTTGGGAGGAAAGGAATCTACACACACACATATATATATAGACAACACGCATCGATAGTGAGGTACATTAGCTGTCTACTCTATACGTACATATTTACTCAATTTATCAACATTGTGTCTGCGTCTGCGTCTGCATCTGCATCTGCGTTGTGAGGCTTCGCCTAGCTTCGCGGGTTGATGCGATACGCCCACGACTTCAAGCTTCAATATTCAATATTCAATTCTCATTCTGCTTCTCCTGCTTCTCCTGCTTCTCCTGCTTCTTCTTCTTCGCCCTCACCCTCGCCTTCTGCCCAATTCCACCTCCCCATCACCCATTCCCCGTTATGTACGCATAGCCCACGAACCCTCAGCATTACCATTACCACCGACATCTGAATCGCTACTCAACACTCAACACTCAACGCTACACAGATCACTCCCATCGAATACCCCCAGTCTCCCAGTAAAATCGGAAACGGAAGGTCCATCCATCCATCCGTCGTTCACAATACGATTCCGAGATACCATAGACGCAAATGCAAATGCAAATGCGTCGTCCGTCTCCGAAGATGGGTGTACGATATACTCTAGTACAATTCACTACCTGTATACGACGGATTCATACTACGTTGTTGGAATGCTAGTACTACGAAGTAAGCGTAAGCTTAGTTGTAGTTGGGTAGTTGTGACTTTGGATTGAGTAGGCGGGTAGGTGGGTAGGTGGATAGGTGGCGTCTGACTTCGGGGAGCTAATTCAAGAAAATGACACCCCAACCCCGGAGTCTCATATCCCATCTGACAACCCCGATAGTCAACGCCCAACGTACAGTCCATCCAGCAAGCTAAACACCCGTACTCTAAAGCTTTAGAGCACATAGCACATAGCACATAAGTAAAGGAAAGGAAAGGAAAGTAAATGAAAAGAGTCGAAGAATTCCTACGCACTCGCGATTTGATGCCCTTGACGGGCGTCGGGTGATGCGACGGGGTATAGTGTATAGTAAATCCGGGTGCAGTTGTAAAAGGAATGAGGAAGAGGATACTCGGATTCGGAGGCCATCAAGAACGTCAACGTACGACTAGTTACGAAGCTTGAAGGAGAAGTGAATATCGGTGTACTACCTGTACACCGGAATATATCACATAAAGTAAGCTTCGAATTGTAGTGTGCAGTGTGCGGTGTATGGAGGAATCTTCCTTTCTTATGGGATTTGTGGACGGGTATGTGTATGCCGAGTGCCATATGGCGCGGTGGGTGGAGTTGAAGAAGGTTGGTTGACAATTGGGTGATTTGACAGGGAAGGGTGGAATCTGCAACGGTCGTGGTTGTCGTTGTTGTCGCAGTAAGGCGATATTCACGGATACGTCCACCACCACAAACAAGGTCTTCGTGCCGCTTCGTCGTCTTGGATTGTCAAGTCAATGAATGCAATTCAGTTCGTGGGCCGTTCCGGTACATATCACCTACCCTACACTACTTCTGCGGTTAGCAGATACCTATATTCAAGCGACATCATTATCATGACCACGCATCACATCACCATTCTTTGACGATGTCAGACACACAGTAGACGCATTTACATACATGCGCCTCGTACTCCCCACTTGGGAAGCACCACTTTTCCGGCTAGTACCCCTGTGACTGACGACCCCTAAACCCCTAATTGTCTCTAGAGTCAAGGTGTGCATCGGGCACTTGCACGGACTCGGACGTAGTCTACAGTCTCTTCCGCTGAACATGCATTATAGCCAAACGGATGATCGCGTTGCGCGACTTGAGTACAGAGTATTTGAGATCGAAGACCGGGAATTGGGATTTTTCCTGCAAGGGAGACGTGGCAATACAAAGGGGGGCATTAGCGCTGGAAGTAGAGGGAGAAGATGTTTCGAGTGGAGATGAAACCGCAGGATTTGGATTTGCGGGAGAGTAGTTTTTAGCGCCACTGGGCAAAGAGTGAGTACGTCATATTATTGTGTGAAGGGAGGGGTGGAAGGGAAGTGTGGGCGGGGAAGGGAAAGGCAAGCGGCGGCGAGAGGGAGAGAGGTAGCGTGTGTATAATTGGAAAGGGTATCTCGATATCGGCGGAGGATCTTTTGAGAGATCTGAGAGAGAGAGAGAGAGTGAGAGTGTATTGCCGCGGGGAGAGAGGTGTCGAGTTCCTGGGAAAAAAGCAGTGCAGGGCCAGGATTGGAAGGGGGAACCGAGGGAGTGGGACTGTGGTGATTGGGGTCCCGCTTGTATAATAATAATAATAATAATAATAATAATGATAATAAATATGAGGGGATGATAATAAAATAATAAAAAGATAAGTGAGTGCAGGGACATAAGTATAGAAGGGGCTCCATCTCGCATTTCCTCTGAAAAAGAAAAAGAAAAGGTCGATTCACCCTCTTCGCCCTCGCCCTCGCTCTCAACGACGACAACGACGACGACGACGACGACGACGACAACAACAACAATGATGCAGTTCGCGTCTCCTCTGATCCATTCAGCGCCCCGCACTCCGTCGCCCAACGAGTACCTTCCCCCGCTCGACAAAGATCCAGCGTACACCCAACAGTCCTCCCTCCTCCAGGAACTATACGAACCGGACTTGGAATCCTACGACATCCTCCCTCACCATCAGCAGCAGCACCAACAACAGTTCCAGCAACCCATATATCGTCGCGCTACCTTTCCCTACGTCAGACACGACCGCGAGGACATTCACCTCTACCCTTCCAACCAACCCTTCCTCCAACAACACCAGCAGCAACAACAACAACCTGCAAACTACTACCCAGAGCAGCACTTTTACCAGCAATCCCACTCTTCCTGGTCAACAGATCCCATCAAGCATGAAGACCTCCAGCCGCAACTCATCGTTCCCTCTCAATCTCCCTACCAACAGCAGCAGCAGCAGCAGCAGCACTCCCTTCTCCCTCACCAACACCACCACCACCTCCCACAACTCCCAAACGTCTCTCCCTCCCTATCATACCTCCCTCCGCACCCCCACTCAGCCATGCCCGTACAACACACCGACGACGCCGCCTCAAAGGAAACACAATACCTCCGTCGTCGCTGCTTCAACTGCCACACAACAGAACCCCCTTCATGGCGTCGCTCAACTCTAAACCCAGGCAAAATAGTATGCAACAAGTGCGGTCTCTACGAACGTACTCATTTGCGTCCTAGGCCTTTGCGCTTCGACGAGCTCAGAGCAGGCAACAAAGCCAGGAAGGCCAGCAATGCCTCCCAGACTCAACAACCCTCAAAGAATCCTGGCGGTGTTAGCCCAAAGGTCAAGAAGGAGCCCAGGGAACCAGGTCTCCCTCGTCGCTCCTCCGTCTCCTCCTCCGCTTCCTCCACCTCGGGCGCATCCGATTGGGATGACAATGGTCAGTCCTTTCTTTATCCCTCGTAAATCTCGCTTACCAGATTTTCCTCCCCCCCCTTCTAGTCTCCGTCTACTCTGCCAGCTCCGGTCCTCCTACTTCCTTCAACTCCCCCGCAGCTTCCTCTTTCCCTCTATCAAGGGATTCCCAATCGCCACCACTAGACTCAAACCTCTCATCCTCCTCCATCCGTCTTCCAAACTCCCCATTCTGCGATCTCGCTGCCTACCACCACCATCAGCCACAACAACTCCAACAATACTCCGCAAACGGATCCCCACTCCCTTCACCACCACTCTCCGCCTCCCTCCCGCCAACTCCCCACATGCTCAGCCCTTCGCTGTCCCTCGACGGTCATATCGGGGCTTCACCGCTACTCGACGCCTCGTCCTCTCTTATCCCACCCATGATGGATGGTCTCTCCTCCACCACCGCTTCTTCTTCCGGTTCGTTACCTGGTACCCCAGGTTCAACACCCAGGAAATCTCATTCTCTACCCACCACAACCCCCTCATCCTCATCCAACACGGGATACTACTCCCCACAATCCCAACATCACCAACAAATGACTCTGAGCCCGCAATCCCTTGCATTGAACATCCCCGCCTCCTCACCTTCGAGCGAGAGTGGTCTGAGGAGGATGAGCGTTTCGTCGAGTTCGTTGGGGAGTGTTGTGGAGGAGCGGGAGGGTGAGGAACGGGAGGGTGTTGAAAGGAGAGGCGTTTCGTTGACCGAGGAGTTGGAGAGTGGCTTGGGTTTGGGTGTTGTTTTGGAGGAATCGGCTTGAGAGAGGCATTTTCCTTTCCCTATCCCCTCCCACACGTCTACGTTCGATGGTTTAATTCTTGGAGGAGGGTGGTCGCCGCGCTTCATCCCTTCCATGATAATTTGGAGCGCGCGCGTGTGTGTGTGTGTACACCCCCCATTTCTCCTGTATACCTTCTTCTTCTCCCCCCGCGTCACCCCATCCCTCTCCCTTCACCGTGCGGCAACGACGCTGGCTTGACGCCAACCCAACATCACCCCCCGCATACGATCTCACGACGTTAATCCGAGAGTTAGAACCCCCGTCTCTCACAAAGCCTGAAGCTAAATAATGTATAATCAGCAAATACCAGCACCAGCACGTAAAAGCCAAGATGTGTTTTTCTTCTTTTTTTTGTGTGTGGGTATAACCCCCCCTTCCTCCTCCTACTCCTCCGGCATCGATACCACCCACCACACCCCACACCCTCCTCGACGCCGCCAGTCCTCATACCCCACACCCATCAGCGTATCATCGTAACCCACGACCTCGCCCCCTCGCGCGCGTACATGCGTTCGATCGTTTCCGCTTTGTACATATGAACAACCCCACGTTTAAAATCCCTCCCTCCCCCGGAAATCGTCGAACGAGAACGCCCTTGGTGTGTTGTGTGTGTGTACCCCCGGTGGCTGGCGCGGGAAAAGCATTTTTGCATTTCTGCTCTTTGCTTTTCCGTCCTGTCTTTGACGAATTCCATTTCGTTTTTCCTTTCTTTTCTTTGTTTGTTTCTTTGTTTTATATATATATGTTTTTTTGACATTTGACATTTGACACTTATTCGTTGTTACTTTTATATGTTTTATGTTTTTATGTTTTTTTCGTGTGTAACATATACCAAACGACAACCTTGACCCTTTTCCTTCGTTGTTCGTTGTTGTTATTTTTACTCCTCTGTTCTTCTTTTGTCTTTTGTTGCTGGTTGGCTCTTAGCTCTTATCTATCTATTGTTCGGTGTATAGCGTATCGTATTCCCCCTTCCCCTCCCTCTGCCTCCTCCACACCCACCCACACCACCACCCTCCATCCCCAATCATACAGGGCTTTTAGTGTTTAGTTCACGGTTTTTAGTGAAGAAATCAGTTAGTTAGTTAGTGGTTAGTGGTTATATATGTTATTTATTTATTCCCCTCCTCTTTCTCTCCCTCTCTCCCTCATTTCTCTCCCTCTATACTCTCTACGCTTACTCAATTTTTTTTCCTCTGTCGTCTGTCGAAATATACAAGTTGTATATGTATTCGTGGATTTTGCGTGTCTCTGTGTGTGTGTGTGTGTGTGTGAGAGAGAGAGAGAGAGAGGAATTTTGAGGGAATTTTTGAGGGATAGTTGGGGGATAGTTGAGTGGACTGGAGGAAACGAGTGAGGGCTGTTAGGGGTAGACAGGGGGAGGGAGGGGTATAGTATATGTGCGACATCCCACTTCGAGCTTTACCCTCTCTCTCTCTCTCTCACACACACACACAATCAGTCAATATCCAATATCCAATCCTCAATCCTCATACTCAATCTGAAGAGTGTCTGCGTCGACATTGAATCCTGACGGAGGCGTTGTTGACATTGGCCGTACGTACGTACATATGTATGTATGTATGTATGTATGTATCATGCATGTGTTTTAAGATGATGTTTTATCGTGATTGTCGTGGTGGGGTCCTTGGAAAGCCCTCCGAACGCGGGCGAGCGAGCGAGCCTGAGTGCTTCATGACTCGGGCATTTAGGTGATCAAATCGATGATCCTTAGTATTACTAGAGTAGAATATGTATGTATGTATGTATGTATGTATGTATGTATGTATGTATGTACCAGGGATCAGAGATCAGGGATGAGGAATCCGGCTTGGGCTTGGGCGTGGGCTTAGGTTGATCACCCCGGCATGGCGTAGCTGGACCTCGTTTCGATCGAGCTAGTCGCGGGGATGTACTATAGTATAGGAGGGTTCGCGGTGGTGGGGTAGGCCGGGGGTGGGTGGGGGTGTTGTGTCTAGGATTTAAATTTCGCAGGTCCGAGGTACTCTCATGGTCAATCAATCAACGTCAACTTCGATTGGTTTGCGGTGCGTATTTCCTGGACAATCGTTAGGATAATCGTTAGGATCTACAGCGATGATCCCTTCACTTCGGGGGTATGTTTTTTTTTCGATTGGTTTTTTGTTTCGGTTTGCGTTGCGTTGCGTTGCGTTTCGTTTTACCTGTTGATTGGTGTATAGACAGCGAGCGCGGTTCTTGGTATGGTATGTTTGGACGTTTGTGTGAAGCATGAAGCGATTAGCGATGATTAGGGATTAGGCCTTTAGGGAGTGCATTAGGAGAAAACTTCTAATAGCTGGCGTGCTGGTGCTAGGGTTTGCTTAGGCCACGAGGAAGTAACTTGGTAAGGGATTCTTAAGGGGTTAACCAGGAGGTGTTTCGTATGACTTTTTGCGTTTCAGAAATTTGAAGAAGGCGAATTCGTGTGAGGGAGGGAGGGAGGGAGGGAGGTTCCTTTACGAAATGATATCATCTGGTCTGGTCATGAGGAATTCGACGCTCGATATTCAATTTTTTCTGTTTACGTTGGTGGAGGACTTGTGCATATGATACATGATAGCGGCGGGAACTTTTTTCCCCCTTTTCATAGCGCTAATGCTAATCTTATCTGTGTTTTGGGATGACTGCTCACACTAGTACTGGTTATAGTCGGAGTATAGGGCTTGAGCTTGAGCGGCTCTGAGCCACGGAACTCCCCATAAAGTAGCATTGGCCTGCCCTGCCTGCCTGCCTGTGGATCCACATGCAGTGCTTGGTACCAATGCATCGAAGTCTTCTTGCTGTATCGCCTATTTTTGGATTGTATTCATCCTTCCTTGAACTCATTGTACCCGTAACCCAGTGCATACTATGTGGCTAAGTGGTTTCTCTCAGTTAAGATTCAATTGCACTGGTTGGCTGCCAACATGCAGCAGTCCTGGTAACAGCTGATAACCCTGATCTACATACATACATACATACATACATACCCCAACGTATTACCCTTACTCTCCGCAGGTCCGGAAGTGTCTGCGCCTAGCACTTAATAGAACGGGCAGTGCTCGTCATCATGGGCGCTGGCGTCTCCGAAAAGATAGATAGATAGATTCGATTCCCACCAACGTGCAATATGCAATTCCAAAAAAACCGGACATGCCACTGTCCGAGTCGACTTGGGAGTTAATTGCTGTGTCATGAGAAAGAAAGAACAAGGTGTTAACACTTCCGTTCCCTTTAAAGAGGACAAAGTTGGAACTCGATGTTGCAGCTTCGGATTCTAAGGTGTGTGTCATATTCCGACAACCTGAGACGCACGCAATACGGTTTACCCCGTATCCCGTAAAGATAAGATACCGTTAACGAATAGTATAACCTCATCATAAATCTTATATCCGTGACTGGCCACTTGGAAGATTTCGATGGCTATGCAAGCGTGGTTCTGTAATATGGTATCTCCGGTTACACGGAGCTGAATAGTCGAACGTCCGTTGTCCACCGTTGATTGGCGAGTGGTAAGGGGCAATATTCGATGAGGTGGTGGCCTTTTTTTAATGGCTTGCCGAAGATTGGGAGGACCTATGAGGCTATTCTACCTGGCGTGTAGCAGGTCACTCCATGGGCTGAAAGAAGCTGCCTCAGGATGATTCTATCAGTTCCTGGTTACCCTCTCATGGAGATTATTGAGCGAATATACGAAGTACCTTATAACCTTGGGAATTGCGCTTTGTCAACGCTACCGATGTCGCCGAAGCTCGTCAGGTTTAGCCCCTTTGTCTCCTATGTAAATCTATACCTTCATCCCCTTCACGGAGGAGGACCTACTTAACGGAGGCAACACTCCGAGTTCTCCTAGGGCGTAGAGGGCACCACAAAGTCTTTGCGCGTTTCCGATTGACAGTGGCCGATGATCTGATATGATGGTAGGTGTCCTAGAACGGGCAGCCACGACACAATGATGGCAGCAACTGTCCGCTCCCAACGCCAGAACTCTTGTAGCTTAATCATTGAACAAACCTTCGGGTCTATGGGCCTCTCTTTGCCAGCTCAAAGTTTTCGCTACTGTCCAAAGGAGATAAGTCAGCGACTGCGATTTTGAATGGGATGCCAACTTACCCCACCCAAAATCTCGCGCAGGAAGGACTAGCAACGCCACCACATAAACGGATCACTGCAAACGCAGCAGGACGCCCATTATACCAGGCACCTTTGTAACCATAGGCGTTTCTGATCCTTGCCTTGAGGTGGAACATTGGAAAGACTCAAGGAGTTATTGCTTTGGAGACAATTTGAACTTGAGGCGTTAGACGGGGGAGAGAAGGAGAGGTAGCATCGGGGTATTGGTCATTCGGTGGTAGATGTGGCTGAAATAGGTGGTGTTAGGAGGGATGTAGTTAGAGTTGGAGGATTCCTTTCCGGAGGCACCTAAGACTTGGCACATACACAGGGGGACAAGGAGCTTAATGCTGTTAGTAAAGACTTATTTGTTGAAGGAAGATAGCTTAAGCCCAGAAAGAGAGGATAGACCTACCAAGCCCCATCCGGCCGTAGTTATGCGTCGGGTTTGAGGGAAGGTTGTGTCCCCCCGTCGGCCTGCTGACTTGTTTCCTTCAAGCTCCCTCCGCTGTCGCAGGCTCTGGAGCGCTTGCAAGCCCTACCCCGCCTCTAACAATGTTGACAATCATTCTTAAACACTACCTGTCATCCAAACGGAAAGACTCTATTCCATCCTAATTCCTATATGGCGATAACGTGGGTAAGCTTGCTGAGTGAACACGTCCCACCTCCAACAGCTCCGTTCCTCCAAACATCTGTTCCAAACCACTAACGTTATACTTACCAACTTCTATGTGGCGCCGAAATGCAGAGGATTGGATTGCTTTGGTAATGCGTACATTGCTTGTACACGCGAAACAGCATGAATAGAGACCGTCCCCAAGCCACAAGCTCTAGATAAACGGGGATTGCTTGCGGGCATCGGAGGGGCTAAGCGTTAAATGCTGAAACGACTAGGAGCGGCGTGTAATAATATGGAAGGTGGGTGAGACGTCTGAGTGTGTGTACCGAGACAATGGCTTCCAGGCTTCCAGCTCCCAAGCGAGGCGGGGCGTTCGGGTAGAGTCACCTACAAACTCTCGGATAAGGGGCACCAATAAGCGTGGAGCGGTATTCAGCGGTTATGGATTGGGGAACTGGTCCATATGTTTCCTGACTATTCCCCCTCGGCAGAGCAAAGCGAAACGAAACGATACTGAAGATTCGACATACTCCCACCCTCCCCTCGCGCGTTGGCGCATGAATGCATATCGCGGATAACTAGGCACATATAACATAACTCTACGACACGGAAGAAGAACTTCAAGGAGTAACATAGCAGGCCTGGGAGTTCCATATGTTAGACGCTTACTTACATGACGGCGAGTCGCTTACTTCGTGCCTCGTGGAAGAAAAGAATCCAGAACGTGGGTCCGCTGCGTGCGACTCATCCTCATTGACTGTGCGCTCGAGGCCTATAGCATGCTTCCGGGGAGAACGGCTTTGGCGGCGACGGCGCGGTGTAAAAGTATCCCAATTGTGATCCACTCAATGAAAGGAGGGGGATTACGACGATTGAATAGGCATTAGGTTGCCCCAACGGTAAACGAGCCAAAGGAGTAAGTATGGAGTCAACGGTGATGTAGGCGGGAAAGACAATCTTATCTCGGTGAAATTACTGTAACTTACCTTAAACTTGAAAACGGCTGCACGCGGCCGCTATGCGGTACGAGAATGCAAAATGCGATGCCCCACAATGGGGAAGTATTCTCGTTCCGGTAACAAAATGCCAGAAGGTTAGTGGCCCGTGTCAGTATTCATAGCTTAACGGAGGAAACATTCACCGAAAGACTCGTGGAGGGCATAGTAAGCACGCAGCATCGAGAAAGGGGCGTAATAGGAATGGAAGGACATTGGTGTCGAAGTGTGAGTGTCTGACAATATCTAGGTCTTGACATCGATGGGGTAGCAATGTAGGATAACAAAAATAGAGTCGGCTCAGATGCGACGGCGTGTATCTGGTATGAGCAAGACAGGAATGGTATACCCAAAGACGTGGTTACAAAAAAGGTCGCCAAGCGCAGCCGGCGCAAAGGACTGGGGGTTTGACCCGAAAAGTTTTCTGGACACTGAATATAAAGCGCAAACAGATCACAAAGGCGCGTTTGGAAATGGAATTACGCAATACAAGGTAGAGATTGTCGTGTAACGCTCGATTTCATGCTGCTAGACGGGTTGAGAACAAGGAAACCATGATTCATTATTATGCAAGTTAGTGGCGCAAAGATCTGTCGGAAGGTTGACCGCATTGGGGGCAAGTAGAGCTTCTGGGGTCTCTGACATTGTAATGTGTAAGCATACTAGGGTTTCCTAAAACGGTCTGACATACGGAATGTGGATTGACTGAGGCGCTTGCTGCAGCGACTAGCAACGGCACACGACGCAATTAGATGTCGCTTTGCCTTGAGGTGTATCCTTACGTATCCCCAAGGTACATAAACACAAAGGATTAGAAGGAAGACGCGTGCGACTGAAAGGGTTGAACGGTAGTTTGCATTTAGGAGAAAACGTGTTGGAAAACAAAAGGGCATACCTTAAGTAGCACCATCGGCGGAAGCGGCTACATTATCGTATCGTATCTTAGCAATGTCTTGCGCCAATGAAGACTTTAGCTAAGTAGCTATGACTGTAAGTAAAAAGATACCCAAGAAGGCAAGCCGACACCAACCAAAACCACGCGTTGCAGGTTCGCCGGGGCTAGCCACAGACAAAGGGAAGAGAGGATTTCCAAGTTTTCTAGAGCCCCCGAGCGCGGAAAAGAACCTCGTGTCCAAACCATTCAGGCTAGTTCTTCTGTTCCTCTGTCCTTTCTCCAAAGAAAGTCTACAACATCGCCGCCCCACCTCGTGTCATTGAAGCTAGCTCCCTTTATCCTTTGCAGCTGTCCAAGGAGAAGAGCAAAAACGCGTCGAGTTTTGATTTTGTACTACAACCGTCGAATGTGCACGCGTAGTGGTCGGGAGGAGTGATGTCAGTGGCAAGAGGCAGGAACATGTGCGCGATAGGTCACTGAACTCGCAAAGTATTAACCTTAAGTCCATAGGGGCGCTAATCGTAACTGGCGCTAGCCCAAAGCGTTCAAGGATAGTGACTTCGTGCCTGTCAGAGCCACTAGAACTCCTTGCACCCTTTTCCAACACCAGCGACCTCCCCGATAGCCAGAAATTGACTGGTTGGCCAAGTGGAGTGACCTCGCCTGTCTCCTTCAAACACTTTCAATTTTCTGGATACTTATCGGAGGTCAGGTGCGCTAGTTATCCTATGTTTCTTCCTGCGACCAGCTTACGCATCGCACAAGAGTGATCCAATCCATCTTGAAATATTAACACACGGGTTACGATGTATATGTACGAGAGCCTCATGTTCCCGTCAGTGAACGCGGTTGTCCTCGAACCCTTCAACATGATCGCGATCAGGTTTTTGAGTGTATTAATCCTGATCGCACACACTGGATTCCAAGGACCTACAGGGTGGGCGAGCCATGGTAACGAAATCGATATCATAGATCGACGACCGGGGGTCTCCACTTATATGTAGAGTTGGTGTCAACCTCCGCGAATTCCGAGCCACCGGTGGCGTTCGACATCTATGAGCGTCGACTAGCTACCACTTCCATGGGTTCCTCAGAGGTCATCGCTTCAGATGGTCTGTTGGACCGGGAAACAGGGTGCTCTTCAACATCATCTTGGTTGCGGGGGCTAGCCCCTCCCCTCTGATCAATCGGTCATGATCGTCTCCACAGTGCCCGAACAAGTGGTCGGCCCAAGGATTTCGTTATAATCACCAATTGCAGGTCACAGTTCAACAGAGGTGTCTCGGTATTGAACTGCGACGATGGCGCCATTGAGATTCCTTCCGGAGTTATGTGATCCCGCACTCTCGGGGTGCTCCGAATGGAGCAGAAGTCATAGTATGTCGCGTTTATATGAGCATGGAGTGGACGCGATGGTTGATAATGTCCAGAACCTGTCAAGTGTCGCTCTGATAACGTGGGCCCCTATGACACGGTCATATGGCCGGGGCCTCTAATTGCTATGGCTGCTCATATATATTCATAATGTGCGTTCATTTTACTTTCTGCTAATATTCATGGTTTGTTCGCCAGGGTGCGAACGGATCCAGTTCTGCCATCTGGGGCATCTCCGAAACATGACAATGCAGCTCCGATCAAGATTCGACGGAGGTAAACGAGCAGTATGCGGGGAAGCACTTACGGACTAATAACCAACTGAACAGTGTCGCCATCATAAGCGTGGCGGACGCGTGGGTTTGGGTTGCATGTATGATAGGTGGACGCAACCTCAACGAAAATTCAAATACTGCAAGGTCCACTTTCCCTTGCACCCTGTCCAAAGACGAATCTAGTCGATAAGAGTTAACCTTACGAATTTGCTAAGTAGGCCCCCGAAACCGATTTCCAGGGTACATAACTAAGGGTTCTGTTACGGTGGCGGAATTGTTTACTTATGCGGCCTGCGAACATGTCTAGTTGGCAGAATCATAGGTCTTCCATTAAAATCAAATGGTAAGCACTGCAATAAGAGGCTGACTGTATCGTGCCTCGCAAGCTTCCTTCATTATGGGTTAGCCAATGTCGTGCTAAGAGTGGCGCCTCTCAAACGATATTAATCCCCGGGAGCATGATTCACCCCTCGTACTCTCGTGAGACGTCCTGGTCCTACGGTGGCGGCAGAGTTCTGTCAACTGGTCGTTTTCAGGGGGAGATCGGCGCCAGCCTTCGTTGGCGTTGGCGCAAGTCAAGGCTCGTTGGCGTGAATAGCACCTCGACTTGGCGTAATGCATCCTGTCAGATTTCGCTCAATAATTAAGTAACTCGCCGTTAGCGCTCAAACCGCTCAACCTCGATCAGCGTTTCGCGGGTACATATGTAGACCATTAAAGTTCAAAGTGGGTTGTTAGGTTGCTGCTGGGGGAATAATTAATCACGACTGGGTCACCTATAGTGCTGTCAGTAGAGTTTCCCTGGTGCCAAGATACCTATCTAGCAGGTAATTTCGACGGAGGGCGCTTAGAGTAGCCGACCGTTAGTTAAGTAGGAATGCTAGTATTATTTTCGCCTCAACGAGCCCCAAAGCGTATGCTCAGAAGTAACCCTGCAGTGACGATAGGAAACAGTAACCGTGCTAAGACAAAGTGCAGTGTGTTGCCTTGGCGTTCTTCCCTCAGGTGAGTCTATTATAACATCATTTCTCAACCGGACATAAGGAACTTCCTATCCGCGTAAAAGGATAAACAACTTACTTAAGTCTATGATTGAATACACGAGTATGTATTGCCTGCGAGGGACAGAAAGAATAATGTAATTGAGGTAATGGATGAAGAAGTTGCGTGGGTGAAGAAGCAGAGCCGTGAGACGATACGGTCTACCTCGGTCGCTAGTAAGCCGAAGAGCGGTGCCCTCTGGCGAGCCTCCAAGTGGTAAGGTATTCGCAATACAATAAGTCAGTTCCTTGCTCTCCCCTCCGAGAGGTGGCGGGGGGATATGAAAGGATAAATAAAGTGAGGTGTGACCGTGCATTGCGTCACAGCCTCGCATATGGCGCTGAAGCTACGCAGTGAGCGTAGGAAAAAGAAGAGTAATTCCGCGATTGGAGGGGTTCTTTCGCCAGTATGAAGACCGGTGTAAGCGAAATTTCTGGGGTCCTCGCGGGAGGTTCCAATTCATTTGTACCCGAAGTGGGGATCGAGAAAATCGAGGATAGCACAGGTAGCACTAGGAGGTGACTCCATAAAGGTACATGAATAGCTTAATGAGTTGGTTTGTGAACGGAGAAGCTATGAAGCTGCTGCCTGGTGGCGGTCCCGAGTTGCTCGGAGAAGGACTACACAGTAATAGCAGCGAGGAGGCTAGAGTGTGGTCACTGCACCTACACGCAACTTATCGTTGAAGCCGTTCAATCTGAGAAGCCCGTTGTTGTCGCGCTTGTTTACATGAGTGAGGGGTTTGCCATGTATGTAACGCACATTGCGTCGGGCAGAGACTGCGCCAATCAGTTGCAACGCAACGATAGGCAGAAGTAGCAACAGCGAGAAAAAACTAGTTGGGCTAACAGTGGTTGCGGCAGCACAGAAGTCGTACATCGGGGCCAGACTGCCCCGGCGGGGAATTCGGCAGAATCATCAGCGGTGGATTAATTTGCACGTAGACGCCAGGTAGTAGGTGAGTACGAAAGGGATTCGCCACTGGTGCGCCCTCCTCATACGAGGCCAGGATCAGCTAAATAGCGTACTATGGCACGTTTCACCCACGATTTGTGGCGAGGGGGTTTCTGGAAAGGGAGTAATGATACTCCTTATCCCTGATGAAACGCATCTGGAGGTGGGCGGCTGCAGAATGCCGTAAACCTCTGCGCGTCGAGGGCAAGGGGGGGAGATCAAACGACATTACACGGGAAGATAGATGCATGCGGGATAGCTGCCATTGCGGCGTTCGTCATAAGGTCGAAATTAGAAGCCTGTCAAGGCACGAAGCAGAAGAAGCACTCGAGAAACCAGAAAGTGAGCATAAGCGTTCGCAAGGATTCCACGAAGGTAGTGGAGATCTCGTTATACTGCTAGTGCGTCGGAGAGGCGTGTGAGCAGGAGAATAACTACCAGAAAGAATAGACATCGTTACCAATCATAGCAGAGAAAGGACATTTCCATCGGCTTTGGGGTCCCAGTGGAAGCGGTCGCAGCCGAGCCAAACAGAACTAGAAGTGGTGTAGGCGAGTAGTATAGAGCCCGTTATCTTAATCTTGTTGTGGTGGTCGCTGTGCCGGTAACCCTCGCCGTCACTGACGCTCGCAGGTGGCCGATGTGCACAGATGGTGGGGCACAGTGCAGTGACATCCAACTGCCAATGTCCAAATCGAAAGTATGGATCTGGATCAAAGATACCGTCGCTCACGGTCTACACAGGATCCGATGTAGTCATGGCGCGGTGACCTGTTCATGTTGCGTTCTCCGATAAGTGATTCCCCTTGACTGCCAATGTTGAAACACTTCCGCACGATGTGCAAGAAAGTAACGGGAACAATACTATCAGTCTTCGTCACATGTACACGCCAACCAAGGGAGACCATGTGGTGCTTCCAAAGATATCCGTCGAATCATGCGATTAGACCGGTGATACATCCCAACTAATATTAAGGTCTCCCAACTAGATTATCCGTATGCGAGGGTACGGTGTCATGAAGGAGGACACAGACACAGTTCCACATACGGTTAGATACCTTCCAAACCAAGGGCGTTCTTGACGGAGGCACTGTAAGCTGCTGCGGGAGTGAGAGCCGAGGCCCTCTCTATGTCGACCTCGGAAGGGGTGCCGGAAGGTTCAAGGAGACTTGGAATAGCATACGAGGAGAGACGATAGGCAAAGCTTAGTCCTCTAGCTGCGATCCTGGTACCCAACCACTGCATGAGCGATACACCCGGGACTAAACCCATGACGTCCTTGACGTCCCAGAAATCCCGATGGTGGGTAATGCGCCCCTGCTCATTGAAAGCTAAGCGGGTGATAATATGCATCTTGAAATGGAAGGGCGAAGGTAATTGGAGAGAAGTGCCAGGGAAGGGAAGGGATGGAGCGGTATGCTGAATGCGATTGACAGAGGTTGGGGAATGTCCCGGTGCGACGGGGTCGGGGGATTGGCTATGAAGTCCCGGGAGCAAAAGAATATGGAATGTATGCTCAATTATACACTTCCGATGCCCGTCTAACTCTGCTGAGCATATATCCTTCTCTCCGAAGTAGTGAGAATGAGACTTACCGAACGACTCGTTCTCACAGACATCATTGATTTCAGACCATGCCCTCAAGGCACGCCAAGTAGCACTACTTTGAGACGGCGGCTTAAGCCTTAGAATTGTACAAAGTGCTGCGAAAGGTCTGGGAATGTTTAAGACGCTGAGTTGGTGAGACACTTGAAAGATATCTGCAATCATGGATCTTGAGGTCGCTGTTATACATGGGTTCTCGTACCTGAGCACGAGTTAGCAACCGCGCCCCCTCGTCATTATCTGCTTACACTTCAATATGTGATGAGAGCACGGTAAAAGGAGGATGCAGGCCGACGTACTGGCATTAGTTTCGTAGAAACGTGTGAGTGCTTCTTGCGAACTGCTAGCTGGAGATTCGCCATACATACAGTGGCAGACCTCCAGGGCCGTAGGCTGCAATGAAATTACGGAATATGTTGAATGATAGGCATTGTCTGAAGTTGAACTTGGACGAGTTGACGGGCTCATTGATGTGGATGATACATGGAATTGAGGCGGAAGCAAATCATGATCTTGTGGATCGGTGAGCGCTTGGAAGAGTGGCCCCTGATTCCATAGAACTGAGTCACGTGGCTGAAAAACTTCGACTTGACGATTCAAGCTGAGCGGAACGGACGATTTCATGGCCAAAGGCTCCCAGTTATCTCATTTAAAGGCGGCCCTATCCCAGGCGGGCTTCACTGGAAATAACACAAAGGGGAAGAAAAGATCAAAAGGCAGCAATGACAAGGAGAAAGATCGAGTCAAACGAGCAGCCAAGCTGCAGGAAATTCAGCAGAAGTTGAATCCTTTCGACATCAAGGTTACCAAACTCAAGCACGATGTGGGAGGACGCAAGATTAAAGGTATATCCGGGCGCCCAGCTCAGAGTAAGCAAGCTGGTATTGAGCAAGTGCGTATATATGATTCCGTCAGTGCAATTGTGTAGCTCATACTATTTTAGCGTAAACGGACTCTCCTTCCTGAGCTCGAGACAAAGGGGCATGCAGGCGGAATCATTGACCGTCGGTTTGGAGAGAATGACCCAACCATATCCTTGGAAGAACGTATGTTGGAGCGCTTCACCAAGGAACGTCAGAGGGGCTCTCGGGGGGCTGTATTCAGCCTCGATGACGAGGACGAGCTTACCCATTACGGACAAAGCTTGTCTAACCTCGACGACTTCGATAATGCTGGCCTGAACCTGGAGGAGTCCGATGAGGAGGATACTGGTACGCGCTCTTCAATTCTAGTGCAAGCATCCTGACTTATGCTTAATCGTAGGCCAGATCAGTAAGGAAGCCGTCCAAAAAGCTCATTTTGGTGGCTTCGAGGACGAGGACGATGAAGGGAACGACGTCGAGGTCCGTTGTATCTTCTCTTCAGTGCTGCTTAATGATTAGATTAGCAATCAGCCCCACAAAAAATCCAAAGCTGAAGTTATGGCCGAAGTTATAGCTAAAAGTAAAGAACATAAGGTAAGTTGCCTCGTGATGTACAATGTCCTCCCTCTGATTCACAATTCGTACCCAGTTGCGTCGTCAGTTGGAGAAAGAACAGGATGACAACGTGCGACACCAATTAGACGAAGACTTTGATTCCATTCGACAACTACTCTTCACACAAGGCCCTTCAGATGTAGACATAGGCCTCGGCGCGCCTGCCGGTGCGTCTACGGAAGCGGCACCATCCCAAGGGGATCAGCTCATGGTTGATGCTGATTATGACCAACGCGTACGTGAACTGGCCTTCGATCAACGAGCGAAGGCGAAGGATAGGACAAAAACGGAGGAGGAGATTGCCTTAGAACAGAAGGAACAGCTCGAGCAAGCTGAGAGGCGAAGACGGAAGCGTATGCTGGGTATGGATGACAGTGACGATGAAGACGCAGGTCAAGGGAGGTCTAAGCGACAACGTGGGGGCGATGATCTGGAAGATGATTTTCAGGAAGAAGAGGTTTGGAATGGGCTGGGCCCTGGCTTGGAAGAGGGACCACGGCATTCTGATGCATCGTCCAGTGGAGATGATGACGACGAAGAGGATGACGATAGCGAGGTTGGCGATGATGATGTTGACGAGGGATCGGAAGAGGGGATGGAGGAGGAGGACTTGAGCGATCCTGATGAGCTAGTATCCACAACACGCAAGAGAGAGAATGTGTCATCCGGAACAAAACCAGCCAAGTCTGACCTACCGTTCACCTTTCCCTGCCCCTCAAGCCACGATGAATTCCTAGAAATCGTAGAGGGGTTAACTGATGTAGAAATACCAACGGTAGTCCAACGCATACGCGTCCTCCATCACCCGAGCCTTGCTCCAGACAACAAAATTAAATTACAGGTGAAGATATCGCTTCACTACACCCATGGTCTGGCAACTGATCCTATCGCAGGTGTTCAACAACGTACTCATTGATTATGTGTTGTACATCACCCGCCCGCCCGAACCCCGATTTACCCTCCTCACTTCGTTGCTCCCCCACCTACTCTCCCTTTCCCGCAGCTATCCCGTACAATCTGCAGAATACTTTGTCGCAAAGCTACGCCTCATGCGCCAAAATTTCAAACGCGGTCTTTCTAAGGGAGCACTCGATCGCGAATCCAAAACATGGCCTGGAATTCCTGAATTATCTCTTCTGCGGATAATAGGTGCTATTTGGCCGACTAGCGATATGAACCATATCGTTGTGTCGCCTGCTCGGATTCTCATGGGATCTTACCTCGGCCTTGGACGGTTAAGATCATTGCCGGACCTCGCAAGTGGTCTCTTCCTGTGTACTCTCTTCCTTCAATATGAGCAAATATCTAAGCGCCTCGTCCCTGAGGCGGTCAGCTTCGTCGTTGCCGCTGCCTTGCATCTGGCTCCTAGCAAGTTCTCTAGTGCCTCATCCGTTCCAGGTACTTTCGCGCTCCTCGACTTCGGTTCGGATAGCTGTCGCCACCTCATGATTGATAATAAGAAAGCGAAGAGCACCTTCTCGCGTAAGTCAAATATCCTGGCTCTCATAGGTGGCATAGTCCCGGCGGACGAGCAAATGAAAGTGGACCTTCTCAACACTTCTTTCGAGCTTTTGGGCCGGTTTGCCGACCTCTACAAAGGGCTAGATGGGTTCATAGAACTGTATGAGCCCATCGCAGCAACCCTCTGCGGGCTAGAAGAGAAGAATCTACCTGGATTTCTCAAGGTGTGTTTCATTTTTATAACTAGGCAATTACTGAGATTGGTTGTCTTAATAAGACTAGTCTAGTCTCATTAAGAGACAGAATTAGTAAATTACTCCGTTTCGCTCGCCAATCTCGCCGCCCACTCGCTTTACAATCCCATAAACCGATCCCCATTCCCACATTTGTCCCCAAGTTCGATTCATCGTCGTCGTCATCTTATCTACGCAATCAAGATCCCGACCGCGAGCGTAACGAAGCGGCTAAGCTGCGTAATCAGTATAAGCAGGAACGAAAGGGTGCTATTCGCGAACTAAGAAAGGACGCTCGCTTCTTGGCAACGGTAGAACAGGAAAAGCAAATGGAGAAGGACCGCGCATACAACGTACGAATGAAGCGCGTATTTGGCTCGATAGAAGGGGAAAGGGCTGAACAAAAGGCCATGGAGAGGGAGAAAGAGAAAGAGAAGAGGAGGTCAGGTCGCAAGTGATTCTCAACGATGGTTGTAGTCTTGCTACGCGTGATATTCTGCGATACCCCCCAATGCATCGCGATTCTAAGCGTCGACGTATGGAGACTAAACACTACTCTGCGCCGCACCAGACAAACAAACGAAGTAGCTTGCAAGGAGCGGCGCCATTAGATGGACGGCTTGCGAGCTCAAGGAACTAGGGATAGTGGGATAACACAGTAGTGCATGGGGGAAGGAGAGGCGAAGCTTTTTCATGGGCGAGGAGTCTCAGCCGCGTAGGTTGTAGCTAGGTTGTAGCCTATATGTCTAGTACGACTCTTTAGTGTACGATACGCTTAGAGAAGATACAATTTTTCATGTCACAGTCTTCCTATTGTGGATATGTGGGTCCATTGTCCTAACAATCCAGCGGACCGTCGAGGAGGGTGGCTAGGAACTAGTCCAGCTCAATCAAGGATCCTAACCGGGGGAGATCGTCTGGCTGGGGCAGGACCCCGGAGTATGCACTAGAGTTCGCAAGGTGGCAATGTAAAGAATAATCAGCCGTTGAGAAGGAGTTTGTCTCGGAGGTTATCTTGTGCCCCACAGACCACTTAGCAACTATAAATGATTTGCGGATGACATATTGATTTGTACTACTGTTTGTTATCTTGTCTTCTGCTATGGGATTGGATTTTACTTCCCCAAGGTGTAACCCGCATGCTAGAACCAACTTTGCGCGTAACCGCAAGAGCCGCCCTGCGTGGCGCATTTTAGTGTGGTATACCGGTGCTTCGTCCTGTATGCTTGCTTCGACCAAAAGCGGAACTGCTGAAAGCGCGTTAAGCAGGTTGATCAAGGAACAAGAACGGTAGACTCACAACCGCGATAACTGACCCCGACTGTTACTTAGACTTTCGAGAGCCGACGCAGAGATGCTTGCATCTACCATGTACGTTAACATCGAATTCCCCAATCCCGCTTGAGGAGACTCACCGCTGAGGTCACTAAAGCTTGAAGCTTGGGAATCGACGCTACTCCCTTGTTCACTGACAGCGCGGTCAATGCCATTATAATGCCTATGGGATTGACCGATAGCACTACGAGGGGAAACCGCGGGCGGGCTGGGCGACTTGGACGTGGCCATATGCCGACGAAGGGGAGAGCTGATTTGAGCTTCCGATGGAGGGGAAGGGATTTCAGGAACAGAGCCTTGGGGGGAACCATTGGCACTTGAAAGGCTCTGGCTAGTGCTTCGGCTGAGGGTACCACCGAAACTGCTGTTCATTGAAGGCGGAGGAGTGAGACCCACACGACCACGTTGGACCCCCCGTCTTGGTCGAGCAGTGCTGACAAGCCCTAATGCGTCGTTGTTAATCATGACCTGCAGGTCTTGGAGTTTGCGGGTCAAAGCCTCTTCCTCCTCAAGGGTGCGTAGAGCTTCGTCTTCTTTTTGCGCCGCATCTTCATCTGAGTCTGTCTCGTCGGATGATGATGGGGTTGATGGACGAGCGCCGCTACGACCCTTCTTCGGGTCTTGTAATGTCAACGTAGAGGAGGAGATGGCCTTCTTAGGCTGGGCATGTTGTCCAAAGGAATGCAGTCGAGCACGAACGGCGAGGGGAGTAGTCAAGCGTGTCGAGGACCTTCGCCCACTTCCAGACATTCGGCTAGTCATCCTCACTGCAAGCGAGGGTCTTTCAGATGAGGGAAACAGTTCGGCATGATTGGGTGGCTGAGTACTTGTGGGACTCAAAACTTCCCCAACGCCTTTCAATACACGTAGGTCTTCCTCATACCTTGTGTGCACTCGATGCAGAAGGTATGGCAATGGCACTTCGAGGTGAGCAGCCAAGCCCTTCCCTGTCGAAACCCGCGTGGTTTACTTCTGTATACTTCACATGAACAAAGTTGAGGTGGGGACTCACAATCAGTACCGCCATTATCGCTAGATCGCGATAGTTCGATGACCTTCCAGAGGATATCTGCCTTCTCTGGTGTCCATTCAATCTGCGCTTGAAAGCGCGATGAAGTTTGGACGAATCTAGGGATTCAAGGTTGCACATACTGGAGGGGGATCAGGAATTGGTTGCTCCGGACGATTTGTGGGTAGCCTGACCACTACACGGACAGACGGGGCAGGCATCGTGCCCCAGATTTGACGTTTACGTGGTCTGAAGAGTACGTGGAGACGTCCGATGTCCGATGAGCCTTAGACCATGGTCAAAGGTCATCAAAGCTTTCTTATTTATGTTTGTTTTTGGCACGCGCTCACGTTAGAGAAATTTTACAGGTCATTCAATCGAACGTATTCGCGAGTGTGTGCGTTGAGATTGAACTCCTTACCCGGTGTATCTCATAGGGATGCTCAGGCGGACCGACGACCGTATTCTCAGGAGCGCAGGAACCTCTACCACGAGTTCGGACCCATTTCCACCACTAAATCTACAAACTTTTGTATATTTACAACCCCCTCATGGTGCTCCCACTGGGTTCCAGCTGATGGCACCATCAGCACCACGGTCCAAGCTATCAAGCCTGTGCATATCTTCCTCGTCCAAAGAGAAGTCGAAGACATTGGCATTGGAATGAATGCGCTCCGGAGTGGCACTTTTTGGAAGTGGAACAAACCTGAGGATGTGCTCGTGAGTGAACGCGTTCTTTTCCCCGACAGCGTATTCATATAACTCACCCACGTTGCAGTGACCACCGAATCAAAATTTGAGCAGGATCCCGCGCGTGCTGTAATTAATTCTGAGTTCCCGACAAGGCCGAAGGATACCGCGAGGGCGGGTCGGAGCTTACCTTCTTCGCAACGGACTGGATCGTGTCGTGATCCATCCTGCCACGAAGGATGGGGCAATAAGCTTGCACTACAATGTTATGCTCATTACAATACTCCACGATGGGCTTCTGCTGGCAAAATGGGTGCAACTATGGGGAAAGTGCGCATGCTGCTTCAGATTCGAAAGACCTCATTTCGAAGACCCCAAGCGTACCTCAACCTGGTTTACGGCTGGTAACTCCAGACCCGCCTGACGGATTTCTTCTATGTGCTTGTCGGAGCTGGCCAAGCAGTTTCGCATCAGCGCTATCAAAACTAACTGGAGAGGATTGTTCAAACGTACTAGTTCGATACACCGATCGATCGAATTTTGCCTGCGTCTCGTGCTGCAAGGAGAGCTTTCCATGTCGCCAGTCGAAGTTCCGATCCCGATAGAGGGTCGTGGATTAGGAATAGATCGATATAATCTTCAGGACAATGAACTTGAGTATGTCGTAGGTACGGCCTGGTGTGCCCGACTACTTACCGAAACCTAGCTTCTGGAGCGATTGATCGACCCCCGAGAGCGTCTTATCATAGCCATGATTCTTGCTTACGACTTTGGTTGCTATGTACGAAATGTGACGCTCTGGATGAATCTATGAAAAGAAGTATGAGTCGCTTACTGATAAAGACATCGCCTCTAGGCAAGCCGTACTCCTTAACGGCAGCACCAACATCTGCCTCATTTCGATAAACCTGGGCAGAATCGACATGCCTGATTCAAGAATATGAAGTTACGAGAATTCATGGTTCGTGTGTACTGGCTGACCTATATCCTGCTTTGAAGGCTTCCAAGACAGAGGGCTTGGCTGAGTAATTTTGGTAAACCCCGAACCCCAGCAGGGGTATGGAATAGCCTAGATCAGCCATATAGCCCCTTCAGAATGTGAATTATCGTAAGTAACTAAGGGCAAACCCGACGAAAGCTTAGCGACAGAGTTCAAGGACAAGGACATGCTAGTAATGAGGTGTACTGCCTCTGTAGGGAGAGACAAAGAGCGGGGACTACATAGTTAGATCGGGGTTCAGAAAGTACGGCCGACTTACCACCTAGATCACGTTAGTGCCTACTGTCGTTGCGAGCTCCTCAATCAGACTCCTTTCATTTGTGGTGGAAAGTCACAAGCCTGAGCAATGCGTACATGTATTATTATGATTATTACTTCCCAGACGGGACCGATGGGCCTTCAATCTCAGTATGTACTCTGCACGAAAGTTACGGCTCATTAACTGGGTTCCAGCTGACAGCGCCTGCCTGGCCTTGGTCAAGGTCATCCAACTGCTTCATACTATCCTCAGCCAGAGAGAAGTCATAAACTTGCGTGTTGGAATGGATGCGCTTGGGCGTCGAGCTCTTGGGAAGTGGTACAAACCCTCGCTGGAGCGACCAGCGAATCAACACTTGAGCAGGTTCTCTATTGTACTGGATGGTTGAAGGGGTATTGAATTAGACCTCGAGAGGTCGGAGAATGTGGAAAGGACACTTGCCTTCCTGGCGATCGAGACTACGACTGGATGATCTATCTTGCCTTTTACGGCTTGAACTAGTGGGCAATATGCTTGTACAACGATGTTGTTCTCGTTGCAATAATCAACGATGGGTTTGTGCTGGCAGAATGGATGTATCTTAGGGGGGGATCAAACTAAGTACCAGTCGCCGAGAGATAGAGCGATAGTGAACTGACCTCAAGTTGGTTAACAGTTGGGAGCTCCATGCCAGCATTACGGATCTCCTCCAAGTGCTTATCCGAGCTTGGATGTCGTTTCAGTCGACGTCGTAACTATCGAGTATGAGACGCAACGCTTACTAGTTTGACACACCAACACTTCTAATCTTACCAGCATCTCTTAGTTCCAGAAGAGCTTTGTAAGTCTCCAAACGAAGCTCCTTTCCAGATTTAGGGTCATGGACCAAGAATAGGTCAAGGTAATCTGTTCGGGATAGAAGTAAGACAAGGAGATCTCCATTATCACAGACAATGATATGCACCAAAACCAAATTTCCTGAGGGACTCGTTGACGAGCTTGAATGTGTTCTCGTACCCGTGGTTCTCGCCCAAGATCTTTGAAGCTGGATAAAAAAGCCTCTATTAGGGACGTGAACCACCCAAAGAATGAATATTAGTACGCACTGACGAAGAGTTCACTTCTTGGTATGCCTGATTGACGAATAGCCTCGCCACATTGAGCTTCGTTACCATACACTTGTGCTGAGTCAATATGTCTACCGAAAGCAACGTAACCCGGAGTAAGAATTGGTTTCAGAGCGGAGAGAGACGACATCACCTGTATCCGGCTTTGAGCGCCTCTAAAACGCCCGGCGTCGCGTCGTGGTTCTGGAACACACCAAAGCCTAGCAAAGGCATGGTATACCCTAAGAATGAAAACCCAACGGACGCGTCAACACAGCCGCCGCTTATCTCCAGCCACAAATTACTAGTACTCACCCGAAGAGAGTCTTACAACCGATTGCAATGTCAATTCAGTAGCTGGCATGATGAAATTCGATTCTAATCGCGAGGGATGAGTTCTATGTATGGATCTAGTGGTGGATTAGGAGACAATGGTCGAAGAGTGGGGGACACCGGAATTGGAGAGTGGTGTTATAAGTCCAGGTCGTCGTGCGGTATTTATTCATGCTTAGATCCACTCATGCCCCGAGACACTTCGAGGCTCACCCGTTCTCAAGGGACGACGCAATAGACTTACGCCGGATCCACACATGCGGTACATCGAAGACCTCTCGAGTTCGTTCAATGCAAAGTATCACCATCCAATGACTGGGCTTCAGTGAAGCTCTAGCTTGGGTGAACAACTTTGCAATGACAAAGGTACTTACTAAGATATGCTGAGGTTGCGTCATCGTTGCGTGACAGCCGGGCGGGCGTAAAAATGGAACAACAATGTTGGATCGACAGTGACAAAGTTCAAGGCTGCACATGCCGTGAGAAGGACGAGGCATTAAGAGCGATGTGTGGATCAGATGACACGATGTTTGCTTCTAAGTACTTACTGCGCAGGTCTTTTGATACAAGCGATGTTAGAGAATCCTTCTCCACACGCCGCGAGTGATAGCCAGCGGCGCCAGTGCGCCTTCAAGTAGCTTCAGTAGCCTTAATGCCCGCGCCGCATCCTTCCTTCATCTTCTATGCATCCAGGATTCCCTGCAGCATTGACTTGACAGTCAAGGCATTTGCCCGGCCTCGCGTAACCTTCATCACATGCCCTACAATCTTGTTCAGCACATTCAGATTCCCCGCTTTATACGCAGAAACCTCAGATGGGAGGCTCGCTACGACAGTTTGGCAGACCTCGAGTAGATCTGGGTTTCCAGGGCTTTGAGGGGATGTCCGTGTCGAAGTATCTGAAGACGGAGAGAACGCGATGAGGTCAAGCCGATGAGCGAGCTCCTTGGGCGTCTCAGGGGAGGGGTTCGTGAGAATTTCTCGGAGAAGGGTCTTCCCAGCGGTACCTAGGTTGAAGCGCGTCAATTTGCGTGCAAGGACACGCGACGACGCGAACATACGTGTGATTACGCTTCCTTGGACAAGGTCTATCAGCTCAGCTAGCCACTTCCAGGGTACACGACCAGCAGTGAAGCTTTCTCGGCGAGCTGCGAGGTGTCCAACGAGCTCATGGATAATCCTAGAATGTGATCCATATGGCGCCAGTTCTGCAGCAGCAGTTCAGAAGCGACTCACCAGTTGATAACAACTTTGGAATCCCTGGGATTCTGCGATACCCCATTACCTTGACATATGTTCTCAAAAAATGCCACGGCACCAGTGGGGGTTGAACCCACTTCACCCCCGTCAAATGGCACATCTTTCTCAGCATCGAGGTTCAGGAGGATTTCTACATCCCGTGGGTTCAGGTTGTACTGCTTTTGGAGACGGGCGCGGGTAGCGTCGGGAAGTTCTGGCATGGCATCGCGGATGGTTTGGATTTGGCCCTGTTGATTTGCATACCATCAACTTGACGGCTACGTGCGGAGACAAAGTTGGGCTTACTTCGTTCAAGTGGAGAGTACCCAAATTCATGTCAGGCATGTATCGATAATCCGGGGCATCTTCTTTACTGCGTAGTTTGAAAGTCTCAAAGGTGTTCTCAGAGAAACCGCGCGTTTCTTGGGGTACGATTGCCGAGGAAGAGGTGGAAAGGATAGAGATGTGACGTTGGATTTCATGGGAGATGGCGGCCATCATGAATTTAACGCTATTGAGATTTTTGATTTCGCATCGAGTGCCTAGAGGAGAACCAGGGCGATTGATGGAGACGTTAACGTCGCAACGGAGGGAGCCCTGTACGGAATCGTCAGCTGAGCTCATAAAGACACGGAGGGAGTAGCGTACCTGCTCCATGTTACCGTCGCTGGCACCGACGGTTCGCAATAGGCTTTGCAAAGTGCGGACATACATCCCGGCCTCTTCTGGCGATCTAGTGGCCTTGGTAAGAGGTGATGGCGCCACAAAAACTTCCATAGAGCAGCGTACCTCATGTCTGGTTCTGAAACAATCTCCATCAGGCCCATACCTGCTCTATTCAAGTCTACAAGCGTTTGACGAGCTCGCGGGTCGAAAATGGACTTCGCTGTGTCTTGCTCAAGTTGGATTTGTTTGATACGCACAGACACACTCTCCTGAAGGGGGAGATCAAGGTGACCTCCCAGTGCAATCGGTTCTTCATTCGTTGTCAGTTCTGCGCTGATTATGGATACAATGCGTGTCTAACCATAGTGTTGCGTGATTTGGTAGCCAGCAGGAAGGTCAGGATAGAAGTAGTGTTTTCTATCAAAGGTCGAGCGCAGTTGTATATTCGAGTTGAGAGCCAATGCAGTGCGAATAGCGAGGGCGACACATTTATGATTCAATTTCTAGCAAAAGAGTAGTCACGTTCGGTAGGGACGGAAATCCCGACAATCATACCGGAAGTGTTCCAGGAAACGCAGCATCGAAAGGAGAGACATGGGTGTTCGGTTGCTCCCCGAAGTCGGCCACAAATGTCTCTGTCAAAATGGCACGCCCCAGGTTGAAGAGAAATGTTTGTCGAGTCGACTAGACACGAACCGGAGAAGAGTTTCCGCCGGGACTTGATTTGAGCATGAACTTCAATGCCCACGACGACCTCCCAGCCAGGCCATCTTTTATCTTCCACGTATTTTCTTACTGATGAGAAATGGCGTCGATATGGGTAGTAGAACGCGCTGGTTCTACAATTGTGCAAGCACGCGAGCATGAAATGGTTGGCCTCAGGGAGCGCGCGTGTGCGTCGAAGTCGACTTTCCTAATCCGGATATGATGCAAGCACCATGTGGCGTTCGTGCCAAACGGAAATCAAATTCCAAGTTGTTCCTCTCACCACCTCCTTCCCCCGTCACTGTGCTGTCCCTCGACACGCACAGCGTCCACGGGCCCCCTCGCCCGGCTTCGTCATTGCCAATGATGGGCTGTCTTCCTTCATCTCCTTCATCGTCGTTCATGAACTCTCTCATCATTCTCTTCCTTTTTTCTCTCGTCCTTGTCCATGCCGAACCTGCGATACTACCCTTCACTGATTGCTTCTCAGGTGATGCTTCTCGCAAATTAAGTCCTTCAGCGGTCTATGGTCAAGTCATTGAAGGCGTAGAGGGTCAGACGAAGACCAGTTTAAATCTAACGGTGTTTGGAGAAAGCCCGCAGGTCATCGTAGGGTCATCTAGCTCCAGTTTGGGTGAGTTATATTTCTAGTGGAGCAGGCGTCTACAACTGTGGTGTAGTCGACCAGCCACTAAGTTATCGGTGCTGACCGACTATCTACTGCAGCTACACTCTTTACTACCACTTCCGTTCTGACACTCAGCGTATTCACCAACGTATCATGGCTCTGCACCCCACTTCGCCCTCCCAATGCCCAACCTCTACCACCCGAAAACACCTCATACTGTCCTTTACCAGCTGGACCTTTTGGGTTTTCCTCTTCCATAGCTTGGGGCGAACATAGAGCCCTCACGACCCTCACAACACGCCTGCGAGCAGTTGACGAAGTTGGCAACGAACTTATCTGCTTGGACGTGGCGACTACTCCCCTTCATTCTGCGGATTCCTCGCCTTATGGTCGGGCCATTGCGATATTTTGGATGACCGTGGGCATCGCTATAGCATACTGGTTGGTTGTGGGAATAGCACGGATAGCTTCTGCGTGGAATAGAGGCGTCAAGAGGCCTGAAAGAGGCCTATGGTCCAGAGCACAGAGCGCAGGCTACATCCTCGCCAGTGCAATTAGTGGCGAACGATTAGCGACATCACCGGCCCTCCTTCGTTTCTGTAGGTCCCTGATCCATTGTCGCATAACCCCTCATATTCATTCCAGCCTCCTAGGTACACCATCTCTGAGGGACATATTCTTCCATACACAATGGTGCGCAGTTTTAGCTATGGTCGCCGTCGAATGGCCAAGCTTTATTTGTGAGTGCATATGGAGTTCACAATCTGTTTCACACCGCCTTACTTTCCATTCTTTAGATCCCCTCCTTTCTCAAACCGCTTGGTCAACCTTAACTTATAGTACGTCCGGTTATCCCTACTCATGGCACTATAAGTTGTCTAATTACTTGGCCGTAGACATCACTCTGACTGATACGCCCGATGCCCAGAGCAGACACTGGAACCCCCTATCTGTACCTCCATTCGACCCGCCGCCCTCATTCGCCTCACAAATATCTGATCCCACCTCTCCCCTTTACATCGACCCTACAATACCTAATGTTCTCTTTAATCTACCAACAAACGCTTCCCACGGGATGGAGTCGTTTGCGTATGCTGTGGGTATCCGACCCCAAGATTTATTCCCCACCTGCCTAATCCTCTTCCTCGCCATCATTGGAGCTACAATTGCCCTTAGCTTTGTTGTTTGGCTGGTGGACTATGTGGCCTTAATGATCACCCGTATTGTGGGTAAACATGGCGGACACACTCCACGACTGGCAGGCACTCGGAGTCCCGGGTTTGTTAGCAAAGATTTATTGGACACATCCTCGCCCGTGCCCATGAATTCGCAGGGCACGGGTAATCTTGAAGATACCAAGTCATTGACAAGTCAGGGTGCTCACGGATTGTTCAGCCCGTCTTCGCGATTCGGCCTTTCCTCTACTACTGGAAAGAGCTGGTGGAGATCGCATTTCCACCTTCGCAAGGATATCAACTCCTTCCACGGAAGTGTATTACATGGTAACCTAGTGAGGATATTGGTCATATTCCATTTGCCGATTACTATATTCTCTTGTTATCAAATGACTCTTCGACAAACTCGTCCGGAAATCCCTACTCCCTCGTCGTCCGTCGTTCTAGCTGGGCTTTCCTTCGCTATCCTCTCTATCCTCATTCCCGCCTTCCTTGTGCTTCGCGTCACAATGACTACCACCAACAAACTATATGACGAAACACGTACACTTCTCAGTCTTGGACCACTGTACAATCACTACCGGCATGGGTCGCAAATGTTCGCCAGTCTCCTGTTTGCCTCGAATCTTGCGTTTGGTGTGACGATAGGATGCGGGCAGAATAGCGGTACCGTTCAAGCAATTGTAATTTTGGTCATCGAAGTGGTGTCGGCTTTGGTGACTAGTGTATGGTTACCGTGGGGGACGGGTGCTAGTATGGGATTGATTAGCTTCCTTGGTTGCGTTGCGAGAATCGTGATTGCAGTCCTCCTTGTCATCTTGACGCCGACGGTGAGTGCACCAGTACCTCAATAGCCCACGATTACGGTATTCAAACTACTTCAATTAGATATCTATTGGAACTGGCCCTGGTGCATGGGTCGCCTACGGCATATTGGTTATTTTGGGGTTGGTGTACCTCGCGCTAACCGCTATGTTAATGGTTAAACTTCTTGAGGCTGTAATTCGGATTTTCGGTCGCGTGCCGTTTGATCGCAGTACTCACGTCGTGGACAGTGGTCTTCTCGGTGCTTGTGGGCTACTCGGTTGCTGTGGTCCGCGGAGGCGACGCAAAAGACGTCCTAGACGAAGTCGTTATACGGCTACCGAATCTGCGCGGACTGGCGGCGCCCCCTCGGATAGGTCATCGTCTTACCTACCCCCGAATGTTCTAGGTACTCGCGATGGTAGTGGCTCAAGAAAGGGCTCGATGCATTCCGGTCAGCCACCGTCCGTGCTGAAACCGGAACAGGCTCTTAGCCCATATAGGGAAGATAATGATGACGAAAGCGGGTATATAATGGGCGCATGGCAGCCTTTCCCCCGCCAAGGTTACAGCCCAGTTAGAGACAGTCCATCTACACCACCGACAAAGCCGTCTGGGTTTTCTCGCGTTGGTGGTGGCCGAGCACATATTGATAGTCCGTATGCCATCACTGCTGGATCTACGCATACCTTCCCCTCTGTAGGCGGGCAACAGCAGTCAACTCCCACTTCTGCTGCTGCCGGAGGTTCCTTACCTGTGTTCGAAGATGACGATTCACCTCCCCCTTCGCTATCCAATGTCGCGAGATATCAAGACCATAATCTACCTCCCGGCGCTATGCAACCTACTTCTCATATCCGCACAAAGTCCCAGACAGCTATCATTGAAGACGCTTCTGCCCTTGTGCTTACTGTGCCTTCACCATCGAAGGGGGCTAATTCTGGCAAATTACGGCCACAACCCTTGTCAAGCTCGGGCGACGAGGACGACGATTCCGATGCTGCAACACCCAAAAAGAAACCATGGTATCATCTAAGGCGTCATCGGCCGCATAGCAGCGAAGGGACGTCGACCCTACAACCACCCAGAGACGAAGAGAATGGATTGGATCCACTCTCATCGTCGCAATCACAGCCTGGTAGATCATTTGTGGTCATCCGTAAACCGCAATCATCACCACAACGACCAAACAACCTTACGACTGGGTCTGCACCCGCATCTGGGATGACTACTCCAATGACACCGACTGAATTCGGACAGAACTCTGCTGATGCGAGAGCTAACAATGCAACGACTTAGTCTAACATGTTCATTAGCTGCGTACATGTTTATAGATGGTAGAACCTTACGGGGCTACTTTTTATTCTGCGACTGGTTATTCTTGCTTTCATTTTGCATTAATTATATCTGCACGCTGTTACCTGTATCGCTTCCTCCTTGACAGTATCGTCTTATGCATTGGCGATCTGGGACTCACTTTCGTAGTTCATGTATGGACTCGTTGTACAATATCATTTCGGAATGCACTATTATAATCACCATAGGAATTGTGTAGGGGAGGCTTTTTATGAGAGCATGCAGGCTACCACATAAAAATGGGATACAACATCAGTGACGGTATGCCAATTGCGTAGTGAAAAGTCCTTAGAAAATAATACATGGAATGTCAGTACTTCAGTCCTCATCTTCCTCGTCTTCCTCTGGTTCTTGAATAAGCGAACCTCCAACCCAAAAGACACGATAGTCCTCCACACCCTTCCTACACCAGCCATATATACCTTCTTCGTGCTTAAGCCGCATAGTAATGTCTTCCGTCCGAAGACTATTGAAGGAAACATCCGAGACATCGCTCGCGGTTGAAAGGGTACGATTGAGACCACCTCCAGCGAGATGGGCTTGATACCGTGGTCCGAAACCAGGTGCAGATCCGAAACCAGGTGCAGATCCGAAACCACTCATCCCGTAAGAATCGCTGTAATCACTGAACGCGTCCCAATGGCCGCCGCTGCATAAGTGGCCGGTGGCCCCACCGACATCTTCCTCTGCCCAGAGAGTTTCCGAAGCCGGTGCCACGGCCTTTCCTTTGCCTTTTCCAGCACTTAAGAACGATAATGGGAGTTCTTGCACCTCTACACCTTCTTCACACATAGACACGAGCTGAAGATACGGTGGTATATCGTCCATATCCAAGCCCATGATCGCTGGATTACAGACCCTAGGCGTGACATGTGTCGGCACGTTCTTCCATGTCACGACTTTCAAGGGAGGGCATGAAGAGATATTCGCGGGTAATGGGGAAGGCATGATATACGACTGTTTTCCGCGCGTGATGATGTAGACCCCTTGTGTCGGTGTATGGCGTGGTTGAGCTGTAGGTAATGGCAACTCGCAAGACACAGGGAGGATCCACTTCGCCGTGTTCCAACCAACAAATTCCATGGATAGGCGAGATCTTCGGATGGGAGAAAGCGACTCCCGTGTAGGGAGTGATAAGTGATGAGATGGAGCCGGACTATGGTGACTACCATCGTCCAAGAGATCTATTTCGCCGACAGCGGAATCAGCCAAACGAATCCACCCGGCTTTTTTGTCGAAGATAACGAAAATGCTGAGTTGAGTGTCGTATGATAGGGAAGGAGCCGGCATTGAAGATGAGGATGTGCGTCGCTCGCGTACTCGAATGCCGCCGCTCTCCGTGCGTGAGTGCGTCGCATATCGACTTACGCCCTCAGCCCCCTTCCCATCATGGACACTCTGCTTGAAGAATGCTACCCCGCGAGGCGTAAGGGGAGTGTAAAACTCCTATAAAGATGGCGTGAATAGGGCAGTAGGGTATTTCGAGGACAACTAAAATAACCTTTATGAAATGGAACGCCCGTTCCCCCCGAGGTGTTTCATACAGGAATATGTTGGATTTGGTGGCAACGGCAAGCATCCGCCCGCCTTTGCTAGTACCTGCACGTCTATCCACCTTTTCATCACTCCACAACGCATATGATAAGACTGACGTCCCCGCTAGTCTCGACCCAGTGGGCGCCAAAGGCACATAATCAGTGGCCCATCTCAATGGTAGGTCATCAACCATTTCCCAAGACGAGTCCACGGAATCGGTACGCTTCATCCGTTCAGGAGCACTGGCTCCATTTAGGCTTGCTGTAGAGCCATTCAATGAACGCGCAGGAGATTGATCGCGACTGGGACTGAGTGTGTTACCCGATGACGGCGATAGAAGCCGCTGATAGGAAGATGGCGTTGCTGAATCGTGAGTGGGTGTCTCAATGAGTGATCGGAAGCCCTTCGCTATGCTATGTGATTGACGATGACGTTTCGGCGGTGACTGTTGGGCCTGCCAGTTTGAAGGCCTCCGGAGATCAAGAGCTTTCGCGCCCTACAAGCCAACCTCTGACATTAATGCCATCATAGTGCTAGGAGACGGACGGCCAATCATTACCTTATGGGAGACCGCCCATTTTGCCAGGCTAATTAAGCTGGAGAGGTTGTACATTCGAAGGGTGCGTATAGCTTCTTGGTCCTTAGAGCATGTGTTGAGGGGATCTGGTCCGACCAGAGCAAGAACAACACCTTGAGGAGAGCCTTCACCGGTGTCGTCTAGCTCGAGCATGTTCATTTGATAGACACTGCACGTCTACGATTATCTCAAAGCAATAACGCGTAAGATAGAGTAACGTACCCTTCACCCTTCCAAATCACTCTCGCCTGAGCCTCATCAGGTCCCTTGGCGGCTATCCCAAGGCCCTCAGTCCATTCTTGAGGGAACATGTCAAGAACAGAAAGACCCTCATCGTGGCCAATTAGTACCAGACGATCGGATGGGAGTGGTAGCAAACATCTTATCGGTGCTGTTGCATGAGGGAGGAAACGAGAGCCGAAATTATTTAATTTGAGATGCGTAGGCTTGAGTTTCTGGCTGACAAATGGAAGTGCGACCGTCTCCGGACGAACGGGTGGTGACGGCAGTGTTTGGAAAGCTAAGTTATTCGTTTGTACATGGAGATTAAGACTATTGAGATTTGGCCAATTGTGTCCGGGGGGCGGAGCGTCAATGTAGGGGTTCGGCGGTGGTTGTGGAGGTTGGATGGTTTGCTGATATACTTGTGAGCCGGGTAGAGGTGGAGGTGGCGGAGGAGGATGTTGTAGGTATGCCGTTGGCCGAGAGGGTAGCGACGGCAATTGTCTACCATGGATGTCTAGGCTGGCCTGAGCGACCGAGGCGAGTTGCTCGTCTGCGTCCGCATCCTATATACCCACATGGGGCATTAGTAGCAGCAAGCGTAGGTCAACATGCGATGTACCGTCTGTCCATTTAGGTTCCAACCTCTTGCTCGTCGACGTTCACGTTCGGCTAGGGTCATGTCATTGTAACGCTCGGCAGCACTAAAATATACGATCAGCTACGACTACATGCAGCTTGTATACGATGACGACTCACCGTTTCTCAATCCATCCCCTCCACCTCCCGAATCTAAATCAAGGCAGCCCATCAGTGAAACGACGAGCATTTACGAAAGGTCAACCAGTCCCAACCTTGAATTAGGACCGTTCTGAGCTGCGAGGTCGTCGTATGTTGGCAGATCGTCACCACCTTGAGGGGGCGCGTTATCTTGTTCCACGTAGGGAAACTGCGCAGACATGGAAGTGAGATCTGAAGAATAGGTGTCGAGGCAGGGTTACACCGAAAGTGTCAATAATAAGGTCATCTCCCGGATACGGTGCACGTGACATGTAGCACTGCTTTCCGCTCGAGCGTTATCCAGATGTAGAAATGCTTGAGAACTGCGCTACGGCCGGTGATGGTGCCCGTTGTCATGATCTGCATGTAGGTACTAAGGAATGATGGTGGCTTTAGCACAGCTTAGACACCCCAATACGCGCCCCGAAAGACTTTATTGAGCAGTGCCGGCCTCCGACTGTGGACAAGACATCGTTGAATCAGTAACAAAGGGGCAGATCTGATGTCATGACGAGGAGTGCTTCAAAGGTTCTTACAGACTGGGCCTCTGTAATAAAGAAATTCATGTACTCAGCTCATGGGAGTGTACCCATCATATCATAGTGACTCGCATCATCATCAATGATCCTAGCACGGCAAAGATGCACAAGTCGAACTGATTTATACGAAACCAAGGCGTACTCAACATTCATCTTCAAAAAGGTACATTCATCAACAAAATTTCACTACGACCGATCGTTCAACCGACTGCATCAATAAAGCAAGGAGGATATACATGGCTCCGGAGTACCAAAACGGGTAAAGAAGGGTACGGATAAAATTGTCTTCACCATGGTTTCACCAAACCGTCAGTGCCACATAGTAGCAAAACATATACGGCCGGTTATGGGATATGGTGACCATCCGCGCACCTCCCCCGCTACAAGCCGATTAAAGCGAGCAGAAGAGCCGACGAACATCATTCTCGTGAGCATCCTCCCCGAAAAAGGGAAAACGCCTTCGCTCCATCAACCAGAAATACATAACGCCATGGAAGAATGCCCGTAAAGGCTGAACGCTTCGGTGCGGTTGAGTTGGACACTTGAGGAAGACAAACCCATCAAAAATTTCGTCTTTATATACCTTTGTGCGATTCGGAGATTCAATTCGAGTTCCCGCGCACGTACCTATTTGGCGATGGGCTCGCTTGGGGTTCGATCAAGCATCCATACTTACTCCAATGCAATCCCGTCTGTCCAGAGTCCCCTACAAAGCCAGAGAGTCCGTATTCGCAGGGAATCCAGACATCTATCGTAATGACGTCCAATCAACATGCCCTGCAGCATTAGCAGAATGCGTTATGGCTCTAGAAGATTGCTGTGAAGAGGTGCCGCGTTTCTCCCTCCATCGCCATAGCTTTCGGGTAAAGCAACACCAAAAGGCTAATATCACTATTCCACCTATATAGGCATATGAAGCGCAGAAAATTGTACGCGACGGGACGCGCGATCTACCGCGTATGACGCAGATACTACGGAATGAAAGAGTAGGCCTTTGTCTATGTCCCCTTCCTTTCAAAGGACGACGTTCTCAAGGGCTTCAGCATCTAGGTCTTCCTACTCGTCGATGAAGGAACGGTACGACGATATAAAGCTGATCTCATTGATGAGATTGAGCCTGCTATAAGCGAGCTTATCGAACGCGCTGAACAAGGATTGAAGCGGTTACAGAAGGAGGAGAGCACGTTGGAGGCCAAGGTGCGAACAGGGTTAACTTCCCTTCATGAGGGAACGATAACTGATGCGGTTCACTCTCTCATTGAAAGCTCGAGGCAGCGCGTACCCGACCACCGCGCTCAGCAACCGGCACCTCCACTTCCCACAAGCTCGAAACTCGGAGACTCCAGATGCTAAAGAAGCAAAGAGAGAAATTGGAAGCAGAGGCAAGGCAGCTCGAAGCTGAGATACGGGATTTGGTGTGTGCCCTTATTTCGTTCGTGTCTTGTGGGCCATCGCTCAGTTTACTCATTGACTATAGGAATTATCGCCAAAGAAGAGACGAAGATGATCGCTTCGCTTCGCGCTCGTTTTAAATCCATATCGCATTGCATCTTCATCATTTTTAGTTGTTTCATTTCGGATGTCCGTCTCCTAACGCCTTGTAATAGATATATCGCGCCAGTCATCCATACGAAGGAGAGTCATCATTGGCGTAAACGAATAACTATGTGTATCTATACCGTCAAACCATGTACAATAAGGTGCTGTAGGGATACGAGTCCGTGATGGTATACAGTATGCAAGAAAGAGATGCGGAAGAACAGCAAACGATGGGTGTTACAAAGCCATGGACAAAGCGTAAAAACATACGAAACAAGGGAAGTCATCGACGATGAAAGGAGAAGAAACGAATAAATACAACAAGAAGTCTATGCACGACATGCAAACGTGAACATCCGAGTGGGTCCACCGAAAAGCAAGAATATTCAAGGGGTGTAAGCATTGGGTCCGGGCCCGAGCATGAAAGGCCATAGCAAAGATCTCGTGGAAGGGGGAAATGAATAAACGCAGAAACTCAGTTCAGCATACTGCGAATCTAGACTTTGCCCTTAGTCTTGCTCCAATATGTGAAAATACGAATCTATAATCAATCAAAGAAACTCAGCTTAACTCCTCCAAACCAATATCAGTATAACAGAGAACAAACTACTCACGGCAATGGTGCCATAACAGTTGTCAAACCCGCTAACAACGCTGTCGCGCCCACCGTCCCCAGCCTCTCATACATAACAGGCGCAAAAAGTGGAAACGCAGCCGCAAACGCACATCTCAGCGCTGTATTCGCCGCCATAGCCGAAGCAGCTATAGGTCTATACGCCAATACCAAATACGTGAAAACCGAAGTGAAAACAAAATACACGCCAGTGCCGAAGGGGACAGAAGCGATTATGGGGACGATGTAGTGGACTTGGGGGTAGGTTGTGAATGCTAGGAAGAAGAGGCCTAGGGGCGTTAAGATTGCCCCTACCATGCCCATTGCGAGGCGGGTTTCGGGGGGAGGGGAGCCTGAGTGTTTTTGGTGTTGCAGGGCAAAGTAACTAGGTGGAGCGTGGATAGAGGTGACAGAAGGGGCGAGGGTGGAAGAGGAGGGAGTGATGAGCGTTAGTGAGGGTTTCGGTGCGGGACATTGACATTGACATTGAGAAGCAGCATACCTATTCCACATTGGTTGGGTAGCTGCTCCAATAATCATCCCGACGCCAATTCCCAGAAACGTCAAGCCGGTCATTTCCGCGTTAAACCCGTGAACTTGACCAAAGATGATGGGGAACGCTTGGAAAGTTAGGTAGAGGATCCCCAGTACTAAGGAAGTCCTACCAAACGACATAAGGATAAATTGGAATCAGACGGGTGATACGGAACGTCGCACCAAATATCTAGGAGAAGTGCCATACGATCAAAGAGGAGTAGTTCTGGGGAGGGAGATCGAATGTAAGCATCGAGCGAAGAGTGAGAAGCATTCATCAGACATACCGAAAGGCTTGTAGCAGCTAACAGCAATTGAGGCGAGAAGGCTGTTATCTCGTCTATCCAAAGGCGCGTAGTACTTTGGATCACCAGTCGTTGTGCGCAACCTAAAGGCGAATTTCCAATCAGAAGACTGCAAATACATACCGATCACGTAGAAAGGGTATACACTAACCTCGCTGCTTTTTGTTTGAGAAGCACGGGAGTGTAGGTTTCCGGTACGAACTAAGTGACTCGTGTGAGTTACGTATCGACCAAGGATAAGGGGGAAGTGTCAGGCGCACCAGGAATATGGCTACCAATTGGGCGAATACCCATACCAAGGTAATCCGGTACGTCCATCTCCAGTAAAGGTGTTGGTTAATGAAACTATTTTAGAAACGCGTATTATAGTTAGGTCACTCCGCAATTTCCAAAGACCATGATGAATTTGACCTACCCTCCCAAGAGCGGCCCAAGAACGGGACCAATGAACGGGGATAATGTGTATAATGCCATAGGACTAGTGGTGGGATCGGTTGAGCGGATATGATAACCATCACCAAAACGAGATAGAGCTTACTTTGCTACTTTGTTTCCAACAAAGAGATCGCTGACGGTTCCACCAGCGACACTAAGAAACGCAGCCCCGCTGAGGCCTGTGAGGAATCGGAATATTAGGTACACGGCTGCGCATGGAAGTTAGCGTTGATGATGGGGGATTTGATAACAGCATGGGAGTGGTCTTACCAATGTCCGGAGCGAAAGTGACCGGCCATGAGAAGGCGAATAGCAGGAAGAAGGAGACTTGATAGACGATGTTTCTGCCATAGACCTCGGATAGGGGCCCGACGAAGAGGGGACCTACGCCCAAGCCGAGTACGAATAGTGAGATGGAGAGGATGGAGACAATGTGGGAGACATTGAATTCCCGCTCTACGCCTGTCTCCGTGAAGGCCGCCTAGAAATGGTTGAAGATCAGCGTGAATATACATGGAGTAAGGCTGAGAGACGTACTATGGAGGAAAGGTTTGTTACGCATAGCGAACTTGCGCTGATAATAATGACTGTGAGCCATTTTTTGGAGTTTGGAACGGTCAATGGATCCTCGGAGGAGTCTAGGGAGACGAGGTACGGATCTGCGGTGCTGCTAGTAGCACTGGGGGTATTTGCCTCGTCGGAGGTTGGCTTCTCAATGTCCTTCATATGCTTCTCTGGATGTGGGAGTGACATAGTGGAAGGTGTCCTTGACATGGCAAATCAAGAGGAGAAGCAGAGAGAAGCTTTCAGATGGTAAATGGTGTAAAGCTGGGACGCTGTTGGTTTTATTTAGTTCTCAGTTTTTGCATGTGGAGCCGAACGCAGAAATAGAAACGACGATTCCATGAGTGGTCTTATGTGTACCGGGGTCGTCGAGCATACTGGAAACCTTCGCATGAATGATGTTCCCATGATAGCATGATTTGTGATGCATCGGCGTTGTGTCCGACGTTGAGCGGAGCATGAGTCAGGCCTAGTCAGGGCTGCCACGGCCATCCTAGGCAATCGCAGGACCACTTTACGGGCGCTTATCGACCAATTCACTGCTTTTCTTTCAAGTTTGACCATTCCCAACAGACAAAGGACGACAAGGGCGATAAAAGGCTTTGAAAGTTGCCACTCAAACTCTGCTTGGCTGGGTAAGGTTTCCTTTAAAAGACGCGTGGCTTTTCCGGAGCTGTCATCTTCTGTCGATTTACCACAAACTGCATTCTCAATTTCTCCGTAAGCCTGAAGTTATCACAACGCCACTTATGCCTCCGACCTTGCGTTCGGCCACAAGCTCCCCGCGAGCATCTACCACCCCGAGCAAAGCTAGCAAATCGACTTCTTTGTACGACGACGACAATGACGACGACAATGACACCAGCGCTACGCCGACAACGACGCCCCGCAAGGTCCCTCACTGCACCAAATGTGGTCGCCCTCGTCGAGGCCATCCTCGCCAAATTTGCGAGCCAGACTCCCCGCAACTGACTGCTAATAACAAGGACATCTCCGATGCACTAGAGACTCTACATATCCAGCGAGGAACGCCCACTCGAGCACCCAGGAACAACAAGACCACTGCTGGACAAGATGACCCCATCGCACCGCGTACCGCCACTCGTGGACGAAAGTCTTTACAGCCAACTACACCCATGCGTGACCCCCCTGCCGTACACTTCGATGAACGCGACTATGCAGACCGCCGTCTCAGACGCCAATCAGCTTGTGCCGATCTCAGGCCATCCGATACCCTCAATTCGCTCTCTACTACCTCTAGCGAGCTTCTAGGGATGCTTCAGTTCAAACCTGGTGAGGATGGGGAGTCTGCGGATGACGGTGATGACGGCGCTGAAGAAAGTATCCACATCGGGGCGAACGAGAGGATTATCAGATGGCAGGACGCAATTTTGGAATCTGGACCGTTAAAGTCACCTAATTCCCCTCCGACGAAGCCCAAGGTAAAGAAAATCTCAAATCCCAAGGCTCGGATGCCTGGAACATTGATGACTCCGTCTCCCTATTCGAGTATGCAGTCTACCAACCCTCCCCTTTCCAAGCTCGAAGAGACCGCTCCGTCTTTCCAATCCCTCACCCCTTCATCCGACACCTCGTCCTCTTACGTCGACGTCCACTATTATGATGCCGGTCCGCAAACTCAAGACAGCACCACCGCCAACGATGGAAGCCAAACTCCCGTCTCATCACGTCGCGCCAAACCCCTCGCTCGTTCAATGAGCATGGAAGAACGCTCCGTGTTTATCAAACTCATCCATTCCAACCAACAGGTAGCTGGTGTTTATAGTGTCCCCAAAGCCGATATCCCAGCGATCCAGAATGCCGCTAAAGCCATGCATTACTTCACTTGGTCCGTTGACATCCCCGTGGGTAGCGTGGGGGAGGCAGAGGGAGAAGCGTATTTGATTATAGGTTCTGATGAATTGGCTGTGAGGAAGATGAAGTACAGCTTTTTGTATGACCCGGTTGGGAAGGCGAGGAGTGTGAGGGCTGGCGGTGGTGTCGCCGCAGCTTTGACCGCTGCAGCTGGAGGCGCGCTCGTTGGTGCTGTTGCCACTTTTGGGGGTCTTTCACTTTCTTGAACTCCCCGTTTAACATTGTTGACCATCTTGCGCCCGTCACAACTCGACGCGTTGGGTAGGACTTTCTTTTACGATCGCCAATGTAGAACTTAATAGTCCTAAGTCACTGTACGACTTTAGTATGTAGCTTTAGGTACAGATATCCCCACCCCACTTTCCATGTATACGAGTCTTGTTCGCTATCCCGAAATAGCATCTGACGTGAACGCGGCGGAGATATCTTATGTCGCTGATGATTCGAGCACACCATGCTAGACCTACGCCAGGCAGACCCGGGAACCTGGTGTATACATACAGAGCGTACATTGGACCTTAGTTGATGGTACATAGTCTGTTCTAGACCCCGAACCATCGAAATCCTGAAACATAGCGGCCAACAGAGGGACGGCCAGGGTACAGCCAAGGTAGAATGAAGTGGGTCTACTGGTACCGCGCCCTCGGCTCAAGGATCTACCACTCTCAAAGCCGTATCGCCATCTTTCTCTACTATGACTACTTTGTGCTTTGCTAGGGAAGCGCGGACTGGATGAGGGTCCTGTGTTTTCGTAATCATCGTATGAGTGAATTGGTGTGTAATGGAGGGAGATTGAGGTCGGGGGGTTGCAGTGAAAGGCTTACGTTGAATATCTCATCAAGTTCTTCCCTGTACAAACCCAACGAGTAGGTAGTTAGTACCAAATCGCATGAGAGGAAGGGTGGGGTTTCAAGGCGAAAAGACGCACAGAGTCCTGCCTTTAGTTTCTACTGCGAAGAAATAGACAATAGTGGCTTCGACAAGATCCCAAACGACTGGTAGGGAATATTTAGCCACCGCAAAAGGTGATTAAAGGACCTTACCATAGACGATATAATACTACATCCATAGACTCGTCAGAATTGATTCATTGAATTCTAAATGATCGACTGTCGCACTCACTCTCCACTGGATACGGCCGAGCGCGACGGGTGCGGGGTATGTGTTCACGAAAGATGCACAGCTGACAGCAAGAGCACACCTAGAGATTTCACAAAAGGGCGCCATCAAAGTCAGTTTGAACGGGGCCAACAAAGGTCTCACATAGCCATTCCTTTTGCACTGTTATAAGGAAGTAAACTTCATGAGCGCCCAACTCGCCTCGAACGAAAGGGCACACCCACCGAGTATTGTAACTCAGGACTTCGGAAGGGTAGATGGCTTGCAGGGGGGTGTATGTTAAGCTATACACGAAGCCGAAAAGGACTGGTCATCCGAGCACACTGCTTAGTTCACTGAGTCAATTCAGAGTACAGAAACACTTACATATGAACGCAATCGCGGAATTCGCGCCATTGATATTGCTGCCAGATGAGCCGAACTCTGCAGTGCATCCTACATAATGGGTACAGTTAAGTTTAGACTAGGTTGCGCTTTGTAGATCGGTTGAGCTGGAGGAATGTACTTGCCCGTCGCCACCGCCAGAGTACCCGCCGATGCAAGAGTACCCCAGAGCCACATCTTTCGACGTCCAACTTTATCGGATAAGGATGTACCGATCAAAGCACCGATAGCCGAAACGACGGTGTTGACAAAGTTCAAAACAAGGCGCTGATTTTGTGATTGTACACCGGCGTTTTGGAACAGGATTGGCAGGAAGTAGCTTTGGAAAGTTCATCATATAAGGGGGGTAAGCCTGAAATAGGGCTTGGACTAACCCCAGACCATTGCCAGACCATTGTCCGAATACGCCCATAAGAAGCATCATGAAGGTTCTGTATCTGGCGTTGGGAGTGTTGACAAGCTCTCTATAGTCCCACCTGAGCTCGGCATTAGCGAATTGAGTTTGACCATGGCTGCCTGACCAACCATCGTTTGTCAGAGGCATCCAACTTGATCGACTCTTCAAACTCTTTCAGCTCCAATCGGACGAGAGGGGCATTTGGATTCCCATTTCCATGGTACTTGGCTAGGATATGAAGGGCTTCGTCGTTTCGTCCTTGGGAAATCAGCCACCTGGGGGACTACATAAATATAAGTATTGGTCCAGCGTACCCTTGAGAATTGATGGAGGAAACTCACTTCCGGAAGAATGTATGACAAGCCGGCTAAGATCGCTGCTGGACCAATTTGAATACCGAGGGGCACTCGCCAGGATGCGGTGCCGTTATTGCGACCAGTTGCGATGGTGATTCCAGCTAGGCAAGATGTCGATTGTGCAGCATAATCGAGTACAGATAGCAGGAGTGTCACTCACTACAAAGGATGGACCCAGCATAGTAGAACGCTAAGGGAAATAGGCTTAACGCCGGCGGATGTCGCGTATCAAAAGCGCCTTACTATTATATCTGTAAAGGTAATTTCAGCAGGGTACAAGAATGTGGGGAGAAGTATGCTGCTTACAGCCCAGTCAGCCGTCCGCGCCACTGGGAAGGAGTGAGACGTGAGTTCGTCTGGATGAGTTGGGTTTGTTCACTTTACCTGAGGAGGCGACATTTCGACAACATAAGCAGGAGCGGCGGTTGTCGTGATCGCAACCCCAAACCCAAGGGCAAATCGGCCTCCCAGGAGATAGCTTACATCCTTTGCAGCAGTAATAACCACAGCGCCAATAATTACGATACAACTACCTAAACACTAGAATTATTCAGTACACTGGAACGTCAGTATCAGGATTGGCTATATGTTTACCATGCCTCCTCGGCGGCCGAAGCGATCAGTGATGGGCCCCGCTATTGCGACGGAGGCGATACTCCCAATAGAATACTGCAAAGGTCAACTACGGGTGTCATCAACATAGCACAGCGGTGCCTTACAATGCCAAAGATAATTGCTGTCGTGGTGCCAACTCCTCCCCCAGCATCCAGACCGTCTATGCCGAAATAGTCTAGATATTGGCTGTATTGGCGGTGATCGACTACACCATTGACGGAAGCGGAACAAGACTCTTACTGCATTCCATTGACCGCGCTCATAACTACTCGCAGGAATCAGCGAGGCGGACTCCTTAAACACTTGCCCGAGAACATACCTGAACCATCAAAGCCGTTAGATAAGCTCCCCATGTACGCGACAAGCAGGATAGCAAAGAGTTGAATTGAGGCAGCAGAGTAAGGGCTGAGTTGTGGTCCAGTGGATAATGCGAGCGCATAGTCTGCGTTGACCACCTCTAGCACCTTCGTCCCTTGCCCAGGCGAATGATCTAAGCCATGAGAACCGTACTTCTCCATCGTATTATCTTCGTAAGATACAGGCGTCTTCTCTTGATCTATCGGTGGAATAGACATTGTGGGGAGGAGGGCAACCAATAGTGAATGGTGTATCCCTTTTATTCACAAGATCTGGAGACGGGCAATATTCGGTGTGTGGGGAAGAAGATAGGCGTGAGGTGTTCTTCTCCATTTATGCTTAAAACCGAAAGAAACCACGAATCGCACACCAGAGACCTCGTTGGAGAGTGTGCAGAAGCTTCAGAAGGCCAGGTTAGAACAAACTCGTGACCCATACTCCCACCAATCGTTATTCAAGGTCCTAATGCAAATGCATGGCTGATAAGACGGTGATACGAATTCCTGACTAGCCTACAAGGTACTTGCATATAATACAAAGAAGTATCGTCAATAAGGCTTGAATCGCCGGGAGGCTCTGAGTTCGTCGACTTTGGCTTTGTCTTCGTCCCACTTCCTTTTCAAATTCATTAGATCTGAAAGGAATATGGTGTCAACCGTTAGAAGTTCAATGACTTAGTTGACGAGAGGCTCACCCTTCCTTTGTTTCTCTGCCTTTTGGAAGGCATAGAAACTCTCCTTCTCCTTGGGTTCCTTTTTCTTATTTCTGATCCTACCGCCACCACCCCTACCAGCAGTTGACTGGAAGTTCTTGCTGGCAACCCCTACACCACCGCCGAGCGTCTTGCCGTAAGCACCACCACGCGTTACTAGTGTGAATCCATCTTCATCGACAATAGCTTCTCCCTTCCTGTATTGAGATCTCTGTCTGCTCTTGGCGATTTCGTATTCATAGAGTGCCATCGACGAGTCGGCATGAGCGCGGACGACGTCTAATGGAGGCCGTAAGGATGCATACAAGCTCATATAATGAGCCAGCCCAGTAGGAGGCGCATCTGAACCCTGCAGCTTCGGCCACGGCCGCGGCTTGGTGCCCGACAACAGGGCTTTTGGGAGGGAGGCCTCGTCAAGGAAAACCAGATGGGCCGACTTCCCCGTCTTACGATATGTACGAAGTGGTTTTGTCGGAAGGGGGATAACGGTCGGTGGTTTGGGCTGTTCTTTCTCAGTTTTCTGCTTTTTTCGCGGGCGTTCATGGACGTTACCCTCTTCTACATCTCCATCTGCATCACCGTCGGATTCCTCGTCACTGTTGGTTTCATTCATATTGTTAACACTATCCGCGTCGAATAACACCCTCTCCACAGTCCCACAAGGTCTGAAGAACGTAATCAATTCCCTCTCTGTTGCATCTGGTGGTAGATTGACGAGGAAAAGGGTGCGGTTGATAGGCAGCAAAGCTTGAGGCCCGTTTTTTGATGCCTGGTGCAACCGTGCATAGATGAAGTGGGTAGAGGCTTTGGCGTATTGAACAGGTAGGATATTGAAGCCAGAGATGGTCGAGGTGGTACCCTTCGACATCTCTGCGACTCATGCTTACATAATAATTCAACTAAGGTCCAACTGATAGACTCCTATCCAGTCTCTTAGGGAGGACATCAACATGCCTAACCATGAAACATGAAACTGAACTGCACACAATCGCTCCAAGTATCTCGGCTCTGTTCGTGGCACGTTGAATATGCCTGTATGCAACTAACCTCTAACACTTCCTCTTCCTAGCAGACATTCCCAAGCGACCGAAGCACTCAGCCCAGATACTGTCACGACGCTTGATGCCTTTGGCCGTTAGCAAACTGTCCCGACTGACCAAGTATATAGCTTATCAGTTCCCAACACACTGAGCTGTGCATTAGCGGCCCTCCGCTTTGGAACGGACTGTAGTCATTGAGTCGTCGGGCAACTGCCACAGCTGTCAGGCGGCGTCGCATGCAGAATGACAAAAAAGTGACCACTTTCAGAGATGAGCGGGTAATATAAAGCACAAGGAATGCCGAAGAGACGGAAGAGACGCCAGTGATCTTGCCATCCTCGATGACTTCCAGGACACGAGATGCCAATCCTCTAGTTAGGTTTGGAAGCCATTGATTGGGAGGTACGTCTTCTTTTCTCAAGGCATAAATCAGTTAATGTGCCGGTGATTGATGACATTGATTAAACATGCTGCAAGAACCAATACGGGCGGATCCGCAAAACACAGAACTCGTACCCTTGATGTTTGCAAATGAGATAATATATAAACCACAACATAAGACATGATCATGAGCTATAGCTGAGATGAAATGCAGACATGCAATATAAGAACGCGAGCTAGAAAACTGGTACGGACAATCAAATCGAGATGTTGGATCGTTCAGAAGTGTTAGGAACGAAGGCAACGAAAACAGTACTAGGATCGAATAGAGAGGAAACGGACACAACGAAGAGACCTGACGCGATGACAAAACAAGACTAAACTAGCCAAACGAAATGGAACGAAGGGAGGATGGATGGGAGGTAATAAAGTTGGTCCGTAATAATGCCCAGTCGTCAACGGGACTGGCGTATATATTTGTGTTCCACTGAGGCCAGAGGCCTGGCATACGATACATTGATTGCCCAATGGGTTTCGCGGTGTATGCAAGAAAAGGTGATAGCACGATTAAAGCGACGTAGAAGAACTCGTGAAGCGACTGAGATTAATGAGGAGATTTCCAAGCGTGAGATATAACATTTCGTTTTCGGACATGTTTGTCGCTTCAAGGAGAGGATGAAGAACCCGCTGGGATAGGGGCCTGGCCATTAGATGGTTTCCAATTGTGGTCCAGATCGAGGCTTGCTAACGTTCCATTCAAATCTTGGATATCCTGAGACTCTTGTAAGTCGCCCCGAGCAAAAGCTGCGACCGGCTGACCGGACGGCGGTCGCGAAACAGGTCCTTCAGCGCGAACAGGCGTGCGACTCATATGAAAGGGCGTAGAAGAATCAAGAAACGACGGGAAACGGGAAGCGCTGGATGGTCGGGTGGTGGAGGGAGATAACTTGCTACCATTATCGTTCTGGGGCTCTTGATAGAAACTGGATCCGAACGGCTTCGAGGGCTGGTTTATCAGAGTGGCTGGTGGGTCGGCGCCTTCTGGAGTGGAAAAAATATTGGGATCCGGAGAGAACGGCGAAAAGTTTGTCCCTGGGGGCGGGATTTGTGCTTGGGATGGGCGACGACCGAGAGCTGATAATTGGCTAGAGAAAGGAACGATGCCCTCGGGGGATTGGCTGTACAATCCACGAAGTTTAGAATCCTCATATGCAGCTGCAGCAAGGTTTGGTTGAGAGAACGCATTAGGGTTGGAGTACCCTTGGGCGGAGAACTTCTGAAGGAGCTGAAGTGCTTGTTCTTGGGTCACTGCGCTACTCAAAGCCTGCGCCTGCAGTTGCGATTGAAGGGCTGCAGCATGTGCTGCTTGCGCTGCTGCTTGAGCAGCCGCCTGCGCCGCTTTATCTGGGGGGAATATAAGCTGAAGTGGACATCCATTTTAGTCAACACTTACATTGACTCCTTCCCCAGCTTAGCCGGATCCGGCTACCTCCTATGGGGAAGCCTTGCATCTTCTCGATGGCTCGCTCTGCATCTGCTTTACGGACGAATTGCACAAATCCACAGTGTTTCCCAACTGGAACCTTGACCTACGTAAAGTCAGTTAAACTGGTAGGGCGGGCCGTAAGCGGTGGACGCACATAGTGGATATCGCCGAACGGAGTAAAAAAGGTGCGCAGGGTGTCCTCCGAAATGAGCGGAGACAATCCACCAACAAAGACCGTCGTATTATACGGGTCTGTGGAGGTAAGCTGTTCGCCATTAGGGCCAATAAGATTGCCAAGGATGGCGCGAGCTTGCGCGTGATGTTTCCAAGACTCCTCTGAGACAATATATCGGGGGGCGACCAAGGCATCCTGGTTTGTAATCGGGTTCCCCTCCGAGCCATAAGAGGACCCACCAAGTTTGACAGGGCTGGCGGTACCATCAGCGTACCGTTGGGCAATCTGCACCAGCACGTGATTCGGCAAATGCATCATTTCCTCTGGGGTTAGACCTGCAGGTGGCACACTGCTAGTCGAGCTCGAGCCCGTGCTCACAGAGGTATTGGAACTAGAAGGCGCTAAAGACGACGAGCCAGACGCAGAAGCAGACAAGGTGGAAGAGCTAATGCTATTAACGACGCCGCCACCAGGCACTGTCGCAATCGGAGCAGAGACACTTTTAGCGTGATTGGCATTTGATAAAGGCAGGGCGATCGTCAATGGCTGCGATGGATGATCCGATGGATTGCCTGAAGAATGAGGTAGATGCAGTGCAGAGAAGTCTAAAGGAAGAGCTGAAGGAGATTTAAACTTGGCAGTGGCCGGAGAAATGCGCACTAGGAGATAATAAAGTGAGCTAAATGTATGCAGGAAAAATGACGAAAGCTTACTAGGTCTGGACAGACAGTAAAGACCATGCATTTCTATAAGCGCCCGCTGCTGATCTGCTTCGTCTGTGAAACTAGGAAGAGATTTAGAGTACACTAACCAACATCGGGGTCAGTACGCACCGAACAAAGCCATAGCCTCTCGAGACGCCTGTGACCGGGTCTAACATGATTTTTGCGCTCTTGCAGCTCAGGAAAGGGCGAATGAATTTAGGCTCTCGATCGTTCCTCAATCCCAATACGGGGTTACGGAAAACAGCCACAAGGTCAGAGTTCGACGCTTCAGGAGCCAAATCGCCGACGAATATGCTGTACTCCTTTTCGTATTGTTGAGGAGGAGGAAGCATGGTGGATGCTGAGGGAAAGGTAGATGATAGTGGTGTGGTAGCTGGTATAGAAGACGCCCAGTTCATTACGAAGGACTTGGTCGAATTAGGCATCACCAACGGCATTCCTTGCCCGCCGGATTGGACTTGAGCGAGCACGGAGGAAGCGTGGGCGGGTGTCGGGAACGTCAAGAAGCAGTAACCAGGATTGTTCGCCTGTTGACCCGTCATAGGGTCAGGGGCTGGATGAGGGACCTTGATGCTCGACGGATCCCAGCCCATAAGGCCACAAACTTGTTTCGCATATTCTTCATCCATCCAAGGTTCTAGTTCTCCCCACCAAAGCGTGGTTCGCGATAAATTATTGTGGGCGGGCGACCCGGACGACAAAATCGAGGACGATGGCGGGGAGCCGTGGGCGAAGTTGTAGTATTGCGTGTCGCGGTCGGTGAAAGGAGATGGCTGGTATGCGGGAGCCTGGTACAGAGGAGGGGAGAGTCGCTGGGGATGGTGGTGGTTGAAAGAAGAAAGAGATGGACTCTGGAGGCCTACTTGACTCGTCGGCATGGCGGGTATGTTCCTGTTTGGCGCATTGAAGTCTACATTTCCATATCCATTCGCGTCTTTGTCTATTGACCTCCCTAACACCCCATTCCGCATCCCATATCCTTGGTGCTTTGATGCTCGAATGTCGGGCAAATGAGTGCCTGGGCCGGCGAATCCTGACATATAGTCGCGATCAGTGGTTGCGGGGCCATTTCGCAGGATATTCAAGCCAGGTGGGTGCCCATATTCGTAACTGTCGGGTCGAGACATCGTGAAGGAGAAGAGTTATTAAGAGTGGGTAATTGGGGCTTGTCGCAATGATGTGGTGAGTGAAAGTTCAGTGACTGGCTTCGTTTCGTCTTCCGGAATAGTACCCGATGAAGTTATCAAAGGGGGTGTTGTAAGATTCGTGAAGGGAGAGCGTTAGGGAAGGAGATGGACGGAAAAAGCGAAGAAAAGCGATGCACTATGCTTTTAAACAGACCGATTATCGACGAGCAAACAAAAAGGCACAAAAAGAGAGCCAAAACGACGAACACGGAGGACCGAGGACTGTAGAAGATGAGCAGAGATAGCGGCAGGAAGAGACAGGGGAAAGGGGGGAGCGAAAGCTGCAAAATGTCGATGACCAGTTATAGGCAGGACTGGTTTCAAATTGATGCGGAGTCGGGGGCCAAACAATGTGCGGAGTTGAAGCTGCCTCTCCTGGTACCCTCATCGTTTTCAGCAGCCAGGGCATACGGAGTCATATCGGTCGTAGCTCTTTCATTGTCTCCCCACCGAGTCATCTCATCCTATGATAACACGCACCCCGGCGATGCCACCACTGGGTCCCAAGTGTTAGCGAATCTCCGAATAACTCGCTGAATCTCCCATTGTTCTCGTTGCTGAGTGTCTGGTGTAGAGGGTGGAGGATACCGGGTGTTTCTTCTTCATAAGGCGGACAATGGTCGATCGATTAAGGATCTAACAGGTGGATCTGAAGACTTTGACTTCGACACGCTGCCGTCACCAACCGGCCCTGTGGGTCCCTATTTGTGGGTCCATATTTCCGTGGCGGTGCAGCTTCCATCACCTGGGAAGCTGCGTCTTACACTACCGTTGACGCCGACGTTGCCATCAACCTTACCGAGATTAGACCAATGCCGCGAATCGAAGGGTAACCCCCGGGCAGGCTGTTTTAATTTACAGGTCGACCAGCATATACAAAATATCGACAGCACGACCCTGTATAGAGCTGCAATCATCAGGCCGTGAGTAGCAATATTCAAGATCCCCCATTGTTCTTCATCTTGCGGGTCCTGATGGGTCGTGATGATCTCCTGTCGCCAACCTTCGACTTGTCAAAAGTCCTGTCGTCTTAATTCCCATCTTTCCTTTCGGGTGTAACCTTTTTCCGTCGTAGCAGTATCAGCCTCGTATTCAAAGTATGAAATGACGAGATACTGTAATAAGTCCTCAGCGGGATGTAAACCATCGTACTTGAGAGTGGAATTCGGATGATTGGAAAGGGTCAGTCAAAATGCTAGCACCTGGGAACTCAGGAGGCTGCATTACATAAGCACATCAAGTGAAGAAGCTCGCTTCTCCTTCCAAAGGCCAGGTTGAATTGGCTTTTCCGCCAGAGATATCTGGCCGTGGTCATTGACTTCTTCCCCACACATTTTCCACGCATTCCCCAACCTTCATATATTCCCTGTATTTTTCTTTCCTCAAACTCTGAACCTCGTCCTCATCGTTGCGATACCAAGTCACGATCCCCCACTTCTCTACACCTTGAAACTGATATACCTCAACACCTGATAACACTGGAGGGCTAACAGCTATGCCAACACGCCGGCCTTCTGCCAATGCGGGGCTATCATCCATTAGCAGCGTGACTGTCAACTCCTCTCGTGTCCATCGAAGCACCGACTCGTCTCATCACGCATTTATGTCGCAACCTGTCATGCTATCATCGCTTGGGACATCCGCAACCCCTCAGCAGAAAATCGTTCAAGTGCTTGTTACGCGTCTGAAGAACAAGGTATGCAAAGTAATAAATCAACCGGATTCACTAACTTGACGGGGATGTTTGATGCAGCTTCCGTGTTATTCTGGCACATCGCTGGATCAGCTTGAGGCTGATCATGCTACAGAGCAAGCAATAGATGCTTTGGTGGATCTCGCTCACGACTCTCTTGACCTGATAGCCTTGGGCCTCAGTGAATTATTGGACAAGGTGTCTTCGGTATGTCTCGCACTTACTAATTACACCTTTCCTTCGACTAAATGAACCTGCACAGCAGGTGGACGAGGGCGGATATCTATCGATTGAAGTTCTACAATCTCAATTGTTCATACTGAAGGTACTCTCCCTTGCGATGACTACAAGATGGAATCAAAACGTGCGGTCAAGTTCTCGATCCAGCAACTTTCCTCCCCCCTCTGCCCCAGATTCTCCCCTTCCATCCGAGTCGCATAGGCGAGGCCGGCAGCCGCGTTCCGAGCAGTCATACACTCCACCTCCGTGGTCAGAGCCACTCCCATTAGATGATCGCAGCGCAAGGTATATCCTTAGCGTGTTGATTATCTTCCTTCGCCAAACCGCAGAACCTGAGCCCCTTATGCTTACGAGTAGCTTCGCAGACACATCCTTTCGTGACTTTGAGTCAACCGATTTCCTTGCAGCCACACCTCTATTAGAAGCCCACAATGGTGGTCCAATAATTCCATCGGATTTTCCAGAGCTTCCGGAGCCCGTACTGCGTAATCGTGCATCGGCGAACTCTGTACAATCTAGCAAAGCTAGTGTCCACTCCGTGATACCAATACCCGCAAATACTCTAACGTACGAGAAGACCCATATGACCTTGGCGAAGTCTACTCTAGCTGTCAATCGACTCATCGCCAAATATGCTGGCCGAGTCATATATCATCTTTCTGCTTCAAACTGGAAGATTGTGCTTCATCGACTGCGAGGCAAGATACACCTCCTAGCTAACACTGCCGAAGAGAACACGGACGTCACGGATCTTCAGTTATTGGTTCATTGTGCGCTAGATAGACATCGACTCACACAAATTTTAAGCGGTGAGTTTGTATGCACGCGATGCGTTCTCTGACTCTTACGTGCATTCGTTAGAGCTGTGCTCACTCCTCGTCAATATGAAACCCTCCTCCCATATGGCCATAGCTACCCCCCTTCGCAGGGCTCTGTGGAACTGGATTGAAGTGTTTCCCAATGAGTACAACGATGTGATAGCAGGCCGTGCTCGCCTAGAAGGCGCTCCAGAACGAATTTTCGACACGCTATTTACGCTCATCGCTCCCAATACAGAGGACACGTTCTGGCCTACTTTAGCCATCCTCAACTGCCTTTCTTCCGATCGCTTGTCGTCTGATCACCACTTGCAAATGTTCACGAAAGCGCACCCTCAAACCACCCGTTCGTCATCCCGAAAGGCACGTGAAGGGCAGTGTTACTCACTCCCATCTTTCTAACCTCTGAAACAGGATATCAAGTTCTGCGAAGACATCGTCAAGTTTGCTAACATAGGCTCTCGAGTTAGTGAGGTAGCCATGGTCTGTGCTCTGGACATGTGCCGTGCCGCGTCTCGTGTGCAACCAGATAAGGAGGTCCCCCTCAGAGTCATTGCTAATGACATTGCTCATGAGCTCAAGGTGAGCCACCTTATTTTCGGCGATGGAGCATGCTAATGGACCCTGGCAGAGCGCTGCGTGGCATACACACCTTCGCAAACCCTTCTGGGAAACCTACGATGAAATTGACACCTCCATATATTCAGAGGCGTTGGCAACCATATTTAGGTTCTGTGGCGACGAAGATGCCATCCAGCTTTTTGCGGCTTGCCTAGAACCCGAGCGCTCCGATGCCGTCAAGACCATTGCGGTTCGTGCCTGCTTGACGCTGGTACTTGAGGTATGCGGTCTTATTTGATAGCGTATTGAAACCGTTCCTCATATCAATATCTCCCAGGCTAAGCACATCCCCGGACAACGGCCTCTCAGTAGACTACAAATGTATTGCGCTCCTCGCTTCAGGCGAATCTTCAAAGTACTGGTTTCATTGATTACATGGCTCTTGCTGACTCCCCGCCCTGTTCCAAGGCTGCATCATCCCGCAAACCAGAGGTCGATCAGCACACGAATCCGAAACGTTCCTCCTCGAGGCCGAAGGCTCGACGAATGCAATCTCAACTGTCTGATAGAGAAACACTGCTTCTCGGCTGCCTGGCACTATGGCGTGCAGACCCTTCGTTCCACTTCGAAGGTCTTGACATCTTGGAGAATGATGACGTTGGATCTAGCTGTGTCAACATCTGGAATTCGGATGCTGATGTCTCTGTCAAGATATCTGCGGCGGTCACAGTCAAGTTCTTGGCCGAACTGACGTACAAGGGGCATCCATCCGAGCCGCACATGAACATGATGCTCGGTTTCTTAGCTCGTGCTTTGTACGTTCGCCCACTGTGTTATATTGTTTCCCTTGACCCAGCCTCGCTTGCCAGGTCGTCGACCTTCCTCAGTATTGTGACCAATCTGTTCCAGTCCCGAATGCATACCGAAGACCAGCGTTTGTGGATGGCCCTTTCACACCAGATATTGGATCTATACCTTCGAGAGACGCGAGTAAGTGACAATCCTCTGCGAGCTAAACCTCCTCTTGACGTCTCATAGCTCGACCACGTAAGGGAGATACAGCTCAACCCTAACCGAATTCCCGCTCTAGCCTTGGCGGAAATAACATTCTTGATCACTCTAACATCCGCGGACATGGCCATCTCTCAAATGGCTGGACGTGGACTGCGTTACATCGCTATCGCGGAGAGACAGCCTGGTGCCCCACTGCCTCCCGGGTTATCACCCGAGGCTCGGGCTCATCGTCAGATGGTGTATGACAAGTTGGGAGACCCGACAGTCGTGGTTGTCGGCCGCGTTGGTCAACAGAAACGCATCAGGCGATTACTCAGATCGATGACACACCCCTCTGCTATGCATATCGCTGTTTGGCAGGAATGCTGGGCTCGGTGGTCTGCATTAAACGACATAATCAAAGAATCGGGCGGTGATTATGCCGAAGTTCCTAATGGCGTGGCAAACCAGGTAATTGTGCCGTTTCTTGTCTGTTATCGTGCTTACCCAGTGCATAGGAGAAGTTGTTCCAATGGCAAAACATCACACTTTTCTTATCGGCGCTCGGAGGGGCTTGCCTTCGGGCCAATGAGAACGTGGTCCCGTTATCTGCTTCCATTCCAGAGAGTGTCATGCCCGACAACATCCGCGTTCTGGAAATCCCATTGAATACCGTTAATAGGTTTGTCACTGAGTTGACCGTCATGCTTGTCTACAATCAGGTTCAAGTTCGGGATGTCGCTCGGGATGCCCTGGGCCTTGAGCTGAGCCCTCGCCTATACCCGTCGCTCATCAAACATGTGGATAGGTACATTCCCCGCTTCCTCGTATAATGTTGTTTTTGATGAACCTAGCATGCTCGCTACCATTCGCGACAACGCCCAGCCAAGCGATAATATTGCTCTATTCCTTGATCAAGTAAGTTCGGTAGACTAGAATATGCGTCTTATTAAGTACTCTTCTAGGTTACCACCGTCTTCAAACTCATCCTGGAGAACACCAACCTATCCCCAGAGGACATAATCAACATCGACATCAGCTCAACGCTGCAGATGATGGCCACTATCCTCGCCCAATTCAACACTCTATCGACTTTGCGCGTCAAGACGAAGTTTTGCACACTATGTGATGTTGTCTGTGACAGAGCTGAAATCTTCACTCTTCGCAAGGACAGTAGTGCACGCCATAACATCCTGGACATTCTGATGGACTGGATTAACCTGGTTGATGTGTGTAACACTGTCTCATCTTGTACTCCATATTACTCATCCTTGTTTTTGTAGGCCTATGAGGAGGAACCGATCGTCCTGCAACAAGAGTTGAAAATCGCAAGCTTACGTACGGCGGTCAGGCTCCTAGACAAGCTACAACTCCGGCCTTTAGACCACGCTGCTGTTGATGACCATGCCCACGTTGTGTCCAGGCTTTTTAACCGATATTCTACCACGCTCCTTCATGGACTCGATCTTTTCAAATCCCAGCTCACGGTAAGTCGACGGAGGCTTACCAACTAAATGGCACTGACTGATCCATGTCACGCAACAGACATCCGACACTGCGTCCGATGATATCAGCTCCATGCTACAGGTAGGTATATGTTTCCCTATACTTGTTCTTTTGGAAATGCTTACCTTTAATTAGATGAGTCGCGCCAACCAACGGGAGGCCGAGCTGCGCCACCTTGTCATTACCGGTTTAACCCACCTTGTGAGCGCTAATACGGAGAGTGGATTCAAGCAATGCTTGCCGCTTGCGTACGATGTCGACCTGCGTAAGCGTGCGATCTTCGCACACGTCTTTGCTCGTGTACTAGGACAAGGCGTGAAGTTTGAGCCTGAGGATCGCTCCGCGAAGATGGCTAGACAGAGTCGGCTATGCGAAGTGCGTTGACGTTTTCTACCAGATCCAGTCCCTAACTCCCCGTATTCTTAGCTTCTCAAAGGTTCCGATGTAAGTAGTTCAAATATTCGTCATTTCGTTTGAGGTTAACTTCTGCGTAGATGAGCTTAGCGATGGCAATTTGTGAAACCTGCCCTGCATCTGAGATGGACAACATCATATCAGTTTTGCTGAACTTGTTCGATACTCGGGCTTCCCTCATGACACTCATCAAGCTCATGATAGACAGGGAGGTTTTACATGCAGGTGACTATGCATGTTCGTCGTTCTTGTCCGTTAACCAACATCCTACTTCAGACAGCGAACCATCCCTCTTCCGTGGAAATACAACATACACAAGATTTATTTCCCAGTTTGCAAAGATACACGGCTACAATTATTTGCGTAGTCTCATCCTCCCTCTCATCGAGAGTATGACGTCTATGCCCCCGTACCACTCTTATGAGTTAGATCCAAGTCGTGCGGAGGATGAGGATTTGGAGCAAAATCGCAAGAACGTAGAGTTCATCGCTTCTTCATTCCTTGAGATTGTCTCTGCTTCGATCCCAACCCTTCCATCGTATGCTGACGACTCCTTTCTCTCCTTTCCCCTGTGTCTCACATTTTTTGACTAGAATGTTCCGTGAAATTTGCAGCCACATTGCGAAGAAGGTGTACGTGTCTTCGTTTTCCAGTGTGTATCTGTCTCACCCTTGTTCGACAGGAGCGAAGTCTGGCCGGATGCCAAATTCGCTGCTCTCGGCGCTTTCATGTTCCTTCGGTACGGCCTAGTGCTCGATATGTAGTATTTGTGGACTTACTGTCCGTAGGTTCATATCCCCGGCGGTCGTATCACCGGAGACCGTAGATGTCGAAATTCCCCGGGAGAACAGTATCGTCATTCGTCGCGGGTTGATGGTGGTGACCAAAGTGATGCAGAACCTCGCTAACAACATCTTCTTCGGCAAAGAAGCATATATGGTTGTCCTGAATAGATTCCTGAAAGATAACATCGACAACATCACTCGGTATCTCAGTGAGCTCAATGTGAGTACTGCCGTTCTTCGCCTGACCTTGCATTGACTAGTTCCTTAGAGATTTTCGACGGCCACAGCCGAATATCAAGCCGACGAATGGCTTGGGACAACCTCTGACGACACAGACATCATCGTTCTTCACCGCTTTCTGAGCAAGTACACCGATCAAATCGGGGCAGAGCTCCTGAGCCAGGCCAATCCTAGTGACCCTGATTCTACTAAAGACGCCTGGAATTCCTTATGTGCTTTATTGGTGGACCTCGGAAAGCCCTTAGAAGTACCTGTTCTATCTTCAGCACCTTCTTCGGAGCATCAGGAATACTTAAGCTTGATGAGCCGCTATGCCCACAAGAACACTTCAGCTGTGCAGGACGTCTTCGTTGAAACCTCTGCATCATCGGTAAGCTCCTCCCTCTGTTAGAGTCTACAAAATGCTGAAAGCAAACAGACCGACCCCGCCTATTTTGTGTTCCACCTCTCTCGGATCGATGCGCAGTCTCTGGACATCGAGTTGCTGATGTATCACATCTTCAAAGTATGCCCCCCAATTCATCTTTGTTGACAAGCTTTGACTCGGTCTTACCCTTTCAGACACTGACCCACCCCAAAAATAAGGACCGCAACGCTGAAATTATCATTGACTGTACCTCTTTCTCATCAATATCTGAGGTTCCTCTCCAATGGATCAAAGCATCGGCGGAGCTCATACCACACGACATTCGCGTACGGATCGCTGTATTGCATATTCTCAACCCGAATGCCAGTACGGTCAGGTATCTCAGGAGATTGTGTAACGTCTGCGCTGGTGAGTTTTATTTTGGTTTTGGTCCGTCGGCGACTTCCAAGGATCTCAATGGTCCTGTCAGGTATATCATTAGGAGCCGAAGTTCGAGCATATTCCTCCATCCCCGAATTAGCTGACCGCGTACCTATCGACGCTCTGGAGCCTTTACAAGCATCCTCCTGTAAGTATGGCAAGGATCATGGTAATCTGCATCCGTTAATCATTGTCTTTCAGACTCGCTTGAGCAGGAACCGGAGCAAGTGTACAACTCGGTCTCTATGCGTCATGTTCATCAGATGCGTTTTCCGGTGGAGCTTAGCATACGCTCCAGTCATTTACGCATCACATCAGTGAGCAACCCATCCACTCTTGAAAGGCGTAATATAACTGGTCAACAATGAAGGTCAAGGCACAGCCTATCACACATCACTTGGCTTGTAAATCCGTAGAAATCCTTGCCTTGACGGACATTAGCGACGTGTATAGCGTATTAACCGGATACCACGACCCCCATGAATTCATCATCCGTCAAACTCGCCAAGGGGTGACTATATACTTTTCGTCACCCCAACGAGACGTTATAGTCAAGGTGACTACCCGGTCCTTGTATGTATTCAATCCAAACTAACACCTTCCAAGTCCATTCGTAACGCTCAGTCTCAACTACGGGATGTTCCACCCACGGCAACTGATAGAGTGTCCCGATTCTCCAACGCTCCCGCTACGCTTCTACACGTTGGCTTGTTATGCTTGGATCAGAATGACGAAGACCTGAGGGCGGCCGCCTATGAGCTATTAGGCTCGGTATGCTCCTACCTCAACTACGATAAGAATCCGATTGCTGCTCCGAAGGGTTAGTCCTTGTTAATCCAGCTCCCCGCTTTGTAATCTCACTTTGAACTAGCCGGTTTCGTTCCTGGGGATCCAGCTGCTTTCGCCATCCAACTAAGCGAACGCTTGGCTGAATTTGCTCCAGAGTTGACGTTGGATTTCATATCGGAAGTATCCTCTACAATTGCTGCCATGGACAAGACTTCAACCACCCATAAAATCACTTGCCTGCAGTATATGAGCCCATGGGTCAGGAATATCGCCCACTTCCCAAATCCTACCAGCCCATTGTACGAACGATCGGGTGCTCGCGTCCGTGATTGTATCAGAGTATTGACCGATCTGACGGTCACTGATCACGAGGTTTGCATCCTACCAGTGACTTGTTGGGTTGCTTGCTGACCTCAGTCTGTAGGTTTCGGCGGCCATGTATAGGTTCATATGGGCTGAGGTCGGGAAGCTGGATACCATCATTGTCAATGTCATACTTGACGAGTTGGTGCGCTCTGCTACGGATGGCGGTATTGGCTCAAGACGATGCGATACCGTTGCTCGCATAGTATCGTCCTTCTCGTCGATCAGTGTCCGTGGTCGTTTATATACCAAACTCCGTAAAGTATGGTGATTCCCATAGTCCACCATATCCACCTCACTCATTCACATTGCTAGGCCTTAAGCAAAACGGTACCCCGATCCTCGAGCACTCTGCAAGATAACCCCAATTGGAACGAAATATCGACTCTGATATCCATTGTGGCCATTGTCTGTAGCACAGTCAAACAGCCCAGTCACAGTCAGCTATATGTGCCAGAAGTTGCTCACCTAGTCACTCTGGTGGCTGCTGCTGGCCCTCTCATGGTTCGCAAGTCCGTCTACGGCATTGTCGTGAATCTCCTCCAATCCCTATACCAATCACGACTGGACGATCCGATTGGCTCATCTGAGATCTTGCGACTCATTGAGGTCTTCTCCCAGCCTGATGCCTTGCAGTTGTTCGGTTTATCACGCCTGACGCCCGCCAGCGACTATTCAATCTATGAACCGCCCAGCGATAAGGTTCAAATCGACAATCAGGAAGGGTTGACCAATTTGTTAATCAAGACCTTGGAAGTTGCTTCGTCATCACATGGTAAGCGATACCTCTATGGAAGCCTGTCCCTCATCGATGCCTGTCCCTCTAGGTTTGCTCAACATTTGGAGGGCTCGTTGGATGGGTCTCATCACCGCAACCGCGTTTCAGCATTCACCTGCGATTCAAATGCGGGCATTCATTGCTCTTGGGTGTGTTGCTACATCTGACGTCGACGATGACTTCCTGTACCAGATGCTCGTTGCGCTCAAGTCAGCTTTGTCGCAGGCCAACGAGTCTGATACAATATCCGTCGTTAGTATGCTTAGGTGCATCAGGAAGATTGTACCAGCCCTTTCATTCAACTCAACATTTGTACTTCCCTTATTTTGGATTGCCGTCGCCTTGCTGCAGGGAAGTTACATCTCCTTCTACATCGAAGCCACCGAACTCCTGCGCACTACTTTGGAAACCATGGATGCCCGTGGTTTACTCGGCCGTGATGGGCCCATCTCCAATACCCTGCTGTTGGGGAGGACGGCCCTTGAAGAAGTCGCATGTCAATTGGACCAACTTCTGGGCATCTCCTTCGACTCGAACTTCTCTTTCTCTCTCGCCTCGATCATATTCAAGGGTGTTCGTCATACAGCGTTGAGAGATTCGGCCGAGTCAGTTCTTCGGAGTCTGCTGATCATTACGGTGCAAGCATACGAACGGCAAAACGACGAGGAAAGTCCCCACGAATGCGTCTGCCCAGATGCTTTGGGCTACTTCCTAGCACTTTTACCTCTCTCCACGTCCCTGGATGCCTACCGTAGGCTTCTTCGAGACTGTAATGTCGAAGATCCATGGCTGACCAATGGTGATACCAAATCGTATCACGACAATAGGAATGACGTGCCTTATGTGTCCTTGGCCATCCTTGGTGTCAATGATGTGAGCACGGCCCTCTTGGTGACTTCCTTCATTGGGGCCATCCTCGTCAGTGCCCAAGGCGACGATACGGAGACAGAGATATTGTACAACCTTCTTTCCGATATCGCGACGGTCTTCCCCGACATGATGGGCCTGACGTGAGTAGTGCATTTCTTCTTCTACCTGTGCGCGATCGCTGAAGGCAAGCCCAGCTACGAAGCCTTGCAGGAAAGGATCAAGGATACGTTCGCCAACTCCTCCAACCCTTCGATAATTCGCGCAATGTCGAACATATTCCGTGTCTCTTTATCTGATACCCGGTATCCTGCGCTTCGTACTTCCGCTTCGGCGTTGAGCACAGTTGAAGAGGGGCTACCCCCAGGGCCTGGACGCAATCAGCTAAACGCTCTCGAGGAGTTGAATATGCAAGGCCTGGCTAGCGCCTTCACATTTCTCCCTCCTAATCGTGGACACGCCACCAAGATGATCCAGTGGATATCAGATCTCATCTATACGACCATTCAGTAGATGCCAGTATTTCTTTGTGCAAATCTATTGCCCCTTTCACTGCTTCTCAAGCTACGCCTACTACATTTATCACTCCTTTTCTGTTGCAGTTTCCGCTCTTTCCTAAGCCACGATAATTTCCTTTCGCATATTTCTCCACTAGTACCGTACCACTATGCATCGCCTTAAGGAACTGCTTTGATTAGGTCTTCATGTTTTCTTATTCTTAGTTACAGTAGATCAAGACTTGTACTATGTTCGCTATGGTTTCGCTGTCATCAGCACTTGTATTGTTACTCGAGTACACTAATTGGTTCTATGTATGATCGCAATTATCAGCATAGGATTTATCGCAGCTGTTGCCAGTCAGCCTCCGTGAGGTTGCCGTAAGGCCTCTTAATGGAACTCGGGGCCTCTATCTCATCACACCCCCCTTTGTTTCCGCCAAGATGTTCGACCGTCAGCCAACAGAGCCACCGGTCAATTCCACACCCCATGCAACAAGTACCATCGATGAACTGACAGTAGCTCTTACCAATTATTCTCGACTACCATCGCCGGAGTACCTTGCGACTTGCTGCTGTGCGAAGGAGAACTGCGAGAACGTCAAGTCATGGAATACGTTCAGGTCAGCGCTTGAGAATCGCTTGATACTGAGTGCTGGTGAGTACCCTGCGTCGTTGCTTAGTGCAGCCTCGGTTTGTTTGACTCGGGATTCAGAGGTTGGCCAGGCTTTGCTACAGAAACACGACTCCTATGTTCATCAACACGAGGTACGCCAAAGCTCTGCCTCTTCCAATGGCCGATCTCAACGTTGACGCGAGGATAGGATTGCCACAAGCTAGGAGCGTCTACAAGCAGTTTTCTTGACTCTGCGCCGGAAATAGAAGAACTACGCCGAGAGAAAGCAGCATTGGAGAAGCATCTGAATCAAGCTCTGGTCAATGCCGAAGTTGCAGAGCTATCCACGAAGACTGCCCAGCACGAGTTGGAAGAAGCTCGAGGCACTATCTCTCGCCTTACTGCTCAGAACGCGCGGTCGTTAGGCTGGGATAGCCGCCTTTCTGTGGCCATGAAGGAAAGGGATGACCTATACCAAGAGCGGAACAGCGAGGCTCAACGTGCACGAATGGCTGAAACGCGGATCGCTGCGCTGAGACAAAGGATGGGTGAGTACCATTCTTTGGTATACATACGCGCGAGAAGTTTGCGCCTTACATAGAGACAGCAAAGCTTCAGAGAGAAGTTAAGCAATTGCAGCACGATCTAGAGCTCCGTAGAACATATCGTCTTGAGTCCTCGAAGGTGCTGTTGCAAGAAGCACGTACCCGCATCGTGTCTTTGCAGGAATCTGTAATGTGGACTAGCTATTCATCACGAAACCCGCTCTCATCCCTTGTCACAGCTCGGCCAGACGGCGATGGTGGAACACGCTGAACTAATGAAGGTCTTAGGCGAACTTATCGACGACAATGACTCATTGAAGCGCGACAACGCCGAATTACAGTCTTTGCTTGCCAGCGCTCGCGAAGATATGCAACATATGCAAGAGGAGCTTGACGAGCAGAGAGCTAACCAGGTGTTTTCGAGCGGTATGTCCCCTTATTATTATTGTGTCAGAACATTCAATAATAGGTTTAGACGGTGTATTTCACGGCATTCCTCCCCAATCTAGTGCTATGCTGCCACCTTCTGAGAGGGAACTCCTAGTATGTCCCTACCTGTCATCACTCACATTCCATCTCAATGTGTGCTAGGTGCGCCAGAAGCGACCGTCCAGTATGGAAGAAAGGTCCCGCCGCCCATTCGTGAGTTATATATTAGCGATTTGTTCGCTCGTTCATCACACATCTTCGCAGCAATTACCCACTCCTGAGGCGCCTCTACGCCCTTTGTCTCCCACAGATTCCTTTATGTCATCAGAAACTCGTTCACTCAGCCAACCTCAGCCTAGGTATCCCTCGTCACAATTAAGTTTTGACCTAAATGGGGACGATACTTTGATACACAAGGACTTTCCAACCCGAGATTGTGCAATACAGACGGAATCTTGGAATGGACTCTTAATCCCTTCACCATATCTCGCTTCGCCTTCCCCGAACGACGTCCGCTCTGAGTCTTCGTCGGTATCTGAGTCACAGGGCGGACACATATCCTTACTGGTGGAACGCGTGACATCGCTTCTTGCTCGGATGGCGCAGGCTGATGCCCCGACCTTGACGAACCGCCTGAAGCGTCAGCACCTGCGAGGAGCCGACATTGGGCATCTATCCCAGAGCACTGTCACCAACATAGTCAACGATACTGCCAATCTCCGCTTCCAATTTCGCACCCTCCTAGAGGACGAGAAGGCCACAACCATCTGTACTCGTAAGGACCTGCGTGGACTATTCAAATTATTCAAGGACGTCTTCACAGAGATGGGAGCCATGCGTGTTACCTTGAACGACGTCATCTTGGACCCTTCAGTTGCCGCGAAGGTCAGCGAACTTGCGCTAAATCCAACAAAGGTAGTAGATGGGGAGACAGGGAAGTTTCCCCTCGGAAGTCAGAACCCTTCCTTGGGCGGATGGATCGCCCCACTTTCGAAGCTTTTTGGCGCTACAAGCCCTCTAGCAGGATCAGAGCCAACTGCGTTTGGAAGAACCACTTCATTACTTCCCCGCGGAGGTTCTAGTCGTCCCGCCCCGAAAATTATTCCCAAGCTGCGACCGGCGCTCTCTGCGTCCAACACTACTGTCAACGTCGAATTTTCGGGTTCCGGGATGGGTAGATCCTTGACAACCACCTTCTCTGCGCATGGTACTATAAAAGCAGAACCCAGCAGAGCTCTGGATAATGCTTCCCAGCAATCATCATCGAGTGCCATGGACATATTCGTCGGTGCTCCCAGAGTCAATGCCGACCCCTGGGTTATGATCCCTACCGCACCGAAGCGAGCTTCAACCCTTAATCCGGATGCAACAATAGGGAGACGTTTCGGCAAGCTGGGCATCAGTCGATTTTCAAGAGAAGTGGACGCAGTGATAGACATCCCCTCCACATCTTCTACGCACATCGCCGATCGTGCGGATGTAGATATTAGTGAAGAAGAGCGAGCCGACGTCGTTCCCCCGCTGGTTGGGAGGACTCTTCGACGGAGGGGCCTCTCTGATTCGTCCATTCATTCAACGTTTTCTAGTCATCAAGAGGACCCCGGATCACCTACGAAACACACAATCAACACGTCATTACCTCAGCAACCGAGTTCATCTGTCTTCTCGGCTTTAAGCCGCACAGTGCAAAGCTTCAGAATACCCTCGATCGGGAGTGGTGTCATCCCCATGGACCCAGATACCAGTAGCACCGTCAACGCAAGTCCCACGTTCACGTCTCCCCAAACACCACCCGCGCGACCGGTAATTCCGTCTGCCTGGCAAACAGCCTCGGATCCATTCGAAGTAGGTAGCTTGCGCGACGAGGATTCCTTGCTTCGAAGACATTTACGTTCGTAGCCATTTGGCATTACTATCTTGATAGTTATGGCGCTATCACACTTATTTATACTATATATACCTTGCGGCTGGATATATCCCTAGTTGTTATCGTTTTATGGACGCATCCGCCAGGTTACATGAATTAGCAAACATCATAACAATTTCACATATGATGCTGGGAACAATCCACGTTTGCCATTGAGTTCGCCAGTCCACCTAAGCCGTGTCAGTCGAAAATCGTCACAAGGACTAAGTTGGCCTACCAATCTTCCGAAGTTTGCTCAACAACTTTGACCCGCTGGTTTGCTTGTATGCTAAGGTCCCCAGGATCCTGAGGCCGGATCCTATGAGTGAAGCAAGTCTAGCGAGAGAGGTATCACTACTCACATCGCCGGTATAATCGTAAATCACCTCTGCCCAATCACCTTCTTCCTCCGGCTCGAGACGACGGGTTGGAGGTGGCGGTGGAGGTGGGGGCGTACTAGTCGGCGATGGTGACTCCGCTGCAACATTGGGAACACGTCGCGTGGGAGGTGGTGCAAAGGTATTCTTTTTGTGTGCAAAAGCAGAAGGTGCTTCTGGAGCGGGAGGAACGACTGATTTATTGGTGGTCGAACTTCGCAGAGAGTTGAACATATTCTTAGCGGAGGATGTGTCTACATCCGACCCAAATTTCTATGATAGATAGCGACTGGTAAGATGAGAACAATGATAATAAAAGGATAGCTTACACGGACGGAGACTAGGCTTGATGATATTGATGACTTGGGCTGTGCAGAAGCTCCTGGATCTGGGCTACGCCTTGGAGGTGCTGGAGGTGGGTTCTTTCCTCCTTGTGCATCGCTATTGTCGACAGATCTATTGTTGAAGGCCAACGATGCTGCTGCGACTTTTCCGATAGCAGAGCTTACATGGGGGTTCGTTGCCTACATCGCTGTATAAGTTAGATCGGAAGGGTGCAAGCTAAAAGGCAACTGACAGCACCATGATACGGGCTGGATTTCGGGACGTTTCTTAGGCCAGCCGTAACTAGCTTACTTGTAGCCTCTTGCGTCGCTGCATCACTCGAGCCAGTGCCGCCAGAGAGTTTGGCAAAGATTTCGGGTCGCGATGCAAAATACCTATTGCGTTAAAAGCATGGTGTTAGCTATGTCGAAGCTATGGTCAAAGGATAGCACCCCTGACCAGGATACGACGCGGATTCTAAGAAGCAGGAAGGCCAAAATGCTCACTCATCGAGTAGGGAGAAGAATGAGTCTTTCTCGTGCGGTCCGAGATTGGAAAACACCATGGAATTGCACGGAGCTGAATAGCTGAATAGGCGTGTAGTATAGGTTGGTGGTGGATATCAACGAAATGCCAGCTCAATCTTTGATCTTATCATGTGGACGACAATACAACGGCCTGATTGTATATTTGGCGATAAATTCACCCCGATGGACATGACATCTTATTTACCGTGTCCAGTCCAGCCAGAAAATGATCAACATCTGGTTCGATTCAGCTCACGCAAGGAGTGAACTGAAGTCGATTAGTACTCATGTGGTTGGGGCGCTGCGACGGGGAACTAAGAAGGCAGGAAGCAAGAGCGGGCCGCCATGTGGGCTTCATGTAAATCATAATACGCATATGGGAATGAACATGAACATGTACAGCATACATGGGTGTTTTGTCGAGCGACATAGCGGACTCAAGCGAGGGTAGCACAGAATACGTCGAGCAATGATAGAATGGTCTGCGTTTAAACTTCCTTGACTTTGACAGTACCGCGCAGAAGACCAGTCTATACGGATACAATTAGCACACATCTTGGAGGGTACATAGATAGAAGTTATACATACCCGGCGGGCGGCAATAAGACCAACTTTCTGTCCAGGAACGGCTGAGCGGGCAATTGTTGAAGCCTTTCCGATATGTTGGTGGTTACCACCACCATGAGGATGGTCAACGGGATTCATAGCAACACCACGAGTACGGGGCCAGCTTCGAAGAGCATTAACACAGCACCAGGAATGTAAGGATGAGTACATACTTGTAACGCTTAGCCTTGAATTTGTGGAATGCTCTTCCAGCCTTCAACAACGGCTTGTCGATCCTTCCACCACCAGCGACAATTCCAATCGTAGCACGAGCAGCGCTTGAGACGGTCTTCTTGGCACCGCTAGGTAAACGGATTCTCGTCTTGTTCTCTTCCGGTGCGTGTCCAATGATCGTAGCATAGTTTCCGGATGTTCTTGCGAGGGCACCACGATCACCAGTCTTCTCCTCAACATTGCAAACGATAGTACCCTCAGGGCATTGGCCGACGGGGAGAACATTGCCGACAGCGAGTTGGGCCTTCTTGCCACAGTAGACGAAGGCGCCGGTGTGTAGACCTTCCGTGGCGATGAAGGTTTCTTTGCGAAGTTTGTAACGGTAGGGATCGCGGAAGACTACGCGAGCGAGAGGGGCACCACTGCATAAAGAATTGACCAGATAACGTGAGTGAGTTGGGATGGTAGAGATCGACGAACGAACCGGCCAGAATCGTGAATGATTTCCTTGACGATACCCCGGATGTAGCCATTGCGTTCGGCGAAGTCGAGGGGGCGGAATTGGGCCGGGGCCTTGTTGAGATGGGTGTGCGCCTTGAACTGTGGGGGACATCAAGACATGATCTAACTAGAGCGATGGATACGAACGATAGCGTGCGATCGCCTCTGTGCCCTAATAACCCGACCCATGTTTTATTCTGAGAGGAAGAAATCCAGTCAGCTTCGAGTCCCCAGACCGAATATCCAAGCCAGACATGACATCCACAAGCGACGAAGGCCATCCACTTCAAATTGACCTCTTTAAACGCAGTTTTTCGTCCCACTCCAACACAGCAAGTGCTCGTCGTTGATTCATGGTCGAAACTGGCAGCAATAGGACATAACACTCACCGTTCGGCGTGTCTAGAGGTTTGTGCGGTCAATTTTGGAAGATTTGTGTGGATGAGTTCACTCAGATTGGGCTTGTTTGCCCATTCCAAAAATGGGCCTAAGTTCGCACGGCTCGTTCACTCGTTCCGCCGTTTGCAACCCAGTATTTATGGGCCGGTAGATAACATAAAATTATACATACAATTATGGCCTCCCATCACATACAAGCACAACGTACTAGCAAGTAGTAAACACACAGACAGCAAAACTTAATACTTTAAAGCTGTATTCATACGAACGTGAAAGAGTAACAACGAAGAATGGTCATAAACCCAAGAGCAATTGAGAGGCGAGACAGCTGATAGTTGCGATAGAAGTGTGAGCAGGGAGGAGCAGGGAAGTAAGTACAAGTAGGAAACAGCGCAGAGCGTCCGTGAGAGGAAGCGGTCACTATATAATATCAATGCTATTGTGACCAGTTGAGGAGATCAAAGTCACTCGAACCAACCAAGCCAGCGGTGGACTGGTCAACCGTGTTTTGAGGCGCAGGTGTAGCCGACATATGCCTCGGCGTCTGAGGAAGTTCGCCAACAGGCGACGGTGCAAACGGATACCCTGCGTTACCACTTTGCTGCTGCTGACCCCAATTTTGCTGCTGCTGCTGTGTTCCCCCATACCCTCCACTACCCATACCCTGTTGATGTAGCATCTGATTCTGCTGCCAACTCGCCGGATTCTGCATCGTGCCTTGGCTGAATCCCGCAGCTGGACTCCGGGTCGACATATTTCTATTCGCCTGAGCCTGTTGAGCCATCATCATCCGTTGGTAGTCTTCCTGGCCCATACTGGGGCCTCTCGTAGGAACCCGAGGCGTCAGCGGCGAAGGTGCATTATCTGAGGGAGAGCGCGCGCTTCTGGCTATTCCAGGTATCCCCGTAGTTGACCGCAAGGAGGAAAGATCTGGTATATTGCCACCAGACATAGGAGAACCGATCGTAGGCGAAGAAACCTGTTGCTGCTGTTGTCCCATTTGCTGTCGCATCCGTTCTTGTTGTTGGAGTGCATACATCATGGCTTGAGGATTATTCCCAGCAGCTCCGCCGTTCGCCCTAGCCTGCTGTTGCAATAAATACAACTGCTGCCGCTGTTGTTGAGTCATCCCTTGAGGTGACATTTGCATCTGCATCCGACCATCCATACCTCCTTGCCCCAAATTGGCCGACATGGGGAAGCCACCGCCCTGGCCTCCTTGCGGCATCGAAGGTGAGTTTACGACAGGGGAAATGGGGCTCATATCGTGGCTCTGGAACTGTTGCCCATTGACTGCAGCGGTCGGCGACATGTTTCCGCCACCGCTACCTCCCATATTTGACAGCCGATGTTGCTCTCTCTGCTGTTGTAATGCATTCTATCATAAAAAGCGTTCATCAGCTCGGCTCGGCTTATTGGTAGATGAACTAAGCAGCGACGCTACTCACCTGCGCCAGTAACATCTTCTGCAGCTGCGCCTGCAAAGGAAGCGTAGCAAACCCGGGTACATTCCTGACCATGTAATTGACGAACGGATGGTTCGGAGTCTGCAAAATTTGGTACATCTGCTGGAAGTTCGGGTGTACCCCTCCTTGCCCCTGCGCGGGGTTCATACCCGAATTGCTTGCACCCATACCCATAGCACCTGCACTTGCGGAGCCACCACCATTGCTCATGTTCGAGATAGGTACGTTTGAGTGCATCGAGTTATTGTTCATAGCAGGGTTTTGCATTTGCTGGTTAGCCATCTGGGGGTTGGTCATACCAGGCGCCGAGGGAGGGGACATCTGTCGTTGTTGCTGTTGTTGCATTTGTATCTGCTGGGCTTGTCGTATCTGCATTTGCCGCGCACGTTCTCGGTTGCTCGCAGCTAACTGTGCTTCAGCGGTATTCACAACATTTGTACCCATAGTACCGGCTGCACCGAAGGACGATGTCGATGGCCCAACCATGTTACCACTGAGAGCGACACCGCTGGTATTTCCGTTCGCGAGGTTCAAACCGAATTGATTAGGATTTGGTGTTTGTGACATAGGATTGCCAGTGTTCATGCCAATGTTTGTATTCGTATTGGCAGTGTTGTTGGGAGGATTGGGCTGAGGGGCAACTCCTTCGAAAACGGGTTTGCTTTCGCCAGTATCTCGCCGTTTGATATTAGGGTGTTCATTAGACATTGGCGTATCATGAGGGCGGTCACGTTTGAGGTGATTTATTGAAGGGGTAGTCGGTGGGTTAGGTGTTGGTGTACCGGGAAGGGATGGAATACCAACAGAGGAGGCATTGACGGAGGAAAGGACAGCTTGTTGACGACGAGCCATTTCTTTCGCAAAGATGGAAGGTAGAGTGGAGTACAACTGACGAATACGCTCTGTGGAGGTAAAGTCCACGGACGCTGGAGGATCCATCATCGGTAGTGAAATGGTACTAGGGTTCTTTCCGGTGGATCAGCATTGGATGTGATAGGGAGTACATGAACTCACCCCTTGTCGGCTCTGATCTGCTGCGGCAGCTAGCCAAGCGAGGTTCGATTGGAGTCGTGCAAAATATCTGCACGATTGTCATGACCAGCGAGCACTGAAGATACGGAATGGGACTCACTGTGAAGCAATGGAATCATTGTTCATTTGTACTCCACGACTTTGGAACTCCATGAAAACTCTTGACGATGGTCAACGGATGCATGTAAGAGACGATGGCGGCGACTTACTTTAGCAACTCAGCGTTGAGCTCCAAAACAGTCACAACCTTGGGATCACTCGTCTGGGAAGTTGAAGATGAGGGGCTGGGCACTGTGGGTGATGGGAGTACAGCATTTGAGTCGTTTGAAGGCCCCGAATAGTTTCTAGGCGTTGGGACATTGTTCCACGATGACGAAGCGTTGGCATCCTGCCGTGACTCAGAGGCCATATCAGCGCCCCCATTGACTTGAGAGTGTTTTGATTCGTTTGCTTCGGCAACTCCATTAACTCCAGCACCCGCAGACTCTTCTGGCATACCGTCCTTCAAGTCGCTTGTCGGAGGGTCAGCATCGTCCTCCTGATCTGGAGGCTCGCTGAGAGGGGTGGATTGTCTTGAAGAGGATTGCTCCAGCCCAGCCTTGATTGCTATTGACGATGCTCTTGGCCTACTAGCTTCGTCCGACTCCTTGTCTTCTTCGGTTGTTGATGTAGTTGCTTTTGTTGGGGGTGCGGGTGAACTTGCCGAGTCAATGTGCGTCTGCGGCGACACAGGGTCAGGTAATGGCGAGAGTGGCGAGCTTCGCCGCTCGGCGACAGAGGGAGATGATGGATTTGGGTCGGCTTGGGATTGGGGTGACGGCTGAGTCGGAGAAGTATGTGACACGACGGCAGGATCTTCAGTGTCTTGCTGTGTCACGGGTAATGCTGTTGTTTGAGGAGGATTCTGATTGTCTGCGGAGAAATTGCTGGCAGGCTTAGGGGAATCAGATAAGAAAGCGTCTGGGTCGAAGTTGTTGCTGTCATCATGAGGGGGAATGGTATCCCAAGCAGGTAGAATTTTGTGATCTGAATGGATTACGAGGTCAAATTTGGTGATGCGGACAGGGCAAGGAAACAATGACAATTACGATCAAGGTGTATCATCCTGAAATGAGTTGAGCGCGCCTTCGTGATTGCCAGTAACCAGCGGCGAGGAGACTCACCTGCGCTCGTTGCTTGCGACAGTGTACCAGGACAACGAAAGCGCGTCAAGCAACAGCCCCCGTGAGACCAAATCACCCGCGGAGTCTCAAATGCCAGTCTTCCTCGTCATCCTCAACAGCGACGGCGCCCTCTTCGTCGTCGTCCTATATGTACAGTAGTTGTCGATAGTGTCAAGCCAGCGGATCTCGGCCTCTTGGCCGCAATTATACACCACACCTTTCAGCCGATCCCGTGTCTCAAATTTAACCTCCTTCCACCCTCCCATTCTAACATGCTGATCCTTGATGTACCCTCCCACACACCACTAGGCCCTTCTGATCCCTTCCTGATGCTACAGACATACACCCGTTTCTCCTCTCCTTTTATCACACCGTCGTTATCAATTGGTAGTATTCCCATTACCGAAATTCCGGAATCACGTACGCAATTCTTCATCATTTCGCCTCGGTAAACCGTTCGTACGTCAGGGAAAGAAGGAAGAGGGCAGAGGGAAATTTAGGTCCAAACCAATCTGTTCCTTGCGCCTTTTTATCGCGCGTGCTCAACCAGACGTGATTCAGATATATAGCATCATCATCTGGACCTTTCCGGCATTTGCGTGTCATGCAACGCAGCACACCCATGGCCTAGCTGTCTACGCATGCTGTCTCCGTTAATATCCCCTTCTCGCTAAATCCAAGAAGTATACTATACTAGCAGGCAATGTGCTTCCATTCAGTTGGCTTCGACTCCTCGGCTTAGACGCCAATCTACATCCGTGTGTGAACCTCCAACGAGCCATATCTTCAACGGTGAGTCTATCAATGGCGCAAGATGCGGAACAAAGCGTGCCCATCGTGCCTCAAAAGAGATAAAGATATCCCTGGATGAGTACAAATGATCGAAGAATCCGGAATGGACGTGACTTCCAAGACCGCGACACACGAGCACCAAGGCGGCAAATGCTTGTCATGAAGAATCGATTCATCGCCTTGACGCTCGTTATTTGTGAGTGCGGAATCATCAAGCGCACAATTCTGTGACAAGTAGATGGTTCTTAGGTACTAATCTGCTAAGGCTGCCGCAACCTCCTGCCTCCATCGTTTCTGGATCTCGATGGATTCAAGGAATATCTTGTATTTTGCATCTAATAGCCTCTGGACCCTTGGAGTTGCGGCAGGTAAAACCCTTGTCCCAGGGGGAGTCATTTCAACCTACATCGATACCTCGTCATCGTCTTTGAGGCTCAGAAGTGATCCTACACACCATAGTCTTCCATAGCAACTCCCGCTGCTCTTTCTCGTTAATCTCTTCATGGCTGTGGTGCCCGTTTCCCTTAGCCTCAGCAGCGACCCTCCCCAGCATTGCTGCCCCCAGTACCACCGCTCCTCCACAGTCTTGCGGGAGAATCACAGCCATACCACATACATCAGCGAACATCTGCATCAACTCCATGTTTCGAGCTTGGGACCCACTCATATAAATGGAGGTGATAACATGTCCTTGGCTGTTGAGGGTGGAGATGATGTGACGGGTTTGGAGGGCGATGGCAGTCAAAGTTGCGTGATACTTGCGGGCTAGGTCGTGAAGGGAAGTGCCCTGGGAAGGGTGGTAAGTGCAGAATCAAGTGACGCAGAGGATGCATACAAGGTCTAAGCCTACTATGGATCCGCGCATGCGAGGATCGGCAATGGGCGATCTATTGCCTGTATACTGGTCGATGTCAGCGTTCCAATGAGATAACAAACGACAGATACCATGAAAGTCGGGGTAGTAATGTAAGTCTTTGGTGAGCTCGACAAAGCTCTCGACCTTGGCTTCTACGCGTAACTCCTCCAATATCGTCTTCAATACTTCGAGCGGCCAGTGCGTAAGCGCTGCTTGGACATTTTCGCCTGAGAGACTTACCTGTGTGGATATCAGTCCCCTTCTCGTCCGCGATCTCGACAAGCTTCGGGTAAGCGGGGTGAGTAGTAAGTATGAAGTCGATCAGCTTAATGAAGACATCCACTTGTTAAGTAGTTGTTGCCACGTTATATCACTCGCTAAAATGATGCTGACCTGCCCGGTTGAAGACTGTCCACCTTCGTTCATCCACCAGCCACGGAATACAGCATCCTTGTAGGGCCCCCAAACACCTGGCACAAACACGCCATTGGGACTCTGTACCAAGTGACATGTGCTTGTACCTGCGACAGCTGCAAGCCGATGCTTGGATTCTTCCATGGGGGGAATATCCTCTAATTGGCCATCAATAGTAAACCTGGTGCCAACTGTACCTAGCCAGCCGGCGTAGCTAGAGTGATCGATGTTACTGTCACTGAGGCAGATATACCGAAAGGAAATACTGACGCATCGATCAAGCCACTACCAACCGGGGTACCTTCCAATAAACCAAACTCTTCGGCAGCTCTTTTGGTCAGCCCATTGCCAACAGGTACACCGGCATTTAGGACTCCCATTCCAATCGCCTCTCCGACTTGCCGATAACCCCTCTCCTTCAATTCACCCAACCCAACCTTCTCAAAGAAGTCTGTTTGCCAACCTTTTTCGGGGACATATGAGCATTTGCATGTCAAAGAGCAGCAAGAGCGTGCAGCAAGGGAGGTTGCACGGTAGGTGAGATAGTCGGGGAGATCAAAGAATTGGCATCGGGAGAAGAGTGAATCAGACATATGATGCTTGAGCCAGAGAACCTTGGGAACCTCCATCTCCAACTATGAAAGAATGCTATCAGCGGCAGGGCGGGGAATGATTTGTGCACGCACACTCATGGTCCCACCCACATAGTCGAGGACGAGGGAGCCAGTGCTGTTTATTAACTCTGCCTCTGCTTCAGCGCGATGGTCAGCCCAAAGTATAATGTTGCGGTGTCCAATCTGGCCTAATGTATCACCATTCGTAACGATGACCGGCTCCCCTCGCTCATCTGTTATGGCCAGGGAACATGTAGCATCAAATCCGATCCCCTTAATTGACGAAGGGGTGACTCCAGAGGCGGAGACAACGTTCTTAACGACTTTACAAACGCTCGCCCAGATATCGATGGTAGATTGTTCGAAGATGCGATGATCAGAATGATCGCGCCAGGTTTGGATTTCTTGTGTGGATGAGGCTAGGGTTTGGCCGTCCTGCGTGACCAGACACGCACGAGTCGAACCAGTGCCAACATCGACACCAATGAAATGACTCTGGAGGCTGGCCATCCCTGATGTGTTTTGTCTGAAAGCGACAAGACGCTCCTACGATTAGCACCATGCGGCCTCGATTCGGGAGAGAGTGGGGTCAGCTTTGTCAGTTAGCCTCGGAACATATAAGACAAGATTACAACAATACGGACACGGTAACTCAAATTCCTCACACTTCACTTATACGGGTACTTGGAGGGGTAAGGAGACTGCGAGTATCTGGACATGGCATATAGTTGACATACGGGTGCTGTATTACATGTGCATACACGGTTAAATGATGAACGACGAAAAAGGATGATGTGATATTTAGTCTGCACCAGCAGTTGCTCGTGCTAGAAATTTGACGCCATTGGTTTAGTGGTTCTACGGTAATAACAGAACGACTCACAATAAACGAGCTGGGCAGAGTGATGCACAATGCGCTTGATCTGACCATCCTTCTCCAGATGTCTTATAGCAACGCGTGCCAGACTGCCATTGATTTTTAAACGCTCGATGAGGATACTCTGGCTGATGAAACGGAAGGTGGGGACTTCTTTGATGATACGGTCGTACAAGGCTTTGTCGAGGGTGACAGCGTGTTGGGCCTTGTCCTTGACTTTTCCCTTGGACCACTTCTTCTTCTTTGCGGCTTTTCCGCCGCCGGATGATGCGGCTGCTTTGGCTTTGGCCTAGGAAGAACAACAAGATCAGCAAGGTCATGGATACTAGCGTCATCCAAAGGTCTGGGAAGCCATCCAACGATCAGACAGTACGATGCGTACTCATAAGCTGCCAGCAACGTCGCACCAATGTCGACGGAGAGAAATTGTACTCACCATGTTGTTGGAGACCTTGTCGTCGGTGGGCGGTGTAGATTTCGCCCCCCTTGGCCGTCAAAATGAGTGCGTTTACGAGTCTTCTCACGCTCAGAGGATTACAGCTGCTTGGCGGCGATGAGGTGTAGTAAATAAAGCCAAACTTCGTCGATCACTGAACACGTCAAGTATAATTCACCAAGTCCTTCCACTGTACGCCCGGCCTAATGATTCTCTGGCTGCTTTTGATCCCCCTACCTTTACCAACACTCGCCAGCGTAGAGAAGACGTTTGGCGTTACACCCAAACTATTATCGAAATACTCCCCTTCTGGAAGTACTTGGACGTGTCTCGACGGCTCGAAGCAAATACCATGGAGTTCTGTAAACGACGACTATTGCGACTGCAAGGATGGTAGTGATGAACCAGGTACTTACCTCAGTCGCATACATTGGCATTCCGCTCTGAGTTCACGACTTCCCGAAAGGCACTGGTGCTTGCCCCAATAGTACCTTTTACTGCCATAATGTCGGTCATATTGGGACCAGTATTCCTGCGTGGCAAGTTAACGATGGACTTTGTGGTACGTGAGCGCGCTGGGTATCCCGCATGCACCAACCTCTGTCCCCTACTAGAACCCACGTGCTGTGATGGTTCCGACGAGCTGCCTGGGGTTTGTGCCGATCGGTGTAAGGAGATTGGGGAGGCATATCGTAAGAAGCGCGCTGAAGAGCGTAAGCTCCGCAAAACTGTATGCACCACTCCACTCCCTGTATAATACTCTCTAATGTCTGCTCTAGGGATCGAAAATACGGTCTACATATATCGCTTTTGCTCACAAGGAGAAGAAGCGTCTAGAAGGCCTTGTCCAGTCCAATATCCAAGAAATTACCGTTAGACAGAAGGAAGTCGACCGCCTCCGAGGTTTGCTCACACCTATACCAAACCCTGCCTTAATGACTGAGATGATTGCTACTAGAGGTTGCTGAGCGTACTGAATCGATCTCTGCAGCCGCTCTTGAGCACAAGAAAGAGTCTCGTGAGTCATTTGTCCCTCTCGCAAGTCACGAACGTAGTCAATGGCCACCGTGTAGCACTTTATATCTCCCTCGTCAAACACTCTAACGCTCTCAAATCTTTGCAGCGAGAGCACAAGAAGCACCTCGAGCGCGAGAAGGCACTAGGCGATATTCTAAGCGCTCTTCGAACTGGATACAATCCAAATTATCAAGACATGGCCGTCCTCGAAGCCGTGCGTGGCTGGGAGTATCACGCCGGACTCCCGCATATCAACGACGTCGGGAAGGACGAGGAAGCAGAGAACGACGGCGAAGTTAAGGATCTCCCTGAAGAATCGACCGTCGAAATACTGGAAGAAGGGATGTGGTCCGCTGAAGATCTCGAAAGAGACCTCGACTCGCTTGTCAACACCGACTATGTCTCCCTTCTGCTGGAACATGATGACCACGTACAAAACCCGGATACGGAGTCAATCTGTAAGGCATCTCTTTGCATATGTGAGAAGATATCCTCACGGTGTCCCCAGTATTCGACCTCGCCTCATATATCCCGGATTCGCTGTACCCACAATATGAAGACCTCAAGTTCACCGTGACTTCGTGGCTGGAGAAATTAGGCATTATCAAGGCTGCATCTGACGCTGCTGCCGGTTGGGACTTTCGCTGCGAACCGGGATATACGAGGGTTAACCATTTCTTTAGATTCCACGCGCGCTCGCCAGGCTCTAACCGATGCCGAGAACAAGCTCAACGCTATCAAACGTGAATCTGAACGTGCCGAAGACGACTTGAAAGATATCTTCGATGCTGAGGCATTTGGTGCGGAAGGTGAATGGAAGAAGCTTGATGGGACTTGCCTCGAGCAGAATACTGGAGAGTATGTATCCCTCAGTCCCCTGCCCCTATTGTTCTTTTACCCGCTTGTTATAGGTACACGTATGAAGTATGCATGTTCGGAGAGGCGAAACAGAAGCCCAATCATGGTGGCAGTACGTTTAGCCTAGGGTATGTCCGTTGTCCTGTCGACACCCCTTACCACTGACAAGATACCTGTAGAAAATTCGATTCTTGGAATCCCGACCCGAATGTCAAGGTTGGCTCCCCCGAGTATTACTCGAAGCAAGTATATAAACATGGTACGCGTTGCTGGAATGGACCTGAACGTAATGTCATAGTAAGCTGACATCCTTCACCTGTCTTACACGGTTACGATACTAATGCTCCATCTAGCTTGTCCTCTCCTGTGGCCTCGAGAATGCCATTCATTCTGTGGTGGAACTGGAGAAATGTGAATACCAGTTCACTGGTACCACACCGGCGCTCTGTCTGCCGCCTGATGTTGACGTCAAACCTGATGGCATCAATAGAGAAGAATTATAGGGTCATATCATCCATTTATATCGCCGCTTTCACAGTTTCGTGGAAACATGGCTATGTTTTATTCACATCTTGTTCATGAACCTGCTACTAGTTCATGGCTTGCAAATCCGTGTGTTGGTGCTTTACATCTTTGAGAGACTCCGTAGCCCTGTGCCTAGTGTCACACCAGATTGTTTTGAGGTTTAACAATGAGATATCACAAGCTAGAACATAGATTGTTAGGTGTATTGTGGTTCTAATTGTCTGGCTTTTGACTGCGGCCTTATTGTTGATGCTTGCTTGCTCTTGTTTGCACATATTTGGCCACATTTTAGCTCAAACCTGCACAGAGCCCTTTCTCTCTTCTTACACCTCATCATTTCTCCTCTTATTACCATCTAAGCTAGCTCATTCAAACATTTACTCATCTATTCAAGGTACTTGCTGATATACAACATTTCCTGGCATACTTCTTAGGCTTTTATAGGATGATGGAGATACTGCAGCCCAATATACCATCAGATTGTGAGTGGCCAGTTATGAATTAACATTTAGAGCTTGCTAATAGGCTATCTTCTGCTTTAGCATATCATGAGACATGTTTGTGCCCTCTCTGCTTGATATTGAGAGAGAGAAACTGATTTTAAGGTTTAGTCAATTCACTGGATAGTTCAGACCTGTTTGGAAGTGTAGAATCATCTCCCATCATTGTTGAAAAGCAGGTTGGTATAGTTTTTTTGCTATATTCTGGGGGCTTTAATCATCATTAATTCAATGTTCCACAAAAGCTGCAGCCCTCAAATTTCACTCAAGGCTATAGAAATACTCTCATTGGGGTGGTACTCCCTCCACCTCCTACCTGGGTAGAAAAGAGGAAATCAAGAAGTGTATGTTATTATCAATTGTCACCATTTTTATAGTAATGTTACTTACAATGCTATTCAGCAATCAAGCACAACTGCTCTAGCTGAAGTTCCCAAAGCTACCAAATCACTTGTTGATGCATTGACAGCTGCCTTTGCACAAAATGATGCACTGTCTCCCATCAAAGCCACTTCTAAGATTACCATACCAACACCACCCTCAGAAGTCCAAGAGTCTTCCTCCATACACAACTTCACCTCTACACCAACACTACAAGGCACATTATCAACCATTGTCAACTACTCAACCCCTCCCCTTCATGCATCCAATGACACAATCCAGACTGCAAATGGGGCTGCCCCACACACAGAGCTATTATCCAATAGCATCTGGCCATCACCAGTACCATCACGAAGGCTTAGATCAGGTGGGTATACCCATAAATTGGCTCTTCTACAAGAAGAACTTGAAGTGGCGCTAGAGGCGGATGTTGCCTTCGTTCATGAGGGCGATAAGGTCTACCAAACAAACCCAATTGCGCTGACGCTCAACCTCCGGCACTTGATTACCACCAAGCCAGTAAATGCTAGGATCTCACGGAAACCTCACCAGAAGCAGTCATACGCACTCCTGATACCGGAGCCGGAAGCAGAATTTGTCGCAAGTCTAACAGAAGCCTTTGGGCCGGGGAGTGTGATGCGGGGTAGCGGCCCCCGGCCACAGGCCAAGGTAAGTTCTCGCATCAACGGATGCTATTATTAGGCGCTGACGTCAGTTACAGCAGAACGGCTCGAAGCGTCGCAGATCCCTATCGGTCGAGGGTCAATCATCGGTAGCCGGTGATGGCAGGACCAGTGGGGGAGCAGCTTCCACCATTGACGGCGCGGACGACGGGACCATGATTGGTCCCCCAAAGCAAAAGAAGAGGCGAACGCACGAAGGTGGTAGGAAAGGTGCAAACAAACAGCCAAGGGTTGTTTCGACGCAGGTCCAAGAACTCCCCACGGCTGACCCGATTGATATTGCCCTCGAGTCGGTGATGGACTTGACGCGGCAGCTGAAGAGGTTGATCAAGGGTAAATCTCGGCTGGAACGAGAGGTAAGCATCTCAAGTTACACATCTCGGATTTCGAGGTGGATTGCGATCATAGTGCTGACTTGGCGATGATTTCGCCTACAATATAGGAGTTATCCAGAATAAAAGGCCTCATGGACAACATCAAGGATTCGTGGCATACGAAGCGACTGGGAGAAGATCTGGTCAAGGTGGGTATTTCGAACGATGCGCATGTGTATGGGTGGTGATGGCTGATTCATCATCACAGGATACAGGACTTCTGGAAACCTTGGTCCACCTGGGTACATTGACGGAGGGGGAAATAGGATACGGGGACGAGCATGGATTGAGGCGATTAGGACAGAGCCTGCATCACTTGTTGAGCAATGATCGTGGGAACAATCAGGGTCTAATGTTATAATTTAGTAATCCTTAGTCTTGTTGTTCTCTCCTTCTACGATCACAGAAATGCTCGCCCTCGTCCATCCATTCGACCCATCGCCTGAACCACATTCTTCCAGACAATTACCGCGAAGGCTCCCATCCTTCTCCAAAAAGTCAATATCATTTGCATCCAAGAACCATGCAGTCTCGCACCAACCGTCACCTTCACATCCCACTTCGGTCCCCCAGCAACACCACCATCAACATCACCAAGAGCCGTCACCGTCACCAGCGTCGGCGAGCTCATCTCCAGTACAACCGCAACCGACGCCTCCAGCTTCGGTGGATATCAATTCGTATCCATCAACAGACCTTTTAAAGGTTTTAGCGTCGCTCTTAACCCAGATCGCAGCGGCCAATGACAAGCTGGAATCTTCTTCTTCGCCCATATCAGAAAACCAGTCGTCTTATTCGATACAGCATGTCACGCCAATATGGCGTACGCTGACGACGGCTTCGAAGAATGCCATTCTTACCCCTTCATCGACTCTCACTTTTCATGCCAGGAACGTTCCGACCATCACTCTCGAAGCGTACCTCCTTCGCATCCTAAAGTATTGCCCTACTTCTAACCAAGTTTTCCTCTCGCTGCTCGTCTATTTCGATAGAATGTCCAAGCTCAGCACTGAGGCCGTTGGGAAGACGTTCGTCATCGACTCGTTCAATATTCACCGACTTGTCATCGCTGGAGTCACTGTGGCGAGCAAGTTTTTTAGTGATGTATTTTACACCAACTCGCGCTACGCCAAGGTATGTTTCATCGTTCCTATCCTCCCTGCCCTTGAAACTCATTTTTCCCTCCAGGTTGGCGGCCTGCCTCAAGCCGAGCTAAACCAACTCGAGCTTCAATTCCTCTTATTAAATGATTTCCGCCTAGTGATATCCCCCGCTGAGATGCAGCGGTATGCTGAGCAACTCATTGTATTTGCCAATTCCGATAATCCCCCAACGATGCCGTTGCCTTCCCACCCCCTTCCCTCTACCACAACCACAGCCACACCACCCACACCATCTTCGACCCACATGAGCCGCACGCCACAAGGTGCAGCTGCAATGGGCGCTATAGATGCTTATGGCGGGCGAATCCCTGATGAGAACCACACATACACGCATTCGCAGCCCGAACTTCATAGGCCTTCGCAACAACAGCACTCTTCATATCAATACCACTCCACGCCTTCTTCATCTCGGAACCTGCCCCAATATGCATCCTCTTCCAATGTCACATTTTCCAGCGCCGGAGGCCATAACAAAACCCCCTCTTTCAGAGCTACTGCTCAGCCGCCAATCCAATATCACAGATACGCCGATGATACCGAGACTGAGACCGAGACTGAAACTGACGTTGCTGATGGTGATGATACCACAGATGACGAACCAACAATCAGGCCGACGCGCTCGAGTGCTGGCGGCTCTTGCACGTCCTCGGATACCCAAAGTTTATGCAGTGTCAGCACTGATGAGGGGGATACAGGGGACGAAGGTGGAGATGAGTATGGTGGTGAGGACGAATGGATAGCTCAGCGAAAGGCAGGTCTCATTACTGCTCAGACAGACCATAGGAGTGGCGGAGGGAGCAATGATGGCGGTGGCGACGCTACCCCTGAACGGAGACTATTCATCGTACAGCGTTCGCCGAAAGATAGAGACATCGTAGATCATCGGATGAACAGTCCTTGAAGGAATGCTACTTTCTGCATATGCGCCTTGCTCGAAGCCCTCGTTCATCATATCGTATACCGCTACATTACTCTATCCCCGGCATCTTTTTAAACGTTCACTATCCACCCATCCACCATCGCCAGGCCCCTTGTTCAAGGTCCCCAGCATTCTGGTCGCTATGTGTAGTGCTGAACTTCTCGGTTCTACCTCATGATGTGTACCCTGTATGTGCTGCTCCCTGCAGGTTATCACTGTTGTCTTCGTCGCATAAGGATTGATATTTTCCCCTTCAAATGGAATACCTTCACTCCATCCCATTACCTTCTCTACTTTATGATGTTATTGTTAGGACCTTTCATCCCCCCTTTGCAGTCATTTAGAACAGTTCATGTTACGACATTTGTTTCTCGCTCTGGTTCACACATTGTTCATCATCCAAATGCAGGAGGATTCGACATGCATGCAATTATACAAGCGTAGAAGTACGGCATATCATTTGTATGTACTATACCAGATGGTTATTTCATAAATTTTACGAACTCCAGAATGCGCTTCAAAGATTATTATAATGTCGCAGTGGCTTCATGGACGACTGTTGCGTTGTTCCACTGCGCAATGCACATTCAAATCAACGGGGATATATATGCGAGCAATGGACGTCGACGCCGCTTCGTTACCGACGTCTATAATAACGAGCGAAGACAAATCAAATAACAGTGTAGCCACGATGATGTATGGATATATGCAATTATGTAAATGCAAGCGCAACCAATAAAGATAGGCAATAAATGCGCGTATAAAATATCATATCTTGCCGATAAGTAAGTTCTTGATCATTTCCCGGGCAGTCACGGTTACGGTATCGTAAACACTGATATAGTCGTGCGTAGATGTGAGTGCGTCTGCGAACCCGAAAGGCAGCATGGGTGGGATCCAACCTGGAACGACCGTAGAGAGTTAGCGCCTCAAGCAGAAGCGAGATGAAGGATTACTAACCACGAGCGTATTCGAGGGCGAAACAACCTTTGTGCATCTTGTATTGCTTCCTGACACCTCTTGGCATCAAGTGGACACTCCCCGCAGGGTATCGTTCGAGTTCATAACTGCCAAGAGTATAGGCCCATTGCTCGCCGACGAGGATATTGAAATAGTCATCTGCAGTGTGAATGCCAGTATGGCCCTCGGTGCCAAGCGGTGTGCCGAAGATAATGAGGTACTCGGTGATGCTTGCATGGATGACATACATCCCACCCATAGCACCCCCAGCATTGTTGAAAACCCACTCCTTGTCGTTGGTATTTATGCGAATTTTATTTGAAGGATATTCAGCCGTGAGGTTCGTGACGATGTGGTGAACTATTGCGCCAGTATTTTCACCATGGGTGGCTATGGCGTCTTGGGCCAGTAGATGTAGTTTTTCAGGCTCGAAGACGTACCAACGATGCTGCACCGAGTTCAATGAGACGAAAACGCGTCAAAGGGGTTTGCAACGTACTTTGATGGTGTCTAGCCATTTGAAACAGGCAATGAAAAGGAAGAAGACTGTAGCGCGCTTTGCCCATTTCATGAACGCGTCGGACGATGACGAGGTCGAGGTCGAGGCTCTAGTCTTTTTGGTGGCCATGACGCGTTACAAGTCGTGAGGAGGGTAATAGAACGTTCCTTCGAGGCCAGCAAGCATCAGGCAACACGCTTATATGGGATTCCTAGTCCCACGATCGTACCATTTCAAAAAAATTATGGGCGCCTACATTAGTATGGGCCGATCAGTCATGCATCATGTCGCGTTTCGAAAAGCAGCAATAGCGGCTTGTTTACGATCCTTAACCAGGTGAGGGAACAAGTGAAATATACATCTTATGTCTAAGCTTTAAATTGATACTTCAAGACAGAACTGGTGGAAGTGCCCAGCATCATGCAGGCGTAATGACGAACCACCTGTTGAATATCACGTTGGGGTCGTATTTCTTCTTCAGAGCCTGTAGCCTAGGGTAATTCGACCCATACAGGGTTTCAGCAACGCCTTTGGTTGTGGAGGTGTCATCTTCGTGGTGCTGGATATCATGATCTATTGCAAGAAGGTAAGTCGCCGTCAAACACAGAGTAGAAAAGGGCGGATCACCATAATTGCCATAACCAGTCGCGGTAGTCGGGATACCTTTGTTTTGACCACGGGCAACAATGTTGACAATGGCCTGACCAGCCACTCTCGCTAGTTCAATGTTCTCGGGTACGTTCTTTTTCCATGACCAGCTCGTTATCATATTCAGCCCGCCCCGATTGAAGTAGGCCGTGGATTCTTGGGGAACGGAGGTGACCTTCTCTTGGTTGACGTACTCGAATATTGCAGCACCAGCATGCTCCCCAGTACTGTTCTTTACCACGCAATCCCATGCCTCGCGAATTGACTCACGATCAGGGTGCGTGAAGAAGGAGCCTTTCATATAACGACCTTGGCCATGTTCTACCATGGGATTCTGCAATGTAACTTAGTCTACAGTCTGATTGGACGAATATCTTACGGCTTACCAGCATTGCATTGAGATTCTCGTATGGAATCTCAGTTGCCATATCCACTACTGGTTCTAGGAGCGATAGCGTGAGTGGATGGTTAATGTTGGGGTCCAGTGGACTTACGAAGAGCGTAGAAATCTTTAAAGTATTCTCTTCCTTCGGCTTCGGAGCCGTTGTAGAAGAAGAGCAAGACAATACTGGGCTGCTTTAGAAGTGTAAGGAACTAAGGCCATGAACAAAAGGGAAGACGCTGACTCCAGACCCGTCAGGTGCAACGGTGAAGATTTGGTGCATCGCTGCGTTGCCAGTTGTTCCGTTTGACCACCATTTTTCGGTAATGGAGATTAGATCCTCAAATACGTCAGGCTTGAAGACGACAGGACCAGCGAATACAGTCTTTCGCTGAGGGTACAACTTTAAGACAGCCTCGACTAATACGCCGAAGTTGCAACCGCCGCCCCTGATTCCCCAAAAGAGATCGGAATTCTCTGTCTCGCTCGCAATGACCGTTTCACCGTTCGCTGTCACGATGGTAGCCTGCGGAAAGTATTAGTAAGTGAGGGGCTCTCTCAATTCAATAGAATCATTATTGTGCAAGCTTCAGTGCTTACTTGGACCAGGTTGTCAATGGTCATGCCATGTAATCCTGAAAGCCAACCAAACCCTCCACCGAGAAGTAGGCTAACATGCAAAGTCGATGAGCGAGGTCTAAAGATAGATGCCTATGATCGTACCCAGCCACGCCAGTCTGAGAAAGAAACGATTATGTCTAAGCACATGCAAAGCTACTGGACAGGAATTTCACAAAGGACTCACATGGTTCACTGATCCACCAACCGTTGCGAGCCCATGCTCTATCGCGGCTTTGTCGACAGTACCCCAGACTGCGCCGCCACCTATATACGCAAGTTTCTTTGCAGGGTCAACGCGCACACCACCGAGATGACGAGATAGGTCGATCACAAGACCATTCTCGGCTGATGATGCTGATAACGGGATGACATTGGTAAGCATGCTATCCCGATAGTACGAGTTAGGGCACCTCCAAAGGCACTATGACCGCCGCCACGAATGGCGAGGGAAAGGCCGTTGCTTTGAGCGTATTTGATGGCTTTGGCAATGTCTGCAGTGTCCTTCACAAAGGCAACGATCTTAGCCTTTCGTTCTGCGTTTACCGCCCAACGTGCGATAGCTTGAGAGTAGTCTGGGTGATCGGGAGTGACGATATCGCCCGAGAACCCTTTCGTGAAGGTAGTGAGGTCAGAAGAAGACATATTGTGGAAGGTAGGACCCAAAAAGCACTAGAGGGTATATATAAGACATACAGCAATTCCATTTACGGCCATACGTCAAGTGCAGAGGGAAGTTACACGTTCTTTGATCGATAAACTTGATGACAAACTTCAAAGCTGCTGTGATCTAGACGTGACCATCGAATGTGTTGCCGGCTGGAAACAAATGGGTAACGGGAGCCAAACAAACGGCTTGGATACCCCTATGATCAGAAACAGTGGAATAGTGATGATATCTTACGAAACTAGGGACTAGGGCGGGGGACACACGGGAGGTCCAGCGCTGGAAGGGTGACTGGAGGTTACTGTGGAATGACGCGTAATAGTGGTATGTGGTCGGCCGGGAGTGTTCAAAAGCGCAGGCATAGATTACTTGATGACGTTGGCGTTGGGTTCCCACCTATGAAGATGGTGATTAAACATATCCCCAAGGAGCAGAAGTGCCCAAAGAGCATCAAGTTTCATCCTCTTACCACAGAGGCTGGCAAGCCAGACAACCTAAAGAGATCTATGTCCGGCTGGTTGCACTCCTGGCTTCGGCGTCAGTTTGGAACGTCAAGTGTTCCGCTCCCAATACCACTGCATGAACAGCGACGCATCAAAAACTACGTTAGCATGCTGGGCTTGCCATAGGCGCAGCGCATACGAAGACGGCAACGCGGATCGATAAGCACGGTATCATGTACTTAGGGACTAATCAATCCACGCAGCGACCCCATCAGATCCGACGTAATCGTTTCGGAAGATAACCACATACCAGGGTCAAACACAATTGTCCATCTATGCGGCGGTAGTGGCGCAGAAATCTAGAATCAGTCATAGGTGTGAATTCGGGTGTGGGGTTCGAGAGTAAGGTGTTAAAGTGGACGATCGACATCCGTTGGAGTTACGCCAAAAGCAATGTTCAAGAGCATTGAAGATAGGCCAGAAACGATAGGAAGGGGCAACAAATGTACATTCACCATGGGGATGTACTAGCGGCGTCGATATTTCCCTTGAATATGTCGCAACCATCGTGATGAAGGCGATTATGGACTCACCTAACAGTTACTGATAGCAATGACCAAATATCATAGATATACGTGGCCAGCTGCATTGACAAATATAGTGCATCATACACGATGAACGACTGCGCCTGTCGGATAAGCACTGGGGTGATCATTTGCAACTCTCTTCACACTCCTGCATGGCTTAGGGTGGGCCTAGGGACAAGGTAATATATCAGTGTAGTCGGATGTGAGCGAAGGATACGGCGGCCATGATAAAAGCATAGGTATTGGTTGCAGCATGCACTAGAATCCGTTAGCGCATGTGCGAAGAACTAGGCATACACACTCACGGGCGAACAGCCACATAGGAGGGAACTGGTCAATCTAATGATCGGGGGCTCAGCGAGCGATTCTGAGTCAGAACTATATTGTAAACATAATGGGAGCTTGCCGATGGCAAGGACTCATACCATGAGCATAAGATGGGTATATGGATGTATTATATTTATGAGAGGCGTCGGTTTCGATTTAGACCCAGGGCAACGAGCAAGCGGAACAGTTCCAAGAAAGGCGACTTCTAGACCACCTGAGGGACGATCCTAAGGAGTGTTTCGTAGTTGATCCAACATACCTATAGTTTGTACATCCTTTCCTCGCAAGGTGGCACAGAAAGGCGCAGAAATATGACGAACCGCGGATGGTGAAGTGAGGCTGTAATAGGTTGACCTAGCTTTGATCCCTGAGTCTGTGGGGATCTTCTAGCTATTGGGAATGGATATGACGTTATGTATGATCTTGAAAGAGTTTGAGTGCTATTAGCTATTCTACCCACGCAAATGCCTAGAAAACTCTGCGAGGTACAGGGTATTCAATATCAAGGCAAAGGGAGCTTACCTACCTCTTTGCTCCGGCGCATGAAGCTGCATCTGCGCACAGCCATGAATTTTGCCGGATTTACTGCAATCCAACGTGAAACATAAGGAAGATCTGAGGTTCCGAGACGGTCCCTGCTGGCTGGGAGAGCCCATACTGCAGAAGCATAGTGAATAGCTGGAAGCAGGTATCCGTCCGCAGTGATGGAGACAAATAGAATACCATGTAAGCGGTGAAAAGCAGGCGACAGGCATGAGGGCCAGTATGAGGCTGTTTCAGAGGACTCCACGAGTCTGCGTAGCCCGAATCCCAGTGTTAGGGAGGAGTTATTGGAAGTCTTCCCGCATTCCAACAACGCGACTCGGTCTTGATCCACAGCTTGAAGGGTGTGTCAAACACATATAAAGGAGGGTGACTCGTCACCAAGTCTCGAATGCTCAAAATACCATCAGCGTAAGTCCGTGGAACACATCTGACGGTTCTCTCTCCAGAAGGCGCGATACTCTAGAGGCAAAAATAACGCTGTGCTTGGGTTGTCGGTCCTAGTCAACGTTGAACAGGTCCGTCAACTTCGCGAAGGTAGTGTCACGGCAGGCCAGACGAAGCTCCGAGCAGTGAGATCAGTAGGTCATCTTGGCGGGGTCTGTTACAAGCTATAACTTTGAGCCCGTAAGTGGTACGCGAGGCAAGCCCATAGGGTTAAATGGCCAAAACTTAGGAGTACGTTCGACGCGCCGTGTGCGCTTAACGATGCTCGTGTTCACTAACTGTGACAGTCCTGACCATCATTTCGTTCCAAACCTCCAGTCGTGTAAAGAGTCGCGTACGTACTACCGCATGGTTATGAACCTTTTAAATTGGCTAATCCATTATTCTAGGACTGTCGAGGGCATTCGTGGTACCAGCTTGATTCAGCCTACATCAGCAATGATTTGCCAGATTGCTTTGTACCTTTGAACCCCAGATCCCATTGCCTCCGTGAAAGGAGCACCGGATAGCTCTTACGTGCCGAAACGCCCCCTAACAAGCATGAGAATGCATTCGATCTCAAAGTCACACCAAAGTCCTCGAAGCAACCTCGAGGCATTGATGGAGAAACGAGACACTCCAGCCTCATTGGCGCCACTCAACGAGACGACTATATAAACCACGAACGCGGAATTTGACCACTCAATAACTCTAATCCACTCAAAGACAAAACATCTTCGCACTCTCTTCGTACTATTTCTCTCATACTCAATGGCATACTCAGCATTTGATATGGGAAGACAGATGTCCCGCAGGGGATCTATGTCCTACGCCGCGACTCCCTACCCTTACAGCGACCCGGGAGTCTACGGCGACTCTATGATGGTTGGTCCAGAGGTGAGCTTCATATTCTCACCGCCATAAGCATTGAACACACTGACGGATGCATTCTAGTATGCCCAACCATCATATTCGATCTACGGCCCACCTGGACCTGGGATGCCTATGCACGGTGTGCTGCATGCGTAGTATACCCTTCATTCGTACTAATTTCACAACACAGCGTATGATGATGGGGCGTACCGTGATGGATATTATCAGGATGAAAGAGCTATGTCGGTGGCGCCCATGATGCACCCCAGCATGAGCATGAGCAGCCGTCGCAGCCGCCGCTACTCCTCGATGTCGTATGCAAGGCCACCGCCCATGGATGCCCAGGGCTTCCGCCCTAATTCCCCTAGCATCAAATTTAAACGCAAGGGTGCCTTTACCGCTGGAATCAGCCTTGCAGAGGCTCAGTCTCACCAACGCCTCTCCAACAACGATGCCTATTCATTCCACGATTTTCACCCCGACCACCGAGGAAGAATTTTGCTAAAGATTAAAGTATGCCAATTATGATGTGGGTCGAGGTTAACCTCAGTGCTAACATGCTTTCAACAGTGGGCTGGCTATAACTCGATGACATATGAAATCCCACTGGATAAATATGATGGCCGCGTAAGCCTCTCGACGCTAGCACGTCGAGTGTCTAGGGCATGCGTCCACTATCTACAGGTTTGCCCGCACGTTGTCCGCACGTTTGTGTAGCCACTAACGCCCAACCCTTACCAGGCTAACATCATCCCGGTATCTTGGGATCGCGTGCAGCTGCATCACCTTGAAGAAATTGCATTCGGAACTTGGCAGCCCATGCTCTCAACACACTGAAGAGCGCATGGCCATTGATCAATCTCTGGAGATTTAATCGGCGGTCTGCGACTGCACAAACCTACAAACTGTCAGAACGTGCACGTTATAAGCCATTTGATATGCTTTCGTGTATTTGATTCGTCCGTGTAGAGAGTTCTACACTGCACGTGTAGTTACGCTGTATTTATGTTTATTGCGGACATCCTTCTCAAGCGGACAAATATTCGCCGGTCGAGGGTGAACGTTTGAACAATGGGTCAGTCAGTTATATGTAGCATAGAGTATGGTCAGCTGCGTTGTATATTGCATGGGCAGGATAGCTAATATGATCGGTACGATAAATGCTAGAAGTCCGTAAATAGGCGTGAATACTCTAGGAGACAAAAGGGTTACATCTACAAACTGAAGCCCTTACGGCGAAACTCGCGACGCTGCCCAAGGCTAGTCCTCCTACCAAGCAGAAAGTTCCTACTGTGGCGGCAACATCGACATACTCTCTACGACCTTGGAGTCGGGGGTTGTGTTCAAGAGATGGAGCAGCCATCATGCACAAGCTGGATAAATAACCGTTTGAAGTGCCAAATGCGAGAAGAATGAGCATAAATAAGGTATCCGAGTTGATGATGGGTGTTGAAGGTAGTCTAGTTGCGGAGGATTGTACGTTGCACATTAAGAACAATGGAATGAAGGCGGTGCGTGCCAATGAGAGAAGTAGAAGCCGTTTGTCGTTCCAGATGATGAGGCGACGGAAGGAGCAGATGTAACGGCCATAAAAATCACCAATGTTGAACACCAGGAAATGGATGGAGCTAAATAATAGAGGGTGGAAAGTCGGGTTGGTAGTTTGGATCTGCGCAGTGATCGGTGGGTAGACGGCCTGCACAGGGTAGGTAAGTACATGAGAGAGTCATAGAAAGGGTCGGAACATACCAGTGTGACGATGAAGACATAGGCAACCGCGATTTCGTACGTCATGTTCAAGCGGGCCACTCGTAGGATTCGCTCCTTCTCGTCATGGGAGTCATGCCGACCGGAAGATACAAGGCCTTGGATTTCTTCGGAAGTTACACCGGTTATTGCCTTGTGTTCAAGCGGCGCAGCGACAACTTTGTATGCTGGCATCGATATGAGATACGCGTGGGCTGCAATACTGAGCACGAGGAATACGGTGGACAATCCAAAGAATATGAATGCTGAACGTTCTTCCGCCGAACCATCGCCGAGGGCATAATTTGCAATCGCCTCTTGGGAAGCACCCCAAGTCGATACAATTGCACTAGTGACTTGAACGCCGCTGACTACAACAGCGACTGCCCCTTGACCGGTGAACATGGCTTGTACACTTGAGGGTCCGAATAGCGCTGCGACCTGGATGGTTGCGGTCTGCAAATATGATCCCGCAGCAGACTGGATGATGCCATTCAGGATTACGAAAGCGAAGAATACTCCGGGAGGGATGGTGAAGAAAGTACTGAGGGTTAAGAGGAGCGTCAGGACCACGAGCCAGATAGCCGATAGACGAATACGCTGCGAAGGAATAGTCTAATAGCCTGGTTATACATCAGATAGAAACACATGTCATAGATGAATGACCTTCTTGGATGTAATCGTAGCGTGGGCCAGGAACACGAAGTTTGACGCGGTGCAGGATACTGATAGATACGAACTGAACGTATCTCTGTAGACTGAACCCGCCAGCCTTGACAAGAAATACGGTGTCGCGGTAATCATAACTTGTCCAAAACGTCAGACAGGTCAAAGAACCAGCTAAGAAGGCCCTCGTACCATTCCAAGGCAGCAATATGACTGCGCCGAGGACGAAATGTATCCATCTTATTCGCGACTCTGCATGGGGATCAGAGGGAGGAGGTAGCGAGTCATCCTCCTGAAGCTCGAGCACATCGTCGATCTCAACGTCGGAAGGCGTCGTCAGAGGATGCGTTGCAACGGGTGCTTGTGGGATTGCATGGTACAAAGCTTCAGGCGAAGTGGCCGACATGGTGGTAAAGCAGCACCTCAGTGCATGCCCAAAGCTCGGTCAAAGGTGGTACAGCCACTAATCAGGAAACTAGTCGTGATTAAGCGCCTAGGCGCCTTGGAAAGGGTGAGAGCAACAACATCAGTGTAATACTAATAGTATATATGTCTACGCCTGGATCTCTTTGGGAATAAATTGGTTCGGAGAAGCCTCTAGCACCAGGGCAGTGAGCCTCTGCCTCTGCTTCACCTCTTTCCTGGCTTTTCTCGAGTTCTTCCTCTCGACCTTTGCAACGCTAGCCTTGTGCTTCCACCTTTGCTTTCTCTTATCCTTCTTCAGCTCATCAAGCTTAGCCCGCCACTTCCACGCGGCATCAGCCTTGGCTACTCGGTGCGTTCGGCCGTTCAAGTTGCGGACTTCCGCAGCAACATAGTCCTCAAGCAGCGTCTTGGTGTATTGTTGGTAAGCTTGCCATCTAGCTTGCTTCTTTGCACGAGAATGAGGATTGGAAAGTTCCTTGGAAAGAAATACTTCGACGGGCTTTGACGCGAATGCCGATGGATTGCCTTGCAGTGTGATAGCTCTAACGAAGTGTTGTTCGGAAGGGGGTCTAGGCAGTGGCCCCTTCAGTGAAGCGGAAAATCGCGGAGGTGTATACGTGACTTTGGAAACGACGTCCTTTTGGGTATCATACGGTCCAGCTGCGAGGAACTTATTGGCAAATGCAGAATCAGCAGTCAAGTGGACATTCACGTACGTTCAGCTAGAGTCGGTTTATCCGGTCGAGGCCATGGTATTGATACTTTGTCATCGTTCAGGTAAGGGACCTTTGGACTGGTGCGTGTCGCGAAACGCTCCCATTCGTAGCGATGACACCGACGGTTCCAGTACGGCTGGGACGTGCCTAACCGCTGCGCGTAGACACTAAAGGTGTGAATGCATTGAGTTAGTGTTGACGCGTGAATCATCAATAAGGTGACGAACGGGAGTACACGAGCTTCAGTCGAGCCTTTGTCGGGAGGAAACTCGTAGTTGCCAACGAAGAGTTGACATCTGGAGTAGTGAAAATTCTTGCTTTGTGGAACTCTACCTGGCTTGATATCCTCTCCAGTCTACATTATATGATATGTATTTAGGCCACAAGATAAAAAGCCAAATCACGACTTACGTTCGGGGCACCACGAACGAACACCCTGTTGCTGATACGATTTATACTGAGAACCTCGCGCAGCGTCCCATTTTTATCTCCTAGAACTCGAATCTGGTCACCTGGCACAATGTTCCAGTACTTTATCCGGTCGGCGGGACGGACAGACTTGAGAACGGGGTCGCCTCGAATGTTTGAGCGTTTGAGCCAATGACGGGGGAATCCTCTGAGGTGACGGAAATCTTTGGTCCAAGGAGAAGTGGTTGCAGCTTGGAGAAGCTCTCTCCGGCTGAACACAGACATTCTTGCGCGGACTTGGGCTAGCGGGACGAGGGGCGAACTCAGAAAAGGGCGATTTCGCGAATGTGTCACGGCGCACGTGTCAGCCCCTTAAATTTGAAGCACTGGCAAGGTATTCGCATTCAATTGCAGGATCGAATTACAGCTACAACAGAATCGACAACGACAGCGTACACGACGAAACTAAATAATTAAATAAACAACCTAAATCAAATAAGCTTCATGTCATGATTGAACGCCCAGTATTCCAAGCAATACTGGATGTGGAGGGCTCCTCTGCTTCTAACGTCTGACCATGATGTTAGAAAGAGATATCGGTGCAACTTGTACATCCAACTGCTTACCTCTAATAGCATGGAAAGCACGGGATCTACTTCGCCGGGTGGTATCCCCCCACAGCCGATCCCAATCAATCGCCTGTAGTCGGACATTCGGGCACTCGTATCAGCCTCAGCCTGGAAGTTCACCAGCTTCTCAAATAGCTCGATGCGACGCTTCTTGTATTGTGAGACCTCTTGTCGTAGGTCTTCGCATGCTTGATGAAGAGCGTCACCGTCAGTGGGTATATCAGCGTGCAACTGAAGCAGATCGGAGATGTCTTGAGGATGAGTGGGTGCTTTCCGCTTTCCTTTAGCTTTATCACTATCCGCTTCGTCAATGGCGATGGCGTTTTCGTCTACAGGAGGGATATCGGTATCTTCAAGAGCCAGTTCACCGTCGGCTGCATTCCGAATAGCCTTCTCGCGCGCTTCTTCATCTTTGACCCACTTTTCCCAGCCTAACCTATACCGCTTGCCCATTTTAGCATGCAGCTCGTCCTTCAAGTCCTCCAGCTTTTGCTTCGCAGTGGGCAACTTATCGGCCTGTAATTTAAGGTTTGTAACGGTCCGTTGACTCTCTAGAATTTCTTGCTGAATGTTGACTAGGAGCGCATGAGCCTGCGCCGTATCACGCTCTTTGTCACGAAGCTCCTGATCGTAAGAAGCTGCGAGGCTATCCAGCATACTAGCCATGTCATTGGTGCATCGACTGCTGGCCTTCTGGGCGGCAACGGAGTAATGAATGGCAGGCGCCCCATTGAGTGGCATAGAATGGAGAGTAGGATTCGGGAGTGGAGGCAAAGCGGCCTGGGCATTGCGGAACGACATTGATTGGGTACGCGATGGGGGTATAGGAGAAGAGCGGAACCGTTCATCCTCAAGGATGTAGTCTTCGGTGGTTTTACCGTCGTTGTTCAAGATCTTTGGGTCCGCGCCGTGATCGATGAGGATTTTGACAAGACGTTTGCTACGACATCTAGCAGCCATGGTCAAGGCAGTCTCGCCATCCTCATCTTGGAAATTGATGATGTCAGCCAATTCTCTAGGATACTCTGCGAGCCGATTAAGGACGGTCTCCATATAATATCTGGCTGCATGGACCTTTCCTTTCGACATGGCAACGTCGACGATGTGGTGAAAGACGGTGCGGTTATAGTTGTCAATGTTAAGGGTGGACCGATGAAGCAATTCGTAGAGTTCAGGAAATTTGCGGACATCATAGTTGTTTGCGAACATGACACTGCGCATAAGCGCGGTCTGACCTGACTTGTTGACCTTGAAGATGTCCGCGCCTGCGGTCAAGAGGTATTTGACGACACGGATACGCCCCATCGCACATGCCCAATGAAGGGGGGTGTGCCCGTCATCATCAATGGCCATGTTCGGATCCAAGTCAGGTGGCGGTCTAGAAAGGAGCGGAGGTATTTCTTGACTATCTGAAATGAAGTACTCGAGAATTTGGTCGCCATATGGCCGATGGTCCTGGACCCCGTTGACCTTGGAAGGAAGCTCATCATCGGACATGGGTTCCTCAACATGCGCGGTGGTAGACGTCCGGGTCTTTTTACGACTAACGGGTGCAGAATCATCTACTGGGAGGGAGGTAAGCGCAGGTGGAGGACTTTGGATGGGGGATGGGGTTCGAGAACTAGACGAGGACGGAGACGGAGAAGGCGTCATTGTACCATCTTCGGAACCTTGAGGAGACAATGGCTCGTGATCCGTTTCTGCGCCCGCCGTACTAGGTACCTGTCTCCGTGATGACCTGGTGGCTACGGCGGGGGCAGCTTCAGTAGGACCAGCGCGACGGGCAGGCTTTGAAGGAGGGTGAGCTGCTAAATGCTTCGGGGCCAAAGGGGGACTCTTGGCAGCTGGCTGAAATTCTATAATTGGCTTGAGAAGGTGGTCGCAGCCATATTGTTTCGCAAGCGCTAGACCTCGTTCAAGGGGAATCCACGTCCCTTCAGAAATGCCGTTACTAGAGAGCACCACGGGCTAAGTGATGCTCCTACCTTGATATTTCCCATAGCCCCCTTGAACTTTCTCGTGTTCCCCTTTCTGCACCTCGCGCTCAAGAACGCGAGTCCGCTGAGGTTTATCGAATCCGGCAACTTTGAGTATTTGAGTCGCGTTAAGCCAAGAATCTGAGCGCCTGCGCATCACGGCTACACCTTTGCACATCCTGCGCGTGCAAATAGCATTAGTTTCCGTGTAAATCCGCGTCATATTCCACCCACATCTCATAAACAGGAATCCCGCTGTAGGTTGCCTATGCAATTGGCGCGTAAACGTGTGTTATGCGGTGAGTAATTACACGAAACGAAGAGAGCAAGTTTTGTACCTTGAAAATCTGAGCGTCAGGCATCGTATAGCAAGTCCAGAATGTGTTCCTGTCTGTGGACTGTCCGGCTGAAGTGCTTGAAGCACGATTTGTTACTTCCTGGACAGCGGGCTCAAGGTGAGAGGCACTTCCGACGATGACCACAAGACGCGTGCCACAATAAGTACAAATACCGGCGGTGATGACATCCCAGTTTCACGCCCCTAATCCTTTCTCCTGAGTCTCCGGTGCACTCAAAACCTACATGCAGCACGGGCTTCATGCACATATACTTAGTGGTGGCACACCCCGCTCCTTCGGAGCAGATACGTTCCTTTGTGACCTTAATTCCGAAGACCGGGTGAAGTTGTGATGAATATGATGGCATGGACCATGAAACTACGGTATCCAGGCCGAAAGCTAACTGATAGAGAATATTATAGTACGCTCACGAAGAATACATCGTAGCGAAGCCATAGGGCAGGAAAACGAGACGCCTAGTTTTGATGTCTAGTGGCACTGGCAAGTGATTCTTGAGCGTGACACAATCCTGTGTGCTTGATGTCTTCAGGCTGCACCTTAGCTCGAGACCTTGGGGTGAGAGAAATAAACTTCAAACGTTAGATAAACCGTTGATGCTTGAGAGAAGCTTGGACAGTGTGAGGGGCCGACGCCGGAGCGCCTAATGTGGTCTCATATCTTGCTCACATCCAACAGCCACTTCAATCTTTCTTCAATCGTACGATCCGACCCGTTGTCTTGTGCTTCGAGCTGTGAGGCTTCCGCGACGCTCTGCAAAGCATCCGACTATTCCATTGCCCAACCCAAGGCCCGCCCGATTAACCCAAGCTATGTCTGACGATGCCATCTCCGAGCTCCCGCTCATCGGCGAGGTCCACGACCCTTATCAGCCAGTTCCTCTCGCTATACAAAGACGCCTATTCATCTCCCATTTCCTCTCAGCGTGGAGCACCCGAGTATTTGAGTTCGGCGCTGTGTTATACCTAGCTGCCATATTCCCTGGCACCTTGCTTCCGCTATCCGTTTATGCTCTTGCACGTGGGTCTGCTGCTGTGATTCTGTCTCCCGTCGTAGGTCGCTATATCGACTGCGCAAATCGGTTGCATGTTGTGCGGATTTCTATTGGTCAGCTCCAGTGAATAATTGGTTTTTATGAACATCTTTCGCTGAAGATATCCTGTATAGTGCTCCAGCGAATAGCCGTTGCTATCTCTTGTGCCATCTTTTGGGTTCTTTCTATGGGGTGGCAGCGCATCTCAGAATACAAAAAGGGCCTTCTGGCTATCCTGGCGCTCCTCTCGTGTGTAGAAAAGCTATGTGCAATTATGAACCTCGTATCCGTCGAAAGAGATTGGGTCAGCTAGCCGAGTCATATCGTCCAACCCCAGTACTGATCGATAGCAATGCAGGTTGTTGTCATTGCAGACGAGGACGAAGCAACTCTCAGGGGTAACGTCGATATTCCCCTTACACACACCTCCCCGCCTTGACTGATACAATTTGACCAGTTTTGAACTCGCAAATGCGCCGGATCGATCTGTTCTGCAAACTTGCTGGACCATTTTTTATTTCCATTATCGATGGTGTGTCGGCAAGAATGGCAATTCTGGTGACTTTGGGCATGAATCTGGCCCCAGCCACCGTCGAGTACCATGCTATTGCGCAGGTACTTACATTCACCTGATTACTCGAGAAGGGCTTATCATTATACAAGGTTTACAAGGCAGTTCCGGCTCTACGACAACCCAAAGCTCCACTGCGGCCCTCAGAAGAATCACCCGTCCGCCCCGTCAGCTACGCTCGTAGACACTTAGTAGAGCTAAGCGACTATTTCGGGCACAGAGCTTTCCTCCCTTCATTCGCAGGATCTCTTCTCTACTTTACTGTTCTCAATTTTGCTGGCCAAATGATCACTTATCTCTTGTCCGTCGGCTACAACTCCATACAAATCGGCGTCGTACGGTGTATCTCCGTCGGGTTTGAGTTGTCGGCGACGTGGATCGCACCGAACGTCATGGCTAGCATCGGCCCCATTCGAGCGGGGATATGGTTGGTCAATTGGCAACTGGTCTGTTTAGCTATCGGTGCCTCGATCTTTTGGGCGGTTGAAAACCCCATGGTCTCTAGCTCGGCTCTCGTTGGAGGGACCATACTGAGCCGGATAGGGCTTTGGGGATTCGATCTCTCCACCCAGGTCATCGTACAAGAGGTTAGTCTGCCTGCGTCTGCATCATGGTCTTGTGCTCCAAATTGAGTGGTCTTGTAGGAAGTGGAATCAAGCAACAGGGGTTCTTTCTCCTCCGTAGAAGCATCGTGGCAAAACGCCTTCGAGCTTTGCGCGTATATCACAACTATTGTATTTTCTCGCCCGCACCAGTTCAAGTGGCCCGTCTTGATGAGCTGCGTGGCAGTTTTCTGTGCGGGAGCTCTGTACGCATCATTCGTCCGATCTCGAAGGGGCCACTTGATCCACCTGTCCAAGTGCATGGAACCCAGACGGAGGAGTAGCCTAGGATATGAGAGACTGATAGAGGGGGCTTAGGGGCTTTTGAGTTTGCTGTTAATTATCAATGACGTGATCACGTGTCAAATTTACCTTTCCACGCAGCTTAGTTTGGAGGAACCGCGCCTTGAGCTGCAACCACATCCATCCGTCTCGAGAGCCAATCTGCCACCCGCGGTTCTTCCTCCGACTCCCAACGCATAATGGCGCCAAAGTGCGAGCCATTATGTCAATTCAGCGACAGGCGCGTTCATCGTCGCTTCCGACGTTCTTTCTCTATTAAACTAAACATCCTTTCCGACAATTATATAGGCTTTACTTCACGACCTTCCCCCACCCCGCACCCACCCCGCAGTCTCTTAATCGATTATCTGCAGAACCGGGCAATCAGCCACGCGTTAGATCCCGTCCGAGGGCTGGTCCGTCAAGCACGCCCGACGACGACGCCTTGTACTACTACTTCACAATCGACAGTCAACTACTCTATCTTTCTTTCTTCCAGGATTGGGGCCCACTCAACTTGGCTATGGTGTACAAGGCGTGTATACTGATCCACGAACTCCTCGAGGTACGTTCCACCCGTCTATCTTGTGCCTCGTGCCACTCACGTGTATGTGTTTGGTATCATTAGGACTCAGATCTCAAGTCACATCGACTCGTACTCTACTCCTCCAATGACCCCCGGAGAAAGGCTAACGCTGCTCTCTTAATGGCTCTCTTTGTTGTATGACTCTACTTCCATCCCACCAATCACGCGACCACCTAACTCCATTTCCATTAGATGATCGTGCAAAGGCGCGCACCTTGGGAAGCATTCCAACCCATCGCTGAGCTCGAATTCATGCCCTTTCGCGATGCAGGACGCGGGCCCTCGGACTTTAATCTCAACATCCAGGACTGTTTGTGGGGGATATGGAAGGCCATGCAAAATGGACTATGCGACATGAACGAATTCAGCGTGGAGGACTATGAATATTACGAGAAGGTGGAGAATGGAGACTGGAACTGGATAACTCCCAACTTTATTGCATTCGCTTCCCCCGTCGACCCGAACTGGATACAGCGAGAGAAAGAAGCGAGAACCCCCACATCTTCAGCAAGCAACGCCTCCGCGAAATCCCTCACCTCTTCGCTCTCCAGTAGCACAAACAGTCGACTAGCGCTGCAGCGTAAACTCCCCATTCCTTTCTTGAATTGCTTGGAGTATTTTGACAAGCGTAATATCAAGCTTGTGATACGACTAAACACGGAGCTATATGATCGAGCTACCTTCCTCGAGCGGGGGATCGAACATATGGAGTTGTATTTTGATGATGGGACCAATCCGACCGACGAGATCGTACGAACATTTATCGACACAGTGGACAAGGTTATCGAGGATGGTGGTGCCGTAGCGGTTCACGTGAGTTTCTTCCACGGTGGCATCATGCTCGACGCTTACGCCCTGCCAGTGCAAGGCTGGTCTAGGAAGAACAGGGACTCTCATCGGTGCATACCTGATCTGGAAGTACGGATTCACCGCCAATGAGGCAATTGCTTTCATGCGGATAGTAAGACCCGGTAGTGTGGTCGGCCCTCAGCAACAATATATGTATCTGAAGCAGCTGGAATGGTCGAAGTGGGCAGCTACTGATGAGATAAAGCGACAACAAGTCGCTGCAGCTCTCGAAACCACCACCCTCGTCACGCCGGCTACACCGCCAGCCGAGACAGATGACGAAACCATCGCAGTCAAACTGATAAATCCTTTGCCGCCAGTCACCCCAAGCCGTCATGTAGCCGAAGCTACCGCCAAGGCCAAAGCTATCCTTCCCCCAGGCCAACCCAGAAAATCGCCAGTACGACGGCCTTACGATTCGGAGGAGGAGCGTGATGACGGGGATGATGAGATGGAAGATATACTCCCAGCTTTGAATGCCGCTCCGCCGCCAAGGCGTAAATCGAACCGTCTAGTTAGAGCTGGCACGGTTTCCGAACAAAAGCCTACGAGGATTACCCGGTCTACGGCTGCATCTGCAGCTACACGGAAACCTACGAACACAGCAGCGATAGCATCACCAACCAAGGGATCGGGTCCCGGACCGAATAAGATCCCGAGGCTTGCAGGTACACGCTCGACAGCTGCTGCAAAAGCTGCTGCTGCCGCTGCTGCCGTTCCTGCAAATACACGGGCAAGGAAGAATCCTGCTCCCCAGCCGCCGTCACGTCTGCCGACTCTGGTGCCTTCAAAGCGACCACACCACGCCTCTACGTTGAGCGATGTGGTATCTGTTACTTCGACACTACGGCGATCAGACACAGCAAAGTCTGATGCTTGGGTTACAAATAATACTTCAGCCGTTGTTGTGCCCGGAAATAAAACCAATGGCCCTAATTTACGAAACGTTAGACGGAGGCGAAGCAGTTTTAGTGCCGCTGACGTCGTTGCTTAGGGACCTTCCTCTTCATGAACTATTTACGTGCTACCGGTCTAGCATGACTCTCGCTCGTTTTCCAATATTGTTAGCTGTTCATATCCTCATCTGCTTCCTGGTTATCTCGCACTTTCCCCAATCCCCATCCCTCCAACCCAATATCTATTATATTTTACACCATCAGTCCGTCATCGATTTTTATCTGACCTTCGGCAAGAGGTTCTAAGGCAGTTGATCTACGTTGTATTCGTCCATCCCATACATGCATATACGGTCCGTATAGTACACTCTTCTCCCCCTGGGATACACTCATATTACATTTGCACTATATTGCCCTCAGCTGTGATTTATTGCTTTGAATATTTGTGCACGCATTCTAAGAACCATCGCAAATCTTCGGGGTCAACTCCAGGCGTTATTCCATGCCCAAGGTTGCATATCCAGCCTTTGGTCCCCCTACCCTGGCGGAATGCTTCGCACATTCTCTTAACGGCAGACTCGATGGCGTCCTTGCCGCCATATAGCACGTTTGGGTCCATATTCCCTTGCAAAGCAACTTTGTCTCCAACTATTCGTCGTGCTTCGACTGGGTCAATGCACCAGTCTAGGCCGAGGACGTCGTAACCTCCCTCCTCGGCGAGAAGACGAAGGGCGTAATTGGCACCCTTGGCAAAGAGGATGAGAGGTGGAACAGGGATACCTTGTGCCTTTAGCTTCTGTCGGACTCCTGATGAGATGATCTGTAATGAGGGTAGGGTGAATTGATTGAAGTCATGAGGTGACAATTCGCCGGCCCATGAGTCGAAGACCTGAAGTAGCTATACGGGCAATATGAGTAAGGTGAGTAAGCCGAGGCAAGATTGAATAACTTACTTGGGCTCCAGCTTTAACCTGGCCAACAAGGTAATCTACGCACACGTCGGCTATCCGAATCAAGAGTGCTTTGGATTCTTCCGGGTACTTGAAGATCCATGTCTTCGCTTTTTGAAATGTCTTCGTTCCACCACCTTCGACCATGTAGGCAAACAGAGTCCATGGTGCACCGCAGAACCCAATGAGGGGGACCTCTCCATCAAGTGCATGTCTGGTTCGCGTAATCGCTTCGAATACGTAGCCCAGCTCCTTGTTGACGTCAACAGAAGGGGAAAGCTTCGCAATGTCGTCGGGTGTGTTCAAAGGATCAGGAAAGTGAGGTCCGGGATTCATGAGTACTTCCATTCCCATTGCCTGCGGGACTACGAGAATATCGCTGAATATTATGGAAGCATCTAGCAGGCCAGAATACCGTCGGATAGGCTGATGGGTGACTTCTGTGGCTAGCGCAGGCGTACGACATATTTCGAAGAATTCATGCGAAGCACGGACTTCACGAAACTCTACGGTAGAAGGTCGTATTAGGCTTGGATACCGGTTTAAACGTTGAGTCAAACATACCTGGTAGGTATCTACCTGCCTGTCGCATAACCCAGACCGGCGCATGTTCCGTCACTTCGCCTACACGATGCGAACACCAACTTACCAATCTAATCAAGGCGGGAATCAGAGGGGGACGAGCTAACCTCTAGCGGCCCGTAGAATAAGGTCATTCTTGAGAGTAGGAAATCCCGTCTCCATTTGATCGGGTCGAATTTCAACAAACGGCCTTGAGACCCTGCCGTCCTCGACTGCGATGGGTGAGGTTGCTTGAGAGCCTGTAAGGAACCCAGAGATTCGCGATATCACTGAGGAGAACATACGTGGAACTTGGTAAGAGTGATTGGGACACTCTGCGAATTTAAATATTCTCGACGGTGGTCGAGAAGAAGGGCTTGAGAACGGAGCGGTGATCGCAAGAGCGTGAACCGAGGGCCCTGATAAGATTCTCGGCTACACAGTTGGCATTCTTAGTAGCCGGAGGAGCGCCATTTCTTGCTCCCTGCCATCCATGTCCATCTCAACACCAACTCAGCTCGTCGACGAGTAAACACCGTTTCCTCCGAGTGCCCACTCAAATGCACCCTGATAATACTGCTCTCATAGATTCAAAAAATCGGGGGAATTCGACCGGCTGAGGCGTGAGCTGTTGAGAAAGTTCCAGCAGGGCGTGAGTGTAACGTTAAGTGAGCCAGCTACTGTCATGAGAAATCCTCAGCCGGGTGCCTACTCTACAGGATGGCGCGGCCACTCTAAAGGAAAAAGTCGAAGGCATTGCCCGGCAATACATAGACTCCGAGCAGAGTCTGCAGTATATGTCTCAGGAACGCGTTCACAGAGCGTTGATGCAAGAGGTGGATAGGTCAGCGTCGCCTTGTGTAACGAACGCGTCATGAATTGTTCGTACGAGTAGATACCCCTTCGTTGAGCGTGCAGCGGCGGATATGCAAGTCCTCACTGACGAAGCATTCACTTCTGCCGTTCGTGGGTCAGTCCAAAAAATCCTACGCGAAGACAGAGGAAAGAAGGTTCAAGACGACCCAGAGGAACGTCCGAACGAAGCCCCACGAAGCCCCCCACGTAAGGGTACGTTTCCAATGCGTTGCCACATATACTAGCTTATACTGAGATGAAAATTGGAAGGCGATGTGGACCCCGCCCCCCGCGCAGATAGTCTGACGAAGAAAACAGACTCTGTGGACGTAAATCAAGCCGTAAGGGCTGATGTTCCGAAGAGGAGCGATCCCGAGATTTCTCTTAGCGCACCACCTGCTGAACCTTCCGCACCTCCGCTGATAGACATCGTTCCTCCGAGTCCATCAATGGTTCCAGCCCAAGACTTCGCCGAACCGACAGGAGCAGCTAGGAGCCCCGCTCTCGACTCCGTGCTTGACAACACAGAAACTTCTGTAGACGTTGAAATGGCGGATAATCTGAATGGCACCACTACCGCACCACCCGCACCCATTCAAGTGCACCAGCCGGACGCCGTCGATGGGATTACCACCCCAATGCCGTCAAACGATGCCCCCATTAACATTAACGACGCTCATGACAACACCCGACGACCTCCTAGCGACGCTACGACTTCCCCGTTAGCTTAGTTTAATGTCTTTACGTCCAAACTCGCATTATTTCGAGCACCAAAACGGTTGTAAAAATGGCCAACCCCATTCAGATTCTAAAGCTGTATTCATACAGATACACTCGGTGTTTACATCCCAGGAACGAAAGGAAAGGCTACGGTAAATCAAAAGCCAAGATACGAAAATAGGTAGTTATAAATAACAAATATACAGCTCGATATGAGGAGAGAAGTAACTGAATACTTCAGAGAGTATTGAGGGAAACGAAGGGGAGACAGGAACACGCCAGCGTTCATTCCAGATCGCTAGAGTGGATGAGAGACAATGCCTTCTCCGACCGCGGAGTGACGGAACATTCGAAAGGCTTTGGTCGACTATAGCTTGTTAGGCAACCTTGTTGGTCGTCACGGTCAATGAGCTCACCTGATGGTGCCACTTGTATTGTCGTGAATAGGCTCGATTTCGACACCGTTTTTGACAGCTTTGGATATGTCGAAGACGGCGAGACACATAGCACAATGGATAAATATTGAGGCATCCGCAAGGAGCGAACCTGAATTAAGGGGAGAAGGCAAGGAATAGTTAGACAGCATTGAGGCTGATACGTAGTGTGATCTACATACCAGGGCAGACTCTGGAGAAGCAACACCCGGATAAGAGGGAGATTCACGTCAAATCTATACCTTCCTAGGTGAGAATGGAGCAGGACGTACCGTCTTCCAAAACCAAACACTACATCGTAGGGATCCGGCTCGGCGACTCTTCCTTTGGTGGGGATATAACGTTCGGGATCGAAGGTCATTGGGTTTCTGTACCGACGGGGGTCATGAGTCATCCCCCTACATTACCAAGCAGAGACGCGTGAGTGGACGGTCAACAGAGCAAGGCGGCGTAGACAAGACTCACCAGACGTTAGTAATGACGAGGGATCCTTTGGGGATGAAGTAACCTTCGTGGACGTCATCCTGCGCGACACGGTGAGGGACGGCTGCCAAAAGAGGCTAACATTAAGCGGGAGCTAGAGTTCTGGGGGCGAGAGACAGCTAGCTCACCTGTAGGAACGACCGAGTTCCATCGTAGCACCTCCTTTGCCAAGGCGTTGACGTATGGTAGATGGTCTCGGTCAGCAAAGGTCGGTAATCTATCCGTGCCCACAACGGCATCGATCTCTTCTTGGGCCTTCTTTGCGACATGAGGATGCAACACCATAGCCAGGAAGAAAGCATAAATCGCCGAGACCGTCTACACAACGCATTGCGTAAATACGGCTAATTGGCGTTTCCAGAGGAACTTAGGTACTCACTGTGTCAGCGGCACCTGTAAGGTAGAAATGAACGAAGAGTAATGGGACGAATTATGAGTAAAGGGTGCCTTGAACGGAGAAGAGTCGCATCGTACCGGAATAGAGCGAAGCCGAGATCCATTTGATGTCAGCGGCTTCCTGGGCTGGTACTTTGCTCTCAAGCAAGGTCGACGTAAATGACTGAGGTGCAATTCCAATCGCCTTATCGATAATATTAGACACTGAAGTCCACGGGAGATGCAAAGGGAGTGCAAACATCACTCACCATCTGCTTCTTGACGAGTTCAAAAGGTTGATCGACCATGTTATTGAGCGTCATGGCCCAAGCCTTCGCCGTCCGTTTGAACCCCGCGCCAGGAACCCACTCTGGCACATGGCGTACTGATGGAAGGTAAAAGCAAAGATGCATTCAGACGTAAGGTACTCAGAGAAGACGAGATGCCAATCTTAATGAGGATGCTTACGTAGAGGTACAAGGTCGACCATCCATCTTCCGGGGGCAGTTGCTAGCGAGAACTGCTCGGTAGCCTTGTCGGCGAGTTCAATGAATGGGTCTTGAGTTTCCCTCGCCTCATAGCCGTGCGTGATTCGCAGAGTGACCGATCCGATGGTTCTGGGTATGATCAACCATGTTAGGGGCGAATAGTTACTTGGACGGGAGACAGGGGTTCAGAGAGGATAGGCGACTCACTTGCGGATGTGGGTGGACAGTTCCGAAGGTTTAATCAGAACTTGGGTAAGGAATCGCCGAGTTTCTAACTCTTGTGCTGAATGGAAGGCGGCGACACTGGAGCGAGTACCAATAACGCGATGGAAGGAGCGTCGGTAATTTCTAAAGCGTTCGGAGGCGTAAGGGAGAAGTACAAGAGTGTTTTTCCAGCCGACGAGCTCCCCGGCCATCTGGAGAACTGGACGTTCGGAGTAGATAGAGCCCTTCTTATCCAGCATATCGATGGCTGCTTCAGCAGAGTTGAGGATGATTATGGTTTGTCCGAGAAGTGTCACGGAGCAGATATCGCCTGGAGCTGCAGTCAGGCGGGGTGCTTCAGACATTCAATCGCGAAATTGGCATACCCCACGTTTCTCCCCATTTGGCAAAGGTGAGCCATTCCTTTTCAGGAGGCATATCCAGTACGTTCCCGATGATTGGGAGGCCTCTGGGTCCGGGGGGGAGTGGAGGACGAGGCGAGCGGAATTTGAGGTGTAGAACGATCACAAAGGCGAGGAAAAGAGCGGCAACCAGCAATTTGGCAACGAGGGTGTTCATCTGGGGACGGAGATATACAAGCGAAAGGAATAAAGTCGAAGGGGGACGAGGGGGACAGTGAGATGTGAGAGCGTCGCATCAGGAGAGTGCTTTTATATAAAGGATTTGAAGTGACAGGACTTGTCGAAAATGTGTCGGGGAGCTTGACGACTTGGAAGCCCGCGGGAATCGTACTAGCATTGAAGAAGAAGAGGCTTGAGGGGTACCAAAAGGATCAGGATGGGAACCTATGAATCCTTTGATCCTGGTCCTCCCGCAATCCCAACTCTGAGCTAACCAGAACAGCAAGGTTAATGTCTAAATTACGGGGGAGCTATCCAGCTATTTCGACCCCGAGAACTTAGAAGTATCTAGACCCAGTCCCTGGGGGAAGATATGTCCATTGCAACCCGAATGGTACGTTCCCGGTCACCTAGATACCGTACTAGCGTGTATTGGATAGGATCTTGCTCTTTCGGGATCACGCACATGTCATGGTGAGGCCTGTACGATGGCAAAAGTGCGAGCGACACGGTGAGGGAGATCCGTCGCAGAATCTCGCCAGCCACGTTGTGCGATAATCATTACCGACAAGCGAACTATCGAAACGTGTTGTGTCCGTTTCCAGCGATAATACCAAGCAGATCATTCAAGAAAGGCGCTTCTGATAGCTGAGGGACCAAGGAAGAATCATCCTGTCGACTCAGAAGCGCACATACGACCACACCGCGCCGTACGCTGAAACTGCAATCATCGATGTCGTCGAGAACGGCCATGAAGCATGGTGTGGTAAAGCCCAAGCATGTTCAAACCAATATGGGAATCTCTAAGGGGTGGAGTTCTGAAGTAGGCTCATATGTAAATTTGGTAATAGATTCTACATCTGACAGGAGACGGCCCTCGTAAAAATACATTCACCTCGCAGTTCTAATCTGCACGAGTTCAAGCAGTCCAACAAGACATTTAGAAAAAAGAGCGATGGTCTCCAAGTCCATAATTCCGTTCCCCAGGGTGGTATCATCTTATTTGGCACATGAGTATCACCCAGTACAATAGCTCCAACAATAGTCTGGATTTCTTTTGCTTTGATGTTCGACCGAGGCCCAGCCGCGTCGTTAAAACATCAAATACCTTCCTTGTCGGTAACAGGGGACTAGTTTAAAGAGACTATCAGTCACCGTTTACAACAGGGTTGGAAAAAAAGGAACAAGGTCGCACCTGCACGTCGGTCTCCGAGTCCGTTGCCGTTAGAGCGCGGTCCCGAATAAACTCTTGCGTCCGGTCGATCACGATGGAGATGCTAGTGGGCTTCTGCTAGATGAAATAAAGTGAATACCAAAAAGATTATTAGCGTTAAAGTCCCGAAAATCAAGAGACTCCCATGACCGCCAGGTGGGGATGACTTACTTTGGATCCTGCCATGAACGAACTTGGCCCGCTACGAAAAGAGAGCGAAAGCGTGTCGCACTCATCGGCAAGGTTCCGGATTTCTTGCCTCGCGTTCAAGGTAGCCAGTAAGGAATTCGAATACACTAAGAAAGAAAGCAGAGCAGGAATGATGGCATCAGCACGATGAACGGGGAGCGATACCAAGCCACGCGAAGGCAATGAAAATCAGTAACGAAGGTGTATTGATAAGGTGAACTTACGTCGACCCAGACTGAAGTAGAAAGCAACATATATCAACGTGTGACCCCAAATGAGGATCTGTCCGAGTTGAGAGGAATAGAGTTTGCCATCGTCAGTAATTATAACCACATGGCCCTACGCAAAAAAGCATAAAGAAGAACTCACGGATATGAGGGACGCACATGCGCATATGGAAGTGAACAGACCTGTATTGACCGTGAAAACGATCTGTCAACGACGAAGATAGAATTCCTATTATTAGCGGTGCAGTTGGGGTGACAGATAGAACGCTATGCTCACCAGGCGACTGATCATCGTGTCCGACCTGATCCCAGAAAATTCGGGCGGGAAGGTGGCATGATACATCAGCGGGTCAAGAGTGGCGTACGGGTGATGGGAAGTGTAGTCAGCGTCCTGCCCCGTGATAAACGAAAATGGAGGGCTACGGACTTTTTGAATCCGGTGCGTGAACTTTGCAAGAGGTAAACGAGAGACGCAGCGATCAGCGCATCACCAGCGGCCGCAAGAATGTTGACTGCCATAGATAAGCCCTGAACGTGTTCGCGTTCGACTAAGTGAGTCCATCCCCAACGGAAGAGTCGAAGGAAAGCGAAGTCGAACCTTCATATCGCCGAGCTCCTCCCACGTATGCGTTGGAAGCAATAACCTATTCGATAAATGAATTGAGCGGGAGGGTTTGGCTCAAATAGGGGTGACGGGACGCACGACTTTACAGTGAAGACTGGAGTTAAGCATTCAGTGAGAGCAAAAGCTTCAATGAAGGAAGCTGGGACTAACCACAAGAACACACTAATGAAGGAGATGAGCGGAGCTTCTGGAGAACGAAGGATATGTGACATACCAAATTCCGCTAGCACGAGGCAGACCTATGAGGCCAGTATTGTGTTAATCACTCGAGGACAAACCAATGAGATACTTACAACAATGAAGGTCAACGGCTTGTTCTTGTTGCTCACTAGAGGGTGGATAGATGAGTGAGCGAACCTTGCGATGTGAAAGAAGACGAACTTCGCCATACTCGCATCGCCAAGAATCCCTGAACAAGAAGGCATATGAGGCTCTGGAATATGATTAAGCTGCGTTAATGGGGTTCTAACAGATAGGAGCACGCTCTGCATACGTTGAACAAAACTTCGGCCTGTAAACGGATCGTCGACGTCAAGCCTGAGTACAAGTCCTAGTTCGGGAGGCAGGCGACAAAGCTGTCTTACCAGGATGCTCCTGAAAATTCGATGAGAACACGTAGGGGGGTGGCGCTCGGCGGTCGGACGCTTACCATACGATTCTCCCTAGCTCAGCCGGATTAGTGTAGTGAGTAACGAGGTAGTAGTAGACTGGGAGAAGTCGCATCAGCATCCGAAGAACGCCACCGGGAAGGTCAACCTACCGGTGTGGGTGATGAGGATTTGGTGCACAGTATCGAACACCCACACAGAGGCTACCTATGACCAACAAGCAAATCAGAGTCGGACATTGAAGCGCTATACGTCGTGTACTAACCAGATATTTGATGTACCACATGTCCTATCGAATGCGGGGGGAAAATCCAGGGACAGCGTCAATAAATTTCCCCTGCCGTGCAGGAAACAAACCCACTGTAGCGTAACGGTCGAAGTAATACCATGTCTGAATGCTCGACACTATTCCGTACGGATTGTGATGAGCCGACTAGAGGCGTGGGGGTTGAAGAAGCGATAGACATACCTCCGTATAAACTGCAATCATTTTTGCTCTTGAGTCGAAGTTGTATAGGTTGGGTTGATTCTGATGGGTGACTTACATGGCGGCGCAGATGGATCCAATGAGGGCAGCACCCATCCTACGCGAGTGAATATCAGGTAGCCATTCAGGCATTTAGACTGAGAAATTATTCGTACGTGTTATCGACATAGACGAGAGCGGGCATAGCATACGAACGTTGAGGGCTACGTGGACGGTGCACAAAGCGGTATTCTTCCCGTTGAATCACTCTTATATGAGGAAAGAATCCAGAAGCCTAAAAGCCTTCGTACCGCGAACTCTACATCGTGTGCTCCAACTTGAAGGAATTTAACAACCTTCCGTCCGCGTGTGTGCTCAACGCCGCATGAGCAGGGGACACGCCGAATGAACACGCTACTGTGCATAGCAGCATATACGGCTCAAGTGTGAACTTCCAGAGTTCCATTTGCCGACGAAGACAACGAGCACTTCACTACCCAGCAAAGCCGATGAAAATTTGTGCACTCGAATCAACTCGAATAGTGTAGTAGTCAGCCAAACTCGGGCGAGTATGTGCCTTCGGAGCGTTCTGGAAGAAAGGAAAGGACGTAAGCATCTATAAACGGAGGCTGCAAGAAAGCTTACAAGACAGGATTCTAGTATACTTCCTTGTTAAGCCGTGCCTGGGCGCCATGGATCGCTCGCGTATTCCATGGAAATTCAATACTTGCAAACAGGATAATAATGGCGCGAGAAACGGTGCGATAGTATGACCAGAAAAGAGTGAGAGCGACAAGCGGTGAAAATTTCGGCGAAACAAAGAAATACACAGTGGGTAAGTATGCGGCGTCGGGTGCAAATCAGCCGCCGACCCATGGAAATGTGAAGAGGAAGGCTTCTCATCCGACGGGTCTTACTGTAGTCGCTTCTCTCGCCAGTCTGCTCTACCAGAACAGGGTATGTACGTGTACGATGCGCCTAATATAATAACGTGAGTTCAGGAGACGAAGCTGATGCTGGTCACTAGACTTGTGAAGCAATGGTAATTGCGAAGAAAAGGCCGATGCCTATTTCACGAAAGCATGTGGAGGATGGACATTAATGTTTGACACGGATGGTTTGGGTCGGAGTCGTTCAAAATGTTGTGGATGCGCCAAGTCTGGACCCTATGCTTCACTAAACAGGGGCGCCCCTGAGATAGCAGATGCGTTTTGCGTAGGAAGTGTCCCCAATGCCATAAGTCTTGACATACCAGTGGTTGATAGAATGTCAGACATTTCAGGAGTGCCCGAAGTCGTAGCGTCGGACAAAGTGCTCGACAAAACCTTCCGTCGACGCTCCGACCGACTTTTCAACATCCCATCTTGCATCACTGGGTAACGTCGTCACTAAGCTGTCTTCCTCAACGGATGACGAATGACACTCCTCAAGGCCCGGTAGCTGTTGGGACTGTGTACAAAAGAGAGCGTCATTAGGTCCGCCAGAATTCCGGCCTCGCCGGCGCCCGCCCTTCCATCGACGGCCGACTCATACATTTAGTTGTCACGATGCCCGCTCGGCTCCAGGTAGTCTGTCCGTACTCGCCAGATGGGGACCCAAAGAAGCAAACGGGCTTTCAATTCGATCGTCCTTTGCCGTCATATCAGACCCGAGACAAGAGAAAAGAGTGTCATCTTCAAGTGGCCGGCGACCACGCTCCGTCCATCTCATCTGAGTTAAGCGTCGCTTCATTGCAGCGAACACAAGGAACGCACTTGCTGCGCAAACTTGATCCGTCCGCGGAGTAATCCATCCTCTTGCACTAGAGTTGCTGCCTGAAAACAGCCATATGGGGCCGAACGAGCGTTGGACTCGAAGCTACGGCCTATCAAGGTTTATCAAGGTAAGTACATGGGGTCTGACCCTCCTATTTCTGAGGCAATGATGTGTTTGAGACTAAGTTGAAATGAACGCTTCCAGGGTGGTTAATCACGCACCTAGCCCAGTCCGAAGACGACTACTTGTATGTAGCTTCACCCAGAGCTGAGGAATAGGGGGGCATTCTAACTTCTGGACGCGGCGGTACGCGAAGGCGTCGACAGTTGCCTTGCCTCCGAGGCTATGGAACACGAGTCTAAGTATGCTCATCACCCGAATCCCTCGGTACCAATGCTCGTGGGACGGGATAGCTCTGTAAAGATTGGCTATCGAAGTCTACCCACAGAGCATCTTCGTTGGCTGTCCTGACATCGCTGAAGGCTGTCTATGTATAGAAGAGGAGATCTATGTTTATTAGGTTAGATTGGGGGTGCATTTCGCGTCTCTGGGCGGCTCACCGACAAAGCAAGTACGGAACCCCCCCGACCACCACCTCCCGCAACGGTATTCTATCTTGCCACCGGTGGTGGAATCGAACGTTCGACGGTACGCCGTAGTCAATGGCGATCCCGCCTCTTCAACGTATCATGTGCCCTCCGGCCACTATGATCACATCGATTAGAACCCAAATGCTAAGGAAACCCAGAGCGCCTCCAAAGCCATGAACCATAACCATACTATTCTGTCGTTTCTAGAAGTAGCTGCTTCCGAGAGCATCCAACTGTCGCCACAGGTCACCATTCAGGGATATGAAAAAATCGGACCGGCACAAAACTCAGGTGCCCAGTCCAGGCCAAGTCTACGTTCACGCTCAGCGCCATCTAATCACCCTCATGTCCGTGACCCTACTTTCGTCTTATATGAAAAGTCTCTCTTGCTCATTTGGGAGATCTATGATGTTTCACGGGTGAATTGAGGTTTCAGGATGATTGCGATATCAACACTGTAGGTTAATGAAGCGAGGTTGATCGTGGAGACGTGGACGTGGGGGAAGTCTGGGGAAAGACGTAACTGGCTCCCCTTAGAGTGAACGCTATTGGCCGCGTGAGTAGCCAATTGGGGGAGCTATAACAGCCTGGGGGTCGTTTTGTAAGGGTTCCGGTCAGATATGTTTCCGGTCCCTTGGAGCTTCGAGCCTTGAAGAACGAGCCGACGACCCTCCGATGGAATACGTCCCAAGCGCGTCGCATACACATCCCATCGTAATGCTTGTCACTCGTGGCACCGTTGCACCCATGTTAGTCCTTGTGCCAAATGGGCTGATGATATTAGCGGCGCGTAGTTCGTCTCCGTCGTGCTGTTTCATCGTAGTGTGATAACATGGCACTAGCTGCAGTCCTATCTCAATTCATAATGGTAGGTGTGGGTGGTCCTTCGAAGTCTTTTCTCCGGCGCGTATGGCAGCAAGAAGGCAATGGCAATTCGAGTGGGTGGTAAAATCGATGGCGATAGAATATTCAGCAGAGTACCTGGGGTTGAATCAATTGGGAATCACGATCGAGAAGCTGGTTTGTGGACGTACATAGGTCCAGCATTTGGGTTTGCTATCGCCGATCACGCATGTTTTGGAGATGAAAAGCAGGTGATCATGATCGCGACAGAAAAGTCTATGACACCGGTGGGACGCTATCTGGTGATCAAGACATATCGCTTCGATGTTCCTTGGTGTTCGTAAAACATTCTCTGATATTCGACCAAGTAGGTACGCGGTGGGGAGGTTTATGGGTATCTCGTTCCACGGTGCGGCGACCGCGACGTAAGCGAGAAGGACTCGGTCCCAACTTCCCATTTAACATCTAGTTCTGAGAAAAGATGGTCTGCGAAATGAAATGAAGCATGATCCGGTACATGGATGGCTAACATAATTACCTCGGACGACTTCTTTTGGCGCAATCACAGGACCAACGCGAGCAGTAGATGATGGCTAAAACGTACGAAGAGTGGCCTCAACGAGACGTACATTGTTGGCAGCAAGCCATTTGTTACGAGATTTCCATTGGACCTCGAAGACCGTGTGATTCGTGTACGCCTGTGATTTTTGGGCAACTCTTTGAGAACATGAGAACAGGGGGAGGTTCACAATACCTGGTACAAACGGAGTTGCCAGGAGGAACAGGTGGCACCGCACGAGGCCCCCGATTCGGTGGCAGTTTGAGTGTATAATAGGCGCCCGGACAAAAGAATCGGGGTCTCAACCATCCTGGCAGCCACACTGCATACCATTTATATTATCCCGGGTTTTTAAATATACGGGAATCCACTTTGGTTTTCCTCCCATCCTCTACTCACCTCGACATTCCCTCTCCTCCTCCCTCTCTCCCTCTCCCCACCACAATGCCCGTCGCTGGCGATCTCCTCAAGAAAAAGAGAATTGCAGTCTTGGGCTCCCGTTCAGTCGGTGAGCTTCCCCTCCTATTCATCACGTCATAACTCCTAGTTAAACCTTCATCTAGGCAAGTCCTCTCTCGTCGTGCAGTTCATCGAAAACCATTTTGTCGAGGCCTACTACCCTACCATCGAGACAAACTTCTCAAAGTCAGTCAAAATCAACGGCGTCGAGTACGACTGCGACATCATAGATACGGCCGGTCAGGCAAGTCTACAGTCATCTCTCCATGCCGTCAAGCTCGTTAACACCTTGTTCAGGACGAATATTCGATTTTAAACGCCAAACACGCTATCGGCATCCATGGTTTCGTCCTCGTCTATTCAGTGGCTTCAAGAAACTCCTTCAACATGATAGACATCATTTACGACAAGATTATTGACTTCTGTGGCGTCGAAGATATTCCCTGCGTTGTCGTGGGCTCCAAGTCCGATTTGAAGTCAAGGTGCGTGTTTTATACACTTCGGTGCGGCGTCGTCATCAGACCTTGTTCGCTTCCCCACTCCCCGCTCCCAATCTTTCCGTGCGTTGAATGTCACCTCACAGTGTTGTCAGCAGACAAGTGCAGCCTAACGAAGGTGAAGAACTTGCTAAGAAGCACAACGCTGCCTGGGTGGAAACTAGTGCGAAAAACAACGTCAACGTTGGTATGTAGCTACGCTGATTTAGCATCTAATTCAGGCGCTAACATTGGTTGTTCCATAGCCAAGGTGTTTGAACTGTGCCTGGGCGAGATCGAAAAACGTTCACCATCAACCTCACAGACCGAACCTACAAAGGGCGGTAATTGTATCATCATGTAGGCCTACCATTCGCCTTCGGGTCTCCTGTCTTCGTCGGTCTTCAGCACTTCAGCCCTGACTCTCATCGCTGTCAACCATTTTTCACTTCCTCCGCATCAGCAAATCAACATCTCTTCACAACTTGCATTACCCTAGAGTTCCCCGCTGCTTCTCCTTCCCGGCGACGCGTCATTGGTTCTGGTCACCTTTTCCCACTCGCGTCTACACGGAGGTTGTACAACATATGTCCCCCTTCCACACATCCGCTGCCTAATTTATTAATATCATAACTCCACTTTGGTGTAATTTCGCTCTCCGTTTGTACATTTCTTCTCATACAGGCGTCGTATGGGGACGTTTGGTTAGAACCAACATAGACTTTGATATACAGTTTTCCTCATATATACGAATAAATCCTCCCTACCTCCGCTGCCTTTGTTACATCAGCTTGATTTGATCAAGCTGTTCCATCCCCAAGGTACCGAACCTTGATTTTCCTGCCATGCAAACCCTTGGCCGTGATGGTTTGAGGGTCGTCGGGCACGAGATCAATAGCCTGATCACCCCATTGCACATCTTCACCCTCTACGTCAAGTATGATTCCTTTCACAGGCCGCGACGCTGATAACTCCACAGATTCACCATCCGAGGAAGCCGTAACCTTGAGGCCTACTTCTTCGATGGAGGGGAAGTTGATATATTTGAAGGGTTCGGGCCTGTATGGTGTCACGATTCAGCCGGAGATTACACGCCTTCGAAAGCCGGTCAAGTGAGGTATTGCTCACCAGTTGGAATATCGAGCAAGGACGATGCCACTAATATCGCGCAGCCTTGCAGAGACGACGATCGTTCTAGGAACATCGCTTAGCTTCGTCCTCTTTGGTTGGCCTGGTAGCTCTCCTCGGTGAACCTCTGTGCTAGAATTGGGCGCCAACGTGACTTCCTTAGACCACTTGTCCCTCCATTCGGAACGAAGATCGAAAGAAGTTACTTCGAGGGTGACTTTTTTCTCGTCCAGAGTACTATTGGTGCCCCAAATCTCGATGATGGTCTCGATGGTGAATACTGCCACCGACGTATCGTCCGGGTATGTCTTGTATTCCTTGCGGGTGAGACCCACGGTAAACGGACGGAGCTCTCGGGCAATGCTAAAGAAGGCAGGCTTCGGCCTGATGAAATAGTCGGCAATCGCCCACGATGTAACTGGCCAGCAATCGTTGATCTACGCAGTGTCCCTTTTAGCGGACGCGTTCTCGGAGGGCCAAAGGCTCCACACACCTGCCACACAAGAGCCCCGGAAGTGTATTCCCTGCCATGCCCTTGCCAGTTTCTCCTCCAGAGCCGATACGCTGATGCCAGCGTTTCAGCCTGCATGATCTGCGTGTAGTACACGTAGCTACAAGTGCCATGAGAACGTCAGTAAAGTCCCGGGAGGTTCGACGAACCTTTCCATGTCGAAAGCATGCTTGAAATTTTCCATCAGATAAAGCTACCGAAATTCATGAGTAAGGTAGCTAGATCCCGGTCCTTATGATACTCACCTCAATTCGACGTTCGAAGCCATCCGCTTTATTATGGTTGCAATTGGTTCTATATTAATAATGAGCGATGGGCGAAAAGCACAGGGACGTAACGCGCCTTGACTGGGGGAATCGTTCCGATTTGTCTTCTCCGATCCAATAGTCGACAGTTCGGATATTGGGGTATCCTTGCCTAAATACAGTGCATATAGCCACCTTGCATCCGAGACAAGGGACAAGCCACTTACATCCCAAATTCGGAGACGAAACGGCCAGCCAGTATGTCCCAGTTGTGCCACGGTTCTTGGGAGCCATGCCATACGTTCCCTATTGCCTCCTTCAGCGCAATATAATAGCGAAGCGATGGCGCGATACGCACACTGATGGATGTCTCCCAATGTTTTGTCGGTCGTGGGTTTTCCCTGGCCACTGTAAGGAGAGGCGCGGTGATAGTAGATGTTACTATGCTTCTCCACGACTTCTGGTAGAACCTAACGAAAACACCCGGTAAGCAAGAGGCACCGCCGGCCGAAACAAGGCGCTCACCCGTTCGTAGATATATCTGGCGGGGAAATTAGTTTTCCTAAAGTCCGAAGTTTCGTCCGAGTAGTCGATTTCGAGATTGAGAGCCTCTGCCAATTGATAATCTGCGAGGAGGCACGGCAATTAGTTTAGTGAGCATGTACGAGGGTTGGCGAGATAGGAGACCTTCGTTATTTCCGGCTATAATGAACGAGACAGGAACGACGATCAGTTGGTTTCGCATTCCCCGATCAATCGGTTTAACCTACCGAAAATTACGACGGATGGGTGGTGGCGCAAACGCTTGACGTTCTGTTCAGCTTCTTCACGGACAGAGTCGACGAACGCATCATGAGCTGGGTACTGCCGAAAAAAGTGTTCAAACCACGATGGGCCCCATTATCCGGAAGTCTTACTTGACCACAGCCAAACATGAAATCCTGCCACACAAGCACTAGCAATTTCATCAACCAACCCGTAGCTGCAAGGCAAGATACTTCACTTACATCCCAGCTCTACGTCAACTGCGTGAGTGGAGAGATACTAGGCTCGGGGAAACATTGGGCTTACCATCACAAATGTTATAGAAGTCATCAGCTTCATATATACCACCGCCCCACACCCGGACCATGTTCTGATTACCATCCACCATCAACTGGAGCCACGATCGATATCGTTGCTCCGTCATCCTGGTGAAAGCTTCGTACAGATATAGACCGGATAACAGGGGACTACGTACGTGGTGAGGAACGAGTCCGCAGGAATCCAATTAGAGCCTTGGAAACGTTTTGAATACACTTTAGAAGAGGTGGTTCAAGCTGCAAGGTAGGTAGCAACTCACCCCCACAGAACAATCTGATGTTGTTGATTTCGAAGTAGAAACTAAGGCCTTCTTGATCCACCAACTTCTCCTGGACAACTCGGACTCTGCGGAATGAGGTCTTATCGCTTGCAGATGCAAGTACGTCTCCACCCTGTTGGACGTATGTGAGACGCCTAGATATATATGGTAGAAGGAAGGATGGTCGACCTGATTGGACACCTCAACCTCGACAGTGTAAATGGGCTGCCTACCGTACCCGACGGGATACCACAAGTCGAGTTCCCCAGCTTTGAAGTCGAACTGGGCCGATGCGACACCATCCTTGATTGGGATTCTGGTCTGTTCTGCGCGGGTACTCCCGTCAGGGTTCTTGATGACGATCGCGGCGTTGTATCCCTGTGACTGTGAGAGGGATACCGTAATCTGAGTCTCAGTGCTGAGAGCTTCCGACACTGAGGAGGTGATGTTGAGATCGGTGATTCTAACTTCATACGTATGCAAACGGATCGGCTTCCACGGACCAACCGTCATTAGCACAGGACCTATTTTAATAATTGAGAAATATCATAGAGGAAAACGGAACTACTAACCCCAGTCCCAGCCGTAACTGGGTTGAGAAAGAAAAGAAGTCAGATCGGCGTATTAGCGTTATTTATGAGGGCCTTACTTGTACTGGGCTTTGCGGACGTATAGTCGGCTGGAATCACCATTCCATAGATTGAGTTTGCCGAATTTCTTCTCCAATTCTCTACCCTAGGTAAGAGATGCCATCAGTTAATGCACCTACCGTCTCAGTGAACTGGCCAAGATCTTACTTGCTTGAAGGCATTCTCAAATTGGATCAACAATATATTGGGTCCAACCTTGAGTAAGGGCTTTGCAGGAACCCTGTATGCAGTGAACTGGTTGCTTGTCCTGATTATTTGCGCAAGTATTGAACTGATGCAATTCAATCAATTTAAAGGCTATACTTACTCGATTAGCTTGGAATCGTTCTAGTCAAGGAGTGGCTAAGTAGAGCGACAAGAGTAATTGGAAGCAGCTGACCAAGTAGATGGCCGCATAAGTGTCCAATCCATCGAAGACCAGGTCAGCATGAGCGGCTCCAAGCTCATTAGCGGTGACTTCAAACGTGGTCTTGAACGCCCATTTGCTCTCCCCGATCCCTGTTGCGATGGGATGTTAGTATTAAATGCTCGTGGAAGAAAGCATTTCGTACATTGCACATCCCATTCATGCAAGCCAATAAACTGGGGGCAAAGTTGAGTTCATCTCAAATACGATGGATTGAACTCACAGGATCGGGAATCTTATTCAGTTTCAATAGCTCAACGTGCACGGTCGTTGGGAACGATGAGACAGCAAGCCACTCTCCGTCTTTGGTGCCGTCTCCGCCACCAATCTGAGTGAAGCTCCAGCCCGAAGATAGGTCCTTTGTCGACATCGGATCACTTGTAGGAAACGATATGGGCTTCTTTAAATGGGGGTACGCAATGATGGTGTATGTCAAACACGCTTATATATTTGGGATATCGAGTGGGTATCTCAACAGTTTGGATGGGGCCCATGACTGCATTGATAGAGAAAGCACCCAAGTGGCCATCCGGAATAACGTCCCGATATTTCGCCGGATCCGGTGCTTCGGGCGTCTAAATATGTCGGAACAAGTTTTACCTTTGAGTTTTGTTTGAGTTGGTCGCGATAGACTCATAGCTTGCAAGAACTTCGTGAGTACATAGATAGAGTCTACTGTACTGGCTGTCGCACCGCATGCGTCAATGCTCAACTGAGACCCAGTTACCACCGTTCTGCTCCCATCAGTCCCCTATCTCATATCCACTTTGCCCATCATCGTGGCATCCTTGTTGCCAGAATCAGCTCGTCAACCAGGTTACCCTCGTAGAGATGCAGTATATGGTATATTTTGTGGGAGTTATTCGCAGAATTAATATGTACTTGATTTAGACCAGTATCTCAAAGCAGTAAATAATATACATGGACCGGAGATATCTATAAGATGTATCTAAACTGCCTTCTGCCCGTTTCCTCTTCCTTCTCTTCCGCCCGTTTATTCAAGAAAGTAAGATGCTGTCTAAATGAAAAGCACATTATAATTGCTAGAGCATTAGTTGATATGCAGATAGCATATGAATAGCGGTAGGTAAGACCCCATTCGGTGGGCCAGACATATCTACGGGATAGGAATGCTATTAGCCTCTCGTCGACGTTGCTAGGTTTAGAGGAGTAAAGACTTACGATCCCGCTATGTTTCCTAGCTGCGAGAATGCATTGATAAGTGCCAACGACACCGCCCGTTTGGAGGCGGGGCGCGCGAAAGTGTTGCTGACCCAGGCGAGGAAGGATATAAACCCAGCATACGATTGCGCCATAAGGAACCTGGGGGAATCATCAAGTCACCATTACTTTTGCGAAGAGAGGGCTAGGTACTTACAAGGATACATAGCGGGCAGCCGTGTTCATGGTAGACAAGGCGATGACAAAGCCAATGAGTCCTACGAAGAGCGGGACTATGATGTGCCAGCAACGCTCTCCAGTAAGGTCCGAGTGTCTGGGGACATAGATATATTAGTTAGGTTCGAGAAGTCAGATAAGCTTGACATCACCTGGAGTTGACCAAGGCAACTAGGGTTGCAAAGATCCATGGCGGCGCGCAAAGGAGCAGGGTCCGGGTACGGTCGTAGCCCAAAGTGGCGGTGAGAGTCGGGAAGAATGCATTGAAGGACAGCGATACTACCATGCTCGTCAACGCGAGTGCCATCCACCACACCTTCCAATCAGTAAACGCCAAGTATAGCCCGGATTGTTTGGAGAGAAAGCCTGTGCCATCGTGGACCGTGCCTTTGGTGTTTGCGTCACCTTGGTCCTCTATTCCGGTATCTTCCAACATACGCTTCTTGGCAAGCGCAATTTCTTCCGGAGAGAGCCAGTTCGATGACGTCTCTGGAAAGTCAGGTAGGATGAACATAGCGCAGATGGCTACGAAAACGGTCATGGCGCCTTCTATATAGAACAGCCATCTGTGAGGTTTAGAAACTAAGCAGTAAGGATTAAGATAGGGAACAGTCGACTAACCGCCATGCAGCGTGTCCCATTTTACCTTCCATGCTGTCCAGAATCCCAGAAGCGATCAGGGCACCGAACGCATTGGAGAGTAAACTACCACAGGAAAGAATCGCGGTGCGGAGGGAAAGCTCGCTGCGTTTATACCATTTACTGAGGAGGAACAGGGCGCCCTATATGAGCGAGATACAGGTGAGCACCAATGTGTCCAGTATGTAGAGGCCCAGCAGACTGACAGGGAAGAAGGCAGCCTGCGAATATCCCAGTAAGTAGTTGGATCATAACCATTGAGGTGTGAGCAACGGACCTCGACGAATCCCAAGAAGAAACGAGTCAGTAACGCCCCAACGAAGCTGGATGGAGGCTGAGCAAGAACAAAAGCGACATAACTAGGGTGAGTCGTACTTTGTTGTGATGCCTGTTATAGATATGAGCCATCATCGTGTGACACAGACATCAAACACTACGTACCGGTAAGGATTGATAGCACACCCCAGATTGTCATACAGAATGGTAAGTAGAGCGATGGTTTCCCTATGTAGTTCAGGAACATGTTGCTGGAAGAGCCGGTTAGCAAAAACAGAAATGGCGTCAAGATGTCCACTTACGAGGGCACCTGCATGATGATATATCCGACATACAGGATAGAGAGGATGGTCGCGAATTGGGTACCATGAAGACCAAGGTCTTTCTCGAAACCGCGTAGTCGAGCAGCGCTACGTGGTTCATTTAATACGTTGGGAGGTGCCCATATACATACAAGCAAACTCACGACGCGTTGTTACGATCGATCTACAGGACGTGATGGTTAGCCTATAACCGGCACATCTAGGAAAGGACACACGTAGTTGAGAATATAGATGACAATCTAAGAATGATTTAATCAGACGTCACAGTAACATCAGCAACCAGACACTAGATCGCACCAGAATAAACATCCGCAAGTCGAGTTTACGAAGCAGTCCCTTCTCCAGAGCCTTCCTTGCCTCTGGCCCTCCGAACTCTGCATCCTCGTCATTACCGAGAGAACCGTCCCTGGAGCGTGTTTCCTCCTGTGCTTTCAAGGAAGACATGGGTCAGAAGAACGGCGGGGTAGCAGAACCGCAATGGCAGTTGGAAGACTAACTGGGAAATGAAGAGAACCTGGTGAGGCATTCTTATTGGAAGCTAGCAATGGTTCTTCCTCTTCCAGCTCGCGAGTATCGGTTCCGATTCCGGCATAGCTGACCATGCGGTTGAGAAGATTGATTGTCCGGAAAGTGAGCAGATGGAGAAGGAGCTGTCAGGTTATGAGACGGCAAACGACAGGCGGCGGGGTGGGTCTGTGTGAATGGTGGGGTTGAAAGAGGAAGTAAAGCGGAGCAAACGGTCCGAGTCATAACTTGATCCCGTACCACCACCATGTCTGGCGCTACCGCAGTCCTGTACCCTTCTCATACACCTTCGACGTATCATAGGATCGTCTCGCCGACATTGACGATCCCGAGCGATCCTCAAGTGGCTATCCCAGTTGGACTGCTAGCTTGTCAACGTGCGACTTAATCTGATCACGGCATCGTGGCCGCCACCCAATCTAATACTCATGGGACAATCCTAGGCGATCCCTTGTTACGCGAACTGTCGACGACGGTTGTTAGTTGTGCCGTATCCCAACCTGCCGCCCCTCCCCCCGGCAAGAAGGCAAAGAAAGCTGTTATTACCCCGACATTACCCCAGGGTCCGATATTAGAGTTGGTTCTTCATGATACGATCATTTTCCCCGAGGGCGGGGGACAGCCGACTGATACTGGCCTCATCATCGATACTGATGGCGGACGGTGGCAGGTGCTCCAGTGCAAGCGGCATGGGGGGCACGCGGTCCATTACGTGAATGTTGACTCTGTGGACGTCGACACTGCGTTGGCCAAACTCACTCCTGGAACCACAGTTACGGTCGCCCTTGATCAGGCCGCATTTGACCGACGTTACGATCATGTGCGTAGAGGTATAGACACCATACATATGAATCTTATAGAATGTCTACAGATGTCTATGCACACTTCGCAACATCTTCTATCTGCACTGCTTGAAACTGAGCTTGATTTACCAACACTGTCATGGTCCCTGACTGCGTTTCCTTCCCCTTGCTACATAGAAATCCCTCGTGGTATGACTACCGGGGAAATCCTAGCCATTCAAGAGAAGGCAAATCGTTTGGTTTTTGAGGGCCGCCAAGTTCACGTCGAAGTAACTGAAATTGATGGCCCTCAAGTAGACAGCGCTCCTACGCTGGGGGATGGTCGAGCAGTAGGAAAGGCGCTACCTGAAGATTATACAGGTGGCGTGAAGAGGGTCATCATCATTGATGGTGTTGATCGCAACCCGTAAGGAACTCAGTTCATTTGCCTCAGAATAGCGGGCCTTACAGGTCTGACGGTGGCTTATCTTCGGCCTGCAGGTGTTGCGGTACACATATGCCTAGTCTGCATAACCTGCAACTGTTTATTCTGCCCCATACAGAGGCAATGGCGCGTTCCGCGACCACGACTGCCCGCTTATATTTCCTTTGTGGACCACGTCTGATTTCTCACCTCACCACAACCCATTCGCTCTTGATGTCTACCGCGTCCGTCATGAGCTGTGGCGCTCCCCTTGTTCCCGAGCGGGTGACTCAAGTTATTGAGGAACGCAAACGTGGGGATAAACGGATTGATGCGTTAGAAGCTGAATTGGCTGGTATCATTGCGACGAAGCTTGCGTCAGAAATGGCTGAAAATGTGCCGGGACAGCTGTTCAAGAAGAGGCTTCATCGAACCGATGATACAAATAATCCTCTTGGTTTCCTAAATGCAATCTCAATGGCATTTGCGAACGGGTTGCCCCCCTCCATACCCTATCTATGCGTCCTCTCGTCCTCTCCGCCTTCTCTTTCTTCGGGCGCAGCTGTCGTACTAATTATCGGGTCGGACGATAGTCTTGTTAAACAAGCTGCCGACTTGGTTAAAGATAAACTTGGGGTGAAAGGCGGGGGGAAGGGTAGTCGATGGAGTGGAAAACTGATAGGGGTTTGGAAAGAAGAGATTCACGGAGTTGGTGTTGAAGAGATTTTGTCGACTGCGTTGATACAAACTACCTAGGGGCGCAAAGGGGCTGATGCATTGTAACGTAATGGCAATTACGAGGCCAAGTCAGTGCTGACACCAACGTACCTGTCGCCATCTCGAATTTTTGCATGTTGGGCCCAGTATAAATACGCTCGCTCAGATGCTGCTAGCCACATCCAACATCGCCCTCGCCCTCGAACCCAACATCCTTCGCGTCTACCATGTCCCATAAGAAAAACGACGAGCGTAAAAACGTGGTCATCGTCGGTGGTGGCGGCGCTGGCCACCTTATATCGCGTCTCCTTAGCGCTAAGCTCAACCCTTTGACACATAATCTTATCCTCATAGACCCCCGGCCTTACCGCATCTTGCTCCCAGCGACTCTTCGTATTGTTACTTCCCCATTGGACAATCTTGAAGACTCGGCTTTTCTCCCATTTGAGAAAGGATTCCACAATGGGAACGGCACGTTCATTCAGGGGAAAGTCGTATCTATCCAGCAAGGTAGTGACAAGGGAGGGAGTGTGGTTTTGGACAACGGAGAGACAGTCGGGTATGAATACCTGGTTCTATCACCGGGTAACAAATGGGAGGGGCCTTCCAACTTTCCTGAAGATAAGGACGATGTGACTGCTTTCATAAACTCCGTACGAACGAAGGTCAAGGAATCCAACGATATCGTCCTTATTGGCGGTGGTGCTGTTGCTATCGGCAAGTCAACCTTCCCTTCCTCCTAATCCAAAGCGTTTCTGACAGATGATTTAGAATTCGCCGGTGAAATCAAAGAAGTATATCCCGTAAGCAATTCTGCATACTATGCTCACTGCAAGTGCCCTCATCCCTTATATGTACTTCTCCAGACCAAGAATGTCACCATCGTTCAAGCCGAAAACCATCTACTAAACGACACATATCCTGATAAATTCCGCCTCGCCGTAGAGAAACGATTGCCACCCCGCGGAATCAACATCCTACTGAATGAGTTTGTCGACGAAATTCCTACAGGAAGTTTCACTAACGTGACGACGCGATCTGGCAAAACTATCAAGGCCGATGCGGTGGTATATCTTCCTCTATCTCACGTCAATCAAGCCTTAGCTAACTAAGGACGCCCAGTTCAAAACTTCGGGGAGTCGACCTCACACAAAGTTCATTGAATCCCTTGGTTCAGACGTCTTGACACCCACTGGTCAAATTAAAATCGGGCCCACGTTACAACTTGCCTCCTTTGACAATATCTATGCTGCTGGGGATGTACTCGACTTCAAGGAACAGAAACAAGTAGGAAAGGCAAACAATCACTCAGCCGTCGTTGTAGCCAACATCTTAGCTTCCATCAACGGTCTGCCCCCATCGAAGCAGTACAAGGGGTCTATAGAGTTGATTGTTATTACCATCGGGAAGGTGAGTTGATTGTTGTGATGGACACTATGCCTGTTCTCATGGGCAACTCCTTCGGCAGACTGGTGGAGTCGGATACTTTGGAATATTGTGGGGCATCGTCCTCGGCGACTGGTTTGCAAGACTCGTAAAGTCTAAGGATCTCCTTGTTCCTATGTCAAGGAAGTCCCTTGGGTACTAGACGCGGTGTCTTCAAGTCAAGTGGATATCTTGTCTCTTGTACTTCATCTGTCTCTTGTACTTCATCTTTCTCTCCCTATCCATCGCTTGTAGATGATCTTGCTGTAACAGTTTATACCTCCCAGTCATAGTAGCTGTGCTTGCCGAGGCTATTCATTATGATGATGATATTATGGATTGAAGCTACGGATCTCGAAACAAAGCATGGTATGTACAGCAGCGACAACGTAAGGTGGATACAAAGGGACTGAGAAGGTCATAAAGAAAGGAACAGAAAACAAGTTAGCAATACAGCACACAATAGAGTATCATATAAGAAGCCATGCATATATATTTACCAGGGACGATTAAGACGGCAGCCATGACATGCGCAGCGGAGACGACCGTAGAGGGATTGTCCGAAGCGACGTAGAAGGAGTAGTAGGGTGAACTACTTCAAGGACTCTTACCTCTGGCGCATCGACCCACTGATCATCCGTTGGATTTCTTGGTGAACCATCTTCTGGATAAAAGTTTGTATCCACGTCCATATCGCCGTTGTCATCTCCACCAAAAACGTCGACAGTCAATGGATGCATCTCCTCATCCGTGTCGTATTCCCATATCGTCCAAGCAGATTCATCCCCCAATTCAGAGTCACTATCGTCCTGCATGGTATCGACGTCAACCTCGACACCAATCTCGATGTCATTGAAGTAGAGGCGACTACGAGACCACCGGCGTGTTATTCTGACGGGACGAGCGTCGTAGGGTTGTCGGTGATCGTATGGACGGATATCGAGGAAGATGTGGCGACAAGTGGGACAACTCCCTTTCTGTACAAGCATGAGTACTACTACAAGAGAGGAAATACAGACACGTACCAGGCGTCGCATCCACTGAGCGAGACTGTCTCGATGAATTAGTATGAAGATCGTCTTTGGCAGCAAACGACTCACTCCTTTCGGCAGAACATATGCCCGCACTCATTCAGCTTCGTCACACCCACTTCACTCCGTGTATCACGACAAGCCTTCTCGTCATTCTCGACATCCTTCTCATTCAACACTGCATCAGGGTCATCAAGGCTCGTAACCATCCCGTCCCCGCCCCTTGCAAGGATCGTCGTGAATGGAACGAAGCATATGGGACAACAGTCTTTGCTTGCGTCATTCAAATCGTCAAGGGTGAGGTATGGGAGGCTTTGAATAGCAAGGTTTATCCGCGATGGTAGCAACGTCTCCGAGGAGGGATGGTTCAACATCAGCGAAGGAGAACTTCGGAAGACGGGCAAAGGGCTTGAAGTGCACAAGACGGCGACTACGTGCGCAGGAAGAATCAGTTGCGGGTGGAAGACGGAGGACGAGTATTACATACTATCATTCATCAGCGCCTGTCCTGGAAGTGATCCATCCGGGTGCTTTTCTTTCTTCCGTCAATATAGTGCTGCGCCTCCATTAGGTATGCGAGCCACTGCCTGACCCGGGGACCAGGCCTGAATGATCGTATGGCAGAACCAGTGACCGAGTCAATGCATAACTTTAATTATACAACAGAACCCTATAAAACAACATGGACGAGGACTGGAGATTAGAAATCATGAGTAGATGGTAATATGCCTGGAAAATGTGAGAATGGATGATATGATCTAGATCCAAAGTGCGGTAAGATATGAACGACTACTTCTGTTCTTTGTCTGGAACGTTATCCGAGTATGGAGGGGCGTCCTCCCCAGCGACAGAGATAGGGACTGGGTAGATGGTAGGATTCATTGGTGCTATACCCAGAAAAGTAGCAGACAGACGTACTATCGTCATCCAGCATTTCATCCAGAGGATACCCTGAATCCATTTCCGACGAAGTATCACCTTCGCTCAAACCCAGGTCGGCATCCATGCTTTCGTCATCCTCTGCATCGTCGTACTCTCCGTCCGATTCGACCTCGTCACATTCTTCATCCTCATCTACCACGTCCTCGTATTCATCGTCTCCGTCAGCCCAGAGCTCGTCCATCTCCATGTCCATTTCAAGCTCCATGTCGAACTCGGAGAACCCGTCTGTATCGTCACGGTAGTCATCTTCAGGTAGATATTCTCCTCCATCAGAGGATTCGTCGTCCGAGTCACTTGGTGGGCGAACGTCAAGGAAAACGTGACGGCAAGTGGGGCAACTGCCATGCTGGATATCAAGCGCGCGATTTAGCTTAGGTTACGTTAGGATATGGTGCATTCATACTAAACTTCTGATCCAAGCGGCAAGACTGAATGAGAGACATTCCTTCAACAAATGCATAAGACAATAGATATCGTAACTCACTCCTTTCTGCAGAATATGTGACCACACTCGTCGAGTTTAGTTACGCCCGCCTCGTCATGTTCGTTCCTCTGTTCCTGTGTCCTAGCTATCTGCCAATAAGCAAAATGTTATCATCCTACAAGCGCACAATACCTTCATCGAGGATTGCCTTGAAGGGCACGAGGCATATGGCGCAGTTATCCTCGAGGCTTGCATCCAAGTCCTTGTTTGTAAGGCGTGGAAGATTCTGTATCATAACATTAGCGCGGTCATTGGGAGGGAGGAGGGCGAGGTTGACAGCGTCGAGGTTGGGCATGGGAGGAGATAACTCTCGAGTGTGAGGGGACAACGCCAAACGATCACCATAAATAGGCGACAACAACACGCTACCAGAACGCGTCGTCACGCGTCACGTGGTAGCGGATGGGACTTGTAGTTGGCGCTCAATTGTCCTTCCACCACCACTTCGACTATATAAGAATGCCCATCAACTTTTCGACGTTCATAACTCAAATCAACGATGCCATGATTGCAGAAAATGGACCGAATTTGGCTTACTTGCTGCGACCGACGAACCCGCATGCAAACGATCTGGCAAAAGAGTTCCGAAACAACGCAACGGTACACTTTAGCAGGCGATCTATTACAGGTATACGTCTGACGAGTGCTTCAGTAGGTCCATACGCTACGCGGCTACAAAGGTAGCATAATCAGCCCTTGGGACGATATTGCGATCCAATACGTCCTCGTCTGCACACATATCGTCAAAGGCAGACATGCAGATGCATTCAAGGAACAATCACAGCTTCTGACGTATGTACCTCTGCCTACCGTCTATGGGCGTGAAATACTTAACCAGAATGTCAATCAGCTATTTTCTCAAATATTTCGCGGCTAACACTGGATGGACGCTTCCAGCGCTGTTCTCCATCCTTCGGGACCTCCGTGACCTTGCATTAAACGTACAGACTTCATTCAATGGTTCCACCGGCTGAGCTAATGAAATTTTCTATTGCCTAGGCAGACACCTACGCCAGGTATAACAACCAACCAGCTCTGTGTCTGGAAGAGACAGCTAGAGCAATCGTCCCAGCTTTTACGAACTGCATAGGCGATAGGTCCGTTACTCGGATTACGATTGCATTCAATCAACTCAGTCATGTAATAGGATGTCTCCGCCAACTGAATCCCGGAAATGGGGCGTTTACTACGTCGTCGGCCTCATTTTCAAGTCATACTTTCGGGTATGTTTCCGAGTTGCTTTCACCTTGCACCCGCCCGCTAATGAAGACGCTAAGGTCAAGCGAATATCACTCACAAAGAACATCTTAAGGGCTCTCGAGGCAAATACTGACCTGCCCCCCTTATCTGCCTATCCCAAGTCTCATCAGGTGGGTTGTTTCGGCGCTCGTCTCCTCTACTTTACTCAGGTCAGAACCCTCAGGTTACATATCGTTATTACCTTGGAATGATCCACTTTCTTAACGAACAATACACCAAGGTATCTACTCACTCTCGCCCGCGCCGCAAGATCTCACGTTGCATATCACGCGTAGGCTGAACAGGAGCTGACACTTGCTTTCTACCAATGTCATTTGGCCGCTCACACAAACCAAGAGTAATCTCCACACAGTTATCGTTTTGATTTCTCGCTAACGTGATACCTCAAGACGCATCCTCATCTACCTATTACCCTTACGTATCCTGAGAGGCCACCTACCAACTCCAGAACTGCTCAACCGCTTCCCCGTACTGAAGGAGTTGTACATGCCTTTCATTTCCTCGATACGCTCTGGGGATGTAACCGCCTTTGATGCCGCACTGGACAAATGGGAGCATCGACTTCTAGAATTGAATCTCTGGCTCACTCTGGAAAGAGCTAGGGAGTTATGTATACGTGGTCTTTTCAGACGAGTGTAAGTTTAGTACCCACTCCGAATGATGGCGACCTCCCTAATCGATTACCTAGATGGGTCGCTGCTGACAATGGTTCCCGCATTCCGATATCAATGTTTCATTCATCCCTCCGGATATCCGGCGTTGACGTCTCTCAAGACGAGGCCGAGTGCTATGTGGCGAACATGATATATAAAGGATACATGAGAGGGTATATTAGTCACGAGAAGCAAATGGTCGTTCTAGCCAACGCGAATGCATTCCCCAGTGTAGCTAGCATACCTTCACTGCTTGGGAGTTGATGCTGTGTACATCATAGCTGTTATGTTCGAATTCCATTCCGCCAGCCAAAACAACCCTTCTTGGCGCTTCCTGAGCTTGAGCAGTGCCTCGATTGGCAATGTCGCCCCATCTTGTGCCTTCAGGCTGTGTCCGAGCTTCATTCATGCACACGTATTTAACGCGAGCTTTACTTAGAGGAACTTCTCGCTGGTGCCTCAGCGCTATGTAAGGGGCATGACCTCCGCTGAGCGCGCACAACCGACACGCATAAATAGCTGGCAAGACCGATTTCGTTTCACCATTGTCCTCCGACTTGACCTTGTCACAGTTCGGCTGCTCCATCCCGGTCCCGATAATTGTGCAGTGCCTTTGCTTTGATCGGCTGCACAATTAAGCTACTAGCGTATAAAATCCAACACAACGAAGGACCTTGGTCTCGAAATTCCACCAAGTTTATGGGAAACTCGTCCTCCTCTAGTAAAGCCGCCCAAGATGCCGTAGAATTCGACGGAATTCCAGGCAATTTCATCTCATCGCCATTCAGACGAGACAGTAATAGATCATCCACTGTCATACGACGTAATACGTCCAGAAGGGCCGCTCAGGATGATGCCTCTGTTGCATCCAGTTCGTTAGCGGCACCTCATGCTCATCACCGCAGAACTCGATCGGCTGACCCGGAAGTTCTGGCTGACCCACCTCCTCCGTATACAAGGGCGCCGCCAACCTCAGCGGCATCACCCCGTTCCACACGACATGTGGGGAGGCCCGTGACTTCGCCCATACCTCCCCGTTCAACCTCTACAGGTTCGCCTCAACTAGGATCCAGTCACACTCGAGTGTTCGATTCCCTTCCCCTTCTTCCCCCTGAGGCCTCCGAATCTTCAACTGCCACCGGTGCTGGGAGAGTACGATCAAGACGGCCTGCGAGGTCGAATAGCTGTATGTAGGCTCTTAGTTTGGTCACTCTGTACCTCTGCTTCATTGAAACCCTGAAAACTTAGATCTACGAGCTCCCATGCGACGCGAGACAGCTGAGAATGCTTTAGAAACATTACGGAAGTTTGATACGATCATCATTGTAGATGATTCCAAATCTATGGCTGGTGCTCTTTGGAAAGAGGTGGGTGGCTCGTGTCATCTTCTTCTCATGGGTCCTCAGGGGAACTTGTCACAGGCAAGAGACGCCCTCGCAGCATTGGCCCAGACTGCTGGAGATTACGACACTGATGGTATTGATGTTCATTTTTTGAATGAGCAACGAGTTGGGAGAGGTCTCAAGGTAAGCACACAATCTCATTCCTCCTCACCGATGAGATCCATATTGACTGCACTTTCTAACAGAATGCCGATCTCGTTAATCGGCTTTTCAGCAGTGTGAGGCCGAGCGGCATTTCCTTGATCGGTGAAAAGCTCGAGGAATTGCTGCTGCAATATCTTGATATGATCGAGGTGGCGAAGGATTCCGGAGATCCCCTTGCGCTGAAGGCCATTAAGCCCGTTAACTTCATAATCATAACAGACGGCGTTCCTAGTAACTATACCCCCTACCACAAGTGTGGTTTTCCCTTGCCCGCAATAACTCATTATCCGCATTGTAGCTGATGACCCCGAGGATGTCATTGTCAATGCAGCCCGGCGGCTTGATGCACGGAGTTTCCCGCTAACTCAGGTTTGTATCCTGAACATACAATGACCTTCCACCACCCAATCGCTGATTCCCCGCCTCTAGCTTGGGATTCAGTTCGTGCAAATTGGTCAATCAGCGAAGGCAACTCAGTTCCTCGAGGAATTAGATAACGATCTTGCATCTAATCACGGTGTCCGGGTACGTCCAGGCACCTTTTCCCGTACCCTTACCACGGGCTTATCGAAATAGGATATTGTGGACACAACACCCTACGTTGGGGGTGAACTAACCTCGGAATTGCTGACGAAGATATTACTGGGAGGTATCAACCGCCGGGTTGATCGCAGAGGAGCCCAAGCAGTTATGTAGCACTAACCACATCACAATTTATGTATTCATAATTTCCATCTACTTGTACAATTAATGCAGATCCTCTTACCTGCCGCTGATTACATACTAGGTTACCGCGACGCTTTAATTACTTCCAAGAATGTGTGCCTCATGAGTCCCAATCTTCTAACGTAAATGCGAGAACACCGAACGTTGGGGCTGCCTCTCCAACGCCGCCAGCCAGACTCTCCACACCACGTCTAACAAAACGAACCAAACCGTCAAGTTCGGTAAACATCTTTTCAATCCTGTTAGGAAGGTTATCATCGTCTATTGTAGCGGAACTAGCCCCTAGTGAGAGCGAGGGCTCGGGGAGAGATACTGCGCCATCATCATCAGAGTCACTGTCAGAGCTTAGGACAGATGGCGCCTGTAACGAGAATCCAATCACGTTTCTCCGTTGATTTTTCAGCCGTTTACTCCGGTGGCTCACGGATATGCTGAGCCGAGATATGTCGTGCATCGAGGCATCTCCTGCGAAAGCGGCAAAACTGTTACTGAAGTTTAGTGCGATATCAAGGATGGAAAGTATGGCACGGTGAAGGGCGGAGGTCTGATCAAGCATGTCAAAGATGAGCTAACCCCGTTACGAGAGTAGGAGTTCATACATTAGGCAGCAAGAGACAGCGACCCTGTAGTTTCTCAAGGCTGTGGGCAGAATTAGATAATGCTCGAAGGTTGGGGATGATGGGGAATGTATTACTAACTGGGAACTATGGAGTGTGATCATTTCGTCAAGCGAAGTTGCTTGCGCGAACTCAGAGTGGAATTTCGCGACTTGAGTATGTATAACCTGGTTGTATGGAGTCAATCATAAGCATAAAACAATGGTGGCTTCTCACGAACATATGTTGTAAGAAAGTTGAGAAATGCACTGCCAAGACAGAGGTCGAGGTCAATCCAGAAAGTCCACGGAGAAAAGGGATACACACTTTATGAACCATGATAGTCGACTTCTCATGGAATAGAAAATCTTCAGGTTACTTTGCAGAAACCTCGCGCCCACAATGCTCCCTCTGACCAAGATCTTTTCAAGGATATTCTTCGCCCTTCTGATCTGTAGGAGGAAAACGAAAATTTCGGCATATACCTGCAGCGTTTTCGGAGGAAATATGTACGTCAACGGGAAGGGAACCGCGTATTCCACGGCCAGTCCGTCCATTGCTTTTACAGACTTCACTATGCTCCGTTCTTTGTCTTTGCCTCCCCTGAAAGACAGTCGGACCAAGGAAGGCTCCATCCAGCTGTTGACTAGTACGGAATTCATTTGAACAACATCGTTTACGATTGTGTTTAGCGAGTGGAAATCGGCCCATCCTTGCTGGGCGTCCATCTGCTCTTCGGATATACCGATAAATAGAAGCACGACATCACAAGAGGGTCACGCACCTTCGCAAAAAGCATGTCTTGGAAATGACTCATCACATCCCCTCGTCTCATTAGGCAGAATCCCTCAATGGCATTAAGGTGTTTCCAAAATCCGCATTCCTCCACGAGGACCTTGGCGAGTAGATTTCCTACGGCCTGGCAATGCGGATATAACTCGTCATAGACAAGTCGCGAAAGGGTGTCGAGAGAAATGAAGCCGTTTTTCTCATGTGCTATCGCCACTTCCGCCGGCTGATAGCCAGGAGCTCCCGATGTCAATACTTCGGTAAATGAACGCCAACCGCCCAAAGAAAACTGGTCAGCCACCCTTGTGGCCATTCCAAGTGCACGTAGGAGCCCCTTGGATTTTCCTGCACTCAGGACAGGGTCGGCGATGTGCTTAAGGAAAGTTGGCACCATTTTGGCCTCACGACTTACCCAGTCCTCCTCATCCCCGTCCGTCACACCATCCCTCAACACGTACCCTTCGGTCCAGAACTCGGGATCCAGCAGTCCCATTCCCATGCCCATCATGCCAATAGTAAGGCCAGTTCCTTCGATGAAAAACTCATCGTCTATGTCATCGTCTTGGCGGGGAGTCAATCCTAGTCCCATACCAATCTTCAGCCACTTGAATACCATACCCCATACTGGCTCGGCAGTCGCGGCGAATACGTCCATGAGTATCTTAGCCGTAGCTGCATCCTCCCTTTCCCCGTGACGGCACGCGGCTCCAAGCAAGGTATCCAAAAGACGAATGGTCACCGTGGGCGCCGGGGCCGCATTCAGTTCCCATGTCTTCGAAGATACTTCTAGCTCTTTGTCGATGTCAGCTGTTGGCGACAATCCAACCAATGATGCCACGCTGTTCACTACGACTCGCAGGGTTGTAAAGGGCCCTTCGAACCGATCTTGAATGGCCTTCTCTGTGGATAGGAGGCTTACGACAACTTCTCTCTCGGTTCTCCCTGCCTGTGCACGGCATATGGCTTCCTCCCTAGCCGCGCACCACGCATCGAACGCCCTGATCTGCCGGGCCAACGCATCCGCGAAAGCTTCCAGCGTACGCGTGATTCTGACTGCCTTGCTGCCTGTTTCGTGCAACGTGTGTGAGGTGAGACATGATCGAGAGAGTATGAAGGCGGTGAAATCTCTCAGCTGTTGCACCACGGTAGCAACATTACCCAGCGAAGATAGGATTGAATGCTGTGAAGCAAGGGACAAGTGTACCAGTTTCGGGGACCGCTCGGAAAGCTAACGTAATTTCAAGCGGACTTGCGTGAATAGTTAACGAGTTGGGCAGATAACGGAGCTTACGAGGAACGCATTATTTCTCCAGATCAGAAAGATATTGCTCCTGCCTTGCAACGCGATCAGGACTTCACGTACGGCATCGATTTCTTCAATGTACCACTGTAAGGGATAGTGAAGGATAATTCGGGAATAAGTACCGATCCGAAAATGTGAAGAAACTAGGGAAGAGGTTAACCTCGCGCTCTGAGGCATCAATAATAGACGCTGTTTGTCGCTCGTGGGTGCGTGCGAGGGCTCGATGGATCGACGGTCCTGAGTGATAAGGCTCACATCAATGACGGCTAAATGTAGATACCTTCAGGCAAACACACCGAACGTCGACGGGTCACCAATGTCGAAGGGACGATCAACATTTATTGTACCACCGCGCCAGCCCGCGCGCCAGTATTGCCGTTTCTGTAGGGTTTCGTATGCCTGACGGTGTTCGAAACGCTGCCCACGGGTAGGTAGCTCCGAGGTATTTGCATGTAATTCAGGTCCAGGGGTCGGAGGAATGGCACTGTGTTCGTCAGCTGATGATACAGAATCGTCGACAATCTGAATGTCGAAGTCATCCTCGGACTCAAAGGGAGATAATGAGGGAGAGCTATCGACATCGGCGTCAATCCTCAGATGATGGCTGGTGACGCTCCCTGGCGGTAGCCCATATATGCCTTCCCAATGATCTCCTTCGAACGGTTCCTCCGCGAGAATATCTTTCCAAGTCAATGCAGGGGTTGACGGAGGCGGATTTGCTATACGATCTAGATACGCATCGGCTTGGGCCAGCGTGGGGGTGTCCGGCGGTTGTGCAAGTTGGATCTGAATAATTTCGATGAGCCCCGGGGCGAGAACCCTGATGTCAAGCCTCGCCAGGACGTACAAGTAACCGAAGATGGTCTGGCAGATGTGCCATCTGAGAGAGGAATATTATCAAGTTCATGGTCGCCAGTTATGCCAGTTATAAGAGAGACACTCACCGTTATTGCTTCATCTAAATCATGGCTGCCAGATGTGTGAACTTTAAGGCCACTATAGGCTGTCTCGAGGGCTTGCCCCAAGGAATACCTAAGCTGGATCTTCGCTTTCTGTATATGACTGGTGGCAAGGGTTTTCGTCTACTGAGGTCCATAAACATTGAGAAGCTAACACACCCATTTATTTGATTGTCTATTAGATCCATATCAACACCTGCACTCCCTTTCACTAGGGATGTAGCCTCCAAGTTTTGTACAACGAAATCAACTGCAGTGTTGTAGTCCTCCAAATCGGATCCATGGCTTCCCATACCAGTGATCTGAGTCACTAAAACCTGTGCGAGTGGAATCAATCGAGATCGAGACTTTGCGCGTTGAGAAAGCCGAGACGAAGGTCTGTTGGACGCGCTGGAATGTGGCCGAACATGCAACGCGGACGAAGGCCGCTTCTGCGATGCACTGGAAGCTGGTCTCCTGGACGTGCTGGATGGAGGTCGCAGAGAAGCACTTGAAGATGGGCGCACATAACTACCGTTGGATTGACCTGAGCTACTCGAAGGTATCATGACAAGGACGTAGGGCGCACAACAGACGCGTCGGAATGGTTCCCACGGATCGGCCTCATGATCATGATCATGATCTGGCATTGACTAGTTGACTCCTTGGTGGAGGCTAGGCTACTCGGGCAGAGGCATAACTTATAATTTCCATTCGTTGGGGGTGCTATGCATATCCTATCTGACATCCGTTCTTCTCTGTGAATTTGAGCTACAGCCATAGCTGTCAAACCGCCTTCAATTTAAGCGGTGCAAACGGCGCTTTTGTTACCCATGGCCAAGCCAAGTCAGATACTTTATAAGGCCAATATACGAGCGCGCCCACACCCATCGTTACCCCCCGAATACCGACCCGCGAGATAACACTGTGCGATGGGTAACACGCCGTCTTCCTCTCGCAATTCATCGCCATCCAGGTATAGATTTGACGCAACCCTTGACCGCAAGGAGAACAACCAAGACTCAAAATCCAAACCCGATCCCGAGTACCCCAGCGAATCCAAAGCGCCCTTCGATCCTCCTCCTGCATACACATCGACTATAGCCGAAGCATCGAGACCTCAGAATGCCCAGGGATCTTCCTCGAGTAGTCGGTCGCATGACTGTTTGTGAAATAGCTTTAATAATGTAACTAGTAACTACTCATCATGAACTGCAGATCTACGCGCCCCTATGCGTGCTGAAACCGCTGAGAATGCCCTTCAGATGCTTCGCAAGTTTGACACCGTATTAATCATCGATGACTCCGGTTCTATGTTAGGATCCAAATGGAGACAGGTAAGAGTCAATCTATGCAGTTGATCGCAGAATAGACCCATGTAAAGTTACTTTAGGCGCAGAAAGCTCTGTCTTCACTGGCTGATATGGCTAGTCGGTACGATGCGGATGGCATTGATATTGCCTTCATCAACAGTGATATAGTTGGCAAAGGGGTTAAAGTAATTGCCTTTATCTATCGCCGACCAATCATCTCACCATCTTGGTAGAGTGGTAGAGAAATAGACCGATTGTTCAACGAGGTCAGGCCTTTCGGCCATACACCCATTGCAGAGCGATTAGAAGCTCTCCTATTGGTATATTTGGCTCGTATAGAAGGCGCACAACGTCAGGGTTTACTTCATACCATCAAGCCAGTAAACTATGTGGTTATAACTGATGGAGAACCCAGTATGTATCGAACCAGGTACCATTGAAATATATACTCACCCATTCTTAGCTGACGACCCTTCATCGGTAATTGTGAGCGCTGCTCAGAGGCTTGACAAGGGGAACTTCCCCCTCACGCAGGTTTGTCTCCTCCTTCCTGTATCTCCACATTTACGTGAACCTCATTACCGTTCAGGTCGGAATCCAGCTGGTTCAGATTGGCAGGGATAAAGCCGCTGCCAAGTTCCTCAAGGAGCTTGATGATGAACTTCACAAAGAACATTCCATTCGGGTATGTCGAGTACAGTTTTACTGTCTGGCTATCTTTGATCCTCAGCCTCTCTACTCTAGGATATCGTTGATACCACGCCCTTTGAGGTCACTGATGGAGAGATAACCTCTGATTTGATCACGAAGATTCTCATTGGAGGTATTAATAGGCGGGTCGACCGCAAAGGCGTAGCAAGTGTTGAAGTTCAGTAGCCTGGGTATTTTACATCTGAATCCCCTGTACTATGCAATTTGTCCCCTGAGCGTGAGAATAAGGTGGTCAGAGTCATCAGCTTAGTCGCTTGTGAGAACGCGTCCGTTCACCCAATGGCCAACGTTTTTCTTCGGCATACGAAGTCGTTACTCCCTTCGACGCGTCTCTGTAATGTCAACGCGCAGCGCTTGTCAGCATCTCGCTTCCTCAGGCCCATTGCGCATCACACGCAACTTTGGGCCTCAGCAAATGCTAGCACTGTAGCAACGCCTTCACCTGGAGCTTCCAGCACAGGCCACCCCGAAACCGTTGAGTCGTTGCCTGACGCAGTTTCAGAGGTCGACGGAACGACCTCTAATCAACAATCGAATACTCCGTCCCACGACCAGCATACTGACTGGTCCAAAAGCTATTATGGACTCTCCACCCAGCCATTTGCCAAGGAAATTGCGGATATTCTGCTCGCGCCTGTTGAACCTCTCGACATAGAGATGAAACCAGGTACAAGTCTTCCGAAGTTATTTTCAAGTGTAATGCAATCCTGACCTGCCTGATCAGACGGGCTAATCTACCTCCCTGAAATTAAGTATAGACGCGTTTTGAATAAAGCATTTGGCCCTGGTGGATGGGGCCTCGCACCGAGAAGCGAAACCAATGTTGGACCCAAAATTGTCAGCCGTGAGTACGCGCTTGTATGTCATGGACGGTGAGTGAAAAGTTGCGTCAGTTCCTCCCCAACTTACGTAATGAATGGTTTACAGCCTAGTCGCGATTGCGAGGGGAGAGCAAGAATACTTCGATCCTTCAGGTATCGCTACCGCGACCGAGGCTTGCAAGAGCAATGCCCTCATGCGTTGCTGCAAAGACCTCGGGGTTGCTAGTGAACTGTGGTCGGTATCTTTCGTGGCTCATTACCTTTTCCTTATTGACCCCATGTCGTCGATGTTTAGGGACCCTCGATTTATCCGCGAATTCAAAGCTAAATACTGCATGGAAGTTTTCGTAGAACATCTACCTACTAAGAAGAAGTTCGTTCTTTTTATATATCTTACCTATGTCAGCTCATTGAACTCGCTCTTTCCCGCAGAAAGAAGCTTTGGCGTCGTAAGGACCAGCCGAAGTTCGGATATCCTTACCAAGAATGATTATCCTATTCTTATTCTTACCTTATGTCGGTTCAGGGATGTGGTTTTTAGTAGTAGACACAGAATCTAGGTCTAGTCATGGTGAGAACGAGGCGGAAGGAGCGATGCCGTATGCATACACGGTGTGGAGGTTGTTATCCGTTGTCCATGGATTGCGGTCATTGAGTTTTGTTCCATCGATAAACAGTGGGCTTCTGAAGAGAATATGCCGTACACATGTGCGTGACAATCGCACCTGCCATCCAGCTCAGGTATTCAAAAGTTGTTGCGTGACGGCCTGTAGTTGACTTCTTCCTGAGTACCATCAAATTCTGCGTTATAGAAAGCGGTGTAAAGCTACCTTGCATTCGATCAACTTGATTTCAGGTGACCTATTCAGTATATCAAGGAGGTGGCTTCAAGAGGCTTACGTCCGAGAGAGACCAATCTACTCTTGTAATGGTTATCTCAAGGGGTCTTTCTTAGCCCAATGTCAAGGATCGGCGGTAAACCGTCTGGCCATGGCCTCTGCGGTCCACATGTTCAGTATGTCACTCACTGGCTTGGCTCACTTCGTTAGAAAACCATTGTTTGGGGCATGAGAATGATTCAGAGATATGTCTTTGGGACGCGTTGCCAAGGACGGAGTCAATATCCTCCATATCCCCAGCTAAAGCATCAGTTACTAGTTACTGCAGTGCTCAGTTGGGTGAAGTTTCCACACTAACAATGCTGGTTCTGACTGTGAGAAGACCAATCTGTTACTATTGAAGCTCAGCGACTGTCTGCCGAGATCTGCCGACTCCGATAACTATTTACCACTGACAATGACGATTTCTCTTTTTCGTCCTTTCCCAGTATCTGAGGAATCATAATGGGGGACGCCATCCGAGTTGCGATACTCACAGGCTAGAGATCGCATTGCTTTTTACTCTAAGTATATAGCTAACTCGTATCCTGCTTTCCCTACAACAGTCAGCGATACTGCATCAATTGATGCCAGTGCAGACAAGTCTGGACCAACTATCAGAACCATCGTTTCAGAATCGGGGTTCACCTGCGAAGACCTTGCCATCGTCCCTGATAGCATCCCCCGTATACAGGAGCAGCTGAAACGCTGGTGCTCCAGTGGGAATATCGATTGGGTCGTTACTACAGGAGGAACCGGCTTCGGGGTGAGAGATGTAACACCAGAGGTTAGTCAACGATCATTCAACATCGTACAACACGCTCCTCATGGTGTATACATTAAGGCCATTTCCCCCCTTTTGGATCGCCAGGCATCTGGGCTGGTCCACCTTCTGATGTCAACGTCTTTGCAACATACGCCGATGGCCGCATTGTCGCGACCTGTAGCCGGAACTATGAAGAACACGTTAATTGTGACCCTCCCAGGAAGTGTGAAAGCAGTGAAAGAAAACATGACTGCCCTAATTTCAAATGGAGTCGTTCGCCACGCTATCGAGCTCATCAAGGGCGGCACAGGTCACAATGTTCATACGATCCTGTCATCGGGTACAGTAGCCAGCACATCAGCATCTCCTCCGGAAACAGATCTGCTCCACCAGCATCATCATCATCATCATCATCATGAACATCATGCTCCTCAACCGCGGACCGTTCTATCCCATGATCCCTCCGCCGCTGGTGAGTGCCACTGACTTGACCAAAAGTTGAACCGAGTGGTTGTTGATGCTTAGATCAGTGTCAACTCGTCATCGTGTTTCGCCGTACCCGTTGATTTCTCTAGAGCAGGCCCTCGACATCATTTCTCAAGAAGTCCAAGCCCTCCCTGTCTCCACGTGTCTGGTATGCACAAGTCGTTCCTTGCTATAACGTTCCTACGTTCAGCTTCACTAGGTGACACCGGAGCTCAGAGGTCATATCATTGCTGAGGCCATTTATGCTCAGAACGATGTCCCGTCCCGCCCAACAACCAATGTAGACGGGTATGCGCTGAAATGTCAGTCAAGCGTCAAACGACATCGGAAAATTGACATATTCTGCTATTTAGCTACCGATCCTCCTGGTATCTACAAGGTCTTGACCCCATCAACTCATCGGCTGAATGATCCTTTACCCATCGGTTCGATTTACCGCATCAATACAGGGGCCCCATTACCTGTCGGTGCGGATGCTGTAATCATGGTCGAAGACACCAACCTCGCGTCCACGGATCCGTCGGGGGAGGAAAATGAGGTGGAAACACGCGCCCAAGTTGTGCTCGGGGAGAATGTGAGGTCACCCGGTTCTGATCTCAAGAGAGGTGACCTCGTGCTTGACAAGGGTCAACGGATTCTGGCTTCTGGAGGTGAGATCGGTACGTTGGCATTTGCTGGTCGCAAGGAGGTACGCGGGCCGCTCTCCATTGTTTTCTTCTCAGCAAGAGGTTGATGCTGCTAAGGTGCAAGTCTATCGTAAGCCTGTGGTTGCTATACTAAGCACCGGGGATGAGCTAAGCGACATTCAATCCCCCGCACTCGATTCATCGCCATCCGATTCTTGGAATGGCATATGGGATACAAACCGGCCTTCTTTGCAGGCTGCTCTTCAGGGTCTTGGGTACAAGACCGTCGACCTCGGGATAGTCACTGATAGGTGGAGTGATTTGTTTTCGGAACGCCCGCCTTAAACTCATTTGAAGCAGCCTTGAGGCGCACATCTCGGCGATACGAATGGGTCTTGATTCCGCAGATGTCCTCCTAACTACTGGGGGAACTTCGATGGGAGCATCGGATCTACTCAAGCCAGTGATTGAGCGTCATTTTGAAGGGACAATTCATTTCGGGCGTATCACGATTAAGCCCGGAAAACCGACCACGTTTGCAACGATTCCCACGAAGGAAGGAAGGAGGAAACCCCTATTTGCCTTACCCGGTAATCCTGCCTCAGCCCTTGTCACATTCCATGTCTTCGTATTGCCAGCACTAAGGAAACTCGGAGGTTGGCCTAGCGATATGTATGGACTGCCTCGAGTAAGAGTTAAGGTGAGTCCCTACGCTGCCAATGGGTGTTTCAGACGCGTTACACTCGCCTTAGCTCCAGGATAGTATGAAGTTGGACACTCGGACCGAGTTTCATCGCGTCGTTATAAGGTCGAGTGATGATGGACTGCGAGCCTCAAGCACGGGCGGCCAGCGGTCTAGCAGGGTCGCGAGCTTGAGCGAGGCGAACGGACTTGTCATTCTGCCACAACGCAAGGAAGGTGGGCCCACATCACTCGACAGGGGCTCCCTAGCGGACGCCATTATCATTGGGGAGCTGTTAAATGCGTGAGCCAAAGACTCTTGGTGGTCACTATTCGCAGTGGGCTTTAGGCTAGAGCGCGGGCCCTTTCTCATGTTATATTGCTGAGCAAATGTCTATGGTGATTGACCTTCATTGTGACGAAACATGTATCGCACTGGAATGCTACCGAAAGTCGAGAAACATGTTACCTCATAGATGTCGACAGAATCACGGAAGAAGGGGGCTTCAGCATAATATGGGGGAGGCCCTTGTGAGAAGTGGCGGTCTCTATACGTATGCACTGCCTGATGTAGAAACCCAGGAAAGGATACATGCACCACCAGCATTCCGTGAATACCAAAAACCAAGCCTGAAGTGGAATGAATGAGAAATCAGCTCAGGATAAAGATATCTGGATAATACATGATCACAATCTATAATTGCTTGTGAGATGGGGATTTCATGTCTTCATCATCACTTTCTCCGAGTTCAAATATTGGTGGTTCGAGAGGCTCCACCGCGCGTTCTTTACCCTTGCGTGATCTGGGCGATGCCGAATCATCATCATCCGCATCTCTTCTCCCATTCATAGCCACTGAAGAATTTAACGGTATGCTTTCTTCTTCGTCTTGTTTAGTGGGAAGTTGGACACGACGGCGCCTGACACGGCACCAAAGGAAGGTTCCGATTGCCACAAGGATTAGGACCAAGACCAGGGCTGCAGAACCTGCGTTATAGTACGCTGCGCACAAAGGAAGTCTTAGACATCTATGGAATCCCATGGAATAAGATGCACATACCCTCCCACATGGCTTTGTCTTGTTCTGGTGTTTTCCCCGAAACTGCAGGTGTCTTGGAAGCGACAGCGTCTTCAATGAAGGCAGGCTTTGCACTTGTACCAATGCTGCTGGGTATTCTGGCGGTTCCGTCCACAATCGCGGAGAAGTTGACGCCCATAAATCGGAGTATCATGTCGTGGGCGACATGGGGTACATCAAATGGTGCCATATGCGAGGCATTGAAGATCTTGGTGGATATAGTAGCGAAGGTCAGCTTTGCACATAGTTCTGAAGCGCTGCAGCCTTGCATACCTTAGCGTAAGTCAGGTTCCTTGAAGAAACCCAAGTCCCCGCTGGTGCACCCGCCACGCTCCAGGGCTGAGTTCGAACCGTCTACGGGTGTGAGAGCCAGATCAGGATGGTTAGCACAAGAAAAGGATCAAGGCTAACCCCGAGCCCGATACCCCCATTCCATTCCATGGCTTGTATCATAGCCTCCAAGCCAACATAATTGCATATGAGGTCTTGGTCCCCGGCGAAGATCAGAACTGGTATCCGCTCAAGAACCTTGGGGAGGACAGTGATGGAAGAATTATTTTCGCGCCTGTTGAAAGCCGAGTGGATAGCTCCTCGACATTCGACCCAAGCTTCAGAATGGGCCTCGGCATGCAGGGCACGTACAACCTCAGGGCGCTGCGTGTATGTAAGCGTCAACGGATGACAGTCAGATAGATGATGGCACGGACATCTAAGTATGTGGTAATTGGTTTGATATCGGGGGGCCAGTTCATTCCGCACGCAGGCTTCGTGTCGTCGTAGCGAATGTCGTATATGTTAATGCACATGTCTTGGCCATTTATGCTATGGGAAAGAGATGAATGACCACAAACGGGGTTATGTCAAGACCTACTTTTTATCATGGCCTCTGGCCACGTCTAATATGAGGTGTTCGCATCGCCCTACACTGGCGGGCTCGATATCGGTGTATTTGGTGTACTCTGAGATACAAGCTTCGGTTTCTTTCTTGGCATACTTCCAGTCCTATGTATTAACGTTAGTCACTGAGGGTGTAGTCGTTGAATTGTAGATTACCTCGGTATCCTCTTTTAACAGGCCCATCTTTACAGCATAGTCTAGATACGCTGGGTACTGCCTGCGGCCATCAATCCATCCATTGCCAATGGCAACTCCCACCAGCCGCGTTCCCATGGAAGAGTTCAATATAGCATCAGCTGGGCGTAAAGGAGTGAAAAGATGCTACGGAAGATTTGCACAAGGGATGTCCGCACCAAAAAACGGTATATACTGTCCAGCAAAACTTTCGCCGCCGAGGTATGTCTATGATGATGGTTGTGTATATGAGAAGGCTAAACGAGGAAATCGGACGTATACTCACGTCCATGAGTTTATATTCTGGGAAGACCTTGTAGAAGTTGCGCAAGAAGACTAGAAGCTGTGTCGACGCCTAACTTTGCACGTTAATTTATTGATGCAGTTGGCGGAGGGCAGGAAGGCCTACTTCGTCCATGCCGTTCACGAACTTGTCAGTGCTAGTATAGGAAAACCCTGTACCAGCAGGTTGGTCAACTAGAGGGTGATCAGCTACGTTCCAGTTAGCAGCACTAAGCACCGACTATAGACCATGGTGGTATATTCTTCCCAGCCACCGTCCACCACTTTGAATCCACCTTTACCATCCATCCTCCAAGGGCCCACCTCCATCATTAATCCATCAAAAGAGGAGCAGCCAGGGCCTCCCTGAAGTGACATTGTTATTGGGTTGAAAGGAGGATGTTTCGTAGGGACTTACATTAAACCAGAACATCACTCTTTCCTTGTCTGCAGACCTCCGATTCTTTACCAACACGAAGAACAAATGCGGAGTAACATCTGTACTCGATGCTTGTGTTATATTGGGATCAGATGAAAGATGACCAGCGTATATGCGAAGAGGGTGGACCGTATCTTGGTGGAGGTCGGGCAAGGATGGAACATAGAATGAAGCCGCTGAGGGAACTAGGCTGCCATCAGCATCTGTTCACTTACGCAGAGTATATCCATACCAACGTCCTCCGCAGCGTTTACAAAATTACCAAGGAAGATCGATACTACGACACAGGTGACCCATAGAAATTTCCTGCAAAGGTGCCTTTGCATACTAATGAATCGTGAGACGGCCAGGAATCACGAAGTGACAAATGAGCACAGACACCGAGAACAATGGAGACGACGTGGACACCTCAAGATTGTATAGGTTTGCAATCTGAGGTAGAGCGGAAGGTTGAGAAGGAAGGAGGAGGCGATGACGGAGTTGTTGGCGACGGGTGAGACGAGTGCGAGTGATGCGAGTGACACGTTGGCGCGCTATCACCCAGTTCAGGTCTCACATGCTACAGGTACAGTTCAACAATTGTTTATCAACCACACGTCCCACTCTAGCTTTCTTTTCACGACCTTCACCACCACCATGAAGTTTTCCAGTCTCTGCCTCGCCTTGGGGCTCATTGTATCTTCTGCAAAGGCAGACTATTTCTCGGCTGGTTGGAGTCCTGGCCAGCCTGCACCAACCAACGACGATACCCCGCTCCCAACCTATACCCCGACAAAAGATACGCCAGCTCAGAAACCACAGGGAGGACTACTCGAACGAGTTTTGAACTCAGGACCCTTATCGTCATTATTTGAGCGTGCTGGAGTCAATATCTCGGAAAGACTCCAGGATGCCCAAAGCAAAAGCGCGTTCTGGGATGAACGCATCCCTCTGATCACGGATTCAAATTACGGAGAAATGATAATCAACGAAACATTAACTGAGGAAGAAGAAGAGAAGCGAGTATGGTTCCTCATTGTGTTAGTATTTGTCTCCTTCACACAGACACCCGTCTTAATGATTCTATTTAGCTCAGTCACGGCTTCGAAACAAGATGGAATATCTAAAATTGTAGACGACATCTTCGATTCTGCTTTCAACGAAACCCAAGCCAGCGGAGAGCTTCAACACGTTCGCTGGGGTCGTATTGATTACCTCAATGTGACAGCCATTACGACTCGGTGGGCGGTATGGCAGTAAGTACCTCACCCCCAATCATGCTTTACCCTTTTATGAATTTGTCCCCGTAGTGCACCCCTTCTCGTCGTATTGCGTCGTCGAGGACAGGAACTCCGCTTCTATAGACCCTTCCAACTCAATCTCAAGGCAGAGGCCATGATCGAGTTCCTTAAACAGGACGGCTGGCTGGCTACTTTACCGTGGTCTTCAGCATATGCGCCCGGGGGCAGTAGGCATGTAGCTTCCCCTTGACTATTAAATTTGTGGTTAACCCCCAGGATCTAGGGAATACCTCATGGAATACCTTGCTATCGTCCTGACCAAGACATACAATTTCCTGATCATCTTTCCTAACTGGATGCTTCTCCTTATTTCTGGAGGGCTGGCTTCGTTCCTCATCAAGCTTCTCCATAGGAACCCAGCTCCCCCAACCCCCACACCCAGCAAACCTGATGCCATTAGGAAGCCAAACGAGGCATCCATAATTTCTCCCACGTCCAGCTCAACCTCGCAGGCTTCTCAAGGCAACAAGCACTCAGGCATCAAGCAACGTAAAGGTGGAAAGAAATAATTCCGGCAAACCTCAAGGGTTGAAGGTTGACCATTCGGACATGCTATTAATATACAAGATCTCCGAGCTGCATCTACTCAGACATATCTATAGATTAGCTACTCAACTCTGCCAATTTCTTTGTATTCCAGCTTCCACGATCGGTCTTTTTAAAACCGCAACCCTTTCGAATCAAAACTTCGCCTATCGCCTCAAATCTGACTTCTGTCTGGAGCACCCTTTCTACGTATATCTTCCAGGTTTGTATTTCGGTGGGAAGTTGTTATCAAACTCCTCCTGTGTCTTCACATGTGGTTATTTCACTGGCATGTGCCGAGAGTTAACTTGAAAGCTCTCATCGGCGACGGTTTCATTGAGGGTCGATCAATGTAAGCCAATCTTCCTCGAATAATCCGAGCTCACAACAGCCTTCCCCTTGGCATAAAAGGACGAGCCCCCTCCATGAGTTGCTCAAAGCCTCACTTCTCCTTCTCAGACCACTGTGACACTTCACAGACTTCGTCTCATCGCCCACGATGGCCTACGCTTCTCCTCTGTTATTGCTCACTCAGACCATCGTCATCTACGCAACTTCCTGGGCACTATGGCGCTTCGTCCGGGCTTTCTTTATTAGATCGCCGTTTCACGACCTGCCTGGACCACCTCGGGACTCCCTCATAACTGGTTCGAGACTTCCTCCCCAAGCCTCTTTCTAGATCCCTCATAGATTCTCCCACCCATAGGCAACCTGTCTCAAGTCTATAGCCCGGAAGGCATACCATGGCACTTTGAAATGTCGAAGAAATACGGTCGCATCTTCCGTATTCATGGCTTGTTCGGAGTAAGACCGGTTCCCTCCCCCAGATTAAATCTAACACACCACCCAGGCTGAGCAACTATACGTCACTGACCCAAGGGCCCTTCACCACATCACCGTCAAAGTTCGTAGTTAACATTCATCATCCCAATTTGTTTGTGAGATTAATCCTGTTCATGTCCTCCAGGACCAACACGCTTACGAGGAAACCTCGATGTTTACGGAGTAAGCACCCTCTCCCGGCAGCTCATCCCATGAGTTACTGATCATTCCATTCTAGGAGTAACAGGCTCATCTTCGGAGATGGCCTCCTTTCTACTGGAGGTAAGCTACGTTGGACAGCGCGTGCGCCGGACATTAACAGAAAGCCCAGGTGTCGAACACAAAAGACAGCGCAAGCTTTTGAACCCCGCCTTCTCTCCTTCTCATTTGCGGCATCTTGTTCCCATGTTCTATAGCATCACCCACCAGGTATCTCAGCTTTGACATCACTCACTGGCTGTTCTAATTTACCCGTGGCGTAGCTTCGGGACGCCATGGATAATGTCTTGAATGAGGGCCCACAGGAAATTGATATGCTAGATTGGATGTCCCGAACGGCCTTGGAATACATCGGCCAAGGCGGTCTGGGCTACTCCTTTGATAGCTTCAATCAGAGAAGTATCGATCAATACACCGCAGCCATTAAGGATTTATTGTAAGTTATGTGGTTAAAACTAGCGATCCCACGCTTAACTCCACCCATCATCTCAGCCCAGCTACATTCCAATTCGCTGTCATTCGTCAATACCTCCCTTACCTTGTCAAAATCGGTACCCCAGCCATCCGTCGTTACTTATTAGAATTGATTCCAAGCGATGCACTTCAACGAGTCAAAGTCATTGTGGATACTATGCACAATACAGCCGTGCAGATATTCGAACGGAAAAAGCAAGCGTTAGTCATGGGCGATTCCTTGGAGACCGGCGAAGGCAAAGACCTTATGAGCGTATTGCGTTAGTATTTTACTTCCTTTGGTAATATTGCCTTGATTGCATGGCTGACTTCGCCAATTGGCTAGTTAAAGCTAACGCCGCAGCGGACGAACGGGATCGCCTGCCGGAAAGCGAACTGTTAGCTCAGATGAAGTAAGTTCAACGGTTGACTCCGGATTTGTGTTCCTGATGATCACAACAATTCATTTAGCACTTTGATCTTTGCGGCCAATGATACTACTTCGACTTCGTTGACCCGAATGCTACACCTCCTTGCCCTACATCCTAAAGAACAAGAGCGTCTACGTGAAGAAGTGATAACTGCCCGTGCTGAGCGCAATGGTGCTGATTTTACCTACGACGAAGTCAACAGCTTGCCGTATCTAGACGCCATTGTCCGCGAATCCTTGAGGCTGTACGTCTCCTTCATTAAAAGGTTGTCATCTTGCTCACATCGCGTGTAACAGTTACGCACCGTTCACATTCATATCTCGCACGTGTGTACCTTTTCTTTGCCTATAGGGTGAAAGATTGATTAAAAGTCATCAGCGTACGCAAAGAGATGATCCTTCCTTTTTCAACGCCAGTCCCCGTACAGGACCCCACTCCGAATGGGCCTACGCATATCACATCTGTCCATGTCAAGCCCAACACGAATATCATCCTTGGCCTTGGGGCCGCGAACCGCGACTCTGAGATCTGGGGAGATGATGCGGACGAATGGTTGCCCGAGCGCTGGCTGAACAAGTCCCCCGACTTGGTCGCGAAAGAGAGACTTCCAGGCATCTATTCTGGAATGTACGTACCAAGGCGCTACGGGTTGAACTCAAGCTGACTGGCCTTACTAGAATGACCTTTATGGGTGGCGAACGTGCCTGCATGTAAGTCCTAACACCATACAATTTGACGTTGCTCCTCATCGTAGTTCCACTTAGTGGGGCCAAATTCTCAATCATTGAAATTAGTGAGTAACTTGGCCATCCGTCGTGCCTTGCTGTGCTGACATGTCCATCCTCAGAAATCGTCCTAAGCATGCTCCTCGAGAAGTATAGGTTCGAGCCTGCCTCCGACGAGATCGTTTGGCGAAACAGCAGCATGGCAACTCCCACAACCAAAAGGAGGTTACACAGCACCCCCCATCTTCCCCTCAAAGTTTCGCCTCTCTAGGCCATAGATTGACCTTCACACATCATCTGCATTGCATCATTTTCACGAAGTCATAACGAAGCACACATATCGCTTAGCGGACATACCATCATAGTCATCATCATCATCCTTGATAGAGTTTCTACATAGATCTTGAAATTAGATTCTGTATTTAACATTTAAACTTTTTGTGCATAGACTGAGATTAGCGAGAGCGAAATCACACCGTCGTTAGTGCGGGCCTAACCAAGTTACAGGATCCTGGCCACCATTCACGGTAAAAGCGAGTAATGGAGATGTCATTCTATGGACTGATAAGAAATCAGTTTACTCGGGTAGATAGATCCGGTCAGTTATATGACAAGCTCTTCAAGACGATAGAGGCCGACTGCCACCCCTGTCTGTTCGTGTGCGTGCTTGCGTTTCCGCATCCACTCCGTCTGGGACACTGCTTTGCCTTTGCCGTCCTTGGTCTCTTGAGTGGCTTTGGCGAAAGCCTCCAAAGGTCCACGTAATGCACCAAGGTCGTCTATGAAAGTCATTTGTAGCTCGATATCGGACATGATGTTTTGCAATATGGGATGTGATGGTTGATGTTGTAACAGGCTGATGAATGTAGCGTCTATCAAAACCTGTAGAAAGCCGAGGATCTAAGGAGCACATGAGTTAATGGTATGTAGTTTGCGTATCGATACGATGAAAATCACCTTGTCCAATGGTGGCAGTCCTAATGCATCGACCAGGTGTTCGGAAAGACCCAAAGTTGCATTGCTCTGGTTCCAGCGCCTCAGCCAACTCTCTATGACCTTTAACACAGAGCAAATATCCTCTTCGTTTGTGAAATTCTCTCGCAATGACAACCTAAGCGTAGTGGCAGTCATTGGATACTGTATGAAGGCTGCAAGGAAGGCTGGGAGGGGAGGACAATTTTGGAGGGAGTCGACCTGCATCGCTTCGGCATCGGGAGCAGGCTCTTGAGATTGTGAGACAACATTTCCGAGACAGACTGTGAGCTCAGCCTCAGACAAGTCGGTCACTGTTCTGAGCGCCATATCTATCGACGCCTTTTACGGCATGTAAGAATAAATGTGAAACTATGAAAGGGCTGGAACCTACCCAATCAGCCTTAAGGCGTAGATGACCCAGGAGTCCACCCTCAAGCATATTCGTACTGATGGCTTCCTGCTCTAAAAGATACTTGATCACTTCAGAGGAATACAGTGAGTTGGCCGCTTTCGACGTTTGGAAGATTACAGAAAGCAAATCTTTAACGAAGTCATACGGAAGGAAGACCTTAGGAAGGTTAGCACTAAGGTACATGGTGGGGAAGGGCACTCGCACCTCGCTGTTAGTGGAATCATTGGATGATGCCGCCTGCTTGTTTTTCCACTCGAAGAAGGCGTCGCTAGCAGCGTTAGGTCGACCTTGCTCGATCGCAACTCGCATCAAGGCAAGAAGGCGGGCCTTTTCCGTGTTGCTCTCCACAGTAGGGAGTTGGGCCGGCCGTAGCCAGCGAGCGCTGGATACTGTGTGCCCCAGAGCACTCGCGATCGTTGACGTTGGCGGGACGGCAAAAGGTATAGCGAATATACTAGAGCGTAAACTCGAAGCACCATTGAGCGATTTGCGCCTGGAATGGGTGAGCGGGCAAAGCGTAAGGAGGATGTGGTTTTTGGCGAGGCTGAGACCAAGGCGAATGGTGACATCCTTAGACTGAGACAGCGTGGAGGGGATAGGGAGCGTATGCGAAGCGAGTAGGATAGAGTATTGTAGGTCCCATAAGAGGAGAACGATCTCGCGAGGTGAAGTGGTAATGCCGGCGACAAGAGCATAAGATGACCCAAGGGAGAGCAGGGAGACTTCTGGGCGTGAAATCGCACTGGCAACGAAACTGAGGGAGGCAAGCGGGAGTGGTTGCGCCAAAGAATAAGAGTTTATCGATATATCGCCGGTGAGTTCGAGTTGATATGAATACCAAAAACCATCCTGATCTAGAACTTGTTAATGTTGGGTCGTGTAGGGATCATGAAGGACCTACATAGAAGGGTTAGAACTCCTGAGGGGCTCAAGGATGCATCGAGGAGGCCCTTGACGATTCAATGAGCGAGATATATCCGAAGCAGGATGGATTCCCTACCTCCTTCTCCAGAGGCATCGTGTGGGTCCCGACTTCGGTGATACTTGAATCATTACAAGCGAGCACGCTGAGCTGAATTTGATCCGACAAGACAGATAGTGATGCTACTATGGCTCCATTCGAAGGCGAGGAGTGTGCGTTCAAAAAGGTGCAGACTCTTCGGGGGTGAATGAAAGTTTTGAAGACATCAGAGCCACCACCAAGAGGTGCTTCTCTCGAAATTGTCTTGCCACCTTTACTGACAACCGATATGGCGCCCTTCGGAGACAGCGCGAGGGCCGAGCCATCTATCTCATCCGCAGTATATAGTTGGCAAACCGGGTGTGTTATCTTTGGTGTTGGTTCTGATCGAAATCGCATCAACTCAAAGAATGTCGTGACGTACAATGAGTTCCTGCTTTTGACGCGAACCACCAGCAGAACTAGCCATATCTTCTTCCCACAGCCAGATAGTACTTTCGCGACGATCCGAAGGGATATCTGTCGAAGCCTGTATTGCGGCATAAGTTGTACAGACACTCCTCGAGTCCTGGGACGCGACCCGCGAAACGGCGGGACATGAAAACGTGGTCGACGGTCCCAAGGTATGCGATGCGACGGGATTCAGATTAGCTAGCTGAGTCCCATGAGCCGGCAAATCATTCATTTGAGATGGGCTGATACATACATCCACTATATGTACACCGTCTCCCTGGGCCGTCACAGTAACTAAACCATCGTTGGTAGACCACTCCGAATGTGACGCGTACACGCTTGAAGTCGAGCCTTCAGTTTCTTTAGCGGAGCCAATTTGTTGATGAACGGCGTAGCTTGAGAGAAGAAATGGCTCGCCTATTGAAGAGCCCATCGTCGAGAGTAACAGAGGTCGAAATTTTGGCTTACAGGCCTCTGATTGGCTGGTGCATACCTTCCTATCCAAGCAAGCGTCTTCCCGTATCAGTATTCTCGCTCAGGGGGGTTTCACGTTTCACTGAATGCGCAGGTTCAATGTACCATGTGTGTCTTCTGTTCTTTGCCTACCTAGAACTGCACATGGAAGGCCAGAGAAAGTGTTTTATCACTTCCCAAAAAGCGTATGGAAATAGCCACCATCACTCCTGTAGATGCGTAATTACGTTAATCCCTCAATGCATCTGGTATTCTGGGGCTCAAGAACTCATATCTTAGCTCCTTGCGCATAGCCTTATGTCTAATATAGGCTATTATTCTACCGAGGTCCAGTGGATAAGCACCGTTGTATATTGACAGGTCATCAAGAACGTTCCTCCTCATCTGCTATGTGGCACGATCGACAATTAAAGATGTCGAAGTAGTGAGAAAGAGCTCTTTTGATACAACCAATGATCATACATCCTCCGATTATCTTGGCCGTGGGTCAGTGTGAAAGTAGGTCTATTATGTGAGGTAGACCCTGTGCTATTGACAGATAGTCGGCGTTCGCTACAGCATACGACCATAGACTATGGTCAAACAACCCCAATTTCGTTATACCTACCTTCTACCGCACCCTGTCGCAAGGAGTTATCAATTAGAAATAATAGCTGCTTAAGGGTAGATTTGGAGTTGGAGCGATTCAGATCAGGGATCCTCACTGTCGAGTTGTTGCCAGCAAACTGCTCTCTCTTTCTGGTTCTCGCGCCATTCTCGAGGATTCGATTGCCCAAGTCAGGTAATATCGATGGCGATTGCGTGGAGAGTTTGTGTCTTTGCGGCTATAAGCTCCTTGGGGCGATTGAATCTACTGTCTGACATTCAAAGCTTCTGGCAGCCACTGCATTGGGTGTCCTGACAAAAGCCTCCGCTGCGTGATATTAAGTCCGTACTTTCTCTGTCCAGATGAAATATCCTCCGAGGCGGGGTTATAAAGTAGGCACAGATATCGTGAACGAACCTTCGCAATGGCATCAGAAAGGAGTCAGGATGCGTCTAGAAAGTTTCGCATGCTATGGGGTGCCAGCATGGCATCGAGCTTGTGGGAACGAGGGGCAATTTGCGATCCTGAAGCTGGAAACCAAAACCGAGGGCATTATGGAAGCCACAACATTTGAGCCGACTAAAATAAGCTATTTGATCATCAAGCATCTATAAGATTGAGAGATAGGTATACAGGAATGGGTGTCAGGACGTGTGGAGCGTGGGCAGCCGCATTTAGTAGTTGTACCACCATATGCGGACGGCGGCGGCGGAGCTACAGCTTCGTTGTGAGGGAGGAAAACTGTGCTGGGGGGTCAGCCCTTGTCATGATGAAGGGCTGCTTCATAAACAAACATCAAAATGCCCCATCTGGGTTGATCAAAACGCCAGGACACGCCTCGTGGATGAGGTTGATATATTGTACTAACTCTCTTTCACGCTTGAACGATGCTAAAAACCTATCCGACAGGTTGACATCGTGTAAGGCGGGGAAGTAAGACAGCCACCGTGGCAAGTGGTCAACAGCCTCCTTCCGAAATTCGCTGATGGCGATTGACACAATGCAATGTAGGGCTTGCCCGGCATCGGTAGCAGCAGGCTTGGTTGTAAGACAGCGGATCAATTCGTCTGAGGAGGGGATGGAGTGCGGGTCAAAGCCAACGTGTATCTCGCTTGGCCGACCAGACAGCGAGCGGAATATTTCTGTGAAGGGATCGACCGTCGACGCGATATCAACGTGCGGTCCCTCGTAAACCATCGACGGAACGATAGAGACGTCAGTCAAGTGAGGGAAAGCTTCGGGGGTAGCGAGAAGGCGAGCTAGATAGGCTGGCGTAGATGATATCCAAGATAATGACGGGAGAACATGCGACATGATCGGTGGGGCATCGAAGGGCAAGATGACAGACTTAAGAATAGCGAAAGAAAGGGTGGGATGTCTACAAAGGAAGGCCTCAAGGTCTACCGCGAAAATACCAGTGCTGCAGCTGATCTCGATATACTTCAGCACCGGTAAATGGACGAATGGTAGCACCGACGCCCAGACTTCAGATGAAAGGTCCACCGTCAGAGACAAGTGGTCGATCGAGCTGGCATTGAAAGTCAAAAGACTCCACTTGGATGTTGGCGCCGAGGTGAGATGCTGGATCCGCATCTCTTCTAAATAAGAGATAGAGGAGCTAGTTTCTGGGGGCTCGAAACACATGCGAAGGAGGGTCTCGTACGGCGTACGGGACTCGAGGCGAAGGCCAGATTTGATCCTAGCCGACAGTCGTTCAACGCGTGTACGCCGTCTGACGAATCTACGCCGCTCGAGATCCCACCAGGGAATATCAGAAGGCGGACAAGTAAAAACACCACCCAGTTTGTTCCCGGTCAAGACAATGACGTTTTCGCGGCGTTTCGTGGAAACGTGCATGATTCTGCGCAAGCTACCAATCAAGTCTTTTGTCGTGAAGAAAGCGATGGGATCGTTATCCGCAACCTCGAACAGATCCTGTTGGAAGTTAAGGGATATTTCGCATGCGATACGACATCTCTTCAGGAGTCCCTCGAGTTCCCACATGTCTTCCATGACATCCCACTCACGAAAAGCACATGCCAACGAATGGATGGTATCAATGAAGAATGCACGTCGAAGTCCGGATAAGCTTTCGGAAGATCCCAGCACGAAGTCCCCAACTGCGACATCATTCGCAGGGATGCCCTTGCGCTCGAAATAAAGGCGCAGCGCCACTTCGTTGAAGCGGCGGGACAAGCCCGAGACGCAGATGAGCTGGCTATCGTCCAACCATCTCAGCATCTCGGCTAATATCTCGTTGGGAAGGTCAAGGAGTTTGCGGAAGAAAGCCTTGTTCTCCGCGGAAGACGCCGAATGGGATCGATGGATACGATTCTGAGCCTTTGATGCCCATCGCTTGCATTTGATGTACGTCCTGGACATATAGGAAGGCTTGGTATCCAAGCGCATTATCAAGCAGCAAGAGAAGATACGAGGCTCGGGGGACAAGGCGCGGTTAAATCGAGTGGCAAGCTGATAATGAAAGCTAAAAACCCGCTTCCCATAGTCTTTGCCTGCGGATTAAAAGGGTCTATAGAGTTTCCCACGATCATCCACAGAGGTCCCTCGGACCGTCTCAGCATGAGTATGTGACATCACCAGGCTCCTGGGTCAACCCGACTCTCCTTCCTCACCGTCATGCAACCGACCAGCCGTCTCACAGTCAAAAATCTACGTTCATCGGGCCGTTTACTCTGCAAACTTCCTCTACGGGCACCTTTCCATCATGGTGCACTCCTACGAAGCAGTACATTTACCAATATTCTGGCCGACGACTCCCCCCCTCCGGTTCAGGTTGACTCCATAACGGAGGATGCAGTTCGTCTTCAAGATGGTTTGGTCTTGCCTTCGGCGTGTATCTTTCTTGAAGGAAAGGTGTTTTTGTGGGATGCACCTTCACAATTGTGGGATGGGTGGTCTACGAGCCATTTCGATATCTTTGAGGTCATCAGGCCACGTCCAGGTGAGTAGCCGTTTTGCATATGGAAAAATATGGCTTAATCGTAGCCTACCCAGAAATGCTGATTCTGGGAACGGGAAAGACGCTCGCCCTGCCCCCACCCTTCTTACGTTCACACCTGAACCAACTTGGAATTCAACTAGAAACTATGGACACTGTCAGTCTCTCTTCCTGCGCGACATGGACGTGTATCATCTCATGCTTCGGCCTACAGCGCAATGCTTGTTCCACCTACAACCTGTTGAGCGAGGAAGGGAGACGTGTCGCAGCCGCGTTACTACCGCTTACCCAGCGACCTTGGTCCAGGATACAGAATCCTACGAAGCCCAAGTGAACTAATCAAAACATGTACGCGACGACAACTCGTAGTAGAGAGCACCTATTACTCTGGCGCTGCTTTTCGCTTTCCCTTGCTTACTGAAGACGATGGTATATCAAGCATCATCGACTCTTGAGACTCATGCCATTCTACAACATCTTCATCCTCGTCGCCTTCGAAGCTCGGTCTTGTGTAGGCAATGGGTTTCGGTTCCCCTGGGGATCGAATGTAAGGGATGGAACGTAATTTACGCGCCCCACCCGAGCTGACAGTAAAGTAAGTAAATGAAGGATGGGACTCACCGGTCTCTGGATCCTTGAACTTGATGTACAAGTGTTCCCAGTTATTGATACCTGCCTGCTTCACTGCTAACGATGGGTCGATGATCTCGTACGCCCCAGTTGGTCGCCCTTTGTCCTTGAATGGTTTGCAGAGGTCAAAGTCATCTTCTGAGGAAATCTTGGGAGTGTCCGTCGCCTCGTTCACATCGGCTGTGAGGGCAGATAGAACCTCAGACTTTACGGATGCAATTGTCGAGGCAGGGGAAGCTGTAACGAAGATGGTGGTCTTGTGGGTTTTGATTAAGAGTTGGTAGACTTTCGGGGGTGCCCTTGATATCTGCTAGGAGGCGTCAGAGCCCTTATATGATTTCTAGACACTGAATCACTCGCGATCATGATGAGAGACGCGTCGACCGAGTGGCAATTGACCAAGCCTGACTCGGAGACGTGCCAACTGATACACCACAACTACATAGGGGCTATTCGAATTCCGCGCCCGAAACTCCCACAACCATCTTCCGTACTGAGGTCGTTGAACCGACTACTAAGAGGACTGCTATTATTCTCGACCTCTGCAATGAGCTCCTTCCAGAAGGGCACCGTCCCGCTAGCACCATACAAGGACCCCACACCGCTCCCGGACGATGTGCCCAAAGTGCAGGAGCTCGGGGCCACTAGCGCGCCGTTGAAGAGTGCCGCGTTCTTCATCGGTGCCTACTGCAAGGAATACAATGGTGCGTAGCGGTGATGTTTGGATACTTGGTGCGGCAGTAACTTATATGTCCTTACTCTCTGACATGCTATTATAGAGGACTTCATGCTCTGCAAAGCAGAGAACCGTACTGACCCAGCTCACTGTCTGAAGGAGGGTCGACGTGTGACGAGATGTGCGACTGACCTGTAAGTTCAGCTCGGATGGTTTCTACTAGTGCCATGATAACCTGTAAACAATCAAGGATAAATAAAATGCGGGAAAACTGCCTAGAGTCATTTGAGGCGCACTGGAAATGTCTGGAGAACACTAATCAGGTGCGTCGCTTCTGTGAACCTCGTTGTATTCGTACTGAGTTCGGCCAGGAATATTACCGTTGCCGCAAGCCAGAGCGCACATTGAATGCTTGCATGTTCGAGAAACTCGTACGTCGCCCCTCATACTAATGAATCAGGACGCCGTTCACATACCATCATTTCAGGGCCTCACTAAAACCATCCCGGGTTCACCACCAGGCCAGCAGCCTATTCACGAAGTAGAGAAGCCTATATTCAAAAACATCCAGAAGTAGATTCCGGCCACTCTGCTTGTCAATATTGGAGACGTAGGGACGTCGTAGATTGTAGAATATAGTTTCAACCCATTCTCCCTTCGTATTCATTCATATAATTTCCGGTCGTCATCATACACCTGAAGAAATTTGCGAGGGATCCTGAGGTCCAAACATTCATGGTCGTTACTAACGCCGACCTTGGGGCGCGCTTGTAAGCGCTTTGGCCTAGCCTGAGCCGTCGTGTCGATATCAATGCTTGCTCACAGTCAACATCAATGGCAACAGTAATCCTGCTAATCTAACCAACGCGCTGTTCTTCACGAGCCATGACTTTCTTCCGGTTCCCATCATGTTTCCGGCGACATGCTGGACTACGTCGTTGTTTCACGACGACTTCCCCCTCTAAAGCGCCGAGCCCGAACCACTCTATCTACATATCCAATGCGACTAATCCATACTTTAACCTTACTTTGGAAGACTGGTGCGTTTCGTACTAGTTTTTCCCCGCGAACGTACCAAAACTACTTCCGTCTCAGGTTATTTCGACATAAAAATCCGGAAGAGCCACTATTACTAGTCTATCGAGACGACCCATGCGTTGTTATAGGCCGGAATCAGAATCCATGGAAGGAAGTTAACATGTCCGCGTCACGAGCGAGGAACATACCCTTCATACGACGGAGAAGTGGTGGTGGGACTGTCTACCATGTAAGTCCTACTTCCTCCTTATACCTCACCCATTCGCCGTTATTTTTGACCGAAGTAACCATTCGTTAGGATCTTGGAAACACTAATTTCTCCATCCATCTCCCTCGAAAGTCTTTTGACCGACACGAAACTTCGAAGGTAGTCTTAAGAGCAGTCCGTTCGTTAGGCATAGATGCACGCGTGAACGACCGCAACGACGTCTGCGTAGGGAATGAAAAGATAAGATATATCTTTGCCTTGACTTGGAATGCTCTCGTGTCTGATCAATTCTTGCCCTCTACGTTTCCGGATCAGCCTACAAGATCGTAAATACCAGGGCATATCACCACGGAACCATGCTCATATCCACGCAACTAGATACTCTGGGGGATCTACTGCGGACCGACAAGGTATGACCTTTTGTCCTCCCCCAATAGTTTCGGGGTTCCAAGTGAAGGTTTAGGCTACAATGGTCACTCGAGGCGTGGCATCGGTACGTTCGCCAGTTTGCAACCTCCAGCAATACAAACCCGATGTTCGCCACGAAATGTTTACCCAAGCTGTAATAGACCAATTCCGCGGCGAGTACGGTGTGAGCGGTGAGGTATGTTGGTACAACCGGCCGGGACATATGCGGACGCCTCATTGTATTCGTAGGTGTGCTACGTTGAAGAAACGGAGGAGTTGAAACTGGTGGACTACATCACCAAAGGGATGGCCGAGCTACCCGTAAATGCATTCTGTTGAAAGAGCTTGCAACCCACTGATAGTGTTCAATTTAGAGCTGGGACTGGTTGTATGGGCAAACGCCCGAGTTCACCTACAAGGTTCAACAATCGTTTCGTTGGGGAACCTTAGTACGTTCGTTATCCTGCGCCTCGTTCGGTTATGGCGGACTGATGCGCCCCTACAGTCGGCTGAACTCCAGTCTCGCCATGGAGTTATTCAGTCATGTTCACTCCGGGTATCCGATTCAAGTTTGCCTGATAAACAGAGACAGCTAGTGGCTAAGCTGGGGCAACGATTAGAGGGCCAGCGATATGGGTTCGTCGACCCCGTATGGAGTAATGACTGGGATGGGCACACAGCGGAAGTAACAGCTTGGCTCAACACGGTTATGGAGAACTGACCACGTCGCCCCTTCGTCTGGTGGAAAATTGCAGTTGAGTCATCACCCAGGAAGCAGCCCAAGTTTAGAGTAGCCACATTCGCGACTTGTACAGTGCCACTGAGTAACATTGCATCTTTCGTGGGTGTACTGCGTGCGGAATAGTTTGCATGCAAGCAAATAATAAAGTGCACGCCACACAGAGTACACACCCAGGCATGCAAAGTCTCAGCGCCTCATCGAACCCGAGGATTGCAGTGCGATGGCAAGGCTCGACGATGATCGTGGTTTTAATGCCGAACCGAAACAGGTGGAGGCAGTAGTACTAAGTCGGGGGGCAGTTCGCCGATCAGGCTAGCGGGATCAAATTTGGGCAGTGCGCCTGATGTCATCTTCATTCGCGCCATTACTCATCCCAACTCGGCCAGCAATTTATACACTCTATTTCGAGGGAAGATATTAACGGTGCCCGTGAGGTACACCAAAGTGAGAATACCGGGTTACGGTACTCGCTCCGTCTCCCATACACTGGAGGTCTCGTAGCCTGGTGGCGGTGTGGGGTCGGACTGCATACGGGTGCGTAGAGTGACCACAGGTATGCGGAGCAACATGAGGTAGAATAGTCATGTGTTAGTCTCGTCAAATCTTGGAAAACATAACAAGCCTGAACCCACCGTTTGCCCTCGCCTGTGCCCAGTAAGTCGTTCGTCCCTCCTCAGCATCATTTCGTCCCACTTGTCAATATTGTATCGCCCCGGCTAAAGAAGTAATGTAATTTTGAGCCCATAGACATTTGTGTGGAAGCTTCAGACGTAACCTACCTTGCCAAGGTTCTGTGCTCTGGTAGACACGTTGAAGAGCGTTCCGGCTGCGCCGAACATTACGGTGACCAGTCCTATCAGCAATCAGGCGTCAGCGAGAGATTGTATTGTAGAATCGCCACATTGCGACGAACCGAACGGTAAGAGGGCTTCCCAAGGAACAGGCATCGTTGATTGAGGATTGTATGTGCAGCAGTGCAAGCGGCGGGACACAACGAGACGATGAAACCAATCGGACTCTGTGTTTGGCTATGTGTAATTGAGAAGCCGATAGGTTCTGACGAAGAAATCAGCTTATCTCCGTCACAGCCTTGAGGATTACTTCCTCACTTGAAACATGGTCGGCCAAATATTAAGATCAAGTGTTTCCATTTGCGCGGGTAGTTGGATGCGATGTAGAAAATGAGAAATACAAATGCAATCTATGGATGCCAATGATGGTGCTACTTTAACAATAATGAGTGGCATGTTTAAACTTTACAGCCTGAGGTAGAGAAATTGATCATCAGAGTGATATGCATACTTTTTTGATAGAAAAAAGGAAGAGGACAGAAAAAAAGTGAAGAAAATTCAAGAAAACCAGATTAGAGCGAGGGGTATCAGGAAATACATGAGTGTGTAACCTAGACACTGAGAGGGACAGGTGAAATGACAAATGGAATTAAGAGCTATAGCCGCTATCAAAGCGATTCCCATATTCCAAAAAAGGGTGATATTGTTGGTTGGCAGATGAAGGATGAACCATGGAGGTCGACGCTACGTTAGCGTAGCCGGAGGGATTCGTGTAGAACAGCGCGTCGTTCTCGTTAGGGGGGAGGGGGAAGGTGTAGTCATTGGTGGACGAGGGGCCATTTCGATTATGTCTCATGGGGGACGGCGTGGACAAATGATGAGCATCAGACATACGTGACATGTGTCTTGATTGATTAGGCGTCAATTGGTATGCAGGAAGGCCCGAGGCTCGGGTTTGGGGCACCCTGCGGATAGGCATGGTATTGTCGTGGAACGAGGAATACGCTGTGCGGGGACGTCCAGCATGTGTGGCTGAGGAGACGCTAGGCACGGTTTCCGAGGAAAACAACGCAGACGTCATATTATTGGGTGGATCGAGGGCAAGGCCATAGCCGGACACTGCAGGCGCGACTTCGGTGGGTTGACGGACAGGAGAGAACGTCCAGCCGTCGCTGGAAGCGGGAGACGGTGCTGATATGGGAGAAGCGAGTGGCTGGTGACTGTAGGTGGGCTGGGGCGTGCTATTGTACCCCGCGCCAGTATAATTGCAAAAAGGATCTATCGCTTGAGGGGACAGGAGCAGCATAGATTCTGCATTAGACTCAGGCGGCGTCTGGTCAGCCTGCCCGAAGGGGGTTGAAAATATGTCATAGGATACACTCGGATTATCTGCTAGGCCACTTGAGAGCCATGTCTGATCAGAAGCGGAGGCTTGGGGGGCGGGAGGGAAGACTGCTGAGTGATCAAGGGGTGATTGTCGATTACTGGCGGCGGGGGCGGTAAGATATGTGGCGTCAAACGTTAGAGAAGAAGGGGTATCGGTAAAAGTTGAGTATATTGGCGGGGAACAACTTGGGGCTCTGGTAACCTGGGTAGATGGCGAGGGGCAGACAGAAGGTGTCCTCGAATTCGAATTTGGGGAGCCAGCAGATGGAGATGCGTCACGTAGATCAAGCTCTGCTTCACGGCCTCCACTAGCGTGATCGACGCCGCTACGGAACCACCTCTGACCCCATACAATCTCGTGTTCCTGTTTCTGTGAACAACGGCGGATTAGATAGAGATACGAAGATGATGAGGGAGCACAACATACGCCACCGTGAATGTGACCCATTTTACGGGGGCGTTTCTTGTTGGCAGGAGGCTTCCTGGCACGGGGTTTGACTACCTTGGACTTTGTTGTGAGATTGTGCGTCGATTCCATTTGTTGTTGGATTCGGAGGTGGTGATCGGCATGACGCTTTGGATGATATTGTATATATACCTCGGAGGGGAATAATCGCGTGGATGGGTCGAGGCAGTAGTATAGCCTCATCGCACCGACTTGTCCTCCGATGTTGGGTAGACGATGCCATGAGATCGCGCCTCCGACATCAACTTAGCAGATCAAAGAAGGCACATAAACCTCCATGGTCGTCGCCACAATACGTTGTGCTCGTCCTCGTGGGGGGACAAACTGTAGGCCTGAAGCGTTCAGGTAATGAGTGGGTGCGCGCATCGCCGCGAAAGTAGAATTTAGTGTGGAATGAGATTACGAGCAGGGCTGTGTCAAAACTGGAATTGCCGATAGGGTGGGTAATTTCATTTGTTTGGCTTCAACATGTAGATGACGCAAACCAGAAATGGCGGTGCCGACCATTACGTATTCGTTAGGCGCTCTTTAGACGCCTCCTTGGGCAATGCCAACTGCAGTCCTTGAAACCTAGGACGACTCAACATACGCATGCTTGCCTCCAGCCACTTTCCGCATTCCTTTGTCAAATGTGCGCTCCTCGGTGCTTTGCGACCATGCATACTGGGCTTTTCCAACTTTTCATGATAGATGTCCACAACTGATAAGCGCCAAAGCAGCGGCGTCCATGCAACTTAGAGAAGACAAATTTCATCCCGGGATCCACGTTCCTAGCTGTACATAGATGCTTCCTGCGTAGTTTTGTGATCAAATTATCAAAACGCCACACTTCAATACTACCACTGTACCTCGCCTTACCTGCTCGTACCAGGCGTGTCCTAGTATCACAGCAACCATAATCAACTTCGTATACTTGACTTACACTCATAGGCTTGATGTCATTCATGCGTTCATGGAACACTTAACCCTCTAAGCCTCCTCGTCCACCCATAGCCATACAACCTCGTGCTCAACACGAGGAATCACAACACCTGACTCCCTCCGCTGCGTAGCGTGCTTACCCGCGTGCAAACCTCTATCTTGTCTTTCAGGGTCCATACTAATGAAACTTCCTTTTCATCGACAAAGGAAGGCGGGCTTGTGCCTCATGATCGTGATCGATTGCACGCGCAATCGTAACTGGGAAGTAAATGCAACTGTGTCAAAGCTGATTTAACCTAGGTGAGCCACAGCAAATGGACATATGCTTTTTCGAACAACGGTAAAATTTTCAGAGCACTCCGATTGATGATATGATTTCACAGAAGCTGCCATATCGCTGATGCGATGATGCCCCGCTCTACCGATGGTATTGAAATAAGCGGGGCGATGTCCCATGCAGAAGACTCAAGTTCAAGTCCGCAGTATTGATGCCTTCGTTTAGAGCCCCTCAGCGTCTTAGAAACCGGAGCTGCCGGTGGCACTAGCGTCCATTCAGGCTCTCCTTCGCATATACAGCCACTGATGAAACTTTCGGTCGATTGTGAGACCGATCCGTGGCATCTTGTTGGTAAGAGGGGACGCCGGCTGCTACTTACCGAGTTAGTCATATGAGCGTCTTAATGCCGTAGTGATAGATTACCATGAGTGGCGAGTAAATTTAGTGCTTAGAATAGCGAAGGTCAGCAGATGCTGCAAATTTCGGGGCGTAAGATAATAACCTCCATTGAAAGAAAGCGTTATAAGTGTGTCTAAAATAGAACCCGTGTGCTAATAATTGCGTATATAATGCAGATGTGTTCGAGTGGTGAAAACCAATGATGTTGACAGCGTAAAAAGCCGAGGTAAAATAAAATAAATGGACCAGCAGGCGTTGCCCGTATGATGGTGGAGTAGCTTCATCTATTCCTAACGGTCCGTTGAGATCTTGGCTGCGGTCCATCAGATTCTCCCGTTGGTTGCGTGGGGCGAATGGGCGGTGCAGCAGGTTGCTTGGAAGCTCGTGTCCCAACTGTTAATCTAGCCTTATCAAGCGTGCCCCGTGCCTTACTACCACTAGTTGAAGATGGCTTCAAAGCTTTCGTCGCTGCGCGTGTAGTGCGTGCTCCACTGACAGCGGACGGTTTCTTTGCAACGACCACTTTTCGCCTTTTCGCCTTGGTGGCTGGTGCTCCTACGGATATATCATCTGCAGGAGGACTATCTGAGTCATCGTCGCTCGCGACGGAGGTGCTCATGGAACGTATGATTTGTTGTTGCGATACGGCAATCATATGGGCTGATGCCTGTCGCTTTGGTCGGGCCCGAATCGTAGACCTGCCGTCAGGTACTTTCAAAGTGGCGTTGCCAACGCTGAATACCTCGTCTGCCGTATCACCAGAACCATGAGGACGAGCACGTTTGTAGTGAGCGATGGATGAGGAACCATCCTCTGAGTCCGAAGTTCGCAAGGAAGATGCATTGTCGATGGTATCGAGAGTCGTTGACCGAGTGTGGATGCTTGAAGAAGATGAAGACGCAGACGATGCTATTTGATCATCATCGTTATACACAGTGGATGCCCCTATAGTTCGGCGAGATCGAGGCGTCCGAAGCGACACGTTGAAGGCATCTTCAGGTTCGCTGTCCTCCAAGTCGCTTTCCGTCTCTTCGTCTGTATCCGGCGATACATGTACGCTGGAAGCGTCTCCGCTCGCCCGAAAGACATCGTCACCCACCGTCATATTATCGGCGAGATCGGGTTCTTCTGCAATAGAAGGTATTGGACTCTGCGAAATTTCATCGTCCACATGAGACTTCAGCGACACGGTAGTGACCAAGGGGGTAGGCGGATATGCGGCGGGTAGTGGTGGATACTTTCTCCATTCATCAACTTGCTCTTGCACATCACTCGGTAGTCCAGATATCGTGGGAGTGGTCAGCGACGGAATAGACGCGTGCGGCGTTGCAGCGGACCCAGCAAATGCGGGTAAACCTTCTTCGTCGTCAGAATCATGATAAGAAGGAGGAGGGGTCCAAACTTCGGGCTGGGGCTCTGAGATTGACCCGCTGAGTTTACGCTGAGACGAGGGACGAGCCTGCGGTTGAGATATCGAGCGAGGATTTGTGGGCCGTGAGTTAGGCACTTTGGCAGCTTGTGCTGCTCCAGTTGTTTGTGCCCGTGCGGGCGGAAATCCGGGGCGCGTTATCTCGGACGCGGGATACCGGCGTGAGGTAGAGGCCTGGCTTGAAGCAACACCTATGTGGCTCCGACTTTGCTGTCGGGGCACAGGCGCGCGAGTTGCTACAGGTCGTCCATTGGCACGGCCGTTGGAGGTGCGCGAAGTAACCCGAGAGCTGGAACTTTCCAATGATTGTGCTTCCGTTGGTACGTTGTCCTTAGTCTGTATCTCCTCATATCCGGCCTTGGACCCGGAGAACTGCCGCCACCAAGAGAGAGCAGAGTGAACAGGCATCATAGATACTGTATAAATCATATCCCCAATCATGCACGTCGCGTCCAGACACAGATCCAGCGTAGCGGTGTAGGGCTTGAGTAGTGGACGAATAACATGGAGATAGATAGGTTCCGCGCCCTGATAAAACTCAGCATTCAAAGACGCGTGACGAAGGCATGCACAGAGGAGTGTACTTACTCTAGCGCGAGTGAATATTAAGAAAAGCAGTACCATCGATTTCATTTCGTCATAAAACGGGATGAACAGACTGACGACACGTTCAAGGAAACGCTCGTAGGACACGAAGCAGCACTGCACGGAAATACAAGATTATGATGCAGAGTTCTGTTTCAGAGACGGCGATGCACATACCCAAACTATCCAGACTGCTAGACAACCTTTCATGTCACGCTTTCGCTGAGTCTTGCCACGGATGCTGGCACGACCGCGAATGCGCGTCGAAGCCGGAGGTGGCTTCAGCGTCTTGAACGACTCGTAGACGTTCAAGAAGACCATGGCTATGCGAAGAATGGGGACCACAAGACCCATTATTGTGGCTTGGGTTCAGGGATCGAAGTGGAACACGATGGCACACCCGGGACGAACTGAGCGCTTTTGAGGTTGTTGAATGGGTCGTAGTCAAGATAGATGAGTGCGTCGACATGCGCAGTGGTCAGCAGGGAGGCACTGAGGCTGCGGCTGACTGTGGCAGAAGTGAGAGAGCTGAACGGCAACACGACCGCCTGAAACTTCAACGAGGCTTGGATTACGTAATCTTAATGACTTTGTTCAAGCTTGCGCGCTTCAAGTTCTGTTCCTCCGTCCTTCTACTCCTCCCCCACAATGCCAAAGGTCAAGACGACGAGGACGAAGAAACCACCTGAGGGCTATGAAGAAATAGAGGCTGTATGTATGGTGGTCTCTCCGAGCTGACGGTTCTGCTGCTCATGCTGCGTTAGGTGCTTGACGACTATGCAAAGAAGATGAGAGATGCGGAGAATGAGTCACACGAGGGCAAGCGCAAGTCAGAGTCTCTGTGGCCCATTATGCGCATTTCGCACACCCGGTCGCGATACATCTACGAGCTTTATTACAAGAGGGAGGCCATTTCCAAGGAACTCTATGACTGGCTATTGAAGGAAGGCTATGCCGACGCCAAGTAGGCCTCCTTCCTATGGCACCCATGAATATGCTGACACGCGTATAGCCTTATTGCAAAGTGGAAGAAGACCGGTTATGAGAAACTCTGTTGTCTCAGATGCATACAAACTAGAGTATGCTCCCGTCTTGGATTTTGACGCGGCACAACAGCTAACATGCCATGCTTAGGACATGAATTACCAAGGGTCGACTTGCGTTTGCCGAGTACCAAAGGCCCAGGTTCGCTCTGGCACCATTGTCGAATGTGTTCACTGCGGTGAGTTTGATCCTATTTTATCAACCGCTTGCGCGTCGTGAGATTTAACCTGTATTGTGTAGGGTGTCGTGGATGTAGTTCTGATTCGTAGATGCACTACTCTCTCGAGGACATATCCCTCGTTTGGGATGGTACCTCGAATGTGGGTATATCAGTAGTCTTCCATCATATGGAACCCTTCGTGACAGTAGGAATAGAAAATACCATGTGTAGCACACCTACTGCCCACGCCTTCTACAGACCGGTACTGGCTATCTGTGTTCAGAACCACCCCTGCCTTCAGCAGCACAGGATGTACGTCTTCTACCATCTCAACGCAGCGCGGGTAAACTCCAGGATTCCTTTAGTGGGTGAGCTAAAAATACCTGATGCGCGAACATCCTCAATCCAGGAACGACTTTCCGGAGATGCAGGACCCTCGTATATAATGGGTGTGGTTTTTTGGATGGCACTCGCAATTCCTGCCTCTTGCCGCCATGGGAGAGCTCGCGAAGAAGTCATTGGAGTTCAGTTATTCCCTCATTGGGCGCGCCGCAGCAGAACAGGCGAGTAATTTCCCCTTAAGGAGGTACACCCACCAGCCGTATTGAGCGCTGCAATTTCATAGGGCGGCGTCTTATCTGGGGACAACCCATCTCATTACAATGCTGCCAACCCTATACGATTATGGATCATCCAAGTTGGTGAGGAACTTCTCCGTTAACTGGTAATTATCCCCCCTTTGACGGTCGTGTTGCAGCTGTTATCATTGCCATGTCTCAGATCCTCTCCCTAATCCTTGGGCGCATCCGACAACCTAGAGTCATTGCCGAAGTTATCAGCGGAGTTATTCTAGGACCGTCGGTCATGGGCCACATCCCTCATTTCCGACAAAGAATATTTCCAGAAGACGGAATGGCAATGCTCTCATTAACCAGTACCATAGGATTAGTCCTATTTCTATTCCTTGTTGGGATGGAAATTGACGTCAAGGTCATTCGGCGGAATTTTCGTGCGTCAGCCGCCGTCTCCATCGCTGGCCTGATTATCCCCCTGGGATTGGGAGCCGCTTTGGGCATTGGTGTTTACAGGGAGTTTGTCACCACTAATGTTAACTTTGGGTACTTCGTCCTCTTCGTTGCCGTGGCCATCGGGATCACCGCCTTTCCGGTTCTATGTCGCATCCTGACCGAGCTGAAACTTCTCGACACCTCCGTTGGTGTAGTGACCCTCTCTGCCGGTGTTGGGAACGATGTCGTGGGCTGGATCCTGCTTGCCCTAGCAGTCGCCCTCGTCAATGCTTCCAATGGCCTTACCACTCTATACGTGCTCCTTTGCTGCCTCGGATACGTCATCCTACTCCTATACCCAGGTAGATGGACGTATGCGTGGCTAGCACGAAGGACAGGAAGTCTAGAGCAAGGTTCCCCCACGCCGTTCATGATGACCATAACCATGTTTCTCGTCTTTGGGTCAGCGTTCTTCACGGATATCATCGGTGTGCATGCTATTTTCGGAGGTTTTCTTGCGGGCCTCATCATCCCTCACGACAATGGATACGCCATTTCATTGGTGGAAAAGATGGAAGATCTTGTCTCGATCCTATTCCTGCCAATCGTAGGTCTAAATGGTGCTTCACTCTGAGATCGTTCCGTTAAACAAGGCTTCTCCATAGTATTTCGTCCTCTCCGGACTTCGAACTGACCTTGGCCTTCTCGACAATGGCATAACATGGGGATACATAATCCTCATCTGTGTGGTTGCCTTTTCTTCCAAGTTCTTTGCTTGCGCAAGCGCTGCGAAGCTTTTTGGCTTCAATTGGCGGGAATCGGCTGCGATAGGTTCTCTCATGTCTTGCAAAGGGTATGCCTTGTTTGACTGCGCCTCTACCCCCTCTAATCGCCTTCGTATAGTCTGGTGGAACTGATTGTTCTCAATATCGGCCTTCAGGCAAAAATCCTCGATCCGCGCACTTTTTCCATGTTTGTTGTTCATGCACTCGTTCTGACATTCATGACAACGCCCCTCGTCCTCCTATTCTATCCTGAGCATAAACGTGTTCATGAGCACGGTCCAGCACGCATTGTAGGCGGCATCGGCTCTGAATCCACCCAGGTCCTTTATCCAACCGATGCATACGATTTCAGGAGGCGGTTCGCTGTTGTCTTGGAAAGATTCGAGCATCTTCCCATCGCAATGATGTTAACGCAATTGCTCCAAGCAGCACCGACCCATTCATCCTCCTTAACTGCGCCAATGCACTCGAGTGAAGTATCGCTGAAGGCAGACACAAAGTCTGTCTCCCTCCAAACAAACACTGCTATCTCCGTGAGTGCGCTGAGGCTCATCGAATTATCTAACCGTACATCCGCTGTTCTCAAATCTCAAGAGTCAGACACACTCTTATGGAACGATCCTATCATCTCTGTTTTCAAAACATTTGGGCAACTCAACCGTCTCATCATCTCAGCCGCACTTTCGGTGGTGGTCCACGAACAATTCCACACTGCCATCTCCGAACATGCCGCCGAAACCGAGTCCCAAATGGTCATCTTACCATGGTGCAACACCACGACCAACCCTCCCATGGCAGACGGAGAGGTGCCTAGCTCTGCGTCGCCAATCGCGAGTGGAACTGGCTTTGCTCAAACCAGCTCTACAGTTTACTCTGAGTTTGTCAGAAGGGTGTTCTCCACGTCTCGCACTGATGTTGCACTTTTCGTGGATCGTGGCTCGCATCCGGCGTCGAGTAAACGCTCGACAGAGCAACATTTGTTCTTGCCATTTTTTGGAGGTCCGGATGATCGGCTTGCCCTTTCCTTCCTTGTGCAGCTCTGTGCTAATCCCAATGTGCATGCTACTGTGATCAAGATTGAAAAGGTAGATGGCCTCACATCAGTTTCCTCTATAGACGATATTAAATCCCAAGTCCTGAGACATACTGTGAGTCTCCCACCACGCGCTTCGGAGTATGATGTAGCCTAATCACTTCCCATAGACTATTGCTGTCGATACCATCTATGCTGCTAACGACACACAGAATCAGCTCCAGTCCAGAACATCAGACAGCCTTCTTTGGGAACGTCTTACAGGTTCATCGGCCTCCCATCCTCCCCATATCGCCGCTGCTCTTTCTCGCATCCAGTTCGATGTCCATTCTACCAACCAACCCCTTCATACCGTCTCCCAACTCATAGGGAAGACCCGCGAGACGTCTCCGTCCGACAACATGATTGTCGTCCTTGGACGTTCCCGACGTCTAGCTCCTGAGTCACACCAAGCAGAACTCCTACAGCTCCTCACGGAGCGTAGTCAACTAATCGGGTCCGCTTTACCAATAGTGTTGGGGGAAGTTGGGGCAGCCTTGGTCGCTACGGATGTTTCTGCAGATCTACTTATTGTCCAGTCGAAGTAGTTTTTATGTTGAACTCCAGTTGCACGGTTAAGAGGACTTTCCTTGACAACCATAGCAAACGATCGATCGCCGATCGTTCAAGTACTTGTTCACCCTCGTTGTTAACAGCCAATCCTTTGTGTCGTTATGGCATTCTCGGCCTTGTCTTGATTTATTCCTCAGACAGTAATAAAGTCCTTTTGTTTCCCCTCGCTTTGTGCGCTAGGGAAGACATCCTTATATGTGACTCTCGTCGCCACTCGTCAACTCGGACCACTGGAGCAATGATCACCCCCGTCTCGTCGCGCAAGAAGCCAAGATGCAGAGCATGTCGCATGCCCATGGCCGGCCACCAAAGAGTCGCGGGGAAGCTTGTTTGCTCTACGTCTATGGAAGCCGCCAACGACAGCGACGATGACAACAACAAAGAGGAGCCACTCTCGCCACCACAGTCCCCTTCGCCTCGACCGAGACAGAGCACACCGCCGAACCCATTCCGCAACGACCAACCTCAGGCATGCGACAAGATCAAGCAGGAGCCTACGTTATTCGAGGACGGAGAACTTTGGCAGCACTGGCGTAATCCCAACGCCAACTTCAGAAGTCCATACCGACCACCAGCACGAAACGAGTCTTTTCAATCCACGCTCCTTTGTGACCAAGAAGGGATTCCGATTTCAGAGGACGAGCAGGCTGAAGCACATGATTTCACCACCACGACTCAGCAATCAGAAGCACTCGCCGACGTGCTCGCCCACGCGAAGCCTATCGCCACCATCTATGGCTTTAAGAAAGAGGACCTACAGGGTATCCGTAGATACGCTACAAGCATTGGTCTTCATATCGGCACATTCCTCAATCCGCGCTTCAAGCGCCATACCAGACCATCTACGACATCCACCTTGACCGACACGGAGGAGAGGGACCACTGGGTGGTCATGGGTCAGAACAAAGACGATGTTCAATACTTGCTGGACATGCAGCAAAGGAAGATGCCAGGTTTGATGGGGAGCACTGCCGATCTAGCAGAGTGGGACAAAGCGTCGAAATCCAACAACTGGCCGCCGTTTTGGAGATGGTTATTCAACTTCATCAACCTCATGGTTGCAGCTACCATTGGTGCCTTCTTGGCAGCAGCGATTGTACTGAATAAGTTAGCTGGGTTATGAGGTTAGTGTGTAGCATGTTTTGACGCTCCTTCGTATGATGTATGCAATATATCAATTCTCCCTTCGAGACTCTATTTCCCTTAGAAGTCTGCAACTACAGCCTCAGCCTTGTCATACGATGGTTAGACATAGGCGGCTGCATCACAATATCGGGCGACGCGCGTTCTACGCTCATTATTTATCTCGAGAAGCGTTTCATGCTCACGGCATCAAATACATCCCAGTTCAACGACGACTGTCCCTTGCGATCAACCTAATCTCCACTTGCAACAATATGCAAAGGAATGCTGTCCACGCCCTGTGCAGTACGTCATGGTGGATCGGGGACCTTCCGAGATCCATGCATCAACTATATAACATCAATGTTCAACTTCGAGGCATTCATCGAAAAAGGTGTTGGATCCCCGCCGATGCGTAGTCTATGTTGCACGAAGGATGCTGGCCTCTTGGACATTCGACAGACGCAGGTGAGATTGGGGCACAGACAAGGCACAGATGTCTCATCGCCATGAAGACTCGAGCTCGGGCTCGTGCTGCGTCGGATACGTTTGTAACGGGATCTCAAGCCTGCTTATCATAATCCAGATTCCAAGTGGTTCTTGTAGGCTAAATAGTAAATACATAATGCTTTGGTATCAAGTAAGTCATCCTGACGACAGGTATCCAGCAGAAACTTTACTTGGAAGTCAATGCAGAGGACCATAAAGAAGGGGACGGGAAGGGAGTGTGGTCCTAGACACCAATACATAGTTTGCAATAAGTATAAAAATGCGGTGATGAGGAAAACTAGGGAAGTCATTATAAACATGTCAGGTCGTGACAGTGTCGTTACATATAAACGGAGGCAAGGATGAGGAGAACTTCATACACCCCACTCGTCGAATGCGCCTCCGAGACCCATCCTAGGTCCAAAGCTCTTGGTAAGTGTGCCAACACCCATGCCAGCCGCAGTCGATCGCCCTCTTTCTTCATGATCTACACCCCGACTGGTACGACCACTCTCACTATCATCACTTAATGATCCACCAAGCAACCACACGGCCCACCATCCTGGGTTCTTCGAGCTGGAGCTCTTGTTACCGGGAGCTTCCTTCCCCTTCCCTTTCGACCCAGACTTCAGTCTCCCGGCTGAATTGCCTGTGCCAGGAAACCCGTCTGGACTCTCTGCAAAACTAATCCTCTTCGGGGTGCTTCGGCCTGAACTTCCTCCTGGAGAACCAGGATTGGGAGTGTTCATCCCAGAACTACCGCCTTTCAGAGATGAATGTCGCGGCGGTGAAGGTGGACGAGTAGAAGAAGTATGCTTGGCTTTGGTATAAAGTCGCGAGATAGATGCTGTAGCGGTCGATGTACCAGCATCCACGTCCGGGGGAGGAGAAATCACAAACTTGGGACGCTTAGGGGTACGACGACGGGTACTACGACTCGGACTCGAGCGGGCGCTGGGACGGGGGGAACCACGGGGAGGTGACGTTGATGGGTGATCATCCAGGATTTTCCGAAGAGATACAATGGTTTTCTTTGCTGCGCAATCGTCGGAAGACGCGGATGACTCTTCAATCGGGGGAGTCATACTGCGCTGGATTGTGTGGGGGTTTGGCAGGGAGCTGGGGTAAACGGGTTTAGGAGTTGTTGAACGTGAGCGGGATATTATGATATTATGTTGAGAAGGGTCGCTCGGGGGCGAGTCCAAAGGTTTGGGGCGATTTGTACGATGATCGGGCGAAACAGACCGGCGGCTGGACTGCGGGGTATTAGAAGACGATCTTCGCCTCGAGAAAGCAGATGTAAGGAAAGATGTGCTAATGAACGACGAAGGCGTAGAGGACCCTGAAGGATTCGTCTGCGGCCTATATACGAAGGATGAAAGCATATTGTATGCGGGCGTGGATGGCGCGGGAGTTGTATCGGTTACGATGGGAAGGGAAAGCGTACTTGCTGACTTCGAGCTGCCTTGTCCTGGAGGAGCTATCGATGACGTCAGGTATATGGGATGTGTCTCGACTGGCGGGGAAGCAGCCGTTATCGACATGGTAGGGGGTACCGTTTGAGATTGGGCAAAGTGGGAATCGGAGGAACCGGCTGCAGTGTGTGACGAGGAACCAGTCCGAAGTCCCAGCGTGGATGGCATGTGAATGAACGCTGGATCCTCTGACGATTCGATATATTGCGTCAACGCCCTCGGGGCGGGAGAAATGAGCTGGTGTTGATTGCTCAGTCGCAGGTGCGGTAAACTCTCCGAAGCCGTATGCAAAGCCGATGTCGAATTCCGGAAGTCCAACGACGGCCGACGACGAGAAGGCCTATTCCCTATCACTTCAGTCGTCAACGATGTAGAAGCCGGCAAGCTCGAACTGATGCTGTCCACCGAGGCCCGATTCCTTCTATCTCTGTGCGCCCTTCTCGCAGCAGAAACATTATGCCTCCCTTCAAGCCCTAAATTGTCGCTCTCCGACCCAGAACCAATATCCTTGCCACCCTCTTCGAAAAGCCTCTCTACATCTCTTCTTATATCATCCAAATCCTCCGACCAATTCTTATGAACCTCCTTATTCCCTCGTATTCGTGATGACAGACCCCTGGCGCGTGCCTCAAGTTGGTTGTCACGATGGTGTATGTCAGGCGAGGCAAGAATCGTCGAAAGACTGCTCTGGGTGGATATCGACGATTGTAGTAACGCGTTTGACATCTCGAGTGCGTGTACACTGCGTTCCAAGAGTGAATCAAGAAAAGGGTCCTCGCTAGCTGTACTCCCAGCCGGTGTGGCGCCACTCAAGCTACCCCTTCGACTTCTACCAGAGGAGACTTTGGTGGAATTTGAGTGCTTGCGTTTGTGCCCCGAGCCTGGTCGACGATACTGGAACCTCCGTGGCGACGATTGAGCAGAAATTGAGTAGTGCTGTGGAACGTAGACCAAAGAATTGGTGGCTGTTTGAACGCTGACAGACTCCTCTGAGCTAGTGTCCGCGTCACCTTCCTCTGCGCTGTCGGGATAATCTGGGGGACGGTCCGATGGCAAGACAGGTTCCAGCTGGGTATTGTGATGCCTTTGTTCTCTGGTATTATTCCACGGCGGACTTGATGTGTATTCTGGTAGAGTTGCTGTCGTGTCAGAGGAGAGGTGGAGGGCAGAAAACCTCTTGCGATGCCTACGCAGAATGTTCGGGTTATCCATGATAAAACGAAGACGAGGAGGTTATATATCTTTAGAATGGATAACCTGCATGCGAGCGCTGCCGGAGTCGAGTCAGTTGGGGATGATGGTGGAAAAAGGAAAGAGGTGAGTAAGCAAGCGGTGCAACCAATGACAAGACCACATTCCACATGTTACACTTCATTAAACTCAGTTCTATGACTTCAGGCTCACACTAATTCTTGACAGAAACACGTATTTGTGGTCAATGTTCGCAATAAGGTATATACGGATAATCGATAATCGTCTACGCTGCAAGATATCATAGCCAGCTCTAACTAAGTGCCCAAAAGAGATCGTAACGTAATAATCTATCGTGAGTGGAGTCAAGAGAGTAAATTTAATTGACTTCGATGCGTGCATGCCCATCGGTCGCAGCATCAAAAGGACCAGCGACGCGTTCCAACTTGGACTGGAGAAGGTACTTCATCAGGAAGAGGACTGGGCTGTAGAATGTCCAGGTCGTCCAGAGGAAAGCCCTTCCATGCTGAGCGCCAATCTTATCATAATCAGCTGTGAACAAGTGATAACAAAATTAGACGGGCATGAGCGAACGGAGGTAAGAAGACGGCCTACTGACCGACCAGCGCCGTTCGTAGGTCTAGCCAGGTCTTCGTGACATCCGTAAGAATCGCGTCAACTTCCCATCTTACAGCCTGGTTGAGAACAGAAATCCGGTCAGAAAAAAAAGGTAGGGGACAGCAGCCGACTTTAGCTCACCTCCATCATATGGTCAGGTTCATTCACAGTCCATACCATCAGCTGCTTGCCGGCGGCCTTGCATTCCCTTCTAAACCTAGATAGTGAAGGAAAGTAAGTTATATGATGCCACCGCACTGATAGGTGACTGAGAAGACGGCTTACTTTTGTCCATCTGCAGATGTCAGAGCAGCAAAAGCCATCGAGAACGCGTCACAATCCTGCCAAAAGTATTTCCTAGCCACTGCGGTGTCGGCACCGATATATGAACGACGGCAATACGGCAAGTGGCTCTTCGCGGCAGGCAAGAATCGCGGGTGCCATAGACCAAGTAATATCCGAGGCGCAAGAACGGTCTGCCAGCTATCATGCGATGCAATGACTGTATGCATCAGAGAAAACAACCGGTCCGGGTCATTCTGTGGCTTGACGTCAACATTAAACTTAACATGTCGGTTCTCGGGCTACAATGATGACGTTCAGGCAACATGAGAAGTTTGAGGCAAAACACAGGGGACAATGCAGATAGATAGCATCACTTGTCAGCGTACGGGACCTTTAGCGAGTGCGGACTTACCCGCATCAAAAGCGACACGGTCTCAGCAAAGGTGGGTATCGACTGCTTAGGTTCCTTGATGGTCCGAACGTTTTCCATTCCATCCGTGCCGTACCAGTTGAGTTCTTTGATGTGGCCTGTATCACACCAGACATCAATAACGTGTTTCTCTGTGAAATTTTCCAGCAGACCTTTGGAGTCGGTGGTTCGGGACAAGTCTGCGAAGGTATTCACATGAGCCAGGGGCATGGTGAGGAGAATGACTAGAGTGAGCTACTCACCTGGATCGTGGAACATAATGACAACATCGTCCTTGGAAACGTGGACGTCTGCGACGGTGGTTACGATCCAAAACAACTAGACAGAGCGTCGTCTATGTGGAATGAATTACCGCTCTCAATGCCCTCTGCACCATCGCGCATAGCAGCTTCGAAGCTTGCGAGCGTATTTTCCGGGAAACGAGCGGAAGCCTATCGACCCAGGTTGAGTGTCTGAGAAGAGCGTTTGCCACGCAGGAGTAGTGTACTCACACCACGATGACCCCAGCAATCTGAAAGTTTGAACATGAATTTTGTCGGGCGGATGTTAAGGGTAAAATGGTCATACCGGGTAACGCTCGCTGGCCAGACGAAGAAGTGGAGTGGATTGAAGCGGTCATTGTACGGGCAAGTGCTAGTACGCGGGAGGTCGTGGTGAAGGAGACACGGGGGTGACTGGAAGAACGATAGAGGATTCGAGTGAATGATTTTATACCCCCGAAACGGGTCAGAGGAATTGACATAAGTTATGTCAACCCCGTTATTTTCCTTTTCTCCCCTTCTCTTTCCCTAAATGAGAAAACTGACCTGGGGCTCACTCTGAGAAGCGGTGGGTTGGTAACCTTTACCTGCCGAGAAGAGAGGGGGCTATTGAGTCAACATGGTCAGGGTAGAACGTTCGCAGGACATGAATCCTGATTAGTCCGTAAAGCAGCACGGTTGTGCGATGGCGTATATCTTTGCCAACTTGTAGGCCTTGCTCATCGCTGGTTATCGTAGTGACGGTATCTGTAGAGCAAACGTGGGCGGACCAGACGCAGTTCGTGATCAGCGCGTTCGTGCAGTAACTAAATTTATCGATGGTCGAATGAGCACTCGCACATGGGCGCCACGAATCACTACAGATGCGTCGTCAAAATCCAAAAACCTTATAAACACCTTGATCTCTGACATATTATTTCATGCGAGGTTGTAGATGCGTTATCGATTAGATGAATCTACTAATTCACGTTCCAGTGCCCACAGATGCAAGTATGTACTTCCCAACAACGGTGCGGGGTCAGAGCGGTCGACCAACCAGCACCATACCTTCATCTTCCTCCGTTTCTGTCCCATTCTCACTAGGCTCGTACGTTCTTCTCGTAGGTGATGCGGCACTAGCGTCCGAAACGGACCCCAGTGATTCCCCGGATCCCCGACTCTCTCCAGCATCGGATGTTGTGCTGACATCCGGAACATCACCAATAGCCCCCAATGTGCTCTCCTTCGCGTCGCTAATTGCTCCCACCGTAGGTACCTTTACCTCATGAGGGAGGTCGTGCGTTGGGCCAGATGACCTCGGGTGACTGGGAAGTTGTTCTTTCGTACCCCCGGAACCTGAAGCGGCAGGGGCGTTGACAGAGATTTCACGTAAAGAGGCGAGCATCTGGTCCCTCACGCGAAGAACAAGATCGTTAACTTCGCTCGTAGTAAGGCCCGTGGTAGGTATAGGGGGAAGAACTATAGACAAATGGTCCGATCAGCAAGCTCGGTATACTAACGGAATGAAAAGTGTGAATGGCCTGGGCGGAACTAATGCCGCGGCTCATGTCCAAAGCAACATATTAAATCGGACAGAGTGCAAAGCAAAAAGACCACGGATGAAGGCTACTCACTTCGGATCTTTAACTTGCCTGCCTCGAAGACACCTTTATGGTATAACCTCCAGTAATTCTCAAACACGACTGGGATGATGGGTAAACCCGATTGCACGGCAAGATGGAAGCCTCCTTTTTTGAAGGGAAGTAGGTCGGTCGCTTCAGAAAGATGGCGTGTGCCTTCAGGAAAAATCCAAAGGGATAGATTCTCCCGCTTCATCTGTGCTCCAGCAGCTTCTAATGAACGGACGGCGCGAGCACTATTGCCACGGTCTAGCCAGACAGCACCACTCATAGTCATCCATGGTCCGAGCGGGGTGAGACGGAGTTCTTTCTTAGCTACCATGACAGCGCGCTGGGGGAACATCCTAGGTATCCGATGCGGTGAATATTCCCCGCATCGGAAAAGGATAGTGAAGCCACTCGCCTGCCCAACAGGAATATATCCATTATACTCTGATGGTTTCCCAACATCACTGCAGGCTTCGTCTGAAGATGTTCCTCGCCTTCCACCTCGATTTCAATATCTATTAGCCTGCTGGCTGTCGCGTGGAACCAACGCGCTATGACCCAGTTGACGTCGTATCTGCGTCCAACAAGGGCCATGCCAGCCGCAACAAGTAACCCGCAGGCAGCCACAGCTGTCATGGCACCGAGATAGAGGCCCAGACGAGAATAGTACCGAAGTGTTTGGGATTGCGAGAAGGAGAGTTGGCGAATGACGAAGATGGGAACGGAGAGGTAGGCTAGTGGTTTGATTATTGAGCCCAAGAACGCCATAGTGAGTGTCGTAGGTGGTGTAGGGAAGCTCTATGTAGAGAGAGATAAAAGGCAAACCCCCAAAGTATTCGAGTTTCGGTTCCCCAATTATGTGCTGTATTTTCTCTCGGGTTCAGTCGGCCTCTTGATGCCCGAGGAGCGTCGCGATTACAAAAGGTTCGGCGTATGTAGTTGTAGCCTTGGAAGTTGAAAGAAAAAGCTGGGAGATGGTTTATGTTATATCGTCCAAAGCAACGTGATTTGCGTCAGCGACGACTTGTTGAAAATCCGTGGTCGTGCACCAGGTAGAGATGTGAATATCAGGAAATCAGGTCGTGGGCAACGTTTGGACGATGTAGTGGGAGCGTGTAGGACGGGCTCAGGCTGCGCGCCTGGGTATAGGGTATAAAGATATCGTCACTAGTTAAGGCCCAGGTTCTAGAGGAGATGGTTGATATCGATCTCTTTTGGGTATGAAGTTGTCGCTGGAGGCTGGTTGAAGCACAAAAGGAGCAGTAACAGACCAACAGCTCGGCAAGCCAAGATATACTTTGACAAACGTACTGACGGTAAGTGTATCCGTGATTCACCCGGTGACCTTTCCATGATCATCCACAAGCACTTGACTCTGAAGAACGAACGTCACCTTCATGGCGTCAAAGGCCCACTTGACGGCCGCGTCGCGGAGCAAGGCTCCTACGAAGAGTAGTACGTTATCCTTGATTCATAACTTTGGCTCTCAGAAAATGACCTGTGAACGTTAGGATCGTCGGACAGCAGTGGCATCGAGCGAAATGAGAAAGCCACAATCACACCGAAGAGCCCAGTAGACCACAACCCATCCTGTTCTACTACAGAATCACGAACGACGCCCCCGGCGAAACTTTCTTCCCCAGCCATGCCGTCATCCTCGGACAAACATCCTGGTAGTTCCACAACGATCAAGCCGAGCACGAGCACGTCTGCGAAGACATCTCGTCAACGGCCAGATCTTTCGCGCCCCACTGCTTCAACTAGCTCGCGTTTAGTTCACACAAAGCCTACTGCATCTCGACTCGCCAGTACTGGCACAAGTGCGTCGCGCGCCCAGAAAGTCGAGCCCAGAGCAACCAGTGTCAAGTCAAGTCGAGGTAGTGCTATACACACTACATCGAAATCTTCGGATAAAGAGCTTGTAGTCCCTAAGAGAACCCCTCGCGACGCGCCTGTGGCCTCCGGGTCGACGTCTCAGAATCCTCTACGGCGCAGTGACCATGTCGCTGGTACACTGCCCGCCTCTTCGTCTTTGCAGGAATCAAAGCAGCAAGCTGCTACTCCAAAGTCGTCTTCCTCGACAGTAAATAAACCAATACCCGAACGTTCACTTAGGCTGATGTACACTGGTTCAGACAAACCAATTCTCTTTACAAGACTCTCGCAATAAAGTCACGATCCAAGGCCAACTAGCTGGCTCAGTGTCCAAACCTCAATCCGTACCAGCACCTAGCCCGCTACAAACCGCCGCACAACTCTACCCATGGATGTATATGACGTCTTCTCTAGAAGTCGCGATGTCCAAAGCTGAAGTCAACAACAAGGTATAATTATCCCTATCCGTTGCTCACCAGTTTGATTTCGGCTGATGCGCGTACGCGTATAGGCGGCGTTCGACGCGAAGGAGCGCGAACTCGTTGAACAAGAAGCGGATTTGGCTGACCTGCGTATACGATTTGACGTTGAGCGGGTGTTGGCACTGTACGACGAGTTAACGAGGCCAGAGGTATGTACATCTTTTCTGTTGCTACCTATGCGAAAACAAAACCGTGACTCGCGGCTGTACCCTTTTATCGACCTGGTCTCTAGTTGTCTAGTGTGCTACCAGTTCTTCTTGACGGCTTCCTCCAGCACGGTGTGCGGGCTGCCGAACTAACGGACGGGGCACTTCACTTGGCATCCCTTGACCCGAAGCAGGTCGATCTAGGCTCCCCTGTTGTAGCCTATAATCAAACTTTGAATTCATTGAGTGAGTGTCCCTCTGTAGGTGACTCTAGCACGGCTAACATACATCTTCTGACCACAGCTGAAGCTATACGACAAGCCGAATATCTAACGTCATCATTCTCAACCCTTCTCGACGAATACGATACCTCGTCGTCATTGGGAGATTCGAATGACCAACCTCTCAACCCCCGCACGCGCATATCAGCCGCGTTTGGAGCCCTTCTCTCTGTGCTTCAAGCGCGATGCGCGAATCTCACGTTGGCCCGGGAGGTTGTGTTAGCTTCAAAAGAGAACGTTGGTGTTTATCTGAAGAAGGAAGGATTGCGGGTGACTGTGTTGACTTCTTCATGATTCTGTATGTATCTTGACCCGAGTTGACGTGGTTTGCACGTCTTTCGATCTTCTTGGATGCGAGAATGCTCTTACGTCGAGCTAACAGTGGAGAAGAGGGCAATTTACGCTGTCGATCCGAAGTTTATTCATTACCCCCATCCAAATCCCTGATGCATCCCCCTTGCCGGTTTCCCTTCAGCTGGAGCCCGTTCAGCATAAACCTAGTCGGCTGCTCACCCCACGCATCACAGCGGTCCACATCTCTACACAGTACATAGTCCTGATTCTACCTCCGTTAGACACGGAATATAATGTATTTGGCGGCGACAGTTGGATGTGCACATAGAAGTAACTACATACCAGAAACAATGCTATAGAAAACAGGCAGTAATATCGTAAAGTACGTCCATGAAATAGGCTTATCGCGATGGGTAAACATTAGATTGAGGGGATCTCATGATGAAGGACATGGTCATTAGATCAAAGCCAAAAGAATGACTAAAATCATGGGCATGAGGATCATTACCCTTGCGAAGCAATTGGAAGGGGGCGGCGCGCCGTTGACGTTGCCTCCGACAACAGTATTTTGAGAGGGATTCGAGGTTCTAGTAGTGCTGATCGCCGCACTATCGCTAGTAACAAGTCTGGATTTTTAGTGTCAATCAGTGTTTGAGGACCATTTGTTGCCGTATGAAGACGTACGAGATCTCATTGAGCGCGAAGGACCAAGGTTCACTACTGGTACTCATCATGGAAGCACCGTAGACGTAAACAACCAATGATTGCAAGCTAGTTGCTAAACCGGTTTGCCCAAAGCTAAGCGTGCAGTTGCTAGGAGCCACTGTGCTAGTTGTTGTCCCATAATCCGTCGTTTCGCCTCCGACAGTCACAGTATACCAGGCGTTGAAGGTAGATAAACTCAGGTAAACCGCAGAGCCTAGCGAAGAAACATTTATGGAGGGAAAAGAATAAGGATTCGTTAGTCTTACCTTGGAACGAGAAAGAGAAGGACGAGTATGAATCGGAAGCCATCCTTGACTGCGTTGTAGAATTACAGGCTGACGTAGTGGTTTGCCAGGCGCCATTATAAACCACGCGAGGGTCAGATGGAGCGACTTGAATAACCTGCGAACCGGATGGTGCGGTAGGTCGCGGTATCACGGCAGTAGTCGTGATGGGAGAGTTTCTCGTAATCGGAGGTATGGTGGTGATTGGAGTCGAAGTAGGGGCTGAAGTAGTTATTCTCTGGGAGGTAGTGGTGACACCTCCCCCTCCACCACCGCCACCGCCACCACCGCCAGAACTTGACCTACATCTGCCTTGACCTGCATCATCTCGGTAACAAGTATCACCAGTTGCTTGGGGCGGGATTAGCGCTGAAATCAGGCAAGAGTCGAAAGAACTCACGACAGCAGAAGTCCTCTCCAGGACATCTAGTATAACCGGAGCTAGAGCATTGTCCAGAGGAGCCGCTGCAGATTCGCCCGATCGGACAGCAACCGCGGCGACCATTGGCTACGGCACAGTAGTCCCTGGGGTGGTCCCTCGTTAGACGCGCCAGCACTCTGGAGTTATTAACAAAACACGAACCCCGCACCACAACAGCCACCGCCTGTAATTTAATCTGATTTAGACGCGTGTTCGAACTGATCGCCATCATTACTGGACATACCTGAGCAACAGCTAGCACCGGGGGAACAGCACGAGTTGCCTTCGCAGCCTCGTTCGGTCACCCGACAGCAGCCACTTGAGTAGCAGAAATAACCAGAACGACAACAACCTACAAACGCGTTCAGTATAAGGACATCCTTTGATCAGAGGTGACAACCAAAACGTACCAGAGCCGGAGCAGCATCTACCTCCCAACGGGCAACACCTACCTCCCGGGTTATTGCACTCCCCATACCCGGATGGACAGCTTCTTTGACGAGCAAGCAAAGCCGCAAGAGGATTATCTCTGGAGGCTAGGCCATCTAAACCGCCGCTGGACCCAATGGACTTCTGAATGAGAGGCTTCAGCTCCGCCAGTTCAGACTCTGTTGTCGTGGCAATCCTTAGGAACTCGACAGGTGTATGAACCTCTTCATCAGCAGGTGGGGCACCTTGGGCTGCAAGAGCGCATGCTGAGAGGCAGAACAGAGCCCAAAGCCGCATAGTGCCGAAGTGATACTCGGAATCCAAGCGAGGGTCTATTGAGGGAGCTGTTGCTTCGCGATAGGACAAAGTGAGAGAGACGCGTTATTAAACCATCCAGTCTAGGGTCTACCATGATGCTTCTCCCGCTGATCCTGAGTGAGGCAGGGTCACCTATTGAAATCAGGTACTGGAGGGAATGATTGCCAAGAGCATGAACAACATCATCTCCTATAACATCGGACCATGCCAGCCTACAATTCAGTCGAGACTGGCAGATGGTTACTGGGAACGACGACGATGGGAGAAATTGCAAAGGAAAGCACGAATGCCACCAAGCTTCGTCACGACGAGCACGGCTGCTGGTGCCATGAATTTGGTTGTTCTAATCTATGCAGTATAAACCCCAGACTGGCAGTAGGTGGTAAGGAGAGATGCTGCTCACGTGTAGAGTCAGCCCTACATGAGCGCTGTGGAACGATCTTCAGATCAGCGTGGGTCGTGAATCATGAGACCATCTTACTGGTTCAGGTCTTTCTTGTTCCAGCACAACAGCACTGAACAAATTCGGATCGGAATAGACTTGAGCTGTGCGAGGCGATGACGGCCGAGAACTAGCTCGTTGTGTTTAGCCGTCTGATGTACAGCACCTTTTGAAGGCTCCCTGTTGGGTGTACCGCCCGGCGCCACATGCCCATTGAAAAGCACATTGCAACCGTGACGTTGGGCCATTGGGGTCAATGAGCGGGGTAAGGCCCATCAAGAAGCCACATAAGCGCTGCAGATCATCGAACACGCCGATGCGGCTCCGAAAGATACGGAACCAGAGAAACATCAAGCTTTCGAACGACTTGGTATCAAAACTAACTGATACAAGCAGAGTAAAACACAGGAAGAGTACAGTCAGATAATTGGCAACATATGTTTGGCAAAACACGTGAAATGCCGCGGCGTCCAAAATACGCCAGACCCCAGAGAAAGTTGTGGCGTACATAGGCATCACTCAGAAGAATGCCAGCAGGGTGACCAGCATCACGGCCGCGAAAATCTTGACCCTTGCGAAGCCCCGCTCTACATAAGGCAACCCACCATTGCCACTTGAGTTGTCGCTAACAATGGTAGTTCGGGCGGGATTTGCGCCAGTGCCATCAGTTGCGCTTGTGACTATCCTATAATCCAATCAGTGAGTGGATATTGATATCGGCATGTCGACTTAATACGTACGAAATCTCATCTAACGCGAAGGACCAAGGGTCACTGGCGGAACTCGTCAAGGATGCGCCGTAGATACGGACGGTCAGCGACTGCAGGACTGTAGATAACACAGACTGCCCAAAGCTGAGCGTGCAGTTACTGGGAGCCTGTGTACTGGTAATGGTTCCGAAGTCTGTCGCTTCACCTCCAACAGACACGGTATACCAAACATTGAAGGTGGACAGGCTCAAGTAAACTGCAGAGCCTAATGAACAACGACGATTGGATTGAGCGAGGGCCGTTAAAATAGGGCGGCATAGAGCTTACCTTGGAAGTTAAAGGTAAAGGAGGTCAACGAATCCGTTGCCATCCTCGACTGCGATGTTGCGTTGCAGGCTGATTCAATAGTCTGCCAGGCACCATTGTAGACAACCCGAGGGTCGGTCGGAGCGACTTGTACAACTTGTGAACCAGGCGGTGCGGTGGGCCGAGGTATGACAACGGTGGTTGTGACACGAGAGCTGCTGCTTGACGTCGCTGGAGTGGTGGTGGTGGTGGTCGGAGTCGAAGTGCGAATTGAAGTAGTCGTGGTACGCGGTGTAGTCGTAGTCGCGCCGCCGCCACCAGAACTCGACCTACACCTAACCTGATTGGCGCTGTCTCGGAAGCAAGTTTCACCGGTTGCTGTGGGGTGGAATTAGCTTCAAAGCAAATAAAGGTATCCTTCCACCTACGGCAGCAAAACTCTTCACCAGGACATGGGGAATAACCAGAGCTGGAACACTGTCCAGAGAACCCACCGCAGACTTCACCGATTGGGCAACAGCCACGTCGACCATCAACAGTGGCACAGTAGTCCCTATTGTGGCGGAGTGTTAGACACATCGACAAGCTGCAGCCATTGATGAACGAACTCAATAACACAACAGCCGCCACCTACGTGACTTTTATTAAGTTACAATTCACCAGCGAACCAAACTACTGAGCACATCGTACCTGAGCAACAGCGCCTACCGGTGTCACAGCACCCGGCGTCTGAACAACAATCGCCTCCTAATGGACAGCAAGTGCCAACTGGGTTGGTACACTCGCCATATCCGGCTGGGCAACTCTGGCGGACCAGCAGGGCCCCGAGGGGATTCTCTCTGCCGACCAGCCCTTTCAAGCCGACGCTGGTTCCGTTGGTGTTCATGATGAGAGGCTTTAGCTTCGCCTCGGTCGTATTGAGTTTGAGGTATTTGACGGGATTATGAACATCTCCATCGAAAGGTTCGCTGGCCGCCGTGATGCACGCGTACAAGAAGAGCTTAGACCAGAAATGCATGGGGAGTAGTAGCAGTATCTGTGAGATGGGCTGTCGCTAAAGACAAGATGACGGTGGTTGTTAAAAGGCCATCCAGACAAGGTTTGGCCGTGATGTTCTCCCGCTTGACCTTGTGAAGGGAAAGGTCACACTATCCATAGCAGGCACTGCATCCTGACTGTGAGCATATTGCTGAGAAAGGTAACAACACCATCATCTCCCATGATGCCGTATTGACATTATTCTGTGATCCACTGCCAATTTGGGCTTGTGGACAGCAAGAACAACGACATTCAAATGGCGGGAAAATAGATCTTTCAATTTCTCTATGTCAAGGGGGCGCTGGCGACTATGGTCTCATCTAGGAGAGATCTGGGTAATAATGACAGAGGTGTATACACATAAAAGGGAACTTTACCTTCAGTGTCAAAGCAGCGACTATCGCACTCAAATATACAGTAGCGCTAGAATGCATTCAGGTAAGTCCAAAGCCGTAACCTAGAAGAAGTATTCAATACCGAAATTTAAACCGGAATGGGTGACTTGACAATGTGTTCCTGATCAGGCTCGCCTGATTGGTAGTGTCGGGAGAAGACCCCGATCTCATGAACACTCAAATCAGGCGACCTTGTCCTTGCCTGAAAATAATCGGCATCTGAACAGCATCCTGATAGATTTGAGTTTCGCGAGCCCCTTGAGAAGGTATGCACAGCCAGACGCCGCGTCAAATGGGTTCACGTTGATTGTCCAAAGCACCGTGACGCGATTTGGAAACGTTGTGGGGCGGAGAGGTATCAAGGGACGAGGCGCCATAGACAAGGCAGCATTGAATTACGCCGTATTTCGCCAAGACGGCAAATGGGCGGCATAGTACCGAGAATGGTTTGGTTATAGAGACATCAAATCACCCTTGTAGCAGCCGGCGTAACGCCTGGCAATAAAGTTAGACTAGTTGACAGATGGTTACATACCTCAGAGCAAATAGTAGTGAGAGGTGCACAACCCGTGGGTATAGTACGTGTGAAGGAAACATGAAGAAGCCGAGATAAATGGACCTGGGGAAAATTTGAGTGGTTCCGTTTAGCGCCCTGTATAGACAATGGTCAAGCTGAATGCATAGTGGTGAAACGCATCAACCTCGAGGATTGGAGCGTTCAGGGATAGCCTGCCCGGAGTCCCTGCACTTTGCGCTCGTGCATGTGGGGAAACCGAATCGTGACCCCATGTGCGCACCAGATCATCAGTCCCGTCAAGATTGCACAGGATCGTGTACATTACTTGACACAGAAGACATAGGATTGATACGCTGACCGAAGGTAAGTGGTCAGGCGAAGGTAAGATGTGCAAAACCCACCGGATGCAATTCACTCGAAATGATATACTTGCGTAAGCATTGCCAACGGTCATTACACGGGGGCTTCTATATGTTGCAAGCATGGGGACAGACAGAGAAGGGGCGTTGCCATACATAGTGGGGAAATATCATGCATCATCAGCGATAATTTTAAGTTGATAAAGGAAGGACGAACGTGACATAGTATGGTAGAAGGATACGCGTCTCGGAACTCTCAATTGACAGGTCTGAAATTTGTCAGGACGAGTCCAGGCCTTTCAGCTTGATAGTAGAGGTTCTGTCGCTCAACAATCTTTCGGCACTAACTGACGATACACAGTATCAGTAGATATTCAACGTGAATGCAACGAAATGATCTACTTACCTACATTATGCAAAAGGCTGAGACCTACGACATGAAAGGAACACCGATAACAGCAATATCCTCACAGAGCCTCGGTGAGTGGGTGCACGCTGAGCTAAGTTTTCCGTTTTGCATCGTACGCACGTGTGTGACTTGTCAATCAGTAGTCCTTCCAGATGGTGATCCAACAACCGTCCTGCTTGACAGCATCAGCAACGCAGCCATGTACCACATAGAGGTTTGTATTCGGCCATTTGACTGTGTTTGTCATTTTACCATGGGCCGGATGTCACTGGCAGTGTATTTAAACCTTGATGTTCAAACTGTTTGTTGCTAAGGCTTCTTCAATTAGGTCTAAATTCGAACTGGATGCCTGGTTGTCTTCAACGGGGAGGCCGAATCGACCTCAAGTCTACATGTAGAATGCGTGACTAGTCTAGGGTGGGTTGAACCAAATCGGTAGGTATGTCAGCAAAGAGGGTACCATGGTAGCAAGGATAAGGTTCACTCACTCATACAATCTAGATAACAACGCGAAAACAAAGACCAAGGAAAAAGGGAGGTGCGAAACGGAGACTCGGGGACTACTTCCTAGAACGCGCTGAACGTCTAAGCGTTTTCGGTTCTTCGTCTGTATCAATGGGCCTAACAGCCACTCGCTTGCGCTTGACGCTGGGCTCTGGTTCCGCGGGAAGCTCTTCGTCGTGGTCGACTGCATCCCCACCTTCGCCAACATCGTCCCCTCGAGCAACTCCCTCAGCGTTATCATCCTCACCACGCCCACGTTTCTTGTTCGCCTTGACCTTCGCGCTTCCTTCGCTCTGTTGGGACGCTCTACCCGTCGCTTTAGAAGAAGACTTTTTGGGCTGCGAGGAGGATTTCTTCAGATCAATGGATTCGAAGCCTCCGTGATCTGACAGTGAGCGGATGGTTGTCCAGGTTTCTTCCGAGACTCGCTGGACGCTCAGACGGCCACGAGTTACTAAATCCATGTCTGTATTTCTAGCAATCAATAAATGCACATTCGACGGAATCAGCACCGCATTTGCGCTTCGGTTGGCGAATGCGAGGCCGCAGCAGGAACGCGTGGAATAATAAAGATATTGGACACCAACGCACTTTTGATGGCCATCGCGCCACTTGCTTGGATGTACGCAATTTCAGGTGGGAGGGAAGAAGGTTCCGCGACGTCGGCGATATAGCGCAATAGAGAGAGCGGTACGAAGTGTTGCGCCCTTTCAGTGAAAGTTAGCTCGACCATGTACCATCGGGGCTTGTCCTTGATCGTTTTCTGTATTGGGTCTGTGAGATGTGATGCCGGCTACTAATGCATGATCATTAAAGGCACGACGTACTGCGTCGAAGTATGGGTGCTCCCTATGCCATACATCGAAAGGTTTAGATTAGTCCGGCTCTGGTGCCTTGGCTGGGGTTTGATGGAAAGGGAGGTACATACGGATCCCAGGCCGTATCTAGTGCACAAAAGGCGTTAGTTCGGACATGTGTCATGGAGTCCTTTCCCGCAATAATACTCACAGTCCGGATAGGCCTGTTTAGACACCTGCGAGCCGAAGATATCGGGATGAGGGAGCACAATGCACATGGACGAGGATGAACTTTGGAGCTACGCGCAGCAAGAAGTGGCATGCTAACCTCTGCGAAAGCGGCAATGCCTGGAATGCGGGGTAATCAGTAATGCGTTGGGAGCGGAACGACGCGGGTCTCACCTGGGACTTTGCAGTTTGAATGGTAGAATAGAGCCTGCATTCGGTTAGCAGCGCGAATAACAGGAAAGCGGTATACTCTAGCACGCGCCTTGTCACCGACCTCCATCTCCTTCATTAGATTTCGCGCTTCATAATTCCGGACACCTTCCCATGGCGTAGTTTTGATTTTCTCGAAATCATCGACACTGAACTTGAAGATGGCTCGGAGAGTTGTACACGAGTATTCGACGTGGTAGCATACCTTGACGTCTTTTCCTTTGACTATGCGGGAATCTGGCTCGGCTTTCAACAACCAGTACCTTGACATTATTGAGGGTTGCGACTTCCCCACAATCAATGCACTGCCACTGCGTCGGACGCTTCGTCACAGGGACACTCGAATCCAGTTCAGATCACCGGTTCAAACGTTCACCTTCTACAGCATCAGGCTCTGCGCAGTTTGTTGAACTGCGCATTTCTTCTCCTCATTCAAAGCTGTTAGAGAGTTCTTCTGTTCTCCAAAACATGGAATCCGGGGGTAAACATCATTGAACGTGAGATGCCGCGGTCAGGTTAGGGATCGGCATGTGCTTGAGTATGACGACCCCTGATCAGAGCGGTCACTCATCCTCCCCAATTCTCATATAAGGTCTCCTCCTCTTCCTTCCCTTCCACCACCTCGTCAATCACTCGACCGCCCAAAAACCCCTTCAAAACATTAACCCGGCCATCATATCAAATATGTCAGGGGTACACAACGGTGTGGACCGCAAGGACCGCGTTCCTTCCCCAAGTGACGCCTCATCATCCCAGTCTCGTGGGAATGTCGTCGACCACCAAGCTCCGAACGGTGAGTTCATTCCATCTTTGCCCCCACATCCTATGCAAATATCGGAGGTTACTTGCCATGGAAGTGACCGATGAACAACCAGCAGGCCCGAGGCGCTCAATGGACCCAAAGCCTCATCTCATCAATGTTCAACCACTCAAACGCTCCGAGATGCAGGTACTTGTATTTCCCTGGTCCTTCTTTCAATTTACTGTTGACACCTTTCGTTTGCGCCCGTGTCTTCTAGCCCTCGTACGCGCAAGATCTTGGGACGGGAGAGGTGTGTCTTCTTTGTTCTTTGGTATCTCCGACGTCCTCTTAACTGCTTCGCGTTCAGGTCACACATGGCATCTACGGTTCTCTTCTCCAAGGTCTTGGCTCTGTAGTTGGTTTCTTTGGAGCTTTCCCATGTTGCCCATGTCCCAATCCGTTCCGAAACGTTCAGCAAGGTCATTCAGTCACCCAAATACCTTTTCTTCGTTCTAACTCCACGCCAACAGGCTCTGTCGGTCTGGTTTCACGGTTCGGCCAGTTTTACAAGTCGGTCGATCCTGGTCTGGTCCAAGTCAATGTCTGCACAGAATCTTTGCGTATTGTCGATGTCAAGATTCAAATTAGCCCAATTGGCCGACAAACAGTCATGTGCGTATTCAAACTGCCCAGACTCAAGTCTTCTGCCCCCCATCATATTGAATTCTGAACTAGAACCCGCGATAACGTCAACGTAGAGATGTGAGTCTCTTTCACACGACCCCCTCCCAAGCTTCATTCGGCGCGACCTTGGCTGACATTTGGTTGGGGCCTTTTCTCCAGTGACTCGGTTATCTACTTCCAGATCTGCAACCCCTACCGAGCTGCTTTCGGAATAACCGACCTCCGCCAAGCCCTTATCGAACGTGCGCAAACTACTCTGCGACACGTCGTCGGCGCACGGGCAGTACAGAGTGTCGTTACAGAGCGCGAAGCGATTGCGTTTGAGATTGCCGAAATCGTCGGCGATGTAGCGGATAAATGGGGTGTTGCGATCGAAGGGATTTTGATCAAGGATATCATATTCTCGGCGGAGGTCTCAGCGTCGCTTTCATCTGCCGCACAGCAAAAGAGGATTGGAGAGAGTAAAGTTATTGCTGCTCGTGCGGAGGTCGATGCTGCTAGGTTGATGAGGCAGGCGGCCGATATTCTTGCGTCACCTGCTGCTATGCAGATCAGACAGTTGGAAGCTTGTGTGTATATCTCCATTCCCTCCTCCGATCGAATTCTAAATGAAATTAATCCATGCGTCGCTGTGCAGTGCAACAAATGGCGAAGTCTTCTAGCAGCAAGGTCATCTTTGTGCCCATGCAACTCCAGAGCGATGTCGTGGGTCAAATGAGCCAGCAGGAGGGGACCGTGGGCAGTAGCAGCGGTGGTGTTCACTTCAGCGAATCAGGCGAAGGCGTTGGAGCATCAGGGCGTGCGGCTCTATTGAACAGCATGGCAGAGGTATAGGCTGAAAGGAACATCCCACACTTCTTTCCCGACCCCTCCCTCCATCTTACTCCCATACACACTTAGCCTACTTCTTTCCCACTCGCGTTCACGATCCACGCGTAACGCTTATTCGTTATACGACGATACTCATATGAGATGATGTCATTCCCACTTCTTGCTTACGACCTCCTTCCGTTTTCGTTCTTTCCTTACTCGCCAATGCACGCCCTACCGCCTGCCAGCCCGAGTAAACCGTTGTATACGTAGCTTGTCTCTCCCTTTCCTTTTGCGTTTTACGACGCTTTAATTATGCTATTCTTACTTGTTTGTTGGATACCTAACTTACCTGTTACACCTGTTTCAATACTAAACTCTCAGACGATGTACGCACAAAACCCCCATATGAATCATACCACTAGTGATTTATGCTGAAGTGTATAAAGTCGCAAGGGTGCTCACCAGACTAAATAACGACGAGGAGTAGAAGTAACAATAAACTGGTATATAATGCTACATCCAAAGCAAGTGGAAGGTAGTACAGGGTAAGTCCTTTCGTTAACTCGAAGACCCAAAAAAATCGTATGTAATAATGTTACGAGAACAGGCGCAGAAAGGGAAACGGGGATAGTGTCCATGGTGAGAATGAGCCGACACGTAATACCTGATACCCATGTTCTAAACCCAAAGATATACAATCATATGGCCGCGGAAGGAACACACCAAACTAAGACCCAATAAAACAATAACCCTAAGAAAGCTACGAGTGATTTCGGCTTGGGACAGAGAGCACGATGGCCGCGAATGCCTATGATAGGAAGGTGTGTGTGTGAGTACGGTAGGTTAAATGGTAAATCCTCTCCCGGACCAAGACACAGGGAAAGAGAAGAGGGGGGGGGGAGAAAAGAAGAAGGGAAAAGAAGGGAGGGAATAGGGTGGAACGAAGGATTGAACATGGAGACGCAGATGGCCGGGTGGTAAAGGGTGGCAGGGTGGTAAGTGGGCTTACCATGACATAAACGAAGCCTACCAACCAGATCGCATTCATGATCTGACGGTGAATAGCTTTTATTCTATGATCCTGAACAACTCTTTCGGGACCAAATATAGGCGGGCGGATGAGCTTCGTGTCTTGCATGAAAAAATTGTCTACTTGAGCCTCGTGGTACCCTGACTTATTATCACGGTGAGGATAGTGGGGTTGCTGATGCTGAGGGTGGTGTGGATCCTCCTCGTGTTCGGGAGAGGAGTTCAAGAAGGGTGCAACGAGGGAGATAGTTTTAGAATCGAGGGTCGATGAAGCGTCGTGAAGAGTGGGTGTGGCGTAAGGCATCAAAGGTTCGTCCAGTATCTGGGGGGGAACATAAACATCGCCATGGGTATAGTTGGAGCTGGCAGTGTAGGCATGCAAGGTTGAATCGGAGTGTACAGATGAATGAGATCGTGTTTGCGAACGTGACTGGGAGTGTGGTTGTCGAGGATAGGAACGTGGATGCAAGGTTTTATGTCGGTCATTATTAGTCTTCTCTTCTAGTGGCGCATCGGTGATGACCCGCTCAAGATAAAGGCGGCTCTCTTCATCAGCCTCTGCGAGTTCCCAGGAGTGTAATTGGACACCGTTTCTGTTCCACACCTGATTGCAAAAACTACAGAGACGCGAAATCAGTAAACAGACGGTGGCGCTACAACGAATCACCAACCCTCTGGACGCAGCAAATATCTGCATCGAGCCGAACCATGCCCAAGGGAGGGAGAACAATCTCCACGCGCGGTTGGTACGAGGAGGATCGGGGAGCATGATAATGAGCGCTATCGCGACGGCGATACTGCCGAGCAGGTGAAGCACACCGCATAGATACCTATAAAGCGAAGGATTAAGATGACCAGCAATAAAGAAAAAAGAAACAGAATAGCTTACCAAAATAGCTGTTTAGGCCGATTGATGTTGGCGGTAGAGAACGCCAAAAATCGGGGGACGCTCGTTTGTTCAACCATTTCGTAGACCTCTTCGTACGCGGGAAGAAACTAAATAAATGCACGGTCAGAAAGATAAGAAACGAAGGCACATACAAATATGGTTTAATTGAAAATGCTACGTACCACGTCTGGATGCGTGTTTAGCGCCAGATCTCTCACCACTGTATCCCGAACAATTTCATCCAGTGGCAGTTCCTTTGGTCCACCGGGTTGGAAGAATGTAGCAATAATTCGCATACATTCTGGACGGAAAGGCTGTTTGTCGTGTAAACACCGATGCTGGCGCTTCTCATGATGCGATCCGACATGCGATGAGGGTCTGATGTCGGCATCGGGGCCATGCGGCACGGTGGTGGCTGCTCGGTTCAGTTCGGTTAAGGGGTACGTCAGGTTTGTCGGAGTGATTGCAGGAGGTGGAAGATTTAGTGGTGATGAGGATAAAAGTGGGACAAGGGAAACTCGGCGAGCTGTGTACGGAGTGACAGGCGTGGAAGGCGAAGAAGGCGGAGGGGAAAGCGGAGGGAAGGATGTGGCTAAAGGGGGAAGAATTGTGCAATCATCCTCGCCTTGAGCAGCCGAAGGCCAAGAAGGGGGATCGAACGTTTGGTCGATGAGGCATCTACCCCGACAAGGATTGGCCTGAGTCAAGTTATGAAAGGCACGCCGCTCGACATCGACACGACTAGGACTCGAAGGGGACCGGAATTCCGCGGGACCTGGGCTGTAAGCCTTTTCAATCTCGGAAAGCGCGAAAAATCGTTGGCGATAGTCCTAACAAGGAATAGTCGAGTCAGAACGAGTGTGACTACGTGCACAAACTCCGGGAATAAGGGATAGATGGCAGGGTCATCCAAGGTTTGGTGCAGAACCAAGGAGGGACATGAAAGGACGCGCAAAGGAGGGCCCACCTGAAACCAGACGATGAATTGAAGATTCTCGATGGAATGCTCCTAGGTGTGTTTGATTGCATACATCATTGAGAAAAAGTGAGGTTGTGAGCTTAGCGCACCTTGAAAGCGAGATAGGCCTCCAGATCAGATAGACTGTGCGTCAAGAATCAGTGGCGTCCCGTGCGTTTGTCTGCTAAAAGGTCTATACCTAATGGGAGAACATGTGTCCCCAGACAGTATCTGGGCTATGGCGGGTAAGTCTTTGTGATTGCGAGGAGCGGGAATTGGAAGGGACGACACACCGAGGGAGACTTTACTGAGATGGCGCCGGACGTTGAGTCTGGCTACCCAAGGTGACAATTCCGCAACATAGCTCTTTGTCCGACGCGCTCTCGCCATTGATAATCTTTGAGGACGACGACGACGACGACGAAGGGGGGAGAAAGGATAAAGGCTGAGCACTTCGGTGGCTCAGCCGTGAGTTGTTAGCGAGGGAAACTGTCGTGTAGGTGGCGAAATCACAGGAAAAGGTGGGTAGGCATAGTGGTCGTGACGAAGAATATATGGGAGATGGAAGCAAGTGCCGATTGGGAGCCCCTAGGGATAGGGTTGGTTCCTCGAGGAGCCTTTGGACCTGAAGTTGAGCAAGCACATGGGAAATTCCTGACACCAAGAATGCTGCCTCCTCCAATGATTGCCCGTCAAAGAAGTCCCATAATTAAACCAGTCCCATGCTCAACATACAATTGGTGGAACGCCATTTTAGTGGGCAGCCCCGTTTCGGTGCTTGAACGTTTGTTTTCTGGGTAGCGTGCGATGCCGGTCAAGTCGATGAGCCCATTAAAGGACAAGAGCCAGGGCAAACCATGATGAATGTCTGTTTTTCCATGGTCGATCCTGATGGTGGAGGCCAGAGAGATGTCAGTTTTCGCTTTTGTGCCTCCGGGCTTCATACAAACATCCCCAATTCCCGGCTAGTCTTTTCTGGACATGGTCGCCTGCGCATACTCATCCCAATTATCTAGGATAGCAACCATTCACCTTCTGGAACAGACATTCAGAGCGACCTCTTCCACAGCGACTCGCCACATATTACCGTGGCACGCCAGCTTCACACCACCAGCATGAGGATAATCAATTCTCCGCTGTGCAAATTATAGCATGCATCAGTATCATCCCCGTTTCTTTCGTATGTGATCTACGGCGGCGTAGGAAAGAACCCACAGCGCCGCTTGCAATGTAATGCGTTGTCGAAGCCAAAGACCAGTTCATTCTTCCATCAACAATCTTCGCCTCGATTGACCACTTTTCGGGAGACCCGGAGAACACCTCAACTGCAATGCTAGCCCCAAGCAACTTGACATGTCACTTTACACGATCTCTGCGGCCATTGGGCGAGGTTCGGGCACGCGGAGTTAACGCCTTGGCCCTTCTTTCCAACAAACAATATTAATGTGCAAGTCAGTCTATTCGATGCATCCTGTCGTCGATTGGTTCGAATGAGGACACATACAGATGGTCTGGAGCATGGTGCTTCCGTCAAATCCCACCCGTTTTAATTCTGGCGACTTGGCGGAAACATTGGGCGATTTCACCGACGTAAAGTCGAGCAATCTCCCCCATTCTGAAGAAAGATCTGCTCCTCATGTTACCAAGCTTTCACACCTCCAGGCCTGGTTGAAGCCGATACGGCCTTCCCATGGAACCACGAAATCGACGCCTTTTAAGAGCGCAAGAATATATGTATCGTCTCCACTGTCAGGTTGGTTATTACGGCGTGGCGTGGTTGTTTATCGTGTGGATTCCCAAACCAACCTTCTGGCGAGGATAGCGAGCATGCTACCGCGAGGGCTGGCAGACCCAGGTCGCCTAGCTTGCCAGAGCTGGGTCAAGTGACGTGGTGTTCAACTGGGGGGAGGCATGTTAAGCCTGAGGTTGGGAAGTCAGAGCATCTACATGTGCCGACTGTCCTCGCATATGAGTAATAAAGTCTCTCTTCCATGGGCAGTCTTACTGAGCCTTGGCTGTCCAGGCTAAACATGTAACAGTGGCATTCCAGACGCGTTTCGCTCTAATTTAGTCATGTGGTGCTAGCACGCCTGTAAAATACCCCAACGGCCACATGGTTACCAGTCTTAGCCAAGCCCAGCCAAAATCCCATTGCCTAGTACTCCTATGATCGCCCCTGATACAGCTGACTCTGACTTGTTTCATCCCCGTTTCACCGACTTCGCCATTCCCCAAGCAGCTGCGTAACCTCGAGACTGTGATTACTCCTACGCACATCACCGACAGGGCTGTACGCGATGCTCTGGTCCGCCGTGGTATATATACCCCCTCCATAGGATCCCAATTCTCTAAGCTTGGTCTTCACCCCCGATAAACAAGCACGGTCTTGTTCATCCAGTCCTCTCTTCGTCGCAGCACAACAAGCTAGTCTTGTTCTCGCCTCGCACTCTACACACAAAACTTGACGTTTTGCCCATTTGAATTCCTCAAATTTGTGTTTTCCTTCCTCCTTCTACATCTACCTCCACCTCACACCACCCACCGTTATCATCTCATATACATAATGCGTGTCTCATTCACTGCCGCTACCATCGTCGCTGTCGCCGTTGCCGGATCCCTCGTCAACTCGGCCATTATCCCCCGCCGCGCTTTGAACCTCTCCCGCATCGAGGCTCAATACTTCAACGAACACGTTGATGCGGATACCCGCGATGTGCCTGAAGTTCGTTCGGAGCAATATGACCGCGGGTACGCAGGGTCCACTTACCACGCTCGCGCACACCCACGCGACTTCACCCGCCGAGTCCCCGTTGTGACTTATGGTGATGATTATGAGGAAGTAAATGCCCGCGAGGAACAGGCTCCACCAGCTGTTCCTTACTACGCACGGGCTCACGCTAGAGATTTCACCCGACGCGGTCGATACTGAGTGGTACGTCTATCCCCGCTTGCCTCTCCTTTGAGAAACCTAAAGCTCACATGATGGTCTGTGGTAGCTTTATCGTCGGTGCCTCAGTTCGTGTTGTCATGACATGCTTAGCTCATGAATTGAGTTGGAAGGAAAGAAGAAAGAGAAGGCTGTTGGGTGGGAACGACCTGATGATTTGAGAGGACGCCGCGTTCCTGTGGTCACTCTTTTGTTTAACGATTACAATCCATGGAGACGCAGATGATGTATTTGATACCCGATCTATCAGTATACATATCATCAGCCGCTTGCGAAATTACACCTTTTTCGTCGCCACTCTAGAGTCTTCAGGATGATTTGATCAAGAGCAAACCAGCTACAATATGTATCTGAATCCTTTAACATTGACGCCTCTCGCTTGCTCATCCTCGTCGAACTTCCTATTCAAATGCGCTAGGTGCTGTCGGAAGATCCAACACATAACGATGGTGCACCCTGCTGTCGCGATGCATATTCCGTACGAGTTACGGTACGTCGGGCCCCAAGGTTTGGGCCAAACATACGAGCCAGCGATATTCCCTAGTTGCGAAACGGCGTTCATCAAGGCGAGAGCGACTGCACGCTTTGACGGAGGCCGGGGGAACGAATTGCTCATCCATGCATAGAGAACCACGAATCCAGCGTACGACTGCGCCATCAGGAAGCTGGACGTGACTTCAGAAGACCAAGATCCAAGGATGCAAGTAAAGAGGACGTACAGAGAAACATATCGAGCGGCTGTGTTCATTGTGCATATCGCGATAATGAAGCCTACGATGCCCAAGCCCAAGGAGAACACGATGTGGAAGAATCGTTCGTTCGTCTTATCAGAGTGCCTATAGGGAACGGTTAATAAAGCATCATGTGATTCTATGAGAATGCAAACCTTGACAAAACGAACGCGAAGATTGCGGTAAAAACGAAGGGAGGAGCGCATAACAATAGCGAGACAGTAGTATTAAACCCCATAGTCGCGCTCAAGGTCGGAAAATACGCATTGAACGATAATGCGACAACCTGGGAGGTAAGGGTGACAGCCAGCCACCAGACTTTCCAGTCTGTTATCGCTAACCATAGTCCGTGTGCTTGACCTCCAACTACAAACCGACCTTGCGGTTGGTCCTCGCTCGCTTTGTCATGAGGCATGACTTCGGTCTCGCTTTGGTCGCCAACCCCGACGTCTTCTTCCATTCGGCGCATTGCGAGACGTCGTTCCATGGGCGAAAGCCAAGGCGTTGTTGTAGGGAAGTCCGGGAGGATGAAGATGGCCAGGGTTGCGACGAAGATAGTTAAAGCACCTTCCACATAAAAGAGCCATCTACATGGTAATCGTAAGGTGGAGGATGATATGTATGAGACTACCTCAAAACATACCTCCACGCCGCATGTCCAAGCTTTCCATCCATACCGCTTAGGATACCGGAGGCAATCAGAGACCCAAAAGCGTTCGAGATGATGTTTCCACAGTACAAGATAGCGGTGCGCAAGCCTATTTCATTTCGAGTGTACCACTTGGAGAGGAGAAAGAGGGCACCCTAAGTGAGAGTATGAGCCTTTCTGTGTGGTAACGTTTACATGAAACGGACCGGGAAGAACGCGGCTTCGACGAAACCCAAGAAGAACCTAGTGAGCAAGGCACCCACGAAGCTTAAGTAGGATGAGTAACTGCGTCCACGATAAATTGAGCGTTCCTTACTTGTGTGTTATGCCTGTAACATTCATTGGTGAGTACTTAGATAGTCCATGGAAGCCAGTTCAACGAACCAGTTAGGACAGAGATCATTCCCCATATAATCATGCAAGCTGGTAGATACAATGACGGTTTGCCGATCCAATTGAGGAACATATTCCTGAGGTTGCCCTCCTTGATCACAGACCGAGCGAAGGGATAGACCAAGGGTGCTTACGATGGGATCTGCATGATGATGTATCCCACATATAGGATGGATAGCAGAGTCGGAAACTCCTGCCCTTGGAGATGGAGGTCAGCCTCAAATCCTCGCAACCTTGCGGCACTACGTGGGTGGTAGGTTAAGGATGTCCCTTGAGTTTACAAGGCACAAGGCATACCCCGCATTATTTCGATCGATCTGACCACCTAATGTCAGTGCGGTGATACATGATCCGTCGAGGGAAGTACGCACATAGTTTAAGATGTAGATAACGATCAGGATACTCATACGGAGGTCGATCTTCCAGAGTAGCTTTTTCTCTAGAGCAGCTCTGGCATCATGGCCCCCGAACTCAGCATCTGGATCGGAGGCATCAACTACATCAACATGTTGATGGTTGTCTTTGAGCTCGTCTTCTCCAGTAAAATCTTGACCGGCGCGCGAGGCCATCGTAGCTCGAGCGTTCTCCTTGTGAGGAGCGAATAGCCTGTCGATCTTAGTTCTGGGAGCCCGGGGTTCCCAGGCAGGAGCTATTCATACTTCAACGGGTTCGGGGATTCTACGGCACGGTTGAGCTGGGGGCCGTAGCTCCAGAAAAGCCGTGTACAGAATTTGGGACCAGGTGGCCACGAACACATGGGGAAAGGAAGAACATGACGCTCAACGTCTGGAGAAACTGTGACGCGCATATGTAACCCCATGCAATATTAATGCTCTGTATGAGCAGGCCGAGTGAATCAGTCGAGGGTGAGAAGGGGCGCGTTCGACTGTCCTTGGCGGTGCACACCTTCTGCTTGACTTCTGCACGACAGCAATGTAGCAACTCGACGAGCCGAACGATGGAAGACGACGCATGAGTGCGAGAAGGGTCCGACGCCGAGCGCCAATAGTTGACCCTGAAAGTTTCGAACTTCAACCCAGGGTTCCAGCAAGAGCTTATACGATGTATGTGCACCCTTTGCGCTGAGACGAATGATATTGTTGCTTGACTGGAGTCACAGACACCGAGCTTGGGATGCCATGTCATCTCAAACTTGCATTCCACACTGGTTCGATAGGTCACAGCTACTCACCATACATATACGGTGGGACCAAGAAGTTGTGGAACGGCAGCCACGGAGTATAATAGAAGGAATGCCCACCTTTCACACCAGCATTCACTATGCCTCTGCCTGTAGGGCTGGTTCACCTTCTCAAACAGCTTCCCATGATCACCGCTCCGTCTCTGTTCACCTATATGGTCTTGAATTATGGTTTTCGGAGCATGTTTCCTGGAACGCTTCCTAGCTTGCCCACTCTCCTAGCATCAATCCTGGCGACACCCCTCTATATGGTCTTATCATCCGTTTGCAAAAATTTCGACAATCGTAGAGCAGCCACGAAGTGCGGCGCTGTGCTGCCTACCTCCATCGATGCTTCATGGGGCGGTCTGTCTACGGCTGAGGCACTGCAACGCAATCTCAAGCACGGATATCCAGGTACCATGTCCCTCTTGTCTCTGTATTTCTGCCTTACCGATAGATCATGGAGGTGATGCCTTCCGAGAGTGGAGCGGGAAGTATGGTCATACCTATGCTTTTGATATCCTATCGGAGCACGGCGTATGTTTTCCTTTGCTACCCTCCTCCCTTCTTATGTCGTGGGATCGCAGATCGTTACCACAGAGCCAAATCATATTAAGGTTGGCTCCCAACCCTTCGCGATCCACTATTCTGTGAGCTTATACCGAGCTCAGGCAGTTCTTGCTACCCAATTCGACGAATTCGAGAAAGGTACAACCATCTGCGTGCTTCCCCTTGCCAAATGCTGACGAGACTGTAGGCCCTCTCAGTGCATCGCAGCTTGGGTCTCTCCTAGGAACGGGTGTCTTCAACTCAGATGGCTAGGAATCTCTTTGCATAACTCTATACTTTCACTGACATTAACGGTAGGAGAGCGCTGGAAGTGCGAACCAGCTTACCTTATCGGTCATCGCTTATCGAGTAAACTAGGTTCCACCGGTCTATGACTCGACCTTTCTTCAGCAAGGACCGCATCAGCCACTTCGATATATTCGATAAACATGCTGAAGATGCTTTACACCAAGTTTCTGTTAGGCTTGAAGAAGGATATGCTGTTGATATTCAAGTGTGGCACCCCTCTAGCGTATGTATATGACCTGCTAACCTCCAGGACAGGATATAATATCCAAGTTTACTTTGGATTCGGCAACGGAATTCTTATTCGGAAGCAACGTCCAATCCCTGTCCGCTGGGCTCGACTACCCTATCTCATCACCTCGACATATCACCACTTCCGACCATCAACATCCTTCTAGAGCCTTTGCAGAAGCTTTCCTCCAGGGTCAATTTATCACTGCGCTACGCACTGTGAGCGGTTGGCACTGGCCTTTATTTGAATGGTTCGACCAAGTCAAGCCACATCGAGAGGTCGTTAACAAGTACATTGACCCTATCATCGCAGCCGCAATACAAAGGTACAACGCACGGATGCCTAGCGTAGCTGATACCGACGATGAACCTGAAACACTCCTTGACCACCTTGTCAAGACTACACGAGGTACGTCCCCTGGGCGCAGATGAGCCAGTTCTTGACGGTTAACAACAGATCATCACATCCTTCAAGATGAAATCCTCAACATCATGATCGCTGGTCGGGATACTGTGAGATCATGTTGCCATCTTTGGCCTGCTTAATCTGACAATACTCTTCCAGACTGCTTGCACTCTGACCTACGCTGTGTACAGTTAGCGGAGAATCTCCAGGTCTTACAGAGGCTCCAAGCAGAGATCATCGAGAACGTTGGATACACAAGGCGACCTAATTTCGACGACTTGCGCGCAATGAAATATCTTCGAGCTTTCATCAATGAAACACTTCGTTTGTATCCTCCTGTGTTTGTATCCTCCTGCTTGGATCCCTCCCCCCACTTACTTTCCCTCCCACTTACGTGTGCAGGCCCTTCGACAAGAGGTAACGATTTTCGTTTGCCCTAAATGATGTTGCTAACAACACGAAGGGCGTCAATAGTGTCCACGACACTGCCCCCGGCGAAGCCGGGCGACAAACCGATCTTCGTCCCCAAAGATTGGACGTATGTCTTGATCCATATGATGCCTTGTCACGTACGCCTCTGATATCGGCTTGTAGTGTCATCTATAGTGTTTTCCTCATGCATCGCCGAACCGACCTCTGGGGGCCCGACGGTTGGCTTGCCATTACTATATCATCGATGGACAGTTCTGAGCAGCATTTTTCAGCTGCCATATTTGATCCAGATCGGTTCCTCGATGACCGCCTCAAGCGCGTTACCAACAATCCATACAGTAGGCTGTTCAAGCTAAGCCCAATGGACAGTCTACTCATGTCAATCCAGTTTTCTTGCCATTCAATGGTGGACCCAGGATCTGTCTTGGGCAGCAAGTGAATAAGCCATCTGCAATAACGATCGTCGCTCAAACTTATTAGTTTGCGTATAACGAAGTATCTTACTTCCTTGTGAAGCTGCTTCAGAGATTCTCCGGCATTTCTTTGGCACTTGAAGCATTACCCTCGTCGTTCAGACCACCAGCTGAATGGGCGGTGGGCTCTGGGATCAAGAGCAAGGAGAAGGTTTTTCCTGGTGTTCATCTAACGATTTATGTAAAGGTGAGTTCTCAATCAACCTACCCTGCCAATTGTATGTTTATTCGTTAGTAGGGTGGATTATGGGTGAACATGAAGGCCCCCACCACAGTGGATGCCTAAGATTCGATATGTATCATTTGTACTCTACAAGAATGTTTATCGTCGGGCTACCCAGGTGATTCATTTACTTACTTAAGAATAACCTTCCCCAAAATAACCATCCTCCGAGTCCGATAATGTGATAGTTGGGCTTGCTGTTTCTAATAACCATTATCAGGCAGCGAACGCAGTTCGAGCGGATAATCTTGTCATTATCTGATGTCAGAGCTGCTCGGATATAGGGATGTTTTACGCGTTTTCCGGGTTGGCGCATAGAATGTACATGGACATGGGAAGCATGGATGGTCACCGGAGGTAAGGCGGGCGTCTCTTTTGACTGGCCGACCGACCAGGTCACCAGGACACGCTTCCATGCCGTCACAGCTGATCCGATCTGGTCATGATACTTGCGTCAAAACCCCATTCCGTTGGCTTCACCGATTCGGACATGGGCTCGGTTGAGGCCTTTGGCTGACTCTCCCACTAGTCCGGTGTGAAGAAAGCCGAGTACCTCCCTCTATATAATTGACTATCACCTCTCTAGCTTGGGTGTCCGCAGAACATCATGAATATCCCTATCGGCCTTGCCCACCTACTGAGGCATTTACCGACTTTCGTTGCGCCCTTCCTGGTTACTTTCTTCGGTTTGGATTATGCATTTCGCCAGTTGGGTCTTGGGTCCACTATCCTGGCAATCGCCGCCACCATTCTGGCGATGCCCGTGCTACTGATACTTTCTGTTGTCTATGGCAATGTCAGAGATCGTCTAACGGCGTCGAGGAATGGCGTCACTCTTCCACCTACTGCCGAAGGTCATTTCTCGGGCGCGTCCAACGCGCTCTCTCTTGCGCGCAAACTGAAAGGAGGATATCCGAGTATGACATTCTCCGCCCGCATGCGCGCCCTGGTATTCATCAGATTCATGTATGACAGGTGATCTTTTCTTGGAGTGGGCCCAGAAGTACGGGAATACCTATTTTTTCCAAGTGCTTTGGGACAAAAGGGTAGGCGTCACTTCTCCCGCTAGACTCGCTGAGCCTAACACTGTGAAGATCTTTACTACAGAACCTAATCATATCAAGGTATGAAGTCGGGCGGGTGCGCCGGCTTTTTGCTTACAGAGACTGTAATCCTATTACAGGCGATTCTTGCGACTCAATTTGATGATTTTGAGAAAGGCAAGCATTGGGATAGACTCAGCTCTGCGATCAGAGTTCTAAAGTAACCTGATCACAGGCCCTCTGACTGGTGCTCGCTTCGATTCTCTTTTGGGAACTGGCGTGTTCAATTCCGATGGTAGGCCATTCAGTGGGGTTGTGTTGCTAAGCTTTAAGTCTAATTTACAAAAAAAACAGGGGAGCGTTGGAAGTTCGTATACGTTGGCTAATATTCTATGCCGGGACGTTAACAATTATGTGCTAGATTCCACCGATCCATGACCAGGCCTTTCTTCAGCAAAGACCGCATTAGCCACTTTGATTCGTTCGATCGACACGCTGAGGACGCTTTGTCCCAGGCCAAAGTTCGTCTTGCGCATGGATATCCCATCGATTTCCAGGTATGACGAATGTAATTTCTTCACACAAGCGCTAGTCGATCTTAATAACTCATTAGGACATGGTATCTCGCTTCACATTGGACTCAGCCACGGAGTTCTTATTCGGCCATGATGTTCGCTCACTATCCGCCGGTCTTGAATACCCAGCGAATTCGCCACTCTCTATCACAGGCTCCAACCCGAACCACCCAGCTAATGTCTTCGCCGAATCGTTTGCTGAGGGCCAAAATTTGACCGCGTTGCGCTCTGCCGGTGGATTCCATTGGCCAGTGTTTGAATGGAACGATAAAGTCAAGCCCCATAGGGATGTGGTAAATTCGTTTATTGACCCGATTATCTCTGGAGCTATTGAGAGATACCAAGCCCGGGTAGCCAACGGGGACACTGCGGAGAAGGAGACCCAGGAAGGAGAGACACTCCTCGATCACTTAGTCAAGACTACTCAAGGTCGGCTGCTCTGTGGTTCTGGTACTGAGACCCGTTACTCATTTGACTCTCTCAGACCATCAGATCTTACAAGATGAAATCCTCAATATCATGATCGCTGGACGGGATACTGTAGGTGTTAGATTGTAGCCACTCGGTCCCTCGCTTACTGCTTCCCAGACTGCATGCACACTTACTTATGCAGTATACATGCTAGCGGAAAATCCCCATGTCCTGCAAAGGTTGAGAGCGGAGGTCCTTAACAAAGTTGGCCCTACCCGCCGCCCTGACTTTGATGATTTGCGTGACATGAAGTACCTTCGGGCATTTATAAACGGTATGCATTGTTTCTACCTGTCCCCTGGCGTTATTTGACCGTCTGGTCACCGTTGTCAGAAACACTCCGGTTGTATCCTCCTGTGTGAGTCTCGTTTGAATTACCTACGTTTGCTCCTGGTTTTAATCCCATCGAATCCGACTCTTCAGTCCCTTCGATGCTAGGTGAGGATCCCTGCGTCTAGTAGGCTCTGGTCGTGCTTAGATCGCGTTCCCAGAACGTCCAGGCGTGCCACAACTTTACCTCCTGTTACACCAGGAGCACAACCCTTTTACGTCCCCCCAAGAACTGCGTACGTTCATCGGTGGCTCTTCCGTATGTCGTAGCTTACGATGATGTGCAGCTGTATATACAGCGTGTTCATGATGCACCGCCGGGAGGATTTATGGGGCCCCGATGGTACGTGTCTTCACAATACTACCACTCCATTTCCGGTTTGACTGATTGAACGGCCGATGATACTCCAGCCTCAAAGTTTGACCCAGATAGGTTCTTAGATGAAAGGGTCAAACTGGTGACAAAGAACCCATACAGTCAGCTTTATCTTAGTCCCCTCTGCATCACTCCTAACTAGATTCCAGTGTTCCTTCCTTTCAACGGTGGACCCCGTATCTGCCTCGGACAACAGGTGCGTAGCCATTTTACAAGATATTTCCGCTAACAACCTGTGTTGACCATTCTCCGCGTAGTTCGCCTACCACGAATCATCGTTTTTCCTCATCAAGCTCCTCCAGAAGTTTTCTAGCTTCACTTTAGACCCTTCGGCCCAGCCGGATGCAGCGAAGCCACCCGCCGAATGGGCGAGCTACCCTGGAACAAAGGGTACAGAAAAGGTTGTACCAGGCATCCATCTTACGATGTTTGTGAAGGTTAGTGCATACTTGCCGTTTTAGCATTGGCAGCTGCTCACAGACCTGTATGTTTCGTCTTAGGGGGGATTGTGGATTAGAATGGGCGAAAGCGTCGCGGAGAGTACATGATTTTATGCTCTACATCTCCTTAGCATCTTTGTCGGGATAAGTAGAATTTTTTGGATAACGGGTTTCGATACTGTCATGTAACAATAATCAGATTCTTCGAACTAAACTCTCCCTTCACAAATTGGTCGGACATTGATTGGACCTACCTTCGAGTCTCACCAGACTGACGTCATATAACGCGCGACTGAAGTATATAAGCCTCAGATTGTCCTCTGTAATCATTACAATGGCCCTCCAACCCTCTCTTCGTCCTCTCATCGTCGCTGGGGCCGGCCACGCCCCTCACACTCTTGACATCTTCTGTGAGTTCCTTAATCAGGACTTTGGTGAATTAGCCATTGGAAAGATCAGCACGCTTAATTCTTGTAGTGGATTATGTCTGCCCATACAGCGCCAAACTTGCAAAGGCTATCGACACCGTTCTGATCCCATTACTTGGACCAGGAGGAAAATTTGATGACAAGGTCAAAGTCATCCTTCGGCCTCAGGTTCAGCCCTGGCATGGTTCATCCACATTCACCCATGAAGCAGCTTTAGCTGTGCGTACTACATGGTTACTGATTAGGTCGACACTCTCAATGATGTATCAGGTTCTCCGCGTGTCTCCGAAAGATTTCTGGACCTTTAGTCTAGCAGTGAGTGCGCGTGTACGCCTGCTGTTCGCTGTTGTTAAGCTCGAGACCATTCCCACAGCTCTTTAAGAGACAAGAAGAGTATTTCGACATCCCCACATCGTCCCTTACGCCCCTTCAAATCCGTGAAAACCTTGCCAAACTCGCTGCCGAAGTTATCCCTGGGGACAAGGTCGATGAGTTCAGGGAGCTCCTGAAGCTCAAAGGCTCTCCTAACGGGGGGGTTGCAGTGACGGATGATCTCAAATACACCAGTAAGCGTAAATAGGCTTTGAAAGCGGGATCAAGCTGCTCACATAATATACAACTCCAGTCAAATTCTCTAGGCAGAATGGCATACATGTCTCTCCTACCGTTCTATGGGATGGTCTTATTGCCAATGAGATCTCAAGTTCTTGGGCAGAGAAAGAATGGTCCGAATTCCTAGTAGCAAAGGTTGTGGTTTAGCTTACAGCCTCATGCCCCACAATAGATACATAGAGTTGTGTACAAGAAGGCATTGAAAGTAACGAAGGGATAACCACATCGCGTAAATGTATAGTATGTATAGTACAAATAGTGTCCATCGGGGAAGGGAGCGGGTTTACGGTAACATGGTCATCGAAGGATGAAGATTATGAGAAATACATGACAATAGGTACGTGAGGAAGGCATGTCCGGCATAATAAATAGAGCAAGCGTAGAGCCCAAAAGCAAATCCTAGTAGAATGTCATGACACATCGTGTCTAATACTTCGTTGGTCAGCCTGTTTCCGCGAGCTAGGTTGAGGAGGTAGCGGGCGCATCGTTACTATGGTTTGTGGACTGCCTGATGCGAAGCCGAGGACCATTTTATTCGTTAATGATAGGAAGTCGAGATGGGCGCCAAGGCGGAAGCCATCCGTTTTCCAGACTCGGTGATAGATGTATGAGTCGGTGAAAGGGAGGCTATAGAGACCCACGGGACTGGGCTCGGTTGGAAAGGGCGATAATGAACGGACCCATATCCGTATTCGATGGGATGCACCAGCGGGGGTAGACGTCATAGGCACGGAACTGAAGGATGTGGTCGTTGAGGGAAAGATGTCAATCGACGGAGCTCTGACTCACTATATGGTGAACGTTAGGCGTTTAGGATCGCAATCCAACTTCATCTTCAGATCCTCAACCAAGACAGCCCCAATGCCGCCTGCCTCGTAGCTAATAGTGTATGTAAAGAGGCTGTCAGAGAGTTGCCGCCAACTGTGGAAACATCATGGTGAAACGACGATGCGGTGGACACGAGGAAGGGGCTTACGCGACAGTAAACGTTACAGGTGCCTTCCCAACGAATGCCTGGTAGACTTGGCTGGTCGCATTGACTGTTTTGAGTCGAGCGAATGATGCGTCAGCGATGGAGTTGAAGTCGAGATCTTTTCCCACAAACAGCTCATCATCCGAGAACAAACGATGACTGATACCAGTGTTTCGTATCCAGACTCGCAGGGACCACAAAGACCCCACCGGAAGGCTTGACTTTCCGGGAAATACACTGGGCACAGTGGTCAGTACAGCCGTGAGCATGGGATGCAAGACTTACAAGACGACAAAATCTAACGTCCGGGGGTCAATGGTGAGCTTGAACTTGGTTGGCTCACAGATCTGGCGCTCGATTTGATTGATTTTGAGTGATAGGCAGAAGCTGTATTCCCCAGGTTCTGGTTTTCCATTTACGGGTTCGACGCTGCAGACAGCAGCCTCCATTGTCACAGAAGTGTCCATTTTAGGGCACCAACGAAAGAGACTCACGAGATTAAGAATTGCACTGGCGTTGACCCGGCGACTAAGTTATAGGTATACACGTATTGTTCGGATTTGGTTGGCCGACGTATACTGCATCACCCGCAGCACATGGCGGGCGGCTGTCAGCATCAAGCACATTGATCAGAATGATGGAGACTCACTTGAGGGGTGGCGGAGGTGACTCGTCAAAGGGCGACTGCCATCGTAAGCTCCCAGATCTGCTGTTGCTGCTACTGACGTCGACCAGAAGATGGCTTCATGAATATCCCCACACCAATATGGTACTGAACTCCACGGTAGCGTACCTCCGACTGACAGCTACGTCGTAATCTGGACAGGCATCGTCGTCGTAAGGATGCATATTTTCAACGATTGTCATCAGTTCGCCGTGATCGTAAGGGTGCATGAAGTGGGAAGGTCAGAAAACATGAGAGCGCTCATGCCCGAGCACAAGGCCGTGTATGTAGGACTTATGTATCAAGCCAAAGGCACTAAAACGGCAAGGTAGGCGCCACGATCCTACCTGATGGTACAATGGGATCGTTATCTAGGCTGAGAAACGCGGACCGTTGTATCTGATGCTACCAGTTTGGTAATCTGACCATTCCAGAAACATGTGTACCTGCCGGTGAGCGCGCTGAAACTGTCGCAACCGATATCATCTCGGGAAGGGTTGTAAGTTGTCCAGAATACAGGACAATGGGTCTTTGCTCAAACCCTCACATTGAGGTGCTCAGCCTCCTTGGTTGGGAGCTCTTCACGCATCGTACAGAGGAACACAATGATATGATGATATTCGAAACGCATGGGGGTTCGTCAAATATGGAAATTTCGAAACAGTGGAATGGCTCACAGAAGTATTCCCAAGAGGTACTCATTCTGAATCTCAGACTATTATTCCCGCGCCATATTACTTTGCTTCCTCTTCAATGACCGTTCAATACCACACGTTAATGAGTCTCACGATTGAGGTGACGGTGAGGAGGACTTGGAGGTGCATGGCGGTGGTGTGCTCGGTTATCACGGTCCAGCGATGCCCGGGTCGCCCTCAGAAGCGTTATTCTTGCGAGATTGGCCACCTAAAGCTTATTCCAAGTGTTTCAAAGGAACAGAATGAGCGTCTTGGTGGACGATGCATGGGAGATGGAACGACAAATTAGCCGGCTTGATAACACTCTTGTGTCACATATCTGTCACGGTAATCACGTGCTCGTGACCGTGCGCGCTTTCGATCGCGTCGGGAGCGGTCTCCCTTTCCTTAGCTACCACCACCATGAGCTCCAGCGAAACAACACCTCAGCACGAAGAACATCAATATTTGAATCTGATTCGACGCGTTATAGACACTGGTGATATCCGTCCCGACCGTACAGGCACTGGCACCCTTGCTATCTTCGCACCTCCCTCACTTCGCTTCTCACTCAAGGATAACGTGCTCCCCCTCCTCACGACAAAGCGTACGTTCCTACGCGGAATAGTAGAGGAACTTATATGGTTTATCCATGGGTCCACCGATTCCAGCCTACTCTCCCAGAAGGGTATCAAAATATGGGACGGTAACGGCTCGAAGGCGTTCTTAGAGAGCAGGGGATTAGGACATCGTCGTGAGGGAGATCTTGGACCCGTCTATGGATTTCAATGGAGACACTTTGGTGCGGACTATAAGGACTGTGAGGGCAATTACTCTGGCCAAGGCGTTGATCAGTTGAAGGAGTGCATCGAGAAGATAAAGCATAATCCCACCGATCGAAGGATAATCATGACTGCATGGAACCCGAAAGGTTCTAACTTTTTACACCGCAAAATTTCCCATGCTGATACGCTCATCAGACATACCACAAATGGCTCTACCCCCCTGTCACCTTCTCTGCCAATTCTACGTCACCCTTCCACCATCTTCGGGATCAGAGCAAAAATCCAAACTATCTTGCTTGATGTACCAGCGCTCCGCTGACCTTGGACTCGGGATACCCTTCAACATCGCCTCATACGCCCTCCTTACCCACATGATTGCCCACGTCACTGGTACAGAAGCGCATGAACTTATCATCCAACTCGGCGATGCCCACGTCTACCGCGATCATGTCGAGGCCCTTGAAGAACAGCTGAAGAGAAAACCTAGACCATTTCCGAAGTTGAAATGGGCTAGGGAGGGCATCTCCGAAATTGACGACTTCGTGTATGAGGATGTTGTTGTAGAGGGATACCAACCTCATCCATCAATTACGATGAAGATGAGCGTTTAAGTTTTCCTCATAAGTAGAGGCTGTATGGCTTGTTATACCTAATGTATGTGCACTATCCTTATTGCTCTGACGTGATATCATGCCCAACCCGAGCTTCATCCGACCTTCAAGTACCTAGCGATGCGGTCGCGCTGTGGACTTTGGCATACTACTAGGTTCAAGCTCTAGTTCATCGCTCAATGTACATTGCCCATATCTGCGTATGTATATACATCGTTTTCTGTCACCATCTCCCCCAACTGATGATAACAACGATGATTCCCCCTAAGTCACTCTTCCCTATCCCCGCCGCAGGCACCAACAGCGGGATCATGTTTCATGCTACCGTCTTGTCGCACACATACGGCACGCCAATCAACATCGCCCTCTGATTATAAGTAGGATGGGTGCGCACCCGTTGCGGTGAACGCGCTGACTCACCAATCTGCAGACAAATTTAGTCATGCTCCCTCGCAGGCCCGAACCCTCCTCGCAGAATTAGAGGCATTCGAAACAGAGGCATTCATCCGTTATATTCCCGTTTCAGATTGTCCAGGACCCAAATACTTGATATCTATTTTTCGAGTGGCTTTGGTGCGTCCTCGTCGCGAGACCACCGTACCAGGCGCCACTGCTCCAGGGTATGCTCGCTGTACATTCTCTCCCCAACCGATATCCCATAGACGGTCTTTCGTGCTCGCATAGGTTCATGCTAAGGAAAATCGCCCCTCTTGCCCCACTTAGTTCCCTCTCCCTATCTATATTCCTCCCAGCTTCTCAGGAACCCGCCCACTCGACATCGGCATATCGCCTTGATGATCTTCCATAATTGGGTTCATTCCCGGGGAAGACATATCGTGGCATCACCTCACTGCTTCGTCCATGTGGTCTCTTGCTTCTCTCGCTACGCTGCGAAAGATGAAGTCGCGCGAGGGGACGACCCATGATGCTGGCCCGGGTGTAATGTCAGGCAATTTATCGAGGTCTTTGACAGTGGCGCCGCGAACTTTTGAAGCACGTAAGCTGCGACAAAAGACTAGCTTTGGCCTTGGCTCTGAGTCGAGTTAAACCCAGTGCTTGTATCTTTGCTAGAACGTTCTACTGAATGCTCTTCGCGATCACACGGCAGCGGTACGTAGACATCTACAGTAGCCCAACCAGGACATTTATATTCTTTTTAGCTTCGACGCCACATTTTATTCCTAGGCTCACTTCAAATGGGCTCATGTGGTAGCAAGTACATATGAACGTCGAAGTGGCGTCGACTCGCATCGGTAGACCTATGCAAGATCCATGAGCCGAGGTATGCCCAAGTCCAGAGCAAACCAAACTCTCAGGGTAGCCGCCCTGATGGCCTCCAGAGTCAACTGGTCTTTTGGTCGACACCTTAGTTCCGAAACAGACTCTTTTAGAGAGCTCTAATGGTGAATGGAAGCCGTAGGTTAGTCTAGGCAGACCTCAACCCGTATACACGTCCACGGCTAACACATATCATAGCAAGCCGATGGCGAGCTAGCCCCGAACTTGGCTGTATATAATCACCCCCAGCCACACCGGTCTTGATATTGAATCGACCTTTCGATGACCTCTTCCTTATTACTCACGCTCGCAACAACTTACAGTGCCGCACAGGTTCTCGCTGCAGGGGGATTTCCTCCTATAGAGACCTCGTTTCCCTGTGGTCTTGACCCCGCTGATGCAAGCTGCGCGGCACTCTTCCGAGCCTGCATTCAAGCAAGAGTAGGTCACATCTTGTGTACAAGCTAATACGCTGTCACTGATTTTGGTATCTATAGCCACCAGACAGCGATCCTCTAAGCGATGACTTCTGCGCTGCGGCAGCATCGTGCTTCCCGGTATCTGTCGATAGATTTCTAAGTGGGTTCTATTGCAATGCACACGGTCCACATGGGCCTCCTCCTCAGAGCATCAGCATAGCTCGTATGAGTGATGAAGTCAGCTTTTCTTTGATACCCATACTAGAATATCAACTCAGTTTTTCGTCTAGGTGTACGGCAAATTGTCCGTCCGGGGACAGAATGTGACTTGGGAATCCTATTCCCAGTGGTACACGCAGCAAGCTTCAGCTGCTGACCCAGGCGTCACCTCACTGTGGGTCCCATATATGAGAAACCACCTGAGTTTTGCTCACAAAGTATTGACATGTAGAATTGATCTAGCGCTGGTGAAAGAAAGTTTTGACATCATTTCCGCCTGGACGGGGTTTTGCGCGACGCGCAGTATAGCCAAGAGTAATTTCTTGGATTGGTTCCAGTACTCTAGCACTGTTCCAGGGGCTGTCACTACGTGCCATACAGTCGACAACTGCCCAAAATCATTAACACCGTATTCTCAAGATCTCACTGTTGCTTGCGCCTACGAAATGGTTCGCCTCCTAAGATTTCCTCCCCCTTCCGACCGTTGACAATCTTTAGAATGCCTTGGACGATCCGTTCTCCGTCCCGTCATGCGTCGCTGGTGCGCTTTCTTGGGATGCTGGTGTCAACTCATTTTTGCAGGCCGTTACGTGCCGACATAACATCAAGTACAACGAAAACCGCCCACCCCCCGTTGGCACATCCGTTCCTGCATTGACCCGCGGCATCCTCTCCCCTTCGCCGTTCACACAGCAGAACTTTGTCGACTTTGTCTACGGGCAATTGTCCTCCGTAGCTGCTTCTGTCCGCTGGCCCATTCCGTGGGTATGATTCGCTATCATATGGAGTGCCCCCAAGCGAAATAAGTATCCTACAGAGATGCCACTCAGGTCATCAATCGCTGGTCCGTCATCGCCGCGTGAGCATTCGTCTAATCTGACAATCTGCCAAGTTCTCTGTGACTTCTCTGAACCCTTATGAATAGATGGACCGACTTCTGTGCCACACGGGCTATCCCCCAGCCGAACCTCTCTGACTTTCTTCGCTACTCTGCCGTGGCGTTGAATGCCACGACATGTGCCAACCCCCAGTGCCCAGCCGACCCAAATCCTAGTTGCGAACAACTGTTCCAATCATGTATCTCCCATTCGGTGCGAACCGCCAACATCTACTTTCCCTTCGTAGCACTCATCCAACTCTGACAGAACGTCCTTACAGACGCATATGCGAATGCGGATTGTGCTTTGGCTGCATCTTGTAGTGCGTCGTTTTGAATCAGGACTTCAGCTTTAAGGCGTCGACTTTCTCTACGACAGGACAAGGTGGAGTGACTGCCTTCGCGAATGCAATTTCCTGTGCAATCAACACACAGGCCAACCCTCGCACCTCACGACTTGACGTTGCCGTATGCACGCTTTCTAAAGACTTATGACAGACCCTAAGCCAATCATGGCAACAGGTTTTCAGCGCACTATCCTTCGGGGACACCACCATAAGTCAGCAGAACTACATTGATTCATACTATGGTGCATTGTCTCGCTTACCAAACCCCACATGGCCCGAGTGCGTTTATATCATCCCCTATACGCTTCACATAAATCACAAACGACTCCCTTAGTGTTTCGTATGTCATCGGAAAGTGGGACACTATCAAGTCATGGACGGCATTTCCGAACGGTGAAGTCCCCTATCAGAATTTCGCTGACTTCTTGCAATATTCGTAGTCCAAATCCGCTTTCCGTAACCCTGGACTTGCATCCATTATCCTTCTCCACTTTGAACTGTCTGATTTGTAGCCGTAGTTCCCATGTATGCCTACGATGTACAGTAGCCGGCGTAATAGTATCAAGCAAATGGACCGTTCCTTCGTTGCGTCGTCAGCGCGTATTGAAAATGCGTAACATGTTTTGACGGAAGCGGACCTTACTTAAGAAGTCGAGCCTGCGTATATGATCAGAGTACGTGGGTGTGCACGCGACTTGCGCATCCAGGACCAAAGGCCAGCCTACAGTGGTACCTACAAAGCATCCTTCCTTTGGTCAGTCTTTAGATTATTCCCCGGGAGTTGGCCATGCATTCGCCCTACCCAAAGCGGATCCGTGTACCCTAGTTAGTGTGGAGGCAGATCCCTAGACTGTGCTCTTGAGTATGTACTCAACTCAGTCAGATAGTAGCCAGATGGTAAAGAGCTATGGCGTACGTCTTTGCACACGCTGCTTAACGTGTTTATTTATGGGGGGGAGAGGTACCCATAAGGGGTACTTGCCAGGAACGCAAACCCCCTGTGCTACTAGCAGGGGTAGATACACCTTCCCTTCAAAGACCTCCTGTCTCATTTTGATTTCGTGCAAGCATCACCGAGGACTAATAACAATGTTACACGCGTTGCAGCTTCCAGTTCATAGATCACACCTGCTTGTCCACACATCCAGGGGGCAATCAGAATAGACCCTAGGTGTATCTAGAAAGTACAAATGCAACATGCACGGGGAAAATTCTGAGGTACGTTTCATAAACAGACAGACAACACAATTACACGACTAAGAAAGCGGTATCGGTCAAAGGAGAGTAGGCGAAACACAAATTAACTTATGAGGCTCTCTCTTAGGCATACACCCCGCCCTTCAACTTCGTATACCCAGGGTACGCTGCAAAAGCACGAGCCAAGTCCATCCTTGCTAGCTTCCTGCAAGTTACCTCCGGTACTAAACCGTCCAAAGCGCTTAGGAGTCCTGCAAGAAGACCTGGCCCTACGACCAGATCAGGCTCCTGCGACATAAGTACCTGCCGCAAGAAGCACCCCAAAGTGCCAGGTTGGAGGAGCGATTGAGCGTGATATACGCCACCTGTGAGGTCACTCAAATCGACGCCAGTAAAGGTGTTGGTCCTGCCGAGGTTCCCACCGACGGTAAGGAAGCGAGGGTGTTCGAGCCCAGCCTCGATGACGTCAAGCAGGAAGGGAGTGAGTGAATAATCTTCCGGTCGACGATACCAGTTGTCCGGGATACGCTCATGACCATGCGTAATTTCGAAATTGGGGTATCTGTCACACCATACGTGAGATTGGTACATAAATATGACACAAGAGACTTACTCTCCAGACACGCCGAAGAAGGATTTCAACATCTCCTTCGAAAGTTGTCCGTCAGGGTAATTCGGGTCCCCCGAGTGATTTGCCATAAGCCGAGATTGGAAGATATAAGCACCAGGCTGTACTAAGAGGCCAGAAACAACGTCATTGAAGAAGTATGGATTGTTGTCGATGGAGTCCTGGAAACGAGTCGCGCGGTATTCTGTTAGGATCGGGATGTCATAATTGGAGGTTTCTTCAGTTTCGTTCAGTTGTAACGCATACAAGGCTCCGAATTGCTCCGGAACGACTTTGTAGTTATTTCCACTAAAGCAAGACGCCGCGTTCAGGGTGATATAAGGCGCATATAGGAAGGCTCCTTACTAAAGGTACAAGTCGCCTCGGGTAGGTGAAGCATCGGATTCATATTTGTTATGGGATCCACTAAGTCCTCTGGGTACTCCAAAGAGGGGTAGACCGACGCGTCGGTCGGCCCCACCAATAGAAAACTTCAGCCCATCCCCATCCATGACTGCTCCTAAAGCTGACTGAGGCTCATTCAGCACGCCAAGAGCACCCCGGAAGGATTAAACGTTTACCAGAACAAGCGCGATTTCCGCGCCCATGCCAAAAACAGTGTTGGTCGCTTCTACCATCTGAAGTATGCTTGCTATACCATTGTGTGGAAGGTAGCCACTAGAAGGTCACCGTCACCGTCACCGCCAGGTCTAGTGAATACATAACATGCACTGACTGATTGGCCAGGGAGTTCTAATCCGACAATTCATTAGCAGCCGAAGAAGAAGACTGAGCTAGATGTACCAATCCTGGGCACGGCCCTCGTTGATCACCTGGTCCTGGAGCGATCCATGCATGACGACCTGTTGTACTGATCGGCCATGCAGAATTATCGAGCTCCCGTGTGCTACTATTCTGCCTACCCCAGGCTCCCAAGACGCCGAAGGAAGTCTGTGTAATTAGCAGGACTGAGAGACTGGTGAGGAACATCGGTAGTGATGGAAGAAGATATGCGCCCTCGTCTCTTATAGAATGAATGAATGTAGATTAACCTCTGTTTTCGTCCCCCGCTTCGCCACCGAGGATCGTAAACTGCATGGTTCCCAAGATCCACCGCGGGTTTGGCTGAGCAAACGGACTCCATGGCGCGGGAGCTTGAGCGTAATACACTTGCTCGATATCAATGGCAGTCCCCTTCTGCGTATCGTCACGTATTCAGCGACCCATGGAGGCACCACAAGGATAGTGCTTGGATAGGAGGACAGGAGATGTTATAGGGGGATCAGCACAGGGTTCAATTGATTTGATTGGTGCCTTCACCATCCATCCCGCAGGACTTCCCAGGCTTCTTTTGCGGGCAGCTCGGACAAGTCTCTTCTATAGCGGATTCAGCCAGGGAGTAAGTTACTTAGACTACAATATCTCACCTGCTAATTCAACACATGTCTGCACTCTGTTCCCCATACGCCTCACTCCTCATTTGGAATGCTCCTCACCGCTTACGAGAAGCGCTTCGCATGGATGAGATGGTAGGCACTTACAGGTGGCGGGCTTCGGTGTCGGAAATTCGGAAACTTCCCGCAATATTTCTAGTTGCAGTCATGGGGTAGCGGGGGATTCATCTACTCCGAGTTCCCCAGACGCTCTCAATTTCCCAACTTCATGATCTACGGTTTGACAAACTGGGTTAGATCTTGAGTCCAGGACGAATGCAGCCTTCCAGGTGGGCCCGACAAGACATCTCCACCTTGACATGCATGTCCACAGTCCGCGCATCCGCCACCATGACAGCCAGGGATTTTCCTCCAACTAGGAAGCTCGTCCTATTTCGTCTCGTTGGAGCTTAACGCAACCACAATGTAATTGTCCCAAAATTGTCCAGCCATCGAACAATTCTGGGCCACGGCTCCAGCCGATGCCCCGCAGAACCTGTAGTGCGAGATGGGCAGTATCGAGACTTCACACCCGGAAAGCGCTGAGGTGAACTTCTCTTGTATTCGAACGGGGGTACTGTGTTGAAGCAAAAACTACGAAAGACAGCATAGGGTACTACAATAGAAAGAAAAGGCAACATATCCTGGGGTCCTTCTTTAGGCATACATTCCATTCTTCAACTTTGTATACCCAGGATATGCTGCGAATGCACGAGAAAAATCTATTCTCGCTAGCATTGGGCAAGCCAGATCCGGCACCAAATTTAGCAACGAGTATAGAAGGTTTGAGATAGGACCTGTCGCAAACAGTAAATCAGGCTCCTGTGATATCAGCACCTGCCGCAAGAAGCATCCAAAAGTGCCAGGTTCAAGGAGCGAGTGAGCGTTATATACGCCGTTAGTAAGATCCTTCAAATCGACACCAATGAAGGTGTTCTTTCTTCCGACGTTCCCGCCGATGGAGAGGAATTCAGGATGTTTTGACCCTGCATCGATGATGTCGAGCAAGAAGGAAACGAGTTCGTAGTCATTTGGTCGACGATGCCAGTTGTCTGGGATGCGCTCGTGCCCATGCGCATATTCAAAATTGGGATATCTGTATGCCATATGTGAGATTGGTTATAAATGCGAACACAAGAGACTTACTCTCCGGGCACGCCGAAAAACGATTTCAACATCTTCTTTGAAAATTGTCCGTTAGGATAATTCGGATCCCCCGAGTGATTAGACATGAGCCGGGATGGGAAGATATAAGCCGCAGCCTGTACAACGATACCCGAAACAACATCGCTGAAGAAGTATGGATTGTGGTTGATTGAGTCCTGGTAACGCGTTGCGCGGTAGTCGGTTAGGATCCTGATATCGTAATTGGAGGCTTCTTCAGTTTCGCTCAATTGCAGCGCATAAAAGGCTTTGAATTGCTCTGGAACGACATCGTAGTTATTTCCGCTGTTGGGAGGCGCATTTAGACGATACAATATGCGTATAGGGGGACCCCTTACGAGGTATACAAGTCGCCTCGGGTGGGCGAAGCATCGGTCTCGGCTTTATTGTGTGAACCGATGAGTCCTGTGGGTACTCCGAAGAGGGGCAGACCAACACGTTGGTCCACCCCGCCAATAGAAAACCGGAGCACATCGCCATTCATGGCCCCTGAGAAAGCTGACTGAGGTTCATTCAGCATGGCGAGTGCATTCCTGAGGATGGAATAGATACCAGAATAAGAGCTATCTCGGACCCCATACCGAAAACGGTGTTGGATGCATCTATCACCTCAAAGATGGTTGCAACGCCGTTGCGTGGAAGGTATCCGCTAAGAGATCACTGTCACCATCCGGCCAGGTGCGCACTCAGCAGGTACTGACTGATTAGCTAGGGCGTTCTGCTCCGACGATTTGTTAGAAACAGGAGAAGTCAGACAGTTGAGGAGTTGATTTTACCAAAGCTGGACATGGTCCTCGCTGATCCCCAGGTCCTGGAGCGGCCCATGCATAGGAACCCGTTGTAGCGATCGGCTTTCCAGCGGGTTCGGAGCCTCTGCGAATTCTGCTGTGCTGGTAACTTGAATTCATCCATGCCGCAGCAAAATTCGATGCAAATAGCAAGGCCGGAAGACTGGTGAGGAGCATTACTGAAGGGCAAAGGAAAAAAAAAGGTACTCTTACCACTTTCTGACTACTGGACTCGTATATTTTATAGGATGTCAAATCGGCACTACAGTGGCTCACCAATGCACCTGTTCGAAGGAAATTGGAAAGTGGCGGTATTGGTTAGGAGACTAAGGGATGCCACAGGGGGGTTTGAAGTTGACGTTAGAAGGTGCTTGACGGTGGCACCCACTATACTTCGCCTACGGGAAACTCGGGTTAATTTTTCTCGAATTCTGACTGCTCCGGCTAGCTGTACCAGTCAGTTAGACTGAGCACGATTGTGTAGGCACTGTATGGTACGGCGTGCTGCTCACCGGTGACACTCCCTCCCCTAGACCGATCCAGCTTGTCTGCCCGTACGTGTGGTCTGCTTCCATACTCGTGCCGCCCAAAGAGAACACAAGGGGCATACAGACGAGTGCACGTTAAAGATAGTTGCCAGGCCGCTCAGGTCTTACGCCAATACTATACTAATCTGGACTTCGACTGTAGCGTTGAGGAGCGACGGATGTGCAAGTGCAGAGGACTTGGCGCTAGCAAGGCACCATCCATGGCGGCCAAGGAACCTCATCCTATGGAGCTTTGCAAGTCCACCAGAGCCGATTTGATCAATATCGGGCGATTAAATACCTCTAGAATGGGTCTGGATTTTCTCGATGTCTTCATATTCTTCCCGGAGGTCACTTGGGTCACTGCGATACATCCGTCCAGCCAGCCAATTGCAAGCAAGTCTGTGATTTCGAATTATTCTGTACTGATGCTAGTACAATATGAACTGTACAGCCAAATTTTTTAGATGGTGCGGGCTGGTGTAAATCACCTACAAATCACCGCGAGTAGCAAGCAGGCATCATGTGCTCAACTTGGCAAGGGGATGATTGGCCGGCCTGTTGACCACGTTTCCCACCGGACCATAGTTTCAAGCACCTCTAACCTGCGACTCGACTTCGGGATGGGAAGGCCGTCGCGCCCAACTTTGGGACGAGGCCTTTGGCGCGGAGAGGCTGAAGAAGTGAAAACAGATGCCATAACCCCAATCTATGACTTTCTAGATGTTGCGGGGCGGCGCAGAGGCTGGCCATGAGTCCAGGTAGGCAGTGCCCTCTAGCCAATGAATTTCTCAGAACTTGCATACAGGCCTTCAGGGTAATCTCTATTCAGTCGACCCCGTCTGGAGTCAACCCGTTCCGGTCAACCCTGCGTCCAACCAAAGTATATATTGCTCCGGTGCTCTACAGCAATGACCTTCCTCAAAGTTTTAACTACCTCGCACTAAATCAACAAATCACCTCTAGAACAAAGATATCTCTTCGTTCTCAATGTTGGTGACCACCAAACGTCTGATCGCCACCGTCTCACTCGCACTGGGTTCGACTTCATCTGTTCTTGCAACAGGTGGATTCCCTCCCGTAACATCTTCCCCCGGCGCATGCGGGGTCACACCCGCTGACGCTAGCTGTACTGCCGTTTTCCTAGCCTGTGTGAATAGCAGGGTAAGCATCTCCGCCGTCCGTCATCCATCAAATCCCTCATCCATATCATTTAGCCGTCGCCTTCGAATCCGTTTGCCAGTGATGTCTGTGTCGCAGCAGCATCTTGCTATCCCGGAAATCCGGACAGTTTCTTGGCCAACGTCTTTTGTCGTGTTAGCGGTCCAAGTGGGAACCCTCCTCGAAGCGCTACTATTCCTCGTATCAGCGATGAAGTATGCATCTCGGAACTTCCGCTCCCTGATTTCTCATACTGACTAGAACGTACTTCCTCCAGGTTTACAACCGAATTGCAGCTTCCGGCACGGAAGTTACTTCTGCTTCATATGCACAATGGTACATTCAGCAAGCGAGGACTGCCAATCCTCGTATCACCTCCTTGTGCGCCTTTTTACTACCTCTTACTCAACATCTCTCTGGATCTAACCCGTTCCTCAGAATCGATCTCGCTTTTGTAAGGGAAAGCTTCGACATTATGTCTGCTTGGACTGGGTTCTGTTCAACCGGCCGCATCCCGAAAGGCAATTTCTTGGATTGGTTCCAATACTTCAGCAGTGTTCCCGGACCAGCGACGACATGCGGCAACCTGGGCACATGTCCAACCACTTTCATCCCTTATTGTGTTGATCTTGCCAACTACTGTGCCGCAATCGACGTACGTCCAGCTTTATCGCTCCTCGTCCTCCCCATTGATCAGATCATGTCTTAGAACTCCCTTGACGACCCATTCTCCCATCCAGTTTGCGTAGCGGCCGCCTTCTGCTGGGAAGATGGCATTGATTCCTTCTTGCAAGCGATGACATGCCGTTTCAATCTTCAATTCAACACGAATCGACCAGCACCAATTGGGACATCCATTCCACCCTTAACGCCATCCGTGATACCTACGTCTCCTATGACTCAGAATGACTTCACCAGCTTCATGAACTCCCGAATTGCTACTCTTCCCGAAGGTGCCCGTCGCCCGTGAGTAGTATTTGATGCGCGCATGTGCCTTTGCATTGACTCGTTTGCTTAGGAGCCAAGATGCTCTGCTGACACGCTGGTCCCTTATTGTCGCCTGGACAAACTTCTGCACGACTCGAGCCGTACCTCGGAATAATCTCTCCGACCTCCTTCGATACTCAGCCACCAAACTCACAGAAACCACTTGCGCTGGCACCCCACAATGTACACCCGATTCCAATGCTAGCTGCGAACAACTATTCCAGTCATGCGTCGCAGCCTCTGTACGTCTTCTTCTTTCGGTTTCTCGATGGATTTCTAACGATACTCTCTTCACGTTTAGAACGTCCTCACGGACCCGTACTCTAACATCAACTGTGCGTTGGCGGCTACATGTAGTACGTCGAGTCTCACAATTTGAGTCAATGGCTTGTTAATGAATTGTCATTCTCCAGAGGAAGGCGGCGTAATCGCCTTCGGAAATGCTATTGCTTGTGCGAAGAACACTGGTGGAAATAGTGCCAACCCCAGATTCTACCCACGTCTGAGCACCTCCGTAAGTTGGTCTCTAATCAGATAATGTCCACCGTATTGACTATCAAACGTATGATAGGTGTTCAATTCCTTGTCCTCTGGAGACAGCACTATCAGCTTGCAGAATTATATTGACTCGTTCTATGGTGCCTTGTCTGGATTACCCAGTCCACAATGGCCAGAGTACGTTCGCCTTCTGATACTTTAAAAGGTCATCTTTATTCATTTAAGCCATAACAGTGTTAACTACGTCATAGCCAAATGGAACGCTGTGTCTGCTTGGACTGCGTTCCCTAATGGCGAAGTCCCGTATGCGAACTTTGCGGACTTTTTGCAGTACTCGTAATGATGATCCGGATACGTACTGCGCCCTTTGGACATCCTTCGTTCCATCCAATGGACTTGAAACTTCGAATGCCTTACGAACTTTATACCACTTCGGACGTTGATTATCAGCAGGACACTTTGTACTTCGTATTCGACTGTAATAAGTAATCAACAAAGCTTTGATACATTCAACATTATGTGAATTCCAAATTGGACGGCAACAGCGATACAACAAACGACGTAGATTACAATATATGCGTACAGTGTCCTTACGAGTCCATCCATTCAAGCGTCGTAGCCAGGTGGGTTGTCAACGGGGACTCCTCCAACGAATGAGACGGTGCTTGTCTCCGGGGGATACGTGTATGTTGCTATCCACGCCCCGCGCAAGTCAATGATCGTCGTTCATGGAATTGAAAAGCAAGCACTCACGAAGCCCCTCTTCCTCCTCAGCCCCATGCCTATTCATATAGATCGCCCTCTCCCTGGTCTTCTCCAACAAACTCACGAACTCAAACATCGCGCGATCCTTGAACCTCACCTCTACTCTCGTACCATCAGCCAATCCACCATCAGGCGAGGGCCTCACATCGAATGAGAGATAATTCGATCCAAACGTCGGTTGCTCGAACTTGGTTGCTAGGATGGAGTGTAGTGGGACAGAGAGCGAGTCGAATGACCGATTTGGAGGTGTGGTGAATATAAGCTTTATGCATCCAACGAACGTAATACAGAAGCAGATCAGATGGCCTCGTCGAAGTCAAAGAATAAGATGAGCAGCCCACACGTTGATCAGTCAACCACATCCCACCCATCTCCCTCAACTTCTTCGCACCGCCGGATCCGCCAGCTGACGCGTTCGCCGTGGGTGGAGTATCGGGAACGTTGACGTAAACTTCTACGCCCGAGCTAATGGCAGTAATCGTCTGCTCATTTGGTAGTGGTATTGGTGTGCGGTTTGGGTTTAGCATGGCCCAGTTGAGAGACATGTTGGAGGCTTGGAGGAAATCTGACTATGTGTGGTGAATGAGGGAAGGGCTGCGATTACGGAGATGTTTCGAATGTGCGAGAAGGATCCGTGAGGTTACATCACTGCCGTCCCCTCCTTATCACTACGGCTTCCTAGCGCAATGGTAGCGCGTTTGGCTTCGATTGCTATAACGGTACCAAAAGGTTGCAGGTTCGAGTCCTGCGGTGGTCAAGTCTTTTCTTTTGGATTTATTTTAATTTGCTTCCGGCTGCACGATCACGTGGGTGACGCTTTGTTGAAGTGATCGTGCCGCACGGCCTACAACGAACCTGCAGGAGGTCTTCGAGTTCTTCGGTCCCTTCTGCCTTGCCTTCTTCCTCTTCCACCACCGTCTCCTTCATGGCTGGTGTTCTCCTCTCTCAACATTCATCAAATCCTCTCGAAGTTGGCTCCTCCGACCCCCGCAATACCCATTACCACAGTGCTTACAGGAAGTCTAGAGAAGCCCGCGGCGACGATCTTCTGTCATCAGATGATCTCGCGACTGGGGGCTATCGCCCACCCGAATTGGACACCTATCAAGAGCATATTCTTTCCCTCTTCCCAACCATGCTAAATCGACGAACCAGCATGAGCACAATCCGCGCAGGTAAACAACCAGTGCCACCAGGCTACATCGACTTGGATGTGGAAATGGGAAGCGATGATGAATTACTCATCCAACCATCGCTTCGGAATTCCCATAAAGCCGCGGCTGCTGTCGAGGATGGCGAGGACGAGTGTGGTGAGGACGAAAATGTTGAGGTTGATGCCGATGCCGAAGGCTCAGAGGATGAGGAAGAGTCGATTTACCTCAAGCCTCCAGAGGAGCGAGCCGAGATCGAAGCTGAAATTGATGAGCTTGAATCATCCGTTCCCCAGTTAGCAGAGGACTATAAACTTGTCGACCGCCTCGGCACAGGCACGTTCTCCTCTGTATACAAAGCTATCGACCTATCGCACGACCGTTGGGACAATAGGACATGGCAGGATCCTATCACGCGTTTAACTTTGCTTCAGTCCTCCCCATCTTTCTCTGCCAATGGTAGGATGAGAGGGCCAAGAGTGTATGTTGCTATCAAGCGGATATACGTGACGAGCAGTCCAGAACGGATTCGAAATGAGATCGCTATCATGGAGACATGCATTGGGTGCAGACATATGTCTCAACTCATCACAGCATTCAGGCATAAGGACCAGGTCGTAGCGGTCATGCCCTATCATAAGAACGACGACTTTAGGGTGAGTGTTCTATGCTGTGTTTTGTTACATTCCCGCGGGATCGAAACTTCGTTAACTAGGATTATTACCGTTTCCTTCCTATGCAAGCCATCAAGGCCTACTTTCGCTGTATGTTTCGTGCGTTACGCGACGTCCACGCGCGAGGAATTATCCATCGAGATGTGAAACCCGCCAACTTCCTCTTCGATCCCCATTCGGGCATTGGTACACTATGTGACTTTGGTCTGGCCTGTGTAAGTCTATGTCATTGCGATTGCCGTTGTTTATACATTATACCGACACGGAGGACTGTTTCTATAGCGCATGGAGCGCGCTCGGGGTCATGGATCGGGTACTTGTCTGCATACACCTCCTAGCCGAGCTGATCCACACGGCCGTGTACGCCAACGTCACGAATATAACATAGAACACATCAAGCGTATGCAACGAGAAGCTCGACAGAAGGCCAATATGAACTCAGACAAGGTAGGATATCCGGATAAAGATACCAGGTAAGTTCACGTATAATTTTTCATGGCTTTAATGGCTTTGATTCATTCATGCGGCTCGCTTGCCGTAGACCCGCGTCGAAAGCTAATCGCGCAGGTACAAGAGGATTCCGTGCGCCTGAGGTTCTGCTAAAATGTGTTGATCAGTCCGGCGGTGCGCGAATCATCTTCCTCCTGTTTGTTTTTCCTTTGATTCATCCTCAAATTAGCTGTCGACGTGTGGGCAGCGGGTATGATCCTACTCTTCTTCCTTGTGCGGAAGTTCCCCTTGTTCCAATCCAACGACGATATCGAGGCCCTTATGGAAATCGCTGTGATCATCGGTAGGAAGCGCATGGAGAAAGTTGCTACTCTGCATAGTATGTCCGCCGCATTTCGTCCTATTCATCACTGACTTGGCATGCAGGCCGAACCTTTGCAACGAATGTGCCCTCGGTGACTGCAGACGGGATTAGCTGGAGAGACCTCGTCAAGAAGCAAAGCCCCGACCTCTATACCCCTCCTAAACCTGATACCCGATACTATCCTTATTCAATGGGCTCGCCGATACCTCCTACTTCTTCAGTCTCCATGCCGCCTCCACCTGTCCCTTCCCGTGTAACCACCCGATCATCGTCCCATCCATCCGACCACCCCAAGGACCCCTCCGAACACGCCCAAGATATCGAGTTGGCTCTTGACCTATTAGATAGAGTACTTCATCCTGAAAGTACGCATCGGATAACACCCCGCGACGCGTTGAACCACCCATTCCTTCGAGATCCGAACGAACCTGACGATGATACAATGTTTCCACATCCATTTGGTGAAGGTGTATGTGGGGACTTGCATTTTATTGATGAGGTGACGGAGTCGCCTTGTGTTAGGATAAGAGTGCCTGGTAGTGATCAGAGGAAGAGGAGCGTTACGGACGATGGAGATGAGATGGATGTTGGGGAAGATGAGGAGGAGATGGAGGTTCTGGTGTTGAGAGCCGGTGAAGGTATTGCGGTTGGGGATCAACCTTGCGAGTTTCATCGTGATGACCTTTGTAATGCGGATGTAAGTTAGTCATTCATTGTACTGTTATAATCATAATTTGGAAACGTCGTAAATGCGCTCACTCGGCCGCGATATAAAAAATAAAAAGAAAGGGCTTGACCACCGCAGGACTCGAACCTGCAACCTTTTGGTGCCGCTAGCAATCGAAGCCAAACGCGCTACCATTGCGCTAGGAAGCCATGTTGGCAGGAGAGGGTTGGGCATACACGTGATTGTGACGATTGCAGCCAGTCACACCCTAGTTGAGCCGGGGGACCTTTGAGGTCGTGGTTGGTTGCTCATGTCTTCAGCGTCCAGCTGCCCCGCTTGAAAGAGAGTGACCACATGTCAATCCCATCCTCAAGCGACCTGCGTCTCTGGCTTAAACAAATCATTGCCTCAAATACTTTCCTCCAAGTCGCTCCTTTCGCCGTACTCTTCCTCTTCCCCCTCATCATCCTCAACCTCGTCCGTCCAGCTCAACGGCTCATCGTCCTCTTTGTAAACGCGATAGTCATGGTACTCGAGTCCCTGGGTATTTTGCCATGGAACTGGAGTCGTAGCAATGGTGGTTCGTCCGGGTCAAAAGGTTCAGGTAGCGAAAAGCGAAGAACCAAGAAGAAACACCACCCCAGAACCAGAGCCGAGCAGATCGCTATGAACGGCCTAGGGAAGTCTGAAACAGGTGAGCATAGCTTACAACCTTGCTCTAGCCGTTCTGACACTCGCCTCACCAGATACTGACTTTGACGACGCAGATTACTACCCCGGCCTCGTGAACATATCGGGCACGTATTGCTTCATGAACTCAACACTTCAGGTATGATTCGGCGCTCGCTTATGAACTTATGAACAAATAAGCTGATCCTTTTTCTAGGCGATGTCTTCTCTGTCCTATCTACAACCACAAATAGAATCAATACACGACAAGGCCGTGGAATTAGACGTCCCAACGCCTGTCATAGATGCACTCCGTGATTTATTTGACGGTGTGCCCTAGTGTCTTCTTACTCAACTACTCATGCTCATTGCATAGGCAGAACTCAATACGCCACTCTCCCATTCTTCTTCCCTTCGACCACTTCGGATCATTCAAGCCCTCACAACCTCATCCAGGAGCCGCTCCAGCGCTCTGTTATCCTCCCGCGAACACCAAGATGCACAAGAACTTTTCCAGTTGATAACTGAATGCCTGAAAAACGAGATCAGCGCCATTGACAAGGAGCGTAGTCGAGACCGTGGGTTCGGTGGTGCCCTCTCACTTTCCCTCCCTACCCCTTCTCCCTCATCCAACAGCCAATACCTCTCATCGTCACAGTCTCACACATCTTCTCAGGCGCCCCGAGTTCCTCCGGAGCAGGATGCAAGCGGAAGCAAATGGATCCGTCAGAGTGTCTTCGATGGCCTCACGGCTAACCGGAGGAGTTGCATGCAGTGTGGGTACACGGAGGCTGTCATGCACTTTGCGTTTGATAACTGGCAATTGAGTGTCCCGCACTCCGTATGTTCCCCACAACATCTCCATTTACCAAGTCCTAATCCGATCCGTTCATTTCGTTCGCAGGCTAGATGCTCTCTCGAAGAGTGTCTAGAAGATTACACCCGTTTGGAAATCCTGCATGACTGCATATGTCGCAAATGTTCACTCCTTGCAACACATCGCCGTCTAATCACAGAATTGAAGAACTTGGAGGAATCACTCAAGGGCAGCATGATCAGTACGTCATCAGCGAATGGTCATCCAGTCAAAGCCTCCGGTGGATCGCACTTTGCCAAACTAGGCGAGTTGAACGGAGATACCCCGAAGAAACCCACTCCATCCAAGAAGAGACGTGCTAAAGAGGTGGCAAAGATGGAGGCCCGAGTGAGACTTGCTTTGGAGGAAGGGAGGATTGAGGAGGATTTGAAAGATGTGCGGATGGAGAAAGTTACGAGCAGAGCATCATCTAAACAAGCCATGATTGCGAGGGTGGGTACTTGGTAGATTATCTTCTTCCCATAAGGCACTCGGCTAAAGCTCCTTCCGTCCAATTATAGCCACCACCAGTACTTGCTCTACATCTGAACCGTTCCTCATATGGTCACTACGCATCAAAGAACAACGCATTCGTCGAGTTCCCTGAGATCCTCGACTTGACACCGTATACTACTTCTGGCAACCTCTCTACTATCCCTTCAGTACCCATCTCATCCCCCACACCATCGTTTCCTATTCAACTCGCCCTTCCTCCTCGCTCACGGACACCCACACCTGCGGCGTATGAAAAAGTCCACGAAAGAGTGCTCTACCGCCTGAGTGCTGTGGTCTGTCATTACGGCAGTCATTCGTTCGGACACTACGTCTGTTACCGAAGAAGGCCAAGGCCGAAGAGCTCAAAGAAGCGATGGAGCCCTCCGACGATATTGGATCCGTTGTTTACACGACAAGATGATGTGGACGACGACGACGACGTCGGCTCAGATACAAAGCACGATCCAAATGGGTCAGCCCGTACTACCGACGATGAATCTGAGTACTTTGGGAAACGGAATGAGATTGTTTGGGCTGATGAAGACCCGTCTATGCATCGGCCTGGGAGGGGGTGGCTTCGAATATCTGATGACTCGGTTCGAGAGTGTGGAATTGAATCTGTGCTTCAGGAGGGTTCTGGCGCATTCATGCTTTACTATGAACGAATACGCTTTGCGCATACGAGTCCGTATCCCTCCATGGCCATGCGACGGACGAATTCGTCTTCCAGTGCGGCTCAGTTGGGAATAGAAAGCCTGATTAGCATTGTGGGAGACGAAGGCTATTCACCTCGTAGTTCCGAGGAGACGCTGAGGCCGGAGTTGAGGACGTTACAGTTGAACATGGTCAATGGGGTACTTCCAGAGGGACACGGGTCTATGCAGAGTTTGGTCAGTGAAGTTGGGGTGGGGGTGGCCAAAGGCAAAGGCAAGGATGGTGATGATTGTCATATGCATGGCAATAAGGAGCCTGTTAAAGAGAACGGCAATGCTGGATTGAGTGTTGGCGCGGCTTCTTTGATGTCAATGTGGACTCCTGGATCATCACCTTCAAGTACGGGTCCGAGGATTGTCAGGAGTGTCGCTGCTGGTCGAGGAAGGAGTACAAGCGCCGCACCCTTGGATCCGGGAGCTTCTCGCCCAGGTCTGCTGAATGCTCAGGAGAAACTGGTGAAAGCGACGGCACATAACGGTGATATACCCCATGGTCCTGCTGGGAGATCATCCAAGCTGCCAATAAAAAAGCCGTTGAAGAGTACACCTATATCGTTATCTTCCAGCGCCCCCTCATTGACTAACTCCATCTCATCTTCAAGTCCGTCGGGTTCAATGCTCTCGGAGGAAACGGAATCATTATTACGTTCGCCACAAGCACAACCACACCACCCGTCCTCACCAATCGTTGGATTGAAGGCTTAATCGATTTCAGTTCATAAACTCTCCTCTCATCTCAAGCACTCTAATGTATCGTTAGTAATGATTATCTTAACGTATATTCAGTCCATCGGACTTCATTTGGGGTTTCACTGCTCGTCAAGGTGTGTGAATTGGGCAAACGGTTACAAGTGGAAGACGATAATCCAGAGAGAGAACAAGGAGAAAATGCTAAAGAGGAACCAGCCAGAAACAATAAACAATAGACCCTTTGCTTCTCTCCCGAATACTGACGAATATAAAGTAGAACATCGTCACAATCCAAGTCCCATACATAAATCAGGCGTGATAGAATGAACGTGTTATGCTGGAACTCCCATCCTCAGTTCCGTGGGCTGGTCTACGTGATCGTTTCGGTAGAGTGAAATGGTCGTTTGCGTGAAGAGGTCGTGGATGAGAATGTCGGGGCGAGTATCAAGGGCGAGGAGATTAGTAGTAGATGCGGCGCTCAACAGTGCGGTGTCGGCTTGCTTGAGGGCGAGTGTACGAGATGGTGCGCTTGACGCGAGTGACAGTGGGGTACCTGAATGGTATATGTTAGCGTTGAACTCACTGAAGGGAAGAAGTATGGAAGACGCACCAGGCATTGTAGATCTCCCCAGGCTGGAGCTGCACTTCGACGATTTGTCGGCCCTACGGGGAGAACGAAGGTAGGAAAATCTGTAGCATGAGGGAGGTCGGATAGTAGACTCACAGCGTAGTCGACGTGAGTGCCAATGACGAGGCCTTCTGTGCGGCCGTAGGACCCATGGTTGACAGCAACGATGTCCCCGAGCTATAAATGCGTTTGCATATGAGCATAAGCAAGGTTCCTCGCACATGGCGACGATGCCGGGCGCTGAAGGCAAAACGACTACTCACGACAATCTCTTCAGATGAGCCGAAAATTGATGACATTGTGATGGTGGTGGTCGCGGTGGGAGATAATCTTCAAGCCTTGAGGTTGAGGAAGAGAGGTTGCTCGACGAGAGTGGCGGAATGAAGATCAAGGTGGGCAGAGAAGCGGAGGCTTTTATAGATTAGATGCGCATGTTTGCTGCCATCCATAAAACGCAAGGCTAGCCTCAAGGCAAATCAAAGTAAAAAAACCGGGATCCGAATATTTTGCTAACAGCATCCCTGCATTACATTTGTGTTCCTTGTTAAAACGACAGCTACCATTGTCCCATTCGTTGCCAAGTACGACGAACAACACTCAAGCATACGCCCGAATTGTTCGAGTTCGCCGTCAATGACTGATAGTCTTGTAAATGTAGTCATGCCGGGCATCCTGGTCGGGGATAGTCAGAACAATGACGCCGCATCGCATTTACGTCAATGATGTCCGCCTGCAGATGGTGGCATGGGAGCCTCGAGGCATTCATACAGGTTATGCATGGACACCTATGTACATATCTCAGGCGTTCAGAAGTTCAAGTACTGTGTGGTATCTGATACAGATAAAACCCTCATATGACCACGTTGAAGCCGTCACCCCAAGAAACACTCAATGCCTGGTATGGCTGTGCAGCCGCCTGCATATGCATCACGCTATCTAGGAAAGGTAGGTATGTAGAGGGATCTTCCACGGTACTCCCCTAGTGATCATATCGTCTCTGGGCCCGTATAGCGTCTTGTCTCAGCGACCTTGAGGGATAGGCGAACCTAGGTATAGCGTACACATCTGGACGTATTGGCGCCCACTATCCATCCGTCATATTGTACAGAAGTGATTTCCAGTCTTACTTATAACCCAGTCCAGGTAATCGACTCCTTCAATTCCACTTCCCCTTTCAATTTGATGTCCGTAGACGACGTTCCCACCAAGACTTCAAACTTGCCAGCCTCAGCGACCCAACTCATCTTGCGTTCGTCGTAGAAGCTCAGGGCTTCTCGATCTAATTCCACACTGACCTTCTTCGTCTCACCAGCTTCTAAGGCCACCTTTGTGAAACCTTTAAGCTCTTTCACAGGACGTGGCAACGAGGATTGGGGGTCAGCGATGTAGACTTGAGCAACCTCCCTGCCTGCGACAGAGCCAGTGTTTTTGACGGCAAATTTGACCGAGAATGCGGGCTCGTTCCCTCCAGAGATGTCGGAGATCTCCAAGCTAGAGTATTCAAAGGTGGTATACGAGAGACCGTGGCCGAAAGCAAACAACGGCTTGGTCTTCTTGATTTCGTACCCCCTGTAGCCCACGAAGATGCCCTTAATTGCAGACGTGTATCAGTATCGTTACAATCTATGGGTAGGTTGTCTGACCTCGTTGTACAGTATCTTACCAAATTCTTGGCCTTTGTCGCCATACGATGGGAAAGCAGGTGAGTCTTCAAGTCGTTTGCTAGAAGCATCCGGTCACAGGACGTCTAACAAGACCAACTAACAGGCGAACTTACGGGAAGGTTAATGAAAGCTTGCCGGAGGGATTCACTTTTCCGAAGATGACGTCGGCCAATCCGTTACCAAGCTCATTACCACCATAGAAGGCCTGTTGACTGGGTGAGTGAAACACAAAGGAAACGTAACAAGCAAACTTGCCTGGAGTACCGTACTAGCTTGATCAATCCAGGGCATGGCAACTGGGGACCCGGTTTGATTTACAACCACCGTGTTGGGGTTGGCCTTGAGCACTTCGGCGACAAGTTGGTTGGTTAAGCGAGGTAAACTGGAGAGGTCAGCACGAGATAAACAGCGACGTTTGAAAGCGCCTACTCGATATGCGAACGATCGAAGCCTTCACTTTCCCAACTAAGCCATTGTGTCAGCTTGTGTCTATATGGCCCAGAGCATGTGTGCGTACTCGTGGCTAAGACCGACAACCAAAACGACAACTGGGGAAAGGTCGGTTCAGTTCAATATCGGTCGGTATATGGTTGTGCATTGTAGGGCTCACCATCAGAATCTGCAGCCAACTGAGCTGCTTGCTTAATATCTTGTTCCCCGTCGCTCCTCCTAATCGCACCAAGCCTAATGCCACCGCGACAGGTAAATGGGCTCCCACGGGAGACGAATGCCGCGTTGCTAAGCCGTATCTCGAGGTCATACGTCTTGTCAGCTTCGAGCGCAATGATTTCCCTTTGTTCGACGGTGCCAAGGCCAAAGAACGATTCGCCCTGTGCAGGATCATGGCTGAGGTCGATTAAGAGCTTGCCATCTACGAAGAGGCTTCCAGTTCCAGCAATACTGAGACCGAATTCCCAGTTGCCAGATTCGTCTGGTGTAAACTTGGTGTGATACTAGGATCGGCATTTCAGTCAGTGGTCATATCACTCACGCGAGCGAGAACTTACACGAATGAAGCAAGTTTCGTTGACCTTGGTGTCGTCCTAAGGATTACCAGTGAGACTAGACTCGGATATGAGCATGGGGAGCTGATACACACCACACCATCTACTAAGAAACAATAGCTTGATGCGGTAGGCACATCCCACGCATGCTCAGCTAGGCCGTTCTGGAAGTTTGGTTGAGTAGAAAGGAAATCCTCCGATGGTATTTCATTCCAGAACTGCATATATGCACCCGCATCCCCACCACTTTGCTTGATACTCCCGTCGAGTAAGGGAAGACTGTTGTGTGCTGGTGTCCCAAGGTGGTATGTGACTTCAGCTCCAATCTGTTTGGCAGCGGCGGTAAGGCCTTCCAGAGGAGTGACTACATATGAAGAACGCAGCTGCGCTGATCCTCCGCCAGAGGTCACCGCGTGCTTTGCATTAGGCCCGATAACGGCAATTTTCTTGATTCCTTGTTTCAGGGGGAGAATGCCTTTATCATTCTTGAGAAGAACTGTGGCATCTGCTGCTGTGGTACGAAGCAGTTGGCGTAGCTCCGGAGTGTCTACGCTTTCTTCTGGTGCATTAAAAGGTACGCCAGATTCCAGCGCACGCTTATATAGCGCTAGGATCTAGAAAAGTATAGAACGTGCAAATCGAGGGTCCGGTGGCGACACGAAGCAACCTACCTTCCTCACTCGCTCATCGATATCTGAGGGGAACAGTTTCTCCGCGATGAGTAGACGCTCGACGGCTTTCCCGCGCATCACCGCCGGTCCTCTGGATCGGAAACCTGTAAGGCGCAAAGGCTAAGATGTAGAAAGCTAGGGTCCCTTACGGCATCTCGATGTCTAGGCCAGCTCTGATACTCTCTGCGGTGCTGTACACTCCAATCCAGTCGCTGATGATAGTACCTACCGCCGTAACAACGTTTAATCCTGCTAGCGGAATGGATAACAGCGAATTACCTTGATACCCCCATTCCTATGCATGGTGCGAAATGTTAGTGAATAGGACCATGATTTGTGTTCGGAGATAACGCACTCCTCGCAAAATGTCAACCAGGAGTCGCGGGTTCTCCGAGACATGTAGTCCATTGACGCGATTATATCTGGCCAAGGCTAGAGCAACCTCGAAGTGTATCTCGAATGTAGTATAGCTTACGCCGTCATCAGTGCCCATGGGTTGGATTTCTTGATGGCGAGTTGGAAAGGCTTAAGGTATATTTCACGCAGGGCGCGCTCGCTAACCTCACCTACACAGCCAAGTCGAAAAGGACACCCCGTGAACTAATAGATTCGTGCACTTACTGCTGATAGAGAACCTATGATACGTCGTGAACAAGACTAACTAAGGCGGAAAGGCTCAAGTACAGTACCGTTGGAATTCCTGATCGTTGGCAACATAGTGCTTGATAGTGGCTGAGACGCCTTTTGATTGCAGGCCATTGATATACGCGGCAGCGATGAGGCCGTTAAGGTGAGGGTCCTCAGCGAAGGACTCGAAGCTACGCCCACCAAGGGGTGATCTTTGCGTGTTGACAGTCGGCGCCAGAAGAATATGGCAACCTAAGAGCCATTAGACAGTAAGACACGAAAAGAAAGAGACTGACTCACCCTTTGCTCTGGATTCATCGCCAAGGGCTTCGCCCACTTTGCGTGCGAGGTCAATATCAAATGACGAACCCAGTCCTGTGGACGAAGGGAAACAGCTCGAGGGTACACCATTGAAGACTAAACTCAAGTTCAAGCATCATCTGAGGGAGCAATGCCAGAACACTTACATCGAGAGCCCCGGACCCCATTCGGCCCTATCAGGAAATAGGTGAATAGAACTGGTGGTGGCAACGAGTAGCCTCCCAGACGCACCGTCGCTCATACGCATCGAGTGCAAATCTGCCTTAGGAACAGCATGTGTATTCCACCATCCCTAAGGCATCGCCGACTATGTCACCATCCCATCCTCGAATGAAGTGAGATGGACTTACGACGCCGCTGAGAAGCTTGATCTTGTCCCCGAGGGGGATCTTCGCAAGTGTCGCCTCGATATCAAATTCAGCTGCCATTGTCTCGAGCTAATTCGCTTGAGAAGTGTGAGCAATCACCCTGGGTACCCAACTTCAATAGTTCACATGTAGAGTTCACATGTAGAGTATATATACTAGGACGACTTCGGACTAACTTCGGGTGGAGAAAATGTGTGGAGTCTGTGCTTGACCCTCAATTCCCAAATCATGATAACCTGACTGATCATGGTGATCAAGTCCTACACTGGCAAGGGAGGGTAGGATTGAGTGATTATGTGAAGCCACGGGTATGTCGCCTGACACCCGCCTCTGATGATGCGTTGGTCATATACTAAATACTATACAGTTGCCGGTATAGACAATGACGTATGTATACACTAAATCATGGTCAGCAAGGAACATACGTGGAAATAAGGGTATCAACTAACACTACGATGTGACCAAAGCAAGTCTGGAGGAAACTTCCGCTTGGGAGCGGACAAGGTTGGCTAGATAAGAGAACATCAGAGTGTCCTGAGTAGACCGGTGTATTGTCAGCCGCTAACTCAACATACACGGGAGAATTAAGCTGACCTGCAAGCTAGCATTGAAGCCACCCTTTTCCAGATCCTCGGTGCTTGCACCGAGTGTATCCATTAGGTATTTTCCAACAGCAGCATCTCCTTGGATCTCTCCAGCAATCACAGCCCGGACGTAGGTAAGGACGCGATCCAACATAGCGGAGACAGATTCTATTGACTTCTCCAAAACTTCGAAATCGGTCGTGGGCTGAGAACTGATTGAAGATGGTGATGAGGCTGTCTGCGTGAGTACATCCACTAAACGCGCCGTAATAAATGCAGATGGGAGATAGCGGAAGACGAGAACCCACATCCACTTCGCTCATTTGCATGAAATCGCAGTTCCACGGGCACAGGAGTGAAAACACAGTTCTCTGGTTTTGGGAAGACACCGACAGGTGAACTGAGAGCATCGTGAATGTTGGAACAAGTGAAGCGGGTCATCCTAGCGAACCTTATGTAGGCTGTCACGCCAGCCTTCGATCCGGGAGCAGCACCAGTGTTCAGTGCAACATGAATAGCTGGGTACGGAGCAATCTCTTGAGAGTAGAAATTTTGTATCAGTGCTGAATAGGTATTCAAATTTGACCCCGTCGAGTACCTAGCCGAAGTCAACTCGATTGTTTACAGTGATCGTGCCAGCGGACGTACCATCCCACAATAACTTCCTTTGGATTTACTTTGTGGTGAAGTTCGTACATGGTTTTATGATAGTCCATGTCCACCGCAACTTGCTCGCTGGTTTCATCGTGCAATACAGCGAACGAGGATTTGACTTCAACGACATCAGACTCTGAGCGCGTCCCTAAGAGTGTACCAATAACACGATCTTGCGTATCCGTCCGTCGTAGGTAATGATCTAGGATTGAGAAGAGAGCAACAGGATGTATTGTGACGAGTGAAGGGGCGCGACTGATAGATCCTCAGTATCGACGTAGATTCAAGCAAATGAATTTGGCTCACGGTGTAGCAGATACGGAAGCTTGACCAGCATTTTGGATATGGACAGCGGACGAGGGCACCGCGAGCGGCATTTTCGACGGAGATGAGGATTAGTTTCGTTGCAGAAGGCCTCAAGTGATCGAATTGGCCCATAATTTTCTGCGGAGTTCGAATCGCGCACACGCTCCTTCCTTCACTACCACCACTACCCATATCCTCAAATCCTCAAAAATGCCTTCGGAAGAGACAAAAGTAGGTCCTAGACTTACGGACTATGTGATGTGGCGAGTAATTAACAACGACTTGCAGGAACGAATCAACAAGGCTGTTGACATTGGACGCGTAGGTCCTACTTTTCATTCCGACTTGCTCCAGAGTTCGAATGGCGTTACAGACGGTTCTCCACTACTGCTGGATACCTATGATTATATACGTCGGGTTCACACGAAGCAACCCCCAACCATCCCTGATCAAGTAGGTCCTTTTCTCAACCCTCTGCAGCTTCTTTTGCTTACTTCGCATCCTTTAGGCTCATTAGCCCTCTTGCATAATCCTGCCCGACACTATCTTGATACCATCACCATGTATGAAACGCATAGTTAGACCTAATGCAAACTGTCCGCTCTTCTGCCCCGGACACTGAGGAAAATGAGTTCGAGTGTCGTTTACTCCGTGGTGGGGTTAGTCCACACCTGTATCTGGTAAGCAACTACTTTCTCGTTCATTTTCCAAGTGATTATTCTATGTTGTGGTTGTACAAAATACCCAATTCCACCCGGTAGCATTGCCTGGTGGTCTGGAGAACGCACTTAATCCTGCCTTCAGACCTGTGTGGACTTGCGGAAGATATTAGGCCAGATATGATACTTAACTGCTCTTTACTGCGGAATGAGTCGGAGCTGATTGTCGTCATTTACAGGTCTTTTTAAGACGAGATCCCCCTCGTATCCTCCTTTTCAATGCTGAACCTCAAGTACACATCTGAAGATTGGGACACAATTCCTTTGCAAAATACTAGTACCTTTGTTGAACCTTTGTCTAATTCATAACGTGAGAACGGGTATCTTATCAACGATTTTTGGCACTTTACGTGCTAACCCTCGATATCACTCCCGCCGCCACTGGTCAGCCATCCAACCGAGCTTCTGCACAGTGTGTTTGTCACGGCTGATGTGTTCACCATTGTACTATGGCGCTAAATACGCTCGGATGTTCTGAATTCTGGTGATGCTCTAGTATGGCTCCCGTTTTGCAGACATATCCTCGCGCCTGTATGCACTCAGAGAGTATTGGATGGCTACCACTGACTTCAACCCCTCACGCGCAGCTAATGGACTCTGTTACACCCCAGGGACGAACGGTGTACCCCAACGTTCGTCTTCCCTCCGTCAGCCTTTTCAATGAGCTCGCCTACCCCCATACGCCATTTCTCCAAATTTGCGTAGAGAAATTTGATCCAGACGACATCAATGTCGTGATGACGGACGACTTAATTGTCATGGCTTTAGTGAGTCTCGCAGGAGCGGCCGGTCTGTTCAGCTACTCAAACGCTTGTTTGGGCCCCAGCCACCCCCTCAGTCCCGTCGGACCCCATACCAAATCGATCAATCATTCGCGAGGTTAGTAGGCGTCTAAGTGTGGGAAGGGCTAAGGATGGGATGTGTAAGTAATGCATTATTACTCAACTTCTATGAGATGCTCCTTCTTGACCTACCCCCAGAGGTTCTACACAAAATCCTCTGTGAAGCCGATGCGCCAACTATCGTTGATTGCAGACGAGTACGCCATTGTATTACCGACCTTGGAGATCACTCAACACGACATGATTGTTATTGTAGGCATGCCGATTCCTGAAAGACATTATCGATGAGTCGACGTCTCTTCAGTATAAGATAGAGCTACGAATCGCTGGCATGGAGGATTCACCGTATCATGACGCACCCGTATCAACGCGTTTGCTCGCACTGAGGGAGTATCAGAGGGCCTGGCGTACCTTGGATTGGTCCTCATCCGATCATTTTGAAGCTGAGGGCTGCACCTGGGAACTAATGGGGGGCGTCATCGCTGTGGCGGACGAGTCCGGAAATTTTGTGTTTCAAACCGTTCCTTCGACAATACGCGGTCCATCCCAGAAGAAAGAATGGACCTACGGACTAAATAAGGGCGTCAAAGATTTCTCGATCGACCCGTCCCAAGATCTGTTGGTAGCGTTGAGTTCGAGTCCACCGTACGTTACCATCGCTTGTGTGCTTCATCACTCTTATCGCTCGCACAGAGAGCCAACCGTATTGGCTCATATCGTTTCACTCTCGAGCGGAGAGGACCATCCTATGGCCAGTGTCGCTTCTATTCCAACCGTACTGGACACCGACACCGTGGACCGATACTATGTCCGCATCCATAATTCCAAAGTGGCGGTCCTATCGTCCGAGTTCTATCAGAGCAGCCTCCATGTTTTTGACTGGCAGTCTGGCCAAGAGATATATGTAAGTTTTCTCCTCTCTGTGTACCTTCTTCATCTTTTATCAGCACGGCAGCACTTCGACGGTGTTTTGCAGGCGGAACTCATTCGTGGAATAGCGTTTGTGGACGACAGATATCTATTGCTTGCTCTCGAAGTCGTACCTGACCGTGAATTCTACCTGAAAGTACTAGACCTCCATGACGACCGAATCTTGTGCAAGTTGATCTTGCCTGTGGAGCCGTTTACCCATTCCGAGCAATGTGACGTCTCCATTGAGGCTGAAGCTCCTCCGCCTAACGCTCGCACTCGCATCAAAGCGCCTTTCTACCCTTCACATGAAGATCGGATGTTTGCCATCAATTGCCACACTGCAGACTCGTTTGCTATCTATTTATCATTGACATCGCTCATGTTGTGGATAAATGAGGCGGCTAGGGAGTCTTATCAAGTTGACGTACATTGGCGGGTTTGGATTCCTCATACGCGCGTCGTACCCTGTCGTACAACTCGCATCTGGGTCAGCCATTTTCACGGTACCAGGGTAGCGTGGGCTGGGCGGCACATCGAATTCGACGCCAGTATTTGCGTGGCCGATTTCAATCAACGATCTGTCATTTGGGCACAGTCGACGGGAGATCCTCCGAATACAGAGACAGCATACACAAACGATGGCTCCCTTTGCTCCCTCGGATGTTTCCATGAGCTCGATTTTCACCGTATGCCGTACCGCGAAGTTTACAAGGAACCCCCGTCAGATCTTGACTCTGAAGACATCGAGGCTGTAATGATCACAGACGATGCCATCGTGATCGTCTTAGTGAGTTGCTCCTGAAGGTTCCTAGAGTTGTTTAAAATGCTGAAACGCTGAAACCTGTGCAGTCTGCAGACGAACGAACTGTTAAATTTCACATCCTATCGTTCTAAAGGCTAGGCGGTAGATTATGTGTACAACGACTGTATCTCGCTCCCATTTCGGTTTAACCCCTCTTTCAATGACTACAATATAATTCATGTTTACCTACACAATATCCCAGAATGGTTGACCTTCTTGAATCAGAACTGCCCCAAGTATACAATCTCTATTTTCAGTCGGCCCCCACCAAATCCCTAGTTTATTACATGTCGAAGCTGACAGGTGGTAGTAAGGTGCATGTATATTTCCGGGTCATCCTAATATGCTGATTTACATGCTCAATTCAGGTCTCGGGTGGTTGCAAGCGCAACAAGGCCATCGGCTCCGAGTGCAGATCAGACTCCTATCACCCCTTATTCAAACTCCCTAATATTAGGGGGCATTCGAAAACCAATACCTTTCATTCGCATTCTTCGTACAAGACCATATCAAGGGACATCATACACAGTCACAGAGTATAGAACTTAGAGATTATGGGAGAGGGCAAGGTTACATGTGTCTACCAGAGATCTCCAAGAGCTGATCTTTCGATCGCTCAGAGGCTGAGGTCAACGGGGATACAGCCCAAAGCGACGAGGCCATCTATGCGAAAAGAATCAGCAGATGGTACACAAAGAGATGCGGATCGCTAGGTGTAGTGAGGATCGGCACGTACTGAAGGTGTTGTTCTCGCAGCAAAGAGCCTGGGCCGAACTATAGTCAATTCGTTAGTATTCATGATGGGTAACGGATGGAGAGAAAGTGCGTACCAAGAATCGCCTCCAACACCAATGACAGAGATGGGGCTACAGGTGAGGCCAACTAGACCGGTAACGTCGGAAACGTCGATGCCTAGGAAGGCGAATAAGCCGGTCAAAGAAGACGATTTGGCATCTTGGGAGCTGTCGCAACATTGGACAGGTCCAGTGCTGCAGGCAGAGGCGGGTTCGTTCCTGCGCTGGGCAGGTGTGGCAGCCGCAAGGGTGGCAAGGGTAGCGACGATGAAAGCAGACTTGAAGTACATGTTTAGTCTGGTCGAGAGCGTTGCAGCAATAGAGTAGTCAGAACCGATATGTGTTGTTGACTGGAGAGCATTGGGTTTGTCAAGCCTCCCTTTTATACGCAGCTGCCACTCTTTCCTTTGGTTAATGATGTGGATTGTTTTGCGCACTTTGCTACAATTTTGCTACAATGGACAGTGAGTGACGGGAGAAGGGATTTGGCTGGAAGACACGAATTTGTGTCATCAACGGGCGGCGAAGATGTTCAGGTGGAGCCAGTAGTGTTATGGAGCGGGAAAAGAAGGTTGATACTTAGAGGCGTTTCTGCGGTGCTATCCAGGAGATAACATATTAAGTGAGCATGGAGCGATGGGAAGCATTGAATTGCCTTACGTGGGGGGATACGTGAACTTGCCCCACCTCGTACCGCCCGAGTCGAAGATACTGGTTCAGGCTTGCCGGATATGAGAGATGATTGAACAGAGTACCAGAGGGATTACTACAGAATGAGATAATGGTACATCACAGATAGATCCTACGAAGATCAGATGCGCTGGTAATGCGTTTGCATATGGGACATAGCTTGGTGGAACCCAGACATCGCAACCAACACTCCCGACAACACGTGTGCCAGCATCCAGTTGACACAGTCGGTTCCGTATACGGATCCAAGCATATGCGACATTGTGAGGTCGTTACATCAGACTGGGCGGTATTCTAGACGGCAAATTTTAGACTGGCGCGAGGGTATATGGTGAGAGTGTGTACTACCAGTTGTTGAATCTTACGCTCCAGTGCGGAGATGAGAGCTGTAGAATCACCACGTTGCTTTGCAATAATGATGCAGAGGTCCACCTCATTGGTGTCAACGACGTCTATCACTTCGTCTTCCCCTGGACCTTGGATGCTGCCAGAACACAAGGAGGCTCTTCCCTCTTCTGCACCTTCCTCCTCCTCCATCGCTACCGGGTTCATTCGAAGAATATCGCTCTCAGTGAATTGGATCGACCCAAAGACAACAGCGTCGTCCCCATCAATATCCACTTCATCGTCGACGTCTTCTTGTTCATGGTTTCGCACGTTAAAGCCAGCACCTGCATGAATCAAAATAGATATTCTTTGTAGCGAAGGAATACGACAGCGCTATACCTTGCATGCCTGATACATTCCCAATCCTACCCCCATCCCTCCCTGTGAGATAATAGGTACTCGAAGCTGCCTCTTGGTAGGGGTTAGCGTCGGAGAGACGTGCCTCGTTTGCCAGGCATGCATCGACATGAGCCTGCACTACGTCTTCGTCGCCAGGCACCGACTGAAGACACACTGGACAAACGACATCATTCTCGTGGCACGCCATAAGCCTTTGATCTTCCTCCTCCCTGGCCATGTCACGAAACCTTGCGTGCCTTTGTTTACGATGACGCTTAATAGCTAGTATCGTTTTATTTGTCTGCTCCAAGATGTCAGTAGACGAGTTGCTTCTCGAACTCTTTGTGCTCATACTCTTGCGAGCACGGGCTGCTGATCGGCGCGTTCTGCGAGATAAGTTCCCTGAGTAAAGCCAGAGGTGATCTACAAAAGGGGACTCACCCTTCCTGAAAGTCGAGTTCCACATCTTTACTTGTCCCAATTCCCTTTATTATGTTCTCCACCCTTTCAGCCTCTAGCTCAGAGTGGGTTGCTAGCAAGCGTATTGGTATCTGTTCCTCGCAGACAGGACATTTTCTAGTTTCGGCGCGCTTAGCTATACGTAATGTAAGTCATCTGCGTATTGCGATGTCGTAGGCGTAGTTCGGACGTACGCACGCTTCTTCACAATGGGTCTCTGAGAAGGTTCGGGCGACAGTGACGGTGAGGGGCTGCTCTCCTCTTCTTCCTCCTTCACTGCGCGTTTCTTACCCCTAGTTCATGTCCAACACGTGAGATCGTATATTATATGAGAGCGGGAGGTATAAATTCACTTCGCTAGCCGAGAAAGTGCCATTTCTTTGGAATTGTGTCGTAAGTAGGATGTGAATTGATGTCGAGGTTCCTTTGAGAAGGTATGCGGCACCAGGAGACTAGCTCGCGGAATGGATGAAGAGGTGGTTTTGTGGATGGAGAGCAGACCCAAACTAGGAAGGTTCCGTAAGCGCCCTTCAACTTTCATGACGATGTAGTACTACTAGTACAGTGGCCCAGCTAGTGCATATTCCCGATAACGGTATTGCAGGTGCGCCCGTTATGCTCAGGTTATCGTATAAAGCGAGGGCGAACCATCTTGTCCAGATGCGACATGGATAGCGAGGAGGAAACCTACATCTTGCTCCTCCTTTCCGATAGCAATCTTCCTACCGGCTCATTCGTTGCATCTGCTGGGTTTGAGTCTTATGTGAAGCATGGCTTTCCAATCGGTACCGACTCCAAGTCTGGGGACAAAACTACCATTACTTTCATCCAGGATAGTCTTGAAACCTACGCACGATCAGCCCTACCCTTCGTTTCTGATTCCCATCGAGCCGTACAAGAATTCAGAGGCTACCCCAAAGACTCCTTGAATGTGAACGACGAGACTAACAAGCAAAAGCTCTTGGACACGCTTGCTCAGCTCGATCAGTTATATCATGTTATGACGCTAAACCATGTCGCAAGACGTGCTTCCGCTTCGCAAGGCGTAGCTTTATTATCACTGTTCTCGAAAGGCCTCTCCCACCCACCTTCATTAATAGCTACTGAAGCGCACCAGACGAATGCGCTCAGTCCGATTGTTGATCAATTCAAGACAATGATTCGAAGGGAAGAAACGGAAGGCCATCTACCCGTCTGCTGGGGATTATTAACCGCTGCGCTCGGCTTATCGTTGGGTCAGCAATACCTTTGCCCGTTATTTCCCTCTCGTGCTGACGGAGAATTCAAGAGAGATCACAACACCTCCATCTTTTCCTTCATGCGAGGAGCCTTCTCTCCGCATCCGTCAGATTGAATGCTATCGGACCATACGGTGCTCAACAGATTCTGTTGCATGCCGTCAGACCGCTTGTTGCAGCCGAAACCTCCCGATGCAAAGCGTTGAAAACCTGTGTTTTGGAGGATGATTTGGACATGAGTTCGGGTCCCGCAACTACTTGGCCGTTAGGAGAGATATTAGCAGGGCGCCATGATTTACAGCACTCAAGGATCTTCAATAGCTAATGTTATCAAGAGCTTTCCTGCGAAGTAACCTACTTATAATTAGATCCTTGTACGGCTTATCTTATCGACGGACCCACAGTTGTCGCCGTGCCGGAACTCGCCGGTTACTAGCTGCCGGTGATCTAAGTCATGATTCACCTGAAGCGGAATTCCTCAAGAGTCGCTGGATGCGGACCTTCCCCTCGGTGTACCACCACCAGCTCGACATCTGCGGCGTTTAGAGCTCTGGCCATCACTTTTCTGACTTGAATTCAATTCACGAATTCCACCTTTCTTGGATATCCTGGCCTTGGCATCGCTACCCTAGAATCAATGCAGGGCATCACACCACGGAGACTAATATCACTATCATCCTTACCACGACATACCATTGCCCGTTCTCGGAACATACGTTTTACACGGAATGCACGATTGCTATCTGTAGCGAGCAGATCTACGGTCGGAACTGCCACGAATCATTCCAGGGCGTTCAATTCATCACTAGCAACAGAACCGTCGTCTAGCAGTTCAAATGCCTTGCCAGCTTCGCTATTGAAACAGAGCCAAAGCAACAATGCTCAAGAGCAAGAGCACCACCCAAGCATCTATCGAGGTACGCGAGGGCGCGCTTCTCTGTATAGATTGCGCTCAACCAAATCTAAGAGGACACAAGCACTCCTTTGGCACGCTACCATCAGCTAGTGGATACTGGTATCCTACGAGGTGATGAGCACCAGAAACGAATAATTGGAAGGCTGCAGAGGCTGCACAATCAGCTTCTTACATATGACCCTCCAATCGTAGCGAAACCGACCGAGTCCAACTCACTAGTGTGTGCTTCATTGTCTTCTAGTGGATCGCTCCTAAATACCTCTATAGCTTTCTCGTATATTACCCTTCTCCCGGAGTGACTCAGACGTAGATTCTCCTCCACCGAACATGCCCAAGGGTCTTTACCTCTATGGCGATGTTGGCACTGGCAAGACTATGCTCATGGACCTATTTTACCAAACACTTCCATCCAAGATGACGCGTAAACGCCGAGTCCATTTTCACGCGTTCATGATAGACGTTCATAAGAGGGTACATGAAGCGAAGAAAGCGATGGGCTATCGAGGCGGCGATCCGATATTGCCTGTGGCGCGCGATCTAGCGAACGAAGCTTGCGTGCTTTGCTTTGATGAGTTCCAAGTAAGCTTAACCAGCCCTTCCTTGTTACAAATAGCAAGCTCATTCCTGCAAGGTCACCGACATCGCTGACGCCATGATCCTACGCCGCCTACTGGAGAACCTTCAAAAATTTGGCGTGGTGATGGTGATGACTTCTAAGTCAGACTTTCTTTCTTTCTGCTTCTCCCTATCTCTAACATCGTCCCAGCCGACACCCAGATGAGCTGTATAAGAATGGTATCCAGAGGTCTAGCTTCGTTCCGGCCATTGAATTACTCAAGACGCAATTTGAGGTGACCGACTTGGACTCAGGAACAGGTATCCATATTTATAACCCTCCTTATAACATCATCCTAAGTTCCTTGCCTATGTTGCTAGACTATCGACGGATCCCTCGAGCGCTATCCAAAGTCTACTACGATCCATTGAACGAGCAGACGGATGTAGCTATTCAACAAATATTTGATCAGTTTACATCCGAAAAGGATGACCCTCCCATCAAGAATCGGCCACTGAAGATCTGGGGAAGAACCCTGCTTGTTCCTAAAAGCACAAGTAAAACTGCCTGGTTCGACTTTGAGCAACTTTGCGGACAGCCCCTCAGCGCCGCAGATTACATTGAAGTCGCTCGCGTTTTTGAGACCGTATTTGTTGTGGGCATCCCCAAGATGGGGTTGAGTCAGAAAGATATGGTGAGTATACGTAACTACCCCCTTTAACCACGTTGTCGCTCAGCTGATATACTTTGCAGGCGCGCAGATTCATAACGTTCATTGATGGTGGGTGGACTTAATTGCTTCCATCAAGCGAGATGCATGGTTAACAGTTGGTTTAATGCAGCCTGTTACGAGAGCAAGGTGGGGCTTCGCCTGAACCCTTTTGCTATCGTATTGATTTATTTCCAAACGTAGACTCGATTGTTCGTAACATCGGAGGTCCCTGTGACCCAGGTGTTCTCAGACGATGCTTCAAATGATGAGGGCAAACCGATATCCGATCATATGAGAAGCGTCATGGATGACCTGGTAGGTGGTTCTCCATCTCATGTCCTTTCCTCCTCGGCGTTCAGCAGTTATATGCGTCCGAATCATTGATATATTTGCTATGTGGGGTTCACGGATAATCGGAGTGCTCTTAACCGTTAATTTCAACATATCCTTCCCAGAGCCGCTTCCTAGCTTTCGATGCATGCTGTTCCGTGTGTCTGACCCGCTTTTGTTTTACAGGGCCTTTCTGGCCAGGTCGTTGGTAGCAGCTCCATCTTCACTGGAGAAGAAGAGGTTTTCGCATTCGCCAGAGCTTGTTCACGACTCGTGCAAATGGGAAGCAAGGAGTGGGTGGAGATGGCTGGCCAAAGCTAGATATAACGGAACGATTCCGTCCCGTGGGCAACGATTCTGATCTTTTCGTTATGATATATTTCATATAACCCATCTTAGTTCCCCCGGCCTTGTTTCTTTTACTCTGCCCGTTTATCTCAGGGTCGTTCCCTCATGTACTTCAAGGTCTTAAGTCCCTACAATTAATTGAATTCAATGGCTGGCTTTGCCTCTCAATATGAATACCTCCAATCCAATCGAGTACGGACTCCGCCTCCAGCGCTATTCCCCTTTAGCCACGGAGATGAGGAAACGGACATCTGAGGACGCTCCATGTTGGCGTTTCCACGTCAATCTCAGATGCGGCGAGAACCTTCCTAAGGATCGCTTGATCAAGCTTCGGTCTCGTTACAGCTTGGAATGCCATGCGCTTAGGACGTCGATGTTGGTCTCTGATTCTCCACATATGTCATCGGCCGAGGACTACTATTGGCTACCCACTCTATAGTATGGGTACGCGTAGGCAATTTAAATATGCACAATTTTGCTCACGTATGACTTCGGAGACGTGTGCCTCAGGAGCCTATTAAATAAGTTAACACTGAATTGATATATCCAACACTACCCAATGTCCCTTGACACGGAATTTTCGGAGACCTTGTGTTTCGCAGGCTCGTGCTTTACGGGGAATTTGACCTTGTCGGAATTTACCGTTCTAGTTGAATTGCCTGTTCGTACAAACGATCTTACACAATTCTACATCGCCATCATGAGAAAACGCCAATCATCAGATAATGGCCACGATCTTGACGGCGTCAACGTTTAGGTTCAGTGGGTACATATCCCAACGCAAGAATGCCATCTATAGGGAGTTGTAAAATATGGTTAGCCTCTAGTAGGGCATAATGCACGATATATAATATCAGCATGACGACGCACTGAAATGGTTGTCTTCGCAGCAAAGAGCATTCGCAAAGCTGACAAATGAGGTGTTAGTCAGGAAAAAGGAAGAAATGCCAACGCTAGCGAACCAGGAGGTATCCCAAATACCGACGATGGATACGGGAGAACAAGACGACCCAACGGGGATGGTTAGATCCTCGACGATGATGTTGGGGGACGTGAATAGCCCCGATGGGGCGATCTCTTCTACAGTTGTGATGCGCTGGCAGCATTGTATGGGTGCAGTACTGCACCTGCTGGCAGGTGTGGGGTTGGCGGCCGCAAGGTAGGGTGGTTCAAGAGGAGTAGAAGACCAAGGCCGCCGCCGCATATTGAATATTCCAAGTTGGTTCTTCTGGATGTTCAGGTGATGGCGAGTCTGAGTGGCTGTTAAGGTCTTGGAGCGAGCTTTTAACAGATGCAGCATAGGAAAATTTCCTTGTTTACTGCTTCCTTTTCGTGGGGACGTGATACGGCAATGACAAGGGAGAGCACCGCGGTGAAGTCATTGTGAGAACACGACTCGGGTGGCAGACCAATCCTATGCTATCGAAGCGTAAGGTAAGGCGTCAGATATGGCGTTGAAACGAGGAGAGCGGAGTAAATCGATCCCTGATAACCACCACACGGAAGCGTTCCATGTGTGTATGAGCGTCGATGAATAGATATACATAGTTCAAGTCTCCGCCCTTCATCAGACGAAACTAAGTTCTGTCAATCTGGGGCATGAATGCTGTTTTAATATACGGTGGGCATCCGGGCGCATGTTTAAGGAAGAGTGATTTACGGGAGGGTGTACCTTGTGGGTGCAGGAACACATAGAGTTTCCACCAGCCTGGTGTCACAACTTCACTTCGAAGTCTCCCTGATGATTTGGAAGATGTGAGAGAAGAGGAAGGCCTGGGTTATACGTAAAAAAAATTGGAGCAGCCTACTTAGAAAGATGAAAGGCTGAGTGCATCAGGATATAATGCGTCAATCAAAACGGAGTACAATGGGTTCGATGATGCCATCGAAATCCTTTTCAAAGATGGTTGCCATTAGGTATTTTTCACTATTCCAAACCAATCTCAAGTCGTACTCACGATGGGCGACGAAACTGTAGCAGACTTCGAGCTTGAAGCTTGGAGGTTCGGCCCACATGGGATTCATTCCAAGTCCTAGGCCATGGTGGACCCAAGTCTCGAAGGACCGGTTGAACAAGGATTACCCGTTTTTGGGAATTGACGGTCTATGTTTGGTGATTGAGCGGAAATCGAAACCCAATTTCCCATGGTAGATGTAAGTTACCTCCAAGGAGCGTCAGACTGCGAGATCAACGCATAGGCGAAAGGAAATGCATCCTCCTAGATTGTAGAATAATTAGAATACTGAGCACGTGTCTTTGTCTTCCTGAATGCGAACACTCCACTATTTATGTTATACCAACGGCGCGTTGATAGCGGTTGAAAATTATTTTAGTAGCGGGATGACAAGGGAGGCTATTTTAGCAAGCTCGCCCAGGAACATCCAGCGTCTGGATGGATGAACATGATCCGCTGTATCAAAACTGCCGACCGGATTTGTTGGTCATCTGTCAAAGGAACTCTTAATAACTTACTCAATGACGATCAGCCGCATTACGGACGCAGCACCCCACTGTGAGAGCATGGCCGTCGCTCGTGGTGATATATCGATCTGTCAGGGAAAACTGTGGTAAGAACAGGCGACAAATGGTATATCGATGTACGTGGCAGAACGCACGCACTACAGCTCGACGGTTGAGCTACATACATGTACAGGGCCACCGAATAGCGCCTCATGTCGTAATAGCAGACCGCATGGCTGACGGTGTATACCTACCCCGGAGAGCATCGGGCTGATCCGGACTCGTTGTCAACGGCGATCACGGTGGCTGCGACGGGTGAGCTATTTTCATCGCTGCAGCTTGGTGGAGAGATGTAAATGTGGACCCAAAAGGATGACACTGCGCATGGCTGGATGAGTTCAGCGCTTGGTGCTTTCGACCTCGTGAATATCTCTGCATCACTGCGTCACGATGACTGTCATAGTCGCCGCCGTTCAACTTGGACCACTACTAGGATGATATTCGGTTCCATCAGCGAATACGGTTGAGACGTAGTGATGATTAGCTCGCTGTTGACGGCGTGTAGCAGCCCCAGTGGATTATCGGTTACACGAATGCAAACGATTGTCAAGATGTTGTAGTTGTGGAGGCTGGAGATTCGGCGAACGACGATGATGAGTGGAACTGAAGAGCGCCTAGTGGATACTACCTAGGCGCTAGGCGCTGAGCAAGTCACTTGTAAGTTCTCTACTTTTCCGATGAGAATAACTCTGAAGGGGTTGGCAGCATTAGCGAAAGGCTCATCAAGTATACTTAAAACTTGGGACCACCTGCGTCTCGGGCAGTCTGAAAGTAGGATGGACTCAAGTCCGTCGTCCGTCCCCAGGTTACTAACAGCAAACGTTTGGCTATGGTCCAACTATGGTCTCAGCAATGGTCAATCAGCTTTATTTCTCTCTTCTTGCCTTAATTAATTCCACAGAAGGAATTCTGAACAGAAGTGGATTGCAGAACTCCCAGCGGCATTATTGTTGGTGACTACGACTACAATATTGCATCCTCGCGTTTCACATGGTGAAAACTGAAATCTAGTCAGAACACTATATACCAGGATGGCAGTGGAGCCGATGCACACAGAGATTACTTCTTGTGGAATCAGCACACTCAATCCAGGATCATCAGTCTATAATTATTCTCCGTGTCTCTCATGCAAACTTACAAGTTTCGTGGCCATCTGACTTTCCCATCGATGGCAGCGGGTACTTGCATTTGTCTCGGATCCTCGGACTCACAAATCGCCTGCCATCTATCGAACTTCTTTTTCTCTGTACAACACTGCTTGCTCTCCACCACCAGCTGTTACGCGAGATCAATGGCGCTACATTCGGCGGAATTTCTCCCGCTGCTCACCGCCCTCGCACTCACCAATGGAAAAACCCAATACCCGCCGTAGTCTCCGCTCGTGAACGCGTATAAAGGGAGGCTACACATGCCCATTGCTCCTCAGTCAAAGATACACCTTGGTTTCTTGACTACTTTGCTATTACATCGCTCTCAACCAAACCAAACATGTACTTCAACCCTGCCTTTGTCGTCGCTGGTCTCGTCTCCCTTGCGGCCGCCACACCCACTCGCAGAAACGACCCCACCAGTTCTTGCAGCACTGGGTCCATTCAGTGCTGCAATAGCGTCCAAAGTGCCGACTCGAAGGATGTGACTACAATCCTTGGCTTGCTCGACATCGTCGTGAGCGACATCACTGCCCTAGTCGGCCTCGGCTGCAGCCCTATTAGCGTTATCGGCGTCGGAGGCAACAGTTGGTACGTACCAGTCGCTTTCATCGCCCACGCATTCACCATTAGGTACTAACGACACGGCTGTAGCTCTGCCCAGACTGTCTGTTGTGACAACGATACCTTCAGTAAGCACTGAGTTTGGCAGCATACGCGAACCATCTCTCTCCGTAATACAGTTGCTGATAGTCTGCTAGATGGCCTCATTGCTTTGGGCTGCTCTCCCATCAACATCAGCCTCTAAGCCACTAAAGAGGTTCTCGGAGTCTTCATAGGATCGGGGGAGGTCTATGGTGGCCACAAACATAGAATTCCTGGTACTCAACCCCCCGTACTCGTTCCTGAGGCTTGTATAACTCGTGATATGCTTTTGTATGGACAATGTGATTCGAAATGTGTTATGTTGACGACCTTTTATAAGTATTGCTTGGGCGCTACGTTGAAGGGGTTTAATAGGGGCGTCGTTAAGCGACAAGGAGAAGGTATTACCGGTTTCGGATAGGAGCTGTCACTCGATTGATAAGATGTGTTGCTGGCAGACTTTAATACACCTCTTTCACAGACCCGAGCTTAATTGTGATGCATGTTATGCCGTACATTCAAGAAGTCAAGACGATTAAATTAGTCCATGCCCAGCTGCTCATACACCACTCAATCCTTTGCCCCTGGTGTCCACGAAAGCACTTCCAAAAGTATCATTCTTCGAGGTCCACTTCCCCTGTATCGCTTCGGAGACCTGTTGCACACCGTTCTTCAATACGAATTCGACGGCGTCAACGTCTTTGGTAGATCCACATATGCTATCGCGCTGTTGTTTGGAGGCCTCGCCTAGCAAACCCTGACTGCCTTGGTTGGAGAAGAAGACCTTGAACGCTATAGCGGATGATCAGCCGCATATGGCATAGGTTTATAGAGCCACTGACAGTCAACAACCTCGACTAATGGTATCGTGCTGGGAGTGATCATTTAAGTCGGCCTTTGATACGAGATCATAGAGAAGTAAATTTACGTGTCTGCAGAGGTCTAATCAATGCAAGTTCAGGACATGACATTAGAGCACGTACCACCGGCTTTCCACTTCTTATACTATGATAACAAGATGTTCGAATCAACGAAATCAAGCGAGAGTAGTGGGTGGCACTTACCTCCTCAGGGTTCACGATGACGGTGTATTCGTCGGTTGACTGGGGATCGGGCTTGTAGATGACTTTGGTAACGTGGTGAGGCATGATGAATACGATAGATGGTTTGTAAAGTGCGTAGATGGTAGTGGATTGGTGAAGGATGGTCGAGTGTGTTATTGGGAGCCTTATATAACCCCTGCCATCCTGATGACGTCTAGACTCCCATGGCCTCTCTCGGTTAATGCCGCAGATCTTCCACCAGTCTGAGTCAAGGCGCTCCCGTTCGGCTCTTTATATGACTGGTCCATTGTATTTGCTCTTTATTTACAGCGGTGCCCTGCTCACTGTGTGTGGAAGCAAGCCTGGTCAATGCATGCAGCCATAATTCTATTTGTTTTCTCTCAGTTTCGTCTGTGGAACAATGGAAATGGCCTCAATTAGCTCCAAGTTGACGTCACGCGACTAGCGATGTCCCAATATAGTACTACGCTTCACGCGTCCCTGATACAAAGACGCGTTTGTCGCTGATAATTACGCGTCCACATCATCTGCAGGACACGTCGCGGCAACAGGTCATGTGGAGGGAACGGAAGAAGACATTCTTTTCGACAAACACCGACAATGGAGTTGATACAAACAATAATACAAGCTAGTAGGTCCTTCTGGAACTGTCCGCCATTCGACAACCGGGTGCTTGGGCGGAGGGTTTGCGGTGCAGATGCTAGCTATCGGGAGGCTGTGAGAGCCCCTATCAGGACAAAGCGGGATATCTATGGTCGATGGAAGAAGCGCAGATGAAAGGGCTGTGGATGAACGCCTTCCTTTTATATACCTCGAGACCCATTTCGGCTTCCTCTGCTCATGTAGCCTCTTGAATGTTTAAGAAGTAACTCGCATCTAAGGATAATCACACAAGAATCGGTTAGTCCGGTTCGTCGAGGAATCATTCGGGCAAGAAAAGGAAACCGGACTGGACTGCAAATCACCTCTTCGAACCTTCCCCACTGCCAAGTCGTTCCCTGCCGAGGTTCGCAACTTCTTGTTTGCTTTCCGACATTGGTCAGAGGGACAAGAGAAGGCCTGTTTCCGTAAAGAGCGCGCCATTGTAGGCCCGTTTAGAACATATCCCCACCTTGTCTAGGACAAAGCAGTACGGATGCAGGCTTACCTCCCATGTGCACACTGAAACGGGAAGACCGTCTGAGAGAGCTGGTGTACTAATTTCTCACACTGGGGTATAGTCAACGGGTCGTTGAACATGATAGCACCTGCGACAAGTAAGTTGCAGGGTCAGTCGTATGAAGCATTCCGTGGGATGTTGGGACTTGCCTCGGCAGGCTTTGGAGTTGACCAGTTCAATCAATTCCCGAGGGCACCAACGAAGCGCCCCCAACCAAGCAAGGTCGACTTGGGAGTCCTCCTGTACTTGACATTCGGTCCCTCTGCCCGATTCGTCAGAATTCGATCGCGAGAGGACTCCCTTAATCAGGTCCCGCAGCTCATTCCCTTGCAGGAGCTATCGGCCACAACGAGATCGCTGAGCACACCGTGGCCTTTGAACAGCATCACCGATGATGACATACCTTATCGGCTACCAAGTCGGGAACCCTCAGGACTTCTACCTGTGCATATCCGCTTTCCGTTGAAGCGTCCGCGCCGGCTTCTGAGAGGTAAGTCCCCGATAAAGTGTTCAATCTGGAGAATTCGAATCCCCATCTTCCAAAATCTTGTTGAATGGACTGGCTCGACGATAGTCGACGAGCTTCGTGATGCGTAAGGAGTACCAGAGCCGTTGGAGATAATAGTCGGGTTCTGACTCCGGAATCTGGGCTTCCTTCCCCTAAACAGAAATACCCCATACAAAGTTCCTTCAGGAATTTCTCTACGCGGACACGTTCGTCTGCTGCATGCTGGTCGATCAAGATGATGGTCTCTTCCGGGCTCTGGTCCCTCGAAGAACCACTTCCAGCATGACATTGTTCGGAACCTTCTTTCGTAGTCCGAATGACACAGGCGATGAATTTACGGTCCACTTGGTTGATCACTCGCACATGGAGGAGGTCCTCCTTGTGGAACTTGAGAGAAGATGGGTCGGCGCTGGAAAGTGGCTGGAATGGCGTATTGCAGCCGTGCAGGCAGTGGCCATCCTTACGGATAGCTTCCCCGTTGCCTATGGGCGGTCCCAGGACCAGAGGGAATGACGGGATCTGCTTTTCTGGCAAGGAAAAGGCATCATTTGTCTAAGAAAGGAAAGTTTAGCTCTTCAGCCCCTCAGTCCCTCAAACGGGGGGACGTGGCACACCATTAATGCATTGTGGATCCATGGGGGCATTGGAAGTTCTTGCTCTGCTCTATGTACAGTTGCTAGACCCCGGTCAGGTTGACCGATAGATTTGACCGTAGCTAATGTCCGGCGTCGTCGAAGGGGCCCTTCACTCTGGCTATCTGTGGACATCATTGTTTGACTGACGGAGTTTCCTGTCCGAGTATCTACCACGAAAGCTTCGCCCGTCGTCGGGTCGGTCCACAACATTTGGTCAACGGTCGCCGAAGCCTGTATATGTCATGAGTATAATTTCAAGCAACCATTCAGACGGCTAAACTTACTGGTAGGTACAACGGTTCGCCTTTGTTGGCTGAATCCCTGCTGAGGATGTTTGCAATCTCTCTCGGGAGTGTTTGTGTATCCGTTATAATTTTTCGCCGTTTGCGAGGGGATTCTCTGATATCACTAGAATCAACAGGCCGATGTGTAGCAAATCCATTTCGGATGAGAAATGTCTGAACTTCTGACGACAAGAAGGCTAGCACAGCATTTTTGTTCTGGGAAGGACGTTAAGCGCTTTGGACCAACCAAAAATAAGAGCAAATTACTTCAAACTCCACGGAGGCTTTAGCAGGCTCTAAACAGTTGTCTATAAGTCGAGTCGGTATGATTAGGTTGAGAACATAGACAGGTTTCTTCTCTCCCTTCCTCGGAGAGCGTCGGACGGCTGAGTACTAGTTAGCTTGATGAAAATCAAACCTATGCGCCAGTGACGCACCTGATCTCATGGAGGTTTCGCCCTCGTCATCGAAGGCCTGTGGATGTAGCATCAAGGCGGGATATCTGCATTGGAGAAAGTGGTCGTACATGTTTACCAAACGAGCTGTTCGCGAAGCGTGATTCAATGGTCCTGTGTAGGTCACAATATGATATGGGATGATTATTGATATCTACAACGTTTCAGTGAAAGCAAAGGCACAAGGAAAGGGCATCGCACATAAGAATTGATGTGACTAACGAATTATTCACTGCGGATTCGTCGAGGCAGATGATGGGACTGACCTTCGAGTGGGCACCGCTTAAACTAATAAATCCTTCTAAACGCAGCTCGCCTGCACATGCCTCAACTTCATAGACGTGCTGGTATGCTAATGGATGAGTGATATTTTCGCTAGAGTCAATATTAATTCACCTCAACAAGTGCACGGCCAAATATATGCTTAAAAGCAACTAAAGTAGAACGCGTCTGATGATCGGTTGTCAATCAAACTGTTACATCCAAGGTGGTGGATTTTACCTTGGGTATCTTTAGAACCTTCTCACAGCCATCCACTCCGCTACTGGAGCGCTCGAAGGAAAACGAAACGTTAGGAAAAACCAATGCGTATACTTCAATTTCGTTTCGAATGAGTTCAATGGTCTTTACGGGGGAAGGATGGGAGAGCCTGCGAACGGGGAGCTTGGACGAAGTTAGCCTTGTATTAGAGGCTTGTTGGTAGAGACATACGTTGTAGAATGCGTCCCGGACGCATACCGTGGTTCCGGGTGATTCCCGTCGCCATCTAACGGATGGACCGATGTACAGTGCAGCACCACCCTGAAAGGCCCATTGAAACACACACAATTAAGTGTCATGTAGAGTACCTTGAGGATGATGGACCATGTCTGCTTTGATTTGGCGGTCCTAGAGGATACCTCCAGGCAGCCCAGATCAGCCGCGGAAGCCAAAGCTAGAAGACGGAAGGATGTTGAAGGCAGAATCTTCATAAGGCGAGCACGACTCACCTTCGCCGCGAAATCCGAAGGTAGACGCGTCAGCCAAGAGGCCCATTGTATACGACTTTGACGTGTCTTTGCGATTATCGAGTCAATTACTTGGCAGAAGATTTAAGGCTAAGGTGACTCACTGTATCGACCTTGTTCCGAACCTTGTGCAAGTGTTGCGAGTTCGTCTTTATTGATACCATTCCCGTCATCCCTTACCCAGCACGTCCAGTCCTCGCAGTTAATGCCTACGTCAATACTCCGAGCACCTGCATCCAGAGAGTTCTGGAGTAGTTCAGATGTGACCTGAGGAAGTGAGGTCAAGATTTGTGTGGACCGGAGTTTCGTCCGAGTTTCGAGAGACAACTTTTCCAGAGAGGCCTCTTTCATGGCTGAAGGGTTCCTTTTGTGATGGTCATCGCTGGAGTAGTTTGGAGAATACCAAGAGAATGCAGCCCCTAAGTTAGGGGTATGTATTTGATCCCGCCATTGCAAACACGACTTAAACGACAATGCCGCCAACCCACGAAGAGATAGATGCGCAAATCCGAGAGCTATACGAGCTACGGGACAAGCTATACGTTGCAACCGCCAGCCTACCTCACGAGTGACTCACGAGGTGCTCTCCCTTATCTTTCTAAAACTCTTGAAAGTTATGTGGAGAGGCGCTCGCGATGTCATTCGAGCTATCTCGCCTGGATAAGGAGCACGACGCATGTTTGTAGAGCATGGCGCTCTGTGAAGCTTTCTTCCCCCGAGCTGTGGGCAAGGGCGTATCTCTTCCCAACTCACTGGGCCGCTGAGGTCCTCCGTAGATCCTTGAGGGCTCCCTTGGATCTCAAGTTCGTCGATATTGACGACGAGATAGATCTCCTCAGCCTCGCATTCGCCAAAAATCATGACCGCATTCAATCAATAACCGTCGATTCTGAAATGGAAGAAATCGTGCGCACTCCGGAGGCGGTCACGCTTTTCACCTCGTCCATCTTTCCCGTTCTCGAACGACTCCGAATCGTTAATGGTAATGACCTCGAAAGAATGCTCCGAATTTCAAGTGACCTGTTATTGCACCTATCTCAGTGGGCTCCTCGGATCACTCATCTTACCACAACTGCACTTCCAACATCAAAACCGCCGACTTCTCCTCGTCGCGTTCACTCAATATCGGAGCCGTGAGACTACCTAGATTAAAATTCTCAACCATCGTCAGGCTGTTCGGGGCTCTAAGGCAAACCCCCGGCCTTGAACAGCTGCTCCTGACCAATGTCCTATATCCGTTTGACATAGTCCCCGCCAAGATTGGCAGACTCGAGCTGCCACGGCCCATCACTACGAATATTCTCCTCTATTCCGATCGTAATATTGCATTGGCTTTCTTGGATATGATCGATTGATCGATACGCCTCAGGTCCTAGATGTAAATATTGACACTGTTATCGAGGGCATTGAGGCGATTTCAGCGGCATGCCGATTCATCCGGTTTAAACCATCATCAGACCATCCGCCCCACTGAAGCCTCCCTTCCACAGACTCTCATTTTCAGTCCTTTTGACAAGAGTTTCGCCCTAGAGCTCTCCGACCGTCACACAAGCCTTCATGTAGGAGAAGTATCCTATGGAACCGAGCTCGGTCTTCTATGGACCACACTGCCTCTGCGCAATCCTTCGACTCTTCACTTTGGGATTGGAAAAGTGATAGTCCTTTCCATCAGCAATTGCATCCCTCACTTTATGCACTTGACAACATTCGAAGAACTCATGATCCCAGCTATCTCCCTGTTTGAATTCATGGGGGCTGAGGGTTCGTTCCAGGAAAACATACTCCCCACTCTCAAGCGGCTAATGGTTCGTTGCCGAATGAAGGTTAAGGTTATTCCTCCAGGGATATGGTCTCTGGTCGATCAGTGAATCTCCCAAAGGGATACCTACAGGAAGAGCTTTGACTTTTTACGACTCGCTGAGTGTCCCCGCCTCTCGGAAGAGATCTTAGCTTCAATGCGGGGACGGGTTGATACATTGCTCGTGGAGCGCTTCGTTAGTCCGCCTCGCAAGCGGATTAATATTTAAAGACTTTTGATAACGATGGCCATCCAAGTTACATTCTATACACGCCAAAACCACTCCCACTGCCATCCCATGTCGTTGAACCTGATGCCCCACCCAGCCTACCACGCTGACGTGCAGCAAGAGCAAGGCCCAGACCTACAACATCTCTAGTATCAGTCGGTTTAATAATCCCATCGTCCCATAGTCGAGCGGTCGAATAAAGAGCAGTTGATTGATGTTCGATTTCTGCCTTTAAAGAGGCATGCTGGGCAGGATCCCTACCGGAGCGAGTCAGCCGAGTTCACGGTGGATTTCGTTTTGATATTTACTTTGATACGGACGCCATGACTTGTGATAGTTGACCAGAACCCATAACGGAAACCTTAGCATTCTGTACTGGGAGATGAATAGAAGAAGCAAGTAGGTGTACAATCAAGACGTACCGGCCACATCCAAAGGAATCTTGGGGAATACTATACCACCAAAGATGAGATAGAACGACAGCTGGAAGTGAACGAACTCACTGCTCGACCGGCCATGCCTACCAGCAGAAGTTAGGCCGGACTTTTTATAAATGAGATAGAGATACGTACCGTAATTCCCAGCGCCAAAGCTACCACCGACGATGACGGTCATTTTCGGTACGTCTGCACAAGCAACAGCTCGAACCATCTTGGCACCTAAGCACACTGATCAATGGCGAGAACGGATCTACAACCACTGACTAACCATCTTTCGCTATACCACCCTTCTCAGCTTTTGAGCCGACCATGTAGCCTGTTACATTAACAAGGAAAAGCAACGGGATTTTCCGCTGTGAGCAGAGCTGGATGAAATGAGTTGCTTTCAAGGCTGACGGGGAGAATAAAATCCCATTGTTTGCAACGATTCCCACTTGATAACCGTGGATATGGGCAAAACCCTGTTGGCTTTGGTCAGAAACTATGTCAAAGACAGTAGAAGACGCCTACGGTGATCATGGTCGTCCCGTACTCCTTCTTGAACTCTCTGAACCGACTACCATCTACTATGCGCGCTATAACGTCGCGCATATCAAAGGCTTGCCGCACGTCGGTGCCGACGATACCGTGCAATTCTGATGCATCGTACAGGGGAGCTTCTGGTGTTGCGTCCGGCTAAGCGATAAGTACACCTTGAGTATCGAGCACACGTCCACAAACCACTGATGCACTTACGCTGACCTCCCGGCTCCCAGCAAGGCCGAGATCGCCGACCACTCCTCTCGCGATGGATAAAGCGTGTTCATCATCCCTCGCCAAATGATCCGTCACACCACTCTCACTAGAATGCATTAACCCACCGCCGAGGGTTTCCTCATCAACTACTTCCCCCGTAGCGGCTTTAACCAATGGTGGACCAGCCAAAAATATGCGGCCCTGATTCTGTACAATGATATTCTCATCTGCCATGGCAGGAACGTATGCACCGCCTATATACCCGGGGATGTTTATGTTAATCGGTGTAAGCTTTTTGAGCTGAAGGTGGGATTGACGAACCAGCTACCGATATACCGTGGACAACGGCTATCTGAGGCATTCCCAGAGCGGACATCTGGGCCTGCGCAGGGGCTATGAGAGGCATAGTCTCGGGCGTGTGCTAAGAAGCCATACCATGTTATAAAATATGCGACCAAAGTGTTCCTTGTCCGGGAACACATTCGCCTGGTGTGGTAAAGCAGCACCTCCGGATTCAACTATACGTGAGAGGCGGTCGAATTAGCGTATTAATCCTAATCATGTTGGTAAGTCCCGACATACCGACATATACACACGGAAGTCCATGTTCCCGCGCTATCTCTTGTGCACGGAGATGCTTCTTAACCTAAGGGAACCCGGTTCATTCGCCCACAGAACAGCATTGTAATATTGAGCTCACAGTCAGAGGGTAGTATGATCCCCCCTTCACGGTAGCATCATTAACGACGATAACACACTCCCTTCCAGCGATCCTCCCGACGCCGGTGATGATACCTGCACCTGGTATTGATTCTGGGTATACTTCATGTGCAGCGAGCGCAGACAATTCCAGGAAAGGCGAATGCGGATCAAGGAGGAGACTCAAGCTGCACAGTGTTGTGATCTTAGTGAGTACCGACGTAATTCTCTGTGCTCTGAAATCTCACCGTTCCCGAGGGAGCTTCTTGCCTTTACTTCGCATACGCTCTGCGGCCTTCGGACCACCACCAAGACGAGCCTGCGCCAGTTTCGCATCCAAGTCAGCCACAAGCGCGTCCATAGCCTCAGCTTTCGCCGTAAATTCTGGCGACGAGGTGGATATCAAGTTCGGAAGCACCGAGGCATGATAGTTCCGTCGACTTGGTTGCCTGAGTGTCTTCAAGATGTGTCTAGTGAATACCGAGCGCATTCTGCTCGAAATTATTTTTCGCCTGGATCCGTAAACGGCCAGCGGGGGACGTGATGGAAGTGGTTTGAATTTAACAAGTGCTCTCTCAGTACCATGACCGGAGCTTGATCACTACAAACAAGGAAGCGCCCAACGACTGGAGCCACCACAAACGAGCGCTCTGACATAATCCTTCGTGTCGTCGCCGTCAGGCCATTGTAGGTCCTGGTAGCTACCACCATCCCCCTTCAGTTGCCAATTCCACATTCGACCTTCTCATCGACTATACTTTCTTTGGTTAACCTCTCTTTCCTTCTGATATGGCGTCTGCATACTACGAGTTCTACCGAGGCTCCTCGTAAGGCGGCTACGGCCATTGAGGGTGACCAAGTAGCACAGCTTACCCTTTTATCTTCAATAGAATCGGGATGGCGCTTACGGACTCGTTGGACGAGCTGATTACGAGTGGGTCGATAACACCACAGCTAGCTATGAAGGTGTTACAGCAGGTGCGGTTTGCTGTAGCCACTCGTCGATGCTGAGTCATGGTTTTTAACGACTATCTTTGCGGGCGGTATAGTTCGACAAGTCGCTCGCGGATACGATGGTCAAGATGGTGAAAACCAAAACCACGTTGAAGGTATGTCTCTTCTGTGTATGCTCGTGTTTCCTTCTCGAATGCATCATGATATTCAGGGCCACCTACACACATACCGACTATGTGACGACGTATGGACTTTCATAGTGAAGAACCCCTCCTTTAAAATGGAATCCAACGAAGTAGTCAACGCCCCCAGAATCAAAATCATAGCCTGCAAGAACGGCGATGCAATCGAACCCGGAAAGAAGTAGTTCGGAACTCTTCTGATTTCGGCAACTTCATCTCGCGGCATGTATTTCGGGGGCATGATAAGGAGTGTGCTGATACCATTTGTTCACGAAAGATTTCTTGTTATCAATGTATTTATCGCTTGGACCTTTGTGGTTTATATAGCAGTGTAATTCTAGACCAAATTAACATATATCCGATTAAGGCAGGAGTAATGCATCTAATATCCAAGGGTATGTAAACCAATAGCGGCCTTTCTATGTACGTGCACGCTAGTATGATGAGGCTTGGGAGTATGAACACCTAGAAGTCCTTCCAATCGTCCCAATCGTCGTTCTTAGTACCCTTGGTTTTAGTGGGCGCCGTGCTAGTGGTAGTAGCACCGGACGTCGACGACTGGTTGAAGCTATTATACTGCGATGAAGGGCTTTGCTTAAACTCGGTGAAAAGATCGTCATCATCGTGATACAGAGCTGATGTTTCGTTGTCATGATCCATCGCGAGTTGACCATAACCCGACCGACTGGGTCCTCCGCCCACTCGATCCCGCACCGAGTCAAACGCATTGCCCACGGTGTCAGCAACGTCCACGCCAAGCTGAGATTTTGACCACTGATTGGCCGTGCTTCCGAGCGTTGCAGCGCGTTTCTGTGCCTCGGTCATGTATCCGCCTATGCTTGCACGAAGGGTCGGGTCAGTCGCCTTCTCCACGCCCGGTTGGATGATATTCTCGTTGACAGCTCGTGAAGCCCCCGCCACTGCGGCTGAGAAAAAGGACCAGCCTTTGCTCAGGGCAGCTATGGGGTTCTCTTGCAACTCGTTGAGGCTCGGGGCAGCGGCTGATGATAGGCCGTACGAAGGATGCTGGGAGCTTGATGACGGGCTGGGAGTGTTTCCAAATCCTTGGTATCGACCACCTTGTGAGGGAGGCAGGTCAGTTGACCGCATGGCATTACTCTGTCCCAGGCTAGCGAAATAGGATTCATTAGCAGTCTTTTGGTCTGGAGTCGCTGTCCGACTGGGTGAGCCATTGAAAGAGGCGGGAGAGGAAGGTGAGTCGCTACGTAGGGAGTTTCCTGTCGCCGAGCGACCTGAGGTACGAGATTTGCGAAGGCCTTGTGCCGAGGAGGGACGGCCTGGGGATGCAGAACCGCTGGAAGGCTTGGCGGCTTCTGTTGGAGCCGAAGGCGACCATGGTTTACCCGCTAGAGCAGCGTCCAGCTGAGCGGTACTCGAGTCAATCAATGTGGATAGCGCTATCAGATACTCTCACACCTTTTCGCGATACTGGGTGGCTGCCCAACAATGGTAGGTGTCATATGGACTCGAGCCATCTTTATAGCCTCCTTGTTCCACCGGTGTGTAGGACTGCATGAAGTCTCTGAATGGGCCATTACCACCGAGCTGGGATGAAAGTTAGAAGGCGGACAGCGGAAATGCGAAATGAACGAGGGACTGACTTGCATTCGCTTGATCTGCTCTTCCTGCCAGGTGTCCATGGATATAGATCGTACGAAGCTGTCAACGAGTCAGGCAAGAAGGAGGGGACAGAGGAAAAGGACAAGTACCTTATGTGTACACCGAATCCTCTATGGGTACCGGCGCATTGGAGACATATGAAGACGGCAAAACTGTGGCAGGGATTGGGTGACACGAATGAATCCGTGTCAGAGATGATCTGACCTAAGAGAAGCCCATTGGGGATTTGGATTTGAGCAGTCGTTGCAAGTCTTATTCCTGAGGTCTTCTCGCTTTACAAGGTCCTGGAGAATTTTTCTAGCGGCTGTTTGATCCATGCTGGCGGAGGTGGTACTGGTGAGTGTTGTTGGCGCTTAAACGATGGGCCCGAGAACTTGGAAGTGAAGTGTAACCCACGTGATGCATAGCCCCTTTTCAGTGGATTTGATGGAAAAGGCTTGTTCTCTGAGCGCGAGAAGGGTTGGAGGCAGCGCTGAGAGGACGATGGCGTGGTTGGTCGCTGTCGCTGAGTCCTCAAAGCGCTGCTATTCCGTGTTACCAATGTCTTGGGCAGAGGGATCGTGGGAATAACATACCGAATCAGAGCATGTACCTTTGATTCGGGCTTCAATGGTCTTCAGAATTCAAAGTCCCAAAAAATGCCAGTCGCTGCAATCCTCCGTTTCGCAAAAATTCAGCTGGAATTCCTCGAAGTGACCGTCGCAGCTGCAGAATGGGCCCAGCAGGGCATTTAGCTTTAAATTGCTGCTTTTATCGACCGAACCCACTCTCTCGGGTCTTTGGTCACAATTCACATCGTACCAAGCAAGGCCTGTTCTCCTTTTCCAAATCAACGTTTCGTTCCCGACCGTTTCTTTTCCGCTGTTTCTTTTCGTGAGAACAGAACATACACCTTGAATCGCGTCGATACCTATCCCAGAAACTTTTCCTATCATCTCGCATCCCAGTTCCCCCCATATCAGATACAGCTTATTTGAAGTGCTTCTTGTAATCTACGCTTCCTGACCCCCTCACGATGATCCTCAAGACGACACCTAGACAAACCACCGCTGCTGCAGGTCCTGTGCGCCAAGCCCCTGCAGACAGCCCCGAAGATTGGGGTCAGTGGTCAGGCCGCAAGTAAGTCCTGAAATACGCTCCAGGCTCCAGTTCCTCTGTCCCGGGTTTGACCAGACCGTCTATATCAGGCACTACTCCTTGGAGGTTGTTCAGCATCCTCTACGCGCTCGAATGTGTGGTTTTGGTGACAAGGTGCGTCGTCCAGAGCCCATGTGTCCTTTGCCTGCACCTTGTAATGCGGCAGGACAATCCTACAGGATAGACGGCCCCTAGCCCCAGCTGCGGTAGCGAAGATGGTTGTGCGGAGAGAGGACAACTCGGTGGTCGACGTTGAGTGAGTCCTTCACCATGGCACCTGAATTTCCGTTCCCACACCACATTACTCACTAGCGATGCCCATATCCGTGCAGAGATGTAGATTGTTCCTTCTTCCTGGTGACTGTTGACCTATGGTCGGGCGATGCCAAGCAAGAGACAAACCTCGTCCTACACCCATCGTCGGCGGATCGCTATGTTCCAACCCAGCCTAAACCACGTCGCCGTGGTACCAGTACTTCAGCCCCACAGAACTCCGGCCATCAGACACCATCCCGCTCAACTCCGGCTCCGCAACAGTTCCCGAACCGAGGGCGAGATAGCCAGGTAACTTACTCATGCATTGTCTTTTAAGCTCGAAGTCTGACAGCATTCGAGGCTGGTGGTGGTGGGCTAACACCGATTATACCCCCCCAGACACCGGCGTTTTCAAGTCCCACTTCCTACTTCCCTCCCACAGACTCTATGGACTTCCAACAAACGAATACTTACGGGGCCCCCTCTTCAGATCAAGCCCCCACGTGGGGTTACCCCCAATCCTCGTCCGTCGACCGTAATACTACCTTCCCACCTCCGGTTCTACCGTCAATCCATTCATTTGGCCGGCCTTCAGGCTCCTCCCCAACTACCGGTACTAGCAATTCATGGCAGTCTGAGAGTAATACTGAGACACATTCCTACCGCTGGACTGCAGATTCTTCCTTCCAAGTAGACAATCACAATCAAGCTTCTAATAATGTCTTCGGGAGCCCCGTCGCATCAAATACCGATAATACCGCCTGGTCACAACCTTCGGATGTCAATTCGCAGCATTTCCCTTCTTCTGGGCCAAGTAATCAGACTGAGCACTCGATTTATGCCTCGGCTTCGTACGCGCAGCATGCTCCACACGGTGAATTTTATTCTACCTCATTCAACCCTGGCACGGCGATCCCTCCTTTACCGCGGCATACATACACGCGTACACTCGTTGGACCTCTGTCAGCCAACGCATGTCGCCTTCTGGACGAACACCGCAAACCAGGTATATTCTTCCTGTTTCAAGATCTTTCAGTCCGGACCGAAGGTGGGTTATCTCGTTCTTGACTCGGGACCGAACCTGCTGACCGAAGCGTATCTCTGTCTACTCCTCTCGCTGTTAGGGACGTTCCGTTTGCGCATGCGATTGATGAACGTTGGCGCGTAAGCATTGTTGCCATTACTATGTTGGGAGAACTCTCAGGGAATTCTTTTTCATCTCCTTTAGGCCGCCTGCTCCTGAGTCAGGCGCTATTCGAGTCCACAACGACGTCTCACCAGTGCTTGCTCAGACATTCACGGAGCCATTCATTGTTTACTCCGCTAAGCGTTTTCCTGGCGTGCCAGGTAGGTATTAAATGGTATTTATACAGTAACAGTTTTGCTAACCATAACCTACCACTCAATCAAGATACGACTGCTCTTTCGATCGCCTTTGGCAATCAAGGGCAAAAGCTCCCATTGGTAAGTGACCTCTCCATTCTCCCGCACTCGTCGGACGTAACTCTAAAACCCCTTGCGCCCGCCTTGTCACAGCGCAATCGCCATGGTTCGAATAAACGTAGACGGAGAGGAGACTCGGACTCGGAAGATGACGATTCCGATGGCGCTTAAAGTGCCTGAGGAAGAAGCCTATACACTTGTAAATCTGGGGTTCAGATCCACAAACCTATAATTTATCCTCAACGGTAGTAGCGCGCTCTGCAGTTTCCTTATTTTGTGTACAAGTTCCTTGTCCTGGCTTCGTTTGTGCTTAACTATCTAGTTATCGCCAATTGTATGTCTGATCGTAATCAGAACCCAACCGACGCCGCTCCTTGAGCTCATGATCAAGGACAACGCGTACAGCTTTCGGATAGTTCTTGTAGATCCGGTGAAGCATATCGCGAGCGACTTCACGTCTAGTTGTTGCGTCCTGTTGAGGTTTAGTTTGCGTGGCTTGGTCGGGTTCGGGCTGCACGGGTTCGACCAAGGCGCCCTCTTGGAGGCGCAATAAAACCATCAACAACACATTCAATGTAGCCGTATGGGGAGCCCAAATATTCCAAGACGGAGAAATCTGGTGTAGAACCCGTAACGGATGTGCAAAGTCAGCTGGTTCGGCGTCGAAGATATCATGTCCTTCTTCCGATGAATGCCTAACATGCTTGAACACCGTTTTGGCTATAAACGCTCGGCGTCCGCTATTGTGCATCGGGGATCCTTGCGAAGGTGTGGCTTGCAGATCCTCCTGAGTAGGCACCTTATCGAAGGACAATGGAGAGTCCGGTGCTTCGTTTCGCATGCTAAGTAAATGGGTGGTCTGGCGTTGGAAGGGTAAGATAACCCGCTCCAGCACCTCAAAAGCACGTTCCGGTTCCCCAGCTCTTATGAGTGCGACAGCGAGGTGATTCCAATTATGCGAATCAAACGAGAAACCATGAGCTTGAAACCTGGTCCACACCTGGGCAATCTCCTTGTGCAATCCAGCAGCGGAAAGGGCATCGACGTACATGGACAACGGAATACAAAGGATATTCGCTTGAAGGCGACTTCGGTGACGATCCCTGGGCATGTCCTTGAAAAGTGCGTCCATCCGTGTATAGCGCAACCCAAGCTGGAAAATCTGCGGCCACACTTGCTGGACCGCCTCAATATTGAACGTGCGCCGGTAAACGTTGAGCAGCGTAGCCAAAATACCAATAGTGGGTTCTCCACCGGCATCCAAGTACCCTTGGAATAGCCGTTCGACATCCTCAGGACGTTGACGACGTGCGTACGAGGTGATGAGTGGACCATAAACCAATGCCAGAGCAGACTTTCCGCCATGTGTTGGAGGGGTCCACTTCTGAGGCGAGTTTTCCGCGGACATGAGACTAGCCAGAAACTCCTCCGCAATCTTCAAGCTATCCTCCGACTTGTCATGCCCATACGAGTTCAAGATCGTGCCGAATGTGATAGCGCTAGGTTGAATGCCCCGCGTTTGCATCTCATCGTATATCTCCTTGGCTTTGACCTTATTGCCTAGCCGTAGATACCCGGACATGATAATAGTCAGGACATGCACGTCCACTCCAATATCGGAATTCGGTTGTTGCGAGAGTCGATCCATCTCCTCAACAATCTCAGATGCAATATCCATTAGCCCCGAGTCGCATGCTGACTGAACGAGTAACGTAAACGTCCTCGCATTCGGTTGTACCTTGGTAGCCTCCAACCGGCCGAACAGTTTGGACACAACGCGAAACGGAGCGCCGATAAGGATGTACGCCTTGAGTAACGTGTTGTACGATTCGATGGATAGCCTGACATGTTGCATGCGGGAATTCCTGAGATAATCGAACACCCTGACAACACCGTTCCATGAACCGGCTTCAACATGTGCATCCATAATGGTATTGACCATGCGGCGATCTGGGACAACACCCTCCTGTACTGCACGCTTGTAAAGAGTTTCCGCTGCGACGGGATCCTTCCTGTGTGCGAGAAGGGTAATCGTCGTTGTATAAGGAACTGCCGTTGGTGGAACACCGGCTGCACGCATCTGATCCAGTACCGCAGCAATGGAATCAATATCACCACGCATAGCAAAACTCCGTAGAATGATGCTATAGACGTAGATGTCAGGTGGAAACCCTCCTTCCGCCATCTTCTCCAACCACTGATTCATTGCAGTGAAGTCGCCATTGTGAGCGTAAGCGTAAATGATGATCGTATAATGAATGGACCGAGGAGCGGGTTCCCTCTTGCCATCTTCTTGGATAGGAAAGAAGCGGTCGAATACGGATAATGCACCTTCAACCCTCCCTTGAGTAGCATGTGAGTATATGAGCATCGCAGTATCCGGCTCCGTAATCCAGCCATCCCTCCTGGATAGAAGCTCGTAGTAGTATTCGGCTCGCTCAGAATCCCCTTGATGAGCATAAAGGTATAGACCCGTTGACAAGTGATGTTTGTGTGCGCGTGTTGAATCTATCGAATGATAGAGTGCATTCGCCAACCCGAAAAGATCGCTTCGGGCCAGTGTACGAACGAGCGAGAGCTGTAATCCTCGTTCGACCGGGATAGCCTGCTTACACATTTCTTGATACACTGAATGGGCGTCCTCCGCGAGGTTCCGAGAACAAAGTGCTTCGATAAGCAGGTGCCCTAGTCTTCGCCGGCGGTCCAATTCCCATGTTTTCCGACTAACAAGGAGGGTTTCGGGGTGATCGATGCTCGCCAGGAGGGTGTAAGCTGAGTTTCGAAGGGAGGTGCCTTGGATCCTGGGTTCTGAGTGATGCCATTTACTCGGGCGGAGGGATAAGAATGACCCAATATTTTCCCATTCCGCCAGCATAAGGTCTAAGGCGTGGTCCTCGCCATAGTACCGTCGCGTGGAAAGCAGTATGCCTTCGTATACTTGGACAACCACACCACGTTCTTCGTAGACCATGGGCATGTCCTCGCATTTCCTCAGGAGAGTGGTTGCCTCCTGGAGTTCGCCCGTGAGGGCCATACACCGAGCAAGTAAGCAAGTCCGTCGTAGGTCCTCCAGAGAAAGAGGTGAAACATCCGTGTCACGCCCCTCTATGAAAGTGTGAAGCCGGTGGCCTCGATCATGAAGAACATCAGAATCCAAAGATGCATATCCCTTCTCAGCCGCAGATATGATACGATTGAGCAGAGTTGAGGTTTCTGCATTTGAAAATGATTCAAGTCGTCCACGATGAGCGACGTGCTCAAGTGCCGCTAGCGCTTCGTCCAAGTCAAACTTTAGGTCATCGGCTGACACGATCCGCCGGAGCAGATCCTGGGACTGGATCAAGTTTGGCTGCTGGGAAGTCGATGCGACGGCTTGACTGCTGCTCGATGAGTGCCGAGTACTCCAGCTTGAATGAAACGGCGCAAAAAGTCTATTTCGAGCGACTCGTAGACGTGGACCGGAAGTGGACGCGCTAGTTTTTCGTCGAGACGAGCCTCCTCGGAGTGGAAGAAACTCCTTCATCATCAACATACGACTGCGCCCTAGAGAACCACGGTCAAACAGTCAGTCAAGGTAAAAGCGTATGTACACGACGCGTGACGCACTCGACATCCAAAAGGACTGGTTCAAAACGCATAGCCAGTCCGTACACTGCGATACGCATTGAGTATCCCAGTGCCCCGCAGCATGAGCGACCTGCTGCTGCTGATGTTCCCGTCCTCGTATTCTCTCCCTGCCCCTTGGCCGACGCGAATGTGAGCTTGGATGATGTTGCGAAGTGAAGAAGTCCATTTGAATGACGGAGCGCGTAGGACGTGACGATATGCTGTCTATGGTAGAGGCCAGAGGCAGGATGTGGCTCAAAGTAGATCGTCCGGAACGCAGTGAATGGTACACCACTGCCGAGAAGGATTCCAGCATGAGGAACACGCCAGGTTGACGAGTTCCTTGAAGCCTGTATCGAAAGCAAGCTGCGACACGCGAATGAATTCCACTGCTGTTCGCGAAAGGGCATTTCAGGGGAATGCGCACCTAGGAATCCAGTATTACGACGACTGGCAAAAACTCTGGAATGAAATTTAGAGAAAATAAGCGCCCATTGCATCCGGTGTATGCCGTAGGCGCTGGAAGAACGCCGTATGTTTTCGATCACTGATCGCTGTAATAGGGGTTTTCGCAGTGAATGTCACTCTCCACCGAATACAATGTCCACACCCTCTCTCCCCATCCCAGACCATGAAATCGTGCTCATCTCCAAGAACGACGATGAAAGCCTCCGCCTACGTCAACAATGCCACAATCTTCGCATAGACGTCTTCCATCACGAACAAAAGTTCCCTCTAGAGACGGAAATTGACGAGTACGTGTTCAGTCGCAGTTTCATACCCCCCGCATCCCCCTCTACGACCCCCCCTCTCTCTCTCGATTTCTCACCACTGTGCCGGTTCATCTGCTATTGCGGACGATATCCATAACTGCCAGATGACCGGTCACCGGTGACCAGTTCATTGATTCAACCCACGACAACATTCCCATCTACACGACTTCCTCACCTTCTCAAATCCACCATCATGCATACTAGCATCACGAAGCTAACCTTCTATCTTGCCCCTTAGTATGGAAGATCTCTCGACTCATTTCCTCTTACGCCTCCTTCCGTCACTCACACCAGTTGGCACCATTCGTGGATACTCCAAACCACCCGGATCACCATCGCCATCATCTTCATCAACACCACACTACAAACTCTCCCGCTTAGCCGTTCTCAAGCCCTATCGACATTACAAATTTGGTCGAGAACTAGTAGAAGCTTTCCATGAATGGGTAAAGCATGATGCTATCAACTCCCAAATCGGAAATGATGCAGTTGATCACCATGAACAACGCGATTGGGTGGAAGTTATCTGCCATTCTCAAATACCTGTAAAGGGATTCTACGCAAAGTAAGTGCCAAAGTGGTGGCGCGTGTGTTCACGACATTCTATCATTCTTCCTTACTCAATTGAAATAACCCATATGCTGACGATCTATTTACCTCCAGGTTTGGCTACACCCCCGAGGTATGCACCAAGCACACAACTTGCCATTTTCACACGTTTAGCATGTTACAGGGAGATGAATTCGACGAGGATGGTGATCCTCATCAGAAGATGGTTGTCCGTCTACCGCTAACAAGGTAGGCTACATACAGTTCGCGATCTGAATATGTACAAGTTCGATTTCGGAGGGAGTAGGGAGAGGATTGTAATATAGCGTATGATGTATACTCGCTAGCGAAAAATATGGAATTATACTACCTACGTACAAGAGAGAGAGAGAGAGCACGTCCGCCAAACACATTAAACCGCGTTGACTCGCACAGGGTTTCGGGAGGGAGGGGAGGGGGGGAGGGAGACTATCAATACAACTTATAGATATGCATATTGTCCAGATGGGGGATATGTACCGACCAGGAGGTATAATGATATAACACGCAGATCAAACCATCGCCAGCACGCACAAGAACGGAGAAAAGGAAAACGTAAAATTCTGTCGTTACGGAGGGGCGAAACGGGATGGGATAAACAGCTGAAAACCGATTAAATTTGTGGGTTTCAGCTTTGGAAGACTAGAGGGGAAAGCAAACGAAAACGAAAGAGAGTAGGGGAGAACGTTAACAAGAACAGTGAAATGAAAACAACAAGAAGGGGGGAAAGGTCGTAAAGTGATGATTTCAGCAACGGTTTACATCGTTGCCATCATCGGTCGTAAAGCCTTCACTCTCGCTCTCGGACTCCAACTTGACGGTGCCGAAAGCGGGGCTAGAGGCCGGAAGGATGCTAAAGTTGATGTTGGACCCGTAAGGCGACACAGTGCCTTCCTCATACATCCTCCTCGCAGCCTCGTACTCCATCTTCTCCTGCTCGGCTTGGGCAAGGAACGGCTAAAAGGCAGCACAACATCAGCATGTCGTCACACATCCAAAAGGATCCAAGAGACTGACCTTTCTTTCCTCATCGGTCATGGATCGCCATTTTGCCGCAGCAAGGACACTCTGCTTCGTTGTCTCCGTCTCATCTCCAAAGATCTCATGAACCAACGCCGGGTTGGCCCTGATTCTCTGCAAAAACATGAAGTAGGCGGACAAAGGCTTCTTCGGCGCATTAGGGTCCTTGATATTGCTCTTCCTGGATTTCCCGGCTTTGCGTTGGGCAGTGCGATAGGCATTCTCTCGCTTAATGTCATCGGGAGAGAGGGTGCGCATGTACGCAGCCAAGTCTCGCTCACGCGCCTCCTTCATGGCTTGAGATTTCCGCTTATAGGGCTAAAGAGGGAGAGGACATGACGTCACTGGGTATGTCATAGACAACTAGTATAACATACCTCTTTCTCTGCAGCAGTGAGGGAAGCGTACTCCTGTCCGGCTTCCTTGGCTGCCTGAGCGACATTTAGCTTCCGGGTATTCGAAGCCTGCTGGCGCTGGATCCAGTCCGTAAAGTAAAGCTGCCAAGCGGAAGGTGCTAATTTGGGCGGTCGCAGCACAGACTTCAAAGGTTCTGTAAAAAGAATATATTATTATTATTATTATTATTATCTATAATTAGAGAAAGAGATTCTCACGGGTATCGGTCGCAGATGTCGAAACCGAGTTAGCAACCATGGAAGGCCTGGTGTCATCCGTTATTGAAACTCGCTTTTTCCGGCGAACAGTGGCGTCTCTATCATCTCCAATGCTAGAAGATGACTCTGCGCGCCTGCTGTACGAGCGAGTCAAACTGGGAGCCCGCAGCTGCGTGGGAGAAGGCGCAGAAGCGGATTGGAAGATGTGATGCGTAGAAACAATTGATTCGCGTTGAATCGGAATGCGTTGTCTCTGAGTCATGTCGGACAATGGTGAGTGTCGGACGGAGGGACGTGTGGGAGAGGAGTGGGTGCGGAGGGTACCGGAGTTATCCCAGAGCTGTGATGCCCATTGTGGCGGTTGGAGGCTAGACGTAGCACCCATGTCACCCGGTGACACGGTGTGTTGGTGGGCTTGTCTTCGATAAGGGATGGCTTCCTCGAATGATGGAGACGAATCCACTGATGCGGGCAATGGAAGGCTGGCTGCGAAGGAAGTCGGCGAGAGAGACGAGTTGGGCGAAAAGGCCTGGGGGTCGAGATACGAAGCAAGTGATGGTGATTGGGCAGTGATGGCACCGTTGGGTATGGAGATGGGGGACGAGGGCGATGAAGGCGAAATCATATCGGGGTCGTTAATCCAGTTAGATAGATAAGAATTAGTGTCGATAGGGATGCCTTTCTTCATGGCATCCGGACTATACAAGGCAGCAGGATTAGCGTCAAAGAAGCTGCCGTTTGGCGACGATGGTGACGCTGGCGAGAAGCCGAAATCGTATGGGGGGAACGAAGTGGTCGACATCGGAGGTGAGAAGGCGAAGGAGGGTTTGGTGTCGGTATCAACATCGTATGGGTCCCATGAGGGGAATGGTTGTGGGCGGACGGGATCGTATAGGTGATCCTCAAGGTCAAGGGGACCAAAGATCATCTGGTCGTTGTCGTGGGGGAAGTGATGAGCGTCCTCAAAGTTGAGGAGGGGAGTCGCGTCCTTCATTGACGCGTCGAACGGTGAGGAGGAGGATGCAAAGTCTGAAGAGTTCATGTGTATGAGCGGGGACAGGGGACGGCTTGAGACGGGAAATGACATGAGATCTGAGCGAAGGGAGTGCTTTAAACGGGTGCCAGCAAATGAATGGTGTACCCATAAGGATCGGAAAGGCTGCTTAAGAGCGTTTCGAAATATTGCCATTCCGAGTCACTCTGTGCTGGCTCGACTCTGGCAGATGAAAAACAAACCAAACTGCAAACACCCCTATTTATACTGGATGAGATCTGCTTTGCCCCCGGTATCTCATTTAGGTATCATAGACCCTGCTGTTCGGTGCCTATTGTCCTTGCGCCACCATATCATATCACAGCTAGTCAGAATCCATTATACTACTTGCTGCAATACCATACAAACATCCTAGAGGATCACAATCTCCGGAGAGTGATACTTGGGATTATTGTATACACTCGAACCAGGCTAGATAAGTATCGTCAACCAACCATGAACCCCACGCACACACAGCCGCAACACAGTCGAGCAACGGAAAAGAACGCCGACCGGAGGGAAGAAGAGAAAAAGCAGATCGATCGAGGCATCATCAATCTCACACACTATTGCAGAGAATTCGAACAGGAAACACATACCACCCAGCCTTTGACATCTTTCATGATCTCCTTTTCTCGAGCGAGTGCGGCCTCTCGTCGGCGATAAGCGTCTCGGTCCCCCTCTGCCATTAGCAACGGTACGAGGTGTATTCTTGACCATACTTTCTCTCGATGAAGTTCTCTGTATAAACAAGGATTGACATTCCGAATCAGTTCACATTCCTTTTCCAGATCAACGGACCGAAAACGTCCAAAGCCAAGTCACTGATAAGACCAGTTCGAGCATGCGGCCGGATCCTGACGCGGACGAATGGCACACGTTTAACGTCGAGCGGGGGTACCACTGGACACGTTTCACAACCAGCTGACCGATAACAAAGTCGGTATTCCCCCACTTTACCTTCTCGATCCCCTCCCTATCCCACGGAAGCAATATAATTGTAAACTTGCCTTTTTTCCAGATTTCCTTTTCCGAGCCGATAGAAGCCGTACGCGCAGATGGCTGTGACACCACCTAGGATGACCAGAGCGCCTGGACCACGAACAGGAAGATTGCGTTTGTACTTGATAGATTCAAAGCCCCCCGAGGGAGGCATATCTCTGGTGGTACTCGTTTAGAAGGTGGAGCGGACACATATTGAGGAAGCAACCGCGCACTGCCTGTACGGAATCGACACTGGACAAAGCGACAATGAGTGAGATCGTGTGGGTATTTGATCATAGAAGCATCATGGGCTCACTTCCGGGTCAATAACCGAATGCGAAGAATGGAAGAAGGGATAGAAAAGGGGGAGACGGGGGAAAGACGAGGAGGAGGAGGAGGAGGAGGAGATGTAGTTGAACGAGGCAAGTGTGACGGTTGCGGCGGTGTTGCACGCAAAACTGGAACCGTGTGAGAGGTGACGAAATATTCCCACGGTACCTACCATTGTTTACTCCCGAGGGTGAAAACAAACGTTGGCTTGGCAGACATATCACCCCGTCGCCGACATTTGGGTACTATTGCCCCGAGCCATAATGGCGGCTGATGGCGGTGGGAGTGGCAACGATATTGCTGTCAAGCTATGAGAATAAAGAAGATGAAATGCAAATTGTGAATTTTAGTATTAAAAAGCGACCACGTCGTCGGCTAATACCCTCGAGAGTTGATATTTCCCGAAATGGAGCAAAGTTGACTCGTACGTCGGGTGTCAGACTTTTCCAACAACTGCCAGCGGCCAGACTCGTGATTAGGGTCTCTCCTTTAGCGTTCCCCTTCTTTCTTCCTTACCCCCATCATGTCGAGACATCCTTCCCCAGGCCCCTCCCATCCTCACCAATTTCACCAGCCAACGCCCCATTCAACAAGGCAAAAACCTTCCAGGCCAGCTATTGGTATTGCAGCGGGCGCAGAGGATTCAAAATATCAGGCAAAGTACAAAGAACTTAAACGCAAAGTTAAAGATATCGAAACCGTACGTCGCCACTTTCCCTTGTCATGCCCACACACCCACATATTCGCACAGGATAATGACAAACTACATTGGCGAGTCCTTCAAGCAAAGCGCAATATTCAGCGCATGAAGTTTGAACGAGCGTGAGTGGTTCATGGCCTATATACTTCTCCATCCAACTCTGATTTCCCATACGCGTGGCCAGCATCTTGTATGAAAGATTAGAAAACTTGCCACTCGATGATCGGAACACCATACCAGCCTTGCACTCTGGGCCTGGTTTACCTCCACCCCCTCCATCTCATACCTCGCAGCTTGGTCACTCGCTTCGAGATGTCCGAGACTATCATCATGCTCCAGATGATCATCCTGTAAACGAATATCCTCGTCCGACCCCAAGGGTCGCCTCAGGTTCAGAAGGACGTCCTCCCCCGATGGACCCCTCAATTCCCTCAGGTATTGCACCACCTTCTCGTTCCATTTCCGCCTCCCATGCATCAAGACGTGGGTCGGTCGGGTCCATCCCACCATTACCACCTCTACCGCCTCCTCATCTCCCCCCTGTACAGCACTTGGACGTACCACGCGGTCATAGCCACTCTTCCCATTCCTCGCATTCTCATTCTAGCCCGCACATGCACCATCCTAGTAGCTCACACGAACGAACCAGTCACTCGCGCGATCAGCTCCAATCCATCAAGCGATTCGCACATCCACAACAACATTACTCGGAACCCCTTCCACCCGTTCAGCACGTTCTTCATAGCCCTCCATTATCCGAGACGGAACGAACTCGGCGACATGATATCCATGAGCTCGCCGGTTCACCTCATGATCCTCATGGTCACGCAAGGCACCAGCCTTCCTTGATACCGATGTCGCCACATCACTCTGCGGATTCAAGGTCTACCAACCGGTCGCTTCACGCACATCAACGCATGGGCCCAGGAACTTACATCAACAGAGGTGACGATTACCCTGAGCGTGACACATTAGAGAGAGATCGCGATTGGGACCGCAGGGATCATCTTCACAGACTAGAAATGGCCTCAGTCCATGCCATGCATTCTCCTCCCTCGCAAAGAGCACGTCATCGTAACGAATATCCGGAATCACACCACCCATCCTCTCGCGTCCGCGATGAGCAAGGATATTATCAAGAAGTCTCGGGACCTGGGGGCGTCTACCCAGTTGTTTCGCGCGATGGCACCCCGGGGTCTGGGGGCGATGATAGGCCATCGAGACCCGATTCGCGAACTGCTCAGCCTTACTATGACCAGGATCAGCAGCCGTCTCAACGCCCGCGATCGTTTAGGCTCCGTCCAGTCCCAACAGGAAACGCGGACGAATTGGATTTTGTACATGAAGACGGTAGAGGTCAACGTGATCGAGGAGGAATTAGTGGCGGTGGCACCATATTCGCACCCCCTCCGGAGCAAGGTGGTAGACCCAATATGGATTCAAGGAAAAGAAGTCGGAACGATGATGGCGAGAGTGATATTGTGGAAGGTTCGGCTGGGTCAAGTGGTGGAAGTGCAACCTATCCTGGTGGCCGCTTGCCGGATGATAGGGGGTCGAAGAGGTACCACCGAGATGGTCACCTTGGTCGAGACGACGAATCGTGATTAAAAATGGGTAGTTCTTCTACTCTAATTCAAGCCCTTGGTTTCGACTTTCCATTTTCGTCATCTATATCAGTAATTATTGTTTTTCGCTGCTAATTGCCTATATACGTTCTGTTGTAAAAGCTTTCGGTTCTGCTATTCTATGATCGTAAATCGATTAGGAGCTGTAGTGGTCTCATTGTGGACTTGTGATGCGGTGTGTACTTAGGTAGATATGATGACTATCCGATACCCTCCTTATCCCTCCGCCCGAGCTCTTCGCATTATCAGAAGTGGATCTGCTGACATTCCATATGACAAGTGGTGTGGATTAAGTACCGAAGTGTTATCAGACTTTTGACAGGAGTCAAATGAAAGACGCGTACGATCACTTTTGACCGAATATCATGGGGGCGTAGACACTATGAACTTCTTAGTATATTCAGTTGAGCTTGTGGCGCCGGCGTAGCAATCTATGCATGATGTGCCAATGATGAGCCACCGTCGGTCGAAGACAGGAACGCGCGGGTATATTGGGCATATTCAAATACGTCGTTGAGCTGCTGGCATATTCTATATTGATGTCAATCTAGCCAAGGGAGTCGGAACGGACGATGTGCCATCTTTACTTGCGCATATACGGACGAACCAGCGGACGGACGGTACATACATCGGGTGGGCCACCTATTTTTACATAAGAGTCTCGCCGGCGGATTCAAAAAGGCAGATACGAAAAGTCAAAAGTATACCCTATCGTCCCGCCTGGGGAGCGCAGAACCTCGCCGAGCAACTTCCATACTTACGCCAGAGGTATAGTCAAATCGAAATTCGTAAGAGATCGTGACATAAAAACACTTTGTGGTTCGTAATAAACTTGGTGTCCTCGATGACCGAGTTTATAATCTTACGGAACAAAGCAAAGCTGATGGAGGAGGAGGGCGGGCATGAGTAAAAAGTAAAGTCATACGGACAAGCATCCTTATGCTTACTCGTTGGATTCGCATGTCCGGTAGACCAGCATGCATCGTAAGCATGTATCGCCCTCGACTGCATTGCGTGGCATCGCCGTACCCTATCTGAGTAGATATCCGCAGCCAACCAGCGATCTCCAAAGCGCTAACCCATAACCCTTGGGGCAGCATGAGCCAGTCCGTTTTCGGTAGCGGGGTATTAGCACTTACATAGCTTGGCAAAAGGGATCGGAGGACTCGGAACGTCACGGATGTTGCCCTGGTACGAACGGCCCAACGGTGCACTTTACCCTGAATCCCGAGTTGCGCTTGTTTTAGATCCTGATAACGCAGTGGAAGTGAAGAGAACAAGTCAAAGGGAATAGGGGCTTGGTCGCCGAATTTCTGGCGCCCCACATACGTTTTAGGCTGGAGGGACAACGGGCACTTGGGAAAACTCGGTCACCGGTCTGAGAAAACTGTTGTTTGTAATTCGTCCGCGGTTTTTGTGAAAGGTCTTGAGTTGGTCTTGAGGTCGGTAATTCGCTCCATCGTTTTAATGATGATACTTACGGAAGTGAGTCAGCGGGAGACAATCCAAGTGCTGCACACAGGTGAGAATATAGCTACGATTGTGACAGTATGGGTTCTTGGAATACCGTAGATTTTGCCGCATGGAGATATTTCGAAACGATCATGGGTGGTGAGAAGGAGTACCCATGACTTGGGGCCTATTCTGCGTTGTTCCACTTCGACTGGTCAGACCTGATTGTGATATCGTTTCCAATTCGCTCGAGATTGGGAAGAACCGCATCGCGTAGCGGATAGGAGTTCAGTACCGCTATGAATGTATACCGTGGACGATCGCGAAGACTACACGTCTCTGGTTCCCAGTAGGCGCACTGACTCCACGATCGTTGACAACTGTCACCACAGGAAACGGCAAGCAAGGTACGGAGAATTGGTGACGGCGTTGGAGGTATGCGATAGGAGGTTCGAATAGCTAGAGATGAAGAGCGGCTCCACTTCATAGTACGGTATACGAGAAGTAATCGTCGGGAAAGCACCCGAGGGAGGAACAATGACCTTTGGATCACCGCCGGTATGAGAGAAAGCGGGGTGGTTCGTTCCCAGAGCTGTATAGACCTTGTGAGAATGGCCAGATCTACCAGCGCAGCGTGAATCAAACGGTGTGTGCATAGTGTAGTCGAGCCAGAAGCTGAGGCTATCAATCCTGTTTCTGATACATAGCTAGGCCTGTGCGATAATTGAGCTCATGGGGCTCTTTGGGATAATATTAGGTCTTGAAATGGATTCATTCTCATAGCAAACGCCAGTGATCCCGTCGACCCGCCGAGATGGGTGCCAGCCCTGTTAGGCATCCCACCGAAAGTGGGCCAGTCCCAAGCCAGTTCTGGCATGATTTTGATTTTCAAACCTAGACTGGTAATAGCAAATCCACTTCCATGAATCAAGTCTTGCTGTGACTGATGACCAGATGGAACGGTTGGGCAGAAAGGAGAGCCTTATGTTTAACGTGCGGTGCGTGCAACTGATCCCCACGGTACTAGCGCCAATTGGGCGCCAATCATAAACAACAACATTTGCTACCATATCCAATGCTTGCAACACACGCAGCGCTGAGCGCTGAGGCTTCCGAGCGCACAACTCAAGGGCGCATGTACACGGCAATGGGTAATCTAGAGTCACTTTGACTCGCTCTGATGGTATGGCCGTCCAACCCTGTGATCATCATTTGACCAAGAGGGCGGCCCTTGTGACGGCGGACACAGCAATGCAGTCTTCGAGGGGTGCTATGATCAATACCTTAGTAGGTTTGGGGTTCAACCAAACCGCGGCCCAGGCTGCGGGCCCGCATGTCGATGCATTCGGTATCGCCGCCGGTGACTCGGGGGTACATGTATCATGTATGATGAGGTATACATAACAGCAGCCGCATTGGAGTCACATCAGGAACCTGGATGTAACTCCAGTGCCAATGACTAGACCGGGATGAGAATATGTAGACTGGAGCCATTATTGAAGTCTAACTGTCAGGTTAGCTTAACGGACGCATCTGGCCGTACGGTGACGTCGGGTAGGGTGAATCGCAGGTGTAAGCATTTGGCGTGGCCGTCGCCGCAGTGAAGAGGGTGAAAGTGAAACGGGGAACGTCAGGTGAATTGCAAAGATACAGGGAAGGAAACCAGCTCGAAGCTTGAGCCAATGGGGCGGAGAGACATCAAGGTGATAGCCAAGAAGTGTGGAGGAGGTCCACCTGGCTTCAGTCTGACTAGGCGTGGGTAGATGATCAGCGGCGTTGAGGTACGCAATTGCAGTATTATTAAACTCAAAACATGTACACAACGGTACCCTCCTAAGCGTCCTCTACTCTATCTGCTGGTCCAAAGGTCCGTTGGTAGTAGGTTTATCGGTAGACGTGATCCGCTTGAAGGTTCAGGTCAGCCCACCCATCATCTACGCAAAGGACTCAGATGCTTACCGTGCAAGTTGGCGGCGATTTCAGCTTCGGCACGGTCTCCATTGGCCAGAAGTTTCTCCTTGTTGTAGAGAAGCTCTTCACGAGTCTCGGTGGCGAACTCCTGATTTTGAGCTAGGATACGACGGAAGAAGAGTATAAATATATCCTTGGGCACAAGGTATAAGGGAGCAACTTACTTTCGACGATTGCGTCCACGGGGCAAGCCTCCTGACAGAAGCCACAGTAGATACACTTGGTCATATCAATGTCTGTTGAAAAGGGTGTCAGTAACAAGGATAAGCCGGTAGCACCATAAGCTAGACGTACCGTATTTGGTGGTTCTTCGGGAACCATCCATACGGGCTTCACTCTCGATGGTGATGGCTTGTGCTGGACAAATCGCTTCGCAGAGCTTACATGCTATACAGTTATGAGGCTGAGGTACTCTCGATTGGTCTTGTGAGAGTACGAACCAATGCAACGTTCTTCGCCGCTCGGGTACCGTCTGAGCGCATGTTCACCACGGAATCGGGGAGAAAGCGGGCCTTTCTCGAAAGGGTACATAATTGTAAATGGTTCCCGAAAGAATTGCTCCAACACAACCCACATGCCTAGCGTCAAAAGACGGCGTTAGCTTCGCACCCCAAAATCCTCTTGACGAGAACGAACCTCGAATGATTTCAGTGAAGAAGAACAGGTGAACGGCCTTGTCAATAGCGCTGGGTCCTCCCTTGTACGGATCGATTTCCTTTCCGTGCTCGTCGAATTTAGAGCCCACTTCTCTACTCCGTCGGTGGACCTTAGTTTCAAGGTCGCTAACGAGACCATCTCGAAGGGGCTCCGCACATGCGGGTGTAGAGGAAGATAGTAGGCGGCGAGCTACAAGTACTGCTCTGGGAGAAGATGAAGAGAGGAGTGCGTTGGGAATCCGAGGGACCACGCCCATGGGTAGCCAGGTCCTGTTAACGCGCATGTTGGCCTTCGCCGTCGCCAGCAATGAGCAGGAATAAAGATGAGTTGTGACACGGGAGACTGAGGGTCACGCAGGTCACACCAGCCCCACCCCATGGAGTCAGCCAATCAGAGTTGAAATAACTCAAAGCAATCTACCATCATGTCTGAAGCGGCGAAATCGAAAACAAAGCTGCCCCAACTTTCAACTGACGGTGCGCTGGAAGTTGAAGGCATACAAGGTCCTCCTCGCTGATCAAGAATTAGCCAGAATTACAGCAGAAATATAATGCTATGCAGAGTGAATTACAAGCTCTTGCAGGCAAAATCGGTGAATTGGAATCAGAAGCCGATGAACACAGGTACTTTGTCGCGATCTTTTTATTTCCTTTACGATATTTCAGCTGAAACGCCTTAGCTTGGTACTAACAACTTTGGAGGAGGCGTTGACGGATGAGCCAGATCGAAAATGTTTTCGTTTGATTGGTGGCGTTCTTGTAGAGAGAACAGTTAAAGATGTGGTCCCTGCTCTGCAAACCAACCGCGATGGCGTACGCGAACTGATTTTTTGCACTGCATAGACATCGACTGATCTCCATATCCTCGACAGATCCGCAAAGTCATCTCGGGCCTTTCTGAACAGTACAAGACGAAGGAAAAGGAATTTGATACTTTCAAGGCCGATTACAAAATTCGACCTGTTAGAGCGTGATGCTACCTTTCTTATTCCTAGTCTTGGTAGGACGTTTCAACACTTTGCAGAATCAATACGATAGATTTGCAGATGTTCAGTCGAAACTGATAAGATAACGGGAAAGATTGATACCACGCGTTGCCACACTCATTTCATGTGGGACTCGATCCCAGGCCAAGAATAGCACAAGTATGTCGGCAAATCTTGTCCTTCGCGCAGTTTTCCCCTCTTCAACCACAACTTCGCTGTTGTACCAAATCTTCCATTAGGCTTGCTTGCCCAGCTCGCCCCCTCCGTTCTTTACCGACCAACATGATTTTCATCACTCTCGTTCTCTTCATCACCGCAGTCACTGCGGCGGCCGTCCCTTCGTCTCACAGTGACCTGGCCAGACATCGTCGTGCAGCTCCCCAGGCATCTATCTGGCTGGCTTCTCATAATGCCGTCCGCGAAGAGCATGGCGCAGAACCTCTTGAATGGTCACCGTTCCTCGCTGCGCAAGCGCAGAGATGGGCAGACCAGTGCCAGTTCAGAAATACGGACGGCGTCCTAAGTACGGTACCCTACGGCGAAAATATCGTTGCCGGAACTGGGTCTTTTCCGATCTATGCTGCTGTAGGCCAATTCCTTCAGGACGCATGTACGTGTCATTATAAGCTTTCGCGTCACGGATAATTTACCCATTCTCTCAGCTTCGTATAACCCAGAGGAGCCCACCTATTCCCATTTCACGCAAGTGATATGGAAGTCTACCACTCAATTAGGATGTGCTTCGGCCCAATGCGATGGTATCTTCGACCCTCGCCTTGGAGAGGCAACGTTACACGTCTGTCTTTATAACCCTGTTGGTAACGTTATTGGTGAAGCCCTGTAAGTTTTCCGGCCACATCGCTTCGAACGAGGCTCATCCCTCCAAATCTAGTACCAATGTCCAGCCGTGACACCTCTCGTCCATTTACTCATATATCACGACTGTTCATCTATCTCGGGGTGCTTCTTCCTCCTGTGATCATAGACGTCGTTTTCTTTGCACCGATTGCTAGAAGCTGGCTTCCCTCCGGGTTTTCCTCTGGGAGTCTGGACTTCCAGCTCTGACTGGTCACCGTATTCGTTAAACCCGTGTTTTGTCCTTCAACTGTTCCATGCTGCTCCTGTAGTAATACTGTCCATAAACCTTGGGTCCCCCGTGCTCCTGTTTTAGTGCCTATGCGAACCACGTTTTTTCGTTGATCGTTCCCATCCGTTGTCAGGTCAGCTGTGAGCATTCGCACCATTGTACCTTGTACCTTGGAGCTTTCCAAGAACAATTGATCCGAGGTCACCACCGAAGCAATACTTCTCGTGTGGCAGACCCAGTTCAGTCTGGTACGTGTGCCCAACAACTTCTTCACCATTCCGCCGTGACCATCCTTCTCTGACCTGCATGTTACATAGCGAATTCCACACGGTAGGGTAGTGAATAGGCTTTATGGTCCCCTGGTTACCGGTAAGCAATCCGAAGATAGACGCAGACGGTTCATGGTGTCAGGCGTATTCATATTAAGCCCATGCACGAGATTGCTACTGCCATCTACAATTGGCCATACGCGAGTCGCACGATTCGTCATACCTCCCGGCGAACTTCAACTTGAATCCCACCCAACGTCACCCATTGCCAATTCGGCCAATCCTCAGCGGCGTGGAATCAGGTAAGGAGGTATATATATAAACAGAACGATACTACATTATGTACATACTAATGACATGATAGAATCTGTATATGCATGGCGCCAAGAATGGACGTATAGTCCGATGCAGCCGCATAGTTCCAGGGTATCACCGAATGAAAGCATCTGTGAAGGAAGCGCACAGCATATGCCATCCACCGAATCAACCCAGAGCAAGTGCGCATAAAGCATATTGGTACCCATCCCCACCTTCCATCGTCATCCATTCTGATTGTTCTCTAAGCCTCATCTTCTGTTCCAAGATAATCGTCGCCACTACGATTTCATCAACGATATCAGCATCTCGTGCGTTGACGACCAATACTGGTGTCGATGCGGCTTTCGTGTGCATAATGTACGCTATCGGTTCATCGCCGCCTATAGGGAGAAGCTACCGAACCAGCCAGGATGTAAATAGACGCTGGGTGTAGCAACTCCACGAGCTCCACTCACCGCTAAGCGGAACCACTGACTTGACACCCACATGCAGTCGCGACCGCCACTAGTTTGCATAGTAGAAATGGCACTGGAGAGCCCATTACCAGGTCAACCATAGGTAGTAAATAGCGGTAATGTGTCGTAACGAACCGTTGACCATTCTCGGCGTACTTCGCCCTTGTTCTACCGTCGAGTCCTCCTAGCCAACTTCGTACTCTGACCGGCTTTGCGCCACACCGTGCTGGAAATGATACGAGATCTGGTAGCATCACTCGGATGTCTACATTTGCTATTTCCTCCAAGGTATCCGTCCTACACACGGCCGTCTTGCCTGTTTTGACTGATGTTGAAACCGAATAGCCATACGAGCTATCCCGGCATGTGAGGACAGTGTTTGTGGCAGAATCTCGGCTGAAGTAGTATGATAGAGTCTGGGGTATGTAGGCGAGGGTAGCCTCCGAGTCGTAATCTGTGTTGTACATGGTTGAGGGGAGGCAGTGTGATGCTTATCGTTCTAGGAAGCCTTAAAGGGGGGTCCCAAGAAATAGTCCCGAGAAAGGCGCATACTATATATGATCAGGATCTAGCCAGCTTGGAGCGAGCGAGCGATGAATTCGTTTTAGGGGAATTGCATTTCCAGTGCATATCGGCGGGATTAGAGTGAAGGTTCAAGGTTGCCATCCTTCTGTGCTGCGACGAGCGGGACTGCGCGCGCAGTTTCACCCTTGGTCGATGCTAAGGTTGTTCTATTGAATGAATTCAGAAAGAGAAATGCATCAGAGGACATGCAGTCAGGGTCGCATCTCTAACGCCGCACAATGTTCTCGCCTTGGCCTCGACTGACGTACATAGGACTTCTGTTTTGAGAAGTTCACATATTCAGGGTGCATAAGTTGAAGATTCTGGCGTCATATACAGGAATAGAAAAAATACATCAGAGGTTGGTACCAAAAATAAACAGCTGCGATGAAAGGGTACAAACAGACGGTGGAAAGAAGGTAAGAATCAAAGGGAACCTGCCCCGTGGTGAGAAAAAGACTGTTGCATAGATACATTTACATTTAATGACTTATAATTCACGACTCGGCGCCCTCGGAGGATGCTTCGAAGGAAACGCCTCGGTAAGTGCGCATCTGGCCTTGCATTCTCTCAATTTGGCCGGCGCTGAACTCGTTGAGGCAGGAATCGAAGGAGTAGTCCATGTAGTTGTCTAAACATCGACATTGGGAATTATAATCAGTGATGGGGAAATTTGTGGACTCACGGATGGGGTCGGGCCCTTCAACATCCTGGCAGGTCTTACGGCCGACGGGGCATCCAGAAGCAGGGCTGGCTTCAGCAACAGTGTCGGCTACACGATCTCCTGGCTCTGAGCATCCACCTTGGAAAGTGTGGTAGAGGCCAACCCAGTGACCAGCTTCGTGAGTGAGCGTCTAGAAAGATTGCATCAGTACTGCGTTCTAGCGGTGCGCAGACGCTATGAACTTACATGGCCGAGGTTGAAGTTAGGGGTTGAGCCTCCTGGGACGCTGGAGTAGAGGAACACAACACCGTCGTCGCTAAGCTCAGTCTCGACGTCTGAAGGGAAGGTAGCATATCCCAAAAGGCCTTGAGCATCACCGGCTTTGAATCTGATTGTATTCAGTTCTACTATCGAGGACATCTGGGGGCCAATGCTCTTACCCTACGGTGTAAACGTTGAAGTCTGCGGGCCCGCCAACACGAAGGGAGTTCTTCATATCGGTCTGTAGGGGCCTGGGAGATGCCAGATTCAACACTTGTGCTTGAAGGCGGAATATCACGATGCTTACGAGTATGGGCTAGCTTCGTTGAACCATTCTTCGTTCACCGTTCGAGAAACGTTGACCAACTTGAAGGAAAGTCCTGTCGTCGTGTAAGCCTTGTTCAAGATTGACAGCTGCTCCTCGATCTGGGACTCCCTGTGCGAAAAATAGCTATTAGCAAGTTGGCCTCTTGATTAATATTTGGGGGCACATACGGAACATTTCCGCCTTCGAGCGTGTCATCCTTACTGACGACGTGCCAGTAGACGTTGAGTTCTGAGTTGGCAGCACCCTCACTCATGAGAGCAGCACCAGGAGGGACCATGTGTGTTTGGAAGTGCTTCTCAGCTGCTACGAGCTTCTGGTCGCTAATGTGGGTACCACATATTCTATTAGAAAACATCAGCTCGCGCCTTATTTTCTAGCTGGGAGACTTATACCTGGGGAAGGTAGAATCAACAGGGCCGCCAAGAACGGTGACAGCACTGATAGCGAAAGCGAGAAGAGTGGAAGAGAACATCGTAGCAGGCGGGGTAGAAACTCGAGAGCGTTGGAAGTCGGGGAGGGACCTGAGGGGTGTAGAAAACGCATCTGAAGGTGTATCTTTTATACTGTTGGAGAGCTAGGAGAGCCGAAGCAAAGGCCAGAAGGTGTAGGTCTCACTCAATCCGAGGCCAAGTCACGCCACGCATGCGGGGCAGCTGGTCGCTTAGCGATATCTAAACGGTCCACAAGCTACGAACCTGCAAAAATCGCGATTCAAAGGAGGTGACGATGTCCGATTCGTCATATGTGCGCCATGCCCGGATACGAACTCAAGGCGATACTCAACGGACAGGCCCAGATAAAACGAAAGTACCACCAGGTGATGCGCAGGGCGATCGATCCGAGTGTGAGATTGCATGTCGTCGACCAGAATCGGCAACTCAAGTGACTCCACCACATGAGAAAGGCGCTCGACCAGCAGGAGCGGATGTACAGACCCGTCACCTGGTCGGCGACCGGATAGGCATCATGGTAGATGCAACCATATGGTCGTAAATAGTCAGCGAGTGTGGCCGTGTGGCCTATGCTTGGTGCCGCCCGTTACGGGGATTTTGAGCTGTCCATCTCCGAGAAAGCCTCTCGAATGCGTCGTAGAGTACGGTCGCAAGTAGGGGTACGGGGCGGGGGTAGCGGCTCTCAAATGTGCCGTCTAGTGCATTCATCCAGATTCAAGATTATGCTCGTACACCACAACACAGATAGTCGATAAGGTCCAAGTCCGCTATCAAACCTATGGCCAGCGAGTGTCATGCGAGTGAAAATTAACGATTGCGAATAATTGCGAAGCCAGATACACGTTGTCGGATATCGAGGCCAGTCACAATCGGCGGGTTGGCTCTTGAGACTATAGGGAGGATGTGATGTCAAGCGCATGTGTTTATGGTACCTTTGATCACTCGTACGATGTGAGTGTGGAGCACTAGGCCGCGCCGCGAAAGTTTTCGCCTATGTATCATGGGTTGTAACACGCAGCCCTTGAAGCTATGTAGAAACAAAGGCGCCTGTCCGTGGCCAGACTTTATGAAGACACACCTGAAATTTCGGACACCGTCGGTGTAGCCTCCTCGCAGGCGTCCAGGTCCGCTTCGTCACCAATATTTACCCCCCGAGACCGATGGGAGGAGAGCGAACGGTGTTGGACTTGATTGAAGTAATTGGGTCGGTGGGACAGTGGAGCAGAAAACGACACCCACATTGATGATGTGGAGCCATATAACCGTTCCATAGCTTGCAGTACGCCTCAGACTGCAATGATAGGAAATTTGACGACATGGTCTTGCCGCCAACCAGATGGTCTCTTTGGCAGGTACCCTGATATCATGTGAGCGAGATATAGGAGATAAGGGATATCCACCTGGTCAAAGCACCAGTCTTATATGGACCCCGACGAGGTCTCAAGAAGCTGAACTGGCTTGTCAAACGCCTAAGGTGTCGCTCCTGATCTCGTTAGCTCAAAAGTCGCATTCTGCAACAGGTGCAGCATGAGCGAACAAGAAATGGATAGGCTCACCATGTGGGTCTTGATGGTCGTCAACCCGTGGACATCTGTACCACTTGCATCTTGACAGTAAGGCACGTAGAGGCTAGTCCCTAGCGGGCATTTGTTAGCGACTTAGTACTCAGGTCTCACTCGCAACCAAATGCAAAACAGAAAGCATAGGGGAACTAGGTTTCCCGAAAATTCTAAAAGGAAAATGTCGAGCCTGAAAAGAGGGTTGAAGCTCATCCTAAATGGGCACGAGAGCTGGAACATAATAGACTTGTCTTATCATTGATTCAACCACATTGCTTGCTAGTACTCGGATCCCTATCAGGTCAACGAGGCACAAGATCAATACAAGCTAAGGCCTGTTGGAGAGGGTGCATCCATGAGGTCCAATAAGGCATCGATGAGTGAATATGCTCGAAATTAACGCATCATTGTCAACCTCCAGTTGAGGCTATCGCTATTCCTCGCATGCGAAGTGGGAGCAGGGGAAGATGGATGCCCGTCAGCCATGTGTACAGGAGTCCCGAAAGTTGCCGGGGGAAGCACGGAGGACTTTGAGAAGATGGACAGCATGGGATCTACCTGGTCGCCGTGGCCGAAGGAAGAACTAACGCCAAGTCTGGATGAAGAATTGTGAACTCGGCTTTGATTGGCCAAAGAAGGAAGTGTTGAACCACCGAAAGGGAGCTGCTGTGACTGATATTCGAAGCTAGGAACGTGATAAAGGTCATTCTTCAAAGATGAGCTGCTTCCAAAAGTATGAGCGTTGCTAGTGCTAGGCCAATGTATGGTTGAGTCTGGGGGCGGTCCAGAGGGGTTGGGAGTAGCACCTAGCCGCCCAAAGGAGTTCGCAAGGCCAATATCGCACGTAGAAGTCGAGTCAAGATAAGACTGAGCGACGTCGGAATAAAGATTGACGCCAATTGCACGAGGATCTACGCAGCCGTGCGAAGGGTGTCCAGATACGTTCGCAGCAGAGGCAGAAGACACGAGAGGTCTATGCACCGATACAGCATGATGGGGGGCGCTCTGCACACTAGTCAACAGTTCATTACTGCCTCGGGCACCCAAAGCGTAGGCGTGAAGGATCATTTCCTTCAATTGCTCCTCGTTCACTTGAAGGGAGGGTTCTCGAGAAGCATTGTCCACGGCTTCAACGCGAAAGGCCTCACTTCTGGCGGGACCGTCGGGGATTAAGAGACCAAGCAGGTGGCTACGGGATGGGTCCAGGTTCTGATGGAATGGAACGGCGCCAACGAAGTTCGTCCTTGCTTGACTTACAGAGGGGAGTACGCCACGAGCGCCGTGTATTTCTTTGATGTTTGATAAACTGGAGCTCGTCGTAGTGGAGGGAAGGCGTTGGCCAGAGCAGTCGGATGTCGTCTTTAGAGAGAAGAGAGGATCAACTGTCGCAGAACGCCGGCGCCCGTTCTTGGAGCAAGATGATCCACGACCACGCCCGCGTCCTTTGCGAATTCCTTGGGAACCATGAGAATCCTGTGTAGGATCGGCATTGGATTCAGTTCCGAATTCGCCGGCAAGAGCCCAGTTGGGGTGATCTACGGTATGGGGTGGCCCTTGAGAGGGGGTGGTGTCGGTTGCGATGGGCGGTTTTGCTGAAAGAGGTTGTTGAAGGATTGCGGTGGCAAGCTCCGGATATTGAACGGCAAGCTATTGGAACATATTAAAATGGGTCATACGAGCGAGAGTTGGGAAAAGACTACGTTTGTCGCGTCCGCGTATGTCTTGGCTGCCGGAATCTTAGGCGTCTCATCGACTACCATAGGTTGAAAATCGGACGGTTCGGCTGATGGCGTGGGTGGTCCGGACGGTCCGGACGATATAGACGATGTTCCTGAGCTTGTCGTACTGAGATTAGGCGTGGAGAGAGATGTTCCGCTGGCGCACTGTCCAAACGAATGTGAAGGCGCCAAGAAGGGGTTGCCCGCCATTAGGGAAAATCCACTTTGCGAGGCAGAAGCAATAGAATTATCGGTAAAGACCGTGAAGCTAATCTTGACCTCAATGTCAACGAAAGCGGGAAGGCGAGAGTAGGAAAGGCCCACCAACCTTACTAGGGATACATGTTTGTGTAGCCTGGTTCATTACTATAGATGCGTCGGTGCCGTCTAGCTGCTTACCGTCGAGCATGAAAAATGAGCAGGTGGATGACTGAGAGTCGATGGTCGTGGTGAAAAGCAGAGAGCAATGATCGTGACAACATCATATATAAAGGTCTCGGAGGGTGGCTGGGGAAACAAACAAACAGGAGGTAAATTAGTTAAGCGCCGTAGCCCGTCTTATCTGATAAGATCGCGACGTGCCTCGACCTTCGCCGCCATCAGACACGTCCATCTACATCAGACTGAAACTCCCCGCTTGACTGAGGCAGCGCCTTCAATCTTCCTTCTTTACCTTCATTCACTTTCTTCATTTAACATGGACGGCGACGCAGCCAGCTACCAGGCAGAACCTTCGCCCATTTTTGACAGCCTCGACGTTGACCTGGTCGTCAAGGTCTTGGCTCATACTGCTTTCAGTAGGTTTCTCTTCGTGGGCGAGCGTGGAATTCAGCTGAACCACCATAATGCACTTTAGGCCCATTCTTTACTTTCTTCATTCCCCTTTTCTATATTTTCCTAGGTGCAGGCATCAAAGACAATGTGGTACTGCTTTCTGGCGCATATTATGTCGCTGTTTCTATCTTCTGTGAGTCAGTAGAGGCGGGCAGACAAGATTTCGACTCATTTGTGTAACAGGGTTTCTTAAATGGTATTCGAGACTCTATCGTAATCAAGGTAGCCTGTTGTTTGGACCTGGTCGGTTTGATTGGGGCGAGCAAATCATTGTAGTCACCGGTGGTGCGCTTTCATACGTCCATCCCAACGCGGAACTACCTAAATTCTTGCTTTTCAGGTGCATCCGGAATAGGAGAGCTTCTCGCGAACACCCTTGCCGTTAGAAATGTTACAGTTGTTGTCCTGGATGTTAACCCTATTGTCACCGAAAATTGCAAGTTTCCCTTGTTCGCTAAGCCACCCGCGGCTAACCAGCGCGTATACGATAGATAACATAACATATTATAAATGCGACGTTTCCAAATGGGAGGAAGTCGAGGCGGTATCCAAGAAAATCATCGAAGAGGTACGTGTCGCATCAAACCGTCTACATATCATTCGGAAATTAAACCACGACTCATGGATGTGTAGATTGGGCAGCCGACGGTTCTGATAAATAATGCCGGGGTAGTCCAAGGCAAATTAATATTAGACCTCTCCCCAGAAGACGTCAGACAGTGAGTCTCTTCCTTCTGGAGTATTTTGACACGTCTCCCAAACTTTTGTGCTTCCCTTACTTAGAACATTCGATGTCAACACTCTTGCTCATTTCTGGACCCTCAAAGCTTTCCTGCCCGGAATGATTGAGGCTAAAACTGGACATATTGTACGTTATGCAGCAGCACGCAATCTTTGTAGAAGTTGTTCAACTTTTTACTCCTCAGGTGACGATGTCATCAGTCATGGGCCTCGTTGGCTCAGCCCAGATGTGTAAGTATCCCCCGTTTGGTATAACCCCATCAACTCATTTAGTCCCTAGCCGACTACTGTGCGTCGAAGGCAGCCCTCGTGATGCTTCACGAATCTCTCAGATACGAACTCGACAAAAGGTTCATCATTCTAGCTACACGCAGAATTAATGACTTATTCCCCCCTATCGTAGATACAACTGCCCACAAATCCGCACAACGCTAATCACACCGGGACATGTCCTCACCCCCCTCTTTTCTACCACCAAACTCCCCACCTGGCCACTATTTAAATTCCTCGCGCCTTCCCTTCACCCAGTCACAGTCGTGAAAGCCATCATCGCCACCCTGGATGAGCAACACTCACGCACCCTCATGATGCCATTCTACACCCAATTCACACCATTCGTATCCGTCATGCCCAGCTTCATACGAGATCTCTTCCAGTGGATATCGGGTGCTGATTACGCCATGAGGGATTTTGTGAAAGTGAGTGGTAGGAGACCTGATGAAGGCCCTGTTGACCCTCAAGCTTTGCAATCTGCGCTCGGTCCAAAGAAAGAAGAGTAGAACTGCTCACGGATGGATAATCTACGTAGCTGCTTTATCTATCTTATCTTATCTATCCGTCTTTGTCTCGCCCATCCCGCCCTCCACCATTCCATATGAGTCAGGCCTGCCAACGGCGTGAAAGCAAACAACATCGCTTGAAACCACCTCATCAAACATTCCAACGAGATTTTCTTTAACCCCTTTATTTGATGTACTTATCTCGCTTAGACCATGACTCTTCTCCCTCCCCTGTGGCACCTAAGCGCAACGGTGATCACGGAACCGCGTCTCCGCCCATGCTTCCAGCCTTCGGTTAATTCGCTACCGATATCTCGACTGTAACTTGGCGCGTACCCGATACCAATAATCAATTCATCATTTTTTCATCGGCAAGGCCGCGACGTGGTGACTTGCGAATGTGCACAGCTACATACCACGGCTACTAAAGACACCTCCACGCTATATCGAGAAGGGAATATTGATTCCAATCAAAAAATGCCACATTTACAACATAGTTATACGAATACATTCCTCCGATATACAGAATTTCAAAAACGCCCAAGATAAGGACTCGGTGACGAGCCCACTATACGCATAGCGAAGTAAGTCGTCCCATCCTAAGTCCAAGAGACAGTCGGTGAAGGTGATTGGTCGAGTGGTATTCAAGGATGGACGGATAAATGGATGGGCGGTGTATCAGTCACCCGCTATGGGGGGACACAGTTGGGGGTGATGTGCTGGTAGTGATCAATGAAGTAGGGATACAACATGTAAGAGAGGGGGCGGGACATGGTCCAAGATCCTAATGATGCATGCATGGGAGAAACTGAGAACGAGATAAATACCGATGCCATGGATGATATGTACATATGTATTTGCGTCGTGATGGGTGAAGAGAGGGGAAAGTAATAGATTATGAAGGGATCAGGATGTCGTGATTGTTGGTACACCAATGGATTCGAAGAGCAAGCGAATTGCATGGAAGGGAATGGAAGGAGGTGGAACTAGGGTGTATTCCTGGGTGGGGAAACGTCCGAGAGACTGACTCATGCCAGTGATGAGTGATGAGAAGTGGACGTGCGGAAGCTTTCGCGGTGTTTTAACGAAGTTTCGAAAGAGATAATGGATGATCAAGACGAAGCGACGGCGAGTAGCATCGAGTGAAGGCCGTGAAGGGGTATATGCATCGTCGGCGATAGCGAAATAGCAGGCCTGTACTTCTATGTATAATTTCTATAGGAGATATTATACGCCGAAGAAGACTGAATGAGAATCAATCGTTCTCATCGTGGGTTTCATTAGGGTAGCCGGGATGAAGGAAAGAATGGCAAGGACTGCGAGAGAATGGTCAATGATGAGGTCAACCCTCTATACGTAGCCGGAGTAATTTTTCAAGCTTGGCAAGTAGAGTACGCGATTGCGATAGTGTTGCGGGCGCGTTTTACTTCGGAAGGAGATAGGAAAATGCATTCTAACAGGCACGCAATAAGCTCTGAGCGCGAAGAGCATGCCGTTTATCAACCTGTGAGAGAACATGACATCATTGAATTCATGCTCTGGGCCTTCCGAAGCTGAAGGGAATAACGTTACCAGTAAGTTTGCCGTCTTAAAGGTAGAGCTGTACATATGGTTGATGTTATTCTCCTCAAGCACTGTCGAGAAGCGATTAACAAGACCATGCTTGTCTAATGAGACCGAAGGAGTGAGCTTCTGAGGGGCGGTGTGATAAGGGGATAACCTACCGAGTCCAAAGCGGCGCAAGTCGATTTGCAAACACTTATGGGCAACGGTCTGAGTATCCCAGTCTCGCTCGTCATAATCCGCACTCTCGCTCAGAGCATCAAATTCCCCACTGCATATTAACATGTGGCGTTCTTGAGGCGGGAACAGTATGGCAAGCAGGGATACATCTAATGTCAATGAGGAGCCCTCTGACGTCCTGGTGAAGCTGAAAAATGAAACGGTGGGGTCACTTTCAACCGACGAGAGAGAATGCGAAAGCTTCGATAAGTCTAGTGGCGAAGCAGATACAGCATGCTTCGATGCAGTTTTCAGAGGAGATGCGAGGTTCGGAAGGTCTGTGAACGACCGAGAGCCTGAGGTCAAAGAGCCCGTGGAGTAGCTTCCGTCTCTTGGGGAGTGCGAGAAGTAGCCTTCTTCGTCACTGGATGATGTTGAGCCGGACGATAACGGAGAGTCCAAGGAATTTGGGGAGAGAGCGCTATACGCGGCTCCAAAAAGTGCCGAGTACTGTCCTATTTTCGTGGAAGGAGTAGATGACGCGCGGATTAAGTCGGGGAACGCGACTAGTTTAAGGATCTTGAGACTCCATATATCTACACTATCCTCGGAAAGACCGACACAGGCGAGGTCTGGGTTGAGAACATCTATGTCGACGTTAGTCGGTGAATGTGATTTTTGTCGGGTTAGCGGGGGCTTCGGTCTTTCGGGGTAAGTTATTTTAGGCGAAAAGCCCAGAGTTGACATGTCCGCCGAGCTTCGGGATTTCGTGAGCACGGTAGTCGTGGACATATCGACGAGTGTTGTGAGAAGATCGGGGTTCGGAGGGAATGACCAGGGGTCTTGCTCGGCCGAGTATAGGTCGAAACCCGCTTTAGCGAGTAGACTCATTACCTCGTGCAGTCGAGACTCCTTCACCTGAAGGATGGGGAGGGGGGAAAGGGTACTTCAACGAGAGACATGAGCAGGTGCATTCGGTTACGTACAAATATGAAATCGCTCATGTACGAAGACTGATACAGGATAGATATACCAGCTGCAGCTAGTGGTGCGGAGAGTTCATTGACTCTTGTCCCAGCATTTTCTAAAGATATATTAATGTTGAGTTATAGAGGAGACGATGACAACGACGGCGCGTACCAAGTCCGTTGCTGTGCGAGTCAATCTGCAAAACATTCCACCTCTCGTAGGACATCTCTAGGGGTTCGACGGGGTGGGAGGAGGAGCTCTTCCTACTGGAGCTGGAGCCAGAACGGGAGCGCTGTCGCTGTCTGTCATGACGAGCAAGCCGTTCGAAATCCTTGAGCATATCGTGCTCTGCGAAGAGACTGAGCTCGATCTCATTGCAGGTGATGTTGAGGAAGGCGGGCTTTTCCTGGAGGATGAGTCTGATGACTGGGTGGGAGAGCTGTGTGAGGCGGGAGCGGGGGATGTGTACGAGGGAGAGGGAAGCGGGGAGAAGGGATATTGTGCACTGGGACTGGTTTTGGTAAAGGGGGTTCATTGAGTGAGTAGAGTGAGCATAGTCGAAGAGGCAGAGGGTTATATATATGTGTATATATAATTTATATGATAAAAGGACTTAGCAGGAGTCGATCATCTCTCTGATCTTGAATTTCTCAATCTCCGATCCACTTGCCGGTGCCGGTCCGACTACATTGTCAGTGCTTATATTTATGTTTTCGGCAAGGCCATCATTTTACCCCACAGAAGCCTCTTGCACTGGTGACTTGCCATACGCAGTGCTTGCACCATATGAACGCCATTTCAGTCGTTCGAGCTTGTTCAGCCTCCTCGCTCTCACAGCACCACTAAATCCACGGACAAAAAATGCTTTGTACCATCCCTCTGGCGTGCGTATGCCCGAACCATGATGGCCGGAGTTATATGACTCTCAGCTTCGACTCCTGATCGATCACTTCCTTCTTTTGAAAATGTGCAGTTGTGTAATTCATCATATCAGATATGAACTGATAGCGATATTAGGCGGTCCCAAACAACACCTATGGCACGTTCGCATATGTTATTGAATGAAGTTTGCTGATTTTCGACCACCCGTACATAACGTGCTCATAGATGTGCATCGAGGCAAGCCAAATTTTTAGGGACACTACGTGGTAAACGTGAGGCACCTGTTAGGCTTGCTTGACCAGGTTCCCAGTCCTCTCAGGCAGGAAGGCATGTCAACCTCGAGCGTGTGTGTGTGGAAATACGCAATCCCTTTTCGAGTTCATCCTCACAAGTACAATTCTTCAGCCTTCTTTCACCTTCCTAGTCGTTCTAGCCGTTCACGTTATCACCCTGATTGACCCGACTGCAAACCACTGAAAAAGGGGGTGACGACCTTGCAAGGCTTTCTGCGTACCATCACTTGTCGAATCAGGTACATGCGACCAGCTGACCAAGGCCGAAGTAGAAGACCATCCACGATGTGATAACCCAGGATGATTGCTATTTGACGTGAGTTGTTAATTCCCCGAATGGAGGTATTGTTTTGAAGAGGTTTCCCCGAATCTGGCACTCCTTGCTCCGCTTCTCAAAGTTAAGTAACACTTGGAGCGTATGTCTTGTAGCCTATAACCTAGGACTCGCTCTGGAATCCGTCTGGAACATACCTTGTTATATTTACTCGACGGGTACGCGACATAAACTGTATTTCCACGCCGTATCAGCGGTACCCCGCACTTCCCATCATATCTTTTGTCTCGACGTCATTCGATCTACTGATTCCAGCTCAGCACCCTTCCATTCACAAGTCTATTTCTTCTCGTAAACCCCTGCAGCCCGCCTCCCTGTATCTTTTGCAGTGGCATCATAATGGACGGCGAGCTCTGTCCTTCCTATCGTTTCCGAGAACGAATATTCGTTTACTGCCACAGAAATCGAAGCATCCTATGGTCGTATTCTATCTAGTCTACTTACAAGCGATAAGCATCGCGCTACGACCCTTCTCGTTCTCATACCTTCCCAGCGCTCATCCTAGTGCAACCCCAACAGTCATCTACTTCACCGTATGAATACCACCCTCAGAAGCTTCACAAGTTTGGCAATCATGCTGCGAATACTCGGCTGGCCTTCTCTTTCTTCTTCGCGCTGACGTGGGGGTGTCTGTCACGCAACCTGACAACCTGGCATTCCACGGCAGCATGTGTCCCTGTCGACATATAAGTATGCCGCATCTTTCTCTCCGCCGGTATGACGATTGCGGCGTTTGTAGACTTTGCTGCAATCCTTTTAGTGCACTCGAAATAACCTACTCTTTTTATTCCATTTAGCCGGTTCCCTCCCAAGCCCTAGGCCAAAACCAAAACCGCAACCACACCTAGAACTTTTGCGTCACCTAATACCACCTCAGCTACTCGAGTACTATATAAAAGCTCCAAACGTGCCTATGCCGTGCACGTTGGCAATGCTTCCTTCTGGTCTTCTTCTCTGGTTAAAGACCGAAATACACACCATTTCGATGATACCACTAATTCAAACTGTTACTCAAATGAATTGTCAACTTCGAAATCGCCACCGTAGCGCCGCCTTCCGAGACATTCCGTTCGATTCACTATAGGGTTTACATCCACGAGTCCACTTCTAGCTTAAAATCTACTGTACAAGTCTAGAAGCTATTCTTTGTCTACTATACACCCTTCACCGGCACCCCTGCGAGGTGACAGGACCATAATCCGAATAACGTCTTTATCGTCTCGGCCCACATGCGTGCCTCCTCCAATATCTACGCCGAGGGCATCAAGCAGAGGTTCAAGACACGTCGCTGACTCTTCCGGATGGATCATCCACCAATTATCAATGTCTCCGAACAGGATTTCCATCGTAGACTTATCTTATTGGGAAATTCGACTCCCGCTTTGTGGTGTAATTGTATCAGAACATATATCCGGTGTGCATCTGTACCTTAGTGAACGCTTCGAAGATAATTTCCATCCCGCGGATGCCCCGAGGGATTCTCTCGCTTCGCGGCTACCTCGCTTGTGAGCGTGCATATGTAGTAGCAGAGTTCGGTGATCCAGAGAATACGTTCATATATACATAGTTACTACTGTGCTATTTCAGATCAGCCGGTAGACGGATGGATTCTTGCGTTCCAATTACGACCCCGCTTGTGTCTAGAGGTACCGACACAAACTTTTAGAAAGGCATACTCGTGAACCTCATGGGTCAGCTGGGCATCCTGTGAGGTCATGATATCGTTCATGTGTTCCCCCTAAGCCTATCTACACGACCCTGCATAGCATACACAAAACGACGCAGAAATCTTCCTACTATCGATCTAGCTTCAAGCACACCAACACCCAGGATAAAGTTTAAGTAAGGTTCCGTGAAATCGATGCACGCATCGCAGTTGTTTATATTATAATCATGTCGCCTCGTCGATCGTTTACTACATGCGGGGTCGCTTTACCTACGCGATACGCATGACATCATGATAACGATCTATCATCCGGAAGCAAAAACGGCGAGGGCAGAATTCACGCTCAAAGCAACCGCGGATGGCTGCAAACACTTTGGCTGCGAGCACCCGCGCGTTCACGACGAAAAAAATCGGTAAGCAGTACTACCGAATAGCTGACACTGAGCATCTTATCCTATCGAAAGTAAGAGTACATCGGGGATTACACTTGCTACAGAATGGGTGGTTGCTAAAAGTATACCTACTTGTGATGAAGGAAGGGCGGCTATGAATGGAACAACAACAATACCTAGAGTTCGTGTGTATACATACAGACAATTGATGCGAGAAGGAATAAAATTAGAGCACCGGGATGACGGGGCAAAGGGGATGGAGGAGCATAAGGTTGATGCATCAGAGGACTGGAAGGAATGTAGAACGGTAGTACAGTAATTGAAAAATGTCAGCGACGAAGAGGAAATAGATGTATGAAGAAGACTATCGGACTGGGGTCGGTCTGGTCGATCTGCGGACTGCGAGGGGTCGAGGTGACTTCGCACCACCTCGGGATCTAGTTTTTGCGTGAGCGGACTGTATCGAGGGAGGCAGCGGCTGAGGGGAAGGCGTAGTTTCTTGATGATCGCGCCGGGGACGCGAGCGAGGTCGAGAAACTGTCGACGCAGTTGGAGCTGGGCGCTTCCTGAGGTGATAACGGGATGAACTCGTGGTGGGTTCGGGTTGAGTTGAGCTAGCAGGTGGGTGCGTAAGGATGATAGTCGGCGGGATGGGGACGGGCGATGATTTGTGCGTAGCGTCGATGAACGGATCATCAGTAGCATGTGGCGCCGTGATTGAGGCCAGAGATCCTGGTGGAGAGGATAAGGGGGATGAGAAGTTGGAGGCAACTTCCGTTGGGACACGCGATGGTTTGCGCTGCGATTGAATTTGAGCAGGAACAATGGGTTCCGTGGGGACTCGAGAAGGGGGGCGGTGTATTTGGGATCGTGACTGTTCATTTGGATCCGCGAAGCCCAGCTCTGCATATGACAATATTTCTGGTTCCGGGTTTTGAGAACGAGTTTCAAGTTGGGAAGCGGGTCCTGCACTAGCAACTTCGACGTCCCATTGAAGTGAGCCGTTAGGCGTGATAGTCGGAGTCCGGATGTATGGTTCCGATTCCTGAGATTCTTCGTAGTATGAGAGTGGCGGTTGAGAGCTCGAAGGTGTCGAGTAGTCGCTCTGCTGCGATGAACCAAAAAGACCAAGTGAGATTTCCGAACTAAGTCCTTGTCCCCCTATGTTTGCGAGCGCTGGCTGACGAACGTGGCGTGTATGATAGGGTACACGATGGAGGCCCGACTTCTGCTGGCTTGATGACGGCCCAACCTCCGAGTCAGTTGGCTGACGGGGCGGTAAGCGAGGCTGGATTTGCCTTGGGATATATGAACGGATAGGGGGCAGGGTACTCTCATAAGCGAAGTCTCTGACTTTGATACCGAGTTTGGCGAGTTCTTCGGGGGTCGGTTGATCGGACTTTGGCGCCTGCCTTCGTATGGGTTTGGCTGGAGTCATCGGTTGGGACGTGGGTATTTGTATCTGGTTCACCATTCGTGACATTGAGGCCTTGTGGTTATATACTTGAGGATGGGTCTCTCTTTGAACGTTGCGTATATCTTGACTCACGATTGAGGATTCTGAATCTTGTGCGTCCATGGATACGATGATAGTAGATATTCAATGGAGGAGATACTACAGGGGGAATGAAAGGTGATATTGTACACTGAGGATGAGGATGTCGTTGGTCGTGGTGACGGAGATGGTGGTGGTTGAGGAGGAAGAGAGAGTCAGAGTCAAATGGACATGGTCAAGTCAAGGTGTGCGATGTGGACTCGATCAACTTGTGTTTGTTGACTCCGACGTTCTTTGTCGTGTGTAAACAAACCACGTGCTTATCTCCGCTTCGTCAGGCCTTCACACAGCCATTTAGCGCCCAAGGTTAAGGCTGCTGCTACCATCGACTCAGTGAGTTCCTTTTCGCGACGCTTTCGCTTCTTTAATTCTAACTCTCATCTTCCTCGTATCTAGGAAAATTTTCGCAGCGGTGATGCTGCAGCGAGCCTGGAGGCCCATCGCTGCCTCAGGCCTACTGGGTGCATCAGGTTACGCGTTTTACAGGTATTATTATACCCAGAACCAAACATTCGAACTACCGGTTAAATCCAAAGGAGAGGACGGTAAAACTATCGTTTCCAGCAAATCATTCCATCTCCTACCCATGAGTGACGTGGACTCACGAATTCGGCAGCACGCAACTTCCGAAACTCGTCCAAGGCCCGGTGGCATTGTATGGAAGCACACTACCGCGGCATTGGCTTCGAATGACCCTATCGAGGATGCTAATTCTTCTCAAATCATTACGAGAGATCCAGAAGACCCATCGGCGCCCGGAGACTGGCTCTTCTTCGCGGTCATGGATGGCCATGGCGGCTTCAATACCTCTCAGTTACTCTCGCGCGTCTTAATCAACGCGGTTTCGCTAGAACTCTCTTCACTCATCAAGAAACCCGGAACGCCTTCCCAACCGGGCTACTTCAATCGCGTATGGCCGTCACAGTCACCTCCCCCAACCAGTACCCCCTCTACACCACTCGACTCCGATCCCAATGCCGTTTCAACCGCTATACAGTCTGCATTCACCAAACTCGACGATGAGCTTATCAACGCGCCTCTAAGGGTCCTCGCGAATAACATGGATAGTAAGGCCTGGAAAGATAAGACAATACCAGATCTAAGTCAACACCCACTTGCATTGCAAACCATGCTTCCTGCTGTCTCAGGTTTATTTCCCCTCTTACCACCCATTTCAGTGTCTAATATTGTTCATAGGTAGCTGCGCGTTGGTGGCCCTTCTCGACACCGCTCATCGGAATCTATACGTCGCCTGCACTGGCGATAGTCGGGCAGTGGCTGGCGTCTGGGAACCCGCCGAAGATGGCAAAGGTTCGTGGCGTGTCGAAGTCCTTAGTGAAGATCAAACCGGCCGAAATCTTTCCGAGAAGCAGAGGTCCGTATATACATATCACTCGCATGTGTCTAGAAGCCAACGCTCGTTTGTGTTATAGAGTCCAAAACGAGCACCCAGGCGAGGAAGTCATCCGAGAGGGACGCGTCCTCGGTGGCTTGGAACCCTCCCGTGCTTTTGGTGACGCCAGGTACAAATGGCCTCGAGCAGTCCAAGAAACGTTCGTTGTTACCACATCTTCACTCTGTAGTCAGTCTGATACTCACTGCATCGTAGTCTGAACGAGGCCTTCTTCGCTGGTAACGGACGGTCAATGCGACAACCCCCGGCATCATTCAAGACTCCTCCATACGTAACCGCACAGCCAGTTGTCACCCACCGCCACCTTTCTTTCCTTCCTCTTGACGAATCTCGTCGTTCGTTGCAAAGTACTCCTACCCTACGTTTCTTGGTGCTTGCTACGGATGGTCTTTGGGATCAGCTCTCGAATGAGGACGTTGTCAAGCTCGTTGGTGGCCATTTCGCGGGATTGAAAGGCACCGTAACCAAGTCCCAACTGAACACCAGCGTGCCCACATCAGCGGGATCCCTTGGTGTTGACGGAAAAAACAAGCAACGCAAAGAAGACGAGGGTACTTGGGCATTTGTTGACGACAATCTCAGTGCACACCTGATTCGCAACGCATTCGGTGGCGGTGACGAACCGAGATTGCGTCGTCTTCTTAGCATACCCGCACCCTACTCTCGACGGTATAGAGACGACGTTACGGTGACCGTTGTTTGGTGGGAAGATGGACATCAGGAGAACGCGCAGACGGCAACATTCACATCTGACCAAGTTAAAGCTAAGCTCTAATATTCATCCCCACGAACCAGAGAAATTTGTGGCACACCTCTGCTCAGCATACAATGATTGTAGTTAATGATTATCACTACTAACACCATTTTACAATTCTATTTCTCGTTCTGTGCAAGTGATCGGGCATATGCGATGCTTAGAGGATTGAAATGGTTGAAGAAAGCATATAAGTTCGATGCAATAAGTATATCACGGGATCATCAAGTCCAAAAGTCCGGGATCATAACCCTCTTGGTCGGCCCCTGTATGGCTTCTTGCCGTATGTCTGCTGGGACTTGTGCATACGGCCATATGGATCCAAACCTCGGGGTGCGGACCAGCTCGAGCCACGAGAGGGAGTGTCGACAGGTATTTTAGTAGTCGCATACTTCTTTGCATCGCTAGAGGTTGAGTCGCTCGCTGTGTCAGGCGATTTTCGTTTCTTCCCATGAGTCGGTCCAGAATTCCCATAAAAACTAGTGGTCGGAATCGAGTGCGAGGATTTCGTAGGATGAGGGGATGTGGGGGCTTGAGACGGAGGCGACGAGGGCGGAAGGGGAGGTGAAGAGCGAGCTGGGGCACCGACAGCGGGGTCACTGTCATCGGAGCCATAGGCAGCTAAGCCTTGTAGACCGTTTACCTTGGATGCAAGCTCGATCTTCTGCTTAACCTTGACAGCCTGGGGATCAGCTTGGGATAGGGTAGAGTGAGATGGTGCTTTGTCGAGTGAAGCCGTTCCATTAGGTAAATGAGATGGTATTAACGGACCGATGAACGGCTTCTCGACCTTAACACCCGTATCTTCATCGTCTCCCTTCATCTCGGCATCCGTCGAATTGATGTCTGCTTGTCGTTTCTTCATCAACGATACCACACTAGCTTTCGGTGGCGATGAAGAAGCATTGACGGCTGCTTCCAATCCTTCGCCCTTGTTTCGGATATAAAATAGCATATATGCGTTTTTGATTCCCAACGGAGGTCCTCTGGCCACCGAAACCGACTGGTCGTTCATTTCATACCAGCGACTGTCCCGACTCTTGATAAAAGCGTAGTAATGGCCGGAATTAGGCCCATTACCAGCATGGCAAACGACGCCGTACAAGGAGTATGTTGGCCCATATTTTCCTTCGCTCATGACCTGCTGGATAGAAACTTGCTCGTCATAGTTGATATCATTGCCAATTTTCCGACCATTCGGCGCGAATCGCTTCAAATGCACCGTTAGAACAAGTGGAGCATCGTGTATCGTGAACCGCTTCTGAGCGTTGACTGGCTTTTTGCATCTTTGTAGATGGTCGTCAGCGTGATGGATGAGGGCACTGCTCGTCAACTTACTTCTCGCATTTGTACTTATCGGCTCCATTGAGATGATCAACAGCCCCAAACTTTCGCAGTGCCTCCTTCAGCGAGCTGGTGTTGCGAATGTCCAAACTTAAATCCAAGATACTATCAAAAGTGTCACTGTTGTGGTGACAAGACTCGCACGTAACGCGTGAACGAAGGCGACCACCAAATATCTTGTGCACCCAAGTTGTTTCGGCAACTTTGGGATCTAGTGTCCTATGCGAATCAGATGAACATGGATGGCCATAGCGTGGAAGCGATGTTGGAGACGTACGATGGTAAACCAGTTAAACACGTTTTCTGAAACGCATCGATTGCATACCGAAGAAATTCGTGTGAATCCTCTTGTTTTCCTTTTCGCATGTGCCTTGCTATCTCTGGCGCGAAAATGTTGGCATGGAGGGAGCTGCGGAAGAACGCATATACTAACGTTTCAGATTGCCACCGATCTCGTCAGGCATGAACGCATTTTTCCCTCCGTGAGATTTGACTGCAACACTACGGAAAGCGCACGTCATACAGAAGCCTTCCTTGACGCGACCTAATCTCCAGGTGAGATGAGAGTAAGTGGCAGACATGAATGACACGTACATTCGTTCTTGTTGTGGCCGAGTGTGATGCGAAGTAGAGGTGGCGTATGAAGCAGTACTTGGAGAGCACTGTTGAGAAAGCACGAGTTGCCCGAATTGTGCAGACCTCTGCCGAGGGCACAGCCTTGCGGCCATGTCGAGTCTATTGGATGTGGATGTAGCGAAGCTGACGCGCGTTTGTGCGAGCGTGAGGACTGCGTAGGCGAAGCAGGAGATGGTTTCGGTGATTTCTGACGCTGAAACATGATCGGTATGCGAGGCTAGTAGACCACCGAGGGCTTCGTCAACTTACCTCAGTCTTTGCGGATTTGGCATCAGTCGCTGCGAGGGCCGGAGCATTGATGGGCTCATATTTTCCCTCTGGCACAGCTAGGGCGCCTGATGACGAGCCTTCAACGAACTCGATAGCTGGTGGAAGCAGTTTGTTGAACGCTTCAAGATCCTTTGAAGGTCGAAGCTTGACGTCTTCAGAGTCCAATTTGGGAGAAAACTGAGGAGCAGCCTGGTATATGGGGTTCGCCAGCATGCCAGCGGGATGAGGCAGACGATGAGGGCGACGAGGAAGAGTAGGAGCAAAAGAGGAAGAATACGAGTTGAAGAGATGATAGGAGATCCAGGCTGGGCGCCTAAGAGAGAGGAGTATAATGGGGTATGTAAAAGTCGTCGAGGCGACTTGTGAAGATGTGAAGAGTTTTGCGATTGTAGCCACAGCTCAGCTAACAAGCGCCCAAGGTGAAAAATTCTTAGATGGTTTGTTTGACTTTGCTTACGCGACGCGATGCATGAACACAGGGGTATATCATTGGAAATAAATACGGAAAACAGAGAAATTATTGATACATATGCAGTTGGTGGTGAACGAATGAAGTATGAGGTGGAAACGGTTGATACAGGGGATGATGCAGAGGCCAATGCTTTAAAAAAGTAAGGAATGGAAGGGTGTTGCATTATTTTCGCGTTATATGCTAGGATAGAGCGCTGGTGTTGAGAACCATTGAGCGTCGTCGACAAAGGAATCGGGCGCAGCTGGTGTTTGGTAAAATTCCCTGAATAGAACTTTCCCGACCTCAGCGCCGCCGTTTAGCTTGAAGTCGGGGAGGGCATCATCAGCGACGAATTGAGGAGTTGTAAGCAGTGAAGCTGCCGACGGGGGTGTCGAGGTCGGAGTGGTGGAGGCCGACGAAGATAGGGCAGGGGTTTCGGGATAATTTGGTACCCCATAGTACTCCTGAAGTGGTGGCGTCGCCGGGCGATACTCCTCGTTCGCCGATGTGGATGTCGAGGCAATGGGAAGTGGAGCATAGTGGTGGGCAGGAGTGGCGTAGTTGGATGCATGACCCTGATCCATGAATAGCAGGCCCTCTGTGTCGAGCACTGGTACGGCAGGAGAGTCGAAGAAGGGTTGCGAGTACAGGATGTGCTCTAATTGTCGAAGTTCGTGCTCGGAATAAGTGGTCGGCGCTATGGGATGCTGCATGGTAACACTTGGAAGTTGTATGGGGTATGGTAGGGTAGTCTGGTAGGGCCCAGGATGCGGCTGCTGGTAGGCTAAAACTTGGATGAGTAACACGAGAGATCGGGGACGCGAATGGAATTCACCTTGGTGACGCGTCAGAGTGGGTGGATGGTACACTTGCGCCTTAGTTGGTTCACGGCTGATTTCACTATCAAGGCCACCAGTAGAAGTGACTGTCCTACGCCCAGGAGCATCCTCCCGGAACGCCTTGCTGACAACCTCCTTCGATGGTATCAAACCATGGTCCTTGAGATGCTTAGCGAACGCAGAGCGCCGCTTGATCCTGCACATCACGGGGCATGAGTACCGGGAAGAAAACGTATTTGACATGGAGCACTTACTGGGACGAGCAGCCTGCGACGTAGCACACGAAGGCTCCCTTAGAGCGGTGAACCTCGTGGAGATGGCGCGTACGAGATGATGGATCCCCGAAGCTCCGATTGCAGGATGGGATTTTGCAGCGGAAAGGTTTATCGCCGGTGCTATATAAGATAGCTTAATTGGAACCAGCGACTAGACAACAAGGTGGATAGACTTACTGCGTGTTAATGTGAGTGTTCAATCCGGAGCGCTGCGAAAAGCCTTTTCCGCAGAATGAACATACATGGGGTCTGGATAGCTCAAAGTCAGCTGAATGCAAAATATGGGGTGCTAGAAGTAAGCGTACCTCAAGCCAGTATGGATTGCCATGTGCCGGTTAAAATCTCCTTTCCTAGTGAATATTTTGGGGCAATGGGGGCAGTCGAACTGCATAAACTGTCAATCAATGAACAAAGCTTTGGTGTAGTGTCTACTCACAACAATATCAGCGGGCATCCGAGCAAGATTAGTCGAAAGCAGGGAGCGAAGTGCCAAGAGTAGGCTACGGTAGAATGAGTCTGATATGAGGCGAATGCACTGCAGTCGATGAAATAAAGAACGTGTGGCGTCGTAAGACAGTAATCCGTCGTCGTATCAAACGTCGAGTCGGGAAAGATGTGGCGCGTGTCTAATCGAGGGGCACCCCGAGAGCCACTAGGAGACCGGAGATAGGAAATCGAGAAAGGAAAGGAACAGTGGGAAACTAGAGGCAGAGGCGGAACAAGAAAGCGATGTACAGTTCGGTGGGAACCTCTTTATATAGTGAGTCCCTTACTGTGTTGTGCGAGGGGTATCCTGCCTGTCTACCGAGACAAAGGGGTTTTGGGTGCTCCGAGATTTCGAGATAAAGGTCCATTGCAAGAGAAAGAGCTTCATTGGAATGATCGTCGAGGCGTATACCCCACTCTGGAGTAGCATCCTGCATAATAAAGTGTCGTAAAAGCCTTATTGTACGTCGCTTTCTCTGACAGAATATGCCAAAGAGACAACGAGGTATGTCTCGAAAATGAGCGTTGCAGCTCAACTCGAGGCGACGAGTCAGGGTGCACGACTTTCAGGTGAATTCATGAGTACCTATCGTGCAGGCAGCATAGCTATCAAGGGTCTAGTTCAGTAGGAGATGCTGCTTCAGCGTAACGATGAACTCGAGCTGATGTGATGACATACAAGGATGTGAAAGGTCTCAGTTGACAAAGACTCGGATCCGGTTTTCCACGTGTCCCTTTCATGCGCCATAATATCATCTCCGCGAACACCATCCTCGAGGGTTCGTTATCGAGATGCAGGTCTTGCCAGATTATCACTCCTGGGACGCGTAATATACAGCACCGTCTGGCCATGCCGGTAAGCTAGCGTCGAAACAAACCAGATACCAAGTGAACTAAGAGCGGAAGGGTTAAGGATAACGAAGAATTTGAATTTAAAAGGGAATCGTTTAATGTCCAAGCCCGGGACCAGATACTTTTATCGTAATTCTCTCTTCCATCCACGGCGCAATGGTCGCTAAATCAGCCCAACAAAACGATGCGTAATTCGACCGTCCAGCCCCGACAGCCAGGTCTAAATCCTGCAACGGGGGCCAATCATGTGGAATATCATGCGTGTGCGGGCCGAGAATCTGTGCAACGATCCTGAACCAAACAGTATCAGTCATAGTCGAGATATTTTGGGATTTGGAGAGACCACTGACATTAAGCCACCAATCCACTGCAGTCCCTCTTCTTCCACTTCTCCCGCTCCCAACCATCGTTTATCACCTCCGCCCGGTGTGTAGAATGGATAATTGGCATGCGAAGGATTAGGCCTCGGGTGGACTAACCGTGTATAAGGAACAGATGGCGCAATATGATTCATCGAAACTAAGCCACCACATCAATCAGAATTCCATTGACTAGACACTTTGTTTGGATTCGATACAGTGGCAGTGTACGTACCGTTCACGTCTTGCAAGGGATACACACCATGGTCATCGACAGCGGGTGCAGGGCGATCATTATGAGGAATTCCATGGGTGTCTATTCCTGGTGGATGTAGGAAGTAGTGTGCGTTGGGATTCACATTACGCTGTGCTCGTGGTCGCGTAAGGGTTCCGAAAGCAAGTACACGGACATCGGCGAATTCGACGACCAACTAAATAGAGTGTAAACAGGATATTGATGCAATGATATTCAGGGTCCTGGAGAAAGGAACATACTCTGATACGGGTTTCAAGATGGGCCAAGTTACTCTGCAATCTACAATCCCCTGGGTGAATATAACAGCCTCTAAGTACAGTAAGGCAGAATGCTTGACTTCATCTCATTGAAGATGGCTAAGGGATTGAAGCTCCTGGAAGACATCTCCAATTCGTTTGCCGAGCCATTCCGGTTGAGTACGATATACCTAGAAATTGGTGAGTGGTTACGTTAGATAGTCAATCATATGTTATGACTTTGTCCAAGCCTCGTCACTCGAGCAATGAACTGAGCTCCGATGCTGGACTCGTTGCAGCATCCTACAGCCATTAGCAAGGTGACCGTGAGCAACGAGAACAGCCACATAAATGATGTGGATACGCACTTTAGAAACGCCTCTCTCCAACTACCATCTTTCTTCCACTTCCTCCAACCCGGTAAATATCTCCTTCGAAAGCACTCGTCCCAGTCAGCATCCCTAAGGTTGGGTATTACGGCGTGATACAGGAGATATCCTGGATTCCCAATGCTGAGAATCTCCACCCAATTCTGCCTGGGTACGACGGAACGAGCCCCTAATGTCCTCAGTGATATTTCATACAAAGTACGTATAGTTGGGGGCGACGATCCGGGTGCCAAAGAAGAAGGAGTGAGCGAAGAGGAATGTGGTAGTGAGCGCAAGGTTCGAAGAATCGGCCGGCGCCATGGGTTGATACTAGCATCGGAGGCGATAGAATGAAGTCTTCGGGACAGATATGCAACCTTGATAAGACTTTCTATGTCGAGCTCGCCTAGTATTTCTGCAATCAGCTCGACAGGCAACGATTCGAGTTTGTTGCTCATCGTGGTCACAAGAATGCCGTCTCGGACTTGGGATCGTTACCAGGGTGCGCCCACGTGATGAGAGACCGTGTTGCCCTTCTACAGGTCGAGGAAGGAGGGTTTGAAGCTTGAAGCTCAACTTGTGGTCGTTTATCTCCTCGTCATCTGTTGCCTTTGTATCACTAACCGTCCGGGATCAATCTATACACCTTTAATTTTGTCACCTTATAAACTTCTCCTCTATGAGCGACAACCTCATCATACCGAATGTCGAGAAAGTGACTTTTTGCCATTCTAACGTCTGCGGCGAGGGCCCGCTAAAACAAATTGCAAGATGATAAAAATACAAACATGTACAGTGAAACGTCTATGTAGGTGTCTAAGAGGCCTGCACAGTGGGACATTCTACCCCGAAAGATGGCCAGGTTATGCGTCAGATTTCGTCAAGGTAACAAGAATGTGGTACATCCGAAAGAGAGTGAGTGGGTTCGTCAAGGTTCGTGTATGTATATCAAGGCCAGAATTAAATATTAGTAGAGGTTTGAGAACGCTGAAAGATAATGGGACTCATTGCGAGAAACATTTGAGAGGACATTCAATCAGGGCGAAGAATTCGGGCACTGATCCACCATCGAATTTTTCGGCCAAGGTTGATTATAGTCATCCGTCCACGTTGTCAGATTTGGATTTGAGTATGCTTCAATGTAGCTAACAACAGCCTGAGCGTCAGGCCAATTGAGCACTCATCGAGCGATAGGACAACGCACCGATTGATGTAAGCCTCAGTAGGAAATTCTACCGGCGAGCATCCGATGTTGATGTTGTTTTGTGGCTGGTACACCCTGATATAGTCAACCCGCATATGAGCAGGAAATGTAAGATGGTCGAGGTCTACTGGTCCGAAGTTCCTTGACATGCCGAGGTTGGCGATGATGTACTAAGAATGCACTTAAGTTCAGTGTTCGCCGCCCGCTGGACATGGGTTAACATACCATTGGCTCTTGTGGCACCGGGCGAGCGGCAATTTGTACAGCAGGATCAGCACCGACACCAGCGACATTGATCGTCCAGGACATCTTGTTGTCGGCTACCCATAGGATATACTACACGCTGGCTTGGTACAGAAAGACACCCATACGTGAAGGGACTCACTGCATCGTCAAACCCTGTATAGTGAGGCGGTCAAGATGCGATATATGCCGTGCAAGCCATAGCTCACCAGGCTTGTACTGTGTAGTCGGCATAAACCATCAATCATCTTCCTTTGCAATCTGGAATTGTGGCCCATACCTCGAATCCATAAACAGAAAAGCAGCCCTGTTCGAGCTCATAGCATGCCTGGTCGGTTCTCGTAATGACGGAAGTCGCTTGCTGGGTTACGCTCCCAATGTAACTATTCTGGTGAGTGATAGCAGGATCACCAAACATTATGTTATCGGAGGTATTCTGCCAGACGTAGCCAGCATTGAACGGCTATGAATATCATATGTGGCAGAGACATTGCGTCAGTCTACATCTCCAAGGCGTAGGGCGAGTCTTACAGCCCATTGAGCCGATTGCGACACTTCACCCGATAATTCTGTAAGGCCGCTTATCTGCGCAGAATGAGCATTGTAATGATGAGATACGTCGGGAGAGAAATACCTGCGCTTCAAAGACGTCGATTTCGGGAGCCGAACGGCCGACATAGGTACCGTCATTGTGCGTTGGTCCAGGGTGGCTCTCTCCGGCGCAGGTACACCGTGACAGACGTTGACCGGGAAGGAATGAGAGTACGCCACCATGCCCTTCGTCGCCGTTGATGAGGGCTTCAAGGGGGAGACCATTGTGTGTTTGGTTCGGTAGAGTGCCCACATCGCATGCATCGTAAGAGTAAGGCCACTGGGGGGAGATATGAATACTGGTATCACGGAAAGAAACAGCGCTCCCACTAATCCATCAAGTGTAGCACCATAGCCAGCTCGTCCAAGATTGCCTGGGTAATGAAGGTGAGAAGTTTCGTTCGCGATTCCACGGTGACTGACCTAAAGTCCAGACCTAGATGTCGGATGTTACACCGGTTGACTTTGAGATTGAGAAAGGAAATGGGTTCGACCTACCGCAGGCCAAAGGCCCATGACGTTATTATAACCCGGCAAAGAGACAGAGGTTTCGATTAGGCCCCCAGTAAAGCAAAACTTATTCCTTCACCAGAGATAAAAGTTGATAAAACGCGGGTAGATAACGGCTAAAGAAGCAGCCTACCATGTTGAAAGCATCCCTGACATCGTTGTCAGGAATGCTCCTTTTTGCGATAGGGGCAGTTCAACGTACCTCCTTGGAAAGCCAGATCATGGTTGGGCAACTGCGAGAACTTAATGACGAGCGATCCGTTGGCTGTGGTTACAGCCTCTGGATCATACCACTCCAAATTGTTCGTAGCCTAACCTTGCGAACGATTGAGTGACCCAAATACGTAATTAAAGCCAGGCCACGCACCCAATAATGTAGGTCAACTGCCTCCCAATATGGGTCGTCACCGGGATAAAAAGACCTCCCGTCCCGATTGAACTCGTCGCTGAACACGAGGTGCCACTGGTCGCCAGGGTGTCTCCAAGAACTCTTCGAGAAGGCATCCCTTGGGGTGTCTTGGTCGATGAGTCCGAAGTTGCCTATGGAAGGCATCTGTCCGGTAGAGTTGATGCCGCTATCCCCCCGAAGCTTATTGTGGCGCTCTGCTATATAGGCTCCAACCGGGTATCCGATGCTGAATACCCACGAATATACCGGCACGGCGTTAGCGACACTGATCACAGCCAAGGTAAATTTCTACCCACAATAAGGCAACGAAGAACAGTCCGAGGAGGCCCAGACACCCGAGATTAAGCATGCCCCTTGAGAAGAGACCTCCAAGCCTGCCATCCTTCTCGTCGGGCGCGACGTTTGGGTCGTGCAATGCGTCATCTGGCTCTTCGAGGTGCGGCGACAAATCGAATCCCCATTCTCGTGGATGGGGAGACAAGGAGAACTTTTCCGAAAGCATCAGTGAGTTGAGCTTTGAGCTCGCACCTATTGAGCCTGCGCCAGCCGTGTAAGGCGAATCCGTCTGGCAAGATGCCCAACTATGTCTCCTGGACGGGAGGTCGAGGTGTTCCCTGAGGTTTGGAGATGCGAGCTCTGACTTGAGAGGAGAGGAGCTCTGCTCGGATGTTGAGGTCGAGTCCATTGAATGTGAGAGGGAGGAAGGAGGAGAGGCAAATTGTAGGTAAGCAACTCTGTGGAGGCTTTCATCCCAACCTTTTTACTTCCCTCCAGAAGCCCTAAATCCGGAAATGGTATGCCCAAAGGCAGGGGTTCCGGAAAAATAAACTCTAATTTTCATTTTGGTGGTCAAATTTTTAGGTGCAATTCTTTCTAAATATCTCGATTATCAGCTAGTTTATGGTTAAATTCCAGAAATAGCACTCCTTACCGTCAGGATAATTATGGGCGTCTAACCAGGCTGCGCGCTTGTCCGACCCTGACTCTCTCCATCCTGATTCAACACCAGACGCGGCGACGACGGCGACGATGGCTGGAAAGTACTTTTGCGATTGCACTAGATTCTGCAAGGGTGGTAAATACGTCTGCAAGGCAACATTTTACAAGCACGCTCCGCTTCGGCTTCAACCTGGCACAATCATTCATGTCAGACCAATCATCATGAACGCGCCCAACGGCGGCGATGGCGAACACGTACAAGATTTGGAAAACAGCGCGGAGAGTATGAGACTAGAGACCCAGTCTGAAAGTCTAGACGACACGTTGGGTGCAGAAACGGCCCCGGCGACACCTTGCCCTAACGAGGACGACTTAATGCAAGGCGACGGCGCATCTTCTACTGCTAGTCTTCGCGTTAATACTGGCGACTCACCTAGCGACACTGTCTACTACGATCCTCCTCACTACCGCTGGAACACGCACTCAGAGCTTCCACCATTCTATCGAAAATTTGCTTCGCTACCCTCCACTCATGGGCTAATCCATGGCTTTCCCCCGCAGAATCAATCCAGCTCTGGCCTCTCCCTTGTCGACGATTGCACCCTGGAAAAAGGAAATGAAATCGATGAGGAACACGAGCCTGGACTAGAGGGGAACAAAAGGATCGCTTTACAAGAGAACGGTCTGGACTTGCCCGCAGATCAAGAGGATCATCTTCAAGGTACTCTTCGCGCCTTCGGGGATCTCACGAATGCGCTCGGAGTACGATCACCATCGGGACCCAATACGCGCAGGCTTCCTTCACCGGCGGCGAATGACGAGTCGTTATCTCATGAGAAGCTGACGGTTAGTGTTTACTTATTTCCATTGACCCCTAAAAGACGTATCGAACCATGCATATAGTTTATCAACACGACCTTGGAAAACTTCGAACAAGGTTACTATAATCTAGAAAGCCACTGCCAAGATGGTATTAGCAATGAAGACGACGGCAAGGAAAACGACGCCCATCTATATGCTATCGACACCGCCTTGTCACCAATTTCAGACGCATCCACGAGCCCTACAATTTCGTCTCCGCCGGCCACTCCGAAGCTTCCCGGGCCCCCCAAGTCGAACAATCCACGAATCGCTTGGATAACTAATGCAACCCATCAAGCCCTCCTCGATTGTGGGAACCGTCCTTACATGACCCTCTATAACGAATACCATCGCCTTCATGCAGAATACCTCCATATGCATGCAACTTTCACCCGCCTACACGGGGAATACGGAAGGATGCATCAGGACTGTGCCCACCTTCAACTCGCTGCTAATTTCTACATGGGAGAAGGAGTGCATGTTAAGAACGAGAATGCACGGATGTATCAGGAGATTATGCGGCTAAGAGGTGAGGTGGAGAGGCTAGGGGGAGGACCTTAGTTACACGTTTCGGGGGGGTGGCCATCCATGGTTACAGAGCTAGAATCGACATATGTATTGGTTGGAAAATGGCAAAAGTATCTGCTTTGTACATTCGCCTCTGGTGGGATTTGACAAAGCCTCTCAAGGCTGAATTGTCTTCGAAAGAGTCTTGAGCAAGTCAACTAATCTCTCAGCCTCAAGACCCGCTAGCGTCGTGTTCTTATCAATTGTCAGAGCCTCCGTTAACGCAGGCAAAGTTGTGGCGCCGTAGCCTAATCGAAATTGATTAACAAAAGTACACATGATGCACCAGTCAAGCTTACCTAGCCACTTGCCGGGCGCAACAACAAGATGTTTATACCACTCCCTATCCTTAATTCCTCCCTCGGAGATAAACCCGCGCTCGTATGCGATGAGCTTCTTGTTGACCTTGCCGACACGTCTAGCAGCCTTGATGAATTCGAGTATGGGGAAACCTGGAGGGAAGCGAGGAAGCATTTCATGTGTCTCTCCCTTTTCAACAGCAGACTTAAGCTCTTCAAGCTCTTCGTCACTTGCAAGATAAGAAGGGAGATCGCGAATCGAAGAAGTCGAACGATGGTGAGGGTGGGGCTCAGCATTGTGGGCGCCGTATATGAATTTAATCCAGCGTGCAATTCGGCCCAGGAACCCACCGTGTCGCTTGCATTTACCATGGGCACGATTAGGCAGCTTATCAAGGATGTCCTTTAGTGCTCGCTCAGCCTCTTCTTTCTCATCGTCCAGATCTTCACTTGCGTACTTCAGGTCGCCGACAGCTTCGCGTAGCTCAGCCAAGTCGGGCAACCCAGCGCCTCCTTGCAGAGCCAGATCCTCAACTCTAAGGGGGTGGTTAGTGAACCAATTAGCTTCAGCAGTTGTTCCACGTACGTATTAACATAGTCTTCCAATTCTAAGGTGTACTGAGTCGTATTCAGGGGTAGAACGATGGCATTGGTCAAACGAAGAGCCAATAGACCAAGATGCTTCGCAACAGCGACCTATCAAATGTGTCGGAACAACGATAAATCCGAGACCAACTCGAATGCATACATGTTTAACAAAGCCGGGATCAGCGTAGGTCTCTTGCCAATGTTGAGAGTCGTAGATGGAATGATAGTGGTAGACGGCATCGGTGGGCGTGTACCCAAATCCTTGGTCAACACTAGCAACCTACGGACAATTATCATGAACATTCTGAAGTCTTTGAGATGAGAGACATGAATACATATACATACCCCTAATCTTTGTAGGAAAACGGTATAATCACTACCGCTTCCTAAGGGAGGAATAAGAGAAGACGCCCTCCGTGTTGGCGACTCTTCATAGACGGCTTCAGTGAAATTACCAGAGAAGGGACCGATGTCGGATCTTGCATCCCAGAGTGATTTGCCAAGGGATGTAGGGTGGGGAACGTCCAACGCTGTTTGCTTAATCAAATGAGCAAGACTGGGCGAGCCCTCAGCACCCCAGCGAGATCCAGCGACGGAGACGTCGAGATTAATGTATGACACTACATGCTTTGAGATCCAGGCGGCGAAATCTTCCCCGTATTCAGTGCTCCCAACAAGACCATACTACAGATAGGTGTGTCAGGCACAGCGTCGTGTCGTGTTGTGACGAAGATCTTACCTCTTCGGCATCCCAGCTAGCAAAGAGAACTGACAATATATTGAGCACGGACTACGGAGGAAGAAGGACGAGCGTACTGGTACGCAGTGGTTTCCATCCGCCTTCTAGTAGCTTTCCAAAGCCACGAATGACTTCCGCTAACGACACTGTGCCGCTTGTTGGATCGGCAGCACCCATCACCCATGCTAGGGAACATGTTCAGATAAATCCGGCAGCAGTGAGGCTGATCGTCATACCATCGCGATGGCAACCGACGAGGACAACTTGATCCCTTATATGACCGGGTATAGCAGCCATTGTGTTCCAAATGGGCGTTACCTTAGTGTGAACTGAATTGAATTAGTTAGTTTCTTAGGGGTGGACAAGGAGGAACCTACTCACCATGGTTGACGAGCTTGATTCTCGTACTGCTCGCCCTTTTACTGGGTTTTGCATTCGTGAATGTGCCGTTAACATATATATCCCCGATTTCCTCTAGCAGCCTCTCGGCATTCGCCCACGAAATAGGTAGACTTGGAATCTTGGGAATATTTTCGCCTTCCGTCCTCTCAGAGTCTTTGTAAGCAGGATATCCAGGAGTAGTAGGATCACCCGGGTATAACGAGAGGAACTGCACGGAGCCACGTTGGACAGAGGTAGGATTGCGGGCGGGACCAGCGGGCCAGGGGGAATATCCGTTTTCAACAGTGACGGCGCCATCGTCCCTAGGATCACTATAAATGAGGATGCCGGATGCATTCAGTTCTTGGGCACCAAGGATCTGTGGAAGTCAATCAATAACGCAACTCAATCAAGGGGATCAACATTGAACCCCGACTTTCAAGCCCCGGAAGATTTGACCATAACGAACGATGACAACTTTTCCGGTCAAGTTGGCACCAGCGGCAACGAGTTCTTCATAATCCTGGCTTCTCTTCAGAAAGAGCAAGGTGAAAGCAAGGCATTGCGTGTACATACCTCCTTGGTGCCGTAATTTGCGTACACAAGTTCGCCCTCTACTTCACCGTCCTTCGATAAACCATGCCAAGTAGGTATGTAGTCCTTATATTTATGAGCTTCTGGATCGGCGGGGTCCCCGTCCTCCACTAAATCAGCTTCCCAGAGGGTTTCTCCATCGTCATCGACGATTGACAAACTTCGATCGAGAGGCGTGTTCATGACGGGGTAATAAACATCTATCCATGCCGTAGGATGTTTGGGACCAAGCAACGAAGTCAACGAGAGAGTGGACGCGCGCGAAAGATGAGAACCCGCGTCAAAGATTGGGTCTTCCTTTGGCTTGGTAGCGTTGAAGGAGGATTGGAAGAGTTCGAGGATTGCCTTCGCGTCGGAGAAATCCTCCTTTGAGCCTGCGAGGTGAGGATGCGTAGCGTACTGCCTAGACGTAGCTAGTGCGCTGGCTGCATTAGGCACGGAGCTACGACTATGTTAGGCATGGTCGCCAATATGGGGGATCGAAATTCACGTACAGATATAACTTCTCACTTTCCTCAATAGACAGGGGTTTCTTCCCATGGTGGTTGTGGTCGTGTATATCATTTTGCTGGACCTCCAATGTCGTAGATGAGCGATTATATGCCAAGAAGGCGAGGGTTCCGAAGAGAAACAAAGTCAGGCGAAGGAACCGCTTCCGCCGTCGTTGCCTGATACGTTGTTTCTCGGCCTGCTCGAATATCGAAGTGGTTGGAACGAGGCCGCTGAGACCTTTGGGGGCCGTGTGTTGTTTTTCTGGATCCGACTGGACAATCATGGTGGTTGCTAACAAGGAGGCGATACTGCGTTGGTTGCAATAAGTAGTCAGCGTCCGCAAGGACGTGAGACAAATACTGGCGTCACCCGAAGGAAGCCATGGATGGCGTGTGATCAACTCCGAAGCACGATGTATCCCTCCAGGGTCAGGGAACGTCTCATGGATTTTACGAATGACAATGATATGATTGGCATATCTATCTAAACTACAAGGATAATGCAGACAACACAAGATACCGAATGATGTCGAAGATCCATGGCTTAGATTCAATACACCACTTACTCCTCACCGAACGGGATTGACCCATCCATGTTTGACCCCAAACTCTATGAGTTCGCCAGCACACGTCGGCCCAGGCAACTCGGGAGCAACCTGGGGTGCAACAGTCTTCCGACGTCCTTTTCCTTTGATCTTGCGCGAAGAGACCACAGTCGCAACCGACTTGGCTAGGTATTTCTCCAAATCGATCATGATTTCATAACAGTCCCGTTCTGTGTATTCACTAGTAGGTTGGTTGCCAACGGAAGACGGCTGTGCGGCTGACAGTCGCTTGTCCTTCCATATCGCCGGGGCTTTGAGTTTCTTGGACTTCATAAGCTTTAAGACGAGATAGTGCAGCCACTATACCATTGTCACCGCTCATCAGAAGATGACACCAACTGAAGCAAGACGAAGCCTACCATGACGTTGGTTAAGGGTCTGAACTCCTCCCAAGAGTCCCTATTGTGGTCCCGCATAAGACGATAGATGTCAAACTGATAATCGCCTAGAGAAATGAACGTGAGCACGCTATATACGGACAAAAGGACTGCTCCATCACCTTCGCCCATGAAGATCTCCTCGTCGAAGGGCGTCCAGTGCACGATCTCTCCACCATGGCCGTCTCCTGCGTCCATTCTGGATAAGCCCAAGTCAATGAGAGTCACCTTAACACCGTGGCGCTTGTCGTCCATTGTCATTCGCGCTGGTGAGTTGAGCTTGCGATTCAAGTTCCGGCTCGCAAGCGGCAGACTATACTGTGGCATCGAAGTGTCTTTCACCAGAATCTGGCCCCAATGAAGATCACGGTGCTGTACTGACTTCTTGAAACCCCAGAATCAGAGGCGTAGCCTACATCACGCACCTCGAAGGAAACCAGTTGCTCAGCATGAGCTAATGTCTTCGCGACTTGCCAAAAGATACTTGACGCTTGGCGCCAGCCGGTCTTCGTCGGGCTTTGGAACGCGTAGGCCTCCAAATCCGGACCGCCATTTGGTAGGACGATAATGGCATATACCTGAGACACTAGAAATGTATCTGAAACAGCGCAACGCAGCTTCAGTAGGATGTTCGAACTCGCCGAGGTTATGACTTGCCTGGTCGTACACTTTCAGAGCCGTTTTGTTCCAGGTATCTGTCCCAAAGATCGAGTAACAACTCCGGATACCTTCCCCTCACGACATAGGTTTTGAGCAACTCCACAAAACCAGTGCTTACATTACCCATAGCACGAGTTACAATGATTTCTTTCAGGACATCTTTGGCATCACTCGGCGGGGGACCATCAATTTCTTCACTCCCACTACCTGGCAGAAGTCGTTCATCACGCAGCGGGATAATCTTTAGAACAACATCCCCAATCCCAAAAACTTCCGAATAACTAGCCTCTCCAATCTTCTGAAACTGCACGTCACCGGATATTGTGCGGACAACCTGGTCGTGCGGAAAAGCACCAATGAACGCCGAGAATTCGTATGGGCCTGTTTCCTCCTGGCTACATTCCTTCAGCAAAGGTAGGAGGTATTCAGGATATTCGGGTCGTGGTGCCTCGACGGAAGTTGAGGGGTCGGAGCCGTCGCCTATGTTAAGGCTTTCAAATTCAGCCTCTAGGTCGAAGTCACTTAAATCAGACGGTGAGAGTGGAGATGGAGGGTCGTAGAATCGAAGACCACGCTTATTCCGTATAGGAGTCAGTGGTCTAGCTTTGACTATAGGAGATGGATTAAAGAGAGGTAGCATGCGATTGGGAGATAAGGAGGGAGCCGCGTGTTGACTGGTTGATGGAACAGGTTGGGGAGGGGGAGTGCATTCGGCCGGAAGGCGAGAAGTGGGTAGTGCGGTAGCTTTACGCCGTTCTGGAGGGACCGAAGGCTGACGAGTAGAAGGACCTGGAGAGCGATAGCCCAACGATGCTGGTATTGGGCAAGGAGACAATCCAGGGGGTTCCATCTCATCTCCGGATGACTCCTCATCTTCGGAGATGATACGAACAACTCTGGCTCTACGAGATTTCAGAGGCCGAACTGCAGGTCGTTCTGCCTCGCTATCACTAGATAGATCTATGACTTGTGGCTGAGGTTTGGCTTTCTTTGAAGCTGAGGGATGGGCATCAGCCTGCGAGACCCGCCGCTCCTTGCTGACCGTGCGACCTTCCCGATCAAGTACAGTGATGTCTATATCGACAGGAGGACCGATGGAGTTCTTCAGAGCACTGGGTTTACCCAAGGCAGACGGAAGGGCCGATTTTTTCTTCCTCGCTGCGGGGGACCGCGCGGGCGATTTGGGGAGATTCGTTGGATAAGGCGACAATGGAACACGATGGTTGGTGTGATCCTTGGTTGATTTTGAAGCCACGTATGGTTGCTTGATTGCCTGTTCCTCGAAGATCAGCTGCGCGGCTCTCGCCCGCTTCTTCACGTTTGGCGGCGATAGCACTGGAGAAAGCCTCTTTTTGCGTTTCATTACGACGAATGTGGGTGATTTGGGCTTGACAGCAGGAGCATTCTCCCGTTTCTTCATCTTGGACACTACGGGGGCCCATTGTGGCGGGGGAAGGTCGTCGAATATACTCGACGGATGCTTGCGTTCTCTTTCATCGGCGACTACCACACGCTGGTTCCGTCGTCCATAAGAGATGACCTGTTTCGTTCTGGTCCCAAGCATGTATACAAGAGTGAGAAGGACCAACGATCCAACGGCGGTCCCTAGATATGAGATGTTGAACTGAATGGTAGTTTGTGCTGAGAGAAGTTGATCGTTACCGAATCCAAAGAACAGCGAAAGGAACTCACCGAGCTTGAAGCTGGCCGCCGTGGTTCTGCGCTCAACCAGACGCGTTCAAGCACGTGGGCGTGGTCAGGAGCACGTTACCAGACGCTACCACAGGTCCCCCTGAATCTCTGAGTCTCTTCAACCCAAACCCTCATCATGTCTCTGCCCCAGTCGCTGAGGACCTCGGTCATTCCAGAAGAACTAGAAATGATAGCATGTCAGGACTTGGTAGAAGTTATACCCCTCATTGCAATGGAAAAGACTGTCTTTATCTCGGTATTCAACCCATGGCCATCCAGGGACCTCGCCTCATGAAATCCTAGGGCGAATTCGGTCCTCTGCGGCCACCGATAAAGAGTAAAGTACCACTATGGATGGCACTGAACCTCAAACTCAAGAAGAAGTGCCATATTGTCGCTCCAGAGTGGTTGAATCTTGGTAAGTAGTCGGTGACTCTTGGTGATGTCCCTTTCGCTAAATTGCTTCACCCTTAGAGTACTTGCAGGACAGGCTTCTCAGAGAAACCACTTTGACCGAGTTCAGCGATCTACCTTTCCGCTTTGCCGAGATATCCAAAGTGCTTCTAGACATGTCCGTCCTTCTCCTTGATGTCTGTTCTCTGCTTATCTGGCGAATCTCCACGCAGTGCTTCAGAAGATATACCCAACTCGGACAAGATTCGCCTTGTCCTGAAAGACTTGCGTGAAGCGAGACAAGCTAAGAGTAGGGATGGTCTACAGACGCTCGACCATAGTGAACTCAGTGTACGATCCTCGTCATCGTTGCTGCTGACGAAGTCGTTCTGACCTTTGGACTTAAAGTTGCCAAATCTATGTTCGATGGAGATCAATGAAATCCGACCGTTCTTTATCAGGTCAATGGGCATCTTCACGCAGTTACAACGAACAGCCCAGGTGGATGCCAGTATGCAGTAATTCTGCATCGCAAGTCATACTCTGATGTTGGTGGCATTATGAGCGTATCTGGCAACTCTGAAGACGGCTCTGCCGCCTAGTACGGGAAGTAGGCCGTATGGACTTACTACGCTTCCTAGTGACTCGGACGTGCTCCACGCTATAGCGTCGCAACAAATCATGGCCAAATCGTGTAAAATTACAATCGCATGTAGTATTCAGGTGATGTGTACGAAAACGAGGGTACTTATCAGGAGCAGGCTAATCGCAGAGACATACCTATCCCCTGCGGAAATGTCTAGTTGCATAATTCTAAGCATAATGACTAAGATGTGCATATATTATAAGAACACCATCTCTCAAGGGGGAGTTCATGTAGGGAATAAGCAACAGGCTGGAATTTCATGATCATGGGGGCATTGATATTAACCAACCTCCATACTCTCTCCCTCCTCTTCCGCCCCATCAGAAGGCCACCACGCTGCTGGACCAAGTCCTTGCTCACCCATTGAACACTGGATTTTGCAGTTAGATTGATAGTAAATATACTCTGGCTAGGGTGCTCACCATGATAGTATACGGCGAACGACGTGGGACCACCTGAACGGCTACCCCTTCCAAAGCCTTGGGAGGACCCGGCTCGTCGTCGTAGAATTCGTCTGACTCTATGCGTACGCGCACCTGATCGCCTGGTTCGATGTACATCCTCCTGTCTTCCTCTACATCGTTAGTAATTTCCTCCTCCTCCTCTTCTGTGGGCGGCACCCAGTAATGTTGTCTCCGGTTGATATCACTGTTCAAGCAATCAATACCACTTAGATCGAGAGTGATGATTGACCGACAATGCTGATGGGGTGGGGAGATAAGCAGAAGGAACATATATATCGTCGAAGAACCCAAGGGTAACTGGAAGGTCAGTGGTTAGTCAAGCGAGCTGTTGAAATTGTATATAAAAACGACATACGCCGTAAGCCGTCCGCATCCATAGACTTGACCTTCGCGAGTATAATCTCAGATGGGAATGGACGGAAAATAACCATTCGGAATATAACTAAAGATCATCTTGTCGATAGGTATAATGTAAACGATATTCGGATGAGAAGCGGGTGCATTCACCTTTGTACCACAGGAACCCATCACCGTATCGTACTTTTCCTTCCCCAGCTTGGGTTATGTCGAAAGTGCATACACAGAGCCCGACATCGTGCAGCACTCGATTAGCGTACTTTTTGTTTAGTTCGGCGATGAGAGCTTGTTCTGGAGGTAGCCCAAAATCCGAGGGATGTATGGGTATTGTATCCTGTAAGCCTTTGCGTAAATTGCCAGCCTAGTAAGTGCATAGAAGGTATACGTACTTTGAGGATGGCGAGGACAAACATGGCATGGGCGGTCTGGTAGGAAAACTTCAATCTAATCATGGGCCTCATTCATAAGCGCCTATCGCGGAGCCTTGGTTGATATGTGACCACCACCATTCCATACGATGCGAAGAATTTACCATCCACCTTCCTGGCCGCTTTCGCACCGTTTCTTATACTGCTGCACTTTCAAGTCGACTCAGATTTTGTAGCTATGGGTTCCTTGCTGCGCGCGGATATCGGACGCTGCGTGCACTCACCATATCACGCAATGCACCCTTTGGTCCATACTGACCTTGGGGGAAAAGGAACCAAAATTGATATTCTACCTTTCTATTGACCCAGTTGTTCCAAGCACACCACTTCTGAGACAGATACGGGGTAAACATACCATCCCTTAGAATCCATCAGTACATAGAGTCATATACAACCGTAAATATAGCAAGTCCCAAAGTCACAGTAAGACTTGTGTTGCGTGGAACGTTTTGACTGGCTGTAACTATAACAATCACTGAGATGCTTGAATCTCATCGAGCTTCCTCATCAAAACCGAGAGCTGATCCTTGACTTCTTGTATCTGGATGAGCACGGCCGTCTCGCTTGACTGAAGCCCGAATGTCAGCAAAACAGACTGAGATCAATCAGTCGACCCACCTGTGAGATATTTGGGAATACTTTAATCAACTCCGTGAATGGTACCTTGCTGATCTGCAGCCCATTCTCCTCATCTCCAACTTGTGGGTCTCTATTCCGCGGCGAGTCTTCTCCGGCTTCATCATCGCCCCTAAGCCAATTGTCCACCCAAGCATTCTTTCTACCGTCCAAAGTGGATTCGTACAACGCAATGACAGTGAGAGGCACTAAGAACACGATAGACATGACGGAACGATTTAACTAAGACGCCGGAGGTCAGCAGAGGGGATCAAGGTAGCAAATGGACGAATGGTCTTGCCTTCGCATAAGTAGAATCGCTCAGGCGGAAGAAAGGGAGAACCCTGTGAGTAAACATATTAACAAAGTGTTCAAATGCATTAAGGCGATCTACCGACTCAAATGGGGCGATGAAGAGTACTTCGATCAAGTTGAAGGGGGCGGGGTAGACAAACGAGTCGGGTGCTCTAATCATCCCGATGGTTTTTGAGGCGAAGAACGCCAGGTATTGAGCTTCAGCGTCCTCAACGATCTAACGAAGGCTCAGCTTTGTGTATTCAATTAAGAGAGGACAGGCGGGGGACGAACGTCAGAGTAGGCAGATGAAAATAAAGAAATGAGCACGTTAAGCAGAACAACCGCTGTGGTCACATTCCATCTAAATGAAAGCCAGAGAAGAATTGACAGACCTGCTCATCAGATGATCAAAGGTGCTTACAGATAGAAGAGAATCAATCCCGCAGGGCTAGCATATGCACGTGAGGCCTTCTGTTACTCGTTGATGCGGGAAGTAGACCGAGTTACCTTCCAGTGAATCTATCATAATCGGGGGATCTGGAATGTACGTTAGAAGATGAACCTCGGATACACTCGTCAACGTACTGAAGTAATGCTTGCACAAGGGTCTTCACAACCTGAAAAGACGGTTGATAGGGTTAGATGATGGCGTCAGCATTCGGAAGCTTGTTTGTACCGCGCTAGGGTCTTCAATCGTGCCATCAGCAGCATCGAGGGCATATAAACCTTGAGCAAATCCCAAGCCGAGAACCGATAGAAGCTATTTCGCGTCAACACTGGTTCGTGTATTTGACGAGGTGACGCACTGCAAAAAAGATGCCGGATTCTCTTAACATTCTTGCCACACAAATTTGCATTGTGCCAATGTATCTGTATGAAGAGATGAGCGATCAGCAGTGTTACTTCCGCTGTTATGGCTCACTTGTATCCGTCGAACACTGTTATAAGCTCTGGAGACGCCTATGAGTGTAGTTATACGCGTCATATAGATATACGCACTCATCCTAGGATTGATCGTCAGCTGACGGGGTTACTGGAACTAAGCCCAGAACCTACCATATTAACGGCGAAACGAAGCTCAGGACTTGAAAGCTTTTCAGCTTCATCTGTACCATGTGTTCCGGGCTGGCGATACTAATCATGCGAAGGGTGAACACGACGACTAGAAGTACATCTGTAAAAAAAGATACGGCGTTCCAAAAGGAAAAGGCGCGCCAAGTCGCGAATCGGAGAAGTTTGAAGAACTACGTTCTAGCAGTCAAGGGGTGGTCATTCAGTGGGAGTATGGGAAGCTGTGCGCACCCTAGACGTATCTAGATGTACAATTAGTGGTGCTCGTGGGCAACAGACAGGAGACCGTGGAGGAAATTACCTTCAATGGTAAATGCGAGAGACAGGACATATAATGTGATCTCCCATTCATCGAGACCCCGGTGATTCTCATCCAAACGTTCAAGAGGCTCGCGTACTGTTATGAGAGATTATAAAAACACGAGGCGTAGTGAAATGCGACCGAACCGGCTTGAGAGTATGATAGCAAAAAGAAAAACCAGATGACTATGCGGAAGATATTTTGATATCTTATGTGGTGTCAGCTTTACAGGAGAAGGGGATCCAGTTTGCGTCTGTACCTCGGTACGGAAAGTCGAGCTGGATCTAGATGACCCCAGAAGGTGGGCTCTCTGCAGTCAGCGTAGGGCACGTCTAAAAAGGCAGCTGTGAGCGACGAGCAACGCTACGGAGGACATGGATCGTACAATCAATATCGTGATAGTCGTTATTTTTCTGAACTAAGTCCCCTCTCCATAGAGAATTGACCACTGAATAGATTAATGAGTCTACGTTGAAGCAAATGGGAAGTCACGGACCATCTTGAGCTTCGCTTGACGACAGGAAGATGTAGCTAGGATGGAGGCTCAGTCAGCTAAATTCAGACATCATTGGACAAAGAAACACACCATTGTGAGTCAATGGCAAGCTCTAGTGCGCTAGACATCTCACTCTTGTCTCCATCAACCTGCCGATGCCGATACCGAGTGGACATGATGGAATAAAGTCTGTCCGGCGCAGCTTGGTGGACGACCCTCCTCGCAAGCACTTCGCAAGCAATGGCTAGGGGTTGAGAGAAGTTTGGAATCCAATCACTTCTGGGAGTGTGGAGAGCTTACCACGGCCATAATTTTCACCGTAATCTGCAGCGTCGTGCGCAGCATCCCAAATGAACTCGGCTCGAGCACGAAGCAAGCAATACGGCAACTAACAGCTTGAGGGTTAGCGCGAAGAATCTGTCAGCGAGGGGGACAGCTCACAGCTTCAATGAAATCCCCTGAGGCTGCGATATAGGCAGCAATAACCTGAGTAGTTATCACTCGACTTGTCGGGCTATTGATGGCCTCCGGATCCACCTCAACGGGTAGCAGCGTTAGCGTCAATGCACGTAGCCGTTTTATAAGCTCTGATGATCGAGTTAGCCAAATCAGAGTTTGGACGAGAGTGAACGCACTTGTTAGGGTATCAGGAGACGGTGCAACCGACTTGACTGAGAGTAAAGATGTTGTGTCATTTGCATCAAAGCCTTCGACAGCCCCTGAGGGTCCGTCGTTGCTTGCTGAGAATCCTGGCATCCTTCTGCGAGTTATTTACGAGCAAAGGCGCGAGCGATGTTGTCGTGGCGCTGAAGAAAAGAGTTTGCGCAACGCAACGCCCGAACGCGACTTTCTCAAGTCCCTGTTCTGATGTCACTATGCCATGCTTCTTACGTAATCCAAGGCAATTATGGAGACAAAATGAGCGCCTTGGGAATGGTTATTGACCGCGACTATCATGCCTGTAAGTCCCTTCTCATCGCTGTCGTCCATGATGCTCATCGGATTAGGCATACCACTCGTCCTTCAATGAGGAACCTGACGTACGACAATTTGGAAACATGTCCGTTCTTCCAATTAAGACGCGAATCCGCGGTCCGGCACCCATAGGTTTGGTGCTGATAATCGTACATTGGCCAAGCAGCTAACGTTCACCGTTGCCTCCAGCCGACCCCGATCGTGCGGATATTATCGACGAAACATTAGACCTATTTCGCGCAAACTCACTTTTCCGAAACTTTGAAATTAAAGGCCCTGCGGACCGTATCCTGATTGTCCTCATTCTGTTCGTTTCCGACTGTCTCGCTAAGTTAGGGACCGCAAAAACGGTTCCTTCACAAATTGAAGCTGGCAAGATGCTTAACACGTTATCTGTGGATAACTTTCCAATTCCTGGCGAAGCGGGATTCCCTCTCAACGCACATTATGCTGCGCCTGCGAGTAGAGCTGATGCAGGTGGATACAAACTGATTCTATTGAATGGCATGGTCCTTCGATCTTACAATCACTATAGATTACCTACGCCAGTACCTCGTCCAAGTTCGCCAGGAATTATCGGCGCGATTGGTTGAGCGCCTCTACGCGGATGGCACAGGCAAGCCCAGTAAATGGTGGATGTCCTTCCAGAAGAGGAGATTCATGAATAGAAGCTTAGCGTGAAGAACAACGATTAATGTCCAATTACATGTATAGCACTCATGGTTACCATAGAGTACACCAGAATGATGCTATGGACTACTTTTTTCTTCGTCTCTCGTTTGGATTCTTCCTACCATATCCTATCGTTGGCATGTCGTAGGCACCCTTTGTTGATCTTCCTTTGCCACCCGAGCCAACACTCAGAATTTCGGGAACCCAATCAGGATCCATCCAACTGCCTGCCGCTGCGACACCTGCGCTATCGCCCTTGTCAAATATCCCTTTCATCAACTTCTGCTCCTCCCTCGCTCTTTTATTCTCAGCGCGCTGCTTCGCTCGAACATACTCGGTCTGATCTTCTCTCAAGATCAGCCCTTCCCCAGGACCGGTCTTCGCCGATCCCGGTTTGGGCGCTGGTATCGAGTACTTCGTGCCACGGACTCTGTATCGGAAATTGGATTTGAGATGCACTTGCATAACCGGAGCGTCTGACGCCGCATTGGGCGCGGAAACTGTGACGGAAGCACGAAGTAGTGATGGGTTGCCGCAAGACGGGCAGAATTGCCGCGAGGAATCCTTGCATATCCTAGCGAGCAATTGAGTCCAGCGACAGAGAGAAAAGGGCGTATTACATACTTGAAGCACGCGTGACATCTAAGCACCCAATTCTTCACCTTCTGGATCCGCTTCCCCTCCACACTGACCAAGTTTAATCCCATCTGCAGGATCACGTTCTGCATCGCAAAATCTGCAGTCATGCAACCGACCGCCACCGATTCGTATTCCTGTTTTAGACTTTTGCTGGATTTCTTCTGATCCTCCGGAAGTAGATTGAGAGCTCGAGATTTGTGTAAGGCGACGTTAGAGGGCGTTATCCACTCTCCTTCGCCGTCGTCTGAATTAGACGGATCCTCAAACAAAGGTTCGTCATCGCCAGCATCGTCTGAGTGAGTAGAGGCTGTGTTTGATTCATCAGCGATGGGCTGTAGTTCAACATCCAATGGTTCTAGATCCTGCACTTCAACCTCGGCCGTTGGACTCTTGCCCTCATCAACGGCGAGATCCTGGAGCTCCCCCGTGACGGTATTGATCTCATCCTCAATAGTAGATCCATTTCCCTCTGTGTTTGCCACCGCCGGTGGATTGCCTAGTTTCGTCTGAAGGAGAAATGCGTATGTATTGAGTGTGTTTTCCTCAAAAGTATCAATGCTAATGCAAACCTCTGAGGCTGAATCGACCTTCTTGTCTACAGCCACTTCCGTTCTTTGCGCCAGACAGTGTGTTAATGCTATCACGCACAGATCGGCATGCGACAAGACGGAGTAGTCGCCCGTCTTTTTCGCCCATTGAATTACTGCGCTTTCCAATCGTCATCACAACCGATACGATATTTAGATCAAGCATACCTTGGGCTAAGCTCGCTGCGTCAGGCTCTCGTACTTCGATTTTGACTCCTGCATTCAATCCCAGGCGTTCGAAGTGTTCTCTGGCTCGCTTGTCTTTCAGCTCGACTAGCACTTGTGGCGTTGTGAAATAGGTTTCCGCGAGTCCACGTAGCGGCGACAAAGAGAGTAAAGGTCCTGCATCAAGGACTAGATTCTTACATCGAGTTGTCTGGGTCGTCGACATTGTTACGATTTGAGCAGGAGCTCAGGAGGTTTGTAGTCTGAATGAGAAAACTTTAGGCGCTCATAACATTAAGAATCGATCGGTGATCGAGAGTGATCGATGCATCGGCCGACTTGGCGGCCGAATGGCTTGTCCTCAAATACCATTTCTTCAGGACACCTTGAGTTGTGTATCCCACATTGTATTATGGCCCCGAAATCGTAAGTCGCGGCCCCACTGATTTCAAAAACCATAATCTTATACATCCTCTTCGTGCTTCCAGTTTTAGGATCGTCGTCTTGCATGGCGACGGAATAGGTACTTGCCAACACGCTTGAGAACCATTTGGTTTCGCTTACAAGATCAATCGCAGGCCCAGAGGTCGTCGACCAAGCCATCCGAGTGCTTCAGACCATTTCTGAGAGTTCTGACGATCTAAATCTCAAGCTCGAGAACCACCTGTTTGGTGGTTGCGCAATTGACGAGACGGGCGAAGCTTTACCGGCCTCGACATTGACCGCATGCAAGGAAGCGGATGCCATTCTCATGGGTATGGTTTCCGCCATCCCATCCTAATTGTTTTCGTAATAATGTTCCTGACTAGGTTCCATCGGTGGCCCGAAGTGGGGAGTCGACGCCAAGGTCAGACCAGAATCTGGCCTGTTACAACTTCGCAAAGAACTCGGGGTCTACGCCAATATCCGTCCAGCCAACTTCGCATCCGATTCACTACTTGCTAACACACCTCTCAAGCCACATATTGCTCAAGGTGTCGACATCATCGTAATAAGGGAGTTGATCGGTGGTATCTACTTTGGCAAGCGCAAGGAACAAGGTGTTGCTCCTGAAGAAGATGTGGCATGGGATACCATGCCATACAGCGTCCATGAAGTCCAACGCATAACCAGAGTTGCAGCCCAAATCGCGTTAGTGGCGAACCCGCCACTGGAGATACACTCTATTGACAAAGCCAACGTCCTCGCAAGCTCACGGCTCTGGCGCAAAGTTGTTACCGAAACAATACAAAAGGAGTTTCCTCAGCTAAAACTCGATCACCACCTGGTTGATTCGGCCGCCATGGTCATGGTTGCCAATCCAAAGAAATTGAACGGTATCGTTTTGACTGAGAACCTATTTGGTGACATGTAAGTTCCATGACATACCGACCCAAGGCGAGGACTCATGAAAGGTGATAGACTATCAGACCAATCGAGTATCATTCCAGGTTCATTAGGCCTGCTTCCCTCCGCATCGCTCGCCAACGCTCCTTCTCTCCCATCCTCACCAAACTTCAAACCAATATCTGGCCTTTACGAACCAATCCATGGCTCCGCACCAGATATCGCTGGACAGGGGATCGCCAATCCAGTCGGAACCATCCTCAGCGCAGCCATGCTTCTTCGATACTCACTGGGCCTTGAGAAGCAAGCCAAAGCTGTGGAAGAAGCCGTGCGAAAAGTCCTGGATGACACAGATATCGGTGGACATGGACTGAAGACAAAGGACCTTGGGGGCAATGCTACCACGCAAGAAATGGGGGATAAGATCGTAGAAATTTTGAAAACATTACTGTAAACAAGACGTAAGCGCATCAACTGTATCTTTATAACTGTACTTAACCAGAAATCGGCGTCCCACGGAGCTCCATGCGTATATATAAATACAATCATCGCGTTCTAGCAGGTAGCATCTCCCACCGGCGTGTGAGCCATGCTTCTAGCTACGAGTACTGGCCTAGTGCTCATTGCCCTTGGCCTGGCTGGAGCACAATTACATCCCACCGAACCAGCAAGATACGTGCGACTACCACCACTACGTGAACAGGCTAGGGTCCAGGATAGCTGGAAGGATGAAAGAATCAAGAATATTCCGTCATTGTTGGCAAGGTACGGCGTTGATGGATGGTTGGTAAGTTGACCGCAGACAGTGGGAAGGTCGCATATCGCTAATGCCATTAGAGTAGATGTCACAGCGCGAACACGCCGAGGATCCAATTTGGTGGTCTATCAAGAACGCGACAGACTTCGATTGCCATCGACGGACTATCATCCTCTTCCATAATAACACCGCCCAGCCCATTCTACCAAACCCTATGAAATGGGTAGATAACACTGGCGCAGTTTGGCCGGAGTTAGTTGGTATTCTTGAGAAACTTGATATGCAGCGGATCGCTATCAATGTGGATAGTGATATCAACTTTGCGAGCGGATTGCATGTAGGAGAGTTCGATGCTTTGGGACAAAACATCCATGAGCGCTGGACCAGACGCACGGTGAACATACCAATGTTAGCTGTGGAGTACGTGGCTACCCGTGTAGATGGAATGCTCAAGTACTATCGCGACCTCCAAGAAATCGTATGGGCAATGCTGGAAGAAGGGTTCTCCTCCAAGGTCATTGAACCTGGGATGACAAGTACAGTCGTAAGTTATCGCGCATCACAGAGGTATCTATACAAAGCCAGATTGACCAGGATCTTCAATGGTGGTTTCGAGAGAAAATGCAGGAGCAAAACGTATCAACTTGGAATCAACCCAGAGTTTCAGTGATTGTTCCCGAGTCGTTTCCCGGTTGGGAGGGCACGGACGACATCATCCAAGAAGGCGATCTACTTCACATCGACTTTGGGATCACAGCAATGGGATTGAATACCGACACCCAGCACATGGCTTATGTCCTTCGCACTTCGCAAGGGGAAACTGATGCGCCCGAGGGCCTGAAGGAGGGAATACGGAAAGCAAATCGCATGCAAGACATTGTGCTCGAACATATGGTCCCTGGGCTCACTGGAAACGAAGTGTTGGAAAGAAGCCTCAGGCAGATGAAAAGCGAATCAATAGAAGGGCAAATTTTCTGCCATCCTATTGGGGACTGGGGCCATGATGCCGGCGCTGTGATAGGTAACATATATACGGGCACTCCCCGGATGAACGTAGGATAACACCTTCGTAGGTTTTACCAATTTGCCAGAACACGTACCGATACTCGGAGACCTCCCCATCCTTCCTAATACCTACTACAGCATCGAGCTGTTCTCGTATCACTTCGTTCCAGAACGCAACGAGACTCTACGGTTCCGGTTGGAAGAAAACACCCACTGGTCAAAGGAAAAGAAACGATGGTCATTCGTGCGTGGGAGGCAAGAAAAGTTGCACTTTGTGGATCAGACGAAGAGGAAAAAAGACATCCAATTAACAGTTTTCCAAATGCAATGAACATGTCCGTCCTTAGCTTGTCCTGGTATTGGCGAAAACAAGCTTTGATACATATCACCGTGTGGTGTGAACAACGACAGAAAATGTGACGCTTAGAACATGTTGGCAAGCTTACTGGCCGCTTCCCTTGCGTCCAAACGCGGTCGAGAGGGTTGGACACGGACTGAGCCAGACATGTACTTCGGCATGGCCTGTCCAAGTGGGTCGAGCTGACTACCTGGAGTGTGTCCGTTAACCCCATGACCGGTAGTGGAGTGTATAGTCGGTGAAGATGTTGCCGGACGGATGAGGGGGTCATATGCCATGTTACCTCCCAAAGGACTAGGAGTGGTGGACTGGGCGACGGAACTCGAGTGTGACGGTTTAACGAACATAGATTTGGTACCATCAACGAAACGGCCACCCAGTGGAGGTTCATTGGCAGATGTGGGGACATAAACGGCACGCTGTGGGGCAGGAGAGGAGGGACCAGCGCCGGGCGATTGGGGCGGAACCGGGGACTGGGGCAGAGGTGAGCGGGGGAGAGATGACAAGGACGGGGATGGCATGAATGACTGGCGACTACCAGGTATGATATGTGAAGGCGGTGACGGCAGGAAGCTTTGATTACTAGGGGCAGGCGAGGGGAGTGCGGAGGTGGAAGCCGAAAGTGGGTCTGGCCGAGGTGAGGTTGGGTGGGAGTGCGTCTGTTGCAGAGGTGGAGAAAGTGGACCGCGATTGATGAAATTCTGGGCTGTGTGAGGGGGAGACGGAACCGGAGGACCTCGCATTGAGTCTGCAACGGGTGCGGTAGTCATGGGTGGCCTGGAGTAGTCTTCAAGCGGAGGTACGATTGTCGGCTTAGGCGCAGCGACTGGCGCAACATACTTGTTGGCGGCATTGCTTACGTCTACTCTCAAAGCCTCCAGCTCTCGTAGCAGCTGTCTCTCATACATGATTGATGATCGTGCATGTTCGATTAGCGCACTAGTGATATCATCGTTAGCGTGTCGATTGTACGTCTGCAAAGCCTTGTGTAGATTCTGCGAGATGCCTTCAGCACGTTTTGCTAAGATTTGCTCATATTTATTTGCCTGCATGGCTAAGTGAATGGAGTAGTCAGCAAAGTACACTGCGGAACATACCTCTTCCATGTCTTCTAAGGCGTCATCAACACGGTCTGGACGAATGTTAGAACTGGCCTTGAGGCGCTCAATATGACGTCGTTTGGATATGGTGGTCTTTACAGCAGCTTGGTATTCCTCCAATACGCCAGTCCGTTGCTGAAGGGTTTCTTTAGCGGATCTGGCATTCATACCCTGATAGCCCAGAGAATCTCCTAGGATAACGCATTCGCTGATAGCCTGAGCTTGGTCAAGATCGGCTAAACTATGCCAGGTCCTTCCTAGCTTACGCAGTGCATTCCCGAGTGGAGGATGTGCCTCGGTAGTAGCTACGTTGACAAGTTTGTTACCCATCTCGGCATGGACAACGGACAGCGCTAAAGGAATGATGGATCGGCAAATGACAAAAATAGAGTGCAGACGATCCACTCACATTTTCGCGCGAGGGCCAGTTTATCCACAGCCTTGGCTGTTTCGAAAAATTGACCCTCAAGCTTTGTCAGTTCGAATCGAGCTCGCTGCAGCTCCTCGTCCTCATCTGGGACATTTCGCCTTATAAGGGTAAATCCCGATGACGTTTTCCGTCGCGGTCGAGGGGTAGGCTGATACCCAAAATCACTTTCAATAAAGGAGCGCAAGTCTTCGTCATGGAGTATGATGGGGTCTTCGCAGACCCGTGTGATCCACCTTTGCAACATTATTCTGACAAGCCTATCATCCTCTTCGTCTGTCGGGGCTGATGTCTGCGCAAGCGGGAGTGCTGGAATAATGGTCTGAGGATTGCTATGCACGATGGACTCGTAGAACTGTTGAAATTCGCTATAAGAGCGAGAAACATTGCGATACGTTGTCCCTGTGAAGTTGCCCAAGTTCGTCTTTTGATGACATATGTGTCAGATGGATATTCAATACACAAGTAGCACCCGGCCAGGAGCAGCAAAGGTGACATTCAGAAGCGGACTCACTTGTGCATCCATTTTTATCAGGACGTCCCGCCTATTCCTATCTATTCCTGTGATCCTCACTCGCAGATATGGGTCAGGTTTTTCGAAAGTCTTCCCATCGGACGCAAGCGTCTCTCTCGGAGAGATGAGGCCAGCCTCAGGCTGTCCGTATATCTGTGGCTCCTTCCCATATATACCGGGAGTAGGACCCTTGTCTGGAGTCGGAGGAACAGACGAGTCTGCACGGCGTAAGTTGGGGATAGGTGAGTTTGGCGTGTGGGGTGTAGTGGGCCAGGGAGGTGTCTCATCAACGAAGTCTTCACCGCCAAACGCAGCTGCCGTTGAGCTCAGTGGGTCGAACATGGTAACCGTCGAGATGGGTTTTTGGAGGCCTCGACGTCGGGTCGAAAGTGGTTATGTCGCAGTTTCAGGGATAGTTGCTGTCATTGATTGTGGGAATATCGACTCGTGGTCATTGAGCCATCTTGGCGACCTCTGCGTTCTGTACTGGGCTACTACTACGTGCTTCAGCCTTCCATACGTTAGGTGGTCGGCCTTTGATCCGTGCTAGACAATGCGCTCCAGTCCTAGTCTCGAAACGGTGAAAGTCGCTCCCCCCAGAATCCCCACCCTGCTGGGTAACATCGGCTCGAGCACATACGGAGAAGGCCAAAAGTCCCTAAACACCTCACACCCCAATCAAACCCACTCCCTGGTCGCCGGGATGGGCTGGAGGCGGCACTCACGCTTATCAGACATCGTACGAACGCGGTTGTTTACCATTCGCCGTGCTCTCGGGGTTTCGTCTCTAAGTACGAAACATCAGTCACTACCGACCCATAGAACGGTACAGCCTCATGTATAACGAACGAACGATCGGTCCATAATCTCGTTGATACTCAATCAAAACGCCATAATCCAATCATGCGTCTTTGCGACGTATCTACATGGAGGAAGGCTGAGTGAGTGGATATTTCAACATCATAGAAGCTCGGTATCTTATGTTGCGCCCGCGCTTTACGCGATGACTATCAAGTAGAACTCATCCAAATGCTCGTTGAAGTTCAACAGCCACACTCTAGCGATGCTTGATCCTGGACAAGATATCTCGGAAAGTACGGCCGGGGGTCCGGTCAGAGTTCAAGCTCGATCGCCGAGTGGGTGGTCCTCTCAGCTCTGCTAACAAGGCACCAAGACAATTGTTTATCGTCTCATATTTTGTCCCCGTGTCTTATGGTGGAGCGCACGTACAAATTACGTGACGTCCTGAAGATGAAACCGGTGTGTAATTATGCTTTCTGCATGATTTTCCGTAGTTAATACCGAATGTCCGTTTCTATAGAATTTTCTGGTGGGGACGATAAGGATCTACCGATACACAGTGGGTAAGCACGGTTCAGATTTGGGGTGCCATATTGAAGACCGCCGCTATTTGTTGAACTGCATGGGATTGGACGCCAGAGTATATCTTGTCGTTTGAGACATCCGCAGAAGGACAATAGCCTAAGAGGGAGATGAAATACGGTCAGGGTAGTGCTGATATAGATCGCGTGAGAGCGCTTATCCTTATCGGGAATATTCAGTCTCATACCACTCCTTCCTCTACTAGTACAAAAGTCGTCCGACTATGGCGGTTTCATTTCTCTTCTTCATCCCTTTCTTTCGCTCTGCTTCTCACTGGCTCATAGAAGGGTATCATCTCGTTAATCGACCACCATGTTTCGTGCTCTCTTTCGGCCATTCGCCATCTATGCAGCCTACTCGCCCATCGAAACAATGGTCTTCTTCTCTATCGTCGGAACACTTGCATATTTCCATGTTCTCTCAGCGATAAAGAACTCTGCATTTTTGGCAGCATCATATCCGAACCCATTCTCCGGCCCATACACGGCAGCAGATGATTTGCACGCGTCTGTTCATGACTTTACCAATGCCGCGCCTGGTCACGGAACAGGCCCTGCGTATGCTATGTTCAGGGATGGCGAATGGGTCTCAGCCAAAGAGTACAACTGGGTTAACCGCGAGTTCGAGGCCAATGACCTGTCGATCAAGCTTGCCGAACTTCAACCGGTCGACTTCGCGCTTGAGGTGGGTAGCCATAACTCCGTTTCCTGTGGTCGCGACTTTCGGCATTCCAGTGTCTCTGCCCAAAACCCTGACCACTGAATTTTCTGCGAGTACCTTCTGAGTAACCCGTAGTTAATTTTGCCATGTTGACTGTTCGACTCCACGCTATAATACTTTCTTACTCACTCGGCGCCCTTTTAGAAATCGACAAAGGCAGGAATCACCCTCTTGACACCGCCTCTCACGACATCGTTTACCAATCTCTCCGTGTACCTGACCAAATCACTCACCACTGCCGGCGGCCAAACGTATTCGACCCTATGTTACACTGCGACCCTAGCTCAAGTTGGTGAAGAAGTATCTGAGCAATCCCAGTGTTTTTCTACTCCATATCAACTCCATCGCTCCGGACGCTCCCTCACACACGCTCTCGCTTTCGTCCCCGGTGGTCGGGACCAATTCCTTAACGCCCTCTCCAGTGGATTATCATCTGGCCTCTCTGCCGATGAGTCTGGAACTAAATATACGCTCATCGCATCATCTTCGTCCGCCCCATCCGGTGTCCAGCCTGATGCGCATTCCCTTCCGTGGTTTGCGTACGCTATGCGTGCTCTGGCCCTTCGCTTCTACCACCTCGCGAGCAAGGCCGACTCCCTTGACATTCTTTTGATCCTTACCGGATATGTATTGATGAACTTGACACTCCTCCTGCTTGTCAGGAGATCGAGAGCATTGGGGAGTACGTTTAGCCTGCCCGCCAGCATCTTTAGCAGCTCCTTGCTCGCTCTGCTCCTCAGTTTGCCGATTGCGATGGCGGTCGGAATTAAAATGGACTTCATTGCACTTGTCGAAGCGGCTCCTTTCCTCGTCTGCACCATCGGGTTTGATAAGCCTGTGAGATATGCCAAAGCTGTTTTTGAGCATCCTGAAGTATTCCGCCCCATCTCCAATGACAAGGATAAGGCCGGTCAACTCAAACCCTCGGCCAGAATCATCCTCGAAGCTCTCACCAACGTATATGGCTCTCTGATCAGGGATTATCTATTAGAGATTATTGTCTTGACTGCGGGCGCGAATAGCAAGGTGTGTCTGCTGTTATCCTTTCGTATGTGTCTTCCTCACGTTTGGCTCGTATGTGCGCTGTAGGTTGGTGGCTTGAAGGATGTCTGTGCTTTGGCGGCCGTTGTACTAGCTATGGACTGCTTCCTCATGTGCACATTCTTGACAGCTCTGTTCGGCATCATGATTGAGGTGAGCTACTCCTATTGCCATAGGGGCTTACCTTTCTGTCCTGACCTGCCGCTTGTAGGTCCGAAGAATCAAGCAAGCGAGACTGACAACCCGGTCGCGTAAGACCTCTTTCTCCCATCCTGCAGCTCCCTCCCCATTCTCCCGTTCCACGTCGTTCATTGGCAACTCATTCGTGCCCACCCCCTCGATCCCCTCCTCACCTTCCATCCTGCGTCGCACACCCTCTTCTTCATTTTTCGATCTCAATGGACCCTATATCTCCGTCATACGCGCAGCGACCAGCAAACTCTTGGGTGTGAAAGCATCGTTCAATTGTTCCCGCAAGGTTGACGCCCAGGAGGAACTCATCCAGAAACTAGAAAACCCCGCCTCCCGTCTCAAGCTCATACTCATCGCCAGTTTCTTGTCTCTACATATCCTGAATCTCGTCTCCCCTCTTACAACTCCGACCCCCTATGACGGCGCAAGCCCCATTACCACGCACATGATCTCCGCCAGACGAGTTGATATTACCTCCCCATCCATCCGTACCGTTTTGGACGACCTAGCAGAGGCTGAGAATGCGCCTTTGTTGGTCAAAGTCTACCCCGCCCTTTCAATCCAAGTCACACCCCCAGCTTCGCTGGATGCGCAGTATGGCGCGCAGCACGCATCCTCATCCTCACCCGAGACATTGTCACGACTCGATAGCTTCATGAGTGGTTGGACGCGCCTTGTTGGCGACCCTGTCCTTAGCAAGTGGATTGTTCTAGTCCTAGCTATCAGCATCATCTTGAATGGGTTCTTGCTTAAAGGCATTGCCCATGGCTTATCTGTTGGTATTGGCGGGGTCCGCTTCACACCCGGCGACGAGAAGGAGAAAGCCTCGGAGACCACGACTGAAGCCACTGCCGAGAAGTCTGCGAAGGCGGCCCCAGCATTCAAAGAGATCGACCGTCGAATTGTACTACAGAAGAAGCCAATCAGTGCTTCTACTGGTATTAGTAGCACCCCTACTTCCACGTTGGCAGCTCGCAGGCCCCGTCGTCCCACTATCGCTCGCCCGTCTTCGTCTTCTTCTGATTCAGACAGCGATAACAATGCCTTGCAAATCAAGCTTAAGACTAAATCATCTGCCGCAAGTGAAACCGACCCGGTTTTCGATGCCGAAGGCAATGAACTTGAGCAGGTCGTTGTTCGCTCCCTCTCTGAATGCATCGACGTCTTCGAGAATGGCCCCAAACCCGTCAGCGTTGCTCTGAGCATGCTTAATGACGAAGAGGTTATCATGCTCTGTCAGAATGGCAAGATCGCAGCGTATGCGTTGGAGAAAGTCCTCGGGTCTACAGAGTTGGAGCGCGCTGTAAGAATTCGGCGTGCTCTAATTTGTGAGTATCACCTTCACTTCGTCTTTACTTGTGGCTAATTCATCATCAATTGTCAGCTCGGGCCTCTGCCACTAAGACGTTAGAGCATTCAGACATCCCCATGTCCAACTACGACTACTCTCGAGTCCTTGGTGCCTGTTGCGAGAACGTCGTCGGTTATATTCCTATACCCTTTGGTATCGCCGGACCCCTCAAGGTTGACGGCAAGCTTGTTCCCATTCCAATGGCTACCGCAGAAGGCACTTTGGTCGCGTCTACGTCTCGTGGCTGCAAGGCCCTCAACGCCGGTGGAGGTGTCACCACCGTCATCACGCAAGATAACATGACTCGCGGTCCGGCCATCGATTTCCCTTCCATCACCGAAGCCGCCCGTGCCAAAGCTTGGATCGCTTCAGAGTCGGGGTACGCTATTATTAAAGTAGCCTTCGAGAGTACGTCGCGTTTCGCCAAGCTGAAGAGCTTGAAGACCGCCATGGCCGGAAGGACCTTGTTTGTCAGATTTGCGACAGCCACAGGGGACGCGATGGGGATGAACATGATCTCCAAAGGTACCGAAAAGGCACTGGAAGTCATGCAACTCGAATTCCCCGACATGGTTGTCCTTGCACTTAGTGGGAATTATTGTACCGACAAGAAGCCCGCTGCCATCAATTGGATCGAAGGGAGAGGCAAGAGCGTCGTCGCGGAAGCCGTCATCCCGGGGAAAGTCGTCAAGAGTGTTCTCAAGACGACCGTCGAATCTCTTTGCAATGTCAACATTAAGAAGAACTTGATCGGTAGTGCAATGGCGGGCAGCGTTGGAGGTTTTAATGCCCACGCCGCGAACATCTTGACGGCTATATACTTGGCCACCGGTCAGGATCCAGCTCAGAATGTTGAGAGCTCGAATTGCATGACCCTTATGGAACCGTGAGTACCTCCACACTCTCCATGACCTATCCCGCTGAGCTAAATGCCCTTAAGGACTAACAACGGTGAAGACCTGCTCATGACCATATCAATGCCTTCGGTTGAAGTGGGCACTGTTGGCGGTGGTACCGTTCTGGCTCCACAAGGCGCCGTCCTTGAGATGCTCGGGATAAAGGGCGCGCATGCCAGGAATCCTGGTCAGAACGCCCAAGGCCTCGCTCGCATCGTCGCTGCCTCTGTCATGGCAGGCGAACTATCTTTGATAAGCGCTCTCGCCGCTGGTCATCTCGTCCGAGCCCATCTTGTACATAATCGTAGTCAAGCCAACACCCCAGCCGCTTCTCAGCCTGTCACTCCCGCCGTCTCGAAACCACCTTCTCCGGTTGCCACCCTCGTCAACCTCCCAAGTTCAAGCGTTGTTACCCCATTATCGTCAACAAGCATGGAGTCACTACCTCCTTACTCTCCTGGACCCAATCCCCTCGTCGCAGAGAAAAAAGACTGATGTAACGGTTTTCATGATCCTCATACCTATCAATATACTCAATATACTCATAGCTCGTTGTCTCTGATATCTTAATCCTGCCATTTGATTGCGTGTCACTATTATCATTGTATCTTATCCAAACTGTCATCACTAGAGTCTTTAGGAAATGTGCAATATGCATAAAGCAAACGGTCCTTGAACTTGAAGGTCGGATGGCCTACCATGTGCGTGACTTGCGAGGTTCTGCTTGAGTCAATGGTAACGATGCAATACATTCTGAATCTCGTAAAAGGAAGGCTGGGTGCAGTTGTTCTGATTGCGAAGACCTATCATCGTATTTGCGAGATTGAAAGAACCCGCTACGGTATCGGAGCCGGCTTCTGGGGCCCCGCGAGCCTCGCATGTAGTGCAAACAGTGAACATCATTAATCATTACTTACCTAACCTTCAGTAAGTTACGCTCTTCTAGAAGTGTAGGACGTGGGATCGAGAACGCGATCAAATTTTGAGCATGCCCGATCATGATGCGTCATGGATGAATATCGATGAATCGTTATCTGTTAGGCTGATACATAGATGGGCCTGCTTTATTCAAAAGCCCAAAGCCCACGTCATGCAACCCCAAACGCCGTTCAGTAAAATCCAAACCGGTCCGGAAGAAAACGAAAGATGATACACGAAAGGAGAATATGCGATTAGTATCAGCAGCAAAAATAATGTTATTGTGATTGCTGAAGTATACGTTTATGGTCCGTGTCCAATTAGTCCGTAGATAGGTGCGTAGTATGAGTCGAAGAAAGTAGGTAAGTGTATAAGGTGTCAACGCGAGGGACAAATGCGAAAGATCAACATAGCAATCGTACTGTGACGAGGAGACGCGAAGACGAACGGGCTAGCGGATGTAGGGTTATGGCGGGAAAAGATATGTCCAGGAAGTCAAGAATTGGGCATGATACAGTCGTTAGAGTGTCTACTTCGTTCAAGTAGAGGGAATCAGGTTGAAATGGCGGAGGAGAGTCGCGAACGGGTGCTGAAAACGGACTACTTATGGTGCGTCGCACCGCGGTATTTGGACATTCTTCAACGAGCGGCTGATTGATTCAGATCAGTATTAGTTAGGAACAGCCCGAGAACTTCGGCTTACTCTTTGTTGAATAATCCCCACCAGCCCTGTTGGATTCGCTTAATTTCAGCGCCCGGAGCCAGAAAAGTCGCAACGTACCTCAACACCACCGAAGCGGAGATCCTTCCACTCTTCATCGAAGAGCTGAAATAACTGAATTAGCATAATGTTCACCTTCCGAGGAAGGAGTTTACCTCAAAGTAAAAGTAAGCAGTTCCGTTTTGGTTTGCTTGACAAACGAAATTATCGAGGAAGATCTCATGGTTGATCGTATTAGTCTTCCTTCCTACATTGTGGTATATGGAGGCAAGCTTACCTGAAGGTTAGCTTCCGAAGCGTCGGAGGCACCATTGTTGGCGTTTGCAGCATCCGATGATTTCTGCAGACAAAAATAAGCATAAGAACATATAGACACAGTGATATGTCGACTAACGGTTGGCCATCCGGTCTCGGCAATGTACATCTTGGGGTTATTAGGTAGGAGGCTGGCCGGTTGGACGTTAGTCTCCTGGAAGAAGTTCGCTACCCATCCGGCGGCATCCGAAGCGGTGGTGTTGGCAAACCAAGCGTGCACGTTAGACAACTGTCAATGGGGTGCCAACACGTAAGCAATTTGAACCGCAAAGAGTAGACAACGGTAATACGCACTCCGTAGTCGACGCTCTGCAAGACCTGGGTATTGAAGAAACTACCAGCATCAGAATTGCCGACGGGAATAGTCTTCGGGAGGTTCATGCCGGCGAGCATATCTTTAGTATCCTGGATATAGCGCAAAAGTAGAGCAGCCCCTGCAGCGCAAGCCGAAATAAGTCCGAATTTGGGTGAATGAACTGAAAGGGACGCTTACCTTGTTGACCAACAGGGCCATTCGGGTCAGTCGCACCGTTAGCGGTGAGATAGCTAACGACAAGCTGTAAGCATAACTTGAAATGGAGAAGACAACAATAGCGTACTTCAACATGAATTCATTGCCAACTGTGACACCGGCGATGTGATCAACACCATAGGTTTCTATCGCATCCTTGATGATATCTCGCTGGCGGGTGTACACTGTGTCGTCACCAGGTACGGGATAATTTCCCACATAGACTTGCATGTCGACCTTGGTTCGTTTGATTGCCTCAAGCTAAAAGGAAGATGAGACCCGGAAGATGCTAACAACCAGATAGACGCACCACAAGCGCGGTCTGATTGCAATCTGCGCCGTAAAGTCGGACCCGGCTAGTTAATTGAGATAGAATCTAATAATATGTTGGGCTTCATCATATACGGGGGAAGGATATCCTTGAAACACTCACCTGAATGTCTTTGATAATAGCCTCTACAGCATTTACGACGGGTTAGTTTGACCGAGAACAGGAACAGGAGCAATGAAGCAACTGCGGTGCCACGCACCCAATGAGTTGCCACATTCTGGCAATAATGAGCCCTCAGGCGTGTATGCCATTCCGTAGAACGACTTGTGGAACCTGTCATCTCTGACGAATGTACTCGGATCGTTTGGATCGGTTTGTTTCGGTCCTCCGGAAGCAAGTGAGGATGAAGAAGACGAAGACGAAGATTTGTTCTTCTGGGAGACGGCCACACCAACACCGACAGCAATGCCGATGATACCAAGGAGACCAAGGATTGAAGCAATGACCTAGAGTACGATAAGGGACGGTTTAGTGTAAATACCAACATCAGGAAGCGACAATGCAACATACTATCCACTTTGAACGCCTGGATCGAGCGGCGTTCTTCTCCAGAGCACCGGCGAGGCCACTGCTGCTCGCATTGACATGCTGGTAGTTAGAGTTGAAGGACATGGCGACGAGAGTGAAATATGAAAATCCACGAATTCAGGCCGCAGTCTGTTGTATACAAGAAAGAGAATGAATGTGAGACAACTCTTCGAGCAGTAGCACGGCTCGAAAGCTGGTTAGAAAATGTGATGAGATCCGGAGATGGTGGTGGTCGTGAAGAGAGAAGCGATGAGGAAGATGTGCTGAGAAGCGTGGGGGATCGTGAAATTGGTCACTTGTATGGTGATTCAATATTCAATGCCAAGTAGGCAGCAACGAGCCCTCTTCCAATCAAATCCGGAAATCAACGGCCACGTGCACAATAATTATACATAAGGACACTTAGGGGCACTCCCAAGTACAACAACCAAGGGTCAAGAACTACAGACAACCGTAAAGATAGATTAGATGCACAGGCTGGCATAGGCCAAGTCGAGTAAAATATATAAGCCTTGGTTACCGTATTCAATAAACATAGAAGGATACATTTCTTAAGCCTCTGGGTCTTCTAGCCAGAGTGGGAGCATGTGTCCCATTCGCAATACTTTCGTCCGCAGGTACTTGTCCAAGTCCTCACCATGCACGGCGCCACCTCCAATCAGCGTAGCGCCTGCCAATCTATCAACCTCAACCTTGTGCGTGGTATCGGTGCCAAGGAGTGGGTCGGCATGCGCCACAGACAAGGTGGGGTTGCGGGCCTTCCAACTCCGAGGTATCATCGGCACACGCTCGACAACCATAATGCCCTCCTGCTCGAGTGCCTGGATTTTGTCTGGATTGTTCGTCAATACCCTCACGCCTTCTCCGCTATCCTCCGAGCCCAGCCCTAAATCCTTCAAAATTGCGCCAGCAATTTCATACCCCCGTTCATCCGCTTTATGCCCGAGTAATAAGTTAGCGGTAACAGTATCATGGCCCAAGTCCTGCAGATTATATGCGCGTATTTTTGATAGTAGCCCGATCCCGCGGCCCTCCTGGCGGAGGTAAATAACGGCGCCCCTTCCTGGAATTCGCGTAGGTGGGTACGTCGGAAGGGTGATGGGCTGGGAGATTTGACGTATGGCTTCGTCCAATTGTTCCCCACAGTCGCACCGCATACTGCCAACGGTTTCGCCTGTGAAGCATTCTGAATGTATGCGGACGAGGGGTGCTGGGATGTGGTGGTGGTATGGTGGCTTCGGACGGCGAGGATTCGGTAGAGTAGCGTTCTGCGAAGTGGGCGATAATTTCCCAACATAAGCCCCTCGTGTAATCCGATCCATTTTGGTCTCGGAGTCGCTCCAAACGGAGTCTAAAGACTTTGATCTGATATGAGGGACCGCTGAAGATGACGGCGGGTCCGCAAATTGCGCTGGGTCGATAACGACGGCCAAGTGCTCTTTGTTATCGCGGTTATTGTGGTACAGATGCAGAAACGCAAGTCCGTGGGGAGTAGGGATCCGGGTACGAGCCATGCATTTCACCTCAACTGGCGTCGGGGTTGTGGCGACTGGCGGAAGCGCCTCTGATACGGATTTGCGGACTCCGTTAACATCGCACTGGGTGGAAATAGTGGTTGACGAAGGCCGACGCTTTTTGGAGGCTGGGGGATTACTTGCCGTCTTGAGCGGGTCCTCGCATGATGCACCGTTCTCTTTCCCATCCCTAGGCATGAGGGGCTGCTGCGAACGCTTGCTGCGGGGTGCTTGTCGACTGACATATACCATACGTCTACGCCGTTCCTCCTTCTCTCCGGCGTCCTCCGCTGTAAAGTTGGACCAATCTATACCTCCCTCCTCCTGAGGCAACATGACACCGGGGAAAAAGTCGTGGTGATAGTGGTTCCTAGTGACGTGGGGGCCAGATGCGAAGGCGGCAGCGATGAGGAGGGGGTCGAGGGCTGCGTCCCGCCTCTGCAATACGGACTTTGGTGTCGGGGCCACTGGGCTCGTGAGCATCTCGAGAAGGGCCTCGTCTGACTGAGCCAAGCCTGACGCGTGATGGCGCATGATGGGTGGAAGAGGGGGGTGTTGCAGGTTTAAGGCCTTATTTGAAGCTTGAACGAGAGTGTTAGAAAATCCGATTGGAATGCAACATACTTTGTATTTATGAGCCCGAGCTTGGTCGGGGGAATCACCGGCTATTCACATGGATTGGTCAACCAGTAGCCGAGCATGCGCTTGCGTAAGCATTCGATATTCATATCACTAAACTTCCAAACTGGGTCGTCAAGTTCCCACAGTATTTGGATCATGCTGACAGCGTGAAATGGTTGCCGCGCTTGCTAAAATACACACAACTCTTTGCCATCGACGTTGACGACGGCGAGCGGGCTCAACCAGCGCGACGAGGGGTCCTCCCGTTGGCCTAAGGCCCCTGTTTATCACTTATCGTCGGCGCCGTGTTACACTTAACACGAGCCCCCCTGATCATTCGGGCATTTGGACTCGCTCACAGTTCCACCTCGTTAGCGCTTTTGCTAGCGCAGGTTCCATACGCTCTGCTCAAGACCATGCGCGGGACCATTCCTTTCCTTCTATACTAACTTCCTTCTCTGACATCAAAGTCACGCTGGCATCAATTCTCTCTACCTTCTTCTGCGGGATGTTCTTTTGCGGTCGTCTACTCGTTTATTTTATCTTCTTTTCGCTATATCTCTCGCCTCTGTGAGTCACTCTTCAGCTCCTGTTTGCGTGCTCTGTTCATTCGTTTTCCTTGCCTAGATTCATGGCTGCACCGACTTCGTCGGCCACATCTTCTACCCCAACCTCTCTTTCCAGCAATTCTACCTCTGCTACCCCCACATCATCCACGCGTTCCCACCGTCGTACACAAACTCCTACTTCTTTCAAGGCCGTGACACATACGCGCACCCGTCCATACATTCCACCTAAGGTTGGGACCCACCTCCCAGCCCGACCTACTGCCGCACCGGACCCCGAGCCGCTCCGTGGCCATCATGATGGCCCACCCGACGAAGGTCGAAGAAGGTTGAAACAGAAGCCTGTCGTTATATTCTTTGAAGTCCTTGGGGGTATCGCTGGCCTAACCATCGTCATCTGCCTCCTCCGCTGTTATCGCAGTTACAGGCGCACACCCCGACGGGACCGCATAGCTGAGGTGGTTGCTAGACATCGGTTACAACGGGAGATGGAGGAAATACAGCAAATGCAGAGGGCCAGACGCCCTACATCAGTAGTGGAGCCTCCGCCCCCGTACTTTCCACGCCCCCCTTCGTATGCGGAGCTCGGTAATCAGACCGCTCTTCTCAGTCGAACACACAGCCCATCGGACTCGATGTCGTCCATATCATCTGCCTCGTCACATAGCCGCTCTGATTCCGACGGTTCAATCTATCTCGCACATCCGATCGCTCAATCACGCCTGCTGCAGCAAAACCCTGGATAAGACGGCCTTGTCCGCGAGCATAGTGTATTATGCTATCGCTTCGTCGATCACCCAATCCGCCGTCGACTGGCAGCAGCAACGAGGGCACGTTGCAGATAAATCCAACCCCATATCACGTCAAGCGGCCCATAGTGGCCGCTTCTTCTTTCCCCTTGGTCATCCACGGCGGCCGTTACAAGGACATTCGATCTCTCCTCCCATGGACTGCTAGATTGGAATGACGGACATGTAGACAATGTATGTTATGGTTCTATGGATGGATGTTCAGGAGGGGGCGCTCTGATGCCCGAATTAATACGCGTGTGTCTATAACCATGGTTGTATCATGATTTTTCTGTTTTGTCATTAGCCATGCCGCATCGATGAGGCGATCACCTAGTCCTATACGGAGAAACTTTGTAGAACGTGCTGAACGGCCTCGTTTCAGAGGGTCACGACGCAACGATTGATATCTACGATAACTGATAGAAGATCAGTCACGAAGGTGTGCGTATAATGCATGCGTGCATATTTCTACGCGCCTATCACAGTGAACATGGCGCGGAACAACTGTCTCGTCCGTACCCCGCACATAGCGTCTCCTTGAAATTGTCGAGGTCTCTGTGCTGTCCAGCGACCTATAATTTGGCACGCATCTTGCAATGCTTAAAGCGCGTTGAAAGGGCGGGCCGACACGCCCAAGCCTGCCCTTCATATGATAGGTTGCGCGGAGTTGAAAAAGGGTCTCATCCCCTTAGGCACGAGTATATGGAAATTGAGTTACTCAAGCAACCACCCAACCTAAAAAAACGCTAATTCAATTCTCTATCTCGAGCTTCTTTGTTCTCTCTACTGCTTGACTTTGGGATCGGCATGAGCGCTGTCGACAATGTCGCGATGTCCAGCTCATCGACGCGTGCAACAGGGAGAATGTGCGTCCTTACTCCGCGAGCTTCAGCCCCTAACCAATAATCTCATTTTTACCCGTGTCATTCACACTTGCAGGCCTATTACGAGTACAAAGGAACTGAGACCGAGAGTCGTTGAAATACTGGCAAATACTGCCAACGGGTGTCTTACAGAACTTGGTTGCTCGCCCGGAATGATCCAACGGTTACAACACGCGGAAGACACCGCAAGACATTGGCAACAAGAGAACGTGAAATTGTTTGCAGATAATCGAAAGCTCTCTGCGGCATATAACAGCACCATAGCTGCCCTTAAAGCTCAAGGGAAAGATGGCCTTTTCGTTGTGCAGCAGGAAAAGCAACACCTCCACGTCGAGCTGCAGCGCGCGCTCAGCGAGATCGCAGCCTTGGTGAATGAAAAGAATGCGATGCAGCAGCGGATCGATTTGTTGATGTCGGGAAAGGAGATGCAGAATCTTCTGCTTCAACACGAGAACTTGCGAGCGATGTTCGCTAGGATTTGGGAAGAGAATCGACGCTTGAAGGAACAAATCCATACGCAGAGACAGGCCCCAGCACAACCAGTATCGCATCAATTATCAGGAAGTTCAGATGGTAAGCTTCTGAACGTCCTTTGTCAGTATGCCCATTAACTTACTTTCTCACACTGTAGTTGCATTTCATCCTGTACGTCCCGTCACCTTCCCTTCTCTCCAGCTAAGAGCTTAAACTCTTCTCATTTAAGCAGCATCACCGACGATCTTCTGGCGGTCGCGAATCTGTACGCCTTCCCTGGGTCTTCATAGCGCTACTTCAGGTGCTAATCATCTCCTACCTTCACCTTTTCACCTAGGCTTCGAATCAGCAGCTCAATCCTTTGAGACAATTCATACAACATGCTCAGCCGAGCGTCCCATCTCATAACAACAACCACTATCCACGACCTTCATCCACTGCGAGCCCCACAGGCCGCCCTTCGAGTTCGGCATCAACGTCTTCCAATATGCAGCAGGCACTTACCATCAACACTCGTGTCCTTTCTACGTCCTCTCACCCTCCATATACGCCGATTACACCGAGTCAAGGGGCCATGTACTTATCACAACCACCTCCAATGAGACCGACCTCCAATGGACTGCCTCAACAGCCACAACACCCTTATTATCAGCAGCAGCAGCAGCAACCACAACCTTCATATCAGCAACAGCAACAACTTCAGCACACTCCAACTAGTTTGACCGGCTGGCCGAGACACCCACCACCACTAGCAATTCAAAACACTTATCCTCAAACTCAAACAGCTCCTGTTCCGCACAATGTACCAGTTCTTCGCCGCTCTTCGTGGCCTCATTCTGGGTCACAGCAGAACAGTAGCAGTCTGCAGTATGCTATGTCACCTCCCACCTCTGCTCCCCCAGCTACACCTCAATCGGCAACGCAGTTGTCACCTCTCCCAGAATTCACCCGTCGCCCCGTTTCGGTATGTGACGTAACAAATAGTCGAAACTCGGTGGATCCGCCGCCTCCGCCACCCTCGGTAGTCTCTTCGCGGCGTACTCCATCGACATGTAGTCCTGAGCAGGTACATGAAGCGCTCACGCCCGTTACTCCGCCTATCCCTATTGGGGATGCGATTAAAGGTAGTTTGCTGCTGAAGCGCTCATCTATGGACATGACTGGTCCAGAAGAGGTCAATTTGCTGGGTGAAATATCTCGTAAACGCCCCCGAACAGAGGCGCCTCCCGAGGCGAAGCTTCTTGAAAGTCCTGCAGAGAAGGTCACCACTGATATGGACCAGACAGCTGCAGAGGATTGGACCACCGTTCATTCCGAAAGCGGGGCAGTAAAGCAAGAAACATCCGCCGATGCGGGTGTCTGGATAAATGCAGAAGACAGGGTGGTCACAAATGCCGATGCGGCAAGCGAAAGCGTCGAAGTCAAAGCGAGTGATGTGCGATTGAGTGAGGGAGCAACGCCCGATTCAAATTGGCACGCGGAGAGGTCATTAGAGGATCGCCTTGAGGACCTCTTGTACCAAGACGATGACGGGGTGTTGACAACGTGTTTCCTCTGCATGTGAGTATTCCCTCTGCATGTGGCTACCCTCTTGCTGAAGTCATTCCAGGCGCCGATATTCCAAGAATTTACTTCCAGAGCAACCAAAACCTTTCGTCAATGCATCCCTGGAGGAGCTTGTCGCTCACTTCACGTCAGCGCATCCGACTGCTTGGGAAAGGACACGCACCTCGCCACAATGACCTCTTGCCATTCAGGACTTCCCTTTCTTCCCATACAAGACACTTATAATGATTATGTTATGGTCCCGGGATTGGTCCTATTTCACTGTATCATAAACTTTCGCACTTCACTTCTTGCACCGTGTTACTTCCATTGTATCCATTGTCCATTTTCTTCTCGCTACCACCGTTATGTTAGTATGACAATTTGTGTCCCAGTTTGTAGCCGATACTCACGTGCGTGTAACGCCATTGTGTGCCTTCATCGTTTGTCACCAAATAGAATGTCCTGGCATAGCATCCTTCTCCCCACTCGCTATGGCTTCGAGGACGTTGAGGACGTTGCCTAGACTATCGGGCCGTTATCGGGCTCCCTCGTCTAACCGATCCTACCGATCCTCGACGTCTAAGTCGACGCCAGAGCGTCCAAATTTCCCATGCGTCGACGCACATGCCACCCGGGAGTCGTTGCTGGCGTCGCGCAGCAAGCGTGTCTCCGAAGACCCGGACTATGATGCAGACAGCGGCCCAGAGCCGCCGTATGCGCGTCCATCACCAAAATCCTACCTCAAATTCCACTCCCAAGATCCGCTACCGCTAACCTACGGCTCTAAGTTGCCTTCATTCGACGTCGCCTACGAAACCTGGGGCTCCCTTTCCGACAAGCGAGACAACGTCATTCTCCTTCATACTGGCTTGTCTGCATCATCCCATGCCGCCTCCACTTCATTGAATACGACTGAAGGTTGGTGGGAGAAGTTCATTGGACCTGGGAAAGCTTTAGATACGAATCAATTCTTCGTCGTTTGTACGAACGTACTCGGTGGTTGCTATGGAACGACTGGCCCTTCATCCATTGATCCAACGACGGGCACGGAGTATGCGACACGCTTTCCAGTGATTTCAATCTTCGACATGGTTCGCGCGCAGTTTCGGCTACTTGATCACCTAGGCGTGGATAAGGTGTATGCTAGTGTGGGGTCGTCCATGGGTGCGATGCAGAGTCTGGCTGCTGGATGGTTGTTCCCAGAAAGAGTAGATAAGATTGTGAGCATCAGTGGCACAGCGAGAAGTACGCCTTCAAGCATTGCTATGCGGTTTGCACAACGAAGTGGTATTTAATACGCGTCCATTGTTCTAGCCTGTTCGCTGACTTCATCTCACAGTCCTCATGGCGGACCCTAACTGGAACAATGGTTTCTACTACGATGGTCTCCCTCCCCACGCTGGAATGAAGCTAGCCAGGCGTGAGTTGGCCTACCTTGGGCCGACCTTGTCCGTGAATCACTCAGTGTGTCTTTCTCGTAGAGATCGCCACCATTACATATCGCTCGGGGCCGGAATGGGATCTTCGTTTCGGACGCAAATTCCGACCGTTACCCCCATCTGACATATCTTCTCAAGTCCAGGGCCATCCACGAGTTCCGGCTCTTTGTCCGGACTTCCTCATCGAAACATATCTTGATCATCAGGTCAGTGCAAAGAACTTCTCCGTGGATTATTTGGTTGTCCAGTCCATCGAGATTCTCCTTCCTTACGGCAATGCAGTCTAAGCGTTTCTTTTCAGGGCGAGCAGTTCTGCCTCAAATATGATGCAAATTCTCTCATATACATTTCCAAGGCAATGGATCTATTTGACTTGACCTTACCTGCTTTACAATCTCTACAACCGACTCTCACCTCTTCATTCAATCAAGAACCCATCCCTCCAATCCACGTCTCGCATTCGAAGTCCCATCCTCCACCTCCAAACCCTGCACCACATCTCCCTGATTTGGCGGCTGGCCTTCAGCCCCTTGCCCGTATCCCGACCCTTATTCTCGGAGTCCAGAGCGATATTCTTTTTACCGTTGATCAACAGAGGGAAGTTGCCGACGCACTACGGATGGCAGGAAATCATGCTGTCAGTTACTATGAACTCGGGGGCGTATGGGGTCACGACACTTTCCTGTAAGTCTATTCCTGTACCTGGGGTAGGACATTCCTTACCTTATAACACAGACTCGATGTTTTGAATGTTGGCGGTGCGATACGAGGGTTTCTGTCTTGATCATTTGCTGTTTTATGCGTTCACATCTGTCTCGCAGTCATAGAACCATCGTGAAAATGCTGTTCCATTCTCTGCTGTTCCATGCTTGTGAAGGTGGTGTGGTGTCCATCTACTCTAGAGTTCATATTGTGCATACATGGCCGTCAGAGTATCGGACCTAGTTAAGCCCCCTTGGCCTTTCCCCTTTTCTTCCGCTTCCTTATAGCCGCCTGACCTACATCGGAAGAGTCCTCAACACTCCCAATGACGACCGGCGCCATAGATGCATACTCCGGGCCAACTGGTAAGGGAAAGGCCACGCCCGGACGATGATGGTGCCAATATACCTTCAGCCGAGTAAGCAAAAGCTCTATTGTGTTGCGGTATTTCCAATGAGAGCTCAGGCAGCCTTCAAACCAACGCTCCATCGTTCCGTATACATGTGCGGTGACCCATTCACACGTATCAGGGAGTGGTGCCTTTTGGGTCATAAACATGACGATGACCTGACGAACGTAGCTCTGGCGTTCCCAAGACACAACCTCGTCTGGAGTAATGCGAGGGTACAACCACTTTGGCATCCGTGCGCAAGACCATAATGGGGCCCGATACGCGTGCTCCCATCCAGTCAGGCCAAGAACAAGATCGTGTTGCTGCCAGCTTTCCTGTGGATCATTTGGGTTGCCCCTGCTAAGCGTCATCAAGGGGCCTTGAAAGTCGACAATGAATCGGGACATTTTCATGTCGCCGTGACATATTCCGAAGTATGGACTTTGTAAGACAGATCGCGCCATGCTACTGGCGTGCGGCGAGAGATCGTCGGGGAGGTAGAAACCACCTATATGGAAGGGGATGAGGCGAGCCAACCGCTTCCACGTATCCCGAATCCTTTCTACGTCTTGGTCGTTAAGTCGCGGGTTATCGCTATGCCCAGTATCTCTTGCAGCTTGATTCCCTTCGGGAGAGGTGAACACACGCTCAATGCGCCCGGCGAGTGCACGTAGATATTCCTCTATGGAGTTGAGAGCTGGCTGAGGAGGCATGGATGCCAAAGGCCCTTGGTCAAAGGCAGGAGCAAGTACAAAGGACGCGTCTGCCGGTACCGCGGACTGCTGTCGTGCCGTAGGGGAACCTTCAAGGTCGGTGTTTATCGTATGCCCCCGATAATTGAACAAGGCCAGCAAGATTTCGGCGACTTTGCTGATTACCACATGCTCCTGGCTTCGGTTCAATGTTGGCCAAACTTCGTTCAAAGGCTCCCCAGTGATCTGTAAGACCAGTATTCAGCCCTTACCACCCGAGACCACCCCCATTACGTAGCATACCTTCTGCAGGAGCACAACCTCTGCACCAATGTCATTTGGCAGATAGTCAATGTAAGAATATACTTGAGGCACTACCAAACGAAGGGGATGCGCGCGAATTGTGGCTGTCATGCCAACCTTGTGGAAGAATTATTTCGCAAGTGGAATAAGACGTGATAAAGATAGACGCACTAGAGCCTGTGTGGTCAGATGAGGTCGGCCTTGGGGAAAGTGGGCCATCATTGAGCGGGGTCCCAAAGGCAACGACTCGGGGTCAAACGTAATCATTATCATCTTGGAGGTGGGATAAGCCACCGTAAGCGAGAATGGTAAGGGCCAACATACTTTGTCACCTCCCCAGTGAACGTCCTGGCAGCTCAGAATTCTTGGTTGGACTACTTGAGAGGACCGACCCGACCCGACCTTCGAATTCCTAGTACGGTGCTCGTTCGCAGCGGTGGAGATGGCAAACGTCCTCAAGGCATCAAGATTGATGTTGGGGAAAAAGGCGGACATGTTTGTCGTGTTATTGTGTTTCGTTTACTCACAATTTATACTCCATCACAGGATAAAGAAGGAACAGAGCCAGGAATGATATCTTGCGACTGGGATTAAGCCATGTCGATGAAGCGTGTTCGTTTGTGATCACAACAAAGGGAGTGAGGTAGACGGCTGGAGAATCTCCGTAACAGTGTCTCCCTGCTGCTTACGGGCCAAGTCCCTTGATTTCCATCAAAGGCTCACATCCGTGTATTCCCCCATAAGTCCCCTTTGGGCGCATCGTGGGGTTCTCCTAGCTAGACGCTAGGAGGCCTTACTCTAGACAGCAAAATGATATTATTCCACTCACTCGGTAATTAGAAATATGGCGTACCGTGGATAATTCATCGTGTTATATGATAAACTACGCTAGCCCTGGCCCTTGATTCAATGGAAAGCACAAGCTCAGCGGACTGCTTGTTGCGTGTACCGGATGCATTACGGGATCCCCTCGAATACCGTACGAGCAACAAGCAAGTTTGCCTACGGAACCGAGAGTTCCAGTGAAATTACCCGTGAGTGACACACTCCGACGGTTCAATGGAGGAAGCATCACTTGCCTAACTTGGAAGTACCAAGCGCCAGTCATGACCAAATCAGGGACTAGGTCAATATCAGTCGTGAACATCCCGCAGTGCACCGTGACAAGGTCGTCATGAACCGCATCTTCGGATCCTCTACCAGCAAGAAACCTAAACCGACAATTCAAGATGCAATTGCTTCGGTGATCATACACTCAACTTCACGAGTAATGAGGCTCTGATCAACTATCTTGTTTCCAAAGACCGACGCCAGGATGGCCGCCATCGAAGTCAAGGTCAGGAAGCTCGACGGCGAACTCGCGCGATATAAAGAGCAAATGAGCAAGATGCGGAACGGCCCAGGCAAGGTGTATAGCTAATCCACCTATTTTCTCGATCGGCGTCTCATATTGCTCTTTGGCGGTTGCGCACAGGACGCCATCCAGCAGAGAGCGCTGCGGACACTGAAGCAAAAACGTTTGTACGAGTCGCAGATTGCTCAATTAACCCAGCAGAGCTTCAATATGGAATCTACGGCCCTTGCTACTGAGAATCTACGCAATACCATGGCCACCGTCGATGCCATGACACAGGCCAACAAAGAGATTCGCAAACAGTATGGCAAGATCGACATTGACAAGATCGAGGTGCGTATGGTGTACTCAGGCTCCCATGACCTATACCGATCGGACGGTACCGCTAGAACATGCATTATGATATGGAGGACCTCCTAGAACAAGCAAACGAGATCCAAGAATCATTGGGCCGCTCATATGCCGTCCCAGATGAAATCGACGAGGCAGACCTTGAGGCTGGTAAGCGGACAACCCCTGGATAACACCCTCGTGCTCATCGCATGACATCACAGAGCTAGACGCACTGCAATTTGAAGAGGAGGAGGAAGGCACATCCTACCTCGCCGACCTTAACAAAGTTCCTGACTTCGTCGATGAGCCTCCCGTTGAGCTGACGGAGGTAACTCCGCCCCCTCGTGTACTCATTACATGTTGACCTCGTCCTTCAGGCGCCCGAGAAGCATGAAGCCGTCAAAACCACTGGGTGATCCTTTCCCTCCCTCCACTGAATCCGCACAGTGGTAGGAATGTCATTGTTACCCATCTGTTAGATTATTCCCATTTCAGATAATTCTGTACGTACCTAGACTCCTTGTATTTACTATGACGATCAAGCTCCCTGAGCGTAGGCCGAAGAGTCATTTCCGTGCCGACTAGTTGACTACCGACCTACTTAATGTGTGGATAATGTGTGCTACCCTGTCTGTTTAATTATTGGCAGGGAAGTAGCGGTACTTGCGTTTATCCATATCGCCTCCCCTCGGCATCTTCCGCAAACCAGTCATCATTTCGCCTTGTTTCTTCAACTGTGGCGGTATTCACAATGACTGACTTGCTTTGTGAATCTTTATACAAATCAATACCCTTATTACAGGCAAGATTAACAAGAGCCCACTTACACGAATCCAAAGCTTCCACGCCATTTTCCCGCCCAATGCCACTCTCCTTCATCCCACCCCTTAAAATCATAGTTCAATAGAAGTTAGCCCAACAATATTGCCAACTTGAGAAAAGGTCTTTACGTACCAGGGGGAGCTTGGGTCGTTACGGTGGTGCGTGTTTACCCAGCACAATCCCGATTGGATGTCAGCGGCCACTCTATGAGCCTTGGACAAATCCGAAGTCCAAATTCCAGCTCCGAGCCCGTACTTGGACGCATTGGCTAGCTGGATACCTTCATTTTCATTCTACAGCAGACCAGGAGTTCAGAATGCTTCCACGACATGCTTAGAACATCTCGCCTACGCACTTCAAATCGTTTCATAACCACCACAGGACCAAAGATCTCCTCTCTCCATAGTAAGTCTTCCACGTCAATGCCGGTGATGATAGTAGGAGGAAAAAATGCGCCTTTTGAGAGATTATAGCCGTCCAATGGAGAGGGACCGGACATGCGCTCTCCGCCCGTTACAAGCGACCCACTCGATTTGTTCGCGATCATCGACTCAATTCGGTGGAGGTGCTGTTCGGAAATAACTGTACCCATCGTCGACTTGGGATTCAGGGCTAGCTACTGGCTTAGTGAGGCGTGTCCTGGAAGTGGGTAAGGCTACTCACGATTGCCCATCCGTGTCCTAATGCTCTCGGCTTTGTGCACAAACTTGGAAAGGAATTGCTCGTATATCCCAGACTGGACGATAAGCCTCGTTCCCGAGACACATGTTTGACCGGAGGCTACGAATGCTGCGAAGGCGGCGCCGTTCACCGCCGACTCGAGGTCGGCGTCATCGAAGATCACAATTGGCGCCTGAGTAGGGACATCGTGACCATGCCTTTATAGAGACTAGGGGCCCCAGTGGAAGAGCACCTACCTTCCCACCCAGCTCCGCAGTGAATGCGGCCAGATTTGCGCCAACAATGGCGCCGAGCTCTTTCCCAGTGCGTGTCCCAGCCTGATGCGTGAGGCATGCGTTATGGATGTTGTCCCATCAACTCGAGAATCCCTGACTAACCGTGATGTCCACCTTGCGTATCAAGGGGTTGCTGATAATCTCTTTCCCCGTTGGACGACCTGGTCCCGGCAGTACAGAAAGGACTCCTGGCGGCACTGTTTAAGGTTTAGGGTGAGCTTGCAGTACGCCTTGAGTTCAGCATTCAGTGCACACATCCAGATTCCTCCGCCATTTCCGCAAATTCAATGACGGTAATTGGGGCCAGCTGGGCGCAGGTGAGGTGATCGGTCAAACGGAGTTTAACCAAAGGCTGACCTCTGACGGTTTGACAATTACGCTGTTTCCGGCGGCCAGCGCAGGTGCAATCTTCTTTACAGCAATGAGGAGAGGGTGATTAAAGGGCTATCCGTTCCACCATTAAGTCGGAGTGGCGTGCGGTTGTATAGCAAGGGCTTACAGTTATTTGGGCGACAACTCCAAGTGGAACCCGCTGTACATAGTTTAACAGCTTACCCTGAGTGGGAGCGACATAACCTGGCGAGGTACGCAATAATGCGGCGTAATAATCACTGTGGTCGGTACCGTGGTTTCGGATATATTTAAGTGCGTCTTCTGAATAAGGTTGGAGGGGGAGACCCACAGCCATTCGGGCAAGCGACTTAGTTGAGCCCTCATTTCTCTGATGGTTCTACCGGTTTGTAACGTCTCCTTCTGAGCCACGTCGGGTATTCGTTCTTCCAGAGTACGTGCTAGCCGAGTGAGAACCTTGGAGCGGGCCAACGTAGGCGCCTTAGACCATACACCAGAATTAAATACTTCCTGGGCGTTGCGCACTGCAATATCTACGCCTTCTCCGGTAACAGAGGCGACGCTATTTACTGCACTGAGGACGGCAAGAGCAAACGAAACCATGCAAACAACGTACGAGCAGATGATTTGACCGTCTGCCGGATTTATGATGGGGATACTACGACCTGAGAGATCAGCCAGGACATATGTTCGTGTCGTCAGACATACACATTTTCCTGAGCATGCCCCAGGCCCAACTTGCCAGGCAGACCATAGAAAGGTCGAACATTGTGAGCCCTCCGCTGTAGTCTAGTCTGGGAGATTATTCCATTATTTCGAGAGGTGAGACTCACCACCTGAGTACCTAGCATTCTAGGAAGTTCAGCTTTCGGAAGGACCTTCTGGCGCTTGAGAAGAGGCGCTTCAAGACAATGTGTAAGCGAGCCTGAGTCTAAGCGTCTAATGCATTATGCGTAATGTGCTAAGCGCATTGTAATAAGCACTTTCAATCATTTTCATTTGATCACTCAGATTCCTGGAAGGATAAGATATGGGCTATACCCTCCACAGTACGTACGATCGCAGCAAGCACTGTAATTGTAGAGTTATGTACAGCTAGAGGATGTCCCTCGCAACAAACAGTGGACCGTTGGTCACCTGAAAGTCACACGCTTGAGATGCTCGGACCACGAGACCGCGTCAGTCATATGATCTGACGTGCTTGTGGCTGTTGAGGCGGTTTAATTTTAGATGGCCTTGGCCTGACAGACCTTGTCCTCTCTTCTCTTCCCCTCCTCCTTCCTAACCACCACCACCACCACCACCTTCACTACCTCGCCACTTTCTGTCGCCATGCCAGTCGCTGTACGGCGATCGAGCCGAGCTGCGTCCACCAAACCCGCATCGAAACTGCCAGCAAAGGCACCATCTAAACCAGAGACGAAGGCTGCTGCTAAACCAAAGAGCCAGCCCACTAAGAAACGAGCTGCCTCGCCATCAAGGGCGGCATCGCCTGCGCCGAAACGTAGTCGAACAACCGAAGCGAAGAAATCAGAGAACGCAGCGCCCCCCAAGAAAACTGCTACCAGGTCAGCTACAAAACCTGCGCCCAAGACCGCTGCGAAGCCACCCGCTATCAGGACTGCAGCGAAGAAGCCCACGCCAGTACTCACAAAGCCAGAAAAGCGCGTTGCTGCGCCGATACCTCAACAGAAGCCCTATATCAACCCGCTTCCTACACCTCCCCCCAAACAGCGCCCCGGGCTGACTCTTTGGGCATGGGGTGCCGGCAACTTCGGCCAGTTTGGCATGGGGCCCGATGTTCTTGGTGAACTTGATAAACCACGCAAGAATCCTTGGGTCGAAAGGAAGATTCAATCAGGCGACTTCGGCGAGGAAGGTGCCGGGCTCGAAGCGATCGCTGCGGGGGGCATGCACACTATCTTCGTGGATGAGAAGGGAACCGTAAGTGAAACCTCGATGCAATCCACCGTGAATTCCTCTCAACGTCCCTGCTGTAGGTGTGGACGTGTGGTGTCAATGACGACGCTGCACTAGGTCGTATGACTAAGGACGTCCCCGACCCAGACAAGCCTGGAAGCTTTTTGAGTGTCGACGAGCTCACCAGCATTCCCTATCCATTACAGTCACTTATCGATGAGAAATTCCGCGCTGTCAAGATTGCTGCCGGCGATAGCATCTCAGCTGCTGTGAGCGAGGAGGGTGAACTCCGCGTTTGGGGAACTTTTCGGGTTCGTCGTCTTCGTTGTTGAGCATGGATGTGAAGCTGAGAGTGTTTTAGGCTAATGAAGGATCTCTCGGGTTTTCGAGCGGCCACAAACATCAATTTGCTCCAGTACCTATATTGGAGCTCCCCCATAAACCAGGAGACTCTGAGAAGGTGTCATCTATTGCATCCGGTAGCAACCACCTCCTTGTTTTAACCACGCACGGAAACATCTACACATGGGGAGCAGGCGAACAGTCTCAACTCGGACGTAAGTTAATCGAGAGACGAAAAATCCACGGGACTGTGCCTGAGAAGATCACACTTGGTCACCGAGGGCGCAAGGCTGTCATCGTCGGCGCTGGCAATTATCACTCCTTTGCCGTCGACGACCAGGGCGACGTATGGGGCTGGGGTCTTAACACCATGGGCCAGACAGGGACAGGCTATTCTGGCACAGGTGACGACGAAGTGAAACTACCGACGAAAGTCATCGGTCTGAGCAAGGAAGAGTTGGGCGGCGAGACTATTATCGAAATCGCTGGTGGAGAGCATCATAGTCTTTTCCTCTCTTCCGGAGGCAAGGTGTTCGCCTGTGGCCGCTCGAATTGCAGCCAGCTCGGCCTCGCTGCTGACCATGAGGCCCTTAATGATCGCGAGCATGACGACTTCGTTGCCACACCTGTTCACGTCAAACTATCTGACGAAGACGACGAAGATCCTGTGAAACATATATCAGCTGGTTCACACAATAGTATGGCGGTGACGGAGGGAGGGGCCCTCTTTGTTTGGGGTCAGGGCACACAGGGTGAACTCGGTGTGGCGGATGAGGAAGTCAAGACGCCGAAAATGATTGTCCGACGCGAAGGTGGATCTTGGGCAGTCGCCCAAGTTGCATGCGGCGGGCAACATACGCTGGGCCTTTTCCGCAGCAAGAAATGAATTTAATGACTTATTCCTCGCTTATCTTCCCTTTCAACTTAGTACTTCACAATATTTCTTTGCATCTGCTTCTGCATACATAGCACATTTATATCGTTTGCATGTCATCGTGATGTTTAGCGCATAGGGCATTCGTCATACAGTCTGTTTGGAGTTGTAGTTCCGTCTATCAGCGTTTTAACATGAGACCTTAAAGGCTGAGCAGTGGATACACTAAATTCTGAATTACTGATACGTTGCCGCAAGTCTCCCAACGATATACGTCTCGGTGTTAACGGGCTCATATTTGGCACGGCCGTTGGGTCCTGTGCAGTTCGGCAAGCAAGCTACCTCGGTGCTGAAGTTAGGGTTACAGAAGAATGCCACGGACTGGCGGGCCGGTGTAATTGATTCAGTGTCACTGATCTTTTTTGCAGGAGGGGCCACTACGCGATGCAAAGTGGAACGGAGGAGGTCATTGCTCCAGCGAGATAGCAGGTCCCCGACGTTAATGACGATGGTACCAGGCTGTTATCAAATCCTCGCTTAGTGTGACTTCAATGATGACCAGCAGCTAAGAAGAAAACATACGATGGGAGGTGCCGCATGGAATACCTGCGTGTGAGGGTTTTCGACTTCGAGCCCACCAACCTACGCGAGGTTCAATTCCAAGAACAAGAGGGGTGATCATCGATCATCGCTTACCGAGTCTTGGAAGAGGAGCGTCACAGTACCGTAATCTGTCGATCTTTTCAGTGTGAAGACTCAGTTATGAGCAAGTATACGGACCGCTGTGTGCACCCGCGCGAGCTTGGCCGTCTTTCTCTAGGATGGAGCGTCTGACCGGGGGATAAGAGAGGAGGCGGAGATTATGGCATTGCTCGTTGACTTTGTTGTCAAAGTAAGACTCTTCCAGGTCGAGACCGAGGGCAATTGATCTCATGACTAGCACATGCAAATCATGACACGCCTAAAAGGTGCGTAAGTACCACCTCTCAACGGACTGGAAAGGATCACCGCGCCTGGTAGAAATCCAACATGGTACGCTTGAACATGGGTGCATCGATTTCTTGAGGCCACTGATTCTTCCATGTTGAGTCCCAATCTCTTCCTATTTCCATAGTTTCCTTGAAGTCGGGGGCCTTGGCTCGTAGATTGGCTATTTCATTTGCATCCGCTGACTGCGTTACACGCTCGCGGCCGATGGCAACATAACCTCGGTTGGAGCGAGGGTCCTCCCAAGCCAGGGTGGCCTACAACGGATGCTGGGTCAACATAAAGACTTTCGGAAGACATCAGATGCAAACTTTAGTGTCCATGGGTAATTTGAAGAATTCAGCACTCTATTTAACGTGTATCTTTCAGCATCCTTGCGTAGATAGTCCATTCCGAGAGACTACCTTCCCAAAGACATTCCGAATAGTGTCTACTTTCGAGGTCAATGCGGGAATCATATCGTACGATACCGACAAGATACACACCAGTTGAAATACCATGTCCTGCCAAGTAGATGAAACCACTTTCTTTGAACGCGGTGACAATTTCCCCTGCAGTCGCCTTCTTCTCTGAATGTGACTTTGCTGCTCGAAACCTGGCAAAGTCTATCACAGGAATATGGAACCTGTCAGCTCCCTGAGAAGAAGTGATCAATAACGAGAATTGGGAAGTCGTTGTTGCCTACATTTGCGACGGTTGCTAGACTATGCCGTACATGCCATTGTCTAGGAAGTCGCGAAATGGTGCGAGTGAAGTAGGGAGATTTCGAGCAAGCGGCAAGTATCATTTCAGAGTAGGAGGGGGGTTCTTGAAATCTAGAATGTGTTATATTCGATAAGCACCCTCCTGAGCATGCGGTCACCTCAGGTGGCTTGCACACTGAGGGTCATCAGGCAGATGATACTGATTTGGGTCCAAGCAAGGAGGTATCTATCCACAATAATAATATACACGCAAAGCTATATCATACAGACATCCGAATCCTGGTATAACAAATTGCTCTGATGTTCAGCTGGCCGCAGAAAATGCATTTGGAGAACGAAGGCGACGGAATAGAGCCATCATAGTTTTGCCACCCTCAGGGCCCCACCTTGGGGATACGGGGGTCAGCAAGATACACTTAGGCTAAGTGCTAGACTCACTCTCCAGCTGCGACTTCGTCACAGCATTTCTCGAACTCTTCAGAGACGGATACTTCGTCCCACTTCTCCACCACATAGTCCTATCGCGACGTTAGCGATTGAAATTAGGAGAGCAAGGAAGGAAGTATTCACTTCTACTAAGTTGTGCAAATCGTCCCAGATGCTTGTAGCAAGTAGCAAAGCAAAACCCGACTGGGGGGTTATGGTCGACATCATGTGCTCCAGAGCAAGGGAGGCCAGCGAAGGTAACGAATATCTATGGGCAATCTGATATATCGACAAAGCCGAGGCGGGAGGGGGAGTAGGAGCAGGATGGAGGTGAGGGTCAGGGGTGGAGTGGTTCCTTTGCGAGCGAGGAGAGATTGGATAGTGTGAAGGAGTAGCAAAACTGGGATTAGACGCAGAAATGGGAATGGGAACCGTCTTCGAGCGCGAAAGGCTTGAAGAACTGGATATTCCCAGACCCGCGGGGGAAGTGGTACTGGTACTATTACTTGGGCGACGGGGGGTGGGGGCACTGGTACTAGGCGTTGTTGGTTGGCGAGCGCTATTGGCTACAGGCTTCGGAGCAGGAGGGACGGCCCTTGCACTTGCGCTAGATGAATCCCTAGAGCTTGAGCCCGGTGTAGGCATAGGGGGATGTAATGTCTTGATCTGCTTTGAACCCGCCTCGTCGTTTGATCGGCGACTTCCACCACTGGTTATACTTCTGCTATCCCCCATGACGCTATCTTCGTTATCGCTCGTTTTGCTGAAGGTTTTCCAATCCCATTCATCCCCTCGAAGGTGGAGCCACTTAGCATTCCAACCAGCGCCAATACCTTCGACTGCTGCCCTGGGATCGTCATGCTCCTTGAAAAGTACCCAGTTGGCATAACAATACTTTAGCAACCAGTATACCGTCTCGAAGTCAGCTTCGTCGACGACAATAGTGTAAAGCTTCCTCTCGCCTGGGGCGGAACTCTGAGCCTCTAAGAAAGAGGATCGTAGCATCGTTGCGAAGTACTCCGATCGTCGGATGAGGATGTCTGAGTGAGCGTATATATAACGTTTACGCGCAGTCGTGTGATGGGCATATGCGAGGCCTGGATCTGGATCTTCAGAAACAGCGGGAGATGTGCTGAGCTCAGGGTGCATCTTCTCTAAGCAAACGAACCTGATATCGCCGGTATCTAGTTCGGGCAGTTAGACAGGCGATCTGCACTGAGAAATGAAGTGACGAACTCGCGTTGTCCAAAGATGCCTCAAGTCCATCCAATAGATCGCGAGGAACATAATAAGCTGTGGGGTGTTGGGGGAAAAACGGGCCAACGGGACTATGAATTTGAATGCATATAACCAACGAGTTAGTTTCCCTAATGCGCGTGTTGTCCAAGAGTTCGGAAAGCGGTGGCAAAGGGCAAGCTAATGTAATGTCAAGTTAGACCAAGGCTTGATACAATGTAGATAGAACCTCACCCCAGACTTCATTTTCTTGTCGGAAGGACCAGTCTTGTTGCCAAACTTGCCAGACCCAATCAGGGCGAGATCCACGCTCTCCTGATCTGTCATCTTGACATTTCACAGCAGCCATGATGGAAGTTGGGATTTCGTAGTCGGCTTGCGCGAAATCCATGATCATAGACGTGATATAGAGAGACAACGTCTGAGGCCCATTCCGTTCTGAGTCGCCTTCGCCGATTGTCCGGGCTATGGATGCGTGAACCATAAGATAATGCTAGATTGACCGATTTTGAGACTCGCCTATCTCAAGTTTGAACTTGTCGTCTCCGATGGAAGGGGACTCCTTCAAGATTTCGAAGCTATCGTCAGTCAAGACCGCTTCGCCATCATCCGGTGTCTGTGCAGATTCGGGGGTTTCCACCCAATTCTTTAACTGCATAACGTCGCGTATGACCCATTCAAATCCCTAGAAGCAAGTGAAGTTCAGCAGCGACATACATACCTTAGCGAGGACATACCGTGAACGACCATTGTCTGTGCGACTCTGCAGACGACCCTACATTCAACCCACTTACAACCCTCATGCTAGACCCACGTTGTGTTGAAGGCAAAGAAACAGAAGCAGCAAGCCTGTTGCCAGCTTCCCAGGAACCAGAAGCGCGTTGCCCAGATACCGAAGTCGAATTTGAATGTACAGACGACGGCCTACTATGACTATATCTTGACCACGGCCACGCGGGTCTGGAAAAAGCTGGTGCACGCCCTGGAGAGCTTGACAAAGGCGACGACAAGCGCAGGTGTTCAGATGTCATGGTCGTTCACGTAAGTGTGAATCCGAGACCGGGTCCTTTATGCCCTGCCTGCTAACGCGTGTCGAAATACTTGCTTATGTACTTGGTTTGGTTCAAAGAATATTTTGTTGTATGTTTCGGTTTCTAGGCATCCCCGTCCAACAAGCCTTGCTAGGGAGACGCGTCTATTTTAAGGAATAGGTACGACTACGGGGTACAAACAACCAAGTACAAGAACATATTTTGCTAATACGTCTCCCAGAAAACATCCTTGAGGACTTCACGCATTACTAAAGGCTATGTCATTAGAGCAGGATCGGAGCGGCGTTGATTGGTACGTACGTGTCCAGTGGTGGAAAGCCTCCTTAGCTTGCCATTCGCCTAGGGGATTGTGCGCATCCCGTAACACAAGGCTAGAGGCAAGTTTCTCATCTCCGGCAGCTTCCCCTTTAACGATGTTCAAGTTGAGCTCCCGTGTGGTGAGGCTTTTCAGAACGTGTTGGCGCAGTGGAGACCCGAGGTAATCCGAAGTACGCGAATTTCGGAACGTCAAGGGCTGAGAAGCACAGAAGAATACCTAGAAGAACGTTGGCGCCAGCTACAAAGACTAGAGGAAAGGTGGATAGAGCTTACGACGTTGATGAACTCGGACTCATACTTCTCAACTGGCAGGGTCTCTAGGGAATCGTGGAAGGCGCGACAATGTCCGAACACTTTCTCCAAAGTCAACGTGATTGCCCGGGATGCGAGTGATTTGGGTTGCCCGGCGAAGTTCTTAGTTCAGGGAGAAGATTAAGGTCAAAGCCACAGAGATAAGGAAGGGAAAGGCACACCACAACAAGGATGCCATCGGGATACATCGACCTCTTCAGGTCCTGCCAAAACTCCACAGTGAAGATATGCTGTGGGACGCCGCCACCAGAGAAGCAGTCGTGTACAACGAAATCGAATAGCTCTTGCTCTGGTTGGGCCGCTAAACTGGCCCGTCTCCGCTCGACCCAACCCCTCGCATCTTCAAGGAATACCTTTCCAGGACCTGGGTCAGGTAAGCCAAAATATGTTCGTGCCGCGTTGTAAACGGCTGGATCTATTTCGACGATTGTGGTCGAGATTCCGTGTCGACTGAAAGCAGTGGTCGAAATGCCAGCCCCAAGACCACTAAGATGGTGCCCAGTCAACCAATACCCCAACACGGAATATGAAAAAGCGTACATGATCAGCGCATTGTCGAGTTTACCCTTCTTCCCCTTGGCAGTGCTATTGACCATGCGCACCGCTTCCTGGAGCACGAACGTAGAATAGATCGAATCTCCCAGAGGAACGCCGAAAGAGTCTTCCACTGGAGGTGTGTCATCTATGACACCGATCTTAGCCCCCAACCATACCCCTCCCAGGATGGAGTGGTCGGCGCGTATCCAGCGCACGGAATGCATCTCTTCATCGGGTTCCCCATCAAACCCTGGCGGCGGTAGCGCTTCAGCGACAGAAATGAGACCGGTTACCGACTGAATAGAGGAGTGTATGAGTAGCGGAAAATCGGGGCGCAGGTATGGTTCATTGAGTGGGTGGGGTAGTACAGGAGATTTCAGAACGGGGAACGCGACAGCTAGCGCGCCAGCTGAGACAGCCAACATGAATGTCTTCAGGAAATCTAAGGAAGACTTTGCGGCTGGTTGACGTTTCCGTAGTTGTTGTTGACTTTCTGAGGCAATTGCCAATGCACAACTAAGCCATGAGAGGAAGAGGAACTTCCCGTAGGATATCAGCAATGTAATTCAACCTTCCAAGACTTCTACCTTACTATTTGACTATCTGTGATGATGCTGATAAATGGTAACTTGGGGATTTGACTCTGGAGAAAGCTTGAGGCGGCAAAGCTGCATATAATGGCTGCTATGGGGCGGCTGGAGCTTTCATCTTGACTTCGTGCAAGCTGGTATCACTAGAATAAGGGGTCATGAAAGGATGAAATCGCGAGCCAAACGCACCCCGATTGTTGACGTAGTCGCGGTTACCAGATAGGCTACGGGTGTGAGCGTAAGCAAATGTGTGGCGGCAGGGCCATAGATGGGTTCCTTTTTCCTCGCGGTAACCACGGCCGCCCAGTACGTCGCCTTCGGGGCTGCTGCGAGGACTACCGACAACAACGTGAGCAGGTGAATTCTACTCAATTTGATGGGCACGAGGGCAGCCAGCCCCAGGGATGCGATGAACGCCTTCTTCAAGAGGTAGTTTGTTGGTACAGATGCGTAAATGGGGACCAAGGTACGCTCATACGCGAACAAGTACAGGGCTAGAGGAAAGACGGAAAGGATAACTTCGGCTAGACCACGAAGCAACAGTAACGGCTCAGCCGTACTATGCTCGGGTTGCGTTGCGGGCGGCGGCGGGGACTTTTTGGCCTTGGACGAAGGCTTTGACATGAGGGTTAGGAAAGAGTTTTGGAGACAGTACTGGTGTAGAATGGAACATATGCATGCCCAAGTGGCGCTATCTTCTCCGTCACAGACACCAATGATCCTGGTTCAGAGGTGACCCGGTGCAATCTCGTCAGAGGAGAAATACCATGGTATTTCCGTTTCCACCACCGATCCTGACATTCGAATTTATCACAAGTCATACATCATTCTCGGTATATTTACACTCGAATTGTCTCTGCCAGATTGTCAACCAGATTGACCAAACGTCCAATCTCATACGCCGCAAGGGTCTTGTTTTTCTCGAACGTGAGAGACTCCGTCAAGGCAGGAAGTGTCGTTGCTCCATAGCCTGCGACCAAGCTGGGGTCAGTGCACAATTCATCGATACCGAGGGGTGGAACTCACCTAGCCATTTGCCTGGAGCGACACCCAAATGTTTATACCACTCGCGATCCTTGATTCCCTCCTCCGAAAGGAAGCCACGTTCAAACTTCCGTAGCTTTTGGTTGACTGAGTGAACACGTTTGGCCGCCTTTTCAAGCTCGCGGAGGGAAAATTTCCTCAGTTGACCAGGACAAAGCGGGGAGCCGCTGTGACGAGCGAACCCTACCAACTCCTCGAAGGCTAGTCTATCGCTGACCGAAGGGTCATCTGAGCTAGAAAGTTGAGTATGATTCCCCGAGCGGCACTTGAGGCCGATTTTCTTCATGATACGGCATATAGTCTTCCGAATGGTTCGTCTTGATCTCCACTTCAAGAATCTCTCCAGCCATTTCTTGAAGTTCTCCTCCGCAGCGAATTTTTCGAAGTCAAGGGAGATGCTAGCCACCCTTAGCTTCTCAAGGGAGGTCCTGAGAGGAGAGACGTCAAGGTCAATGGACAGGGAAACGGCGATGTCTTCAGCTCTGTTCGGCGGATGAGCAAGAGAGGTGAAGACCATGAAAGATTGTACCCACGCATCCAGATAGCCACTTAACTGTTCAACGTAGTACGTGGTGTTGAATGGGAGCACTATCGAATTGGCGATCCGGAGCGTTTGCAGTCCGAGATGCTTTGCCACCGACACCTAGATCCCTTGCTTATGAATTTCACAACAGATTACGCCGGGGAAGAAAACAAACATGTTTGAAAAAGCCCGCATCTCCGTAAAGCTCTTGCCATCTCTCCGAATCGAAGACCGAGTGATAGTGATATACAGGGTCATGCAAGGTGGAGCCGAATCCTCCGTTAGAGCATGGAATCTGTACTTGCGATGAGAACCCAAGTAAACAGCCGACATGTATGCAGTCTTACGCCGATCCACTGTAAGAAGACAGTGTAGTCGCTGCCTGAACCCAGTGGGTTGACGCCAATGGATGCAAAGGTTGTGGGCGAATCATCGCGTAGGCCGCCGCCCGAAGTTATATTCTTCCCGAATAGTTTTCCGGTATCACCTGTAGCACTCCATAGCGAGCGCCCCTGTTCGGTAGGATGGGGGAGCTCCTCAGCAGTTTGCTTGAGTAGGTGTGCCAATAACGGGGATGCGGAGGCTGAGAACCTTGATCCAGAGACGGACGAATCTGGGCAGGTAAGGCTACGTAAGGCTACCTTTGATGAGACTTACCTAGGTTGAGATAAGCAACGACATTCGCACCCAACCACGTCGCAAAATCCTCGCCGTATTCGGTGGAGCCGATTAACCCGTACTGTAGTTGCACACGCTCGTGAACAATCTTCTACTTTGAGATGTGAGCATAAGGCGAACCTCTTCGGCATCCCAACTGGCGATGACAATAGTTCTGAGAGGTCTCCAACCCTTGCGTAGTAATGCACCGAAGCCGCGGATGAGTTCGTGGACGGAGGCAGTACCACTGCTAGGATCGGTGGCGCCCATAACCTGGAAGGAAATGTTATACCCCAACAGTTAGGCTATTACCGGTCTGACCTACCCAAGCTGTAGGAAAGGGCAGCTATCTCAGCAAGGACGCATAGAAGCGCTAAGGCGAGCTTACCATCTCTATGATTCCCTAACACGACTACTTCATCTTTGATGAAGCCCGGGATGACACCAATAGTGTTCCAGATGGGAGTCACCTTCTGGTCCACTGATGTCGAGAGTTGATGAAGCCATAGCAAATAAACGGAAAGGGAGGCACCGACCTTTGTTCACAAGTTTGAGTTCCATGCCTTCCCAATTGCCCCCCTTTCCTAAACTTTCTAACAACACTTTCGCATTTGCCAATGATATGGGCAAGCTGGGGATCTTAGGAATATTCGAACCCTCAGTTCGCGTACTGTTCTCATACGATGGGTAACCAGGTGTCGTGGGATCACCTGGGTAGATAGATAGATACTGCACCGAACCCCGTTGAACAGACGTAGGGCTTCTAGCGGGGCCATGAGGGTAACTGGACGCAAATGAGATTCGTAAGAGAAGCGTTGCCGCCGCGATATTTGTGACTTACGCCTCATATCCATTTTCCTCGGTGACAGTCCCATCATCACGCGGGTCCGAGTAGATAAGGACACCAGCAGCTCCGAGTTCTTGGGCGCCCTTGACCTGACGGGTCGTCAGATCACTCCCAGAATCAAGCCAAGGATCGGCATACCTTGAGACCACGAAATATGCCACCATATCGACAAATGACGATGGTGCCCGTGAGGTTGACGCCTTCGCAAAGAGGTCATAGATCCGATAGGAAGGACCGCTGAAGGGCATACCTTGCTTAACAAGGGCGCTATAATCCTAGACATGGTGATGGTCATCAGCAGTGTGCATGTAAGCTCGTATTGTCCGGGTACGCACGTCCTGATTTCCATAATTTGCGTACACAAACTTCCCCTGCACTGTACCCTCAGGGCTTAAGCCGTGAAAAGTCGGGACGGCGTCAGCGTATAAATGAGCCTCCGGGTCTGTGGCATCTGCCTCCTCTACCAAATCGGCTTCCCATACCACAGTCCCATTCCCGGCGACGACAACAAGCTCACGCTCAAGAGGTGTGTTCATAACAGGAAAATAAGTATCAATCCATGCTGTAGGCCGCTTCAACCGCGAAATAGATTCAGTAGCGTGGCGAGAAGCCGGTGAACCAGCAGCGAAGATGGGTTCGGCTGCAGGTGGTTTGATTCCAAGCTCCCGCTGAAGCACAGCAAGAAAGTCTTTGGCGGTCTGCAGATCCTGGGCAGAACCAGCCAAGTGTGGTTTCGTAGCAAAAAGCCTCGATGCTATAATTGCACTGGCTTCGTTGGGAACAGACCTGGACGAACACCCCCAATAAACGTTTCCGTCCGATTGTAAGGGATGCTTGCTTACAGGAACAGTTTCTCTGCCTCATGCCCAACTAACAACGGCTTATCTTTGTGGAGGCTCGCCAATAATTTCGGGGGGCCGAAGGTATAGTACACTGCACATGATAGAATAGTGAGAGCTGTAGCACGACGAAGAAGCCAAGGAATTGAGAAACGGTGCGCCGGTAAAGTACTTTGGGAGGAATTCGAAATCCCTTGCCTTTCCTTGTCAAAGATCAGCTCCCCCATGGTAGACGGTGGAGGGAAAGAAGGGATGTGAGAATAATCCTACGTTGCGGCATTTTACTAAGTGAGTGTGAACGCCATATGTTCAGATACATTTCTATTTTAAACCAGCTCTACACGAAAGTCCGCAAGCGTTGCACAGAGTAATACATAAGTAGGTAAGAGTCCGCGGAAAAGCGAGAAGAGAGCATCTAAGGATCTTTTGTTCAAATTTACACTTTGGCGAGGACGATACATGTTCTAGAGGGCACATAAACCTAGGTTGCGAGGTGTTAGTCTGGCCACGGTGAACGAAGGGCAGCATATTACCTGCAAGAAGTTCTTGCGGCCGTTCCACTCCATGTCTGTGGTGAAGAAAGACGGTTCAAGGGAGATGTTGTCGAAGCCACCAAACCGCCTTTCGTCACTGGACAGTACTATTTTGTACTCGCCAGGCACTTCCACCCCAACTCGGTAATCCGTGAAACTTTGAATGGGATGGAAATTGAAGACAAACAGGAGACCTGCGCGTTCATACACCAAGACCTTATCGACTTCGTGCTTTAAAGAGACGTATGCCTAATATAATTATGGTTTAGGATGATGTCATCGAAACACACGCACAGTTCGTACCTGGGGCGCCTCAAGCCAGCCGTATTTACCTGCAGTATGATTCATTGCAGCATCAAAGTTGTTTAGGTATTGGTATCGTAAGAGCGGATCGTCAACCACATTCCACTGCCGCCGAGCATAGTGGAATGAGTTGTTATTCCCTGCGCGAGGGAAATCAAGCCACTGTCAAAGGATAAGTCAATTTGTTGAAACATGACGAGGCATGGGAACCCGCCTCGGGATGACCGAATTCATTCCCTTCAAAATTCAAGTATCCTTCCCCGCCTAACGAATGAGTAACAAGTCTGTCGAGGGGTGAGTGATTATAGTCGAGACACTTTATGAGACTCGTACCGAATCATTTTGTGCAACGCTATTCCTCGAGCGATAACAGGGGTCATTTCTGTCAAGTCTGACATGTTTGTATCTGAATTGTTATTAGCAATGACATCGGCTTGACTATCTCACCACTTACACATCTCCTTGTCCATTAACCAAAAAGCTATCGTCTTGTCCCCAACAAGAGCTTGATCGTGACTCTCGGCGTATGCAATACTCTTCTCACCATGTCGACGATTGATCAACGTGTGGACTATGTTGCCGAGGTCCCACTCGCCGTCGCTCTTATGCTTAAGAAGTTTGATCCACATATCTGGGATGGCCATGGACAAGCGGTAGTCGAAGCCAACGCCTCCTTGTTCCACGGGACGGCACAAGAGGGGCATGCCGGAGACATCCTCGGCGATGGTGATCACAGAAGGATACAGGGAGTGTAATACATCATTCGCCTATGAGAATAGAATTGAAAGGGAAGGGGACTGCTGCAAGCTGGAATACTCACAAGCATGAGATAGACAACGCCCTCAAGATCCTGACCAGGGCCGAAGTACTCATGATAGCCACCAGAGAAGCCAGTACCAATTCCATGGTGAACGTACATCATACTCGTAACCCCGTCAAACCTGAACCCGTCGAATTGGTATTCATCCATCCAGAACCTTAGGTTGCTCAATAAGAACCGAAGGACTTCGTGATGACCATAATTGAAGAGTCGGCTGTCCCAAAGTTCATGCCTGCCCTTGCTACCTTCATGGAAGTAGAGGTGATCAGTTCCGTCGAACTCATTCATCCCATCGAGCACATTCTTGCATGCATGGGAGTGCACAATGTCCAAAAGGACGGTCAGGCCCATGCCGTGAGCAGTGTCTACAAGCTCCTTCAGGTCCTCAGGCGGACCATAACGCGAACTGGCGGCAAAGAAACTGGTGACCTGGTATCCAAAAGCTACAAAAGTCATTGAAATTATTTTGTGCGGGATTCACTGACGAGGTGGAGCGCATACATGCGTAATATGCGTGCTCCATGACAGCCATAAGCTGGATGACATTATAGCCCAAATTCTTGATCCTAGGCAGGATATTCTTGGTGAATTCCTTGTACGTCCCAACTCTCCCATCAGGGGAAGATATCCCAACGTGCGCCTCGTAGATTCTGACGTTGTCAGCTTTGGGGGGACGGGGGTGCTTGAACGTGTACTGCTCTGCCTCGGGAGGGTTCCAAAATCGCGCGTCGTACACGGGAGACACGCTGAGGTCTTGTGTGACGCGCTTAATCCATGTCGGGATCCTCTCAATACGGAGGCCCGACGGAAGAATCATAGTAATCTAGAAGGTGCGTTCGGATATTTCTTTCCGGAAGCATACTCTGGACCGACCTTGACCTTGGAGTCGTGCGGAATGGCACAGACGCCAGGGGCTTTCGGTGAAACCGTAATTTCCCATACACCATATTGGTCCTTCTTCATGGGGTGGGAGGTTCGGTTCCAGTTGTCTAGTTTAGTGCTGAGCGGCGAGCACATATGGAAAATCCTCTCGACTCACTGAAGTCACCGATAAGACAAGCCTCAATAGCATTCGGAGCCCATTCACGGTATACCACTGTACCATCAGCGCCGACTTGGAAGCCAAACTTGAAATGACCCTTCGTGAAGTTTTCGTAGCCTCCTTCGTGATCGTCCAAAGTGTCCTTCCATTTCCTGAAGAGATCATGCCTGGCTACGATAGCTGATGCATTACCGTCGAGCCAAGGATCGACCTGAAGCACTGTTTTGACGTCGAGAGCAGCAGTTGGCATGGAATCGATGGTGGTGGTGGAGAGTCAAAGGGCGCGAGAGTTGTGTGGTCTATTCCACCAGATATGAACCCTTTCGGTGAATTATGACGTAATAGGGATCGAAGTAGATCATGATAACGGAAGCACAATCTAATCTAAACAATACGTTATTGAACTGCACTATTGGTTCGAGGAAGGGAAGGCAAGAACGAGCGTCTACAGGCAGACTAATAAGTACAGTGAGCAGTGTAAGGATTCGAGCACAGACTCGCCTATTCAATACAAGGCCCTTGAGGGCACGAATTTCCCTCCGCAACTCATCTTCGGCTGGTCCCAGAGAAGTATTCATACCAGGAGGGCGATACGGTAGATACACCTGAGTGCTTATATAGCCGGTAAAGTTAGTGAGGGCTTGAAGGGTGTATTGAAAAACGTTTGACGGCTGCTCCTTCGTGTCGGGTTTCGGCATAGCGGCAGTTAGTGATTGAAGTGAAGTCCTGAGAGGTGTCGGAGGTGGCGGGGTTGGCGGATGATAGGACCACCGCGTTTGCCTTGGCGATGAAGGATCTGAGGAAGAATCGTCTGGCGTCGCTTTGAAGAGCGGACAGGTAGTGAGCGTCTCCCACAAATTATTCTAGAGATTGACAAATCAAGGAAGGGTTTTCAGAAGGTATTGTGCGGCATACCTCAGCAGCAGCACCCTCTGGTGACGCTAGGTAAGGTAGCCTGGCCTCCATGATTTGGAAAAGCTCCTCTGTACTGGGTGCTTCGTGTTTATGCAGTTTGGCAAAATCGGCCATGGCGCATCTTAACAGAGTTATTGGGGGGATGTCCTGTGGTGAGACCTCCTTTTTCAGAATGGCATCGATAGACAGACATCGCGCTAGTTCATCGGGTTCTTTGTATGGCTCGGGTCGGGGTAGAATGGAATACGACTCTGACTGCAATTCCTTTAACGACGCAAGATCGGTTGTGAGCTTCCGTATCAGAGATAAGTGGTGGGATTTGAGAGACTGGCGTGCTACAGAGGTGCGAGTTATCCGGGGGAGGATCAGCCTCTGAAATTGTGGAGAAGGGTTACGACGAATGTCATTGGTAGAAAACAATCACGCACGTGGTAGAGTATGATCAGAGCAGTGGAACCTCCCAGTATCCAAGAGAAAACCCTCAATATCCCCACAATGAGGTTTGGGAGAGCAGATGGTGGAGGTGGGGGGTATGTACGGGGTGGGACTAGCGGTACTTGATAGGGCTGAATGACTTCCGTGAGCAGGGTCCGTGAGCGGGAGAGGTGGATAGACTGACCAACTCCCGTAGTAACTCGTCAATCTCCACTTCGGACAGGCCTTTCTCCCTTAGAAATTGGCGTTTAACATATATGTCTTGGTTCTGGACCTGATGAGACAGAAGGAAACCACGGGCACGCGACAACAGTTCTGAGCGATCACTAGGAGAAGAGTTCACGTTCGGTGTCTGGTTAGGAAGAGGAGGGGAAGGTAGAGACGGTCCTGTGGCCGAGGAACCATCACCCGAGTTTGGTGGCGAAGAGGTAGGTTGGGGGGCTTCTGTAGCCTTTTGTGAGTCTCCAGCGTCTTCACCAGGCATCTGGTCGAAGGTAAGGCAAGGTTGATCAGTGCGGCCGCAGAGAAACCCAAGCCGGTCACGTGGCAGATTGAGGAGTATCTTATATAGGGGTGCTCAAGCGCTCAAGTCTGGCGCACCCGTAAGTTCTTTTCATGAAAGTACTGAATGAGAGGAAGCAAGGCCTGCATAACCGCTGCGGCTGCCCCGCAGGAAGGGTAGCGTAATATGGAGTACTACTGTATAGCCAACCCTGCAGAAGATTACTACCGTTGTTACCAGGTTCATCTTATGTACCAAGCGATGTTGAAACAATTGTCTCAGATCCAGCTCCAGCCTTGTTTGTTTCATTCTCATGCTCGTTGAAAACGGCCTCTGCTACGATCCACAGACATTCAAGTCAGTCGTCTTTAAGCCAGTCGTCCTGCCTGCCATCGTCTTCGGTTTCGACCACAAACTCCGAAGTGATGGCAGAAGATCCTGATGGATCCGCATTGCTGCCGGAATTCTCAGATCCCGCAACAAGGACACGCAGTTTCAGAATAGCACTGAGGAAAATACCCAAGGACGTGAGTCAAAATATATATTTTCTATACAAAGACCGTGCCTAACACGTGTAGGCCATTAATCCTCCAGTTGTCGACTTTAATCTTGAACCGCCCTGTTGGTGACCAACGTCGCACTCGAGGTAGTATTCCGTTTCTTGAGGTGAGCTTGACTCCCGACGTGGACAGCGTTATGGGCCGCCAACTCATCAATCAATCCCATGTACTTGCCATCCAGCAATCACACGGACCTGCAAGTGTTGTGCTGGAGGCGGATTATGCCGATGAACTGGTCGTCAAGTCGTACGAACAGCAGATCGTCGTGCAGAAGGACATGTTCTTACCTGACCCGAGCTCGTCAGAGAGGGCGCACGGGAAGCCCAAGCCAGAGAGCAGGGTATGTCCTCCAGTCCCTTATTCCCTGCCTACCACACGTGACGGAATAACTGCATTGGAATTTCCAGTTCTACAATTTCCTCCATCGCTCCCGCTCACGTTCGCGTTCCGCGTCTCGGTCTCGCGCGTCCTCCCCCTTGCCGCCCGTACCACCGGAGCCTCTTCCTCATCATCAGCGGGATTCGACAGCCAGTGGTACAGAACGACCCACATCGTCCGTCATGAGTAGCCCTAGCTCGAATAAGACGACAAGGGCTGGCACCAAACCTACGTCTCGAATTCCCTCACGTCCTCTATCATCGACAACGACTGCCACGAATACGACGAATACGACGATTACTCCCCGAACACCCACTCAGTCTCGTATGACCAAACCTAGGTCGATGAAACCTCTGGAAGCTGCTAATGAATTGCGAGGAAATGCTCGTTTTCACCAGGCTCCGTTGGCCCCACCTCCGCCACCCCCACCATCCAAGCCTACAGGGGCCCGTCAAAAGCTGCATAATCTATTTGGTTTGCCTCTTTCCGGCACGAGGAAAATGTCATTCAGTTCGCGCCCCAATAGTCCTGGTCCATTGGGACACTCTCATGACCCGGAAGAGTCCACACCACTTCCTTCGCAGCATTCAAGGAAGCCACAGAGTGGCAGCATAGACTACAAGGCGTCCCAGTCAACGGCATCATCGTCCCAATCACAGTCTTGGACGACCAGCTCAAATACTCATTCGCAGTCTACCAATGATGAGAGAAAACCGACGAGGACCGGTTCGGGGTCCAAGCTAGTGATGTTCCTCCGAGGTATTCGCATTCCCGTCCTTCGGAAAATTTTGCTTACCTATCCTAACAGGCCGGAGTTCCTCCAGAACACGCACTCAACCCCCGCAAGACCACAATCCATCCAGTTCTTCATTGTCCACTCCGCCTGTGGTATCGGCACCTATTCTACCCAAATCAAAGACACACCGACGTAGTGGCCTAGGAGGAAGTCTGGATTCTTCTCATTCTAGAGTGACTGCCACTTCGTCTGCTAACGTTGAGCTCCCCGTCCCATTACCTTCGTCCAACCGCTACAATCAACCCCCAAATACTGCGTCTCCGCCTGTAGCAACAGGAATTCCTCGCATTATGACCACACCAGCCACACCCGTCAAAGTAGGTACTTCAATACGGCCACCACCCGCGTCTAGGTTGGACACGATAGAGTCGGGTGGTGCTTGGCAACCAATGACCATGGTGGATGAAGAAGGACGACTAGGACGACACCCAGAAGATAGTGGTTATGCAGAGCCCACGAGGCAGAAGTCTCGTAGCAGCGGCAAAGGCAGAGAAAGACGACGACCTGCTAGTTCATCGGGCAATGCTGGTCAGGGACAGGGTACTAATCCCTCCACACGAGGCTCTGGTCCTCCAAAAAGTCATTTGACAAGCCGAGGGACGAAGCATGGAAGCTTTGATTTTGAGCGCCCTGGATGGAGTGGGATCATCTCTGGCAAGGCTAGTACCATGGCGAGGAGCGTTAGTGGTGGCAGCACCAGTGGCGGGAGCGCTCTTACTAGCCGAACTGGCGGAAGTGGTGTCAACCAGAGTAGAGAAAGCGTCGCTGGGAATTGTTCGACAACCAGAAGTGTCTTGGGTAGGAGAGGTACTAGGGACACCGCCTCGCGAACGAATGGTCAAGACAAAGGTAAAAATATACCAACCGCGCCCTTGGAACCTGAACATACTGGCTCCTCAACGCACACTACAGCTTCGAGCGGAGGGGGTCTTAACTCTAGTTTTGGCCGATCTAGTGGACGAAAGGTTGTGGGGGGAATATCCAAGCTTCTTGGGGGCGGCGGTCACGGGCCGTTTCCATTTGAACCACCAGTTCCATCACCAACATTGACCGCAAGCACGAACCCAAGTCCTTCCTCTACCGGAGGATTTGCCCAGCAGCAACTGGGGACACGTATCAGAGGATTGGAGGCCGATACCGCTATCGAGCCGAGGGGTGAACCTGGGAGGCAGCGAGTCGGTTTTGGGCTCAGAGGGAAAGGTCAAGGAACAACGGCCATCCCCATACCAAATCAGGGCGTTGGTAATAAAAGTGCAGGATACAGGTCTGCCGTGAAAGGACGTTCATTGGATCTTGGTCTCGGGCTTGCGTGGGCACCTAGTAAAGTGAAGGAAGATGCACTACTTCCATTTGGACGCTCTCTCTCTGTATCACGTCGTGGTGAGAATGGAAGAGCACAGAGGGAGGTTCGGGCCGCTGCAGAAAGCGACACTGACCTCTCGAAGGCTGGTCGTGACATCGCCGAGATCTTTCGAACTGTTCTTGACGAAGATGCTTACGCTGCGTTCAAGAGTTGTAAGTTATTACACCTTCACTACACACACTAAGCCAACATCTCCACTATAGACGTTCGTCGATTTGATGCGAAGCAGATTCCCCTGGACGGCCCATCTGGTATCATAGCTTGCGTCGAGCGCCTTCTCTTAAAGGCCCCCGGACTCGATGATGCAGGCAAAGACCGTCTACTGGATACTTTCCTCCGAATCATTCTCCAGAGTGCCTAGCTCCCTTCCCGCACCACCCCACCTCCATTGGACGCTGTGCGTCCCTCTGTTATCTATCTGTCTGCATCTACCCTCATCTGTATCATCGCATTTAATATGGCTGGCATTTTCCTTGCATTTCTTCGGGTTCATTGTCATAGATTTTATTCTTTCTTATTGATTAATTCTAGTTGCTTATTGGGCTTGCTATGTTACTCACCCTTTACGATTCTGTAGCTTATGTTCGGCTAGCTGGCAGCATTCACTTTCATGATTTACGAATCAAAGGTACATGCTTTATGCATCTGTTCTTCACGACATGCCATGCTAGTATGTTTTCATGCTAATGCTTGCTTTTATCATGACTTCGCTCTGTTTTGCATCGTTATGGATATCTACTTATTCTACCCCGCCATTCAAATAAATATATATCGCCTGTTGTGACATATGAATTACGACTGTTCTCGACTTTCTTAATGAATTAATGATTGAAATCAATCGCTCAAACCACCAGTGTGCTGGTAATTATACTGTACAGATACAGAGAAAAACGAATCAAGTTGCGGGACGCAGGGCTCTAAGACGCTCAGCGAGTTTATCATCCTCTTCACCGACCTTCTCCTTTGGAGCCAGGTCAGGGACTACGGCGAGATCTTTAGCCTGTAGGTCGTGCTGTAGCTCTATATTGGCCTCTTCAGCGGTCTGCCGCAGGAGTTGATCTATTTGGTCTTGAGGGGTGGATACTGCGGTAGTCGCAGACATGGCATCCTCCATGTACGATGTCTGTACGTCCAGGTCCGTGAATTGGGTCTCAAACTTGTCCATGACTAAAGAGATCTAAAGTAGGTAGCAAGGGCGTAAGTAGAGCTCAAAAATAGCCTCAGAAAGCGGGCAACGCACTCGTTCAAGGTTCATGCTATCCATAGCTTTATCCATACCACGCACGACCGACGTCATATTGCCAGTGACCTGCCGCATTGTGACAGCCGTTTCTACTCGACTCGCAACCGCATCGATTCGACTCGAAAGCCTAAGCAGATTCAGTGCTTCTGATTTCTTTCTAATAGCATTTGCGGCATATATTCTCGCGCCATCGTTGTTGCCCTGCTGAAGTGCCTACAGAAGCCCGTCATGGTAATGTCGCCCGATGGTGTCGAGGTAGAGACAACAGACCTTCTTGAGACGTGACTTTTCAGTATTCTCGTCTTTCTGTGCCTTCTTTGCTTGACGACTCAGAGTCTTTGCGGTAAACTGGCCAAGGATATTAAACGATGCGCAGTTCGCCAGATGAGCAGGATACCTTGAGCTGAAACAGTGTTTCTGGATAAGATCAGCCGCCTCCGAGGCAAGCATAAGAGTAGTAATGCTGACTTTCTAGGTTGCTCATGATGTATGTGTTCTGGTAGTACTTGGGGGATAACAGAGGTGATGCCGACAAGCGCCTAAGCTGTGGATGTGGTCGTATGTATGTGGGAAAGCGTCATAACGCGACGTATCTCGTTCCCTCCTCGTTCGCATTGAACTTCATCATCTGCAATATTCTGATGGCTCTGTTATATTATGCGAGGTGAGCGTCTCAAAATTCGTCACCATCATCTTGGTGCTTACGCATTGTTCAAGTTACTTGGCCTTCCTCTCAGCTTTTGCTTTTATTACGCTCTCGCTGGGTACACAACTTTATCGCCCTCAAATTCGCTGTCGCTGACTGCTTCTCAGCAAGTGGCCTGCTATATGTCTCGGAGCTGATAGAGGAACATTCTCGCCTTGCTAAAGCAATTGGTGAAAAAGGAATATATGTATGGAATCCCCGTTGTACTTCTCGATTACACTGATGAACGAGGTGCACAGACAATTATCACGCTTCATGTGCTGCTCTACTTCGTCGACTCCCTCCCTCTGGCGCAAATCGCCTTCTCTATATTATGCCATGTTGTCTACCTCCAAAATTTCTCAGGCACTTGGCCTATAATCTCTCTCACATCTATATCCTTCGTCGCGTCTTGTATCTTGGTTATTGCCGACCACTTCCTTTGGTTCTTCCACTTCTCCCGCCTGGCTAATCATAATAATCACGCCAGAACCTACCGGGAGACTGGTGGCCAGTACGCTTATGGCTTCGGAGAAATCGCGACGTTCTTCGCACTATGTGTCTGGCTGGTGCCTCTATTCCTCTTCCTAAGCCTGAGTGCCAACGATAACGCGTTGCCCGTCTCGTCCGGTAAGTGTTTGTCCCGAGTGCACAAGGGTTTACTCGCTAATGTTTAACCAGCCGATCCTGCAACAGCAACTCTGGTCAAGCAACAGCCTGTGCCCTCTCGTGGCTCCCTTTTCAGATCTATAGTATCCGACGCCATTCCTGGAGTGTTGTCTAGAAAACGTAGAGGAACTGGCGATGGACTGATTGCACCTCACTCGCCAAAGCACACCCCCCCCATCCCAAGCTCGCCATCCTTCAGCACCACCCGATTTGCGTCCCCAGCTCCTTCTCCGCGGATTCCTAGCAGCAGCTCACAGAGCGACCTTGGCTCACATATGAGCCCCGTCCAGCTCAGCACACCTCCTCGTCGATCGACCAATCCCGTTCGCCGGCAAGTTGGTGATTCATTAGGGCTTGGCTTGAAGCCTAGTTCCTCCTTAAGTACTGCATTATCAACTTCCTGATGAGTCGATATAGTTCGACTTCTAGTATAGTCTTAATTATCATATACCGGCGAATACCCCTTCTATTATGTTTCAAAGAGCCCTTGTCCGTGTCTGTCTGATTGTATTGCTCGTTGACCGCGACGTTTCAACGATGTGAGTCGATTGAATCCGAGTCGGCAATAGACATCAGTACCAAATATAGTGCATCATCGCGTCGCGTCTCGATGTTGCCGCTGAAGCGCTAGAGATTCAATTCCAATTTCTACGTCCAAGTTCAACCTTCCTGGTCGATTCTCGCTGCCCCGAGGCTCAATACTAGCAGCTACCCCGATACAGGAATGTACCTCTACCTCGGTACCAACCCCCGGACCCTGTATCTAGCTACCAGCACCCAGGACGAGAAACTCGGCCGCCCGCATAGGGCACTGGTGTTTCGATGTAATGAAGCTAATCCCGCTCAAGCCATCGTAGAATTCCTGCCCAAGAAGGAGATAGAATTCGCTTCATTGGTGCGATTAACGACCAGAGTGGTGAAAGGCTGTCTTGGTCTGATAGCGATAGAGAATGGTGCTTTACCAAGTTCCATTTTCTTGCTGCGCATGAGCCTGATCTTTGTTTTTGTTTTGAAGACGTCTTCCTAGCGGTGGTGACCTCGGCAACAGAAGTGGGAAATACACGGCCATCTGGCAGCAAGGCTGAATCCGTGGCGAGAATACATGACGTCGCCTTCTACAGCCTCACCTCGTCTGCTTGGGACGACCTCACTGCTGCTTCGGAGTTAATGCCTACGCCAGACGCTATTGATGCCATGATGCGAGACAACTACACTCAGTCTAATTCGGCACCGCAAGTCCTAGAGCATCCTTGCGCCCCTCTTAATAAGATTCTTGCGTCTGGCTCCTTTTACTACGCCCTCGATTCGGGTTGGGATCTATCCTCTCGACTATCTCGTCGTCTATCAAGGGAGAAGAGTCTGGACAACGACGTCTCTGTTTACGATGAACGCTTCGTCTGGAACGAGTATATCATCCGCAGTCTTCTCGAATTCCGAGAGAGACTGGACCCCCATGAACGCAAAGACTTTGATTCGTGTCACTTCTTTGTATGTTCACTACTTGTGCAAACGGACCTGGGCTCAGCCTTCATTTCAGATACTGGCCATTCAAGGATATGTCGGCATCTTTACTATGGCACTACCAGCTCCGCCGACAAATGGAACTCCAACGGTCGCAACATTATCCTTGATCTCCCGCCTTAGTTGGAAACGTGCTGGAACGCGGTTTAATACTCGCGGAGTGGACGATGATGGCAACTGTGCGAACTTCGTAGAGGTGTGACTCTTGTCTATCCCTTGATACGCAACTCTGGAATCACCTATAGACAGAAATCGTGTTCAGTTCAGATCAGCATTGTGTTAGTTATGTCCAAGTCAGGGGAAGTGTACCGCGTATGTCGCTACAAGCCTTTTGTGTGTATATCCATTTAACTTAACTTCGGGGTCAGTGTTTTGGGAACAACAAGGCTTCCAGACTTTTGGGCAGCGCATACAGATTACTCGACCCCATGGCTCCCAGCCAGCCTTCGAACGCCACTTCGCGCAGATCATCGAAGAATACGGTGCTGTACATGTCGTCAATCTTCTCGGCACGAAAGAAAACGAGGCCACGCTCACTACTGCTTATTCACGCCACCTACAAGTAGCTCGTAGCTCTTTGGGTGACGATCTTGAAATCACTCATTTCGACTTTCACAACACCGTCAGACTCGGCGGTCATGACAGCGTTATCCGAGAACTAAGGTATCAGTCTCCATACAGTCGATCACTTCGAAAAATCTCTTAATAATAGGCGTCATCAGGCGAATGGAGAGCGTCGTGGACCACGTAGATCGGTTTGGCTTCGCAATGTGTGATGCATCGTCCGATGAAATCATTACCGACCAGAAAGGGGTATTCCGGACCAACTGTTTAGACTGGTAAAATTTTACCCTCCCCTCGAATCTTCGAGTTACGATGTCATTCATACAGCCTTGATCGAACCAATTTTGTCCAAGACATCCTTTCGCGCACTACCCTCGAGCAATACCTTCTCTTGGTCCGGCGAGAGTGGGTTCAATCCAACACGTTGTGGTCAAACCATCGAGAACTGTGGGCGGAAAATGGGGATGCCCTTTCGAGGATATATGCAGGCACAGGTGCGCTCAACACGAGCTTCACGCGGAGTGGCAAGCGCACTTTGGCAGGTTGGCTCCTCTAGCTTCCATTAATTGATCTCAAACTAAACCGGCCGTACAGGCGTACTTTCCGATGCGACGAAGAGTGTGTCAAGAGCATACATTAACAACTTCCAAGACAAAGGAAAACAAACTGCCATCGACATGTTCCTTGTGAGTGGGAAGTTTGCCTTATGTTTACCGCACTGCTGAGGATTGCACAGGGAAATATGAGCAATCAAAAACCCGTCACAATATTTGACCCGATCCATGACTCCGTCCGAGCCGCTCTGGAACAAAGGTTTGGCATTCTTGCTCATTAGGACATTCACGGCCTCACCCTATATATAGAGTACACGAATACTCTTCGATGAAGCAATGCACCGTATTCGTGGGTACTTGGAATGTAAATGGCAGGGTGAGGGTTCCATCTGAACAAGCACATGAGGTGTTGACTTCGAGACAATAAAGGCATCCTCCGAGTCATTGGTTCCATGGCTATTTCCTCGGGACGGTGCGTACCATTGACTTCCTTCATTGCTTTCTTCACGTGCTGGTATTAGGCCTCGACGAGTGCGTGACTTTCCGGTGCACTATCCCCCCTGACTTAGACTTCGTGTAGTCCCGATATATTTGTTCTGGGGTTCCAAGAGATTGTACCTCTAACCGCGCAGCAGATTGTTCAAACCGATCCAGAGAAAAGGTAAGTCAAGCAATTCATTACTCAGAACGTTAGCTCCTCAAATTATTGCCCTCAGGCGCATGTGGGAAACCAAGATACTGGAAACTCTGGATCGCTACCCCAATAAGAGATCTGATTATGTCCTTTTGAGAAGTGAACAGGTACGGACAGTCATGTCCTCTTGTGCATCTATTTATCTCCCTTGCACAGCTTGTGGGCACGGCGTTGTTCGTTCTCGTTAAGTCAGGGTTGACTGGGGTCATGCGTCACGTCGAGGCTGCGAGCCGCAAGGTATGCTGCATTGCGAAGCGTCAAACGTTGAATTCTGAGATTGTATTAGACGGGATTACGAGGCATGTCAGGAAACAAAGGTGCCGTTGGCGTGCGCTTGGAGTATCATGATACAAGCTTCTGCTTCTTGACTGCACATCTTGCGGCCGGACATCCGAACATCGAAGAACGTAATTCTGACTACCGAACCATAGTCAGCGGTCTGCACTTCCAGAAGGGCAAAACTATCAACAGCCATGAGTACTTTTGACTTCCCAAATCTTAAGGCCACCTACTCACCCTCAATTAGGAATATCATATGGGCCGCAGATACGAATTATCGAATTGATCTCGATAACGAAGTTGTCAGGGAGCTCGCACAAGGAGGAGATTTTGACGCACTAGTTGCTGCTGATCAAGTAAAGGAATGTTTGGTGGCGATCCTTCACATGAGTTGACTTGTTTCAATAAGCTCCGTCAAGCAATGGACGCTGGTACTGCCTTCGATAGATACCAAGAAGGACCCCTACTTTTCCCGCCTACATATCGGTATGACCTTGGCACCGACGTTTACGACTCCAGTGAGAAAGCCCGAATACCAGCATGGACAGGTATGTTGTCTTATGCATTGTAAAACTGTCTCATCATTTCCCAAGATCGAGTGCTCTTTCGAGGAAGTCACCTTGACCTTTCGGTCTATTCACGGGCTGAATTAAAAGGTTCTGACCATAGACCTGGTGGGTGCTTCAGCTTGTTCATTGGAGGATATACGACTGATTGCATCATCAGTGTATGCTATCTTCCGAAGTGATGTCCGCGTCGTGGACACTTTCAAAAAAGCTGCATTGTCGCGCTTGCTATTGGAAAGCGTCACATCGACGGAACCTGGAGAAAAACTGGACGAGAAGCTCGCGAAGCTGTCACTACCCACGAACTACACAGAACGTTAGTGCCGAGCCGACGTGTGAGAGTTTTACTTATAACTATGTAGTCCCGCCGCCAAGTTCAGATGAAGCAGCCTGGTGGGATAACCCTGGTACGTTTGGGAGCTCTATGCGGGTTCCAATGATTTGAGATACTTTTTTCTCAGATCATCCACACGGTGTTGTGCCGTTAGTGGAACTGATGAAAGTATCATCACACCCTAGAAGTCTTCCAAATCCTTTCGACGTTTCTGACTCGCCAATATCTGAGTCACCTTCATCCTCAGACGAAGAGTTGTATTCGCACGCGCTCAAACTACAAACACCCCTAGCCCCCACGAAAGCAGTACCTAGGAAACCTCCACCGCCTCCACCGCGAAAGAAAACCGTAGCAGAAGAACAATTAGCACCGTAAGCAACCAGTATCGTAAGTACAGAGTATGTGGACGTGATATAGGATACTTCCTCGCTACTAGATGATACCTTGTTTCTTCAAGTCCTCGTACGTTTTTCTGTTGTATACATTGCCTTCATCGTCTTCGAGTTCTTCCATGGTCTCCTGTTCAAAGATCTCGTGTCTGCCTTCCTGCTTCAACTTCTCAGCGACTATATATACGGAATGGTCAGCTGAAAGAGCTCCAAATGTGTTTCAGAACGCACGGGCAAGGGCATCTTCGATACGCGTTATTTCATGGAAGTGTTTCGTGTTAGGAAGGCCCAAGGCTCGCATGCCAAATGCGTGCCGCGACTCCTGAGAATGACTGTTAGACTCCTTCATGAAGAATCGAAGGCAATAGACAAACCTGGAAATGGCGATCGAAATTTTTCCTGCGCCATGTCATGAGACTAACTGCGCTAGACAAGCTATATCATGGTACTCACCTGCCCATGTACACATGGTCAGAACATATCTCACAACGATATTCGACGCCAAGACCGTGTAACTTATAGAGCCAGTATGGGATAGGCTTCCCGTCCCAGCCTAACGGTAGCTTGAGCGGATTGTAGATCCTTTCCTCTTCTTCTTCCTCCGGAGCGCCATCGGCAGTGGCAGGGGGAGGAGGTGGTGCTGGCTTAGCCTGCTCGAGCAGTTCTTGTTCTCTCTCGCGGGCTGTGAGAGAGAAGCGGCGCTCAACGTTTGATTTGGTGTCGTTTAGGACGCCAACAAGCGAAGCCAAGATGGAGGTGACCATATACGTATGGAAGGCAGCTGTACGCAGCTTGGTTTTGAAGGAGGAACTAGCGGCTGCCGGTGTATGCACGACGCCATTGCCATTGGGATTCGAAGATGGCTCGCCCGAGCTAGCCATCTTAGTCGTCGCTTTTATGTGCTTTTTGGATGTTAAGTGGGCATCGTACACGGTTTGCTTTGAGTAGTTTTTCTGACCTGGGATAATACAATGAATGGCAGATACGATGAAGGTATGAACATTGATAACGTACACGCTGAGCACCAGATCCCGGTAGTTGCATTCCCATTAGCTGTAGTCTTCGGCTTACTTTCTACCCAGCCGTCTATCTCCCCCGCTTCCCATTTCTCGGTAAATTCCTGCTCCGTGGCTTTCTCCTGCCTATCGGTATCGACCAGTGGTTGTATCCGCTTGGAAAAAGAGGACAAGTAGGAATGAAGAGTTCGTATGTATCTGTATGGGGCGTCGGATCAACGTAACGACATGGAGTTTACCGGGCAACTTACATTTCGTAGTCCTTAGTAGTTCGAGTTTCTACACTCAGCTCCTGGTGCACAGGTCCAGTCTGTGCGACCATGAGGAGGTCGAGATATTGAAGGTATCCCGGACGCTTGCCCAAGTTTTTAAGGTTACAGTATGCCGAATGATTAGCGTATAAGTCAAGGTACTTTCCATATGCCTCTTCTCCAGAAAACAAGAGTGACACAGCTGCGACAAGAAGAGTTAACTTAGGATTCGAACGCAAAGAACAGAGCGAGTGACTCACGATCTTCTTCCTCATAATCTTCGCCTGCCTCTGGATCAGGTTCATAGAGAAATGCTTCGATTTCTAGTCCAAGACCGTCTGGCACTGCATCAGGGTACTTGTTGTAGTGCTCCTGGATTTTCACCAACCGAGAGTAAAATTCCGATAGGTCACTTTGCTGAGATTTGGCAGATAGAGTGTCAAGCTCATCTTTCCGAGCAGATTCATCAAGGTAGAGGTTGTTCAGCGTCGTAACTCTCGATGAAATGCGGTCCAGGACCTGAGAAGCGCGATGCTCGGTTTGAAGCTTGGCTTCATGAGTCAACGGATTCCTGGAGAGTAAATCATAGAGCGCGCGTTCGAGACGCTCGACCTCCTCGTGAGTTTGTCGCTGTACTTCAATGGCTGAATCCATGTCGACGATGTGGGACGCGTTTAGGAGGACACCAGCTAGAGCGCTTAGGTGTACCTTTTCAACTCCGACACTTGCGACTTTACTTTCAACTTTGCCAACCAAAAATGTCTGGTATCAACACCGGCGACGATGTGGGTGACCTACTTCTGAATATCGTATGTGAGGGCTTACGTCTCTGGACTGCTGGCAGAAACTCGTCTTTGAATCCTCAGAGGCCATCTCGGTCGTCTCAACTTTCGACGACTTCGGTTTGAAGCCGGATTTGCTACGGGGAATCTATGCCTACAGTGAGTCAATTATATGATTATATCGCAGAAGAAACCAAAGGGGGACCGCTATCAGACTTTGAAAAGCCGTCTGCTATCCAGCAGCGGGCTATTCTACCCATTACGCAGGGCCGGGATGTCATTGCTCAAGCGCAATCTGGAACCGGTAAAACAGCCACATTCTCGATTTCTATCCTACAGTCCATCGACGTGACCGTCAGGGAAACCCAGGCCCTGGTGCTATCGCCTACTCGCGAATTAGCGACTCAAATACAGTCAGTAGTACTTGCCCTCGGTGACTACATGAACGTCCAGTGTCACGCTTGCATTGGGGGTACATCCATCGGAGAGGATATCCGGAAGCTTGAATATGGGCAGCATGTGGTTTCCGGGACGCCTGGTCGCGTGTTCGATATGATAAGGCGAAGGTCACTCCGTACCCGGAATATCAAAATGCTTGTTCTTGATGAGGCGGACGAGCTTCTCAACAAGGGCTTCAAGGACCAAATATATGACGTATATCGCTATCTCCCTCCCGCCACCCAAGTCGTTCTCCTTAGTGCCACATTACCATACGACGTTTTGGAGATGACCACAAAATTCATGACCGACCCCGTCCGTATCCTCGTCAAGCGCGATGAATTGACGCTGGAGGGTATCAAGCAGTTCTTTGTAGCTGTGGAGAAGGAAGATTGGAAATTTGACACGCTTTGCGACCTTTACGATACATTGACCATCACTCAAGCAGTCATCTTCTGTAACACCAGACGGAAGGTGCCCAAAACCTACTTATGGTGGATTCATCTTACTGAAGAATTCTACATTTCTAGGTCGATTGGTTGACGGAAAAGATGCGGGCTTCCAATTTCACCGTATCATCAATGCACGGTGAAATGGTCCAGAAGGAAAGAGACGCCATCATGGCAGAATTCCGTGGGGGCACATCGTGAGTTCGTGAGAACGTGCGTGAACAACCCCTTCTTACAGACACATCACAGACGCGTACTTATAACTACCGATGTCTGGGCGAGAGGTATCGACGTCCAGCAAGTCTCTCTTGTGATTAATTATGACCTCCCTGCGTGAGTCACTTTGCCGAGAGACTCTATTTCCATTTGACAATTTCTTGTTAGGAATCGTGAGAATTATATCCATCGAATCGGTCGCTCTGGGCGTTTCGGACGTAAGGGTGTGGCTATCAATGTACGTCGAGGCAGGTTTCCTGTCCGGCTTCTTGCTAAATCTCAACACCTTAGTTCGTGACGGTAGAAGACGTCCGCATTCTACGAGATATCGGTTAGTGCCGCTTCGGTATCCTGATTTGGTCCTTAACGACAATTTTATCTAGAACAATTCTACAGCACACAGATTGTAAGCACTCCGCGGCTGCAACCGTCCATTTACTGACCCTGGTGCTAGGATGAGATGCCAGTGAATGCCGCAGAACTTATCTAGTGCCTCATCTTGGATGGGGCAGTTCCTTTTTCGGTCGTTTCTACGCGAAACCCACTGTGGATTGATCACTCGCCTTCTATCTTCCCATCCACACCTTCGCTAGTGATCACATTCACAAGGGATCAGGCAATAGTGAAATCATTATATACTGTACTTTTGACTGAATATTAAAGAGCCCGTCGTATTGTATCCGTGCCAGCGACAACAACGACCGATGAATAGCTTTTTAATTTGCATCATCTGTCAGCCGAATAATGGCCGCTTGACCTTCTATACCGACCTATCCCGACTTAAACTGGTTCTGTTGTGACCTACAAAAATTGAGCACAGACAGTCCAGTTGGTAATGGAGGCGATCTTTCGAAGCTAGTGCATTCTACTTAGTGGTAATATCGTGCTTGTGTCGATATGACAGATCCACAAAATCGAGACGACTTGCCAAGTTCAGTTCAGAGGGTTTCAACTTTCGAGCACGTCCAAAATCCCGATTCGTCTCACGAATCGAGTCCTCCTGCGAGACTAGATTCGACACGTCGAGACGGGGTAATCAAGAAGTACTGAGGCCCATGAAGAGACGTGCAGGGGCCACCTCATGCCGAGGGTATCAATCGACTTCCTTGGGTTCCCAAAGGCTGGAATTTAGGTGGGTGCTTTCACCTCGATGGGAAGATATTGCGCGCTTGTCAAACCTCCGCGAAGTCAAGACCACATGATAGGATGTCGCATGTGTCCGCTGAACCAGGGTGAGCATTGCCATTGGTGGGGACAATTAGAAGGACCTTTCCAGCAACGCATACTGCCTGCGGAGAGGGGCATAACGGTGGCTTGGCTCTTCCTCGATGGGCCGAATAAATTCACTCGCGTCAACCGACGGTACGCTGCCGCCAGAGAGCCAACTCCTCGGGAATGGTATCTCCTAAGTATGGTCAATGAGCTCGCACTCTGGCTAACCTACTTGTGCAAACTCTCGCACAGGAGAGCACCCAGGGAAACCATTATTCCGCCGAAGTCATAGCGCGGGGAGAAGCAGAGAGGGAATTCATCGTACGGCAATGCCCTGAGGCGTGTCTCCCCCTGAGCATCGACCTCGATCCATCAAAGGTGGCAAGAATAGCCAGGCGATTTGACAAGAACGAGGGTACGCAGGGTGTTCTTGCACTACAAGGTTAGGTTATGGTTTGGGCATTAAAGTTTCATAGGATATGTATATTGGAAGTAAACCTTGTGCGTTGTCGGACGAAGGATGCTGTAGGGGAATTTCAAGCTCTCAGGCGACGAGTGTCAACGTGTCCGATTTTGATGGCGATAGCATCTATCCAGCCTGGTAGATTTCCACCAGGAACAACCATAACGGCATTGACTGAGGATGCAACGGTTCTTTGTGGCGAGAGGACTTGGATTGTGACTATAGGCCCCTTCTCATTCCGCAGGGACTCCGGGGGTTTTCATTAATGGCGACGATAATTACTGAAGAATCCCAGCGTAGAATCATGACACAGTAAGACATCTTCTGAGTAGCGGGTTCGCACGCTAAATACGTGTGAGTTGACTAGCAATGCGGATGGTAGTAGTTTTCATATCTTAGAAAGTAACGAGGACCTTTTGGGTGCCAAGCGATGGACCAATGTTTCACTTCACGCCTATATCCGTGGTGAAGTCTAGCTCTCGTCAGCACACCGCATAATAACGGATGCGACAGATGGCCTCATATGAAAAGTGAAATGAGCAACAACCGCTGGATTTACCTGCTAATTAGCCAACTTCGGCATCTGTTCCGGATGGCACTGATTGAAACGGCCCACCTCGTTAAAAATCTATAAAGAGGGCGGATCCATTGCAGATGCACTGAGCCGCCACGCAAGCCTTCCCCGTATGTGTTATCTGAGACAGTAAGCCCTGCGTCGACAGCTCGGTTGTTAGGACCTGACTACGTCCTCAGAGTCCGCAACATCTACAAAAAGTGCGTTTTGTCGTTGTCGCCACACAGACAATGAACCGATAGTTAGGTGTGGTCATGGGGTAACGCAGGTAAGACAATCTACTTACTAACAAACTCGCCTTGATTGGCTCACGATTCAACAGCCTGACCAAGATGTAAGGCAGCACTGGCTAGGATTTGATATGTAGGCTAATACCTAGGTATGCAGATCGTTTGCAACCTTGTGAACTGTCGCTTCAGCCCGCATCATCCAGCAAGTTGCCAAGGACCAGAATGTATCATGACTTGTTGGCAATAGTGCGTGTGGCTTATCCGTTCAGATCGATGGTTCTAACGGTTGCGAACTATAGCCGACAGTTCCCGCAACAATATTGTGTGTACTTCGTCGTCCACACGTCCAGAATGTCCCACTTACCGCAGACACAGCGCCGCATATTGATAAGTGGTGCCCAGATTGTGAAGCCAAAGCCTCTTCGTCATCCACCAGATGACAAGACTTTCTAGGGAGCAATACCGGATCAATAGACCCCAAACTATTATACGATACATGAGTACGCAGTACACAAGCAGTTGAACGGGTAATAGGACCTGAACTCAATCATCACCGATATTGTGCTTCTGCTTCAATTGTGCTAATTCCTCTTCTCGTCTTGCAAGGTCTGCTTTGGCAGCTGCAGCATCTTGCTTTGCAGGCATATGATATAGAACCACGATATACCGCTCTTGCAAATGGAATCCATTTAGATGATCAAGTGCATTCTTAGCCTAAAGCGGCGCAAGTTCAGAATCTTGTCGTACAGAGTATTCAGGCGAGATACATACATCCATCACGTCGTCGAATACAACAAAAGCCGTCCCTTTGGTCTTCTGCTCGTTTCCTATACGAATCTGCCGTATGCTGCCGTAGCGGCCGAACAGGTCATAGAGATCCTCCCCCGTTATTTGGTAGTTCAAATTCTTGACGAACAATATGCGATTAGCACCAGGAGGTAGTTTCGACTGTCAAGCGGTCCATATATCAGCATCCGGACAAAGAACGCGTTGAGTAACCCTCTGACCGTCGGACGAGCGAGAGCCATGATTGAACGGAGGAAAGAGTGTTTGTTTGGCTGTATTTGTAATAGAAAGGACCGTTTCAGGAAGTTACCTCGTTCATCATTCGTTCAGACTGGCTACAGAAATACATTGGTTGGGATACATGAACCAAGTCCATTACACGCACTGTTCCGTCAAACGTCCTAAGACAAATTTAAAGCGATAGAGACCACCCAAATAACTAACACAACGCTGAAATTGGCATATCCCCGACTCAGAGCGCCGTTTACATCGCTGCCAGGGGCAGTTGTCTGGGCGGCCGCAGTTCCACTTGTAGCAGGAGCCGTACTCCCTGCGATGGAGTACACGGGAATCCCCGCCGTCGAAACCGCTGTTGATAACGGCGCAGATAACGTGGAGGAAGCTGAAGTGGTTACATTGTCCGGCGCCGTGAAGAAGAAGTTTCCTGCGATCGGAGTTCCAAGTTGTACGGCTGAAGTGAACTGGGTGAGATTGAAGTTCAGTCGGTCTGTGCTTGCGTTGACAAATGACGGAGCGTCGTTCGTAAACGCAGCCGATTGGTTGAACAACAGAATCACATATCTAAAGCCGACCGTATCAGACGATGGTCTCACGCGCCCAAAAGCTGGTTATCAAACCTATGGGCATCGGAGCCAGCTGGTGGTGCTGGCGGAATGTAGTCGGAGAGTGCAGCAGTGGTGTTTGATAGCAAGCCCGTAGTGGGGTCGGCTTGGAAACTACCACCTAGCATGTGCCTAACTTGGGAAATCGACGTATTTTGCGGCGTAGGTGCGTCGGGGTCTACCATGGCTATAACAAAGGTGCTGTTCGTGAAGGTAGAGTTGGACACGCTCAGGAAGAACTGAGGCTCGGAGGCCGTTTCTAGACGAAGTCGGGTAAGACGAATGAAACAACGCGAGAAACTAATCATCGACTCACGAGCAGTGGTCAGGTTCATCGCAGGAGTAATGTTGACCTGCTGCGAGGTCGTTGGATCCGTGAAGACCACGTTCAACGTAGCCAACGGACTAAAAGATGGGAGGACGTCTGGAACAATACCATCTTGTGTGAATGCATCGAGAACACGTTGGGTGTCTTGAGCTCGCACAAGAGACGAGAGAGCAAGTGGGAGTAAGATGGACCACATTTGTTGGAGTACACCTGTGGGTGGGGTGTAGAGCAGGAATTCCACAGGGGGCCTTTATATTTGGAAGGATTGCTGCGGTGAGCTCGAGTGCTTGAGTTTCCACCGGTAGCATCACGAACCTTTGTGGGTAATGAACTCATGTAGCGGGCACCGGCTGCAACTGGGGTTGGCATTAGGGCCATATTTGGTATGTTGTTCAGCTTGGAAGCACAATTCGTGCGATGCCGTAGTACTATGAGCTAATAGAAGAACTTGGCCGAGGAAACCCTGTTACAATGTGAGATTCTCCCCCATCAGTGCATGAAAGATACCCACATATTATAGTTGTAGTTACTATCTAGTAGGTATCGGGCAGGCACTTGGAGTAACCTTGAGGCACTTGAAAAGTAACTGAGCCTAACTGGTGAAGCTGAAGCGCTGATTTAGGACTGTAACACGGATCGCTATAGATACACTTTCCCGGTTTCAAGATACATCACTTGATTTGGTTTCGCTTATATAGCCAGCCATGGAGAGGTTTTGCTTCTTTCCGTTCTGCTGGTCATTACGAGTCGGTGCTGGTCACTGACGATAGTCCAAGAGTGCTGGTCGCTCAAAACTTTCCTCAAAACAACAAAGCTTCACCAATGCTGAAACTCGTCTTCTCCTTCCTCCCGCCTCTGCCCGATGTACCCATGCCGCAGTCTCTGTTCCTCCTGACTGTCACATCATTCCTCGGGGCCTCTATTTCATTTATCCTTTCCATGTTGGATCTCGGCATCCTTTCGCTATACGTGACGCCTCCGATGGCCGTCATCACGATCGTATTCCTCACCGTAGTGCTGGTCGTCGCGCATCGCAAGCGAGAAGAGGGGTATCCCAGCTATTACTCCACTACTGTGCTCTCTGCGTATATTATTGCTATGGGATGGTTGATTGGCTTCATTACTACGGTAGTGGTCCTCACTACTGGAAAAGCATTCGATTATGAGGTAGCAACCTTGCACATGCACGGTGTGGCATCAAATGCCCATACACAGCGATTTCAGTGTTTCATGACGCTGCTTGAATTCAGCTTAGTGGGAGGAATGGGTCTCTGCGGGCATCTGATAGCCAGAAGGCAGGGCGAACCAGAGAGCTGGCGGCGCAGTCACGAGGACGAGGAGGAAAAGAAGACGACAGAGCATTGTGAAGAGGTATGTCCACTTTCGTGACTGGCGTTACTTGCATGTCTCTGATGATTGCCAGTGACGACTGGCGACGAACTTGACGACCTGCATGGGTGATAGACTCTATTGCGTAGATTAGGAGAGAAGTACAGAGTGGTGTGCGCTAAACCGCCCTGCGCTCTTGGGTCAGCTGGGCGAGGTGGGGGCAAAGAGAACGGCTCGCCTTGCATTACTTTTTAGTAGACCCTAGCTTCATCAACCTCTCGACCTGGGAGCATTCATTCTCCCCCCTTACGCAGACTACCGTAGCCGCATCTTTATCCTCTAAGTCCGGAATTGTGCATTTAATATCTTGCACGTCGGGGCAAGGGCAGTCGGCGGGTTTGCGTACGCAGATGAGGGTTGTAGGACATAGATACTGCGAACATGAAACTGTTTACAGCCGGATTCAGTTGTTGCGTATATTTTAGATGCAGAGCTATGACGAACCTGTGTCAGCTTGAGCCGCCCATTGCGATGTTCCAGATGGTTCGTGTTGCTGGCGTTGATGGCCAAACATTTGACTGAAATCCCACCCAAACTGGGCTGAGACAATAGGAAACAAAGCACATATCAGCAGCATGAGGAGGGATGTTGCCCTCGAGCTAGACATTGTGTTGCCGACGAGAGGATGGGAGAGTGCAGGTAATGATGGAAGCTTGATACGCTACGTGTCAATGTCTCAAATCGAATTCAATAACATAGTACATCATGTGACCATCCAGATTGTCGACGAGTGCGAGTAGCACAGTAACGAGTGTGCAGGACTCTGAATAGGGTCTGCCACACATGGTAAAGAGATGGTAGACGTAGTTGAGTTACATGATCAGAGTCATAGGCAGGAGACAAATCAAAAAGCAACTACATTGAATGGTCGTGACGATAAACAAGTGGTACAAAGCTAGGTGGGGTTATATCGAGATGCTTGGAGATAGAGTATCGTGGACGGGAAAAATGGTACATGCCGAATGGTTTAGATAGATCGAATAAGATGGGACTGGCGGAATATGATAGCTTGGATAAATACCCGCGATTGCGTTCTTGAGGGCGGAATCGCGAAGTTATAGGTAAACTTCTTCGTCCTGGCAGTCCGTAACATCCACCTCTTCCTCTAGCATTCGCCGTAACTCCCTACGCGTAGCAACATCTACCCTAGGAGTGACTGTGGAGATTGGCGACAGACCGACGACTGGCTTACGAGGTGTTGGCGACGGAGATCCAGCCTTGCTGACGAATGCAGCCCTTGGCGTGATAGGCACGCAGCGCGCTTTGGCCGATCCGCCCAAGTCAAGCTTCTTGATACCAGCGGCACCTGGGGACAACGGTACCGTCATAGCCTTCTTCAACTTGCGGCGCGGAGGCACATTCTCTGGTTCCTCATCAGCCAGACGGTCGAAAGAAAGAACTGGCTTTGAATCAGACGCGTGCGGAAGAAGGATATGCGTGTCTTGATAGATAACGAATCCGGGATAGTGTAATGATTGTGGGTCCTGGGGTGGAAGCATTTCGCGAGGAATCAGCCTCGGAACGCGGGAGTGTGAAAGCGTCGATGGCAATTCATCAAAGTTGTCGTCAAACTCGATATCGAACTCTTTGAACTGGGCCGACGATGACGACGAGGATGTGTTGGACGAAGAGGCATGCTGGGCTGAAGGACACGAGGTCGCCCTATCTGTCCCATTGGAGCTCCTCCATTCCTCTGTGGTTGTGGGCTTTGATGGCGAGAAGTCGAGTTTGCATGCTGGGCTCTCGGTGCCACACAGGACCGCGGAGAAGTGAGCCGAACCCTTTCCCCGCGACGGTGGAAAGGGGCTCTTTGTCGTCTTCTCCGGGGAGAAGATGCCCTCCTCCTCAAGGATGCGACGCTTGGTTGGACTGAAAAGATTGGGAGCGCCAGGGGACAAAGGTCGCTTATTAGGTCGCAAGCCGCCTGATTTGGAAGAAGCGGGCAAGAATAGTTCGAGAGGGAGTTCTTGAAGTGGACGCCTCATGGCTTAATGAGAGTCGTCGTTGTCGTTGTCGTCGTTGTCGAGTGAAGAGGTGTAGTTATCGCGATTGAGTTATGTTAGGAGAGTGGCACGACGGAAACGAGGCTTCATATAAAATTGTCCGAAGTCATTCCAACCATGCAAAGACCACATGCCTCAAATAGAAATAAACATACCACAATAACGCGAATAGTAACGCGTGACACTTCGCGTTTCATTAAGTTTCCAGATCATTCCAGGCACTCTTGTCAGGGCGCGGCAGCCCTGCTAGTGGTAATTTGAAATAAGAACAAGACGAGTTTTGTCACATATGTACAATCGATTACAATCAAGAAAGCAACTCGTAAGCGATAAAAAAACATAAATAAAGCAAAATGGCTCAATAAAAACATCATGATATTCCTGGGGCTTCAGTTTTCATCACAACATCAAATACACCGGTCCCTGTCAAGTTCGGCCTCCCTACTACGATGTTGCCGGACGGTGAGGACAGGTCGTCATAGTCACCGTAAAGGGTAGCGTCTGAAAGGAAGGCAGCTGTGGTCTCGTAGGACGCTTTAAGCAACGGTGAAGCATTCGTCGAGATACCGCTTCGGTTGAATGGTTTGTAACCACCATCAAAGGTCTGTGGAGGTATATATATGAGAATAGAGGCGATATTGCGAAAGCTGGGCTATTTACCATGTAATCCGCAATTAATTCAAGATGGCGACGATCGACCTGGATGCTATACGCGCCGAAGACGCCACTCATTTCTCTTAAGATGGCTGCGCGGGCCATCTCAACACCATATGCGGTTAGGATAGCGTAGATGTCGTTGGAGTAGATCTCATCATCGACTAATATACTCTCGTCGGAGGATGACGCGAACTGCCACATCCCTCGTAGGTTGGATCCGTTCGTATTCAGCTTGATCGTCTACGTCAATCGATATGATCAGAACTGGATCGGGAGTGAATACCTTAATCACATGGTCGCCAGACTTGCTATCCTCCTTGATTTCAAGACAATCAACGATTCCAGGAATCTCTCGGATGACTGTGGCCCGACAGGCTCTCTCGATGATTCCTACCAATAGCAATTTCGGCATATCTGGGCTGAACTAGAGGGGCGTCAACGAAGGCTACATAGTATAGTGGCATAGTGCATACCTCGAGTTCGAAGGAGCATGCGGATGGAGTAAACGTGAATGATGTCGCTAAGTGGAGATTCCTTATGAAAAGGTCAGCTACAATACGCGAGGGCATCTTCGCTTTCGTGGACGATTGCGAGTCGACTTTGGCGTCCCCGTCATCTTCACCGGATGCGTAGGCGGCGTCGATGGCGGCTTCGTTAACAGCTTCCCCATCCTCTAGCTCATCTTCGTCGTCAGAGTACGACGCTAGCTGCTTCTTTTGGCGAGTACGTTTCTCGTTATCGGCATCACCATCGCCCACTTCACTTTCTTCGTCATCTCCACGTCGGCGCCTCGGCTCAGGGACTTCGCCACTGTCATCAACAACATCCGGAGCATCGATGTCCCCATGTCTCTCCTTCTTCCCTTTGCCTAACTCAGCTATTTGGGTCTTGACGTCAGCGTCGAGCTTCTTTAGTTCGGATTGCATTTCCTTCTTGAGAAGGAGCGGGAACTTCGAGGCAAAACAGGCCTCAATTTCTGGAGGCTCGACGTCGTACGTAGACTCGTACTCGTGTCTTGGGAAGAAGGCCAAGTTCACTGAGAACAGGGTTCGCCGCGATTGCCCTTCCGTTTTCAATCGTTCCTTAACTGTGACGCCGTCGACTACCTGAGAAAGGACGAGCCTGCTAGCCCGCTTACAAAACAGCTTCACGTCGCTTTCCGATACACCCTTGCGAACTCCCATGACCATAGAAGGTGTCTTCGGGTGTCGGGATGCAGTCATGACAATCTCACGTAATCGAGGGATACCAAGTGTTACATTGGCAGCACCGTGACCTACGCGCCATCAGCCATCGCAGAGTGATTTAAGGCTGACAACTTACCAGCGAAGTGGAAGGTATTAAGGGTCATCTGAGTCGAAGGCTCGCCGATACTAAAGGAAGCTGAGGTGAGGTGAAGGGACTACTGAAAATCACTTACCTCTGCGAGGCAAGAAGGCCAACAGCTTCACCAGGTTCCACAAGACTACGCAGATATTTGATATTCATCAAGAGGCGGAAGTGCGAGTGCGGGATAAGCTTGTTACGAGATTTGAACCGCTCGATCGAGTGCTTCGTCTGAATAAGCTGGTCTGGGTTGGTTTTGACATAAGCATCCACCGCGGTAGAGAATTGCTCAGACGTGCTGCCCAAATAGCGACTGGGACTGAATTTGGATAAGGCCGGCTCGAACTTGTCTCGTTTCGAAGGCGTTCCTTTTCCCGGTCTATCGGCGGAGCGCTTGAGAACCTTCTTCATATATTCAGGTGCCTCCTTGTCATCGACGCATTGTTTTATCGTCGCCGGAGTGTATAGAGAGACCAATGAGACTTCATTCATGGCAACGAAACCAAATTGGTATAGATGCTTTTGTTTCGTAACATCCAAGGCGTCACCACCATAGTGGAACTGGTAGATAGACTGGTCGCTCCCGCGAACGGTATGATCATAGTGAACTCGGATACCCTCCAAATGTTTGATCAGACAGCGCTGAAGGTAGCCAGAGCGAGACGTTTTAACAGCAGTGTCGATGAGCCCTTCGCGGCCAGCCATACAATGGAAGTAGAACTCTTGGGGCTTGACACCAGTCAGAAATCGGCTTGCGACGTAGCCACCAGCGATGGCCTTGGTTTCAAATGACTTGAAAGAGGGCAGCGTTTTGCCACTGACCATGACAGGGACTCGACGACCTTCTAATTCCTGTTGACCCAGTGCACAAGAGATTTGGCGTGCATTTACTGCGCTACCCTTCGCGCCAGAGACAGTCATTGCCTGCATGTGGTTATGGGGGAACTTTCGGTAAAGACCATGAGGCATGCAGGCATCGGTGATGGAAGCAGTGAGTTTATTGAGCTTCGTCTTGACAGTCATGTCTAGGCCAGCCATTTTGTTATCATCTCGTAGGACATCTTCAAGTAGAGTAGTCAGGGTCGTCGGAATTTCGTCCTTCGGGGTGTCGTTCAGAGAGGGGAAGTTCTCGATGGCGCCTTCTGTACCAAGGTTCTTTCCAGCTCGTATTAACTCGGACCTCTTACCGTTGCCATCAGGCGTGAGGATAAGATCATCCATCCGACAGGTGAAAGCACGGTGCTGCAGGAATTTGGTAAACAGGCGACTGAGGACGCCGAGTAACTTCCCTGCAATCTCCGCGCCATATAACTCGTAGACGGAATGAACAAGGCCATAGTCTGAAGCGCCAAATGCTGCCTTGTCTAGGACACCGCTCAGGAGCTCGCCATCCATGAATACGACCTGATCTTCTTTGGAATCGGTTCCCCATAACTGACCCGGGACCTTGGTCTTTGCAAGGAGATTCAAACCTTGGACATGGCCAGGGGTTAAGTTCATCAGAACTGTGGAAATCTAGTAGAATATGAGGAAGCTTTGCAAGAAAGGAGAAAAAGGGACATACAATTTGCTTCCCAGTCCAGAGAGGTTTGGGCTTCCATATAGTGGGTGGAAGCGTTCGTAAACGGCTTCCATCATCTTCAGGACGCAGTGAACCGTATAATAGTTGGAAGTAATCTTCTCTGGAGAAAAAAGCATCTTGGCTGGTCATCCAAACGCCCGCAACGACGTGATCCTGGATAAGGCCACGCAAAGGGTTTCCTGAGGTAGGTACAAGATACTGGTTGTCGGTGTTAGCGATAAACATGGCTTCTGCCCGGGCAACCTGGTTCTCTGAACGGAATAAGATTATGCATGGTGGAAGGGTAAGAGTGACTCACGAGGAAAGTGAATATTCATTTCTGTGAAAGAGTGTTAGTGAATGTCAGAAATGAAAGAGCGCCCTTACCATCCCCATCGAAATCGGCTACGGAAAGGGTAAGGACAACAACCTAGCTGAAAACACGAAACACACACCATTGTAAGAATTACTAGGTTGTGTCAGCAAGTGCACTACGAGTAAAGTTACTGATAACCTTACCAGTTAGCATAATGCATGCGAATTGTCTTCTCCCCTTGTAGGACCCGGGCTTTGTGCGCCATCATACTGGGCTTGTGCAAAGTTGGCTGCCGATTTAATATCAAGATATCCCCATCTCGAAGATGGCGATAAACTTTCTTATTAATAGATGCCGTACGTGTATATAACCCTCCTTTGGTTCGGTCGCCATCTTGCTGGGGGGTCAGCAATTGGTTCCCGATAGCCGTACGTTGCTCGACAGAGAGTTTGGCCTAAAATTCGAGCTTAGTTTGATAGAAAGATCCAAATAAGGGGAAGACACACTAGTGAAAGCTGGTGTCCATTCTCAAATTCAACCATTGTAGCACCTGGATAGCCATGGGGGCCAGTGATGACCCGCTCTCTCATTTCGAGAATATTGAGTTCGGTGACAGGCTCCGGAAAAGTAAGCTTCCTAGCGAACACTGGTGGAATGCCTATTTCGTTGGGCTCAATGTTGACATCGGGCGAAATAACGGAACGAGCTGCGTAGTTGACTCGTTTACCCTAAATGAGATACAGTGATGATAGAACGGGTATATATTAATAAATACATACCATCATGTGCTTGCGGAATAGACCTTCCTTCTTTTCCAGTAGCTGTTTCACACCGGCTGGGGGAAGCTTGCCCTGAGGCATTGGAGACGGATTTTTGTTACTGTCCATGAAGCTATTCACATCAACCTGCAGCTGTATCACACCATCCATGAGCATCCCCAAAATACGCCGCCGGTTGGCCTCGTCAGTGCTGACAGACTTCTGAGAAGCCTCGCGCAAATCGTCGTTCAAGTCACGGAGTCGGTAGGAAGTCCTTAGCACTTTTGATAGCAATTCATTCTGCGGGTGCTCGAACAGAGTCTCGTTCATGACCGCAGGTGGCCGGAAGCGGGTGGGAGTTACGGATAGGACATCCACGAAAAACATATCTGGCGATGCAAGAGATAGTCCACCAGGAGTAAGAGGTGCAAATGGGCCATGTCGTCCATAAAGCAAGGCACATACAACCGGCTCCCTCCGGAACAGACGACGAAGGTGGGCGCGACACTCCTCTGGGATGATGACGCGTTCCGCTCGGCCTCTCGCCGTCTTGACCTTGCCACTAGCACTTTTAGGCAGTTGAGCTTCAGTGGGGTCCGTGGGCTCGCCTTCATCGTCGCTAGGTTCTGGACTCGAGTCGTCCATCTCCACGTCTCCATCCTGATCGACTGTACCCTGAGGTCTACCGCCAGCGGAATCACCGAGTATCTTCTCCTCCCGGAGGACATCAGGTCGCTTCAAACCCTGCAGAGTCATCTTCTGCTTTTTAGTCAGGTCATATTCTATGATCTTAGTGTGCCCTTCCTTTCGGAACGTGTAGGCAGGCCTGGCAATCATTATTAGTTTGACATTGACAATTGACCAAGCACAACACACGCATAACAGCCTTCATTATGGCATTTGTTGATGATAGCACTCTTCAGGAAGTCATTGATCAAGTCTTTTCGGGCTTGATAGACTGGCCCATCCTTGTAGTGATCACGGTCATTCTCCGGCGCTTTGGCTATAATGACGCGAACGTATAGTTCTATGCGTTGCTGGAACTGCTCGACTGATTCGTCATTACGATCGTCCGTGTCTTCCTCGAGGCCCGTACGCTTGCTTTTCTCATTCCCCGAAACTCTGATATGTATATCGTCGATGGCTTGAGCTTCCTGGAGAAGACCACGCTCTAACAAGCGAAATTTGGCGACGTATTTACATATCTAGCCTTGCAGTTTAGCGGACGTTGACTTGAAAGCAAGCAGTGACACGACTGACCGTAGTTCTAGACATTTTAAACCGATGGCAAAACAAGCATACTCCACGGAAAAGGTTGTACATATTTGTCATGAACAGCGGATGGAAGACGGGTGCAGGTAGGTCGATGTGGCCAAAGTGCCCGGGACATGTGAAGTACGTTAAATGGCATGTTGCGCAGCTAGCCAATGCGTTAGTTCGATATTTTATGTATAAGATGGTGATAGCTTACATATCCTGTCGCTCACTTGGCCCGAGAGCTGGATCGTACAGGCCACCATGGTTTGGTCTGTTGAGGTCATCGAGCAGGACAGGGTTGACGATCTGTTTGACTGATATTCGCTTAATGTCCTCTGAGCTGAGAAAAGAGAAAGATATGCTCGACACCGTTGAAGGCACCGAGTGCGAGATATTCATCTCTGAAAGCCTCAGATCTAAAAATAGACTCCCATTTCAGAAAATTTGGATTTACTATACACGTGATTTGGGATTCCAGATAGCCCCTAAGTCACTGCTGTTACAGTGTAGTACAGTCCAAGTACAGGACTTCAAGTACATATGTAGGTATCCAATGCTACTACATCGCCGTACCTCGGCGAACTGGTGCCCGCACCTTACGAGACTTGATTTTTTGGGCCTCACCGACAAGTTCCGCAATGAGCTTGTTGTATGTCTCGGAATTCTGCTGAAGCGCATCTTTCGCCTGAAGTAGGTGTGTGAGTAGGCCGGATGTTTCAGCGGTCTGGTTGCGTATATCAGCTAGGTGTCGCTCGAGAACTGAAAGTGGCTGGAGTGTCAAGGTGTCTATAAATTGTAGAGTAAGAAGTAGCAAACACAGATAGTCGATGAACTATCACCAGGATTAAGACTGAGTAAGTCGTTGATCTTGTTCTCGTCTAGCTCAGGTTTGGGACCGAATGGTGAAGGTCCGCCTCTGTGTCCCATTTGTGGAGTCCCCGGCCGAGTGCTAGAACCCAGTTCGTTTGGTGGGTGCCTTGGGCCAGGGGGTGCTGACATCGGTCGTGTACTGATCTGTAGTGGAGGAAGGGGTTTCCCATTTGCATGAGGCATTACTTCATCCAAGTTGACAGGTACTCCGAGTGATATAAGATGTTGTCTCCGTATGCGCGAACGCGTCCAGTTCGGTGGTCTGATAGTAGGTAGCGATTTAACCAGAATATTGTAGAGGTCGCGGCTAGGTGTTTCTGGTAAATCAGATGAGGTTCATCCTTATGATAGACTGTAGGGGTACGAACCTCTCAGGCGCAATCAGTATCTGGGCGATCCCTTCAGCCTCCCTTATGCTGTCATCCGTCGTCAAGTCCGATAACTGTGCCAGTCCCCATGCTGGGGAGAGGATTCCTCTTGTATACTGCTCCAACCGAGCTTTACTGGGCAAAGGGTCGAGACGTATAGGTTCCCAAGACGCGGCTGCCGATGTAGACGGCTGTGGCGATACTTCAAAAGCCCTTATGTCTTCGAGCTGCGTCATACCGTCTGAAACGCCTTGCGACTCCTCGAAATCCCCAAAGTCCCCAAATTCATCGTCCCCTTCCACGGCCTGAGCCACTTCTGAAGGTTCCCCGAATTCGTCGTCAAAATCGTCGAACTGATTTTTCGGGGTCAAGTACGACTCCATTGGTGTGGTTGGTGACAACGGTGTGGCTGGTTCGGATATGGCGGAAGATTCGGAGGGGAGTATCTTAATAGGTTCTCCGGAGTCGTTAGCCCTCCATACTGAAGCACCGAAGGTCCAGTCGTCGTCCATGGTTGGTACGAAGAGAATGTTTACTATGTCGATGTCTTAGGGATTGAATCTATCAAGCGCCCATCCTGACTTACATTACTACCAGCAGAGGACCATGCATTCAACCTATGACCATGAATTCATTTTCGCTGATGGTTTCCAGGTAAATCCAACAAGTGCTAGAAAAATTCATCTACGCCGTCTAAACGACGTTCTGCAATTGTCAATTCAACGACGAGAAACCGAACGTGCCAAACGCGCTTGGATGATCTTATCTCGGTGTCGGGAGGCGAACTGGATGACTTTATGGACTACTGCTATTCTGATCCTCTCTTACGAACATTCTGCCGAAGCTGGCCCATCTGCGCCGCGAGGGAACGATAAAGCAGAGTTCTTACGGATCATGATGCTGCAATATCCATACGATGTGAGGCTTCTTCCCCTGACGCATAGACAATGGACTCAGAGAGCTCTTAGCGCGAAAATATCCTGAGAGAGCTCGTCTTCAGCCTTGTGAACGATGCTAGATATCAGGACGCACTCAGCGAACTCGAATTGTCAGTGGAAATCAAGTTTTTGAAAAAGAAACTGAATGATCTCATCGTTGTCACCAGGTACCTCCCAACATTTCCTTACCAGGATAACCCTGTCCTGCATACGCTCGCCGGTTGTATATCCATGTTTCTAGCTCAGTCCAAGAAGGGTAGCGGTATGTATCATATATTCATGACCATAATTCATGACTGACCAGATCATTGAAGCCACCACTTACAATCACACTTACTTGCGAGATGCGGAAGCTCATTTCCGACGGGCAATCGCCCTCAATGCAGATGAAACACTTGTATCTTCGTATATGGACAAGGTTCGATCCTGCTACACACACCGAACGCGCTCTGATCTCGCTATTGACCAGATTCACGACATCATGAACGGTACCCTTGTGCCAGCAGCTGATCATGAATTAGAGGAGGAATATTCGATGGATATTGATAGACACCAAGCACGACAGAAGCGTACACGAGTTATATCCGGTGGTTAACTAACATCACGGTTGCTACTCTGCCTCAGAATCGGACTCCATATCGATCGATGGCATCTCATCGTCCACCACCATTGGCTGGGTCGTTTTGACACTGCTGAGTGAGCGTGTTGGTTGGCTTTTTGGTGAATCTGGTATGGGAGGAGTATCATGTATATCCCGGGACGCGGCACCACTTGACGACAGCTCATCAGAGACTTCTTGCATCGGTAAAATAAATTGTGGGAGAGGTGTAGCAACCGGAGGTGCAGTTGATATAGTCTGCTGTGTCACCATTTTGGGTTCTATCGTAGTATCAGTTGCTAGTTGATCATCACTTTGAACAATGGTTTGAATCATGTTTGGACCAGCGATAAGTCCAAGTTGAGTCCGCGTATCGGCTTCTTCACGACTCTCTTCTTTCAGGGTAAGAGCCAAATGTTCGATGGGTGGTTGCGGTCGAAGAAGTGGTGGGAGTCGGGGGTGAACGAGTATTTCCAGCGACTGTACATCTTCGACCTGAAAACATCTTAATGAACGAATTACCACAGTGATGATGGAAGCCAGACGAACGTTTCCGCACGCCGCTAGTGAAGCCTTTAGCACCATCGGAACGGTACGACTCATTACGGTCGAGGTGCCCATACTCAGGTAAGCACACACACTCTCGACTTTGCGGTATAGTCTAAGGTGGAAGGTACGATCCGGGGAAAGAGCGGAAGGTACGATCCGCGGTAATGCTAGCAACATGGAAAGTAACACCCTGGACGAAATTGACTGCAAAGTAGCTCCAAGGTCAGGATTATTAAGAAGGATCTTGATGACTGGGCAAAAAGTCAGCAGCGTTGAGGTACTGAAGGCTGTATGGGCATACCATCCAGGGTTTCAAGAGCGATGAAACCACCCTCTTCCGAAGGATAGACAACAAATTGCTGCGTTCTGAGAGCTCTGTCACCCTCGTATTCTTTGGCTCTTTTCCTGCCTCTTTTGGTACCAGCACCATGAAGAACACTGTTCTGGTCACCTGCCAGATCTCTGTCACTGAGCACGGGAGTAAGATGGGGCAGCAACGCTTTGGCCATACGGTTCGGCAGAAAAGGAGATGATATGGGGAGTGAGTTTGCAAGGATAACATGTAGCGTTCGGACAAAGGCAAGGCGATCTCGACTAATAGAATGTTTGATAAGCCGAAGGACTAGAAATAGGCCAGCTTACGGTGTTATCTCCTGTTCTAAATGATACGTTAGGTATGAGATAATCTCGGGGGAGTGGGGAGTTAGATGATGCTGAACACTAGAGATGATTTTGTTAGATACCCGACGCTGAAAACAAATAGGAACGAGATTACCTTTGGGATAATGCGCAGAGCAAATCACAAGCTATTTGCCAGAGACTAGGAAGAGCCAGTCGTTGATACACTACAGCATTGGGATCAGCGCCATCCGCTGGCTAGGACGGGAGGTTAGACGGCCCAACGAATGTGAATGACAGCACCTTACTTTATCTTCCGTAGTGCACTTTAGCAAAGCCACGGCCAACTCAGTTAAGGACCCAATTGGAACAAGGACCAGGCGACTTGGACGAGATCTAGGGGGTAGGATAAGTGTCGACCCCTGGGTGGAACCGGAGAGAGCTCACTTTAATAGATCACATAGTACAATGATACAGCATCGTACACCGTCGACCTTAAGAGGAAGAGAGTCCTGGGGTAATTGATGGTCTTGCAGTCCCCGAGGCGCCTGGGCTAACCAGAAGATGAGCACGGAAGTAATATTGAAGCCCGAGATCGACTGACTATTGCTCCGGAAAAAAATTCGAGCAGCCGCGAAAGAGGACCATGCGAACGCAAGTGTTTCATCCACTGCATTCCTCCACAGATTGGATGAGGCGACCTTACCACCGGTATGGTGTAGAACTGAGAAAAGGCGCGACGCGGACTTGACTAGATCATTGTTTAGAGGGGCCGGAGAGGAACCACCGAGGAGCTTCAAAGATAAGGAAGACATCGCAGATTGAGCGGATCGGTTTAAACTTGGATAATGAACGGTAAGGCTAGCTAGGGTGCGTAAGCATAAGGTCTACAGAGGGTTCAGCCGGGTCAATACTGAGAGAGAGTATGTATTTACCTTTAGTTCAAGATTCATGGTCTTCTCTCCCAATTCAATCAGTGCTATTGTGAACTTGGATACATTGGGTATCGCAATGTGACGCTGGAATTCAGGCAGGTCCATGCAAGCAGTGAATGTGAGATGCGCGAGTCTAATGGCGGCTTTTATGACAGGAAGGGAGTCCGCTTTCTACGCCTAACGTGTGAGAATATATATTCAAAGGAGTATAGAGGCGTAGACAGACAGTAATTATAGTCATAACAGCGGCAATCCAGGACTGTGCTGATTCTACGAGCAGCTTCTTGGAGTATTGAGCAGTTTTAGAAGCTAGACATAGCCCCGCCCACTGAGCACTTGGGTCGCTGGAGCGCATCAGAGAGGACACGCGGTTTATCCATTTAACGAGATGAGGGGAAGGGACAAATGAACTTTCCGAGAGAGTCGAAAGGATAAACGGTAGATGAGAGGCTGAGCTTGCGTCTACGGAAAGCTGGACTTGAAGAAACGCTGAAAGAGCCTGGCCAGCCTCCATTTTTTGGGATTATCTTTGCGTCGGTCGACGGAGGTGCAAGTAGAAGTTTTCCGATCTTGATCAACGGGGGTTAATGCTCCTCGATGCTAACACGGGCAAATAGCCGAAACGCTTAGCGCCATGGCTGTGGAACAGGCTACTAACCGTACTGACACGGAGCACGTCGCCCCAAGCCATGGATCAACGTGAGCCAACGTTGGATCCAGGGGTATCAAGACATTTGGACCTTTCTGTGTTCGAGGTATGCTGATAGTCCTTCTCATGTTCCAGCCACATTGACGAACCGTAGCTATGCATCATTGATAGGCCAAGTTCGATGTTACGGACTTCATAGGCTCAGTCTCCGAAAAGCTGATTGCAGAATCTAAGGCAAACGCTGGACGTACGCTGCTACATCACACTGGAGATTAAATTCGCATTGAATTGACTTAGCATTTGATCCCAAGCCCTTCATTCGTACCTTTGAAGCAGCCATAGACAAGCTGATTGCCGTTCGCAAGGATGTCCAGGCCAAAACAGAACAAATGGAGAAGAGCGTCCGAGTCTCTGAACGCGAATACTCGAAGAAAATGACGGAGCTCAATCGTGGTTTTGATGTGTGTTTAGCTATCATCTCTCCAGGCATCCGTTTAACGCGCATCTAGTCTGTGGGTAATTCCTTCGCAGGGATGGAAAGTAGGATGAATGAAGTTGGCAGTACAGCCATCCGAATAGGTATGACTATGTGGATGCATATGCACCCTTACTAATTATACCAAGGCGAACAACTGGAGACTATCCACATAGAACGACAAAGAGCTCAAGCCGCTTATGATCTAATCGACTATTATAACCAGTTTTCTCGCGGAGATACGTCAAGACTGGATACTCTGAAGAAAGAAGGCCGCGCAGGGCGGCGACAAGTAGCCATCTTACTTCGACGCTTGAATACGGTTGCCAAAGAAGTGGACCTACCCTCCGCCGATAAGGTCCGCGTGTTTCTTTGGATGCCGTTTGCCGATAACTTGAATCCATGTCCTACAGACGCGCGAAGCGATCGACAAATACTGCGAGAAATTCGAGAAGGAAATGCTGTATCTTTTTGACAGGAGCTACAGACGTGGGGATCCAAAGATAATGCACGTCAGTACTCTCGCGCATAAATATCACGCTCTGACTCACTCCCCTTCTTAGCACTGTGCACAAACCCTCCTTGACTTCAATGGCGGCGTCTCTTGTGTCCAAGTTTACGTTAATCAACATGATTTCTTCATCAATCGTGCAAGACAAAATACGCAAACCGACGATTCCTCACTGTACCGTGTCTTCATGTTGTTAAATTGGTACCTATCTGACGAATTGTGAAGGTGGAATTTGCTGCCAGATCCCGGATCTAACCCCCCAAAGACAGAGCAGGGCCTCACAGAATTGTTCAACGAAATTCGAGCAACTGTAGACACGGAAACACAGATCGTCAAGGCAGTGTTCCCGAATCCACCTGTTGTCATGCAGGTTTTCCTCCAGCGTGTCTTCGCCCAGTCTGTAAGAAAAGAAGAGTCCAACATCACCAGTGCCAGTAGCTCAATATTCCCTTAGATACAACAAAATGTTGAGCAGCTACTACACAGGGCTTCCGACATTTCCGACTTGGCTTATCTGCGAATCCTACAACTTGCTCATGTCCAATTATCAGCTCTAGTAGACGATCTCAGGCTTTACGAGCTACCCAGTATTGCCCCTCGAACCCCTAATGAAGTCACCGAGTTCCGTCGTTCTTTACCAGGCGCTGCTCCGCCAGTCTCATCCGTCCCTACGGGTTCTGTGAGTAGCATGCTTGAAACCGCTATGGAAGAGCTGTTCGTGCCGTATACCGAAGGACAGCGATATCTCGAACGCGAGTCTCGAAGCTTAGGCTCACTTTATTCGACTCTCCTGACCAACTTTACTCGCTACCACGTAGGAGCTCGCAACTTCCCTTCAATATGCTGCTATGTTACTAAATTTCCTTGTAGGAGAAAACCCACAAAGGCAAAGCTTCCATGTTTGACCGAGTGGTCAACCAGCTCAGCGCCGCTGCTGCAACAACGTCGACGAGCGGGACTTCGTCAACTTCTGCTCAAGCCGCTGCAGCCATCATGAGATTTGGCGGAATCAATGCTCCCCTAAATCAGGAGGAAATTCCTGTCAAGGAGGAAGATGGTCTACTGAGCATCGATGTCGCAGAGACGATGCTGAAGTGGCATGCCGAGGCAACCGGCAGATGTGTTGAGTTGAGCCCACCGAATGATGTGTAGGTCGGGAATGCCTATACACCACGGACTTTGTTTCATCGTACACCCAGGTCGAAGAATATCTTCGCTCTATTACGCGTTCTGGCTGAAGCTATTGGACCGTCCTACGTGGAAACTGCTCTAGAAACGTTGGTATTTTCCTTTTGAGCTGCCTTATTCTGCATTGGCTTAGTTCGAACCAGAGCGCAGATACGATTGGATGCCACTGATGGGAAGTCCGAACCGAATCTTGAATACCTCAGAATTCTGAAGGCCGTTGACCTCATATGCCATCTCTGGCAGCAATATGTCAACGTAGCGCTTCTACCTCTTGCCAGCTCGTCCGTGACGACCCGTCGCGAAATGGTGGTTTTTAACAACCAAACGCTTAGTAGGATAGAAGGCAAAACTAACACTCTCATCCAGAAAATCATCGATCGTAAGTTGGTCCCTCCCCACTAAAAGTATACCTTACACGTATCTGGCTTTTTCCAGTCGTCGTCGCCTGGCTATCGGTGCAGTTATCCAAGCAGAAGAAAATTGATTTCAAACCTCGTAACGACGATCTTTCCTTCGCTCGCGTTAACACAGAGCCCTGCGAAGCCTGTTGCGAGTTACTGGAGAAACTTCGGGATGCTGCACAGGAAAGCCTGAGCGGGAAGAATTTAGAGGTTTTCTTCACCGAGGTCGGTGTTGCTTTCCATAGGTATGCAATTTGTCCTCGGGCCGTTCACTTGAGATGCTTAGCTACTCCGGCAGCTTACTTTTGGAGCATCTCCGAAAATTCCCTGTCAGTGCAACTGGTGGTCTGATGCTGGCAAAGTCAGTCATTTAAGCGTCTCTCTTGCACTTTTCCTCAATCATGCTACAGGGATCTCAAGCTGTACCAAGATACCATAAGCAGTTTCGGTATACCCGCACTTCACGAACGATTCGAATTCATTAGGCAACTCGGCAATCTATTCTTGGTTCGACCCGAGATCCTCAAATCATACATGACGGAGAACTACTTAGGTCGTATTGACGCCAACCTACTCAAGCCATATCTTGCTCTACGTAGCGACTGGGGGCAGTTTGAGAAGGGGTTCAACGACAACGAGGAACCTAACGGGGCTTCTACCGAAGTCAAGGGTTTACGAGACCGCTTTGGTCGTCTTAGCCTGATGATGAAAGAGCTAGAGAACCTCAAGCTTGGTGAGGGCATTACTATGGGAATGCCCACCATTCCAACTAGTTTCGGAGGAGGCTTTTCAATCCCCAGCCGGCCTTTCGGTTAACTAGCATTACTTTTGGGATTGTACATTAGTTATTCGCCTTTATTCGCCTTTGAACACAGGTGCCCGTTTTTCTTTGAAAGCTTCCAAGGCCTCCAAACGATCCTCGGTCTTTAGCAACACTTCGTAAGAGGCCCGTTCAAAGTCGAGGCCTATGGTCTCATCGTTTCAGCAATTATCCATGAAAGGAGGGGGGAGACCATACCACTCTCTAGCGACAAATCTTCTGACCGTGATATGGCTTGCTTGGCAGCACGGAGTGCTAATGGGGCTGACAACGAAGTAAATCTCATGGCCAAACCTCTTGTCCATCAAGTTACAACTCACCATTAGCAGCAATTTGGGTGGCAAGTTTTACGGAGTAATCATGGGCTGCTGAGTCCTCTGAAGCAACGTAGTCAACGAGACCTAGACCCCGCACCCCATGAGCAAAATGAACCGGTGTATGCAAGCATGACAATGTCTACCCCATGACAAAGCTTCGTGTGCGTTGAGTGACCTTGCGGTGAAGATAAGGTCTTTGGCTCGCGAAGGGCCTATGAGCCTCGTAACTCGCTGGGTGCCTCCAGCACCTGGGATTATGCCCAATTTGACTTCGGGCAACCCAATCTTTGTCACAGTGCCACCTACAACATGGTTATTACATTAAACCCCTCCCTAAATACATTATATACTTACCTGCCACGCGTAGGTCACAAGCAAGGCTGAGCTCGAGACCTCCACCAAGGGCTGGTCCATCAATGGCAGCAATGGTAGGCATGGGTAGCGCTTCCAGCTTCCCGAGCGCACTGCGCAAGTCGATCAAAAATTTATCAACCTGCGGTTTCGACATTGTGCGTCTCTCTGCAAGATCCGCGCCTGCACAGAACGATCCGAGAGTGGTAGAGCGCAGGATAAGGACTCGGACGCTAATTACTGAAATAATTAGGCACTTCTGAGTACAATGTGAGGTGAAATCGATACCTAGGATCGTAGTGAGCGGTCTCAATACATTGAGTTAATTCCTGGTATGCTAAATGAGTACTCGTAGAGGTGAGGATGATTAACGAAAACCTTCAATAATGTAGTCGAAATAGCATTCTTGTTCTTGGGCCGATTTAGCGAGAGCCAGGTGATTCCAGGATGTGAGGGGACCGGCTCCAAGAATGCCTGCCTAGCTTCCGCACTGAAACGCCTGTTTGAAGAGGCAAAGCGCGAGAGGAGCGAACGTCGTACACTGAGGCCTGAAAGTAGCATTCGGGGTGGAAGTGAAAGATCCGCGCATATTAGCGCCCGTAGTACATTCGGGTCAGGGGCTAGGAGACCGTAGTCGTGAATAAAAGTATACGAATATGCATAGTGACGCATTATAATCAGCATTTTTCCATTCGAGTACTCGTCTATATATACGCATTTTCATATAAATATGTAGCGATGGACGAAGAAAAGAAGCAACAAAGCGTTACAAAGTGTGAAAGACGCGAAACGAGCATCGGCGACCGGCGGCCTATACTCGAGGCGATGGTTGACTTGTGTAGAACGAATCATAAGACAATGGCCTCTGGCGACTATCTTGTACAGGAGGGAGGTCGGGTGCTGGTGTCACTGTGACAACTGGGAATGCGTAGGGATGAGGGCTGGAGGCAGAAGAGTAGGTCGAAGGGTCTGAAGCAACAGTCGGCGCAAAGCTAGAGCCGGCGTGCCTTTGAGAATCATCTCCTTGAGTAGGAGCGTACGGGTTCTGTGTATATGGACCATCGTGTGTGATCGCCGTCCCATACATAACTTCTGGCGGTACATAAGGAGTGTACTGAGTGCCCGGTGGATAGTCCGAGTATATATCCTGAGCCGTGTATAGATTCTGATTAGGGAACGTAGGACGCGCGGGGTATGCTCCGGGCAAAGCGGTCGAAGTGACTTCCGCCATACTTGGGCTGGGAGAGCTCCCGAGACGACGGGACGACGTGGATGACCCGACATCTTGGTAGGTATTGAGCCATTCATCCTCTTTCCTTTTGGCATAGTAGCGCCGAATATACAAGCCCACTGCGACCATGAGGGCTAGCACCACTAACCCACCGGCGGTGAAAATCCCGGCGACAGCGCCCTTGTTGTCCCAGAAACTGCAATGATTGTTATAGATGGCTGATTAATTGTTGGTGAGAGAAGCACTGACGAGTCATCTGATGTTGCACCAATAGCATTCACAGTCGGCTCGGGTCCGAGGGTGCCAGGATTGAAGGATGGGGCGGCGACTGGGGTGCGCGGGATGCTGATGGTGGACATGAGACCTGGTCCATTCATCACAAAGGTAGTGACTGGAATCAGGGGAACGTCGATGGAAGGCAGCGAGGAAGTAGTGGAACGGCTAGTGGTCGATCGAGAGATGCTATTCTAGGATTGATCATGTGTCTCATTCCAAAGATATACCACGTACCTCGAAGACAAAGTGCGTTCCGAAGTCGAAGGTCGATTGGTGGTCGCGGACGTAGACGTAGAAGTGGACGTGGGGGTGGTAGAAGTGCGAGTGGGGGATGTAGTCGAAGTTGTCGCAGACAACTGGGTGGAAGTTGAGGACGTTGTAGCATCGGAAGTAGTTGGTGACGGGGAGTTCGTCGTAGTAAGTGCTGCTGCGGCAATGGATAATGAAGGAATGCTAGATGAAGTGCTTGGGGTTGATTCAGCAGAAGCCGTAGATTCCGTCAAGGAAGGCTCCGAGGTCTGTCGAAGCCATAGTTTCTTCGAGCCCCTCCCCCTCTTTCGCATGCGTGAGCTGAACGCTGCGGGTGGAATATCTCTGGCACTGGCCAAGGTTGCAGAAAGAAACCCTGTCAAAACGAAGGGCCAGCGTCGTATGCTTCGACCTCGAGTGCACCGGGGAGCAGTCATGGTCTCGACGGTCATGAGCGTTTCAGAAGATCCAGTCCCAAGCTAGGTTGAAAAGGAAGGGAAATGACCTGGTCGACCCCTCCACCTCAAAAAAGCGCAGATGAGACAAGGGTGAAACGGACAACAACTTCAAGGAGGTCAGTTCAGGGTGTCTGCATGTTTACGCGCCCCTGTAACGACGGTCATGATGGCCATGAATCATATGGACTCGGCTCACGAGCAGCTGCAACGAACCAAAGCTCTCAACACCGTCTCTTTGAAACAACGTATCGAATCCGACTACACCGAACACCTAGCTAGGTTACAACCCGACCAGCAGTCTTACACTGATACAGGGGTCACTCCTCAATAGCACTAGTCCCTCTCGTCGCCTGCCAGCCTTGCCTTCTCTCTAATTCCTCCTCAAGCCGTCCACGCATTTTCATGTGCTCCACCACCTCTCTCGTCAGCTTGATGCAGAATGGCTCCCATTCTCCGGTTTCAAACGCAGCCTCGATAGCCTCGTTGCTCATCGCTGGGTTTCGTCGCCGCATCCTCTCTAAGAGCGGCTGTCGAGACTGCGGAGGCAGTAGTATCATCAGACCAGTTCTCAGTAGCCTCCAAGACGTGAGCACTCACGGCGAGAGATAACTTTTGCCACACTGCCCATTTGAATTCAGCCACCCGGAACGTGAACGCCCCGAGGTAGGACCACTGACCAGTCCATTCAGTATCGCAGTCCTACTGAAGACAAGATGGGACGTACCTTGTCTGTGGTGCAGCTAAACGTATGGATTATAGTATCACCAAGGCTCTGTATCTTACTACAAAGACGGTCGTTCTCATCTCGAGTTGCCCAGTCAATAGCATATGATGCAGAGCGAGGTAATGTCTGCTCAAAGAACGCCGGTTCGTACATGAACGCAAACGTATCCCTTGCCCCGGCCTCTAGATGAATCCGCAGGCCGAGCCCCACTTCTTTCAATCTGTACGTGGGCGAATTTGAATTCCCTTTTCCTCAGTGTGAGTCTGAGGGCGCCTGGTTCACTTACCCAGATATCTGAAGCTCCTGAAGAGACGGATCAGACACGCACAAGTCACTCTGCGCAAAGTTCTCACCGTGAAAGAATCAAGATCTAGAAAGTCAAGGATATTGGGGGAGCAATCTACCGCTTCCTCCTGTGCTGTGCGTGGCCCAAGGTGTGAATTATACAACCAACGATCCCCCTTTCGTTTGTAAACTTCAAGTATTCGTCGTTTCTTCGGTACTCTACTTGATTCTGCCTGATCATTTGCAGAAGTACCCGTTGGGGGTGACTGGGTAGCAGGGTACGGGGGCCTTACCCCCGAATGGCGCACATTGGAAGCTGAAGAAGCGGTCGCAATGCCGACGGGTTGTTGTGTTGGCGCTGGGCTAGGCGCAGCCGCTGGGAAGCATGTGCTGGCGGCCTGTCTATATCTCTCTGAATCCAACTTCGATTTGGATGGTTTAGAAAGCGGAGGCGCTGAGAAAAGCGGGTTTGGCAGCACAATAGGTCGTGCAGTTCGATCGCTTCTTGGCGACGGTGTCTCCCGCGACGAAGACGTCGAGGATGAACGTCGACTTTTTTCGTCCGTGTACCCGTTCCCCCCATTGGATCCTCTTGAGCTTCCGTATAGCTCCGCAGTCCCTTGAACGGGAGAGTCGAAACTCATGCCCAACTATCACCGCCGACCGTCAGCGTCCAACGCTCAAAGGTTCAGTCGGCTTACCCTACGCTCTTCCATGAGATCTTTAATAACTCTTCTCGAATGCCTCAACCTACGAAAGGCGTCGTTCCGCGCTTCGATGGCCTGCCTAACTTCTGGCTCGGCTGACCGGGCGCGCCTGTCCAGTTCGGCGTTTTCGTGCTCAAGTCGATTGATTCTAGTGGTCATCTCGCGATTGGTCTGCCTCAGCGAGGCTGCCTGGTCATTTAAATCATCGATTTCGTCCTCGGAGCGCACCGTAACTTGCGCCAGCCTGGCCTCGATGGACGCAAGGGTTCTCGTAACCGTTCCAAGCTACGTAAAAACGAAGCGTTGGTTGGAAAATGGCAAGAATATGAAAATTCGAGATAATAACCTCCTCTCGCATAGACCTCAGCTCTGAGATGACTGAGGCTGCCATGGATGATGCACGCTGCGGTAGGAATGAAAGTGACGCTGATAGATTGGTACGCCTTTGCGCTTTAAGTAGCCTATAAATAAATACTCGAGATGGGATCTCGGAAGGAAATCGACCCTTGATTCTGATTATGTCAGCGACGTGCCTATAAAGGGTGCAGGGTCTGAGATTATCTTATCAAACATGTTGAGGCTTTTGGTTGATGTCCACACCCACGTCTACCTTCCGCGGTACGCTGACCTCCTCAGATCCAGGACCACCGTTCCGCGCGTTATTTCGACAACTACGCAAGACAACAAATCATCCGAACGTCTCTTGATTTTAGATCATGAACCCAGCGGTGGTCGGCCTGTTGGCCCTCAGTATTGGAGTCGCGACGAAAAGCTGAGTTTCATGGACAAGCACGGAATTGACGTGTCCATCATAAGGTAGGAATTCACATACGCGACTTGAAGGACCTCAATTCTGTCTAGTTCTGCCAATCCTTGGTTGGATTTCTTGCCGGCTTCAGAAGCTCCCACAATCGCTTCGCAGTTAAACGATGATCTTGAAGATTACTGCGCACAGTCGCCAAGTATCAAAAGTCCAAGCCTAAAACGATTATACGGGTTCGGCATGCTCCCACTCGTTCCTGGTGTCACAACGAGGGAACTGCTGCAGAGCGTGGATCAGATATCCAAGCAACCGCACCTCAAGGGTCTCATCATGGGCACCAAAGGTGTAGGGAAGGGCCTGGATGATGAGTCTTTAGACCCCGTATGGGAGGCAATCGAGAGGGAGAAGCTCGTCGTCTTCTTACACCCACATTACGGTGTGGATAAGAACGCATGGGGGGATAAGGAAAATGGCCATGTGCTTCCTCTCGCTCTGGGCTTTCCTTTTGAGACGACAGTCGTGAGTAAAGTTCCCCCGTTCGCCGGATGAACCCTCTGATATTGCTTGCCACAGGCGACGACACGTTTGATCCTTTCTGGTGTCCTGGACAGGTTCCCTGGTCTACGCATCCTTTTAGCTCATTCCGGCGGAGCTCTTCCCCAGCTGTCATCGCGGTTGGCTTCTTGCATCCACCACGACCCCATCGTCGCATCTCGGTTGAAGCACGATGCTCGGTATTACATTGGCAAACTATTTTATGACGCCGTGGCCTACGGTTCTGAAGAATTGCAATTCGTCGGCGACGTGATTGGCCGTTCAAACCGATATGAAAGTTCTGCGGTCACATCGCAAGTTATGGACACAATCGTAGGAAGCCAGCGGATGATGTTCGGCACAGATCATCCGTTCTTTCCACCATTGAATGGAGAAGACAAATGGCGCAGTGTGGTTGAAAATCTTGATGCCATAGATGGCATTTCCGGGTGGTCACAAGAGCAGAAGGACGAAGTCAAGGGCGGCAATGCTATTGGTCTGTTTAACTTAATGTAATAAGTGACATCGGTCCCTCCATCTACATAATTACATTGATGACTTGTTGGTTTCCCCCAATGGCTTTATTGCTGCGAGTGTGTCATCTGGATCTTCAGGCTAAAGTCGACATGCTGAACAGATTGATGAACGGCGCTTGTACTAAGAATATCAATTTCTGATGGTAATCGGGGAAATAAGAACTCCTTGTAAACATTCAGGATAGATTGTTTGAGCAGCTTACCCGCGATTGCTCGTTCCTGGAGATTCGATTCTGTGATGTTGCCACTGGACTCAAACAAAAATTTACGTTGTCCCACCCACTTCTCTTTGAGCTTGCGGGCGACGGAGATCAGCTCTTCGCCTTCCATGTTATCCAACATGATGATGTCAGCACCAGCGCTGATGGCCTCATCGGCCTCAGCCTCCGTTCGGACTTCTACATCAAGTAACAGACTGAAGCCGCCCACTCTGCGAGCTTGTTGGATGGCAGCAGAGATGGAACCTTTGATGGTGCATATAAGTCACAGTCTTTGGCCATTCAAGATTCATTCCATACCGGACGACCATATGTGATTGTCCTTGAGCATGATCATGCTGGAGAGATCGTGACGGTGGGGATCGATACCACCGACCAGCATGCCGTACTTTTCTACTAATCTAAAGCCTGAGGGTATGTCGATCAATACAAGTTTTGAAACCTGAAACAGATGAAGCACGCGCACCGGGGGTCGTCTTACGAGTACCGGCGATGATTCCCTGGTATCCATACGACGTGGCTAGATCTTTAACTCGTTTAGATCTGATAAGGATGTTATGAAGATGGACGAGCCCCGTTGGTATATTTCTCTTACTTCGTCGCAATGCCGCTGCATCTTGCGAGCATATTCAGCGCGACCCTCTCGCCTAAAAGCAAGTGCCGAGCTTTGCCTCTGACAGTCGCAACATGCTTGATAGGCTCAAATGTTTCTCCTTCCATGATATGCCATTCTACCCTTTACACCTTTGAGATCAATTGTACTATAGAATTCAAACGATTATGCAGCACTCACTCACATCCGAGTTGGGCAAATACTTCCGTGAAGAAAGGCGACCCAGCTAGGACAGCGGGTGTCTTGCCCTTTCCATAGAGATATGCCTCTCTGTGAGCCTCGCCTACAACGTAGCCTCCATAATCGAACGAAGGGGTGTCTTCCGTCAACCATGAGTTGACCTGCGTCTTCCAACTTGGAGGTAAGAGATGCTCAAACGATGCAGTTGTGGCCATGAAAGTAGGATGGAAGGTAAGGAGTGTGATTGATAGTAGAGGCAATATTAGTGATCTGAAGCCCCTAAATAATGTCACGATCATGTGATCGTCCCTTCACCCGCTCTTGCTTAGTGTTGCGGAGAATACCTAGGGTTAGACACTGACTGGGATATTCCCACGTTAGTTACCGGTTAATAGCCGGTTTCTTACCCATTTCTAAGCCGACTCCTACTATTGGAGGTAAATTACTCATCATGTGATCAGATCTATAGGGGCATAGGGTCCATCTCCTCAGTGGCGTCTCGCGGACTATCTGCTCAATATTGAATTGGCTTGGTAACAGTATTGAATTTGTCAGAGTCAGAACTACCTACGTCTAAGTCCAACAGCATGGTTGATTTTTCCTTACCTGCAAATGTTGAAGCAGAGCTCATACCAAACAATATCCTCATTGGAAATTTACTTGTCTATGCTCTTCCATCAAAGGCTCAACTACCACGATCCTCACCATCCCGGTCCTCTTTTTCAACAAATCCAGGTGCCTTAGACGCGTCAAATGCAAAAATTCTCTTGACGCAGCCACTTCCACCACGGGCAGAAGTATTCAGCTGGCGAAGCCATGCGGCTGCCCTAGGCCCAGAATATCAGTCGTTCTCGTATCCGATAATCACAGACCTCCAGAGCAAGGCCACAACACAAGTATGGCTACCTCGGTGGACACTGGAGGCTTCCGCCTCTCAGTCAACTCCATGGTTGCAATGACCCAAGTAGGACAATATCATCGGACGCGCCATGTTCAGGTGAGTTATACTCTGTTGAAACTTGACATGAAGGGAGATTGATAGGATAGCAGAAAACTCGCCGTTCACACACACGTTTCCCCGCTCTACGCGCACGCTTCTGCCATGTCAAACCTGCCCTTTTCCCCCAAGCCGATGTCGATGTGGCTCCATCATCTATCTCTGATACAGACCACGATGATTCCTGGCTCGATGAACCTGCAGAACCCATGCCCTCGGAGTCTTTTCTTGTCACCAATGATGGTCCTATCAACATGTCGAGCTCTCTTCTAGCGAGCTTGCTCGCCGATGAACATCCATTGGACTTGGGAAAGGTGCCGGATCAGCAGCGCTCAGGATCAGGAGAGGAGGAAGAGGAAGAGGAGGATGATGATTTTACGGGGGCTGGTTGGTTTTAAAGATAGCCGCAGTCAGTAGACTACTCACTAAATTTGCTTATGCCCTCCCGAGCTCCAGACTGACACTCAAACCGACGACGACCGCCTTACTCACTGCCTTCCCTTGGCATTCCATAAAAGGCAATATACATCACGTGCATTTGATTTTCACAGTAAATAACCTGTAACTTACATCGATCCAACTCGCAGCTTGGGTTATACCCTGGGGACAAACTACGACTAGGTATTACCCGCAACCCTACTCTTGCTGGTAAACACAGAACTTGCCCTCAAACGGCAGGAAGTACTCGAACAAAACGACGAATGTATATAATGTGACGCAACCAGACCAAAGTCCAAGAACATATATCATCCAAGAAAACAAGAGGTACCCCAACGAAAAGAGCTAGCCGACGCGATCAGGCAGCGAAAACGGCTAGCAGGCCCAATAATAGTCCTGTAACTCCTGCGTTTGCTCCAACCGGCACTGCAGCGTTAGACTGGTTTGGATTGGCAATGTCGGTGGTAACGCTTGCTGGAGGTGCAGTAGTTGATGTAACAGGGCGAACAGGGCTAGACGTGGAACTGGATACAAAAGGTCAGGTCGCGTAAGGGACATAGATAAAAACTACCAACGCTGTGGTCAGATGAGTCTGACTCTGTGATAGGGAGGTAGTGGGAGCGAGGATGCTGAACTCGGTTGACTGGGCAAGGATGGTGTCGAGGTGTTGATCATCCTGGCAGAGGTTGACTCTGAAGTTATCCCCGGTGGGCCATCCACCATTCTGAGGACTAAGCATCGTCTCGCCAGTGGTTCCATCGACCAAGGCTGCTAGAACTTGGGTCATTTGGATACGCTGTTGGAAAGACCGTCAGTATGGCACTAAGAACATTACGAGATGGTGGTGCGAACTTGGTTGACGAGAACAGCGGTGAAGTTCTCTCTATCTGTGGCGACGCGAACCCACCTGAGAGGTTGCGCACCGACATTGTTCCATCCTGCTGCACCGCCAGGAAAGGTGACCTGGTAGGCGAGGGAGAGAGTGGCACAGGCGAGTGCGAAAAAGACTTGAGAGAGCATGTTTGCGAATGAAGGGAAGGGAGCGAGGAAGTGTGGACCAAGGCGAAACCTGGACGTTGGGTGGTGGACGGGAGTAAAAAAGCTCAGAGTTGGCTGTCAGAAGTTGACCGCAAGGTACCCACGTTTGTATCACTTCCACAGTCCATCACCTAACTTAACATAAATTACTTCGGGTTCCATTCTACCCACAAAGAAGTTCATATTAACTCCAGCTCGCCGCTCATATTCTGCAGCGCGTTGCAGTAGCCAGCCTTCGTCGCTAGTGACACCCGAATTCACGTAGACAACCGTACGCCCGGGTGCGTGATAGCCATGCATCAGTCAAATGTCTACATACGTCTTTCAAACCATGGCGCTGGGTTTTGAGTGAACGTACATTAATGGATCAGGCACCTGGAATCATCACCCGAAGCCCCGTGTAAGGATAGTAGGCCCAGGTGCAAACGCTGGCGAGTGCTCCATCATATACATACATGCGACAGAACCTACTAGGCGGCTAGGCACGGTTGAGCTGAAGCATTTCCTTTCTCCTTTGATCAAATTAGCCAGACTCGGACTAAGACGAACGTCTGATTCAACACAGTCGTTTTGTTGAAGCAACCCCAGTTCCTCTTGTCGTCCCTGTAACTTGCGTACCCGGCTTAGCGGTCCCCAAGTTTTAGCCTGACAAATTTCTACAATCCCGTTGAGCTCCTAGCCAAGCAGAGCTATTCATGGACTCTTGCAGAGGCATACGTCAGTCTAGCAGACGCAGGACTGATCTTACAGCTGCGGTAGCCATAGTGAGTGAGTGAGAGCGCTCATGTACATGGAGGGCATGTAACTATGGCGTTATCTGGATGCAGACCAAAGGCAGGACAGTGCTCACCATGCAATTGGGACTGGTAGCTATGATTCCCATACCTTGCACTAGAAACGTCTGGCCGGTGAAGCTGTTTGATCCTAAGCAGGAATGCGCCAGAATCACTACCAAAGTCGTCTCCCGGTTGTCCAGAAGTGTAGTATTGACTCCCAAGCGAACGTGGCAGATGTATGTCTGGAGAGCACAGGAGGCCAAGTAGAAGCGTACGGGCTCAACTGAGAAGATATTGTGCGACCTGGCAAAAGACATTCACGCCGTCGGGTTGGCTATCGGAGAGGGAGACGATGGAGAGACGATGGTCGCCCAGCAACGTCAACGACAGTTTACCTGTCGCGTGTGTCAGTATGATATCCCGTTGGGGAGGGATGGTGGTCGCTGAGTGGGTAAGTGGCCTTTCAGGGGATATAGCGGAGGTCAACGGTGGGACCGTCCCCAAGGCAGTTCGGGCTGATTTGCGTCATCAAACAGTGCCAACGATCCCTGCGTTCCGTTCCGAGGCATGCTCGCCGTCGGTCCCTCGATGACGCTACCGAATGCGCTCTTGAAATTTGAAACACGATCGAGGACTTTGAAATGTGAAATGTAAAGGAAGGAGCTAACTTATGGGCGGTGCGAGCCATATACAAATTGCTGATAAGTCGCGGAGTGGACATCCACTCAGGGACACCGAGACAAACAATCCGCCCGAGCCCCTAGCGTGGCTGGGTGGTATCCTCTCAAAATTTGTAGAAGGCGGCCCACTCCGGCGTGAGGTCAGCACTGTTGCCTTCTCCCGCCGTGTCAGTGTGAGCCGCTATAAGGCTTAACCGGCGTCGCGTTCGGGTTTGTCAGTGTTCTCTGACTCAGTACTCAGCATTAGCGTGCGGCACGGCTAAGAGGACACTGGCGTGCAATGAACTCGTGTTCCCGAACCTGTCCTATCGTCGGTCGTTGTTATTGGCAGTGCACAGGTACATAATTTCATTATGACTCATCTTGAGAACATAGGCAGTTACTTACTCGGGGATGGGAGATACACTTCTCAGCATTTCTTCCGCATCTGTCCATAGATCTCTCTGTGCCCAGAGCTGGGCGATGGTTGCGATTATCATCCAACAGCTCGTGTCACTTATCATGTCCTCTGCACCAAGACGCTGAAGCCGCATCTTAATTAGGGCGATACAGGCGCGGGCAAGACTACGGAGGTGACTCATGTCATCTGCAGAGACATAGTCTTCGACCCGAGCCAGCAAAGAGAATATCCATCTAGAATGGCTCTGGGTAGGTGTCAATGTTGACGTTTCAGGCTCGTCCACGTATAGCTTCATCCAATGTGCAAAGTACATTAATAAATGTAGAGCCATCCTCTGCAATGAATCGGGTTATAGCCGTGTTGAACGAGGGGTCGAAAGGTTAGGCTTACTTCGTCGATGTGTTGTATCAGTGTGGGCGTAGGCTCTAGTCCTTTTGGCGTAGTCCGTTTCAGGTCCTCTACCCGAGGCACAGGCGCTGAGGGTCCACCTTCGGAATCATCTTGGTCCAGTTCCACATCCCCATCTTCGTTTATCCTCCACGTCTCCTTCCTGGGGTTATCTTCATGCAGCAACGGGACCTGATGTATGGCGGCCGGGTCGTCCGCGAACGCGCGCATGCTAGACATGTATTTGTGTTTATACTGTTTCGTCTTCTTCGGAGGGTTCCAATCTGACTCGGATTTTCCAGCGAGAAATGCCCACCAGTGGTCTCGTTCTTTTTTGTCAGGCATGAGTTTTGAAGCGGGGGCTGCAGTGACCCGAATAGTCGGCTGGCTCATATTCTATGTGCAACATGGAGTGAGATACGTCGGGCTGCGATGGATGCTGCGTACTTTTCGGAAATTTCGAAACCGTGTTTCGTACTGTTGTCGCCATTGCAATGATGGCAAAGCTAAGTGTTTACTGGAGGAAACGATGGCTTCTTCGCTATGAGACGATTCAGGTTGCTCGTACGGATTAGGGACGCGTGTTACGTGGGGTAGCTGGCGAGCGTCGCGTCTGCTGGGCTGTTAGACATTGATGATATGGATCAGAGCACTGGAAGCGACTCATCACCTAACCATGAATAGATACTGCAAGCCATCTTCGGGTTCACCTGAGAAATCTGCAGGCAAGTTAGCGACAGGGAGCACCTGTCGACCAAGCGCAATCTCTTCGTCGTCTGGATCGTCTCGTTTGCGTTTCTGGTCGAACATGGAGAAGGCTGAAGCTGAGACTGAAGCCTCTCAAGGGAAAAGCCCGTAGACGCCCTGAGTATGGACCGGCGCTTAGTTTATCGCACATTCTGCTTCAATTCCTTTTCAGTCTCGTTCAAGCAACCCCCCTTCTCTGTCAACGCTCGCTTTCGCGGGGCTCAAACTACTATTCGAGGATGGATGTAGATGATTCAATAGATGCCGAGACCTTGCAGGCGCGAATTGACATGTCCATGTCATTTGCTCAGGACCTGGTTACTTCGTGGATCAAGCCATCCAATTTAGCGCCCCGATCTACTAGAAATGTCGAGGAAGAGTTGAAGGAGCACATGCGTAGGCCGCCGAGGTCAGAATCTCCCTTTTACCAGCTCTTCAGACTTCGTAAATGACTGAACAAGGTAGGCTGGGAGTAGGTGCGCCCATTCCAGAGTCAGCCAGCGCGTCCCGGGACGCAGCATCACTCAAACAACGTCTTACTTCTCCAAAGAATGGCAAAAAGCGCACCATCCAGGAAGTCATCAAATCGGGGTCCAAGGGCGATTTTGACGATGATGGTGAAGAAAGCCGAACTCATGCTATCCGCAAGAAGGTGAAAGCTAGCCACCCGGAACCACCTCGTAGCAAATCACAAAACGGCCATGCCCTCACCGGGTACAACTCTTCTCGACAGGACGATCAACCTGTTACCCTTTCGCCGGGGAGTGTGCAAAAGCCCACTGCTGCTGACCATGGTGGCGACGTGTCTGCCTCACCCTCGCGCCCCAAGAACAAGAAGAAGAGGAGGAGGAAAGGGATGCATAGCAGCGATGTGGACGCAAGGGTTCTGGGCTCGAAATCGCCGCATGCGTCACCCCCGGCCTCACCAATCGCTCATAGGAAACCGGAGATCGCCCACGAAGGCGTGGATGCCCATCATCCCATGAGCCTTAATACAGCCACTACAAAGGCCTCATCCGGTCAATCCAGCTGCGCGAATGAGCTCGCCGGTTTTCCAAAGGGTATGTTCATCACTCTTTGTGCTTCCCTAATCCTTACACCTTGTAAACTATGGTCACATATGCAGGTCAATCGTCCGAAATCCCCGCCCAATCATCCCCAGTAGAAGACATCGATAGATCTCTGGTCAACACTGTGCACCGCTCGGGTCCACGGAAAACGAGTCCGTCCAAGGGCCTATCTTCGCTTCTCCAAGGACCTCTCCTCAACTTGACCGGTCCGCCGGCTGACGATCATGAAGACGATGCGGCTCTCTTTATTTCTCCAAGCTCTCCGAGTAAGAAGCGGAGGAGGAGGAGGAAGAAGAAGCATTCCGATGCTAATCACGCGCCTTCCTTGCCCTAGGCCCTGGATTGGTATTGAGGCCCAACCAGAATCTAAGGTAACCGTGATAGATGAAAGGCAGGCCGTTCCTCCAAGGGCGATGGCGCGACGACTTTGTTCGGCGTCTCGGGACTGAGACTTAGTAAAAGATACAGAAGGGTCGTTCCATGCTGGTATACACATATAATACTCAAGGAAAATTGGGAATCTTCAATGGAACAGGATTCTGTGTTTAGCCAAAGGATCGCCCCTCATTCAATCACAATTGCTCGTTTCGACTGCACGAAATTAGTCTAAGTGGCATCGGCACACAGGCTGGCTGACATTCACTGGTTCAGAGTTCACCGTCCATCCCGGGCGCGAGCAACCCCGGTAAGAAAACTTCGGTGAAATGTGAGGGGAGGCTCTCGCTCTTGCAGTCAAAGTAGCCTGCGAGCACTGCAGGGAAAATTCAAAAGTGACATGAGTAATCGACGGCGGTCGGGCACTGTACATTCGACAGGTCGCAAAACGCGTCGGTTATTTTCTCGGAAAAGTCGAATAACCGTGGTGGGCAAGGTGATGAGGTATATTCCTAGCGTAAAGGCGCACTCAATACAGAGCAGCCAGTCCCATTATTCCATCGGACCTGCGGTAAGACCGTGCTTGGGCCGACTGGGCCAGGGGAGAAGTAGATGCGTGGATGAACGAGATGAACAGATGGTGATAAAATCGCGATATTGAGCACCTTTTTTGATAGATAAGCTGGCATCCGAGTGATCCTGTCGGATCGAAAACTGGGCCGTGGTCTCATAAGGAAATCAGCGTAGGAAGAGAACGCATGGATCAGACGTGAGATGTAGCGACACGCGAGTTACAACAACACGTGTTGCCCTTTTTCGGCCCCTGTACCGTACCCCTGAGCCTTTGAATCTTACTTGTAAACGCCAGCCTCAACGTTCAACGCTGTTCACCCCCCGTACATATACATGATGGAATAATAGCTACATCTAAATATCATACATAGCACAGCACAACACGGTCGTCAAGGTATCCGAGTATGCAAATGATAAATACCAAGTCCCAGAATAGAAATCAGACAATTCCGATTCGCATGGCAAAGGTTTAGCGTCGGACTCTCGTTTGTCGCGACGACGTAGTGTTATGACGAGAAGCAGTAGGCCTGCTGCCTCTACCTCTAGAACCGTTTCCCACGTTTGGATGGCCTCGAGAAGCATGTTGCCTAACCTGAGGCCGTTGTTGCGTCCTTGTCCTAACAACGGCGCGAGATTGTGAGCGGTTTACAGTTGACCGTCTTTGAGACGTCGGTCTCTTCTTTCTTCCAAATAATGAAAGCAATCGGCCGAAATGTCCGCGCCCGGATGTCTGACGAGCCCCTCGTTCCCGCTTCCACTTCCGAATCGCCCGCGCCTCCCTCATTTCTTGAATACCTCTCCACCGAGTCTTCTCATCATCCATAAGAGTACCTGTCAACTATCAGCAGATGTCAGATCTAGATACATTACTCTCGTACCTCGCATCTTTGTGAGCCATCCGTGCATCGTCGAAGCAAGAGGCCTCTGTCTAGGTCTACCGTCAGAATGGTACTAAGATTCAAGAAGGCATTTTCAAAAACGATGAACCTCTGCTGCATTAGGGAAAAGCTTACCGATGTCCATTCAATCTTCATGACGATGTAGTGGGGGGCTTAACTGACAAGGAATAGAAATCGTAGAGGTATCTGGAAGTGGAGTAAGTGAGGGTGAACGGAGGTGGAAAGGAAGACAAGGTTGCTCGGCGGGAGAATAACTTACGTAATCAATGTGGTGGTAACATGCATTATCCACACCGTTGTGCTTGGCCACTTGTTGTCCACCACACGCGTTGTCTACGAAACGTGACAAGTAAACCTCGTTGTAATTATGTTTTGCCTATACGGGTGTTCGTCCCATAGGGTATGACTCACATAGGTGATAGATGACTGAACGCTGACCGTATCGTCTAGTTTTTGCTTGATCCGCTATGCTGATGCTCCGAGAGTCGAGTCAACGCTCGTATGTTTTGGAAGTAACTCCTGGTATACTCCACTTGACAGCGATATTGACCAAGGCACCATAATTAGCCAGTGTTTGTGGTCGACGGAGGCAACATGCCCCGAACGAGTATTACATATACCAAGAAAGGTACTTTCTGAACCTGTCCAGTATACGCGCCTGATCTCATCGAGCAGAACAGATGGAATGCTGCATAGCATCAGCGACTTGTTGCTTTGCCGGCGGGATGCATCGTCCAAGATTCCCCAACGTCATCTCAGTTGTTTGGTTGGCGCCCTTGTACCAAACAAGCACGCGCCCCTCGCAGTGCTTTGGCTGTGCCCCACCACACTGCTTTAGGCTACTCAACGCTTGCAGGCGTTGGCAGGTCTCTCCAATGACGGATCCAATGCCGCCCGAGAAAATGATTCGGACGCATCTCTCTGCCGTACATGGTAGTCGAAGGAGTAGGGATACAAAAACGCGTCGCGTTTTCGTAGATGTATTTCCTCAGGTCCTCGACAACCTACAGTACTCAACATGGGCAGTTGGAGAAACGTAGATGCCATCATTGATGATAGGCTCTACTTGGGGAAGTAAGTGACCCCTTGCTATCAATTATCTCCGTTGTCTCCATCGCTGATCGCCTCTGTTTCTCCCTCATATATAGTATCACTGCAGCTCGCTCGTCTCGTTCCCTGACTGAGCGCCGCATCACCCATATCCTGTCTGTGTGCACAGACGCCATCCCGGCTGAGCTGCCCGAGTCTGGTCTGACCCACATGCGCGTCCCAGTTGAGGATGTGGACTTCATTGACCTCCTCATTCACCTTCCGAGAGCCGTCTACTTCATAGACCAGGCCCTCAGAGGTGGCGGGAATGTCCTCGTGCACTGTTCGCAAGGTTTGTCGAGGAGTGCGGCGGTCGTCGCCGCCTATTGTGAGTGCTTTCTCCCCTATGTGTCCAATAATCACCAATACGCTTTTGCAGTGATGTTCTCGCATCGAGTAAACGCGACGCAGGCGTTGGAGATGATTAGACGACGTGAGTATGGAGTATTCGCCGCGAATCACTTCCCCTAATCACTTCCTTTCCAGGTCGATCCCAGATCTGGGTCAATCCTGGGTTCCAGGAGCAATTAGTACTTTATGAACTTTGCCAGTATAATCCCAACCCCAGCAACGGGATATATGTTAATTGGCGCAATACCCTCGCCCGCCACTTACCGCGTCACTGATAGTTCGTCTCATCTAAAACGCCATACCTCTAGTGTCACTCCGGCTATCCAGTACCTTACCTTAATTGTGTATTAATTTCGCTCGGCCTGCTCATCTGTCTTGTTAGTGTTCTTGCATGTATTTCTTGTTTTTGTTTTCGTTTACCGTATCACATTGCGTTTCGCTTCTTAACTTCTGGACATGACCCTAATAGGATACGTCCTCAATGACGTACATAGTACCCTGTCGATGGATTCTTTCTTCGCATAGTCCGGGACGACCCAGACATCGAGTATCGAACTTGTTGAGGTAGTCCACGTTGTCACTGCGTAGTTCGAGCTCGGACGTATCGCCGTTGAGGTTAAGCAGGCGGCAGGTCAGCGTAACGCTCTACAGAGTCACTGAGACCGAGTCAGTATCATGTGGCATCAATTGTATTTTGTGTGTTCGCCGCAGCATCCTCCACGTATGCCTAATAACTAGTGAGACGGGATATAAAAGGCGTCTAAGGAAACAATCAATCTCATTAATATTCCCATCTTGTCGCAAATTGGCTTTGTTTTGTCACCATTTAGAAAGTTCGGGTGAGAGCGGAGTTGTAATTATTCATCTCACGCACTTCCACCTCAGCTGCCAACAGCGCCTCTTCTTACTCTTTACGTTCAACGTCTCTTTTCCTCTTTCCCTCACCTCTTCTCTCCCTCCCTCGTCAGCGTAAACATGGGCCTCTCAGTTTCTCGTTTGCTCTCTGGGCTCTTTGGAAAGAAGGAGATGCGTATGTTTCTTCTGATTCTCGTATCGCTCGTAGATCTCTGAGGCGTGTTTTTCTTAGGGATATTGATGGTTCGTATCGACTTCATATTCACGCTCAAGATGAGTCTGACTCCCGATACAGGTTGGTCTCGACGCCGCTGGTAAAACGACCATCTTGTACAAGCTCAAGTTGGGAGAAATTGTCACGACCATCCCAACAATTGGTGCGAACTTTTTAGTTTAAGGCGCTTTAGACGCCGAGGATACAGCTTCTAACGCCCTCGCGACCTTACTAGGATTCAATGTTGAGACCGTTGAATACAAGAACATCTCATTCACCGTCTGGGACGTTGGAGGACAGGACAAGATCCGTCCTCTCTGGAGGCATTGTGCGTGACTCATTTGCCTGCTCTGTAATAATTCCGTTTTCCGACTACCGCTGCAATTAGACTTCCAAAACACACAGGGTATCATTTTCGTCGTTGACTCCAACGATCGGGAACGTGTCTCTGAAGCGCGTGAGGAATTGCAACGGATGTTGAACGAAGACGAACTTCGTGATGCTCTTCTCCTCGTCTTCGCCAACAAGCAGGATCTCCCCAATGCTATGAACGCTGCTGAAATTACTGACAAGCTTGGTCTTCACGGTCTCAGACAGCGAACATGGTACATCCAGGTATTACGATCCTTGCTCGTTCCATATACATACTGATCGGGGTACATCTTAGGCTGCATGTGCTACCTCCGGAGACGGTCTCTATGAGGGCTTGGAATGGCTAAGTGCAAACATCAAACGTCGGGTGTAATGTGTTGATAAGTTTCGCCGTACCCTACATCTCATTGTTCATGACCCTTCACATACACCTCTTTGATTCTACATTATGCTCTTTGCCTAGCGGCCGGTTTCTCATTCCTTCCTGAGCATGATATTATGTTGGTTTCTCTCTTCAAGTTACTTTTTCATTCAACTGTACAGTTCTGAATCCGGAGGTTCCTACTTGTGTCGTCATCTAGAGCTCATTGACTATGCTGTGTTATGCTCTGGACTAATTACAAGTCTGATGCGAATCCCAGGATATTTGTTGAGAAAAGAAACGGAAACGACAGCATTACCGATTTTCCCCCGGGAATAGGCGACCTACAGCTTCAGCTTCTTTTCTCCGCTTTTCAGCCAACTCCCTCATGCCGGCGTCACGTTGGGTGGAACCATATTTGGCGAGCTTTTCTAGCAATGCCTGTAGCCGTTTTGGTTTGACCACAATGTATGACTTGTGGCGTACGGCGGGAACCAAGAACTCTTGGACAACATCGGTGAGGGGGATTGATGTTGTCTGATGCCTGCCATGTGAGTGCAAGCGATCGTGTGGGCACAATTAGAACGCACCAGACGTAGCTCTATGAAAGCAGAGCTCAGGTATGAACGACCGATTCGCTTCAGCTCGTCTTCAAGAAAATCTACGTCGACTAGAATGTTTGAGATCGCATTTTCGTTCATCATTGTGACGTTTCGTCCAGTCAAGAAATCCTACCCGACGCTATCAATCCCTAGATGTGCCCCAGTTATTGCAAATTGATGCTCACCATCAGACAATCGGCAATATAAGCCACTGCACCCTTGTATGCTTCATCCTTGTATGCTTCTTTCACTACCAACGAATCCACAACAGTCGTAAGCCAATTGATCAATTCGTAGAGATACATGCTGGGAGTGTCCTCCCGGTTCCGCGGTGTCCAGTCGTATTCGGACAGTTCAAAGAAATCGTCTAACTTGGATGTGATCAATTCTGTTATCCGTTCCAGTGCTCTTCCCAGGGTGATTTGGAACGATCCCCCAGCCGTCAGCTTCATGGGGCAGCCTCTATAGCGTGCATCAGCAGGGAGGCACAGAATCTAGCAAGAGTAATCGACCTGAGATTGGCTAGAGATTGCTCTATGCTGGGAATCGCAGCTTGAAAATACTCTAGGTTGGTTATGATCTGAGCTATTTGCGAAAGCGTGGTCGTGCTAGCTAGCCTTTGCCCAATACTCTTACTCACGTAGTTGCTGAGCAGGGCATCAAGCGACTAAATAGCTCATTAACGGTCGGCCACAAGGATAGATGGCAACTAACCTTGCATAGCAGCTCATCATTGCGCCCCGTTTGTGAGATTCCTTCAATGAATTGATAGAACTTGTGTATGAAAGATCGTGTCTGAAAATTTATCATAGTTAGAACGAGTGAATTCAATGGGGTGGGTAAAACTGACATCCTGGCAGCACAAATAGAAAGTCTGTGACCAGGGAAATACCAGTGGTAAGGCCATTCTGTGTGGCGATTCAAGATGTGTAAAACACAATAACATAGTACCCACTCCTTGAGCAAAGTTTTCTCCTGGTCGTCGAGCCAAATCACATCCAGGACGGAATCGACTTCCTGAGCCGTTTCCGCTTGCAGGGGTAGATGGTCGTCTTGAAGCACAATCTAATGGGGTGTTAATGAGAGCTGGATCAAGGTAGCTGAGATCAACCTACGTTCTCGAAGCGCCGGCTGAATTGCTTTTCGAGAAGCAGAGCGTACTTCTCAAACAACAATAGAAGGAACGCGTTCACCGAGCTGGTCTGGTATATGGGAGACTTATGGCGATATAAGCATCGAAATCGCCTATCACTATAGGAACTCTCACCTCCAGCGTGGCCATGAAGCTGGTGAGATATTCCTTCGCCTGCAGGAATGACGCAGGATCGGTTTCGACTTGAAGCGCATTGTCAACCCCAATTGACAGTCGTGATACTACGGCCTCCCAAAGCTCCTCGACGTCTCGCTCAGAACGGAAGCTATCAGTGGTTTCTAGTACTCGTGTTTCGATGATGAAGAAACCGGATATCTCTTGGGTGAGGGATTGTAGAGATGACAGAGGGAGGGGATTCGGTAGAATCAAATCTGATTGGGCCTTGGAACTATTAGCATGTGCTGGGTAGCTCGCCTGCAATGGGATTTACCTTTCTATCGGCTTGATATGACTTGCGCAAGTCATCAAGGGAATTAAGGGCGGTATAGATATGGATGCATTCATACAGAGGTTTAAAGTCCACCTTGATCTGTTCATTGTCTAGAACATTGACTAAAGTGCCTCTTATAAATACGCAAACGCATTCGGTGAAACGACGCTCACATTCTGTCTTCTCGTATGTAACTAGTTCGACGGCACTACCTACGCGCACTGTTCGTAGCAAGGGGTCCCGTTCGCGTCGAGACCTCCAACGTCGATTGCGCGCCTCCATGCCCTCCATTGCAAGACGTCCAACTTCGGCACTGACATTGCGTATTTCCAGTAACCATTGTTTCATAGAAGCGGTGACAGCATCCTTGATTTGAGTGCGAAGGGATGGTAGAGACGAAAGAAGATATTGGAAGAAGGGTGTTTGTGACAGAGACGTCGGAGGCATGCTTTCAATATCTTCAAGGGACTTGTGGCACAGTTGAGGCTTGAAAGCAACTACACAGGCAGGAAGACCACGTACCCGCAGAGCACTCCAGTACTTTCCTGCCCGCACCATATCTCCAACGCGATTGACAACATCTAGCACTCGCAAACAGGCCTGAAGTGCATCGACTCCCTCGTCTAGGTTGGCCGCCGTCTTCCTGGTTCGCAAGAGCGTCCTCTTCTTGTCGACTAAACCTCGGCCTAGTTGAGACACACCTGCATCCAAGGAGGTGATGTTCTCTTTCATCTTGTCAGTGTAGGACTTCACCGTGAACATCGTCGAAACCGAGGAGATGAAATCCTGGTAGTTGTCTGCACATATCTTTTCGATTTCTGCATCCTTGGATTCAATAAGGCCCTGAACCGCGCGCAGGTACGCTTCCTGTTGGCGGTTTGTGTGAATCTGCTTGATGATGGGGCCTAGTTGCTCAAGATTCTCTGAAGATGACGAGGGGTCGAGGAGGTGTATTTGCTGCAGTTGCTGGTCGATGCTCTCCTGGGTGAATTGGGGTCGTCGTCGCGGTGGCATGTCGAGCGCTGATACTATTTTTAGGCTAGGGATTGCCTACTTGAGGCTCAGAGGCGCTTGGAGTCACTTCCAAGATTCTTACCAAGATGACAACCTTGATTGTGGATGCTGTGTGAGTATCCGGGATTCGAATCAATATAATATCAATGCTAACAAATCTGGCAGGCTATTTGATATGGATGGGACTCTTTTGGATTCAACTGCAGGCGTGGTGGGGGCCTGGGAGAGATTCAAGGAAACATACCATGGGATTGATATCCATAAGATTCTAGACAGTGCGTGAAAATAGCTCAGTCATAGCGCAAATTAAGACCAAGATAAACTATTCAAAATTTGAAGCTGCTCATGGCGTTAGGACGGTAGACAACTTAAAGAACTACTGTGGGATCACAGATCCTGACGAACTGGAGGTCAGCCTATTTCCCAAGCGTAGTGGTTATATATAGTTAATCGCAATCATAGCGGGAGGCTGAGCGGTTTGAGAAGGCCATTGTTGAGACGTCGACTAGCAACGGGCGCAAGGGCATAGTGAAGCTCCCAGGTGTCGTCGCCATCATGGAGGAGGTGCGCCCTTGGCAGCGTTCCCACACCTATACTGTAATGAACTCGAACACCCTGCGGTCATACAGCTCGCGCCAGCTCTGTCCGAGGATAAACAGTGTTGGGCAATATGCACGTCGGCAACACGGGAATATGCCACCAGCGCACTCGGAATCGCAGGGATACCTGTGCCCAAGGTATCTGAACCGGTAGTTCTGAAAGACGTGATAAATGTTCCCCCCCCGTAGGTCTTCGTTGCCGCCGAAGATGTCGAGAAAGGGAAGCCCTTGTAAGAGTCGTCTTTTCTCTTTACATGGGTTATACCCATACTTCTTCATAGCCCCGATCCCTATTTACTTGGGGCGAAGTTGTGTGGGGTCCAGCCAGAGAACTGTGAGCGCAGTTAAACTAGAATTTCACCGACTTTCATATCGCGTCCAGGCATCGTCATAGAAGACGCACCCAGTGGAGTCCGTAGTGGCAATACCGCTGGCTGCAAGACAATAGGCTTGCTGACTACACACAAGAAGAGCCAGGTCGAGGAAGCTACACCTACGTACATTGTCCCAGATCTTTCAAGGTAATGCCAACACTCTCCACCATGACAGTTTCACTCACGAACTACGTAGCGTCACCATGAAGAGGAACAATGACGGCAAGGTAGAAGTGACCATCAGAACGTAATGATTCTAGACCGAAATATAATAGAAGAACTTCTCCTTTAGAATACTTAGAGTCTACGTCCCGAATAGATTCCTAGCAAATGGGACACATGCTCACATGAAAGAAGGGAAGTATAGGCAAATCGAATAGACATCCTTAGAGTAAAACTACGAGGGGAATGATGGGGTAAAGGTGGAAAAGACCCAGATCTAGTACTCTCCTCCCTCGTCTTCAGCAGCAGAATCGAGGCCAACTTCTTCGTAATCCTTTTCGAGCGCCGCGAGATCCTCACGAGCCTCCGAGAACTCACCCTAACCGTATCCGGATTAGTAAACGTAGAGTAAACGAATTGACAAGTAGAACGTACCTCCTCCATACCCTCACCAACATACCAGTGTACGAAGGCACGCTTGGAGTAAAGCAGATCGAATTTGTGGTCTAGAATGAAAGTGTCAGCGAGACAAACAACAAGCAACTCTATCAGACATACCAAGTCGAGCCCATGCGCCAGCAATAGCAGTAGTACTACGCCCTGAGTCAGCGCATACCACATAATGAAGTAGTCAGGTATACTCACTTCGACAACATGCATAGACTGCGAGAATTCTTGGCCAGGTCACCGCCAGGAACACATGCGGGAGGTTCATTGCAGATACCGAGCTGCGGAAACGAATGCCATCAATACGTGGTGGTGAATCAGAAAGCGCGGTGACACTACCTTGAAACCAGTCGGGCACCAGTCAACGAACTGGATGGTCCGCTTAGTCTTAATTGATGCGATGGCACCTTGACAATCCTTGGGCATAACATCGCCGCGATACAGGAGACAGCATGCCACTTCAACTGATGTTAACCTCGTGTGGGGTGCATTGATACGAAACACTCACTGTATTTTCCTTCCCTAGGGTCGCACTTCACCATCTGGTTGCCATACTCGAAGCACGAGAAGGTCATCTCAGCAACAGAATTCTGTTCATGTCCGGCCTTGTCGGCGGACAACAAAGGAGCATAAGTCGCAAGGGGGAAATGGATACGAGGGAATCTACGAGGAGGGCATAAGGAAAATCTATCCAACTGATGAGACACGTGAGAGAACGCACGGGACCAGGTTGGTCTGGAACTCATTGAGGTCGACGTTGAGAGACCCATCGAAGCGCAAAGATGCGGTCACGGAAGAAACGACTTGAGCAATGAGGCGGTTGAGATTAGTAAAGCTAGGCGAAGCAACACCAAGCCTGTTCTTGCAGATATCATAGATAGCTTCGTTATCGACCTTCATTTTGGTGAGTTCGTGGGGAGGAGCTAGATTAATGAATAAAACATACCATGAAAGAACAGTCAGAGTGCTCGAGGGTGGTATGCGTCGTCAGGACAGAGTTATACGGTTCAACTATTGAGCTGGACAGTTGGGGCGCCGGGTATACACAGAACTCTAACTTTGACTTCTTGCCGTAGTCGGTTGAGAGCCTCTCAAGCAAGAGAGCGCCAAACCCAGAACCGGTTCCTCCACCGAAAGAATGGAAGACGAAAAAACCTTGCAGTCCAGTGCAGTTATCCGCCAAACGGCGGAGCCTGTCCATGACCGGGTCGATCAACTCCTTCCCAACAGTGTAGTGTCCCCTCGCATCTGAGAGAAGTGAGGATGAGCGTTGATGGAAGTTTGATCAAAGATGAGATAGAAAACGCACAATTGTTGGCAGCATCCTCCTTGCCAGTGATGAGGGTCTCTGGGTGGAATAGGGATCTGTACTGTCCGGTCTTCACATCATCAATCACACCGGGCTCCAAGTCCACGTAGAGCGAACGCGGGACGTGCTTTCCCGAAGAAGTCTCAGAGAAAAACGTGGAGAATCCAGAATCAGTTGCGGAGGGCGACCCAGGAAGAAGACGTCCATCAGGCTGCAAATCATCAGAAATTTGAACGCGTTGAACGAGTGCCACGCGTTACTCACGCCTATGCCGTGTTCCAAGGTGTACAATTCCCCTACGAATTGATTATTAGTTGAACGTTCTGGCAGCTGCGCGATAAGCTGTGGACACGATCAACTTAACGTACAACACGCATTTCCAATCTGAACACCAGCTTGACCGACTTGAATTGAGATGACTTCACGCATTTTTGTGGTTGGTGGTGGTTGAGAATGAAGAGACACACACGAGGACACAGAGTTTTATTCAGACTAACAAATTCCATGTGCGCGGGCTGAGTTTAGAACAAGCTCTCACAGAGAAATGAAACTTCTTTTACTTAGGGGCAACGATAATTCATGAATATTCCGCGTCAATTGAATGAGGTAAAAGAAAAAGTATGCGTAAAGTCATCGACAGTAAAATGCAAGTGGCAGAGGTATAGAAAACCGTAGAGGAAGAGTAGAACACGAAATGCTTAGTATTCGCCTGACTCCTCAACATCAGCGGAGTCGATTCCAACCTCCTCGTAATCTTTCTCCAAAGCGGCGAGATCCTCACGAGCCTCAGAAAATTCACCTTCCTCCATACCCTCACCAACATACCAGTGGACGAAAGCACGCTTGGAGTAAAGTAAGTCGAACTTGTGGTCAAGGCGGCTCCAGGCGGTAGCAATGGCAGTGGTGTTAGACAGCATGCACATAGAGCGCGAAACTTTGGCAAGGTCACCACCAGGAATGTGAGCGGGAGGCTCATTGCAGATACCGATCTTGAAACCAGTAGGACACCAGTCGACGAACTGAATAGTTCGCTTGGTCTTGATGACAGAGACAGCGGTGTTGACATCCTTGGGAACAACATCACCACGATAGAGGAGGGCGCATGCCACTACATATAGGGTCAGTACATATACGCTAACCAAGATAGGCCGAGTGTCACTGACTGTATTTTCCTTCTCTTGGGTCACACTTGACCATCTGGTTACCTGTTTCGAAGCACGAGTAGGTCATATCCGCGACAGAGTTCTGTTCATGATGGGCCTTCTCGGCCGAAATGATGGGGGCGAAGGTGGCCAGAGGGAAGTGAATGCGAGGGAAGCTATGACGAAAGTAAGACAAGCAAGCGGATTGGTGTGAACGATTACACTCACGGAACCAAGTTGGTTTGGAATTCGTTAAGATCGACGTTCAAGGAGCCATCGAAACGGAGCGATGCCGTGATGGAAGAGACAACTTGAGCGATCAACCTGTTAAGGTTCGTGAAAGAGGGGGACATGATACCGAGGTTCTTCTTGCAAATGTCGTAAATGGCCTCGTTGTCAACCTGTCACGATGATAAGAGGGAGTGAAAAGGAGTTCTAGTACACCTTCCATACCATGAATGAACAGTCGGAGTGCTCCAAGGTCGTATGCGTAGTCAGCACGGAGTTGTATGGCTCGACGATGGAATTCGCGTTGGTAGGCGCTGGGTAAACACTAAACTCCAGTTTCGACTTCTTGCCATAGTCAGTGGAGAGGCGCTCCAAAATCAGGGCGCCGAGACCGGAACCAGTTCCGCCACCGAAGGAGTGGAAGATGAAGAAGCCTTGCAGACCTGAGCAGTTGTCTGCAAGACGGCGAATCTTGTCCATGACTAGATCGATCTGCTCCTTTCCAATGGTGTAGTGACCTCTGGCATCTAGAAGTGAAGTTTGGTGAGTCAAAACGCGTTGGAACGCGATGAGATAGACGCATACAGTTGCTAGCAGCGTCCTCCTTGCCAGTAACAAGAGTCTCGGGATGGAAGAGACTCCTATAAGTACCCGTCCGTACTTCATCGATGACGTTGGGTTCGAGATCAACGTAAAGCGAGCGAGGAACGTGCTTTCCAGAAGAAGTTTCCGAGAAGAAAGTACTGAATCCATCATCATTGGTGGATGGTGAACCTTCCATGAGGCGACCGTCAGGCTACACCAAGCGGTCTGTTAGTGCGCATAACTGAGATCAACGGCAACGAACTCACGCTCAGCCCGTGCTCGACGGTATAAAGTTCCCCTGAAAATCATGGAAAAGCATATCAGTTGTCACGCCACTTTATCTCAACCGAAAATCAAGTAAATGATCTGAGGTAACACGACGCGTTTTCCCCACGCAAACTCGCGATTTCACACAAGAGGGTAAGCATGAAATAGAGTATAAGTACTCACAGCAGGCGTTACCGATTTGAACACCAGCCTGGCCGACGTGTACTGAAATGACTTCACGCATTTTGGAAAAACTCTGAACAAATCGATTTCCATGATGTTAGTCGGTGATTAATAGCCTGTCAAAGCAAATCTACCAAACTCACAACTGTAACAAAGATGGGGAGGAAGTGGAGGCTACTGCGATGGCAGAACACAAAGAAGAGAGCAGCCTCGCGTTCTAAAAGTGTTAAAGGCCTCGAGGCAGTTCCCACGTATGTCAGCATCATGGCCCGTGCACCTAATCGACTACACATATGCGTGGCTGGATAAACGTCTTCGTACGGTCACCAGAAGGGATTCAAAGACTCCGAGCGGGTCATGCCTATGGTATATTATTACGACGTAACAACATCCTATGCGCAACCGGCATCTGCACGTATCACGCGCGGCCTACACCCAAGCTCCCGCCAGTGCGTTTCATGGCTGCCGCCGCATGCTTTGTGCCATCGACCGCTTTCGTCGAGCTCTTCTTCGCAAAGTACCTGTATAGGCTTTTAGTTGTTTGCAAAGAACGACTTGTACCGAGAGTGCATACCCCACAAGTGCATCCCAAATCCTTAGACCATGGATAGGTATTATGTGAGCACGCACTTGCTGCTCGGAGACGGATTGTTTCGGCACCTTGACCGGGTTATCGTTAGGGTCAAACACAGCCCTCACAACATCCATGGGCTTCAAACGAGGTATTGTTTGATGGGTAACAGGTGCCGTGTGATAGATCGTCTTCTTCAACAACGCGAGAGCTTCCGGCTGTGAAACATACATCAGAACGTCCCAGCAATTTCGCAAAGTAGTCAACTGCGCAATGGCTTACTGTATCACGGCGCCCTGCAATCGCCGAAGCTGGAGGGCGTTCGCCTTCAAGATCCAGTGGCCCCCATCGTCGCTCCCTCTGGATGTCGCCTTCAGTTCTTCGGTGAGAGGACGTGGAAGATCGCGGCGGCCTCTCGTGAGCGAAGAGGAGACCTTGGGCTCTAGCATTCTCTATCATTGCCCGAGCCTTCGCTTCGAGCTTCCTTCGCTTCGTCAGTGCTCTCTTGGCTTCGCGTTTAAACATGCGATCCCACTCCTCTTGACCCGTCAGCCAACGTAAAGTAGGTGGCTCCTTGATGAGCCCTACTTCAATCGGTTTCACCTTCAGCGCAGGCACCTCTTCTCTGGGCTCCATCGACCGAACTCGACCGTGAATATCGACGCGTTCGCGAATCATCCGTATGTTGGAAATTTCCAGAACCTCAACCACCTTGGGGTTGGCATGGCAATTCAACGAGATAGAAACCCGGAACCTACCTCGCTTCCCTCAAGAGGAGGGCCTTGGACAAACATCGTGGATACGACTGTCTCATTGAGTCGGTTCCCAAGGTCCTTGGCCACAATCACCTCGTTAGCTTTATATATGAATGCACCTTCGGGTGTGTGCGGACTGAGAACAGGTTGAGCTACTCCATCCTTCACCTGCTTGAAGGTCGAACATCCCGATGATTGCTTCGCTTCCTCATCGGAGCCGTCCAAGATAGAAAATGCAGAGGGGGGTCGGCAGAGCTCAGGGAATGGATTTCGCGCTGTATGCTCATTTGTATTGTCGGTGACATGTTTGATAAATTCAGCGATTGACCTATAGGCGTACTTCGCCTAGGGAACCTCAATCAACACATCAGTATCTAATTTAACAGGCCATGCTTACGGATTCTGTGAAGGTGAACACGGTCGGTACATGGCACATGCCTGTCAATTCAAGGGATTAATATCAGCACCAGGTAGTATCAGGGAGACATACCATCAAAGACTTGCAGATGGACCTGCAGAACATAACTCAGACAGCAATATTGGGGACGAGAAATAAACCCGCTTACCTTGGTCGGGACCCTGAACTTCTCTAGATTTTCCTTCTGCCGTCTAGCATCCCTCAACGCGCCCAGTCTGACAGGATATTGGTCTGGGTACGCTGTTCGATGCGCCAAGTAGACAATCTCATCCCTCAACACCTCTCCATCACCTGCTATGATGTATAGCGGTGGAAGATTACACAGCGAACTTTGCATAATGGGTGAAACAAGCGGATGTGAAAGTTGCCTAAAGGGATTTCAGCACATACTTGCGGGCTGGAGTTTCCATCTCACTCTGTCGTGGCATAGATCTGAATCTGTGAACGCAACTCCAGTGGAACTGCATCAGAATCCTTCATAAGCACCTTCGGGGGTTTGGGTTCCCATTGATCGACGTCACAGTCACCCTGTGGAGATTCGGACACATGCGAAGGCTCCTCTCTCAGCAGAAGGCTTGCTTCGTCAGGCGTAGTGTCCGAGCTACGGTGTGCAAGCATTTCTCCTTGACTCTTGACCTTACCGGGGGGAGTCTCAAACCCTTGTTCTCTCTTGAGATCCTCTGGCTTGGGTTTCAAAGTGTCGCTATGTCCGGGACAAGGTGGTGGATTGGTTCGCGTAGGAGCAACTCGGCCACCTTCGGGTGGAACTAGGTCCACAGGCCATAACGTAGATGGTTTCGCCATGAACCCATATGGAGGGATGATATCCTGAGGACGAGAGGACGCATTAGATCGCTCAGTCATGACAATGATCGGAGGGGCTAACTGTGCTGGTGTTATGCATTACGCTCGGGAAGCTATGCGTGAGGTCAACCCAGGGACTGATCAACACAGCACCAGCAGGTAACGGTAACCCGATGTCCCGAAGAACTGCAAGAGCTGCGAGACAAAGTCCCCCACCAGCTGAATCGCCGGCAAACACGATTTTAGACGGATGAACGGGTGTGTGCAGAGCGTTTGGGGGCGGATCAACGAGGTATAGATCTGATGACATTGAAGGGATGAGGCAGAGGATATCGAGGGCGAACAACCTACAAGCAGCAATGACGTCTTGTAAGGGACAGGGCCACGGATACTGAGGTGCCTTTCTGGTCGTTGGTCAGACTTGAGAGCTAGAGATATGATGGTACGCTTGCCGGTAGTTAACAGCAAAGGCTCTTCCATGTATTTTACGGGCTGAATAATTGCGTTAAGCGTTAAAACAGCCCAGTGTTGAATACAGGAAATATTTACCATATCGGATGATTTGGTAGCGATGAGTATCTACATAGCCACGTAAATTACAATACACCAAGTGTGAACATACTCACTGATGGAACCCCAGAAATAGCCACCTCAATTGAATTAGGTTAGCTAGGATAAGCCCCGCGATATGGACACATACCCCCGTGCACGTAGAACTTGGCTTAGATTAGTACATGCATGCCTTCGAGGAGACGCACAGATTCTCTCACCATCACTCGTTGCAACTTGTCCATTCTTAATATATCTGCGTCTGTGGCTGATAACTTCCTGCTGAGGTGATCCGGTACTGGTTCGGTGCTTAGGTACTCCTTCTGTGTGATCCACTCGGCGTCAATGCCATCTAGGCCACGGACTTGCCACCACCGTTCACCACCCACAACGTGTTTGAGCTCGTGTGGACCAAACCACTCGATCAGCGTGTCAGCAGCTCTGTTACACGTTGAGAAAGGGATGGAAACGGGCGATGTAGCTGCCCAGTACGGCGAAGGTACATGTGTATTTGTGCTAGCGGTATTTCTTGAGGAGAACGACAGCGTGATATGCAGAAGTGTACTCACAAGCCTTGCAATGATTCGATGGTGTTCTTCGTGCCCAGCTCTATGAAGGCTGATGCAAGCGTTGGATCACTGATGTAGCCATCATGGAAGGCGTTTACCTTTCACTATTTCAAATGCCCTAACACAACTCAGCGCGCGGCTGACATGGTTCATAACAACTCACTGGTGAAAGAGGATATCGTCTGTGGCGTCTTCCTCTTGTGATCCCGCCTTGAACTTCTTTGCTTTGATTTTCCCATGTTCAAAGAAAGTGCGAATAACAACTGTCGGAAGATCTCGATGAGGACTCCTTCGAGCCCGCCGGACAGACGAGCAAGAGAGTTCTTACCAGGCGTGATGTGTACCGCCGCTGAGACGGTGGTAACTGGCATAGGTAGAAATTAGAAATAAAGAGCGGGTGTGTAGATAGTTGTGGTGAAAGAAGGGAGATATGAAATTATGTCAAGTGGATACAGTACTTATAGTAGCATTATTGCAAGTCGAAGGTACTCTCAGGGGCACCATCTCACTACGTCACTTTGAATCTGTGGATGAATGGATATAGTCTCACGGTCAGAGTGGTATTCCCACACTCAGAAAATCCCTTGAATTTCGAACGAGGCCTAATATGTGCTCCTTATGATCACATTCACGCCGCTCTCCGGTGCTGCTCGCTCTTCGTCCATTACCCCGATATGCTATCTCCTCCAGATTGACGATGTCCGGATCCTCCTCGACTGTGGCTCTCCAGACTGGTGTCCAGAACCAGATGGCTCCGGCGTGAACCCAGAGAATGGCGAGTACCATTGGGAACCTTATTGTAGCTCTCTTCGCGAGTGAGTTGTGCTGTCGAAGACGTTGAACTATGCTGACATCTGTTGAATCAGAGTCTGCCCCACTGTTGACCTTGTGCTGCTTTCCCATGGCGACCTCACCCATTCTGGGCTCTACCCATATGCGTATTCCAGGTGGAATCTCAAGGCTCCGGCGTACACTACACTTCCCGTTCAAGCTATGGCCCGCATAGCGGCATCTGAGGACGTAGAAGGTCTTCGTGACGAAGAGGACGCCGGAGATGCTCCAGCCGAAGCTGAGGAAGATAATCCAGATGAGACTGAAGACCCAGGGCGGACACCTCGTCCAGCAGACAAGGGAAAGGGAAAATACATAGCTACCCTCCATGAAGTACAAAGCGCTTTCGACTCTGTCAATACACTCCGTTACTCCCAGCCCACACACTTACAAGGTTTGCTTTACGCACACTCTGTACATAACACTCGGTTAAGTGACAATAATAAATGCGCATGTTACTCTTCTTAGGCAAATGTCAAGGCCTTACCATTACCCCGTTCAATGCTGGTCACACTCTGGGAGGTACGATATGGAAAATTCGCTCTCCTTCCTCGGGAACGATCATGTATGCGGTGAATATGAACCACATGAAAGAACGCCATCTAGATGGCACAGTCCTGATGCGAGGCTCTGCTGGAGGTATTTTCGAACCTCTGGCACGACCTGATCTTTTAATCACCGACGCTGAACGCGCGAATGTCACCACTAGCCGCAAGAAGGACCGTGACCTGGCCCTCATTGGTAAACTTTCTCCAGATTCCTACATGACTGCAGCTGACAGAGACTGCTAGATACTATCACTGCTACCCTTTCCTCCCGGTCTTCACTCCTTCTCCCATGTGACTCCAGCACTAGAGTTCTCGAACTCCTAGTCCTCCTCGATCAACATTGGAATTTTTCGCGCCTCCGCTATCCAATATGCTTTCTGACGCGCACTGGTAGCGAGATGCTCACATTCGTAAGGAGTATGATGGAGTGGCTAGGCGGAACGCTCAGCAAGGAAGATGTGGGCGAAGAAAATCCAAATCAACGACAGGGCAATAAGCGCAAGAAGGTTGATGATGGCGTTGAAGATGCACTCGGCGCGCTTGCACTTCGTTTCAAGTCAGTGTCTTATGAAGGCTTCCTTGGCGCAACCGTGCTGAAACCTTGTCTTTTCTCTTAGACACCTTGAATTCTTTCCGAATCCCCAGTCGTTGCTACAACGATATTCGTCCAAAGACCCGAAACTCATCCTTGCTGTCCCTGCCTCACTTTCCCATGGCCCCGCTCGTCATCTTTTCTCGGAATTTGCCACTGTCCCGGATAATGTTGTTTTACTGACCCAACGCGGCGAGGAACATACATTAGGACGAATGCTCTTTGACAAGTGGAATAGCTCCCAGCGCGGAGATGATCGCTGGGACAAAGGTAGAATAGGTAGTAACATCATGATGGACGGCGTAATCAAGATGAAGGCAATGTCTTCTCGTCTCGTTCCCAGATGGTCGCTAATTGTCTGATTTATATCAGATCAACAGCAAAGTACCATTACAAGGTGCAGAGCTAGAAGCTCACCTACAGAACGAGAGAGAAATCAAGGAGAAAGCAGCCGCTCAACAAGCCGTAATGGCTCGCAACCGGCGTATGCTAGAAGCAGATGAAGACGAGAGCGACTCTGAACCCGACGATTCTGACGTAGAGGACGAGGACGAAGTCCGTCAGGCACTTGAAGATGAGTCCATGGACGCTGATGAGGATAACATTGCTCGTGCCGACAAACGACGTCGTCACAAAACCGAAAAGAATCTAGACAACGACTGGAGCATGGATGGTGACGAAGGTCTAACCAAACAGCTACTGTCCTTCGATATCTATCTGAAGGGGAATGTATCCAAGGCAACCTCGTTCTTCAAAACCGTCGGTGGACCGTCACAACGGTTTAGAATGTTCCCTTACGTAGAGAAGAAACGGCGTGTTGATGAATATGGGGAGACGATAGATGTTGCCATGTGGCTGCGAAAGGGTAAAATACTTGAGGAGGAAGCTGAGAGTGAAGAGGCTAAAGCAAAAAAGCGTGAGGTTGACGAAGAAGCCAAGGTACGAGGTCGTCGGCCGCCAATGTCTATATCGTCGCTGACGGCTCCCATATCAAGGCTGTTGATGAGCCGCCGTCGAAGTTTGTGTCCAGAGACATTGAGATACAGCCTGCATGTCGCCTACTCTTTGTTGACATGGAAGGTCTCAATGACGGACGTGCCGTAAAGCACATAGTGCCAAAGATCAACCCACGAAAGATGGTACGATCTGCGTTGTACTCTGAAGTTACTCAATCTCACTGTACCCATCAGATCATTGTCCATGCGTCACCTGCTGCGACCGATGCACTCATAGAAAGCTGCGCAGATATCCGTGCTATGACAAAGGATATCTATGCACCAGGGACCGGTGAAAGTGTGCGCATTGGGCAACAGACGAACACATTCTCGATCTCCATAAGTGACGAGCTACTTGCATCAATCAAGATGTCCCGGGTAAGCATATGAGTACCCGATGCCATTATCTTGCTCACGGAGAGCGTCCTGTAGTTTGAGGATAACGAGATCGGATATGTCACTGGCAGAGTTGTTGCCCATGCTACTTCTACCTTACCAACTTTGGAACCCGAAGTCACAACTAAGAAGTCATCGTCAACCACCCTGACCCTTACTCCTCAAGGCCGCACACTCGGATCTCGCCCACCCGTGACCATCCCCCACTCAACAATGATCGGCGAACTGAAGCTGACGTCTCTCAAAGCAAAGCTGGCGACAGTGGGCGTACAAGCCGAGCTCATTGGCGAGGGTGTTTTGATTTGTGGCGCTGCTGCCAAGCGTGGACCAAGTACGGATATGCTAGGTGACTCAGTTGCTGTTCGCAAGACTGGAAAGGGCAAGGTAGAGCTGGAGGGTAATGTATCGGACGTATATTACATCGTACGTAAGGAGATCTACAATCTTCATGCACTAGTAGCTGCATGAGTGCTTGTTCTGTTCTATTCTATTCTGTACCCGAGTGTATATAATATTCTGCTGGAGATGGATCATAGTGATGCATACTATACATAAGCACAAACAGTCAACGATCCACACAGTCGCTCAGGCTGCCTTGCCTGAGTCCTCCTTGAGGGAGACAATCCGGTTCAGAACTAGGTAATCGCCTTGCTTCCTTTCTAGAGTGGCATCCACCGCATCATCTAGCGCTGCTACTCGAGAATCCTTGTCCAACGCGAAGTACGCTACCCTGAGACCCTGCAGTCGCACACATTCTTTACCTACCAATTGATCGCTCGTGACATGTGGGGTATCGTCGTCTGCGAAGGATGTGGCATTGTCCTCCAAAGCCTTCGCGGTACGAATCTGGCTCTCCCGCCGGGCCCCAGCCATTAGACGTTTAGCGAGAGGCCAGAACCCAACTTCAATCATGGCGCCTTTGACGACTTCGAGACTATTGGGGTTGATATCAGATCTGAAATCGGACGGCGGATTATCGCTCTTGAACAAGCGATGGAAGATGCGAATTTCATCGATGGTGACTGGACTACCAGATGGAGCGTGATCCGCAACCCATTGGATGAAGGCCTTAGGTTTCTTTGGTGGCCCTTCGTTCTCTGCTTTGCAGATGAGCTCTATGACATTTCCTGTGACGGGATCCTTCTTATACGACGTGCAAGTGATGGGAAATGGAGCCTGGAAAAGTCCAACGGTTTTGCCTGGTGCTAGACGGAAGTAGTCCTTCGAATCCTCTAGTCGGAAATCGTCCGCATCGATATATATGGTTCGGGAAAAAGGAACCGCGGCGGTACCCTGATCGGGATCCTTAGGGTGGAATGGTTTGTCGATCATCAAGAGATAGTCCTCGGGGAGATTCTCAATGGTTACTTTGAGAGGGCGCATCACCATGAGGAGTCGCGGGGAATTTTCGAGGTACTGCCTCACGTTTTGCTCGAACCTGGCGACTTCGATGCTGGTAACTGCTGTAGACACTCCGAGCGTGCTCACGAAGGAGATGATAGCACCGGGAGGTACTCCACGACGGCGGAGGGCGATCAAAGTGTAGAGTCGTGGGTCGTCCCATCCTTTGACATAACCTTCCTCGACAAGTGCAAGAATTTTTCTCTTGGACATGATAGCACCCTCCAAGCTGAGTCGTCCATACTCAGATTGCCTGGGCTTGTAAACTTCAAGGGCATCGCAGAGCCATTCATACGACTGGCGCGATGCGACAAATTCAACCGTGCAAAGTGAATGGCTAGGCGAAGAAGCAAGTCAGAGAGAGAGAGAGAGAGAGATGGAATGAATCAAACATACGAGATGTTTTCAAAGCTATCTACCAAGCAATGTGTATAATCGTATGTCGGGTAAATCTTCCATTTATCACCTGTTCGATGATGGGGTGCATCAAGGACTCGGTAGGCGGTTAAGTCCCACATCTGGGGGTTCCCATCTTCCAGATCTTGCTTCATACGAAGATTGGCTTCCTTAGGACGATAGTCGCCATTCTTCATTTTCTCGAACTCTACCAGTGATTCACTGACGGGACGCGTACGATGTACACAAGGCCGGGGCTGACCGCGCTTCTCACCACGGTCAGCTTTGATTTGCTCCTCTAAACAAGCAAAATTAAGTGAACATACATGAGCGAAATTGTAACTTAACTTACGACTGCAATGGCATACATACGCCTTGTCCCTCTTAATTAGTTCAATAGCTAATTCGTATAGTTGGTCAAAGTAGTCGCTTGAATATGTTATCTTCCAAGGCTCGAAGCCCAACCATCGTACTGTTTCCAGAATACTTTCAAAGTAGCGTGCTTCTTCCTTCTCTGGGTTGGTATCATCGTATCGTAGGTAGCACTTGCCGCCATAATGAGCGGCATAGCCGAAATTGACAAATATAGCTTTAGAATGGCCAATATGGAGATAACCATTAGGCTCAGGCGGAAACCGTGTCCAGACCTGACCGCCAGTAACCGCAAGGTGCGCCTCTCGTAAATGAGGATGTATCTGCGGGTTTTCACCAGGCTTATGGAGTTGGCCGAGGAAACCTTCCTCGAAGACGGACTTCCGTGACAGTACGGGCTGAGAAGTGGCAGCCTCTGCACCTTTCGGCACGTTGATCTGCTTGGGCTCCTGGGGTGATTTGAGCAACCAGTTGTAGTAGCTGTGACGTGAGCTTCACCTTGCCCTTCGGCTTCGCTGCCTGTTTGGGACCGAAAGTCTCAGTGAAGACCGTCTCGACGGTATTCTTAATGTCTAGTGGATTGGCCCAACGTAGATCAGGTGAGCTTCGGATGGAGGATATGACCGTTCCAAGGTTCGCCCATCCCTTGATTGAGTTGGAAGTGATGTGCTCGGTCACTTTGGCTAGTAACTCTTCCCGTGTGATGCTGAATCCTGCAGATAGTGTAACTCCCTGAATTCAAGATATGACGATGCAGGCATACCAACACCACACTCCGCGTCGAAGTCGGCTTCATCTACGGGAACACGATGGGTCTCGACGTATTTGACCGCGGCTGGATGGTCCGATCAATTCTATCGTTACCTCAACTAAGAGCAAAGGTCAGCCACTGACCACTGACTTGATCCACAGACTTCAATCTCGCATCTAGGATGGCCTTCGCGACGTAGACACTCTCCTGCTCTCCTATAGGCGAGACCTTGGCAAGAGCGCCGGAAAGGGCAACGAACAGGGAAGCCTTCTTCTCATCAATGGACACGTCACCACCGGCAAGGTTATGCTTTTCAATAAGGTCTTTCAGAATAGCAGCGGCTTTGGGTGACTTGGCTGCCTCCGCCGCTTTTGCTTGATTGAGACCAATCGACTTGAAAAGTGGTATCAATGAATCAGATGCTGGCTCTGGCCTTGCTGCTTTCGCAGACATGTATTCGTTCTATGTGAAATGACGAGATACTGAGGTGGTGTGATGGAGATGGTAGCAACAAGCAATGGTAGTTAACCATCCTTCTGATTCAATCTGAGTCAAGTCATAAGGTCAAGGCAATCGATGAATGGGCTAATCTAATTTATGGTTATCTTATCGGCTTGTTGTTCATGTTCATAACGATACATGTACGGATCTCTTTCGTCTCAGGGGGTGCGTTTACAAAAATTTACATGGAATCTAAGGAATGGTGATTACGAAAGAGAGTAATGACGGAGTGTATGGCATTGTACAACAGGTATAGTCTCATCCAGAATGTGCGGCAGATTGACGATGCAAACAGTTCGGTGTATCCACCTTATAACATCGATTAGTTATGAAGCTTGAAGTCCTTCATTTCTTTTCCATCATCGAGCGAGAGTCCCGCTCCCACTGGGCGTCCTGCTTGAGCTGCCCTCTCTTCCATCTTGGCCATTTCGGCCAAATAACAGGGAGCTGGCGTAGTGTTCCGCCGCGTTAAAAGTATTCCGTATACTGCGCTTTACGCTTCTGCCTCGTTGATCCCCATCGTAAAGCTGCCCTTGACTAGGACCGGAGGGCGGCGCGCTTTGAGGCGAGTTTTGCGTTGCGCTGGGGAGTGTTACAGATGATGAGGTGCTTTGACTACTGTTCGAAGTTACACGTGGTTGCCGAGTCACTCGTTCACTGCCCTCTTCCAAGGGCTGGTGGTGACCCAACGGAGAAGCAACAGCTCCGAGTGCACTTTGTAATGAGGCCTGTAGCTCGCGTGTGGTGGATAGCGACACTGGGGAGGCAGGTTCTCGATACGGCCACATATTGCCATCAGGACGCAGCCCGTGCTCGCGTAGGGGATGGCGGTTTTGGTGTTGGAGCTGTAGAGGCCGCTGCCGAAGCTGTGGAAGTACATCCGACTGCGACGGCTGTTGATAAGCCTGTATTGACGGCTCAGCTTCATGACTCCCATAAGAATAAAGCCCTGGCTGCGAGGGGGACCCCCCAAAGTCTGCTTCTCTCCACTCTGTCATCCCGTTTGTCTGAGGTCGATGGTCGAAAGCGCTTCCACTATGACTACTCCCACTAACATTCCTCCCGTTCGGGGCGATACCGAGTGTCTGACTGGGACTATGCACTTGCGCGCCTCTCCCATGACCGATTTCAGCATAATTCAATTCCGGCGTCAGCGCTCCATTCGTTCTCGACACCGCAACTATTCCTTCTGCTGGGATCCCCACAAGAGTAGCGCTAGAGTTGAGGTGACTCTGCCCAAATGTCTGGTCTATCTGGTAAGTTCTGAAGAAAGTAGCGCCATTATTGTTCTCTGTTCCAGTGCTTCTGTTCGAAGCATCGCTCGGCGAAGGAGACTGCAGGGGCTCCACAATGGGGAGAGAATCAACGATGCTCCGGAGGCTCGGGACGGTAACATCGCCAGCATGGGGTACTCCTCTCAGCCGTCTGTAAGGGGAGGCCTGACTTGTCCCAGCCCGGTGATCTTGACGAGGGTCTCGTAGGTGTCCGACCTCCACCAACCTTCTGTGGGCAGCATGCACATCAATACGCGTTTGGGGTATAAAAGTCCGATTAGATCCATGATCCAGAGTACCCTCAAACTCCTCATCGGCATCATCGTCTTGTGGCTCAGGGGCGTCTTCTTCGTGATAATGCTCGGGATCCACCTCTGCATCCACCTCCCCATCGCCATCGTAGTCGTCCTCATATTCAGTATCGTCCGTGCCATTGGTTTCACTTATGTGATCGAAGTACTCCGTAAGAAAGGCCCGGAGCTGGGATACCCCCTTGCCCGAGTAAACACAGAACGCGGCTTGTTGACTCAGGTTGAAGTCCTACGCAGTAGTGAGTTCATTGAAACGTATCCCTTTGCTGCACCCACCTTGGGGGGAGGACGGCAGAAGCGCTGGAGCGCGGCTTGCCTGAATGCTGGTACACCAGTCAGACTAAGGTGCGTCAACTTGTGGAGTTTCTGCAGGAGGAAGTATATAGCAGCGACCGAGATCCGATCGCAGTAAGATAGATGAATGCGTTCAAGAGTGGCGTGACGCTCGGCTAGAGCGTAGACGGCTTCGTCGGTGAGATTGCTAACCCGTACAAGGCCTACGCGGCGAAGCTTTGGTAGGAGAGAGAGCTCGAACACGGACAGATCCGTCAAATGCATGCAATCTAGGGAATTGCGTTCAAGCTAAGGCGAATACGAGCAGCGCCGGCGGGATAACTTACTCGCAAAGTCAACATATCTCAATCGCGTGCAACTTCTAGCGAGTGTCCTCACAGATCGATCTGTGATGTTCGTAGCATGACCCAAGTGTAGGTAATGCAGATGTCTGCCAAGACGGCAAATAGTCTCAACCGACTTATCCGTGATAAGAGAACACTTTGAAAGGACAAGGTTGCGAATTTTGGATGCATGCGATATAATTCCTTCGATGGCATCGTCGGTGAGGTTGGAACATGCCGAAAGATCGAGCATTCGAAGATGCTCAAATGAGCGATTGATGATAAGGGGGGGAAGTGGCTCTCCAGCATCAGACATGGGTTTCGATGGGGGGAAGGGACGGCAGGTCGGGTTGCTAATGTCTGTACGTGTAGTAGCAGGGAAAGCAGCGTCGGTAAGCTCTGCGCAATGAGATAGGCGCATCTCGCGCATATGAGCCGAATAGGTCCATATATCGCGAATGGAAACGTCTGTGATGAGTTTACACTTATTCAAGTCGATTTCCAGGAGCAGAGGGCAGGATTTGGCCAGTGCGGAAACGGCTTCGTCGGTTATGAGTTCCACACCACTCAATTTGACACGGCGGAGCAATGGACAGTGAGAGGCGAGTGCCTTGATAGCGATATCAGTGACGTCTTTACAGTTGGCTAGATTAATGCCTTGGAGCCTGCGTGCGGACCGCGCGAGGCCAACTATGGCATCATCGGATGTGCTGACGACGCCCGTTAAGTCGACGGCGACAAGGTTGGGACAAGACGGAAGAACGCGGAAGAGAGCGTTAGAGCCAAGGTGGGAACAATTGACAAGAGTGAGACGTTCGAGCCGCACACAACCGGTGAGTACCTTGAAGTATTCATCGGTGAGGGCCGGTGCGAGAGTGAGGAAGTTGAGTCTGCGAATGAGGGTTGCGTACGCGAATTTCTGCTGGGCCTCCGGCTTGGATAACACGGTGATCATACTCTGTAACGAAGCGACTTTGTTGATGGATGGCTTGTGCCAGAGCAATTCCACGGCGCATTCGCACCATGCTCTGGACACACGGAGACAGTGATAAAGGTCCCTTGGCGATGAAAGATGCTTGAGGATGTGAATGAGGATTTCTGGCGGTAAGGATGATACAACGCCCTTTGATGACCAGTGTGCATGATGAGCTGCGAGATTAAGGGTAACGTTGTCGCACTCGGCATCGTTGTCCTGGTCGTTGTCGTCGGAGAGAGAGGTGTTTGAGGGAGCAAGGTGCTTGTGTTTGTACATCGTGGTGGTGGTTGTGAAGAAAGAAGTAAGGGTTGTTGTTGTCGCCAGAGGGCTGAGCTGGAGAAGGTGTGGTATTTGATTATGTACACGTGCAAGTTGCAAGTTGATGCCAAAAATGTCACACTCAACTTTCGACGACCGACTCAATTCTTATATCCTCCCTCCCCCAGGCCCCGAGTATTATGCAGTCAGACGGGCTATATGGTTGCTACCTCGAGAACAATCTGAATCACCATCGAGGCTTCCTGTTCCTCCGACTCTACAGAGACTGGAAGCAGTCTTAAGCGCGCCTGGTGCTGTCTCTGATGATAAACTGTGGCAGAGTTCATTGGAATCAATATGGAGCGGCTTGTCATCGGGAGGGATCCCCAAGCATAGCATCCCGATGAATTTAGTCGTAAGCGCACCAGCCTCCAGAGAGAGATCGCTAAACAGGGCATCATCATTATAGGTCAAACTAATACATGCGGCCTGGTTGCGCGATTCGACCTGGCCACCAGGCGCCTCGGCTCCTGAGCCAGATGATACTATACAAGCTGACGGAGACGGCCTTGGGCGTCACCCACCTCTAATAAGAAAGAGTTGCGGTGCAACTGACGCCCTGCAGACAACACCTTCTGACTCATTGATAAATGCACGACAGCGCTAGGCTGGGACTTGTATTATGGAGATGTAACTAATGACAATCTTGTCATAACGTGTTTCTTTGACTGGCGAAAAATATATGACCAGTATCATCGTTCAATCGCGCGCGATTGTTGGATCGGACAAATGTGTAACACGATCGAACTATGTTCGCGAAGGAGGCGAAACCTGATGTGCGGAGTATACAGCTAAGAGTCTGCCCGAAGAATACGCCGACACGACGCACCAATATGACACCATCACCTCGGACAAACAGCATGTCCATCTTCCTCTTCGCAAGCTATATCGGCGAGTAAAGTCAAAACATAGACGGTTTGCTACTATCAAGGGACTTTACATTGACAGTCCTAGGACCGGCCGTCGCATTTTCATCGTCAAGGTCAACAATCATGATTGTCTCTTCGACATCACTGAGTATCAGGTTCATGTGCCCATCATACGCCTGGCCGACAGTTAGAAAATGAGAAGTGGACGCGCGTCGGTGAGCGGGTACTCACATGAAGGATCCCAGTGAGTTGCCTATCACCTCTGAGCTTGACGAAGACGCGTTCGCTGAGGGAGAGACGGATGAGGTCGAAAGGCTCCTGAATGCCTGAGGATGTAGAGTCCATGAACAGAATAATTTAAACTCCGCCACTTCCTCCTTGACTCTGTCCTTGTAACCTTGCATCACGATGCCAGTACGCCTCCTTCTGTCGTTCGAGATTCTCTGATTGTCGCTGACCCTTTCCAAAGAAACACTACTGTGACTATTGCGATGTTTTTCTGACGCACGACTCGGCTTCTGGTGAGTTGCTCCCTTGAGAGGTCAAACCAAGCTAACATCACATACACAGTACGAAAGGCGCACAACAGCGGTCGAAACCATCTCGCAAACGTCAGAGACTACTATGCTTGTATGTGGTCAACCGGTATCTCCCTGACAACTACGACTGATCATCCTCGCAGCTCTCGGGCATGACAAAGCCCAGTCAATCATTGACCAAATTACAACGGCATATGAATCCAGTGGTGGCCCACCTCCGGGGGGCTTTGGATTTGGTCCTCAGCACCTAGGCCCACCGCCTCCTTTTGCTGGACCTCCACCGTTCGGACGTAAGTCACATCGTTCTTGCTGTCATCGTGTCTCAAATCACTCTCACAGATCTAGGCCCACCATTCCCGCCAGGCCCTGGCTTCCCTCCTCCACCCGGCATGATGGGGCCTCCTCCCTTCCCTCCCAATGGCCCTCCAGGCATGGGTCCTCCCCCAGGCTTCGGTACAATGCCTCTTTTTGTGCATCTACGTTAATCCTGACGCATCTATTACAGGAGCCCCGCCTTTCCCACCTAATGGGGGTCTCCCTCCAGGAGCAATGCCTCCGTTTCCTCCTCCCTCCATGAACGGTCCACCAGGTGGTCCCAATGGTCCTTCCAATGGTCCTCCGGGTGGCCCCCCAGATGTGTCTATGGCGCCGTCTTCCGGACCTACAATTCATCCCGACAGACTCCGAATGATGGGTAACGATCGCTGATCGCTGATCGGTTCCCCTGCAAATTTATCACTTAAATAGTCCGTTCAGTACCTAGCAGATGTTGTCATACTTGTGCTTCCGGCATGTCCGAGTTATCGACATGGCATGCCCAGTAGTGCAGCAAGAGCAATCGAACATTCATTCCTGTTTGCACGGGCAGCCTTATAGTGTGTACAGGCCAACGGATGATTATCAAACAAACCGAAAGCATTACAATGTAAGTACTCATACATGCTCCTACTTCCCGGTACATTAGTGGAGAACGCGAACATTGATAACAACTCTACACAAGAGCTCCTCTGCATTTAAAGAAGATGATCTCCAAAATTTGATTTAAAGGCATTGAGAGTAGTCTAAGATGCGATGTCAGACATAGTTGCAAGCCATAAGAGATTCACTTACAGTCGTTGAGCTTGGTGCAGGTGCTTCCAGCTGCGCAAACGGTTGAGCCACTGTAGCCAATACCTTTACACAAGTGAGTATCCAGTTTGAGCCAACTCAAGAAGGCACCTACCACCGCATTGGCCGTACTTGGCTACGGTTCCGGACGTCGGAGCAGGCGCAGCGGTGGAACTCGTGGGAATCGGCTGAGAGGTGCCCGGAGTACCTGGAGTACCGGCTGAGCCGGTGTATGTAGACCCAATGGGACCGTAACGGATATTCGAAAAGATGACTTGGGAATTGGGGGATTGTGACTCGACATCGTCAGGGACTCCGGACGAGGTGGCACATTCACCACGGGCGACTCCAGGAGTCGAAGCATCCTTGTTAGTCGGATAATTGCTGTCGAGCCAAAGCATGTTCGCAGCGTGATCATCCCAAACGCTCAAAACTAGAACCATGCCATTTTGGAAGGCGTCACCCATCTTGGCGAGACCGCCCTTGTTAGCGAAAGAGTTGGTATCACCGAAAGTGGTCTTCTGAGCTGCACACCAGCTGTCTGTGATGGAGTTTCCGGATGGAATACCGGTGATGCTGGTGTTTGAGTTTTGGTAGACAACGCCGTCCTGGACATAGACACGTCGGATTTCGACAAGTTTGCCGCTCGCTGTGTTCGTGTCCGTGATAAACCTAATGAAGACCGCAGTAATGAGCGACAGAACATACATTTCCTTGTGGCAAGATACTTACTGGGTGACAACAGTAATCTTCTTGGTGGTGTCGATGGTCTTTCCCTTGCCAAGGAAGTTCCTATCACCCATACGGAAGGAGTTGAAGTCGCAACCATCCTTGTCACAGATACCTCCGTAGCGATTGTCACCATCACCGCAATCAGTGCCAGAGCAACGCGCGAGTCCAGTTGAGGTACAGGGATGTGGTGTGTATGCAGAAGCCATAGAATTGGCTTCCCAGATATCCATCTCACTACAGCAGGCGCCGTATCGACCAGCACCAGAGTTGACATCATTATCGGAACCAGCCCAGTCAAGGACGTTAGCCTAGCGATGTCGTCAAACCCGATGCATCAAAGTTACAGTATAACTAAGACATACCTCGCCGTTGATGAACTTCAAATCATGGGGACATTGGGAGTCGCAGTAGCCAGTCCCGTACTTAGCACCAGCCTGAGCATAGAAGATCAACGAAAGGGTTCGATTTCAGAAGATGGGGAAGCGCATACCTTGTTTCCAGTATTTTTAGCCACACCGCCATCAGCATCCATCTCAGAGAAGTACAAGGCACCATTGAGGCCGCACGGAAGTTGGGACATGTCGACATCAAAGGTGAACTCCTGGTTCTTTAAATTGAAAATCTTGTAATGGCTTTCGTCGTCGAGGAGGTAAACACGAGAACCAATGTTGGTGTTGGATCCCTTGGTAACAAACTTGAGAGTGAGCGCGTTTCCAGAGGTCGTGATGCCGTATGTGCCGGAGTAGTCGGCACCATCAAGAGCGCAGCTGGAGGCGCAAGTAGTCGGGCTGGAGCAGATACTGGTGTCCCAAGTGTTGCCGGTGTAGCAGTTCTGATCCCCCAAATAGGATTAAACCTGGCTCCCACATTAGAGGCGGAGATACGCACAGTGTAACCAGTAGTAGTGTGGAGCCAGCGCCAGTTAGCGTCGAGCACGACGGACTTGCTTTGAGTCGTGCAGGAGCCGCCAGCGGAGCACTGAGCGATTTGCAAGGATGGATGAGATTCAGCGGTGTTCGTACCGACTTGCTGGCCGTAGACTACAGCAGCGATGGTAAAAGCGAGGAGGGCGGTGGAACGAAACATCTCGAATTGCCAAGGTACTGGTGACTGCTGAAAGATGTTGTAGGATGAATGATGCAGCAAGGGAGGTTCCTCATCAACTTATATACCGCTGGCTCGGAAAAACAGCTAGTGAAGGCCCTACGCATTGAGGTCTTCCGTCTACGGCAGAAACGTGAAGGGGCGAACCGAAGTGAGGCCGGTCAAGAGCAGTGATCGAGTAACGGAATAGTGTGCACGGCAAAATTCTGCGCTTGACGCGTTGGCCATCGTGACTGCTCGGAACTGGAACGAAGGAGGCATTTGACGGAATAGATTATCAGAGCCCTAGTTGAAATGTCAAGTAAGTCTTCTATCTGTGAGGTTGAGCCAGCAGGACTACCATGTGACAACACAGGCGGGCCATCAAAAAAGCTTCGAGGTTCGTCGACATCGGCCATGAAGGTCTTTACTCGAGGTCCCACATGAAATATACGCCTCCGTTGCAGCAAGAGCATACCGAAGACATGCCGTGGACAAGATCCGTATGTGACCAGAGTGAATGGCAAATTCCTCATCTCCGTCGGTTGAGCAGATCGAGGTTGTGTTGAGAACGGTACATACAGGCGAAACTGAATGGAATCGGATATTCATCGCATCATACGCACGTCCCGTGGAAGTAAGGGGGCGCCATTTGAGGAAGCTCGGCTAACGCGCTAACATACATACAGGTATATTGTGACGGGCAAGGGTACATTATACCATGCGAACGAAGAAGACGATGCGCAATGGGGTAAAGAATTACCATGCGTAGAGCCGCAACGGATCTGCGCACGGTTGCTGGCGTTATATCCAGCTGAGTAGCTATAGGAAAGTGTAACATATATCCGTCATCGCGGGATGGAGAAGAGACGGTTGAATACATGCCATGAGATGAGGCAGAAACAAACAATGGCACACCGAGAATCATCCTTTGGTGCGTTCCGGAGCGGGCGCATTGTCCCCTTCTTCCTCACCCTCTCCTGGATTGAGGATAGCTGCGACAGCCATGAATCTAGGAAGTAATGTATCAAAGGTGAGGGTCGGAGATAGCCTTTGGCTGGGCGTTGAGAGGCGTACTTGGCAGCATCCAAACCTGCAAACGTACGCATCGCATTCAAGTCCACATGCAGCTGCTCGCAAAGATCTGTCGTCTGTGAAATAGCTCGGGACATCCTCGCAATGCTGGTGGCTAACTGAGCATAAAGCCTTTCTTTCGCCTGAGTCGCGTTTGTTGGGGGGATCATGATGGTTGATGGGGAAAACGCGAATGTCACAAAATGTCACACTTGCACCATCTTTGTCGCACACCTCCAAAGTCCAAATTCAAGCCATGGCTGCCTCTGCTGCAGACATTCGTAGCGCTCTGTCAATACCTTCTCAATCACAGAATGGCACACCAGCTCCTTCGCATCCCAAGAAATCCCAGTCACAAGCATCGCGCAAGCCAGAGGGAATCTCCCGCGAGCTTTACTCCTTAATAGGCCCTTCGGCTCCTTCACTAGCTGCCCAGCTGGCTAAGCCAAAGCTTAAACAGAAACCAAACCTCGGAAGTAGATCTGTGGTTAAATGGTAAGTATGTTGCCAGTTTTTGGCACTCATTTGTGTTAAGATGTTCGTGTGGAGGTAGGGAGTGGAGACCTTTCAAGAATCCTGCACGGAATGATGGGCTTCAACTAGGACATTGGGTGAAGAGCTCGACGGATCCAAATACAGGTGAGCACAACGTTTTATGAGAATGAACTATGTCTGATAGGCATCAGAGTACCCTTTCGCCAAATACAATATTCAGTCCACCAACTACGTCTACACAGACGAGGAATATACCAATTTCTTGCAAGGTGAACCAGCTTTCTGGTTTCGCTCTGACAGTTCTCTCAGACTCAACCAAATCTTTCGAAAGATGCGGGCTGGACCAAGGAGGAGACGGACTACCTATTCCACATGGTGCGAGAATACGATTCCCGATGGTACATCGTATACGACCGATATGAATACCCGAACGGTAGCTCTCGGACGATGGAGGTAAACAAGCTACCTGAGTTACCCCTACGGGATTTACTTACTACGTCACTGCTTTTAGGACTTGAAAGACCGGTATTATAGCGTATGCCGAAAATTGATCCGTAACCGACCTTGGGAAGGTGATGAAACTGGTAAAAGTCAACTGTTGGCCAGTTTCCACTTTGATAAAGGTTGACACATCCTTTTTTATCACGCAACCATGGGCGATGAACGATTATTATTTCTAGAGCGTGAAATGACACGCAAGAAATATGTTGCCAGTCTTGAGGACCGGACTCCTGATCAAGTGGCAGAGGAAGAAGCCCTATACATCGAACTCAAGCGTCTTGAACAGTATGAGCGGAAATTCAAGAAAGACCGAGAGGATCTTATGCGAGTACTAGCCGGCATCGAGTCAGGACTGCCCGACGTTATTGAAGACGAGAATCCGTTCAACAACATACAAAGCCTGGACGTGCCTAAGAAGAAGAAGAAGGGTGTCAGTTCTGGTGTATCGGGCTCTGCTGAGATCGACAGCCCGACTGCACCAAACAATGTCATCTCACTGGGACCACCCATTGTTCGCAAGCCCAGGGATCCCAAGTCGATCGCATATGGTGCGTTCTACGCTACATGCAACCAGCATCCCTTCTTACTGATTTCTCCCAATCAGATGCCCAGCACTGCATTATTCGAACCGATCTACCTTCTAATGTTCAGGCTACAAAAGCGGCTCACCATCCCGCTCACATGCGATCCTTTAAACTACCCTACCCCAAGGCAGCCCTGGCACCCAAAATCAACCAGGTGTTTGCCGAGCTTGGAGTAAACAGTACTCGTTTAGTCATGCCTACAAAAGACAATTGCGCACGGCTTGAAAACCTAATGGAGGCAGTAACTGCCTTGGTCGAGTCAAAGAAGGTGCTCGATAAAGTGGAGTATGATATACAAATTGCGAAGAAGCGGCTGGGGATGAGAGTTAGCGAGGAAAGGGGCGAAATCATACCACGCGGGAAGGGCAAGTTGACTGGCTCTGGTGTAGTACCTATGGATGTCGACGAAGGCGACGGCGAGGCTGACGGCGAGGCCGAGGAAGAGAGTGTGCATGACGGTCGGGCACAGAGTGTTGTCAGTACGAGGAGTATCAGAAGTCGACGTCAGGTACGGTGTCATCCTCCACGGCCTCGGACGCGTTAATAGTTTCTTCATTCAGAGTCGCCGCTCAATGTCCATATCCTCAGTTGATACAAACGCTACTGCATCTGCTAGAGCAGGGATCAAACGAAAAAATCGCAGTTAACTGGGTATGTTCTCGCCATCTCCCGTTCTATGTACGTGTATGTGTAGGTCCACACCGACAAAACTTGCTTCGCTATTAAGCGTGTTGGAAATCGAGTTGAAAAAGCTATGCTATTAGATAGAAAGCAGGGAAACATACAGGCAAAGTCCATAATGAGTACTAAGATTGAATATCGCATCAATTGCACTTCGCACATCCAGTCCCCTCACGCATTCGCCGAAAATGGGCTTCTATGATCCCGGTTGGGTGAATCTGAGTATGAAGTTAACCACGACCGCCACTGCAATTGTATTAGAACATCAGCCGTGCGGCCCATCAAAGCGAAAGGGAGCATACCAAGAAGAGCCAAACATAGCACGGTCTATTGATTGGGAAGCATTTAGGCGGTGGGAGAACACGAGCAACCGAAAGACTCACGGGACCAATCCTATCATCGTAAGGACCACGACCTCCTCGCCGTATAGACGCTGCTCGCCAATGATACGTGTAAAGGGCATATACCATGATAGCCATCGCTAAACCGCATATTCCAAGAAATAAATTAGCAAGAAAGCCGATATGTATCGTGTCACCACGATTAGAAATATAGGCAACATACCGACAACGGAGAACATGGCGGCACTAATTTTTCCAACCTTGGTGGATATAATTCAGCAATGATCGTGTGAGTGCTACTCGCCGCTGGTAGAGGTAGAGACCTTATCGCCAAAATTCAACAGGCCAACTGCCAATCCACCTAAGACTACTGTGAAATGCAGCCATGATAGGAAGGTACGTTCATTCGCGAATGAGACCTTTGGTTCTACGCGAACTGGGAGGGCAATCCGTTTGGAGGCAGTCCGCTGCAAGAGCGGTTGGGTTGACATGAGTACCGAATGGAGAGGGGAGAAGGGGTTCGATTAGAGGCAAGCTTTGAGCTGTAGGATGATCAAAATAAACTATAAATAATTCACTACCTGTTGAATATGGCTTACCTGCCTTTTATGGCCATTCTCGACGAACGTGCGTCAGTGCACATGGTCTGGAACCCAGGACCCTTTTACGAAACTTTTACGAAAGGACAGGGCAACATGCTTCCGTGAGTCCGAACTTGGATGAAGATATGTATATTCACTACTTCACTATGCACTTGATGAACAATAGTAATACACTGCAGCGGAATGGTATGTACAGACTGGAGCGTCAGAGAGATATAAGACCTGAATGATAGGTGGGATGGAATGAGAGAAATCATCGGCAGGTATACTAATAATACACTGATCATGGCAGTCGGAAGAATTCTCTCCAACATGCGAAAAGAAGAAGAAATATGAGGTGATTACAAGCGAGCCTTGCCTTCAGAATCAGTCTGGGAGTCTGAGTCAGTAAACTTGACACCACGGAACGTAGTCATTTGCGAGCGCATGCGCTTGATCTGGCCTTTGGAGAACTCCGTAAGGCATTCGTCATCAGAGTAGTCCATGAAGTTGTCTACAGGATATATGTCAGTAATGTACATCGACATCGAGGAAGGAGATGCATTCTCACTGATGGGATCCACGCCGTCGCTGCCGGCACAGGTCTTACGACCAACAGGGCAACCGGAAGACGGGATCTTCTCTGGAGTGGTATCTTCAACGTCATCGCCAACAGGGCCGCAACCACCTTGGAAGGTGTGATAAAGACCAGCCCAGTGACCAGCTTCGTGAGTGAGGGTCTGCACAACCATGATTAAGCCCGTTGTCCTATGCGAGACATGGGATGCCGTAGTACTCACATGGCCCTTGTCGAAGGAAGGCGTGGATCCACCTGGAACGGTGGAAAAGAGAAGAACAACACCGTCGTCCTTGGGCTCTTCCTCATACCAGGATGGGAAGGTCGCATATCCCAAGAGACCCTTCGCCTTGCCTTGGATGAAACTGATAACACGGCGATGAGTCAAGGTAGCGGTCGATAGCTTTGAAGGCCTACCCCACGGTGTAAACGTTTAAGGCAGCGCCGGTACCTTGCCTTAATCCCGCTTTCATCTGATCCTGAATAGGTTTATTGTCACTGTTCAAGGAGTTAGTGTGAGTATTTAGCATGGAGAATGGGTCGTACTCTTCTGGGCCAGCAGCTTCAAACCACTCCGCATTGACGGTTCTGGTAGTATTGGCCAATGTCCAAGACATGCCAGTCTCCTTGTAGGCAGAATTCAAAACGGCAATTTGCGCCTCGATTTGGGAATCACTAGTGAAAGGGCGGTAAGCATCTCTGCTGGGTCCCATGGCGCGGGATCAGACTTACGGTACATTCCCTCCTTCTAAGGTTTCATCCTTGCTGACAACATGCCAGTAGACCTTGATTTCGGGACTAGCAGGAGCAGTCAAACTTAGCCCGCCTGGGGCCGCTTGGACAGCCTTGAAGTGCTTCTCGTTGTCAGCGAGTCTCCCTTCACTGATATAAGTACCGCAATTCCTTTTGAAACCCGACATCAGATATCGATGCGTATTAGCATCTAGACTCTGTTCTTACCTTCCTCGAGGAATGGCAGGGCCTGCAAGGGCAGAGGCTACACCAAAAGCAAGAGCTACTATTGTTGAACAGACCATAGCGATTGCGGTGCGTATGAGAGCAGAGGCGACTAGGAGAGAGCTATAGATGGTTGAGGATCTTTTCCTTTCCTGGTCGCCCTTTATAAGACACCCATTCCCCTCCACGGGACGGCCGAAGGAGAGGCCAGGAGGTCGTCAGCTTGCCCGAAGCCAAGTACGGAGGGACGCATGGAAGAAAAAGATAACGAATGAGACCGCAAGTCGCAATGCGTACACGAGGGAGGCCGAAGCGACGATGATAGCATCAGGTGAACTAAGTCTGGGTTCGTCGAAACAAAGATAGCGAGCCTGAACGCACAACCTAACGACTAAAAGGTAGAAATGATCGAGGTTATCATCATCGCGCCGGAGTACTGCATGTGGTTGTACAGCTCCCACGCAGGGGCGGCACATCTGATCTCTTGCCGACGAAAACCATATGGGTGTGGGGTGAAAGGCCGCCTGGATGTGGCGTGTAACACAAGGCTTCCAGAAAGAGGTAGGCGGGGGACAAGAAAGGCATCGTTTGGTGGCTTGTTACCAATGAGAACTTTTTTATGGATATAGCTTGCAGCGTCCAGAGGATGCTCTTGGGGGGATGATAGTGAAATTGAGAACAGTGGTGTAATTAGATGGTGCCTCGCATCCCACCACCGCGACTTCATGTGTTAAACACTGAGTCCCCCGGGTAGAGCGGGGCACATGGAACGCAGAGCGGGGCAATCAGGTTCAAAAGAGGTCTGTGAAAACGGGCAGGCGCAACGGTTGCGCCAGAACGATGGCGCGAGAAATCGCCTCAGCATGCACTCCGGAGACTCAGACAGACACCGACCTTTGCAATATCGGTAAAGTAACGAAGTTGAGTTGAATAGTATTGAGGCCGCAAGTTGGGCCGTAGATGCGATGAGTGATGGGTCGTGAGGACGAAAGTGATCTACCGGACTCATGCCGCTCGGTCCAAAACTGCATTCTCATGGTTGCCTACGACTTAGCCCACAGATGGAGGCTTGCGTGGAATTCGATGCTTAGGCCCTGGCATGGTTTCGAATTATACTAATTTTATATGAAGTCGAAGTGCATCTCCAGGTAATGAAGTGGGTGAGCAAATTTTCCACATTATCGACAAGTGTATACTCAACATTGACTCGTAGGCTTGCAGATTGCGCCCATGAAGTTGAAACCCCCTCCACCAAGATTGCTCCAAGTCCATGTCAACTTGAAGTTCTCTGAGTTCTCCATAAAGCATCCCAGTTTGGAGATAGGGGTGCCCTTCTCACGTGTGTCGCGCCGAGTTGCCCTAGGTCGCTTCAAGTTGCGCAGTATCATTCAAGTTGAACTCTTTACGTGTTCTCCTTTCTTCTCAACGACCATGTTCCCTTCAACTAATCCTCTTCCAAACCACTCGGATATCGAATTTGTGGATGTAGTATGGCGTTCAGAGTCGAACAGCCTGGGGGCCGCCCACCACGACGGTGAGAAGGCTCCAGAGTCCAAGTTCTACAAAGATTGGATAGAGCAAGGTATTTCTCAAATGAAACATACATACTCAGAACTCAGGATTGATCTCCTCCAGCTTCGGCCAAGCACAGTGCCCCCGAGCAGTTCGCGTAAGTGGCTTTCAGCCTTCTCTAGCCCGTGTATCAATTTCAGGCTATGTTAATGTAGCGCGGACGAATTGCGGAAATTATACCCTAATCATTCTTTGGTTATGACCTCTGATTACCGCCTTCATATCCTTGGCTTTCCGGGTGTGTCAGCGGCGCCTAGAGAGACTTCTCCTTTGCTCACCGAGTTGTTCTTCGTCCCACTGGCGCGTCGTCTTGGTGGGCCACTCGGAGTTGTGATAGACAATGTAGAAGTCGGCACTTTCGACGTCTCGTGGGAGGTAAATACGCTTGCTGTGTCACGCCGGTTTCAATGCTTACCAGGAGTCAGGGGTTCCATTTCATTGTTTATATCGCTCAAGTAAGTCCAGTTGTTGCTGTTGTTAATTAATAGTAACGCTTTCGTCAGTGGCCCCTCGGCTTCGGAACTCGTACAGAGTACTTTATCCTTCACGAAGGCTCTGACGAGCCTATACGCCAACTCCTAGTCAAAGTCGGCATCTGGGCTGAACAGCTTCACGACGAGATATGGGTTTTTAATCAAGGATTCTGGCAAAAAAGCCAAGGCCTCTGGGAGGAAATTCAGAAAGCCAACTGGGCCGACGTTATCCTCAAACCTGAATACAAGAAAGCCATACAGAAGGACGTCTACGGTTTCTTTTCTTCTCAAGAAATCTACAGGCAACTCGCGATTCCTTGGAAGGTTCGCTCCTGACTCCTCGCCTCTGTCGCTTTCTGAGGCATGTTTCAGCGGGGCATTATTATGTATGGCCCTCCAGGTACGCTCCCACTTATATTCCCCTTTGCATAGACTTAGTTTCCATGCCAGGTAATGGTAAGACTATCTCTCTCAAAGCCATTATGAAGGAGTGTGATGCGCGGGGATATGTCCCCCTCTATGTCAAATCTTTCCAAAGTACGCTCTACATAATCATCTCCCTACACCTAACTCGTTTACTCCGTTCTCTAGGTTGGCAAGGTGAAGAGGGTGCCATGGCCGAAGTATTCAACAAAGCGCGACAAGTCTCCCCGTGTGTCATTATATTGGAAGATCTCGACAGTTTGATCAACGACCGCAATCGTTCTTTCTTCTTGAACCAGCTGGATGGTCTTGAGGGCAATGATGGTCTAATGGTCATTGGTACTACTAACCACTTTGATCGTTTGGACCCTGGCCTTTCCACCAGGCCAAGTCGCTTTGACAGGAAGTTGTAAGCCGCCCCGTTATCATGAAAGTTTGAACCTTTGCTCACTCAATTGTCAAATGTACCTCCAGCTTGTTTGATGATCCCGATCGGGATGAGCGTGCCCTATATGCTAGGTACTGGCAGAAGAAACTCGCTTCCAACAAGGACATCATCTTCCCCGATTCTTTGGTTGACGAGGTGGCTGAAGCGACTGACAGCTTTAGTTTTGCATACCTCAAGGAAGCTTTGTACGTCCATTACTTTGACAAATGGCTCGCTTCTGTAATGGATTTGGTTTCAATGTAGCGTGTCCACATTGGTCACCCTAGCTGGCCTGGAAGATGACGAAAAGGGTATTTTCGCCGACATGTTGAAGGCTGAAATCAAGACACTTCGCAAGCAGCTGGATAAACCCTCAAACGCAGATTTCCGTATTTCGTCCCCCACCGGGATTAGCTCACTCCATGAATTCCCTCGCCGTCCAGCGACTTCATCAAACCGGGATGTTAGAGCCCTTCTCGACTCCATGTCCGACCGCATTGCCCGAAGCGAATCTCCCCTCCCGAAGAACTACAGCACCTTACCCGGTGCATACAACCCCGAAACAAACGTTCGCAGTGGTCGTGACGTTCGTCCCCTCCTCGATGACCTTGCCGAGTTGGTGATCCAGAATACCTCACGTGATGCGCAGCCCACAAGTCGCACATACGTAACTCGTCCACGTCCCTCGTCAGCCGTGCGTCCCCTTCCTCGCCAACATACCACTAGGGACGGCCGGCCTTATGAATGGAGTAGTAACATCGGAACCGGAAAGGCGGCAGACTCTACCAGGAGTGTCAGTCCCTCCGAACGCGTCTTTACTGGCGGCGATTATACGATTGATTCCCTTGGCAAGAGGTTGTAAGATGCACTGTAGCAGAGCACCAATCTCTAGATGTAACGTTATATGCTTATCTTGTACAAGGTCCAATGTCCATCATTGATTAAACTGACTTCTGTACGCTTTTCCTTACGCTTGAATCGGTGCTTAAGCGAAACTATCATCATTAACAGGGCTACCAAAATATACGTGAAGGTGTAAGCGGATTATAAGGAGCAGGGACCATAAGGGTTCTATGCTAGCGAATCCACGCTGTGAGGGGAGAGGCGATCACGAAAGTTATCGCTCGCTCAGAGACACTGGAAGTAATCTAGAAGAGAGCATTTTAGGAATACGCTCTAAATGAAGAGATAAATGATGCTCACAGTCGTTGAGCTTCTGGCAAGTGCTACCGGCCTCGCAAGCAGTCGGCCCAGTGAATCCAATACCTGTCATCGAGGATCCAGCTGTCAGTGCAGTCCTCACAGACATCCACATGACGAACGGCTTACCTCCACATTGTGCGAACTTGGGAGCAGTGGCAGTGGGAGTGGGAGCAGGCGCAGCAGTTGTGCCAATCGTGCTCGCCGGCGGGTTGCTTGGCTCAGTGCCCGTCGAGCCACCGAACGTGGAACCGATGGCTCCAAACTTGATGTTCGAGAAGGTGACCTGGGCATTGGGACTGTTTGTCTCCACATCAGTGGGCTCGCCAGACGTGGTAGCACAGTTGCCACGAGCAACACCGGGAGACGACGCTGGCTTGTCCGTAGGGTAGCTGCTGTCCAACCACAACATCTTCGCCTCATGGTCATCCCAAACACTCATGACCAGCACCATTCCGCGTCCAAACGAGTCACCCATAGCCTTCAACCCACCGTGCTTCGAGAACGAGTCTGTGTCGCCAAAGGCGGTCTTCTGTTGCGCACAGAAGTCGTCCGTGACAGAGTCCAAGTCAGCGTCCATGCCGGGGATGTTGACCTTCGAGTTCTGGATGACTTTACCATCCTGGACATACACACGACGGATCTCAGTCAGATCACCGCTCGACGTGCCGTCAGAAGTAATGAACTGAGTGACAACAGTGAACTTCTTCGTGGTGTCAACAGTCATTCCCTTGCCGAGGAAGGTCTGGTCCCCCATGCGGAACGAGTTGAAGTCGCATCCGTCCTTGTCGCAGACGCCGTTGGCCCTTTCGTCTCCATCACCGCAATCCGTGCCAGAGCAGCGGGTCTGTCCAATGACAGTGCAAGGGTGGGGAGTGAATGCAGAAGCCATCGAGTTGGCCTCCCAGATGTCCATCTCACTGCAGCAGGTGCCAAATTGGCCAGAACCGGCATTGGCATCATTGTCAGATCCGGACCATCCAAGTACGTTGGCCTGGAAAAGACGTCAAGCGTAAGCCACGGATCCGTATATGAGCCAACGGGCCAAGTGGTCAAGTACCCACCTCTCCGTTGATGAACTTGATGTCATGGGGGCACTGAGAGTCACAGTAACCAGTTCCAAACTTGGCACCGGCCTTGTTGCTAGAGAACTTGGCCATGCCTCCATCGGCGTCCATCTCCGAGAAGTACAGGGCACCATTGAGACCACATGGCAGCTGCGACATGTCGATGTCAAACGTGAATTCTTGGTTCTTCAAGTTGAACATCTGGTAGTGGGTCTCGTCGGCCATCAAGTAGACACGAGAGCCGATGTTGGTGTTGGCTCCCTTGGTCACGAACTTGAGCGTGAGTGCATTGCCGGATGTGGTGATGCCATAGGTGCCAGAGTAGTCTGCACCGTCAACGGCACAGTTGGAAGCACAGGCGGTTGGGCTGGAGCAAAGGCTGGTGTCCCAGGTGTTGCCGGTGTAGCAGTTCTGTCATTGCAAGCATCAGTATACATTTTCGGATGGTGTGTACAAATACGAGTGGTCACTCACGGTGTAGCCAGTGGTGGTATGGAGCCAGCGCCAGTTGGAGTCGAGGACGATGGCCCTTGAGAGGTTGGAGCACGATCCGCCAGCTGAGCACTGAGCGACGGAGAGAGGTGGGTGTGATTCTGCGGTGTTGGTGCCGACCTGTTGACCGAGGACAATGGCAGCGAGGGACAAGGCGACGAGAGAGATCCTTGGGAACATGGCGAAGTGCCGTTGACCTTTGGTGGGTGGGTGAAGGTGTTGTTGGACCGTTGGATATTTGCCAACTACACCCTTGGGCTTTTATAACAGATCTGTTAGACATAAAATTGTTTGTCACCGTAGCGAGAGTAGAGCAGCATAGTTGGAGTGTGCCATGTAAGATACTTCACAGCGAAGGTTCTTGTTGGGTGCCACCGACGAGTATCCGAATGGGCAACACGCAAGAATTCGAAGCAACCGAGGCGATCCTTGGATAAACCCCATCAAACCAAAGCAGTTGTTCCGCATAACAGTTCTGCTGACGAGGAGTGTCCGGTGGCATCACGATGATCGGAGTCATTCATGTGGAACTCTTTGTCGATGACATAGCACTTTATTTAAACATATCGTGGGCGAGGGGTCCGCCTCGCGTCGGTGTAGCTGCAGCAGGCCACTTTGGGTGCAATCAAGGATGTCGTCGTCAGTTTTGGGGTACGGTTTGTGTCTGTAAGTTTTTATGCTATGCGAGCTCGATTGGCAGATGCAGTTCTTCGGAAACCATAAGGCCTCGGGCTGATCCGTTGTAACTGAGCAGGTAATTACAGCCAAGTAACCTGCTATTATATACAAAATTAAAATAAACTGCATTCGAAACATATCACCTTGACACTAAACAAGTCACGACCGAGTGTGAAAGATAGCTCAAAGCTATGAAAGCTCACGTCGGGGTTGCATGGCTTCAACGTTAATGAACCTTGAAGGACTTGGGTTCGATCGCCTGCCAACGCCACCCGCCTTCAGGTATTGAGATGACGTAAGCGCTAATCGCCAGCTCAGGGGCCTACAGTAATCCCGCAGTCGCCGCCCTCTACTACTCGTTCCATTTCTCTCCTTCCTCCATCACATTCGCCTCTATCTATGGCCTCCAGATTGACTACAGATATTACGGATGATACACACATTTCTGCGACCGCGTCGAGTCCTGTCGGGGAATCCGATGGTGCTGCAGATCTTACTCCTCTACGCGCTCACTACCTCAAGAAATCCCTCATACAGATGCAAATCAAGACCGAGCTTGACGCAATAGTTGCCTCATCTCCGGATAATGCGTCTACTTTATCCCACTTGGGACCCCCATTTTCACCGCCTCCAAAGGGCGCCGAACCGCTCGATCTCCCGTTCCTGCGTTACGTTTTTCGCCAATTTGTCCTCACATTCCCTTTCATGGCTGCCGCTCCCAAAGACTTTTACTCTGAAAAGCTCCAACCTTTCGTAGCTTCAATGCTGGCTCGCAATCTCACAACTACCGATATACTGGACCAGAGTGTCGATGCCTCCGAGCAGGCCACCAGGGCCAAGATGCTGAACAAGGTTGAGAGGAGCTTGTCCACATTCATTGGCACAGCTACAAAGCTGGTTGAGCGCGAAGATGTTGTCAGGCTTAATCAAAACGACTTGGATCGACTCGAAACCCTGGCCAAGAAGCGGATGGAGCGTTTGGCAAAAAATAAGGAAATGTTTGAGGTTAATATTATCGGAGTGAGGACAGTGACAGACAGAGGTCGCGTACGAAATACGCACCACGAAGAATTTATCATTCGGACACGACGTTCGAACTTCCCTGATATCTTCGTTTCGCGGCGGTACGGAGATTTTAAGACTCTGGCCACTGAGGTATGGTATATTGACCCACCTAGCGCTCATAAATATTCACTCGCAGTTCAGCTGCGGAAGGTGCACCCAGAACAAGACATTCCTAACCCTCCCGTCAAAGATCGGACTACTGTTAACGTGACCACTAGTCTTTCATCGCCTATTAGTTCATCTCCTTCATTCACATCTTCGTTTAATCCTTCTACCCCTCCTTTGATGAGCAGGGGAAATGCCATGGCCTATCCCTCCGACGAGTCGCTGCAATCGCTAGGCTCTCCGTCGCTCTCAGGCATGCGATCTCCAACCTCTCCTCAACAGAATCAATCCCGACTATCTCGAGAGAAGAATCGCCTCACTTTGAGAGCCTACCTTCATAGTCTAATGACGTCTAAGGTTGTCGTGTCTTCCCCCGTGCTTCGATCCTTTCTGCTAAGCGGGCCAACTCATTTGACAACGGAGGAGTTGGAGGACACACGGCGGAGGGAAGAAGCGGACCAAGTTAGGGAAGAAGGTCGTAAACGCTTCGCTTCCGAAATTGCACAAAGAGTCGACGGATTGCGGGACGCTGTCAGGAGCGTTAAGGGTGATATCATGGGCGAAAGTAAGTGCCGCACGATTTTAACCGATCACTGACCTGTCTTATACTTATAGATGGACTCACACATGTTTTTGGCACCATAAAGGTCACACCCAATGTTCGTGACCTGCCTCCTAATTATCGTGCTGTGCTGGAGTGGGCACGAATATCGTAAGTCAAGTCCTGTATTCCCTTCCTAGAGGCAGCGTCACGACGTTAAGCCTCCACCTATGACTTGACAGCCTAGCTTCTACCGTGTTTCACCACTTCATTGCATCAGACAGCGCCTCAGAGGCATTCGCTAGCCTGAAACGCATACACGGATTGATGCCTTATATGTTTATGAAAGGGGCCCTCAAGATAAGCAATCCTATCGGCATGATTAGGAGTAAGCTGCCCAGTTTGTAACAAGCAACCGATTCTGAGAACTCAGCTATCTTGTAGCTATCCTAGACCTGTTCCTTGCTCAACCTTTCGGCGGTAAAAGCTTACTCCAAAGGCGAGTCCGTGTTCACAACGGCGCTAATTAACCACCTGACACCCATGTCAGAATGTTCACGAGTTCCTTGACAGAGGAAGTCAAGGACCTTGAAGAGCAGGTAGAGGCAGTCAAAGACAAGGTTGACGATCCCATCATATGTGAAAAGGTCCGCCAATTTGTATACGCCCCTAAGGAGATTCAAGACCTGTATAGGCTTGATGCAGGTTTGTATAGTGCACACGCGGCTCGGAACGCTTGCTAACTTTGTTGGACTAGCCGAGGAGCAGATGAGTCTCATCAGCATCATACTTCGTTCAGGCGAGGCCCCCCTTTTGAATCGAGCCCAAATGCATCGAGTTGCTAAAGCCAACAAAGCACATGCCGATTATATGCGACGTAAGGAGAGTCTCGCTGACTCTGACGATGACACAGGCCCTCAGGACGACGATGCGTGGCTCTACGAAGACCTGCGGATATTGTCCCAGATATATTCCAGATTGCGTGATCGGGAACAGCTTATCGCCTTGGTATTTGAGGTTGGATATTATGCTTATTCAAAATCTATTATCTGATGTTTACTCATAAATTACCTCGCAGGGATTTACTGCTGAACTATTGAAAGACATCATCACCATCTTTTACTCTCCGCTTGCACAAGTGTACAAAGCTGCCAGTATCGCCGACTCGCTATCAGATATGCAGAATTTCATTAATGACCTTATCAAGACGGTGGAATCTGTGGAGGAGTGCAAGTTGGACCACACTTTTGTAGTGGCATTGTCATTGATACTTTTACTAGTGAACCAGCAAGACCCCCATCGCACTGTTCAGACGTTTATCGATCTCATTGAACGACACGAGCAAGCTTTTTATCACTTCGTGCATAAGGTCCATACCAAAGGCGAAGGGCTGTTTGATAGTCTCATGCGATGGATCGAGCTTTTCCTAACGATCGTCCGCGAGGGTCTCGGAGAGCCTCTCAGTCTTGAATTCCTGCTGCCCCATACCGGTGAAGAACGCACGCAGATATTATACGAAGTTGACAAAGTTGCGCTGCATCATTACAGACTCAAGCTTATGTATGAAGGCAAGCTTCGGCGTCGATTTGGTCGGGCGCAGAACGGAGTTGGGAGCGAGCCCGACGAGGAAGAGGCTGCACAGACGTTGGTAAATGGTATCGTCGGCGAGCTCAGCTTCGGTGAACTAGCCCAGGGGGACGTAGATGATTTTGAGGGCTCAGATGAGAGTGATAATGATGATAGCAGCGACTATGAGACGGGGAGCGATGATGGCACTAGCTCAGGTGAGGGCAGCGGATCTACAGGAGAGGAAGTCCGGCACAGACAGCCTCCTCGCTCAGCCACTCTCGCGTTACCCCCAGTCCCGCCCCCACCGCCAGAAGTCACGACTCCCAAGATGTCCCGCCCTCGCTCTCTGTCGTTGAAGCTATCACGTTCGATGTCTTCTCTAAGAACAGCCGGCTCATCGATGCGTAGAAGCTACGAATCACCACCGCCTCCCGTACCACCGCTTCCCATGAAAAACCCTCATTTTGCTGCATTGTCTAAACCTCTTCCTCCCAGCCCTTCGCGCTCTTCTGTATCTTCGAGCGATCGCTCGGTTGCAAGTGCACGCTATCGAAGTTCGCGTCGTTCGACACCAATAACACCCTCTGCACCGAGGCCAAAGAAGAAAGAAGATAAGGCTTTACAACCTCCTGACCTGAAGCACATTCCAAAGCTACTGCCCATCTTCATTGAATTGGTGAGTCACCCAAAATTCCGGTCGCTTTAGGGTGTTGATAGTCACGCTATAGATACGCCCTAATTTACGAACACGTCAACGCACCAATCCGTCATGATGATCGTCCAACCAATTATTAGATGTTCATTTGTAACTCTGCTATGCCATGCATTGGCGATTCACGTACGATACCATGTCGTGAAATCGATCCATACAATACCCTCCTCATCTTATTATCAGTAGAACTCCTATTATATCCCGCCCTATCAGTGTTTCGGATACATCCTTGGTGTGAAGCAATTCATGCTGCACCACCTATTCAGGCATCCTCGCACGGGATCACCAAGTCTCCACAAACTCGTACTTATAAAGCATGGGCGTGGTCGCCGTGGCTTCGTCAGCAAGATGTCCTCTCCCATCGCAGACCACCGACTTCTCAAGAACGGGTTGCTGAATTTCCCGAGAGCTTCACCGTCGGCTAAGACTACCGTTGAAGAGCTCTTGTTCAAAGATGCAGAGAAACATCACTGTTACTTCCGCACTGCAGGATTGCACAACCATTTAAGCCATCAGTATGCTACTCCGGATCCCCTTTTTGAAGTGCAAGTCTTGACGACATTATCCAGTTTGCTAGCTGCCTATGATCTCGGAGCTCCGGAAGGCTTACTCCGGAAGATCTACGAGGACGAAGCAAAAACGCAGAGACCAATATTCGTAGAGGAGAATGATAAAAATATTGTGATTACGGAGGAGAACTGGACTCAGTACCTGGGAAATCAGAAGTGCGTACCTCTTGCGTGCAAATCACTGGCCCACCAACTCAGGGACGTGTGCCCCAGTGCGTATGGCGCGTTCTTCAAGTTCTTCCAGAGGCGTGTCGCCGAGCTGGATGTCGTCGAAGCGTTGGAACACTACGTATTCTCACCGGCAGCACATGAGAATGGTCGCATGATTTTTCGCTTGGTAGCTGGGGCGTGAGCATGTCTCTATTATGCATGCTCTAGAATCAACGAACTCACTCCACTGTACTTAGTATGCATCCCTTCATTCAAATTGGTGTAAGGGACACCATCCTCTATCCTTAGCCCTTGGCACTGATGACGTCACCTTAGTACGGCCTGGAATTCGGGAATGCGACGCTTGTGGCTAGTGGTAAGTGCGGTCGGCAGTCGTGTTCCCCACCGTACTGTCTCAACCTGCATTCGTGTAGGCATTGCGCAAGCTGCCATCCACTCGTTCCAGTCGCAAAATATTTTCAGCTTCTCCAATCCACCACCACCACAATCATCGCCCACCATCCTTGAGCTCCTGCGCGAGACGTATGATTCTGCCATTCTGAAACCTGTCATGCCCTACGACAATAATGCCCTCATAAATGCACGCATCAAGTCCGCCTTGTCGGAAGGTCGTGCCCAAGAAATTCAACGAATTTGCTCCCAGTTGTTCATCGAAGAAACTTCCGACGAAGATCTCCACTCCAAGGTCAAGGAAATCATCTGGACGAGTACTCTACTCATGTTTGCTACCGGGAAACCAAACAGGGAGCCTCGTCTGGATTTTTTCCTCATGCATCTTGTCACTTCGTCCATCTTCCTCAGATCTTACGTCGACTCATTGAAGACGCCAAAATATAAGGCAGATGTAATCCGCGCGTTCCTCCCTACCATGATTTTGCTTGTCCTATCCAGAGGGCGACCCATCATCAACCCGGAACTTGCGATGGCTTATACCGACAAGGCAAGGCCGCCAAACGGCGCTTCGTCTCGCTATTATCAAGTCGATCAATCTGCGTTGGGGAGCCCGCTGGAAGATGCTGACTATAATCCGTGGCCATCCTTCATCACCTCGGCCATGTACGCACCGGAGTCTCATACTGTGAAGGCATTGCGGACCCTCGTCTATGCGGCGAGGGAGCTCGTCGACACCCCTGCTGGAGGCATTCTCGGCGCTCTTAACCATGATAAGACGGAGACTCACCCGGGAAGCTCTAAGTTGGATGGATCCCTCTTCGTCCGCTCGGCAGGTGTGATGATGGACTACATGGCCTGGGTCACCCATGGACAGTCTGCTAGGAAAGACTGGGACAGAAGTGCGTTGGGGTGGGATGACGCTTGGCTGAATGACGAGTAAATGCATCAGGTTATTCCGCTACTTGGCCGTCGTTACGTCGTCCGCCCAAATTATGGAATGTCCGACTGACTTGATTTTTGTTACTTCCCGCCTGCTGTACAATAACCTGCGCGCACGTTCTATCCTTCGTGGCTGCGAAGTGTATTTCCTTATCGCAGGATGGCCATAATAATAGTCTCTCCGAGGCTCGCAAAATTCCCGCAGATCCATTTTCGTCAACAAACGTCCGTTGGCGACCGCAAGAGCGATTATGCATATGTTTTCAAGAGCACCACCGAAGTGCACCTATCGGCGTGTCGGGGTCTGGATATACCGCTGCTCAACCTCGCCAGAACTCATGTTTGACAACGTAGGTCACCTGGGATTTAGGTATCCTGAGTTAAATATAACCGGATTCTTGAATGTCGTATCAAGATCTCACGTGGTGGAATCTTCTCATTCTTCTACAGCTAAACAGACCGAGGGTCCAGTATGTGGACGTCAAGATACCTGAAAAACGAGCGAGCGTTTACTCCAACTTCACAAAGGCTTCGCGAAATCTACGTCGACGTCGACGAATATAAGGTAAAGATTTTTGAAATCCGCGCCGAGTCGCATCGCTAACTTATAGGCTTACATACAAAGGCAACTTTGAACTCGGAATTGAGAACGAAACTCACGTGGATATGCGGCCCCTATTTACCATCCACCAGAAGACATCTGTCCTCGGTTATGATTCGGAGACATGGCGTATGGACATCCTTGTTTCGACTATGAGGGACCGTGGCTCTTTCTGACCTTCTCGGGGGAGCGGAATGATGATACGCAGAACGCGGACCTTAGCCCCATATCCCCCAACCGGTTTAATCGTTTTCTCCAGATGACTGTTAAGACTTCGAATTCTTGCGGCTGGTCTCGACGGGTTCTACTTCTACGCGGAATATCTCCTGGCGACGTATGATCCCGCTTCTGCTGTGCTTGGGCTGCTGTACTCAATGCAGCAGCTCCACAGAAGTACGTTTAGCGTGACGTTCGACGCTGAACAAATGCTAGCTGAGCGATTATAAAAGCCCAAGGGTGTAGTTGGCAAATATCCAACGGTCCAACAACACCTTCACCCACCCACCAAAGGTCAACGGCACTTCGCCATGTTCCCAAGGATCTCTCTCGTCGCCTTGTCCCTCGCTGCCATTGTCCTCGGTCAACAGGTCGGCACCAACACCGCAGAATCACACCCACCTCTCTCCGTCGCTCAGTGCTCAGCTGGCGGATCGTGCTCCAACCTCTCAAGGGCCATCGTCCTCGACTCCAACTGGCGCTGGCTCCATACCACCACTGGCTACACCGTGAGTGACCACTCGTATTTGTACACACCATCCGAAAATGTATACTGATGCTTGCAATGACAGAACTGCTACACCGGCAACACCTGGGACACCAGCCTTTGCTCCAGCCCAACCGCCTGTGCTTCCAACTGTGCCGTTGACGGTGCAGACTACTCTGGCACCTATGGCATCACCACATCCGGCAATGCACTCACGCTCAAGTTCGTGACCAAGGGAGCCAACACCAACATCGGCTCTCGTGTCTACTTGATGGCCGACGAGACCCACTACCAGATGTTCAACTTGAAGAACCAAGAATTCACGTTTGACATCGACATGTCGCAGCTGCCATGTGGTCTCAATGGTGCCCTGTACTTCTCGGAGATGGACGCCGATGGAGGCATGGCCAAGTTCTCTAGCAACAAGGCCGGTGCCAAGTTTGGAACTGGTTACTGTGACTCTCAGTGCCCCCATGACATCAAGTTCATCAACGGAGAGGTGGGTACTTGACCACTTGGCCCGTTGGCTCATATACGGATCCGTGGCTTACGCTTGACGTCTTTTCCAGGCCAACGTACTTGGATGGTCCGGATCTGACAATGATGCCAATGCCGGTTCTGGCCAATTTGGCACCTGCTGCAGTGAGATGGACATCTGGGAGGCCAACTCGATGGCTTCTGCATTCACTCCCCACCCTTGCACTGTCATTGGACAGACCCGCTGCTCTGGCACGGATTGCGGTGATGGAGACGAAAGGGCCAACGGCGTCTGCGACAAGGACGGATGCGACTTCAACTCGTTCCGCATGGGGGACCAGACCTTCCTCGGCAAGGGAATGACTGTTGACACCACGAAGAAGTTCACTGTTGTCACTCAGTTCATTACTTCTGACGGCACGTCGAGCGGTGATCTGACTGAGATCCGTCGTGTGTATGTCCAGGATGGTAAAGTCATCCAGAACTCGAAGGTCAACATCCCCGGCATGGACGCTGACTTGGACTCTGTCACGGACGACTTCTGTGCGCAACAGAAGACCGCCTTTGGCGACACAGACTCGTTCTCGAAGCACGGTGGGTTGAAGGCTATGGGTGACTCGTTTGGACGCGGAATGGTGCTGGTCATGAGTGTTTGGGATGACCATGAGGCGAAGATGTTGTGGTTGGACAGCAGCTACCCTACGGACAAGCCAGCGTCGTCTCCCGGTGTTGCTCGTGGCAACTGTGCTACCACGTCTGGCGAGCCCACTGATGTGGAGACAAACAGTCCCAATGCCCAGGTCACCTTCTCGAACATCAAGTTTGGAGCCATCGGTTCCACGTTCGGTGGCTCGACGGGCACTGAGCCAAGCAACCCGCCGGCGAGCACGATTGGCACAACTGCTGCGCCTGCTCCCACTCCCACTGCCACTGCTCCCAAGTTCGCACAATGTGGAGGTAAGCCGTTCGTCATGTGGATGTCTGTGAGGACTGCACTGACAGCTGGATCCTCGATGACAGGTATTGGATTCACTGGGCCGACTGCTTGCGAGGCCGGTAGCACTTGCCAGAAGCTCAACGACTGTGAGCATCATTTATCTCTTCATTTAGAGCGTATTCCTAAAATGCTCTCTTCTAGATTACTTCCAGTGTCTCTAGATTGTTTTAACTTCCCTCTAAGCATTCCGTGAAATCACGGGTGATGTCCCACAGAAAGGATGAAATCTCCGCAGCCTCTTGCGCTATGCATTGTCGAATTGTTATCTAGTATTACATGAATCATGTCCGTAGCACACACCCAAAAATGTGTGCTTAATGTATGACTTTGGCGAGAAACGGCGGCTAAAGTGATGTCGATGATGCCTAAGTGTATTTACCCGAGCTCGCTCCCTTGCTCCATAACTCACAGCGATGAGCATGGGCACGACTTTCATTTGCGAGCGCAGCGCGGTCCTCTAGGAATTGGCGCCTATCAGCGTCTTCATTGAGAGCGATGTACTCCGCTTCGACCCTTTCATAATCCTTTTTGAGACATCTCCAGGACCGAAGAAGCGCTTTGAACATATGTCATTCAGTATGACGTCACCGGGGTGGCGCAGCACACTCACCGAATGCGAAGAAGGACATTGCATCTAGATACACAAGCTGAGCGGGGATAAGCCGTTCGAACACAATTCTTGACTGAGGCAACAACTGCTTGCTTGCATGTTCGCTCAGGGGTGAGAATCCATCATAATAACTGGTCTTCACGCTAGCACCGCATTAACGAGACATCGTGATGGAATTGTATTATACGTACTGTGTCTCCGCACATGTTCGACAAACACGGACGCGCAAGTACCAATCGACTTCGTTCACTTCTACAGAGAAGCAGAACTATAGTTGACCACGGTAAGTAGGATGAGCGGAGGCCTCCGGTTGGAACTCACGTTGCACGGCTTTTCGTATATAAGATTAACCCAACGAGGCACGCTCATGTCATATGGGCATTCTGGTAGGGCAGGCTCGTGCGACGACAGGGAACATTTCCATATGTTTGCCGATGTGTTATGCATGAGAAGCGCCCTGAACGGTTTGCTGACTCTACTCAGAACCAAGAGGCAACTGGGGTGCATTACTTCCAGGATCTGGGAAGCCACTGAGCATTCCGTTTGCCATCCGCCATTGGCAGAGTTGTTACCTTTAAAACGACCTCCAGAGGAAGATCAAGTAGAAGCGATCTGTTAGCCTAGTCGTAACAGTCAGCCGCGGTTCAAGTGAGAGCGGGTGGAGAATACGTACCTGTCGGATTTCGCTTGCTAGCATGTTTGAATGGAAGTGAGAACGCGTGGTGGACGTGCCCTCCTCGGTATAAATACTGTGAGAACAAGGTTGACCGCTCATGGAGTGTTTGGGTCTGAATCAGAGCTACCCAGGATCAAATTGATGAGGAACAACTGGACGCGATGCATCGACAATACTGTCCAAACACCATTACATCAGTGATCCGAGTAATCGCTATATTCACGATATATGCCGCTAAATACTGGCAAGCTCCGCCAGAGTCATCAAGACGAGTACGTTATCGCAAGAAAGCATCGGAAAGATCTCTACCTGCCAAGACCTCACCGACAGACATGGCAAAGCCAACAGACCTCTTTGACCCAAGTTGCCCGCGGGAATGGAGCGAGTCGACACAAGAGCCGGGCTGGGCCTCAAAGCCATAACTTCATTGGGCACCTTTCATACATCGCCAAACTCAGCATCAAACGCCGCTTGACTGATATCACCTCGCTTGACTTTCTTTGCCATTCTCTCTTCTTTCGCGAGCGCGGCCCAATCGTCGTCGCCGTCGTCGGAGCTTTCGGGAACGTGCCTCTTGCGTCGATCGTCGTGGAGATCAGATGATGTGTTCGCTTGATTCTGTAACCATTTCTGCTTCAACTTTTTCTTCATCCTTCGCTTTTCTTTCTCCTCTCTTTTAGAGGTTTGACTACTCCATGCTTCGTTCTGTTTTCGTTGTTTGGTACGTTCATACCTTCGTTTATCCAGGTCTGCATGGGAATGTTTGGACAACTTCAAAGCAGTGAGGCGCTTGGCCTCCTGCGGACCATCGGCATACGCATATGTGTCCCACTAAAATGCGTCTTGTCAGCAACAAAAGGAAAGAAAAAATCACCACATCGCTCTCACGTCGACTTCCGCGTCCTCCCACTGATTGATATCGACATCCTTCAGCTCTGGCATCTTGGGAAGGCGAAGCAGGCCAAAGCTCTTCGCAACTCCAACGAGGTCTAGGTCTTTCAGGCGGAAGATATAGGAGGCTTCGTGTTTAGAGTATGCTCGGACGAAAGATACAAATGCCTTAACAGACTGATAAACAGTTAGATGATTTAAGCAAGGACGACGAAAAACATACCTGATCATAGATAGCTCGATCCTTCAGTATCAGGGTTCTGATTTTTGCTTGGAATTGGATAACAGCGGCGTCCTCGAGGATCTCTTCCTCTTCCTCGCTATGTGACAAATATATATGGCCATCCTCAAGCAAGACGCCATGCCTTTTCAACGGAATTTTACGAACAGCCATGAAGTCTGAGTTCGTTGTATAAGTACGCAAGCAACGCTCGGGCGGGCGTCATCACTCACCGACATACCCGGTCTCTCTCCCAACAAGCAAAGTCCACGCCCTACCGGATCGCCCAGCTCGCGCTGTTCGACCACATCTATGGGAGAATGCTTTTGGATCCGAAGGAGGGTCGAACTGAATGACCGCATCGACATGAGGTAGATCAAGTCCTCTAGCTGCGACATCGGTGGCTAATAAGATGGATGGGGAGAGCGCAGTAGATATGGCCGAGGCAAAACTTGATAGTGTTCGGGTCCGGGCAGCAGGGGTGAGATGGCCGTGTAAAGAGTAAAGAGTAACAGTGGGCGGGAGGAGTAAAGGGAGGACCTGGGGGCTGTTGGTTGAGTGGGCAATTAGACGGTGCTTTATGTGGCATACCTTGTAAAAGTAATCAACACATGCACAAGTTGCAAAATATACTATGTATTGTGATGTTCGATAGTGTGCTGCTTCGTGCGCTATAATTCGAGTTAATTGAACTAGCTTCTCGGATGGGCGGCATGTAATGTAGAAGTTCTGCAAGCTGAGCAACGCGCGTAAGCGGGGATGTCCTTAGCGGGTGAAAGGCTATACCTTGAAGGAATTCGTTGCTCCTCAATAACTTGACCTTGTTGCTTGCCCTTCAAGGATTTCTTCATCTGCACCTTCACTACAATTCTAGCAGGATTTCGAAGCCCAACCCGGACCAATTCCGAAAGCGCATCGGTCATGGTTGCGCTAAACAGGCCGGTACGCCGTTGCTTAGGGAGGTGTGTTATGATGTGAGATAGTGGCGTTTGAAAGCCGAGGTCAAGCAAGCTGAGGAGTAGTCAACGAAGACACTACCACAGAAAGATAGACAAAGCTCACCGGTCGGCCTCATCAAGTATCAGAATCTCTAGTTCCTTGACATTGACGGTCGACTTACCTTTCCCTAAAAGGAACTCCTCAACTCTACCGGGAGTCCCGATCACAATATCAGCACCAGTAGAAAGGAACCGTTGAACGTCTTGAGCGGGCGAAGATTTGTCATCGGATACAAGCAAGAGAGGGTCGGGGAACTTGGCTGAGGTCTCATCTTCATCGTCTACATTTTCTGACAGCGGCTGCGACGACAAGAACTGAGCAAAGACAGAATGTATCTGGTTGGCAAGTTCCCTTCGTAATCTCGGTCAGCCAAAACAAGGGTTCGACGATCTATGTGCATACCTCGTGGGACTGATGATCAAAGCACCAAGTTCATTCTTTCTAAGACGTGCTTCACGGCGTACAAGACGCTCGAGCGTTGGAATAACGAAGGCAAGAGTTTTTCCCGATCCTGTGACGGCCTCCACAACTACATCTTTATGCTTCATAAACAACGGGATCGTAGATGCCTGGACCGGTGTCATTTGTGTATGACCCATCGAGTGAACAACATCTGCTCTGTCAGAGAAATTTAGTCGTTGTGGATATGGCATGCATGTAAACCTACATCCATGGTGTAAGCGTATTCGGCCATGGGCCTGCTGCAGCTGAAGATGCAGCCATTACATGAATTTCGTTGGCCTGGTTGATGAATAGGAGCCTGAATCTAACTTTTAGAACGGCACGTGGTTCAGATGCAGGAACCATTGCTAATTCAAGCTCGAAGGGTTCTATCAGAGTTCATATGGTACACATGTAATGGTATAATAGATATCTAGAATGCATGGGACGATACGGAGAATCGTTTGAATGTATATCTGCAACAATTGTGTGAATCACTGTTTGTTGTCATGGACAGAATGAGGAACGCACCCAAGGAACGCTAGATCTTTAGAGGCATCGCCAGAGCCGTCAACAGCCTCTTCTGGCACTTGCTCAATTTCGTCAATTGGGAAGTACGAGGTATCAGTGATTGAGCGCAGATGTGGAACGAAGGGAGCGTCGATGGAGCGGATTGTATCCCAGTCAACGCCGAAAAAGAATGGGTGCTTTTTTATTTGGTCGATGGTGAGCCGTCGATCAGCGGAGGTGATTAGTCTGTAGAGCAAGGGGTGACCCTCAATATCAAGAGGGTTTAAGAGCTGAGGGAGGCTTACCTGCGGATGATATCTTCGGCCTCCCGACTAAGATGTACATCATCAGGGAAGACTAGATAGTACTGCCAATGTATAATCTTTTGGTATGTATCGTGTGTTGACTCAGAGCAGAATGGTGGGTATCCAACCAGGGACTCGAACATGATGGCCCCGAGAGACCACCAGTCACATTCATTCCCATAACCTCGTTGCTGGAAGATCTCAGGAGCAATATAATCAGGTGTTCCTAGCAAGCAGTCAGCAAGGATGTCATAAAATGGGTACAAAATATGATCAACACACCGACTGTGGAATAAGCCTAAACTCAGTTAGGGTGGTAAGCATGGTATCTGACAAACTGATAGTATCAACGTACCAATTTCCGTCGGTTCGCTTTCCATGTTGCAATCTCTTCCTTGTTCCGCATGGTGAGATTAATCGAGCTCACAGGATCAGCAGCGGGAGCAACAGGGGTTTCGCCCTTCTTGGTAGACGCAAGCAACCGTTCGTAGTATTTAGAATCATGTGTCTTGTGGAAGCCAGTTGCCAATCCAAAATCCGACAATTTGACATGACCATCCTTGTCAATGAGGATATTATCAGGTTTTATGTCGCTAACCTACAGATGAGTACAGTCTTAAGTACAGTAGGCAAGGGTACACACCGATGGATGAAACCAAGCTTATGGACTGCTTCAATGGCTAGTACACATTCCGCCATATAAAATCGGGTCACATCTTCGGAGAAGGTGTCATATTTGATGAGCATAGTCATCAAGTCACCCCCCGGGAGAAATTCCATGATGAGGTATAGGAAAGCGGGATCTTGGAAGGAATAGAACAGCTGGACGACCCATGGAGAATTGGATTCAGCAAGGACATCGCGCTCCGCACGAACATGGGCAAGCTAAAGCGAAACGATGACCAGTTGGCCGGTCAGAAACAGAATGTTTTCAAGACAGGTGTCAAACCTGGTCTTTTTTTAACATCTCATCCTTCTTCAGTGTCTTCATCGCGTATATTTTTCCGGTGTCCACTTTCTGGACTAGCCTCACCTCGGGTCGGTGTCAAGGGATCGAGGTACATGCGAGATATGTATCCAGAAATCTCACCTCACCAAAAGCTCCTTTCCCGATAACTTTGACCGTGCGGAAGTCATCTAGTCCTAGCTTCGTTCGTCGTAGACGAAGAAACGTCGATTCCTTCTTGCCCAATTGTATCAGCTGTCGCTGTTTTCGTTCGTCCGAAGTCAGAGAGTCTGCTTGCAATCGGCGTTCCAGTTCAACGCGTCTGATATCGTCAGCATCACGTCGATAAGCCGAAGTTCGTCAAGCGAATCACAGAAGGGTTCACCTTGTGTTCCGTTCTACTGCTGCCTCGACCGCTAGCTTGTAGTAATTTTCGAGCTTCAACTGAGCTGCCTTGGCTCGTGGCACTGCGCCATCTGAAAACCCGTCAGTGGAGCGATTGAAGTGTACGTGGTTTGTAGGCTGCGAATTGCTCTGTGTGGGATTCGGCATTTGATGGGTGATATGGGAAGGAGCAACGTTGGTCGTTGGATCGCGTAAATGTCAAAGCAACACTAGTGCGTCGGTCGGACAGCAAATGAATACTTCGCATTCAGGTCAGGACACACACGTAGTGAGGGGATCTGGGTTTGGGAGTGATGAAACAGACTGATCGAAGGGTATGTTGATTCAAGTGAATCAAAACAGCAACGAAGGGTGTAACTAGTAGGCTAAGTAGTATGTGCGAGTACTAGTTGTATATGCTACACACATTTGTTTTACATACAAGAAGGATATTCATAAATTAATAATAACGTCCAGAATATGGTTGATTCTGAGGATGCCAAGGATCAGGCTTCATCTCCTGACCTGCCATGCCTCCGCCAGGGTAGGCTTGACCATAAGGATTGGCTTGCTGGGGATTGTATTGCGGTGCATGCTGGGAAGGCGCTGAAGGTTGTGGAGCCCATTGGTTATAACCGGGCCGCCCGTGCGGGGGTTGTTGAAGGTGATTGTAACTGCCGCTGAACTGGTGCCCTTCCATCCTAAACCTGACCTCAGCCGGGGGTCAGCAAAAAGTAGGCGAGAACGCACGTTTGTGGTCGCTGAGGATATCTATGGGGTGTAGTTATATGCGCCGAGACTGCGGAGCTAAGAAATGCATTATGAAACCGAGAACTTGAGCGAAGAACCATAATAACACTGACTTATAAAATGCAGTGGGGTCAAAGATGGGCGCTGGTTGTGACCTTGCTATACGTTCATCTCGTTTTCCATATGCGACATAAGGGTTGAATTCAATTTGAGGCGCCAGGCTGGGCGATATATGACGGGTGGGTGAATTGGCCGACGATGGTCGAACTCTTGAAGGAAGGTTTGAGTGAACTACCGGAGATGGGGACAAGGACTGGCGTGCCAATCCACGAGATTGGTAGTCTGAGTTGATAGATGATCGAGATGGTGTACGAGGCCCAGGTATGAGTGAGGCTGGGATGGCGGACTCCTGCGGTACGGGCTGGAGAACCGATGGATTCAGATGGGGAAGTTCGGCAACAGGACTCTGTGGGGATGCTAGAGGAGAAGGTGAGGTGGAATCGTGCCCTGAATACGACAGAGTCGCCACTTCTTCGAACGGAGGGCCGTCTAGTGAAGGACCCACTGCAGTGAACGGCGGAGGGGGAAGCGTATTATCCTCCTCCTCCCCCTCCTCGACCCCTTCAACGCTGTGATGGATAGTGCTAGGGCTTGAATCTTCAGCCTGAGGGCCTGGTGGCAGGGGAGGTTGTTCATCATGAGGATTATGATCTTGGGGCTGATAAGAGTCAGGCGACGTTGATGATGACGATGTCCCCGCATTGTACGCAGATACGTTTGCACCGCTGATCCCCGACGATCCCACCTCAGTCTGCCCGAACGCTGCTTCGCGGTACCAGCTAGGTCGTGGTTTCGTTGAAGATCCCACTTCAGCCAAAGGATGCTTTGACGGTCCGCTACCGCCGACAGATGCTTCAGAAGAAGTATCAGAGGGACCACCCTCAAGGCCTGCTTCATCATACCAGCTAGGTCTGGGCTTTGTTGCGGGAGTATTGGACGAGCTTGAATTGTTCTTCTTGTGGACGCGAAGGGGAGCCACAGACCCAGCTGTTGAGCCGGGCGCTGGCCGCTCTTGCAGGGCAGATCCAGTCGCTACAGAACTAGCTGGTGTCTGACCTACTCGCGACCGGAACAGTGCTTCATCCCACACCTCCCATTCATCATCATCCGCTGAAGGTTCTGGCTGATGGATGGTGAGAGACACTTCCAACGCAGTCGATACCTTTCGGTCAAATTCTTGCTCGGAGTACGCTGGGGGAGGCGGAGGTAGTTCAGAATCGTCGAACATGGTGTCGGGGGACAAAATGAAATGGTATCTAGAGTACCGGGACAGGACAGCAATAAATTAGAAAGCAAATGGCATGCAGGCGCAGCAGAGCCTTCAGGTTCAAAGATAAACTACAAACATGTGCCCTGACACTTGACACAGCCCCTGAAATACATATAGCTACAGAATCCCGACAAGAGCGCGAGCTGTACTTTTCTGAGGAACGATGGCTTCGAGTTTGTGGAGACCAATGAGCGGCTAAATCGTCCTTGGCATGCCATGCCACTGCCTTGCCACTCAGCGACAGCACCTACCCTCCGCAGGTGATGATAATGGGCATAAAGCCCGAAAATCGCGGCTAGACTTCAATCCCTTCCAGGTTGGTGCCCTTGAAGCGTGAACGTTAAGAATGCGCACTATATACGTCTCGATTACTCACCAGCTTCGGTAATCGTACATAAGCGTCGGTACCTGGAGTGCCAAAAGCTTCAGTGCGAGCATTTATATCACGTTTTAAGTGCTCCACAAACCCCAGCCATCGAGAGATACTAGCTCCAATGAGCCCCCGAAATATCTGTACAGAGAGACAGGTTTTGAGCAGATGCAGAGGGAAATGATTCGGAAGATACCCACGTTGCGAAAATATTACTCATAGGAAGGCCAATGCCAATGTGCGAATGCAACCCAACACCTGCGTCCTTCTCAGGCCCCGTGGCCCCGTCCACATCGGAGCTGCTGCCAACCTGCTCGCCTACTGTAGCCCAAAGACCTTGAGGACGTGAGCTTGCGGAGCGCAGCGCTCCAAGCCGCGCATCCTCCATACGTCTGGCATTACGAAGATGTGAAAAGGAAAATAGGTCGGATGGCATCTTGATGAGATTTTGGGGTGTCAGTAGTCCACCACCTGAGCGCCTTTCTTGTCAAAACGAGAATTCGGAAAGGGAACGGGGAGATCTCACCTTGGTCGGACACTCTCAGTGCAATGTAGTTCTCTCCGTTGACAATGGTAACAAGGATTGGGGGGAGTTGCATGGCATCACAATTATTGATCGCAGTTGCCTGCATGGACTATTCCTGTCATGAGTTGTGTGTACGCAGTAGGCAGGGTAGTTACTCACATTCTTCAATAGCTCAAATACGATATACCTAAGGATCGGGAATTTAATCCCAGTGACTAGCGACCAAGTAATTGCAGCCTTACTCCAAGTGTTCTTTGATATATGAGAAACTCGCCTCCAGATGCCCTTCGATGATGACTTCGGGCCATTCTTGAGTCCTCGACGAACGTTCAATATCATCTTCGAAACCAAATGGCCGGCCTCGTAGCAGCCGAGTGCATCTTTCAATGCTCCTCCTCAGGCTCAATCCTGTAAAGATGATGCCAACATGAGGTTCACCAGCACCTTCCCGAGGTCCATTGATGAAGGCCTCGGAGAGGGCGAGGTGATGTTCAGCCAGGACACGCCTGGATACTCTTGATATAAGCATACGACGCATAAAGGAGTCGAGTTGGTCCGGAGGGAGGTACGGTGAAGAGAGGGAGAGGCCTAATGAAAGGTGAGGGATTACCGCAGCACTGAGGAATTGAGTATATTTATTGCATAGGAGCGGGAGCTAAGGACATACTGCTCATTCAACATTTCTCTGAGAAAATCACAGTAATTCTCATTCTCTGTGAGAGTTGTGATCGGAGGGTATTTCCTGAATCTAGGATAGGTTGAGCTGAAGGATAGCACGTCATATGTTATATGAACAGATTACCTCTCAAAGGCAGACCAGTACAACTGGTTCGTCAGGTCAGATGGGCGTTTCGTTTCGAAAGTGTAAGAATAGCAATAGCCCACCTCGTAGACCTTAGCTACACCTTCCTGTGTTACAACGATATACGGCAAGGCTTGAAGGTCTCTGAGCCTATGTGCCAGGCGAACAGGCAATTCCGTTCGTACATAGTTGGCACTCTAGTCCTGATGAGCTTCTCGGAGACTCAACAGAAGATTCGTCTACACACCTTCATCAATCGATCCTCGTCCATCGACCGACCGAAAAACACCTATACGGCTTGAATTGAGTATGACAGGGGCGGTTTGAGAGGCAAACGTTATACGAGTTGACGAAGGGTAAGCCTTTTGGCTTCTTTGGCGGCATAGAGTTCAAGCTGACGATTCTGGTAGAAATGAAGGGCAGTAGACAGCTGACGCCTATTACGTGTCATCATTGTGGTCGCGGGGCAGCGAACCCTCAACATGGTCGTACGAATTGATGACCATGGCATTCCGAGAGGAGATGGAGTTCAGATGCAAAGTCGAGTCATCTTAGGTTGGGTTGCTACCTTCAGAGGACAAGCGAACAGGAGGTCCAGGTTCGGCCGTGGATGAGTTAAACCCGATGTTCAGCCGGTGACGGAATCAAATGTAGTTAGGAGCCGTTTTACACTTGTAGCGCACACGATCATGGCAGCGAGCTACACAGTTACGTACATGCGAAGGTTCACGTTGAGGATTCATAGGATTCCCTCGGAACGCAGTGCTCCCATTATCAAGTACGCCGATCTACGATCGCGGTCCACACCAATCCAATCCCCTTTGACCTTGGCGGGCACAGGCTCGTCACCATAGGCGTAGATGTCATCATCATCCATCAGTTTGATTGGCTGATTTTTTGCCTCTTCCTCCTCCTCGCGATCCCAAAGGACGTCCTCCCACTGAGCATCGCTGATAGTCACAGCAACTGTCTTAGCGTCGGGCTTGTTGGGTAAGATCGCAGTCAGTAGGTTCGAGAGTAGCTCCGCCGTCCCATCTGCAATCGGCGAGTGCAAAGTAGCAACCGGGATGTATTCAGCCTAAAAACACGGTACAATGCGTCAAAAATTGGTGATACGATGCAGTCACATGAACGCACCTCGATGAGCATACCCTTCATCTCTCGCGTAGACAGCATCACATTGCCCGCCCTCACCAGCCAATCGGTTCCTATGGAGAACACAACGCCTTCGATGGTGAGCTGCTGTCCCGAAATTGCCTGATTGCGCTGGGATCCAGACGCAGCTGATTGCCTGGCGGGCATCCATCGAGCCTTCAGCTGCGATAAGAGTTGTTCCAGGGCCATAGGCGGCCTCAATGTTAGGAACGTTGTACGGTGGTGTGAGGGGTTCACGAGATGAGCGTTGGCAGGGTCAGATAGATCAGCGGTGAGTACCTCTGCTCGTGAGGGAGCCATTGGGTCTTCGAGGAGTACGAAGACGTTCTCATTCATTTGCAGGGTGCACATACTTCGTTCGGAGAAATAATTTACTCCAGGGATTTGAGTGAGAGTTGATCTATACGCCTTGACGATAAGATTCCACTGGCCCATCATCTTTCCCTGAGTTTGAGTATTAGAGTGATATATAGGACTGTGAGGACCCAGGGCGAACGTTGTGGTTGTCCAGAATGTTATTTGTTATGATATTCAAGCTACCATGGACTGGTGCATTGATCCATCTAGCAAGCCTGTGTGTGTCCAAGCGTTGGTATTACTATTGATAAGGTGGTGAGTGTGAATACCCGGTGAAGCCCATCGTTGGTGATGAAGGAAGCGGCTGAGCTGAGAGTGCGTGACAAAGTCATGTGAATGTGACACATCGTGGTTGTGGATAATTTACAAAGTTCAACTATGCAGCTCGTTCTCCACTACTCTCATCATGCCACCGAAACGCAAAGCTAGTACCCTCGCTGCAGAACCTCCTCTCAAACGCCGAACGCGCTTCGGTCATGCTCCTCTTGATTCACCTACAAATCCTCGGGATAGAGTTCTTCGGTCAGGTTCCACGTCCTCTTTGGCGACCGAGCCGCATACACCTACGCGGAGACGAATTGTCACGACTTATGGCTCATTGAAAACGCGCTCGGTACTTGCTCAATCGCTGCAGGATAATCAGAGCGATGACCGGGCGGAAGAGGCGGAGGATGCCAGCGACGATCCACTCGCTTATAATACAGTGGAGAATAAGGCAGCTAAGACAAGAAAAGGAAAGGCGGCGGTCGCAGCGAATACCAAAGAAAAAGCCATGGGCCGCAGCATTAATGATGACGATCAAACCGACTCTGAAGACGAGCTCATGCTTTCACCCACCGCTGGTCCAGGGACCATCACCGTTTTCAAAACTACCCAGACTGCCGTTCCGCGACAAGTTCTTGACGTTGTAGAAATTACTACCCCATCCAGACGTAGAACTCGCAGAACCCATGATACTTCAATATCAACGCCCAAACGACACCAGCGTCACCCTGCCGAACCCGACACTCCAATGCGACGCAATATGACCGAACAGCACTCCATCCCTCCTTCGTCCCCGACGAAATCCGCGTCCGCTCGCAACCTTCGTGATATACTCCCTTCACATCTTACACCGTGCCTCAATATTCAGAAGCGCGCAATCTTGCGCGCGCTGCGCTCTCCGATAGACTATAAGGAAGCCTTGGATGAAAATGCTGACTTGGATGACCCACCAGCAAACGACATAGCAATACAGCAGCTCACTGACTTACTTCAAGCTACTATCAGTCGAGGCGAAGGAAATAGCTGCCTGATCATGGGACCACGCGGTAGTGGTAAGAGCCATGTAAGCAAGTTACGCTCTTCGCTCCGAGAAGGGTTTCTGAGTATACTTCGTAGCTCGCTGAGTCGTGCATATCGTCACTCCCACAACAGCCCATTATCATCCGCCTCTCAGGATGGACAGAACACAACGATAGGTTAGCTATGCGCGAGATTGGCCGTCAGCTCTCGGAACAAACAGGACAGAAGTACCACGTAGGAGATGATGAAGAGGGGATAGACGACACTGGTCAAGAAGAAAACCCTTTCCTGGACAACCTCAGTCCAGATCAGCCCACGCTAATCCTGCCACCACCTTCACACTTGCCAGCTTTGATCTCTTCGCTTCCAACACTTTCAAGACCCACCATTGTCATACTTGATGCATTTGATCTTTTCGCACTTCACCCGCGTCAAGCTCTTCTATACTGTCTATTGGATACTGTCCAAAGTTGCCGTGCAGGAACTGATCGAAGTGCCTTGGCTGTCATCGGCGTTACCTCTCGCATTGACACCATCAACCACTTGGAGAAACGTGTCAAAAGTCGCTTTTCAGGACGCATCCTGCGGACTGCCCATCCACGCACCGTCAATGTCTGGAAGAGTATCCTACAACAAGCTTTGACCACGCCCATCGAAGTCAACGACCCGCTTGAGCTCGATGAGTGGCAGGGCGTTTGGGACACTGCTATCGAGGGTTTCTTGAATGAACCAGCGGTGGATGAATGCCTCCGCGAAGTCTTCAGCGTGAGTCGAGATACTAGGTTCTTAGCTCGTCTTCTCGTAAGTGCAATCTCTACAGTTTCGGCGGCCTGCTCATCAACAATGCAGACGACGCTCGTGTTGCAACTTTCCTCTGCTTCCCCTTTCCCCTCAATATCAAGCTTCAGTGATGTTCTATCTAATCAGCGTCAGCGTCTACAATATCCTAACCTGCACAGTGAGCTCCTCTCCCTTTCCGCCCACTACTATCTTCCTGATTGGCCTTGTGGTAGCTCTGTCATATCCTTGCCTTTGCCTCCTTATCGCATCCATGCACTACCGTACGGCAGGCCACGAAGCTTTTACATTCGAAATGCTGTACGAACGCTTCTCGAATCAAGTACGGGCATCTACCGCTGCACCGGTTCAAATAAACGGAGGGAGCATCGGTATGGTTCGATGCCCGCGACCTGTCATGATGGTGGTACGTACGCCTTTTTCTCATTGACCAGGTGGATCCATGCTAATGTCTCTTCATAAGTCTTTCGAAGAGCTCGCCGCGATTAGGGTTTTAGTTTGTGTCACGCCTTTGATGTCGACAATCGCCAAGGAATTTGTAAAGTATCGCTGCGCCGTCAATTATGAGGACCTCAAGAAGGCTATAGCAAGGACAGGTCATACGTATCTCAAGCGATGGATGAACAAGCCACAATAAACATAATATACCATGGAACGAACACTTATACATAACATATCCTTGTACAACACAAGACGGTGGCATGAAGGTATGGGCTTGTCAAGGAGCGGAGGGTAGGTTGTAGATCATAACAATGGCCTGATGGCCTGGTGCAATGCTGAATGAAAAAGGCAGCGAGAGAGGAAAGCCTGAGACGGTCGGTAGGGGTATCAATGAGAGGAGGGTATATCACTCGGCAATTATTACACGGCTAGGCCAACACTTTCGACGCAGTGACTGTATGTAGAGTTGGTCAATCACTTCGGCGTGTTGAGGCACGTACTTACTGCGGAGCGGTGGGGTTCTCCCACCCTTTGTCGTCCCAGAATGAGACGAATCCGCTCCCATTTCGCTCGTCTCGTTGACGTTCGACTTGAGGATGAGTCGTTTGCGTTCCTGTGCGGCTAACTTCGACGCCAAGTAGAGACAAATCCATCTCCTCTGAGCCTGAATGATTGGAAGAGCCACTGGAAGTATCCTGTCCACTACTCGTCCCGTTGCTTAAATTTGCTGGTTCATCGAGACCCAAACCTACCGTAGACCCGTTCTTCATGCACGAGTCCGCCAAGAGAGACTTAAAGCTAGGTTCCATGAAAAGGCTCGAATCCCAATCGCTGGCTTCCTCTATGAGCTCTTGGATGATTCCCATCAAAGCGGTTTCGTCATCATCCGCTTTGGAAAGAGAAACAGTGCTGTCGCGCAGACTCGCAGTTGCCTCGTGTTTGGCATTACTGTCTTTTACGCTAAGCTGACTGGAGCACGAATTTTCTGGTAAAGTCATGACTCGCAGGGGGGATGGGCCGATAACCGGGCTTTTTCGGGTACGTGGCGTGACTACTCTAGGCTTCTGGGGTTGTCTGCTAAATCCAGGGACTACTGGGAACCCGAGGACCGAAGGTTGTTGCTGTAGGAGAGCCGGAATCTCGTGCACAGACGCCTTGGTCGATGACCCTGCGCGAGATGGTTGGTGTCGCTTTGGCGGAAGTTGTGAGGTTGCACCAAGTCCAGAGGGGCCACGCGAAAGGCGTTTGGGATCTTTCGTAGCGGGCATTAGAGCGTACGGATGTGATATGGTGGGCATTGGGAGGCCAGTGGTGAATTGATGGAATTGAGTCGGTGGTAGATCAGGTAGACCGGGAAGGGGACCTTTAGGAGATGTCGATGATGGAGGGAAGCAAGATGCCATGGCAGTATAGATACCAGCATATCCGTTCTGCTTAGGCGATGGGCATCCATTTCTCGTTGCATTACTGGGAACCCGTCTGAGTTTGGGGGAAAGCGGTAAAGGCGGCTCTTGATGGAAGGTGGAATCGACAAGTCTAAGGGAAGCATTTCCATAGATTGATCCAGACAGGTCAGACCTGCGGCTGCGAGAGCTCTTGAGGCTGTTATATCTTTTCTTAGTGAGCGAACCCGTGCGAGTGGATCGACTATCAGCAGGCGCAGAGAATCTGCGTGGCGTCCTGGAAGGTTTGACGTAGACTTTAGCAGGATAAGGGAGTCGAAGAGAGCGCGATCGATTGGTTCCATCCCGTATACTGTAGAGAGCTCGACTTTCCACGATGCTAGACATGGGTAGACCTGAGTTTCCTACGCTGACCACGGACCCCTTGCTGAGTGCACTGGAACGTCTAGAGCGGCTGGAAAGCTTGGACTGTTCACAAAGACGATAGAAGCGCCTTGTATGTCCCATGCCTTTCTCAATATCGTACCGTGTTTCCCAGCGGGGAGAACCGAAGAATCCAACCCAGAAACCACGATTGCCCGTTTTCTCCGAAGTGAACGAATTCTTTGATGGAAGAAAGGATGTCGAAGAACGACTTGTATTGTAAGAAGAGTCAAATTGCGTCGAGGTATCAGATGTGGGATCCAAGTTCAAAGCGGACATCCGGCGATGTCGCATAAATATGTGTTTAAGAATTGTAAGGACCGTGAGTGCCAGGGCAACGAGGATGAACACAGCGAGACAAGCCGATCCAGAAGGATTTCCTGAGAGTCGGATTGGAGAGCCATTGGTTTGCGAAAACAGGGAGATAACAAAGACGCCCAGGAGCCACATGACAGCGTCGATTCAAGGCGGAGTCCAAGACCGTGACGGCAAGAAACAAGAACAGTGAAGGTCGATCGAGGAAGTAAACATACAGTCAGGGTCACTCTCCCAGGATCACGCAACCAAGCCCAAACATGGCGAACAGCTCAAGTACTTCCAGGTCGTTTCAATACACGCAATTTACACGTTTACGTACACAGACACTCTTTCCACGGCTAGACTATACACATCAGTACTGAGATGCGAGTTGGTCGGCCGCATGGTCTTGCGCTAGACCGGAGGATGAACAGCGACCTGAGGAGCTAGAATGAAGAGCCTACCGTGACGCTGGGCTCGCTCTTTGTCGACGTAGTCCAGCTATCATCATTGCGCGTCAAGGCAATATCCTACCAATAAACATCCAGCATCGAAACTTACCCCTTTGGTCTCGGCAATGCGGTCGATAAACGCTCCAGCAAAGCCAGCACTAAGACGAGTTTCAGGGTACTACCGTATCGGTGTTCCAAGTGGATCACTCACAAAAGTTCTTTAGCTTTGGCATGATTATCGGGTTGGCCGTTTTTAGCTACATGGTCTTCGTAGGCTTTGGCGGCCTGGCGAAGACGGGTCAACAAGCAAGATCCTACTCAAGTGCATCCGTCACGAACCTCGTAGGAAGCAGCAGCGGCGATCAGTTCGTGAGACAGCTTTGCCTCATGAGGAGCGTTCACAACCTTTGAACATCGGGAGGGTTGAGCGGCCTAGTAAGTATCGACGAGAAGCATGCAACTTACTTGGTCATAAGCGGTTGCTTGCTCTGAACCGTTATCAAACCAGCCCATGATTGAGAAGAGTATGTGTTGACGAAAGGCCTTATTTGTGAGAGGAGCGATGTGGGGGATTGATATACCAGATGTCCGAACTCCCTGTCCCTATAAATGTTGGCGCAACCACCGCGTAGAATCACGCACATGCTTGAACACTGATAATCTTACAAAAATAGCACTTGGATGGGTCGAATTTAGGCAAAACCATGCTGCGGAGTTGGTTGCTGTGTGTATGGTGTCCCATGAATTATGAATAGATGCTATATATAGGCCCAACTTATACATAGAACAAGTGGAAATTATAAGCGACAGAATCAGGTACCATCAGCATCAGAGCCATCCCTATCATCATCGAAGGCATCGAAGGCCAACTCCGGCACGGAGGCAGAGCGTTGGTGCCACCGATCGTCGTGTGTAAGGTCGAAGTCAGAAGAGCTATCGCTACTCCAATTCTGCTCAGACTGAGCATCTGCAGCAAGTGGAAGATTGGGAGAACTGCGGAATCGATGTGGGAGCCCGAATGGAGAAGCCATCTTGGTGATCGATGCAGCTCTGAGTCTAGAGAAGAAACTAGGTGATGGCGAGCTTGTTGTGTGGGATGTCTCAGAAACCGGTACAACGGGACCACTGTGATCTCGTGCTTCGGAGTTGTCTCCCCGCGATTGCAACAGATCAGCCGCCCACTTTCTGCGAACAACCGGTAGGCGTAAAGGATCAGGAATTTGAGCTTGATGTGCTTCTCGTGGCGTACTCGTGCCAGAATTTGGTGATGCGTAGCGATGTCCTCGTTTGAAGAACCACCGTGAGCCGTTGATGAAGGCTGCCTCCGTGTCGGTGTCAACCGAGAGAGGCACATCTGAACCTGTTGGAGGTGGTGTGGCGGATATACCCGGTGGCGGCCCCGCAGCAGAATCCACACGGCTCTGTCTATCCACTGCTCTTGGAACCGCCCGGCTAGCTTGTAGTGTAGTCCGTACGGCCTTCCGACCGAGATAAATTTCCTTCTCGATTTTAGAGCGATTTGAAATCATATGGAGCTAAAAATACGAGTAAGATACAACGGTACTAACCCTGTTCATAGGCGCCGAACCTTTGGCCATGTAACGAGCTCTCCTACACGGATCATTCGCTCGAGTTCAGGTGGGTCTGGATCAGTGAGAAGACGAAACCAATCCTAATGGAGAGGCGATCAGAGCGGTCCTAAGGATAGAACCAGTCCATTTACCCAAAGACGTGTCCGAGGCCATATTCTTCGTTAGTCAGAAGGTCAACGTGATGGATTGAGGGCAACTGAGGGGTGTGACATACGTGACGGATCCATCAAATCGCTGCAAAAATACACTGGACCAATCTTGACCAAGGAGTTGGGGTAGAAGTTCTAGATCTCGGATTACCTGTTTGAACCAACTTAGATCGAGAAGATATGTCAACGACACATAAGTACTTTGAAGTTCTTCGTCAACTCATGTTTTAGCCACTGCTCGGCTGCCGAAAGGATGAAGTTTCCTCTCCAACCTATAACACGTAGCTAGGGGTTAGATAGACGATAGTGCAAAACGGTGAACATCCTTTCCTTTTCCTTTCCGATGAGCCACAGGCTTCCCTGCTGATCCACGGGGCGCGAAGAAGAATAAATGTACATGTGGATTGACTTGAGAAACGACGGGATGTGTGACTACCTATTATCAATGTTCCGCGCACCAAATGAAGAGGCAAAAAATACCATTAAAATACAGATTTAGTGATTGTAAGGGGATATCCACCCTGATTAGAAATGAGCACGGAGGAATTTGCTAAGAAGCGGGAGTGTTTGTGTGCACCTTAAAGAACCGTCCTTGAACTTACTCCCCCAACTCCAGGGAGCGACAGTGCCATCTTTGAGTTTGTGCAATAAGACGACGGGATTGAGAATTCCAGGTACAGCGGCAGAAGCTAAAAGGGCCGTCCAAATTAGTGTATCAGGTGCAGTAATGTAGTTTAGTAGTTTAGTAGGCCTATCCAATTGTCAGATTGAGGTGTTAAGGGGGGAATAATATTGCGTACGAATGCCGATCGGCAGGTATGACAGATATATTCAAAATACGACCGGTCCTGAGATAGGCCTCCTTGAATGTCATGGAGCCCATTGTGAAAAACGTAGCCTGCCGAGATCTTAGTAGGGCACAGACCACGTTGATGTTGAAGACCAACCTTTTTAGCCCAGCTGTTCAATCGGAGGCGTGAGTGTGATTCTATAATCAGTAGATGGGACATTTACTTCGCACTATCGAAACGAGCTCCAGTCTTCCAAAAGCGCTTGAACCACACGCTAAACGGTTCTTCGCAAGCTGTGATCCGATTGGCAAGCTCCGGAACGAGCAGCGTCTTCAGCTCCGCGTTGGTACGTGTACACACAAGAGCTGCGATGAGGCCACCTGCACTGGTACCAGTAATCACCCGAGGTAGTAAATCGGCGTCGAGGAATGCTTTGACTACCCCAACATGGTCTACGCAAGTCAGGTTCAATTTGCGCAGACAACGGGAATATACGAACAGTAACCGAATGACGCGCCGCCCGATAAACAAAGGGCGGAAATGCCTTCGCAAAAAGTTCAGATCGGCTTGATACGAAGTACTCCGAACTCATACACACCTAGGTTGGTGTTCGCACTTTTAAAAAAGCGTTTCTTCTCATCCAAAGACAGCTCTTGAGATTCCCGGACGTAAGTGAGTGCCCGCTCAAGTTCATCAAAGTAACCTATACGTAATAATAGCTGGTTTGAATTCATGGGGGCGGTTGTGAACGGCAGGTCGTACTTTCGATGAGATCCTTAGTGCCATAGAAGGTCTGTGGTACTTTGCTTAGCTGTACAGGGGTAGGGATAACCCTGACTCACTTCGCTGTATAGCCTACTCGATTCGACTCCAGCAAAATTATTCCTCAGACACGTCTCCAAAACCCCGAGAACACCCCGTACGTCATTCTTCTCTCTAAGGTGGGCCAGAGACCTCTTGACCTAAATGACAACAAGTCTCGCATCAGCAGGCGTTGATGACGGAAGACTGAAACATACTTTGCGGACTAATCTCCAGTCATAGAACGGATCTTCTTCAACTTTCTTCCATTCTCCAAATTTGAGATAATCATCGAGCGTGAGTGCGGCGGTTATCCACTCCGCATAGCTTCTGGAAGCGCGCATCTTCTTGCGAAGGGCACCTTTCTTGCCCCTCCCTACGTTTGTCGTCTGTTATCAAAGGAATGGCGGTTCGGATGTGCGGGACTGACATGCTGATATCCACTCCTTCGTATTGACTAGCTGGCGTATGAGGACATACAAGCCAAATTCTCCCGCAATGAATACGAATATAAAGCACTGATAAAGCAAGCATTTATGAGCCTGGCGAATGTAAAGCAGGGTCAACTGACAAGGAGAGGCCACCGAAGCAGGAGGTATAGCCAGTCCTGACGCTTTCCATGTACTTTTTCGCGCCTCGGTCTTCTAATGTATCAATGTTGCTAAACGCCGCACTACGCTCCCTGTAAGAACACCTACCTTCGCACTTTCATGTTTATTGGAGCAAAGTCAGAAAGGGCTGAAACTTTGCGGACCCGTGATTGTGATTGTGGGGTAGGAGTTCCTGGTACTGATCCTTCCCAGACGTCCTCTGGGCTGTTGAGTACGGAGGTGAAGGTCTGCATATGGCTAATGATGGTGCGGATGTTGAGTGCGAGAGGAAGTGATGAGTTATTTGGTAACTGACGCTTCATTGACAAAGTCGAGTTCAAGCTCGGGTATTCGCCTCCACCGCCCCTCATTGCTGGATTGTTGTGATTCTGAAAGTTGGCGACGGCTCATCGTGGTTTCATGGTCCGGGTTGAAAGGTCGCAGCGTCAGCGGAAGCAAACCGGTGTTGGCGAGCAATGAGGTCACACAGGGTCACACCAATAACTGTCCGGTCAGGTGGGCATCCAAGCCTGCCCCCTAACTGCAGGCCAAGTGACAAGTCATTCATTACAGCCTCGAGTTGCGGAGAACATCATCTTTCTGTATCACACAGCGATATGTCTACACCAGCCTCGCCCAGCGCTAGCGAGACATCTCGAGTTCACCCAATCACCCCTGAAGCTCTAGCTGCCGCCGCCGAGCGAAGAAACCAACAGCACCCAGCAGGACCGTCTCCGGCGGCACTGGTTGAAGAGCACGAGAAAAGACAAGCCTTTCGACGTCTGATAAATCCAGGCATCTACGAGCGCAACTCGAGAGAGGTTTACACCGCTGCTGTCAAAGTACATACCTGAGTTTGTCCTAGATATCTGGCGCACTGAATTCAGATTCTTTCTTTGTGCATTTCCTGTTGCTTCTAGATATTATCTACGCTCGCAGAGAACTTGTTACGTGAACCAGATAATCCTCATTATCAGCAATTCAAGCCAACAAATTCAATTATCAAGCAACGTCTCGTGGATCCGAAGGGAACGCTGGAGTATGCGATTGCAGTAAGCTGCATACCGATGTCTGATATATGTACGTGCCATCTGACACGAGCAAAGATGGGTTTCCGAGCAGAAGTGAAGAATTTCCAGCCATACTACGTTTTCAACCCCCGAAAGATGGATGATCTACGGACCGGAGCGGCAATGCTTAAGGAAGCCATAGATCTCCAAGCAAGCAAGGACGAGCGCGCATTGAAATCGAAACAGGAAGAGAAGGCTGCAAGGGAGGAGGCTGCCTTGAAGGTTAATTAACCCCAGTTACTGAACCTATGGTCCATTGACCGTCTCCATAGGTGAAGTTGGCGTACATGGATGACCGTAGGACGAAAACTATGAACGACGAAAGGGAGAAAGAACTTCGTGAAGCACGAGCAATAGCTGCTGCCGCCAAAGAGCACGCTGGTGGAGACCAAGCTCCTATGACAATGCTACGCCCCTCGCCCGACCACCGAGTGGCATCCCCCGATGGTGATGATGACTGATCTTGCTACTATCCATTATGTAGAGTACATTGTATAAACACCCATCTAGTAAGACAACACATACACATTCTCCGTGTCGTGTCGCATAACGAGCTATATAAGTTAAAACATCAATCTCGAAACCGCGTCCCTCATCGGGGACCAGGGATACGACTAGGAGGTGGCAAAGGGAACTCGCTGATAGTATCCATGCTTAGTAGCGGCTCGCCGGCGTCTTTAGCTACGAAAGAATCATGAGCACAGTGCTAATGCGACACAAATGGTTACAATCGTACCATTATATGCTCGCACTCTTTGCAAGACCAAACTATCTCGACGCTGCGGTGGGACCCTAACGGGAGACGAAGTAGGTGATTCCGAATTCGCTGCCAACTGTTTCAGGGCCCTTGGACTGGAAGGAAGTCCGATCGACCTTCGGTTTAACATTTTCTGATCAAATCGTTGAGACGGCTTGCTGACTGCCGACACAGATCTCCTGAGGGGCGCAGATGCGGCCGGAACGACGACCTGCTTCCGAGGTGGGGAGTCAATAGACTGGGCAAACGGAACTGCCTGCTCTAGATTCGGAATGCTGATACGTGGCAGAGGAACTTGGGAGATACTGACTCTCCGTAGTGAACGTCGGGGAGAGGGTGAAGGAATCGGAGGTGCACGTCTGGGAAGTTCGAAGGGAATGTTGTCGTCATCGTCATCATCGTCGTCAAAGCTCGATCTAGTCTCGAACGATGTCTCCATTATCACCATGGCGTGGAGCTCAGAGTGAGTCAATTTATTAGCACGTCGCTTGGGTAAGGGGACACGCGAAGGCATGGGACGAGGTGGGACAGGCGGAGGCGAGCGCTTGAATGCTGCGGGACGTGTAGGCGTTGGCGTTGGGGGCTGCACCACAACTGACGGAGGTCGTAACACTGACACTGTCTGAGCCTCAAAAAAATGTGACTCGGATGGGCCAAGGGACTGTAATGTGCACTCATATCTAACCGGGTAAACCTCGACGTAGGGATAGATGGGGGAGTCTAGCAAAGGGTTAAAATGTGATTGGAATCAGGAACTGACCGATACATACATAGATTGAAGAATGGATAGCCAGAGAAAGCTCCAGGCGAAGAGCGCTCCTCCTGCACCGAAAGACTCATCAGGGCCGCAGGTGGGTAGATATGGAACGTGGGATATAGGGGAGGATCTGTAAAACGTCGTCATGCCAAAGTCAAAGAAATGAAGCGGACCATAGACTTACAGAGGTTGAAATATGGATAGACGGTGGGTAGAGTGAGGGATGCTACTAACGGCGAGTGGGACAATATGCGCGAATCCAATGGAATCGGAGACACTACTGCCGGATCTGCATCGATGCTGATAAGTACTTGTCCTAGAGGAAGAGGGAGTAAGGATGGGGAACTTACACAGGTCGAAATGAGGATAGTCTATTGTAATTGGCGGTATAGAGAGTGATTTAATAGCCACGGAAGCCACAGGAGGATAGATCTCTAATGTTGGATAAACAGCGGGATCTGTGTGCAGAAGTGAGTAAGAGAAGGAAGACGAAAAGACAAAGGGCACATACAGAGATCGAACACGGGATACGTGTGCTTCGTCCGCACAGACAACGCCACGGGGTGGTTAGGTTCACTGGCGCAAACCGATGGGTAGATGCTGAAGTGGGGATACATGGCTGGGTCTAGAAGGTTGAAATCAGCGGCAAGGCATACCTAGGATGTTGTGCTAAAGGCTTACAGAGATCCAAGATGGGATAACCAGCATCCAGGCGGACGGAGATGGGACTGGGAGGTGCTGGCCCGCGAACACTCGGATAGATTTCAGTAACAGGATATACAGTTGACCCTATGAAGCTGAGGTCAGTCGCAATTGAAATCAGGTTCATACTTGCTACTTACAGGCGACAGAAGGCTCAACAGTCGAGCATGCCGGGTATGGTGTGACGAACGGATATACTGGTGGGTCTATTGTAGCCAGATAAGTTATATGAGAATGCGGACGAAATTTGACGAATTATACTTACAGAGGTCGAATGAAGGGTACGTGGCTGGAAGTCGGACTGAGATAGGAGCAAGCGCAAGACTTGAAGGGGGAATTTCCCTTATGGAGGCTACTTGATCATATATCTCGGCTAGATTCGAGGGATAAGGCTTCAAACTGCCATGATAAAGACCGGCAACCGGAGGGTAAATATCAGTTACAGGGTAGGACTTCGGGGTACAATCATGGTGAGATTGTATTGCGCCTTCATAACCCGGAATCGTAAGGTATATCTCATCCAAATTTGTTGGATATGGTCTTGAGCTCCCTGGATACATGCCTAATGACGGGTAGATCTCGTACAAATTTGCCGGATATGGTCGAGACGTACCCAGTCGCGATGGGGGTGGGGCATGGATGTCGCGAGAGTGCACAGAGATATCACTATATATCTCCTCCAGGTTCGTGGGGTAAGGTTTTGTACAGCCACGGTACGGATCGAGTGAAGGGTACAATTCATAGAGATTGAGAGGGTACGGCCTAGACGCCGGCAAGAAGGTAGGGCCAACCAATGGAAGGTAGATCTCGTTCAAGTTCTCGGGGTACGGCTTCGGGCTTGACTGAACGACTGGGGGATAAATCGCAAGGAGATTGGTAGGATATGGAAGCGAAAGCCTTAGGATGACAGGGGCACTCAAGGGCGGGGAGAGCTCAGCGGGAATCGCAGGATACAGGTCGAAGTTGGGATAGATAGTCGAATCTGCATTGCCCAGTTACTGTTAGTCACGAAAGTCACCGAAATCAATGTTTTACGTACAGATGGATAGATAGGGATAGCCAAGTTGCTGGTGAAGGTCAACCGAAAGAGACTCAGTAACGTCTGAATATGGGTGGTTGTAAGGCCAGACATGGTGCCAAGGTGCTGCGGGTACTCCAGCCACTTCCTCCGGGGTTTCCTCGACGTCTGAGGTGGGCTCAGAAGGCATCTCACTTGGAATGTCAACATCCGAACGAGAAACGGCATGTTCATTGTATGGCCACACAAGCTTCCAAGGAGCAGCTTGAGATAATAGTGTGTCCTCCTCGAGGGGATCAATTACGGTCACGAGCACCGATGTAGTTGATTCTGGCTCTTCGGGCAATGGTTGCCCTACAGAGGCAGCGCTTGATGCATCATATGGCCAGACAAGTTGCGGTGAAGTCCTCGTGGAGGTATCTTCTTCCAATGTAGTGACAACCTGGGGAGCGACGGACTGAGGAGCTGATTCGACCAAAGCCGAGGCCTCTATCGTCTCGACGTCAGCAGGAGCATCCGTAGACTGCGCAGTATAAGGCCAAACCACCTGCAAGGGTGGGTACGCCGGGGACTCAACATCAACCACTCCAGCTTCTTCGTTGGTACTTACTGGGGGTTGAAGTGATTCGATATTGCGCGATACTTCAGGTTGATCAAGCACAAGTTGGACATGATGATAAGGCCAAACGAGCCCAAGATGCGAGGCCGAAGTGGAAGGAACACCATCTTCGTCATCGGAGTGGACAGATATATCCCTGTCAGTTTGGACAAGTGGCTCGGCGATATCTTGCGCAGAGGTCGCCACTTCCGTGTGAGGCTGATGATGATACGGCCATACAAGAGGCCACGGTGCAGCATGCGTCAAATCCATTGGGTCTTCATGGGAATGATTGTAAGGGAAAACATGCGACCACGGCATAGATGCACCACTGCGATCGATGTCGACAGGAGTCAACGGACGGCTGAACTCAGCACGTCCGTCCAAATGGATGGACCGAGGTCGCTCTGATTCGACGGGCGAAGCCGGCCACGAAGGCGCACCCCAACTAGTCGCAGTTTCAGGCGTCACTGGGCGACTGAAGACTGCTCTGTGTGCGACGTCGAGGGAGAATAGGGAACGTTCGCTGACGGGAGATGGTGGATATGACAAAGGAGCACCCCAGCTTGTAGCAGTTGACGGGGTGGGAGGTGCATCGTCCAACATTCTGTGAGCGATATCAGGTGTTGGAAGACGCTGAATACTTGAGACAGGGGAGTAGATATCATAATCAAATGGCCCAAAGGAGGTGCAGACTGAAGGGGTAAGGCAGACGGAGCCTTGGGCACGATGGGCGAGATGTATTGACGGAATTCTGCTGACAGAGGACAGTGACTCGTTCTCGTCGTAGTCTGGGGGACCTCGGGATGACACTGACCAGTCGTAATCCGCCAAGTCCATCTCGTCCTCTCCGGAGGGTGGAGAAGCGTCGTCCAATGACATGGAGTTGGGCATATTTGCGGGTTCAAGGCTCGTCTGCCCTTTCAGCGCTAGGGTTGAAGGTCGTAAAGAGGCGCTGCTCCGCCATGAGGTAACCTTCTTCTCCAAATCCATCTTTGCAGTCAGAGGTTCGTCTACCTGTGGGATGGGGGACAAGTGTTGTTGCGCAACAGACGCGGCGGGAGGGGAAGGAATGACGGATCCACTTCCAGGAGCGGCAGTCGAGCGAGCTGACATGCTTTCGAAGCGATCTACAAGCGAGAGTTTTCTGGGTATATGTCGAGACTTGGGGCGGAAGGGCGTCTCCATCACATCGTTCATCGTGTCCTCTTGAAGCGTAGTCTTGCTTTCAATCCTTGCGTGATCATGCGCGACGGAGGGCGAGACAGACATAGGGCGCTCCAAGCGAGACGAACCTAGCCATGTCGCGTACCAACGCGCCTGTCTTGTATCGATATCGAACTCAATTTTACCGCCAATAGGTGGTCTAGGCGGCGAAACCGCGGAGCGATCCTCGAAGACATGGCTCCAGATAGAAGACCAAGATTCGTCGGATACGCGGGGAGTCGATATGAAACCATTCTCGGAGAAATGATAATAGATACATAGCCCGGAAGTACTTGGAAAATTGAATTCTCGGGCAATCGCTGTAAGTTGGCCATACATCTAGAGTTGGTACAAGTAAGTGAGTGGGAAAGTCGAAATCATATATCAACGCAAAGTCGTACTTACGGTTGGGAGAAGAGGCATCAAAATCCCTTGAGATAACCGATGAGAGGGACCCTGCGATAGTGTATGCCCGAGTTGACCATGTTCGTGCAAGATAGCTGGCGGAGGAATGACTATGACCAATGGCTTTGAGGGCCTGATTTGGGGAGCCCTTTCGCGGGTCTCTCGGAGAGACGGTGCGTGGTAACTGAGGGTAGAAAACTTTCGGAATCGAGAACTTGGAGACTCGGATAGCCTTGCAGAGAGTTCTTCGTGGTCAAGGACATTTCTAGAGGCAAGGAGACTCGGAACTGCTGGTGGAGTGGCCATGGCGGTTGCTGGAGAGTCAGCAGTGGTCTCCGGCGGGCTCAATGGGTGTCTCTGGGGATATTCAAATTGTGCCGTATTGTTCTTGAAGGGAACGGATGTGAGATGAGCCATTTTTGCAACCACAACCAGGGAAAGAGCGACGAAAGAAAGCGAAAACCGCTGACTAGCAGCGTATACAAGACCTGGGGAGGGAAAGAAACCGTAAGGGAAAAATGTGGGTTATTAAAGGACGAAGCACTTGATGGGATCAGAACTGAGCGAGATCAGAGACCCTGACCAATAAGCAGAGTTGGCTAAGCAACCCACCTGCTTCAATAATAATTATACTTACTGGCGAACGAAGACCTACCCTCCAACTGCGAACGCCTCCCAGAGTAGGCTGCCGTCGAGGCTCAGTTCAGAGAGATACCGATGGCTTGAATGGGCGTCCGTACAACTCATACTGGCGGTGTGCATAGCAACCACCGTGGTTGTTATGCGAATCTGATGCATGATGGGTCATGGATGTTGTGATTAGACCTTACCGGCATAGATTAAGCCTTCCATCACACGTCACCCCTCTCCTACTGCCACACCAAAGCACAAGAGAACGCAGAACAGGATTCTGAAACCCCTGACTCCTGAGTTCCAATTCAGGAACATATCCATTCATCACTGGAAGACTCCCATTCAACGCCCCCTGCCCTTGAACATGGAGAGCCGATTGGCACAATGCGCGTCGTTAGCTCAGAAGGACAAGGGTCCAGCATACCTGTCTGTCCTCACTGAAGTATTTACGCGGGAAGAATCGAGCCAGACAGCCCAGGACATTCATATCATCGTAGATCATGTCGTTTCTCAAGACAGCACGACGCTAGTGGCTGGTCGTCAACTTCTGACCGAACTTGCCAAGCAGCTCGGTGGTGGTGCAGTGAAAGATCCTGACTTGAAAAAAGCCATTGCTCAGGATACACTGGAGCTTGTAAAGTCGAAGATCAGTTACGAGGAACAAGTACGCGACCGACCTTTCTGTTGCACTCAGGTTCCCTGATGCTCATGCGAGCCCAGGCGAACTTGCTACGCTTCCAACTGGCCGATATCCTAGAATTAGAAGAGGAATGGAGTGAGGCCGCTCGCATCCTGATGACCATTTCTTTGGATTCCAGTCAACGGCAAGTGTGCTGATATCTGCCTGACAGTGGATCGTTTTGTGACTACTGTTACAGTGCTGTTTCGGATGAGGACAAACTTCGCGTATACGTACGCATCGTCCGCCTCCTCTTAGAAGATGAAGATTCCGTACAAGCCGAGACGTACTATAACCGTGCCGCATCGTTGATGCATTCTACTGCCAATAGAGAGACGGTACTTCAATTCAAACTGTGTCAAGCCAGAATCAGTGACTACGGTCGCAAATTCTTGGAAGCCGCCAGTCGATATCACGAACTAAGTTGGGTCGGGGAAATCGACGAAGAAGAACGTCGCCACATGCTGTAAGCAGGATCGCTATGGTCCTACATACTACTTCTCATCCCAAGCCCAGCCTTGCGGCGGTAACATGCGCCGTATTGGCACCTGCAGGACCCAACCGATCACGAGTTTTAGGGTCTCTATACCGCGACGAACGAGTAGCCGACCTCCCTACTTACAATATCCTCTCCAAAATGTACCTCGATCACATCCTTCGTCCTGCTGAGGTCAAAGTCTTTGAGGGGACTCTCAAGCCACACCAACTAGCCAAAATCGCCATCTCAGCTAATGATCGGCTAGCGTCCGCTGCAAATGAAGAGGAAACTACCGACAGCTCCGTGAGTAGGCGCACGGGTCCGTCGACGGTCCTTGATCGAGCTGTTATGGAACACAACCTCCTTGCAAGTTCCCAAATATACAATAACATTACATTCCGTGGTCTCGGGGCACTACTTGATCTAACACCTGGAGCCGCGGAGACCATGGCTAGGAAAATGATAGAACAAGGCCGGTTGCGAGGATCCATCGATCAAGTCGACAAGATCATATGGTTTGAGGGGAACAGAGAAGACGACGATGCTCAAGGCAAAGCTGGAGGTCTGGGAGACGTCGAAGAGGCCGAGGATACTGGCGCTCCGTTCACCAAGCATTGGGACATGCAAATACGAACCACGGCCGCAAACGTAAGCATTTCCAGATACACATGTTTGAACGAATAATTTACGATGGTTGTCTGCTACGTAGGTGGAAGTCGTCGTCCAACATTTAGTCGAGAAAGGACTAGTGAGAGCGGCGGCCACGGCTTCCCATTAATGAGGAGGATTGGCCTCCATGAAGTTACAAGTCTTGTCATGTCCGTCTACCACTTCATTACTGTGTCTCTGTCTTGCGTCGTTTTCGAGCTCTCTCCTTTTTGGTCTCGAGTTCGTGCCACTCGCCTTCCAGGGTTGCCAGACTGCAATTCCGTTAGTCATTCGCAAAATATGCAGCGTCTTTCAGATACATACCCTGTAGGGAGAGCAGCGCTTGGTTGTTCTTGAGTGAAATAGGGGGCCTCCATGGCTTGAGTCGCGGTCATTCGCTGCGAAGGATCGTACGCCAGTAAACGTTCCGCGAGGTCCAGCGCAGCCGGTGACATCCACCTAAGAAAGAACGATCAGTCCCCCGCGTAGTCACATGTGAGTAGGTTTATTTACTTTTTGAACAGTTCCCGGAAGTGATTCGGCATGGCTTCCTTCGGCTTAACAAGTTCAAACCATGGCAGGTCCATAACTCCTCTCCAACGGTCGGGATCTGGGGTACCGAAGATCTTGTAGATCACGTCTAGTTGATGTATTTCGTCGTTACCCTGGAACACCGGCTTCTTGGTAAACAATTCAAGCATAATGCACCTGCGACAAGCAAGATGTGAATTGCGAAGTAGGGAGGGAGCGCTCACGCCTTACCCTGCACTCCACATGTCTACTTCAGGGCCATAGACAGTAGCGCCAAATAACAGCTCTGGAGGTCGATACCACAGCGTAATGACTCGGTTGGTATAGTCTACTCTCCGTCGCTTGTGATAGAAACGGGCCAAACCAAAATCGGCGAGCTTCAGTTCTCCTCGATTATTAATAAGAATATTGGACCCCTTGATGTCCCTGTGGATGACGCCTTTATGGTGAAGATATGCAAGTCCGGCGAGCATCTGGTGGCACAGAGACTTAAGGTGGGCATCTGTAAAGCTGAACTGATTTTGCGATAAGACACCAGTCAAGTCGTGGTCCATATACTCGAAGACCATATACACTGAACCTAGAAACGAGTGAGGCATAGTCTAGGCGGACAAGTGAAGAAGCCTACCACTAGATACCATCATCTCATACAGCCGAACGACATTTTCATGCCTAAGTGACTGGAGAAGTTTAATTTCCCTCATTGCGGTGACGGGGAAACCATCTCTTTCGGTTTCCATTCGTATCCGTTTCAAGGCAACGTGCACCTTGGTAACCGTGTTCTGGGCTTTGTAGACCTTACCGAATGTGCCTTCGCCGACTTGGCTGACGATAGCATATAGCTCTTTGGGACGGGGGTCCTGGTCTGCTGCTTGGGTAGTTTCACAAACCAGTTGGTCCTGAACCGATTCTTTGCTCTCATGAGCGAGTAAATCCTCACTAAGAGTTTCGTGTTCGGCTTCGGGTAACATCTCAACTTCTGCGATATGAGATGCGCTGGGCGAGAGGGATGGTTCATGCGATGCCTGTGGCGGTGGAGTCGCTTCAAGCGAAGGAGGTCTGGGAGGTAAGGGAAATACCGGTCTGGGTGGGAGACCTCGGATGGGCTGCTCGCTCAACAGCGGGATCTCCTTCCTCAGCGGAGACTGCGTAGAGGATTCCGGGACCCAATGTGAAATCTGAGGTTGAGCAATTTTGGGCGTCACGTCGTCATCATCGTCTGCGGGGAAGAAGCGCTTGAGAGCAGAGCTCGCTTGACCTATGGGCTTGAAGCCAATACTCCTCGGCTTACTGGTGATGGGCGACGCAGGCTTCTGCTCCTGCGGGATTGATAGAGAGATAGACGCGTCCGAGACGTATATAGATGTATGTGCGGAGGGTATGAGCTGCGGTGGGGGCATTTCCTCGGTGGTTGGGGGGTGGGAAGTGGCTAGTGCCGCACTATTGGACGAGTGGCTCGCGTTCTTCTTCTAGAGGAACACATAAGTTGGCGAAGGAGGGCCAACGAATAGTACATACCGATTTTCCATTCGACTTGTTCTTTCCTTTGGACTTCTTGGGCGAATCCCGGTTCAGGAAGTTGGAAATTGAAACAGTACTGGCCTGCGGTAGACGATGTACTGCCTTGCGCTGTTCATCTGGGCTTGGGCTACGGGAGCTTCTTGTCCTGCTTGAGGCTGTTGATATACTCCGACTGCGACCATTGTGGCTATCCTGACTACGTCGGGAGGTTGATCTCGAAGTCTCTCTGCCATGTCTTTGTTGTTTCCGCAGCGGACGACCTCGCTCACTCGGCGTTCGACTGGGGGGCGAGCGGATGGCAGGGCTAACTTCTCTGCGACGACGCTTACCGGAGTGTGTTGGAGAGAGAGAGCGACTTCTACTGCGGGAATGGCGTTTTGGAGAATATATATCAGGTGGTGATCTAGATCTTGAGCGAGATGTGGAACGGGGCTGGCGCTTGCGATTCGACCTATTCTTAGTGTTGACCGGAGTCGCATTAACATCACGTCGCTGCCAACTACATGTAGAGTGAATTCACAGCGCGAGTCGCGATAGAGTGGAAACTCACTTATTGAAATCCCCGTCGTCGTTCCGCCAATCGCGTTCGCGCTCTCGTTTCTGATGTTGAGTGTGGTCTTGGTTCCTCTTCCCTTTCTTCCCTTTGAAACGTTGGTTTCTGTGGCCATTCTTGGTGCCTTGGGGTAGGGCCTGGTTTTGGCTCTGGTTTTGACCGAGACTATCCCGTCGTTCAGAAGGCTGCCACCCAGGCGCAGGCTCCCAAGTTCGATCTTCCATCGCAATTTCAGGAATAGGGTCATTGTAGCCGGAATCGTTCCAAGTTTGACTACGATTTTCTCGACGGGTATCCCAGCCGTTGTCACTTTTCCACTTTTGTCCCCCTCCCTGCTTGCGGTCATCCCGCCGCCAGGTGTCGTCGTATGACTCTTCCAGCGTAGCCCTGGGATGCCCTCGGCTATCCGGGACCCAAGTAGAATAGGATACCGATCTATCGTCATATGAAGACGAACTTCGCCAGCTTGTGGGCTCGGCATAGGAAGACGGAAATGAAGAATCATATCTGCGTGGCCAGTCGTCAGTTGACTGTTCATACCGACCAGCGCTGCCCCCACGGCTAGGCCAACTTTCTGCTTCTCTCGAGTCAACTATGTCAAACTCATCCCTCCCGTTGCGAAGATATGCATCAGAGTACTCATATCTGTCGGGTGCATCTGCAGACCTCCATGTGCTCGCATGACCTCTTGAAGAAGACGCATCTCTATCGGTGTCATACTGGCTTCTGTGGGAGGTTGAGGGTCTGTAATTGTCACTTAGTCGGCGCGAGTAAGGTTCGGTGCCATACGACGAGTCATCAACTGCAGCGCGGGTTGCAAGCAACCGCTCGTCGTCCTGACCCTTGCTGCTGTGGTTTCGATTGCGCTTGGGGCGGTTGTGAGATGGCATAGTCAGTAGTTATGTGGAAGACGAGAGAAAGTGGTAGGCGTCTGAGAGTGAGAGAGTGAGAAGTTACGTGCGTGTAGCCCCGATCGCGCAAAGCTTCAACAAGTCAACACGAGCACCACAGCATGTCATGAACAATAGACCTACCGAGACAGTACTGAACGCAGAGAGTTTAGACCAGTAAGTGAGAAGGGTATGGCGGCTGAACGGAGGAGTTGCAATCAGTTCAAATGCTTGGGCGACTTGAAGCGGAAAACTTACATAACCGCAACTGGGAGAAGCAAAGGTAGCGATGCGAGAGACAGAAGGCGGTCTTGAACTCGCATATGCAAAACTTGGGCAAGTAGATGTGGCCTAAGTATACATATGTACCAAGGTTCTGAATGAAGTATTGGTAAAAGGTGGCAAGCGCTAAGTCTTATAGATCAATTTTAATCGTTTACGCAGGTTGAAACCGTCTTGAAGTTGGTTGGTGTGTCAAACATTGGGAAGCTAATGGGCCGGTGATGTCTTGAAAGACAAGGAAATACATAAGTATGTGAGGTGTTTTGTCCAGAGAGTGATGAGATTATGAGTAGTAGTTGTCGGAAACTTCAAGTTCCACCACTTGATTTGTCCTCGTTGCACCTGCTCTCAGAGACAAAAAAAACAAAAGGTATGCTGATAAAAGTACAATGGATGCATGCTAAAACAACACTATAAATTCTGATATACATCTTTGCTTTCCTTCCGTCACTGAACATTGCAAGGGCCTTCACCATCACTGACGTCTGCCCCAAGGGCTGCTCTAATCAGTGCAAATTGGCTCCGCGTTAATTGGTGCGCGCTATATCGGCTGTTCTGCGCGATAATCTCATCGGCCTTGTTCATCCGGGAGAAAGTACTGGATCTGTGAACGGGGCTGAACAACTGGGTAGCACAAATTAGCCCAGCTGACAATGTAGGTTATCAGACTTACCTTGACTGAAGCATCGATACCGGACACCGCGACTAATGGCCAATACGGATGCTGCTCGATGACGTTCACCACACTCCCATCGCCCTCGTAAATGCCGTGAAGAACACCTGTGTCTTTGTGCCATACAAAGAAGTTGCCATCATCGGATCCAGACGTAACGAATTCATCTCCTGGCCCAAGAAAATTCACTGGAGGGAATCCATTCAATTGGTCAAGACGACCAAAAAGAGCTGGAGGGCCTCACCATCCTTGACAGTTTCAACGTTGGCAGCGCCTGCGTAACGCCTTCTTGGAAAAACGATCGGGGCGTCCGGGTAGTATTCAGGATGATTCTCATCGTCTGACAACTGGTCCATATAATCGCCCTCACCGTCGTGAGTGTCGAAAGTAGACTCTAGGGCTGTGAGGGAAGCGTCCTCAAAGTCTTGTACGTTCACAGGGCCTTCAGATGGCAGCGGATCTGTCGATGATATCGGTATTGGATGGGATGCATCGTTTGGCGGAAGACTAATCCTGTGGGAATGGCTGTCGCTTGACCGTGGGTCATCGTGAGTTGAGAACAGATAAACAGCATCTCCACTGTATGCTGGAACCTGAGTATAAGCGCAAAGCAAGAAGGGGGCATGGCATAGCATACACAAAAGTACCTGAGCACATATAATTAAACTGAAGCTTTCAGCAAAGCTAAGGTAACTTACTTCATGGCCGTTAGTCGAGGACACCCGAGCGCCGGTTATATGAGTTCGATGGTAAGAACTCGAGTCTGGGTTTTTTTCTCTTCCGAAACGACGCACGCAGAGAGCTAAATTATTAGTAGAGGGTGTAGGAACAAACCCCCACTCTTCTTGTAAGAACCTACCAACAAACCTACGGTCAAAAAGGTACCCCTGCGAAAGGATGGATAAGTAGGTTAGATCATCTATAGTTCTACTCGACGCACATAAGGAGACTCGCCGGCCACAACGAACTGATAAGGCGTTAGTGGCGACAGTGCCAGTGCCGAGAGGTCAAATTGACAGTGAACAAGTGGTGCTGGGCAGGACCCTCGGGGTGAACAGGTGTGAGGAACACGAAGATCGTGTTGCCTAACACAGCCATCCTAGGGTACTATGAGTACATACAGAGAAGGGCGAGCGTCGTTTACCTACCTCCGACACAGTCAAAAACAGGTCCGGACTATCTTCGGTAACGATTCGCTTTACTCTGTCCGTATGACAGCGAAGGATGCGAGGGGACACTTGGTAATCCACTTCTCGGTCAGTCTGCGGGGAGGAGAGCGCCATGCCGGCCTCAAAGATGCGGATTTGCTTGTCGCCTGCGACAGTCGCGCTTCATATAACAGTTAGGTGGGTTGACTGATGAATCTGGATGTCAGCTCACATTCGGTGCGAGTATGGAAGTAAATGTGCATTAAATATATTGGCCCTGTGTCCCGTACGAATGACAGAAGTACAAGCGAATGGGTAGGGGCCTTCAGTTTGGCTGGGGTCGATATTCCATATTCTGATTCTGCATGAGCTACTGAGTTATCCAGTAAGACAAGGTGGTGGGTTTGGAACACACGTTCTGTCATCCCCTCCGCTCAACAGAGTTCGCCCGTCCGGGGTCCAACTCAGCGCGTTAACGCACCTGCGATGTAGCGTTCCGTCAGTTTATGATAGAGGAATGCAATATTTCCTTACGATTCATGTCCGTAATTATCATCTCCTAGGACCGCCACCCGGTCCAGGGGCTGGTTGAAAGTCACGCCCAGCGAACGACGCCAAAGCCGTTCAGACACTGATGAAGAAGGTGGATCGCGTCCGAGATATTGCAGAGGTAGGATGGGTTTAGTGGGTTTGGAATTCATAGTTGACGAGGACTGTAATTAATGACGGCCATCGCAGGAGGTTTGATCGGGAACCTTCAGAAAGGGCGTCTGTTTACCCTTGTCACATTCACACCACGACCGCGCACATCTCGACGCGAAGTTCTGAACTCTTCAACCATGGATATCGACAAGATATTCAAGGTTAGCGCATACGTATCTGTGATTTTTCTAGCTGACTTCTGCGACGCCCTCAGGTTCCCAAACTCCCAACCGGAGGTAACAAGCGCAAGTTACCAGACCACCCTACTCCAGAAATGTTAAAGAAGATGAGAATGGACTCACCACCTACAAATGGCGTCGCCTCGACCCCTTCAAGGGTCAAAGGTCGTGCGGTCACAGTTGAAGAAATAGATGACGAGGAAGGTGACCGCCAGTCTTTCGCTCCAGGCGGTGATGCGGATTATTTCGCCGAGGAAGACGATGAAGGACGTTTCTTCGGTGGTGGTCTCACAACGGAGCAGAAAGATATTCTAAACATATTTGATAACTCTGCCGAGGAAGGAGCTCAGGAAGATGTGGGTCGCTGAAATTACTCAGGTATTTCATTAACGATATCCAGGCTAAATAATAAGTTACTAGATTGAAATAATGTCGCTTGCAGCAGTGAAGAGGATGCTACTACGTTTCGAAAGAGCAGCGAACAAAAATCAGGACCAGAGATCGAAGTATCCCGACGATCCAACGAAGTGCGTCTGCTCTTTCCCTTCTCTCCGCCTCTATTCACATATCGTATACGTATACGTAGATTCATAGACTCAGAAGCCGACCTCGACGCTGCTCTAAAGTCCTTGCTCCCGCTTGCACAGTCTCCAATCATCGCTTATCCCGAGCTTGTCGAAAGTGGTGCAGTCCGAATACTCATTGGCCTCCTGGCACACGAGAACGCGGACATTGTCATTGACGTCGTGGAAGTTATTCATGAATTGACTGATGAGGATGTCGGGAACGAGGGGGATGATGAGGATGACACGGATAATAACCAGGAAGCCCTTCGAATTCTTATAGAACATCTTGTCAGTCCTAGTTGCCTCACTGCAATGAATACCTACTCATTTAACTCCCAGCTAGAAAACTCCATACTAGAACTTCTAGCAGATAACTTGAAACGGCTGAACGAATCTGAGGACTCTGATCGACAGGGTGTTTTCCATATTCTCGGTAGGCGTCTCATAACTGTCAACTTACGGAGCTAACATCAGCCAAAGGCTTTTTCGAGAATATCCTTGGCTTCGATCCAGAGCTCGCCACAGAGCTGGTTTCTAAAACGAAGATTTTGTCGTGGCTTTTGAACCGAATACAATTGAAACAGCATGACGAGAACCGGGGCTATGCCGCGGAGCTCCTTTCTATCCTCCTTCAAAATAACAAACATAATCGTTTGGAGTTCGGAAAGCAAGATGGCGTAGAAGCCTGTTTGAAGGTTATATCTGTAGGTTCTCCCTTTTGCTATGCCATTCATCGCCACTAATCCCCCCTTAGCAATATAGAAAAAGAGACCCCGTTGACGCCGATGAAACAGAATTCATGGAAAATGTGTTTGATGCGCTTTGTTCAGCTCTCGTTGAACCCAGTGTGAAGGAATATTTCCTCGCGGCGGAGGGCCCTGACCTGATGGTTCTACTAATGAAGTATGCTCCTTCCCTCTTGTGAGATCTACCGTGTATCTAATTTGGTCCAGGGAGAAGCGTCAGTCGCGTTCACGAGCGATCAAGTGCTTGGATTACGCCATGTCTGGAGTGACCGGAGCAGCTATGTGCAATGCATTCGTGGAAGCCTTAGGTCTGAAGACTCTTTTCTCTGCCTTCATGGGAAAGGCAAGTGACCACCGTGCCTTTTGGAAATCAACACTCCTCTCACCGTTGAATCGCTACAGACTTCTAAAAAGCTCAAGTCCGGTCCACCACCGCCCGCTTCTGAAGATACCCAGCATATTCTGGGCATCATCTCATCCCTCTTTTCACACCTTCCCTCCGATTCCACAGAACGTATACGATTACTCGCTAAATTCGTAGAAGGTACATACGAGAAAGTTGATCGGCTTCTTGATATCAGGGACTCAGCACACAGCCGTCTTAGTGTCGCTGATGCCGAGATTGAGAAAGAAAAGAAGGTTCGCGATGTGGTTTGCTCAACAACTAGGGCACTTCTAACTGTATAGCCCTCGCGTCTCATCATTAGGCACTTCTTGCCGACGGAGAAGAGGTCACCTCGGAGGAGGAGGATGCTTGGTATTTGCGGCGGCTTGATGGGGGGCTGTTTACGCTGCAAACGGTCGATTTTATCTTGGCGTGGATTATCATGGAAGACGATGGCGTGCGTTCGTGCGTGCATACTGTGCTGTCACCATCTGATTGACTCCCCTCCAGGTCCGAGAACACACCCAAAAGATGCTAGCCCGTAAAAACCAAACTACAGAAGCCATCGTACGGACTCTGCGAGTATATCTCGATAATGTAGAGGACAGCAACGATGACAGCATGCAAGTTGACAGCGAGAACGGTATCGAAAGCTCATTGTCGCAGAGAGAAATATTACAAGGCCTGATTTTGGCTTTGAGCGGTGACTCAGATACATAATAACCATATATGTACGCTTTATAATCCTATACGAGGCTAATTACTTTTGTGATGGAGGTATTGACGAGGATGCGGCTAGTGCAGTGGTTGCGAATAACATATCCAGGGCTCCCTTTGTTTTGATAAGGGTCTTCTGGAAACGTATCTCTGCGGCAACCTTCTTTTGTAGCCGCAAGAAGAGAGAATCCATGAGAGGAGACTGACCGAGGACAGGGCTGTACATCTCTGATCATGTGCGATTACATTAATAGGCTACTCAATCGAGTATTCACTGCGCTCACCTATGAGAAACGTCGCTACGTCACAGACGGTTTCGCCAAAGCGAGGATCCGCGACATATTTAATGAGGAACCGTAATATTGGCTCTAGGAGTACGTCATCTCGACCGGAGAGGGCACTCCGTAGGCCGTCACGAGCGATGAGTTCTTGTATGAGGGAGAAGGTGGTGGTAGGAGGAACTTGCTAGAGGACAGCAGCAAAGATTGAGAAAGTTGATCACATTGAGCGAGATATATTTACCTTGCGTAAGACGGAATCCAGGGCAGCAGAATACTTGAAATTCTTGAGGAGTCGGTCATACTCCTTCAGACGCTTGTTGCGCTTGCTTTCCACACGAAACTCGTCCTCGTCACCAAGGGCTTTGGCCCTACCCTTAGATTTGACAAAACCTTGGCCAATGGGCGTCGCATTCGCGCTGAGGAAAGATTCGTAGGCGCCCGAATAAAGGGCTGACACTAAGGTCAGGGGGTCGGAGGCGGAGGGCTCGGATGGTTTCGGTTGGCGTCTGCGGACGGAGAGTGTCCCGTCAGACATTCCAGCAGCAATGTGGGTTTCGTCTGGCTGTAGAAAAGCGTAAGTTACGGCTCAAGACCAAATAGAACATTACCGAACCGAGATGGCCAAACACAGTATTGGGGCAGGGTAGCGCATTGTATGAACCACTTTGTAGGAACTAATGTCGTAAACCTTGACCATATGATCCAAGCCCCCAGTCAACAGTCTACTCGAATTCGAGTTGAATGCCATGGTTGTGACTGTCTTTTGATGGTTCGACAGAGCGCGTATACACCGCCCACCAGCCACAATATCCCAGACTCGAAGTATAGGACCAGAAGAAGATAGTGCAGCGGTACCCGATGGAAACAGCAGCACCTGTTCTATCGGGCTGTTGACAGCTCCTTTACTGCCCTTTCCCATCAGCATCTCGCACTGATTAGACCGAGAGTCAAACAATCTAACGGTCGAATCGTAGGAGCCGGTGAGGATGATGTGAGGATTGACTTGCGAAACTTGCCCGGTGCGTACATAGTCTGAGTGATCGGTAAATGTAGTGAGGACGGACTGAGAGGAAACATCCCAAAGCTTGACGGTCGTATCATCGGAGCATGTTAAAGCCTGTGTTGCGTCCAGAGGTGAGAAACGCGAAACATGTACTGGTTGCTTATGTGAGTCGAGCGTCCGCAGAATGGCGCGAGAGTTCACGTCAAAAAGCTAGGCGATATTAAGCGCAAGGTCATGTATGTTCGACCGACCCTAACGTACGCACTTGGACCAGGCCTGAATCGTCTCCTACGATGAGAAGTTTTCCGTCATTGCGAAAGGTTGCGCTGCGAGCGACCTCCTTAAATCTTGATATCGTCTTTGTTACTTTCTGGGTGCGCGGGGCGTATATCTGAACGCGAGTAGCTGCTGTCACCGCATATCTGTGTGGCCGAGACGGGTTGAAATGGACGGATGTGATGGGAGCGTATTCCTTTACGAATACTGGATGCTTGAACTGACGCCAATGTCTTGATTCCGAGTTGTGCTTTGATGCCCCGACTCGCGGATGGGACTTTACAACGAGTGGCTGGTATTCCATGACTGTCACTCCTTAAGGCCTTACTGGCAAAAATCTAATTGAAGTCCGAGAAATTTCATTCACGTGATCTCGCGATTATCGATCGAGCTCAGGAGTAGAATTTTTAAAAGCGCACCTCTCTTCTCCCTTTACTGCTTCCAACCCTCTCCCCTTCCATCCTATATTATAATACCGACATGTTGCTCTACTCTGATATCTTGACTGACGACGAGATGTTCTCCGATGCCTTCCCAGTGTGGGTACACTCACTCACTTCCTCACATAAACTTACCATGGCCCGCTTCATAGCAAGGTCGTTGACGACACGGTGTACGAGGTTGATTGCCAGTTGATAACCGTGAAAGCAGGTGCCGATGTCGATATCGGTCAGTCTACCCTCACCGCCCAAGAACTTTGCCAAACAAAATCACTCTAGGTGCTAACCCTTCAGCGGAGGAACAGGATGAGGCTCTTGAGGAAGGCGCCACCCAAGTTAACAACGTCGTGCACTCCTTCCGGCTTCAATCCACTTCCTTTGACAAGAAATCGTATCTGACCTATCTCAAAGTGCTTCATCTCCACATCTTATCGACATCTTCTTGACGTAATAATATCTCATCAGGGTTACATGAAATCCGTCAAGGAGAAACTTCAACAAACCAACCCCGATCGCGTAGCCGCATTCGAGAAGGGCGCTGCTTCTTATGCTAAAAAAATTGTCGCCAACTTCAAAGACTTTGAATTCGTAGGTTTCCCCGTCGATCCTTCCTCTGGTTGTGGCTGATCGTGTATCTTACACAGTATACTGGTGAATCCATGAACCCCGATGGCATGGTTGCCCTCCTTAACTACAGAGAGGACGGTGTCACTCGTCAGTTTAATCGCTCCAGGACCGTCGCGATGATAACTAACTCCTCGTCCCCAGCTTATTTTACATTCTGGAAGGATGGGCTCAAGGAGATCAAGCTTTGAGGATTATGTCGATATACATATCTATCTTTGTTGTATGCTTTATTCTGGTTTCCTGATAGAGGAACCCCACACTCGTCGCTATCCATTCCCCTAAGTGATATATGGAAGCGCCGAAGACCCTACGAGTGAGAGCTGCTAACCGACTAATGTGACGCTCCCCTTGGAAGTGCTTGATCCCGCTTCGTGCGATAGAAATCCGAGAATGACAGCCGAGCACCAAGGTGTCTACACTCATGATCTGGATGACCTTGCAACATGTGCACGATCGTATGGACCCGGTCTGAAAAGGTCGTGCCATACTCCCTTACTTTCTGAGAGATCTTGAGTAGATCGCCCGATTTCTCGTCATCGGGAGTACTGTCAAGTCCAGTTACCACCCCCTATACGAGACTGTGAGAGTAGTCGCAGTGCATGGCGAAGAACTTACGCGGTGAGTGTCCAATACCCTATCCCTTCGAGACGATTCGGACAGGCAGTAGTTGTAAAAGGTATCCTAGCGAGTTGTCAGAAGTATCCCCGCCAACGATGTGAATTGTATACCATTGCATCGCGGAACTGTAATATATCAGTAAAGGCTTCCTTGACTTGGTTGAGGAAGACATGCTACGCTCAGTGAGCCAAAGTTGTAGGGGAAAGTAAACCCATTCACCTCCTTTCCAGCTTTAGGGCTCAATAGGAGAACCTGCCTCACCATCCGATCGAGGTAGGATCGATGGGCATCAATCATGGCATCCAGATCGCCCTCTTGTTTGTTCAAAAAGTCAACCAAATCCTTCCACGAGCATGCAATGACTTCCAGCTGACAATAGGCTTGCATCTGTCGGACGAAGTGTATCATCTCCGCCAAGACGGCTCTGATACGATGCCATTCGGGCTCCAAATCTGACCCACAAGTCTGATATAGTAGAAGTGGTAGAGAATCATGTCAACGTACCAGGTATGCGTAGAAACGACTTGACATCCTTCGAGGCACGTGTCCAACCAGCACCAAGAGTCCCTTCAATCCGCTTCATTTGCCACAAGTGAGAGAAAAGTTGGAGATACTTGATCATTGAATCTGGATCGACGACGGTATCTAGAGGTGGGTCAACTTTATATTCGAGGGTAAAAACGTCCCAGCCGATCTCCCCATGAGAATACTCAAGCATGCGGGCGTCGAGTCGGCGGAGGACGTCTGGTGGATCATGCTGAGCATTTGAAGAGCGGATGGCGGTTTCTAACGTAGCGGTGAGGTTGTGACGGTAAAGTGTATTTGCAGGACGACGCAAAGAGGGCCTATCAGAAGCCAGAGTGATGAGTCAGGAGTGATGTGGTAAGATGAACACTTACGCCAAGGCATCCATAAGTTGGTCAGAAAAGTCACCGTGGCCGAGGAGGAGATACTGCTTCAATGCTCTCAAGTGGTCTAGGAGTCTGAATTTATCGAGAAAGACTTCGAACAGTCGGCCGCTGGCAACTTGATACGCTGCGTCGATGGACCTTTCCAAGCCTGAAATATCGCTGTACTTGAGAGCTATAATGTTATGAGCAAACACAAAGTCACGGTTACTAATCACAACCCACTGCCGCCTGTGCTATTCATCTTCTCCCTTGTAGCCACCCAGTCACTGTCATGGCAACTATACCGTATGAAGTTCAGACTTTTTCCGGTTGAAAATATCTGAAAGTGGAAATAAACATGGATGGATAAACTTATCCAACGATGCCATCCAAGGAAGCACACCTTTTTACCGAACGTTTCACCTACGAATGTCGGTAACATTTGCTTCTGGAATTGATACTTGGTCTCCCATAGTCTTGGACCAGCTTCTCGATCGCCTCCTAGCTCATCCGTGTCGTTCAGCATTCCACCAAACCCACCATCATTCGAGAGTTGGGCGATTCCCCCGCTTAACGAGGATGGATGAGTATACTGTATATGAGTCAAGGATGGGTCTACGGCCACAAAGAATTCTGCGAAAGGATCATGAAGCTCCCCCGAGAATAACCATTTGTGCAAGGTTGCGAAGAATGGCTTAGAAACCTGCAAGAAATAGATCAAGAGGCTGGGATAAGCGACACACCCAAGAGACATACGTCTTCTAATAGCTGATCAGTAAACTTGCGTACGAATGGATCACCATTCTCTGTGTATCCATGGATGATGTTGACAAGAGCTCCTCCCTGAGTGTCTACAACGTGCCCAATATAAGATAAAAATTTGAGAGTAAGGAGGATTTAAAAGCGACCTCGAGCACTTTCGACACATACGCTCATCATGCGCATGCGAAGTCTCCAATCATTGATCCAAACGTCCAATCGGCGCAAAGTCAAGCCAATCTCCTCTTCATTGATGCCTTGGGATTCAGGAGAGGAAGTGGTGGACATTTGAGATTCGAGGACTGCAATGAAGCGGTAATATTCGGTCAACTGCGCCTGTAGGTGATGACACAAGCTTTGCTCAATCATGCCCATTTCAGGTACGTTCTCGCGCTCTTTGACGAACCTCTCCACACGGTTGTAGAGGTATCCAACCTCTGAAAGTCGGTGTATCAAAGCTTTGGTCGGTGGAGAGATGTCGTATTTCTATATAAGCATGAGACAGAGATGCATCGGGAGAGATAAATTACTGCCTACGGGATCGGAGAGGAAAACTAGTTCATGGACCAGATCAACCCCGCCGTCGGTATGCGCTGAGAATTGGACGTATTTTCCAGAGATGCCTTGTAGCAGGTAGAGGGCATCGCGAAGCAAGTAGTACTCGGGTATTTGAGGGCGACCTACGAGTGTTGTAAGGGGAAGTTCAGTGGGTACGAAGTAGCAATACTCACCGACTTTGGCGCGATACTCGGTCAACAACTGGGACTTCGATTTGCCCTTTGCAGACGCCGAAGTAGGAGGGTCTACTGGAGTCTTAGATGCGACAGGAGTGGCCTGTCTGGGAGGGGGTATGTCGAGAGAAGGAAGGAAAGATGGAACGGTGGTTGTCCGCGGTTTCGATGAAGCCAACGAATGAAGGAATATGATAGCAGCATGTTTTCTTGTCAGAACTGACTACGTAGAGCATTCACCATGACCTCAATATACACAAAGCGCGAAATCACACCTGATCCAGTAATCGAGACAGCAAGTTAGTGAACTTGACTGATGACGATCCCGAAGGTGAGTGTTGCAATACTAGATAACGAGATTATTACAGGACACAAGTGACCCAGGTAGCTTAGCTACACACGATATCTTTTCACCAAGGTCGTCAAGTGTCCCAAGTCGGGGTCGAAGTTTTGACCAATATGACTACGGTCAAACCTGAGCGTCGTGCCATCGTGAAACGGAATGTAAGCTCAACCTGCGTAGGATGTCTTCACAATGGGCAATGAGATCATCTCTCAGCCCGTCGTCGTCTCGTGCCTGAGGAACGATGCTAGAAACGAGGAAATCGAGGTCTCGAGACAGATTAGCCATCCTTCCCGTGTAAGGCGTAGATGAGGAGGCCATCGCGACGCGCGACACAAGATATCACTACCTCACATGACCATGGGTCGCGTACTGTCATCCATTCTCAACTGTCACATCTCACATCTCACAAATGGGCGAGGGTGACTCAAGCTTGCTTAGATGCAGTGTGGGACCGTAGTCAAATTATCATTTTGGTGTACAAAAAGTAAATATGCTCCAAAAACCTGCGACAGGTTACAGCTCATCGTGGGTCTCAGGCGTCGGCTCAGCTACTGGTGCCGATGAAACAGGAGTGTCAGCGGCCAACGGTGTCTGAGCTTCATCAGCAGGAGCAACCGGCTCGGCGACGGGCACAGACAAATCGTTCTTGGCATGCTCCTCGACAAAGGCGACCAAGCTCTCCAGGGTACGATCACCCTCATAGTCAATGAATTCGCGAGTACCAGCAGCCTTGAACTTGATGGTAGGGAAGCCGGCGACACGGAAAGGAACCGAAGGAGGAAGATCATTCTCCTGAGCTTCCATCTTGGCGCTGGGGGACGGTAAGCGGAAAGAAGGTAGAGAGGATCCAGAAGACGTACACAACAATCTTGTCCTTGAGGGCGGCATATTTTTCACCTAGAGAGTCCCAGGTTGGCTTCAATCGCTTGCAGTGTCCGCACCTAAACGACGACTTAGTTAAGAAGATTTATATCGGACAGCAACACGTACCAAGTGGCATACAGCTCAAGGAACACGTCCTTAGAATCATCAAACACAATTTCGTCAAATTGTTTGCCAACAAGGTTGAAGACAGCCTCATCCTGAGTTTCAGGGATCGGAGCTGACTTGAGGGAAGGCTCAAGTTTGCCATCGAAATAGTTCTGGATCCATTCCTCAGCGAGCTCGGGGGTAAACTCTTTTGATTGATCGATAGGGTACTTGAGTTGTTGCTTCAAATCCTGGACGACGAAGGCAGGCCATTTCGATTCCATGAGATTGAGAGCCTTGCCGTGGTCGGCAAATTTGACGGCGTCAATCCAAACAGTATTCAGCTTAGCCTTGAACTTCTTGGCAATGGGTCGGATAGCGTCAATATGAGCTTCCTTATTTGCGTCGGTGGGGTCGAGGAACAAATACGCCAGAGGCTTCGGGCTGTTGGCGTATGTGGCGTAGTTCTCTCCGCTGACTTCGTCGATAACAGGAACAGCGAGATCGCTAATCCACTCCTCTAATTCGGAGGTCTTGACGCCAGCCAAAGGAAGTGGGTACTCAATCTTGGGCTCATCGAAACTGCGGTAGACGACGACAGCAGGAGGAGTGACGCCAGCGTCGGAGATGACATCCTTATCAGTGGACAGGCCGAAGAGATAGTCGTCGCGATGAAGTTCAGCGAGAGCACTGAACTCAGGGGCAGGAGCGTCGGTGGAGGAGGGGAGGTAGGCAATGGCGACGATTTTGTCAGCCTTTTTGATCTCTTCATGGTTGGCGGCGGTAACCTCGGAGACGGCGGGAAGGGATTGTCTAGAATGTGGATTGAATACCAGTTTTATAAAAGGAACAGAGGTAACATACTTGATCATATAGCTGATTATACCATCGGCCTTCCTTGGCCCAGTGTAATCAGAGGGAGTACCGTTTCTGAAGACCTTGAGGGTACTACGAGCAGCTCAACTGTGGGTTCACCGGTATAGCTGAGAGAAACTTACGGATATCCCTGGACTTCGTGCGACTGGCAGAGATCAGGTTCGTCAACACAGTCGACCTTGGCCAACTTGACGTTCTTCTCCTTCAAAGCAGTGGCTGCTTCTTCGTAATGAGGAGCCAGAGCCTTGCAATGCCCACACCTAGAAGGAAGGGGAGTTGAGGAAAAAGCAAGAAATATCTATATATTAGCTACAAACCAGGGAGCAAAGAATTCGACCAAAATGAGCCCTTCTGGGCTGACGACGGACTCAAAGGTTGAAGCTGTCAAGCTAATGACATCGGAGGCGGACTCAGCAGCGACCAAGGACGCGAGCACGACGGCCACACAAGGAGAGAGGACAGAACGAAGGCGCATGATGATGGGAGGAGGAAGGAGAGAGAGTTTCGTGAAGGTTGAGTCGGGGACGGGGGCTCTTATAAATATTGTGACACGACAACTGACACGTAGACACGTATTATAACCTCGGATGATGCCCGGATTAGGCAAACCTGAGACACCTCAATCACCGGGATTTCTGTCCTCGAGCTTCTGAGGATTTGAATTGTCACAAATCTGCCAGCGAACTACTCGCCTAGTGTCATGACACGAATATCGCACAGATGCCGAAAACATTCCCGTCAGCGGATTGGAAATTCGTGCCAGAAGTTCCTGAAGTGCGAAGCACGACTCTTTGTCCAAGGTGATCAAGTCATCAAACAGGAATTGCGACATGGAATGCAAGCACTACAAAGTAAGATACTCAAATACGTAGACCGCGCGTAGATAACCACTACAATTGTCCCAGATCAAAGTCACCTCCGCGACTGCGACCACTTAGATACTTCCTCATACTGGGTTTAAACTCACGGGGCGGAGGAAAATCGGAAACTGGGAAAGTATGGGGTCCCGCATTGGGAGGGGGTGATGGTACTAGCAACGCAAAGCGCTTGTATGAGATTGTCATGTGGCTTGTATGGAACATCAAAAACTCACTTTTCCTCCTAGACTGTCTTCCATTCACAGCGGGGCTTGGCGCAAAGTTTCTGTTAGCGTGAATGGGGGGTGGAGGTGCGGCTTGGCTCGCAGACATGGTCCGTGTCCGTGGGGGAGGGGGAGGTATTAAAGATGCTCTAGGCTCCACAGAGGGAGGTGGCGAAGGGGTCTTTGCGACGGGCTCTGTTTGGGACAAGGTACGGGCGCGGGTCGGAGGGGCGGGCGCAGTGCTAGTGGGTCTGCGAACTGGAGGGGGCGGTACAGCCCTATTTGGCGACGCGTTGACGGTGCTAGCTGGACGCGGTGGAGGGGGCGGGGGCGCGACTCTACCGGGCAAAGTAGGAGGTAGGGGGACTCTCCTACTAGGACTAGGAGAAGACGTCGCATGGGATATGACCCGAGGTGGGATTGCCGGCACAGGACGGTGTATGGGCGATGACCGGTTTGGAGATTCAGAGCGATTGGGAAGCGATGGAGGAGGACGAGAGGGTGCTGCAGGGGGACTACTTGCTCGAGGAGGTGGTATGAGTCTACTAGGGGTAGGTGGGGGAGGTACACTACGAGCGGGGAGCGTTGGACGGGCTGGTGTAGCTGGGCTCGGAGCCGGCCTGATAGGAGGAGTGGGGGACGGGATGGGACGGCTTGGAGGCGCGGGCGATGGAATAGATCTGCTAGGAGGGGGCGGTGGCACAATCGAGGGTGCAGCAGGTGTAGAACGTGATGGCGGGGGTGGAGCCGGTGACGCCGGCTTCGGAGGTGGTACGGAGCGAACTGGGGGCGCCGGGGCGGAAGGGGAAGGGGTTATGTCTCGCCTCGGGATTGATGGTGGTTTACCCAGCGTAGGAGGCTTTCCTATGTTTCAGTGACGGATGAGAAGCATGCTAGTATTGTTATGACCAAACTCATACCAAGGGTACTCTGTCCAGCAGGCTTCAGTTTCGGCATCCCACCGGCGAAGAGGCCTGCAAGCTGAGGTGGACCTCCACCACCGCCCGCAGCAGCCATTGGCGAAGGGCCTCCGCCTGCTCTGACGACACTTGCACCTCCGCCACCCCCACCTTTCAAAGTCTCAACTGCGGGCGCACTCCTGTCATTGGTTTCGGCTTTCTTGAGCTTCTTGCCAGCTTGAATTTGCTGCAAAAGGGCACTCGAAGCCATGATCGCAATTGAAAGTGAAAGTAAAAGGTCGAGTCGGACGCAGTATTGCTTTAGCGCTCTCGGCACGTGACTATGTGGCCTTCAAGGTCACAAACCTTCAATCTGTTAGACCTTGCTTCCCCTTCCCCCTTTCCCCCCACCCATTTGACGCCGCTCCCCCTTCACCGACATGGAGCCCTCATCGGTGGCAGACCTGGAGAGACAGGCTGCTCGCATAGCTGACCCAGGAATTGGTGCGATCTCGCAGCATTCTTCTACAACGGGTCGTTCCTAACTTTTGACAACTTGTTATAGACCTCAAGACGAAACTTGCTCTTGCACAAGAAATACAGAATTGTCTCGACACAATTCGCGAATCAGAGTCAACTCGCGTTCTTCCCCAAATGATTCCAGCTTTCCTTGACCTTTTGCGTTCTACGGAGGTATCAATGCAGAAAGACAGTCTTGAGCACAACTTTCGCCACGTCTTGCTAGAAATCATTCACCGACTACCAGTAAACGATTCTATCCGTCCTCACGCTGCATCAATATCTACGTGCATGCTTAACGTGCTACGCCACGACAACGATGACAATTGTGCCAACGCGTGCAAGATTCTCATTGACAATCTTAGGGCGTACCGAGTTCTCAACGAGGAATTCCTGAATGAGTTCATGCCTCTGTTCCAGCAGTTTTTTGCTAGAACACAGGAGCTTGTTGACCAGTACCTTTCCGAGGATTCTATGGCTGTCGATAGTAACGCGTTAATGCCAGGATCTCGTAGCTTCAAACTATTCGCCGAAATGACCATGGCCGTGATGATGTTCATACAGTTCCATCGCCAGCTTGCTACCCCGGCTATTCAAGCAACTATGCCTGCTGCCTTGGAAGTCGTGAAGATAGAAGCCCCCGCTCAGAAACGCGCGCGAGAGGAATTCGAAGCGAAAGGTGGCTTCTGGTCTGGTATGGCACCTACTATCAAAAATCCCCAGATTTTTCTGGACTTTATGACCTCCCAAGTGAAAGTACGCGTCGCCGCTTCTCTTGATAAGTACCTATAGTCATCACGTATCTAGATGGTATCATATCTTGCATACGGTTTGCGTATGTCGGGAGATCAATTTGAACACCATGGTCCTACCATGATTCTTGCTGCACTTCGAATTCTTCAAGATTGCCCTGCACATGCTCTGTCCTTACGAAAGGTTTCGAACTCTCTACTCGAAGTTTGATGAAACGCTCATCCTGCGCTTCCTAGGACTTAATGGTCGTCTTTCGACACCTAATGGCTACCCCCCACAGAAGTGCATTGCTTGATCAGATCGACAAGCTGCTTGATGAACAAGTACTGCTGGGATCGGCTGTTTCAAGCAGAGAGATCTTGCGGTTCGTCCGTCCCTCCTCCCGGTGTTGCAAACTTTCAATACGCAATATAGAGTCAACGTATACAGCGCAACCGCCGACCTTTTCCATCACCTCCGAAACGAGCTCAGCTTGCCTCAGCTAGAGAAGGTTGTACATGTGTACTCTCGTCTAATACACAATACTTCGTTTGGCAACAATCTCCACACGCTCTTCGCCAAGATGCTGTTCAACCTCATTGAAGTCATTACAACCAAAGAGCCAGCTCAAGGAGCCGTCCGCCTTTTGACTCTCATGTTTGAATCTTGCCTGGAAAGATTGGAAGCACTGGCAGAGATACAAGTACAACTAGGACTATTACGAAAGGAAGGCGGGGCAATACCAGATATCACAGCCATTGAAAGGGCGAGACCAATCGGCGGATCCGTCCCTCTAACGGAGAAGGTGGAAGACGCCTTGCCAGGTGCGCCCAGCTGAGTTTGCAACTGGATTCGAAAGGCTAATGAATATCTCAAGAATGCCGACTCTTCTTTCGAGCCCTCCTCCACGGCTTCCGTGTCTGTCTAGCGGCATTGCGCAAGCTTGATGATGCTGCCCCTGATGGCACTCTCATCTTCCGCTTTTTCGAGAGCTGTGTCAAATGCATGGCCCTGTTTGAGCCTGACCCACGGGCCACTGAACAGAACGATGCCATTGATTGGATTGCACCCGTTCTCCTCGAAATCAATATGCACGTTTTCCAGGAGGTCTGGACTCAGAGGATCGATTTTTTCTTCGAAAATGCGCAGAAGCGCATCGTTCTTCTGAACATCTGTCAGTTCCTGCTCAATCGAGAGCAGACGTCGCCTACTTTGCTGGCGATAATCCTACGCTATCTTATGGAGAAACTACCCTTCCTAGGTGACTATGATGATCTCACCGCCGCAGCGACCATCCGCCTCTTCAAGATGGCCTTTTCCGCTGTTTCGTCTCACCCTACCTCTAATGAGCCGATTCTAGCTTCCCACCTGGCGAAACTGCTCATGGATTGCTTTCCTCTTGCCGCCAAAGCTACTAAACCCACTCATTATTTCCATCTTCTGCGTGCACTCTTCCGGGCTATTGGCGGCGGGGGTGGCCGCTTTGAATTGTTATTCAAGGAAGTACTCCCGCTTCTCCCTGAAATGCTGGAAAACCTCAATCGTCATCTCATAGCCTCTGATGGACCGACGCGGGACATGATCGTTGAGCTGTGCCTCACCGTTCCCCTTCGCCTCACGAACCTTATTCCGTACCTCTCATATCTTATGCGCCCTCTCGCCCTTGCCCTCAAGGGGAGCCCCGAACTTGTATCACAAGGACTCCGAACGCTTGAACTCTGCATTGACAACCTCACCCCAGATTTCCTCGATCCTACCCTCAACATCGTCCTTCGCGAGCTAATGGAAGCGTTGCACAGTCATCTCAAACCCTTGCCCGCTAATCACCTGACCGCGCATACGACCATTCGGATTTTAGGCAAGTTAGGGGGAAGGAATAGGCGCCTACTGACGAAACCTCCTGCATTGGCTTACAAACATCACTCCGAATCAGCCAAAGTTGCCATCACCTTTGGTGGTGAAACGGGGCAGATCGACGTCGGCTCTGTCACTATATTAGCCAGCCAAATATTGAAGAAACCGGTCGTCCATGACCGCCTCAATGCCTACAATTTCATAGAGAATTGCTCCGTCGTATTATTGCACGAAGTTAGTCTCTATCATTTTAGCTGCTGTGCTGTAGGCTGATTTAACGCAGGGAATCAGGGGCGAGAATGTCCAAGAGACATACGTAACCCTTGTGCGCGGGATATTCGACGCTGTGCATATACCCGAACTGAGCGCTCAAGCTGAGCAACACATTCGCCGCCTGTCTTCGAATATCTTTGAGCTTGAGATACGCGAAAACCAAACGAAGCCTACGGCAGGCCGTCAACCCTCTAGCTCCGCCTTGTTCGCTTATCTCGAAGCTCTCCCCCACGCCCTAGCCACTGACGAAGCAGAGAAACGACACAAGTCGCAAGCTCTAATTGCAGACATAGTTAACGATCTTACCGCCATGGCAGATCAACAGAACGTGACTGCCAGAGATGTCACCTTGATTTTACACATGATGGCGGGGCGCTTTGCTGCGACTTCCCTCGAAGACACTTGGATCCACAAAAATGCGAGTGCCATTGGCATCAAAATTCTCACCGGTGCCCAGGCACTTGGGATCAGATGGCTCGTTGAGAGGCAGATAGATTTCGTCCGCGCTCTCCTACATATTCTAAAGGATCTCCCCCCTGACCTCCCTCGCGATTACGAAGAAGTGCTGGAGGTTCTGCGCAGCGTGATCAAGATATGCAATTCCGGAATGGATTTTGAAGGACCCAACGTCAAAGAATCGTACTCAACAATCGTTGGGCTCGTCAGCTTCTTCATCCCGTCTTTATCCAGCTCCAATGCAGTGGTCCGCCAGGCGAGTCAAATGTGCATTGAACTCCTCGCGGAAATATGTCACAAGAATGTGGCGGATATCATGCTCCCTCATCGCGAGCGCATGCTCAACGGCATTTACTCCAAACCTCTTCGAGCACTACCTTACAGCGTCCAAATCGGAATGATTGAAGCTGTACGCTACGTCGTTTGTCTGGAACCTCCCGTTATTGAGGTGAATGAAGAGTTCCTTCGACTACTGCATGAGGCGCTTGGCTTCGCGGATGCGGACGACAATACGCTTATCAATCGGAATAGTCCCCGTCAGAGTACCATAGAGGTCACGAAGCTACGGGTAGCATGTATCAACTTGTTAACAGCCTCCATGGGGATCACTGACTTTTTTGCAAGACAAACAATGACGCGTCAAAGGTATGTGTCTCTATACATTCATGCTTGGGGCACTGAACCAATATCCACAGGGTCACTGGCGTGTATTTCAAGTCTCTATACTCAAGTGTAACCGAGGTCAAAGACGTTGCGCACGATGGTCTTCGTGTGGTTCTATTGCATCAACTTAGGCTTCCCAGAGAACTATTGCAGAGCGGACTGCGCCCTATCCTCATGAACTTAGCAGACCACAAGCGTCTATCCGTCCCTGGCTTAGAGGGCCTTGCTCGCTTGTTGGAGTTGCTCACCCACTACTTCAAGGTGGAGATAGGGAAGAAACTGCTCGACCACTTTAGGAATGTCGCAGACCCCCAGATGTTGCAGGCTTCGTCCAAACTTCCCCTAGCCGACAACGAGAACATCGCTAAACTCGTCAAATTGGCAAATATCTTCCACCTCCTTCCTCAGGCTGCCAACATTTTCCTCGAGGACCTAGCCAATGCCATCGTCCAAGTGGAAACACAAATGCATTTCTATAGTCAAAGCCCCTTCTCCGAGCCATTAGCGAAGCTACTTGACCGCTTTCCCGTGGATGGGACCGATTTCATGATGAAAAACCTACACTTCCCGCGGCATTTGCGCACCATGCGAAGCATACTTCAGTCACAGCTCGCGCCGAATATGGAGCGAGAACTTGCTTCTCGAACCCAGACGCTTCTCCGCTATTGTGTACCTGGAGGTGACACGCTTTATATGTACCCTGCGTTGTTGGTGCTTCTGGATTTGGCAACAGTGAGGCCGTCTTGGTTGGCCGAAAACGAAGATGTCATTTCCTTCCTCTTAGTTCTGTGGCGATCTGAGGAATCAACTGTGGATCCTTCTTCTCCAGTTCCCCTCGAAATTACACAACGATATTCGACTATTCTATCCATATTCCTCAAGGCACTCGATGCCGCGCCGCGCATTGACCTCTTGTTTGACGTTGTGCGCGTCTTCACAAAAGGATGGGCTTTAGACGTCATCCATGTCAAGCACTACCTTTACTCGCACGTCGCCTCTTCCAAGGATTTGATCTTTCAGCGCAACGTCTTCACGCGTTTCATGGCTTGGACCGATACACCCCATATCTCATGGAGCGAAAAGGCTGCCTTCATCCGGTATGTCATCAGTCCGACCCTCGTCGTCCTGTCTGGTCGACCGGAGAAGATGGGTCTTCTTAGCGTCGACTTCGTCAACCAGATGACCCGTGTCATGTGGCGCGGTACTCTCATTCAAGATGTTGATGATCAAGTGGCGATCGAACTTCTTCATTTCACGACCCTGTTGGTTCAACATTATTGGCATATGCTGGAGGAGGCTAGAAAGGATATTATCAAGTGGGCCTGGCATCACATCGCAGCATCAGAAGATATTGTCTTAAGACATTCAGCCTACCTTCTCCTTGCTCGGTTCTTCGCAGTTTTTCCAACCCCCCAGAAGTTCATCCTTCGTGCGTGGACAGGTCTCCTTAGGCCTCCCCACTCGGATGGGAAGACAACGGTTCGTCAAGAAGCTCTGTCGGCCTTGGTCCCATCGTTGCCGAAAGCTGAGCCAGGTGACACCGGGCATCCTCAGTGGGCCGTAACTACCCGTCGACTGCTGACTGAAGAGGGTATTACCCAGCTCTTAGTTACCTATCATCTCATCATAAAGCACCCTCAACTCTTCTACTCCGTCCGCTCTCTATTCATCCCACACATAGTCAATTCGCTCACCAAGCTCGGATTGTCGCCTGCTTCCTCTTCTGAGTACCGTTCTTTATCTATCGACATCCTGCAGATCATATATGACTGGGAAAAGCAGGCGCAAACAGAGGCATCCTCCCTCTTGGACTCAGAGAAAGTCAGCGATAAGACTTGGTCCACCCCACTTGGCTTCCGTGAGAACATAGTGAGCTATCTGGTCAGGGTGGCAATCATGAACGACGCCGCTAACAAGGTCGTGGGACCCCGTGCACTTGCTCTCCTGGAGAAGATGGTATGTCCGAACGGATGGAATGATGTCACAGTTGGACTACGTTTTTTCTTGCGTGCCTTGGAACAGGTACGTCGGATTTATGAAACACAACCCAATGATCTAATGGACATTTAGGTGGAACTGAATAGCGAGCCTGCTCTTGCTCAAGCGGTTGCCACCGCCAAAATTCTCCAAGTCATCGCTGCTGAGCAGACGGATGCGTGGTATACTAGTAACGCACCGATTCTTCAAAAGCTCGTCCGCAAGGGAATGGTGACAGACGATTACAATCTCCACGACGCTTTGATGCCCGTGTTCGAGCGCCTCATTCGACTATACCCTCTTTCAAAAGATGACGAAGAGTCACAGCATGGAGAAATCGCCGAGTTTCATACCTACGTCCATTCTTCCATCACCAACGGGTTGCGCGATGCCACCGCTCTGCGTGGAACCCTGTTGATGCTCAAGGCCGTTGTTTCTGTCACACCAGAGCGGATCGAACCCTTTATCCTCCCCGTAATGAAACTTCTAAGCAAGCTGGCCAAAGAACATTTGAACGCTATGCCGACGGCCACGGGGTTTGAGAACGCGGTTAGGTTGATGACTCTTGTCTTCGACGTCCTTACTAGCTCTGTCGCCTTTCTCGGTGACCAGCGAAGGTGGCTGCTGAGTAGTCTTGTCACTGTTGTTGAAAAGTCGAAAAGTCTCCTACTCTGTCGATATGTTCTAGACCTGGCAAAGGTTTGGGCATTCCGCCAACAAGATACTTATCCTACTATGAAAGAAAAAGCAAGTCTCCTGCAGAAGATGACTGCTTTTCAACACCGCGGCGAGGTCTTATGCCACCCATTCTTGGAGCTCATTTACGAAATCTACACCGATCCCAATATGCGTCGCAGCGACTTGACAACTCGCCTCGAACAGCCGTTTCTCTTAGGATGCTATGCACGTGATCCGGCCCTTAGAGAGAAATTCATAGATCTACTTGACGTGAGCATACCACGATCTTTGAGTAGTCGGGTCACGTATATCATGGGCGTTCAAAGCTGGGAGGGCCTGGCCGAACATAACTGGATTTATCTGGCTCTTATCTTGTTACTGGGTGCTTCCGATGTTGAGTCATCTCCATTTAGCGAGCGACGTGCTGGTCTCTTCGCAACAAACTCACCGCTGCTGTCGCGGCCGAAAACGCAGGATCTTCTCCGCCCATTGCAGCGCATGCTATATCTTGATCCACAGGTCGCGCATGACACGTGGGTATCCATCTTCCCGGCCACCTGGGCATGTCTTACGAGGAGGGAGCAACAGGACCTCACTCAACACATGGTCACCCTCCTGAGTAAGGACTATCACATACGACAAGCCGATTTACGACCTAACGTTGTTCAATCCCTGCTAACGGGAATCCACGCCTGCAACCCACCCATCACCCTTCCCCCACATCTTGTCAAGTACCTCGCAAAAGCCTACGGCGCCTGGCATATCTCGTTAGAACTCCTCACTACGTCGTTGGACCATATCAAAGAAGACGAAGTCACTATCCGTGATTACGTGTACGACTCCCTGGCCGACGTGTACGCCGAGTTGGCTGAAGATGACATGTTTTACGGGCTTTGGCGCCATCGTTCACTGCATGCCGAAACGAATATGGCTCTCGCGCTTGAGCAGAATGGTCTATGGGAACAAGCCTCCCTTGCCTATGAAGCAGCACAGACCAAAGCTCGGACAGGTGCCATACCATTCTCCGAGTCGGAGTACCGTCTTTGGGAAGACCATTGGATCCTGGCTGCCGAAAAACTACAGCATTGGGATACTCTCTACGAGTTAGCAAAAAGTGAAGGTAATCACGAACTGGCTCTTGAGAGTGCATGGAGGATCAAGGACTGGTCCGATAACCGCGAACTCGTCGAAGAGGAGATCAGTCAACTACCTGAAGTACCAACTCCTCGTCGTCGTGTGTTCGAGACATTCATTGTCCTACTACGGCCACAGGCTGCCACCGAGAAGAACGTCGAGTTCATGAAACTGCTTGAAGATGCCATGCAGCTTTCCCTTCGCAAATGGGTGGGGCTCCCATCTTACTTATCCAACGCACACGTATCCCTTCTGCAACACTTCCAACAATTTGTCGAGCTTCAGGAAGCTGTCCAGATCTTTGGCTCTTTGTCGACAACCAATACGCAGAACCTTGAAAAGAAGTCGCAAGAGCTCAAAATGGTGCTGCAAGCTTGGCGTGAACGTCTGCCAAATCTCCACGACGACATCAGTATTTGGAGCGATCTAGTCGCCTGGCGGCAGAATGTGTTCCATGCCATTAACAAAGCCTACTTACCTCTCGTGAGCAACGGCAATCACGGAGGATCCACTTCGGCCAATACTTATGGCTATCGAGGTTTCCATGAGACTGCCTGGATCGTTAATCGTTTTGCCCATGTCGCTCGGAAGCATGACTTGTTGGAAGCATGCTTTACGTCTTTGAACAAGATCTATACCCTTCCCAATATTGAAATTACAGAAGCATTCCTCAAACTGCGCGAAGAGGGTCGTTGTCACTACCAGAAGCCGAATAACTCTCAAGCTGGTTTAGAAGTCATCAATAGCACCAACCTCACATACTTTAACCCGAGCCAGAAAGCCGAATTCTTCACGTTGAAGGGAATGTTTCACGCTCGGTTCGGCCGCAACGAGGAGGCAAACCAAGCTTTTGGGCAAGCTGTGCAATTGGACATGAGCCAACCCAAAGCCTGGGCTGAGTGGGGGAAATTTAACGATAGGATCTTCAAAGAGCAGCCAACCGATATGGCGTACGCTGCCAACGCCGTTAGCTGCTATTTGCAAGCCGCAGGTTCATATAAATCTGGGAAGAGTAGGCCCCTTCTGGCCCGTGTGTTGTGGCTCCTGAGCATCGATGATGCTAACTTCAGCATATCTCGCGCGTTTGATACCTACAAAGGTGATGCGGCATACTGGTACTGGATCACTCTGATTCCTCAGTTGTGTCTATCTATTTCACACCGTGAGGTCAAGCAAGCTAGATTTTTGCTCCTAAGCATCGCAAAGTTATATCCCCAGGCAAGACCGTCCTTTTATATGTCTATTCTTCTACATACTAACTCGCCGGTCAACTAGGCCCTTTTCTTCCACCTGCGTACTACAAGGGAGGAGCTGGTCTTTATGAAGAAGGCCGCAGCCGCTCGCGCTGCACAGCAAGCTAGCGCGGCCGCTGGAGCCACTCCAGGCCAAATGACAAACGGCGAGGGACACCCAACGCCGGCCCCGACCCCTGACGCACCTCAGACTCAAGGGAGTCCTGCCACGCCAACGACAACCAATGCTAACGCAGCAGATCCAATGGCCTTCCCCAGTCGGCAGGCTTCGGAACACCTTGAGGACGTCGTTCAGGTTCTGAAAACGGCATTCCCCCTACTAATCCTCAGTATGGAGACTATGATAGACCAGTTCCATGCCAAGTTTAAGCTCACCCCAGAAGAAGAAACTTATAGGCACATCGGTCTCTTCCTTGCCGATTCTATGCAGGTAAGTATACCCGAAACCTTTTGAAACTCGGCTAAGTCCCCCACAGAACTATATTCTCCGTATGAACGTTCCTGACGACGATGGCAAGCTCAATCAGCACACGATCATCAGCTTAGGTAGAATGGCTCAGACATTGGCGCCTCCCATTCGAGTATGTATATATTGCTCTACGTATGTGCCCTGCTAACCTTCTTTAGGCCGAGTTCCATCAAGATTTCATTGTTGGCCGCCCAACCCACAACGAATTCATCCATAAACTCCAACAATGGCGAGATCGATTTGAAAAGCTACTAGATACCAGGCCGCGGACACAACCATTGGACGTTCTTAGTCACTACCTCGCAGAATTTCAGTATAACAAGGTCGATGAGGTTGAGGTTCCTGGACAGTACACTGAGGTGAGTTACCCTCTTCGTTGTTTTGTTTTATTTTCGTTCAAACACCACTATCAAACAGGATAAAGATACAAACCAGAATTTCGTTAGGATCCAGAAATTTGCTCCAAAGATTGAGAACCTCAGAACCAACGGGCAGCCATCAAAGCGGTTCACGTTGCATGGAAACGATGGTTCACAAACCTCCTTCTGTGTACAAATGCCTACCAGGCATGCTCGCCGTGAGGAGAGAGTCATGCAGGTCTTCCATACGCTGAATGGGTCCGTTTTACTGTATGAGTATGTGAGCCACCACTCATCCCCTCAATAGAGCCTTAAGTCGCAAGAAAGAAACGCGCCGACGTAACCTTGCCTTCCACCTACCAGCTGCCGTTTCTTGTAGTCCTATCCTCCGACTTTACCAAATGGATGACACCTATATCAGCTTGGGCGAGATCTACGATCTCCACTGTCGTGAGACTGGCATCGCAAGAGAAGAGCCCGTCTTGGTTTCGGGGGAGAAGAATAAGAAAGTGCTCCGTGAGCTGCGACTCGCTGGCGCCCGAGTAAGCTTCCATGGAATTCTTCCCCTGTTTCTGACTGACATGGCCAACAGCCCTCTAAAACGGAGTACTTGGCCTTGAAGAAGGAAATCTTCGACGAAATCCAAACGAAGATGGTCCCTGAGGATGTTCTTACTCGGGTACGAAACCTTTCCTCCCCTCTCGTGCTCCCTTCCTCAAACAATCTCTTTGCACAGTATATGATTCGCATCATGGATGGCCCTGCAGATCTTTGGCGTATGCGGAAGCAATTTGCCCTCCAAGTCGCGTCCACAAGCTTCATGACTTATGTCCTTTTCATACCTGGGCGCTTCCCATCTCGTTTCGTGATATCTCGTTCAACGGGATTGATGTCCATGACGGAACTATCTCCCGGTAAACCTTTTGCTCTATGAATCAAAATGCAAGCACTGAAGTGCCATCCACTAGGCATTTCTAATACGGCACCGCTCTTCGCCAATAACGATGCCGTCCCCTTCAGGTTTACGCCTAATTTGCAACATTTCGTGGGGCCGGTCCTGGTTGAGGGTGTCCTCACCTCCGGCTTGATGGCAATAGGGCGTTCTCTCACAGAGCCCGAGGTAAGTCGTGTTACTACGTTGATATCCAAGCCATTTACTGACATAAACTCAGTTCGACCTTGAACAGCAACTATGTCTATTTGGTCGCGATGAGGTTACATCCTGGTTGATGAATCGAGGCCAGCCATGGTCGGTCGATGTGCGGTTCCGCCAGTTAGTCGGTGCCAACATAGACGGGATTGTCAAACGGGCTGAAGTAACGGCTTGCAAGGTTGAACGCGAGCAGGTAGGCCCATCGTGTGGCTCTTCCCTCATATTTCTGACTCGGGCCCCATAGGTTATCAATAACCCCACCAACCCTCCAACTGTACCGGTCATCCAGACTGTCACCAACCTCATATCAACCGCCACCAACCCAGTGCAGCTCATGAAGATGGCAGAGTTTTACAATCCCTGGTTCTGAATTCACCTTTCCATTTCACCATTTGCATCCATGTATAATTGCACATCTGTATCTTACCCACAGCCTATGTAATTCTAACCAGCCGTTACCACCTTACCCTTTCAAAAGTATCAACATCAATTTCCATTCCTGCGAGGGAGGGGGGAAAGGGCTTGAAGTGTGCTAATATAGACCTCAGAGGCGATGCCCATGGGTTCCGCGTACGAAGCCTTCAGTTTGTCGGAACGAATGTATGTTCTCCTCGCTCTCTGACATCATCTACACGATCATAACGCCTCAGCAAACCAGAAAAACTGACAAAGAAAACACTTACATCCTCAGCCATCGTATAGATATCCGACCCTGGTCTATTGTACATCATTGCGTTGGCAAACATCAGGTATATATCCCTCTGAAACTCAAGTGAATTGGATATAATCCCATCCTTAATCCTACTTTTAATTGTCTTGAGGTCCATAGGCCGCTTCACAATTTCGTGATAGTCCGGCGCCTCGGAATTCTTGATAGGATTGTGAAAAATAGTTCCGTTACGGTGTTGGGAAATCTGTGAGTGAAGCAGACTGATGACGTTTTGGAAACGTTTATTAGCGATTTGTTCCTCCGTCTGACGACCGGTGCGTCGGCGAGGTTGGCCTGTCGAAGATATTCCTAATGGTGCGTCACAAAGGGGAAGCTGAGGCGAGGCAGAACTGGCCAACCTGCTTCTTCCTCATCAAGCGGCTCAGATTCGTCACGAGGACGTTTGCGATCCCGAAGATATTCTGCCGGTGATTCGAGCACTGAAGCTTTCCGTTTCCCTGACGCCCCGTTAGGACGCATTAAAACACGTTGAGAATTTGCAAATAACTACCTTCGCGTCGCAAAGCTGAAGCATCGTCATGTGGGATCGGTGAATTGCTCTGTTCGGGCTCAGTACCTGGCGGGTGAGATTCTGCTTCCGACACCGGCTCGGTGCCATCGACCTCCATTGGCATTGGTTCCACCGAAGCCTGGGATTTTGTCGAGCGAGTTGAGGTAGTAAAAGGTACGGATGATTGTCTGCGTCTGGATGTTCCTAAGATACACAGAATTGATCAGAGATACAGTGTCCGCATCCACAGCTAACGTACTGCGGGGCGGGTCAGCGGGTTCTTCCTTCACAACGGTCTCCTCGACAATGGGCTCAGCGGCTTCAGGAATTGCGTCTGTGTGCAAAGGAAGTTCATCGGGGAGGCCGTCCTCTGCTTTTGGAACTTCTTCGACCTCCATTTGGTCCGCATCCTCATGCGTGATAGACTCTTGCGGCTCTGTCGAGATCGCTTCGGAGATGGAACCTGGAATGGGATCTTCAACCTGAGGTTGTTCTTTGTCATGGACATCGGCGGAGCCAACAGAGGGAGACTCCGTTGATGCGCGTTCCGCGATGTCCTGTTCGCGGGTCACATCTGCCTCGGTGGACATATCATCATCATCTTCAACCTCAATAACTGGCTCCTTTTCCTCCGCCAAAGGTTCGGTAGATTGAGAGTCTTGGGATGTGAGGGGTTCCACTGGTTCCGACCCGGGCTTGAGCTCCGGCTCTACATCTGCAGCATCTTCATCACTAGGAGACGATGCCTGGAGACTTCTAGCCACGGCTTCGTCTTCTTCCTGGTTGTATATCACTTCAGAGGACTCTTTTGCAAGTGCCTCCGGGGAACGTGGCTCGTTGGCGGCCTCTTGAGGGGAAGGCTGGGCTTTGGCAGATTGAGCGTCTTGATCCTCAATGGGAACGCTAGCTGGGAGCTTTTCGAAAGGGCTTTCTTCAGCTGGCTCTTCGTTAGTCTCATCACGGCCAGACAACCGTTCGTTAATCTTATCATCCCATTGACCCGCACGTATGGCGTCGATTTCAGCAACGATTGTTCTAACGGAAGATTAGCGGGGGGCTTGACATTGGTAGTCACGCTGGGAATTACTTGTACTTCGCCTCCTCGGCAAGAATCAACGAGTGTAACTCGTTGACGCGAGCCTGATAGTGGGTTTGAGCAAGTAACACATGTGGCTGGGCTGAAAAGACATCATGGAAGCAACGTAGACACTCAAAGCACCTTGGCTCACCATGAGAGACGTCTAACCCGATCCCACTACGAAGAATGACTCTTATCTTGGGTGCTTGGAGAGTCCAGAAAAGCCTCACCCTTCGAGCCCAGCCTGATGCATGAGATGATCATATATTGCGTGGCACGTCTGCAATACAATACACAATGAGAGCACTACTCTAATATACACTGCGAAAAGGAGGCTGACTTGAGCAGTGAAAAAGGACTTGGGACGGTTCAGCAGAGGATGCTTGTTGAGGAGTTTGGCGACCGCTGTCCATGAGTTGGCACCGAGCTCCCATACGGCTTGAGCAAGAATGAGGCAGTCGATTGACTGTAGCGCTGAAAAGTCGACGTCTGGAACTGTGTTTGACGTCGTCTGACGCGTCGAGCGGAGGGTCATTGTCGACGTATGGCACAGACGCGGAGAATGACTTGGAAGGTATGAATAATTATTGAAATAATAATCATAATAATAATAATAATAATAATAATAGTAATAAAGCTGGGTGTTGCCGAGCATCGGATGACTCCATCAAATTCCCACAGGTGCCATTACATCAAGGTTGGAGGCAGAGACTGCGCGTCTCCAAACCCCAGTTCTTTCACTCCAACCACCATGATCTTAACCTCTTTATTGGGCTTGCTGCCTCTCGCCGCTGCAGGCGGCGTTCATCGTCTCCCTCTCAAGAAGATGCCCCAGACCGCGAGCAACCCAGCTCTTGAAGGTGCTTACTTGGCAGAGAAGTACGGTGGTGTTCAAGCACAAGTTCCTCTCATGGGCGCAGGCGGCTCTGGTCGTCGAGTATACCAACCAGATACGGTTTGGACTCAAGACCAACTTCACGACGGCCACAAGGTCCCACTGAGCAGTATGTCGCTTGTTCCAATCCACTGCTTGTGTACTTATTATGATGATCGCTAGACTTCATGAACGCTCAGTACTTTTCCGAGATAACTCTTGGCACGCCTCCCCAAACCGTAAATATCGTCTCCAAGCTTAATTGTTCAATGCTAACATGCTCTATCTAGTTCAAAGTCATCCTCGACACTGGGTAGGAAACAGTGCTACGTCCTGAACCTCTCACTGATATGTTTCCGACAGCTCAAGCAACTTGTGGGTTCCAAGCGTCAAATGCACGTCGATCGCTTGCTTTTTGCACGCTAAATACGACTCCGGTTCCTCTTCCTCATACAAAGCCAATGGCTCGAGTTTCGAGATTCATTATGGTTCTGGCTCAATGGAGGGCTTCGTTTCCCAAGATACGCTGTCCATTGGTGACCTGACCATTCCCAAACAAGACTTTGCCGAGGCCACCAAGGAGCCTGGGCTTGCTTTTGCTTTTGGCAAGTACGTTGTACCTGTATGCGCTTGTATTCGTTATCTGAACATTATTCGCAGGTTTGATGGGATCCTGGGATTAGGTTATGATACCATTTCCGTCAATCACCTTACTCCTCCATTCTACAGCATGGTCAACCAGGGCCTTTTGGACCGGCCTGTCTTTTCGTTCCGCATCGGCTCTTCAGAAGACGATGGTGGGGAAGCAATATTTGGAGGAATCGACGACAGCGCGTTCACTGGCGAGCTTGAATATGTTCCAGTTCGTCGCAAGGCCTACTGGGAAGTAGAACTTGAGAAAGTCAGCTTTGGTGATGACGAGCTTGAGCTCGAGAACGCTGGAGCTGCCATCGATACTGGTAAGCTACACCTTTTCTATGCACGTTTCAGCGTTCATGTTAGCCACAGGCACATCCCTCATTGCTCTTCCCTCTGACATCGCTGAGATGCTTAACACTCAGATTGGTGCCAAGAAGTCTTGGAATGGCCAGTACACTGTCGACTGCTCAAAGGTTCCTAGCCTTCCGGACCTTACATTCCACTTCGGCGGCAAGCCGTATCCATTGGCTGCGTCTGACTACATCTTAGAGGTCCAGGGTACCTGTATCTCCGCATTCACTGGTCTCGACATCAACCTTCCGGATGGTGGTACCATCTGGATTGTCGGTATGTTTTTCACGTCGTTATCACCCAGTAGTTGTTAATCTATCCCATAGGTGATGTTTTCTTGCGACGTTATTATACTGTCTATGATTTGGGCCTAAATGCTGTTGGATTCGCAACCGCTGCTTAATGTGTATTGGAGTCTACATCTCACCGCGTTGTGTAGTTAATACTTACTATGATCGTACCTTTCGTGTCGGGTGCTGCCCATTACTTCTGTGCAAACCCCATAGCCAGTTCGAGTGCTCAACGTCTACGGGTGAATGTGATGTGATATATTTCAACAAGCGTGAGTGTGCTACTTAGTACGGTTTGTGCCTGTTCTTCTTAAGGGCTTGTTCGAGCTGCTTAGCCTTTCGATGCCCAATCTCCACAGGTCGGATAGCGTTGTTATCAGCCTTCTTGAGTTTCACAGGCCGATTCCCGACATATTTCCCTGTGCGACTGGGATCAGACTGACTTTCATGTCAAAAGGACGAAAACGCTCACCATCCATCTCTTTCCAAGCTTTGAGGAAGTCCTCGGGATCGGAGAAAGCCACAAACCCAAACTTAGCCTATGGAGAACGAGGTCAGTATCGTTATCAATGATGCATGGAGGTGAATAAGAACCGACCTTTTGGCTGAGCCTGTCTCGAATAACACGAGCCTTGGTGAAAGATGGATACTTATTAAAAGCATTCGACAGCACGTCATCAGATACATCGTTGCTAAGGTCGCCGACAAACAGACGGAACCACGCTGCAATGGCGTTATGAGCAAGACCCGTGTGCATGGTGATGATGTGGATGACGGAAGTATACACTTACATGGGTTCCATTCTAGCAGGGTTTGGTCTTCCCAAACCTTTCCCGCTCCCTTGCGCAAGACTGTGACTCTTTTGCCACCTTTCGCAACTTTGCCACCGGAGCCACCACGCTTATCAATCATAGCACCGGGGACGTAGACACTCTGCTGAGCCAGGATTCCGACATCGTATTCGTAAGCATTTGCAGGTACCGGGGCATTGTGAGCGGAGGAAGATCCTGGAAGGGGGAACGAAGGACCAGCGTACGGTTGGTAGTAAGGATTCACATCGCCTATAATTACGAAAAGGGACATGGGTGGTTGAATGGGATTTAGGAGTGAATGGACTGACCAGACGCATTTCCATATTGACCTTGAGACGACGAGGCCTGAGAGTAGTAAGGATTATTATCCATAACGTCGAAAGAGCAAGGTTTAGCGAAACAACAGGTATCAGGCCTTCAGGCTTGATGGAGGACGTAAGTAGGAACAAGGGCTGTGCTAAGCGCCGCCTCACGAGTCACAGACATCAATATCGTGGGAGTTTAAGTCCATAATCGGCAACACACCTGCATCCACACCAGCATACCAGAATTTGGTCTCCTCACCGCCGCCCTCCCCGTCCCCGCCCTCAAGGTACGTCTCCTTCGTTTCTGATACTCTCCTTTCGAATGTATACGCTGTATCTCTGCCATGATCCCGCGGATTAGTGATATTTACGTCTATCTTGGATGGATTCGCGTTCGGCTGCAGAGATGAGCTTGGGTGTCTGACTTAAGGTCATTGATTGTAGATGCCGTTCGTCAAGAAAATCAAGTCCGATGCCTACTTCTCTCGATTCCAAGTCAAATACCGCCGGAGACGAGAGGGCAAAACCGATTGTCAGTATTCATTACGAATCCGAGGCAGCTGTGTATTCACGACATATGCCTACTCTTCCTAGACTACGCCCGCAAGCGACTTGTGACGCAGGCGAAGAACAAGTAGTACGTGTGCTTGCTACCTTGGTTCTCATTGGTGGACCTTTAATCGGGTCTCACTAGTAACGCACCAAAATATCGACTTGTCGTCCGATTCACCAACAAAGACATCATCGTACAAATCGTCTATGCCCGCCTCCAGGGTGACTTCGTTTTGACCGCCGCTCATTCAAAGGAGCTACCAAGATACGGGATAAATCACGGTCTCACTAACTGGTCAGCCGGTCAGCGCCTTCTTCTCGTTGACACGGACAGTCTTCTTGATGGCATGCTTTACTATAGCTTACGCTACTGGCCTCCTCTGCGCCCGCCGTGCCCTTACGAAACTCGGCCTCGCCGATAAGTACGAAGGTGTTGCCGAACCTGATGGTACCCTTGCTCTCACAGAGGCTCTCGATGAGGAAGACGCCCCTAGACCGTTTAAGTGCTATCTTGACGTTGGCCTGAAGCGCACATCCACCGGTTCACGTGTCTTTGGTGCCATGAAGGGTGCTAGCGACGGAGGCATCTTCATTCCTCACTCTGACAAGCGTTTCCCTGGATATGACCCAGAGTCTAAGGAACTCGATGCCGAGGTCCTCAAGAAATACATCTATGGCGGTCACATTGCCGAGTACATGGAGAGCTTAGAGGAGGAAGATGATGAGCGGCAAGTTACTTGGTTTCCGACTTACACGGCACTCCTGATATGTTCTCAAATTCTAGTTTCAAGAAACAGTTCTCAACATATCTCGCCGATGGCGTTGGTTCTGAAGACATCGAAGAAATCTTCACTAGCGCATACGCTGCCATTCGTGAAGATCCTACATTCAAACCCACCGAGAAGTCAAAAGACTGGAAAGCCGAGACACTCAAGTACAAGGTTCCCAAACTCACCTATGCCCAACGCCAAGAACGTATCGCTGCCAAGATCGAAAAATTCCAAGCAACAGGTGGTGCTATCGAGGAGGATGACGATGACGATGATGAGTAGATATTTGTTTTGCCTCCTTGTATCCAATCGCCGCACATGCTATGGCTCTATGTACCTATTGCGCTATGCCCACGCAACGTTGCCCTTCACACAAAGGTCCTTTGCGCCAATATGTCATGAATACAACGTCGAAGGCCATCAGGAAGAAGTATTCAAGGTTTTGTGTATCAACGTCTCCACCCATCCCAGCAGGGTGTCACCTTGATGAGAGTATATCTCCTTTACACCCATCTTGTGCGAACGATCTATTCGAATTGCGGAACAAGAAAATGCAGCATTTCGATATGCCACCTGAAAATTTCTGCAGCGCAATCAGGTTTGGGTCACGTAATCCAGGGAGCGTAGAAGACATACAAAGCACAACCCTCCCATTTGCCTATGCACCGACTGAAGTCTACAAACCAGGTCCCGTTCGCAGATTCGCATAATTGGTTGCCAAGTTCGCAGATTCGGAGCAGCAAACAACGTTCTAACTCGTCAGCAAGGAGCCTCCCAAATTGCGGAATCGTGTGTATTGCGATGCTAGCCTGAGCGAGATGAACCGTCATTGCCGCCGGCGAGGTCATGGTCATTCTCAGTGTATGCCTACGGTCGCCGTTGAGAGACGTTACTCTTCAGTCCTCATTGCGCACTTACTGATCCTCTATTCTGAGCACCATCTCGCCGCCCATTTTCCTCGGCTGCTCATCTTGTAAAAATTTCAGTAGGTTCATGCCAACGTCTCCCACGGGATCGAATCGAAAGGTGGTGGACACGCCTGCGTGTGTTAGGGCCGCGACCGCGCCATCCACTTCGGCTCTCAGTCTTAAACAGAAAGCTTCATATTGGAGCATATCCAGAATAGGTTGAAGCAGACTCGGTGTCGCCTGGCTACCTTGAGAAGTGCCAGGAAGGAAGACACCGGCATTGCCTAGTCTTTGTCGCTTTAGATGACCATGTGCTCGTATAAGTAGGGCGTGCATCGCATAGAAAATAAGATCACATTTCCCGACAACATATGGGTCCATCGAGGCATAGTTGCGGCGGATGGAAGGAATAAGATCTACATTCACCTACCAATGGTTAGCAGATAGCTGATGGAATAGCGTGTAGCGTGGCGAAATTGGACTCACCAGCTCAAACTTCAGAGATAGACCATGAGCAGCATCGAGGACGATTAGCCGCTCGGAAACCCGTGCCGTTGCAGTAGGCAGATTACTAGCCTCCTTAACTAAGAACGAGAAAATTTCTTGCTCTACAACTTCCTGGTGGGCAGCTCGAAGGGAGTTCTCTAAGGTTGAGGTATCGGATTCTACAAGAGCGTTCTGAGCGGATATCTGTTGGCCGGTGGTAATATCCAAGAACGAAAGAGAGACACAGAGACGAAGGTGGTTTAGCTGCGGAAACACTACGCTTTCAGGATGGCCTTCCGTCGAAATAGGTGGCATATGTCCCATTGCCCGTCTTTTGAAGATTGGCGCAGCTGCATGGTAGGAGATTATCATAGGATAATTCGTATATTATAGGAAGTACATACATTCCTCTAATCCGAAGGCTATAAGGAAATCTTTGGATGTTTTGTCAGCCCCTTTACCAGTAGGAGCACCGAAGGGTAATGGAGCTGGAACGAGACCCCAGTTGGCTCGTCGGATCTTCAGTGCGTCGACCCAATACTTCTCGCCTCTTACGCGACTACGTTCCATGCTATCTGCGGCCGCTTTGAAAACATCGGCAGCAGCACGTAACGTCTCGTCTTTGCTGCTAACAACTAATTGTGCATTGAAGGCCTGGACGGATTGTATGGGAGACGGCTTCGTTACGATGGTCGCAGAGAGTTTCGGTGGTGGTTTGGCATCTGGCAGGGGTGCAGGGAGACTCGAAATGCCTGGGATTAGAGGTTGGGGAGGTTGCCCTTGAGGTACCGAGGATAGAATGGTTTCCAAGAGAGCCTTGCCGACTTCCATCTCACCCTGTGCGATACTGGGATCATTTCAGTCCTCATCCATGATATTCCTAAGCCAACTCACACGAGTTCCTGAGCCAGCTCCATTCGCATCTTCATAAGCTCTTCAGCTGACATGAACTTCGAAGAAGGCTCATCTTCGTCCTCGTCCTCAGCGGGTTGGGATTCGAGTGGCCCGTCTTGGGGCTTGGGTAATTCGTCATGATAAGAATTTGGGTTATCTTTGATTTTATCGAGGAAATCAACCCCGCGCTCAATGAATATGCGCTTCAAATTCTCTCCCAAGGCTTTGGAAGGTGGGTCCTGACTGAAGTTGGTCAGACCATCAACAGCTGGAAGATTACGGAGACAAATAGCTAGATGCCTACGATTCATATATGAATTCTCCCTGCGGCGTTATATCGAGGAGATTCGGTATTGGCTCTCCATTATCAGTTTTATAGGGTCGTTCGAGGGAGAGCCTGAGGTCCCTCCAGGCGTTATGGTCCATCTGGAATATGAGAGTCCAATGTGAGTTATGGCGAATTGTTGAAGTGCATTGTGCTCGTTTGTGGCCAAGCGTGACTCGTTTATTTATCGTAATCGGCCATAACACATTGGCTGGCCTTCACTATTGACTTCTATGGTCAAACTCCCAATGGAGACGTCCAGTTCTCGCAGTACCTCCTCGCCCATTCTTGCGGTCAAGCGAAAGAAGGAAGAGAATGACGACACTCCATTATCCAAAAAGCAGAGGACGCGGGTCAGGTTGGTTGGTTAGGGTGACTTCAAGAATGACTTGCAGCTCAACAGCCCTTAACTCTTAGCTTCTCGTGCGGGGAATGTCATCGTCGCAAACAAAAGGTATGTTGCTGCAATTTTTTGAACGCATAGCTGCTAACCTATCACATAAAGTGTGACAGGAAAACACCATGCTCTCATGTGCGATAACATTCCCCTGGCTCAGAGTGGTTGTTAAAGTGCTAACCAAACCTGAAAGTGCTTAGCACGTAAGGTACCCGACTTGTGCCAGCCGTATACGCCGGGGAAGACAGACCAAGACTTAAGCGCAAGAATAGCACGATTGGAACACATTATCGAGATAGCACTCCCTCAATATTGCACATCCAGCGCAACGACGCCTACAGGCATGAGTTACCCGTCAGGCGTAGATCCCAGGCGCTCATCCTCTGATGCTGACGATGACGCACAATCACTGCCCGACGAACAGGATCCGGGCGGATCGCTCCAGAGCGGGAGGTGGTTTGGGAATAGCGTTTCTGGCAGTGTTGCCCCGGCTCCCCTCCTAGAGCAGGTGTGCCACTGCGTTTACTTGAATGAATTGGTTGCCGACCGCTTAATCAATTTTCAAGCTGAATAATGTAGTTGTACATGATGATGTGAAGTCGGTTGGCAAACTTGTCAAGCCTACTGGAATGCTTCCAAACAGCTCGTCTAATGGCACATCCGCGATTATTGAGGCTCCGGCCGAGCCCACGGCTGCCGATAATCTCAAGAATCTTGTACAAGAATGTGGGGTCTCTCCTCACAAAATTTCAGAGCTACTTCAAGAGCTCCCCCCTCTGCGAACCTCTGATGTCCTCATTGACTATTACTTCAACTCTATGTATGTGTTCCCCCACTCCGCAAATTCAATCTTTGTTCATTTTCATACATGCGCAGAAATTGGACAAGGTATCCCGTATCCGAAAGGGACTTTCGAGCCGCTTACGGTTCGATACGCGCCCATGGCGCAGACGGAATCGCCGCGACAAACCCAAACGATGTTCGCTTTCTTCCTTTGCTGTTCGTCGTTCTGGCAATTGCAGTCAGGCTAGCCCCAGAAAACATCGGCGGTGATGCTCGACATAGAAGAGTCACATCTTTGCGATACTACTGGTCATGTAAGCTATCTAGAGGCTGATTCTGCACACAGTACAAGTGTTTACCTTGACGATCAAAGCCCGCAGGTCTCTCCTTATTGCTGCCGCTATACAGCCGGACTCGCTAGACATCGTATTGACACGCTTACTGGTACGCACGCCGACATCTCTATCTACTCCACGAACTAATGCCCTATCCTCGACCTTCAGAGTGCTCGTTTCCTCACATTCGACCGGCGTATAACCGAATGCTGGAGTCAACTTGGTGCAGCTGTCTGCACAGCACAAGCCCTCGGCTTACATCGTGATGGGTCAACTATTGTCAGTTTCGATATACAAGTTCCGGACATCTACTGACTTGTGATGCACACAGCGTGGAATGGATTCCGCTCAGGTAGAATATCGACGCCGAATATGGTGGGTGACTATCCGTTGTCAATTCGGCCCTCCTTTGACTTGGACAGGTCGTATCTCTACCACGCGGATCGTTCATACGCGCTTGTCCTTGGGCGCCCAAATAGCATACAAGATGACTACACTTCATCCAAGCCGCCGTCGAACATTGACGATGACTTGCCTGTTGCCCACATTCTCAACCCCCCGCCTTTATCTAAACCGACGCCGATGAGCTTCGTTATCCTTCGACATCAGCTAGGGTCTATAATTGGACGCATGGTTCATCACTTCCAACAAGTCCGCCACCCTAGCCATTATAGCGAAGTCATCGCTCTGGACGGCGAGCTTACCAGCTTCATCGAAAGCCTACCCCCTCACTTCTCCTTGAAACCCGATACCTCGCTGGACGAGTCCACCAAATTTGTGGCAGTCCACCGTTTTCTGTTGATAACAGAGATCCTTTTCGTTCGCATCAGCTTGCATCGACCATACATTCTACGGAAGTTGCGCTCGGAACGGTATAGTCCGTCGCGTTCCGCCTGTTTCGAATCTGCCATCAAGGACTTTCAGGTTCGACAAGCTTTTCGGGAGCGTATGCCACAGGAGAAAAGGGACTCCTTGAGCAATGCCTATCGCGAGTTCCAGACTGCAATGATCAGTGGGATCTACCTCGTCCTTCATCCTAGGGGCAAAGATGCCGCGCAGATGCACGCCATACTGGATGGATTTATGAAAGACCACGAAGGGATGGCCGATATGGATGAAACAACCAGGAGGGAACTAAAGACGATTGAGTTTCTAAAGTTAAAAGCTTCCCAGGCAGATACTCAGGAGACGATTCGACCTCAGCACTCCCGATCCTTGAGCAGGAATAGTAGTGCCTCGGACCCCGCTCGGATGCTTTTGGATTTACAAAAGTCTACGAATGGTATTGCGCCTGCATCCCAGTCCATCCTGGCTTCAGCGACAGCACCAACGACGCCCCAGCAATCACCGAGTCTAGCGTACGTCAATACTGCGCATATCAATCATTCACCAACGTTCCAACGATTACAACATCCGGATTACCCCCTGTCTCCTGTCAACTCTGGAAGTCCCAGCGCCGATGACGAGTCTGCAGCTCAATCTCTCTTGGATCATTGGTGCAATACGGTTAGCAATGGGCCAGCGCTGGATGGTTCTGGAAATACTATGCCGTGGCCACCCCCTGGTGCTGGCGACTTTTCTCCATGGCCTAGCGCAAATCCTCTTATTGTTGCAACGGGCGCGGATTCCCGTGGGTTGGACGCCCTGGACTGGAGCTATTGGGAAACATTGGTCAATCAGATCCGTGCTCCCGGGACATCTTAGGCGTAGGAATGGCACATACCTTTCTCATCTCTGTATCAACTTATTCTACCTCTGTCGTTATATTATTATATGTGTACAAGTGTACAAGTACATCGAGCGCTATCGCCTGTAGCAGTTTATCACATTCGTTGATGAAGCCTTCAACATGGCATTGAATCGAACTCCCCCCGAAAGAGAGCGATGGCCAGACTGAGTGGGACATCCAACTAGCTTATTCAATGATTTACGATCCGATCTATGCACATATCGTCGTGAAAATGATGCATTGGTGCAGAGCACATAATCAATGGACATGGAAGTTACAGACGCGGTGATACAGTTACTCTCTTGGGGCACCACGTCCGACACCGTACTGGGGCCTGAACTCGCCAGGAGCACCTCCCTCTTTCTTGCGGTAGTCGTCGCGATCGCCGCGAGGAGCACGGTAAGCACCTCCCTCGGGTCCAGGACGAACCTGGGCTGGGCGAGATGGACGGACGGCCTTCTTGTGTGTGGCTGGGACAATCTCGTTAGGAAGGTGCAACCTAGGAGTAGGCGGCAACATTGAGAAAGGGTAAGAAGGATAAGCAACAAAAACGTACCATTCCCTGAGAAATTCGACACCGTCGGGAGTGAGTGTGTAGTAATACCATTGCCACGAGAATTGGGTCTTGACATATCCCTTGGATGTCAGACTTTGGAGGGCCTTGATGACCTGTAGGTTGGGAACATCGAGTTCTTCGTGCTTCGGGGCATTGTAGTCCTTCTTAGCGACAAGGACACCCTCTATTTCAAGTCAATGATTCTGGTTGGTAATTCGATACAAACCTCGACTGACCTTTGAAGAGGTTCTCGTAGATGACGCGTCTGTTTTCTTTTGAAATGATCATGCTGCGTAGATTTCTATGTAAGGGCGTAAGAGGGATGAATTGAGTCCGCTTGGATACACATACTGAGGAGTTGCCCTGACGGATAAGTCAAAGCATCAGTGAATGTACATCCAAGGTCGTCAACAGCAATCCAACGATTCTGCACCGGCTCTGGCCATAGTTTCTGCACATATGAACGCAGAGCGTGCGTCGGCGTGATATATGGTCACTCACTGGGTTACGGGGTGGCAGCGTTGGGGATGTCGACGGGACCTTCGTCTGCGACAAATCTGAGTGTGGCGATTGAGTTGTGCTTACATAACCATCACCCCTACTGTTTACAGTCTTCCACTTTTGGAAATGACCATCCCTAATTGCAGTAGCGCCGCGTCCAACTCACAAACCTCCATTATGCAGTCCATTAACCGTTTCTTCTATGGGCCTACGCCGGAAGAGCGGGTCAGAGCGTGGCAGTCAAAGCTTCGAGCAGAACAGCGTGTGCTGGACAGGGAAATGAGGCAGGTTTGCATACTGCTCGAAGTAGTATACTGAATATTCGCCTGACTCGTTGCTCCCGCAGCTCGACGTGGCGACCAGTAAAGCGCGACAAACAGTGAAGCAGCTAGCTAGCAAAGGCGATGCGAAATCTGCCCGCATCCTAGCTAGAGAAGTTGTTCGAAGCCATAAGCAGAAAGATAGACTCTCCGTTAGCAAGGCCCGTCTCGGTTCCATTGGTCATCAGCTGCAACAACAGTTAGGTAGGCGCCATATTGCCACAAGCCTGCTTTCGCTAAAGTGGTGCTATCTAGCTTTGGTCAAAGTGACTGGGGCGTTGCAGAAATCCACAGAAATAATGAAACTCTCCAACTCCTTGATCAAGTTACCTCAGATCAGTCAAGTCATGCGCGAGATGTCCATGGAAATGACCAAGGTACATACGTCGAACGTAACAACTTCCATATCACCCATCATTCAATTCACTTACAGGCGGGCATTTTGGAAGAAATGGTGGAAGACACCCTAGATATGGAGGAAGATGAGGAGTTAGAAGAGGAAGCCGACGCTGAGGTAGACAAAGTGCTGTACGAGCTCACTGAGGGGAAACTCGGCCTCGCAAGCTCCACAACTGCTCTCCCTGTAGGAATTCCTCATAAACTGCTTGCTTTGAGTTCACCCGTGTCCTTTTCAGACATTACAAGACCAGATGGAGGACGAGGAGACGGAAAGGAATATGGAGAAGTACAGACAACAGCTGAACGGTCTCCTGAGTGGTTGATTATTGGATCTTTCGTTGTACTATATATTGCTCTTAGCGTCCTTTGTTTTCGTTGCTCTGCAAAACATGACTTGGCCTTTACTAGGTGGATCTTTATCTTATCGCATATTTTGGCGATCCACGTGGCACTGATAACACCACATCAAATCCTGTGACATCAACTCGGGTGCCGTTGCGATAATTTCGTTCTTGCTTCCGTTCTCCGCCTTCATCCAACAAAAATGTTTAGGTCGCGGTCAGTTACTGCCCTACCCCAAAGCTTCACTCGGTATACCCAGGTATACTTCGCTTCACGACTCTTTGTGTGTTCAAATGTAATTGTGTCGTTCCCAGGCTGTTCGCCAATATGCCGCCGCCGCACCAACCGCCGCCTTCGCTGGTCAGAAGGGAGCTAATGTAAGCTCTATTGAAGTAGCTCGGACATGTCTCGCCTTCTAACGGGTATTTCAGGGAAAATACACCGTCACGCTTATCCCTGGTGATGGTGAGTATAGCTTGTTGGTGCGATTGAGGGTCAGTATACGGAGTTGTCGTCCTTTGTAGGTATTGGTCCAGAAATCAGCGAGTCTATCAAGGACATCTACACGGCTGCCAATGTCAGCGACTCTTCTCAGAAATGATTAGTTTCTTCATTGACGCTGTCCTTAGGTTCCTATTCAATGGGAGGAAGTCAGTGTCACTCCCGTGTTGAAAGGCGGAAAGACGGTCATCCCCGAGACGGCTATCCAGTCTGTCAAGAAGAACACTGTTGCTTTGAAGGGTGAGTCCTGGTTCCTGCTGTTCGAATGGACGCCACTTACCCCTACGTGTACTGGATAGGTCCCCTGGCCACTCCCAGTTAGTTTCTATTGTTTCTCTGCGAGACATCTCGTCTCACTCTGGTCAAGTTGGCAAGGGCCACGTCTCGCTAAATTTGACTCTGCGAAGAACTTTCAATCTCTTCGCCAATGTCCGACCGTGTGTTTCCATTCAAGGGTACAAAACGCCTTACGATGACGTTAACACGGTACTAATTCGCGAGAACACTGAGGGGGAGTACTCCGGCATTGAACATGAGGTGTGTAGGGTAGTTGTAATATCTACGTCTTCCCGGTTTTACAAGCCCCTCCGAAGGTTATCGATGGCGTGGTACAATCCATCAAGTTGATTACATGGGACGCGTCTGAGCGCGTGGCCCGCTATGCCTTCCACTATGCTCAGTCAAGCGGCCGTAAGCGCGTCACTGCCGTACACAAGGCTAACATCATGTACGTGTTGCGTTGCATTCCCGAGAACAACAGACTAAGGGACCCTATAGGAAAATGTCGGACGGCATGTTCCTCTCCGCCTGCCGAGAAGTCTCGAAAGAGTTTCCGGATGTTGCCTATGATGAGGACCTTCTTGATCGAGTCTGCCTACAGGTAGGCCGTGACCAGTTCCGCAACTTGTTCTGTTGGGCTAATTGAAAGCGTATATTTAGATCGTACAAAACCCTAAGCCATACTCTGACAGAGTGATGGTGATGCCGAACTTATATGGAGACATTCTATCTGATATGTGTGCGGGATTGATCGGAGGGTTGGGCCTGACGCCCTCCGGTAATATAGGACGTGTAGGTGAAACACGAGCGTCGGCGATATGTGTCCTAAACTGTCTTTTATAGGATGCGTCTATCTTTGAGGCTGTTCATGGCTCCGCGCCGGATATCGCAGGTGGGCCACGCTTAGCCTCATGTCGTCCAGTAAGCTAGCTAACCTATCCGCATCTTATAGGCAAGGGCTTGGCCAACCCCACTGCGCTATTACTGTCATCCCTCATGATGCTGAGGTCAGGAGGACTACCACATTCTGGCGACGTGTTTAACCACTGATCGACACTACTAGGCACATGAACCTGTATGAGCACGCTAACAAGATTGAAAAGGCCGCGCTGACGGTAAGCTTTCAATGCGTGGTCATCGTCATCCGGTGATGCTCATCAGGTGCTGCCTTCAGACCATTGCCGAAGGCAAGACGATCACAGGTGATCTCGGAGGCAAATCTTCTACGAAAGAATACACACAAGCCATCATATCAAAACTTCGCGTATGATTCATGCCCGTCGAACCCTACATAGAGTTTACATACATATGAGGATTGGCCTAGAGACTCTTCAGTAGACTAATGCATATTTCGTATGGGTTCTAAATTTACCCTCATTCATGCCATTGCATCAGGCGTGCACTGCCCGAGTAACTGCGCCGGGTTGGACATCATTTGAGTTACGTTATTGTCTAAGTCGTGGGAAGTACTCTAAGCGCGCATCCTGAGTGACCATCAAGTCAAGTTACAACCGAAACCAAAACCCTCCTCCAACCTTTCGATAAACCCCCATTCGCATTCCTTCCCCTCACTCGCCCTACAGGGCAAAGCCTTCCAGACGAGAAATCATATCCCACTTCCAGGTAAAGTTGAACCCATACGACCTTTGTCTACGCCCACACTCATCTCGCATCAGTTAAGACTTGTATACATCAGTGCTAGAAAATCAGAAAGACCACAAAAACACCTGCAAATCCTACTAAACCATTTTCTCGTAACACTCAACTACGTTATACGAACGACATGACAGACGAACTCAACCCTCAGCAGCAAGCAAAGGGAATGGAGAGGAAGCCTTCGGGCAACGGCGGTGGTCGCGGTGGCAGACGCAGTGCATCAACGTCTAAACCGAACAATGGTGGAGGAGCTTCTGCTCAAGGGGGTCAGCGACCGTCTTCTAGGACTGGTGCCAAGAAGCCCTCTAACAATGCAACAGAATCTGGTTCCGACACTAACTCCAAGCGAGGGTCAGACACTGGGAAGAAACCCGAACCTCGCAATAAGGGCCCAGGTGTCAATCGCGGTGGTCCTCACCGTCGTCCCTCTCAAGGAAATCGTGGAGGGAACAATTCCACCAACTACAACAATAGCCAGACAACGATTCAGCAAGTTGCCAAGCCGGCTGCGTCGCCCGCACCTGCCCCAAGTGCTGAGAGCAGTGACGCTTTATCGTCCCTGCAACGAGTCATTGCAGATTTGAAGACCACCTCTCCTGTCCAGACTCAACCCACCACTAATACGTTAGCCAATGCTGCTCAACAATCCACTCTCCCTGCCAACGCTCCCGTATTTACCCCCGGTGCATCTGCCTACCCTGGTAACTTGAATCACCGCAAAGCCGCTTCCATGGGCGCCGGTGGCTATTCCAGCATGAATAATTTCTCTCCCAATCTGGGGTCCATGATGGAAGATGCTGAAGATGGTCAAGCCAACGCATCCTATGAAGAAGGTGAAATCCAGGAGAGTGGGTATGCTCCTGCTCAACAGCCTTCCCATCAACCCCGATCTCAATCGCAGAGCTTTGTTCCACCCCGTTTCGCTGCCCTGGCTGCCCAACAGGACCGCAACGACGTTGGCCCGACGGGTCGACCTCAGCTGGCTCCTAACTTCATGTTTGGAGCTCGTAAGCAACGAGGGGTTTCCATGGGCCCTTCCATCAGCGAAGAGGATGTCGGTTTCCAATTTCCCCAGCAACACCAAGGATATCAGCAAGAACATTCTCCTCAGGAGCAGCACAGGAAAGCGGACGGTAGTGAAATCACTGGTATCATGGCAGAGCAGGTTTGTTTGGGTCTGGTGATTCAACCGATCAGTACTAATGCTGTGGTTCAACAGATTGCGCTCCAGAGCCAGATCGAGGCACTGCAACAACAACAGCAGGCACTTTTCCAACACCAGCTTGCATCGGGTCACGTTCTATCCCTTCAAACCCCCGGCCTTGCTCCCAATCGTGCTAACTCGCATAGACGAGTTCAAAGCACTTTTCCTGCCGGACTTGGCGCTGGGAATGCCTTTGGTGCGTTGCAAAGCAATATGGGTCAGTTTGGCAATCTGCCTTCTCTGCCTATGGGCCTCGATGGCCAGCAACAAGGCATTCCTCGCGGCCATGGTAGGCGTCATAGCGTTAACGTTGTTAACAAGGCCAATCAGAATCAACTGGCGCTCGGCAATTTTGGCCCTCAGGATACCTTTGATGATGGTTTCGCTCCTCCACCGACTTTCGGTGGGCATTCTCGCCAAGCTTCTCGTGCTGATTCTAGCTGGCGCATCAGTGAGTTGTTGATATACACGACCATCGATTATTTGACTCATGGTGCAGATGGTGGTGTAGGTGGCGTCCAGCCCAATACCGCCTTCGCTGCAGACCTTGCCCAAGCACAGGCGCAGTTGCAGAGCCTTCAACAATTCCGTGCTGCTGCAGGAGGCCATCACCACAAGATGCCTTCGTTTAGTTTCCCAAACATGCTTCCTAACATGATGGCTGCGAATATGATGGGTCTTGGACTCGGCGGATTCAACTTCGTGCAGCAGCAGCAACAACAATTCCAGTCTCAACTTCAGCAACAGCCTCAACGTAAGTCGTTGTTTGCTCCTTACCTTCCTCAAGCATCGCTGCCTCCCCTCCTTGCTGCCGGCAAGCTAGTCGTTGGTATCTTGCGTGTCAACAAGCGAAATCGCTCCGATGCGTATGTGGCTACGGAAGTACTCGACGCAGACATCTACATCTGTGGTTCGAAGGATCGTAACCGCGCACTCGAAGGGGACATTGTCGCCGTTGAATTGCTCGATGTCGATGAAGTATGGGGAACTAAGAAGGAGAAGGAAGAGAAGAAGCGCAAGAAGGAGGAGAACTCTGCCTATGATATCAAGGCCCTCTCCGGTCGCAAAGATGATAAGAAAAAGGACGATGTCGAAGTCGAGGGTCAAGGTCTCATGCTCTTCGAGGATGAGGAGTGAGTTTTTCCTTGGGTTGGCCAATATACATCTACTCATCTACCTTTCAGAGTCACCGACGATGTCAAGCCGCAGTTCGCCGGCCATGTTGTAGCTGTTGTCGAGAGGATGCCAGGTCAGCTATTCTCCGGAACCCTCGGGCTCTTGCGTCCCTCTTCCGCCGCTACCAAAGAGAAGCAAGAGGCTGAGAGGCGTGAACGCGAAGGCGATCGCGGTGATGAACCTCGACGTGCTCCTATTGAGCGCCCCAAGATCGTGTGGTTCAAGCCGACTGACAAGCGTGTTCCCCTCATTGCTATTCCCACCGAACAGGCTCCGCCCGACTTCGTCCACAACTCCGAGGCCTACGTGGACAAACTCTTCGTCGCCTGCATAAAGCGCCACGTAGGACTCATTTCTGTATCTTAACCTGTCTCTGCTGACAATGTATAACAGCCCATCAGCTCCCTCCATCCTTTTGGCACGCTAGTCGAAGAGCTCGGACCAATTGGTGATATCGAAGTTGAAACTAGTGCCTTGTTGAAGGATTGTAACTTCCCAACCGAAGACTTCACCGATAATGTCATGAAGTGTCTTCCACCTATGCCTTGGTCGTGAGTTTCGCGTTCGCATCACAAACCGTATCGAACTATAACAACCCCCCTAGTGTCCCTGACCGGGAATTGGAGGTTCGCAGAGATCTTCGTGCCGAGAGGGTGTTCACTATCGACCCCGACACTGCCAAAGACCTTGATGATGCCTTGTCCGTCAAACTCAATGAAGATGGCACGTATGATGTTGGTGTCCACATCGCAGATGTTTCACACTTCGTGAAACCCAACACCGCCCTCGACCGTGATGCTCGCAAGCGCGCGACTAGTGTCTATCTCGTCCAACGGGCTGTTCCTATGCTTCCTCCTGCTCTCAGCGAGCAACTATGCAGTCTTGTACCCGGTCAAGATCGCCTTGCCTTCTCAGCTGTCCTCACATTCACCAAGGATGCAAAGGTTGTCAAGAAGTGGTTTGGCAAGACTGTCATTAGATCAGCCGCACGCTTGACCTACACAGATGCTCAGAATGTAATTGAGGGCAAGTCGCTCGGAAGTGTACCTGTCGCTCCCGAACACAGTGCTGCCGACGTTGCACACGACATCAAAGTTCTCGAAGACATTGCCAAACAGCTCCGAACCCAGCGTGTTGACAACGGTGCCCTCAGCTTGGAGTCAGTCAAATTGTCATTCTCCTTGGATGAAAATGGATTCCCCACCGATTGTGGCCCTATTGAGCACTCTGACTCTAATCGCCTGGTTGCTGAAGTGAATACTATCTTTACATTGAAGTGCGCTTCACTGACTTCATAATATAGTTTATGCTTGCTGCTAATATGGCCGTCGCTCAGCACATCGCTGTACATCTGCCCGAGCAAGCGCTCCTACGTCGCCATGATGCTCCCCTCGAACGTCGCCTTGTCAGTTCCCATTTATCAGTGCTTAATGTTTTGCTGACTGAGTGTTAAGAAAACCTTCGTTGAACGCGCAGCCCGCCTTGGTCATACCATGGACACCTCTTCTTCCGGAGCTTTGATGCGCTCGTTTGATGCCGTTCAAGATCCTACCACTCGTCGCCTCCTAGAACTATTGTGCTTCAAGGCCACTCAGCGTTCGAAGTACTTCTGTGCTGGTATGCTGGATATCGCCAAGTATCAACATTTCGCCTTGAGCGTTCCCTTGTACACTCATTTCACATCCCCAATTCGTCGATACGCCGATGTCTTGGTTCACCGCCAGCTAGAGGCCGTTCTTCAGACCGGAAGTGAGATCAAATTCAATATGGACCGTGATGCTGTCGCGAAGGTCGCCCAGCAGTGTAACATGTATGTTACTGTTTGACTTCATTTGGAAACACACCTAATGGAACCGTCTTAGCAAACGCGATTCAGCTCGCCTCGCGCAAGAGCAATCGGCCCACTTGTTCCTCTGTGTCCTTATTTCTGATCTAACCACACGCTACGGACCTGTCGTCCGCCAGGCGAAGGTTGTTGGTGTCTTGGATGCTGCCTTCGACGTCCTCGTCCCCGAGTTCGGCATTGAGAAGCGCGTACACGTCGACCAGATGCCTATAGACGTAAGTTTTTATTCTAAAGAATAACCCCACGGCATTCATCTGACGCCGTCTTACAGAACCACGTTTACGACGAACACACCCATACCTTACAGATCTACTGGTCCAACCGTGACGTGATTACCTGGTTAGCTGAGAATAGCGACGACGAGCATCTGAAGAAGGTGAAACAAAATGCCGAGCAACACGCCTTGAAGATGGAAGTTGCATCGCGCTCCGTACACGATGAGAAGGCCTTGTTCGATGAGGACGATGGTGATGAAGATGAGATTGTTCTCGGACGCAGTGACCCCGCCGAGGAATTGAAGGAGACTTCGAAACAACGCTCGCTCTCAATGGCGAAGGTCATGCCCGAATTTGAAGGATTGCGATATACGACCAACGGGCATAAGGTTCAGGATATACAGGAGTTGATGACCGTCCCAGTATGCCTCTATCGCCCTTCGTTCTGAAGTCATGCTAATCCCAACAATAGGTCATTGTCACAGCCGACTTGACCAAGAGCCCACCCGTCATCAAAGTCTACAGTGTGAACCCCTACGCAGAGTAAAGAGAACCCAGTGACGAAGCCCGAAACCCAAACCCGACATGATCCGCCGCTGCTCCCACCCGAAACTTGTAATTGTACTTCTACCTTTCACGAAACTGCCATATGCTTTCCTTTCTCTACCGCTCTTTTACGAACGAACGACCTTCGTGACAATCGATGACCATCACTCTCACAATCACCACAAACATTCTTCTTACCTGTTGTAGGGTCTGCAGTAGTTTGTTTCTGTTCTGTTCATGTATAACTCCTTCACGAGGAATAATTATGTCTATGCTTGGATCTTACATTTCACGTACTGCTTGCGAGGGATATGTTGACAGCGAATCCACTGGATCTAGGCGGGTGACTGGTGACCACGCCGTAATGATTGTGCACACAAAGGTATTCCAGGGGCTCAGTATTAAGTACCTAATACAAGTGCTGCACTACACAAACGAGCAAATAAGCATTGGATGGGAAGTCAAATAATGAGCGACAGGCTGTTCTGCATGCGGCACATCAGTTACATACAGCGGATGGGATTATGGGATGACAGAACGAATGCATGCGATATGACCAGCGCCAAAACGATAGCGAGAGAATACATAACTAAAGCGGAGCGCTCATTGCGAGGCTATATGTAGAAAGTAGAAGAAAAGCAGATACAAAAGAGTGGCGGAGTGAGAGAGAGCGCATGATTGGACGAATGAGTTATACTATATCCAGCCAGCTGGAGGTGTTGGTGGTAAATGTCTTGTAGATCCGTTGCTACTTTGACTTCGACTCCTTTGACTACCAAGCCAAGATTGCGGTGTTGGCGGCGAACGAAGACCATGAGTCGTCTCCCCTCTCGTAGCAATGACAGTCCTATTCTCCGCTTTTGGTGGCGAAGACGGCTGAACCTCTGATTTTGTCGTAGTATTCCTCTTCTTCCTCATGATGTGCGGCAACTCCGTTTCTTTGGCTACAGCATCAGGACTCGATTGCAAAGACTCTGGCAAGCTATGCACAGACGCATGCATACTATGTATCGATCCGGCCAGCCTAGGAACCAACCCAGACGAACTACTTGTGCTTGTCTCGCGAAGATGGGACTTTTGCGGCGTCGCGCTGCGGGTCGTCAACGCAGGAAGGGGCCGTGATGACAGTTGGGCATAACGAGAGAGTTCCTCTGTGCAAAGCTCGACAAGGTGAGGGAGATCGAGGAAGTGTGCCTCGTCCCGTAGCTCAAGAAGAGCGTCAAAGCGCGACGTGCTTGAGGCGTGGTAGTTGGGAGTGGCGGGGAGACGAACGGGATGGGGAAGAGTTTCCGGACGCTCGGTGGTTCCAACCGGGGAGCGAAGATAGTGGAGTATATATGCATATCTAGAAAGAGTATTCAGAATAAGTAAAGATAATGAAGGGCCAAAGACTTACGGAGCGCTGGGTCGATCTAGGAATATATGCATGCTGAATGAACTCTGAGGTAACAGCCCCAGTCCAGTGAGGTGATGCTGATATGTAGATACATCATCGCTTTGAACGGAGTACATTGAAGACCTGTCAGCTCCTCCTTCCCGGGCATTGCGTGCCATGAGTTCATTGAGATACGAAGCAAGATGAGACGGGCGGGAGCAGAGCGTATCCAGGGTGGTTCGGGAGCTAGAATTTGACGTCTCTAGCGTGATGATGATCTTTGAGGGATCAATCGCACTAGTAGGAATTTCTGAGAGAAGAATCGCGCGGAAAGAAGGTCGTGGTGTGATGGGCGGCACAAGAGCTAGCGTGACCGACGTCGAGGTAGACGAGACGGGGGGGACGTCAATCTCGTCTGACGAATACGAGGAGGTGGAACGCGAGATGGAAATGGGCTGGGGCGCTGTCTTAAGACGAGCCTGAAGCAATGGTACAGGTGGGATATATTGCGATGAGGAATGAGGAGAGGGACGAGGGGGCATTTGTGAAGATGAAGCTGAAGATTCCTCGGACACGAAAGACATGGGTTCAGATATAGGAAGGGCCGGGAGGGGTGGACTGTATGGGGGAGATGGAAGCTCGCTGTGAACACTCATATCATCAACCTCCAGCTGAGGTTGCTCTGAAATGCGCGTGATGGGCTCAAAGTGGCCGTCCTCCGAAAGGGAACGGGTGGCTTCTTGGTCCTCAACTGCGTCGTGAGTCTGCCATTGCTGTTGCTGTCGTAAGGCATGTTGACGTTCCTGTAGCCTTCCACGAAGTGAATCTGATGATGGTAGTCGCTGATGCTGAGACCGAGGTTGGGATTGTTCTGGCTTCGGCAGAGATACTTCCTCAGTTGGAAGATCACTGTAAGTCAGTCGCACGCTCGAGTCCCTCAAGGCTTCATCGGGGGTGCGGACGACGGTGGCGCCAGCGCCTAGGACACCGCGTCTCTGAGGACTGAGTATCTCGATGGACCGGATGGGTTTGTTGTGCTCGACATGACGGATAGTGCCTTTCGACACGGAACCACTATTCGAGGTAGTCCTGCTTAGCCAGTGCATTGGGTTTGAGAGAGATGGGCGATGCTTGTGATGGCTAGAGGGTGGCGGTGAATAATTGAATGAAGACGGAGTGGTCGATGTGGGAAGAGGTGAATCTTGGGGCATTGTGCAGGATACTCTATATCTTGCGAGGGGGCGATATGTGCGTGCTGGATGAGGAGATGATGGTGGTTTGTGGTCAAGATGCAGTCGAGCATGATGCAGACGCTTCCTGCTTGAACAAATAAAAGAAATTCATAACAATAGAGAACAATGAACTCCTTTGTTTGGCTCTTTGTTTGTTTCTGTCCCTTTCCCCTGTCTCAAGGCCCCCTGAACGAACACGCCCCTTCCTCACGCAGAGCGGCTACAAATACGATTGGGTCAGAGGGCGAGACGTACTGACTTGAGGCGGAAGAGATAAACCTCACCACTGGCGCGATGCCTCGCAAGCTTTAGGTCGAACCTATGTATTCCTCCCCCCACATTGGCTGCCAACACGCCGTGTCAATGCCTGACTTACTTCTTGGATGGACGGCCCCGGCTTCCGGCAGGTTGTGCTAAGCGCTCATATATCTCTCGCCGTTCAATGACTTCAGCACCCACTCTATCCGAACCCGATCAAATAACTCTCAATTTTCAGCAATCAATTCCCTTCGCCCTAGTCACAGCTTCCCCAAACCTCGCGGCTTTCCACCTAGCCCGTCTTCGCCCTCTAAAACACCCACATCTGCAATCCAGCACCCTCCTACGAGACTCGCCATTTTGCCTCAAATGCGGTACCTTGTATACACACTCTAACAGCGAAATCCGCGTCATCCGGACCACGCGCGGAAGGAGGGATAAAGGCAAACGGAAAGCGACCATCCCATCTCCTGCTGGTGACAACAGTGATTCAGATCAGCGTGTTCATGCAAGAGTGCTGCGGCATCGTTGTGGCGTATGTTGGTCGACGAGGGACACACCGATCGCAAAGACCAGCCGTGAGCACGTCGCCGCAGTTCCGACACGCTTAAACTCGCCCAAGGTGTCAACCGAAGTACAGGCTCACCCACTCCCCGGCAAGAATCCTGGCCCATCCATGGGTGGGAACGCCAATCTTACGGAGCCTATCCTCCCTACGTCAAAAGCTCAACCGACACCGCATGACTCATCAACTTCTTCGCCGAAGCCTCCTCCAACAGGACGCTCGAAATCGCGCCCAAAGAACAAAAGCTTACTAGAAGCCATGCTAGCTCGCAACCGAAAAGCCGAAGCAGCTCGCTCAACGACCGTTAACAAAACTCCTAACCTCGCAGCTTTCTTGGATGGTCTTTGAATCCTGCCAAGCAGTCGGGGATAAGATAATCCAAGGTCAAGGCATCGCAATATCTACTGTGATGAAAAACGAATGATACGATAACAATAGCATGTCAAGGGCAGGATGCGCCAGACAGATCAATATGAACCAACTATCCACCTTAAGCACTAACTACTGTTCCGCTGCGAAACATCCTCCTTTCTCTTCTCCATCGAATTATTCGAAGAGGCAAGCTTCGTTATCGGAATGGCAGTGATGAACCGCCCAGGCCAAAATGGAACGAAAATCGAGATCGCTATAAAGAGAGGGAGGGTGTCTAGGCAATAAAATAGTTTTTCCGATGTGGCTAGAGAGCCAGCATAGCCCTCTGAGAGCTCGACTGTTCGAAAGACGGATCGGATCTGGGCCGAGAGGAAGGTGAATACACCCGAGGCAAGTGGAAACACAATGAGCCAAACGTACCAGTATGCCTATACAACTGACGACCAAAGCTCCAGCCAACGCACGCCAGTCGTTATACCAGGATTTGTCGGAATCATGAGTCCAAATCTCCCTCCGCTTTGTGTAGACTCGGAACAGAAAGAGCAGGAATATTGTTGTGAAGACAGTGAAGGAGAATAGCTGGGCAGCCAAGCCTGCAAGGAAGATCTACGTATGACACGGGGGTCAGTGAGTGGAGAGCGCCAACAAAGAAAAACAAGCCTACCCTCGATCCTATTTGGTTCGTGTCTATGTCGCGAGCCGATGCTGACACGCCACCGCCTGCAGCTTGGACAAGGAACGTAGTAACGTCCGAGGCGACGAATGCGATAGTGATACGGCGTGGCCTGACAGCGAGGTATTCATCGCAAGCAATGAACCGTGCCAGGCGCCCCAACAACACGTAAGTTGCGGCAATGAAAGCGCATGGCTGGCGATCGTTGATGAAATCAATGATGTCAGTTGAAGGGAAAGGAGAGGGCTTACGGAGAGCACGACAAAGAGGTATTCAGCGATGTACGTGCCTGTTGATTGGGGATTATAGTGTAAGCCGAAGCGTAGGCCAAGGCCAAGGGCGAAGGCTAACAGGGATTGACACATTCAGGAAAGCGGAAAAGGGGTTTGGCAGCTCAAACCCACTGTAACACCCAATAACCATTGCAAGCATATACTTCGCGCCGTACTTGATGGTCAACCAAGTCTGAATAAACCCGACGCAGAGGACAAGGCCTAAATACGATGAGTGCCGCGTTGAGGAAACGGAGGCTGGGACCCACTAAACGAGACTGCCGTAAGCGCATTCGAAGCTATATATCGAAGTGGGTTACACCAGTCATTTCTAGGGTCTGCATACGGATCCTCTATGCAGGGGATGCTAGGACGCGCCGCAGAGACAAAGGGTGCATGAAGAATAAGAGAGAGGGCGGCGATAGCGAGAAGGCTTCGATTTGAGGTTGACGATTCAAACATCATCAACAAGGTTCAAGTGGGATTACCGTTGGGAGTAGAGTAGAGGAGTGAATGCCTGGAGTCATTGTTATCCACCAGGGCATATATGAGGGCTGACACATCCCGTCGGATGCAAGAAATACCCCCGGCTGGAGTCTTTGCACGTCAAGAATTGGGCCCATATTGCCCGATACCGCATGACGTCGAGCAACGGAAAACTTTTGTGTATGTATATGATTTGATGCCGACCGTTCATTAGCATTTTTGTGCGGGCACAGTTTGATGGGACCCGGAGTGCAGTCGTAGAGGTTGGTGAGTCGAACGGGTGCATCTGGAGGCAATTGCCCGATATATCTCCACTGCCAAGTCCGTTGGGATGTTCAGGTTGGAAAGCAAAGTATATGTGACAACTTGCATGAATGGATATATGGATGGCGCTGACTGATTTTGATGTATGCAAGATAAAGGAAAATAGGCACGGTGATGAGCCGAGGGTGGGGACACACCAAAGCAAGACTAGCGAATACACATTCTACTTCGTTAGTGCCCACAACTCATACAGTTCCTTCTCCGTAACTGGATCAAAGCACGAAACTCGTGCGGGATCCGAGCGCACAACTAACTTCCTTGAGGTAGCTAGGTTTACCGGGGCGCTTCGAAAAGATGAACGGGCGATGGATTCATTGAACCGATGCGGTGTCGCTTGCTGCGGGGAATTTTCAGACGAGGATGTTAGGGTTGGCGATCCAGCGAACCCAGCGGGCATACTCGGCTGTGGATTGCTGAGCATCAGGTCTTTTGTATGTAGGTCGAAGCGTCCTCCTCACCACACCGTAATTAGAGCCGTGGTTTCGTTGGCGCAAGCCTGAATCCGGTGTTGTTGTCGGGGAATTCATGGCAGGAATGCTGGACGCCTACAAGGATGAAAGAGTGTGACTTTCGAGCCCGTGACTTTGTCACACCGCGCCATTGACTCGATGAGAGTGGCCTTGTATAGTAACTAGCTCTCCTCCCTCCACTTGACCTTGAACCATCACGTCGGTGGCGGCACCTCACCATGAACATCTTCAGAAGCCGTGAGTTACAACTCAACCTTACCACCTAGAATCCTCAGTCATTATTTATCTTATCTCAAATAGTGATCGGCAAAGTTTGGCGTATGTAACTCCCTTGCAGTTAAGAAATACTTGCATTTTGAAGCTTCGATTTTAACAGAGGATCCCAATGCCGCAGAAGTAGTCAAGATATCAACCGGACAGCTCTATCTCGTGCGTCCAGGAAATATACGCTCTTCCCGAGAATGCATGTACGTACCTAGGGCTTTGACGTACCTGCACATCTCATTTCCTTGGCACTACTGCAGTTTCAACGAAGCCATGATAACAATACGGCGTGTTCCTTCGATGGAGCACAATTTTCAACTCGTAGTTACCCGAGTGTACGAGGAGGGAGATGAGGATTTACTAGAGGATGAGGACGAAAGTGCGTTGCCCCTGACATCTCTTTCATGAACGTCCGCCGACCAATGATCTTGCAGCTGATGAAGAACGCGTTTGTCTAATCAGTGAAGAACTCGAATTCCATACTGGCGAAACGGATGGCGAACCTACATTCATATGGAGAGATCTTCAAGGGGATATCGACGAGTTGTATGAGTTCGTTGCTATTGGCACGAATCCCCCAACTCGTGTCTTCTTCGAGACGTGTATGTATCAGGCGATGTACGAACGCAAGTACAAGCGTCCTGCAGACAATATCCCTGACTCCGATCTTGAGGAATTCATCTGGCAGTACGTTATCGACCGACCTTTTTTTCCTTGACACGCCGTAACTTGCTATCCAGTCCTCCAACCCCCACTAAGAAAGGAGTAACCTCGAAGAAAGCTTCAACTCCGAAGAAAAGGACTTCTTCCGGCTCGAAAGCCGCACGAGAAGTCACCGCATCTCCGGAACCTACACCCAGTCCCTCTCGAACGCCATCTAAACCCAAGGCCGCCGCAAACCCCTTTGACACCTACCCGACCTTAATATCGTCACCTGCCGCGCTTCATCTATGGAATAGGGCGCTGACCAGCTTTGAAGCCCAAGGTGACGTCACAGCTCGGATCGTCCAGGATCCCACTGATCAATACAACTTCTACCTGACGGCCACGCTCGAAGATGGCCGTCATCTGGAGCACAACATCACGAGCGACATGAATCAGAAGTACTCTAGTCGTGTCAACACATTGACCTGGAATCACATTGACTCTGATGGGAGTCAGTCAAGTTGGGTTTTCCAGTTTCCTACTAGTGATCTTTTCGATGCGTTTGGGAAGCGATTTACTCAATGTTTGTGGGAGTCTCTGCATCGCACGCCTTGGGCAAAGATCAAGGTACACCTGCCTCACGAGTTTCTCACTATCCACCATCTGATCCAGAGTCTAGCCCGACGAGCAGCGCTATGTAGAAAGTGCTAACCAGGATATTGAAATGAGTGGACCGTATGACGACGAGGATGACGAAGAGGAGGTGCTATCTGAGTTAGACCCAGAGAGAGGTCCGTCTTCATTCGCAACTTGCCATTCCTATCGCTTATACTTCGTCAGATGAGGAGGAGGAGGAAGAAGAGGAAGAAGAATATGGATCTGACCCCGAAGAAGATGAAGACACACTTTCTCCACTCGCAGGCCAAGACCGAAACTCTCAGCTCACTGTTGGTTACAAGGGTGATCGTTCGTTTGTCCTCCGTGGAAGCACCATCGGGGTCTTCAGCCACACGGAAGACAATCAAGTCAAATACTACGGGTCTATCAAGAAGCTGGCGACTCCCAAAGGCAAAGAATTCAAGCCTAAACATGTACACTCTCCTCTCGCGTAGTCGTTCATTCACTCGATTACTGACGAACACTCGTTCAGGTTATGTTGCATGAGCAAGATAGCAAGATGGTGCTGATGAACCCATCCGAGCCGAATTCACTATATTCCCTTGATCTCGAGGCAGGCAAGGTCGTCGAAGAGTGGAAAGTCCACGATGACATCGCCGTCAATGCCGTTGCTCCGGACAGCAAATTCGCTCCAACCACTCACGAGCAGACCCTCGTTGGTGTCTCCCACAATGCCCTTTTCCGAATTGATCCTCGTGTTTCTGGCACCAAGCTAGTCGAAACCCAGTTCAAGAATTATACTACCAAGAATGCTTTCTCTGGAGTCACTACCACGGATAAAGGCCAGCTTGCAGTCGCCAGTGAGAAGGGAGATATCCGACTGTATGACTCAATTGGCAAGAACGCGAAGACAGCCCTACCGCCACTTGGTGATCCCATTGTTGGTGTTGACGTCACCGCCGACGGTCGCTGGATCATCGCGACTACCAAGACCTACCTCCTGCTTATAGATACCCTGATTGGAGAGGGCAAATACCAAGGGTCCCTTGGGTTCGATCGTAGCTTTCCCGCCAATGCCAAGCCGATCCCCCGTCGGCTACAACTACGAAGCGAACATGTCGCATACATGAACCATGACATTAGCTTCTCGCCTGCTCGGTGAGTATATCTTCCTTGTTCTTTGTTCTAGTTCTGTCTCACCGCCATCTAGGTTTAATCAAGGCGAGGGCCAACAAGAGACTGCTATCATAACTTCGACTGGAAAATTTGTCGTTGCTTGGGACTTCACCAAAGTCAAACGAGGCCAGCTCGACAAATATGACATCAAGAAGTATGAGGATCACGTTGTCCAGGATAATTTCAAGTTTGGAGACGATAAGAATATTGTATGTTTCTATACCCATTCAATTGCCTTTTGCTTACAAGCGATGTTCAACCAGGTTGTCGCTCTTTCGAACAACGTGCTCACTCTGAACAAGAAGGGCCTTGCTAAGCCGAGCCGTAAATCGTTGGGCGGAGACCTACAGAGCAGATCAGGCATCGTAAACTCTCCTTGGTAGCCCGGGTTGACTTAATATACCACAACCCTTTATGCGATGGTTGTAATTTCGTTTCGTGCTTGTATATAGTCGATGTATTACCCTAGGTGTCCGGTGCCAGCGTATAGATATAGTACAAAGCAGCGAGTACATTGGGAGAAATGAATGGAGATGCAATAAAGAACGAATGTGAGCGGTTGGGGATAAATCAAAATCACTAATGATAACGATAACAACAGGGCATTAGCTTTTCTGGGGGTGGGGTTGAGGCCGACCATCACGGCGGTGTACATATCGACCAACACCCAGGTGCCACAATATCCTGGGTATCATCAACGTGAATCCGAGTAGGAGAGTAGTCCAAAGCATGGGACTCCAATTCCAAAACTCCCATCTCTGGTCTCCAAGAGCCCATAGCGTGATGTAGGTGTGCAAGATGTCGCCGATGAGCAAAGGGGTCAGGAGGGCTCCGACAATCTTCTCTTGTAATGCGGGATCTCCTGAGAGGTGTTGTCTAGCGGCGTTTAGAAGGAAGATGTTAATGACGCCGATGAGGCCACAGACGTGGGCCAACTGTGCGAGAGTCACGAATGTCGCGCGGGGAAGGGGATGAGGGGGAGGACTCCCTCCAGGCCAAGGTGCCTGAGCGTCGTGAGTCTAATGAGAGCCTAAAGGTTAGTTGATAAGGCCGGACACTTTACGAGACCAACGCTCACGCTTTTGGGGTCTCTGTTTAGCCAGCAACACTGAATTAGCATCGAGTATTTATAACGGAGATTTGTGCCGGGGAGAGACGTACGCCAAGGTCCCAATAAAGCCCAAGGTCGTTAAGAATGGCTCGTACACGCCGAAAATGGCGTAATAGACGTCTGGAAGTGCAGACATGGGGGAGCACTCTAGCAAAGGAAAGGTGAAGACGGGGGTTGATTGTTGTTATAAGGTGTCCCGGCTACTGGGAGATATGAAATCTCGGGCCCGAAAAGGTGCCAGCTGTGATAGGAGGAGGAGGAGGATTGAGTTTCATTGATAAGTTCATAGATGCTCTGTGTTCGTACCTTCAATCAATGTGAAGATGGTACTTCGGTGTCCCCCGTCTGGCTCCCGTCAGGAATGAAAAGAGAAGAGAATGTATGAGTAGCAGCAAGTTCTCTGGCATGGGCTCAACTGGCCCGGAAGCAATAACGTAAGCTCTATCTCGTCATCGGGGGAAGCGTGTGAATGTTCCTGGACCGGCCCTAAGCACCCTTGCTTTGACTCCCGCGGATCGATTTTTTCCTTCTTACCATCTTACATTCACGGTCCTCTTTGTACCATGGTGGGCAAGGAGTGCTCATCGACATTGCCACGCCTAATGGCGGGGACCCAGATTGCTCTCCTCATTGGAGATGGAGGTTATAATGCTTGCCTATAGTATCTCTTACGTTGAGTGAGCTTCGCTTCAGCCTAACATCTTGTAGATTCACACTGGATTCACACATGTAGTAGTAGTAGTACTTCATGGGTATCAAATGGCATTCACGTTATCAATTGGTATATACTTCACAAATGCTCCACCCGATACCTTCTTGAACCCCAATCCAAGTGTGACACCATTCACTGTTCGAGGATTCCCTTCACCACAAGATATTCCCGGTGCTCCTTCCGATGCCTAACTATCAACTTGTCCACTCCGCGACGCCAGTCGGCAAGAGCAACCTACCAATCGTTAGCTGCCCCGTCTTGCATGACCAAATGGACTCACCCATCCAATGAGACCATATATGGCATCGAGGAACAAGCTGTTCTGAGGTGAAGAGCCCCGGGTAGACGAGCGAAAAACATTCCCGATGAAGTCGCCAGTGATATGGAAGTCCCCGGTTTTCACGCCTGAAAGGAATGGAATCGATATGAAATGGTAACGTGTAATCATGAATGACACGACTTTACCGTCCAGTAGATACTTCGCCACCTGCTCTGGCTTCATTCCTTGGTCACTTTCCTCGATCTTGAGTGTGAGCTTGGGCTTGGTTTCGTTTTCCTTGGTGTAGCCGGGAGTGTATATTGTACCGGGGAACCCAATATGCACAGAGATATTGTAAAGCAGTAACTCGGAGCGTAACGTCTCCGCTAGCCCTCGTAGAGCGTGCTTTGCCGGAGAATATGAGGAGTATCCAGCAATGGACATGTATCCCAGAACGGATGCGACGAAAACAAGTCTGCCTTGAGTTTCGGTTTTGATCATCCTCTTGGCTGCTGCCTGGCCGGAAACGTCAATGCACGCATGAAGATGAAGATAAAAACTATGGTTTACTTACAAGAGCTGTCCAAGCCTGTATCCAGTACCCGTAATCCATCCCATTTCTTAGCGATTGTTCGCTTTGCTCTACGAAATATCCAGGCGAGGATGCACCGGCGCACATGAACACTGCATCCGGGCTTCGTCCGCCATGGGGCTCGCAAGCGGCTTCAATAGCAGCAGCAGACGCATCGGCATCCGTGAGCGAGAAGGAGTACGACCTCAATATTTGATTCGGATTTTGGCGCTCTTTCTGAAAAGGTGGATGAACTCAAAGTGCGGACTGTTGTGACACGGAGAACACACGAACCTCCATAATTTCCAACGCCGCTTTCAAGCGTCCCTCGTCCCGCGCGACGATGGATACATCTGCGCCTTGTTTCGTCAGGAGAACAGCAAGAGCCAACCCAGTCCCCGATGAGCCACCGGTCACATAACAGTGCTATTGCATAGATTTTAGCAAGTATCGGGGAATTCACTGGGGAAACAGTACCTTCCCAAGGGGGCTCCACTTTTTCGAACTTGAGAACATAGCGAAGGCAAGCAGAGCAATAGTAGAGCAGATCAACACGGGTAGGGCGAGTGTGTCCATTTGGCTGCTTCGACGTCGGTAGCTCTATTAATAGATTGTCCTACAGAGGAACAAATAGGGTCAACGTATTCTAAATATAGAGTCTTGCCTCTCAGACTCAGCCTTTAAGCTTTACTTCTTGAACTCCTTGTTTTTGGAGACCTGATAAATCTTTTCTACACATCAAGAGACTGTCAGCTGGTGCGTTCATTACACTGATTCCCCTTCCGACACTGATTCATTCCAACTTCTTCGACAGGATATCATTTTATCTCGTCGCACCTATCCTCATCTAATAGCTATGTAACACTTCTCTGTCATCCGAATATCCAAGCATCAGCAAAAGAAGTCATGCAACCATGCCTTGTCTTCCCATGTCGCTCAGCCGCAAGGTGGCCAACTGTCACAATTCGTTCCCCTCTGATGGGATCATGGAGATCATGGAGTCCATTGTCGATCTATTCATGATAGGACGGAACATTCAAGTCTCTCCTTGGAAGAAAATACACAGGATATGTCACCGCCAATATTGCTTTGAGGCTCTTAAAACGCGAGGCCAATCTATCTCGAACTCCAAGGTGTTCGCCCTTATCCACCCTCGCTCCTCTGCGATCATGGCCACCTCCAAGTCTTACAAACCCAACGAACCCTCGTCTGACATCCTTCTGGAACAGACTTTTTTAGCTGGCGATTTCATATGCGGAGTTGGGTTTGGTAGGCCTTTGCTTGGTTGCCCGAATGTACCCACTGATTTGATGTTACTTCTAGGTATTCAGATCGTGTTGTTCTTCTCATGCGCGATTTACCTCTGGAAGCAGCGAAGGACTGTTCCAAAGGCGATGTTCCTCCTTGCCTACATCACTCTTCTGATGTGCATCGAGACTATATTCGAGGCCGTCCAAGCCCGTACTGTGCAAGTTATATACGTCGATAATCGCGAATATCCTGGTGGCCCGTGGCAATACTTCCTAGCCACGCAGTCCTTGCCCATCAACGTCATATTCATTGCATGCCTCTTCGTCCTCACCTTCCTGTCCGACTTACTGGTGGTGAGTTCCTTCAGCTCAACATCATTGCCACTCATCATGCCCACTCTGTTATTCCCTCAGTTGTGGCGATGCTGGGTCATCTGGCTAGCCTCAGGTAGGACTGTTGCATACGCTGTCGTTGCGTTCCCAGCCGTCATGCTTTTGGCTTCCTTTGGTATGTTCCACGGCTACTCTTCGTTCTTCCATTTTCTGATGCTGTTGGGTAGTGATGGGGACTCTCTGGACACTTCAATCCAGCCAACCGGGATTATCCTTTTACAGTAGCCTCCCCTTGGCATATGGCACATCTTATTATGCCATATCACTCGGGGTTAACATCATCTTGACGATCCTCATTTCCGTTCGCCTTCTGATGTACCGTTATAAACTCAAGGAAACCCTTGGTGAAGAGCACATGCGAAACTACATCTCTCTCCTCACCATCATCATCGAATCCGCTGCCTTGTACTCGTTGTTTGCCATCTTATTCCTTATCACGTATGCCGTAAACAACCCAACAAATCAAGTCTTCCTAGGTCTCGCCTCTTCTGCACAGGTACATGATCCTCTTCGCATTCTATAGACCGAATACTCATACTCGTCACAGCAAATTGCTGGCTACCTCATCATCTACAGAGTCGCTCAAGGTCGGGCATTCAAGAAAGATACGTTTGCGAATACGACCTTGCCTACAATTAACTTCCAAGCGGGCCAGAAGTCTACTCACGACATGGGATCCACAGCTACTCATCTGGGCGTCACGTCATCGATTGGGAGGGAGCTAGCCCTCTCTTCTTCTCATTCAATCAATGAATCAGGAGGCAAGCAACAGTAGCCCTTTGTCGGCCTCTAACCAACTGTGGTTTGCTATTTAGCTATGTATATTCTCTGGAATACTATCTCCCCTATATAATTAGTATGTATTATCCGCCCCCCGATTCTCTGTGCGTACCATCCAAGTAAAAAGTAAATCTCACCTACGTAGTAACAACGTCGTAAACAACGACAAATTTCGATCCATCCAACTTCGCGCCGGTTTGGTTATGGCAACGTTCATGAGCCATGACCTCATCCTTAGGTAGCGTGCTTGTGCCAGCACTCACAAATCACAATCACAATCAGTTGGATGATGAAAACGCCGCAGCGGAACTCGCATCGATAGACGAACCTCCGAGCGTCCGCGAGGGAATCCCAACAAGTAAAGTTTACCCACCTCTCTCTTTCCCAGTCCTAGTCTTGCTCGCACCAGCCGCTATCCTCGGTGTGTTGGCCAGATTGGGTCTTCAAGCTCTAGCTTCATATGATGGGCAAAGCATATTTCCGCTTGCATATGCTCAGTCACTGGGCTGCCTCATAATGGGCTACTGTTTGCACCTCAAGGAGCCGATTGGGAATTTGTGAGTTGGCTTTGTGGCGCTACGAAGCCGAAGCCCTACGAAAACCTGATTGATGAATCTACTTGCAGTTACGGTCCACTGTATACTGCAATTACGACTGGTTGGTTAAACTACAAATGCTCGTCGTGTAGTCCCAGTAGCTGAAAGATGGCGGTAGGATTCTGTGGTTCTCTTACCACCTTCTCCAGCTGGCAGCTTGACGTATTCAATGCCTGGGTAAATTCCAGCCAGTCACATCGAGCAGGGCTGCGCGACGTGCGTGTAACCTTTCTTTGTGTCGTTCCATTGGCATAACCACCATTCCTATCCACCCTTCTTAGTTTATGGATGGCCTCGGAAAGTCCGTTTTTACGCTGACCCTGTCGTTGGGATCTTTTGTCTTTGGGTATAAGCTCGCGATGGTCTCCGCACCTTATCTCCCGTCTGCTCGCAGTCCCTCCAAACCCGTGCGATATACCGTCTCACTGGTTTCCACACTGATCTGGGCAGCCACATTCCCTGCCTACTTCCGTCTTCCACCTTCTTTTCGACACCAAGCCACTGCGGCCCTTCTATTTGCCTACCCAGGTGTGCTGACACGCTACCTCCTTTCTATACGTTTCAACACTACGTTCAAATCCTTCCCCTTGGGTACATTTGCCGCCAATATCCTTGGTACGGCGTTATTAGGCACCTTTCACGTCCTTCAAAACACCAGTAGGCCTCACTCACCGAATGCATGTGGGATACTGCAGGGCTTGGCGGATGGTTATTGTGGCTGCTTGACGACAGTGAGCACGTTTGCTGCAGAGGCTGCTTCGCTACGATTTAGCAAATCGGTGCGTTATGTGTTTCTGAGTTGGGTGGCGGGGCAGCTAGTTTTGCTTGTGATACTTGGCCCGTCGTTTTGGGCAGGAAATGTCAGTGAGCAACGTACGTGTACCTTCCATTAGAGCCATCATATCATATCTATATCATATGTATTTTGTGTAAGCTACTCTTTTCGGAGATACTCCAAAAATAACACTTCCACCTTTGGCGTGGATCTGAGTTTGAATTACCCTCATAACCTCCCTTAACCACATCGGTGGTCTTTCTCGTGGCCGAACTCTCAAAAAACGAGGCAAAAGCTTTCACATCGGCTGCCTCGAGTTCTTATGTCACGTCAGCCTACGTCGCTTGAGCCCTCTCAAGCCGAACTAGAAGAGGAGGAACAACTCGCTCCCGGTGAAGGTGACGAGAACATGGAAGAAGAGGACATTGAACAGGAAGATGGTTACAGTGCGCGCACATTTAATCTTAACTTATGACTTTCATCCAGCTCACATACTGCCTGTTATCCTGGTTTAGCTTCATCGACACCCACATCGACACTCACATGGATAAGCTGGTTTTGTAGCTTGCCAGGACACGAATACTTCTGCGAAGTGACGGAGGACTTCATTGAAGATGATTTCAACTTGACAGGCCTGAATGGAATGGTGCCATTCTGGAAGGAGGCTATGGAGATGGTGCTAGACGTTGAGCCAGGTGAGGCGCCCACAGCAGACCCCCTTGTCCACGATTCACGTCGATAACACCCATCAGATGAAGACGCATCCAAGATACCTGACGTAGCCATTGTCGAGTCTTCGGCGGAGCTGCTATATGGTCTTGTCCATCAACGATATATTCTCACTCGTGCTGGATTGCAAGCGATGGTGCGCGACACTTGATCCATGCTTCTGCCAATGGACGGTTGACGCAACAACGTAGGTCGAAAAATATGAAAGTGGGATATTTGGATCGTGTCCTAGAGTGTACTGTCTAGGCACTAAAATTGTACCATGCGGAAGATCAGACATGCCGGGATTCGACACCGTGAAACTGTTCTGTCCAAACTGCAATGATATCTATGTTCCTCCCAGCAGTCGCTTCCAAGGGGTTGATGGTAACACCCTTTCCTTCTACCTATTATACATCATTGCTCACTTTACCGCTAGGTGCCTTCTTTGGCACGACGTTCGCCCATCTCTTCTTCCACAGCTACCGCGAACTTGCGCCAGCACCATATTGGAAGGCCCCTCCACCCGGGTCGTCGCCGCGTAGTCTCGGTAGCAACGGTGTTCGCAGTTCACCATTCGTCAACCCCAATCCACACGGCGGACAGAAACGCGCCGCAGGCTATGTTTACGTTCCTCGTATCTACGGATTCAAAGTGAGCGAACGGGCGAAGAGTGGACCCAGGATGCAATGGTTGCGATTGCGTCCTGAGAGTCCGACAGAGTTGGATATGGTTGATTGGAGAGGAAGGTGGCTGGATGAGGATGATGATTATGACGATGACGACGATGATGATTTGCATGGTGGAGAGAGGCAAATGGAAGACTTTGATAATGTGAGATCTCGCCCGAGGTTCTATATTCACCTAAGAGCTTTTGGTTAACCAGCATGCTTTCAGGATCCGGCGGATGGTGACGATGATGACGAAGAGGAGGAAGAGGATGAAGTTGAAGAGGGCCATTCACGACACATAGGTGGTGGCGGGCGTCAACGACGAGCACCCGATTCTCTTACAACAGGAACCACCCTCTCCACCGTATCATCCCTTCCAACCACCGCCCAGTCCGCTCGAACCTCACCCACTTCGAGTGCGGCCCCTCGAACCCCCGTTGAGCGGTCGGTCGCAAGTCCAATGTTGTACACCACATCACCTTCGCCGAACTCTGCTTTGGGTAAGGTGAAGATTGTGAGACAATGGCAGGCGGGAACGGCTCAGGTGTAAACACATTGGTGTATCTTATAGGCCCTCCAGGTACGGATGAGTGAGGCGCCGCAGGTGTATGGTGATGCTTCCGTTTTGTATGTCTTTCTTGACTGTGGTTGTTCGTAGATGGTGCTATTTTGTTGACATTTCTAGTCGAGATAGTTTTTGCATCCCCTTTTTGTCTCTTCTATACGATACACTTTACTATACATGCATATGCACAAATGAGAATACCAGGAGAATATGCACTCATGAAATCTAATCCTCTTCTTATCTTATCTGTTCTTTCCTAATCGTGAGAGCATGACTGCTCTACTATACAGTATCAAGCCACCGATTTGTCACGTGTGGTACCACTCCTCGATTGTGCATCGTTGTCCAGGCCGTCCCGAAGAAAGTTAAGCTACGCAAGAGCCCTTACCACCACCAGCATCAAAAATGGTACGATCGAGTGAGTGTAGAACGTCGTTTCTGTCTATGAGGATGGAGTGCTGATTGAATGTCCTGCGATTGTATTTACCAATCAACCATCTTACACACGCTTTGAACGTTGTAGACCTACGCTATGGCCCTAACACTGGCCGCCCCACCACCGCTTTGGAGCAATCCGCTCGCCCCGCCCACCGCAAGGGTGCCTCCTCCACGAAAACGAAATTTGTTCGCTCAGTTGTGCGTGAAGTCGTTGGGTTCTCTCCGTATGAGAGGAGAGTTATGGAGTTGTTGAGGAACTCGAAGGACAAGAGGGCTAGAAAGTTGACTAAGAAGAGAGTGAGTGCATGTTTTGGCTTCACATTTGGTGATTTTCTAGTGCATGATGGATAGAGTGTCTGTCTTACGCTTGGAGGGGATTATTATGCATCTTACACTCTGCTTCGATTGACCTGACGCATGGAGCATTTTACTGACGTTTGCGCTTAGTTGGGAACACTCCTTCGCTCAAAGCGCAAGCTTGAAGAGTTGGGCACGATCATCCAGGAGAGCAGGAGAGCGCATTAAAATCTTCCTGCATGATCATTCTTCCCTCATCGTTAGTCCCTGTTACTTCTTCTCATACGTGTGTTAAATGGTATCGGCAAAACAGGCCGGCCGAGACGCGTTAAGGGGAAGAGAGAGAAGCTGGATTATATATATGGCTCGCATCACACGAAGATTGCTATCACCCTCCATGCCCACCAGTTATTTGTAAAGCTTGAACACATGATGAATATGCGAACATACACATACACATATATATGTCTTTCTGCTCGTGCATCAGAGAGTGAAAATCACGGCTCTTGAACTTGACAGAAATCGATGAAAGATGAAAGAGATGAGCGGCATATCCTTAGGGCGGGGAGGGTTCCGATTGGTTGAAGGATATGTTTGTCAGATGGGTTGAGTCAGCGATGATGATGAGTCCGGGAAACGGGAAACGGATCTAATAGGTGTGAGGTCGTGCCGATGCCAATGCCAATGCCTGTGTGAGGGGGGAGTCTTGCTTGGAGGAGAGGTGAACAGTACGTGCCGAGTAGTGCTAGTGCTAGTGCTAGTGCTATAGTGAGGACCAAGTTATGGGATGGAATCAGGACCGATCGAGCCGGGAAGGTTGTCGCGCGAGCAGTAATTATAGGGGCTTAGTCATCGTGTATTTGTGTCGTCGAGTCGCGCCTGTTCAACTCCTTCTCTCCCTTTTCTTTTTCTCTGCAGTAGTCTCTCTCCCATGCTCGCTCCTCCTACTCAACAACGACATCGCGCTTCCTCCACTTCCCTCCAGGCCGCTCCTGCCACTCTCGGTCGTCGTCGGTCAGCTTCAACGCTTCCGCAGTTGCAGCTCAAACTGTCAGCCGCCGACTCCGTCCCTTTACAAACTCCCGTCCTTTCTCCTGTCACCTCAACCACTCTCTCCTCCTCCCCACTACATACCCCATCAGAGCACATCCCGCAGTTGGACGACACAGAGCAGGACAAGGCAAAATCAAACATGCTCTTCATCGTTGCTTCTCGCTTGCTCGAATGGGCCCATGTACAACCAGCTCACCCCACTTTTAACTGGTCAGCTCCCTCATCAAGGAGATCGTCCACAGACGAATTTGTATTGCCCCTCTCCGCTTCTCCGAGCCAGACTACCTTTGCAGACATATCAGAGAAACAACTTCCCGCTACTTCGTCCCGACATGCCTGGCATGCATGGTTTCAGGGTCTCCCTCCAGTGAGTTTCCCTCGGTACACCTCTCTTGCGACGCCAGATTGACTCACCAAATCGCTTCAGTTACACGGACCAATACTCTTTGTGATCCTACTGTTCCCTGTTTCCACGGCATTGGTCCTTCTCTCCCTTTCGACCCTTCCCATCTCCTTATCATGGCCCCGCACACTCTCCGACCTCGCTCAGCTTGGACGTGAGTTGCACGGTTACTCCCAGAGCGGCACCCTTCCCCTCGCCCACGTCCTTGCCGTAATGTCAGTTACAGCCGTCTGGAAGCACGCCTGGTCAATACCCGGCGCCGTCATATGGGTACGTATCTCCACTCTTCCCGATTCCTTCCTACATTGCCTCAACATACATTGCTTCTAGAATGTCCTTGCTGGTGCCTTGTTCTCTCCAGCCTACGCCACTGTCCTTCTAACCACCCTCACCACTATCGGATCCGTCTTCGCGTCCCTTCTTTCAAAACCTTTAGCCCCCTTCCTAACTTACCTCTTTCCGCGCGCCCTTGCCCTTACCCGTACAGCCCTAGCAGTGGACGACATTGACCCGCCATCTTCTCTATCCCCCCGTTCCCCTAAACCGTCATCCACTACAGTCCAGCAACAATCCGCATGGGTCAGACTTTCCGTTCTTCGACTTGTTGGAGTCGTACCGTGGTCAGGCATCAATGTCGCCTGCGGTGTCTGCGGCGTAGCTCTTGCAGATTGTTTCCTAGGCGCCTTCATTGGGTCTCTGCCTTGGACTGCGGTTACTTGTCAGGTGAGAAATAGTTGCTTTCGGTTCATTCTTCCTTCCGTTTCTGGCTTCTGTTCGTGTTTCTCTTGCTGCGTACAACGTCCGGATGGGCGTCCCAGGGTCGTTTAGTACGAACTGCGCGCCCTGCGGCCATGCACCGACAAAGAACAATAGCCACCCAATCTCCATGGCGAGACCGATGGCCTCGGCGCATCTCGTCATATCGGCACTTACTGGCATCATTTCTGCGTTGATCGCGTCGATGCCTGCCTCCTCGGCGCAACACGATGCTATTATGTAGTGTTCGTCAGGGGATTCCCTTGTCCCCGGCCCGTTATAGTCATTGTCATTCCTTCTTTAACTTGATTACGTCACGAATTGGACACATACTGACGTATTGACTTTTCTATGCTCTTACCCCACAATGCAATGCTCTCGCTCCACGACGCTTTCCTTCTCGCTCGATCGACGGCCCGATCGTTCCCCGGTTCTGCAACTCCACCTCCGAATACTCGCAATATTTTCATCCTTCCAGATCGGTGATATTTTGCAAACCATAGCCATCTCACCATCGCCTTCGTCTGCGCAGACAGTTTCCTCGGTTTTGCTTTCGCCGGAGATTATGTTCAAGTTGGCGTTCCTGTCCATCTTGTCGCTTGCTCCGATATTAGGGAAGGACAAGTTGAAAGGTATGGTTGCTCCGCCATCAGCCGCGCCTCCGACTGCCGCCGCCACTACGGCTGTGGTGTCGGAGGACGCGTCGCATGCGCGCTGGCTGTGGATCAAGGAGTGGCGGGACCATTTGAGAGTTGGTTCGGGTGACCGGAGGAGAGAACGGGAACGAGAGGAGAGGGCGAGACAGTTGGAGGTCTTGGTCAGAGAGAAGGCTGATATCGAGAGGTTTGAATCATGAGGCCTTGTGCGGGTGGCGGCCGGAGGTTGGATAAGAGAGATGGGGGAACCGATGAATGGACTGGATTGGACGCGACATGATCATGACCAACAAGACTTCGTTCAACATAGATGCACAACACCACACGATCACACATTATTCAATTCCAGTCGACCTACAGCACTAAATTCAACCTGACAATGCACGCAACGACCCGTTATTCCCAGCTCGCGTTGAATGCGCTTGCTTAATGTATCCCTCCCCCACTTCGTTGTACACTCTTGTACAATCCCGCCAGCCAACCCCTTTGTACATTACAGCAATGTACAACTGCGATCCTCCACAACCCTCCAATCCGCCGCGTCACCTCCGCCACCTACACTCTCTACTACACAACGAGGAAGCGCCACCGTTGTTGTTTAATTTCCTCTCCTCCCATTCGTTGTGACCTCCCCTTCCTTTGTCTCCTCCTTTCGTTTTCGATCCAATTTTTTTTGCAGTTTCTTCTCGTCATTCGTGCTTTGGCGTTGCTCCCGTCATCAGAGTTGCTTTTAATGTCAATCGTGCTCGTGCTTCTGCTCTTATGTTCGTTGCTCTTTGGTCTTTGGTATCAGTAATACCTCGCATATTTCTTCTTACGTGTGTAACGTAGTTTGCAACCCGTATATCCAGTCTATACATCCGCATCCTTCCTCACTTTGATCTATCAACATAGCATCGTATCTCTTTTCCAAATATTTACTTTTCACAAACTCAATTTCAACATACACATCGGATTATGATGAATAAATCACAATCTCCAGGCAATATTGTAAGTTTTACGACCCCCTATTATGCGTGTCTGGTTCATCCCATGTCTCGACGTCTTTGTCCTGATCTTACTACCCTGGTCTGCTCTCGCCGAGTTCCCATACAGGCACCTCGACTCGTATTCCCCCTACCTTCTAAGCTTTGAGTTTTCAATTTCGAAGCAAGTTAGTGAAGCGGTACAAAGTTACGAATCTACTCAATTTGCAAACTAAGATGCAGGCGCAATACAATGGAACATAAGATGCCGTAAGTATCTTCTTATGTGAGAACAAAAAGAACAAGAGGACAGAGTCAAAGCAAATCGAGGAAGAGACTAGCAGGATATCCTGCAGCTGTACTAATAATTACATCGAACGGGAGTCGAACCCGTGCCGCTTGCTTGGAAGGCAAGCATGATACCGTTTCACCATCGATGTATTGCTGGTCTCTTCACTTTAAATGTACAGGAGATTGACCGAGTGTTCTACCAGTTGGTCTAGCGGTTTTGCGTAGACCGCTTGCGAGCATATAGGTCAAGAACTCGCCGCTCTCAGGGTTCTCAATGCGGCTCGGGTCTCCTGGTGTATCCAGAACATCAGCCACTCTATGTATGCGGTGACGCTCAGAGCACATCGATGGTGAAACGGTATCATGCTTGCCTTCCAAGCAAGCGGCACGGGTTCGACTCCCGTTCGATGTATCAGGTGGTGATTTCAAACTTCACTTTTGCGACATGGTATTCTTTTGACTCGTTTGTCCAATGGTATTTTAGTCTGGTCTGCATGCATGCAGCCTATCGATGCGAGATAACTAAATGTGAGCATATATGGTCTATGAGCGTCCAGGGCTGATATAAATTGATACATGATGAAGCATAGCGTATTATCTACACACGTACGTGCTAAAAGCAATGAGGCGACAGAAAGCAACGAGTGCCTGATAAGCGATTGCTGATAATAGGGAAATATCCGAGAGCTTCCGAAAGCAGATTCAAACACCAAGGCTAAGTCTCAATATTAGATGTTGATCAAGAAGCTGACCCCAGATGGTTGGAGTGTGGGGCAGGGGAAACGCACCTTCGTTTGCTGTGTTCGTACACTACGTAAGATATTGAGACGGCAGGGACGACCTGGAAGGAATGCAAAATCAGCAAGTGGACTGACGTACAGACGTACAACAGCCTGCAGGGTCCTATTGGCGACATGGCCCTCTGACAGACTCAAACGCGAAGAACAGCTGGGCGCTGGGCATCAGACCATATGACCAGCTATTGACCAACTTGTCGGACATGGACGCGGCGAAAAGTGAGGCATCGGGCAAGGGACATGACGCCACGCACCTTAGCTAGCGTAGGGAACAATCCGCGATAGAACCCTCTCCAACCGTCTCGTTGCCAGGTCTTCAGCGCTACATCGAGCACGCCTGTGTAACGTTGGGGGTGACCTGACGACCCAGATGCTTGCAATCGTGTGCGAACGAGGTTGAGGGGATAGACCGTAGTAGCACCAACACTGCCCGAGATACTTCCAAAGGCCAGGGTGGCCATAACTCCAGGCTCATCTTTCCCAGTTGACCGCAGATAAGCTAACTTGAGGGCTTCAAAGGTGCTCATATCGATCGCTGCATAGCTACAAAGCAAGCGAAAGAAGGAATTAAAGCGCAGGCCAATCCATGAAGGCAAAGGGAATTGCCAGTCAAATATATGAAGAAACTATTAGGGTGCAAATCTAAACTGTATAGAGGAACACGCACGGGAAGACACCAACAAGCCCGATCTATGAGGTGCAGGGTGCAAAAAGACACGATGTGTCAAGCATCAGTTGTAAGGAAGGGTCAGACGGGCATGCATACTTACGGTAAGCCCTCGATAGTAAGCTCGAACACCTCCCAAGTTCCAGAGGTGCCGGCAGGCCTGTACTAGTGTACGCTTCTGCTCGCCGGTATTGCTCATCATTTGGGTCTAGAACGGATAAATAAATCCACAAATAGCTGGAAAGAGTGGTGCCTACCTTCAAAGTCTCTATAGGGTAGATACCTGTAGACGTAAGGCTGATAAGTTTAAGTTCCATGAAACACCAAGTGGCAAGCACGCACTGAGCTGGCTGCTAATGCCGCCAATGCCACCGGAAAGGAAGCGACTGACACCACTGATTTCACGAGGATCGCTCACGCCATCCCAATATTTTGCGAAGGCCCGTTTCTACGTATTTTGGGTCACACACACGGCAGGCCCGCGTCACCGAGGAAGTACGTACAGATGATTCGTAGGCAAAGAATTTGATTGCTGACTCGGGAAAAATCTTCACTACCGACAGTCCATTTCCAACCCAGAACGCGAGGATGCCACCCTCAGCGTATATGCGAACAACCGCACTGCCTATAATTTTGGCATCTCCGATTTTAGGTTGCGATGTGAGTGACGCCCCTCCCAAATCCGGTGGGCGGGTGATAAGGAATACCTTCAATCGATCGAATGGCGCCGTACATGTCCGCGACACTTTCGAGACATTCAGCAGCTGTGGGCGCGGTCAATCTAGAGGACATGACTAACTCACCGGCACCAGCGATACCACCAGCAAGAAGAAACTTCAATGCCGTGTGGCCTTCTAACCACTGATGTTCCTCTTCCTCCTCGAAGAAGTCATCATCATCGTCATCTAGTGTTTCATCGATTTGTAACGGTGGGCTGGGAAGTTGCGGCGTTCTGGAATACCGTAAATTGGGTGGCTTGTCCTCAGCACTTAAGCTCACATCGCCTTGGGGGAAACACGGTGATTAAGATGGAGAAGCAGCGGCGACATACTAATGAGCATACCTTCCATGGTTACACGAGCTGCACCTCTCCCGTCATCTCCCATAAACCGTTTGACTTCGTAGTACTTGTATATCTCAGCCGTTGATACTTTCCGCGGCATAAGTAATAGAAAATCTCGGAATTCGCTGAACGTGATAGCGTGTGAGTGAGGTGAAGTGGTCAAAGATGCCATGAAGTCCGCCAACGTCGCAGGAGAAAGATCGATTCCTGTGGACAAATGCCGCGTCGGGTTCCGTCCAAAGCCGTTGGAGCATCAACTCACCAGCTTTTCGGAGCGCGAGGTCAAGTTCCTGTGAATCAAGATGGCCGTTCCTATCGAGATCTAGCTCGTCATGAAAAATTGACCACAGCTCTACGCAAGTCGGCGACCAACATGAGTCCAGTTGGTTGAATTAAAAGGTTCCGAGCCAACACACCTGCCTCCTTGGCCAATGCATACTCTTTAAACTCCTTCCACCGTAGCTCTCCGCCGCAAACGCCAATTAACTCGGATTCGTAAAAAGCTTCTAAATCTATTGCGCGTTCCGGTGTGATAGTGACATTGTCATTTAGCCAGGCCTTTGCAGCAGCTGTTGGTTTGAGTCTATCGTAGCGAGAGTAGTTCTGTAGATGCCTGTGCATAGCCTTTAGCCGATGTTTTCGGTATGTTCGACCCTCCTCCGAACGGAATTCTGAAAGGCTATGTGGTAACGGGTTGTATTGAGGGATTGGATCTGATCGGAGACGTGGAATAAACGGTGGGTATTGAGCGCCAGAGAAGCACGCTTCGAAGATTTCCCTGCCGCTTGGGGTATACGTTTGGTCTTTAGTCTGAAGAACCATGGTATTCTGAACTACGTTGAAGGATAAGTGGGGTCTATGTGGTGAAGCTGGCGCACAAAAATGCCACAAAGCTGAGTCCTTGCGGTCGGGGAGAGCTAGATAGAAGTTATAGCAGCAAGACTAAAAAGTTTTCATGTGAGGATGAGTCGTATGTCGTCGACGGAAGATGGGCGTAACACTGAAAGTATGACGAGGTGTATCATGACAGTCCTTGATCGAGTAGTGGCTAATTTGGCAATTTATTTACAAATGCTTGTGCAGTAATAACTTATTTACCCCTATACAGATGGGTCCTACCAGAGGCCGGTGCTAGTGCTACATATTGGATCCGAGTCAGCTAAGTACTACAAGTCTTCGCGGTCTTCAACGTGTGCTCGTTTGAATGCTTAACGTTTAACGGAAAGCGTAGCCAATGCGGCGCCCAATCTTCGCAGTCGCAGTTTGCACGCTGTTCCGAGAATATCAATTCGTTGTCGAAAGCGACTACTGTCGCACTGATCAGGATTAGGGTCCGGACGCAGGGAAGAGAGCTTTCCATCTGATTTGGAGAACCGGGATTTTTGCTCACTCAAACCGTTTAGTTGAACCTCGTGCACCATCCTTGGGGCCCTGCCCGTGTCAAACCGAGCATCGATGGGGGGGACGACATGAGATGCTGGGTTAGACGAAATGAAGGACGATCCACGATGATGAAGGGGATCCTGAGCAAGATTCGTATCGATGGACAATGAATCCGAATACGTCTACGTGAAAGCAGAAAATCAACATTATTGGTCGAGGCGAAGCAAGGCTAACGCACCGTTGCAGAGCGCGATACGCCATGCGTGTAAATCCCGATGCTGTGGACTTGCCGAGTACCGGGCAGCGGTGGAGTAGGAGGGCGGTATTGCTTGATATATGGTCATAATCAGGAAACGGTATACTTTTGGAGTACATACCTCATGACGCTTGCGCGAGTGCGAAGGTGGGCGAGTGTGCCAAGTGGATGGTGGAAGGGAGATATCACTCCCAACGGTGGAAACAACCTAGATTGATCGGGTATCAGGCTGAGGCAAAGGATGTACATTAGGGAGTGTCTTACTCGCTGAGGCGGCGCCACCGATGGTGCTGGCGATATTCCGGGAGGTCTAGTAAGTCTGCGCTTGATCTGAACAATGTCGAGGTCGGCATCCATGGCTGCCTGCATTATTGCTTCCCATCCATCCGGCAACTACAACGCACACTTAGGGTTAACGAGGTCGTGAATGGAGTAGAGACACTTACGGGAGGAGGATAATCCGAGACACCAGAGGCTCCTCCGAAGTTCGCTTGAGGGAGTGACATCGGTGGCACGGGAGAATTGGGAGAAGGAATGTAAACCGGCGCTGGCTTGCGGTAGACCATTGGATACAGCTCGAGGGGGTCTGGGTGATGATGGGTGGTGGCGGAGACCTTTTATTGGGTGCTCTCGTCGAGACGGTACGGATAAAATAAGTCTTTAGCTGGCCTCTTTTAAAGAAGACATGTGCGAGGGCATGGTAGGAACGGTGATCGACTTGGGCCGAAATGTCTGGAGGTAAGAAAGCTGTATTCGACTGCGAAAGCACACAGTTCAGGAGGCCACAAGCGCTGCCTCACGCTGAGGGGACATGAATGAAATGAACCACCACATGGTCTTGTTGTAGGCAGACTCCCTGAAGACCGATTAGGCCTCTTGTCCGCGCCTAGCAAGTTCAGCGAGTGTCCGCGCCAAAGTCATGCTACTCTTGTTTCCTATACGAGGACGAGGAAAGCAGTCAGTACTTCCTCCGATCTGCTTCACTTTCCGGGTCACGATACGACTCACCATGGAGGGGTAGGCTGCTGCACAGCGGTACACTGCAGCTTTTTGATGGCGGCGCTTCGCCACTGTCTAGAAAGCAGTAAGGCCGAGTAATTTGCTATAAGCCCCAGAACCAGTGTTTTAACGTTCTCTGATAATATCATAGCACGGCCGCGACTCACTCGCGACTCACGCAACCATGACGGTTATGTTTATATAAGCGCCCATGGACATGACAACTCGATACCGCATGTTTCTCACATGACTATGGCACCTTTGTTTCTTTGAAGGAAGATGTGCGCGAGGCTGCAGGCCATCCTGTTATATCTTTCTCGTTCCCCACTTCCATTGGAAACGGTAGCAGCTGTGAACAGTGAGAATGTCATCTCGAGGTCGCTCTAACCCCAGAGGTGGACGTGGTGCACCCCGCGGTGGACCAGGAGTCGGTCGTGGTCGCGGTACTCCTCAGATCGGCACTCCAGTCGTTGGCTCACATATCCAAACCATCGGTGTTCGACGGCCAGATTACGGCAGCAGTGGTCGTCAATTTCCGATATATGTCAACTCATTTGTCACAACGATCCCAGAAGGGCTCATCTACCATTATAATGGTAAGTCCTCTCAAATTATCGACTTTACATGACCCCACTCAGGCTGTCAACACTAATAGTCGGTCAGTCGTATACCAATATCTTCTCCGCAATCGCTTGCTAACGCGAGTGGTCAATAGTAATCTCGCCATCTGAGAAAACTTTACCAATGCGTTTAAATATGGACTTGATTAGGCAGCTTCAGACTGTCACTGCCCCCCAGATATTCACGCCTCGTGGAGGTAAGCTTCTCCAGAATATGGCTGTGTCTTTCAATGATGTGGCCGCCTATGTACTGCAGTCTACGATGGCAGGAAGAACATATTCATTACTCGTGAACTTCCCTTTGGGGAGTCAGGCTCACAGGAAGTAAGTTTTTGGCATCGCATATTTTCTAGGCGTCTCTTTAAATCGATGGTCGCAGTTCGACGTGAGCCTAGAGGATCCCCGATCGCCCTCCAGAGGAGGACGCCAACCTCGTGTGTACAAAATCCGACTTGAATTAGTCGCCCAGATCAATCCCGAGTTCGTGGGCACCCATACTCTTGTCTTGACCGCCCTCACTGACCCGCGTTGCCAGGGTCCTCCGTCGTTTCATTGACGGCGCTCAGTCTCACGATCCCTCCGTACTCACAGCGATCACCGTGAGTTTTGACGCTTTGACGCTATGCTGATCTTGAGTTCGAACATCCGCTAGGCTCTCAACGTGGTAATCCGCATGGAGCCGACCATGAGATATCCATTCAATGTTCGATCTTTCTTCACCGACAGGGAGGTCAAAGATATCGGCTCAGGTCTTGAATTATGGCGCGGATACTTTCAGTCTGTCCGTCCCGGAATTAACAAGATGCTGATCAACGTAGACATATCGACTGGAACTATGTACAAGAGCGGTCCTCTTCTCAGGCTTTGCCTTGAGTATATCGAGAAATCCGAGCCAAGCTTCCTTGCTCCTCGTCGTGGCTTCCCCGACCGTGAACGACTCCGACTTCAACGGTTCATCACTAACATTCGTATCACCACGACACATGTAGAAGCCGGTGGGGTAGCCAGGGAAATTCCTCGCGTCGTAAAGAAGCTGAGCAGCGCTGGCGCGAGGGACCTGACATTCACTATGCGTGAAGGGGGGTCGATGACAGTCGCTGATTATTTCCACAAGATCCAGAACCGGGCCCTCCAGCATCCTGATGTCATTTGTGCCGAGGTAATGTCCTTCGTCTTCGCGAGGTCCTGATTAAACTCAAGTGACCCCCAGGTTGGCTCTGGTGCCTTGATCCCACTTGAGCTTTGTAATGTCCCCCCAGGGCAGATTATGAGAAAGCAGGTTCCGCCAGAAAAAACGAGGGAGGTGCTCCTCTTCGCAACGAAGAAGCCTGCGGCTAGATTGGATAGCATCAGAAGAAGTCTTTCCGTGAGCATGTTTTATTTTATGTGTCCCTTGTATTGAGTCGCCATACTTAGGTACTTGACTATGGACAGTCGGAGTACATCCGTCAATTTGGCATGGCCATTGATGCTGCTCAGGGACCTCTCCGGATGAAAGCACGCCTCTTACCTCCCCCTAGGCTTAGGTACGGCGTTGGAAGCCGGCAGCCAACTATTGTGCGTGTTCCCATGTGCACGCCCCAGCCCTATCCAACGTAGTTTGTAGCTTCCCAAAGATGGTGCTTGGAACATGTTCGTCTCGTTTATCCCCGTCATATACTACGCTCATGTGACCTAGGGTTGACAAACGTTTCGTTAAACCTGTCGTTATTGAGCGATGGGTAGTTGTCGTTTATGAGCAAGTGCGCCGATTCTCCGAACAGGCCGCTAGAGATATGGTTTCAGGCCTTGTTGATAGTTGTCGGGAAGTCGGTAAATGGATTCGTTCTATTCTTTCTTGTCTTTCCTTATCGTTCGTGTGACCAGGTATCAAGGTCAACGATGAACGCCCTATCATCAAATGGGAGAATGGGCAAGGCCGCATTGCCGATGTAACGTTGCTGCACCGCTTTACTTGTACTGACATTGATGTATGTATAGCAACTCAGGGCGGCTGGCGCTGAAGTCGCAGCGCGAATGGGCAAGCTGCCTAACCTTATCGTGGTCGTGCTCCCCGAAGGTGGCAATGATATATACACAGCAGTAAAGCAGTCAGTAATTGTCTCGCTTTGGCATCATGAATTCATCTCGTTTACTCTATCTCAGCTTCGGTGATGTGATGGTATTCTAACTCGCTTACAATGCGTCCTGGGATATCTGATCTATGTGTTTCTTGTAGGTGGGTGTTGCAACACAATGCCTCAAGTCGTCCAAATGTTTCCGAGCCAAGCCACAATATTATGCGAATGTTTGCCTCAAGTGAGTATCCTGAGAGATATCGCTCCACTAATCTGTAATTCGCTTCCGTAGGATTAACGTTAAGCTTGGCGGTATCAATATGATCCCGGATCCAGCATACGTTTCCGCACTCACCGACCCTCACAATCCCACCATCGTTATGGGTAAGCCACCCATCATGGTGTCGTTTGACCGTCTGATCGTGTCCTGGAACAGGTGCTGATGTTATTCATCCTGCCCCTGGCTCTGAGGGCAGGCCGTCATTCACAGCCTTGGTGGGAAATGTGGACACCAACAACGCTAAGTATATCGCAGATTCAAGGGTACAGACATCTAGACAGGAGATGATCGATGATCTTCAACCAATGGCAAAAGTATGTTCCCTTGAATCCTTCGTTCTGGGAGCTCATCGATGTTCGCTAGCATATCTTGACCATGTATATGTCTTACAGAGAGAAAGTTGAGCAGAAGGGCCCTGCTAACTCGGCGCCTAAAAGGATCATATTCTATCGAGGTCGGAATGTTATCATGTCTTTATGCAGTGGCTAACTAGCGGTCGCAGATGGTGTCTCAGAAGGCCAATTCTCCCAAGTTCTGGACAAAGGTGCGTCTAGACCTCGCCTGTAGTCTCAGATCGCTGAAACACTCATTAGAGTTGGGGTGCCTTCGAAGTGAGTGGCTCCATCGCTTGAAATATCTCGGCACAATTGATACATAGGCTTTGTCAGAGGCTTGTGAAGAGCTGAAGATCAACCCCAAAATTACTGTCATCGTCGTGGGCAAAAGACATCATGTCCGCCTTTTCCCCCAAGATGAACGGGACGCTGATCGTTCTGGGAATTGCCCTGCGGGAACCGTCGTCGACCGTGAAATCGCTCATCCAATTGAATTCGATTTCTACCTGCAATCCCACGGTGGGCTCCTTGGAACTAGCCGACCTGCACATTACTCTGTGAGCTTCTGTCCAATCTTCGAGCCCCTCAATTTCTCATCACATATTAGGTTCTTTACGACGTAAGCTTCCATTTCTCCCCGTGTGACTCCTGGTTGACACCCCCTGTTTGAAACAGGAGAACAACTTCTCGTGAGTAAACCAAACCACCTTCGCTTGTGTCGAAACTGGTGTCTTATGACCATGTTTTTCAGCGCGGACGCATTGCAATCCCTCTCGTTTGCTCTGTGTCACGTCTACGCACGATCAACCCGATCCGTCTCTATTCCCGCTCCTGTATATTGTGCGTTCCAAGCGATTGCTTGAGAGGCTTGACTAACGATTGCCCAAATAGACGCAGATATCGTTTGTTCTCGCGCTAAGAACCACTACGATCCTCAGGATACGATGGATTTCTCAGACTCTGCCACGCAATTGGACGAAGCAGCTGCGAAAACATCTCTTGCCGCTTACAAACGTGGATTCAAACCGTTGCATAGATCGCAATCCACTCTCATGTATTTCTCTGTACGTCCCCTTTGTCTTTCTCTGATCCGCCGTCATTCAGTGCTTCCATAGTAAACATTTTTCACACATGTACAAAGCTTGCTTCTCGATGGACTGCAGCCCTAGTGTGAACTTCTACCTCCTTTCCATGCAAACACAGTCATAAGTGATCTTCCTCAGAAAGGAATCAACCATGTAACCTTAGCCTCACTAAGTAGTTGGCGCTGTCAACCGAACAGCGGCTCCCAGGGGAGGAATAGAGGAAGCCAAAGAAGGAAAAAGTCAAGTGCAAAGACCTTGCCTAGACAGTATGTACATAGGCTACCCCTCCTCAATCCTCCCAGGCGTGTCTTGAGGAGAGGTCTTCTATCAGTAATCGATAATCCACGCAAGCTCACTGCGGGGGACTTCCTGAGTTTAATGCGGTCTAGTTCGTGGTAAACTAGACATGTGGATGATGCATGTTTGGGCCCTTTATCAATAATCTCAAAGGCTCAGAAACGTGATCCATCCTTGACTTCAAACTACACCATCTACCTACGGTGCAGCCCATTACCAAGTAACAGCAATCATGTCATCCAGAGGCCAAAGAGGAAGAGGCGGACCCAGAGGCGGAGGCGGTGCAAGGGGTTCACCCCGCGGTGGTGCTGGGCGGGGGTTGGGAGGTGGTGTGGGGACGCCTACCGCGTCACCATCCATCGCCGCCCATGTCACTACCGTCGGCGTGAAACGTCCCGGTCCTGGAACAGCTGGTCGACCGATCACCGTATATGTGAACGCGTTTGAGACTCCCATACCCTCGAAGATAATCAGGCATTATGATGGTGAGTTCCAACGTTGATCTTACTGTTTTCCTTGGATTGACCACCGATGCAGTGGGCAAGTACAAGCTCTTGCGATATGTCGCTATCGTGCTGAATATCTTGCAGCCATCGACTCAGAGAAGGTGCTTCCGATGCGGTTTACGAACGATATTGTGAAACAACTGCAGACAACGGTAGCCCCCGAGATTTTCAGTCCAAAAGGTTTGTCTTTGTTGTATCCCTGGCTTCCCAATACTACAAGCGATCTCATTTCTAGGCGTGTATGATGGTCGAAAGAACATGTTCTTCACCCATGAGCTAGCCTTGGGCCCAAATCACTCAAAGACGGTGCGCTGTATGAACAATCTCCATTCGGGATTGTCCTTACGATGCCCCTTGCCTTTCAGTTCGATGTTACCCTCACCAATGGTGGCCCCACGACGAATCGCCCCCCGAAAGTGTTTAAGGTCGCGCTTAAATTAGTGCAAGAAATAAACCCTGAGTCAGCAGCCTTGTATTCGGGTCTGGTCGGAGAGATGGCTGAAGTCTATTTACCTCGCAGGATTCTCCATCGCTATATAAATGGACAGCAAAGCCCAGACAATGCGGTCCTTACTGCGATCACAGTCAGTGTTCATGCCTAATCCAGATCCCCTTCAGTTTAGTCAATAATGTCCTTCTAGTGTCTCAATGTTGCCGTCAGAATGAAGCCCAACCAGTGCCATCCGTTCAATGTTCGGTCCTTTTTCACCGACCAGGAAATGCGCCCCCTTGGCGCGGGTATTGAGATCTGGCGCGGTTACTTCCAATCGGTTCGTCCAGCGATGGGGCGTATGATTGTGAATGTCGACATTTCAACGGGTTTCATGTATCGGCGTGGTAGTCTTATCCAACTCTGTCTGGATTTCTTTGGTCCGGGCAGAACTGATCCCAACCTACTATCCCCGAAGCGAGGCTTACCTGACAGGGAACGCTTACGCCTCCAACGCTTCCTCTCCGGCCTGAGGGTCACAACCTCTCATACAGGTGGCGGAAAGCAAGTAACGCGAGTTATTAAGAAGCTCAGCGCTCAGGGGGCTAGGGACATAACCTTCCCACTTAGAGAGGGGGGCTCAACAACAGTAGCGGAGTACTTCCGCAAGTCGGTCAATCGTCCATTGCAGCACCCGGATTTGTTGTGTGTTGAGGTTGGTGTCAGTACGATCGTGCAGATTCCTTGGTCGCTGACTTTTGAATAGGTTGGCAAGGGTGCTTTGATCCCCCTTGAACTTTGTGTTGTCCCTCCGGGTCAGATTATGCGCAAAGCAATTCCGAAGGAGAAGACAAAGGATGTTCTCGACTTCTCTACAAAGAAACCACAAGAGCGCTTTCGGAGTATTCGGGAAGGATTTGAGGTAAACTCTACTCCGTCCCTTCCTACTCATCTCACCCATTTTTCGGAGTAGACCTTGGCTTATACCGGGAACGAATATCTGGAGGCTTTTGAAATGACCGGGATATCACCGGATCCTCTTGAGGTCCATGCAAGGGTATTGCAACCTACCAAGCTGAAATATGGGCCGCAGAGCAAACAGCCAGTGATCGTGAGTAGTAGGATGAATACACATTGAATTGTAGGGTTGACTCATATTTGTTAAGGCGCCTGCTAATGGTTCTTGGAATCTGTTCGTTGTCAATGAGACCTATTTATCATATAACTTACCAGGTTTCTTCCTAGTGTGGACAAGCGATTCTTCAAACCGGTGGAAATCGAACGCTGGGCCATTGTTATTTATGAATCAGAGCGAAGATTTGGCTCACAGGCCGTCAACGATCTAATCGACGGCTTGAAAACAGCTTGCCGCTCAGTTGGTAGGTGCCTGTGTTCGCATGGTCTTTTCAACCCGCTAGATGGCTACTTGAATAGGTATGACCATAAGTAACACACCCCCCGTTGTCAAGTGGGAGAACGGACAGGGGAATATCACCCAAGTTCGTGTCTTTTTAGTGCTTATCCATGTCACCTGATCATACCATCCCAGCAACTTCGTGCTGCCGGCGCTGAGATGGTTCGCACTCAAGGAGGCCCGCCAAGATTAATGGTCATTATCTTGCCTGACAATGGGGACGATATCTATACGGCAGTCAAACAGTGAGTTAACATCATCCCCCATCCTGCCATAATGATCGCTTTCTGACACATTCTCTCTCAAGTTTTGGGGATGTTGTTGTCAGCCGTGCATGTCTTTCTGAGCCTTCTTTTCACTCACACCTTTCTAGCAAGGAGTCGCTACCCAGTGCCTGAAATCAGCGAAGTGCTTTAGGGCGAAGATGCAGTATTATGCCAATGTTTGTTTGAAGTCAGTTGTATCTTCCCTTTTTATGAGAATATTCTAATATCTATCTACTTAGGATCAATGTCAAACTTGGCGGAATCAATGCTGTTCCAGACCCGTCTACCGCTAGCATTTTGGTTGACCCCCGCAATCCCACCATCGTTCTGGGTATGTCTTAAATATGAATATTTGATGCTACGATGCTACCTTTACCCTTCTACAGGTGCTGATGTTATTCATCCTGGCCCTGGGTCAGAAGGCAGACCCTCTTTTACCTCTGTGGTTGGTAGTGTGGATTCCAATGCTGCGAAATATATTGCAGAGACTCGTGTTCAAACGGGAAGGGTAGAAATGATTGAAGATTTGCAGACAATGGTCAAGGTTGGCTTGCTTCTCTCCTGGCCGTACTTTCCGTATTGATGATGTGATCAGCAAATTATCATGATGTACATGGGATATAGGGAAAAGATGGAGAAGGTCAGCAAGGATCTAGTCTCACCCAAGCGGATTATATTCTATCGTGGTATGTTCACACTCTCTTCATTAATGTTGTTAGTAATGTCGCTGTGTAGATGGAGTCTCCGAGGGAGAATTTGCGCAGGTCCTAGAGAGAGGTATGTTATTAGGCCAGACTAGGGCTACGTACTGACCCTCTCCAGAGTTGCCTCTGATTCGAGCTGCCTGTACGGAGCTTAATATCCGGCCCAAAATAACTATCATTGTCGTAGGCAAGCGACATCACATTCGCTTCAACACCAAGGATCCCCGAGATGCAGACAGGTCTGGCAACTGCCCGGCAGGAATGGTGGTCGACCGAGACATTGGCCACCCAACCGAGTTCGATTTTTATCTCCTTAGTCATGGTGGCTTGTTGGGCACCAGTCGACCCTCGCATTACTCTGTAAGTCCGAATATTTACTTCTTATGCAGGATGTTCAACTGCTCCATGCAGGTTCTCTACGATGTAGGTATTTCTTAGTCTCTACGAACTAACTAATCACCTCGTGCCTCAATGCCATCAGGATAATGGTTTCAAGTAAGTGGCCTCTGTTTTGAGGTATCGTAATGGAGTCTGATATCGCCCCAGTGCCGACACCCTACAAGCACTTTCGTTCGCTCTCTGTCACGTCTACGCAAGAGCCACACGATCCGTTTCCATCCCGGCACCAGTCTATTGTATGTCTACCGAGCTGTTGCGAGAACATCAACCTTGAACTTGAGTCTAATAGATGCCGACATCGTTTGCTCCAGAGCCAAGAATCATTTTGATCCCATGGGTGGATTTAGCCTCTCGGATTCGGCTACTCAGGCATCCTCCGGCCAAGGTGGTGGCTCGGTCGATGCCTTCAAGCAAGCCTTCCGGCCGCTTCATGCCTCCCAGCGTACATTGATGTATTTTTCTGTGAGTATCACATCACTTTGTACACCTTCTAGAGCTGACCCTGTCCGAAAATAGTGAAATTTCATTTGTTTCTATGCTGTCATTGTATTTGCTTTGAACCGTGCTATCAAGTTTTCCTTTACCACGTCGCTCTTTTCATTTTTTTCTTCTGAAACTCAATAAATGTCGTGTATTTATTATGCTCTCCCTGTAGTAGGACTGGACATTCGTGTAACTCTCGAGACTCAAGTTGATTCAATGTTACGTAGTCGTATCCTTACAGCGTTAGCATGAGCGGCTAGTCCTTCGCAATCAGCTAAGGTCGCAACGAGTGGGCCCAGTTGGTTCAATCCGGCAGCGGTGATTTCTTGCGAAGTAATATATTTTTGGAAGGATTGCGTATTTACGCCGCTGAACTGACGAGCGTAGCCGTTCGTCGGAAGGGTATGATTGGTGCCCGATGCATAATCACCACAACTAAGACAAGCAGGGTAAGCAAGGGAGGTGCACGTAACTTCGTACACTAACCTTTCAGGGGTATAGGGACCAACAAATATGCTCCCGGCGTTGTAAATTGCGGCCACGTACTTTGCAGCATCCTCCAGATGGATGATCAGATGCTCCGGAGCATAATCATTTGAGAAATCAATGGCTTCCTGTACGGTTGTCGTCTTGAAGATTATACTTTTGGAGATGGATTGGCGAACGATGTCCGCCCGGGGTAGCGCTCGCGCTTGCTTGTCGACCTCGTTCTCAATCTCACCCAGTATCTCTACGGGGAGACCGACAGCAATGAGCACAACTTGCGAATCTACACCATGCTCGGCTTGCGAAAGTAAGTCCGCTGCAACAAACGCAGGGACGGCAGTGTGATCCGCAATGACCTATCCAATGTTAGCGACCGTGATGATATTGCGAAAGGTGGAGGGGAATACCAAGACTTCAGAGGGACCAGCAGGCATATCAATGGAAACAAGGGCATCTGTATCATTTTGCACCAACATCTTAGCAGCAGTAACCCATTGATTCCCAGGACCGAAGAGTTTATCCACCTTGGGGACTGTCTGCGTGCCGTACGCCATAGCGGCGATCGCTTGTGCGCCTCCCGCCTTTAGGATTGCAGATGCACCGATCAGGTGTGCGACGTACATCACCTCTGGCGACACGCTGCCATCTGGTCGAGGAGGCGTCGCGAATACAATATCTTTACAACCAGCCACCTGGGCGGGGATACCTAGCATCAGTGCCGTCGAGGGTAAGATCGCTGTTCCTCCAGGAATATATAATCCCACACGAGCGACGGGGCGGGCAAAGCGAGAGCACACTACACCTGGTGTCGTTTCAACCACCAGAGTCGATCGATCTGCTTGTGCATCGTGAAACTTGTAAATGTTCTGATATGCCACGTCGATGGCCCGGCGTACGGAGTCATCAATTTGCATGCAGTCTGGAGAGTAAGGTGGAAATATGACTGTTGCTTCAAGTTGAGCTTTATCGAACTTGGCGGTAAGTTCAAAGAGGGCAGCATCGCCGCGACGCCGGACGTCCTCAACGATAGGTTTCACTTTTGCTATCATCTCGTCGGATTTAAGAACGGGGCGACGAAGGAGTTGTAGCCTCTCATCGTCTGATAGGACGGATACATCGAAGGTACGCATGCGTATCGGAGCATCGGCATCGGGCGCAGGAGAAGTGTTTGGTTGTTGAGGAGGAGGATGTTCAGTTGGGGAGGAAATGGGAGTGAGATTAGACCACTGAGGCTTAGCGTTGCCAGTGCGGCGAACGACCTTCTTGGATTTCCTATCCAGAGACCGTTCAATGTCAGCAATACCGACTCCTGCAGATATACACTTGGTGAGAGCGAAGTATAGCAGGTCAGCGGCTTCGAATGCGACGTCGTCCGGTGACTCGGCGCGACACAGCTCATGGGCTTCCTCCATTATCTTTGAGCGGAGGAGATCGGCGTCGCTGAACAGGCGTCGTGTATAAGATTCCGCAGGGGCAGACTCAAGACGGGAGAGTAGAGTGCTTTCTAGAGCTTGAAGTCCGCTTACTTCACCAAAGCAAGAACGACGAGCTAAGTGGCAAAATCCGACACCGTTCTGAATGACTCTAAACTCCAGGCTATCCGAATCACAATCTAGCCGGATGCTGACGACGTCTTGAGTGGCACCAGAAGTGTCACCTTTTCTCCATAGACCATGCTTACGCGATTGGTAGACACCTTTCCCCGTAACAATGCTCTCTCTGATGGATTCCGTAGATGAATACACGAGCCCTAGTGAGTGGCCTGTTTCCGTGCAGACGATAGTTGGGAAAAGGCCATCTTTGCGATCGGAAAGTATCGGTGCTGTAAAAGCGTCTGCTACATTAATTTGACTCTGAGAAGAAGGTCCCAGAGTTAGCTGAGAGCCTGAGACCACAAGCGACGCGCCGATGGAATGGAGTTGTCGGATGCTGGAGATTGTCGGGGGAAAGGGAGCGTCGGGGAAGACATATATCGTACATGAAGTGAAGAATCGTGCAACGGAAGTTACGAGATCTACATCCACGGCAGGTGTCTTGAGTACAACCCCTGAGACTGTGTTGCGAACGGTATCGCTGACGGCGTTGAAATTAGTCGCGTCTAGGAGAAGGAGAATTCGTTCGGCTGGGACCTGTGTAACCAAATCCTTGGCAAGTTTGGGGGGTACTACGACCTTTTCTATGCCCGCATCGAGCCCGGATACAATCTCGGGTAGGGAGATAGAGGTGACAGATTCGATAAGGAGATATGTTCGTGAAGGTAGGGGGTCTGATACATCAGGATTATACCTGACGAGCACAGGACCGATGCGCTGGAGAGCTGCGACCACATCGTCCGTTGGCTGCTCAATCAACGGCAGGTAGACGGTCATGGCTGGTTCGCAAGAAATTTGTGCAATGAAATTGAGTCATGTCAAACAAAACTGACCAGTGACGAGAATTCGGCCTTTCGGGTGTGGACAGAGCTCGAGCTCGAGCTATATACTAGAGCCTTCTCTAAGGAAACATGGCCTTGTAGTGTAGCGGTTATCACATCGGATTCTGATCTTTGAAGTTTCCGGTAACCCAGGTTCGATTCCTGGCATGGCCTCCAAGATTCGCTTTTTGTTCTTTCTTTGTCTGGTCTACGTGATACCAGACCAAACAGGAATCCTTTGCACGTACCACCAACACGATGAATTCACAAGCTTTCATCTCTTTATCTCAACAACGGTACCACTTAGTTCCGAGATAAAGCCGATAATTATATCCAGCATACCGAACTATAACGCGGGAGCTAAGGAAAATCTAGGAGTAACGATAGCGAAGGGGTAACATAATGACGGGGTAACAAGATAGATCAGTTCGTCCGGTATAGAGCGCGCTTGGCAACTTTGACGATAAGCGGCGTATCGGGGAAAGCCAGGTTCTCTAGGTTGGTAGCATACTGCCAAACAATTGTTCAATGAGATGAGTTCACTCAAAGGACGGCGAAAACTTACAGGTGTTGGAACATCAGCACCGGTGACTCGCTCGACGGGAGCATCCAGGTAGTCAAAGGCCTCGCTCTCAACAATCTGTGCACAAATCTCGCTGCCAACACCGAATGCGGGGAATCCACCCTCAACAATGACGAGTCTATATTATCGTCAAGTTTCAGTGCCATGGTGGGGGGATGTAAGACTAGGAAACCTGCTACTCACCGATTGGTCTTCTTGACCGACTTCTTGATGGTGTCAATGTCGAGCGGGCGGATACTTCGCAAGTTGATAACCTCAGCCTTGATACCCTCCTTGGCAAGGAGGTCTGCGGCTTCAAGGCTGTGTGTGACCATCTTGCTGTGAGCAACGAGAGTGACGTCACTTCCTTCGCGCTCGACTTTGCACTTCCCGATGGGGAGGAGGAATTCGTCCGACAAGGCCTCGGAGGACATCGGGAAGGATACACCGTACATCATCTCATTTTCAAGGAAAACGACAGGGTTGGGGTCTCGGATAGCAGACTAGGACAAGGAGATCAATGGATGTAATAGGGCTACACGGCATCACCGCATACCTTTAACAGGCCTTTGCAGTCTTCGGCACTCCATGGACTGACCACTTTCAATCCAGGGATTGAGCCGTACCACGCGGCGTAGTCTTGCGAGTGTTGTGCGCCCACACCAGAGGCAGCACCGTTTGGCCCACGGAACACAACAGGACATGGTACGTTACCGCCTGACATGTAATACGTCTTTCCAGCAGAGTTGACGATTTGATCAATGGCTTGCATGGCAAAGTTGAAAGTCATGAATTCACATCTTCAAGGGGTTGTGAGTAAGGAAACTTGTCGACAATGACCACTAACTCACATGGGTCTGAGGCCAGCTAATGCTGAACCAACAGCGAGACCAGCAAAACCCATTTCTGTGATAGGTGTATCCACGACGCGCTTCTCGCCGAACTTGTCCAGAAGACCTTTTGTCACCTAGACTAATCTTTTCAGACACGTACTCAGAGCTGAAATGAGACACGTACCTTGTAGGCACCGTTGTAACGCGCAACTTCCTCGCCGAGAACATAGACCGACTCGTCCCGAAGCATTTCTTCCTCCATTGCAGCGTTCAACGCTTCTCGAACTGTCATCTAAAGCATTGATCAGCCCACCGTTCCGTGCATGTGCATGTAGTGCCATTACCGTATGCTGCTCGCTCTCCGTCGCATACCGGCGAGCTCCCTTGAGAGCGGCACGAGCAGTAACGGAGGTGGAGGCCCTTGCATTGGCCAGCGCAGGTGCTACGCGCGAGAGAGCAAGACGGGCTGCCGACATTTTGGTGAAGGAAGAAGGATGAAAAGAGACTGGTGAAGTGTTGGCACAAGCCTCACTCAGACAAAACTTTTTTGGGGAATACCGTAGGAAAATTGACGTAAACAAGGGCTAGTCAGCAGATTTCAGCTCGCCCTTTTGTCCAACTTGATGGCTACCACCTACGCATTACTGAAATCACCGTGCTTGTCGTAGGCTGCATATTGACCGCATGGACTCAAAGTCACCTACGATGTGTCCAAACCCTCGGAAAAAATGTGACCCACCGAAATTATGACTTTTATACGTCAAGGTTAGTTGCTCTTGGTTTGATAAACTCTATACAAAAAACTAATTCGACGGTTGCAAAAGGTAGCTTGTCTGTGGCACAATTTCGCGAATTCTCCGTCGAACACTTCTTAGAGGTTAAGTACAAGTCGACGGACTCAACATTGCCATTCAACATAAGATATCCGGGTTCGTGGGAAGCTCCGAGGGCATTTTGTTAGACGTTGACGGAGAATTACCGGACCGCTTTCTTATCGCAATGTCCTCCCATCGTAAACAGGTGGTCGTTGTGACTGGAGCTTCCAAGTCAGATTTGTTCATGGTTTCGCTCAGAAATTGTACTGACGAGTCTGACAGAGGAATAGGACTTGCGGTGACCAAAATCCTACTGCATGATCTCAACGCCGTCGTCGTCGGCTTAGCTCGCTCGAAGACGCCTGAAGTGGTCGCCTTGGTCTCATCGGAGTTCTTGTTCCTCGAATGCGACGTGTCCGCAAATCCCACTTTTATCAAAATAATGATCTGAGACCTGCTTCATCAGAGCAAATGAAATAGCGTTTAATAACGCAATGACAGAGGCTCGCAGGGTGTATAACCACATTGATAGCCTTATCTTGAACGCTGCTGTACTTGGGCCGCTATGTCGCATCGGTGATGACACTCCCCTCGATGACTGGAAGAGCCACTTCGACATCAATTTCTTCTCTCTTGTTACCGCATTGAAAAACACGTTACCCGACTTGCGTTCAAGCCCTTTTGGAGGAAGGGTGGTTTTCGTTAGCTCTGGCGCGTCGTTTAAAGGGTACCCTGGCTGGGCACCCTATTGTGCCTCCAAAGCAGCTATGAACAGCCTTTGCAGGTGACTTTTCCAGTGTCTTGTCCATTGGCTTGAGCCTTAGACCCGAATTCTACAAAGAACTCTTGCCGAAGAGGAGAAAGATGTTGTCTGTGTGGCTCTACGCCCTGGCATGGTGGATACAGGAGTAGGGTTTCCATTCAACGCGGCGTTGGATCTTTAGCTGATAATTTCTCTCACGCGGTGTAGATGCAGGTCCTCGTCCGTGGCGCCGATCCAACGCTCTTCGGCGAAGAAAGTCACGCCGGTTTCGTCAACGCTTACAACGAAGGGAAGCTTGTGCGTCCAGAAGATTCTGGCTATGTCGCCGCTGCTCTGTCTCTCAGCGCTACGAAGGAGCTTTCCGGCCAGTTCATCGCATGGAATGAAGACGAGTGCAAGCCATACAGAAGGCCGTAATCGGTACTTTCCCGATGTAAAGTATATGACATATATGCTATATTCATCTGTTTACCACCCCGTTGTACCAACGCCGGACTGAAGGTGTCTGGGCGCACGGTAAGCTTCGAACACGCATTCCCAAGCTCCACTGAGCTAGCCCTCCGCATTCGTTTACATCAGTTCTCTCAGGCTCACCATACATAGACTTCTGTCATCTGCCCTATGGCAAGTGGGCCTTCTCTCTCTTGAATACATACCCACATGGCACATTACCTGCCCTTCAGGACAATTTTTTATTTGCGACCGATCAAGCCGACTTCGAAATCTTGACCAAGTTGGTTTCTCTGCAGATAAATAGACTGCCCTTGTGGCAGGTTTTCCCCAAAATTTCTATCCCTCCATGCATAATGTCAGTCCTTCCAGTTTGCTTCCGTATGCACTATTGAGCTCTCACCCGTACTCTTCAGCCCATCAAGCGCGTCGATATTCACCACCACTTCTTTCCGGACGATCTCAACAAGGCAGCTGCATCCTCCAAGGCTGGTTGGAGAGTCCCACCTGGTAGTCTTCCATGGAGCCCCGAAGTCAGCTTGAGAGCCATGGATACCAGCGGCGTCGATGTCGCTATCCTCTCGGTGCCTGCTATGCCCCATGGCGCACCTAGTTTCGAGAACCGCGCCATCACGCGCCATCACAACCTCCAGGGAGCGTCAGCTTGTGCCTTGTATCCCACACGCTTTGGCTTCTTCGCCGAGCTGCCCTCCCTTGATGACATAGAAGGTAAGCTATCCCTATAGTCCTCGTCGGGTGCTACGCTCTACTATTCCTTGCGGTCTCGCTGATACCGAGGCACCTCTGGATTGGCAGGTGCTTTGGCAGAAATTGACTACGCGCTCGACGAGCTTAATGCTTATGGCATCTCTCTGTCATCTTCGTACGGCCAAGGAGAAGATGCAAGTTGAGTTGATGATGCTATACACTCGTGCTCCACGTCCATCAGAAAATGCTGACATTTTACTTTGATCGACGTGCAATAGAGTATGTGGGCGATCAGCGCTATGAGCCAGTTTGGAAAGAACTGGACCGTCGACGCGCCGTCGTTTTTCTCCATGGTGCTCAGGTTCCTTCATCCACTCCGTGTCCACATGAACTCCTTGGCCTACCCATTAGTGAGGTACGCAAAGAAAAAAGTCAAGCATAGTGAACGCCGGATTTGCTAATTTAGGCTTCTCATTCAAGGTACCCAACGAGACATTCAAAGCTGCCGCTCATCTCGTCGTCGGCGGAATGAAACGCAGGTACCCTAACGTCAAAATCATCCTCGCTCATCTTGGGGGAAGCACACCATTCCTCGCTGCCCGCGTAGCCGTCCTCTCTAGATACATGGGTTGTGCTCTGACTCCATCTGAAATCCTCCAAGATTTCAAGAGCTTCTATTTCGATACAGCACTCAGTGCTAGCGAGATGAATTTAACAGCTATGTCCAAATTTGTTTCGCCGGGTCGAATATTATTCGGTACGGATTGTCCAGGTGGGTGCTAGGTTTTTTCTATTGGCGCGTCTGCTAATTTCGGGTTCTGGACGTAGCCGTTACCTCGGAAATGGCCCAGTGGTACACGAACAATTTGGAAGACTACTACGCTAATGATCCACACACTGCGCAGGCCATCATGGCAGGCAACGCTCTTCGACTTTTCCCGAGGCTTAAAAGCATTAAACACGAATATCAGCCTCGGTTATAGAGAACAACAAGAAATTAACATCGATTGTATGTACTATCTTCGGGAGTTAGCACATGGGTATGATATCGGCATCGTAATAATAGGTATAGATATTGCGTAGTTCTATGATTGATTGTCAAGCAAATGCAGCGGAAGGGCATTCTTTCGGGTATCACTCATGTCTAAGCCACTCAAGGATGGCTCTGTGCCCACCTGAAGTTAAAGCAGTGCCATGACGGCCAGCGGGATCCAGCCATAAACCCTTCCGTACACCATGAGATCGAAGGTATCGAGATACGCGCTTAATGCGGAGGCGTTAGTGCCAATATGAGAGATGAGATCCAAAGGACTAACGTCTGCGCGCAGAACTTCATCACGGGCACCCATGAGGAAGAAAGACTTGGATGGGTCTCTGGCGTTCGGTATCTCTTCGTACCACAAAGAATTGGACGACCAGTCGAAATGTCGTTGGAGAAGATTTGCGACACCCAGTTCAGCGCTGACAAAGTACCGCATAATCAATTGCATCCCCTATAATACCCTCAAAAACATAGTCAAAGCGGCAAACATAACAACTCACCGTTGTGCAAGGTCTATAAATGAAGTTATAACATACATCTTGAGATATCCAGACGGTTAGTAAACGGCATTGAACGCGTGTCGAAAATGTGTACTCACCCCCTTCCCAAGAGCAGAAGGTAACAGGGTCGACGAAACATGACCGCGAGACCATGTGCGGATAGTTTTTGAGCATCCACGCATGACAGTACGACCCACTACTATACGTTAGTTAGTCATCCGACAGTAGGAGAGGGGACGCACTTTGAATGGCTGAGAAATGTGACACCTTGCATCGGGGATATCAAGGAGGAAGCGACGCTTTGGGCGTCTGCATCATCTTCGTCAAAGTCATCAAAAGCATCAACCCATCCAAAACGCAAGAAGAGGGCTGCGAGGCGTTGCGTAGTGTCACTGCGATTCATGGGCTTCAGGTAGCCGGGGTGGAAGAAATCTTGGCTAATATGAGGCTGCAATAAGATAAATAAGGGGCGATCGGGGAATTCGTCGAGGAGGCGCAGTATGAATACGTGGTATTGAATTAATCCGAGTCCAAGTCCATGAACGAAAACAATTGGGCGGGGATCAATGGCCGAGTTCCAATCGGCGGGTATACGGGTGAGATACTCTAAACCTTCGTAACTACCAAACTGAACCTGACGATAGCGGATGAGCCATCCTTTAAGCAGTCTATTGGCGGCACCGACTATGGCGTAGAAAGTAAAGGGACGCCAGAGGACTTTGACAGCATCAAGGGTGAGGAGCAGAGGCTGGTACTCTAGAGCTGACCCTTGAGGTATGGTGCAACCTGTGCGTTTTTGCAGGAGGTCGATCGCATCTTCTAAAACCGCGCGATGAGCATCAGGAATCTGGTGGGAAGCAGGCATATGTGCATTGAAGATGGACCAATAGAGCCACTTTCTGACTTCGGATAAACGAATGGCTGACCAAGGGGCATGCCTGAACCATGTACGAAGGACATTCCTGAAGTCTTCAGCACGGGGGTCGTCGTGCTCCAGCTGAACGATAGGTTCTGCAGGACTTCCTGGTCGGTCGATATTCAACGACTCCTCATCGAAGCCATTCTCTGGGAAAGCAAATAACCCGGCCTTGACGACGCGGGTGTATGCGGCGCGAAGTTCTTCCAGGTTCCCAGCGGGATGTGGCGGTTGTGCAGCAACGTAGCTCGATAGATTATAATGGTATACGCTGAAGAAGACCTGTTGAACAGGTTAGCGCAGCTTGAGCCAGACGAGTGAATGCATGCCATGTACCTCACACAGCGCCATAATAAACGCTGCCTTGCCTTGCCAGGCAAACGACCATATCCTTCCTGTGCGCAAAGAGTATATGACGAATGCCCAGGACAGCGGGACTGCACACCACAAGGGGCCGACGAGGAGAACGAGGACCAGGTAGAACGACAAGTCGCGTCGACGATGCAGGGGGGAGGAGGCGACCATGATGTTACAAGTTCAAGATGAGGAAGAGAGTGGCAGAGCGACGTTCATGCGCGTTCCAGGCCCCCCTAAGTGCAGTCGAAGGCGGCGGTCGGTGAAGGTGAGGTTGGGTCCTTGGGATGCTGGGATCACAGTAGCAACCAAAAGCAAATTCAAGGTCGTACCGGCAGTGTCCGAACATCTCGCGTGGGTCGATCAATCATGACACCGAACGGAGGCATCGGATATTCTCTCCTTCCAACACCACCACCATCTCGCCCTCCTTCCGTCCCCGAAGTTTTTGTGTCCCAAAAGCTCAACGTCTGCGATGTTGCGCAACGCCATCTCCTCGGCAGTTCGCCCAGTGACCACTCAATCTGTATGTCCGCTTTAATACCAGGAAATTCGGTTCTAATTTGGGCCCACTAAAGCGACTCGCGACAACCTTGTCTGCAAGTTTCCCAAAAATAACTCACAGAGTTGTGAGCAACCGCCCTCTTGCGAGGCTGCAAAGAGACTGACTCTGATTTCTTAAAAGCAACCAACCAAGTATGGCGGTGTTTACACAGTATGTTGCTATCTTATCTATTTCTTCGGCGTATTCAATAGGCTCAGGTTACCCTCATCCCGGGAGATGGTGTAGGTGCCGAAATCACCGACTCTGTGAAAGAGATCTTTGAGCATGTCAATGCTCCCATTGAGTGGGAGCAATATGACGTGTCTGGCATGTCGTCGGCTGGTGAAGCTCTTTTCAAACAGGCCATGGAAAGTTTGAAGCGCAACAGGGTAGGACTCAAAGGTTGGTACCACTCGGAACTGTCAACATCAACGTTCTAATGATAGCAGGTATTCTCTTCACCCCCATTTCTCAGTCCGGGCATATTTCTTGGAATGTGGCCATGCGTCAACAACTGGACATATACGCCTCCGTTGTTCTTTGCAAGTCTCTTCCCGGATTCCCCACCCGCCACTCAAACGTAGACTTTGCTATCATCCGAGAGAACACCGAAGGAGAGTATTCGGGACTAGAGCACCAGAGCTATCCGGGCGTCGTCGAAAGCTTGAAGGTTTCGACTCGTGCTAAGGCCGAGCGCATCGCTCGATTCGCTTTTGATTTCGCGCTTAAGAACAACCGCAAAGTGAGGCGTCTAAAGCTCCCGCCCGATAATACCCGCACTAACTTGAGTCCCCAGAAAGTCACCTGCGTCCATAAAGCCAATATCATGAAGCTAGGTGATGGCTTGTTCCTCAACACCTTCCGACGCGTTGCGGAGGAGTACAAATCCTCTGGCATTGAACACAATGACATGATCGTCGACAACACGTAAATCCACCCATTCTGACGTCATATCGTCTACTCACCTTAATCTCCAAGGTCTATGCAACTCGTGGCTAAACCTGGCCAGTTCGATGTCATGGTCATGCCTAACTTGTACGGTGCCATCGTTTCCAATATCGGTGCTGCCCTCGTCGGTGGACCTGGTATCGTGCCCGGATGTAACGTTGGCAGAGTAGGTCTACTTTTTCATCACATGATCAAGCTAATAAACACTGTCTCTCTAGGACTACGCTTTGTTTGAGCCAGGATGTCGTCACGTTGCCAAAGATCTCATGGGTACCAACCGCGCTAACCCGACGGCCATGATTTTGAGCGCCACCATGATGTTGAGACACCTTGGGTACGGAACAGTCTCACTTTGGAACCAGCCGTTTCTTACACTTAAATCGATCCCATAGCCTTGACCATACGGCCAACAGCATCGCCAAGGCCACCTTCGACGTTATCAACGAAGCTAAGGTTAGAACAGCTGACATGGGCGGTAAGCTGCCATATTGCCTCACCTCGGCGTATACCTGACTAAGTATAACAATTTTTAGGCTCTTCCACCACCTCTGACTTCACCAATGCTGTCATCAAGAAGCTTACATAGCGGCTTGTTGAAGCTGCGACCTGGTCATATTATACGCTCATCCTCACGGACTTCATAGCATACCACATAGACATAGACCTAGATATCTACCCTGTCGTCGCTCACTATGTCGAGGTTAATGTTGTTGAATGCGGAGTCTTGATATAGCCTTTATTCATTCTATTCTGGACTCAGGATGTCCATCTTTCGACTTTGGGTCGTTTCCAAAATTATAAACGGTGCGATTACAGGGAGGTCCCGCGCGTATACGCTGGAAGGCGGACTGCTTGACGGACGTGATGGCAAGAGTCGGTGACAAAGGGCGAAATCGGCACCACTTCCCGAGAAAGCGGCTGCGCTCGCCATCTGGCGTTAATCAAACAATTCAGTCGAAAGTGCTGGCAGCAGTTTCACTTCCAAATTCGTATTTTGTTGTGAAATACATTGGTTCAATATTGGGATGCGGGCCATATGATTAGTAGATACAAGTTGCACAGGTACGAGGAGTTATATCTGGTAAGTTTACGAGACCATGGCGTGAATTCGAAGTACATCGAAAGCAGATAAATCTTCAGGGAAAACACAAGCAGCACACTGGAACTAGATTCATGATCGGATTTTCTTTGTTACACGACGACCTCGAGAGGTTCTGGAGACGGGGGTATAGGTTTCTGAGTCCGAGTCCGAGGCATGAGCCGCGGGGCGTTTCTGCTGCAAGTTTGTATCGATATGGTTGATAAATTTCCACAATGTCTTGCAGCATGCAGTGTTCATGCGAATGTCCTCGTGATGACGACGCACGGTTTGCCGAAGATTCAGGATAGCTTCAGCGCGCTTCTTGTCTGGAGCACCCTTCATGACATAAAGAAGTACACCTAAGGACTACCTTTAGCAAAGGCAATAGATTCTTGTGGGCAAGGTTCACCTATGAAGACAAACTCCGCCGGGGCCACTCGCTTGTTAACCTTTGAGAAGCCGAATTTGAGGTGCTCAGTATTGGCAAGGAAAGTCATGTCAGATAGGGCATCATCTATATCTTTTTGCAACTGGGGCGAGGGATGGTCAGGTTGACTGAGCCATGTGCACAAGGTTTTAGCCGCGGGCACAGGCTGTTTGTCACGTTTGTCACAGCAATATACAAGGGAGGCAATGTTCTGAAAGCTTCGACCTCGCGAAGTTTCGAATGTGATAAGTCCCTTGAGGCCGTTTTCTATGTCGATGTGCTTGAATGGCAGAGAGGAGATCCAATCTGCCAAGGGCGTAGCGATGGCTTGTAACTTCTCTATTGTGAAACAGCTTGAACGATTCCCAGTGGATGTGCACCGAAATATACTGCATACCTGCAGCCGAGAGGGGTACGCCGAGCTGTACACGCTGGAAGATTTCTCTTTCCATGATCGGGGTAAGAGCCGTGTATTCGACTAGAGCAGCCATAGGACGGGTCCAGCGACAATTAAAAAGGCAACAAACTCACCACATTGGATTACAATTCGATCAAACATATCTCTATACTCCTGGGGTAGTTCATTTCGACGGCCCTTTTTGCTTTCGTCGAGCGAAACATAGTACCAGTCCTTCTTGTGCTTGGTGTCATGATCTAGGATGCTCTCGATATACATGTGGCCAATGGTCAATTAGGACGCGGACTCACATGGTATCTGTGGAAGGATAGGAAAGGGTTGAGTAACTCTGGTGGAGAGTGAGAGGAAGTAGAAAGTACGCACTAAACCGGCAATGAAATTCTGTATTGAACTCAGGCGTTGTTTTCCATCAACACAACGCTTGACTACACCTTCCTCGTCATCCACCACCTGTGCCAAAACGACGGGGGGAATATAGAAGTTATGAAACAAGGAATCGATGAGTTGAATCTGCTTGAGTTTAGGCCATACGATCTCTAGTAGAAGCTAAGCGTCGACCCGGCTCCATGAATAAGATACTAACCTCGCTGGTAAGGGGGAGCAAGATCAAGATCACCCTGATGTATGTATGCTGGACGTTGTGTTAGAACCTTGAAGATCAGACACAAAGTTTGACGCACTATACAATTCTCTTGTGGTGTATTCTACCCGCTTTGGCGGGGTCAGTCGACTCCTTATACGGAAAACGCTAGGATCTTCATCGCCTGTCGCATCATCGTCTTCCAGTTCGTCGTACTCGTCGTCATCGCCGTCTTCCTGTTGAAGTGGCTGGGGTGGAGAGTTTGAAGTTTTGACCGTGAATTGGGGAGAAGACATATTAACATTGTAAGATTGCGAAGACGATCCATTCAATCCGATGCGGGAAGGCGTTACCAGGGGAGTACTGAAATGCGTCAAGCGTGTCGGTGTAGAGTTACTCATAGTTCGTTTGCGATTAGGAGAAAGCCTGAAAGGGACGAGCTGAATTGATTGTATTCAAGTCATGTCGTGCCTACTATTCCCATCAGGGGCACGCATTCTAAGCTCAACTACGTTGACCGTTCGAATTCCCTTCTGCTCCCCTTCAGGCCTTGACGCTTGAACGTTTTTGAATAGTGAGCTTGATGGAGTCCCGAGTCTTGTTCAGACACGGAACACACTTACAGTCAGCCTCCATGGCATCGGCTACATCCACGACCTTCCTCGCGCAGCTTACCAAGGCTTCTGCCCCCTGTGCGCTCCTCTGGCAGGGATTATAATGCATCCATACAGTATTGATGTTGTAGCTACTATACAATTTTGAGGTTCCTAATACGGATAGAGTATGAGATCACGGCACAGTGCCTGTGGCTTCAGTACCTGACCACCTCGACGCTCTGATAAGAGAGATTCCATAAGGTTTTCACCCTGCTCCAGTATCAAGTATTACTCCTTCGGGTTCGGCGTGTCGGACGAGACTCCCCCAATCCTCTCGGGACACTTGCAGAGTGATCCGAGTGTTCGCCTATCTAGGGTAAAGTGACTTGATGATAAGCTACATCCTCCTCGTCTCACGCCAAGGTACGATAACTCCTCCCTGTGGTGCAGTGTGCAGAGGGTGTCACATTGAACGCCATACAGGCAAGGTCCGCCTGGCGAAGTGGTTCATCACGTTGCCGACGAAGACGAAGGGTAAAATCGTGAAAGATGTAACACAGCTTGTGCTCGCAAGACGTGCCAAGATGTGTAATATCCTTGAATACAAAGGTGCGAATTCGCCTGCTTCTATACGCGTTCGACGCGCCGATTAGGCTACCTATTCATGGCGAAATTCAAATGCTGTGGACATATGATCCAGACACGAAGGTTATATATCGACGCTATGCGTCACTCTTCTTTGTGTGTGGGATCGGGGCCGATGACAATGAGTTGGTGACGCTTGAGATCATCCACCGTTACGTCGAGGTGCTAGATCGGTATTTTGGCAATGTGAGCTAGCCTAAAGCTCTGAACCCAACACCCCCACAGCCGAACGCTGATGCATTGTGCTTCACAGGTATGCGAACTTGATTTGTAAGACCAATTTCCAAACATCTTGAGTTTTCGTTGCACCTGAATATTTCATTTTCCTCACAACGTGCAGGATATTCAACTTCGACCGAGCATACGGGGTACGGCTCTTCCAGTGTCAATGTGTACTTGATCCCCTCTCAACACAATCACGCTTTCATAGATCCTTGACGAACTCATCTTGGGCGGCGAATTGCAAGAATCATCAAAGCAGAGAGTCATGGCAGCGGTAAGACTGCGTACATTGTTCTTCGCTTCCCCGTACCATACTGCTTTCCCCAATCTTGCTACGTGTATTTTCGGTTTCTCATCTTTCGCTCCTATACATTAGGTCTCTGCTTCAGCTGCCCAGGAGATGGACGAAACACTAGACTCCAGACTCAAGGACGCTGGTTTAGTCTAAGAGTGGCTTGGAAACCACCATCTCCTCCTGCATGCCCTTCAGCTTCGATAATGATTTCCTATTAGTTATGTATGTTACCTCCCCAAGTCTCCGTTCTCCCAAACTTTTCTCCATCCAAGTCACTCCCAATCCTCGGCTCATCTTACACGTCCATCTAGGTTCAAGGTGTCGACTTCGTGACTCTCAATGATTCTGATGATGGTATGCTTGACGGCCTGTTTACTCCTCATCTTCTCATAACTTTCCAATCTTCTCCCAAATATAGCTGTTTCCATCGCTTCTCTGATGAAGCTGAGGCAGGGAAACTAGGATCCCATGCCAAAGGTTACCGTTGGGGTTTGTCTGGAATTTATTTCTTGATTCAGTCGCTGTTGGTTAGCCTACAGTACATCCATCTTGGTTCCTTCCGTCGTTTATTGTTGTCGTATTTTTAGACAGCCGTTGTCCGGATGCTGTGTGGCTAGTCGGGTGAATATCTTCCATTGCCATGCGTCCGAGGGGATCGTACAACTAGCCAGGCCGTCCACGGCGACAATCGTACATGAGCATCGCATAAATGATGAGCGAGGCATTTCATTCCAGCTATATTTACGAGCACTCAATGAACACTCGGTAACTTCCAGTATGCACCCCCAAATACGCCTAGAGGCCGAGGAGGAAACCCACACACTTGCCAAGAACCATCCGATGCCCTCGTGCTTCCGATGAATGCTGTCAGTACCTAGGCAGAGTTGATAGCGGGGGTTATACGCGTGCTCCAAAGTGTTTATAAAGGGTTTACTACCGATGTGGGGAAACGTGGGACGTGGAAATGATGTGGGGTAGAAGGGTGAGAAGTGATGGGAATCAAGTCTATTGGGCATACGAATGTCTATGGAGGAATCGATGACCGCTGGGGAGTTAACGGTCACCAGGTTTAGCAACTTCTAGTTGAAACTCGTACTTTTGTGAAGTAGCGCTGCAGGAGGGACCGAACTGGGTTTAAACTGGAGTATGGGGGTTCCCTGCCTTTGACTATGCTAAGATGACGATGACGGGCATGCGGTCCCAGTGCTCGCCGCAGTGTAATTTCGATAAACCCGCATCAGCGAGACGGGTTACAAGTAGCGAGGCCTTTTGCGCAACTATGGGGGCGGCGAGTAAGTTAACGTCCCTCGATCATGATCGGACAGCGTCGGAAGGGTCATCAGTGGGTGTACTGAATTCACGTTGACTTCATTTTAGATGGGAGAATCTACGGGACGGCGAAACTCTGGGTCTCTGACTGGTCGCATAATGAAGCCTGGCCCTAGAATATAGTTTGTACGTGTTGCCAGCTGGGCGCGCGAGCTGAGACGATTGGGGTTACACAACCGAGGGGTAAATAGTCTAACAAAGGTTGTGAAGGTATGCTTCCGAGGAAGGGCCATCGCGGGTCATATCCATGCGATGATAAGACAGTATGCGAGAAGAGTACTCGATGGCAGATGAGCTAATTGAGACGTATGTGCTACGTGAGAACGGGCCTAAGTGATGCGAACCAGAGACCATGGGTGGCAAGCTGGTGATTGCGCTGTGATTGATGGGTGGCTATGGATTCTAAGGAAGGCAAGGTGAGGGAAATTGGCGCTTGGAGGCAATTATCACGATTTCGGTAGCACCCGTGAGCTGGATATACTGGAGGAAGTAATCGATGTGGAACGGGGATGCAGGGTGAGATGGCGGTATCCGCAGATAGGACAGCAAGTCCGCGAAGCCTGATTTTGCATAGCTGCGACCAAGTTGAACAGTCCCAATTCCCCAGGTATTGGACGCGGGTAGAAACACTCCGTTAGAGGGTTCGAGGCCATGCCTGGCACCGCCAACAATGCCCGCCCGAGGGCACTACTGGGTGCCGGTGTTTCGAGATTGAATAGGGGTTCGGAGGACCGAGTCGGAGAAATATGATTGTGGAGTCTCGTGCAATTGAAATGAGAAAAAAAAACACTCGAGGGTCCGACGGGTAGAGGCTTGAAGCTATGAGAGGTCGTGACTGCCATTTAGATTGATATTGCACATGTAGTATGTACAAGCATATGTTGCAAAACTTGTATTCCGTGAAAAATAAATAGGTTGGAAATGGCGGGTCCAAAAGTGAATCGAGTCTGGCCGTCTGCTTATCGTCCAATCACAATCGAGTTCCTTGTCATGCAAACAGGTGCAAACAAGTGCCATATAATGTGGGACTGCTTTAAGCGTTGCTAAGCCTCTAAACCTCTCATCTCATTCAACCTCACTAACAATGGCCAGCTCTTATCATAACGATCTTCTTGCTCCCTATCTCGCTCTCCCACAAGGCGAGAAGGTCCAAGCCGAATGTACGTTCTTTTTCCCATCGTTGCCAACAACGGCATCGCTTACTCCGTATTAGACGTTTGGATCGACGGTGATGGTGGTCTTCGTTCAAAGACAACCGTAAGCATACCGCTTTCTCTCATTCATCATCTTCTCATCACTCACCCGTGTTTGTAGACGGTCAGCAAGAAGGTCACTGATATTGGCCAACTCCGTATCTGGGACTTTGATGGCTCTTCCACCAATCAAGCCCCAGGTCACGATTCCGACGTCTACCTCCGCCCCGCCGCCATCTTCAAAGATCCTTTCCGCGGTGGTGACAACATCCTCGTCCTTGCCGAAACCTACAACAATGACGGCACACCTAATCGGACCAACTACCGTCACCATGCCAAAAAGGTCATGGACCAGGCAGCGGAGCACGCTCCATGGTTTGGTATCGAGCAGGAGTACACCCTCTTCGACGTAGACGGAAGCCCTTACGGATGGCCAAAAGGCGGTTTCCCCGGTCCTCAAGGCCCATACTACTGCGGTGCCGGTATGTATACGTTCCTTTGAGCCCATCCTACAAGTATTTATGCGCATACAGGTACCGGCAAGGTTTTCGCTCGTGATCTCATTGAGGCCCATTATCGCGCCTGCTTGTACTCTGGTGTCAACATCTCGGGTATCAACGCAGAGGTCATGCCATCCCAATGGGAGTTCCAGGTCGGACCTTGCGAGGGCATCTCCATGGGTGACCACCTTTGGATGGCTCGTTACCTCCTTGTCCGTATAGCCGAGCAATGGGGCGTCAAGGTTTCGTTCCACCCCAAGCCTCTCCAGGGCGATTGGAATGGCGCTGGTGCCCACACCAACTACTCCACCAAGGCCATGCGTGAGCCCGGTGGAATGAAGTTTATCGACACCGCCATCGAAAAACTGTCGAAGAAGCATGATGAACATATCGCCGTTTACGGAGAAGATAATGACATGCGTTTGACTGGTCGCCACGAAACTGGCCACATCGGTGCCTTCAGCTCCGGTGTTGCCAATCGTGGAGCATCAATTCGAGTACCAAGACATGTTGCTGCTCAAGGATACGGCTATTTGGAGGATAGGCGTCCCGCTTCTAACATCGGTGAGTTTCGGCCGTTATTAAAATTTCCAAGTAACTTACAATCAAATGGCAGACCCTTACCGCGTTACTGGCATCATCGTTGAGACCACCCTCCTCGACCTGTAGGATATTGCCCTCATTGTTTCGTCCATCATACCATAGATCCGTAGGAACTAGTCGCTCAGCATTAACAAACGGTTTGTATATGAGAAATTTCATTCAATCTTAATTGAGACTCGTGTGCGATGGTGTCACGTTTCACAGAGAGATAAGATCAGATTCGGTTGTCGCGGTCACGTTAAACTGCTATTTCTCCTTGTCCACGATGTGCGACTGCGACCTAGCTTTCTCTTCGTCGGCGTCGTTGGATGCAGGGTCCCATAAACTCATGGAACTTCCTTCGGAATTGGTGACCCTCGTTGAGTCTGCCATGAAGGAGCGAGTCATGCCAAAGTACGCGAAGCTCGCCTACATGCGCCCTTCCCACTAATAACACACCATCTCCCAACTCGTCTGTTCCCTTGTAAGACTCACCATCAAGGGCGTCCATGGAGAGGATGCAGTGCTTTGTACCGCGGACAAGACCTATTCAATGCGATCAGTACTTCTATCTAATTCCGTTCTTGTCGTCACGCCTTCGTACACGCATGGAACCGACGCCTCCGGAGCGGCGGATACGGTGATAATACGCGATGCATTGAGTGAAATCATCGAGCTTGCTCCTGCCGTACCGAAGTTATACAAACTCTCCGCGCTTTTGAGAGGAAGGGAATACGACGAGTCGAGTGTGGACGAGCCTGTGTTTAGTGTGAAGAGTGCTAATGCAGGGGGAGGCGCTGTGGGTGAGGATGGGAAGAAGTGGCTAACGTACGATGAAGCCTTATCGGAAATACAGGCAAGCGATGGGGAGCTGGACAAAGGTCTGAAAGAAAGGAGGGTACTTGTCATTAACGGTACGCTCAAATTTGTCTTGTGTAGGACTGGTAACTAATGTGTAGTTTATGCAGGTTTCCTTCGTCCCATAGCGCATTCCTTTCTTACATCAGTCCTTGAACTCTTGCTCAATCTCTTCGTCTCACTCTCCATCTCGCCATCACGCGCGTCCATTAACGACCTCGCATCAACTCTGGCAGATGAACATGAGATCCCCCTCGCGGTAACCCATCAAATAATGGGTTGGTTCGGAGAGACCGATTTTCGGGAAGATAGGTGGCTAGTCGATGTGAAGGAGATGGTAACTGAGATTGGGCTGGGCTTACTGAGAGGATATGGCCGGGAGGGAGTTCAGGAAGATGTGTTTATGGGTAAATGGAAAACCACTATCGGGGATACGTTTGAGCAGAACGTGTCGATGGAGCTGCTTATAGTACGGCGTCGTTTTCTCTTTCCACCACTGGCTTCCTGACGCTGTTTGTACAGGGAAGTTGCCTATCGTCCGCCCCACCTTTCTCTGCTGGCTCGGAAACTTCCTCAAATATCCTCACCTACTTCCCAACATCGCAGCTCCCCGTCGATCCAGTTGCACGATTCTCAGAACTTTTCCTTACGTGTTCACGTTGGCGTGCAGAGGACATTTCACCATTCTTGTCCGATATTGCTGTAGACCCCAAGGATCGGGATCGCCTGCTATTGAAGTATGCTAGAGCTATTACAGAGAAAGATGGGATATGGTATACCTCTCGTTCACAATATTCCTAATGACTAGTAGTAGTACAACTATGCAATGCTAATACATGATGATCAGCCCAATGGCCAATTTCCAGGTGCTAAAGCTACATTGAATACAATATGCCTGAAGAGATTGGTGAGGAAAGAAGCTGTTGGTGGATACATGTGAAAGTCCCAACGGCTCATTTAACTTTTTAACAGCTATATTTTTTGATGTACATGCGGGAGTGGAAGTCACCAGAGACAGTTTTGTGGCCTCCAATCGCAGCAGCTTTGATGTCACAGAGGGACCTCATTGCAACATCCCACGGGAAGCGTGTCCATCCCCGACGCCCGTTGTTTTCGTTCCAATCATGGATATAGGCATAAGATGCCTTGAGAAGGGTGACATCTCGAGGCTCCTGGTGGACACCAGGAGCTGCAAAGGAAGGAAGATCTTGTAGTTTTGGAGACTCAGCAAACCGCCTTGACAGCCCACGGATGATATCCTGACGAAGCTCGATAGGCATTTCTGTGAATCCAGCCCCCGAATCTACTGGGCCATTCTTCTTTTTTGAATTCCGCTTCCTCAGCTGATGACTGGAGGCTGCGTCGGCCATCTTCTGACGATGCTCCTGATATACTGATGCAACATGGGCCTTTATTGTCTGGAGGTCATCCCACCGCTGTTTGTATTTTTGATGAGCCATTTGATCCGCCAATGCTTTGGCTTGAGTCCAAGGAGCTACGAGATCTGGATCAAGGGTGTTCAGGTGCCGATAGTTGTTGAAGGCTTCTTCGGTTTGCTTCAATGCGGCATCCCCTTCTACCTTGGCCAAGTCGTAAAGGATATCCATGATAAACCTACCCAGGTTTAACTTCTTGTTCCGAGTAAGATAGGCCTCGTTGTTATGTTGATGCCACAAAAGCTGATCCTCTTTTTCAGACCATTTAGCTGAACGGTGGTTGAATTCCTTCGTATCCTTCCGCAACTGTTGGTGAGTGACTCTCTGACCAGATTTAGCACTGTCGAGGATCTTGCAAAACCTAGTAGGATATATAAGTTTCTTAAATAGGCACAGGGTATGAGGAACTCACATATATGCAAGGCGGATGGTTTCTTTGTGCCGATAACCATTCATATAAATTGAATTTTGATGGTAGTTGGAGTACTGGCCAACTAATGATTGCTGTTCCAGAGCACCAAGAAGAAACTGTTGTAGACCCAGGAGGATTTCACTCTTATCCTTCCCCACAGTTTCATCCAGGAATTGACAGACTTGTTTGTTTTCTTGTATGAATGCTGCCTTAACTTCATCCGGTTCATTAGCGTAGCAGAGATCATCATTTTGGAATGGCTGGACTAATTCGGGTTGCCAGATGATAAGTGCCTTGTCGCCATCATAGTCACCTAATTTATATCAAACTTGGGCTAACATCAATGTCAGAATAACAAACCTCCAGCAAGATAATCAGCAGCGCGGCGAGAGCCTGTTATCGGTAAGATGACAACATCAGTTAGGTGTAATAGCTGGGGATAATTGACAGCCTTCCACTGCTAGATGTCAGAATGTAGGAGTGACATTAACCTTAACACAACAAACCTTCTGTACATCGGTGGGTAATTTGCAAGGGTGCCGAGTAACCTAGTGATATCATCAGTTGGTCGGTATTCTGTGCCGCGAGGTAAAGCAAGGCCAATGGTCAACTAACCAAGACGTCTCCAAGTATAATGTCTATATCAATTCCATCCGGAGTCTTCAGATTGGATGTAGAACACTTGAAAAATACTTCGCCAGGTTGCAAAATTTCAAAGGGATCTAGCACAAGGTTAAATCAATGAAGCATACATGCTGAGGATTGAGGCTCACCAGGAATGATAAATGCTGTAGCAGACATTGGGACATCAATTCGGTAGTTTTGTATGTACCGCTTGATGAGGGGTTTGATGACACATTCTAATTTTTCCCTTAGAACGGGAAGCAATTGTGGACGAAATCCAGCTTCCAAAAGGTACATCGCTGTTTCATCAAGCTGAGATGGGCAACCACTAATTGGATCACCCCACCAGGCGGTAGATCTCTGTTGAGCCTGCTGCAAGTTTTCCTCGTCATCCAATTCTATCACCTGGTCAGCTTCCAAATATCCCATGACACGAGCTTCGCCCAGCTTCTCTCGAGCTCGTCGGGCAGACATTACACCACCTGACTCTGCAACAGCGCACCACAGATTGAACATTGCATCCGGGCCCTCCCAGCGAAGTAGTGGATCTCTGAGCGCGGCAAGTCCACCCCTGAGAAGCTTGATGAATGCTTCAGCAGGAACCCCATTTTCTGCAAGGTTTATAATGGTCTCAGATGAAAGCCGAGATGGTGTGTGAGCGTGAGAGGCACGAAGAACGTCGACAACAAGGAAGGCACGATCAACAAGATGAATGTTGTTTGGACCAGTGTGTGGTGGATGCTTGACCTTAACTTGTGAAGGTCGTAGACTGATCTTGGGTTCAGGTGAATGATTTGCATGATCAAGAATGAGTAGGCCCTAGAAGAAAATATGGTGTAAGGTATGACAGAAATGATATTGATTGACATCCATACATACCTTTGCATCACCAGCCTTCGCGTCAAGTGAACCACCCCCTGCACGGCATTGAATAGCAGTGGGGCATCTACTCCATCCTATCGACTGGGTGATAAGTTGCAGAGCGGCATGGTTCATGGAGCCAGCACCATCGGTCATATCAGAACCAGCAGGAGATTCTAGGTATGCAGAAATTTCATATACTAATCAAAGAGTCTTGGAATGAAGTATGAACCATACCAACATCGGGAATAGTTAGGATGTGCTCCGGTTTGAGGACACAACCTGGGACTGAGTTTGAGAGGCCAAGGGCAAAGCGGGCAGCCCACTTGGCCATGCTCTGTATACAAATGTCAGTCAGGATTAGAAGAAGAAAAATATAACACAAGGATAAACCTGAGAGGCGTTTGCATGCAAGGGGTTGTGCCATTCAAGAAATTCCAGCAACGACATCCTTAAGTTGTCGCTAGTGTTGGCTGTAGCCACCACCTTGCCATCCCAAACTTCATTAGTACAGTATAAGAAGACATTGTCTTCCTTGGCATAAAATGATCGGAACACTGATGTCCCTAGGATAAATGGTTGCAAGAAGAACCCAATCAGATTGCTTGATGCTAAGGCGTCTCTGGAAAGTTTGAGCCTGAGAAACCGGCGTGACCCAAACCGGCGGAGAAAACGCGAAGATGGGCCAAGTTCAGCTCGGTCAAGCTTGACTTTGAGTTCATAGGTGCCTTCACCGGTCAATAATTTATTGACTTTGCCGCCAAAGATAATCTTACCCCCATAGTGGTTGGGGTTTTCGGGGTCACTAAATCCTAAGGCTGCGTAATGATTTTGCGCAAGGGCACTCTCCTCCCAGTCAAGCTCCTCCCAAGGAGACTACTAGGGCATGAGGTGTCAAATCATGTTAGATAGAAAGACCGGCTTACCTTGGCTGATATTTCTTTTGCATATATACGAGCATGCTCCTGATCACTAGGAGGGGATGAAATATGAGTTGGGATAGGCACGGTGTTCCCCTAAGAAGCACATACTTTTCAGGTGAGCAAAGCAAGGACGCTGTACGAGGGGCACCAAGTTTATTGGTTGGTATCTTTGCAAGCTCGTCTAGTTGTTCCATCTTGATGTCTTCAGGGGACAGACCGTTAGAGATAAGCCTCCATATCTCATACTGTACTCCATAAGGCATTTTGCGGCGGTCGATGCACTGTTGCAAAGCGATTTGTGAGGCCTAGTTCAAAGGAATTATATTGTAACACTAGTAGTGATTAAAGTTTGGTATAACTCACGATGATGTGAACTTGGCTTGGCTTGAACGGCGCAGCATGTGTTGGCTTGAGTAATTTCAGCGGGCGTAGGTTACTGGATGTTTTGGGTGCCATTCCCTCAGGTTCATCGGTAGCTTTGCGCTTCCTGGACACTGAAGCAAAAGAGTCAATTGAGGCAACATCAGAGCCTGACTCCACTGGCTGGGTTGGTGGCATGCTGCATTTGCTCGCCTCCCCTTCCCCTTCGAGCGTGTACAGAATGCTATCATCATATGCATCAGCATATGACGCCTGACTTAGAGTATCCTAGAAAGAAAGTGTCAGGCAGTAGTTCATGGTTAATTTATTAGCTTACATCAATACGAGTTTCGATGTCAACTGGGTCAATGAAGAATGAAACATCGCCTGCGTCTTCATATTCTGAGCCCTGATATCAATGTGCTTAGTGTGATGTTTTAAATTTTGTGGGGAAAATATGAGGACAAACACAGTCTTCAGGCAGAGGTACGTTTTGAGTTGGCAGTATATTCTCAGATGCATCCCATGTCTCATAGATTTCGTCGCCGACATATTCTACTTCGTAGCTCAGTTACGAAATGCGCGCAAACCTACGCGTGTAGGTGAGGGAGACGCGACTAGACCACTTACGGCTGGGTTGGGGCTGGAAGCCTGAGGAGGCCATGCGTGAGGGGCAAGTTGGGACTCTAGGAGTGATGGTTACGAAACGGAGATAAGAAAGGGTCGAAGTCGTCCGGCCTAATGAATGTAGAGATGGTGTTGTGTACGTTCAAGAGTCGTGGGAGTTCAGCAACTGACCACTTACAACCAAGAACGCGTTTCCCCTATTCGATAGTATATTTCCTATTTCCATGAGTCTACGCAAACGGTCAACAGTCTATCGGCTTCGCAAGTTCCCGATGTCAGCCCCCCAGGTGTTTATAAATCCCCCCAGACTTCGTTCTCTTCCCCCCAGCTACTCTCTGTCTCGTTCTACCATCTAGCTTTGACTTTTTCTCTCCCACAGCCTACCTATTCCTTCTTTCAATCTTTCACCTTCTTCCTCCTCCTGAAAATGCCTTCTGTCGCTCTCTCTGACACCATGCCCGACCTCGCAAACACCCTTTTCGATGAGGGTCGCTACAGGCTCCTGGAGCAACTTGGTTCTGGCGCATATGGCAAAGTCTACAAAGCCCTTGACACGACCTCGCCATCTGCCAAACCTGTATTCTATGCGGTCAAATGCCTTGTTCGACCGAAACATGGGAGCCGCCAGGACGACTTTCAACGACGCGAGTTCAGCCTCCACAATATGGTATGCTCGCACCCGAACATCGTCACCATCCACAAGGTCGTCGTTCAGGGCGACATCGTCTTCGTCATCCTTGACCTATGCCATGGCGGCGATCTCTTCACGGCGATTACCGAAAATCGAGTCTACTCTGGAAAGGATGCCCTTCTTAAAAAGTCTTTTGTCGAACTTCTGGATGCAACCCACTGGTGTCATGAGCAAGGGGTCTTCCATAGAGACATCAAACCGGAAAATGTTCTATGCGCTGGGGACGGGTCCAACTTGCGACTCGCCGACTTCGGGCTTTCAACTCGACAGCGCGTTAGCAGAGACTTTGGTTGCGGCAGTTCTTACTATATGAGCCCCGGTACGTTCTGATTTCAACTAGTCAGTACATTCACCAACACACCCCTCAGAGTGCATCGGAAAGGAGGTACGAATGTCAATGTATTCAACGCGACACAGCGATGTGTGGTCTCTTGGAGTAATTCTCGTCAATATGATTACTGGAAGGAATCCTTGGCGGTATGCGACCACTAAGGACGATTGCTTTTCCGCGTATATCCACGACACGGACTTTCTTCGTCAAGTCTTGCCTATTTCTGTCGAGGTCAGCGAGATTATCAAGCGTATCTTCACTCTCAACCCGCAGGAGCGTATCGGCCTTCCTGAACTACGCGATAAAATACTAAGTGTCAAGACATTCTTCATGTCCCAACGCGAGCTCGCCCTATCCTCCAGCTGCGTCCGCGATGCAGCCAAGGGATATGGCCTTCGAGTACCTCCCGCTCGTATTCCAACTACTGCACCTATCCCCGTCCTTGCTGCGGCTTCTGCCGAAGATGAACATGGTTCAACTGGATCGTCCACATCTGAGGAAGTCTACATCTACCCCAGCCCGGACGAACACTCGCCGACGGTCGAGCAGAACACTCTGGTCCAATCCGGAAGTATTCCAATTGATTCGGCTGAGGGAGTCGATGACCTTACCGGTGACAGTTCTGCATCATCAACCTATAGTGATGGTCCCATTACTCCAGAGACTCATCCAGTTGATCCCAACGTAGAGGTTCTGGATATTGCGGAGGAGTTTACGCTGGATCAGCCCGCGGTTCACAACGCAAGCGCTTCAATCGCGAAGGAGGCGCTTGTCACGACTGCTGGGGGGGTTGCTGGCCACAAGCCCCCTTCGAAGTCATCCCGTTTCATCCAGCTGGCAGTGCAACGGCTCAAGGGTATTTCACCTGGATCTCTTCTTTGATGTCGCGGGCGCACTACCCATTCATTGTATCCACAAGGCATATGGACCTTATTGTAGATTATGATGTAGCGTGGATTGTAGTTAGTACTTCCCCTCAAATACATTACTTTTGTTACTTTTACGAATGATAACGTCTTTGGCCACCATCATGGCGATTACCTCGTGCCCGCTGCTCGGTGATGGCCTAATGATGGGGAGCGTTTGGTGTTATCCTATATCGATTATATCATAACATCGATTTCAGGGTAATTCTCACGTGTTGACCAGAGTTGACCAGAGTAAACCGCGCTATATAAACGATAAACTCTTCGTTCCCAACCGAACCATCATCTTTAACATCCCACCATCTACAAACATCAAAATGGTGTCTTCGAGCGTATTGGGTTTCCCTCGTATCGGTATGTTCGCGACGTTTGTCAGGAGTCATACAAGCCCCTAACAACCGTCTCAGGTCCAAACCGTGAGGTCAAAAAAGCCGTCGAGGCATACTGGGCCGGCAAGCTCTCTGCAGATGAGCTCACCAAAGCCGCTGCGGATGTGAAGAAGGGAAGCTGGACTAGTGTCAAGCAGAAGGGCGTCGACTTTGTCCCGAGGTAGGTTTTTGATGAGTTAATCTAATCTCTCAGTTGATGAGATCTTATCAGTGGCGAATTCACACTCTACGACCATGTCCTCGACCACTCGGCCGCTTTCAACGTTATTCCGAAACGCTACACTGGCAATGCATTGTCTCCATTGGACGTGTATTTTGCGATGGGTCGTGGACGCCAGGCTGATGGTGTAGATGTCCCTGCTTCCGAGATGAAGAAATGGTTTGGATCTATATTGTTGCGATGCCGTCGACATGTTACTGAATTAGTGTTCCATCAGGTTTGATTCAAATTACCACTTCGTCGTTCCCGAATTTTCGGACGAGACTGACTTTAAGCTCAACTTCAACAAGGCGCTGGAGGAGTACAAGGAGGCTAAGGAAGCTGGCATCGTCACTCGCCCTGTCATTTTGGGCCCCGTCTCCTTCCTCGTTCTTGGAAAGCCCTCGAAGGAGGCTAAACCGGGATTTCAACCCATCTCCCTCCTCCCTAAGCTCTTGCCCGTCTACAAAACTCTCTTATCGGAATTGAAAGCCGAGGGTGTTGAATGGGTACAGGTCGACGAACCCATCCTCGTCTTGGACAAGGCTGCTACGCTTGAGAAAGAATACGCGTCTGCCTATGCTGAACTCTCCTCAGTGTCTCCCAAGATCCTCCTCGCCACTTACTTCGCCCGCCTTGACGCCAACATCAACTTCATCGCTAAGCTCCCCATTGCCGGTCTCCACATCGATCTCGATCGTGCCCCTGAGCAGTTGGACCAGGTCCTCGCCGCTGTCAAGCCAACCAACATCGTCCTTTCTTTGGGTCTAGTTTCAGGTCGTAACATCTGGAAGACCGACTTTGAGGCTGCTCTCAAGCTCGGTCAGAAGGCTGTCGATGCTCTCGGCCAGGATCGTGTCATCGTGGCAACTTCCTCTTCCCTTCTGCACACTCCTGTCACTTTGCAGTCTGAGAAGAAGCTCACCGAAGAGCAAAAAGACTGGTTCTCGTTTGCCTTGGAGAAGGCCGGCGAGGTCGCTACCCTCGCGGCCGCTCTGTCAGGCTCGCAGGATGCTAAGGTCAAGGAAGCATTGGAGGCCAACAAAGCCTCCATCTCCAAGCGTCGTGCCTTTGAACAGACCTCGGATGATACCGTTCGCAAGCGCGTCGCTGCTATCACTGCCGAGATGCTTGATCGCAAGTCTCCTTTCGCTGTTCGCAAGGAAATACAAGCCAAGCACCTTAATTTGCCCAAGTTCCCTACCACTACCATTGGTTCCTTCCCCGTATGTGCTGATTTTTTGAGAGAGGCGGATTGATTTGATTAACCTCCGATCCTTGTCTAGCAAACCAAAGAGATCCGCCAAGCTCGTGCTAAGCTCGGCAAAGGTGAAATCACCCAAGAGCAGTACGATGACTTCATTAAGAAGGAGATCGAGGCTGTCGTTCGCTTCCAGGAGAAGGTTGGCCTCGACCTACTCGTACACGGCGAACCCGAGCGTAACGACATGGTACAATACTTCGGTGAACAACTAAACGGCTTTGTCTTCACACAGAATGCCTGGGTTCAGAGTTACGGTTCTCGGTACGTTGTTCTCGGTTCGCTACCTGGATCTCTAATCACGTATCATGTGGGTTAGATATGTCCGACCTCCCATCATTGTATCGGACGTCAGCCGCCCTGGCCCAATCACTGTTACTTGGAGCAGCTACGCTCAAAGCGTCACCAAGAAACCCATGAAGGGTATGCTCACTGGCCCTGTCACCATTCTCAACTGGTCTTTCCCACGTGCCGACGTGTCCCGCGAGCTCCAATCCAAGCAATTGGCGTTGGCTCTGCGTGACGAAGTTGTGGATTTGGAGAAGGCTGGAATCAGTGCTGTGCAGGTCGATGAGCCTGCCATCCGTGAAGGTGTAAGTAGCAAAGCGACTCACATCTACCGTGCTCTGCTGATACCTCCTTTGCTCAGCTTCCCCTCCGCCGATCTGACTGGGACGCTTACCTCAAGTGGGCCGTCGACTCCTTCAAGCTTGCTACTGCTGGTGTCTCAGATCAACTGCAGACCCACTCTCATTTCTGCTATTCCGACTTCGACGATATCTTCCCATCGATTCAGCGTCTCGACGCTGACGTTATCTCCATTGAAGCGTCCAAGAGCGATATGAAGCTGCTCACAACCTTCAAGCAGTACGGCTACTCCAATCAGATTGGTCCGGGTGTCTACGATATCCACTCTCCCCGTGTTCCTGGCCAGGAGGAAATTCAAGAGAGGCTGAAGGCCATGCTTGCCATCCTTCCTGATTCCCTGCTCTTTATCAACCCCGTAAGTTGGCCCTAAAGTCCTTTGCTGGCTTCGTGATTTACTCCGTTTCGTAGGATTGTGGTTTGAAGACACGTGGATGGAAAGAAACTGAAGGTTAGAATCACAACGACTGAATGGAGTATATCGTATTAACAGACCATCGATAGCTTCCCTCACCAACGTCGTCAATGCCGCTCGCTGGGCTCGTGAGCAATACAAGTAAGCCTCTGGTGCTTGAAAAGATCTTACGAAGCCAGCTTCCGCGCACGGGCTTGCTTGTCATACAGATTCGTTAGCATATTCAACTGTACTCTATTTATCGAGGGATTTCAACAATCCCCACTACATTCATCATCTGCTGTACTACAATTACCATAGGGAAATAACATCGTGCATTTCATCCCATAGAAGTGTCTCCTGCCGGCCTAACGTAGGACTTGCTCGAGCCAATGAGTAATCGCTCCTCTAACCTGAGCACGGTTGCGCCAACATAAATGTAGGCAAAGATGATTTTATTACTTGCGCCCTTATTATCAGCAGACGTCTGACACCTGTGCGTGAGCCAGAATGGCACTGCACGATGGAAAGCATTGATATAGCCCTAGTATTCTGCATTGACCTTTGATGAATCATCCGTGCTCATACAACTACTATCGGTTAAAGCGTCTATGAGATAGTATAGGCAATAGATATACGAATGCGAAGAACCTTTAAACATGTTCCTTATTCAGTGCATGGTGTGGAGGAATAGTCATCTCCTCCACCACAGGTGTCTCCAACTTTTCGGTGTCCGGGTGTAGGTGTGAACCATTTGGTATGTGATCGTGACCGTTCGTGGTGCTGGGTGGTTGAAGTATTGGCTCTGTGTCTGCCTGCTTGTGTGCATACTCTAAAGCAGCTCGTAGCATCTCCTCCACTCTCTCCGTCCTCTTAGTCTTTTGTCCTCCACGCCAGATGAAGACACCGGATAATATACCACAGAGGAAACTGGCTGGGATCAGGATACCCGTACTCCAAGCGGGACGTTGAAAACTGTATCCGTAAGATAAGCGTGTAATTTGACAGGTGCGGGAAAGGTTCGTACCGGTTGAGCCCCCACATTGTAGCACATAAGAGGATCTATCGATGGGGGCTAGGTTTAGAGAAATCGAATGGACGAGCATTGAATAAAAGGATATCCGCACCTGGAAGATAGAATTGCCATCGTTGAGAAAGCAGATAAGGAGTGCCAGACTGATGAGCGCGTTAGAATCACTCGAGTAACCGAAAGGCAGCAGACTGACTTTATAGGAAATGCCTGTCAAAAGTCGTCAGGAGAAGACAAGGATAACGCAACAGACAGCTCACTCTGTGAGTCTCTGTCCCATGTGCTCGGTACCAAGTCTGTGAATGATGAAATTTGACTTGTTCTGAAGAAGATCGAGGGCGTTAATATGACCGGGACGCAGGGATAGGCGCGAGAGGAGTCTACTTACGTCGATGGAGATCGTACTGTTCTTCATCTGTGAGGACGTGGACATAATTTGGCTCGTACGCAGGGTCAGGTAAATCGTCTCGATCAAAAAGCTGCGGAAGGCCAGCTTTTGCCCGCCGTCTTTTGGTAGTCAGTTTGTACCACCAAATCTTCACTATCCCTGGTGTGGGTTAACACCTGTTGAGGTATATACGACATAGAGGGGAACGCACGATAGGTATCCAGTACACGAAATGGTATCAGACCGATGCCAGTTACAGTGAAAAGACCTGATCAAGCAGTCAGCCTCGGGTTTGATGAATTGGAGGGGGCGGATGACCATTCATTATCTGGGAGCAAACTTCTACCCAGAATCCTTGCGTATTTGCGTTGTGTAAATTAATAACCTTGCCGAGGAAAAATACGAGAGCAGCTCCCCAAAAGACTGTCCACAAGGTAAATTGAATCAACCCGAATGCGGTCACAGCAACGCCCATCTCACCGACTAGGAAGCCATAAATTCCAGTGATAATCTATACTTGTATTAGCACCGCGTCGGACCACACGAGGGGGAACACTCACTCCCATCGCTAGAGGGCTATAGTCAGCCAAAATAGACTCTTAGAGGGAGCAGAGAGGCATACGTGTCTTAAGGAAGGACCAAACGCCCAGCATTGTCCGGCGGAATCTGGAAGGCCTGTTGAGAACGTCCTCGACATGGCGATCCAAGGCATCCTCATGGATTGAGGCTGGCCTATCGGCTGATGTTGCTTGAGCTCCATCATAAGGGAGCACCACAATGGGCTTGCGGGAGTAGAAGGAGAAAGGAGGGCTGTAAGTATGTAAGTTTTCAAGCTGGAAAGAGAGGATATATGTGCTGACAAGACTATGGAGTTTGCTGCGTTGGTCAGACTCGATACGGTGCCAACCTGGGGGTCTTGGATGGAATGTTAGGGTGGAAAGAGCTAGTTGAATTGCGACATGTGCACCTATAACATCTAAATGCTCGACGATATCATCATGATGGTGATCCCCCTCCTCGTCGTCCGAGGATATAGAACCCTCCTGGTTCGCCGAGCTCGGTGGGCTGAGCGCTCTTCCAATGCGTCCCTGTGCGCGTCCGACTCCGGCTGATGCTCCGCCTTGTTGCCCTTCAAGTGATGCATATTCCTGGCGCAGACCAGAGCTTTGCGTGGATGCTGGACGGCTCCTGGTTCCATGCGAGGATGAAGCCACAGAGGCACGGTCATCTCGGTCTAAGAGCAAGCGTGACGCAGCGAATGATCTGCTCTTCCTACAATGCCGATGCACGATGCTGCCAAAGTGAGAGGACCTTCTGCGAGTTGGGAAAGAAAGGTTTCTGTCGCGGTTAGTGGAGGACGGTGGCGGGTTTTCTAGTGCTTGTGGGGTGGATGTTGAGGCATTCTGTGTAGAATTAGGGGGTTGAAATATGGATAATAGGGTAGGTCTTGACGGTCGTCGTTGAATAGTAGCGGGATCCTGTAGAGTGGAGTAGTCTGCTCGTTTGACTCTGACTGAGGGAGCCATGTCTGGGTGATGCCCATGCAGTCTTGCGGGTGAGACTGGTGAGGGAAGGAGGAAATGTCTCCAGCCTGACATCACGTTCAACCCCTATGAAAGCAACGAAGAAGGGAGGAAACCCCAAATTGTGTGTCTATAATACACTTTATAATGTAAAGCAGTAGATATTGAATAATTAGTAGCTAATATCAAAGCGAAAAACAATTGAATCGTTCTAGTAGATATTATACAGTTTCCGGTGGGTTGTCCGTAGGGTTTGGTAGGTCGCTTGATGGTCGTCCGTGAAAGGGGAAATTATGTACCTGTTGCGGACACTTGTCAGTCTTGAGGATCGTGCCAAGAGCTGGGCAGCTTACATTGTTGGCACCGTGGCCGTCCGTGCTCTTTCTTGGCTTGGATGATTTACGGAAAAGGTTGAAGACCTTTGGTCGGCTTTCTGGTCGGCTCATGCGCTCTGCTGCGGCCGAGGGGGCTTCCATGTCCTCCGGCTCAGCCGTATGCTGTGTGATATCGAAGCTTCCCGGTGGTGTATCCGGTCGCTTCCTTACAATCTGCTTCCAGCGGTGATGCGGCGACGGGGATCGTCTCTTAGATTGTGATTGCTTGCGGTTCCGGGAATCTGGTCGTGACGTCGAAGGGGAAGAGCTCTGAGAGGAGTGGTTGCTCTTGGAGGCGGTGATCCACTTGGTCTTTGATATAAGCTCACGGGCAACAGGAAACACAGGAACCAGGGGCTGGTGCAGAGCCATCTTAACCCACCCCCTCCAGCTCATATCAGAAGGGATGAACTGGTCAACCAACTCCTCAAACTACAGACCCATCAATTATGAAATCAGAAGGATCGCAAGGGAAGCAACGTACACTCCAAGTTCGGTTTCGATACTCAAGATCACGAGTACGGATGCGGGCGTCTCTACACTCAAACGCATCGTCCTTCTTAATGCTGAGCAATATGTGCAGGCTGCAGCGGCGGGGCGTTTCAGTGACATGCCGATCCAAGCTAACATGAAAAGCATACCTAGAAATTTTGACAAGTACGAAACTCTTCTGGGACGACCGTGTTTTCATTTCGGCAGCATCCATGATCCTGGCAGTCTCCTTACGTCTCGGCGCTTGTTTGAGAGCGTCTGAGGATCGTGTCCTTGATAATGACGGTGCAGGGGGCGGCGGAGTATGGCCAATCGAAAGCCGTAAATCCGTGAACGAGCGTGATGTCCCCAATCGACGAAGCGGTTGCTGTTGAGGTGGTTGCAGGCTTGGTCCAGTTAATTCAGAGGGGAATCCCTGCAAAGCTCGGGGAGAATCCAACGATGCACGCGTGGCCACAATTCGAGGAAGGTCTCCCTCATCGTCTGTAGTCGAAGATGTGCTATCTTTCCGTCTATCCTTTCGTGCCGGCCACAGATACTCCATGATACGACGACCAAGGCTAGCATCAATTTGAAGGCGGATAGGATGCAGCGTTAGCTCGAAATCCTCGTAAATTGTAATCCCCCCAACAGGCGCCAAAACTGTCCAGTGGGCCAACAGGAACAAGCCCTTCTTGAGCAGGGGGTGGTTGGCTGGTTCATCATACTTGCATAGAATTTCAGTCCACAGGGCATTCCGGGCACCATCAAACGCCTGTAGGTCAGCGAGATCAAGGCTATTGACTGTAGAGCTATCCCTTCGACTCAACCACTTGAATTTGATATGCCTTAAAGCGAGCTTCGCCAAAAGGCCTTTATTTTCGTCAAGCATGCGCCAAGAGATTTCGTTCGAAGAAGCTCGGAGTAAGAGCGCAGACTTTTGGTCGTTCAAGTCATCGACACGGTCCTGAGCCATTTTAATGGCATCAAAAAGGCATGTAAGTTCTTCGGCGAGTAGATATATGTGTGCCTTGAGCTTCAATAGCTCCACACCGGTGTCTCTTGGCTTCGTCTGGGCAAGTGCCAGGCGTTCAACTTCAGCGGCATTACGTAGCCTGCTTTGAACATCTGACACAACCCCCGCAGCAGACAAGAGATCAGTGAAATCGTAAGTGAAGAGTAGCGTTTCGAGCTTATCCAGCCGTGTTTTCTGAGTGGCATCGGAGAATAGTATCACATTTGTGATGATATCCGAAATAGTCTGGAAGTTTTCCTCGCTCGCAGTGACGGTGAACCGAGGCACGTTGAATTGAATGAGATCCTATGGTGGAGTTAAAACTTATAGATAGCCCAAGAAATGGAGATGACCGACTGTCTGGTTGCGGAGGTGGTCCTCTCCACCAAAAGTGGGTTCTCTTCCAGTGCGAGCGATGGAGGTGACATTGTTCCGAAGACGAAGACGATTGAACTTGTCGTAATGAAAAGTCGCATCTGTTTGAGGAACCAGGCGATCAAATTCGTCACTCTCACATCGGAAATCAACCAAAACCTCGAGCGGGATACAGGGATCTTCTGAGTTCATCCTTGATGTCGGTGCGAACGTTTGCAAACCGGAAAGCGAACCATAACTCCTGAGCGTATCGTCAAGACAAGTTCGCAAGTATTTGTCATGATATTTACCGACTCATCACTTTCCCGCTGACAGGGTCATTGACATTGGATTTGTCCATAATGTTGAAGAGCTGCAATTTAGCTTGGACAGCAGCCAATATAAGTGCTGAATCTGAGCTCCTTTCGCCCCGCAGAACAACCTGAGGTTTGAGAAGGAGGAAAAAGTGGCTCTTGAGTAATGAGACCGCGTCAGACCAGCCATGCATAGGATCGACGATGTCGGCAGGAGGTAGATCAGATATTTCCACGGAAGTTTTCGGCGTGTCACCCGTAAGGATTTTGCGTAGTGCATTAGCAGCAGCCTGACCCGATTGAAAGGGACTCTTCGGCTTCTCGAGGTCATCTAACTGTTTGGCAGATGTTGCCTGGGCTTGATCAAGAATATACCTCACAGCTCTATGAATGAGATTTAGATAACGAACTCGGGGTCGCAGATGGAAGGGCTAACCTGGTTGCTAAATGATATTCATAGCCCCGGCGTGCCCTGGAACAATAGTAATATTGAAGCATGATCTACATTTCGGTGAGGTGGTGAAATCAATTGAATACTTCAGCAGGACGTACGTCTCGTATGGCGCTGCTAAGAAATATCTTCGGACAATGTATTTGGTACACATTGTCGAACTTTTCCCACTCTTCGGAGGTAGCATCGTCAGATGGAAATAGATATGCCTCGTCTTCAGACGATGAACGAGGATCTTGTAGATGTTCAACATAATCTTCCAATAGTTTGACCATGCGTTGTGTTGCCATACGTTCACGCTGTTATGTTGTCAGCATCCACAAGCTCACTCATGAAGAAAACTTACTTGAACCAAAGGAGTTGGTGATGTCGATTCGTGCATGCACTTGCGTTTTTTCAGCTCTGCGATCCGCGCTGATGCAAGAGAAAGCTGAATTTGTGAGGAAGCTGGCAAGAATGAAGTCAACCCCGTTTCCCTAGTATTAGGAATAGACCTACAGGGTTCTTGGCCTAGCATACAAGTATGAGAATGCTCATCGCCGAACTTGCTACGTTGAACTTGATTGGCTTGTGGCGGAGGCTGGCGCTTATAGTAGCTGAAACGAGGGCAAGCAAGAACAGGTAACAAATGTACGACTGGGTCTGAATGCGGAGCAGGGGTCCAATCCACCTCAACGAAGTCATCCTTATCGATCCAAGGGGAAGAAAGGTGAACTGGGGGGAGTTGGCGGTCTCTGTACGTACTAGTTTGAGCCGGGCCGGTGAGAGGGACGGATTGCTTCAAAGGTTCACTGAAAGTAGCTAAAAGACAGCGAAGGTCTAAACCTTTCAAGACAACCTCCGCTGCATAAAGGGCCTTGTGGTGGGACGTCTGGGGTTGAGGTGAATTACTTTGTATGATAGTCTCTTGGTCCCGCTGATGCATATCAATCTGAAGGTCATCGATCAAAGCCTTGATACCGACGAAGGGGGTCACTCCATGCTCCCACGTCTCCCGAGACTCATCGACGTACGAATGGAGAACAAATAGCCTGGCGACGGAGATTCGATACTTCAAAGTCGCGAGGTGGCGACCAAACTTAGGGGATATGTGCCGCCGCGGATAGAGGTTTCCTTGACGAATAGGCAACGATAGGACGCTGTCAAACAGCGCCAGCCAAGACCAGAAGTGAGCGAATGCCTTTGGGGTGAGGTGCAAACTGCTGGGGAGGTGGTCCGGAGCATGGTGCAATGGATGGCCTATATGGGACAAAGGGCGAACGGAAGACGTCAACGAAATGGAGAAGTGGATGAAATCCGAGCGAAATCCGTTATAAGAATCTTCCGGTCCCTACCATCTGTCAGCACGACCGCATGAGATAAATCCGCTTGAGCGGCTCACCTTGGATTCAGGTTCCCCTACTTTTCGCCTCAGTTTCACCGTGTAATGGGGGTGGAAATCAAAGAAACGACATCGCCGCTCGAAGGGTATGCCAGAGCATACCAGACATTCAGAACCACAGGCGCGTTCCAACATACAGCCAAGGCCGAAACGGACTCCTGAAGCTAATTTGGCACAAATCTTCTGGTAATGGTAGTCGGGCGCTTTGGGATGTAACTGGGGTCCAAGGCCAGCCAATGATCTCAAGGTTTCTTGGCTAAGGGCAGAAGCTGAGTAACAGCCTGGCGGGGCAACAGGAAAACTGCTACCTTGGAATCGCTATGATCATTGAATCGCTGATGACTTGGATTACTTCGTTGTTCGTGTTCGGATATCCCACAAAGATTTTAGGATGCCCCTTCCACGACAGAACGAAGCCAGCCCCTTCGCCAGTGAGTTCGTATGGGTCTCGCGAGCCTGTATCGTAATTTAGCATCATACACCAGAGGATATCAGGGGAATCATACCTCTCAGGTATAAGTTAACATCGCCCTTGAATGTAGTTTTAATTTTCCAATGAAATACGAGTCGCAGCTATGCTACATATCAGAGCAGTGTTCGTTCCGAAAAGAAGGATGAGCCATACTTTATCCCAGAAGCCAAGTGCTGGAGATGGGTCTCGAGGCGGACTTGATAGCGTGTCGATTATCCTAGCCAGATCCTGTAAAGTGGGTCCATAGCTGACTCCCCAGGATAGAGTGGTTGGATTCGCCGTGGAGATGTGGATATCAGGGTTGGCATAAGTCTTGACCGGCATGATCGTCTTCGGTACAGAGATGGACAACGGTGCAGCGCCCTCAATACCTTGATTGCTTTCAATAACCGGGCAGTCAAGCCATTCTATCGATGCGTCCGTTCCCGTTTCCTCAGCGATAACAAGCTCACCGTGAAAAGAGAGAGCTGCATCGGCCTCGTCGGAATGATTAGAAATATCCACAAGTGGTATTGGGTAGTCACGGAGCCATACTCGAAGCGCTGTAGAGCGTAACTGCAAGTGCAGTGGCACGAGGAGGTAGTATTGAGTGTCCTTGGGAACGCCAGAGCCATTTTCATGAAGGAAGTCCGACAGCGAACCAAGGGGGAATGATGGTGGTGTGAGGCCAAATGACAGACCATTCAGTAGAATTCGGAACAAGGGAGGATCCAAGGAGATCTGATCAATTTGAACAAGGTCCGGGTCTGGAAATTGCTCCATATACGAAGGGGGACCCCTGATATGTCGTTGGTATGCTTCCTCCGCCGTTGCACGTAGTTCCTTCACAGTACGGTGTCTAAACGTCCAATCTAAGGCATTCACCTGATGTAGACGATTTCTGGCGTTCTCAACTGACACCGTATGTATCGAGTCGAACGTATATTCGTTAGCTACTTCGGCCGAAGAACTCGGTGGTTCTGGGGGGATGCCTTGTTGGATAGCAGACACTTTCAACATAAATGCTCTTTCACGCTCCTCCCTAAATCGAGCCGCATCAAGACCTGCTCTCTGTATGACGCCGAGCTTGGATTCAAAGACATCGTCTGCAGCATCAAAACAGAAGCATCGAAGGCGCAGCTTCACGTTAGGTACAGATTTGGCTGGCTCGGCGTCGGGGGCAGACATCTTGATAACCCTTCCAGAGGGGATGATCTGCATTAGGTGACGAGCAGCCTTTAACGCGACGTTGATGTCTAAAATCAAATCAGAGAGAACGAAGCCAGCTGCGATGTGTATATGCAAGCTGTCTCCCTCCAAAGCCAGGGCAGGGGGGCTGGCTTTAATATTGGACAATGATACACTTAAATTCCGCAATGTGGCAAATGTCGCCCAGTGCGACTTCCGGTCTTGCGAAGTAGGCAAGAGGGTGGAGGCGCGAAGCCGAGACAGCTGGGCTGATAAAAGATCCTCAGTGGAATAATTAACGACAAAAGCATCGAGCCGGGTGAGCGCCGTCTGCTTGTGGAATTTCCAAAGAATCTGTAGGGTATTCAGCTGAACGTTGACATGAAGCAGCAAGTTGAGGTGGGCAGGAGGGGCGGTAGGAATGATGGGTCCAGGTAGCGTAGGTCGACGAGAAGTACCTCCAGTAAGAGCAGCGATCGTCCGCGTTGCTAGCAGGACACTGTACACATGAGACATCCGAAAATTCACATGAGTATCGGGCACTCGGAGTGAAACCTCGCAGGTCGCAGGAACGGGCGGAAGGACGAGGGGAATTGCTTGTGGAGTAGTTTGACGCCGTCCCGCCAGCTTGATAGTGAGGAATGCATGCTTGATGCGCAAGAACTCGTGCACAAGCAGCTTCGGATCATCCAATTCCGTTAGCAGAGGCTCGTCGGAAGCATATGGAGTCGAGACGGCGCTGCGCACGGACAGCCCGACGAGGGCTGCATTCAAAAGTGCTGAAGACGTAGCGGTAGGCTGGCCTGCTCTGGCACTCGAGATGGCTTCTCTATGGTGCGTTTCTGGTAAATATAGTTTATGCCGAGTCTGAGTCGTTTGAAGGACATCTTCGAAGTATGCAGCGTGATGGGTGTCCAGGAAGCAATACTGGAGCCGAAGTCCGGTCCGCAATGCAAAGCCACGGGAGAGGTCCAAACCATCTCTTCTATTCAATTCGGGTGCTGTAGCATACACAACAATGCGGGGAATAGCCATAGAAACGGAGAGTCCAATCGGCAAACGATCGAGCGGGGATGTGTGGGATGGGATCGATGTGGAAGGTGACTTTCTATGGTTTGGTGGCATAAGTTGAGATAAAACGGTGATGACAGCTGGATGCCAAAGCTCAATGGCTAAAGTATCCGAGAAAGCATGGGCATCTACAGCCACGGAGTCTTGTTCGATAGCAGGGACACTGTCACCATCGTCATTGACATCGCCTTTAGCCTTGGCGTCGCCAACTATCTCGAATGCGTCCAAGGACAAGAGGGCTGGATCATCCAAAAAGGATGGATCCGACAGACTAAAATCCAGATTTGATGATGTCCCAGTCTTATCAGAGGAGCGCACTCGAAGAAGAGCTGGAGATAGCATAGCAGAGAAATGCATGTCCATATGAACGGGAAGACAGTATGCGGGTGCATGTCCAGCAGCTTTGAGCTTGCCTATGCGTTGAGGTGTATATGTTGAAGACGCTGAAACCTTTAGGCCTTCTGTTCTGAGCTCCAGGGCGCGAGGTACATCATTTAAGCGAGACAGACCGGCTATGATACGCCCGCATATGGGGCCAGTGCAAGCGTCAATGACTATGCGAGGTACACGACGTTTGAGCCCGTCGAAGTGCGGTACAGGGGACACTGTTACCGGAGCCTGAGGGACACTGGGATGCGGACTGCTTGTCATCATTTCGTGGACGTACTCCAGACGCTCGGTGAACCGAAGTCTCCCAAGTTCAAGCTGGACACCTAAAAAAGCGGCGTTGGGGTCACCGATCATGAATTTGGAAGGCTGGAGTAAGGGCAGAGGCCATTGCGATATCACCGATAGGAATTGGATGGATGATAAATTTACCAGGCGAAGGTGGCTTCCATCGGTATATCTATCAACCGTGATCCCCCGCGCCGCAGCGTGGAACGCATAGGCATCTGACTGAAGTTCATCACTCGGATTACAAGTGCCCATCCATCGAGAGTAGAATGGTTGAACCGTAGTGTCACAGATTTCGGCGCTAAATGACACGTCATGGAAGAGAGTCTCGTAAGTACGAGGAGTGAATCCAGTGCTGGGGTGAGCAACTATGCGAACGGTAGTGATCTTCAACGTAGCGTCCAGGAGAATAGACAACGGTGCCTAGATAAAGTTAGTCTCTTGATTCCACAGGCAAACAGTCACGAACCGGACGACAAGGGTCTGATAGCTTGGAAGGCTTGTGTCGCAAACGTCGTTTAACTCGCACTGACTATGTGCCGTAATGGCTGAATTAAGATGCTATACACCGCGACGGGACCGGAAGGCTCACCGATATTGCGTCGAAAAACGGTGAATGGGGTGAAATGGGAGAGAACAAGGAAGTTGTTGAAGAATGGGGAGGTGTGGTGATGGAATCGGAAAGAGGAGACAATGGGTCGGATTCTCCGGCTTCCTGAATATCCTGGCGTTTAGGAAAAGCACGCTTGAACAAAGCGATAACTTGTTTGCAGGCGTCCAACGCAAGGTAAAGTTCCCCCAGCTTTAACTCTGTAATGAAACTATGCTTTTGAATTGATGCAGACCGAGGGTTGAATTTCAGGGAACCGTGCAGATCAACGAGACCCGGGAGTCCGAAAAAGCGTACATCTTCGTTCACTGATATGGGACTAAGCATGAATATGCCGAATATCGGGGAGCTACGTGCTGACGCACCTGAGGTTGGTGAAGTATAACCAGCCACTTCAGTAATTTGAAGATTGAGAATAGCCAAGCCTTCAGCTCTGCCCCAAGCTCTATCCCAAGATCGTTTCAGACTATCTTTCAGGAATCCCTGCCAGGCCGACATGGTATACATGTCTCCAGGCTTCCGCTGCCCGGGCGGTTGGAGGGGGACATCAGCCACATTGTCAAGCTGCGAAAAGCCAAGTGCAACTTGAAAGTGGACTAGATCTGCCTTGATGCGTGTGCCAGGCATGTCTTGAAATGTGACAATCGCTGAGTTTAGGTCGAAGGTGAGACGCTGGGTAATCACAGGAAGCCATCGAATGAAATGCGCGAGGCCAGAGGCCACTAGCGCACGCACGACCGGACGAACAATGGGATCAAGGAGAGTGTATGCTTTAGAGACGAACCTCCAGGCTCGACGCGCCATAGGAGATGGTCCGAAGTCTGCCAACGTTAACCTCCGCCGATGTCTGTACCGCTTCCGTGGCACTTGGCTCAGCTCGCTCCGTCCAATCTCCAGCTTCAAGCCATCAACTGTGATCGCAAACCTATTCAACCCCTCCGTATAGGACCACCGATACGCGATACGTTCCACCCTCCAAGAAGTTGCACCTCTCTTTATGTAGAGACCCCTCAGAGAGCGTAAACTGACGCTGCGGATGCGGATGTGCTTGGAGAGCCTTGCAAATACCCATGGTAATATATACGTTCGTAGTAGCAGCGAGAATGTTAGCAACCGCACAAGCCAGACGAGGATTGTGTGCCATGACGATGATGCCGGCGCAAGAATGAAGATGAAGCTGAGGGAGTGGAGGAGGCCAAACATCGAGCCGACGTGGCAGGAGATAGTTGAGAGCAAGCAGTGGTGTGGTGAATTAAGGGAGCGAAAACTGAAGAGGGATAAATCAAAGCAAACGGACAAGCATCTAGTGTGTAGAGTGGCAAGTTGTGTATGCGTATGTAATGTCGAGAACACCGCCCATCCATGGAAGCTGAAACGTTGCCACGTGCCCGCGATCAGCTTCATGAACCCAATTTGCTCCCGAAACGGAGAACAAATTTCATTTTCCGATTTTTCGGCAAATCAACAGAGTCCTACGTTTCTTCCACGTCCATATCGAGGACACTAACGGGAAATTATTACAAGTGAATCCGGAGTTCAGTCCGACTCACCACTCCTCTGAGTTGACTTCCGCTGGCTTATACGCCCAGAAGGAGAAAGAGTTCCCAACGAAGCTGCCCGGATTGAATACATGGCAACCTGTATAAGTCACTTTGTATCTATCGTACTTATCGGCAAGGACAACCACAGTGGGCAGCGGATAGAGTCGCAAAGAATGGTCAAAATCCGGTAGCGTTGGGCTGATATTCAGGACGAGAGGATTTAGATGTGCCTGATCAAGTATAGTCTGGACGAGCTAACGGAACATTAGTGTTCGTTTAACTACGTATCAGTAGGAGCGAACACACGTATTTCTTGAGGTCATCGCTCTTGACATCAGGCTTTACGCCGACGAGATTCCGGAGCATGCGAGACATAAGATCTTCCCGGAATATTACTATTTCTTGATGAAAGAATTTGATCCGGCAAGGATTGGAGGCGAAGTGGACATTCGGAATCCTATTCTTCATACGCGCAGTGATTGCGGATATTAATGGGCGGCGGGGTAACAACGAATTCACGGTCATATCTAGAGGGCCAGGAACAAAGACAAAGTGTGTTGTGCGCGTCATTTCAGGGTAGGATGAAAGTAGTTCCTCTAGTTCATCAAAGCTATCTGGTGAGGGAATATTGAACGGAAATCGGGCCCGTATTCGTGAGGTCCATACCACTATATCGTTGAATATCTTGGCTACTCCCGTGTGATATAGACTTGCTTGTGAAGTTACCACAGAGAACAAGAAGCTTTGGGATGAAGTTATTGTGTATGCAATTGTCGAACATCTTGCGCAGTCCGCTGAAGGTCATCGGATGGTCAAGCCAGATGTCGGATAAGAAAAAGAAATGCATGTCTGGTAAATCTTCTTGTATTCGAAGCGCAAGCTTGGTCTGGAAGGCGAGACGTCAGAGGAACCCAGGCATAGATAGGATGAGGCAATATACGTCTTCTAGTATCGAGGTGGCTCCTTTTCCCAGAAAATCGATATGCCCGTATATCGAACTTGCTTTGAAGTCAGGGATCGAAACAGGGAGATGGAAGCCACATACCGAGCCGTATCCCGTGTCTCACATGGAGGTTGGCCGATGGCAATTATTTCAAGAGTTCCCTCCTCGGTGTATTCTCCCTCTACCAGGGCGAAGCATCCCTCAGTGAAAAGCCCCTCTCCAGGCTCATCCTAACGAAGAGTCAGGGAAAGTTTGCCGCTACCCGAGGTCTACATACCAATTTAGAGAAATCCAGATCGACGCTACCATCAGCATCTTCCAAACAGATTTTCCCCTCCTTAGTGTGTGTCAGCATACCTAGGAGAAGGAATCTTTCTCCGGAACGACCAAGCAATTGCTTAGTCGATTTCAACTATTATAGTCCTCCATCTGAGTTGACAGATGGGGCACCACAGAAAAGAAGGAGACTAACTGACTGTAACTAAATTTTGACGATCGCGTGAAGGCAAAGTGGACGGCGCGAAGTGTTCATTTCGCAGGACGCATTGTTTGATGATATGAAGCCTGTCACGTACAGCGAGGACTCGCGATTCTGCAGAACCAGACATCGTCAAAGGTGTTGCAACCCTGTCTTACGCTCAAAACAGCTACAGTAGGCAAGCAGGAACAATTCATACCGTTCAAACGTGCCTCTCTCAACCGACCAATGCCAAGCTGGCATCTCAAAGGCGTCGATGACGAACAGGTGAGTCTCTGGATCGATGATTTCCTTGTCAGCGTCAGCAGATGTGTTGCCCTGGTCCTGGAGAGCGTCATACACTCTCCGTAGGACGGTGGCGTCAACCTTCATTGTAGCATCTAGTCGCGGCGCTGAGTGCTTCAGTTCGATGCGTGGAAGTATGTCCGGCTTACCTTCCTGTTTATTGTACTCCGCTGCCAGTGTTTCGACTGACGACTCTACGTCTCCGCTGCTTATGTCGTGACGGTCGAGTATCTCTTCAACCAACTCCAAGGCATCCGGGCCAAGTGAGGTGCTGAATTTGAGAAAGACCTGGGAGGCAAATACATAAGCGATACCGATATCGAAAGGGAGGTAAAGACCTTGATAATAGTTCTTTGGCGTGAGTCCGCCATGGTTCCAGGCACAAGGAAACGTGCCGCGGCGTGCTAGATCTATGGTTTACGCTTTGGATCTGGAATTCGGATGCAGTCCGCAACAGGTTACACGACGCGTCGCGGTCGCACGGAGTAGTTGGTTGCGCCCCCTTTCACTGACGCGGTCTTGGCCACGTGGGTGGCAGTACACCCCATTTATGTTGCCTTGGCCTTCCGCTACACCTTTGCTTACTACACCTATGTTCTCCACCCTTGACCTTGACATAAGACCTGGCTCAGGGCTTGGAATATTTGAGATAGGCATGCAACTCAATTCAGACATAGTAGCCACTGCCTAACGTTTGTCGCAGGGGTATCATTGTGGAACGTCCTCCACATCCTTCCGAGACACCAACATGCATTTCCTCAAGTAGACGTGAAATATGACCCGGATACGTCTGCGTTGACTCCCATAATACTCCATCTACGGCCCCATGTCGATCTACTCTTCTCGGGCAAGAATCAGCGCCTTCATACGATCTGTTTGCGAAGGTTGCGTGATCAACACCCTCCTGTTGTTCTACGATACAAGGACGCGACATTATCTTCTCCAGATGAAGTCCTACGGAGGAGCGGAGTAAATAAGACCTTTGGGCCGACGTACGCTGGCGACGACTTGAGATACCCAGGTGTGCGGTTCAGCTTCGAGGAGGATGGACTGGGCGAAGGCGTCAAAGGCATGCACCCAGAAGATCGGAATCAGGAGGTGAAGCGAGTGTTTGTCTCACAGAAGTCGCTCGATGGTGAGGAACATGATATCCTAGATGAAGTTGTGGAATGTCCTGTTATGGCTGGAGATGTCGCTAGAGCAATTATCAAGGTAATCACCTTTGTCACTTTAGCGTTGGAGCAATGTAATTCACATCAGCATCCTTCTTACTCTAAGCCGCATGATGGACTGTTACTGTATTTCCATCCCACCGGGTCTGAGCCTGTTCTTATCCGAATTGGAGAGACTACCGCCCAAGATCTGACAGTTGATCTGGGCCCTCCTACGCGGAAACACTACAAAGATGATAACCGCATGACTATACATTCGAGCCTCCCAGACGAAGAGGAAGAACGTGGTTGTGAGTTGCCTGATCCATGTTCGATCCACTGTTGACAAGTTTCTTGAAGACTTCTACAACTATTTCCAACATGGACTTGATTTCCTACTCTCCGGCACTACCCATATAGTGCGGAAGATATTAGTTCACACAAACATCGTAAGCATGGCACCGCTTGTATGTGTATCCAGCCGCACTACTGAGCACGTTGAACGTAGCCCGGCACACCTCAGTTTCAGCGGTACAAACGCTGTCATTGGCAACTTGAAGGTCTCCCCGAAGACGATGAAGATGGCATGTCCGTTCCACTTTATCCGCTCTCCTGAGATGCTCATGCCATACAGACTCCCCCCCTCGACGACATTTCAGTGATCGGGTTCGTTCCTTTCCTCTAGTTGCCGTCCCATTCTTCCTAAATGATTTCTATACCTCAGTTCGAGACGATTAGCCATTTTCTGAGTCCGAAAGATCCACCTCCATCAATGCCTCTCGACCGTACTGCAGATGATGAGGGCGTAACTCTTTCCAACCCCATGACTCGTGAGTACAGATCAGCTGTAACGTAAGCTGCCTTGATAACTTTATGTCAGGCCTCTATGGATACGATGGCATAATACTAGAAGTCACGGAATCTTCTCAAGTTGTATCTGTGACACTGTTTTGATGACGGATTGGGTTTTCGTCCATTTACGCACAACTGATTCCAGAGACACTCGTATAGCATGTATCATAACCGTTCACAAATGTATACCATCATCGTCCCCGTTTGCAGTACCCTGTTCGGCGTCATTGGTTTCCTTCGCCTCCTGTGCGACGTAGTGGAATGTCGACGCTACGCCTTTGTTACGGAGAGCCATCTTGAGGAGCTCTATCCTCTCTTCTTGCGCGCCACTGCGGGAGGAATGGTGAAATCGGTGTACACGCATACCCGAATCCAAGAATATGTATACAGACTTACATGACATCCTTGTTTTCCTCGTACGCCTTAGTGACTTCGAGATCTACGTCATCCTTCGACTCAGATATATACTGTTGAAGGGCATTCTGCGTAGCGCGTAGGTGTGTCAATGAATTGCGTAGACGAGCCATCTCTGCTTTTGTAAATGAGGTGCCGCCGCTTGGAAAGGTTGGGGCACTTCACAAACCTTCAGTGATGAGGCTAGCATCGAACGAAGTGGCCTCCTCCAAGCTGAAAGGATGGGGATAGCGAGGCCTGAACTCTGTCATCGACTACTTAGCTGAGTTGGTCGAGAGGCCGTTGGTGGTAGTAGATGAAATATCAGACACTATAGTCCAGACGTGCAGTATGGGTGTAATTAGGCAAATACATTAAATCCTATATTAGATATTCTGGGGTTATGCTCTCTATCGTTTGAAAACTTCAGGCCAAGCGTCCCGAAGTTCTTCTAAATTAGTCACGGAAATGATTCCTTCATCACCAACTGATCGGGCATTATTTATGACAGTTTCCTTGCCACCTTCCACCGAAGGCAAACCATGTTCGCAGAAATGCACACAATGCCCCCATCCTAAACGCTTCGCAGCCAGAACGTTACCTTTATTGTCATCTACAAAGTAGCACTTGGCTAGATTGGAGAAGCCAGCCGTTTTCAGCGCCTTGAGGTGGTATGAGACAGAGAGAACATAAACATATAGCGATCATCATACCTTCTCGTAGTAATCGGGCTCCGGCTTACAGGTCTATGTTAAGGTTCACCATGAATTCACTTGAAGTTCAGGTGAACCACAAAGTTCAGCAAAAGTTCAGTTGAATTCAGCTGAAGTTCAGCTGAAGTTCAGCAAAGTTCAGCAAAGTTCAACAAAGTTCAACAAAAGTTCAACTGAACATGTCATAGTCAACATGTTCATCTGAAATCGATGCCAAGTGAAGTTCAGGTGAAGTTCAGCTGAACTTCAAGTGAACTTTTTGGAACTACCTGAACTTTGACTTACTTATTGTAGTATTTTGAAACAGCTGAACTTCACCTGAACTTCAGTTGAACTTTTGCTGAACTCTGACTCATCTCTTTTGTCTTTAAAATGGGCTAAAGTTCAGCTAAGGTTCAGTTGAACTCTCATTGATTATGCTGAAAACTAATGTAGCAGGAATAGAAAACCTTGCTACATTAACTTTCTAACTTATTTATCCTGACAATGTTAATGATAGTAATAGTCAAGAAACAAATGATTAACAGGTTCAGAATAATGTTGGTAATGCAAGACTGTCATATGTTCAGCTGATTGTAGTTATTGATCATACTTGAAAGATTATTATTATTATTATCATTAATATTACATAATTAATCCCAATGTGTAATGTGGTAGAAAGCTAAATCACTAGCTGTATGCTACTACCTATTGGTCCAGAAAGGGCCCTAGCAAATTTTTGTATTTTGCTCAGCTCACTGGTTCATCATGTGCGACTTCCATATATGGATAGGGGCTATTTAGGAGATTATTTGGTAGTTATTCTTCTCAATTCTGGGCGCTTAAATGGGCGCTTATGTAAGCGCCCAAGTACCGCCTGCTCAATGCTCAAGTTCACCTAAAGTTCAGCTTCCGTTCAGGTGAACTTTAGGTGAACTTCAATTTTAGAAACCTTCATTCAAACACTGCGTTCAGTTGAAATTCAGCTGAAAATTCACCTGAACAGTTTACCAAAAGTTCAGCTTCAATGGTGTTCAGGTGAACTATACCTGAACTGGAGTGAACGAGTTGAAGCAGGGAACCCAGCCAAAAAGTTCATCAACAGTTCACCTGAAGTTCACCTGAAGTTTACTAATTCAGCTGAAGTTCAAGTAATTTCATGGTGAATCAAGAGGTGCTCGCTTACAGACGAAATTATCCTGAGCATAGTCACAGAAGACTGTACCCTCGAATTGATCGGAAAGGTCAAGAATATCCAGTACCCGCTTGGCATGCTACACGGAAAGATGCACGACTAGATCAGCAGTGAAAACTAAGGATGACATCGTGCATACCGTTTTGTATGCGTTCGTAAGAGCCCAAACTCTTGCCTTGCTCCGATCTATGTCCGAAAGCAGCTGGCGCAGCTTGGGGTTCGGCGAGAGAATCTCTTCTAACGGCAGAGAGCCATCGCACTTGCGGTCAAAGTCTATGGGATCTGTGGAGCGTTTCTTCAGGCCTAGCGTGATACGAAGCCGAGAAATATATTTGCCTATTTGATGGTGCCGAGTTAGCCCTCGTAAGGCCAACCCATATTGCGTGTAGTACTTGAAGTGAAGTTCGGACGCAGCTTCATCGTCTAAACCAAGGGTGAGAAAGTAGGCTATCCTTGATGTATATGCGAGTAAGTATACCAGTTTGACGTTAAGGGAGTGAGCATCACCATGGATCCGTTCTCCCATTGCTTGTGCGATCTTGGTACTAGCAGAGTACAAGGTATTATCGATGTCAAACCAGACCAAAGCGCGAGTGTCTGAGGAGGATTTGTCTAGAAGTGCTCATGATATCAGAGGTCTGATGTGTACAAACCATTGTTGTCGGTGTCTACCGACTCGACTGAAGTGCTCATTGTGCTTCGAGGCCAAGAGTGATCAATGGGCGCTCGAATTCTTAGGCGCCAATTCCCTTGATCAGCCGCTTGCGGAGTTTGCCGTTGGTCCTATCCAGTTGTTCAAGCCACACAAGCTATCACTTACCGATTACCCCTACCGGCACTGGCAACGACGACCTCAAGACTCAAGGTATGCCGTTCGTCATTATAGACGGGAATATTGATCTGATTCATCTCAAGATCAAAACATAATGGCCAGAAGCAAGGAACTGGCTCCCGGCATCGGACGCTTGTCACGCTCGCAAGTTTACGCCTACCGTGGACTCTACAAAGGGCAGAAGAAGGGGGCGGAACCCCCCTCCGAGGCCAAGCCTGAAACTGTTGAGAAGCAAGTAGGTGGCGCGAAGAACGGTGGCACACGGCTTGTACCAACCACCAAAGCCCCCCGCTTCTACCCTGCCGAAGACGTTCGCCAGCCTAAAAAGAGCCGTAAATCTCCCAAACCCGCACACCTTCGCAACTCGATTACGCCAGGCACTGTGCTGATCTTGCTGGCTGGGCGATACCGGGGCAAGCGGGTGGTATTCCTGAAGCAGTTGGAGAGTGGGTTGTTGTTGGTTACGGGGCCTTTCAAGGTTAACGGTGTTCCCCTCCGCCGAGTGAATCAGGCCTATGTTATCGCCACTTCAACGAAGCTGGATCTCGGTGATTTCAAGGTGTGTACCTAGTGTTCGCACTCACGCTTATCGCCATACTAAGTACCGCTTCGCCCAGCTTGACGACAAGTTCACCGACTCTTACTTCGCTAAAACTGTCTCCAAAGAGAAGACTTCAGCTGAAGCTGAGTTCTTTGAGGAGGGGAAGCCCAAGCCGAAAGAACCCCTTCCCGAATCAAAGACGTCAGATCAGAAGGAGGTGGACAAGGCTGTCATCGCTGCCGTCAAGAAATCAGAGAACCTTGGCAAATACCTCAAAGCCACCTTTGGCCTATCTAAGGGCCAATTCCCGCACCAATTAGTCTTCTAAGGGTTACTGCGTTTGCTGAGCGGGCAGAGATGATAAGATGGGATGTCTTCGAAGTCACCAGGGCACTTACACTATGATATATGTTTTATTGCTCGTTATGACTTCTTCCAACCATGGTTATCCGCATGAATCGATATGGGCTACGGCTGTTCTTCGTATTGAGCCCTCTTCGTTTCGTTAGACCCTGTGTATGAGGCGCCTACATAGGGGTTCATGGAATAAACATCGGAATGTGACGGCAACCAACATGCTCGCTTCATCCGCGACGACGCGTTCTCTGCTACGCGTCCGCCCAACACCCCGCATCCAGTGCCTCAGTCGACCATGCAATTCTACGCAGAGACGTCACTTCATCCGCAGCCTGGGTGAAAACTTCTTAGATCTGGCCATTGCTCTCCCACTGCCCCCCAATTTACCTACATACTCTACGACAATCATCCTTGTCACCGTCATAACACGTATATGCGTGCTTCCTATCGCAATATGGGTGAACTCTGCTGCGTTATATTATCCCTACGAAGAGACTGATCTTTCGACAGGGAAAGAAACGGGCATGGAGAATAGAGGAACATGTAATCCCTCTGCTCGAGTCGGCGAAGCCATCGATATACCAGAATGTAATGAAGCAGATGAAGGCACAAGGCGTCAAAGGCGACAAAAAGTACCTTCAAGCAATTCACACTGAGCGTTCGACTGCGATGGTGTGTCACTAGGTTTTCTGTATCTTACTTTCGCATCGCCTAACCCCTTCGACTAGCTGACCGCCCTTCGCAAGCAACTTTACAAGAAGTACAAATGTGGTCCGCTTACTTCGATCATTGTTCCGACGCTCTCCCAACTACCTGTTTTTGTTGTTACATCCATGATGCTCTCGCGTCTATCCTTACCGCCGACACCCTTTGACTCTGAATCATTCCTGACTCTAGCCACCCTGGCGCACCCAGATCCAACAATGGCGCTTCCCATCATTCTTGGTATGATTACCATGGCTAACGTGGAATCAAGTAATTGGGTAATGACTGCGGCTGAACGCGAGCGTCAGCAACGGATAGACGAGAATAACGCGAAGCGAATCGCAGCGGGAGAAAAGCCATTAATACAGCCTAACAAACTAATCAAGTCCGGGTTAAGAATCCTCTCTGTTGGTCGGATAATATTTGCGGCTGTCATGCCTGGAGTGCGTGCCTTCTGTATCGGAATCTCTCATGCTTACTTGTTTTACAGAGCGTCACACTATATTGGGTGACGTCAGCGACGTTTGGATTGTTTCAGACGTGGGGGATGGACTGGTGGGACGCTCGACGGCGGAGACAACGTCCAATTTTGAAGCAGCTGAATGCTGGGAAGCAAGCACCTCTTTCAGGTAAAAGACGATGAAGTGCGCTGGTGACCAACCGTGAGTTTTAGCTCATATGACTTCATCTCCGAGTGATTATAACAATGGTTGAGAGAGAACCGCCGATAGAGGTCAGGGACTCAGTGACACCGTTTCTTGATCTAATATGACGGACCCGTTTCTTTCTTTCGCCGTCTTCGATTTGAACACACATTGGCTGACCATGGCTCGTATTTTAGGGTACGTGCCGCTTCGAGAGACCAACACGAACAGGGGAGATGCATGGTTGCATTGCTAAATCACATAAAATAGTGCATCATGCTGTCCGACTACTACATATAATAACAAATTAGATACACATTGAAGGGTATACACAAATTCACGCGAGCGCAAGGCACAATGCATTAATGGCATCCAAGCCTTGACCAGCAGACGAATCCGAGATTGTGCGTGTTAAGCCATTCCACCCCACGGCCCGCGAATACGACGCGCTAGTTGTATGTCGCGTTGCATGAGCGTGACGCGTTTAGCGTGGATCGCGCATAGGTTTCTGAGGGAATGTTATAACCTATTGTGAGCTGAGAGAACGAGAAACTCACGCGTCCTCAAATAAATGTACCAGGTATGCTTCAGTGGCTTCCTGGAGAGCCAATAACGCAGAAGTTTGCCACCTTAATCCCGTATCACCATAACCATCGTTAACGTCCGTCGTCATTTCCATCGCAATTTCCCTAACCTTCGCGGAAATATATGAACGTTAGTTCCTCGGCATCGGAGACAGGGGAACGTGCAACACACTAGACGAGAAAACGGAAGTTTCTGTATAAGCAGGTCGGTGGACTTTTGATATTTCCTGATTTCCCTGAGAGCAACTGTTCCGGGGCGGAAGCGCTTTTTCTTGCGAACGTCACCGTCGCCTCCTATGCGCAATGATGAGAGCGGAAGCACACGCCAGACATAAAGACAATCGTACTATGAGCACTCGCTACGCCCGAACTGTTAGCATTGCTTGTTCGTGGCGCAGGCGCAGGAGGTCGGCCACCGGTGCTCTTTCTAGCAGTCGCTGTTTTCTTCTTTTTCACAGGGGACCGTTCGGGGGAGTCGGATTGAGGGGGGGGTTCTTTCCGTTTCTTAAGGGTAGATCTCTGAACGGTTTGCGCCATGGTGGGAGGGAAGAGAGAAGCAGCGGACCGCAGGGAGAGAGCAAGATGTTCAAATGGCCCATGCAACCCCGCGGCAAAAGTTCAAACCACAAACCACAATGACCCGATTTAGCCATTGGGCACCCATAGCCCCTGAGGGCAACGTTGCCTTCCTTCTGTGAATTCGACCTTCGACGTTACTCAAGTACACACATTCACAATCGATTGCAATACAACCCGCAGCAATCCCTCGGCAATGTCTGGAAAGAAAAATGTACCAGTGATTACAGGCTACTACAGGTGGACGGACATTTATTTCCATTGGTAACAACATCCCTTTGTCCCTGTTCAAATCGCAGATGGTGACCCCGTGAACTCGTTCAAGGCCTGATGTCCTACCAAATGCTGAGGATAGGCCAGCTTTAAAAGCACTGATAGGTATCTTCGCAACTCCTTACTTTGAAGCTCACTCGTATAGACAATCTCAGCCCACGGCGCACTCGTCCATGAAGATCACCCTTTGCATCCAGGGGTCACTGGTGTCACCTTGTACATAGGTAATACCCGCCCCTCCACGGCACCCACCACCCATACTTATCTCTATTAGGAACATTCGCTAGCGGAGAATCGCGTCTTCTCATGTCGTCCGCGCAAGTCGATTATCTCAGATACTGGCTACACGCGATGCAGCTCACCAAGGAAATGATCCCCTTACCATACTCCGACTGTCTCCTGACCCGTTCAAACTTATCCGGGCTTTCACCCATTGAGATCAAGGATGGCTTAACTTTGAAGCAGTTACCCAAGGTTTTTGTTTTCGGGTCGTATTCTATCTTCGCGATCTCCCTCTAACTGACGCGCCCAATGGCTTGACTTAGAAAATCGATAAAAGCAATAAGAGGTTGACGAGAGGGAATGTCCCTGGTCTCCCTCTTCGCCGGCACCTTTTCCAGCTCGTACGAGCCTATTGGCGAGAGAAGAAAGGTGTTTGGTGTGCCATCGACATTGAAGCCTGGGAGAGAGATCACGATGTCACCACCGAGCTTGGGTATAGCCTCGTTCGTTGGGAAAACGAGGAAGAAGTCACCGAAACTGCGCATCTTATCATAGAAGAGCATATGATGTATACCAATGGTGTATACGTCCAAGGTAATCGAGATGTACGTCCATCTGCGTTCTCCTAGTACCTTTTTACGTGGTTGAGGTAAACCCCCGTTATTTCTAGCATTACAATTTTGGGAAAAGCGAAATCCTCAACAAGGTCTCGTTCAAGAATCGCGTCAATGATCTGTTCAAATCAATGGCTCAGCATGGTCCCATCTTCCTTATCTTCCATGACTCAAGCCAGGACGTGAAGTAAGTAAGCATTTGCCCACTCGTCGACCTTCTTCTCACATTACCTCCAGATACTTGGAGGGCAAAGACATCGGCGCACCAATCAAACTTGGCACCCATATCCTTCCTGACAGCTTCCCCGTTGATGGCATCTTCTACATCGACACTTCAGTGTTATTCGGAGGCTTAATGGGCTCTGGCGATCAGAAAAAGTCGCTCGAGAAGACTTGCCACTTGTTGGGGATAGAAACGCAATTCATGCATAACGCGGGTAACGATGCTCATGTCAGTTCGTCCTTGCTTCCATGAATACAATTGCTGACAACGGAGTACGAAATGTTGGGGATGTAACGTTGACTTTTACAGTATACGATGCTTGCATTGAAGTCGATGGCCTCTGGTCCTGATTTGGATACTCAAAGGGAAGAACGGTGGCCGAGACAGTTGGCCAGAGCATCGACAAGTACTAATCCAAGCGAGATTCCATTTGATGCATGGGACGAGGATGGCGATTATGATGAGGATATGGAGGGTATGTTCCCACCAACTGGACCCTACGATGTGGTTACTGGCAAGCTCAATGAGGGAACCCGCGAACATGACGAAGAGATGAAGTGACATGCAGTATACTAGGGGTGTAGAGTATAAATCCTTCTGTTTCTCCAAAGTTTTCTGGTTTTACATCATGTTGTAGTTGTATCCGTTTGTTCTTCGTGATTGAACATTCCGTGTTGGATGTTACTTGTCATTCGCTTAAGCAGACACTCAAAAGGCATTCCACCCTGTGTTATTACGCTATGGATGGGAAGAGTGTCATTATGAAAAAGTTCACGAAGGGACGTATCCACTGAATAACAGCGGATGGATATAGGTTGGGTATGCGAGCAATTGTTCTCTATTGAGATGTATGGGGCGTCCGAAGTAGGCGTCAAACATTAATCTTCTTTATCGGGTCCGTCCATTCCATCGTCTTCGTCATCCGAGCGGTCATCGGTGGCTTGATGGGTTCTCAAGGCCCTAAGACGAAAGTTGGAGTTGCATCATTTCAAGAGAAGGCAAGGAGCGCACCGATATGCTATGCGGACGATCAGGAAATACCAAAAGACATTGAGGCACAATAGGAGGACGAGAGGTGCAAATATTTGGTATCTCATCCATCCAGCTAGCCATGCGCCAGTTTCAGGCTTCCACTGCATAGTTTCAGGTCTGCGTCATTGTTAGCTGAAACCATTGACTCGAGGATATAGGAAGCTCACGGTATGAGTTTGAACTCTGTCCAAACAGATCGAAGGATATCGATATTCAACCAGAGTCGGAAATACCTAGAAAAACCATGCATCATGGGTTTCTCTGGGATTGAGGATTACTTACGACCAATTGATCAAGAGGAGGGTAAAAACAATGTACTTTGAGACCTCCCATTGGATGTAATTCAACAACTTTGAGAGCTGTGATAGGGGGTAAGTGGGGAGAAGCAGACGAGTGGTGGGTGCTGACCGCCAACAAAGTGTCAGGGAGGTCCATGCTCAGATAGACAGCATGCCCAATTAGCGTTAGATTGACTAGATAGCTCCAGCTGGCAGGAAAAGTAAGTAAGAAGACGCGATCAACAACGGCGGGGAAAGGCAGACATACCCTACTAGCCACAGTGTAACAAAGTGATGTGCAACGAGTTCATGATAATCCTTTCGTGGCTTCTCGAGCTTGAGCAAAAGTACGATGAGCTGTTGGCACCAGTAGGCCATTTGCATGAGGTAGTAGCGCTTAAGTTCGGGTTTCATGTCCCAATGAGGATAGCCTATAGGACAAGTTAGTGCAAGGACGGCAGGGAGATGGGAAAGTAGGGGCATACCGATCCAGAAGTTTTCAGTGCGATACCACCATGTGGGTAGCTGAGACATGATCCTCTGCACAGGAAAAGGTTTTAGTTGGGAGGGGGTGAGGCGAAAGTGATTGTGAGAGAAACTCACCACTCCCCAAATGGCATAGAAGCCAAAGTATACAATAGCATAACCTTGCTCGCCAAACCTTTCTAGTTTTGTTTCCTTCTTAATGCCAAAGTAGCGGGCGACGCGTCGACAGAGGTTGATGGTGATGATTTGACGAATGCAGGACCAGAAGACGATGTAGTAGGGGATGAATACGAGGTCTAGGTAACCTTTCTGGTAGCGGGGGTCCTCTGGAGAGGAAGATGGGACGCGGTGTGAGATTAGAAACAATGGAGCAAATGGGTTTTGTGACTGGAGAGCGGGGTTTACGAGGGGGGTGATGAGATCCCAGTTGATGTATAGGATTATGGGAATGAGGAGGAGCTTGAAGGCCAGCACTGGGGATGGTTGAATATGACGCGTAAAAAGTGTTCCGGGGGGGGGGGGGAGAACTCACAAGGGTCGGTCACCCAGCGAAGCAAGGGAGAAGGCTGCTGTGAATAGTGGACCGACTTGAATTTTGGAGCTGGAGAAGAGGTCCTAGAGGAGGCTGCGGAGGCAAAAGGACTGGGGTAGGATGTTAGGGCGAGTGGAATGGAAAAAGGAAAAAGGGCGATTGGAGTCGTACGTCTGAGGGAGGAAAGGACCGGTGAGATGGTGATTCGGGTCTTTTCTGTTTGATGGTGTTAGAGGAGAGTAGACACGGGTGTTGGGTGAGACTGACTCTAGACCGATGCTGCCATTTGTGAGGACATGAAGTGAGCCTTTCTGCATGGTTCAAGACAGAAAGAGACGGGCGCCTATTATCCCACCCACTCTCTGCCATGTTCTCGTCGCTGGGTCTATTCCGTAAACTAGCTTGTCCTCAGCGCAGCCACTGCGAACGCGTACAATGCGTATTCTCTCACAACCCAGACTTGCAGCCAGACAAAGTCTCCTTGCTCATTCCAATCACACTGTCATCCTCACCGCCAGTAGTCATCCCAGCTAAACGTCCCGTCCCTTCGCCCCTTCGATCTCCTGCTCCTTCATCATCCTTTAGCACTCGGAATGCAGAACCTCCAAGGAAACTCCAGAAGCTAGGCCCAACTCAGAAACCCCTGGCTGTGCCCACTGCGACACACACTACCGTATGTCCTTCCCCCCCAACATTCCATCTGTCAATCTTCCCCTCTAGTCCATATTCTCACCCCGTGTATCAGACCGGCGTCCCTCTGCTCAAGGTTAATGCGGCCCAGTCTCAGATTGCTGTACCCGTTCGTCAGGTATAAATCATTCCTTTGTCCTTTCCCCAATCTCCAACATGTTCGTCTTCTACCAATCCCTATTCATCTTTCAGGCCATGCTCAAGAATATCTTTGACCACTACACCGTCCTATACGACCTTATCCTCCCCGCCTACCCCTCCCTCGCTTCTGAACACTCTCTGCGCCAGGAGGAAGAGGTCTACAAGGTCTCCACAAAGTTCACCTATCGCAATGTACGTCCCAGCCCACCCCAGCTACCATCATACTAACCCTCTGCGCCAGGCCGTTATCACCACTATCGCCTCTCTCAAACGACGCCCCATACCCGACTCCATCTCCCATCCTTCCGTGGGCACAGAGAGGGAAATATCAGAAAGAGAGGCTGCCAAGAAGACCCTAAAGGCACTGCGCCTATGTCAAGCTCAACTCCAATCCTTCGTCCTCACTCTCGCAGACATGGACAAGTGGGGCTATATCACCAGAATCCCAGACTCCTCTGGCGGTACAGAGCCTAGTCTCGAAGGAAAGTTAGCAAAGTGCGAACGTTGCGCTCAATACTATCAAGTCAAATCGCGTGCCGAAAGCGGGAGATGCGATTATCATTGGGGCAGACCGTATACCAAGATGATCGAAGGTCCGTTCGTACACTCTCTGTGGCTCTCAGGACGCTGGTCATAACGTCACATCTACTTTAGGCCAGAAAGCAAGAATCTACTCTTGCTGCCAGAGACCAACCGGCGATGCTGATGGCTGCACAACCGGAACACACGTCTTTTATGAATCAGATCCGGAATTGCTACACACCCGCCATGCCTTTTCACCTACCAGGATGCCCAGGGAGTCCGCCGAGTCCGCCTTGGAGGTCGTGGCTCTGGATTGCGAGATGGTGTATACCACCGGTGGCTTCCGATGTGCCAGAGTCTCAGTCGTTGATGGTACGGGAAAGGAAATCTTCGATGAACTTGTCAAAATGGACGAGGGTGTCGAAGTGATGTAAGTCTCTACCCCTTCACCGCAACTCGCCCAGCCCCTCAACCACCATTCATTCTAGTGACTACAACACCCGTTTCTCTGGCATCACAGAAGAAGCTCTCTCTAAAGCTGTCTTACCTCTATCATCAATACGGTCTTCATTAGATGCGTTGATAAATTCGGATACCATAATTATCGGCCATGCGCTAGAGAATGATCTCAAGACGCTACGAATGATCCACCATCGTTGTGTTGATACCGCAATCCTATTCCCCCATCGAGCCGGTCCACCTTATCGACGTTCACTACGGGATCTGTGAGTATCTTCTTCACTCTTCTTTCGTCCTGATAGCGTAACTAAAACAACTATCACATAGCGTACGTGAACATCTTGGGAAGACCATCCAGTCCGGGGGTGGAACCACAGGTCACTCTTCTGTAGAAGACTCGATCGCCACGCTCGACCTGGTTCGATGGCACATCCTCAACCAACCCAAATTGACGAAACCCTCGCCAGCACCATCAACGGAGAACAAGAACTCGGACAACTCGACAGTCACATAAAGAACCAGGATACAAGGTCAATTTCTGTTCATATATGCGCCAAGTTCCAAGCTTCGATGCTTCGCTACCAACGACGATCCTTCCCCCTCGATATCATTCCAGTCTCGATTCCATGCCATGTAGCATTAGTTACCTTTGTTCCACACAGAAGGGGGGAGGGGATTAGGGGACGACGAGACGGGAGAGCCGGACTTTGACCTATAGTGTATACATATGCTCTAGTTGGGACACTCTTCGCCCATACTATGTCATTATAGTACGTTTAAATTATGGCCAGCGATACGGAGATGACGAAGACGACGCTACATCATGGGCCCTTTAAGATAGAATGGTATCGTCTATGATCGTGGAACGAGAGGAGGCGGGGAAAAATCTAACCACTGCGTGAACCAAGCCGTGCCATCGTATCCTCCGAGTTCTCTTGCTCCTCTACACTATCAGATTGCGTAACCTAGAAGCGGTGGGCATGAATGGAACTGGTACACAAGTGCAGTATTGCTTACTACGCGGAGTACCGATTTCTTGGAGGATTCCTGGAGTTCGCCAGCAATGATGAGCTCGTCCAGTATCTGAGATGCATAAACATCAATCCATAGACGATCCTCGAAGAAAATCGGATGGAATACACACAGCGTACGCCTTCTGGAAGTTGAATATGCTGCGAACATGCTATGAATTCAACTTTTGCCATGGGTGAAGAATTAAGAACCTACAGATCCAGCTCGCATACCTGTATACGTCGATGAGATTAACATGCGAAGAATGCCGCTTTGGCCTCAAAAAGCTGAGACGACGCACGTTCCCAAAGTATCGGTCAAGGATCTCAACATATCGATGGATGATTTCCAGAGCGATCAGTTCGTTGTCTTCAGTGCTGATTCCGCAGACAAAGAATAGCGATGCATAGCGTCGGTACACCACTTTGGTATCTATATGCACACACTCTTTAGTATCCGGTGAACTGATGCAGCAGCATGAATACTCGAGCGATTAGGCTGGTATCCGCGTACCTTTGTATTCTAGGAAGTTGCACATCCGGGTACGCCTCCCAAGGACCAACTGGGTGACATCCTTGACAATCTTCGCCTTCACCTTCGGCGCCATAGTAGTAAACCATTTGGCCAAACGGACCTTGCCTGATGAATTGAAGAACACATTCATAAGCTATCCAAACGCGCATACTTGGATTCAGCAATTCGCACCTTGACGAGAGACTAGGAGGATGTAGTTGATCATAAAGTGGTCGTTCCGTGCAAACATGAAACAACACCATGGAAGCCTCGTTTATTCCGGTTGGCGTGACATCATCAGCAATATTAGTCTATATGGCCAATAGGTAGGCAGAGCTACTATGCACTACTTTTTACGAATAGCCTTTCTACGTTTCCCACCAGCTTTCACAGTGGGTAGCGGCGTAGAAGTACCGCTTCGGCTTTTCTCTGACTGGCTGGTAGAGCCGGCATCTGTATCATCACCATCATCCCCAAACACTTCTTCGGCGCCGTCTTCATGGGTTTCAGCATCTTGCTTGTCACGGAAGACTTTGCCAATTAGGGATCGGACCAATGAGGGGAACCAAGTTCGTGAAATTGCAGGCTTGCTAGCGGTGGATGCGTTGATCGGCTCCTCAGACCCATCGGGATTTCGCTGCGATACGCACATTACGGTGAGCATCATGTCAGAGAGTCGGAGGGACGGAGGCAACCCACTATCCAAACATCCAGGCCTCGAACGACCATGCTGATCGACTTGCCCGGAACCAAATATCCATCCTCGTCGTGCGAGGATCCACCAAGGCTAACCTTGACCTTCTTCTCCCCTTCACCGGGAATCATCTTTGGTCCCCAGGCGGCTTGCCTAGCCTCCTGCACAATGTGTTCGATCCTCTTCAGATGCGAAACATAGTTGATGCGTTGTACGATGAATTGAAGGCCGCAGGTGAGGACAGTCAAGAACACTAGAACAGTCTGTCACTAGCATCAGCAGGAGAGGAGAGGGGGAATTTATGCAGTAGACGTACTCCGAGGCCTGGACGGAAACGAGAGTAATAATATCCAGTTCCGCGCCATTTAGGAACCCCATTTTTATAGAAGAAGTCGTATCTGGCGCCAGGATGAGCAAAGGGGAGCAGCATCCACGCAATCCTCTTACCGAGTACGACTTTCCGAGTTCCTGAGGATTGTTGAGATGACGCCAAGCCTAGCAAATCGTTCATGGATGCCCTTGACGCCAGGGTTCTTATCCGGGCTATAGACACAAATAATTCCATATGCACAATAAGAATGGTAGGGAGAGGGGAGCCGTACTGGAGCTGCATGCTCAGCTTTCTGTACGCGCGAGCAATTTCGGACGTCGAGGCTGTAGACGGCACGTCTAGCCACGAATAAAAAGTCGTCCCCTTGCCTTCCGAGGCCTCCAGCTCGCTGACGATGTCGAATATTTCATGATCTTCCTGTAATATATTAGGGTTAATGATAAGGGGTGCTGCAGCTATGCAATTCCAACCTTTTCCCATCTACGAGTGGCCAACGAGTCAGCAAGCTGCATTGAAAAGCGTCGAACGAGAATACATACGCTAAAACAGTTGTTGCAAGAAATGCAATGACAATCGAGAAGAGGTAGAATATCTTCATGATTAAGTCGGAATTTCGATCCAAGCAAAGCTACCAACCGCTACAAGCGGTTGTATTATGATGAGAGGGTATGATTCGTCTAGGAATTTTGAGGCGAAGGATGAAACGAATGAGCAAGATGTCGCGCTTCACCACTGCTGCCAGCAACCAATTATTTTCACGTGATGAAGCTTACGTAAGGGGAGATTATCACCCTTGCACCAAAGCGTTATCGCTTTCTTCTTTGCGCCCAAATTACTCGCAGCTGATTCCCTTCTCGTCCTTTCTGCTCATCATGGGTCAGAAGCGCAGGTGCCCAGTCTGTCAATCTAAGAAGTGGCATAAGGAGCCCTCCAGCGGTCTGATCGTGTGTAGCGAAGGCCATGTAATGCAGGTATGATCACCTCATTGTGATATTGTGACGTTTTGCGAGGCACTGTCTAACGAAAGCATGTTATCGCAACCTTCTATCCTGCTGTCCCTTCGGCAACATATTTACCCAACGGCGCTGGAATCCATGCCTTCCTTTGGGACAATATGAATGCTGTACATGCCAATCGTGGAATCTATGTGAATTCGCTTCTAATGATAGAACTATCGCAACGAAGCGGCCGATGAGGAGGCTGGCCATCATGCGCTGAGGAAACGCACACTCAAGGCGAATAGGACAGCGAAGGACAAATCCAGAATTAACCCCAAACGTATCTGCATTTTCTTTGCACGTGTGGGATGGTGTATGTGAACTGACTGTCTCTCCGATGTATAGTATACCATGGTGCTCGCGGGCAGTTTCATTACTACCAATGTCAGCAACTCATCCTCCGACACCAAATAGCCGCCTTGGTTAAAGAATGGGCATTGCCTCCCGAGTTTGAAGTAAGCAGTTTGTGTTAGCGTTTACCATCAAACCCTCTCATAGGAGCTACAGCTTGTCTGCAGAGACATTTGGGCCCTGCACTTATCTCTTCTGCCTAACCCTCCACCCCCGGAACCATATTATCATTCGCAGAGCTTGCATACCCAACAGAAGCACGGAAGCAGCGCCGGACCGGACAATCATAGCAGCGACGAAGCCACTGCTGACGAACCTGGGTTCGTGGTTTCGAAGCAAGTTGAACATATGGAAGAACCCGAGCTTGAGGAGCTTCTACGTGAAAATAGCGAAGCCTCGTCTACCTCGGAGGATGAGGACTCGAGCTATCGCCAACAGGGGGATGTTGAAGAGGGGTTGGACAGGGGAAAGGGCCGAAACGGGGTGCAAGGAAGACACACGTACGAAGGCCTGCAGGGTACACTCTCGGTTTTGGTGCTTGCATTGCTGGCGTCGCGAATACCCGTCATGTATACCGACGTCATTAGGCGAGTAGATTTACAGTCGGGTCAACTCAAATGATCTGAGTTACACCAGAATTAACCATTGCTCCTCCCAGTATGATCGAGGCGTACAAACTCCCGTATCTCGAAGGGCTACGTTTATTACCCCACGAGATGACGCTTCATCTCACGAAGCATAACCTTCAATCCTTGTCTCCAGCCGTGAGTTCCTTCCCCGACCCCTCTGACTGTGATCACTAGGGTACTTCATAGCATGCACCTCATGTATTGGGGCTTCACGCGCTCGTTTCGCGCCTAGCGAAGCGACTGAATGCTACCTACAAGGTTCTTACTCCGGAGGTCAATGGTGGACCACTGTTATGGCGTGTCGTAAGGCGTATCGGCGGAACACGTACGTTCCAGCACTGCACCACTTTGGAGGATCTGACCAAATACATCAGCTATGCTTTACACACTTACGAAACGGCTCGGAGAATTTTTGACCTTGCCCCTTTTGTCGCATTACAGTCTCTCTTCAGAGCTGGCAAGGGTCACAAAAGGTTACCCAGAGAGTCACAAGTACGACACTGTGCCTCCCGAGCTAGCTTTTGCTGCTACGACCATCATCGTCTTGAAAATGGTATACGGTCTAGACGGGAGTGAAAGGTACATTAAGTGTTCACCCAGCGGATCCCGAAATTGATTAAGCTTGATAGGGTCCCCCCGGACGGTGACGATCCCGCAAGTTGGTTGCCTAGACTCGACGACTTTATCGATGCTCTCAAAGTTATTGAGGTAACCGAAGAAGAGACGCCGGAACATCTTTTCTCTACTTCATCACCAATGTTAGTTATCTTATGGTTACTTAATTGTACTATGTATATTGATGGATCAATGAATAGGCCAGTGAGCGATCTCAGTGACGAGATGCTTGACAAATATTTGGATTTTTGCGAACGTTCGCTCATCGGGGGACGGGTGGGTGCAGAGTTAGGTGAGCAGTCCCCGTCGGAGGACGATCCGAATCCGAATCGATGACAGAGCTGATTGTAAGACCAATTGGAAGGCGGCGAGGCTGTACTGAACCGGTTCTTTCCCCTAAGCTCTCGTCATACGAACGAACGAGAAAGCTCGAACAGCCGAGCAGAGCATCGCGGGGGAGATCTCCGCGCCAATCTACCATCACCACCATTTGTGTCATCTACCCACGAGGACGAGCAAAAATCACTGCAACCTGCCGAGGCGTATACGATTTATCATTCCCGTGACGTATTTGGGAGCATGGGGGAGGAAATTGAATTGATAGTTGAGAGAGTTGGGAAAGTGGTTGGCATCCCAAGTGAATATGTCCTGAGTGTGATGGAGACGTATGAGAGGAGGATTGCCAGGCGGTGGAAACAGAAACGGATAAAGTCCCAGGAGGGGAGGTTGCGTGGGGGCGGCCAAGATGAAGAGCTAATATTAGATGATGATGATGACTAATTATAGCAGAGGACTTGTCACTTGTGTTTTGGCATTTGCTGAGAAACAGCCCGCATTTTGCGCCCTTCTCTCACCCGAACCATCATCATGAACTGATCTTTGTTTCAATCCCGCCATTTCCATTCTCCCTTCCTTCCCGACCACCATCCTCGTCGTCCTCCAGATTCCCTTCCTCACTGTCTCCCCCATTGCCCGCAACGCCCATCTCTAACCTTCAAGTCTCCCCTTCTCATGAACTTCTAATACATCATGCGCCGCTTTGCCTCTGTGTTTCTTCCGAAACGTGACAAGCGTGAATCCCAGAAACACCCACCTCAGCCTTTGGGGGTGACTACACTAAAGATTCAGCCCGTTACGACTCCATCTACTTCGCTTCCGCCAACCCCGCAATTAGTTTCCCGGGCCAACGACAATGCTCAATCGTCTTCATCGTCCACAGCCTCTGGCAGCATACAAACACCCGACGAAGAATCACCACTTTCTCGCTCGTTCACGAAAAAGTCGTGGAAGTCTTGGCTTGGTACTGTCAAGTCAGGTACCCTGAAACGTGCGCACCGCAACAACTCTCGGGTGTCCATCATCGGCGATGGCAGTGAGCAGAGGTTCGACTCAGATTACCCCCTACCCCCGGTTCCCCCCATCCAACCCCCTCCGCCAGGCTACAAGCCCACTTCTTCATCGGCATCTCGGCGGGAGTCAACGCAACATCCACCCCCAGGACCCAATCCTTCTCGAGGACCGGATTTCCCATCGGTTCCCGTCGTCTCAAGAGTTCACGATATTGCGCCATTACCTTTCGATCCACGCCCAGTGTCTGACGGAGGTCTCTGGTGCCCGCTGTCGCCACGGCCATTTGTCAATGTCGTCGGAAGCCCTCTATTTCCGAGATCCTGCAACTCTCGCATGCCCCCTCAGGACACGCTATCCTCGACCATGTTTCGGACACGCCTTCTGCGCCGCTTGACAAATGAGTTTCGGATCGATGACCCTGACGCACAGGCGTTTACATCACGTCACCTAGATCAGCCTCGCGTTCAAGTCCAATGGCAAGCTGACATACCTTCCATTCCATCACGACAGGCCCTTGTGTCAGGGTCTAGCACAGGTATCCGGCATTGGATGTCTCGACCTTGCTTTGAAGACAGGTTTATAGTCTGGCTTCCTGACAATGGCACTATCGTTCGTAAACCTGTTGCTGGCACCTCTTTTGCCGTACTGGACCTTGAGTATTCCACCTACTTGGAGGCTGTAGCAGGCTTCGAGCTTGGCCTACCTACTGAGACTGATCCGCCTATGCCCGTGCTTGAAAATCTCGCGGCCGCTGAAGGTAGACGTTCCTCTTATACGATACCTTATTACCCATGGCTGATTCAATCCCCTTCCTAGTTTCCAACGTTCACATCCCGTATTCCGCTGCGCCCTCTCCATTGCGACGAGAACACTCACCTGCGCCTCGCGAGCCTCTCGACTCCTCCCCCACCTCCTGTGTCGCCGTTACCGATCGCGACGCATGCCCTCCTTCCTCTGAATCATCATCAGAGACCTCCCCCACTCCTCCCGACTCTCAAGTCCCCGAAGTCAAGCGCGGTGTGCGCTGGGCTGAGGATGTTTCAGACAGGGTCCCTCTAGGATACGCTCAGCGCATGAAGAAGCGCCGTGCAGATAAGGTCAGATTTCTCCGAGAGGAACAGTCCAGGCGTGCTCTCGAGAACGAGCGCAAGAAGATCGAAGATGCTCGAAGGTTGCTGGAACATGAGAAGAGATTGAGGGAACGGGAGCGCGCTGCGTTGCAGAGAGAGCGGGAAGCTTTGGAAAGAGAGAGACGTCAGAAAGAGAATCTAGATATGGAGAAGAAGGAGCGGCAAGAGAGAGCCCTGAGGGAGGAAGTCATCAATGCCCGAATGCGGAGGGAGGCTCAGAGGGCTGGCAAATCACCCACTGTGCTGAGAGAGTCAGCACACGCTGGCGTGGACGATGGCTTGGGGCCAACTTCTCACAACCTCTATGGTGCAGGAAGTTATGTTGCGTCGTCTTCCGTGGGTTCCTTAAGGGAGGGCAGCAGAGAACGTAATAACTTAGTGGGAGATAAGAGAGCTTCCAGACTATCGCACGACCCGAATATGCAGCCTCTTCACCGTCCCCCAATGCCTTCGCGCCCTTCTTCCACATCGCTGTCAGTGATAACTTGATCTTCTCGCTTGGAAGCTACTGACATTCATCACAGCGGCCATACACTTTCTCCCACCTCTGCCTATGGACCACTACCCGGTACACGCTCTTCTAATTCCAATAGTGGCTCGTCCCCTGGTAGTTCTCGGCCTCCTAGTATTTCTGCTGGTGGTCCTCTGTCAGGCCACCTTCCTAGTTCCGCATCCCATGATCACTCCGACGAGTCCAGTATTCACAAGAAACGCCATTCAATTTCATCGACTGCAACAAGACCAGACATCGACCGTGCCATTACCCTACCTAATTACCCACCCTTCTTTGGCTCCCCCATGCAAGTCGGTTGGAATAGCAGTCATCCCAGCTTGAATGGGATGGTCATGGCTCCCATAAATCCTATGATGGGCCAAATGAATACTATGATGTTCCCCGGTGTCAACATGGTTCCCTATATGGACTTGCCGCTTCTACCACCCACACCTCCATTTATGATGCAGCAATACCGGCGTTCCTCCGCGCATTCTAGCACCTCCAGTCGCGATCAGAGCTTGGAACGTGGCTCACGGCAAAGGGAGAGTAGTCAAGGAAGTGGAAGAAGCAGTGGTAGCGAGCACCAGCACCCGCGTCCGGTCCACAATGACTCGAATCCCTCTTCTCCGCACCACGGATCTCCTCATTCCAGGAGAGGCAGCGCTGACATGTCTCCTTCCTCATTTCACATGCCTAAGCGTACTTCATCGGGTCTCAGCTTGGATCGAAGACCCTATCAAACGGGAGCCTCTTCTTCGTCTTCATCGTTGCTACATGGCGTCGCTACAAGCAGCCATAAACATTCCCAAGCATCAACCAACCACGAACGAGCCTATTCGGATCGCGGTAGACCCATGCATCCCGGTCAATCAACACGTAATGCGAAGGGAAGTGTGAAATCCCAAAGTCCATCACCATGGACTGCGTTGCCGACTCAGGATGGTACTCTTCCTCAATACATGCCAACCACACAGGCTCAGCGACAGCGCGATAGTCAGGTTGATCAATCTCGACATTGGACGAAGCCTTCCGCCTCTAGGCGGCAGACTGCTTTTCCCTAGTGGACTTGTTACAAGCCTTCCTTTCGGTGACTTTACATTTTTCATATCTCAAGGATTATTGGCTTGGACTAAAGCAACCACATTATATCTATACCTTATTTGTCATCAAGCTTCAACCAAAAGTTCTCCTAATTCCTTGACATTTGTATCATTTCTCAATTCTCCCTCAATTATTCCCCCTACATTCGTTTGTCCTTTCCAATCGTTTGTCGCCACACACTCGTTTCGGCCAACTGGTTGTATCATCATCGATAGCCACGGGTATGTCCTCCGTACGTGTTTGATGTTCCGCTTTTCTATATCGTAGGGCATCCTTATCAGACCACCTTAGTGCAGCATATGTCATGTTTTATCAACTTTCGCATTCCATGTTTAGAGTATACCGAAGCTTCCTACAATTTTACACTACGTCGAAATTATAACGTCCACGTATGAGAGTGTTCATCGTTCCGGCTATCTCTGTTGGCCTCGGCGATTCCAGCCTCTTCATTCACCCGCCTTCCACACCAAACATCGATTGTATTTGTATTCCCCTGGTATAACAGCCCCTTGACCCGATATTCCAGTAGAGAAGTTTCTCCGCGAAAAGCCCACACATTATCATCGGGTGGGGCGGACCGCAAGCCCATATTTCAATGACCGTTGGGCTTGGGTACTCCCCCATCCAGATCCCCATGACAGATAACCCATCTTTCGTCCTGAAAGCTATTGAGGATGTCGTGTATGAGGAGCGACCCGTTCCAGACAGTGCGTCCGATATCATTCATATTGCTTGTGTGGGTGCTGATAAAAGGATCTTAGTTAGTGCCGATGAAGTCTTAGTTGAAGTGAAGAAAACAGGTGAAGCTTGTCTATGCTTGAGTCTGCGTCGAGGCTAATCCCAATTCCTGCAGGGATCTGTGGCTCAGATGTAGTCCATCTATCTTAGGCTTGCATGACAATCTTTAATATGCCGGGAATGGCAGGTACATTACCTAGTGCATGGCCGCATCGGTGACTTCGTAGTCGAGAAGCCCATGGTAATGCGTTCCAAGAATCCAAGCTTAAATGAATACTCATCGCCGAGTTAGGTCCTTGGTCATGAATCCGCTGGCGTTGTGTCGCGAGGTATGGGCAGACTTCCAATCTTTGGGCCTATTTTTATGAGAGCCCTTTTAAGTGGGTTCCAATGTCAAGCACCTCAAAGTGGGCGATCGTGTGGCCATGGAGCCAGGTGCTACTTGTCGTATGTGATCCTACTTCAAAATATCTCCGAGAGTGAACATTTCCCCCAGGGAAGTGTGATTCTTGCAAGTCGGGACGTTACGAGGTCTAGAGTTCATTTACCAAGATGTCCATTCATCTCCGTTGCTCACTTCCATAATAGCTTTGCCCGGACATCATTTTCGCTGCTACGCCTCCATACGATGGCACGCTTGCTCGATACTACCGTCTTCCAGCCGATCTCGCATACCTACTCCCGGATAATGTCACACTCGAAGACGGTGCTATGGTTCGTTGTGTCTACCTATCGTATTGTTTGCCCCATAAACATGCTTTGTAGATGGAACCACTCTCCGTTGGCATCCACTCCGTATCCAATCTTGGAGGATTCCGCCCCAATCAATCCATCGCCGTCTTCGGCTGCGGGCCTGTCGGACTTCTGTGCATGGCGGTCGCCCGTGCCCTTGGTGCGAGGCGCGTAATTGGCGTTGATATTGTTCCAGAACGCCTCGAGTTCGCCAAGAACTATGCGGCAACAGATGTTTACCTCCCTGTAAAACCGATCGAAGGGGAATCACGCCCAGATTACAGCAGACGCAATGCTGATGAATTGAAAAAGCAGTTGGGGGTAGAAGATCGGGGTGCAAATGCCATCGACCTTGTGCTTGACGCTAGTGGGGCGGAGACGTCCATCCAGACAGCCTTCTTCATCGCAAAGACCGGAGGAACTTTCGTCCAAGTAAGCGACTACTTATCTTATGACGGACTATTTCTCATACTCCACTTCTTTGAGGTGGGCATGGGCAACCCCAATATTACGGTGAACGTTGGAATGCTCATGGTTAAGGAACTCGTATATAAAGGCTCATTCCGCTACGGTGTACGTGCATCCTTCTACAGCAACAGTGCATGGTATTCATCAATACTCTAACACAGCCGGGCGACTATCAATTAGCCATTGCCCTTGTCGCCGCAGGCAAAGTTGACCTTAAACCCTTGGTGACACATAGGTTCGTTCCGCCTCTCGGACAGCAAGGCCATGGCACTCATTCCTCTTTACCTAACAAAGATTTGCCTTCCGTGATGCCATCACCGCTTTCAAGGCCACGCGCAATGGAAAGAGCGAAGACGGCAAAGGCGTCATTAAGGCCATTATCTCTGGCCCCGATGTCGATGTCGGTCTCGCCTAAGGCCTGAGATCTGATCGCTGGATATTCCAAGTCTACCTGTGTAAATATAACGTGAATTATCTGTATGTATGCAAGGATGGGTGGTTCAGGATAGAATATATGTGTATGAAGCAACAGGATTATATACTTTCGTTACATATACTGAGGACAGCGTCCCTCGACAGGGATCCGAACGAACGATTATCATTGTGCTATCGAATGACAATGATATACCTATCTAACGTGTTCGTGGTGGGATATAAGTACGAATAGAATACTCATGTTACGAATATTATAAATGCTGATGCTGGATGTGATAGTACAATTGAATGCTTGAGATGAGAGGACAAATGCGAAGTGAAAATGCAGTCATACGGTCGGCGAGGACTCATGTGGACATCCTAGACACGAAACCACAAAAGCTCATGCAGAGGCAGAAAGTGCCAGTTTCTTGAACGGTGGAGTGCCATCAGGCTCACCATTCACGACAAAGTCGTCGGTTTCTACCTTACGCTTTGTGCCAGCAACCGAGGACTCTGGCGACGGTGAAAGAGAAGACCTTAGACCTGGTCTAGACGTCAGCGATGACTTCGGTGGTGTTGAACGTATCACATCAGGGGTAGATGATCGCGATCCATTGGTTACATCACTCCGAAGCCGTGCAGCCAGTGTATTCGTTGACGAAAGCGCCTCAGCATGACACGTAGCATGGTATACCTAAGCAAAGCAATCAGAGAGAGATGCATCAAAGGAGGAATCACCACGTACTCGCTCGTCCTTCATCACAGCGTTCTTCCAGACCCAATCCTCGTCGTCCTCCAGAAATTCAGACTTAAGTGTTTCCTTACAAATGGGACATGATATCGTTTTTGCCTCATCACCCGGTGGTACGACGACAAATTGAGCTCGCAATTCGGCATCGCGTTTAGCCAAATCAGCAGCAGCAGCAGCCTTGGCATTCATAGGTCGAGACCCATCATCACGTCCTTTGCCTTTCACACTACCCAAATCATTCACCCAGTCCTAAGAACAAGTTAGATCAAAAAAGGCTGCAAAGCATATGAACACAAACCTCAATTCCAATAAACCAAGACCGGCTGTGTCCCCTGCCTAGGTTTTGGGAGGCCTTGCGGTTTTGCCTGAAATGCATATCGAGATGCTCCTCCAAGTCTTTCTTGCCGAGAGCAGAATCAGGAAAGCGGATGCCACATTGTTTGCACTGGGAAGGTAAACGAGTATAAAGTAGAGACACGACGTCCAAATGTTTCCTTGGAAATAATCAGTAAACAAACAACTAGCGCAAGTGTACAAGAACAACAAACTTGGTTATATCAGAGTTCGTAAGTCTGATCTTCTGACTAAGGACTGCCTTCCGGTACGATCTGACTGACTCTCTCTCTAGGTCTATAGATTCAGGCTTGGAGGCGACAGTCGTAGTGTTGGATCCACTGGTGATAGGGGTCCCATTCCGAACGACACCAGCTTTGACCAAAGTAGATAATAAGTTCTGAATACTACTGACATTAGGTACAGAAGCAGCATCAGAGGCGATGGGAGCCGAGACAGGGACTGAAACAGGTTCAGCTTTAGGTGCGACCATTTGGTTGGGATAGGCAGGGGCAGGTTGATGGAACGACGTTGCCGGGGGTAGAGATGGAACTTGACTCGAACCGGGATAAGACGGTTGTGGTTGCCATTGGAGTTGAGGAGTGGGGGCTGGCGGGACTGAGGGACCGGCACCTTTCATAAGACTACGAAGCTGCGACAGTATTTGATGAAGCTCGTCCTGGGAAACGCCAACCTCAATGAGTTTGCGAAGCTGGGATGTGCATGTGAGCAAGGGGCTAGTCGTTGTAAGGTTAGTGAATCATACCTGGTGCAATACGTTGATATGATTACGGGAAACCGAATCATAGGGATTTGTCTGTAGGTTGCGCTCTTTTTGACCGAGAGTGAACTCAAGCTCACTAAGCACTTGTGCTTTGGTAATTTGACCCGACCCGGAGTAGAAGCTGGTCTGCAGAATGGTGAGAATACTGGCTATGAAGGAACCGGAGGGCCATACGTTGCTACTAGAGCTGCCATCACCCCACACGCCTCGTTCAATGGCAACTTGAGGAGCGACGCCAAAAAGTTCTTTGCCCGAAGGAGATCCAGTACGCCATGTGAGCAGCATCTCTTCCATCTTGCTGCGAGTAGCGGCATCGACTCGGTGGTAGGATTCAAGAAACAAGGGGATGACGATAGCCGCGAAATGACGAGCGTAAGGTTCGTAGACATTCTTCGATATAGCATCCATGAGATAAAACGCGGGGAGCTTCATCCAAGGCGGTACCTATTTGAGAATCACAAAAGGAAATGATGAGTCAGCAGTCCATGGAATGAAACGGCACTGCGGGCAGAGGCGCGCACAAGTCGCAAGCGAGGAAAATTAGATATTTTCATGCCCAACCTCTTAGTGGTTCATGCTTAATGCTAAACAACTAAGACTAGATACATAAAATCTCGGGCAGCAAGCCGACAAAATGCAATATCCAATTGTTTCCCAATACGACTTGCTAGTTTATTCAGCAATGGAAGAGGTAGCACTCACCCTTCGGATGTGGTCTTCAAGACTTTGAGTCACGATTTCTGCAAATCGAGAACATTCCTGGGCTAGCATTGATAAATTCTGAATGATGGGTCTTGAGTTCACCGTCAGCTCTGCCAGACGGGCGACGAAATCCCGTCGAAAAGTAGACGGATCAACATGATAAACCGGGGGAGGAACCGCCGCTGGAGGAGGATAAGAGGGGTAGTGAGGATAAGCATGGGCGGGAGGCTGAGGGTAATTGTGGGGGTATGGTTGGGTGTAGTGACCTTGGGAGTAGAGAGACATGGTACCCCGACTTATACCGAACACGATTTCTTACCCAAAGAGCTGAAAAGTGGGCGGAAGTGCTTGCGGTACAGGAAAATAAGCTGGAGCTGAAAATTCACTCGGCCTTACAACGTCTGCTACGGAGAGTCGAAAGTCGACTGAATGCAAAACGACGACGGTGGTGATGGTTGTTGAACAAGACCGATGGTGTGCCACCGCATTCACTTGGACTCACTTTAAATCTCCGACTCACACAGTCTCGTGACTTTCTTCGCAGGGCACAGGGGCTAATCTTAGCAGAGGGCTGGTGACTTAGATCCTTTCCAGCGCCAAGTTATCATCCGCAGAGCACGTAAATAGAGTATTCATAGCATAATAAACTAATATTTGGGCTCTTCGAAGGAGCTATGTGCAAGGTTCAGCGATTCAGCGGGTAAATACAAACCTTGAAAGCAGGGCCAAACGTGACTTAACCAGTAACGGATGCGTCACTGTCACGCAAGCGCGCTTCCCATCGAAATCAACGAAGAAATCCACCGTCGACAACACACCAAGTCACTTATCACCTCAAGGTCAGTGCCATCCATTACCAGAATCTACGCTACTGGCATCAGCGGCCAAAGCCAAAGCTACCCATATCCTTTTTATCTGGTTCCCAGGCGTTTCGATGATGGATGGACTGTGCACGTTCGGGATGTAGAGTGCTGACTTCAGTTTCTACACATAGATGCGGGACGTCATACAAACCGAAGAACTCGAGATCCCATCCAACGTTACTGTCTCTATCAAATCCCGCATCATTATCGTCACAGGTCCTCGGGGAACCCTCACGAAGAATGTCCGCCATGTCGATATGGACATCAAACTTATCAAGGGCAAGGCCGACAAAGTCTCCCTCGCTGTGTGGCAAGGTGGTCGTAAGCACGTCGCCTGCCTACGAACCATCAAATCCCTCATCTCAAATATGATTACCGGCGTCACCAAGGTTCGTGTTTCTGCCAAATAACGACTTCGGTCTCAAGAGGCATATTTCAATAGGGCTTCCTGTACAAAATGCGTGCTGTATACGCCCATTTTCCCATTAACTGCATTATTCAAGATGGTGGCAACGCAGTGGAGATCCGTAATTTCTTGGGCGAGAAGGTAATTGCCACCTCCTCGTCCATAACGATTTACGGGTGCTCATACGGGTATCTAGGCTGTGCGACATGTGAATATGTTGGATGGAGTGACCATCTCGGAGTCAAAAGCGCAAAAGGATGAGCTCATTCTCGAAGGTAACGATATCGACAATGTGTCTCAGTCAGGTCGGTTACAGTCAATTACATCTCATTTCAAACTGATTATCAATGCTTGCTGTGTTTATAGCCGCATCGATCCAGGGCGTCTGCCGCGTACGGAACAAGGATATCCGTAAATTTTTGGACGGTATCTATGTATCAGACAAGAGCACGGTCCTGACAGAGTAAGAGAGCATCGGTGTTAGTTTCTTCGATTGTCCGCGTCAAAACCATGTCGTATGTCCGCGTCCTATGCATTCACACATGCCATGCAATTTCTTTGCCCCTTCGAAGTGAAAGTGGTTGGTGGTCATGGTACATCACGGGTGGAATTATGGTATGAAAGGAATTCCTGTTCCAACGCGTTTGCGATAATCTACATATGCTTGGCCAAAGAACCTGATCAATAGGCCTTCTTCACCTAGAAGCCATTATCAATGAATCGGCTGAATATGTCGGAAAGACTGCTTACCGCGAATGCGAGCGTTGAAGAACCTCCACAAAACGGCCACATAAATAAGGAGGGTCACGGGATTTTGCAGCACAAGCTGTGTACCCAAGGCCCAGTAAATGAATCCTGCGTACGACGGATGGCGAGACCATCTGAAATACCATCAGTAGTCATCTCGGCCGAGATAGAAGTAGACTCAACGCATAAACACCGTCTGTTACGAGCTGATGCGCTTCGCGCTTCTTGTGAGCGACAGCATGGGAGAAGTTGGTACTTGCATGAATCATTGCCGAGGACCGTAAAACTTGGCCTACAACAACGAGAAGCATACCTATACAGAGTTAATGCAAATTTGCAACGGGTGAGATGGTGGAGCGTACCCAGCATCGACACGTAGGGAAAAGTCTTCCAGGACGGCTTGAAAAAGCTGATGACGAGGTACTCAAATACGGCTGTTCCGTTCGCAATATGGTACTCGCGCCCATTGTCTAGGAGGAACGCTTTCGATCTATGTCAGCGAAAGCATGGAGTGGCACGGAAGTTGAGTGCTTACAATCAACACTACATTTCTCAAAGTTCCAACCGGCGGTCACAGCGAATTCAGCCCAATGAAAGAAAGACCACGCCGCAAAGAAGAATCCAAGCTGGTATGTGGCGAACCACAGAGAAGCCGAAGGGACGCCACCTGATAGCCAGCTGGAGAGGCCAAAACAGAATAAGGCTCCCAATGAGAACGATATGGTCGATGCTGCTAGGGGGGTGTTCGGGATGTTTCCATGTGGTCGAGCGGTTGTTGGATCAGGTATTGTGTCAAGGGGATTACGGTGACTCTGATTTGGTTCTGAACCAGGTGGGGGATTCATGGCTAGACGATGGCGCATACGCTCCGCAAAGGAGTCGAGGTCGGTCGTCGTGGACATTGAATGAGTGACTAGGAAAATGGGGGAGTAGGGAAAGGAACAAGCATTTGAATCGGTGCCTCCGTAATTGTCTTGACAATGCGAATCAGACAGCAGTTTGCTGCTGTTTGACGACTCACGGACGCGTTTAGGAGTCACGTCCAGACGTTGCTTTATCGTGCTCACTGACCCAGCCAGAATAACCTCAAAATGCCATTCCGCGCTCGCAACGCGTATTATCTGAGAATATCGGAAAAGGATGTCCTACCTCTCTATGTAAGTCAGTCCTCTGGTGTGTAGACTGCGCTGCCAGTGACGATAGGTTCGTTGTCCAGCTCTATCTAGATGAGCGCCATCTTGAGTGGATGTCAGACATAATACTTCAGCATGTCATCTCAGACTTGCGACCCAAGATACTAGAAAAGTTAAGGGCCGAGTCCGACATGAAGTCCTCCAGCGGTAACGCGAATGTTAGGGGGACAATAGAAACACATCGCGGTGGTATGTGTGTAGGTCTTAAGCCCTGCTCTCTTAGTGAACGAGAGCAGAGAACTACCAGTTCTGCTACTTCCTTCGCAAGACCGAGCCACACTCCGTAGTCATAAAAGTTAGCGGAGTATTCAAATTTCTTCATCTCATATCTATTGACCCTCTTTCCAGACGCGTATATTCAAAACAGCCCCGGTGCGCACAAAGGCCGGCGTCTTACATCCCATGACCCCTAGCTCTACCAATGAGCCAAAGCGAAAGAAGAGGAAGGCACCCTCACACCCTGAAGCCGAGAACGAAGATGTGGATATGGATCGTAACAAACGCCGCAGACCTCAGTTGCGGAACAGAGTCTCTACGGTTCAAAAGGTCGCTGAGGCTATGGATGTGGACGACGTAAACCCACAGGCTCAAGATGACGATTATCAACCATCTTCGAGTAGTTCCGATGATCTCATCCCAACGAATAAGTTCAAGAAGAAGGGCAACACGCGAAAGCCGTCCAGCCGTCGACACGAATCAGATGAAGATGAGTCTGTCGGCGAAGATGTACAACCCCCGATGGATCTCGCGGTAGAGGAGGAGGAGAAGCCGAAGCCAGTGCTGGACCTCAAATATCGTGGATTTGATCTATTTGGTCGTTGCCTTTGTGTAGTGGTTGAGCCATGGCCTCATTTCCAGTATACCATGGCCGGTCGTCAGGCTTCTCTCGCGCCTATCTTCCAGCGGAGCAGCCTAATACCAGCCCCTAATCTCTCCGGCGAAGGCATCGCTGGCCCATCTAAATTGGGAGCACGGGCACCTTTGTTCTTGCCCGACGACGACGACGATCCATCTGTGCCGACGTCCAGGGAACCTCAGCCGCATCCTTTGTTTGGCGGTATGGTATCCTTTGATGACGACGAAATTGATGACGGGGGTATGATGGCCTTTAGTCAAGTCCTCAATAATACAGGTGACTACAGATCTGGAGCGGCAGATGACGATGATGGGGTCGAAGAGGTGTTTTTCGGCGATGCAGATGAACATAGGGAGATTTAAGACCTACTACACGGTAATTAGTATGGAGTATGTATATGCTGTGATGCGTCTACAGGACTGGATATTACTTTTGTGGTGATCACGCTCGCCCAATCTCCTTCAGTATTTCCTGTTTCCGCATTTCGGATACATATCTAAATCCAGCGTTTGTCATCTCGAACGTGCCATGACCTCCAGATAGAGCGCGTAAACGGCGGGAGTAATCAAGCTGTTGGCTGAGCGGCGCAATAGCCTGAATAGTCCTCCGTAGTCGAGGGGCATGGGTGCTATTCAAACTATTGCCCGCCGAGGGGGAGAAAACATTTGAGGGGATGTAGATACCGTCGGAACTGTATCCGCCCAAATCATCAACCGAACTACCTCCACCAAGGTCATGTACCTCGCCTCCGTTTTCGGTCAGATCTTTCATTACCCTGCCAAGGGAGTCTTCGTCCACGGCAATTTTCAGGGAGACATATGGTTCAAGGATTGATCCTGGGCCTGCTATGCGGATTCGCTTGCGAAGGATCGTAGCGCTGGCACCGGTGAGTAAAGACGGCGGGGCACCTGGGGGTAAAACAAATTCTTTCATTTGTATCCAGGCGCCGGTTAACGGTAAAGACGTGTGAGGTGAGTTATTGAGGACAGTGGCCAAACCAGAAAGGATATATGCGATTGGGTCCTTTGATGCTGAATCGGGCGGATGCAGAGGATTGCCACTGCCGTCGACAATAATATTGCCATTCCAAAGTGGATTACCCTGCTCGCCTTCGGCCAGCGAACGTAGTCCAAGAGTAAGGGACACGGCAATCGGTGCGCTTCCGGATTCAGGCTTCCACGTTTCTGTCTGGGTACAGTCCCCCGTGTTGCTCCCCAAGCCCTCGCGGTAGCTAACACGGCGTCGACCAAGCTCAAACTGGGCATTCCATTCATCGCGCAGTCGACGTTCGACAATCTCGAGGTGGAGCGAACCAAGACCATGGACAAGAATCTGGCCTTCCGAATATTCTAGGTCAACTCGGACGGAAGGATCCGTGCGCTCTAATTGGAGGAGTGCCTCCTGTACTGGTGCCAGGTCAGCGACAGAACGAGGGGTGACCGAGGCCGAGATAACCGGAGGAGGTGGCACAATGTCAACGAGTGGTGTTGTACTACGCTTCGCTTGAGCTCCGGCGAAAAGCGTGTCTCCAGTGCGAGTGTTCTTCAAGCCCAGGATAACGCCAACTGAGCCAAAAGGTAGCTCATCTACGTCCTCAGCCCTATTGGCGAAGAGTAGTTGTACCCTCATGACCCGCTCTTTCGTGTGACGGGTAGCATTAAAGAGTGTATCTCCACGTCTCAAAGTACCTGGTCCCCTTGAATTAACGTCAAGGTGCTGAATTACATAGTAGATGGCGCATACCAGAGTAAACTCTAACAAAGGTCATCCAACCTTGCCGTTTGTCCCAGGCTACCTTCCACGCTAGTAATTGGACAGGAGTATTTCGTGTTTGTGCTTCGTGTTTGACATCCAAAGGATTGGCTAGTACCTCTCCTACATAGTCCATCACCAGATCCGTCCCGATATGTTTCATGGCCGATCCGCATAAAACAGGTAGGACTTCATTTCGTAGCACTGCCGAACGGAGATGTGGTAAGATATTGTCAGCTTCTAGTGGCAAGTAGGCAACCTCTTCCGAAGGCGAGGATAGAAGCAAATCCAGGAGTTCTTCGGAGTACATAGCCAAGCTCTCCAATAGCTGGGCTCGGGCAGGAAGTAGACAGGGTAGCACCGGATGTGAGCTAGGGAGGAAGGAAGAAGCGGATAGCTGGTCCGGATTGCGAGAAAGCGGCTTCACGGTGAACTCTCCATCCGCATCCCATTTCCATACTTCCCATTTAATCAAGTCGATTAAACCTTGGATGCCAGGTTCGGCTTGGGAGTAAGCACGAGGTTCGAATGATGCGATAGGAACAGTTAAAACCATTGGCCGAGGGTGTAGTCTATGGGCCAGAAGAGATTGAATGGACGATTTGAACGAAGCCCCCGGCCGGTCAAGTTTATTGAGGAAGATCATTCTCGTAGGCACACCATACCTAGACCAAATTGTTACAAGTGACCAGAGTGAAGTATAGGCATGCAATCACCTGTCTAGCTGTCTCCATACACCTTTGGTCTGGGCCTCAACCCCTTCCACTGAGTCAATTAGTACAACAGCTCCGTCAACTACTCTGCTTGCACATTCAACCTCCATGCCAAAGTCCGCATGCCCCGGAGTATCGATGAGGTTGAACTTCCAATCTTTCCATTGTACAGGAACGCTGGCAGATTGGATGGTAATTCCTCGTTCGCGTTCGGCGGGAAGAAAATCCGTGGTTGTGCTCCCGGTGTCGACCGTTCCAGGCGTGGATAGATACCCCGACTTCGATAGGATGGATTCTGTCAGAGTTGTTTTCCCGGAGTCTATCTCATGGTAGATGACAATGAGAAACGCTAAACAAAAAAGGATGAGAGAACACTCGTACCAATGTGAGCTACCAGGGCCATGTTGCGGACTTTCGCGGGATCATGTTCCTCTGGTGCAGTGGTACGCGACGCCGTGGCCACGCTGGCATATTTACGACGCGTCAGTGAGCGTTCGACGAGTGAATAGCAATGGCGGACACCGCATGTCCGGCCAAACATGAAAAGTAAATAATCGGGAGGAGGAGCACATCTCAGATTCCTAAATCGGAAACTGACATGTCACGCAATAGTTAGGAGCCTTCCATTGATTGTCCTGTTTCCCATCTTGCAAACCCTGGCTCCCCCCGATTATGTTCAATCATAGTCAACTTGCAAGTCACTCAGCCCCAGGTATGGTGCCAGGATGTACGGTGCTTTCGCCGCCATTGATGCTGAATTCATAAAAGAGACTAGCTCAAGCTACTTGCATGCCACTCTTGAGCGAATTGATCAGTTGGCCAATGATGTTACATTCACCGATGGGGTATGTACTTATTTAATAATTTTCTGCTCTACTATATTCAAGTTATGTAGGAAAGCTACGATAGGAAACGATATCTCGTCGTAGACACCAATATCTTGCTGAGCCACCTCGATGCCTTGCAAGACTTTGTAGAAGATGTTGAGCATCTCGGGCTTATCACAGATGTTTCTGTTATTGTACCCGGTGCCGTGATTGGCGAGCTTGATGGGTAGGTAATCTTGGACACGGCATGGGAAACTCATTTTACCTTTCAAATCCGTCTAGACAGAAGAACCGCGACGGCCTTGCTTGGTTCGCACGTCGAGCCTCGGCATGGATATTAACCAAGGTGCGCGAGCGTAAGATTGTCAGAGGCCAGGCGGACGAAGAAACATGTAAATTATCGGAGAATTGGAAAAAGTCATCCCCCGAGGACCGTGAACAAGTAAGTGCCAGTTCGATATAACGCGTGTGGGCTTCCGGTCCTGATGTGTTTAATTTGGCACTATTCACTTCGTAGGAACTTGGCCTCGATTGGGGTCAGATAAATGACCGTCTTATACTCGACTGCTGTCAATATTTTGATAGAACGGCCGGACGGCCCGTTACTCTCTGCAGTGCAGATAACAACCTTTGTCTCCAGAGTGAATCTGCTGGTGAGCCTCAGAGTTATCCATATCTGTGCGAGTAACTCAATCCCACCCTTAGGTATACCCAGTGTAACGCCGTCGCATTACTTTAGCAGCCGCGAGATTGCTACCGTGGTGTTTAGTGACCGCAATGATATCTCTCAATTCCGCCCCCGATTTCGCCGCAATCGACCGGCTTACACTAATCTGATTGACCAGGCATCTCGGCCGGCTAATACCCAAAGGCGCGCGGAGGACGACGATATGGGCATGGATGTTGATGAAGAGGACGCGCTCGTTGACTACACTATGCCTAGCCATCCGCTGGATCTGCTTCATATCCAGATATGCGAACATTTCTCTACACTACTCATTGAACTGGTGTCCCGGGTGGGCGGGGATGAAATTCACCGAGCACAGAAAGGCGGCGCAGCTCAGTCACGATATGCTCCTAATTGGACAAGAAATGCGAACCCCATAACGCAATGGACGCCAACCGAGTGTGTGGAGTATCTGAACGATAAGAAGCGGTTACAGCCGACGGCTCCCCCAGTGGACGTATTTTTAAGCAAGAAAAGCAATAAACCTGGAGAGACAAAGCGAGCTGGCCCTGCGCGTCGTGGGCAGGATTGGTCTCGTGCTGATTGGGAGATTGCTCTTGCTGGGTTACGGACGCTCGGTAACGCTTGGGGCGATGGCTCATTCCAGGAGTCACTTGCTGTATTAGCACCTCATCTTTATCAGGTCTTCTCGCAGCGTATGCGGCCGACTGGTATATAGCGAACGAGGGGTCATATGTGCTTGATTTCTTTGTTGTATGTTCCACTGATAAACTCAAGGACACTGTGACTCCCTTTCTAGGGCCGACCATTGATGGATGAAGGCACCCACTATCACCGACTTCCAAGACATTCACGTTTTGACATTCGCCATACAATCAAGACGTTGGCCAACTCAGCGGCACGAGCATCTGGGAGCTTGAACATGTTGTTAGCTTAAGATATCTCGAGTCTAGTTGCGAACGCGCACTGCTCGGGGTTATGTTCTGTATCATATCAATACTGCGCGCTACATGGAGATACCTGCGGTTACACGACAGAGATTACGAGGGTGGAAGATTCTGTACCGAAGCTGTTAGGATGCATCACGTGATATCAGCCCTGAAAAACAGAAGATGCATCAAAGTGCTCTGCCACAAAATCTCACTCACTCCTTCTCCCGCCCTCTCCTTATCTTCTCACCACCACCATCGACCGTCATGGCCAGGAAAAGAGGCCTCTACATCTTCCTCTCCATCCTCGCCTTGTTTCTCTTGGGCACAGTCATCGTCCTTTCCTCCGTCACATACTACCTTGCAATCGATCCAAGCCTATACCTCACTGAGCTCGAAGTCCCCATATTAAGCGCAAACACGAGGTGGAACGCCTCAGACCACGGTCAAGTTGAGCGTGTTCCGAGAATCCTACACCAGACATGGAAGTCCGAGACGCTGCCCGACAAGTGGAAAGAGGTATCCCGAGGTTGTCGTGACATGATGCCTGATTAGTACGTTCGACCGTCTTCTCCACAACCCTGATGCTGATCGTCAGCGATTTTTCTTCTTCGTATTCTGTAGCGAGTACATGCTTTGGACGGATGAAAGCTCTCGTGACTTCGTCGCGGAGCACTACCCATGGTTCCTCGACACGTTCGATAGCTACCCTTACAACATCCAACGTGCTGACGCCATTCGTTACTTCGTACTCCACAAATATGGCGGGGTATATTTAGATCTGGACATAGGGTGCTTGCGCCCGTTGGACCCTCTCCTCGTGTACCCGGTCATCCTACCCAAGACGATACCCGTTGGCGTCTCGAACGATCTCATGTTCTCTGAGAAGGGTCACCCTTTCCTAGAGCAGACCATACACAACCTCGTCACCTTTGATCATTCTTGGGTTCTCAACTATCCCACAGTCATGTTCTCTACAGGCCCTATGTTCTTATCGGCGCAGTATGGTATCTACACCTCGTCGCATCCTGGTGGACAAGTTCGCATCCTACCCAAGTCACTTTATGGGAAGAACGCCAAAGAAGGCGAAGCCCCCAACTCCTTCTTCTCACACTATTATGGTAGCAGCTGGCACGCCGATGATGCTGCTTTCATTACGTTCCTTGGAATGTGGGGCAAGCTGCTGATGTGGATCGGCCTTGCCATCCTGCTCGTCGGTTTGATCAAGTTGGCGTTGCCTGGCAGCAAGCAACGCAGGTACAGTCTTAGACGCATAGGTGGGTATGATGTCTTGTTACCTCGTTGGACGCAGCGTTCCGGAAGATGGTATCTCGACCTCGGCTTGTTTTCATTACCTGCCTCGACCGCGTCTAGCCAGCAAACTACACCTAGTTTGTCACTACCCGACTCGCCCATCGATGGTCCTGTCGCTCCCATTCTTCACCTTCCATTTGATGTTCGCGCTGCATCCCCTTCATCCGACATTTCTTCTGCCGAGAGTTCACCCAGTTCCATCTCTGACGCTGTGAGGAGGTTGAGAAATCGCATCTCGAATATGGGGACTATTCGGGAGGAACCCCCCCGTACCCCCGTTCGTCCTCGAAGGAGGAGAAGTCGGGGTTTCCTCTTCTTCGTCCCCGCCATCTTCCGGGAGGCGCCAGATGTCGAGCTTGCTCAGACGTCCAGCTCTCAGGGCGCTGAAGTATCGGAGCCTCTCCTTCACCCATCCATGTCGCGCACGCCTTCCTCACAGTGGCCTCCAGAGAAACAGCGTTTTGCAGCTGATCTCGAACGAGCAGGACTCACGGGAGACTACTCAGAAGCGCCGCCTCTCTACAGCCCAGGACCTTCAGATATAGATTACACCGTAGACCAGGATACCCTTTCCCGACCTACCTCACGGAGTACATCTCGAAGCACATCTCGAGTACGCAATTCATAGCGTCCCTTCATGTTGACAAGCTCCTTCATCTATTCGCCATCACTTGGGTACACAGTGTGAACCTCTGCTTCATTTTCATTACGAACAGTCGATAATCACGTACAATCTTCGGATACCCTTTCATAACTATAGCACTTAGCGTAGCATATCATTATCACTTACAATGCCTCCAATGGACTACACATCCTTCGCGTTCCCCCTTACTCGTCTCTAATCGGAGCATGTTGGTGTTCACTGGCATTAGTTATTACAAACTTGCTGCATTCTGTCATGTTGGGTTCTGACCCAACTTGGCATCAATGCCACTGGTTGGGTACGCAGATAAGCAGCTGAATTAATATTTATATACTTGATACAAGTCTCACGAGATCACGATTAATATGATCCTGGATAAATACCTAAATTCCTCGTCCTCGCCTAATTTAATTGACTTTGGGCTGAGTAATCCTCCTCATATGCACCGACAATACGAACATGGCTGCAGCGGAAGTGGCGTACGTGTACGTTGGGCCGAACGTCCAATACGCTGCGCAGGCTGCGGATGAATGGTCATTAGCGGATGCGCGGATGATCATCGAGGAGACGCACCTAATATGGGGCCGATAGCACGGCCGAGCTGGCCTGACGATCGAAATTTGCCTAGAGCCTTTCCTTTGGCCAGATCTGGGTGCTCCTCGAGGGGCTTCCCTGTTGTCTGATCGAATCCACCCTCGTCGCATTGCAGTGACGCGAAAGCAGTCAGGGAGTTGACCACGGTTGCACTGGTGAAAGCCATGCAGACGGCTGCGCCTTGGAGGAGACGCGTGGCTAACGTGAGGTTGCTGGTGGCGTAGATGGGGATTAACGATAGGAGTACGAGGCCAGCTGCACAAGACGAAACGCCTCGCTTGGCCATAACACCTTCTCCAATTTTAGACATTGAGCGGCGTACATAGCCTCCTTGTAGTAGAGCGCTGATGATGCCGATGGAGCCTATGAGCGTGCCATTTTGCGTATTGGTCCAGTCGAACACTAGGCCAAAGTCAGATGCTCATTCTAGTACCCAAATTGGGGTTCACATACAGTCGAAGGTTAAGAAGGTCAAGGTAAACTCCACGCCGGAGAATACGCCCAAGAAGAGGAAATGTAAACGACGCAAGGTTTGGAGGACCTGAAGACGTTCGGACGGAGTGGCCTTGGGAATAGCTTTAGAAGGACCGCGTCCGTTGACACCGTTAGTCTTGCCATTCGCGTTGCCGTGCTCTGCGCCACTAGATGCTTTCTCTGACTTGGCCGCTTGGCCGCGTGTCTCGGGTAGGAAGTACGCAAGGAAGATCGTCTCCGCGACGAGCAAGACCAACGTTAGGAAAGCAGGAACCGCGTAAACATTGAATTCGGTGCCCCATGTATTCAGAGAAGGTGGTATAGGACGTGACGCAAAGTAGGCTCCGATGGGAGGTCCGATACAAAAGCAGATTGCAAAGGCTATGCCTACATGAGCAAGAGCTTTTGAGCGATTTGCGGGAGTCGTGACATCAGAAAGGATCGCACTAGGAGCAGTTTGTATTAGACTGGGAGGCACCCGAGGGATCGCGAACGTACATGGCTAGCTGAACGTTTCCTTCACTTAAGCCTCCGATGACCCTTGACAACATGTACGATGCGAAGGTGGTAGACTTGATCCACCTAAAAGGATATTAGACGGTGCTCCACGAAAGTGCGTAAAACTCAACATACACCATGGCAGACAATACGTTCCCTGCCATCGTCAACAATAGAATGTGCCTGCGGCCATATTTATCTGAGAGGGATCCAATCTTCGGGGAGACGATGAATTGTAGTGTTCTGTGAAACCAATGAGCTATGTCCTTCACGGTTAACAAGGCACGTACGAAAACACAGATCCCATCAAACCACCTAGCAGAACTACATCCCATTTCTTCGAATGCACACCCGAGTTGTAGAAGAGACTCCTTATGGATGAAACGAATCGCAATGTTTGCGAAAGAAGTCCGTTAGGGTCAGAGCTTTCTCGCTAATTCCCCGCTTGTTAGTGTGCGCGTGCCCACATGGAAGACTAGCCAAGCGTACCACGGTGTACCACTCAATCAAGCGAGGAAATAAAGGAAGTGGGATAGTGAATGCGAAAAGATCAAGAACTAGTGAAAGGAACACGATGGTTTCGACTCTTGCCATCAGTCACAGTCGATGCGAAGGCTCTTTGCCACCTTGCTCAGTTGAAGGTCGGAATAAGGATGATGAGGGCCTGGTCAAATACAGGGTATAGTCGAATGGCTACGTGTCCCGAGCGCGGTGGGTGAAAATGATGGTCTCGAAACATCTGCATCTTTATATTGCCGTCGCTAGTCACTGACGGGATATATCCGCAGAACTAGGTACCGGTGTGAGATCAACGTGTACTTTCGGGGGGGACATTTTAACTTCGGGAACTCTATTTTACTCAGACAGAAGATGATGTGGGTACAAGCGAGGATAGGCTATACCAATATCTACCCCTTGAAGACGCGTTCTCGTGGAGGAACGTCAAAAACGCGCCAGCTCGCGTTCCCAGACTGTCCGGTAGCTTTGCTTTGCCCGAACACCCGAACATGCCGCCTCACAGGCTGCCAAAGGCCAATCCCGGCATTCCTATTCCTCAAGCAAATCTCCATCGGTTCCGCCCATTGGGGTCTCTTCATCTAGAGTAGGAGCAAACTGAGTTCCTTTGTATTGCTGGTCTTCCGAAACCTGCGTGAGACTAATCTGCGCATGCGAACTCGTGTCGGCTTTGGTAACTTCTCGCAGCGCCATAGTTGCATATGCAGCGGTCCCCAAGGTTAGCTGAATCTGAAGGGCTAGGAATTTGCCATCTTCAGTGACGATGGGAGGATCGAAGCCCAAAAGCTTGTCCTCATCAGCCTGAGCTAATGGTACGTCAGGGTCGGTATATCGCAACGTCGTCCACGAAAGTTCTTTCGGAAGGTGCAATATCTTGCGGTAGGACCCAAATAGGGTGTACTCCCTGTTTACTGAGGGTGAATAACAATAGCCAGCAACAGGTAGCGGAAACAAACTTTTGTTTGCGTACAAAGTTATCTGGATCCAGTCCATCCAACCGTAAAAATTCACGGTATTTATCACCCAGAGCACCACCAGGGTACGCGACATCTGTGCCTGGCAAAGGCATGACAACATCAAATATCGAGTAGTTGGTGAGGTCTTCCTCTGCTAAAGTTTTGATTTTAGGTGGCACGAAAGGCTTCTTTGCTTTCTTTCCCGAACGAGGGGCCTCTGAGAAAGGATCAGAGTGAGGTGAAGGATATCTGAGTCATGGCAAGCGGCATACCTCCTTCTGCGTCATCGTCGTCAACCTCCATGTCCTTACTTTCGTCTGAGGCCTCCATTACCAAGTCTCCGACGACAGGGTGGTCAGATCCGTAGATGCGAATTCTTTCCGAGACAATGGCATTCCATACATATGATTGATAGGCGTGCACGTACATCAAGCGAAGATTCCGAGGAATCTGTACAATAATGGTTAGACAAAAAAGACGAACGGGCCGATGCGAACGCACCGTACTCAACGCACCCATGGCGTTTCGAGTGTCGCCTTTTTGTTTCTTATAGCTTTCAAGGATACAACGTTCCGCGATAACTCGCCTAGGCATCATCTCCAAGGCCTTGTCAAGGTCGCCATCGACGAGCCAAGCGTCTCGAGCTGCGGCTACATCGGGATGTTCGCCTGGCCGTTTGCGTAATATAAGTGAGATGGCTTTTTGCCAGTCAGACTTCAGAACAGCGAGGCCAATGGCGTGCGTTGGCACAGATGCCGTGCCGAACCGCTGCATGCCTTGTATGGATGGTTAGTAGGAGGGAGCCAAGGTTTGTAGCATTGTACCGTAGTAGTTGATGAACCCCTTGCACTTTATCGTGTCCATTGCCTTCTCAATCGTCTCGGTGGTATCTACCTGGACATTTCTAGGGTAGGTCAGTCGTATGATCCAATTACTTAGTGTCCCTACCAACCTAAGCGTAATAACGAAGGCGTTCCCTTTCAGCATGCCTAGCTCTAAGAAGGCCTTCCGATAATACAGATCCGCAATTCGGATTCCACGGTCGCCCCGTTTCTTCAGTGCCTCATCGGCGGGTTTTCGTGGCGTGACACCGTTGGCAAGTTTCCAAACTTCTTCGACAGTTTTGTTGTTTCGCTTCAACGATACTCTTTGAATGGTAACTCCTCGTTTGTCCTTGGTACCGGCTACAGCCAGATCTTTGATGTTGACGTGAAGGGTACGAGCCAGGTATCCAAGAGCGTCCTGGGTATCCCTGTTCGTCTTTTGGAGAGTAAAATGAATGTAAGGTGGATAGTTGCTGCGTGCTACAGGCGTTATCAGGTCAACTGGAGGGAGCATAATGACATCCGACAAAGCGGCCTTACCACCACCTCTACCCCCACCACCTCTTCGTGCCCACTTGATGATGATTCGGGCCCCATCATCGGTGGAGGGACCGGCTTCTGTCTCCAATTTGCCTTCAAATAGTTCCCTGATCTTCTGGTGAAATTCGGTTCGCGTGACTTTCGATTCAATGGGCTAAGGGGGTTCAGAGCAGGTAAATATATTTCTGAGGATTCAAACGGACGTAGGAAAGTACAAACATCCGACAAGACTTGTCTACTGTCTTCCCGACCACCGGACCGACCTCCGCGCCCACCACGTCGGCCTCCTCTACCACCCCGACCCCTGTCTCTGTTGCCCCTCCCTTGTGTCTCTAGCTCTGGTTCACCCACTTGGGAACTTGCTTCAAGGGTGCTTGTTGAGCCGTCATCCGTTCTGACTTGCCGACCGCCCCAACCACTGTCACTCACTCTCGGAGGGGTCGGCCCTTCAAGGAACATGTCCTTCAACCGCAGGACGGCATCTGCTGAGAGGAACCGGGAGAGTGAGGTATCGAAGCTCTCGGGCCAGGGGTTTTTAGGCATTGCTGGGGGAGCAGGTGTCTCCTCTTCTTTTGTCGTAGGATCCGCAACAATTTGCTTTGTATTATCATCGCCGACGTCCATAGGCGAATCCGCAGCATTGGCGGGCTTAGGATGCTTTGAAGACGAATCTGGCATTGCTAGCGACTTCAGATGCAGGACATTGTGATCTTGATCGACTTCAAATACCAGGAAATCTGTAAACCTATCCTTGCACATAAGTCATCGATGACGGGGACTCTTGTGGGAGGTATACCTTTGCTTGATGATTCCATTAATTTGCGAGACACCTCGCCCGACATACTCCGAGATTCCAACGTCGACTTCGCGCATTTGGTATCCTATCCCATCCTCCGATCGTGAAGGACGAGGAATTCCCAACAAAATGTGACTTGGGGGCAGAATATCGTCGTCGGCTGTGTCCTTCGCATCCGTCGACAACTCTTGGAGGGTATCCGTAGTGCTGGTGTTAGTTACGGATGGCGCCGCCTCTTCTGGAGCATCTAGCCTTGCACGTTTTGTAGCACGCTCGGCGTCGTCAAGTTCGAGTTCACGGGTTGCGGACATGAGGACAGAACAGTTTGCCTAGATATGAACGGTGATCGATTCAGACGATCGCCCCTATCTACCAGCTTTTCATACCCTCCACCATCGACATCCACAGCACGACATATGAGCAAGCATTCCCTTTCTTTGACTTATGGCGAGCGTGCTGAGCAGCACTCAAATCCGGCAGCTAAAAAGCTGCTTGAGGTCATGGAAAGGAAACAAACCAATCTCTCAGTTAGTGTTGATGTCACCACGAGCAAGGACTTCCTGGCAATCATCGATGCTGTTGGACCTTACGTCTGTCTTATCAAGGCAATCCATCCAATCTACACCGAAATGCTACCGTCCTGATTTACGCTAAAGACTCACGTTGACATATTGGAAGACTTCAACCATTCTGTCATCGAAAGTCTGCGAGCGTTGAGCCTCAAGCATGATTTCCTGATCTTCGAAGACAGGAAATTTGCAGACATCGGTAAGTCAATCACTGTCCCAATTGGTCAGTTTCTGATGTCATCCCAGGTAACACCGTTGCACTGCAATACTCAAGCGGCGTGCATAAAATAGCAAGCTGGTCCCATATCACCAACGCACACTCTGTTCCCGGCCCATCCATTGTGGATGGCTTGGCGTCTGTGGGCCTGGCGTTGGGAAGAGGCCTTCTACTTCTCGCAGAGATGAGCACGAAAGGCAGCCTAGCGGTCGGCGAATATACCAATGCGACGTACAAAATGGCTCGAGAACGCCGGGACTTTGTGATTGGTTTTATAGGTCAGAGCCGCCCAGAGGGACCTACAGACGAAGACTTCCTTGTCATGACACCAGGTGTAGGACTAGACAGCAAGGGTGATGGAAAAGGCCAGCAATACAGAACGCCAGAGGAAGTTGTGTTGGGATCGGGATGTGATATTATCATCGTAGGGCGGGGTGTTTATGGAAAGGACTATGCCCAAACAGAAGCAATTGCGCAACAAGCAAAGAGGTACAAGGACGCTGGCTGGGGCGCATATCAGAAGAGGCTTAGCGTTCATTCGAAGCCAACAATATCCTGAATGTTACGAAAAATTATATGTCGTATTGTTCCATGTATACTCACGCATATGAATACCAATGAAGCATGTCCAATAACAACATCAATCATCTAAATCAAAGACATCTTCATCGTCCTTTCGTGCATTCGACGAGACTTTGTACAGCTCGCCGAGTTGGCTCTTCGGCGCTTTCTCTATCACCCCTACCGAATTTCATAAGTGGATGCGCATCGGAATGAGGTTACAACAGACCTGCACGAGAAAGTCTCCATTCAAGGGTTGCTGTTTCGAAGGCATCGGAATTGCCAAGTTCTTCAAAGCCCACAATCCTGAACAGTGAAAGAGAGTTCACTGACGTGGATGTACATCGTATGATGAGACTAACGCACCGGTCTTTGGTGACACCATCCACGAAGCATACTACACATGGTAAGACCTTGATGGCTAGCTTTTCCACTAACCATGGGACGTTCTCTACGAAAACGCGTATAAATCGCGTGCCATAGTATTTGGGAGCGAGTTTCTATAGATTTATCCAGCGACTACGAAGGAATGGATAAGGGAAAAGAAACCAATACGTACAACAAGGTGCTTGTCCATGATTTCACATCGTTTAAAGTTTGAGTGATAAAAGTGGATCACACATTTTGGTTCATGGCTAACAAGTTGTCAACGGGTACATGCTGTTGTAGGTATATAGGAACGGGGAACTCACGCACTCACTCGAATGACCTGCTTCTCGTCCGCAATCTCCGTGTACAAACCGTGTTGATTGTTTTCCATCGCTTTCTTCCTTTCCATTCTGTATGCAGAATCCTACCTCAGTGCGGCCTGCAGCACTGCGAGCGGTAGACGCACTCGTGCTTCAGTAATGCCAATCCTTGCTCCCGTATCGTTGCGTTTGAGTCATTCTCTATCTCTGCTTCAAGTTCGTCGAAAAGAGCTTCATCATCATCGTCCTCCTCATCACGTCTGGACCGATCGCGAGGGTTATTGGGCGCAACGAGCCTAGCAGCAAGGGAAGCAGCTTTAGAGTGACTTTGAAAGTAGTTTCAGTGAGTTTTATCGGTTTAGGTGGTAAGGACGCACTCATCCATTTTGATGAAAGCGAAGTGGTTGGATTGTAAGGCTCGTGGGAGCCGAATTTAGCACGCACTAAGATTGTGTAGCTCGGGCCTTGGCCTCATTTCACGAATCACCACTCCAAAGATATGCAGGTTTGTCCCGTTTTTCTACCTGGCGCAATAAGTATTGAACTTGTGAAGACCACGGCCAGCCTGAGTGGACGGTGCGATCATGACCTTGAGCCCCTATCCTCTGGATTAACAATCTGCATATCCATAAGAGGGAATAATGCCGATCTTGCTCCCGCTTGATGTGATGAACGTCGATAACCACACTACTCCATCCTTTCAATCAACACTGCCCAATTTGACATGAAGCTAGTCAGTAAATACGTCGACAAACACCAGGCAGTAAGCTGTGCGGTTCTTTGAGTAGGATAGCGTAATTGATATAGATTTACTTCTAGGGACATGTCACCCTTCGCCCAGAGGATGACGAGGACATGTGGCACTTGTATAACCTCATACAGAAGGGGGACTCTGTGCGCGCACCAGCTATACGGTCAGTAGGGACACTATGATCTGTCATACTATTGTCTGATTCGAACCATAGGCGCGTACAAATAGTCTCGTCCACAGGTTCCACCGATTCGCAGCGCAAACGCCTAAACCTTACCTTACAAGTTGACAAAGTAGAGTTCTCCTCGTCCGCCGCCCCATCGGGGCCAGCTGCGGAGGCAAGCAAGGATTCCAATAATTCAAATGCTCAGGGAACGGCCTCGCTGGCAATCTCGGGCAGAGTCATCACAGAGAATCCGTACGTTAAAATGGGTGCCCACCATACCCTCGATATCGAACCAAACCGCGATGTACGAATAGAGAAAGCTGATGGCTGGGATAGCATCGCCCTTGCTCGAGTAGAAGAAGCGACGATTCCAGGCAAAGGTGCTGAAGTTGGAGCAGTAGTCTGCGGAGAAGGCACAGCCGCGTTCTGCCTCTTGTCGCAGCATATGACCATTGTTGTGCACCGAATATCGATGTCAATTCCGCGGAAGGCGGCCTATTCTGGAACGTCACAACACGAGAAGGGGCTGGGAAAATTCTATTCAACAGTATACGAGTCGTTTATACGGCATATCCCATACGCAGACGCAAGCCTTCGGGCAATAGTCTTCGCTAGCCCTGGATGGGTCAGAGACGCTGTCTACGATTACATGGTTGGCGAGGCTACCAAGAGGGGTGACAAAACACTTCAGCGCGCTCTGAAGGACAAAACCTTTAAAGTGCACGTTACGAGTCCTCATGTGCATAGTTTGGTTGAGGTTTTGAAGAGCCCGGAGGTAAGCTTCAAACCATTTCCGCGTAGTTCATGGTGGATTTATGCTAGCTACAGATTGCCAATCAGCTTAAAGAAGCCAAGTTCGCTCGCGAAGGCATCATGCTTGACAAATTCTTCAAAATGCTCGGGACAGAAGAGATGCGTGCCTGGTATGGTCCGGATCATGTCCGCCTAGCCGCAGATAGAGGAGCGATTGGGACATTGCTCATCTCGGATGATCTTTTTCGGTAGGTTCCTACTCATATACAGCATTTGCTTGGCCGTGAGTCTCTTGACAGATCGAGTGATCCTGTTACGCGCAAGAAATATGTTGCACTCGTGGAAGAAGTTCAACAGAAGGGCGGTGAAGTGCTCATATTTTCTAGCATGCACGAATCTGGACAACGTAATTATCTATGCTTCAGTCGACGCCCTGTCTAAATTTATTCTCCAGAGCTGAACCAACTGACTGGCATCGCTGCTATCCTTACCTTCCCTTTGGACGTTGAAGTTGTCGAGGCAGAGGAGAAGGAGGCAGAAGAACAGAGGAAAAAGGCAGAGGAGGCAGAACTTGAAGGTGGATAATGAACTCTACGGCAAGGGTTGCAACATGAGTTACTTGGCTGCTTTCCTAATTATCGTACTCTAGACGGCACGCGTGATGTCATCTCACGTGATATGCGATCCCTCCCCGGATCGAAGGATGTAAAGCTATAAATCATATAAGTAGTCGCTTCCTTGAAAAATTCCGCTTCCCATATATCTTTCAACCTGCTACCATCTCTGAGACGCGCCTTCTCCATCCGCTTAGCGATGCCACACAACGCGGCAGTCACCAAGCGTTCGTGCTCACCCAATCTGCCCTTGGATCAACCCACAAAAAAGCCTCGAACAGACCGGAGTTTCATACCTAAAAGGGTGTCAACCAAGGACGCCGCAGCCGCCGTCGACCAGGACCCGCCTCTTCCCAAGTTGATCCACGCTGTTTCAGAGGGTATATCCCATCCTGTAGATGGGGCGTCCGTTGTATTTTGGATGAGGATGGGCGATCTCAGAAGTAGGCTGCCTTGTACCCCAACATATCCCAGGCTAACAGGCCCAAAGTATCAGATAATAGAGCCCTATATGAGGCCTCAGAGCATGCTCAGAATAATGGCCTACCTTTGATTGTCTTATTTGTCATAAGCCCACAGGACTACGTTGCCCACGACAGAAGCCCTCGTCGGATTGATTTCACGCTCAGAAATTTAGCTCTTATTGAGGTAAGCCTTGGTAACCTGTTTTCGCCATACTTAACCCACACCCACTCTAGCGTTCATTAGCGAAGCTACATATCCCCCTCAATGTAATCTCACATCCAGTCCGCAAGACTTTACCGGCTGCGATTATTGCATATTTAAAAAAGAATGGGTCAAAGGCATTATACGCAAACATCGAATATGAAGTCGACGAGCTGCGGCGGGACATATCCGTTTGTCATTTAGCACGGAACGACAACATTCAAGCAAAGTTTGTTCACGATAAGTGCATCATTGAGCCAGGTGTCGTCATGACGAAGCAAGATCGTGCATATACGGTAACGCAGTCCACCTACACTCCCAACATCATCGCGCTATATTGTCTGGTATTTTAGGTATATAGCCCATATCTCAAGAATTGGGTACAAACGGTCAACTCCGATACTGCCAAATACTTAGATGAGGCCCGAATGCCTCACGCAAACTCGCCCATAATGTTACAGTCCGGAAAGTTGAAATTAGGAACCGTCATACCGCGCACCGTAGAAGGGTTTGAGCTCTCTTCCGAAGATCAAGCCAGGATGGAAGACATCTTTCCTGCTGGGGAGGAGGCCGCGTTGCAGGTAGCGTGCCCTTCTATCTGCACTGTGCCAACGATCCCACTCTGTGCTTCTAGGCGTTACAGCGATTCCTCCGATTCAAAGCGTCTTCGGTGGGGATGGTTCCCGTCAATGCATCGCGACTGAGCACGGAGGAGTCGTCTAAGCATAGTCGCATCGCTAGATATGCCGATGAACGCAGCATAGTTGACAAGGACACAACGAGCCGGCTCAGTCCGTATCTAGCTGCAGGAGTCATCTCTGCTCGCGCTTGCGTCCGGGCTACAATGTCGCTCGGGAATACTGATAAAGTAGACACAAGCAAGCAGAGCGGTTCAGGTGTTTGGGTTCAAGAACTCGCATGGCGAGATTTCTATGTCAATGTACTTGCAGCTTGCCCTCGGGTGAGCATGGGCAGACCATTCCTTGAGAAATATGCCGATGTTGTATGGGAGGATTACCAGGAAGGCCGCGAGCGGGAAGAGAAGGAGGTTGAAAAAGCAAAGAAAGGTCAGGTTTCCGATCCCGGCGAGGCAGTCAGACGCTGGAAGGAAGGACAAACGGGCTATCCAATCGTTGATGCGACCATGCGCTGCATCAATCAGAATGGCTGGGTGCACAATCGGCTCAGGATGATAGTGGCTATGTTCTTGACGAAAGACTTGATGATCGACTGGAGGGTGGGCGAACGGGTGAGTAACCTATGGGTTCCTTTTTTTTTTTTTCGCTAACTGATGTCGTGATAGTACTTTATGCAACAATTGATTGACGGAGATTTGGCTGCAAACAATGGAGGATGGCAATGGTCTGCAAGCACGGGAACAGACGCAGCTCCCTACTTTAGGATATTCAATCCTTATTCACAGAGTTTGAAGGCACGTCCATTACTTCATCGCCGAGCGTCCAGCATCCAATATTTAAGCCGATTACTGGTTGCGTAGGCCGATCCGTCGGGTGACTTCATTCGTCACTTTGTGCCAGAGTTAAAATCCCTCCATGGAAAAGGTATGCGTCCGGGTCCGACTTGACGTAAGCTAAGCTAACATTGCATCTCAGACATCCATAATCCGCCGCTAGGAGTAGTTGATAAGCTTGGCTACCCTCGACCAATCATCCAGCATGAAGAAGCTCGCGATAGAGCGCTGAGAAGATTTAAGAACCCAGGAGAGGCGTAGGTTCAGTGTGTGTACACTAGCTAAACAGATTGTACTGCCTATAAATTACAGTATCAACTGTACAATGCTCAGTGAGATTTTGGACTCGAGTAATGCGGTCATCCAAACGCTCACCAAAGCTAAATGTCCACCAACAACGGGACGGGCTCTGAACCCTTCTGGATTTCCGTTAGTGGTTTCGTACCAATCGCCGAAGGGTTGACTGAGACGGGGATGAGATTAGGCAAGGACGTCGCCAAAAGAATGAATAAACAAACCTGCTCAAACCATCCGCTGCCCATTTTCGTACGGAACTAATGAAAAGGTCGCGGCCAGCTACGTCAGTCATGATACCAGCGGTCCAAATCTCCCAGTCTAAGTGCAAGTCGTGCTTAGTCGGGCAATGGATAAGGCGTTTGTATCACGAACCGGATTTGGTGTAAGTGTGTCTGTAAATCAGTTACTTAGTTTACGCAGATAACGATGGCCAGTGCACAAACCCACCGTGTATCAAGTGGGACACCAAACGGTTCTTGAGAACGGGATGAATACAAATGTAAGAGATACCACTGTGGTGCTTACGGGCTACAGTCTTGTACCATGCGGTTTCTGTGGAACATCGTCAGTGTGTCAGAAAATGGGCCATCACAAAATCAAACCAAACGCACGCATTTCATAAATGGAAGCCGGGAAGAGGTTGAATTTGAGTAGCTTATCGGCAAAAAGATTATAAGATAGACCCCAGCTAGTAACTTGTCAGCCAGAGGGTAAGTAGGTAGTACGTTGTGTATCTACCTGGCCGAGTTACCATACTGTAAAGGTGTGAAAAATGGCAATAAACTTTGAATACGTCCGAAACGCACCGACAATGTGAGGTGTTGCCTATCAGAGGAAATAGCAAAATTCTGCCATTGTTGGACGAATGAGGTTGCAATGGACTAGATTGAGCGAGTTCCAGAGATTAGTACACTAGATATTTTGACCGAAGGGCGTACACTGTAGTTGGACGCTCTTGCTGAGTCACCCAACAAACTGGAAATTTCGGCCATAGCTCTGATGCCGATGATGCCTACAAACTATGTAAGAGGGCACTGATACGATGCGCTTAAACTGCTTACCCTTGATGGCAAGGTTGGTTTGATTGGCCAGGGAGCCAGCAAAGTCATCCGTGCTGATTTGATTAGCAGGAATCAAGGAGTCCTCGATAAGGAACTGTGTCCATTGGTCAAGCAAGGATTTCTAATGGGATATACATCAGGCTTTTGGTAGTTGAATAAAGAGAGGTTACGAACATATGTGGTGATGAGGGAAATGTCACCCGTTTTCTGAGTGTAACTCAAGGTCATGATTAGCATGTTTCCGCTCTCTACCAAGGCCTATGAGCACTTCGCAAAGCTACGACAGAAGGGGCACTACCACACCTTCTACTGGCATCGCTTCATCTCGTCCATCATTGTGGCCGATAGCCTGAGGATAGTGTGCACCTGCATGCAAATAAGTATAGCGGTATGGGCAGGAGACGAAGGGACTTTCCAAGGTCATGGACGGACCATCGGTTTGGGTATTGACCCGTCGCCTGGTATTCAAATAGACCAGCGAGTAAGAACTTGCCAAGAGCTGGGTTTGTGTACAAAAGAACGGGCCAGGCAGGGAAGATGACATCGACAGTGTTGGTGTTCTGGAGAGTAAATTAGCTGGATGACGCGTGATGTTCAGTACTAGACTGCAACGTACCCCGTCGCTTGAGATTTCCTTCATGAAAACTAAAACATCGTCCGTATTAAAGGAGCCGTCAGGACGCTTGGAGATGGTGATTTCTGTGGCACCAAATGCTTGTCGAATAGAAAGTGCTACAACAGACGCGTAGTCGGCTGATACTTTGCCGGCATCACTGTTGACTTGTGCATCAAAGGTGTTTGCACGGCCGAGTGCGTTATTGAAATCGCCAAGGAACGATACGAGCTGATAATACCTCAGCAAAAGAAGACCGCTAAGAGTCGAAGGGAGCTCACGGCATCACGTGCAGTAGCGAATTGACTGAAGAAATAGAGACTGCGGTCTTGACGCCCATTGTTGGCGATGATGTATTGTACTGCAGGGTCGCGAGCATGGCCGATTGCGATGACACGAGATTGAGCAGTGGTTCCAACAGAACCAAGGTCATGGGCAAAGGCAAATACGGGCCAACTATCAGATATGGCTCGGAAATTAGTATCTTGGGTGTTTGCAAGGCGACCGTTGTTGATGAATTGGGCGCGAACGGTGACATCCGCCCCTGTTTGAAAGGTAGTGCCTGTAATCTGGTATCATTCCAGTTACCACCAAAACAAATCAAAGCAGAGATACAGAACACTGACATCCGCGGTTGCATAGTAAGCGCTCCCCTCTAGACAGCGGCCGTCAGCGTGTAGCAAGAAGCGGGGGAGCCGTTGACATACGCTGAATATGATCGTTGACTTCAGAGTACACAGACTGAGTCGCTAGTTGGACCTGATGTATCAAGGTACTGCCCGTTGAAGTGCTCCAAGTGGCGCGGAGGGAGTTATCACCAGAAACCCATTCGGCACTGATGTCGCTGTAGAGTTGAACAGAGTGGGCCCTACCATCTGTGGACACGGCAGAGAGCGACAAGTACGAGAACGGTAAAGACTGCTTGGTGAGATCGTGTGGCTAAAGCTCCTTGGTCAGCATCGTGGCATATGTGGAGAGTGGGCGGGACTGACCTCGACGGGACTAAGGAATGTGACAGTCAAGTCTACAGGACCCGCGGAAAGAACAAATTTGCTTTGAGTAGATGTGAACTGTTTTGTCCATGTGAGTTCGTAGACCGAGGGTCTTGATCGCAGAGAGATACTCGATACATACTGAAGCGCTTTTCTGCGTCGCTCTGCTAAAGGCTGCCCCAGGAACATTGGGTACACCCATCCAACTGAAAGAAGTTCCATCGACTTTTATAAAGCCCGCCCACCCAAGGATCTATACAACAGAGAGGGTCTCAGTCTTAAAGCCACAGCTTCCAATGAAGGGATCAACTAACGGATCCAGTCCAGAATGTCGGCCACGCAGCGTTCAAGGCAGTCCCTGAACCCTGGGCAAGCCAAGCGGAGAGATATGGTGACCTAACAGCTAAGGGAACTGAAGCGGGGTTGAATGGAGTAGCCGTCCACGTAACAGCTCCTAGTGTAGAACCAAAGAGCACAGTGGATACCACTGAAAACAGCGATGGCAGCGATGGCAGCATCATTATGACTAGTGAATTTCGGAGCGTGTAAGGCTACGTGTCCAAGATATCGGGTGCTGGCCCTTTATAGCCCTTTATACGCTAGCAGTGAACATATGTAGTGCCTTCTTGCAACCATCAGTGAGATGCGGAGAAGCGCTTTGAACCACGAGCGCACCGGTTACGCGAAGTGGTGTTTCCACTGGTGCGTGAGAGAACACAGATCATGGGATGCAACAAGTGCATGGGTGAGTTGACTTCTCTCTCGTTGGCGAAAGGGCACATCCGATGGAGGCATTCCACGCATGGTATCCGCTTCACACATACGCGCCTGCTGACTTCGCATCAGGAAATACCAGTGTCCGAGCGGCAACAAATAGGAGGGGACAAGGGAAGAACCTAATATCATATGAGCCACTCAATATTAGCATCTTGCACATGGAAATAAATCGCAAAGAACAGTAATTCGATGACGAGAGAGCGTCGCCAACGCGTCGTAACAAAGTTTACTGTCGTTGAAGTCCTAACCTGATTGCATCCACCAGGTCACCCTCATCCGTATCACCATGTACGTCAAACATATTCACCCCAAGCATCCCCATCTCATTCGCAAACTTCGCCTTCAGATACAGTGACTCTGGATCATCGTACGTGACCACCTGCCGCTCTTGGGGCGACGTCAAAAACGGTGTACCGGAACATTTGTCCCATCTCCTGACGAACCCGCCCGACCCGACGAACATTGGCTCGGCTGGCATGGTCCCTGTATTCGTATTCCGCTCCAACACTCCCTGTTTTATCAAATCGCGAAACTGCACTTGATTCCCGTCGCTCGTAACGCGTATGAAAGAGCCTTCAGCACTCCCATCATCCCGGCGACTCTTCTGATGGCGCCCGGTGCGTTGGCCATTGACGTCGTAATGGCCACTCCGGCGCCCGGACCGTACACGCAAGTTCTCGGAGGACGATGTAGAAACATAACCGTAGGCGGGAAGCCCCAATACGAGCTTCGATGCAGGGAAGCCTGCCATAGTCCACGCATTGTACCCCGCTACCGCGCTTGCTTCCGGTTGCGTCGAATTTGAACAGCCATCGTATAATGGTGCATTCGGACCTGGATTGGATGACGCTAAATGGATTATATTCAGCAAGCACTCTTCTTGTTACGAGGGAAACTCGTCCATACATCCCCAAACGTCGTAATTCATCAACAAGATCCAGTCCAGAACTTCGCCGAATTGGCGCACATCTTGCATAGACTGACCATTAGGATCTGCAAATGGAAATGACTGTGTTGCCGCCGATATCTTCGCGTTGGGAGGAAGGCTGGCTTTCAGCTCTTGAAGAAATACTAGAAAGTTCATCGTGTCGTCAGCGCTGACTTCGTTCGTCGCTTCTCCTCGTCTACCAGGATACTCCCAGTCAATGTCGATGCCATCCAGAGAGTATTCATGATACGCATCGACAATATTCTCCACGAACGTTGATCGCGATGTGTTGGAGGCCACTGCCTTTGAAATCCACCTAAGACAATAGTTAGCTAGCGACTCTCGCCTTTTTAAGGCGCCTTACTTGCTGCCAGTCCAGCCGCCAACGCTAAGCTTCACTTTCTTTCCGTTCGCATGACCCTCAGTGACTAGTCTGTGGAGCAGATTGGGGGCCGTGTTGGGATCGTCCCAAGTTAGTTCAAACTGCTCGTTAGGGACAGCAAACGCGAAGTCAACCCAATCATAGGTGCTAAAATCCACCTGTTCAGGCTGCATATCATCTCCCACCCAGTCCGGATAGTATCCCATCACCAAGGGTGTTGCTTCTGGGGATGACACCGCGGATGGCGATTGTACTGGAACCGAGGACGAGGGCTCTCTCGACGAAGATATAGAACCGGCCTGGCTGGTAGACGTGGGGGCGGCAGAAGCTGGACTAAAGGATGCCAGCGTGGTTGTGGTGGACGCCATGCTAGATTGAACCTGTGCGATTCCGGACGCGGCGGGCGGCGGCGAATTGAGCGTTGTAGTGGACGTAAATGAGGCCGTCGAAGAATTTTCCAAAGAAGCGTCCGCTTGAGCTACGGCAGATGTGTTTTCCATGGACATAGCGTCTTGGAATGCGTTGAGCTGAGGCCGCCCGTGCACACTTGCGTCCACATGCACGGAATTCCCTGGAGTGGTCAAGTCGAAGCCAGCCTGAGCGCCGTCAGCCTCCCGGAAAGGAGCGCCAGATATGATTTGTACGAGAGTGCCTAAGGTAAGCAAGCGTATGATGAAGGCGTTTGAGGGCATTATGATGTATTATTGTAGTCAAAGGAATGTATAGCTTGTATTGGGAGCGTTCGTTGACCACCGGGGTTTACTGGACCAGCCAGAGGAGATGATGAGGGGATAATAGAAAGGCGTATTCCATTGTGCTTCCGCCGGTTTTGGCATCGGTTTGTTTGTGCTTGAGTGATGCCTGCCCCTCCGTACTGGGAAGTATGTTTTTACTTAGGCGCCGGTCTCAGGGACTAGGAGTCCGATGATTGGAGCCATTGCACCAACTCATTGCCTCTCCTGAAACTTCGTTACGCGTAAGTAGTCCACCTAATTTGTGTGCTTTCCATCGCCATTGTAAGTCCTACGTTGACCTGTGACATTCGGTTGATTGCTTTATTGTCGTCTCTGCGAGGCAAGTCATGATTAAAGTTAACAAGTCAAAGTGATAGTTGCCGCAAGACTACTCACCGGAGGCTTCTCAGGAGTCAAGATGATGCATTTATGCATATACGGCCCTCCCCACATGGTGATAGTATAATGCCACGCCCTTTCGGAAATGCTTTGGACAGGTCATTGAATCCTAGCAATGTAGCCCCTATATACAAACTGTCCAAATGCCAACCAGGTAAATCAAAGGTAAATGCGCCTTCATCATCTCCGAAGAGAAGACTTCCATGCTATCGCCCTCATCAAATCACAGAAGCATTGCGAGGGTTTGGGTTTCCCGGACCCGAATACCCAGGCGCGTAGTAGCTCCCTTCATTCAAATTCGTGCCGTGACTTGTGGTCTGTCGATACGCCGTAGGTGGGCTTCTCTATGGCGCTCTAAAGGTTAAGCGCGCTACATAAGCGGAACACACTTCCATACTTCTACGACAGTCACAGGATGCAAGATGCTGTCAGTTGGGCGGCTCTGTAATTTCGGTTCTCAAGAGTGGGACTTTAACAAGCCTCATGCAGTCCGACCCATAATTATGGCGCGTTCCCAGCTCTAGCTGTAGCTGTCTGTGTTGAACCGTAACTATCGCCCCAGAACTTGCCGGGTATCACATTCCAGCACGAAAATAGGCTTTCAGAATAGACGCTGTATGATGCGCCGCCTGTATTGTTCAAGTTGCCCATAACGGATCCCATCAGTACCAGATGGAGGCTAGAAACCCCAAGGTGCTACCTGATGTCGACGGAGGCGCATCACATCGAATGCAGTGAAATTAAGGAAGGTTCTCAGCGCTTTTGACCTTTAAGGTTGACTCAGCAGTTACGTCTTCGGTCCCCAACGGCTATAATTCGACATAATGCAATTTCTATTCACCATGGCATACCATAGCACCTGGTTCTTGAGTGATGAGCACGCCTCCCGTCAAGTTCAATAGGAAAACCGGAATGACCACAAGCCAGAGAATCGACACTAGAAGTCAGCGGCGAAGTGTGCCAGAATTCGGTCCTTATAAGCCCCTGGCCAGTTCAGCCGTCGACGCGGTCGATCAGAACGTAGTAAATAGCCGACTGAAGTATCCTTTACCTTTGGTGGTCATATTGAGGTGTCACTAGAAATATCGGAGCACACCTGGGCCAGAAGGGAAGACGGCGTTCGTCTGCGGGGCAGAGATATGGGACAGCGGCGCAACGTAACACCGTGATAGTCCCGTCTAGCACAATTCGAAATTGTGGTGGATGAGAGCAAACTCGAGACTTGCTCTGGATCAGGGGTAAACATGATAATTTTAGGGATCCCCTGTAGAGACCACTCGATTCGATGGCAGTAGCTTCCTTAGGTATCATCAACAAGCTGTCACGAATATCGAAAAAGGACTTATCTTGGGCATTATACGCCTTAAGATATGCTATCTTTACCATTTATGCCAATCCGCACTTTCAATGTCAAACTCAAAGCGATGGGTCAGTCCATGTAGAGTACGCCGCATACAAAAAAACATCGCCCATTACCAGTCCTCGCAGGCCAAGCCTGAGTTCTCATGACGAGAAACGAAGTAAGGCAGGATCAGAACGTCAAAAGACAGACATGTTCCTAGAGTGATGCTCCAGAGAGTGAAGCTGGATCACTGGAGCATCACCAGGCTAGAGAGAGAAGGATACGTCCATATTCACCGTGGAAACATTCACACCGTAAAAATAGGACGCAAGGATATCGTGCCCCACATTTGACTCAGGAGGGACCCCTTTGGCCTGAATCCACGAGGTAGAAACGGACTCCAAGAAAGTTGGAACTAGGGCATGCCTGATAGCCGAAGTCTTGTGTCAAAAACTAGGGTGACATGAACGAGAAGCGGAAGCGGAACGTAGGATCCGTCGCGGGTAAACGCCGCCATGGTCGAAAGGTATGTCTCGTACCTCGAATCCAGGGCTGAACAGTGGGGTACCTCAAGAGCCCTCCACGTTCTCGAACTTACCGAACGTCGATCGAGGGAGGTCCTCGGGCACTGCTTTGCGCTGACATGCGATTGTACCTATTCTAACCCTTCATCTGATCAAATCAATCAACAAGAAAACACCACATACGTCTAGGGACCGAGTCTCGGGCTGTAAGGCCTTTTGATCCCGGACCCATTCCAGACTCATTGCTATGCATCGAAAGAACGAAATGTTTCACCTATACAGTTCACGTCGATTGACTGATTCCATTTGTATGTGCGGCGCAGACCGCATCAGCTTGAGTTGTGTCCGAGGGCTAGTTAACCTTGGTTAGTCGCCTCGATATACCGAAGCTCACCTTCGGTCAGTATGAATCAGAGGAAAATAGCTGTTGTTCGTGATGTGGTTAGCACGACAGCATCTTGTACTCAAAATGGCTCCCCACCTGCGTTTCGTTGGAGCACCTGCTGCACTGTCGTTAGGGTCTATATCAACCAAGTACAGCGTTATTTTCCAGTATTCCAGCTGACGGATTTTCGCGGTTAGCTGCGCAACCGTACATTTCGGACACGGACGCACAAAGCATGGACATGAGGCCTGGGAGTCTAGGGAATCACCCCCGTAATGTGATCCTCCACGAGGCGAGACTATATCCGTCAGCGTTTGCGACAGTGTCCCGCACTTCTACCACCTGTCCACTCAAACTGTGACAATCAGTCAGAGGGCCATCGAATGCATTCCAACCAATTAATCAGAATCTTACAAAAAGAATTTAGGTATGACATACTGTCAAACGGAGTACATACCTGACACCAAGTTGGCACAAATCATTTTCTTCTCGAAGTTTCGTGCGGTTCACTCGTCTGAGGGGCTTCCTCAGTGAGACAGGCAGCTTCGCTCAAGAAGTGGTCCGAAAAAGGAAGTCACTTTGGCAAAAAGACGTGCGGCTGCGTTCAACCAGATGTCAAAGGGACCCAATGATATGGCGTGGCACAATCGAAGCAATTTAGATTCGCATTGTAGATTAATTGATGGGAGTGGGTATCGCTGACCACCTCGAGGAGCGCGCCCTTGGTTACTAGTTCGATTATCCCTAGCATCGCAGCTGAGGGGGGCGTAAAGGAGGAAAGGAGGGAAAAAAGTTTGTGTGATTGACGTCGAGTTGAGCCGAATGGGCAGGTGATGTAGGACAATGGAGAAGGGACGTGATAGGCGAGTGTCTATCTGTGAAAGACTGATGGTGGGGGGCGTTTGACCCGAGCACCGGTTCTGTTTGTATCAAAATCAAATGGACAAAACACTGGTACGGGTACTACTAGGATGAGAGAGAGGGGTGACAAAGGTGACAAGTGACATTTACCTCCTGAAAATGCTCATCATACAAGGAAATGGTTACTTGGTTAGGGACGTACTCAGAAAAATTCGGACTGCATACGGGTATGTGGCTTGATTATCTATGTCGGCAGTGGCCCCATGATCCCACAGTGATGCTTGATCTAGCGCACAGAGCATTATCTTTGAAATCAGTGACCTACTTGCTCGTCGGGGAAACACTATGATTGTCACGAATTGAGTTTCATTTTCTACGAATAGACAGCAACAAACTCAGAAAAGCTTGAAACATGCATCCGTCATCAACCTATCTCTTCGGACTATATACCAAAGGGGCGGGATTCCGAAAACAAACTATCGGAGTAACGAGCAATAACTGAAGAGGGGGGTAAAGCGGCGGGTGCACATACTCCGCCCACGGGGGATTTAAGCTCGCCTCTGACGGACTGCGGCGGGGGCTATTTACCGCCACCGGTTATAATTCATTCATTTCGAATAAACAAGAGATCATTTGACACTGACGAATATCGACTAGTCCCTCCCGGCGTGAGTACGTCGCGATGATAGTTGCCAGTGTCGCCCGAGGGACGTAAAGGTAATTGAAATTTCCACAGAGATACTTTTTTGGCGACAAGAGTTTTTGAGTTGTCTTGGGCTACTTGTGACGGATCGTATCAAGTTGTGGAAGCGAGATAGCCCTGCAGGTAAGTGAACTCAATTAAGCCCCAAACTACCACAAAGTAAGAGGAAAGCGTTGGGCGTGCCATTCCGAGAATTCAAACTCGACATGAGCATACGAGGAACGGGACCGTACGGCGTAGATCCAACCGGAGTGCCAGTTTCCGGTAATGCCCAATCCGGGGGAGACAACCAACCAACTCATTCGAGGAAGAGCGGGTTGTAATAATGATTCTGATTCTGATTCTTCAACAAGTCAGATCCACGCGAGTCCACTTCTTCTAAACTGATTACTGATTACTGAAGCATCCGAAGGACCTCGAGACATCCGCTTGCCGTTTCAGGTAATTATTTAGATCTACGGTCAAGAATGTCGTTGTCAGCAGTCAACTATGTAACATGGTCAAGCGTGGAGAAGACGTTTAATTATTATGGAAGGGACGTACTAGGAGAAGATGGAGAAGAGCTCTGCAAGGGGGGTGTGACTTGGAATGAAGGACGAAGAAATCGGAACTGGGGAATTCGGAGAGTGACATCGTGGTTTTACTCGAGGTACAGCGTGTCTCGAGGTGAGTTGCCCGGTAAGATGTCAATAGCAGGGTGGGTTAAGGGAGAGTGTACATGTACCTATCCAATGCCAACGCTTCAAGGTCCTCGACAGACGGCCGCAGACGTTCAGGATGTAGAGCCCAGCACAGACTTTGCTTGTTCTGATACCCGCATCGAATGAATCAGGACAAATTCACAACGATGGATCGACGATCCTATAATTTAAAACCAAAAAAGAAAAGAACCGCCTCCCGTGCATCCAAGTCAAGACTTGGGAAGGGCGTCATGACCTTCCAACCCACAAACAGGTCCAAATCCCAGTACTAGTCCTGATACACAAAACGCGTGTACATCCAAAATCGATGCAAAAAAAAATTTAATAAATCGAGAGAATTCGAAGGTATATGAATCAGGGTCCGTTTGACGCGATGTGCGCGATTTTGCAAGACAAAATCGGGCTGTGAGTGCGTGTGAGTCGTGAGTGGACCAGTAACGTAGCCAGTAGCTGAGTAGCCTTGAACAAGACAAGTGTGAACGCGGATGTGTGTGGGAGATGAGTAGGAAAGTGCAGTTGTATCCGGATCGGCACCAGCGCCAAGTACACTACTGGACTAGCGGAGGACTTGTAATAAAGATCATCCCTTGCCTTGAACAAGCGCAAGGTTAACTGCGACGAATAGGAAATTCCTCTTCCAATCGCGAAGCCTGGGAGAGTAGTAGTAGAAGATGACGCTCAGGCGCAAGTACAGGCGTGTGTGGTTCATTTATCGCCAGCGACTGAAGAGGTGCTTCCTAGATTGATGCGCCTTTGTCTATCAGCCAGCTAACGAAGCCCACAATCGCCAGAACGCGTGCTTGATACGCAGCGGACCGAGAAGACCGAGAAGCCTGCATGCATGCGTGTCACAGTGTAGCGAGAAGATATGTATATCAACCAGATACGAGAAGAACACGAGTAGTTCGTCGAAAGATTACTAGGGCCAGGATAGTAACCATCTCCTCACTACTAAACGAGTAAGTAGTAACCCCATTTGTACTATTTAGAGATCCAGTTCCATGCAAGTCCTGCTTCCAGTCGAAGAATGCCTAGCGGAAAGCGAATTTGCAGGGCAATGGCTTATCGCGCCAGAGTGAGCCTTTGCCGGATATGTTTATCATATCGTCATTCTTGACGGGGACGAAGTCGCGCCATAAGAAGCTGAGTGGGCCTATGGAGCTGCTGGACAGGTGACCGGTATCCATCTATCACGCCAATCAGGTCTAGAAAGCCTATGTGAACGTGCGCGCGCAGTGTGTGAGGAAGGCTAGCACTTGAAGAGACTCTTTCTGGGCTGTGCGGGATACCTTACGCCACTAGGTACACATTGATAAGCCGCTCTAAAGGGAATCCGCTTTTGGTTTGTGTGGGGAGAGTTTGCTGGGTTGGTAGGTAGGGTACATACGCATGCGGATCGAGGAGCGAGCTCCGGATATCCGGGTTACGGACGACGTAGGTAGTGACGACGAAAAGGTCGATCTTGGTGAGAGAATTCAAATTGCTTTATGGAACCAGAGAAGTTGGGGAGGTGGAGTGGGGGAGAGATGTCTTTTTTGGGGTTGCTCTGGAAGACGAGGAAGCGCAGGGCGATTCTTGAATGATGACAATAGATGTTTGGATGGCTACATGATGAGGGGAGGAAGTGTATATGGGAAAAGTGTTGCCTGGACCGACCATGGGACCGCCCAGCGAGTGAGTTGGATCCGTAAGCCGGATGCAATAGAGCGAAGAAGACGTTTTGCTATCAAGTCATCTGAGCAAAGGACAATGGGTGAGAGAAGTTGGCGCCCGATAATCAAAGTAAGCGGCTGGACGGTTTAGGCAAGTTGGGTGTGAGGCCTTGAGGAGTCATTTTGAGGACGTGAAGGGTGGACCGAAAGACAATGTCGAGTCAAGAGGAGGCATAGTGTGGGATGTAAGTGAAGCAATGTGGGAATTGTGGAAAATTCTGGAAGGGAGAGGATGTAGCGTGCCATTGTCTTTTGGTTGTTGCTTTGGGGGGACCGACGACCGTGGTTACCGGAAATACCTGCAAGTATGTGGTACGTACGCTTGTTATTGTCGTCTGAGTTTGATGATACGCGTTATGGCTGTGTTGAATCGGGCTAAAACATGATTTATTGGGATATTTGTGTCAAGACTGGGGCTAGCGTTGTATGTCGGGCAGGATCTGATCGTGACTCTGGCGGTTATGGGATTAGGAATACGCCGGATAACGTTCCTTGCGGTGTCAGGATTTAGTTGAGGACATTGGATGGATAGTGACCGAAGTATGTAGGAAACATGAGGGCAATTGAATTGCCGGAGGAATAATTCACCGGCAGTAGCAGTGAAACGCACATCGAGATGGTGAATCTCGTGCCAGGTTGTATGTGACGTGGTATGCGACGATATGTTTTGGCTATATGATATTTGTTTGCGGGTGCAATGAGGAAGCGAGCAAGGGCAATACGTGCGGTGGACACACATGTGGATCTGTGGATGAAAAAGGAAGAATGGGACGAGAAGGTGAATTAGTGGATTATTGTGCCAAAAAGCGGTTGAAACCGGAATTACCAAAAGGGAGATACTATGTAATATGATCTCGATGTGATCTGAGATCTGGACTAGGAGAGCGGTAGACTTGGTTGGCTCTTGTGTATAAAACGAGAGGACGTGTCTCCCTCCATCTCCCTCACCGGCCTCACCCAGCTCCAATGCAACAACGTCATTCAAAGTCCATCTTCGTCCGCCCCGCTTCTCCACCACCAAGGGCCCCTTCACCAGAGCATACTCACTCTCCCCTCCCCCTACCCGCAAGACCAAGGATGAGGTCATCATCGTCAGGTCTACGCTCCAAACCATCCACCTCGTCACTCTCAGGTCTCGACCGCTCCCTCTTCTCAGCTCGTTCCTGCTCCAATCTACGCAAAGCCGCTTCAAGCGCTCCCACTTCCCCCATAACACACCCTCCAACACACCCCGCCCTTGACCTAAAGCGCAAAAGCTCTCGCGCTACAATCGACTCCGCCCGCTCCTCATCACCCCCGACAACTCCCCGCTCACTCCCCTTGCCATCCCCCGCTCCCTCAAAGCGCACAAAGCAGTCCCGACACCATCGCTCCCAATCAATCCTCATCCAAACTCCCATCTCCCGCCGCTCACGCTCGCCACCACCACCACCCTCCCCCCGTGAACTACCACCCCCAGTTCCCCCCGTCCCAGTCATCCTCTTGACTCCCACTGACAAGAAACCCGTCCTCCACTCAAAGAGCGCAAAGATAACACCCATCTACCTCCCAGAGCTGCACAACCTCTCTCCTCTATCAGAGGACCCGAACCCATTCCTCGAGTTCAAACGGGCTGCCAATGCAGAGCCCACAACGCGGACAGATACGGAGAGGAGGGATTCAGGCAGAGGCATCGCCATGACTTGTCTCAAGTTCTTTTCCATCAAGAACCAAGGCCCACCAGCAGTCGCAGTGTAGTTCAATTCAGCCCCTCGACTCGTCCTCGAGCGTTTTCAAGTCGAACCATCACCCCTTACCGGGGGGTTGTACATCATTCTTGTTTTTCGCTTTCTAGTGCCCACCCCGTGCACCCAGCACCCATCGCCCTGGGTCGTCCCGCCAGCCGCATCGCGTCGCTCCATCACACGCGCTCAACCCTCACAACACCCGGCGCCTGCTTTCTTGGACTCTGTTCGTTCCTTCTTCCACTTCTGTTCTACCAAAATATATCTTTTACCATCCCCCTTCGTCACTCGTCCGTATATCCTTTTTCGTCCTTCACCCATGATACCTTTGTCTGTAACCGTACCGCACCCATCATCATCATCGTCATCACCCCCACTCGTTTACATAACCTTATTCATTCCCTTATTATCCCTAGTAAGATAGTATTCTTATTGACCTACATTCGCATTCATCTTAATTCTTCCACCCCACACTCACTTGCCCACCGTTCAACGTACATACTTCCCAGAACTCCACCACCAAAAAGCCAATGTCTTATGTAGTACATTACCACCACCACATTACAACAGTCGTTACCATCACAGCACACTCATTCACTCTCTCAATTGTTATTTACATGTTTCGTTCCACCACCTCGTGTGTGCATCCCTGTGAACATACCATTACTAGTACAAGCGTTTGTCCTCGGCTATAAAGTATATTAAAAAAAATTTAATAATTCAAATACTTCAACGCTGGTGTGATTACCATGTTCGGGTTTCGTCATGACAAGGTCGAGTGCGCAGTTCCGTGCCGTGGATGACGGACCTCTTCTTATGTTTACTCAGGAAAATCCGTCGGCGCGTGAAGAGAAACAGCGCCGAGGAGTCGAGCTTCCAAGTTTCATGCATGCACACTAATGACAAATTCACGTCTTACACTCTTACACCCGTCGGCTTAACAGGTCCGTACATCCGTTCCATATGAAAAAAAAAATTATTGTACTTTTTATTATCCCATCGACCGACCCGACGCGTTCAGAACCGTGTTTAATTAATTTCTCTCCTGCTTTTACGCGTGGTGTATAACGTGTTTTTTTTCAGTGGTGAGCGCGTGTCGCGTGCACGGGTATTCGGGATTCAGGATGAATCGATGACTCGGGACGTAGGTCGATACGGGACTAATCTTCGGGGTACGGGACGATGATGACATTTCTACGATGTCAACAGGGTTTAACGCTGATGCTTAAATAAATACTCAAGGGGTTATATAGAGGTCTCTAGTGAGTATATGGTAACCGGTGAATTTCGGGATACGGTGGGCGGGGTAGCGATTTCGAAAATGGGGGATGGTCGGTTGCGGTTATACACCGATTCGTGACGCGACAAGTGACATCGACATCGCGGTACATATTAACATCATATGGGAACTCGAGCGAGGAGGGACTGATGGTGAACTTATCACCACCACCATCATCAACAACATCAAAGTATGTGTATTTACACCAACGATATCCTACCTTGGAACCGAAGTACTTGGGGGCCAATACATTTCATAATACGTCAAGGCGGTGTCTATGCGCGGATAGAACGATAGTCTGTTTGTAAGTGGTGGAATTGGAGAGGTCTTAGGAGGGTGTTGCGCGCATGAGTAGTAGTAAGCGAATGAATTGCAACAGGAGTCCTTGCTGGACGGAATCTCCATAACCAATATACTTACATATGTAGGGTACGTCCCATTGCGGCGGTCGTTTGTACCTTATCCCACTCAAAATACGGCGGCATCGGTCGTGTAATGGAAGTCTGCCGTCAAAAATAGTTGTTACCGCTCGTCACTACGTGCAACTGTTTCTCATAAACAGAGCCAGGACGTGGTAAAAAGAGTTCTAGAGCCCTATGTGTAAAATCCCAAAGACCACCGACATCGGTGTTTAATAATCATCGTGCCCAAGAAACATTCCGACTAACTTAGCTTTTAGGTTATTCCGTTACATGCTCTCTTTCCCATTGGTGGACCATTTAACGTTGGATGGTACATAGTCTTTCGGGTGTGCGCAGAGTCCATAGCAACTATTCGGCCCAAGGTCTAGGACGCTTTGAGTTTTAAGGTTATCTTGGAACTTGGGAAAAAGAACAAGAGAATGGGGATTTTAAGGGTTTTTGATACGCTTAGGGAGGATTTCGGTATATGCCTTCTTCGATGAGAGGGTTCAGAAAAAGTGTAAGTAAGTATTGAAGGTAGAGCGAAAGTCTGAGGTTAGAGGAGCCTAGGCCGAAGGGAGGATAGGTTAGAAGCGCGTCGAGAGTGTCTAGGGCGGGTTTCGAAGGAGGGAACAGAGTGCACTGAGGTAAGAACAGTCGAGGTTCTACTTGGGTTCCACTAGAGTACAATGCATTCCGTGACGACCATTACATTTGGAAGAGTGAGAGAAGACCGGGCACCGGGGACGGGGGAGACAATGCTTTCGAGGCCGAGTGCCCCACCAGCAACTTGACTCCTTCCGCAGTATAGGCAGAACCAGCAACCGTTACGTGTACAGGCTCTAGTCCCCGTCGGCGTTGAAGCTTTGAAGCTCTGAAGCCGGAAGAGGAAATCTCAAGCGGCAAGAGACGCTATGGGTACGGCCCGATCCCGATGATTCTGGCTCGTCATTTTCGAGAGGATTTGGAAGAATTCTAAGTGCGACGAAGAGTATTCCGGCAAACAGAAAGGGATTGTGTGCCTGGCTCCCCTGATGAGGTGGCGACAAACTCAGGAGATATGTTCAGGAGGGCTTGTGATGTGGATTCTAGAATACGTACTGGTCCCTCAGGGAGTAACTAGTAATGGAGAGGGAGGGAGTCAAGACGACGACGCCGTAGGGAGAAACGCGACAGACGGAATGATGCCTTTGCTTGCTCAGGTTGGTTTGTCGGTTGCGACCGTTGTTATATCGCGGATTTCGGAGCCGTGACGAAGTGTGAAGCTGGGAGAGACTGATCGGCCCATACTCCTCGGAGGGGGACAAAAATGGAAGCCAGTGGATGGCTCCCGTGAAGCACGTAGATCCAAACTAGCTTCAGCACGCCGTTATATCATTGCTTTGGTATAGTGGGGAATGATAGGGTCAGGAAGGCGCGCACTGTAAATTGAAGAGGAATGGACATCACGATGCTGAGGCTTCAACTGAACAGCCGCACCCAAGGGCGAAGGAATGATTACTAGGCTTGCAAACCCGTCTTGAAACTCAAGTCTATGTCACACGGTCAGCTAGGTACATCGGGACGTGCCGAACAGAGAGTGCACCAACATGCACGGACGATCTATGGGACCGTGAGGGAGCAACTACGAGTCCATGACGGGGAAAAGCCGCCGTATATCGCGTACTTTGCGCAAATCTTCTTGAAATTTTTGGAATGCGCCCGAACGAACCCCCAAGGATACAGCATATTGATTTCCAAGGACTGGGCGAGAAGCTGTTGCGAGATGTTTTTCTGGATTATCCGAGAAAAAAGTGGTTATCGCGATACGGAGACTTACGGAGATGGCTTGGGGAGCAAGGATAGGCCACAGGGAACACCTTGGCAACTAAAGTAGTCTACGCTTGCTTTGACGCCCGTCGAGCGCGACGTTCCATACCGCCGCCCATCCACCCCTCAGTCGCAGGAAACGGCCTCCCGAGTGGACGCCATATGTACTGTCTTTAGTCATCGACGCGACATGCCAACGACCTGCGCAACTCAAGTCCCCAGCGCTAACCTATAGGGTCCCTTAGAGCCGATTCGGAGAATAATGTAAGGACACGTTTTACACTTACATAACTCGATGGGATGTGGTGACTTCCAGGGTAGAGATAGGGTTGGTTGAGAGAATTGGTGACGTCGTTCTCGGCATGCTGGTTGCTTTGTTCGTCGGATGTTTGCTGGCTTACGTTTGACCGGCATTTCGACATAAGGATTCTCCCCCCTCGTACTCCTGAAAAGGAGCGCGAAATACATATCTTGCGGCAAAGGCTATGTTATCCCTGGTCTTTGATCGATGTTGGGGTCGTGGTGCATTTCAAAATACATCTTGGGCGTGGGTTTAACCACTTGTGGTACACATTGGCATGTTCCGGATAGTGCTTCAATGGTGGGCTAAGTGGGGTACGAAGGGTCACTAGTCACTAATATTAACAAGACCGGGTAAGGAAGGATCCTACTGCACTCTACTCTTCGAACTTCAGAGGCCTTTTCAAACACATAGTGGCAGGGCGATTGAAATATCCCAATTCAATGACCTCCCTTGCCCCTCTACGGCCATTTCCCGTCTCATCAAACCGGGGTCATGCGGCCTCGATGCCTTTGGGAGAAACCAGAGACATAGACGTTAGGACGATCGTAAATCACCGTATGTTTAAGTTACCGCCACAGCTTTAAGTGGCTAAGCATTCTAATATGATCCCTCCGGAGCGACTATCGATATCGCACACGCGCGGAAGGACCAACATCAATTCGGTCCTCCTTAAATTGCGATGTTGCCAGGTACCCTTATAGTAGTGTTGCGAAATATTCGGACTCTTCTGTCTGCGGTCTTGTAGCAGCGGCCATAGGTCTGGTGTCATTGTAACCACCCCTTGAGCCCAATGATCGCAGTGTCAATCGTACGTCACCGTGGTCCATCATCCATCCTACATAAGACTACGCATATCAGGCACATCCAGCTGACTTGCCATGGTTCAAGATAAATATAACGCTGGCGCAACACTTTATTCAGAGGCGCCAACTTTGGATACCTATGCGTCCAATAGCCAAGCTTTCGACTGACGCTTTGGTCGAATTTCGCCCTTTGGGTGGCTTCAAAGAGGCGTTACCTGATATACATTTCTTACGCTCGCCATTAGTCCAGTTTCGACGTCGAAGGAGCAGATATAGCCGTTACGCTGAAACTTGAGCTAGCAGTGATTGACAGGCAAACTCGAAAACGTATAATCTTTTCAGCATCCATCCCCGCTGTCTTTCAACTACTTGGGACTGAGTTCGTGGACATGATGTCATGTAGTGATCGAGATGGTGATCGATGGTGATCGGGACCAAATGTTAGGTATTGTATTTCTCGCGTGCTGTCCTCGTCAAGTGAATAAGCTAACGCCTCTGAACTTAGTTGTGGGGTGTTTAAGGAAGGCAGCTCCAGCGAGGGCTAACTTACTAGCATGTGGAATGGAAATGTGTGCTTTGGCATGCGATTGGATCAAATATGGAAACTTGCAGAGAAACGGACAAATCCCTTGGACATTGCCCCATGCGATTACCCTGCACATATCCTTACCCTAGGCGAGTCAATGAAATATGCGAGACCGCGTCGTTAGTGCTAGTGACTTATGCTGACTCGATGCGGGCTGTCAAGAAGCCTAAATTGACCACGTTGCGTAGGGTTATCACCGCAGACGACATGGAAGTTGGAAAGAAGGACGAGGTACGCGTTGGGTGCGTTCTCTACGCGTACCTATATGTTTACGATTGGTTACGAGTAAAATCCGGGTAAAATGATTGTTGAATCTAGCGATGCCTCATGTTGTCGATGTGTACTAGTGCCAGTGAAAAACAGGTAAATGTCTGGTGTGTCTCGCTCCTTGTTGGCTTGCCGTAGCTGGACTCGAGCCCTGGTGCGTGGACTGGTATCTAGCTAACCTTTGACTATGAACTATCACTAGTGGGCCATCTACTGTGTGACATGTGACAAGGAGAGTCACTGACTTGGCTTGGTCCAACTTCCTTTCGAGCAAATGCGCGGTCACGCCTAATCGCTGGCAACTTCACGATGTGTGTTCACCATGTATCTTCCGTGTCTACATATAGTACTGGAGCAGGTGTGCGGGGAGAGAATTAGAGAGGTGCAGACGGGATAAGTATACGAGGGTCGGTGAATGAAAATAAGGCCTGCTCTGCGAGAAATTCTGGTATAAGGTTAGAGACCGTCAGTTTGACCGGAGGCGCCTCCTTTCAGCCATTCACTCTCAATGGCCGGGGGTGATCTTGGGACCAATGGAGGAGAGAAGAATCTCCCAAGGACTTCCTCATCGTATTTAGGTGGCTCTCCCAATCGAATTAGGCTTCGCCAGTTCCAGACAGGGAACGTCCTTGGGTCGGCTATCCACTTTGTGAACACAGGTCCCAATTCGGGCCGCCTCTTCGCACGTATATCACCGACTTGAGTGATCCAAGAAGTAAATTGTTCTTCGTCTCCCAGGGCACCGTAGCACATTGCGATGATATCTGCATGCTTCTCGCGTCCGTGCGCTTCAAGCTGTTCCCGGGCGATTAGATCCAGAGTTCGACAGTGGGCTCGAATAAGTATATCGTCGGGGAAGGCAAGGTCAAAGCACCACCGTTCGAACGAGGGAAAATGCTCGTGGAAGTTGTAAAGCTGTCGGCGAACGTCATCGCTGGCGGCCAACCGCTTCTCCGATAAATCACATCCAGGGCATTGGCAAATGAAATTATATACGTCCTGTAGTTGGGCCCGACGTTCAGAACGAGGTTGGCTTAGCGGTACATAGGACACAGTGATTTGTTCGCCAGGCTGAATGGGACGCACAGCCTCCAGACGGAGGGTGAGTTTCCGAGGATCCCACCTTCGAATGGCATTGGGCACACAGCTGCAGAACGCATTAGGGGACGGGTGAAATCGACCGCTGAGATAGTCACATACCTGTGATTGCACCGGCTGGCCGCTATGAAGATGCCGCAACTGAAGATGACGGACGTTGCGAGATTATCTTCAAAATGCAGTTCTATTGGTATGGCATTTGTCTTGACGATCCCTCCAATCCCGCTGCAATCGAAGGGTGCACAATTCGAGAGTTCCATGATCTCTTGACGAATATCCGAAGGTAGTCTAGACATTGAGCTCGAGCTTGACTCCGATTCCAAGACAAGAGTCTCCAGGTCGGGAGGCAATATCACCGCTGGGTGCTCAACCAATATAGACGATCCGATATCGAAAGCTTCTGTTGCCACAAGTCCATATCCGGACTCCGGTGTGTGAACCACATCGAAAGCGGACCGCTGCAGACAGAGGCTGGCCAATGGTAAGTCTAGATGAGCTATTGGATGTTCTGTTGATGGTCCCAGATACACAAGCTCCTTATATATGTCCCGGGGAATGTCATCGGACATTGAGACAGGGGATGTTGCGTCCTTGCCATTTGTTGTATGGCTGGGTGAAATGCCGCGGTCTAAAGCGATGGGTTTTGCAACCTCTGATCTAGTTCTCGAGGCACTAGGCTGACGCTGAGGCGTACGGGGGTGGCTAGAAGATGATAAAGCCAAGTCGGAGGGTCGTTTGGTCTCGGACATGTTGACATCGTGGTACTCTGGGTTTCGCAACTCGCCTGTTGAAGACCGTGGTCCAGGAGACTCGAGAGAAGCTAGACGACGTTTGGCGTTTGGGCGACGTCCATGGGAAATGGGTTCTCGGGATGTGGTGGTTCGGAGAGTGTTGGGCCGATCGCGTGTCGCCACACCACGAGTAGTCACATTCTCCTTGAGGTGTCTGGAGGAGGTTCGTTCGTCGTTCAAGGAGGCATCTCTGAAAAAGGTCTTGGAAGATTTACGGAAATGTTGCATGGGCAACAACCAGACGCTCCTGCCTGGTTTATACACATAGTTTGTGGCACAAACTTGTGGCCTGAACACTGTGGTTCATGGTCGGAAGCGTGTCAAGTATTGCCACTAATACACGTTGGACGCATACATTGTTCCCCATATTTGGTAGACCTGGATATAACATCAGTGGTCACACTACCGACCGGTGCCAAGCAGTTTTGCAATGCCTATAAGATTAAATAGAGATTATACCATCGACAAGAGTGAAACAAAGCAACGATAGCAAGATGCGTTATACGAATACACACTGTGGAAAGGCTTGCAGTAAACAACGGGAAATCAGCTAGGGCTACAAGATGCGGTGATTGCGGAAGATCGTACCAGATATACACTACAGCAACGAGTGGGTAATTGTCCAATGTCAGACCCAAGCATTCATAGTCCCATTCTTTCCTTCAACGTCCGATCACCAACATGGGAATGGCGGTAAGAGCTGCGATCGCTCTTCCTAGGAGGTGGTGAGACGGTCCCGCCCTTGCCGCCAGGCCTGTTAAAGTTCCCATTTCGTTTGGGGGGCTTCGACCTCTCCCTCTCCCTTTCCAGCTCCCTCACGCCTTTCTCTCTATGGCTATCTCGCGCTCTATCTCTGTCCCGATCGATATCCTTGTCCTTGTCCCGAGGTCTTTCTCTCACTTCCTCCGTGTCCTTCTCATCAGCTCTGTTCCTGGAGCTTCGTTCCCTGTCATCTAGGTCTCGGTCATCATCGCGAGAGGGAGCCATGGAAGACCGTGGATGTCTCCGAGAATCTTCATCGGTGTCCATTCTCGAGGCAGACCGATGGCTTCCGCGAGCATCCGCACGAGGCCGAGGGGACCTCCCCCTAGATTCATGCTTACGGTAATGCTTCTGCGAAGGAGGGGCGGACGAATTGCCCCGAGGAACCGCTGGATACGGCTGTGCATCAGAGAGCCTGGGTCTCTTGTGTCCCTTGGGACCGGTTGGCGGGGGTTTGGAGAAGGGACGGGCGACACCGTTGCCAGAGGTGTGTATTTGGGAGCGCGGATCGCTAGTCGACGTACTGTGTTCGGAGTAAACACCGAGTCTCAGTGAAGCAAAAGCTTCTCGCGACTTCACCAAATCTTGACTACATGACTTAGCTTGGTAAAAATGCTATTATGACTGCGGACATACCTAAGCCCTGATATAATCTGGTCCGAATCTGGGTATTTCGATTAGTTGTAGGACCCTAGTGACAAAAGACACGGCGCACGATGGAGCGCCTCCTCAAGGCTAATGACAGTCATTCGAAGAAGTTCAACTTCCTCCTTCAATTTGCTCGTCTCTGTGTATTTGAGCAAATGGTACAGTTCATCGTTTTCCTCTTGGAGCGCTTTAACTTTCTGTGTCAATGCGGCAGTGACGGTAGATGACTTGGAGGGCGCGACAGTCTTGGATGCCTTCTCAAGTTGGGGCAATAATATTGACAAGAAAGATGGGGGTAAAGCGACGGGATCTGTCGCTGATGGTCCAGGTTGCGTAGCTAAGTATTGACGCAAGCGAGTTATCTCATCCTGTGGTAGACGTCAGTAACGGTGCACTTCTGGAGCGGGGGCGGCGTTCTCACACTGAGTTCTGCGACCTGAACGTCTCTTTGTCTGAGAGATACCTCCAGCTCTAGCTCTCGCGACGTCGGGAGATCCATGAGAAGGAACGACGGAGGCCGCAGAGCGTGTCGTGGTTCCAGTGCAAAGTGGGAAGACAAGAACACCGCTCCTTGCGCCGGCAGGCGCCGGGGTGTCAATGTAGACGCCTCGAACAAAACTTAGGTCGTCCTCACTACACTTGATGCGTTTGGGTCTTATGATTGATTGTCAATGGTACGGCCAAGCATGGAAAATAAATAACAGAGTCCATAAAGAGAAAGTGTCCAAGATGTAAATAGTCCGTTAAAATGTTGAACCCTCCCGATAGACATCCAATCAACCCGTGGTGGGCTATCCTGGTCGTCTTAATTTCCCATCTCATATTATCTGCGTCGAGTGACACCGTTTGAAACGATGACAATCTCTTTTAATGTCACCGTATCGGGGCTATTAGTGCCTGCCGGTGCGGTAAAGCATTCTTCGTCGCCTTGATTAGTGTGGCCAGAGGCCTGCGCGCATCTTCTGTCCCTGGGGTACATAAGGGACCGATCCGACCTCAATCAGTCGGGCATGCAGCCTGCACATATGTCAAGGCGCATCGACCTATACTGTCCGGGAGAATTGCACAAGCCAAAGCAATCTACATCCTTCCTAGCAGTTTCGAAAATTTGCTAGTAGGCTTCGGCGCGAGTTTACTGGCAGACTTGCGACGTGCATTGGCGCGGTTTGACGGACGGAGGACCTGACGAAGGTCCTCATACTGCGCGTGCGTGTCCCGTGGAGAGTAGGATTGTTGAAAGATGGAAAACGCATGAGGAGAGGAAGGGGATTCGGGGAGCAGAGACAAACTGTACCCGTAAGACATGTTGACAAGAAAGAGGGAGAAAGTGTGATGAAAGAGAAAGACTGATAGGGATGGGGATGGTTGTTGAGCAGCTCAGCTGTTGCTGAAGATAGGAGGCAAATGGCTGAGACTTTATACCCAGAAACACGAGGCAGAGCCCTGAACCAGTCCGCTCCTTGACAGTGAGCAAGAGGCAAATTTGCCATGTTAAGACGGTGTTTGCGAACGGGACTTTCATGCCCAAACAGAGCAGAGAAAAGTATCCAAGCAACCATTGAGGCGCCTGACAACGGATTGCCATTGAGATCAAGTTGGTACAAATGACGAAGAATGGTTACTTCGTGGAACAATGTCGCCCTCTCGGAAGGGAAGCCAAAGTGAGTCCTTGTTTGGGTTGGCTTGTAATGATGAAGTGAACAAGCAAGGCCAAATAAGCGCCCCTGCGTCATTGGTCAATCATTTTCACCGTCGAACGCATCTGATGGTATTTGGCCTTGGATTTGAGTGAGTGAACCGGAGAGGATATAGACGAATGGTGCATTTTTAGCGGGAGGAGGAGCCGATTGGTATCCAATCGGAAGGGTACACCGGGGACAATGGAATCTGTACTGGCGCTCATGACCGTCCTTCCTGAAGCATTGCATTACTACTTCGAACCGCACAGGGAAAGTAAGACAGACAGACCTTTCCAGCAGTATTGGGTCTGCAAATTTAGCGTTCAGCTTGAACACCCGCGCATCTCCGCCTTCGGAACCTTGAGAGCGAATGATGATGGCCTTGTCTGTTTGGCGACGGGGTAGGCTAGATAGCGATTTATCTATCACCAACTGTGTGTGGAGAAAAATTCTATGAGGGTCCGGTGGGGCTATCATGCGAGTGAGACCTACAATAAATTCGCCACATATGCAGTCTGAGTCAAGTTCAGCAGGACAGCATCCAAAGAGTAAGTAAGAAGACAAACAATAAACGCGTAGGGCCGCGACTGAGGATGCTGTGGGATGTGCTGTGTGTCGTAGAACATGCCAGTCAGACGGCAAGGACCTTTGACAAACTTTTAAACTGACCATCGGTCGACGCTGAGACAGCTGAACGCGAGACTACTTTTGGCATGGTGGTCAAAGGCAACAATTGGACTTGAGTTCACGTGTGGTGTGACTGACTGATGGTCAATTGGTCAAGAGCGCCTGTCATCATTTAGGAAAGTCGTCACCCCTTCCGAGCTGTTCTCTTCACTATCCCCGAGAGCTACACCTTCACAGCGGCATTCCTTTGTTCAATTCCACCTCTTATGGCTGAAAAGGATGCTACAGTGCGACTGCGACGAGCAGTCAAAGGTGCGCCCATTACTCACACCGATTATCGAATTAGTCCTTGATGAACAATATATGTTACATTTCGATGTGCAGAAAATAATCTCTTTCTTGTCAAGAGACTCGTGCAGCGCACGGATATGAGGAATCCAGACCCTTCTACACGACGTTATACTTCTCTTGCTTGGGCAGCTGTGCTAGGCCACGAAGAGACTTTCGAATACCTGTTAAGCGTGGGTCATGACGACGAGGAATTGAGCAAGGTGCGCCTTTCATCATGGACAGTTGAATACGGCCTTAGAATTCATTTCCATGGCTTAGGACTCGGAGAACAATACAATTCTCATGCTGCTTGCCGATTATCGACCGCCAACGCAGACCTCGTATATAGGACGATCCTCCAACTCCGAGGACCTTCTGAGCGCGGCTCTGAGGATGGCCCGCCTCTATTATGATCGCTATCCTCACATTCTAGACTGGTCTAACGCTCAAGGAAAGACCGCGCTACACATCGCTGCTCTCAAAGGGAATGAAGAGCTTGTTCGCGTGTGTACCGAATTGCCTCCTCTTTCCAACACTAGTTCACCCAGCTATATAGATGCTTTGCGACCTGGGAGCTGATTTCGATTTGTCTGACAACAAGGGGAATACTGCGTTGCATTAGTATGTACCTTGGTCCTATGATTTCCGCCATAACTGACAACCAAGGCAGTGCAAGCTCGTGGGGGCACATACCTGTAAGTTCGCAGAAGCCTCCATTTCCCCCGCGTCGTTAATGTTAACTCTCAGATTGTACAACTTCTGATTGAAAGGGGCTGCCAGTACGCTGCACGCAACAATGAAGGGTTTACTGCTTCCGATTACGCTTACTCGTAAGTCCCGGCCGCTTCACTCGATGAATTAATGGTGCAAACAGTCCTTCGCTCGCCCTAGGTTCAGCACACGTGATACATTGCAAGATACAGCCCGCCTGCAGTACGAGAACAACAAGAAGCTACGTCGTGCGGTTTTCGCCCAGGCTGCCGCCAAGGGTCACGAATGGGGAGGAACCCCGCCAAATATGAGCGCTCTCCCTGTTCCTCCGCCGCGTATGCGCAGCGGTTCCGGAACTAGTCGCACTACAGCTACATCCGATAGTGGGGACATGGATATCCTAGGCGGTCTCCCTACCCATAGCCAATCCTCGATTTCGTCATCGCCGCCTCGCCCATCGGTATCAAGTTTCTTCCACTCACCCCGGCACACCCACTCGCCCAATCTGTCCTCCGCCAGTAGTGCAAGTACCTTCTCAGCGCTTGCGCCAAACCCGCCGTCCATCAATGCATCGAACCTCGCTTCAGCACTCTCCCCCGTCGCGACGAGGATGCGAGAACGAGACGCGTCTGCAATGGAAAGATACATGCGCCGCAATAGGAGTGGAAGCCAGGGAACGTCTTCCGATAATCGATCCCAAAACGGCTCCGTAGGTCCTTCTGCGGCGGCCGAAGAGTCGTCCATAACTCCCTTGCCGATAACCGGATCCGTGACTCCCCGCAGACTTCGACCTTCTATGTCTGCTGCCCAGCTACGGCCTACACCAGAGTCCCACCTCAAGAACTCCGAATCCCTTCTACCTGAGCTGAGGAATAGATCAGGAACGAGTCCCACCACGACAAGGCCCGCAATTTCCGCGATCCCTATACTCACCAGATCTTCTTCGACTTCACACTCCCCTCATCCATTGACCAGCTCAACTAGCAACGGAAGTATCATCGACGAACCTAGTAGATACACGGGACCGCCGAGCCAGTATGCGCGCTTTCCGGAACCGCCTCCGCCCCCAGTAGAGACGGATTCTAACACCACGACCCCAACCCGTCGACTAGGCTTCCACCATCTACTAAATAAACCTCACCCTTCGGACCCCCCTAATACTTCCATTCACCGGCGCGGTTTATCCGCTACCGCTGTCCGGAACGGCTAGACTCTGGATCCACCTTCCTTGCCTCTGTATTTCTTCGCATTGTTGTTGTATTGGCGCATCTTGTGTGTTTAAACATTGTATAGCATCGGCCAGCTCTTTTGTCACTTATTATAGGTATTTATGTATTTTATACGCCCTTCGCCTCGCCTGATTACGCTGTATACATACATACGTTCATTTCGTACATGCTTTGCTTAGTTCTCGGGCATCTAGAGACCTTGACATATGGGTGACTCACAAGAAATCTTATTCTCGTCAGCTTTCTGTACAAACTTGAATGTGGGACGCTTCGTTGGCCGCGCACCTTGCACGTGGAGGGACTTGCCTCTTCGGACATGTGTGCCGTCAGAACAGATGTTCTTATTTAAGCCAATGCTCATCTCGTCTCCTCCCATCCTGACATCCCCAGGCGATTAACTCCCCGCGCAAGATGATGCCTCCAATTGCTGACGGTAGTGACCCAGATCCTACTACCCAAATCCCCTGGCCAGCCGCAAGGTCACGGAATTCCAACACGACCCAAACGACGCCTGTCCAACAACATGAACCTCAACTTGAGGTTGCTTCGAAGAGGGTTCCATCCAAATCCCCAGTGGGCAGACGCCGCCTCACCACATGGAACCTAATGACGTTGAGTGTGTCGATGGCTGGCGCGCAGATAGCTTGGACTGTAGAGCTGGGGTACGTCCAGCACATCCTCATTTCAGTACCAGTCGCTCATCATGTTACCGATAGCTACGGAAATCCCTTCTTGCTGCGTCTTGGTCTTTCCGAGCAGCTCACCTCGTTGGTGTGGTTGGCTGGCCCAATTAGTGGTCTTATAGCGCAGCCTCTTATAGGTAACTGAATCGTGGTCCCTGAACTGCTACTGGCTCATGCGCTATCCCTTGTAGGTGCGATATCTGATTCTTCGCCATCTAAATACCGAAGACGCTACTGGATTATGCTCTCGACCCTGGTTCTTGTGATCTCGACTTTTACGCTTGCTTACTGCGAGAGTTTTGCCGCTTTCTTTGTGGATCTATTCGGTATTGGTGACGGAAGCTGGGATGAGAGAAGAAACCAGAGGGTTCGTGCTAACCTATCGATGTGATGCTATATTGACAATGCAATAGGTCAATAGTACAGCTATCGGCATCGCCGTAGTCTCCTTTTACCTATTGGATTTCGCTCTCAATGCGTTGCAGGCATCCTTGAGAAATCTACTCCTGGATATCACCCCTCCCGCCCAGCTGAACGCTGGCAACGCGTGGCACGGCCGAATGACCCACGCTGGGAACATTGTTGGATATGGTTTCGGTAGGTTGCCTCATGAGTCAATTTGATACCCTCTTATCACCACCGAAGGATTCCTCCCCCTTGCCGAGCTTCCCATCATACGTCTCCTAGGCGGCGACCAATTCCGCAAGTTTTGCCTGGTCAGCTTGACCCTGCTTATCGCCACGGTCGTGACTACATGTCTATGTCACGAAGAAGAAGAGCGTCCGAAGTCGGCCAAGAATTCAGAGAGGTGGGATCAAAGCGTGGAGTGTTTAAACTTTCTAACGATAGCCTAGCACTCTGTTAGAGCTGTTGTCGAACATATACAACGCCATTGTCAGCCTTCCCAAATCAATCCGGCGCGTGTGCTTCGTTCAAATCTTCGCCTTCATGGGCTGGTAAGTAGAACAATGTGCGTCTCCTTTTGTTGCCTGTTCTTATGACTATGTCTCTAGGTTCCCGTTCTTGTTCTATGCGTGAGTTTTCGTTTTATTCCTATCTCTATGCGCAAGTCTGATGAGATCCCGCCCACAGGACCACTTATGTTGGGCAAATCATGGCCTACGAATTGAGAAAGGAGCCTGATTCAGAGGTGGCTACCCGCCGCGGAGAGTTTGCATTGCTCTTATTCAGCATTGGTATGTCTCCAATCTCCTGAGTTCAGTGTTCCCACTGAAGAGCTTTTGTAGTGTCCGTCATTTCTGGCACACTTCTTCCTCATCTCGCAAGTCGCGATCGCCGCCTCATGACCCATAAAGGCGATGTTGACGAAGATGCTGAGACATCACGGATTAGAAACACTGTGAGGGAGTGGCGAGTTGACGCGGCTCGACAAGGCCGACCTCTTCGCCTCCCTGTCATGCCCTTCTTACTGCGAAACATATGGACTGGGGCGTTGTTCTTATTTACCCTCCTTACTTTCTCAACCTTCTTCATCTCGACCGTTCTTCAGGTAAGCCCGGTTCTTCTCTTTACGACACACTCGGTTAAAATGATTTCCAGGCGACTATCATGATTAGTCTAGTTGGCATCTGCTGGTCAGTTGCTTGTTGGGTGCCCTTCGCTATCATCATGGAGGTCAGATTGCCGCTTCTGGAACTAGTATCTGGGCATTGATCAATATATGACGTATAGTTGTTGAAGGATCTTCCTTCGCCTACACCTCGTCGGATGCCAGAGCATGCTCGGACTCTATCCAATCCCGCATTTCCCCGTCGAGGTAGCACAAATGAACGAACACCGCTCACACGGAGGCGTTCTTTCGACGAATATGACGCGACTCCAGAAGAGGATTCATCGGAAGCTCCGTTAGCTGGCGGTACCATTTTAGGTATCCACAACTTGGCCATTGTGATGCCGCAATTCATCGTGCGTGTGGGATTTTGTAATCCACTTGAACCCATTGATTTTATGTTACTATAGATCGCACTTGCCGCAAGCTTTATCTTCCGCACAGTAGACGGTCACCTTGATGAGGACCCCGCGAATCACACCACCTACTTGGGCCGCAACGGCGTCGCTTGGGTATTGCGCTTCGGTGGTCTGTGTACTCTCTTTGGTGCACTATTTGCTCGGATGGTCTCTCCCACTCCAACGGAGAAAGCCATGAGGAGAAGGTTGGGTGAAATGCTGGTCCTCGGACAGGATCCAAGTCCCTAGAGCGTAGTAACCTATACTTCTCTCGAATACCTCTTTCCAGGCTGCCTTTGTCTTGCTTCCTCATTTGTACTTTAGTTTGGGCATTTCGTATGGTTAAATTTCGTTTGATTAGTCGCTGACCTGCTTCCGCCCACTTTCGAATCTCCCTACACGCCCATAAGGCATATCGCCACGTCCCAGTCGTCGACGTCGGTGGTGGAGATTGATCTACAGGGAATGTAGATTTCACTGGGGCACCATCCATTGCGCTTCGATTCAGAAGCTAGATAAGCATGAGACCTTGGCATGAAGGATTAGAACAGATTGTCTTGCCATAGCTTTCTCGAGAATAAAAAATACGGGCAGACAATAAACGGTTCGAAAGCGACCGAACTAGGTGCTTCAGTTGATCCGGCATATTTCCGGCTGAGTGATACTCCGACTTAGAGAGGAGTAGCAAGGTGCTAGGAGCAATTACGCACTTTCGCTTTCACCACGGATGCAAATCAGCAAGAACGGCGACATTATCCGCGCAAGTGGTTCTGTTCGGAAATATGACAACTCCCAATGCCATTGCTGATCCTCGTAGTTCTCATCACCTATTTGGCGTAGGTGAATAGATCATATAAGAAACACAATTTAACACACCCTCTTCGAAACTCGGCTCCACTGATTCAGTCACTTCTTCGCCATCCTCGTCCGTGACAGTGAAACGACCGGTATGGTAAAGGACTTGCTTTTCTATAAGAGCTCCTTTCGGCAACTCTTTGACTGCGACAAAAATGACGGGCGCCCGGCTCTCCGGTGAAAGCTGAGGCGAGGGCAAGCACGTATGAGTGTGTCACGGCGAAAGATAGTGAGAGGAGTACTCTCACCTTGCTCAACAATCCATGTCCCGCCTTGGCAACGGAGGTGCTATTGGAATCTGCTAACCAATATATGGTGGCTTGAAGGCGTCCCTCCCAGCTTGAATTCTCTCGTAAAACAGTCATGACGCGTTTGACATGCTGGCAAGAAAGCGCGAACTCCAAAGCTAGGGATGGCGGAGATGGAAGATTGAGGTTATAAGGAACCAGACCTATTTGACCAGATATATGGATACGCTGGCCCGACTGGGGAGATGGCATTGGTTCAAATATGTGGTAACACAAAATTACACCCACAATAATCGCCTGAGAATACGGACCAATGTTCGCGGGTGCCCAGTAGCTTAATCCTTGAACATGCAGAGCCGTTCGTTCTCTGGGCGAGCTCTCGCGATATGCTGTGCACTCCAGTCTTACTCGAGTTGGGGATGGAAGATCCACAGCGACGCAAGCACGCGAAGGCGGGCTAACGCCGAAGAACGTCCCATAGATCGTGTTGACTCTAGCAAACAGGTCCATGGAAGAAAGGAAAATATTGATGTTCGCGCAGTGACCGAAATCAAGAGAGTACTCGGCAAGCTTTTCTATGAGGAGAGGGTATAAGTCGGTGACGGGGACGTATATGGAGGCAATACCTTGGAGGATGCCAAAACATAGCTTCACTTCGTCTTCAACTGTGGTTGCAGATCCAGAGGGCCAGTCAGTTACCTGGATGTTGGATATAGATATCCATGAATCGACTACATGTGAAGTGGGCCTCGATACAGGAGGTCCCATCGTCGAGGTGATTGCCCCGCAAGCAGAGGCATTGTTTGAGAGCTGGTCATATTGTCGGAGAGCCTCGTATATGGCATGCGATTGGGACTGGAGGACCGGAGGTATCTCCAAAATAAAGTCCTCATTTGAGACTTTCTCCACTAGCCTCGCTGATTTGATCCGAAGATATGCGACGGTAGCAAAATCGTTGTCTGAATGGATTACGGTCTCAGTATCATCACTAACAGTCTGGTCAATTTTTCATCGACCGGAAGGGAGCTAGGCTTACACAGCAATCCGCTTCTTGAAAAGCGGACAATCCAGAGTCAGTGACTCGTATTCACCACCCTCACCACAAACATGTGATCCATAGAGTGAGTTCTAGACAAATTTCGCATCAGAATGCGGCAACTACGTCGAGGACAGACAAACCAGCCTCAGAAGTGTAGGCCGCATCTGTGAGAGGGTCTGGCCTAGGTGAGCCGGCTGCAGACCTATTCCAGCCACCTTAATGAGGATGACCTCCATCCCTGCTTCGACCATCTCGGTCAGCAGTTCACTTTGATCCCTCTGCCATAGATAACAGAGGGGCGTTAGACCGAGGCGGCGACAGCTGGTGTCATCAGGTTTTGATGCTTGAAGATGTGGGGTAGGCTCACACGTGCTCGACTCGTATTCTTTGATAATTGGATAGAATTGCGCCGACAGACACCCCCAGTATATCTGGATGGCGAGCCTAAATAAATTGCTTCGTCAACGCCGTAATTGGAGGCTAGGTTATGCCCAGATACTACTTTGACCGTCGACAGTAGATCGAATAGATCTTCCGTCTCGTCTCCAGTCACCGCATTGAGTGAATGGACGCGTCGAGTACCATATTCCAGACCTTGTTCCAAGGCCGAGCCGGAAATGATTTTACGGTACAGGGGAACGTCCAGTGCTTTCGCAACATACTCGATTGCATCCTGGCCCACAGTCTGATACATGAATGAGTCTAATTCATCTGAGGTGGATTCAGTGGAGGATCGAGTGAGATCTAAATTATATAGCCGACCCTTGCCTGGCCCAGGACCGAGAGAAGCAGTGGCAATTAGTTGGTGGCCATTCTTATGGCAATGGAGCAAGTTGAAGCAGCTGTCCTTGCCGCCGCTGAGTAGCGCAACGTATTTCATGATGTTCAGAGTGAAGAGTGACTAGTGTAGAGTGAACGACGTCGTAGATGAGAAGCGCTGATAAGATAACGAATTTAGCAATCACCAGTGCTGTGACTCGATCGCACAGCACTCACTAGCATCCACGATGCCGACTGTAGCAGTCGACAAAGCCAACCTATGGGAGCGATTGGGTCAAGAATATCGTAGCTCCATTCTCCTTCTTTGTCGCCTTGGCTCTGATCAATGTCCCCCCGCCAGCGTCCGATGAATTTGACAAGTTGTTATTCGAGTATGGCTTGGAGCTAGACGAAGATGTATGGACCAGGCATATCCAGTGCATTCACGTAGGCTAACCAAAGGTGATAAGACAACGGAAGAAGTGGAAGCAGCCAGGAAGAAGGGACTCCCGGCTGAGAGGCCAGTGAGTTGCCTCAGACTCATTGCAGATAGGATGCTTCAGACCAACCGATCCCGCAGCAACTCAAAATCGAGATACCAGCCAATAGGTAAGTGCTCTTCGTAGCATCATCTGGTTATGTGTTGATTTCCGTGTAGATATGATCTCCTGTGCATAGAGGGGCTGGCTCGGGCACTGAATGTATTCCTTAAGAAATCACCGACTCCACATTATAAGCTGGTCCTACCCCCCGGTGGAGAGGCCGACCTATTGACAGTCACGGTCAGCCCAGAGGTTAGCTCGCTTCTTCTATTTCCGTGATGATATGGTCGCAAATCAGTATTTCAAAGACGAAGCAAATTCGTCCCCTCTTCGCTTGTGCAATTCTTCGGAATGTCAAATTCACTCAAGAATCGTACCAATCCTTCATAGAGCTTCAAGACAAGTTGCATCAAAATATCTGTAAAAGGCGACAACTTGTGGCCATTGGTACTCATGATCTGGATACTGTGACGCGACCGTTCAGATACGAGGCAAGACCTCCGAAGTCTATTAAATTCGCGCCTCTAGGGAAGGACAAGGAGTACACCGCAGAGGAATTGATGACCGTCTATGAGGTATATACATCACTCCCTGAGTTCCACACCCTTACTCACACTGTTAATTAAATAGTCCGAAAAGCACCTCGCTCGCTATCTCCATATCATCCGTGACTCCCCAGTTTACCCCATCATATACGACGCTCAAGGCCGTGTTTTGTCAATGCCTCCAATCATCAACTCGGAGCATAGTAAAATAACGTTGAACACCACTAATGTGTTCATCGATGTGACCGCAACCGACCAAACTAAGCTCGACATCGTCGTAAACATGGTGGCTACCATGTTCTCGGAATATTGTGCAGAGCCCTTCACGTAGGTCTCCATGTTTCGCTTCGAACTCTTGGATCTGATATGTTACACCTCGTAGCATCGAACCTGTCAAAGTCATCTTCCCGGATGGTGACATACGCCTCACTCCAGATATCTCATCGAGAGTCATGACTGCCCACGCATCATATGTTAATTCATGCACAGGACTCTCATTGACCGCCGGGGAAGTCAAGACTTTGTTGGAGCGCATGTCACTATCTGCTACTATATCTCTCACTGATCCAGACGAACTTCTCGTCGAAATACCGCCTACGCGACCTGATATATTTCACGAATGTGACATCATGGAGGACGCCGCTATAGCATACGGATTCAACAATCTTCCTCACAAGTTCCCTGCTACAAGCACGGTCGCGCAACCCCTCGCTATAAGCAAGCTCAGTGATGTCATTCGCACGGAATGGGGCTTAGCTGGTTGGGTCGAAGTACTACCACTTATCCTCGTGAGATTCCTTAATATACCCCTTCGCTCGGTACCGTGGCTGAATAGTTGGATCTCAAGTGCTCCCTTGAGGAGAACTTCGCCTTCCTCAACCATGAGGATGATGGGAAGACGGCTGTCAAGATCGCAAACCCAAAGACATTGGAGTTCCAAGTGGTCCGTACCACACTAATTCCAGGTTTGCTCAAGACTATTCGCGAGAATCGCTCACACTCGCTACCTATCAAAATATTTGAAACCTCTGATGCTGTATACAAAGATATCACACGGGAAAGACAAGCACGCAACGAACGCCACGCCGCAGCGGTGTGGTGCAACAAGACCGCTGGGTTCGAGATAATCCATGGTATGCTGGATCGCGCTATGAAGATGCTTGAAATTCCTAGAATCTCGAGTGGTGACTTTAAGGCGGAGGCTGGTTACTACATCAAGGAATCTGATGGCTAGTACTATTCGTACAAGTTGTGCCTGCCTTTGTTTCCGGCTGACGTAGGTGTCACAGACCCGATGTATTTCCCCGGTCGAGCCGCGACGATTTACTACCGCCCTCCCCCGGCCAAGAAAGGTGTTTTGGCAGAGGTCAAACAGGACGTCCAAGCCCACCTTCATATTAAGAAGGACACGGCGATAGGTTCCCTTGGCATCCTCCACCCAACTGTCCTCGAGAAGTTCGAGATAGGCTATCCGTGTTCAGCATTGGAGTTCAACATCGAGCCGTTCAAGAAAGAGATGCAGAAGATCTGGACGAATTCCGATTGATGTAGTATACTTGTTATACCATTCACACAATGATATCTGATCGGTCTCACTGATTAACCAGACGATGAAGTATGCGAGATCGTTAATGCTTTACGGCAGCGACTGTATGCAACTTCACGTAGGTCAGGAACAACATGCGTATCAACAGGTAAACGTGCGATCCGAGGAAATGGTGAGGGTTGAATGATGCGACTAAAGTCCATTGTATCCACCAATGGTGGTCCGTAGTGGTCTTGTGACATGGAGTAGCCATACTACTTCTTACCCTCTTCTTCTGGCGGTCCGCCTGACACCACTAAGTAGAAGTTGTCAAGACCTGGGCATGTGACGGAAAAAGATAAGTAAGGCTTACATAGAGCGATGAGAACGGCTACGATGTAGAGCCAATATTTCTGCAAGAAGGACTTCTCTGCCACGGGTGTAACAGGTTCCCCAGCTTCGGTGAGAGGCGGAGGAGTGCGGAGTTCTGGTCTATAGCGGAGAAAAGCGGGGGGATGAACGAATGGTATGGCGAGTATCAAGAAAACCTACAGAGGGGGTGATCCCGATCGCCGAATGGAGACTGTTGTGTTTAACGGCTGAACTTTAGCTGAGATGCTTTGGAGCCTTGTTGACAACGCTTCTTTGATTCTCCTCGATTTGGCACTCGTTTGAGGGCAGGAACCGTCCTGAGGTATAGGCGCAACGAAATAGTCCATTGCAAAAGGGGTTGGATCGGGCCCATCTGTCGCGTGCAGGATGAGCTGCTCAAATTTAGAGTGCTCTAGGTGGCACTGTAGGAGGCCGAGCTGTCAGCATTGGAGCCGGTGAAGGAAGGAAGCAATGGGCGGGACGAGTGCCAAAGATAGCACCCAGTGCGAGCCACCCGAGGCCGAGGGCAGCGATCCAGAACGCTCACCAGTTTGACGGAAGAAACATCCCACTGGGCCTCCGCCGAGTCCTCCGCCCGCTCCAGGGCAAGCTGGTACTGAATTTCGTCTAATTGTATGTCACCGGGCTGGGTTAAATCTGCGGCCTGCTTCAAATATTCTGAAATAGACTGTACGGGCTGGAACTGGAATCCTGGATGCGGCGAGGCATGCCAGTCGACGGACCCACGTTGTGCGAAGGGAAGGTGAGGTGCTATTGGATGATAGAGACGGTGATGGACGCGCAGTGAATTGTGTTGTGAGGCGATAACTGCGGCCGCAAAGGCTAAAGCCAGGAGGAGATGGAAGAGGAGGGAAGGCATGAAGAGACACACACACCAGAAGCTGCCATTGGCTGTAAACCTGTTGTTACGTAAGAGCGTGTGATTGGTCGTTGAGAGTCTAGGCCAATCAGAGACGAGGTGTCTGGGCCATTCTCATCTCGCATTCGAAAAGCGATATGTTGCCACAGTTCATCCTCGCACCCGGTCGAGACCTATTCCCCCAATCTCTTATAGCTCCTCCCATGTTGCAAGGTCCGTCCCCCTTTCGTCTGCATCCCTCGCTCGCATTCATTCACCAATACCCATTAGATCAACTTGGCCAGGAAATGGCAAACTATCCTCACTCGATCCCGACTCCTCCGTTTTCCCCCAATATGGACGATATCATGCACAATCCACCAGAGAATCCCCTCAGATCCACAGAAAATCTCCTCGAATCCATCGTATCCTTCTACCAGCAAGAGCGCATGTGGGTCTATCGCACGAGAGCAGAGTTGGAGGAGGAAGCACTACAAGATACCCAGCCGAGTGACTGCAGCGCCATCTCCCAGATGCAGGGCACCACTCTTCATACGCTACCCTCGCCATCACTCTCGACTGTGACTTCCTGTGGCGAAATCAGCGTCCCGATCGACAATATCTCTGTGAAGACAGAATTATCTTCAGAGATGTCGCGGCCACCATCACCTACACCACCCAATACTCGATGGAATCGGCGGAAGCGAGCCTTCAAACTGAGGCTGGACAATTTAGCGCCCAAGCCTAGGCGTTCTCCAGCCCCTCCCCGCCCGTCAGACGAACCAAGCGTTCGCATTTTGGAGATGTACGAGAGCATGATGTCGGCACGGATGGAAAGTTGCCAGCGAATCAATCGTATGATTCGTAACGCCAACAGGTCAAACCTGCACCTGCGATGACAATGTGACCACTGACGATGCTGGCGATATGAGTATATCGTTCGTCGCTCACTCATGAAACCATTCACCTGGACTCTGGTAGCAGGTGCTCCCTTGCATGTAGCAATTGTTTGTCACGTTTTCAATGTCTCGATATCCTTGTAACTGTATCCATTTGTCTGTCGGTTTTTGGAGACTTCCTCAGCCCATGATTGGGTAGCGGCGTAGCATCCATATATAGTATGTAATTCCCGTGGGTTTTGTAGGCCTTGTAGAAGTAGTTCCTGGGTTTTGTTGCATTTGAAAAGTAAATATCATCGTCATCAGTTTGCCGTCGTCTTCGCGCCGCACTGACAGACCCAGTTAGTGAAGGAGAGAGGAGAGCAAATCATCCTGCTAATTTGAGCGTGGGAATATCTTGACCATGCTGATTGGTTCCTGAGTCATCCCTGGTTACCCACCGTGCCCGACCTGCGCTCTGTCAAATCACAGCCACCATCGCAAACCATTTACCACCCGCGTTCACCTTCTACCCGTTGTCGTCACTTTCTCTACTTCTACTCGTCCCAATTGTCACTTCACTCATTCCATGGCTAGGAGCTATGCACCCCTTCCGAACCCGAGATCAGATCGAGAGGCACGAGAGGAGATGGAGGCAGCCTTCGACGACTCTGGCGACGAGGACGACCTCGACGACGTTTCTGAATCACACCCTTTGAATCCTCAACCCACATCTCCCATAAATCATCCTTCTTCACAAGCAAACTCGTCGTTCCCAGTACCCCAAGTCTACAACGATACCGCTTCTCGGCAATTACAAGGAACATACGATTTTGAGAGGGTAGATTATGATTTTCCTCCTCCTGGCTCACCTCCTGCGCCGTCTGCATTGGCACGACCAAACGAAATCGGAAACTCCAACGGCGAAGTCCCTGATTTCGAGCTCAACTCCGTCGGTCAGCCACGGCGGGGTTGGTTTAGGCGATCGCTTGCTGCGGCATTACCATCTTCTGTTTCTCAGCGTCTAGGCGTAGCACCCAGACCGCCAGCCGGTGCCATTGGTGGTGGTACGAACAACGACGGCGTTTTTGCCAACGTTACCGCCAAGCCTACCGCGCCCAGGACCGACGCCGGTGCGTTTTGGCTCTGCTCTACTTCTGACTGTTACATATACTTACTTTCTTGACGTAGACGATGCGAATACGGCCTCTGAAGACGCTAGAGCAGATGCCCCTCCATCGTACAGCTCGGCCCAAGCTGATGCAGTACCTCCATACTGGGAGACTACCGTGCATGCACCGTTCTCTCCTGACTCGATCGGAGAGATGATTATCGACAACCTCCCCACAGGTTCTCTATTCTCCTTCCTTTGGAATATGCTTGTTTCCATTTCATTCCAATTCGTCGGCTTCTTACTCACATATCTCTTACACACCACGCATGCTGCGAGACTCGGATCGAGAGCTGGCTTGGGCGTTACCTTGATTCAGTATGGATTTGCCCTGAGGGATAAAGCGGGCGATGTGTACGCAGACGACCGCTGGGCCGGGTGGGATGGTCAATCACCTCCGCCTACATCAACTGGTGGTTATGGCTCTGGATATGGTTTCCCCGGTGGCATGACCAATGCTACGGACCCACTCTCTCCGGAACAAGAGCAAGCCAATCAGATGGCGAGCCAAATGGCTAGTGCAACCACGGAATGGCTATCTTTCTTCTTGATGACAGTTGGTATGTAATGTCCCCACTTTTACGGAGGTCCGACGTGTCTAACGAGGGTATTAAATCAGGTTGGTTCGTCCTTTTGACCTCCCTCCTTGGATTCTTCCGCGTCAAGCGCTGGGAGAGAGGCATTTACGAGTCTCAGCCGTCTAGCACTGCTGCCCCTACCCAGTCGAGCGCACGACTGTTCGCTTTCCCTCACTTTCCTCGACTCGAGAGCCCTTATTTCCACATGAGTGGATCTGAGCGTTTGGATATGCTTCGACGGGGACTCGGGCTAAGACCGAGAGGGATTGTGAATGAGGTCGACGAGGAGGCCGAAATCATCGCCGCTTATCAAGCTAGGCGAGTCGAGGAAGGAGCCACAGGGACCCCTCGTCGTAGGCCGGACGACGAGGATGGAGACGATGCTACTGAACATGACCCCATGATACCCGTGGACCACAACCCAACCGACGGTAGTGGCGTGCTCCGAGTAGCCATTGAGCGAGATCGACGACTTCAAGCAGACTTGAGAGAAGCCGGATTACTATAAGATCACCATCAACGTAGACTGTGGACCTTTGTTACCTCGACTTAAAGGTTATAATCGCACTGTGTCGCATTACGCTCCATTCCTTCAGCTCGATCAATCACTTCTTTTCGGATTTCGTGTACTCATAGCTCTATCCTTATCTTGCTCAATCTATTTTAGCATAGGTTGTACATAGTCCAGTCAGGCAGACCAATCCGAGGTTTACCCGCTAGTATCGATGATATAATGTACACCTTTACAGCGAAAGGAGGTCAGCTGAGAGCCGGGGCCTGATAAAAACAGAGAGCTGCACCAGAGCTAGCGGCTCAGTAGGATTCGACAGGTCCTCCCAATCATGTCTCGTATCATCATCCGAAGCGCGGTCGAAGCAGACGAAGCAGCTTTATCTCATATCTGCCTTGCAACAGCAGACGCGGGAGCAAGTTCAGAACATCTGCACAACTATGGCGAACTGCCGGGCTTGGTGTATGCCGTCCCGTATGTCAAGCTCCCCACCACGTTTGGGTTCGTCATGGAGGTCGAAGATACCAAAGAAGTTGTGGGGTACACATTAGCATCCACCGATACGCGTCGTTTCGAGAAAGAAGCCTCTACGACATGGTGGCCGGCTATGCAAGCGAAATTCCCTCGACCTACGAGTGAGGCCAGAGATCCTCAATATGGGAAAGAGCTCAAGGAGGCCGATAGAAGTTATATTCATCGTCTATGGAACTTCCCTATTGCACCGGATGCCAATATCCTGTTCTCACCAGCTCATTTACACATCGACATTCTCCAGTCGTATCAGCGTCAGGGTTGGGGGAAAAAGTTAATCGCTGAGGTGGTGCAATATTTAAGGGAGCAAGGGATCGAAAGCGTCTGGGTTGGGCTTGATACACGAAACAATAATGCGAGGATGTTCTACCAGAAATTGGGATTCGAGGACATTGTAGGGTCGCCAAGCGGAAATATGGGGTTGAGGTTCAGCGTTTTCAAATAGGGGCCTGCTTGTTCGGGCCCCGGTCCAGAGATGTTCCGGGACTGATTTACTTTGTGGTTCACGAAGTTGTCGCGACGTAGCTGGTTTCGTTCTGCCACCATGTCTTTCGATAGAAACCATATTGCTCAGCCTACGCCTATCTCGCCTGTATCTGCGAGATTCAACAACAATGTTGATGGGCCCGCCACGCCTCGGCCTCTCCCGCCAACAACGCTCAGGACTACCCCCAGGCGCAGTTCGCTCCGAGTTGAACAATCCTACACGCCAAACTTGATCTCATCGCCAGCGCAGCAAACTCCGGTGATTCGCTATATGACCCCGCCTCAATTCAACATCCCTGCATTCGAAAACATCCCGCCTAGTCCTCAAGTTGGCCAGAGCTTGCCGCAACAGCCACGCGATCCCGCCGCTTCCCACCTTCGGCGACTGAGCCAAGTATCTTTGCAGTCAGCGGACACACGTCGGAACTCAGACGCTACTCTTGCAGAACCCTGGAATCCTCAAGTAGACAAATCAGATCCATCTCACAAATATTCTCTCTCGTCCTATGAACATCCCTACGACATACCGCCGCCCGAAAATTCGTATCTTGGACAAACAACCGGAGGAAATAACCCCCCACCCACGCCCACAAGACGGTCAATAAGCTTTGCCGATGATCAACGTACTAGGAGATACGTTCCGGACGATATTTCACCCGTGGACCCCGATGCCGAGCGAGCCTTGAAACGACGGGGCGTGCTAGCCAACATGCTGGATTTATATGCCATCAATCATGACATGGGTGAAGGGGGCCAATCCATGAGCCGACAGAACTCCGAAGACTGGTCAAGAGCGTACACTACCGCTAGACCTGGCTACCGGCGGATGGACTCTATGGCTTCTGTATTATCTGGAACTGGCTCAGAAATTCTGGATCCTGACGACCCGAGGGTAACTGGAGTACATGCTCAACATCTGGAAGACAGGGAAGATATTGAAAAGAACACACTCCGTCAAATGGACTACCGCGCGCGCAGAAAACATTTAATGAGAGCTCGGATTGAATTTAACGTTAGTTGTGAGTGGATCCCTTGGTATCTTGTTCCGTTTTCACGAAGCTTTTTAGCGATGATTAATCGACAAGAATTCCTAATCAAGCTAGCTCGTGCGCTAATGACTTTCGGTGCCCCTTCTCATCGGATAGAATCCCAACTGGTTGCTGCTGCCCGAATTCTTGAAGTCGAAGCCGAATTTATCCATCTACCTGGCGTTATTATATGTTCTTTTGGTGACCAGGAAATGGGTTGCTCGGAAACCCACTTCGTCAAATGTGGCGGCGCTTTATCGCTTGGAGCCCTCCATAAAGTCCATTTGATCTACCGTTCCGTAGTACACGATGAAATTAGTGCAAAGAAGGCCTCTGGACAACTTGAAGCATTGCTGCACGCCGGTCCCGTATATCCACGATGGTTTCGATGTCTATTGGCCTTCTGTCTATCGGTTCTAATCTGTCCTCTGGCATTTGGTGGCTCGTTCTTAGACATGTGGGTAGCTGGCGGTTGCGCTTTGGTGCTATCCTTCTTGCAACTCTTCCTGGCTGGTAAAAGTACCATTTATGCTAACGTCTTCGAGTGGGTTTGGGATATATCATATCGCATCTACGCTTGCTAATTCCCATTCAGGATCACAGTCACCATTTTTATCTCCTTCACCGCTCGAGGACTGAGTAGTATACGCAGTCAGATATTTTGCTACACAGCTATCTCGTCGTCGTCAATCATCTGCATCCTGCCTGGTTATTTGATCCGTGAGTCGATGTGCTTGTAATATACACTTTTATGATATTCACACCGCTGCAGTTAGCAGTTCCTTGGAATTAGCTTCGAAGAACATCTTATGCGGCAGTGTCAAGATGGTATATGCCTTGATCTACACCCTATTTCTCGGTTTTGGCTTGCAAATAGGCTCCGATTTCTATCTGCTCTTCGATCAAAGGATGCGCCATCACCTAGATGAAATGGCTGTCAATATCTCTTCCACCGTAACATTCTCGGGATCCTGGGTTTCTGACAACACCACCAATACAATCCCCGAAGCCGGTACATGGACTTTCATCAACTCCGTCCCCCTCACTGCTCACGACATTCATAACGGATGTTATCGACCGCCACACCGTCCGTGGTATCTGCAGCCTTTCCCATTCTGGACCGTGTTCATAATCGTGCCACTTTTTTCTATCATGTCGTCCTTGGCAAACCAACAACCGTGGAAGAGCAGGCAGCTCCCGGTCATGGTAGTTATATCATGCGTGAGCTACGCATCCAACAAGCTGGCCAACCACTTCATCTTCAATCGATCGGATGTGGTTTCCGCGATTGGAGCCTTCACAGTTGGTGTATTGGGTAACTTCTATTCGAGGAAAATGGGAGGTACTGCATTTACGTCGATGGTGACTGGCGTTTTGTTCCTGGTACCGGTAAGTTTTCTACTCTCCGCCCGTTCCGCTGCCACCTGCTCACACGATCCCTCGCAGTCTGGGCTATCCCAAGCCGGAGGCATCACTGCAAACGGAAATGGCATAGATATTGGGGGCGCGATGATTGCTGTCACGATTGGTATCACCGTCGGGTTGTTCATGAGCCAGGCCTTGGTTTATATGTTCGGAACCAGGAAAAATGCTGCTGTCTTCTCGTTCTAGTTTATTTTCCAATCATAACGCATCAGCAATCGCAACTGATCGTCCGTCCAATCATACATCTTATGAAAGAGTTAACGTTTGATTGCATGTACATTAGCGTACCGATAGTTACATTTCTGATCGACATCGTTAACGTTCTAGAAGCGCACTGCGGGGGAGTTTTCGATCCCCTCAACGGATACTTTATGACCGACGAGTGTGCGGATATTATTGATACCATATCTACACGCCGACGGCAAATTGGCAAAATGGGTCCCTGCAACGAAGTTGGACTCACCTAATCATTGTGGGACGCTCCAAGCTCAAACCCCACCCGTGGACACGAACGTCCTTAGGGAAGCCCATGGGCTCAAGCATCTCTGGACGGAACATGCCACTGTTGCCGATTTCAACCCAACGATTCAGCATCGGGTGAAAAGCGAAGATTTCGAGGGAAGGCTGTGATGATATTCGTCAATTCCTTCAAGAGCGCGTGGAGGTGGAATAGACATGCCTCTGTATATGGGTTGTATGCTGGTTTGAACCTAACGTTGTCAATGCCCATCTTGTTGAAGAAGACTCTCATGAATCCTAGATAATGCAAACTGAGACACGGGATATATCGAAGACACATGAACGCAAACCGATGAGGTCGGCTAAGGTCAAGTTGCGATCTGCAACAACGCCTTCTACTTGATGAAACTCGGCTAAATGAGTCGCATCCATGGTTTCATTTCTAAAAACTCTGTCAATACTGAATAACTTTGCAGGTCGGAAGCCATCATCCGTCTGAGGATCGCCGCGATCGCTTCCTGTTGTTGGCGTCGCACCATGAGTATATTCGCTCTCGTCACTATCAACCTTCTCCCCTCGACATTTGGCAGCAAGCTTGTAGAGCATGTGCGCGGATGAGGCAGTGGTATGTGTTCGGAGCAAGAGTTTGCGCGATTCTTCTTCTACCCAAGGAGCGCGATAACCTGTTGAACCAAATCCACCATGCTCGTGTACTTTTGAGACAAGGTCGTAATAGTCTTGTCTGGGAGGAAGTGACATGCTAGGATCTAACGTGGTTCATAAGTCAGGACACAATGATCGAGAAGAAACCCTAGCAGATACCAGAGAGGTAGAACGTATCCTGTAGATCGCGTGCAGGGTGTTGTTGAGGGACGAAGAGCGCGTCGAAACACCAGAAACCGGATTCAACGAACGACGCCGTAGGCATCTCCGCGAAACTATGCGAAGCCGTCAGAACTAGTGTGTACGGTAGAGTTGAGGTCACAAACCCCATCTCGAGGAAGATATTCCTTATTTCTTCCCGAACTTTCAGGAGAGGGTGCAATGCGCCGCCATTTGTTGGGATGCCTTCTGCTTCAAAGTTGTACTTCTTGAAGGTGGATGTTTTCCAAGATCCGCTGTGTCGTAGTTAATAACAGAGATGCAGATAAGACAATGATCGCGTACGATGTGAGCATGTCCACGGTCAGATCTGTTTCAGGTTTAGCTATTGAGGTGCTGAAATTAGAGCCCTTCTTGACAGAGAACCATTGGCCTTTCCTACGGGTGTAATTGAATACCTCGTTTATTCTGGAAGGTGGCAGGAATGATCATACTTTTGGATGATGAGCTTGCGCTTCCGAAGGTCAGTGAGGGTCTTCTCCCCAGCTTTTAAGGTACCAGTGGACTGGATCTCAATCAAGTCTTCCCTGGTCACATCCTTTATTTCTGAAATCTTGCGGACTTGTGAGAAACTAGCTATGATTTATCATTGAGCATCCTTACCGTTTTGACCAACCCATCACCATCCTTCCCTATCCAGCCATTCTTGAAAGCGCGACCTTGTCCAACCTTTGCCGTTTCATCCCCCACAAGTTTCTTGAGCTGGACTGGGGTTATGGGGTCCCCCTGACCCTTGAGAGGGAGAGCAGACCAGACACGGGCTTCATTCGATCCCTGCTCCAATATTTGCGCCCCTTCTGGTGTCGGAACGTGTGATATGACTTCGTGGGTTTCATAAATGACCATCTAGCATACAGATCATATATTTCTATTGATTGTATACTAAAATCAGATCACGAACGTCTCGACTGGATAATGAATTGAGGGCTCCCAGTATTGCGATCTGAGCATCGTTGGCCGTGGCGGGAACCTTTTCTCCTGGTATGACAAGTGCTCGTGTGTCTATAATTTGAGACTCGGCATCCAGAGTGTCGAGGATGGCTTGTTGCAAGGCCTCAGCCATGGTGCGTTTGGGTGATGATAATGACTCGATCAATCGAGAAGCTAGCGTTCCCTCAGGTGAGCCCCTATTTAATCGGTGATCTCTGGTTTGATTCCGGCCTACGGTCTCCCCGGTTCGTTCATGACCACTACCACCTGGCAAAACGTCTGGGAGCGAGCTCAGCCGCGACTCGACGAAATATGGAAATCCCTGCAAAGACATCCATCCCCCACTCCTCGACCTTTACGCGTAGGACAACTGGATTCCGAACTATTGGACCAAGAACTCGTTCAGCTTCTCCAAGAGCCTCTCAAGTCAGCTCTGGCCATGATAAACGTATGTGGATCATCGTGTAAAGGAAACTGTGGTTTTGACTCGGCTAAAGCCCTCTTTTAGGTCCCGACTTGAGCACGAGCTTCGTCTTGTAATCCAGCTGACTTTGTACAAATTATCAATGTGGAACACCGGCGCTACCTATGGTGCGAAGCTACAAGACTTGGTGTATGTCATGGCCTCGAAGCCCGGCCTTCATCTTACTCGTGAGCTTTCATAATTTTTTATGATAGTCTGACATAGAATGCCCTGCAGCATCTGGTCTTCCTCGGCGGACATTACTCACCCATGGGGTTCTGACTATTATACTACCGTATTTACATGCACGTCTCCGCACGCGAGCCTTGTCGCATTCCTGGCCAGAGGCACCGTCGTCCGACTTGCGCCGAAGACTCTGGGATGCTATGACATCAATCGAATCGACTTACACCCTCTTCACCTTATTGAATTTTGTCGCGTTCTTATGGGACGGCAGGTACGTGCGCTGTCAATTTTACGAGCGTTCACTTACGAGCCTGCCTCAGATATCGAGCGATAGCTGATAGGATATTAGGTATGAAGCTGATACCTTCCCGTCGACTTGTAAAACGAGACGTCAGCTACGAGTTCATGAACCGCCAGATGGTCTGGCATGCATTTACCGTCAGTGTCTTTGGATCAGCACATTTCAAGCATTGACCCTCGCGTAGGAGTTTCTTCTTTTCTTGCTGCCATTAGTAAGCGTTCGCGCTGTCCGTCGACGTATCACTCGACTCTTTTCTGCCCTTAACCCGAACAATCTTGCCTTCTTGTTACCCACAAAAGCACTCGGCATGCAATCTCGAGGACAGATGAAATTGGCCGCCACAAGAAGGCGAGGCACATACTGGAAGATGCCCTCTGATCAATGTGCCATTTGCGCCGAAAACGCATCCTTCAATCTCAATCCTTCAGATTCTGCCAATGCCTTCTCTGCGCTTGCTGGAAATGCCACAACCACATCCGGATCTGCAGAAGAATCTGAACACGACTCTCCGGCATTCCCAATCCATACACCGTATGTGGCATCGTGTGGAGATATCTATTGCTACCATTGCATAGCGGAGCGACTGGTACGGTCGGTGGAGGATAGTGATGAATCTGAAGGTGGCTGGGAGTGCGTACGGTGTGCAGAGTTTGTCAAGAGTGCCGAACGAGTTGTAGCCCCTGAATCGGAGGTGGAGACGACAAGCGACTATGAGTTCAGCAGTGATCTAGATGCTACTGACATGTCTGCTTCAGTGGGCAGCTTTACTGGATCCGGATATTCAGAAGACTATTAATTAACTGGAGTCTCTTTCTATTGCGATAATGTAGATATGTATCCGCCAAAAGATTGTTATATCCAAGCACTAAGCACTTAAAGATGATAAAAGATGCTAGTAAGGTGACGCTACTGGCGTGAAAGTTCATCCGTGATTTGCTTGACAACGGTGGGGTCTGCTTTGGCGAGATAGTTTGACTGGAAGTTTTGTGAACCAATCGCGAGTTCTAAATCGCGCAGGTGGCCAGCAACATAATTGTTGAGCTTGATCGTACGGACAGGATCTCGATCGTACAGCTTGGGCAGCGTCAGAATCCAGTCACCTCATGATTGAGAAGGGACGTACCGCTTTCCGGCGATCATACTCGAGCGTGTTCTCAGAATTAGCATAATACTCTTCCGGGGCCTCGTCAAGCTCCCAATAGCGCTTGAGGTTCAGGGGCGAAAGGGCAGCACTAGAGAGAAACTCTAGCCACCGACACAACTTGAACAGACAAATTAGCATACCCGTTGTCACTATTTGCGTTGTCTTCCTCTGATTCCTTAACCTCCCCGAAGACATCCAGCCAGATATTGAATATCTCGCCTGTCAGCCGCTTCAGCACTTCTTCCTGTCCCGTGGCCACGAGGGCCGCGGCACCCATCGCGGTCAGCTTGCGGTAACGTGCCTCTGACATCGCATCGAACTAGGTGGTAACAGATAGTGAGTTGGGGAAAAGGATACGAACAATTATTCAGCAGACCTTGCTCCACCACTGATCGAGGAGACTTTCGTATAATGTTGCCTCGGGAACATTATTCAAAGATGCACTAGCAGTCATGAGCTGAGCGAAGATCTGGCGATCTGCCATGACCATACGGGCGAAGAGATAGATAAGCTCGGTCAGGAGAATCGATCCAGCCTAAAGGCATATTCAGAGGGGTGGCCATCCGGTCGAATCAACCTTAATTACCTCGGCGTCGCCGACTTTAGTGATTAAGTATGAAAAGAGCCCAGAGGTATGCATTGGCTCTGCCCAAACCGACGGCGGAGTAAGTTGGACAAGAAACTCAAGGGTTGAGATCATTTGCTTGAGATTTGCAACGATGGCACCACTTTGCAGGGCTTGCAAGAAAGCTCGGAATACGTCCGCGCCGTATGTCTAAGGCTATGGGTTAGATGCTTTGCGAGCACAAGATGGAGTACTTACCATCAAAAGCGCTTGAGAATCTAAGAAGAAATATGAGGTGATAAGATTAGTGATGCTTCCCAGAAGGTCCAGGTTTGAGGTAAAGATGGTCATCACTATCGGGAATAGTTCGATGAGTGCCGGCGCGCCATTTACGCTTTGGATGGTAACAGTATTTCTCAATGTACCAAGCCAAAGTGTGAGAGCATCTTCGTCTAGATGAGCCATATTCTAAGGGGAGCCATCAACCCAGTGACGAGACAGTGGCGCCAACGAGGACAGACTTACGACTGGTAAGAAACATTCTCTCAGTAACGGGACGATGAGTCCATTTAGTGAAGATGATTCTGCCTTGATAGCCTGCAGAAAATGTGAGATATTGTTGTTGAAGCTGAGTAAGACCCATACACCGACGAGCGTCGTCACCATCTCCAGGAGCGCAATCTTGAAAAGCCAGTCGTCTCCGGCACGCCCCCCTGAGAAGCGGTGTCAGATGGATGCCAGACAGCAGATTTGATAAGGCGAACATAGTGTAGGCACGGGGTCAGCTATCACTGACGCCAATGATGTGACGTGTATTCCAGATTGCTGCACGACGATATTCAAGCTTTTAACAATTCGGCGTTTAGTCTCAGAAGTTTCAGCTTCTCCAAGCATCTTCATAAGCTCCGTAATGGCGGTGGGTAGGAACGACACAAACGAGCCAACATTGAACTCCAAAGTCTGCGAAAAAGTGATGAGGAGCGATCTACGCCGGTGGGATGGAAAACACACGTCTACGCATTCACCGAGGGCAACGGCAGCGGTGAGGCGGACGACAGCGTCAGTCCCTGGACCTCGATCTTGGAGTAGATGGAGGAGAATCTGCCATGTATATGGGTTATTAGGCGATGCGCATTCCTCGTGTATCCATTTTCCAATCAGCCATGCGATTCGCCGTTTAATAATCGGATAACTGGGTGCACAAGGGTCAGCAAGTAAGCGACGGGCGGCTTAGGTGTGAATTAGAACCTTGGGTTCGGGTCACGGGCTTCGTTGAGTAGCGTGTGCTGCAGCCAATGGTCGAAAGGGATAGTTTCCTTCAACCGACCGGCGCAACGACCGAAAGCACAATAGAGGGCCTCCTTCTGAATAACGCCTTGAAGATCGGACGTAGGTTGTACTACGGAAAGTATCAGTATCCCGCGGGCGAGGGGTACTACTTCACTTACAAGCCATCTGTTCAAATGTAGTCTTCAGCAGGGGTACGACGTACTGTTGATATTGCGTGGACAATGACATTAGAAGCCGCTCGCTGCATGCCTACACGAACGTAAACATGAGGCGATACCAAGCCGTAGTCCAAGCTTACACGAAGTTCATACTCCCATTGTTCGCTCTCTTTGCTTTCTTCAGTAAACCATTCTTCAGGGTCTTCCATCCACCGTTCTAGGTCAGATGAGTGTAAGGGGATAAAGCGGGTGACTAGGAGTTGTACGGCGTTCTCCACAAATTCTTTGGATAGAGCTGCACAATAATTTAGCTTGAACGTGGTTTGCGGAAGAATGGCAACTTACACCCTTGTGTGGCCTCACCGTTCTTGCGCCATTGTGCAAGACTATCTCTGAATAGTACCATTGCCTGCACTAGGAACCGCACAGGGAATAGTACCAAGTTGGAGTCTAAAAGGAGATTTCGTCTTAGACGGAGGATTGAAGACGAACGTGTGTATGAAATACCTGCCAGGGCTTCCGAAGGGTGGTTGGCGGACTCGACAATCTGTGACCAATAGTAAAGTATCAGATCCGTGCACATAGGCAGATCCACGAATCCCTTGGTGTTCAGCTGTTGAAGCCTACGAAAATATTTCCCAAATGCGCGGATATGACGAGTGAAGAGATCTACGGATTTCTTGAGTTGAGGATCAGATTCAACCATTTGTAGTCGGATGGACGATAAGATGTTTTTCCGGATGTCGAAGAGGGTTCGCAGTTGGACTGCACAGCTTGAAAACAATTGAGATAGCTGCACAGCTTTTCAATATTAACTCGCATCGAGGATATTGATATGGAGTAACTGACCCATATTGAGTTCTGGGCAGCATCCTCCCCAGAAGTTCTCTCGTGTCGTTGCCACGCCCAAAGAGCCATTTTGACGAGACACTTGAATGTGATATGGCCGAGCACGAGATCTGTGTATATTCTCCCCGAGCCGAGGTCTTGCGCTGTTATAGATGGGTTTGAGAAGCTAGAGCATATTCGCGTGTAGTACCCTTGGAATACACTTCGTAGATCATCGACCACCTTAAGAAAGAGTATTGGCTTTCTGTGCGGGCCGTATGACTGGGATTACTCACCTTGGTCATGATTTTTATGCCATTCAGCATCTTTACACTACTTAGTTCTTTGATGACCGCATTCAAGAGATAGAAACTCCTTCGCAGAGTTAATACTTGCGCGGGGTCGTCGACAGAGGACGCATAGCGCATTTGGAGGTTATTGTTGACAATAACCATGAGGTCCGATAATAGATTTGCCCTAGCATGCGTGTGATGAATAAAATGGCCGACAGCACGTTATAACTCACCAGTTATTAGCATAGTCATAGCGGGCGATCTTGGCTACGATGACTTCGTTACAATCAGCGATCTACGCGTCTAGTAAGGTAATCAAGCCGATGCGAGCGAAGATGAAAGACGAACCACATCGTCCTGCTCGTCGACAAAGGTCAAGCAGCGCCGGCGGATATTCGCCCTTTGTTCATCTGATAGAAGCCTGCAAGTCGATCAGGACTATTGTCAGCGTGCAGAGAAGGACCCTCTGACTTTCTCGATCTCCAATGACTCAAAGCACCGTTCTTGAATTGGATAATGGCTTGCTGTCGAACGGCCAAAGGGATGTGTTTCTGGGCGGCAATCTCATGCAACAAGTCGTACGTGCCAGCAACCTCTACGAATACTTTCAGGCGCGACGAACAGTCTTTGACTCGATTTGGATCCTGGGATGCAGCCCCAGAGACCACATCCAGCAGTTCTTCAGGGGACACGGATTGTATTGTAGTGCGCGACAACGATGGAGGTAAGCGATGCATGATCGCAAGAGGCAACGAAGAGATTAACGCGAGAAAGCTAGTAAGTTCAAGGTAAACAAGCACTGGCGATGGATTACGGACACAAAGGATTAGTTGAAAGAAAAAGCAAGCTGCATGTGAGCGATCGAAGGCTTAGTTATGTATCCCAGCAACGCTTCAAACACGACGAGATTATTTGTATAGCCGCCGGAGAAACGCGATCACGCGAGGCGTACACTGCGCGCATCCAGTATGAAAATAGATCAAGAGAAACATGAATATTTTACAAGGAAGGCGACAGAGTAATACGAGACAAGTACACGAGACAATGTCGATATCCTGAAAAAGGATGTTAGCGAAGTTGCTAGGAGACACTGCAGAAAGGGAGAAAAAAGGTCAGGACTCCCAAGCGTATGATAGGGAGCCTGGCTTTGGTCTTCAACGTACAAAAGTACTTGGCCTGGTGCACAGCAAGAAAAACTCATCACGAACGAAAGAAGCCCAAGGAAATGCTACTCACCGATGTTGTTGTGGTCAGGACGCAAGAGGGCACTTGTACGGCAGCCTTATATACAGATGATTATCAATATACTCTCACGGTCTTGGTGCCTTGACACATACGAACCCCTGTTTACTGGCAACAAGTTTCCGTCTCTCCTTCATGCTCAACTAGTATCTGTCCTTGTGCACTCTAATTCCTTTCAATTCCAATTCCCAGCGCTGGTCTCCGCCTGGTTTACAATGAACTTTCTCTTCACTCCCAATCACGTGCAGCTCCTCAACGCTTGCTACCCTCCGTCGTCCTTGCTCCTCAGTTCTGGTCCAGAATTCACTCCCAAGGGTCAGGAACTGAGCAGGCTGACATACTACGCGTACGGGATCACTATGTGCTGTGTCATACAAGTCGTACTCAAAGCAGTCAATATCAAGGTCCAACCACCCAAGTAAACTGAACAAGGTGGGCAGCGAGCTAGAGAAGCGATTGAAGACAGAGTCTCGGAAAGCTCAACAGGGAAATACGAGGACAAGAGTGTAAGGCACTATGCCAACGGTTACTGTCGCGCACAACTAAGACAGCACTCTAGGTCGCTTCTTATATCATTGTCCATTTTTCGTTCGTTGGCCATCGAGTGTCGTCGGGACATCCATTTGATTTCACCTCCTCTCATTTCTGCCATCAATGCTACATTGGCTGCGTTACCAACCGACTTAGAAGTTGCCGCAAGAGCCGCGAGCGTAGTACGTCACTCTTATGTATTTGCCTTTTTGGTATTCACACCTCTGGTCCAGTTCACCGCTTGGACGACGTTCACGGATGGTCAGCAAATAGGCGCGGATAGCCAGCTAACTCGAGACTATCTTTCCGTCTTGCAAAAATTTGCAGACCTCAGCAGCTCCGAATTCAAAGACCACGAAGTTCGCAACAGGTACATCTCTACCATCAAGGCCTTTACCTTACCTTGATACACGATCTAATGGTTTGCAGGCGGAAGCTCATAGGTTTTGCTGCCATCACAGGTGCCCTCAGCTCTGAAGCACTTTACAATGATTTACTCCAATTTCGCGCCCAAGTCGCCGTCATCATGCGACCAATATTGCTATCAATCATTGCTACCGACCTTCAGTCCCTCGATCAACAGTGAGTCTGCGTCTGGTTCGTCATTTCTGTCACTCATGCGCCGTAGCTCTCTGAGCGTCAAGGAACTTCCAATGTCGCCATATTTAGCAGAGTTTCGGAGGAGGCCAGCCATTGAGCGTCGGGCTGCCTCAATCCATGTGCATGTTGATGGTGAGAAGGGTCCTGCCAACTCGGACGTCACGGTCGCCTCGCTACATGCCCTGTTTCTACTCCTCTCTCATGCCAACGGTCTTCAACTCGCCTACATCATGCGGTCCTCGCATGACACCCTCGACAGCCTCAACGCATGGTCCAACGTAGAACACTGTGGATGGTTCTCTAATAAGGCTGTAGAATGGTCTCAGTATCAGTATCGTTACGCCGTGCCATCTTGCATAGTAGAACGATTACTGGAAACCCAAGACGGAGTCGTGACTTCCTCGTATAGCACTCTTGCCACCGTTCTCACGAGAATCTTCAAGTCACCCACTCCTCTCATCAACCTGTCCACTTCTGATATCAACTCGAACCTAGTCACTGTTCTAATACGCAGGACTACCGTCAATCCAGCCGATCCCCTTCTCCCCCTATTCGTTCAATGTATAGCGTCCTTGGGATGTCATGTGTACTATTCTGACCAAATACATGACCTGGCAGTACGTCTTTTACTTTACCTTATCTTATCTTCCCAGTTGCTCATATCATTTGGCATGCTAGGGAGAATTGATAAACCGCATCACCTCGCTGGAGTCTCGGCCAATATCCCATGTTGCTGCCAGTAATCAGAGCAGATCACAGTCTATCCGCTGCTTACTTGCCAGCGTCATCGGCTTAATTTATTCGTCAAACGAACACGAAGCTCTCCGGGATGCCAGCGAGAAGCGCAGGACGCATGGTTCGATCTCTATCAAACCTTCGCCCATTCTCCCTGATGGCGCCCGTCACTCTATGGATAACTATACGTCCGAATCCTCTTTAAGGAGGACTAGAGTCCCGCCAGATATGTGGCTGGAAACGCTTAGCCTCCTTTGTGATCCAGATTCCGCCGTTCGAATCGACTATGCGGAAGCCCTCGCGTTTTATCTTACACATGAGATGCCTAAACACGATGACTCGCTTGACCGTGGTGGAATCCGTTCGCTGCCCTCGGAAGACGGGTCTCTCAGACGTCCTCTCCCAATGACAACTATGATCTCGGCTGGGGACGTGGGTATCAAGTTCTTGAATGCTGTACATGCGTTCGTCTATATGCTCATCATAAATGGATCTTCCTCCGGGCTGCCTAATGGTGACGGCTCACAAGCGGGTCCCATCCACCCAGCCCAGGTGACGACACGGCAATCAACCACCTCTACGCAGGCTCCGCGTGCCCGCAAGCAGTCCATAGTACAACGCATGCTGAGCCATCTACCGTCGAGGGTTACAACTTCGAATGGTGCTTCAATGTCAGACTATGCTTGCGCACTCAAAGTGCTAGATACCATACATCGGCAACACCCTGCTCGTGGGCTGCTGACCGGGTTACCTATGTTGCTAGCTCTGGATGGTGCTGCCCGTCCTCACGACCTTACGGATACACATCTCCGTCTAAGGGTGCAAATAATAAGGGGCATGCTGACAAGGATCCTGCTGACCATCGGAAGTATCTGGGGATGTACAGAACTGGTGGATCTGGCTCAACAGGTAAACCTAGCGATCATCTGCCCATTCCACAGGAACCTGACCGCCGCTTTCACAGGCTCTCTCCTATTTACCTGCACCCCTTGTGGTTCCTACCTTATCTTCCCCAGAAGTCCCAGAATGTCGCCCTCCTCCAATTCCCATGCCACTACCCGAATATGATACTCAGGGTGATTCCATCTTTCCAGGAATTGATCTACAAGCCGCACTGCTGGCGATTGCCTCCAACACCGCCGCCCAGGATGCAACAGGATTGGATGAACAAGCCTTAATTCGTGTGTTAACGGTCAGCTGGACCACAGATTCCGCAATCAGGAACGGTAAGATACTTTTCCCAAGGGAAAGTTGTCCCCAGCTAATCTACCCTTCCACCAAAGCTACAGATCAGTCGTCCACCTTCGACACTGTTCGGGGGGATGTAATTTCCCCACTCATCCGGATCTCACCTGCGTTCACAAACATCGAAAACGTGTCATTGCACAGCTTGGCTCGATCTACTCGCGGCGTGGGTGTAACTGATCTCAGAGAAGCGTTAGAAGGTCGCAGCAGCATGTCCAACCCCGCTCTCGCCCGGCCGTCGTCCATCTCAACTCTAGACCACGGCTCGTCTCTCTTCGGTGACACTAGGCTTTCCCAGACACGCTCAAGGACACGTACGAAGAAGCGTGTCATTCCCTCAGGCTCAGGGGAAGTACGAGACGTTCTCAATCGTCTGGGCATTGGGAAACAAAATGGCAGCTTGCTGAAGGCATCTTTCCCCATTGTACAAAAGCCGGATCAACGATAAACTCCTCCTTACTTCCCACCTTCTGGTACATATATTGGTTTTATAGTGGACGTTATCGTGTCGCCGCTCTCGCATCACTTTTGACTCTCGTTTAGGTTCTTTTAGTAAGCATTGTTATCATTTTTGCATATCATGGAACTTCCACCACCTATTTATATCTGTTGTTAACGCCTTGACCTAGCTTGAGTCACCAACACTATCTTTCTCTTAGCTTCCTCATCCAAATTAGACCAATACGCAATCTCCTGTTGAGCTTTAGGGTGTGCAGTAAATTGGGTACCCTGTGTGTACCTCTCGTTAGTCGTGTGCTCGCAAATGAAGACAGGATCACTGTACAATAAAGCCTTGTAATAAACCACCGTACATCCTGGAAAGCATTGTTGCCCGATTGACGGGGTCGCTGACTTGTTGAGCGTGCTTCAGTATCAGTTTAGCCATCTCCTGCCGAAGCCGTAACAGACTGACAAAGCACAGTAAGCGATGGTGTCCACAAACTGCCTACTGTACTGACTTTGAGAATATCATGGTTTCCTCAGCTTGTTCGGTCAATGCTACGAATGAGTTGAAAATGACGATATAACGTTTGCATATCTGTATGACGTGCTCAGGCAAGCAGAACAAGAAAAATATGTTTGCTTACTGCCATGACCGAGGCATCGGTAGTCGACGGCGTTCTAGCAAAGTAGCTCAGGTTGCTTCCATCAGCCAACTTCTTCAAAGCATCAATACTTTCCGACATTAACTTCTGAAAGACAGGCCACATCTGCAAACGGATGGCGAACACAAATGATTCCAAGGGGGGACAGCCCCTGACTTGTATCTCGTTTACGATTGCCTCAGTTAATCTGATCATAACCAAGAGAGGCACTGTAGGAGGGGCGGGCTCAAGTATAGAGCGGATGAACGTCTAGAAGCAAATTCATTTATGACCAGAGACCATGGCGTGTATAAGGACTTACCTGAGTGTACTCTAAAACAGGATCGAACACATGCCTCCAAATAGCGTCATAGCCAGCTCGCTCTGCTTTAGTGGTGGACAGGGCTTCTGCAATGCTGGGGCTGAGGCCAGATGTGCTGTTCCGGCGTCCATCGTCTGAGGCAGCAATGGATCGGTTGTCAAAGGATATGGATCCATTTGGTGAGAGCATGCCGGTCGGTGACAGCAACGGAGTTTCATTGCTAACTGGAGCGGGGAGCGGGTCATTGGCGAAGAAGCTAGTTATGAATGTATACTCTGCAGTTGCGTTGTCTAGGAGAACCAGTAGCAATGATCGAAGAAGTGCCTCCATCGGCTCTTTCTGCGAAGTGTCAGAGAGAATAGTTGGTTGCGGGAGGGGACATACATGATTCTTGTCGTCTGCCATGTACGCCAAAGTCACGCCGGGACCATCTATCTTCGCATGACCCAGCCGTTCTACGTCAAGTCCAGTAACGAGCTCTGTTTCTCCGGAGACTATCGATTCAGGCTTTTCTACTGTACGGGCCTAAGCAGAGTCAGCACCAATATGAACCACACAGTCATGTTTTCACCTTGACTGAAGTGAGAGCACGTATATACCGTCGGAAGCCAGTTTCGTAGTACGTGCGTGCCGTGCCGATGTACGATCTTTGAACCTCTTGGAATACATTAGGTGCCTGGCGTTGTAGGAATGACAGCAAGGACTTGTATTTCGAAAGAACAGACGTTTGCATGACTTGCATGTTGGTGGTCACACTATTCCGTATGGGCTGGAATAGGGCGAGAAAGAATGCGCGTAGCTTCGTAGCAGACTTGAAAGCGCTTGCATTAACGGAAGAACGTGCGGGACGGGGGTGACTCACCACTATCCTCAATCCTTCTATAACCTCCCCAAGATCCCTTGCAGCCTTAACCCGCGACCGCGCCTTGACGGTCTCCAACCGCTTCTCGAAGTCCTCAATGGCGGATATCCAAGGCTCTCCCACATCGGTATCCAATATTAAGGTGGCCAGCGGGGGCGGGATGACAATGTCGGATATTAAGTGAGACAGAGGTCTCTCTATTCTCTGGCTGGCCGTCAGTATTCGCGACCTTCTGTAACGACTATCACGAACGAACCTTCCTGCTCTTCAGCCTATTGCCAATATCCTTGCTGCGGTCTTGAAGTTCCGAAATCTGACCAGCTACGACGGACAGGTCTTTCTGAAACGTCGACAAGAACGATTCTAGCGAGTCAAGGAGGCGCACACTTGACTTGAGGGAAGTGAGGGACGTATGCAGTGTCATTGTTTTAAGACATACCTGGACTTGGTCATGCAGTTCAACAAAGTCTTTTGCCCTTCCGCTATTCAATGGCTAAGAAGCATGTCGGAGGGGCGGGAGGAAGTTATCTTACATATGAGTAGCATCTTCAGGGTGTGCTGCTGTTCAAACGATCATGAGGAAACTCGCCCGCGTCGAGTGGAATGGTTACCCACAGCTCGTAGATGGATCCATAGGGTACGAAGTGCAAACTGAGTGTTGTGGTGGTCAGGTTCAGGTGTGGCAATGTTGACTTGCTCATTTCGTCCGAGGAATATATACATACAGCAATTGACGCGTTGCGACGAGATTATGAAGCAATGTCTGTAGAAATGGGTATACGCGAATCATACTAGAGCATATTGTAACGAGTTGGTATAGTATGGGCTATTCTGCGGATGCATGACTTGTCGCGACTGAGGTCCTGGCGACTGTGCTTCTTCTTCCTCGTCGCCCAACGGATGTAAAACACTTGAATCAAATAGAGGATCTAAGACTAGTTTCTTCAGGCTGTTGTCTATGTCTGGATGTTGAGCGCGAACGGCGAAAAGCCATATTTTACTAATCATCCAGGTAGCGCTACCAGTTGGCGGGAGAATAAGTCCTTCTTTGGGGGGACCAAGGATGCGGTCCTTCCTGCCAACTCCACGTTTCGGCTGTGAGGCAGACGTCTCTCTAACTCCTTGGTCCATAACCTCAAAAAGGCGTAAAAGTCGCTGACTCCGCCAGGGATAACCACGAGTCCTCAAAAGGCTGGATGACTGTCCATCGTCTGAGTCGGATTCTTCAGAGGACATGCATTCAAGTTGGAAGGCCCCATCAAATATTATGTGCTCAAAGCGGGCATCCCTCATTCGGGCGTTAACACGATTATCAAGTTTCTGGACAAACACGATATTTTAAATGAAAGAGATTTATCGAGGACGTCGTGCATACTGACCGTTTTGCGTCTAGCCAGCCGCCGTGCCTTCTGAGCCTTGGCATCTTCGCGTCTTTTGGTCGCTGCTGCTGCCACGGCATCTCTCTGAGCCTTGAACTTTTGCCTGAAAGTGGTAAAACATTGATCGAACACGGACTCAAGGACTGCCTTTCTAAAGTCCTTGTCTGGTACGTGCTTGTATAACTTCCGGTTTGCCTTCAGATCATCGATGACCCTTTGTTTCATCCGGCCATTATGGACCGATTGTTTCGGTGTCTTCTCCCATATAAAACGCACCGGATCACCTGGCCCCAGAGAAGTACCTTCTGGATGAGTATCCGGAAGGTACTTGTCGGAGTCCAAGCCCATCACACGGACTAAATGGCGCCTCATGGCGTGCTGATAAATGGTACCCCAAATTAAACAGATTTATGCGACGGTACAACTATCTACTTACGTGTATGGTGAGGCATCGAGTGTCGTGATGGTTGATTCGTTTGGCTGGACGGCTGGCAGTAGAAGACTCGGTGTCAGAGCCACTACCGTCTTCATTGCCATCATCGGTATTCGACGGGGTATGTCGCTTCTGTCTGTCCGCGAAACGGTGATGCGTATAGCCTGGAGAGACGGCTGAATATAGTTGCGGAGGAGGGGAAGGGGACACCAGGTGATGAGGGTCATCCGGCGGAGTTACAGGTGGTCTGAAAACGGAGCCGTGCAAATCGACCCGATCGACGTTCAACGAATCCTGGGAGGGGGTAGTACTAGGGATGGGCCGCAGCGACGGCGACATCGGATGTTCGGGTTGGGAGTGTGTTATGAGGAATGGATGAGACTGCATCGTGCCCGGGGGGTGGTGTGTACTTGCAATACCTCCAGAGCTGGACCCTGCCTTGACTATAGCACGTAGGGAAGTGATTTCCTGGCGCATATCGAACATTTGTCTCTCCATCTCAGCTTGCCTCTGCATAAATTTAGCTTCCTGTTCTTGCTCCCAAGCAAGCCTGCGCTTCCGTTCTATTTCCTGTGCTTCCTTGGTTGCGCATACTACACGGAGTAGCTCTTGCACTGCGTGGACACCGGGAGCGGATGCCTTCCTACAAGAATTAGAACCGTCCATGTGTGAAGGTACGTAGAATATAGCATACCGTGGCGGAGGTAAAGGTGGCTCGATTGCGCCGAGTTCGAGGTCATGAACCGGAGACATATAGCCCAGCTGGCCTTGTGGATGAACAAGTGTTAGAGCCTGTTCCTGCTGCTGCTGCTGAGTCGTGAGCGCAGCTTCAGGCTGTCTGTGGCGACCTTGAGCAGCGTATTCATTCAATGCGTCGGAAAGGGCGCTGCTAGGCATGGTTAGAGAGGTGACTTCATCGGTGAGTGACACTCTGAAGACGAGGACTTGTGGTCTACCCCTGTCGAAGAAGTAGTCCCACGGTCAATAATTGTTACTATGCAAATATCATTAAACAAAGAGTACGCGGGACGCGTCACTTCATAATTTACCTCCTCGCCGATACAAATCAAATACTATGGACCCCTCCGACTATCAGAATATGATGGCTATGGCAGGCCAAGGTGGTGCCATGGGCAGAGGTGAAGCTACCACACCCGACAAGTTGGCTTGCGCGCACTACCTATCTATGAGATTTAATGACTGACAGGTCTCGTATAGTGGCGAAGTCATACACATCTCGTCTCTTGCCTTATTGAAGGTGGGGAGATAGCCTGTTCGCACTCATAACATAGCTTTAATACTATTGACCTATTGCAGATGCTGAAGCATGGCCGCGCTGGAGTGCCTATGGAGGTTATGGGACTGCTGCTTGGCGCATTCGTGGATGAATACACTGTTCAAGTAGTCGACGTCTTCGCCATGCCCCAGTCTGGTACCACGGTCACCGTCGAATCGGTAGATCACGTCTTCCAGACGAAGATGTTGGATATGCTAAAACAGACGGGACGGTGCGTAGCCTTTGTTTTTCCAAGCGCTGGACTGAAGCATGGTCGTATTTAGCCCAGAAATAGTAGTGGGTTGGTATCATTCGCATCCTGGATTTGGTTGTTGGTTATCAAGTGTTGATATCAATACTCAACAAGTACGTGCCCCACTCCCCCATTCCTGAGGTGTTTCTTACTTCTATCATGCTCAGTCATTTGAGCAACTGGACACCCGTTCCGTCGCTGTCGTAATTGATCCTATCCAATCCGTGAAAGGCAAAGTTGTCATTGATGCCTTCCGTCTTATCAACCCACATGCGGTCATCTCTGGTCGGGAACCTAGGCAGACCACGTCGAACATTGGCCATATCAATAAGCCCTCGATACAAGCCCTCATTCATGGTCTAAACCGGCACTACTACTCCATTGCTGTCGATTATAGAAAAACGGAGCTTGAGCAGTCAATGTTGATGAATCTTCATAAGCGCAACTGGACAGAAGGTCTCAAATTGCGTGATTTCTGTGCACACAAGGAGAGCAATGAGAAAGCGATCAAGGTATTAGCGATCAATCGTAATGACCATGTGAACTAAAACCCGGCGTCTTGTCTAGTCGATGCTTTCATTGTCCGAGGCATACAACAAGTCCGTTCGAGAAGAGTCGACGCTCACAGCCGAGCAATTGAAAACGCGGCATGTAGGAAAGCAAGATCCCAAGCGGCATTTAGAGGAGCAGGTAGAGAAAGCTATGGGTGATCAGGTGGTCCAAAATTTGGGTACAATGCTTCTCGCTGAGCTATAGACCGGTGGAGGTCTTAGCTTGTAATTGAATGTTTTCTTTTCGACGCTCGGGTTACTTTCGCTCGATCCGGCGGTATTGGGGGCGACTAACTTTAGCCCGTCCGCATTTCTGGGAATACTTGTGCAATTTTCGTTTCCCAAGAGGTCAAGTGCATGTCATCTTGGGTCATAGGACATAGCAACGTGCCTCATTTGAACTCTATTGGTCCCATCAATTCGAAGGAATATCCGCGTTAGGTTCCAAGATCACTATTCCATGGAATCTATGCGCAACTCCACTTACAGAAGCAGCCTGCAAGATTGTGATGCTCCTTGCCGCACGAGACCAGCGCGGTACATATATTAAATACTGTCGTCCGTAATCTCTGAGTATCTTGGCTAACCTAGGCAGACATGAAAGAACTATCGGCTCTTTTGTACTTGAGCAACCGAAAAAAAACAGGGGCTTATGGGCGAGGAAAAGTGTGACGCAGAGGCCGGGTCTCGTGGTCGTAAAGTGAGATCACCTGCGGTAAATCCAAGACAACTTCCGAGGCTTGCTGAGTATAGGCATGATGCCCATCATTTTTGCTCTGCGAATGGCCTTGCCTAACCTCCTTTGGCTTCGTGTGGTAAGTTTAGTTACGTTACGACCATACACCTTGCCCATGTCCGAGACAAAATGACCAAGGAGTTGCGGGTTCATGCACTGGTCCATTGGATCAATACCAAGCTGGTGGAATACGTCTCCGTATCTGGACTCGGCTGAACCGGGGCCTACAACGGGAGGCCTTGAAGTTGCACGCGTCGCATTGAGTGAGCGGTATTTGTAAGTCAGTTGATGCGGACGAACAAACTAAGGGAGAGACAATCAGAATGCACACAATGGTGTTTGGAGTAGAGGCATACGCACTCTCCCAGCCTCAAAGGGTTTCCACACAGTGGAGGATTTCTTGCCGGAATACCCTGAAACTGCGAGCCAGGCGTCGTGAGTAGGAGTGCGGAGTGATTATGTGCAAGATGGCGACCAACATTCTCCTGTGGAGTAAGTCGATTTTGTGGCGGCTCTCTTCTTCTCTTTCTTATCGGCTTCCTCCAAGAGAACCTTGCTCATAGCCTGTTGCTGTTGACATGTCGGAGGAGATGTTGACAAACGCGCCGCTGGACATGAACGGAAAGGAGCAAGAGTAGGCTGCCTGACAGCTCTACGAAGAACGGCAAGCATGGTGCAGAGGTGTCGAGCGTGCTGCCAGTCAGGTCAGGACAAAAAATGAAGTGGGTGGGGACTGGTGGACCGTAATAGTGATAGAACGGACACTCACGGGGCGTGGCGGAGATATCCGATACTGAGATCAGACTTAACAAACTTGCTAAGTCTGTTCAATAAATAGTGTGTAAATAATTACGATATGGATGATGCCCATAAGGTAAGTAAAGAGTCCTGATCACCGCTCGTGTAACCATCCATAACACCCTGACCTCAACGTATCTCTCTCTCTCTCTCTCTCCCTCCATGGTCCCTTAGCTGCCCTCCCCCACTTATCCTACTCACAATTATACGTCTGCCTACCACTCTTCCCCTGCCTCGACGGCAACGTTGGGCGCTCTCCTCCCCCCGGTTATCTCTGAAGACGGTTCTGTGTCCCAGCTGCCATGGTTGATACGGGCCCCTCGCATCGCCGGCAACCTCCCAGTCCACTCGTATTCACCCAGGAAGCTGCAAATTCGATGTTACCACCTCCCATTCAGCCAAATCCCAGCGGCAGCTCCAGTTCTAATACCGTTTCAATGCCTTTCGTAAGGCGCCATGTGACGAGGCGACTCAAAGCAGCAAAGGCAGAGTGCGACAAGGAACTTCAGCGTGTCACCAATAACATCACAGCTTTCTTCGAGGAACGACTTCGAGAGGGTGATCATGAAACAGAACGCGAATGCCGGGACCGCGAGAGAGATAGAGACCGCGATTCACAAATTGGTGATTACGACCATCTCAACGAACCGTTCGTCCTTCAGCCTGCGGATCTCAGGTCTGCCCTGCAAGCCGAGGAATCTAGCTCTGATGGAGGCTACGAGGCGGAAGTAGAGTATGGTAGGCACGGTAGGCATCGTGCCAACACAGAGGAAGACGGTAACCCGCCAACACTAGCCCATTGGTCTTCATCTCCAGGTCTTCACACATCTTCCTCGGCTTCTATCAGTCCGGCTTCCCTACGACGTCAGCATACTGCACCTTGGGATAGACCATTGAGCTCGTCGGTTTCTTCAAGTGTCGTTGGCTCTAGCCCTGCGACCTCGACCATTATGTTACCTGAAGCCCCACTTACTCGTAAGCAATCCAATGCTGGCAGTGCCCCAACTTCTTGGGGATCTCAAGGCATCTCATCTCGCCGGTTATCCCGCACCATTCATATTCCAACCCGGCCAACACGTTCTGGTCAAAGCTCGCGTTCCACCTCCCGCTCTCGTTCCCCACTCCCACCCATATCAACTCATGCCAGCTTTTCAGAATATGCTATCTCTGCTCCTTTGTCAGGCAATCGTCGTTCTTCTCGCATCCTTGTTGATGATCCGGTCGATCCCATCATGTCGGCTTTATACGCTATTATCAGCGTCGCTACAGACATTATCGATATGTCTGTTGCCCAGCTCACTGTTCAGCCCAAAGCTTGCGAGTCACTTGTTCAGAGAGTTCAGAGCATTGGCAAAGTCTGGGACGAACATCCGGATTGGCATGGGCGGAATTGGTATGTCCAGGTACTGCTTGCCGTAGCCAGTCTCAGCAGAGTGGTGGAATGGTGGGAAGCGGAGAAGCAGTTTTGGAACTTTGATGACAACGATGACGAGCTGGACGAGCCGTTGATGTTTGTCACCAAGCCCGCCGATGAACCCCTTGATGTAGCCTCGCCTTCGATGAAGCATGACGATATAGCGGATAAGTCTCATCTTAACGTTGTCGAGGAGAACCGTTCGCGCACTTCGCGCACAGGCAGTCAGGGCCGCAAGTCTAGGGACGAGAACACCAAAGATCTTTCGGTGCCTGGTAACTCCCATGAATCTGGCACTCGTACACCTCTCAAACCTTTGGAAAACACTGAATCTGCACGGGTTCTGGCTACAGAGCGTCTGCGCTTGCAAGCTGAAACTGCCCAGAGTCAGAATATCGTTCTGGAGCTTAGTCTTGATGGTGATCATTTCATTTGGGTTAATTATGCCTGGCGTGGAGTTGTTGGGTACGTTTATCCTACTATTTTTTAATAGCCCTCTTATCTATCCTCTTCTAGAACTGATCCTGAAGACCTCGCCGGGACACGGATATCTCATTTGCTTGCTCCTGGGGACCAAACCACTTTTCGTGATGCTACTCAACGCCTCCAAGAGGATGATTCTCACACCGTCGAAGTACGGTTCAATCTTCGCATCGAACCTGCTGATGGCAGAGACACCTCCGCCGCTCTATACCAGCTTATGGAAGGCAAAGGAATGCTGATGATCGACCGTGAAGATGGGCTGCCCTCCCACACCATGTGGGTGGTCAAGCCTGTCGCCACTCCAAGGTACGAATTCGAATCCCATCCCGAGGACGTCCCCCAGAAGCCCCTGGAAAGCCGCTGGCAAACCAATAACCAGGAGACTACTGTTGATCAGCCGGACGATGATATAAGCACCCTTCCATTTCCCCAGCCTATTAGTACAGAGCCGATTCTCTGTCGGATATGTGAGGGTCAAATTCCGCAATGGTACTTCGAGAAGCATAGCGAGACTTGTGTGGAAATCCATCGCTTGGAGGCTGAGATCGCCGAATGCAACGAATCGATCGGGGAGCTTCGTAACACCATTCGTGACCTCTCTGTATCACTCGAGAAAGCCTCTCCCGCTTCTGCCCCAGAATACCGTGGGATGCCTATCTTTACGCCCTCTTCCTCTCCCATCGTCACATCTCCTCTTCACCTTTTCCGCTCAGCGAAGATGCGGGGGGTTAGTGTGAAAAAGATGCAGCGACGGCTTCTGGAGCAACTTGAGGATATCTTGCAGACTGCGTCTGAAATCTCCATCCCGTCTCTGAAGGAGGACGAAGCTAAAGAGCCCATTGAACGTCAGCGACTGCTGTCCCCTAGTTCTGAACGGAAGATAACGACGGTGAGGACTTGGGGGAGGCCAAGTACAGAAGATGCCGCCCTTTCTCAACTTGTTCAGGACGCTGAGCGCGTCATGCGGCAGAAGATTGACAACATTGTGCGAATGCAGAATACCATAAGGTACTCGGAAAAGATTTGGCACGAGTGGGAACAGAAGGTAGAAAGGGCGCTGGCTCTTGCAGAATGCGATTCCGACTCGGATGATCAATCAGAAGATGGTGAACCTGGGAACGCGGGCGACATCAAGGACGATGACGACCATTCCAGCACCACGTCAGAGTACGCTTACACTGGTGAACCCTCCACTACTCAGCCAACACCTCTTGCTTCGTCTCCTGCTCCCCCAACCCCTCCAGACACGCGACCTCCTTCCGCACCCATACCACCCATCCCTGTATATAGCGCGCGCCAGTCTCTTCATACGCGATCATCTACACCGTCTTCCGTTTCCTCCCCTCTTGCTCTTGCAGCTCCTATAGTCGCCCCGTCGTCCCCTGAGGAACCCCCTCCACCCATGAGCCTCGATGATCCTCCCAGTGTCGCGATTATCAGGCATCGCAAATCTGGGCAGAGCCTCCTTGAGCCTAAGGTCATCATAACTCCCCCGGCTTCTCCCCAAGTTATGCCGAAGGACGGACTGGCACGTGAGCCATCTACCAAGCGCTCACATCGACGACACTCTACAGCAGCCAGCCAGATCATTAGCCCTACAGGACCCCTCTCTCCGCGCCAACCGTCCGTGGCCCCTCTGTCTCGCACCAACCCGACATCTATCAAGGACTTTGACATCATCAAACCCATCAGCAAGGGCGCTTTCGGTTCAGTCTTCTTGGCCAAGAAAAAGGCCACTGGCGACTATTATGCCATCAAGGTACTAAAGAAGGCAGACATGATTGCGAAGAATCAGATCACCAACGTCAAAGCGGAGCGTATGATTCTCATGAAGCAGGCCGAGTCCCCTTTCGTGGCGAAACTGTACTTCACGTTCCAAAGCAAGGATAATCTGTATCTCGTCATGGAATATCTGAACGGTGGCGATTGTGCCGCGCTCATCAAGTCCTTAGGCTCCCTCCCGGAGGAGTGGACTCGAAACTATATTGCGGAGGTGGTTCTAGGTCTTGAGTATCTCCACCAACGCGGTATCGTACACCGGTAAGGGATATATTAGCACTGATGCTCGCTGAAACCCACTCACGATGGTATTCAGTGATTTGAAGCCTGACAACCTTCTTATCGATCAGCATGGGCATTTGAAGTTGACTGACTTTGGCCTGAGTAGAATCGGTCTGCTGGGTCGCCAGACACACGAAAGCCAAAACTCGCGCCCCCTCACGAGGTACACATCAAGATCGAGACCTCCATCGATAGACTCCGCTTATCTGTCTTCTCCTTTGATCCATCCCGATGCCAGCTCTGGAGGTTCGTACTTTACGCAGCGGCCACAGTCAATCACTCGTCATGGATCCTCCCCTTATCTCCCTCCTACAGATGATCTTAGTGAATCCGGTGGTCCCGACACTTTTGGTAGCCTTCTACGCAGGAGCGGCAAGGCCTCGGAGAGTCCTCACCAGTCTTTCGCCACCGAGCTCACCACTGACCTTCGCTCACACTCACACTCCCATTCGAATTCTAACTCAAATTCCAATTCAGGGACCCCCCACGGAGATCAGAAATTCGTAGGTACCCCAGATTACCTTGCGCCTGAGACAATCCTCGGTTTGAGAGGTGATGATGCGGCTGTAGATTGGGTTCGTCGTTATCATGTTGTCTCGATCTGTTGTGGCTGATCAATCCGGTTCCAAGTGGGCCTTAGGAGTTATCGCATACGAATTTCTATACGGAATTCCCCCGTTCCATGCGGAAACTCCAGAAAAAGTCTTCGAGAATATCTTGTCCGGTCATATCGAATGGCATGAGGATTGGGTTGATTTCTCTGACGAGGCCCGGGATTTCATGCAACGGCTTATGACTCTCGACCCGGCTAGGCGACTAGGTGCTAATGGTGCTGAGGAAGTCAAAACACATCCTTTCCTTGCTGGTATCGATTGGGACCAAGTTACCACTACGGAGGCTGCTTTCATCCCTCAAGTTACTGATCCTGAGTCTACTGACTACTTTGATCCCCGTGGCGCTATACCGCAACTCTTCCAAGATGATGATCAAGTTGCCCTTACCAATCAACAAGGCGACAGCCCTGTCGCCGATGCCAGTCTCCCCCCTCTTTCAATACCCATACCTAGTCGTGATTCCATCACATCGCCAAGCAGTGATGACTTCGGCTCTTTCAGCTTTAAGAACTTGCCGGTCCTGAAGCAGGCCAACGATGATGTCATCCGCAAACTGAAGACCGACCAGATGGCCCCTCTCACCCACACATTATCTGAGCCAGGCATGCACACCCGGAAGCGTAGCGTTTCCCAACGCTTCAGGAAACCTCCGAGCGTTGTAACGGCGACGGACGGCAAGATCACGAGCCCTAATCCTCCTTCGCCGGCAACCTCCACCTCTTCTATTGCCTCGTCTCCGTCTAGAGCCAGCATCCCACCTTCCACCCCGGGTAGCTTTGGCGGTGGCCATGTACGGAAGCATTCGGAATACGGCGCTGTGGAACGTTTCAAACAGAGCCATCTAGAAGGCGTCGACAGACGAAATTCCATGCCGAGCCGCTTGCGGACTGCTTCTATCTCCAGTAGTGGCGATATCTCCGGTTCAGAGAACCTTTCGTCTATTGGTCATGGCTCTGCTTATCACGATTACCATACTCCCTCTTCGTCGGTCCATTCGATCGACCTCAGGAAAGGACCGGATCCGAGTGATCGAGCGGTTACCTGTCTGCTCGCGGAGGATAATCCCATCACTGCGAAGATCATCGAGACGTTGCTGATTCGCCTGGGTTGCCGATGCATAGTGGTTGCTGATGGATCAGAGGCTATCAGTGTTGCAATGGGCGACATCAGTAAGCCTCCCTCCATCAACTGCTTTAGGACATTCCGTTGACATTTGTCTACTTCAGAATTTGACGTTATCCTTATGGATCTTCAAATGCCAGTCCGTTAGTAGCCGTCCTTTTCGTCGTGTCGCGTCAATGTTTATGACTTTTACTTAGTTGACGGTGACGGCGCTGCCCGTTATATCAAAAGCACAAACGGACGGAACGCAAATACACCAATCATTGCCGTCAGCGCCTATAGCAGTATCGACTTGCACGAAGGCAACGATGTTTTTGTGGCGTATCTTGCGAAGCCACTGCAGAAGGCTGATCTTCTGAGTGAGTCCCAACTTGAGCACCGTCCAGCCACCCCTTAATATTTACTACGTTAGATGTCATGCGCCAAATTGGTTTCAAAACCACCACTATGCAAGGGCCTGGTTCTACTAAATTGACTGCCTCACATTCCCCTCCCATAGCATTATGATTCCTGGTTCCTTTCACTTTCCCTAATCGCTTGTTCCTCGCATCGTCTTCCCTTTTTGCTTCATTCGATTGTCTACACACTACCCCTCATGCCCACATCCTTTCAACTACCTCCGTTCGCTCTGGTTCCTTTCACACTTTCTGCAAGCATCAATACATCTCAGCATACACTTTATCTTCTTTGACATCAGCATTGCTCCCCATTCCTGCACTGTACCCTAGACATATTGTGATATTACGTTCATGAATCCAGAAGGCGTTTGGCATACTTTTTGCCCTTTTACCCTCGGCTTCGCTGGCAATGAACCTCTGCCAATGGCGTAATGAGTACCGTGTCAGACGCCGTGGTGGCAGTGTGGCCTTGTGTTGATCGCGACGCGGACATGGGCGCGCTAAATATGGCGTTCGAACCGAATGTAACCAATTGTACAGCTTTGCTTGAACGCCCAATTGATCATAGTCGGGTACAGTGGTTCAAAACATCTCTAGGTCGCAACCAACTCTACCACCAACCACCACCACCATCACTGTTTCCCGTCGACCTCTGGATTCTACTTTTTTTCCAGATAGCAGCGTCCTATATCCACTTTCAGAGTGCAATGTACTCATACCCCTACCATGGTAAGTCCACGTCCGCTGTACTGTTGGCTTAGCTGGATCGGAAGCCACCTGGATCGTGACCCACATCCAGGTTGTTGAACCGAGATACGTAGAGCCTACGTAGAGCTCGATTTGACCGTAGCTTCCCAGTTCTCCGCAAATATATCATGGTCTAATACGCGTTTGATGCATGTTCGCTAGGCCCTGCTCGACCAAATGATATGTCTCCCTACTACGATCGTCCTGGTCAACCATCGCGTCAATACCGCCCATCAACAGCGCCTGGACAATATCCCGCCCATAGCTACACGCAGCCGGCACCTCCACCGCAGTTACCGCCGCATCCTCATGCTTTAAGACCAGGATTTGCACCATCAACCACTCATCGTTCTGACTTATTCTTCTCGCCGCCAGCCAACCCACAGGCCCCCACGCGTCCTAGCTATTCAGCGGGTCCTGCAACCCAACATCAGTACATGAACCAATCACACAATATCCCCCAGGGGTATTACCAGCCTCCCCCCCTGCATCCTTCCAATCCTCTCCTGCGTCCCCCAACTGCTCCCCCAGCGGTACCACCTATCCCCCCGAAGCCTTCATTTCAACACGGATTTCCTCCGAATTCTTATCCAGACGGACGTGCCCTTGTTTCTTCTCCGCCAGCCTCAAGGCATCACTCAGCACCTCCTGCACCCCCTCCTCAACCGCTTCCCTCCTCCACTGATGGCGGCGATGATCTAGCACTAGCTCTTGCTTTGTCGCAATCCGAGACGTCGCAGAAACTGGGCGCGAAAGACACACTCGCCTATAAAGAAGAAGAAGATCTAGCTCGGGCCATGGACGAATCTTTGCGGCTCTCGAAATCAACTTCTTCTTTACCATCCTCTCCACAATCCGCTGGGCCTTCAAAGGAGAAGCTCTTTCGAGCGCACAGTTATACACCAGGGCAAACGGCTTACCACCTTTCTTCCCCACTTATGCCTCCCTCCATCCCCGAAGTTCCGTCCCCAATAGACGGGAATGCCCCTCATTTCTTGGATGACGAGGCTTTCGCAAGATCGCTGGCCTCGGGTAGTGACGAAGATTCCCATTTTAAGGCTCTGACTACAGTAGATACTTCTAAAGACGAAGAATTCGCCAGACGTTTAGCGAATGAAGATGATACTCCCGCGCCAACCAAGTCTGCTGGAGGCCCCGTCTCCGCTGGACCCAGTAGCACTGTGTCTGCGAATGGCTCCACTATTGACGAAGATGAAGCCTTCGCTAGGCGGCTAGCTACCGAAGAAGAGCTCAACTCTGGACCAGGAACGCCTTCATATGCCCACCTCATACAGACATCTTCCGCTAAAGGAACGTCCTTACCTAGTTATACTAGTTCTCCGGTAGCCAACGAAGCATTCACCAGGAAACTCGCTACCGACGAAGAGCAAGCGGCTCTGGGTCAGTCAGCCTCACCGAAACGATCGCCTGTTGCCCCCCCGCCATCTGCGACTGCTCTGTATACGTCTTCCTCTCCTTCGTCACCACATCTCCCGTCGACATCCAATACCCAGTCAATCCTCCCCGCGTACGATGATGTGGTTGCCGCGAATCCCTCCAGGGTTGGAAGCTCCGCCCTGGGTCCCACTCAGACTCCGTTCGAGCTTGCATCGCCTTCATATAGCGAAAAATCTCAGCTCTCCGCTCATCGCGGTGAATCAAGTCTGTCAGTCCCCGGTCGCCCTACACTGGTACGTAACGATTCGGCCTCATCCTCGATATCTTCGCCTGTACCTCGACAAGATATTCCAACATCACCCAGTGATATATCGTCTCGTCGACCTTCGACCTCTGACACGAATTCTTCAAGCCAACCTTCACCGACCCTTCCACCATCGACACCTGATACCTCTGATTCATCCACTGCTACCCAAGACCCATCCCTTTCACCAACTGTCAACATCCCTCTGCTCCTGCCCCCGGTAAATGCTAACCATTTCGTGGACGCAGATCTCCTCAAAGGCGTTTGTCAGTATTATCACATACAATATTTATTCACGCACTGACACTCCTATAGCCATCGGATTTCTAGCCCCCAGTATCACTCAACGCCCCGCTTCCATGCAAGGCACTTTCCCGAATATAATAAATCTACCGTACGGCAGATCCCCTCCCCTACATCTCCAGGCCCCTACATGGCGGAGCCTGCTCAAGCTGATGGCTAGACTAAGTGGTACACGCGTTGAGCCCACGGTCGAAGGGATGGCAGTAGCGAAGCACACCATGCATCTCCGTAGTATTGTCCAGTTTGTCAAGGTAAGCGTGGTTATATTTCTCGGCCGCGAGTTATGAAGTATCACCATAGCCACATCATTCGGCCCCGAATTGGAGCGTTGTTCTCTGGTTCAAGATTGACCACCCCGTCCCTCCTAACACACCAAATGCCCACAAGTACACTAACGGTGATGTGAGTGCACTACCGTATGCCTTCACTCTTGGCAGTGTCCCAACACTCCTCCACGACGCGGACTCGCCTGTATCAAAGTACTATGTCATTCCAACTACAGACTCGCTACCATTTCCTGCTCTCCCAGTGAGATTCCCTGATCTAGCCATGTACCTACAAGCTGCTTTGGAGGAGTCCCGAAGGTATATGAACGATAGCTCCGGTGGTATGCGCAAGCTTGCGAAAATGGTGGATCAATGTTTCCCGAATTCACAGGCTGAGATCGACGCTGCTGATGATGAGCGTAGCGGTGGTATGGGTGGTTGGTTAGGTAGATTTGGACGAAGAAGCAATAAAAACCGCCGAGGTGGAGGAAACGAAGATACGTACGAGCTAGTGACCCCTTTCGTCCCAGACTCTCAGGAATGGGGCTAGCGGTGCACGTCTGGCTGTCTCTCTTGTCATCTGTGGCATTGCTGTTTTCAGTATTTTAAGTGATATAGTGATATATAGTATTCGTTACATAACATGAAGCATCAAGCCCGATGCGCGTCTTTGAAGTAGTAGCGCTCAATATTCGTTTTTCCTTACGTCCCACACATACCCTACACAATGGCTGTTGCTCGAGCTGACTCTCAAGCTAATACAACGCTTCGTGTCCCACAAAATGCGACATACCCACCCTTGACCACGGAGGAAGAAGGTATGTCTATTCTTTCGAACGCTTGCGCCCATTTCAGCATTCTATAACTCATCGGTTAGCTCAACGGTTATACCTTCTCTCTTTGCTCCAGACCATGTCATCTTAACACGTATAACCAACGATGAACGTCCCCTACGCAGGGTGATCAAGAAATTCCATGCATACACATCCATAGCGTTCCAAAGTCGCGAAGCAGGGTCTAGTGGTATCCGGCAGAGTAATCTCGCGCATGAAGCAGCAATAGAGGAAGCACGGGAGGCATTTTTGGTGGAATTAGCGTCGTTCCATCTGATTCTGAAAAAGAGTGCGATGATATGCGAGGGCGAGACGAGACAGGTAGAGGAATATGAAAGTGAGAGACTAAGGATAGGTATATGTTTCATCCGGCCTCAGGTTGCGATGCTTCCACTGATCTGAACACTTAGATTCCGAGCATGGAATACTGAAAGGCCAGATTGAACAGCTCAAGACCAGTTTAGAGCATGCTCAACTCCAAAGGAGGCGAAAGCTAGAATATGATGCCATTGCCGAGAAAGTTAATATGCTGCCTAGTCGTGAGGATTTGGAACAGTGCGTGGTCACCCCCCGTTTTTGAGGTTAACCTCTCAACGTCATGATTTACCAGGTCTATACAGGCACTTGAAAACGACATGGCTGCAATACGCTCTGAGCATCACACCCAAGACCGCTTGATACGGAGTCAAAAATCCGCTTTGGATAGTATCATTGCAAACTTAGGCTCGTTGCGTTTCGTGGGCAAGGAGCCGGACAGCGCCTCAACACCCGCGGTGACAACACCACGGATAACCCCCATGCCAGAGGACAGTAGAGAAACGACGGAAAATTCTGGAAGGGAGGCGTCTCGAGATGTACCTATGGATATCAAAGAGGAGAAGGAGGAGGGAGAAGCGTTGAGTGACAGTCATAGCAACAGGGTGTCTTCTGAGCCGGCCGAGCAACAGACTAGAGTAGAGGGAACGGATGACATTGAAATGGGAGAGCTTGAGGAAGATACGAGCAATCCAACCAAGGGAGGGAAAGTGAGGCGGACCAGAGAAGACTTGGAAGAGGGAGAGGCGAGTGACGAGAGCTCCGAGCTCTCTGAACCTCCCGAGTAGCTTAGTATCCATAACATTTCATATACGGAGTATACGAGTAGATGTCATTGTGGGCAATTGACTTGAAACTCAAAGCTCACAAGCCGCTCAACCTAACTTGTTTCATCGATGTGGGGCAGCTTACATTCCACGGACATGAGGTCTCTAGCACAGATGACCTCCCCTCCGAACTCTCCTTCTGCTAGACCTCGAATAGCGTCCATTACCTTCTTCGATGCATCGTTGATATGGTTGTCGCCAGGATACCTTGCGGAGAAGTGGTTTAGGAGAAGTCTCCTGGCACGTATACGTTTCGCGAAGGCACCAGCAACCTGTGGAGTTGAATGCCCTCGCGATCGCGAGAGTTCTTCTACAGATTGATACGTATCCGTCTCCTTGGTATTTGGATCAATCCCTGGTAGGTGGGCGTTAGTTGCTTCGTGAATCAAAACATTGGCGTCCATAGCGAGTGACGCGATTGGGGATGCATCATAGGTGTCGCCCAAGACCACAATTTTGCGTCCAGGGCGACGATTGGGTCCTTGAAGTACTGTCCCATCTGGTAACTCGACGGACTCTCCCTGTTGCAGTCGGCTCATCAAAGACATCGATGCCTTCGTACGCTTCAATTCAGGGATATAGACTTTTGGATCTATTTTACCAGGTATTGGTGCTTCGGTGATCACGTAGCCTACACAGGGAACGGAGTGGTGTATTGGCGCGGAAGACACGGAAACGAGGGCATCTCTATAGATGTCCAGCCATCTGCCGTCCTCTCCTTGAAGAATATTGCGCCCTATAGGTAATTCTGCTGGATGGAGATCAAGGAGTATGTCGCCATCAGACTGGGGATCGTTTTTCGAGCGGAGCTCGTGGACCACGTATGGCGAGCCAAGAAGTGTATGAGTGTATTTTAGGCCGCTACGAACATAGGACCGCGTTCCGTAAGGGCCATATACCTCCAAAGGCTAGTGTGATATTGTCAGAGTTGCGAAAGGCCAGAAGGATGGTGCACCCTGACGGTAATTTCATTGTTCATCTGTAGCCTTGGGTCTTCAACGTCCCCGACAGTACCGCCCGCGCCATTCATTCGACTGGCAAGAACAGGGATCAGACCGAATATATGGTCGCCTACAAGATCCATATCATGAGCAGGCTGGATGTCGGACGAGAAAATGCAATAAACCGTGTGTATGAGTGATGAAGATCTTCTCGATCTTGCCTAGTTTAACGGCGCTCTTCTGTATCTGATGCTGGGTAGCTTCGCCACAATCAAATAGCCAGACATCACCACCGAGTCTCACTGCGAGAGAGGAGTGATTGCGCGTGGATGATGGCTGGGCTGATGCAGTACCTAGGAAGGTGATGGTAATGGAGGTGATGGGTGAACGAGACATGGCAGCGCGGTCAACGTTACTTCCAAGTCTCGCGACACCCCTATGGTCTAGTTATATGATACCTAGTGCAATGCCTTTCAACGCGTCCGTATCGATTAGGGGTTAAATCACTTCGTTGTGGATCAACCTGCTCCGAAGAGCCGCTGGTTCGATTCCAGCTACGGACACTTTCTTTTTGTGCTTTTGTAATCGCGCGATCACGTGACTATGCAAGTTGAACGAACGCTTTGACCCTTTTAGCTTCTCAAACCTTGACTACAACATCCTCATCGAGCAGCAGCGACACGAACCGTTCATGCCGACATCTCTCCGTTGACCATGGCACTCAGCTCATCCCCTCGCAAAATTGTTCCCCTTTCAACAGGCGAATCCCCGAAACCTTCACGCAATCCAGCCTCTGGCCTCACAAAGCGTGTATTCTACTGTAGCGTTGTCATAGAAGGCTCAGAGAATGGGAGACAGCTACCCGAAGGTACATCAGCAGTAAACTACGCGTGGTCCCGCCACTCAATCTATGTAGACATCCAGGACTTAGTCTTGTCCCTGGGAGATCCCCTTGATTCACATCCAGAAACCGGTATATTATCATCTTCCTCTAGTCCCCTCAACAACACTGTGGGTACTCAATAACGCGTGTCACTCTCGGACTAGTTTGACTCTAAATTACCGCAGGATGGCCCCTCACAGCGCAAGCGAGCACTCACCGATACCTCCGCTCTTCAATCTGTTATCAGCGAACTTGTTGCGACCGAACGCTCTTACGTCAAACGACTCAGAACTCTAAAGAATGACTACGCTGACCCCCTCAGAAAGTTCTCGCGAAGCAAGGAGACAGCAATCATTCCTTCATACGAGGCTAAAACACTCTTCGGGAATATAGACAATCTTGTTCCCGTAAACGAGGCTTTCCTTGCTGATTTAGATGCGATGATGGCTCCGAATGGACACACTACTGTCGGGGGTCTTGGCGATGTCTGTCTTAAACATTTCAAGGAGCTGAAGGGGTTCGAGCACTACAGACAGTACTATACCAAACGAGAAGAAGCACAGAATATCTTCGAACGTGAAGTTTCGAAGCGATCCTCTGGTTTTGCGGCCTTTATCGACGTGCGTTGTTCCGCCGCCCATGCTTCCATTCATAAAACCCACACTTTCGTAGCGCATCAAATATTCTTCTGCGGATAGCCGTAATCGCGTGGGTTTGCGGGAGCTGCTCATGGATCCCGTACAACGCATCCCCCGATATACTCTTTTGTTTCGTACTATGATCAAGCACATGGACGAGGACGATCCTCAGCGGGCTAAATTAATCGAGGCGGACGAAATTGCGAGCAAGATAGCTCAAGCAGAGACAGACGAACAGACCAAACGCGCGGCGATCATGTTCTGTTTGAGTGCTTCTGTTGATGGGTTCCCTCCAGGCTTATTTTCTCACTCGAGAAGGTTCATCGACTGCATTGACGTCGAAGACGTTGTGTCGGATCCTGCACCTTCGGCCAATGCCAGTTTCTCGGCGACTTCGCTGCATTGTAGCCTCTTCCTCTTTGACGACAAGTTGATGATTGTGAAGCGGCCGGGGGGTGGCGAGAAGGGCGGGCGGGCGTTGGCTGGCTTAGGTGATTTAGATAAGGTAACGAAAGGGGGGCTTCCTACAGGCAGGAAGAAGAGTGGGATGGTTTGCAAGGGAATCATGGACGTGACGGACGTAGTGGCTACGGATGTGGGAGGCGCAGGTGAGTGCTGTCTACTTTTCTGACTGAGTTGATAGTCAGACCGTCGGCAGACTTTCATCTATATTTGGAGAATCCTCCGCAAGATCAAAGTGAAAGGTGGTCAGGTCGCCCATTCCGTTCACTTGCCGTCGTGCGCCCTCCAATGCCCATTAATCTCGACCCAACACAAACAGCCGAAGATAAGCGCCGGTTCCTCGAGAACCTTTGGAACGCTCAGGCGCGCTTTCGCGCGCGAGCGGGTCAATCAGTCATACTCCGCGCGGATGAGCGAGAAGTGGAGTCTCACGCTGGGAAAATGACAATGGCCCGGACATACTACAACGTGTACACTCGGACAGCCTTCCTCCAGGAAACGAAGAAGACGAAAGTAGTTGTGCATATCGACCAGTTAGGTTCCGCAGATCCCATACCGTTTGGAATGGCGGCCCCCCCTTACGTTGTTATACGGGTACAACCTTTGGCCGGGGACTTATCTAGGTATAGTGTGACTTCGAGCGATCCGGGCGACGAAGCAGAGGAAGATATCGTTCAGACAGGTCGCGTATCCGCAAAGATTGTTCAGACCAGTACGTTTCGTCGTTCAACCGGTCAACATATAGAGGTCTGAAATTTCGTTGACAGTACATCAGTACGGTTTGTTTAAATTTCGTACGGGGAATAACTCAGCGCCTGGAACCCCTTCGGCGAGCACTCGGTCACGTGCAGCTATCTTCGCGTTGGACTCGATCTCGCGCAACTTATTCAATACTCGTCCTGGTTCTGCAATGGGTGACTTTTTTGGTGGCTCAATGAGCAGTCATAGGCGGACTAAATCCACCACAAGTCGATCGTCTATATTCACGGGTTCGGGCACAGGCACAATGTCGACGGCTGACAGCTCCATGAAATTTAGCCATAGATCGCATTCGACTGCAACAGCCGCGACAACTATATCCTCCGGAGATGATGATTCATCCTTCTTCGCAAGCTCGAGTCGATCCACGTCGAAATCGCGTAAACTCTTCAAGAGGGCCAAGTCGCCCGGAGGGACCACACTGCTTGACCCAGATAGCAAAGACAGCAGCCGGAACGGTTCTCCAGTGCGGCCTCTGTCCCGTGCCTCTTCCTCAGCCGCTCTATCACGCGAACCATCAATTGAGCAATTTGCAGATGACTATAGTGACTATGTACAAGATGGCACGAGTGCCTTAGCGCGTCATACTAACCTGGACTCGTCTGAGCTCGATCTGACTATGCGACTCGCGCTTGCCCATAAAAATAGTCAAAACCAACACTCCGTGAAGCCTCTACCACCTTTGGATGATCAATTAGTGGAGGATACTTTCTATGAGGGTATGCTGCTGCTTTGGCTTTACTCGAACAATCAGATGACCTAGTAACCGTTCGTCCAGATGAACCTCCGCAGCCTTTAAGGCCAGCGTCCCGAGCGTCTGGTACTTCGAAGGAGTCGAACACCACCCAGTCAACAACACCGACCGTGCGCCCTGAGACACCACCCCTGCATGCTGAACCTGCCTCGCCGACTCGCCGCTCTCGATCACTTTCTAGACATTCTACTGACCGACGCCCGCTCGGTCCACGATGCCCTTCACCTCTACCACCACAGAGCCCTCGGCCGGAACCTGCTCTTTCGGGCGATGAATCCATGGATGAGGACTCTGGGTTTGTTGAGGACGATGAACCTCCTCGTCGGATGCCTTCGACAACAGCGGCTCCTCCGAAGTCTTCAATACCACGAAGCAGGCGACAACCATTATTTCCTACAGGCAATACTGATGCGACACCCAGAGCTACCACAATGCAAAGCCAGGGGTATACAAGGGCAAGTGTATCACCCCCTCCTACGACTCCAAGTGTTGCCCCTTTGTCGGTCAAGAAGAAATCATCTGTGACATCTCCTAGCCCGGCGTGGAGAGCCTCCTCTCGTAACTCACCGTTGTCGAGATCCAAGCCCGTCGCAGCCAGGAGGGTCTCACCACAAATACGACAATCGCAGCACCATCTCTCAAGGGCCGGTTCCTCAGGACATGGTGGCAAATGCGATGGACTGGATATAGTCATACGGCTGGCAGAAGCAACGCAAGACAATGTACGTCTTCGTTCGCTGCCATGGTCTGAACCTCTCCCTACTACTCCTTCCTAGATTGAACAATGTCACCGGGCCGTCAAGCGTATCAGGATGGAAGTGGAAGAGTTGAAGACCACGTCGCTTGACGAGGATATTTCAAGACCTTCCTCCCCAGATAAAGCGTTCCGGTCAGCGCTACGTTCGACGCCAGCTATGGTGAGGCCAAATCACTCCACTAACCACAATCTAAGTTGATAGTTATCATGAATTATGCAACGTAGAACAAAGCCGCGCAGGAACGTATGGAAGAGATGCGCAGAGCCATAAATCGAAGGCAGAACGAATTCACTCCGACGAAGGCCTTCCCCGTTAACCGTGCACACAGTCCGTTGCCGTTGCTTAATGGTGGCGCGAATGGTAGCATTTCGCGGGTTGCATCGTCCGTAGAGTCCTTGGTCGAAGACGTATCGTTGAAGTTGGAACGCGTGTCCTCGGATTACTGCGATCTACATAGCAAATTAAAGCAGCTAGTAGATCCAGAGAAAGAGGTATGTCCCCCGAAATTAATCTTGCAGTAGAAACTAACTTCTTCTCTAGCTACAGCTTACGAAGCTAGAGCTACAGAACAGCCGGCGACAATGCGAACTTGTAAAAAGTCTGCTTGCCGAAACCACCGCGGAGAAGGAGATCATGTATGAGGTAAGCCATCTTAATAGTTATTGCATTAGTATTAACCCCTCATGGCTTCTGATGGAGGCGTTCAATGACGAGCTCGACGGCATGTATAATGACGCAAATCTACCCACAAGCGAAGCTTGGACGGCGATGACGAACGACTTGAGGCAGACGAAGGAGTCAAGAAACTCGCTCTCCAAGGAAAACTCGTGAGGCTTTAACCCTTCGCCCTGAATGATGCCGATTGACTTTTGCGCCAGACAACTCAAACGCAAACTTGCTGAGATGGAGGTGCAGAATGAAGAGTAAGTCGAACTGGTAACCAACAGTCGAGTAGGCTCTGATCGTCGTCACCGCATCTAGGTATCTTGCTCTTCTTCGTCTCCATGGACTGCAACCGGGGCGGTGATTCCCTGGTGGTACGCTATTACTATCCTTGGTTTTAGGTTCTATGAACATTACTATGCATTGTGGACTTGCTGAGATTTTGTATGCTATATTTTCTATCTACTCAATGTATATCACATCGCATATGGGTGAAATAGCGGCCGACGGCATGCACCAATACCCACGTTTGCAGGCAGGCATTCTCTCCCTATTGAAATCGTATGCCGCTGCCCCAAGTAAGCACAACCAGTTTCGGCATATTCATCTAAGACCAGTCGATTGCGAGATGTTTACAATAAGAATGCATGAGGTATGTATGGTATGATGTGGAATGAATGCGAAATAATGTTACAACTGAGATGGACTCTGATCAGAATAAGGTAGACGTAGCCATATGTGTACGGTGCAAGGATAGGTTATAGTACAATTATAAGAAGTTTATCCTACTTCGATTGACTTGAGACGCTGAAAGAGTGACATTCTCTTGTGGGTATTTCGGGGGGCAATATTAGAGAGGGAGCCTTCTTCAGGTGGAGGGGTGACCTGAGTATCAGGGGTTTTGGTGATGATTTTGGCATCGACATGTATCTCGCAGTGGGTGTCGAAATGCTCGGGGGGTTGGGCTAAACTGCTCTCGTCGTCGGGAGCGCTGTGAGCTCGGCGGTGACTATTTATCGTACCTTGAGCCCAACGCTTGAGTAGGTTTGGAGTGATGGTCTTCCCTACAAGATCGTCATCCTCGGGATCCGGGTTGGTAGAAGTTAGAACCGGGGACGCCGATCGAGGGTGAAAAAACTCTCTCATACTTCCGACAAGATGTCGATGGGGTTTCGAAGCCTTATCCATGTCATCCTTGAGGATAATGGGAGGTGTTTGGGGTTCCAACGGACTACTGGAAGCAGATGGAGGGTTGGAGCTGGATGAGATATGCTTGATGGGGATTGGGCTCGGTCGAGAAGACGATGGCTCAAAGCTAGAGGAGCCAGGATCGAACGTCGAAATCAGCGGTAGTTTCTTTGCCTGCCTTCTGATCGCTAGGGACTTGGTCCTCGAAGCTGACTTCCTGCCGAGAGTATCCGACCCTTCCAATAAGCTACGACGCCGGAAGATATGAACGTTGTCATTCATCGTCCGATTCTTACCAAGGCCAATCGATGACATCGTGAGCGAGGAACGAGACTTGCGACGCGTAATGGTCGGTGGATGGAAGAGGTCCTCTTCAGAGAGGCTAGCGCGGGATCGAGCCGATATGCATGGTTCGGAGATAACATCATGCATCCCCTGTTCAACGACCGCCTTCGCAGCAGCCGAAGGGCGCGAGACGCTGAAATGGGTGAAATCCGGAGTCAAGGGCGAGAAAATGCTTCTGACAGATGTCGCCGACGACCGCCGGCTGGGAGGTGCAGACGCAGGTGGTAAATCCTCCCTGGATGGCGGACTAAGAGGCTCGCTAGGTAAGGCCGCGGGCGCGGATTCTGTGGAGTTAGCTGAATCGTTATTGATGAGCTCAGGGATGGATTGGATGGTGGGCAGAGCGTTGATGGTCTCAAATGGACCACCATCGAGACTGGAAGGGACCAGCTCCCCTTTACCATCGCAATGGATGCTAGGTATAGGCTCGTTCAGCCACTTTGGAGCCTGAGTCATCGAATGCTGAATGGCTTTCAGCCAAGCTTCCTTTTCAGCGTGACACGATGCAGCCAACTCGAACTGGTGACCATTGGAGATAAAACGGAAGGAGAACGGGAGTAGAGCTGGTGGAGCAAAATTGTCAGTATGGAAATGTTTGTATTATGGAGTAGAGGAAGACGTACCTTCGTCCTCTCGGACATTGATGATGTCAAAATCGGCGAGTGATAACCAATGCCTTGGGTCATACGCCTTGCCTTTTGCGACTTTGACGAGGATGAAATAACCTCCCATATATAGAAAGGCGCCAAGGTACTTCGATCGAATTTTCCCACGACTCCCCAACGACTTGCCGAACTGGTGATGGATGACGTCCAGAGGACCTGCAAGCAGGCACGTTCCGAGCGATGCCATGAATGGATGTGTAAGAGCTTGTGGAGGCGTTGATGTCTGGGAGCCATGTGAAAGGGACGAAAGTACAGTCAGCCGAGACATGATGAGCGTGGATTGGATGGCGACATCTTGCTTATGGCGTGCCTCATCCACAGAACTCGCCACATGTCTCATGGCCTGCGTAGCACTCTCCACCACGACATGGACATCCGTTTTCCGAGAGGTCGGTGCGGAAATGTGCTTTCCGGGCGACAGTTGATCGAGGAGTAAAGGGTATTTGCATATTCGCTGGACAGGTTTAATCATATAGTCCATAAACGCCAACCGGTGAGGGCTCTTCGCCGGGTCTCGTTGAGTTTCAGTTGGAAAAACAAAGGAGTCCTTCGTCCTAAGGCCGGCTTTACTTCGGAGGGTGCGAACGGCACCGTCGATTGAAGTAAGTGACGAAGTGCGTTTGCGAGGTGGTGCAGCCTCCTCCGGAGATGGAGGTCGCGAGGAAGGTGCATCCGTGCGTGTTCCACCTTCAGCAAGTGAAGAGATCATGATAGAACAACGGTATTCGAAGTCGTGCCATTCGAGAGGATACTGCTGTTGGACCCTGCGAATCAAATCCAGGGCTTCGGGATGACTCGCGCAAAACGACTGATACGCATTGAACCGGGAAGACTACAGGAGTTTCGTCAGTTGACAAACATGCAGGATAGCATTGCAAATGGTGGAACTTGCCTCAGTCGCGAATTTCGTACACACAGCCTTGATAGCAGCCTCAGCGTTCGTAGACATCCGTTCATATGACTCGGGATATTGCCGTTCCGAATCCACATCAGACTCGTCTAGAGCGTTAGACAAGCCATACGGGCCGACGGCCGTTCGTAGCTCCTTGACAAAATACTCGTGCAGTTCGAGAATTTCCTCAACATTTCTCGAGAGGAGCTCGATGTCCAATTCGGAAAATAACGGCCGCGGAGACGAATGGTCCTTTTCCTTATTGGTCCCTGAGTTAACTTCAAGTGACTGGGCGAGGGTGGAGGGATGTCCCAGGTATGTGAAGGAACTGACGCGTGATATCGCTGAAAATGACGAGTGCGACCTACTCAGTGGACGAATGGCGAGGAGCGGCAATTGGCGAAGGTAGATCTTAACGGTACATAATTTCAGAACCAGTAGAAAGGAGGAGAGTTTTTCAACACACCGAGACCAGTGCCCGCAAATCCGACAGATACCCAACCTCAGTCGTCAGTAGCTCTAATAAGCCGTATAGTCGTCGCATGTTGTCAGTTGTTTGCCCCTTGTCGCGATTTGTAACTAGCGGATGTTCATGAGGCAGCAGGGGAGGTGTAACGCCGACTGGGCTTTCACTGAGTATTGCTCCCCCTTCCTCCGTATCTGTACCGGGGTCGTTCGGGATATGGAAGATGGGTACAGAGGGCCTGGAGCGAGTGGAGGAAGTACTCTCATCGCTGTACTCGAATGGGACCAGTAGGGTAGACCGAAGGGGACTCGTCACTCGAACGAAGGCCTCGTGGTCAGCATTCTTGAGACCGGGGGATGCGTCAGATGATGAACGAAGTCTCCAGGTGTACATAGCGGCAATAGAAGCACGTCGCTTAGGGATACGGGCGGGAGCATGTGAAGATCTGGGGTCTGGGAGGGATGCTGAGGGAGTTATTATCAAGCTTGGGCTACGGCGTGTTCTGCACGTTACCGAGCGTCTGACTAGTTCAGGCGGCGGCGTTGGTGGAGTTGATATCCACGTGGGAGGGCAATGCTTGACTTCCAGCAGGGATCTGGGAGGTGACCTCTTACTAGAATCCGTAGTGGCGTGCAGGTGTAAATCTAGTGGTACAGACACGCCGGGCGTGCAAACAGGAGAGGGTGCAATCATTGAAGGAGTGTCGATCGCGCCGAGCAAAAGACGCGTTCTGGAACTCGAGGGACTGGCATCGTTCGGAGGGTGGTTGAGACTCATGTTCAGGGTGTGAATTATATTATTTGGGGGTACATGAGGCTTATGATCGCGTTCGTTAACGTCCGAGCTGAGAGGCGATTCGACCAATACGAGGTTTGAGGGTGTGCGACAGCAATGAACCGACATATATGCGAGGGAGTTCAACCCTCACGATTACGAGCAGGCAAAGAGATACGTATGAAAGCTAGATAACTATCAGATATCAAAGCGCAGTATGTGAATCGGCGACTAACGTATCAATAACCAAGGGCCGCGATGCCAGACACACGGGCGGCGGGAAGGGGGCGGGATGAGGGCGGGATGAGGGCAATAAGTTAGACGGTGATGGCGGCCCAAGGGGAGGGACGGAAAGTGGGGAGAGCGAGGGACGAGGAGGAGAAGAAGAAAAGGAGCGACTTGATATATAAGGAGGGAAATAAAGAATGAGCGACTGGCTCGCCGGGAGACTCGCCGGGAGACTTGGTCGAAGAACGTGCCGACTTCGTTTTAATGCCATTTTCCTTTTCCAAATTACTTATTGCGGAGCTCAAATTCCGGCATTTCAGTCCCGATCTATATCGGGACTCCGACCTTATCTGGGCTCGTTCTCCCCCAAGAATTGCAATGTCCACTCCCAGTTCATGACACGTAACAAGCATCATACACTATGCAATGCGACTACCGTTATACTGCGCCCATAACATACATCCCCGCGAATATGGTCGCATAGTCTACACCGTTCATCCATTATCCTGAGCACCAAGTGCCCCTGACTACACACAACTCCGTATCTATCGCGCCATGCATGTGGAGGAACAGGCATTATTCCCCTTATCAAGGCCGGCCGAAGTATCAATGCATCTTACGATGGAATCGCCATAGCAGAGTAGCTTTGACCATCGGACCTGACGACATTTCTATTAAAGCGCATGCCATTTCGGACATTAGCCGTATCTGACACGCACCTTCATCAATTACATCAATGCTACTTTCCCAAGTAACGACCAAGTACCTATGTAACATCAATTCGGCTTCCAACATCAATTTTAACAGGGAGGATGTCACCTCCACAAGCCTAGTACAAGGCCAACTCATCATCGGATCGCTCTGTGAATGGAATATTCTTGACTTCCGACTCGCGTCGTCTTCGCTCTTCTTTGTCCAGAAATCTACATAATTGAATGACATTGTCCCCAGAGAAGACTCGATAGGCGGATTGCTGATCGGCATTGTAACTCTATACAACCAGAGATAGATGAGAATGGGTGCCAAACGAGCGTAACGCAAGTGCTTATCACACTCACAGCCGGCGGGGGTTCTGAGAAGCGATGAGTGCCCTTCCTTCTCAATGATGGCACGCCAGTGGCCGTAAGGTGTTGGAGATGGCGTAGCCGTTTTAGCAACAAATGCACTCCTTCCAGCGATAGACGATCGCAATACGAGATTCGCAAACTTTCGAGAAATGCAGCATGCTCAGCCAGCGTGTAGATAGCAATGTCTGTGAGTTTGGGGATACGAACGAGGCTCAACCGTCGTAAGCCACTCAGCGCTGCCAACTCGAATATTGACATGTCGGTTAGATTTCGGCAGACTAAAGATCACGAAATGGCTCAAGCGAAAATCAAGAAGGATATTGGGACAGTACATACAGGCTAAATCCACACTTCGAAGGTTCGGACATGATCGTGCCAATTTTACAATTCCGGCATCGGTTACATTGGAAACATGAGCCAAAGACAGCACATCCAGGTTGTCCATGAGTAGGCATATATGTTCTATGGCCCTGTCTGTAAGTCGGGTGCAACCAGTGAGTGTCAAATTTTGTATTCTCGGTGCATGGATAACAATGCCCTCGATGGCTTCGTCTGATATCTTGTCGCAGTACGAAAGATCCAGAAGCCGCAGGTTCTCAGCCGAATGAGCAAGAACCAAAGGGGGCAGCTTGTCTATCCATGTGGTGGGTCTTGGGGGCAGCGGTTTATCTCCATTATGCAAATACGACGTCCCTTCCTCTGAGCCGAAATGAGAAGGGAATGCTTTGTCTGTTAGAAGGGGACATCGCGCGAGGTGTAGCGAACGCAGCTTTCGTGAATATGTCCATACATCGCGAATAGAGAGCGGCGTCAATAGGGGGAGGTCACGTAAGTCAAGGTCCAGCAGCCTTGCGCATGTCTTGGCTATTGCTGAAATGGATGGGTCCGTAAGGCATGAGACTCCATTCAGATGCATCCATTGCAATGGAAGGGACTTCATGGCAACTTCAAGGATCCCGACGTCGGTGATGTTTCGGCAGCCTGAAAGGCCGAGCCCTTGAAGTTTGGACGCTGTCTCTGCGAGTAGAATCAGAGTCCTGTCTGTTATTTCGGGGACGCCGGATAAAATGACCGTCTCTAAACGAGGGCATGAGCTCAGAATCGCGGCCAATGTGTCATCCGATAATGTAGATGATGGATGTAAGTCTAAGTGCCGAATATGAGGGTAGTCGTCAGGATGTGGTAGACCCATCCTAGTCATGTCGTCGTGCAGAGTGCCGTCGTCCGTTGCCTGCCTCAAGATCAGTGAGTACTATGACCAAAACGCGTACTTGTTTCAACGCACCATGTATAACAATGATTGTAAGATTTAAATGTTACGAGGCGACGACGAGGGGATCATATATATGGGAAAATGAAGACAAGGTTGCCGTCCTGATCAGTGCGTTGTTGATGTGGTGACAATCAAGTCAGCGTTAGCCACATTGTTCTTCATGTCTTCCACCGTATCCAACTCTTCCTCTTCAAGAACAATAACGAGAGCGGACCCTCCTTCGCCCATCCAAGCACCGCCAGCCGACAATTCCAGTCGCATCCCCGTCACTCCAGCTGTCCTGCGCTCTATTTTCGCATCTTCTCGAACTCCCAACGAAGAGCGCTCCATCTCTCGTATAGCATTCTTCAGGTCAGAAAGATGATTTTTACGACGTGCTATCCTTAATGTTCGACTAGGTTCGCTGGGTTCTTGTTGAGCTGTATAGGTATCAGTCTCGCTGCAGCTAGAGGAAGAGGCATCAGGAGTGGTGCGGCACTGCTTGGGGTGGGCGTAGTGTAGTATAGGTCATTGCGGGGAGCGTAGGTGAGAACACTTGTGTCGTTCACTCAGCCATCTCATAAATATCCATGGTTTAGATTCGTCGTCCAGCAACATACATGATGATGTCCGTGTAAAATAAAAAAGAGGCTATTCACATGAGCTCTACTTGACCTCGCTGTTGAGAAATCACAGCAACCACTTTGCTTGACAGCTCGGTTGCGCTACCTCCGTCATATACGACTAAATCTCCATGTTCGCTATCAGCTGGCCAAACGCCTAACATTTGCTCTAAGTTGGTGGAAGCAAGAGCATGCGCTTGACGAAGGCTTATACGTCCCCGAGACTCCTTGGCGGCCTGCAATTGTTTTGAATATCAGCGTGTTTCTCCGTTTCAATCGTCTCGAAGCTAGCTGACCATCGAAACTTCAAATCGCGTGTTTCTGGCTTCCCAGGCGTCCTTGATGCCGATCCCTACTTTGACACCCGCATCTACGAGCTTAAAGAGGGCAGTATCGTTCGTAAGAGGGGGACCAGGTAGTCTGAGCGGGTATGCATCTCAAATCTTCATAGACATGCGAGTCAAATGCGCCACTTACATTCTCCGATCTTCCCAAGTCGAAGGGAAAGGTCTTGACGGGGTCAGGATCACTCCGACGCTGGCACGACCTAAGGCCGGATGAGCTACGTTTCCTCAGAGATGAAGAGGTACCCACTGATCTCGTTTGCAAGAAGATGTGCTTCCGTTGCCCCTGAAAAGATTAGTCTCATGAACGATCCTTTCCTGTCCTCAATCTCTGCCTTCAACATTAGCAACGCCGCCATCACATCTGCGCTGTGAGCCTCTACTACCAACGGAACAACTCCCTGGAAGTCGATGTTAGCTTGCTTCTGGTTCTCTTACTGATCGGCTTACCTCCGACGCCTGCCTGAACCACTGTCCTGTTTCAGTCTTCTCGTCCACCCAACCCGTCAGGAGCCTCCGCAGACCTGCGATCTGCTCACTTACAGCCACACCTGCGCCGCTTGCAAATGGTGGGGGTCTCCCAATACGAACATGCAGGGCGGTCACGGTCTGCACAATCGCACCTTGTTCCATCGCATGCGGAAAGCCCGTGCGGAATGTGGTGGATAGCCCCGCGATGACGGGCATACCTTGGGTGAATCTATTTGTCGTGAGCGACGACGTCGCAAGTGTGACTCCTGAGCGATACGCAATCCTGGAGAACAATCAGCACACGCTTGCTGCAAGATTTTGGTACCCGACGTACAAGGCGTTGCGAGTGCTGAACATCAGGGCATCCATGGCACGGACAACGCCTCCAATGTCGCCCAGGATGTTTGGTACATCACGCACAAAGGCATCGTACAAGTGTCCATCCCCCGTGCTTACTTCTGAATCCATCTCCTCTAGTCCCAGCGCCGATCCAAAGCTCAGGAAGCTGGGTGAGATCGAGCCGCCGTGGAGGTCAACGTCAGCGGACGCATCCCTCGAGCCCAGACATGCTAGGGTGCTACCGATGCATGTTATCTTCCCGTTTTCAATGACGACGTTGGCCAATTCGTCCTCGTCCGGGAAGCCTGAAGGATACTTCACCTCGATGTCACCTCGTCTACTCCTGATCCAGACTTCCTTGACGTTGCCGAAGGATATCTTCTTGCTCGACTTTCTGGGGTAAAGAGGGGGCAGCCCGTCCCACCTGAGTGTCTCGGCCATTTCACTGTTCCAGGAAGGCGTCTCTGGGTGAGCATTCCATTCGTCGCCCTTTTCCAGGCCGGAAGAAACCTTGTCTATAAATTGAGGAACGCCATCAATCCAAACATTTAGGGGTGTAGCCCCTAGTTGCAAAGGGTGAGCGTCCCACAAGACGACATCTGCATCTGCACCCTCGAACAGAGTACCAATCCTGTGACTCAAGCCGACTGCGTTTGCTGGGGTGGAGGTTACCGCCATTAAGGCCAAATTTGATGGCAGACCATAGTAGTGAGCCACTTGTGCTTCATATTGTAAATACCTAGAATTGGTTCCAGGATGATCGGACTAGAGGTTGTATTCGTCGACTGTATGCATAAATATCGGCGAAAACAAACCTTGAAAGCCACAGCAAGGCCAGCGTTTGCTAGAAGGCTTGCAGCGTATTCAGACCCCCTGTAGGTCTCCCGCTTGGCCCTGAAATGTAGATCGAAGTATCGAAAGAGACGAATCATTCATTAACTTACCTATGCCTCGTCGAGGTAAGGGCTATAACCGGTTCGCTCTGCCACCTAAAGAGCATCATTATGGGCTACCATAGTCTTGCGGACCGATGAGACCCACGTTCTATTAAGCACACTTGAAATTAGATAAGCCTCCGAAGCTCCCTGGAACGAATGTATGGGGAACTGAAATTCGTTCGATAACTACGAGGAGTTAGCGACAGGTGGATGTGGCAAAGCGGCAAACTGACCCGAATCATCGCGTCAATGTCGGTGGCTTCGTGACAGTGCACAGTAGTCTAACGCGGACTTAAACTGAGGTAGAGTGATGATGTATCCGAGATTAAACGCACCTTTACGCCACCGCGCATAGCATCAATGAGGATTTGCCACTGGAAATCATCGTTCACGCTGTCTAAGACTCCCAAGTCGCCAGTGGCGATGTCTGAGCAAAAGCTGTCTTGACTAAACTTCATCCGACGTGCTTGATCAAGGGCTGATCGCAGAGCCCATACAGTGTCCATACGATTTCCACGAGACGACGCGTCTTCTCCACAGCTCAACCTAGCAGTCTTAGCAACAGCAACCCTACCAGGATAAACAGGACATACTTCAGGCGTTTCCAACGAAAGTCTCGACAAGGCCGAGAGCCATTAAAAGTGCAAGGTGGCTCGATAAGCATCGAAGTCGGGGTCCTATCCGCAGTCGTCCTGAGTTTAGCCATGTACGCCTCGCCGCCTTAATTATGTTAGTGAGCAGAGCGCTGTGCACGATAGTGGCTCACCCATTGCATCGCCGTTCCCGGGCGAAAGTTGAACAGTGGTTACGCCTCCGGCGACGGCAAGTCGGAGGGACTCGTCGTGTGCGTTAAAGGCATCCGCAGCGCGAAGCCAAGGGGCAATTGTTCCCCACTTAGAGTTGAGAGTCTTGGGCCCTACAATTACAATGTGGATTTAGACAAGTGACGTCGTATATTGAACATATAGGCACAACCTGAAGTGAAGGGGGCGCTTATGAGCCCAACGTGGGAGTGCATGTCAACTGGAATATGCGAGATCAAACAACGTATTCCTGATAACCATGATGAGAGGTTACCAAGCCCTGGTGTCACCCATCGCCCTTTAGCGTCTACGACCGTCATGCTGGGGTTGTCTTGGATGAAGCGATCCGGGACCTTCCCAATACGCTTGATAACACCTTTGTCCATCAGGATACTACCAGATATGATTTGTGTGCCATTGTATCTCCCCGTCCAAATGACCGCATTCTTGATAAGAGTTGCATTGACTCCCGGCTCGTACCTATCAGACTCGTCCCGGTCGGTGAAGGTCTTGACCGCAAGGGGATGCCGCAAAGACGCGCAGAACGTCTGCGCGCGGTCAATATTTAATACCCGGGGAGTGCTAAAGGCAATATTGATGGTAGTTGCTCGGTGTAGTTGACCAAAAATGGCGACTCCAATCGCTAGGAAGCAGAGGAGCGGGACATAGGTCGACTTAGACGGTGGCTTAACTTTGTCAAACATTCTAGAGGAGGTTGGATGAAAAGAGCCCTTGTGCACGCATACTGCACATTATATGTAGCCTTGAGGCAGCCTCGCCAATCGAGGACGCGATTCATTTACGCCTGCATTTTACATAATGCTACTCCAAAGCGTGGCTGGGTGATGTGTACGTGTGAGATATGATGAAGTCCTGGTACCAACTGTATGGTGCATACCAAACTGTTCACCCCGCTATCTGATGCTGACCATCGCAAAAACACACATTAACACATTGGAATCTTGAAAATCATGGTCTAACTTAAGCATGCCAGACAGAGTCGAAGAACACAGAATCAGCTCTGTTGTAGCGCAAAATTTGGGACTGTAACTACTCACCCCGGCGTGGACCGCATTAGGGTTTCTGCGTATAGAAAGGGCACATACGTAGTACTATATCGATAGAGCAGAGGTGCGCTTTGTGCACAGAAAAGGGCGCGCACTAGTCAATGCCTGTACCAGTCTACTTGCTCTGTGGGCAACTGAGTGGCAGATACCAAGAACACATGCGACAAATGTATGGCATATGGCTTAATCAAGTGGAACCTGAGTCTGGCTTTGGTATGGCGCTTGCGTCTGGAGCAAGGCGAGAGAATCGTAATCTTCAGACGAGTACGATTCGGTCCACTGACTATACGGATCGTTGAGGGTCTTGGCGTTATTTGCTGGCATAACCTCTCGATGCTGAGGCGAATCGGTCGCGACGCTGGGTAAAGTATCGGACTGCATGGACTGAATAATCGTTCTCTTCGGGTTTACTGACTGAGGGGAGTCGGGTGACGTGAAAGTGCCGCTTCGAGAACGCCTTCGGTGGTGAGTTTGGGATTTTCGCCGAACAGGGAGCGTGCCATACCATGCTTGCCGTACAACGGACTGGTGACGAGACGAGACCCCATCATTTGGAGCAAGAGCGGGCTTCACGAGGGGAGCATGCGGCTTAGCTTTGGGTGTTTCTACCGTAGGTATAAACAATGGAGACGATCTATGCTTCCCATTAGGAACGATACTGGATTGTTCAGTGGTAGGTCTTCCTTCGCTGCGTCGCTCTTCGGAGTGAGGGGATGGGGTTTGAGTTAGTTGCTTTTCTACGAAACTGGCAGAGCCAGAAGACGAGCGAGAGCTGGTTGATGCTCGAAAAGGGGAGTTCAAGGGCTTCCAGACTTTATGCAAACGTGATCGAGTAGCATCCGAGACCAAGGAATCGAACGAGGGAGAGTCGGGCAACGGTGTGAAGGAGCCATCACACGCAGGAGATGATAGGGAGGTAAAAGTGGGGGTCCTACCCCGCACCCGAGAGTTCCTGGGAGTTCCTTCAAGTCGACTTCCTAGTAGGATTTCTGTCATGGGATCTTCATGATCCAGAGAAAGGGCATTCGACGGATCGTGCTCAAGGCCTGGAGAATTGGATTGATGAACATCTTCATTGATTCCTGGGGAAACGGAACGCGATAGTCGTGATAGAAATGGGGATTGCGCTACATCGGAGAAAACATTAGCAATTTCAACAGTTACACCAGTGACATCGCGTACTAATGGGTGACTCTGGCGCGGGGACCAGCTCCTGAGAGCGTTCCATCTCAAACAAGCGCATGCTCTCTCCAACCCCGTCTTCAGCTAGCCTAAGCAGTTGTATATCACCCCTACGGACGGGGAGGGATTTCGCAGCATGCTCGCGAAGGTGTTGTATGCGTTCTTGATTGTTACGGAAGACTGCTCGACACCAAGACCACCTGCACTCGTATATGCGAAGCCCGCTGGCTCGAGGACGTCTGGCGTCGAAAGCCACCATAGTCAGAGCATTGAGTTGGAAGAAGGAACTAGGAGTTGAGAGGCAGAAAACAAGTGGTGTTGTATGCATCTATTTGGCATGTCTCAAATGCCCAAAACCTGAGTAAGTATAGGCTGTGGTCACTCACCGGCACCTCCCTCAATGTCCTTACAGGGGCTACTAGCGTACCTCGGCCTTCCTGCTGATTACCATCCATCCCCTCAAAGTGAACCAATAGAATTTCTGGCAAAACATATTAGAGAGATTCCTCCTCATCTCCTAGCTCAATGCTCCCAACTTACTACACCCAAGCAGCGAACAGTCATTCCACTCATCCGGAATAGACGATTGAAATACGCAGAGTCCTGTCCAAGCGAATTCAAATTTGAGTCTGCCAGAAATACGTGGGCTGGACTATGGGAGGGCCAGGATCATCGCGTCCTTTTCCGCCAGTCTGCCGATGATGAAAAGGCTTGGGCGAAGAGAGACTTCATGCCCGGCTCCACTAAGCATGTTGGGAAGCTTGGGGATCTCTTGGCCGGATATGAGGAGGAACGCCAAGCGGAGCATCTTCGCTCTGCACGCCGTTCAGCACCAAGGATAGAAGAGTTCGTGCCAGAGGAGGATGAGTCGGATGATGACGTCGATGATGAACCTCCTTTGCGTCTGGAGGATAGCGAAACCCCAGAGCAGGCTAAAAGTTCGTTTCTACGTTTATTGAAGGAGAAATTTATCTATGGTCTTCTCGAAGTAAGTGTCTGCCATGACTATCCAAGTAGCCATTACACATGCGCAGAGACAGGGAGCTAATTATGATGCCGCGGACTGGAATGATGTCTGGGACGCGGATGATGATCGTGATAGCGAGGAGAGATGGTTTGACGAGGAAGACGAGGAGAATGAGCTTGCTGATCTCGACCCAACCACTTGAATTTTACTTATGCTATTTAGCATGTCGTGTTCCGAGATCATCGCCCCTATCAATAGAAGAGCACTTGTATGGATCTGGATGTTTCATTCTTACCACGAACAATGAACGATGTATCGACGGTAGTACCAGCGAAAATGCTTCACATCCTTGTTGTCTTCATTCATGGGTGAGCACGGGGCGACTCTCCTCACACGTTCCGTTGCATATTCCTATATTACACGCTGTGATTAATATGCGTACCGCAGTTTCAAAGGCACGGATACGACGTTCGCTGGCTTCCCTGAACGGCTTCAACACACGTTATCTGAATCGATTCCTTCTTCAAATGTAGAATGTACCGTCTTCCCAGCATATGAGGTGTGCCAAAGGCTTCTCTTCGCCCGAGATTGTAAGCTTAGCCCTGTCCATAGACGAAAGGCGAGCTTGTGAGTGCTTATTCCAGAGGTCTTACCTTCCTACTGTTAACGCTGTGACCAGGCCGAGGCGGTGATTCGTTTCGCAGATTGGCTAACCACAAAGACGGTAGAGAAAGAGGTGGCCTCGGGAGGTGGGGCAGGAAGTGCTCGGATAGTGCTATGTGGTCACAGGTATGTTAATTCGTGAACAGAATATATTGATATCAATGTTATGGCACAGTATGGGCGGACTTCTTGTCGCAGATAGTCTTCTCGAATTCATCAAGACACGCCCCGACCAATCAGCGCCCTTATGGCCTAATATCGTCGCTTGCATTGCGTTTGACACTCCTGTAAGCACCCTCGACGTCATTTGCCTTGGAGACTTTCATACAAATCTAACGCAGTATATTGGCCTCAATCCAGCCGTCTTCAAACACAGTGCTACTCAAGCCTTTGAGTATGCTTCCTCTGCACGGACAGCAATGACCGGCCTCCTTGGCGCGTTTTCCGGCATAGGGAAGCCTACTCCGCCCAATGCAAGACAACAACGGCCAACCGCAGCAATCACTGCGCCACCTCAACCACAGCTGGCGGCGGGATGGAAATGGGCGCCAGCCGCATATGCAGTAGGCGGCGCACTTCTGGCTGGCGCAGCTGCTGGTGGAGCGTACTACGCACGCAACGACATTGGAGAAGGCTATCAATGGTTTTCTGATCACATGAAGTACGTGGGCAATCTGTGGAATGAAGATGCTTCAAAACAACGGCTTGCATCCATGGTAGATGCGGAAGAGCAGCAAGGAGTTGTGTTCCGAAAGTGCGTCCCCCGAAAATTCTCAGCATTGGCCTGAAGCCTGACGACTCATCACTCCCAGTTTCTATACATCAATATCGACTACGTCTGCAGCCCAATTCGGTTCCCGTACTTTCGTCGTCCTCCCGCCCAAAGGTTCCAGAGAGCGTGCTCGCTTCGTTCCAGCAGCGAACTCACTCGCTCCTGACGAACTCAAAGCCCACACTGGCATGTTCAGCGGATCTACCAATGACGGTTACTATGAGCTCGGACTAGCTGTTGCAAAGATAATTAGAGATGCAGTGACATCTCGCAAGGCACTTTCGGAGGTAGAAGAGAAGGTTAGTGGTGGACAACAAGAAGGAAGAAAGGAAGAAGCGCAGCCCACGACCGATGATCTTATAGAGCTCTGAACTTGAAAAGATCATCTCAGCAATTTTTTCAGTGTTTTGTCTATCGTTCATCTATGCTCTTAGCGATAATTCCATAGCATACGCGTCCTCCCCGTCGGCATCTAGTATTTTGAATATATGTCGCCTTTACGAAGCAAGAGGCCAGTACTCACAGTATCCTTTTTCTATCGACTTAACTGTGAAACCCAGCGTGTCCTTGTACAGCCCGAGCGCCGCACGATTAGATTTTCGTACATGGAGTGAGACGAATTGGGCACGGTATATAGTCGCCATGGCGTCTTCTAATCATTGCAGAAGGTGCATACTGAGCGTGTTACAATCCCAGATAGTGAATAAAGGAAACACGCACGGGACTGTAGCATCAATTTCTTCGCCAAACCAAGCCGTCGGTATGACCGAAGTACTGATATTGAGGTTACATGACCATGTATGGGCTCCTTGTCATCTTTCTCCTCTTCCCTACAAAGTGTATTGCATTGAGCAAGCTGGGTAGGGAGAGACGTCACGTACTCACATCTTCGCCAATATGTAACCTACTATTCGACCTTGGTGGTCTTCAGCCACGTAGGAAAGCGATGGCCAGGTCATGGAATGGTAGAGATCTGCGCAATATGAAGGGGGCGGCAGAGGCGAGCGTAAGACGTTCAACCTACAATATCGCAAGGTGTAGTTTTCGGGGAGATTCTGTAGGTTGCAAGCCTGCATACCCATGAGATCATCGACCTGAAGCACTGTCAACGAAGAGACGTAGCGGCGTCGCATGGCACTGCTCACTTTAGCTGGCCGGATGTTCATAGTCTTCGAGTCCGGGCACCACTCCGATCGTGTTTGGTCGTCCGACTCGTCGTGAGGAGTTTTGGCGCTAAATATGACTTACCGTCTGCTGAGCGATAGAATATGTAGCTTGTGCTGCGTGATAGATCAGACGGCACATAAACATTAAGCCCCCGTTCCAAGGTATGCATTATATAACCAAATTCTATCCATCCGTGGTGTCCTTACTGGGCCGCTAATTTACCGAAGTACTCAAGAAGTGCTAGTGTACGATCACATCACCCGACTCGCCAATGAGTCGACGTTTGGGGTTCCCATCGGGCTTCGTACCGATGACTTGAACTTCCATTTTCCTCGTCTTAATTGTCTCAAAAGTGCCTTCTAACGTGTTGTCGAGGAATGATATAGATAGCCTGGATATGATATCCATGATTTTGCGCGATGCCTTGGTTCGAAGTAAAGGTAGAACAGGAAAGTCGGAGAATGCTTCGTGTTGGGAGCGAACTGGTAAGCAAGTGGTATGAACAAGAGAGAACGACAACAGCAAAACCTCGGAGCACACCGATCGTCAACAACCGCTTTCCATGAGGTTCCCATTCATCCACTATTCCTTGCAAGCGATTGAAATGGTCTTTCCAGAGTGTGAACTTCTCAGAGTTAATGACCATAAGTCTGGGAAGGTCAGGGTTGCATGTATCTTTGGAATCAATGGCAGTGGTATTCCCGTTCTCTGCGCTTCCATAAGAAGCGGATACGGCACCTATAGACTTCGAAGATGAATAAGGTGAGGGACCCGGGGCTGGCAAAGGTTCGAGCCAAGGATCTAAAGCCAAGGCTTTCGTAACGGGCAAACGAGGATGGTTGGGGATGGGTTCGGTAGATAGAACGGAAAACTACGCGGGTTAGCTATAAACGGGGAGGATTAGACCATTCACGACTCACGACGGTACAACCACCAAATGAATGTCCGGCTAATGTAACGTCGGAGTCACATTGGACACGATCGGGACCCCACGATGTCCAGTCAATCGTAGACTCGTCAAGGCACTGCAAGGAGTGATGGCTATTACTATTGCGGGCCATTTCGCAGAATGCCTTGTACGCAGCGTATATTTCATATTTACGGAAGGCAAGCTGTTCCGCTCGAAATGGGAGTGTCTGAGCTTGGGGGTTGTCGCCTGGCTCCCAGCTAGCAATCATCAGCACTTGTGGACAAGGCAGCGTGGGACTGGGTGGTCCTACCTGATGTCATTCTCTCGAATATACAATTTGGCCTTGGGAGTAAGCCGTCCACTGGCATCCGAAGAGCGTGGTATACAAACATGACCAGATCCGTCCCTATGCTCGAGAGCGAGAACCACTCTCCCCGAGGCAGCGAGTCGCGTGCAGAGTTGGCTATGTTGAGGAAAGTAAGCTTGAGGATCATTGCCACGCATAAAGGAAGAAATCCAACCTATAGGCGGTCCTGCTACCACCAAGACCATGAGAAAATAGCACCAAAGGCCATGGCGTGCGTTCATCGTCCGGGGGTTGTAGTAAAGGCGCGTTCGCGTATACAGGTACCTGTTGGAGGAATATCGCATGTAAGCAGTTTATGGTAAGAGAAGTTTATTAATTACTTTGATAAAAGCTCCGAAGAAGTAGACGACGGGCCAAATCAGCCATGCAGGCAGCCCTGGGGAAGCAGGGTACGATGTAAGCGGAAAGTGGGCTATATTTGAAGTGTAGCCTCTCACTACCGAAGTGAGAGAAGCCTCGTAAGGATTCCCTGACAGGTCTGGTCACAAGGTTTCAATTGAGAAAAAAATCAGGAAGATGGACGAGCATCAAGATGTACCTCAATAACCAATGAATACCAGATGTAGGCTGCTTGAGGCCCGCGATCTCCCCTGGGTAGTATGCAGTGAATGCTACCTCTTCGAGGCTAAGTGCTGGCTCTTGACCGAGCCTTGCTTTACCAACGACCTGAGTGGGTCTGATTGGAATGGCAAAAGTTGTAGCACCAACATCGCAGTAACGTTCTCGTGGCTTGTCGAGGAAGAGCATCGGAGGCTTAGTATCCTGTAACTCAGCGGCGGCCCGTGATGAATGTGCTGGATCTCGTGACGTATAACGCCTCACTGTAACACCCTCGCTCAACATGGCAGATACTGACACCATGCACGCTGAAGTTTGAACATAGGAATTATTGCTCTAGTCGTGTCATGAGAACTCTTTTGCTTTCGACAATGGCGCACTAAAGGCGACCAGGCACGCCTTTCGGCGTCAGAGCGAACTTCATCATATGGGTCTGATCAGTTCTGGACTTGTTCGACGCTTCCTTGCTGGTTCCTTATATCATGCACACGGTCTTGCTGGCCCGATCGAATTCAATTGTTTTTGCACGCTTTCATAATGGTTCATCATGTTTCGTAATCTAACCGCTCTTCTGGGTTCGCTCCCTTCTTATTGCGACTTTGTTCCTTCGCTCCACTCCTCCTCGCTCCTAAAGCTGGGCCGCCGCCATGTCCACTGTCCTGACAACTATCCTCTTCGCTCTCTCTATACTTCCATTCCTTTACGCGTCTGCGGATCCTGTCCAGCTCTCCGTCCCTCAAATACCTCCTACTAATAGGGTCGTACACTCCAACTTTCTTGGAATCAGCCTCGAACTTAGCTTCCTCGATGAATATTGTACGCTTAGCCTCTCTGTATTGAATCCACCCACCTGATACCGCCTCAGTCGGCCAGGATACCTCGTCCACACCCCCGGCAGTCATTAACTACTTGCGAGCAAATCGCGCGAGAACAGCAAACTTACCGCTAAGATTACGCGTCGGAGGGAATTCGATGGACAGCTCCACATACGATCCCTCCCAACAGACGCCAATGCTTCGACTCACAAATTCATCCGCTAACCCTAACCGACAGCCAGTAAACTATGGTCCTATGATATGGAAGGTCCTGAACAAGGTCGCCAACGACGTCGGAGGTGCACAATACTTGATAGGTGCTCCTAGACGTTACTTTATCTTCAGCCTCCGTCCATGTCTCATTTCTTTTTCAGGACTTTCGCTAGTCGATCCCAACAGCACAGACGTCCCTTTACTGGCCGGTAAGTGCCTCCCCCTTGCATCCTGGCCACCTATCTAATCGGCCTTCTCGCAGTTGACGGCGGTCGCGAGCTAGGGAGCAACTTGGACGCTTTTTTGCTTGGGAATGTAAGTTGCAGACTCGGGTACATCCCAGCTAGTTTAATTACACGTCGCGTTTAGGAGCCCGACCTCTACACCAGCCACCAGCTCAGAACCGATGTGGCAAACTATACATCTTCCTTCTATATCAATGCAAGTAGCATCTTCTCATCTGTGAACATTCCATTCATAGCTACATCTACAGGATTTCCGTCATGTCACGGAGCGTCTAGAAAGCACACCGCTTGGTAATCTAACCAACCTTGGCGGACCAACACTTTGCTGCTTCTGGGTAAATATATAATATCCCGCCGATTAGGTTCATTCTCACTCGATTTAAAGGACTTGGCTACACTGCTGCAGGAGGGCTATCTCACCACCTTCGACGACAATCTCAAGTATATCACGTAAGTATTACCCACACTCTCTCGGCGCAAGGCAGCTCACAGAGAACTTGCAGATTACAGCACTATCCTCAGGATAGTTGTAATAACGGGAAACATCGGTATGAGTTGCCTTACTACACCGTTCATGCCAACAGTGCGTTCAACACCACTCTCTGTATTCCAACCGCTAACACGCCAACATTAGCCGTCAAATTAGCGTCATGGCAGCAGCCCGGAATCAACGCCGTTCTTGAGAACACTCAGGGCAATCGACCTCAATTGCTCCTCTCTGAATTCAACTCCGTATCCTGCGGTGGTGTTTCCGGAATATCCGACACGTTTGCTGTTGGTTCGTTATGGACAGTGGACTACTCTCTTCAGCTCGCTTCGGCAGGCTATGTCGCGGCTTACTTGCATACCCGCGAACGAGGCGTCACATATAACATCTTCTCACCCCCCGCCTCCTCCGATGCCTCGGGGAACTGGACAACCAATCCAACATTCTACCCACTTCTGGTAGTGGCAGAGGTATTGAGTTCTGCTAATGGTAGCATCGTCACAGACCTAAATCTCGCCAACTCAACTACCGACACCAACGCTACCATCGCCGGCTATGCAATTCACGACGTCGCTGATTCCTCCCTCCGAAGCATCGTTTTGTTCAACTATGCAAACATGACGACATCAGAAAACACCACATTCCAGCTTCCTGCGAACCTTTTTTCGAGGGCACCAACCACACGCCGATTAATGGCCAAGTATCTCTCGGCCGCAAGCGCTGCAGAGAAAGAAAAGATCTCTTGGGGTGGCCAGACGTACTTAGGGTCCGGCGATGGAACCCTTGTTAACTCTCCAAACGACGTTGATTGGGCAGTGGCTGACAAGCAATTCGACTGTAGCAACGGATGCACTGTTGACGTCCCCGGACCAGGTCTTGCCGTTATTATGGTTGGCGAGGCAGCTACTAGAACCGCTGCTAACAATGGTCACACAGTCCATGCTTCTCGACGCGCTTTTGTTATTTTCGCTACACTCGGGTTCCTGATTGGAGGGCTATTTGTCTGATATTCCCATGTAATAGACACTAGACACGGTGTATCGTATTTGTTGGCGAGCTATACATGATCGGGAATTTTGCAATGTAACCTGCCGATGTACCCATCTGATTAGCGCCCATCGATATGAATTTTCTTCGGTGGGTCGCAGTGACTCGAAGGAATGTCATCCCCAATCCTGTCAGGTTCTCAAAAACGATGGCCTTCGCTACCAACACGCTGAGGTGCGATCCTTCTGCCATTACCTTCTCATCAGATGGTACTCCCAAAATCTCAGATGAGAGCACAGAGAAGGCACTCAAAGTTGCTGTTCGCCAACTTACTGAGTTGGCACAACCAGTCGTCATCCCTACCGAAACTGTGTACGGCCTAGCTGCAGATGCAACAGATAGCACAGCTGTCTCGCGAATCTTCTCAACGAAAGGTCGTCCGGCGGACAATCCTCTCATTATTCATGTCTCGTCCTTCGCAATGCTTTCGGCCCTTCTACCGCAAGACTACGAAATACCTTCATCATACAAGATTTTGATGAACTGCTTCTGGCCTGGAGCCCTGACGTTGCTCTTTCCCAGAAATCCGGTTTGCATCCCATCCATAGTGACTGCTGGACAACCCACTGTTGCTATCAGAATGCCTTCGCATCCTGTTGCGCGAGCCTTGATTGCCTTGGGTAATAAGCCCCTGGCAGCTCCAAGCGCGAACTCATCCGGCAAGCCGAGTCCTACTCGACCAGAACATGTCGAACGCGACCTTACGGGGAAGGTCGGCCTGATTCTTGATGGAGGCAGCTGTGATATCGGTGTGGAGAGCACGGTAGTGGATGGTCTACATTCTGACGGGAGAATCAGGATACTCAGGCCGGGAGGCATTACTATCGAGGATATAGAGCATGCATTGGAGCAAGGCAGAGGCCATTTGAATCCCGTCCCGCAAGTGCTTGTACATAAGCGCGACTACGACGATGAGCAGCTCGAACGAGTGCCTACTACCCCCGGGATGAAATATCGACATTACTCGCCTTCCGTACCCGTTGTTCTTCTCCTCACCCACTCTCCTCCCCCTCCTGGACAATTCACAGTCCCTGTCGAAGGGTACTTTTCTAGCTTAGCCACCAAGCATACTGCTTCACATCGCCAGAAGGTCGGGCTTCTCTTACCGGATGACTCGCCCTTGGTCAATGTCCCACTACCATCTTGTGTTGAGTGGCATCGATTTTCACTTGGTTCAACCCGAGATCCCGCGACGATAGCCCAGAGGCTATTCGATGGACTTTTATCCTTAGAGCTAGAGGGCGTCGAACTTATCGTTATAGAAGAAATCGATCAAGCCCGCGAAGGACTAGCGGTTATGAATCGGATCAGGAAGGCGGCCAGCGAAGTACTCTGGATCTCATCATAATTCAACGTTATTGCCTAGAAACTACCATATCGGTACTCTCTCCTCGTCGCCCATACTGTTAGTCTAACTTATTTTTGAGCTTAATACATTCTCTACTGCTTACGGAAATGCATCGCGTCCTACAAGTTGTCTGCCATAGGGCTCTTGTCACCTCGTGTTGCTCCTCATCGATAAGTCCGGCACCTGTCGTCTTTACTCTTGTTATTTCGAGGTTTGTTTGCGCGCCTCCTCGGTGATCTTTCTTGCTTTGACCTCCTCCATGGCTAGATTCGCAAGACGTCACAAAGTCAGCGACACTCTGCTGCTATGTTTCTACTCGTCATGTGATGGACAGGCGTCCTTTCTACCACTGTTCCCCGCAGCCTCGTTTCGTCATTTGAGCATTTCGCGACACCAAGAGACTACACGCGTGTTGTGCAATTTCCTCCTTGTTTGAAATAAAATATGAGTATATAAAGCCCTTCTCACCGAACTGACTTCGACGCGCACCATTCATTCGTTTTGCTGGTTCTCGACGGTACTTCTCTTTCACGATTTTCTGGTTCATTTGTTATGCAACTTGCTTCTCAAGACAGAGTCTCCTTTCCCGAACAACCTGGGGAGCTTCTCCCTTCGAGCCACAGCCAAATGCCATCTGCCACTCTAGACTCTTTGTCTTCGCCATCGACGGTTTACATAGCTGGATCCTCTGAACAGGCTTCCTACGCGACATATCCTGAAGACACGTCTAATTCGCCTCCTTACAGGCAGACGGCCTTCTATACTCAGCCTCCTTCGACAGGCCCTTTAACACCTCCGCCTACTAAGCGCATTCCCCGCCCGGCCAACGCCTTCATGTTGTTCCGTTCCGATTTCCTTAGAAGCAACCACGCGATCTCGGATGTAGAAAAGAAACAGCAAACGCTCAGCAAACTAGCCGGAAGGGTATGGCGCGAGATGTCTGAGGAGGAGAAAGGCGAGTGGCGCGAAAGGGCCGAGATGGTTAAAATGGACCACCGTCAAAAGTATCCCGATTACAAGTTCACTCCAACGAGAAGCTCGGGTCGGCCAAAGGTCAAGCTCGGTGAGGACGGCGACGTGGCGAACTGGATGGATACACTCCACTCGCTGATCGAACATCAGTCGTCGCCAGTCCGTCGCAACAGGAGCTTGAGGAAGCAAACCCCAGTATTGAAGCCTGGGCGAACCCCACCTGCCTCTCACCCTGGACTCAATGCCGTACCTCTACAACCAACCCCACCTTTCTCCAAACCTCAGTCCCCATTATCATTACCGCGACGCCCATCGTCTGCACCTGGATTTCGCCCCTCCCCAGCTCTGGCATCCAGTCCTATGGGATTCTCTAACCCTTATAGCTCAAATACGGATATGGTGATTTCGCCGAACGTACCCCAGTTCACGAACATCTCGCCGCCTCGTCGCCCTTCCACTGCCCTAGGTGTCCGTACATCCGGATCGAACGCTGCTGGTATCGGACAATTGTGCATGCAGCCACCTATTGATAATGTGAGCCTTCGTTCAACCACGCCTAAAGTCTGCCCCTTATCGTCCTTAACTACAGTCATGGCTGTATAACCAACCTCAACCCACTTTCAGTAACCCGTTTTCTATGGATTCCTTATCCCACAGCGTCGATGCTTTGAACTTGCGTGATGTAGACTTGCCGTATGCCCCTCACGCACACGTATCGCCCCTCCAACCTATCCCGACCCCCTTAACATACCCGTCCTTCGTCAACGTCCACAATTGTTCAGCGAAAGCCACCTCGCCTACCGCTTCTGACATGTCTATCGACTCGCCGGCGAGGCCTTTTGATGCTGGTTTTGCGACTGAACTTTCAGAATCCCACACAGGATTCTTTCCATCGTTCTACCCTAGCGATGGGTCTTCGACTGGGTGCGTAGATCGACAATACCAGCCATTACCTTTCAGTCTCTATCAGGATGGAGGAAACCCCTTCGCCAATCAAGATTATTTCCTACAGTACCCCGCACTACAGTGAGACAGGAATGGATTATCTTCGTAATCAAACTTTCCATCATTCGTTGATCCCTGTGTCGGAGAGTAAGAAGTCTACAACAAACTTTTCGAACTTCGCATCCAATACCTCGAACGTTTCTTTCAGTCCCGGCTTATCATCAAATTGCATGATAGATGAAGGAAGCTAATACACGATATTCGTTCCGGATCCATCTTTGCTTAACTAGAAGGCGAGGGGGTATCTGTGCAGCTGCCCGGGGATCGTGCTGTATGATTGGTGGTGCGAAAAGTGGGTTTCCTATTGTATACGTTACGGTGACTGGGAAATCGCTCTGGAATTATTTCCTCAGCCAATTATGGTGAGGTAGGGATGAGAAATACCTAAGAAGTATATCTCCTGTGCAAGAATTACCGTCATGTTGTATTATAGTAACTTACACGAAGCCGCTTTCCTTGGTCAAAGAGTCGATACCCTGCTCGACGTTGTCCCTTGTCCTCGACGTCGCGAAAACGGGGATAAGTTGGTCTGCACGCTCGCGGTTGAGATGCTTGTCAAGGCGCAACAAGATCACAGCGGGGGGGATGTCCGTCTCGAAGGTAACGAGTTGGGCATTCACTGGTATTACTTGCTTGTTGAACTGCATTGCTAGTGACTCGACTGGGAAAATGCGTTCAATTGTGATTGAAACAGGAGGGGGAATCAGGCGTCCTATTTGTGCAGCCCCAGCAGAGTTGATCAGCATCAACCCATGATGATGGATCCAACCTCCAGCTTCGGAGCTCAAGCGCTCAAGTGCAAGAAGCGCCCAGCCCCTAACCTGAATTTTCTTTCACTACTTTGACTCTACTTTGCCCCTTTGCCTGCTTAAGTATACCCTTGTCATGAAGCGCAAGGCCAGTGAAGACGTCTCGAGTGGTCGTCGCCCTAATCTGGAGCAAGGCTCGCCCGCTACTCCGTCAGCTTCATCATCATCCGAGTCGGATTCAGTCACACCATTTGAAGGGGGTAATGGAAGCAGCGGTGAAGACGGTTCCGAGGTACTCCTGGGGAACGATTCGTGGCCGAGTGATCAACCCAGTCGGCTTCATGTCGGAGACCGGCTGGGTCGAACCGTTGTTGAACCTCAGAGTCAAGACCAGACTTCCACGAAAATTGCGAATTCATTTGCAGCGCTCGGAATATCTCAGCCTCTTCAAGCTGCGCTGAGTAGCATGTCTATAAGGAAACCAACCGATGTGCAAGCGGCATGTATACCAGCAATCATGGCTAGTGCGTCTTGGGCTTCTTGGGTTGAGAACGATGCCTACCTAATACATCGGGCCAGATAGAGATTGTATTGGCAATGCTAAAACTGGTTCTGGAAAGACCATAGCGTTTGCTCTTCCTATCTTACAGAGGTTATCTATGGACCCCTACGGAATTTACGCCCTAGTGCTGACGCCTACCAGGTGAGATGCCACGATCTATCATTGCCTTGACATCTGAGCGCAATTGCTCACAGGGAATTGGCGTTCCAGATATCGGACCAATTCGCAGTCCTGGGGGGCTCCATGAATATTCGGACTTCTGTCATCGTTGGTGGAATGGATATGATTGCTCAGGCCATAGACCTTGCTAATCGCCCTCATGTGGTGGTCGCTACCCCAGGCCGTATTGTTGATCATCTGAGGAGTAATAATGGAGATTGGGATCTCTCTCGAGTCAAATTTTTGGCAAGTTTGGTGTATGTCTTTGCTGCGAATGATACTGAGCTGGACATCCAGGTACTAGATGAAGCTGACCGGCTACTAACACCTACGTTTGCACCCGAATTATCATATATCTTCGGTGTTCTACCCAAGGATAGGCAAACGTGTCTCTTTACCGCTACTCTCACGCAGACTATTGAAGATGTTGCAGTCGCTCCACCAAGGCCCGGAAAGCAGCGGCCGTTCGTACACCGCATGTCAGAGTTGTGCGTAACTTTGAATCTGAATCTTTCTTTGAACTCCTGCCCCATGCTGATGTTTGTGCCATCAGAGTGGAGACCGTGTCTACCCTACGACAATCTTATATCTTGGTTCCATCCCATGTGCGGGAACCTTATTTATTCTATCTCATGTGCAATCCACCCGAATCTACGTTACATCTACGCCGTGCCGCACCTGATCCTAAAACAAGACGAACTACTGCGAAGAGGCATCAAAAAGGATCACAGGACAATGACGACATAGATCAACCTCCACCTACGATCATCTTCGTTCGACGGCCCCGCACTGCCGCATATCTAACGAGCTTGCTGAAATTGCTTAACATCCGGGCGACGTCACTCCATTCTCGACTAACACAAAGAGAGCGGCTTTCATCGTTATCCCTCTTCCGTTCATTTGTAGTGCCTGTTCTCGTTTCGACCGATGTTGGAGCGCGTGGATTGGATATTGAGGATGTCGCCATGGTGGTCAACTGGGACATGCCTACAGAGCCTGAGGAGTATACACATCGTGTAGGTCGAACAGCTCGTGCAGGGCGAGGTGGTATCGCCGTAAGCTTCGTCACGGAGAATGATGAAGATAACGTTCTGAAAGTGGAGAGCCGCATTCGTATGTATCATGCTTGTCCGGCAAGGTTCCGCGCCCTGATTTGTGGCATCGCCCCAGACACAAAATTAGAAGAGATGACGCTACCAGAGGAAAAGGTGTTGGAGAAGCTGAATGCGGTTTCTACTGCGAAGCGCCTCGCTAATATGGTAGGCCCATCATCATCATACATCGTGTTGCGGTGCAGTGCTGACTCTGACCTCAGGAACTCCATGACTCTGATTTTGGGAAGAGAGAAAAGATACACGAAATTAAGCGGTTGAAGAGAGATAAGAGAGATGGTTGAATGTACGTACATACTACATAGGTACATGGGTGACGGGAAGTACGTAGATTATCTGCATGGCTGCCACTGGCGGTAAAACGGTGGATGTACATAATTCGAACCGTGTGCGTGATGCAGAGGCTGCTCCACGAGCGTGGGACTGAAGAGGTACACTTTATAGCCCTCCTCCCCCTCCCTCCGATTCTCATCCATTCGACATTCGACGGGCCCCAGTTCTCAAGGGCTGGGATCTAAGCTTAATCACAGTACCCCCCCCTGTTGATTGGGCCTGCAAGTTGACCTTAAGTTATCACGGTCTGGACTCTTCAAATCTCGTGGCCTCAAATGATGGAACATACAGAATGGGACTCAGTTCTCCAATTCGTGTCCGATTCACCCGAGCTAGAGGTTTTGGACAAGCAGTCCGCCGAAGATATCTTCTGTTGTCCCAGCCCTTCCTATGTCCAGGACCAGATCCCTACACCTCCGGTTGGTCCTACTCGCTTCCTTTCTTGACCTTTCTGTCTTTCTAATCACCTTAAATAGCAATCCCATGACGGTACCCCGGTCGTTCAGGGAGAGGAGACTGTCGACTCAGAGGGGAATACTCTTGTCTCAGTATCAACGACATTCTTCCCTGGCGCTGGGACTCATACCCTTCCCCCAGACATCGTCTTCCTGACGTCTGACGCCGTATTCTTTTACGTTCACAGTCATGTCCTCTTGAGTGCTTCGGACAACGGCTTCCACTCCTTGCTTCCCGCTCAGCCCACCGCATCTAACACCCCGATTCTTAACGTATCCGATGCGTCCACCGAATTCAATGTCCTTCTACACGCGGTATATGACATTTCATGCGCGCACTACTCTCCAACATACCAAACCCTAGCCACTGCAGTGGAGCGGCTACCATATTATGGGATACATCCAATATCTCGCATCTCGCCCTCGACGCCACTGTATACCCTTCTTCTCACCCACGCACCGCTCTATCCCCTGGAGCTTTATGCTCTCGCTGCCACGTTTGAGCTGGATGCGCTTGCCATTGCTGTATCGTCACATTTACTGGGTTTTCGTCCGTCGTCCATAACAGACGAGATGGCGCGACAAATTGGTCCTGTATACCTCAAGCGCTTGTTCTTCCTCCATTTTGGACGTATTGAAGCTCTCAAGCGCATTCTCCTTCCCCCACCACGCCCACATCCACCAACGCCGTTGTGTGATTTTGTTGAGCAAAAGAAACTCACCCGTGCTTGGGCCCTAGCGTCGGCCTACCTCGCATGGGATGCACGGCCAGGTGCTCACCACTCTATTTTCTTCAGCGGATAATGTGACTTAGGTAATACGCGATAGATGTGTCTACTTCGACAATGGAGTCAACTCTGAAACCTCTTCAAGATCATTTACCCTGCGACCAATGTCGAGCAATGCTTAGACAGAGGATAAAAGATGTCATCATACAATGGTCCGTTATTAAGGCATGCCATGTTCTAATTCTCTGGAGTTAGGACGCGTCTGATCTCTGCCTTCGTAGCGAACGATATGACACACGCTAAAACATCAACCTCACTTGTGGCTGCGCTGAAAGTAGTCTACACGCCCCTACTATCAAAGCTGCGCTACATGCGGATTCGCTCGACCCCATCCACACGAGAGTATTCCCCCTATTGTCTCCTCTGACCACGATGGACTCTTAGAAATGTTCTCGATTAACCATCCATTCACGACAATGCCTATTATCTACTGGCCCAACTTGCATTGCTTTCCGGTTTCCTCTCCTCTCGCAACATCATTTCCGCACATACCTATGCACACGATTATGGGTGCGGGCTTTTATAATTACCTTTAGCATACGTCTCAGACACACACGTTTTATTCGAGACGGTTCATGTATCATTTTATGCGTATATCTAACAATGTACCTACAACTCTTTGTATCAATTAAACCGTACATGCACTAAATACATCTGGAGCCTTATCGGGATTTAGGTGGCATAAATTTTCTGGGGAAATAGGGCGAGGACCCTAGCCTTACCCCTCAGTGCATGGGCGCTTCCTTCGCTCCCTAAATAATGCCCCCCGCTAGCAAGACACAGCGTCCAGTATCCATGCCTAGTGCGCTTTCGGGGTATGATACTGCGAGTACTTCGTCCCCAATGGAGCGCTCCAGTTCGTACCAGCCAGACGAGGATGAGGACGAAGGGAAAGAAGACGAAGCCTCCCTTCCAGATGGTTTCGTTGGGCCTATGCGACTCGATGGATTTGCTGGTCCTTCCGAACCAGTCGTTAAGCCCCTGACGCCGGAAGCACTTGCTGCATACAAGGCAGCCCAGAATCGCGCGGGGGTTATCTATATTTCGAGAATACCACCAGGTATGCGACCAGCGAAAGTGAAGCACTTGATGAGTGCTTACGGCGAAGTGGGACGAGTGTATCTTCAGCAAGAAGGTTCGCTGCATGCAGTTTTGATCCCGATATTCATTCTGAATTATCGTTGTAGACCCCAAACGGGCATACCTGCGTAAGAAGTACACGTCGACTAAGAAGGCCCACTTCACTGAAGGATGGGTCGAATTCAAAGATAAGAAGATTGCTCGTAGCGTCGCAGAGATGCTCAACGCTCAGCCAATCGGAGGGAAGAAGGGTACACGCTGGTGTGACGACGTCTGGACAATGAAGTATTTGCCCAAGTTCAAGTGGAATATGTTAACTGAACAAGTTGGTAAGAGACACCGCTGATTATGCCGTTAATGTATTTACTGATTTTTATATATAGCACATGAAGCTGCAAGACATGCAGCCAAACTACGTGTTGAGCTTTCCCAGTCCAAGACCGAGCAGCGGGATTATCTGAAGAACGTCGAGCTGGCACGAATACTTGACAAACGTGCTGAGCGCAAGCAGGAGAAGGGTGAAGAGATGATCTTGAAGCCAAACTCAAAACGCCGAGACGATGGTGATGGGGACACCAACCCTAGGAAACGGTTTAAGACTACAACTGATCATGCACATGTACATTCTCAAGAGCTAGGTAGCGTACTGAGTAATATTTTCTAAGGTCGGTCAGCGCACGGACCCTTGGAAGCATTTCCCTTACCTAATATACTCTCCGCTTGAAATCGAACTGAACTCCGGATTTCGGCAGTCGTTGAAGCTTCATCGCGAACACAGTTGAGCGTGTCTGAAGCAGAGTTGCGCTCATCGTCGTAGCCAACGCCAACGTCGCTTCCAGCGCTGTGTCGTGATCCCAAGAGGTCTGTGCTTCTGTCATGCGACCTCTCTCTCAGTCCCAGCCTCTGATAAAGCCATCCTGAAATGGTGCTTCACTCTCAGTTTTCACTACTTTTCTACTCAAAAGATGTCCTGGTCCTCTTCGTATCCTCCTCCGCCTCGTCGTTCTCGTTCTCGTTCTCCCTCTCGTGGCTCCTACCCCCCCAGGCCGGCCTATCCGGATCCGCATTATCCCCAAGAACCCTACTATGATACTTATGACAGAGATAAATGGGCGTACTTTGAAAGAGAACGGCCTGGATATGAATATGGGCGTAGGGGAAGGAGTCGTAGTCCTCCTCCGGATGACTGTGAGTTGGTCCTTGCTTTGGCTTAGTATGAGGCTCTAAATACCATGATAGACAGCCGCAAGCGGCGCCGCTCTCCTTCTCCTTATGAACGGGATAGGTATGAGCCGCGCCCTCGTTATAACGATGATTACGGTACTTCTACCGCCTCCGTGGTCTTGTCTTCAATTCACTAACATAACCATTAGACGCGCCTTCTCGAGGAGGTTATGGTTACACTTCCCCTCCTAGGCGCACTCTCGCGGGCTCGTATCCGCCATCCCGCCGCCCACCTATGGACCCGCACCATCTGGACTATCCAGCTTCCTTGAAGCAGTATGCAGAATGGTTCAGGTACTATTATCCCCAGCAAGCCATTGACGAGGACAATGCCGACAAGGCAGCTGAACAAGAAGCAGGCGACGGCAGCAAGCCTCGAAATGGTATCAAAAGTCGCTGGGAGAACTACAAGAAAGATTTTGCCGCTAGTCAGGTCAGCCTTATGTTTCTTTCTGTCCCTTCCCATCGGCGCTCTATACTGCCCTCCTTTGGCTATTCATTACATGTGTTAATAACGTCGAGACTGAAACACTCCATGCATGCTGTATTGTAGCTAGCAACAATGTTTGACCATCACAAAAAGTCGCCGTGGTTCGCCGAGAAATACGATCCATCTCCGGAGTTCCAAAGCCTGCGTACTCGAGTTCGTAAGGAAGGTTGGAAAGGAAGGATCGATACCTTCTTGCTCGACCTTGAGTCTGGCAAGTTCGACTTGGACCCTCGGGATCATGAAGCTGCTCAGTCGACTTCAACTTCGGAATCATTGGCTACGCAGAATGGAGACCACAACCCTCTGGCGGCCAACGGAGCGGATGAAGGCAAGGGTACAGAGGATGACATGCAATTTGCTATGTATGGAGATGATGATACCGGAGAGCAGGATACTAATAAAACGGAAACGAATGGCAAGTCCCACTCTCAGGACCCTCGCAAGGCCACCCCTCGCGCAGAAGAGATTTCGATGATGCCTGAAGGAAATCAAGTTACCATTCGGACTATCCCACCCGATATCGGTAGGGTTAAGCTGGAAGATGTATGTACATTCGTAGTAGACATACCTCATACTTGCTGATGCTTGCCCAAAGTCACTCTCCAAGATGCAAGGCTTCAAGTACCTGGCCCTAGGAGATCCTATGCAGAAGCGTAATTATTACCGAGCGGGGTGGATCCGATTTCAAGACGATGCAGACATGTCTGGCGTCATGTCTGAGTTAGCTGAGAAAAAGGTACGTTGTATCTGGCAGTTTGTTTTCCGGGCTTCCATCCTAATTGCGAACAAGATCGAAGGTTTTAAGCTCCATGTCACTCATAACACTCGCCCCTTTACTGCCAAAGTCAGATGTACCCCCGATATCGCCAGTCGACCCGAACGACTTGAAAAGGATCTCTCGAACATCAAGACACTTGCTGCTCTTCTAGAAGAAGAGGCAGCAAAACTACGCACCATGAGAGTCAAAAAAGTGACTACCTCCAAGGCACCAGATGCATCCGTACCGGATAGTGATGCTCAAATGGAAGACGCAAGCGATGAGTGCTTGGAAGAGGATCCTGAGCCCAAGGAAAAAGGAAGCGATGCCGTCGAGCGGAGAGTCGAGAAGATCATGTTCGAATTGCGTGAACAAGGTGCTGTAGATATCAATGACGAAAAAGCCTACGAGGAGAAGAAGGTTAGTAGCACTTCGACGTCTTTTCAACCAATGCTCAATATTTGTAGGTTTCCGTATCTCTGGATATGTATTGCGCGTATCTTCGAGCTGCGTATCACACATGCTATTATTGCGCCCTTGTTGCAGATCATATAGAAGAGTTGCAGCGTAAGTGTATTAAGCACGAGAGGAAACCCTTCGGAAAGGCCACCTTCGACGAGAGCAAGGACACGGGAAAGGACATAAAGTCTACAGAAGAACTTGCTGACACTGAGAAAGATTCTGGCAAGGAGAAAAGGAACGAAAACGCAAGGAACGTCAAGAGTGGTACGCTTATGACTTTTCGATTTTCCCCATCTTCTGAGTTATTTCTATTTAAAGATGAACGTTGGCTTGAATGGCTCGATTCGAAAGTCGCCCTTTTGATTAACAGAGATGGAGTTGATCCCCACGACTATGGCGGCAAGCGTTACCAGGAGTATGTAGAAGCTAGTGATGCATTATAACTAATTTTAACCCATCCTTTAGGGAATTGACAAAGGTCTTGGAGTCTCACATCAAGCAAGAAGACGAAGGCAAATTCCGTTGCAAGACCTGCCAGAAGCTGTTCAAGGCCACTTCCTTTGTCGAAAAGCATATTGCAAATAAGCATCCTGAACTCGTCACGTCACTTGAGGACGTAAGTGCTGTTGGCTCTTGCTTGCTCGACCTACTCACCCCTTCGTATAGATACCTTATTTTAATAACTTCGCCCTTGATCCACATAGGATACAACCTTTCGTCCACCCGCCTCAGCAGACTGGAGGTGGCCAACAACCTCCGCCACAAGCGTATGGGATCCAGGCTCCCGTTTATACTCCTGCTGAGTATAGTCGTCCCGGTGTTGGCCAATACAATCTTCAGATGCCCTATCCTCCGATGTATCACAATGGTGGCTATTGGGATCATAACGGAGTCCCGCCAGCCACGTATCAGCCCATGCCCCAGCCTATGCGCAGAGACGAAGCAACCACAGCCAGGCGTTTGAGTGATCGTATAACTGGATTTGCGCCCCCAGAGACGTCGACTCTACCCCCTGCTATCGGTTTACCTCCCAAGCCGTCTGCAGCGGCCCTGGATTCTGCTCTTCAAGCCGGCAATGGTGGACCAAGGCGGGGTGGACGCTCCAACTCGCAAACCACTGGCCCGCCACCCCCTCCACCCCCAGATGCCAAGGAAGATCCCAGGGCTGCAGCTGGAAAACGGGTTAGTTACCATGACATGGACTTGGTTGCTGAGGGTGATGTTGAATTGACTTATTGAGACGTGCTGGCTGTTGCCGTATCTTTGGATCTTTATGTGAAGTTAATTGCTGGAAGTTCTCTTCTTTCCAAGTACTACAATACATTTGTTTGCTATCGTTTATTTTGCATGCTTCTGTAAGTTCCAGGGACTCATCGAACGTACTTACTATTTGAAGGTGCTGCGCGCCACGGCGAATTTATCAAGCTCAGCTTGGCTTCCTACCTTTCACTCATCTCGGAAAACGTAAGGTCTCCTGTGCTACCATGGGTAGTGCTCGACTACCTGCCGTTCGCCTTCCCTCCGTCCTGAGCGATGGTGAAACTTCCAGCGCAGAGGGTGTTCTCCTCCCGTCTTCTAGCAAGTTTGGTTTCACGTGGACGAACGAAGTGGATGGTTCACTCGCAACTTCACCGGGTGGTCAGAGTGAGGGAGAAGTAGAGGACTGGAGTATGGTTGTAGAGGATCAAGCTGCCTTCCAGGTTGACGAAGCAACTCCCGAAACCAAGGGGCCAATTGTGAACATGTTCCAGCCTAGATTCTCTCGCGCTCTGTCTATGCCACTGCCGTCCCAACTCGGCCATCTCCAGAACCCACATCGGACAGGCTCCACGTCGTCGGAGGGCTCAGACGAGACTGACTCGTCGCAAGCTCTCTCGCGATTTCACGAACTATCTCTGGAACTCGCAGATTCCGTGCAAATGGTTATTCAAACGATGTTACAAATATCTCCTCCTCAAGTCCTTGATCCTGCTAAGGAGCAGTTCTCGGCCTGTGCTTTGGCAGTGCCGACACCTTCTATGTCTGCCATATTCACTACGATGAAGAGCCTCAACTACATATCAGCGAATATGGCGACACTTTGCGACCCTAGTACGCCTAATTCAGAGAAGGATACACTTTTTGCACCTGCTAATGGTCCTTCTAATGACTTCGACATCGGGGAGCTCTTACAAAGCGTTGGGGATGCACTTAGTGGATCGGCTGCCCAGGCTGGTGTTGACTTGGTCCTCTATCATGCAGATGTAGGCATGAAACACGTCGTTGTTAGGGGAGATGAAAGCGGCATATCCTTCACGTTGTGTCATGTAAGCCCGAGTTTCGTTTAAGTATGCATCGCTGACGTTTTCTCATAGATTGTTAGGCAAGTCTTAAGGACCGCCAAACAAGGAGACTCGATTGAACTTGGGCTCTCCATCAACCTTGCAACTTCTCAGGCCACAGAGATGGATGCTACCCTTCGTCGATCCGCATCCACAGAGCCAGAGCATCCGTTACAATGCGTCATTGACATAGGCCACAAGTATGCCACGGATAGCGCGGACAAGAATGGGGCCAATGAATCCACTGGAGTTCATCGCGATGCGCCGATCTTAACCTCGACTTTACTTCGTCGACTTTTATGGCAGCTAGATGCCAATCTAGCCATAGATCTTCCCCCGAAATTATTCACTCATGGCCATGTTTCCCAACTGAAGCTGCTTTTGGAGCGAGGCACCTCTCTGACCAGCTCGCCTCTTACCGTTCCTCTGGGCAGTGGCGATGAACCGTGTGCCCGCGAACCATCTCTTGAAGAATTAGCCGTCTTCGCAGAGACATTACGAGGCAAGAAAGGCACCTTATATGCATCCTCAAAGGGGTCCTTTGCACATCATTTCGCGAGCTACCTTGCTACCTGGGGTATGGATGTCAATCACGAATCGTCCGACACAAGCGACGAGAGTGATGCTCACGTAGCGGATGGCGTCAATTCCGTCGCTGATGCTTCCGCGAATTCTATCCCTCCCCAGGACCCTACATACGGCCCTCATTTACAAGGATATGGACCTAATGGACCGTTAGAGAATCATGTCTCTTCATTGTCATTTATCTTCATTGATGACAACGTTTCCGTGCTGAAGGAACGCCTACAAGCTCTACGTACTGAGCAGCGCTTTAACCTTACACTTAAAAAGCGGCCACCATTGACCCCACATTATAGACGGTCCTCGCCTCAGCTTACCCGAAGTCTCGACGACGCACCCCAACCACCCGCGGTTGTCATAGTTCACTTCACAAGCTTATCTAATTTCAAGATTATCAAGGACATGATTCAATCCATGGTTTTTTCATACGCAGAATCTTCGTCACCCCTCCCAGAAGTTATGATTATTCCTAAGCCTGCAGGCCCTCGGCGCTTTCTAACAGCGTTACACACTGCTCTCACGAAGCCTTTTGTCGATCCTTTTTTCGCCCCTATTGCCACGTCCCCAATAACGCCTAGTGTGCCTTCTCATAGCCATAATCCATTCTTTCCTGACATCCCCTCCATCACTTCCAGTCAGAATCGACCTTCAGGCTCTCGTACAAACTCTGCTGGCTCAACACGGTCCGCCAAAGATTCCCATGATCATCATCTTGCACCTTCCTCGCCCTTGGCCAGGGCGGATAACGTCGAGTACTTTTCTCAAGCAGCCGATCAGTTTGGGACGTCCCCCGCATCCGGCGTGGTTATACAAAGCCCAGATGGTCAACCCCACGGTATATTTTTCTCTCCTCCTAGAGGAAAGACACCACGCCAGCCTTCTGGGCTTCCAATGGAACGCGACAAAGGCCAGCTAACAATACGCCCTCAGTCTCCACCCCAGCTTGGCTTCTCATCCCTTCACGAGATTTCATTTTCTACGCCGAATGGAAAGTCTCCGCAGTTGAATTCATCGGCTTCACGCCCTACGCTCAAGAAACCTATTTCTCCCCGGTCGGAAGAGTTTGTGGTCTCTAACGGCGGACTTCCTCGCAAGTTATCCACAGCTGAGGCCAGCACCCGCAAGTCCCCTCCACCCAGCGGATCTCCGCTGGCCGAACATTCGCCCACAAGCCCGAGGCGGTCCGTACGCCGGAGATCGACTCAGGAACCAAAGCAACCTACAACCAAGTCTCACAAGAAAAAGGGCAAGGGTACCGACAACATTGTCCCCCCTGTCAAAGTTCTTATCGTAGAAGGTTCGTCCCACTCTTACCTGGATGTAATTAGGTAGCGCGTTTATACTTGCTTTCCAGATAATCCGATCAACCAAACCATTCTTTCAACATTCATGAAGAGAAAGAAAATCACCTACGACGTTGCTAAGGATGGTTCGGAAGCGGTGGAGAAATGGCGGACGGGTGGCTTCCATCTCATTCTGGTGTGTTCCTCCACTTGTGCAGAACTCGCACAAATGGCTTAGAGTGGTATAGATGGATATCCAGATGCCTGTGATGGATGGTCTTCAGGCCACCAAAGAAATTCGGCGTTTAGAGAAAACGAACGCTTTAGCCGGTTACCCCCCTACGCCACTGGCCGAAGATGGATCTCTGGTTTTGCGCACGCCATCGGATGCATCAGAGGCGCGAAATTCCCCATATAGATCTTCGGTCATCATCGTTGCCCTCACTGCATCTTCGTTACAAAGTGATAGGGTTACGGCTCTGGCTGCTGGGTGCAACGATTTCCTCACCAAACCTGTTTCGTTGGAATGGTTAGAGAACAAGATAATTGAATGGGGTTCTATCAAGGCTTTGCAGATGTGGGCCGATCTGAGACCCGAGGTCCTTCGCACTATTTCTAGTGGCCAATCGGCGCAGGCCCGTACTGTTGCCGATCGTTTGCATGTCCCCAAGGAACGTACAACGACTCCTTCGCCCAGCCGCTTGGCGCAGACTTCCAGTGAGCATGCGGAAGCCAGCAGCAGCGGTGTGTAGTATTACGTTCTCCCCTATGTTTGCTAATCATCGCTCCAGACCCACCTAATACTTCTGAACAAGAGGACAGGGCTCAGGCCTTTGCCGCTAACGTCGCTGGCTTGATGCGTTCAAGCTCAGCTCCCCGACGTCAAGACACCTTCAGCTCACAAGGTAAGTCACATTCTTTTAGGGCGACTAAAGACACTTGACAGCCTCCCATAGAAGTACCGATCAATGGCCTGACTAAGCCTACTATTGAAATTGAGCAGGGATCTCCGATTGATCTTCATCCTCAACGCCAGGTAGATGTTAACACCACTACGTTAAGCAGTACGCGATTGTTTAGCTGTAAGGCATTCGCTAACCCTACGTATGATTAGCGCTGGGTGCCCCGTCTGAGGGCCCAAAAGGAAGCACGGGCGAGAAGAAGACCTCGTCCGGCGAAAGCGAGTCAAAGTCGTCTAAACCTCTTGGAGAAGCGGTCGTACAAACCGCTGCGTCTTCAAATCCCCCCTTGCGTTGACGTTTTTGGGCAACCTTTGGAGGATCTCGCAGGTATTGGTACCTTGCTGGTCTTCTTCTCATTTATCCATTGTCTCTGAGGGTTGCCGAGTTGGTCCGTCAAGTGTTGTAGTATATAATTGTATGCCATTTTGCTTGGTATCTTGGTCGTCCTGGACATCATATTTTTTCCTTTGCTCACTCTTTGGGATATTTCTTTGTGACCGCATACTTATCCAATTCATTTTGGCCCGTCGAGGAAATACATACCCTTTGCGTACATTTATACAAATAACCATCTTGTATCGCTACCACTTGCTGCATCCATCGGACGAATATGAGAAGTATCTCATTTGCACCCTTGATCGATTATGCTCGGGTATATCTGTTCAACGAGCGTAGGAATTTGATAATCAGACAGGGTTCTGCCGGGAAAGCGCGAAGCTTTGAAGAACCCAACCTAGCCTTGGGAGTGTAAATAGTTTAGGTTGTCAGCATCTGACACATTACACGTGCAAGGGTCGTGGAGACAAGCAGCAGGTTATGTGTAGTCGAGCATACTCTGTGTGTATCCCTCTGCGTATTTGAGGATAGCGCTACTATGATGAATATTTTTACTTTTCTAAAAAACATATGGGATATATGTTATGTCTAGGATTTTGATGGCAGAGATCGTGTGCCTGATGAGTCGTTTGGGGGCCAGGGTTGATCGGGGTTGCGGGGAACGAAATGACGAAGGTATAAAGTTCAAATTGAAATTCCGCGATAACACGGCGAAAACTGGGCCCCCTTTCAACTCTCTCTAGTTGATTTCATCCTGAGCGAGTCCGTTTGGCCGAGGAACGCTCTCTTCACAAGACCTCAATGAATCATCTGGCTGATCCCCAGAAGAAGACCTCAATTGACCAACTCCTCAACCCCCTCAAGTCCGTCGCAGACGCCGCCTATCACGGAGCCCAGCTTCCAAGTATCACTGATTCAGTACAGCATCACGATCAACACGGCGTGCCAGCTTATCCTCCACAGTACTCAAATGCTTCTTCTTTCAACTTGCGCGCCGCCAGTTGGGAAATGCCAGACGATCCAAACAGACGGAAACCAGACAATGACGCGACAGCCACGCGTCAATATCAGCATCTGCCGCACATGAACAACCCACATCCTTATGGCGAGCATCAGCAGCCTCGAATGGTCCGTCTTTCTCCTGACCTATTATGTCCAACTCTTTCAATTCCAATTCGTGTCAAGGTCTGGCAGGCGGTGCAGGAAATGCAGCCCGTACCTTATGGGCATCCTACAGGTATTGCAACCATGTATTCGGATGAAAGAACAGGTATGACTCGGCTCGTCTCTGGTATGACCTTCAAGTAATCTCTATTAGCGCTCTCCGGTGATTATCAAACCCCAAGTCAGTCCCATAATAACCTGTCTCTTAACTCCCCTCCCGTTCTCACCAAATCCTAGACAACTACCAGCATCCGTACCCGGAAGCTGCCGCCTCTCCCCATACGCCCGAGTCAAGTACTTACCTTCTTTGTTAAAGCTGCGCGCTTCTGACTGCGCTTATCATCAGTTTGGCAAGCCTCCCAGCGCGCAGGCATTCGCCTAGTAACGCGAGGTGGCATGTCTCCGGCTGAGGCTCCTCGGTATCCCCAGTATTACCCTCCGCCTGGTTTATATGCAGCCTTACCTTACCCTCCACATCCTCCTCCTCCTCCCCACGAAGAACAGAGTCATCCTATGACGCAGAAGCGCCCTTTGCCGGATCCCGAAGACTCTGCCTCAAAGCAGAAGAAACCCAAGAGCAGAGCGAAGTCTGTTAGCGAAAGTAGTACTGGTGTGTGGTTCTTCAGTACACACGGTCCCAAGAATAAGCCAATTCCTGAGAATCGGTGACAATAGGTCCCTCCAGACGTGGATACAATGCCAAGAAGCGTAGCGAGGCGGCACAAATTGCGGCACAAAACGGTGAGCAGCTGTTCCCACATGTTTTCCTTGAATGATGAAGTTCAATTTAATCCATCTAAGCCCAATTACTTCCTACAACGTCATACGTTGGAGATAAGGGCAAGGAGAAAGCTAATGAAGGTCGGCTTTTCATACCTTTAGACCATGCCTCCGTAAGCTCAATAAAATTACACAGGGGCTGCCTCAAGCGGCACAAGCCAGGCCAACAATGCCCAGGCATTGCTTCAAACGGAACTCCAGTTTGCGCGGTGTATGTCCAATCGATATAGGTCTGAGCAGTTTCCCCGATGCGTTTCATGCACTCGTCGTTGGGCCGGCGACACGTGTCGCTTCCAAGGCATCCGCTTCTTTTTGAAGGATGTCCAGAGGAATATCGTTGGTATCAGTTTCGTCGAAAGCCAGAAGCCAGATGCCCCCTCAATGAATTTCCCTACTCAATGGAATATCTCCCTCAAAGCCGACCACATTCGTTCTACAAAGGTTTGTATCATCTACTGTGTGTCAATCCATATTGACGAGGTTGCTTATAGCTGACTGTTGCAAGAGCTTTGCTGCCAACTTTGCGCAAAGAAATGAAGCATCTTGAACTCCCCGAAGTGATTCGGCGTCCGCGTGAGAGCGAGGTCCGTGCCACATGTGGTAAGTCATTTCATGGTAACCAACCACGTTCGGCTTTGATCAAGTTTCCTATTTAGATACTTGTATGACATCGATATTCTCTAGCACATGGATGTGTCGCCTCTGTGGACGCGAGGCTTGCGAAGAGTGCTTCGAACAAGTCAGGGATCTCACCATGGATCGTCCCGGGGCAGGTCAAGTAGAAATAGCCGCCCTCCAAGCTCGCCGAGAGAAGCATGCTCATAGTAATCCCTTCTTCCTGTCCTGCACCCGTCGGAACGAACACACTTCAAACGAATTTTCTCCAGTATCGAGATTCTGTAAAGAAGAGCTAGCTCAGGCGATCCAGGCCATGGAAGAGCTTGTCAAAGAAGAGGACGTCGCGGCAGCTTCCGGTGGCGAAGTCACCACCGGAGGCAATGGCATCATTGATGGCTCCATCCAGGGACACTTCTATGGAACCAGTATGATGCGACATCTTTCGTCTTATAGCACCTCACTGACTCTGTCTCGCTAGATGACTCGCCCTCTAATGGACTCGGCCAACCCGATACACCAACCTTTGAGGGAGCTAACACTCCAAGCTATCCAGTTATCCGCATACCAGACTCCCAGCTCACTGACGACGTCTTCCGTTCTCATTGGGTCAAGGGTCATCCTCTGGTTGTCACCGGCACGCTAAGTAAATTCGGTATACAATGGACTCCTGAGTATTTCATCGAAAAGTACGGTGCTCAGAGTTGTCTGATCATCGAATGCCAGACCGAGGAGAACAAGCGCACGACCGTTGCGGACTTTTTCAAGGATTTCGGAAAATACGAGGGGCGCAAATCGTGTTGGAAGCTTAAGGTCTGCCTCTTGCTCTCTACTGGATGTTTGGCTTTTAAGTCGTTCTTATAGGACTGGCCGTCATCCACTGAATTCAAAGCTGCTTTTCCCGAACTTTATGAAGATTTCGCCAATTCTGTCCCCGTACCAAATTATGTCCGGCGTGATGGTGTCCTTAATATTGCCTCGCACTTCCCTTCGAATACTATATCACCGGACCTTGGTATATCAGCTGTCGTTTCGCAGAGGAAGTATTTCACTGACGCTGCCTCAGGTCCTAAAATGTATAATGCATTCGCATCGACGACCGCTCCAGGAAGCAAGGGCACCACGCGCTTGCACATGGATATGGCCGACGCGGTGAACATTATGACCTATGCTGCCCCGTGTGTCAATGGCGAGCCTGGGTACGCTGCGTGGGACCTGTTCCGTCCCCAAGACAGCGACAAGCTTCGTACATTTCTGAGAAAGAGGTTCAAGGGTGCCTTCCAGAATGACCCCATACATGCTCAACAATTTTATTTGGATGAAAATCTACGGCGGGACTTGTGGGACACAGCTGATGTTCGGAGCTTCAGAATATATCAGCGACCCGGTGAAGCAGTCTTCATCCCAGCTGGTTGCGCACATCAGGTAACACTCTACCCCCGAATGTACTCATATCTGATCCCGAATACCTTAGGTTGTTAATCTCGCTGATTGCGTCAAAGTGGCTATCGACTTCGTTAGCCCGGAGAACATCGCCAGATGCGAACAGCTTACACGCGAATTTCGCGAACAAAACCAGAGCATGGTGTGGAAAGAGGACGTTCTCCAGCTACGTACCATGATGTGGTTTGCGTGGCTTTCGTGCTGCCGACAAGAGTAACCAGCATACATACTTATTTCCCTTCGCATGACGTCGGAACTGCAGACTGGACCTGGATTGGACAAAGTGGCTACTCTTTTACTCATGTATATCTTCCTAAGTTGAATTGAATATATGGGCCGGTCAATGTGAAGCAGATTATGCACGGAAACCCACACGCTTGTTTGCACTCCTTCCCCACTTTGAACGATTCTGCTTGTAATGTCCATACGCCTCTGATAATTGCCGCATGAGACGTTACTGTTCCGATTACATACTCATCCCACGTGGCCGTCCTTTACAGTGTCATCTCTCACTCCGATGCTTGTGAACGTTGCAGACGATGAGCAAACCCAGTCTTATGCAAGCCATGCTCAACCGACCGTCCCAATCTTACTCTTTTCCCCAGGAGAAGGAGTACTTCTCTACCAAGAATACTATGATTCGCCTAGCAGCCGAATCTACCACTGCGCACAGGCCACATACTGACACTTCGTCCGCCTCATCCTCCAGTACAAGTCGAGATAAGCCCAAAGAATCACTCAGGTATGGCTTGAGGACCGCGGCCCATGCGCTTGAGTCCACACCGCCGGCATCCATCCATTCCGTCAGCTCGCGAGCGGCGTCCGTCCGTGATCAAGACAGGGCCTTGGCGAACGAGGTGCGCCCCGCTGAGTTGCACGCAGCTCATGGATGTTTGTTAACGTGCCCCAGCTGAATAGGCCTAAATCTCCATCCTCTGGATCTCGCAGTGCGATTACCAAGTCTCAGAACCCTCCTTCCACTATTCGAACGATTAAGAAGAGAACTTCCAGTTCTTCCCGTCGATCACAACCATTACCAGACAACTTTGACGATCCGAGCGATTCGGACTCATCTCAAGATGTTTGGTTTACCCCTCGGACCTCTCCAAGAACCTCAATGGCGTCTTCCGTGGCTACAATACCTTTCCCTTCGCCAACCACTGCACGTTCTAACCTTCCTCCTACGAAACCACCGCGGAGCTCGTCCAAGTCCCAAGGCAAACCTTCGAAACACCAGCCAACCGACCTGCCTTCCACGTCGAGCTTGCCTACATTCTCAAGCGCGTCGCCAGCGTCAACGATAACCTCCACCTCCATCGGTGGTCATTCCTCGTCTTTACCCCCCGATCCGCTCTCAGATACCACTGTGACGCCAGTGCAATCTGATGAGGGTCATGGTGGGTCACCTCAGCACGAGTCCCATGAACCTGTCTCGAAAGTCTCACCCCAGAAGCGACTCGCCCCGACGACTGATCCATCAGCTACCGTGGTCAAATCGACAATTACAAGAAGGCCTCCTTCATATAGTGTTAAACGTAGCCTACTATCAGATATTGACAGAGGCATAAAAGATCAACACCAGGCGACGCCCAATCCATCTCATGAAGAAGACATCCTTGATATCCCCGCAGCTTTTCTAAGCCTGATAGATAGAGGTGACCCTCCCCCACCACCCCGGTCATCGTACCCTAGTAGACCTCGAGCGTACCCCACTCAGGACGCAGTACACGATCTTCCAACGTCACGTAGGAGCAAGAAATCTGCATCTAAAGCAGCGCACAATATCATGGTCAACATGGCGGCTCTTATAGAGGAAGACGAGGAGACCCTGAGCAATCAAAGCCGGAGTATCAGGAGCGGGCAGGAAGGGCAATACTCCTCGAATACGGGTAACCGCGTTTTGTTGAGTACATCTGATGATCGATCAATAATGGAGGAAGACAGAAGGTATCACGGATCTTCCAACGAAGAAACGACACTTCCTCAGCATGTTCGACATCGGCGTTCGCGGTCACTGGATTATTCACCATCCCAGACGACATCTACAACATTCGAACGCAAGTACGTTCCTCCAGCCAACCTCTACGGCGATCCCTCGACGCTTCCCTCCCATGGTACACGCGGTTATACTTCGCTTACACTCCCTCGCGCCCCTCTGCCTCCCTCTGCAGCGCTCGGCCTCAGCCCAGCATTTAGCGTAGAAGGGAATATGCGTTTAGACGGGAGCGGGACCGTTGATCTCACTAGGAGCGGGATTGCGCAGACAACGATGGCAACTGTTGAAGTCGTTCGGGGCTTAAGCCGGAAATCTGGGAAAGGGTGGAGAGTAGTCAAAGAGTTGTTCACGAAACATGCCACTGGTGGTGGCGAGATAGAGCTTGCCTTTACGAGTTATCGCTCCCCACCAAAGCATATTCCCGCCAGATGTATCCTAGTTCAAGTCTGGGCAGTAGCACTGGATGAAGTTGATGTTCGGCTGCTTGGTGTCGGGGAAGGTTCTCCGAAGCCCAACACTAGACAGGGTCCTCGCCCAGGCCAGCGTACAGCTCGCCGGCGGGGCAACCCAACTGAAGAGACGACGAACACTACTCGGGCATTGTTAGGTAAATCAGCTGAAGTTGGATACATCCCTGGGAGGAGTTTCGTCGGTAGAGTACTCGAGTGCGGCTGGGAGGTGGGAGAAGAGTCTATGAGGCGAGGTGACTGGATTGCGGGGCTTCTGGATGCACGCAAAGTGAGTTATTAGGACTTCGTATGCATGTCCGTGCTGAGGAACCACTGCTGGTAGTGTGGCGGTCTCGCCGAGTTCATCGTAGCTGACCGACATCGAGTCCATAGAGTTCCTCATCCTGATATGGGTTCGCAGACCAAACCCCTTCTAGACGGCCATGCCTATGAGCTAGACGCCGCTACGAAAGCCCAAGGAGGGACATCTCAGCCAAGTGATCAATCTATTGGTTCCCCTCGTGCTCTATCTAGAACAGCATCCGCCCACATTAACCACACACCTTCTAGGACGCCATCAACGCGGTCCACCTCAACTCCATCGCACACCCTGCGAGCAGCACCTTCCGAGTCGCCCACACCGAAGCCTCAGCAAAACATGACTCTCCAGGAGTTGGCCGCACTACCTTTGACTGCAATTCCAGCGTATCGTGCCGTTAGAACTTTCCAGTTTGCGTGCGCTTCTTGGTCGGGTCAAATTACCGGGAACCCCCCCATACCTACCCTGAATCCAAGTCAAGCTGGAAGTGTGTCAGATATCAAGCGAGTGGTCATTCTAAGAGGCCACGATGGCGTTGGTGCGATGGCTACACAGATGCTCGCTGAACAGGGATGGAGAGTGTCTGTCCATGCACCACTGCCTCAGGCAACGGATACCGACGACTCGGAAGTACAACTAGACAATAGTATGAGACTTATTGAAGAGCGTGCTCGTTTGTGGGGTGCTGATGAAGTCATCTTCGATGATGGCGGATATGAAACGGAGAGTACGACTATGAAACGGACAGCACCGATTGTACGAGTTCTACGTAGGCTCTCCGAGGATGGCGACGTTTTCGACGCTGTGCTGGACACCGTCGGCGGGAAAGAGATCTGGGAAGCTTCGGAACGACTACTCGCCGTCATTCGCCCCAACGGTCGTTATGGACAGTTTACCACCCTAGTAGGTGACAGCCCCGAAAGGCCGTTACCTACTGCTGGAGACCACTTCCGAGCTGGAGTGCGGAACTGGCGGATGGCTAGTAACAGGACTCGAAAAGGTAGCCTAGGTAGAAGCGCTAGCCTGAATACAGCCCAAGGCAGCCACCTCGTGAATCAGGCCAACCAACAGGCTCTCCAGAATGGCGGAGCGAAGGGTAAAGGAAAAGTAGCATATGCATGGGTGAGCCTAGCGCAGGATGTCGACTGGGAAGGCGAAGATGTGGGAGAAAGTTTGGGGGCTGTTTTGAGGATGGCTCTGGAGAATGGCATCAGACCTTACCTGGGTGAAGCAAACCAGGGCACTAATACAAGGGAACTTCGCTTCGACGCAGTTCCCGAGGTAGTGGGCAATAGGAATGGATCTAGATATCAACTTTTGCGAGACGGAGGCTGCATCGTGGTGAAGGTGGTCGAGTGATTATGCCACACGATCCAATACACTAACCAGTACCCATCAAATACATTAATTCGCACCAGAGTACTAGATAGACGTGTTGTATGAGTTCAGGGCAAGCATACGCCTCTGATCATATCGTGAAGGCTATATCGAGCGTCATAATCGGTAATTGGGTCCTCCCAATTTATGTCGTCGCTTCAATCGAAACTGTGGGTGCTCCACTGGGAGGGTTGTAGTATGGAATGATGCGAATATCATCCGGAGTTCGCCCCTCAGCGTACATTTTCTTCCTTGCGCGGTCGGTCTATAGATCGGTTGGAACCAATGCAATACCTGATAAATGACTTATCACATACTATTCCAGCGTTGGCCATACCCCTCTCAAGGCCTTCCAACAGCGTACAGGCTTTACACAAATCGTTGCTGGACATATAACCACAACGCTTGCAAACCTCTGCTCATTTCTTAGTTCTTAGTGAGACAAGGACGATGCGCGGGAATTGCACGTACGTTGGACCTTCTGCGCTGCCTTTACTTCCTCCTTTACCTCGAATGCTTCACCAGAGTGGATGATATCTATTATGACACTGGGACGAGCCGCTTCTAGATCCTTGAGGAACACCCGAGCATGTCCTCTGTACGCATCGGGAGAATAGATGCATTCGGTGGAAAAGTAATCAAGCTTCTTGAAGTAAGCATACCTATCTACAGTTCAAGGACCCCGGGGAATCAAAAGAAATATACCGAAGACGTACATGACAATTTCCTTCTCGTATGTGTATTTGAAGGGTTTGGATCGCTTGATCGTGTCCTCGCCCTGCGTACATATAAGCGTGCAGCGCCCCAGTCGGGCAATGTCTCCCCGCATAACTAAGGCAAAATAAGGGGAGGAAATTGATAAGATTGATGACTCGTACTGTTCATCAATACCGTCTCCGCAATGTCGTCTGCATTGTGACCGGTGACGATATGATCGACGTTCAGCATCGTCGCACCTCTATCGAGAGCCTGGCGCCTAAATACACCACAGAAAGTGCAGTTATTCTTCCTTCCGACCTCACCGACGATGGCATCCATCGTCCAACCATATAGTTCATCGTATGAAAGAATTTTAAGGGGCATCGAATACTGCTGTTGATTACGCTTCACAGTCTATTCTTGACCATATTTCAGCCAAACGGGCGGTAGAGGGACATGATCCTCCTTTACCTCTAACGAGTCATCACGGTAGCCAGTGATACCTTCATCGATGGAAAGCAGGAAGAGGTCGAGGTTATAGTTGTAACGCTCATTCAAGGTCTTCATCACGTAGGCGAGTACAGTTGAGTCTATGGTAGCCTAGTCAAATCCAGTTTTGTATGTCGAGAGGACGGTATAGAAACCTTTGCCACCAGATGCACCAATGGCCACCCGCTCGCCCGGCTTGAATAATTTTGCCTCAACAATTGTGTTGTGAACCTCGGTTTCAAAAACGTAGAAGAAGCAGTCTTTGCATATTTGCTGGCCAGTCTTGGGCCGCTTCAACATCGCTCGATGTCTAAAACATAACATGCAAGTCTTTGGCGGCATGATGGTAGAAAAGAAGATAAGGTCGATTAGGGGTCAATCTTTATTTTCACACTTCTTCCCCAATTACCATGCCTCGAGAGAACAGGAAAAGAGGTAAAAAACATAAAAAGGTAGCCCAGGAGGAGGAGAAGGAACCGACGGCAAACGCTACTGACCCCCATACCGCGGACCTTCACGCAGAGGCAGAGGGTAGTCGGCCATCATGGATTGTTCCTGCAGTTGCCCTCGGAGATGTCAACTTGGAGGCGCCATTTGGCTATGTCGACGCAGATGTCAAGGCATACTTCCGAAATGTCGACGAACAGATGAGAAGTTGGCAGGAAAATGTGGAGACAGTCCCACTTGATCAGGATAGTGACCCGAATGAAGGTAAATTTCTTGTCCGTCAGTGCCTCTTTTTGTCGTAAATTGTAACCCGCACCTAGACAGACGTATGTTCTTTGTGGCAGCACTGAGCGAAATGAAGGACAAGGAGAAGATGCTTGCGACTGACCCCGACTGCTCTATCATCTTGGAGCGAATGCTCTACTCAATGGACGACTTTGCACGACGTGTCTTCATGGACAAACTTTCTGGCTCGTCTGTTCAAGTTCCTCCCGTTCTCTTCGATCGAGGCTCAACGTGTTTGTTAGCTACGATGTGCTCGTCAAGCACAGATTCGCATCCCATGTATGCCAAACTCTCTTCAACGTTGTAACAGATACCGTCTCAAGAGAGGTCTGCTCTTCCCCGATCCCCGATTTCTTGCGTTCTCAACGTAGGCATAGACTCAGGGCATCCTTCCAAAACTTACTGAAGATGCCGATGAAGGTGACCTTCGCACTGTATCCCAACAAGTTCTTGATATCTGTGAAGTAAAAGTGATTCTTCTCATTGATGCTCTTTCCTCATATCTGCCGACCCTAGGAAATACAATTATCTTTCACGTCGCTCATAATGGATCCTTTCGCTTCCCATGTGCTCCGTGCCCTCCTCTTACTTCTCTCACCAAATAATTCGAACACGCAGCAACACTCAAATCTGCGATCCAAAAAGAGTGCTGTCTGGAAAGCCAAACAAGGACCCTTAAAGTCAATGTTCACCCAGAAGGGTGTATCAGGCCCATCCACAATGCGGGCACCCCCATCATTCGAAACGGCTTCTCACCAGTTTGTCCGGGTTGTGAGGGAATCACTCGGCGAGAATGAAGTCAGAGCTTTGGCTGCTAATAAAGTCGCGAGTCCGGTGCTCCAGGTAGGTACAACTCTGACCTCCCGAGTCTCTGCTGACTCCCCGGTAGATTTTACTTGAAATCGAAGCAGATTTAGAGATATGTTGTGAAGCTGGGTCACTCATGGATCAGGTCCTAGTAGGGGTCATTTCCGCATGTCGTAAGTTACCCACCCCCCATTCGTTCCGTTCCAATGAATTTTGTAGAGAATGGCTATCCCAAACAGTATGAAACTTCGGACTATCTGAATACTCTTCTTCGCGATCCCACGTCATCTCACCTTCTGGAGACCCTTGTGTCCCGTTCGCCTGATATAGCCTTCGAGGTTGTGTGGGATAACTACCTGAAGGGGAAATTGGCCCGACTCGCCGCTCATCCTGTGGCTAATTTCGTCGTCGCTAGAGCTTTGGAGCGATTGGACTCCCAGCAATTAGAGGGAGTTTGCAGTGAACTCTCTGGTGTTTGGACAAAGGTCATCAGTGCGTCCTCGTACTGGTTGTTATTTCATTCTGGTAAAACTTACCAGCCAATAGGAGCCTCTAGGTCTGGTGTTCTCCGCTCATTGATTCAACGAGCTTCATCATTGCATACTTCATGCAGTGAAGTGGGGGAGGTGAGTACCAATCTCGTGCACATGTCCCTTCATTCATCCGTTTGTCAGGCTGTATTCTCTGCCTTTGAACTCGCCACGGAAGACTGCAGGGAGCTGTTGGTCCCTTGTGCAGTGTGCCTCCTACCAGTATCGGTATTTGCAGTGTCCCCCCAGGCACTTTCATACAGCCTGACTGGATGGAATAGGATTATGAGAAAGCTCAGAAACACGAGCGTTTGATACAACATCCTCAGACCAGCGGCAAGCAAGTTAACGAACTCTTGGTACCGAAAGTTCAGGGCGCTCTCCTAATCCAAGCCTTGCTTCACCTTCCGGACCCGCATAATCGCATTGTACTTGATAGGCATGTCACTAAACTCGGACACAATATCGTGCTAATAAGACCGACAGCATATTTACGATGTCGGTGGAAGATTGTATATCGTTGTCACATCATCCTGCTGGCTCTCGCATCTTCGATGCCTTGTTGGAGTCACCCACCGTTCCGTTCAAAGATAAACGACGCTTTGTTGTATCCTTCATCGGTCATTACCAGCAACTCGTTAATGATCGAATAGGGAGTAGGGTGGGAGACAGATGCTGGGATTTTGCCGATACGTATCTCAAGGTATGAGCAGTTGTTTTCTGTCGTGAAATTTAGGTTTAAGTAACTACGGCCACTAGGAGAAGATTGCCCGCTCCCTGATCCCTTTCGAATCATCCCTGTCTGCATCGTACTACGGAAAATTCTTCGCTCGCAACCTCAATTTGTACCTCCTCCAAAGAAAACCCGAGGAATGGAAGACATTTCAATCTCAACGGAGAAATGGAGCACAGACGCAGGCGCAGTTGCCTGCATCTAAACGACCGCCTATGGACAGGACCATAGCCCAGAGATCTCACCCAGAGTCATCTAGCCGACAGGAATCAAACGCCCTGCCTAAGGGCAGAAATGGCAAGCGACCCAGGCATGCGGATGAGATCGACGAGCTCTTTGATGATGCTCAGCTAAGCAAACGAATAAAGAGCTCAGCTTTGAAGAGTAGCGACGAATCCCAGCCACTTAGCAAGAAGCAAACAGACGATCCTACCCTTTCGGGCGTCCTTGATGCTATTGACTCTGCGGGCACCGCAAGGAAGAGAAGAGGAAAAGTTCACTAGAAGTTTGATGTAGCTGATCACACTGATCACACTCCCACATTCGGCGTAGTAGTCGGCTACATTGCGATCTCTACCTCCACTAGTATATTGTTTTGGAGAGTCCAGGGGACACACCGACCGCAACGCCATGCATAACCTTCACACAGCACGTATATCTCGAACTTCCGAGTGCTTACACGCGGAGCGGTCACCCGTGAGCGGAAATCCTCTTCTATTCTTACACTTCGGTGAGCTTGCTCCCCGCTCTCTCACAAGTGTGGTAAATGCGCTGTTCCAAGTAGTAACTTCGTTCTATCGTGTGACTTGTCACATCGAGGAAGTCGAAGATCGGTCACGGCAGCGAGAGAGGTGGGTATGTACGTATCCTATAAAACGAAGCTGTCGTGTTGCGCTCGACGTAGCACACCAAAGCTTAGGCTATGGCCTGTTTATACTCTCTTTCCATCCTCTTGTTCTGTCACATCGGAAATTGCATTGCTGGCGCTCTTGATACAGCGGTCAACCCAGGAACACTCCATAGACGACGCTACTTCTATGTGGATGGGTCATTGTCGCCGTTGAGTGGGGCAACCACCGAGACAGGGCAGCTCTATGTAGAGCGTTTGACACCTCCGAAAGTGACTCAACCGTTTCCCATCCTATTTATTCACGGTCGCGGTATGACTGGGACCAACTTTTTGAATACCCCTGATGGCAGACAGGGATGGGCTGATCATTTCATGAGCCAGGGCTATGAGGTTTGCACATCCACATAATCACCAGTCGGAGTATACCGGCTGAAATCCTTGCTCGTAGGTCTTCATCGTTGATCAGCCATCCCGTGGGAGGTCTTCATGGATCGATCATATCGACGGTGTTCAAGACTCACCAGATACATTCGAAGTGGAGTCCCGCTTCACTGCTCCACAGAGGTTTAATATGTGGCCTCAAGCATCCTTGCACACGCAATGGCCAGGGAACGGGTCTGTTGGAGATGTCGTGTTTAGCAATTTCTTCGCATCCGTTATGCCAAGCCTCATCTCCGAAGCCGAATCTTCGGAAAAGGTCAAGCAGGCCGGGTCAAAACTTCTTGATCAAATTGGCGTAAGTACATTTGAGCTCATAGAAAGCAACACTGAATCGTCATTATAGCCCGTCATACTACTAACCCATTCCCAAGCGGGGCAATATGGATGGATCCTGGGTGACTCCCGCCCTTCTATGATTAAGGCTATCGTATCACTCGAACCGATCGGCCCCCCATTTCAGAACGCCGTTTTCACCACCGATCCAGCCAGGCCGTTTGGGTTAACGGAGATACCACTTCGATTCTCACCGCCCATACAATCGGCTAGTCAGCTCCAACGGGAGATTGTCAGTATTGGGCTCAACTTCACCTGCTTTCAACAAACCCGTCCAGCCAGGAGGCTGTCTAATCTAGCCAAGATTCCCGTCTTAGTGGTTACATCTCAATCAAGTTATCATGCTGTTTATGATGCGTGCAGTGTACGGTTCTTGCGACAGGCGGGCGTGCAAGTACGACACGTAAGGCTGGAGGAAGTGGGGATATTGGGAAATGGGCATATGATGTTCATGGAGATGAATAATCTTAGAATCGCTGACGATGTTGTCTTGAGGTGGATTCGAGAAGTAGTTAAGGGATGATCCAGGATGGTACAATGAGCTATGGATGCTTCTCTGGCCTCTAGGCATGTCATGAAGTGGGTTCGAAAGAATGTTACATTGGTATCGAATATGTGCACGAATCCTTCGATATCGAAACGGGTTACAAGTAAACGATTACAGCTTCCGATGCCCTAACATTAACGGACAGCATTCCAGCATTAATGGACGCATTTTCAGTTACCTGCGTCCCTGTGTTCCTACATGTCGAATCAAACGTGCCGCTCCCCCCAATTGTCACAGCTGCCCCTTGATCAACGCGAGACGTGGCGTTGGGTGCTGTAAGTCGCTTCAATGCCTTTGAACCGTTATTCGGTAGATTTGCCCCCGTAAATGAAATGGTGGCACTCGTTCGAGAACCCGAGCCATTAAAGAAGTTTGAGTTGTAAACCAGCAAACGGACGGGATCTCCTGACGAGCTATAGATCGCATACACGCCCACCGGGCCACTGCCATCATCCAGCATTACCATATTTTTACCGTTCGTGCCCAAGAATTCGGAAACGAAGGCTACTCCATAATAAGGCGCCTAATTCGGGGTATTAGCCTTCGCTAGACGACATACAGGACCAGTGGGTCAACGTACTCCTACTGTGAATCGGCCCCACCAGCAATATTGCTGGAAGAAAATACGTAATGATTAGTCAAAGAGGTGCTTTGTAAAACGGTGATGGCGAACTGACGCAATTTCCTATGGTTCCTTGATGAAAATATTGACGTTCGATGCCATTCAATGAAGCCTGAAGTGCATAATCAACAATCCACAGCGCCGCTCCGAATGTGGGGCTAATTCCTCCGCCTCCGCAAGTAGCTAACCACCGTATTGAATGGTAAGGAACGGCTCTGTGTTTGCGAGGGTTGACCTACTGACCAGAGTTTGTCTCACCCAGAAAGTAGCGTTTTCCAGTGCTGCGAGCGGCGGTTGCCTCTGACTTGAACCGACTTGTGTACGAGACGATTGAACTTATCGAGATAATCAGAGATCGGGTATTGAACACGCCAAGCCACGGCTACTTACGAATGGCTCATCAGCGACTGCAAGTCAGTGCTGGCTCCGCCACATGCAGACTGGGGGTAGGAATGTCCCGAAAACGTTTTGACGAAGTTAATTGCCGATCCCAACATGGGCACTAGGCCTGCAGTACTCCATGTGGGGATTTGAAGGTAGACGGCGGCCTGGAAAATATTACCTAGCTAAGTGAGAAATGCAATATATCAATACCTCGGATTTGATCGAATAGCAGGACCATATACCCTGGCTTACCGAAGGGGCCAGGTCAGTAAACCACGCCCTCTGGCTGGAACCATCAGCCGTTGGATTCCAGCCTCCAGAAGGGATAATTGGGGACCCGGATGCGTAGACTGGTTCGAGACGAATAACAGCCATGCACACCAAGGATCAGTCAATATTTCAGAAGGCCGGTCAAGGGACGCACACTCCGGTTCGTTTCCTAGCTCGATAGACAATAGGTTTGGCATGACTTGCTTCGCTCGTAAGGCAGCTGTAAGCGTATTCGCTTGGTTATTCAACCGGCGATTGAGGCCAACTGTCACGTCTCCTCGCATTTGGGAAGCCAGTGTAAAAAACGACGGTCCGAAGGTAAGGGCATCAGGGGCATCCCCAGCATTAGTGACTGTAAAGTTCACTGCTGTGGACAAGGCCGGGTTGTACGTAGCACGATCCCTGTGTGGCGTTTGAGTATACTGTAATATGTAGTACTCCGGGAACTGACTGTGTTGTACCACCTATGCGCACAGCAGGGGGTGCGCCGCGCAGACTCTCGATGTTAGCTAGGCAATTGATCGTAGAGGTGATTTCGGTGTAACCAGGGAAGGCGAAGAACTCAAAGGATACACTGAGTTGCGCTTCATTGATACTGGCTGCGGAAGAAGGGGGTGCTGAGGGTATGCTAATACCAGTCACAATCGAAGCCATCGAGAGCGCTAGTCCGCTGACCGCCACCGACAAATACTTCATCCTGAGCCCCACTTATATGAATTTGCAGAGGAAGAGAGATGATTTCAGGATAACCGAAGCCGCGCATATTACTTATAGCAGGATTGGGACCAGAAGGTCCAAGTACGCACCAACATCGGGCAGCAGGCCTGCTAGCTGGCACCACTCATTCTATTTGATTTTTCAAGGCCCGCACCGTCGTCGGACCGTCGGTGCATTGAGAAGCTGCATCACAGCGGGTAATAAAATTGCAGCTAGTCATGCGACTATGCGTGAGATCAACTCACTGGCTAAGGTGTAGAATGTCTGAGGTAATGGAACATTCGCAATGGCCATGTGCTGGTGGCGTTTAGTTTCACGGCAATCAATGTTAAAGTGTAACCCATGGATTCAAAGTGGCCGTGATGTTTTGAGGGCCATATGCAAGTCGTCATCATATAGCAAACGGGTGAAAATACATACGTTCAGTACAATCAGACTGACCACCCATCATCCCATAAGTATGTCACCCTCGCCATCTGTCCGCGGCGCTCCTCGTGGCACGGAGTTTATCAATTCTCGTCTCACTTCTGGACCGATTTGAGCGTGAGGGGTGGCGCGGACAACGTCTAGAAGCGCATCCTTTTGTTCGGGCGTCATATCAGATGCGTATCTAAAGACCACTTAGCCTAACTTTGTCGATGGAGATGTCATCTATTACCTTTGTGCAAATGCGAGTAGGCTTTGGTGCCACAGGACCGGCAACTTTGCAGCATCGCCCCGGGTCTTCGCCTTGTAGGTGTTGGAAAGGCGGATGAAGTGGAATACTAAGGAGTCAACGGCCTTGTAAGGCAACTGAAACTTTTTATCTATCAAGACACGAATAAACAGCGAGTTGGGCCCTAGTGCAGATGTGTCAATAACCGGGGTGTCTAAGTTGTCAAGAACTGAAGGGCGAGCGATGACATACCTGAATATTCCATCTCAGCTATTCGCATCAACGCGGCGGAGGCATGAAGCACAGGGACCTTGTTTTTTGCTACGACCGAAGCGATTATGGCCGCTTCCTTGAGGGAGCATCCTGACTATATGTTATCGATGAAGATAAGTTCTCGGCAAGAGACAAGCTACATACGTCAAGCATAGGGAAGATGATCCCTTTGAAGAAGGCGCTGGGTTTATATAGAGCTTTCTTCAGCGCTTCGTAGTATTGAACGTTCAACTTTTTGTTTTGTCGTATGTCTTCGCGTACTGCATCAAGAAGAACGACACTGAGGAACACCTGAGCCTGCGAAGGCTTCATACTAGAAATGAAGATTTTGGTAGAAGCACGACAGGCGTGTGGCGACCACTGCTCTGGCCGCGTGAGTGCTAAGATACGAGCCCAGCTCGGGAGGGTAGGAATAATCTTGAATAATTTTGGGATCGGACCGGACTTGTATGATGAAAGGATCTGCGCGACTCTGAGAGGATGAGTAATCAATGTATCGTGAATCGAACAATACGCACTTGGCATATGATTCAACAACTTTTGGATCAAGTCCAAGCGCTGGATCAGGTTTTTCAGGATCTGGCGGATTTGTGAATCAGAAGGTGTTGTGAGAGGAAGATAATGGCTAGAAGACCTTGCTGGGCCTTCTGTATAACAGCCGGGTTCGCTGTTTCATTCTGCTCAAGCTTTGCAAATATGATATCGGCTAGAGTACGCCGTGAGCTTGAGCTTGGAGGTAATAATGCGTCGAGGGTCTGCATGTCTCCTTCGTCTATTTCCTAGTATGCATCACGGATTCTGTCAAGATGTCCATTGGGCAGAAGCTTACGAAAACTTGCTCAACATCATCTACGCACTCATCATAGACCCCGTCGTCGTCATCGTCGTCATCGCGTAGGGCTGGTATCCGAGGTTGGGTTAACGAGGACGCTTCTGAGTCTTGAACATCATCGTCAGGCATCTCTAGCTCATCTTGTTGGTCCTTTGCGAGCTCAAAGATGCGTTGGGAAGTTTTTGGATCCAATATAGCCTATCGAAGGCTCCATCTCAAAATTTCTGTCATCTCACACAATGTCACCGTACCTCGGTGCCCTCCTCTCCATCACCGCTTCCCAAGCTTTTCCGAGTCTTGAGACGCTTTCCTGGTTGTGATAATCTTCCATACTTTGATATGAGCTCGTCGTCGTCGAGCTGTACATGAAGAGGATCATGTCTTGGTTTTGCTGGAGGTCTGGTAACTCGAGGCATCGCTACAAGTGCAAGTGCAGGTGGTAGATCACAGAAAAAAGTCTATCGGCAATCGCCGGTGATCGCAAGACGTCAATGAAATCTATGTATAGCACTAATAGCCGCCCATAAATAGACTCAGTAAGTTAAGTATAAAAGGTGAAGGTCTCCAACATGCTCACTTCTTTGCCTCTTGTTCCTGCACCACCACCATCCCCATTTCAAGATGTCTACCTCTCCGGTGAGCTGCTCACGAGCCTTCCACTCCCTCATGTGTTTACTGTAGCACCGATCCCGCTGCTATGTCTCCGCCGCCGGCAAGATTCACACTCTGGACAAGGATGGCAAAGAAATCACTAGTGTAGGCTTCAAACGCTTCGGCTTCGATAGCGAAGTCCCTTTGGATGTCCTTCGCTCGCTCTACCTCCGGTCGCACTACGTTATGACAGCGCTTGAGGGTAACATGGATGATATCGAGGCTCAGGCGGAACAAGAGGTCCAACACGCGAGGTTTACTCAAGGACACTCTGCTTATCAGTCCAAGTCTATCTTCCACCCAGCCACTGGCTGTATCTCATACACCACACTTTCTCGTTTCCCGCCCGTTACACTGCTCCCGCCTTCGGCTCGAAAGCGGATTCTCGTTACTGGTGGAGCAGGCTTCGTAGGATCTCACCTCGTCGACCGCCTCATGCTCTTAGGCCATGAAGTCACCGTTCTGGATAATTTTTTCACAGGCTCCAAAACCACTGTCAGTCATTGGATCGGGCATCCGAACTTTGAGATGGTAAGGCACGATGTGGTGGAACCCTTCATGATTGAGTGCGATCGTATGTTACTCTGCTTGCGCGCCTGCTTTCGGCTTCATCGGTTGTTTTAGAGATCTATCACCTCGCTTGCCCCGCATCACCTCCTCATTACCAGTACAATGCTGTCAAAACAATCAAAACCTCGTTCATGGGTACTTTGAACATGCTCGGGCTCGCCAAGCGAACGAAGGCTCGCTTCCTCATCAGTAGTACATCAGGTACGCGGTATCAAGCGAATTGTGGGAATGGCTCACTAATGTTACGCAGAGGTCTATGGTGATCCTGAGGTCCACCCCCAATCCGAGGACTAGTGAGACTATACTCGTTGAGACACACGCAGGCGCTGATAGGTCCCTTACAGCTGGGGCCATGTAAACCCCATCGGTCCTCGCGCTTGTTACGACGAAGGAAAGCGCGTCGCCGAGACTCTTACTTATGGATTCCAGCGCCAAGATGGAGTAGATGTCCGAGTGGCTCGCATCTTCAATACCTACGGTGCGCGTATTCCCACACCAAACCTCTAACTAAGGATGCGCGGGCTAATTTGATTGGAATTTAGGTCCGCGCAGTAAGGGCGCTACATTATTTCTCACGGTCACTACCCTGACTATTTATACGACAGTGAATCCGTACGATGGACGGGTTGTTTCTAATTTCATCGTGCAGGCTCTCAAAGGCGAAGATATGACCGTCTACGGTGACGGCAGGCAGACTCGATCCTTCCAGTATATCCACGATTTGATTGATGGTCTCATCGCTCTCATGAACTCTGATGAAACTCGACCTGTTAACATCGGTAACGGCGATGAATTCACCATAGGGGAGTTTGCTGAGCTCGTCAGAGATATCGTTGAAAAGGTTCAAGACGAGGATGGCGTTAAAAGGACACGCAGGGTTGAAATAGCTTATAAACCAATGCCAACAGATGACCCTCAGAAACGGCGTCCCGACACGACACGCGCAAAGGACAGTCTGGGATGGCAGCCTAGGTGGACCGTCCGGATGGGGCTTGAAGAAATGGTGAGGTACTATAAGGCCAAGATGGCTGAGGGCAGCTTATAAGTCTGTCTTCTTCTCTGCCTCGTGCCATGGGTATCGATACAGCACTTTCGACTTCCAGGTTTTCGGTTTCGTACTAGACTCTTAGACACGCTGGACCCTTGTATTCTAGAAACTGCTATATTCCGGATGTAATGTGAGTTAAATACCTTCTGTACAACGTATACAATACAGCCTTTGGTACAGGCAGTTATAATTCTTGGGGACAGCGTCGAACTATATAGCATTGAAGAAAAGAATGCCTGCGCGGGCTAGATAAAAAGGGCAAAATGGTATGGTGGGTTCTTGCTTTTGATGAGAGGTATCAGCACTGGAGCTTGAAGATGTCGACGTGACCAGGTTCACATGTATTTATGAAGTATAACTGGGGGCGAGGCAACGACACGCGCCATCGGGCCGCGAACGCTGGCAAGTTTATCAAGTGTGCCAGGGGTTAAAGTCGTCACCGTAGTACGACGAACGCACATCTCCATCAGCTTTCCTGAAGACTGATTGTTGTTTTTAGCCACTGTCACCTGCGTCGAAGTTTGGTGGGGCGGTGATGAAGAGTCGGCGCGGGGAAGAGGCAGGCAATTCTCATGTGCCTCGGGCTCAGGCTCTATTTTCTGGCGGTTACTTATTGGGACGGAAGCTCCTGTGCGACTGTGAACACGTAGGAGTGAAAGATGACTCGTGAGCTCACCAGCTGTTGATAGGCCGTTGCGTTCACTATGAAACCAATGGCCAAGTTTGCGTTCTGAGTATCTAAAAATGTGAACTTGACGGTGAGAGAGGCGTATGTCAAGAATGGGAGATGACATACTTCCGTATCGGACAGCCATCTTGTCCCAGCGGAGTGAAAGCAGTTTTCTGTAGTTCGCCGTAATGTGCTAAAGACTCTGTCTGGTTGGCTATGGCCTCCTCAGATAAGCAAGAGAATGATAAGGGTGATAGAGGATCGCGCTGGACGATGGTCTCGTCTCCCGTGATCTCAGCCAGAGTCTCCAAGGCTCTCTGCATTCGCTCTTGAAGAGACGTTTCAGGAGGTTTTAGTTCGGAGCGTGCCCTTGGCAGTCTCGCTAAAAATTTAGCGAAAGCTTGATTGGCGATGGAAGCGTGCCCAGGGACGATGCTCAGGCATCCAGAAGCACCTTCGAATCGAAGAATGAGCAAATGCGAAGGGTAGAATGTCAACGTGATGAGTTGGTCACCTCTGACAGTGTACACCACGGCTCCACCCTGAGCATTGATGAGTTGCTCTGCAAGGCGCTCCGCATATTTTAGAGGGCACGTTTCGCTCCGCTCCGCCTATTCATGTGTCATTTCAGCAACTCTTGGGGGCAAGTTGACCTACGTGGAGGATAAGCACAGGATGCGTAATGCGAGCGAGGATAGATGCTGACAGAGGGACGCGCTTTACATGTTAGACGATGAATGATAAATGAGCACGGATGCATGAGTAGGCGCTGACAAAGGGAAAAGCACTTACGTGAAGCAAAATGTTCAACATTTGCACAATCCTCTGGCTCTTACTCGGAGGTAATTCGGTTTCCCAATAACTTATTAGCTGTGCGCAATCAGGATCATCGAGGTCAATTGAGAATATTGGTACGCTCACCTCATCCTGCAAATCGGGTTCACACGACTTGGGCCCGCAGACGTAGTTAAACAAATCCGGTTCAGAATAGGGTAATTGGATCTGCTCACCGGTCCGACCACAAACCGCGTCGCTTCCGCTGCTACATGCTCAAAGGATTCCAGGTCGCTTGCACAACACCATGACTGCAACAGCTCATCAAACGCTGTTCGTATCCATTTCTCCCGACTGATAACATATAGGTAATAATGCAGCGCGATAAGAGAAATGACTCACTCCAAACCCGGTATATTGCTTAAAGTAATGCTCAAACACATCTCTGGAAACCTGAGCGTAGGAATGAGCATGGATGGCATGTGAATTATTGAGATCCACAAACAGTAAAGCAAATCTCAAGGCGCAGAGCGTTGACACACTCTCAAGGGCAAGAACGTGTACGGGGGGTAGACGGAGGGCCTAAAAAGGTAAATTCAACCTGAAAGCGTGGATAACGGTCTGAATAACTTACCCTAGCTGCAAAAGCAAGGTCTGCGGCACCGACCCAACTATCATGCAATGGAGTCGGACGAGAGACCGATTTCCCAGCCACTCGCATGTCGATAGCGATGAGATTATACCCAGAATCCAACCTCGAATCCCCGAACTGGTTATCCAGCCACCTTGAACAGAGAAATGTAGGGTGTAAAATCATGATTGTCGGCTTGGCTGGGTCGAAACCACCGACATTACGGTAAGGAGTGTTCGTTGTGTACCACAACGCTGCATAGTCATCGGAACTACGGAGGTCGACGTAGGGCATACCGCGAAAGAGAAGGAAGGAATGATTGGTATGGCCGAAAGGCGAAAAGAACCCCCCCCCCGGATCTGTGCAATGATATTTAAACGGCCAGAGAAGATAGATCTATTGCCGTATCCATAAATTTTAGCCCTGGACGGAGAATTGAGTTGTGGCACTCGGACCCTGATGTAACTTGTTTCTGATTATCCGCCACTTGCTTGCGCCAAGTGTACTTTTAGGGGGATGACTGGCGCATGATCGCCACTTTGTCGACCTGATCCAGAGTCAGTCAGTACTTCGAAAAGCCAATAAGTACCCCTGGTAGAACAAAAGGTCACTCATCGAAATGGTGAGTGACCGCATCGCACTGCTGAGACATCGCCAAAAGTAGCACACTAAGGGCCATGAAGCCACAGAACATTCCGTAAGGCTTTCTCTATAGGGATAACATAAACCATGGAAACTGGGCGATGCGAACTACAGCTGGCGAGGAAACAATAGACCAGATTTCAATCTTAACTATCAAAATTTTCGCTTACATTGGAGTGTTTCCTTTCATGGGACTGGGCGGCCAATTCTTCCTTTCCTCACTTCACTTCATTGCGGCTTCTATTCTATTCTGCCTGAACTTTGCTACGGACTTGCCCAACATCTACGAGGACACGGATTTGGTTTTTCAGAGCAGATTTCTCCCAGAGGACATGTCCATTAATGCTGAATCAAGCCAAAACTTGCGGCCACCCGGCCGCTGGTAGTCGGGATACAGTGCTAAAAATGGGAATTGGCGTGGAGCCCTCCCAATTCAAACAAAAATCTTGATCTGGTCTATCCTGAATTCCTCGCCAGCAATAAAGCTTAGACGAAGATTGGATCGCTTCGTATGCTCACTTAACGCAGGACTCTTGAGCCCTGACAACCACTTTGAGAAACTACAGAAGGGGATGGGCAAGCCAACTACCATTAAATCAATGATCAGAGTTGCTAGTAAGCCCTTCCAAAACCTGTATCACTCTTTGTTGACGCTGAATGGGAAACCGGATGTAAGTCCCACGCTTGCATTGAAGCCCGAGTCCTCACCTCTCTAGCGGGCTTGGCGGTTGTTGGAAACATGGTTGGAACGCCCAGATGTGCAAGCGCATTCTGTTGACTGGTTATCAATCCATCCCACGCTGGAAGGGCTCTCTCGAGGTCGAATTTTTCTAATTCTCTCTTGTAAGCGGTTGATATCATCTGAGTTCGGCCATCAACCAGTGCACAGCATCCGCAAGATAAAAGAGACAACTAACATCAGCTTCGTGTTTTGAAAGCCCAGCCCCGATTAAAGTTGCTCTGGCAAGGACGCCATAAATGGATTTAGGTAACACCAACCATCTAAATCATCGGAGGGTGCGCACTTGGTTTGGGCTACCTTCACCTTGTCCTCGTATTTCGTTTGAATAGAGGCTCTCTCGTCCCATAATCGGCGTTCTAGGTCGTCTTGTTCTTCCTTAAGCTGTACTGACTGTAAGCATCTAGTGTTTTCGTGAGTAAAGTTGGATACCTTCACGAGCGTGCCGAGGATGCTTTGATTCTGGGACAACTGAGCTAGAATGGGTAAGGCCTGCTGAAAAGTATGTGATTTCACGTCTCCATTCTGAGAAGTAGACGATGGCGGTTCTTTCTCGGTGTCTGAACGGGGCGCCACCTTCCTGGGTGCGAGATTTGGCCTGTCGGGTGGACATGGATGGCCCAATGGTTGTGTGCTGGGCGCATCCCGGGTACGGTGCGAGTGGGTGTTGGAAGAAAGTGATTGTGTCGCCGCAGATGGATCATTCGGCCAACTTGTGGCTGTCTGTAGTTGTGAAAGTAAGGAAGCCACGGAAGGTGTAGCTTCTGAGTGTTCCGTCTTGGAAGCAAGGAGAGGTGAGATTTTGGGCTCTGATGGTTGTTGTGCGACGGCTTCTTGCCAGGCCTGTGATGCCCTCAGTTGCTCCAACAGAGCCTGTACGGCTGCAGGATCCTAGCAAAGAGTGAGCAATTGATTGCAAGGAGAGCTGAAAGCAAGTAATTCACGCTGGTGAAACTCATCCCGGATCCGTCGGCGTGAACTGCCAAGAGACCTGCAGGCGCCTTTAGAATCAATTATGTCAGCACAAAGCAAGAAGGCCGGTGCTGGTATTCTGTATCGGCGTCGGTTGGCTGCACAGCCGCAGCCTTTCTTTGTGACAACGTCGACACCATTTTGCTTAAGGGGTTCCACATTTACCAAAAAAAAACACCACGCGGAGAGAAGGTCCACCAATCCTTCCGATACCGAAGGACAACCAAGAAGTAAGTGTCGGACACTGACGATGTGTCGTGCGGAAATCACGCGGTGTGCGTTTCATCGTCGAAAGCGAAAGAAGCGGTGAACATAAAGTAAAACACGACGAGCCGGAGGTAAACATCAGGTAGGGAAACGAGGGTGGTATCTCCGAGCTTTTTAACCTATGAGTATGAGCAGACATCAAAATGGGTCGATCATATGACAGCAAACGCTGTTGCAGACGTGCGGCGTTGGATAAAAGAACCTTCCTCCCTGGCTCCGAAGCTCTCTGTGTTTGTGTCGGGGTGTTTGAGCTGGTGGTGTGCCTTGAGCATGTTTCCGGGGACGTCAGACCCCAAATGGGGCTGCTTGTGAGACCAGCTCTAAAAGTCTAATTATATCCTGAGTTTTCGATATCTTCTTCATGGGCAGGTATCAGCCGCAGGGATTACGTACCGCATCGACAAAGTTGAACTGTGAGAGTTGTCGTTAAGTCGCAGGCTCAAGCGGTCGAATGAATAGGGATATGCATGTGTGCTGCGTGTACCAAATCAAAAGATGCTCGGACAACCAGCAAAGAAGGCCGAGGCGGAGGGTGTGATAGGAAAATCGAACGGACATATGGAGACAAGCGTAGCATGCACGTTAACGAGGATAGGTTCAAATGTTCCGGACAACCTAGGAGGCAGGCGCCAAGCAGTTTAGAAAGGATATACCGGAAGATTTGCACTCAATAACCGGATGACCTGGCCGGATTCAGCGGACGTAGAAAGAAGTCGCCCCAAGGTTGATTCGGACCCGATACCATACACGAGCGTGAGGCGACTCCCGAGCCAAGCAGACGATTGGCTAAGTATAGGAGAAGCGGGACGACTGCAAGTGCGCACGACATCGGATAGAGTCTTGGCAGAATTGATGTAACCGGACCGTTTCATAGAATATACGATGGTACGTGCGCAGTATGTCTTTAGGCATATATACTACTGGAGATGCGTGATATATGATTGAGTAAATTTACAGACGGCTTGGTTGCCTCATTTTTTGTGGCATTTTGGCCATGTGTCCATTTAGTAGCTCCGATCCCACTGTGCCTATTTCGCAAAGGGGACGATGGCGATAAGAAGGTAGGCTGAAATGGTACTGGACACGCTGGCTAGGGCTAAACTGGTATCATATCGTTGTGTATGTATACCAAAGCCAACGATGAAAGGAGCACGGCAAGGATGGATCAAGAAACGTTGAAGGAACTTGGAATCGGCGGACGTTTGAAGCGCTACCGACTGTTGCCCCTGAGTGAAGCTGCCTATTTTAGGCAAGGCATGAAGCTCGTGGGAGTGAGGGACCTGGTTGCCAACGGTTTTTACCACCGTAAGTGTATCCTTGCCTTCACTTCCTGCTTCTCCTCTTCTTGTCCTTGTCCTCCTCCTCCTCCTCCTCCTCCTCCTTTTCCGTCTCCTCCTCCTCCCTATCCTTTGCCTACGCATCCCGTTTCTCCTTACTTCCCCCTTCAATCTCGAGTCGCGATGCCCTCCCCGGAGGATGTCCAGCAGCAGCAACAGCAGCAACAGTCCACTTCATCCCATATGATGAAAACCACAAAACGCGGCAGACCATTCCTGAAGGTGCACAGTGTCCTTATTTCATAGTCGCCAGAGCTCATTTGGCCCTTCCAGGACACACTCGACCTATTTGCGACGCTAGTCGTTTCCCTCCAACTATCCACCCATAAACAATTCTTCCGCACATTTCCAAACTCCTTCACAACGTATGTTTACCTCCTGCTTCGTCAACCTATAGCATTCCATAACCCCACCCACCTAGTGACGAGGCTGCGCAAAATTTAGCGTCCCTCAAATTCTCACAATCCAATCGTGGCCCGGATCCTAGAGAGCCTACTCGAGTGATTACCACTACCACCACCACCACCTTCTCCATGACAAGAGAAATGGCAAAGGCAATGAGCCAGCACTTCATGGATGCCCGACTGATAGAAAACGCCGCAGACCCTTCGTCCAATCTGTTCAAGGAACGAGGCGTATACACCCTTACACCCAAGGGTCTCCACGTCCTCGAGCGATTCATCAGTGCTCATGGTATCAATGCCGACCATCTTCAGCAGGTCTTTGGTACGCAGCCCATTTGCATATACCTGCTACATCTGGATCGAAGATCGTTGGATGACGAGATTATCGTCTCTCAATCCGTGATAACCCTTCTCTTCCGTCGTTTTGTTGGTCGACAACCGAACTACCCTCCACAAACTACCGGTACTCTGGATGCCTTCCAACGGTACCACGAGAGGTCAAAGGGCATTGCTCTCATGGATCAGATCGAGAAGGCCCAGCCCTTACTAGGCAAGCCGCAACAAACACACAAGTACTGCTTCGCTGCCGTTGCTGCGCTCGAATGGCTATGCGACTTTACCTCTGTTGTCGGAAGAGAGGAGGCGGCTGAAATGGCAGCGCAGTTCGTTCGCTTTGGTCTCATCACGTTAGTTAGCGATAAGCGGAAGAACAATGATTCTGCCATCATTTTCACTGTGCGAGGTTCCTCGCCTGGTGGTAACTCTCCAATCAGCGTATGTTATGCTATCATTCGCTGTTGTCAGCTCATCTAACTTCTTGTATAGCAACAGGGCGAGTTTCGTTGTACGGCGAAGGCCATCTACAAAATTACCGATGAAGGTCGGCGATTGGCTCATTGGGATGGTCTTGGCACTAGTTCACCAAACGCCTCGTCTTCCAACTTGTCCGTGGGCGATCGCTCTTCCGTCGATCACGCCAAATCGGATAATGGTGCTTCCGAAACCGTCAAGCCTAGTGGTCACGAGGCTCGCATTCATCGCCGCATATCCATGGCCGAGAAGTTGAATGTCAACTACGAAATGGGGGATAAGCGGTCTCTGAAGGAAAGCAACACAGATCGTCTGAAGTATATTCTCGACGAGCCGGCCCTACGCTCCCTCTTCCGCGAGTTCCTTCGAGGCAACTTCTGTGAAGAGAATTTGTCTTTCTGGTTGGACGTAGAGGATTTTAAGCGGAAGTTCCATATTACATCCAGTGCACAGGCAGTTACTACGAGCAATCGTTCACAAGGGACACCTGGCCAGGCCGCGATGGAGAAGCACCATGAAGTCTTGATCAACAACGCGTTTGCCATTTACAACAAGTACCTTGCACCATCTAGTCCCTGTGAACTGAACATAGACCATGGACTGCGGAATGAGCTGGCGAAGTACCTCGAGGAGGTGGTAACAACTCTCACAGGCAAGGCTTTCCATGGACGTATCGAACAAGCGCAGGCCCACGTATTCAACGCCACCCAACTATCAACAATGATCAAGCTTTACGAGCGCATACAAACGCATGTATTCCGGCTTATGGCTACCGATTCAGTTCCCAAGGTATATACCACACCTCACTGTTTAGTCGATAGCTATCTCATTTCCGTTTTTCTAGTTCATTAAAACTCCCAAGTTCCTTGCTATGCGCAACTGGTCGGAAGATTTTGATGGATCAGAGAATAACTTCCTGTTCCTCGCTGAATCTGGTCAGCCATCGGAGGAGACTGGTGGTGCATATATCACCATTTCACCTCAAGGGAGCGAACGTGAGCGTAGGCAGCTCCTCGAACAGCACCATCAAGTACCCGTCCCTAGCCCTCCAGCACCCTCATCATAGTTTCTCGCGTCTCCTTCGCATTGCTACTACGGACAGTATATCATGCATTCTCGACATCTGCCTCATCCCTCAATCATGTTGTCCTCCACTTGATGCGCATCTTCTATCTCTTCATTCACTATATATATTATACTTCGCAGACCCTGGGTGGCCCATTGTTCATAATATTTTTCCTTCTCTTTGCATCGCAAGGGCTGGCTTTCGTTGTTTCATAGGTCTTTCCGGTCCAGTACTCATCTTCATCCCCATTCTCACATCTCTCAATCCTCACTACCTACATCAAGCTGTCTCTACCGTGCCATAAGATGTAATCTTTATACACTACGCATCCAACCTAATTTGCACTTCACTTTCATATATGACAGTCAATATTATGTAGTAGGAAACATTATATGCAACGTATGTCGATGACTTAGTCTCTAAAATCAGAATCAATTAACAATCATTAATGATCTTACGTGTCTCACGTGAGACGCTTAGCGACGTGTCTTGTTGTCAAGCTTCGAGTCTAAGCTCATCCGCCGTGTTCTTCATAGCACGACCGTCACCACGGTGCTATAGTACTAACTAAACATCCACTCGCTTCTACTCTGCGTAAGCTAATTACCTCTTGGTTCAGTTTTGTTCTAACCGACATAACCCTCAGATTCATGTCTTGGCTCAAGGAAATGGCTGGGGGTGAACCACCTGCACCCTACAAGGAGCCGGAAGGGCCCTCAGAAGCCAAGGTTAAAGATCCATCCATCCCGAACAGAATGGTGTCCACCAAGACGGCTAATAAACCGTTCCTCGCGTATGTCTTTGCAGTGCATGTCTCATTCGTCGCTGTCTAAGTAGATACATCCCGGTAGACACAAGGAGTATCGCGAAAAACGAGAGCAACTACATAATGAGTGGGTGAAGAAGAAGGAAGAGCGAGATGCAAAGATTGCTCGTGGTGAAAAAGTTGGACCGTTGGGACCCGATCCAACGGCCGAGGAAGAAGTTGGGCTTTGGGGACTCATCAAGTTCCTGTTATACGTCTTTATCATCATCGCGCTTGCCGGAAAGTTCATCACGGGCAGCTACATCTGGGAGTCGGATAGCAAGTGGCTTCGACTCCAAACATACATCCCTGTAAGTACGGTTGCATTGAATTGCCGTCCACCTCATGCTGACCTTGACGTACTCTTAGACAAATCAACGATTGTTTTCCGAACGGCAATTGGCTACGTTTGACGGTACAGATCCGTCCAAGCCCACATACCTGGCTGTAGGTGGTTCATACTAGCTTTTAACGTTAATTTGACGAGAACCAGATTGACGGGGACGTTTATGATGTCTCATCCGGCAAGGCCTACCAGCCTGGAGGTTCATATCATCTATTGTCGGTCCCCCTCCCCCGAGATCCTCAGATGAATGAACTAATGTCATTATCATAGTGCTGGTATTGATGCTGCACGCGCTTTCGGTACAGGTTGTTTCAAGGAACATCGCACCTACGACATTCGGGGCTTAAGCGAGCGAGAACTTCAGGTAATGCCTTTAACCAAAACCTGTTGTCCCCACTAACCCACCTTTGGGTTTTAGGGTCTCCAGCATTGGAAGAAGTTCTTCGCCGAACACAAGACTTACACGAAAGTCGGCAAAGTCTCGCATCCTCCCATAGATCCGGCTAGCCCTCCTCCGGTTCATTGCCGTGCACCAAGTAAGGAAGAGGCGTCAGAACCAGGGAAACCCGATACGCCTCCACCTCAGCGGAAAGATCAACCTCAAACAGACCGTCAGGAGCTATGACACAATATATACATCAATGCAATTAACCTATGTATACACAAGTGATATCGTCCTAAATATAAAGCCCATACTGTCCCAGAATATTACGAGAAGGAAAGCGATTAAACGGCATTTGCGCTACTTAAATCAGAAGGTAAATTATAGGACGTACGATGAGACATAATGCGAGAAATAGGGAGTCCTAGAGTGCATGCGTGTAGCATATGTCCAAGGGAAGGGAAGACGGTAGCTCGCAAAAAGAATCACCTCCGAGCATGAAATGGAGATCCATGGGTCATGAGGTAATTTTTGAGGATTGGGAAATCAGCCATAGACGCATCTATCATGGAGGAGAAGGGATCCGAGTCCTTGTACTTGGCGGCAATGATGTTGCCACGCCAGGCAACCTCCTCCTTGAAGGCAACGCCCTGGATCGCGAGAACAGCTTTGTTGATTGGGAATGGCATGCCGTCACGCGAGACGGTCGGATAAAATAAGATGTAAGGGTGGGCGAACTTGCGGTTCATCCCGTCTAGAGCCTCCACGAGCTGGAAACGAGCTATTATCAGACAAATGCACAAGGTGTGAGGCTGAAGGAGAGACATCATATTTACCTGATATTTCCATGCACGTGGGCCAAGGCCTTCGGCGATATAATCCATGTATACTTCTGGATGAGGCATACGCGAAGGGCCGCTACCATGTTGTGTTGGTATCGTCATTGGACTAACGGAGAGGTCAGAAGCAGTAAGGGTCGTCGATACGCTTATTTACCTAGTCATTAACGACACCTATTAAGGCATATGAATCTGCGGTAAGAAGGGATAACGATTATGATTGGCCTGCACGAACCAGATGAGGAGGGCGCCCGTCAGAAGGGAATAAGATAGCCTCAAAGCACGTCAACTGGTCCATATCAAAAATCTGTGAGATGGAGCGATGGGTCAGTTGTCAGAGAAGGGCTACAGCGAGTGGCTCACTGGTTGAAGAAGAAAAGAATTAAAAGGTAGGGTTATATAGAGAAAAGAGAAAGGCAGGAGATGCTGACTTGACCCGAACCCGACTACCTGAGCGATGAATGGTGGTAGGAAGGGCCATTTGGACGGGGTCCTTATATATGGAACGAGGTTAGCGTGTTTCGTCGAATTTATTTTTCGGATACACGAGGTAGAATTGTTGAAACTAATAATTGACGGGTCGTTGTAGAGGAATCGCGATACGGAGGTGAGTTAGTTCCAGTATGGTAGGTGTCTGAAGGGTAATGGGGCGGGGAACGATCTCATTCATAATGAGGGTCATTAGTTTGGGTACCGGTGAATGTGGTGATGTGAGCTGGCCCGTTGTTGGAAGCCTGCTGCATTGCAGTTCGCGCCTGTCCGCGCTCAGATGGAAATGACCCCTGAATGCCTTAAACTTGCGAGAAGCTTGCAGCCTCGATCACTTGTGTCAACGCTCGATGATGCTTCTCTGACAGGAAGGAAGCAGCGGACGGCGTTTACATCGGCGTCTAAATTATTTTTGACATATTCATCGATGAGGGCGACGATGACCCCGACAGCAGTCTCCTTGCTGGTTAACTATATAGCACTGCTTTCAACGTGTGTTCCTTTTCTAATATATCAGAGCGTACTAATTTTACTGTTCCATGTAGGGACAAACGGCAACGTGTAGGACTACCGTTCCTAAACTTTGGATTATACCTGCGCTTTAAATCATCATATTTCGCTGAATAGGCTTACCTCCGTCCTATCCTCTATGCTTGATTGATGCACCGCTCAGACCTTATTATAATATTACGATCTCATAATCCTTGTCTCTTGCTGTCATTCACCTAGGTAAAATTTTGGTTGCCGGCCAACTGACTGTAGCCAACTGTGGCCGTGTCACCACTTGTGGCCAGGCCGTCAGTGCTTTTTTAGGCACATTGAGGGCATGTATTTTTCTTCTGATTTTCTGTCTTTTTCGTCATTTACTTCGAGATCAGAATTTGCTTCCGTCATGGTACCCTGCATCATCAAATCCATCATCGAATCCACTGTCACGCACCAAGAACTACTCCGCGAAGAGTGCTAACCCAACCAGTGCCGGTATCATAACCTGTCTACCGCGCTGACTTGGACCGATTCGTCCACATCTATGGTGGAGCCTCGCTTCTCGATTGTTTAGCTATGAGCAACCAATGGAACATCTCTTGTGGTCATTTCCACGGTTCGAGCTCTCGCTGCGTGGAAGGACCTCATGTCCGGTAGTAGCCTACCCAATTATTTGATTCCGACAGTTATCGCGCAACTCGGAATACCGCACCTCCACGAGATTGACTTCGAATTTCCAATATGGAGTGTTCAGGTTCGTACGCCTGTCCTCGCATCTGGTCGATCGCTCATGGCGTTCCATCACGGCTCTAGCATGCTGAATGAATCTCCCAAACAAGGAAAATCGGCGGCGAGGAAAGGGGCATCATAGGACCTAGAGAGGGTCTAAGCTGCCTGCTATTTCACTGCGCGTGCCAGCGCAACCTCTCATTACCCCGAAAATTTAATGTCAGCTGTGTCGAATCAGCGTCCTTCACCAAGGCACCCACCACATCTGCCCATAATGACCCGATCGGACTGCTTTCATGACAGGCTCATTCATTGGGCTGCGCTGCCTATCCTCCGCGTCTTACTTACTGCCGAGGCGTTTGGGTAGTGGGTGGAGTGAATTCCAAGGCTATCACGATTAAGCTGGATACTGTGACGGTGCAGGAAAAATATCCGTCACCTTCACATGCGAAGAAAGTGTCTTCTCCCGTGGCTCACATAGGAGACACCCTTGCATAGGGTCCTGCGAAACACTCTACCTCATCGTTAGGGCATGGCCTACCTCTGCAAGCAAGCAGGAAATGCCCCTCATTTAGTCAATGTGGAAAGGCTATCCTCCGCCGCACTCGAAGAAGCTTGGAATGCCCAATCTCGAGTCTATGGTGCGACAATACTCGCCATTTGTTAAGGACCTGTGCATTACACCCTCCTCTGTGTCTGTGGTGAGGGGTACATCATCTCGGGCTCCTGCTTCAGCATTGTCGCTCTATCGAACGCTTTATTATAGGCCCTTTCCCTGCCATAGTCACCTTGATTTGTGCAAATAGTACACCAACATCCGCATTCCGTATTAACGGCCACCAATCCTGACTCTACTGACGGATCGAAGCAGCCTCATCATGTCGGATGTACAACCAACGTAACCAGGTCATCTTCCTTGTATCGTTTTGGGGTTGCAACTTTTCTAAATGAAATGACTCAACTAGTGAAATGGAAGAGGAAAGCCCAAAGGAACAGGCTCTGGAGGCGTTGCGAATTTTAGCATAATATTGCCTCTGTATGCCAGCTCTTCCTCTTACGATTAGAGTAAGTTGGACTTGGCAAGAGTTGATATCGAGGATTACTTCGACCGTGGGAACAATGAAAGATCGCGTCAATGAACAGCTGAAAGTTGCTTCTCGTCGTGCTGGCCTTCGTGATTCTCCTGGAACGAACATGGGTAGCTCAGTCCTCGTCGCTGCTCAGCTTTCTTCCCTCTTTCCCTCATCTCAGGCTACAATTCATTCAATTCAGACTGTTCGTAACAAAACGCCCTTACCACCCGCGCCGAGAGAGTCAGACCCTCCTCCAGAACATGCTTCGTATGCCTCAGTTCTACGAAATGACGCGACTGGAACTCTACTTCTACGCGTTTTGCATGGCGATCTTATAGTTGAAGTGGTTCCCCTCTCCACCGACATCCCCCCGATACGTTTCGTATTCCCAGCACCGATTTTACCACATCCGGCCATATTCGTCTGGGCTGCGAATCAACTACACCTATTGGCCATCACAACCTCTGGGTCGCTCTATCGTATTGTATTGCCATTAGAAGATAGCGTAAATCTATGGAAGCACCATATAGACCGTTTCACATACCACGAATACTTGATCCAGACAATACAGGGGGACATCGAAGGATTAGCCAGGATGCAGAGTCCCCACACAGTCGCTATAGGCTTACAAAATGGTGCGTTGCTACGCTTAGAGGCAGATACGATGGGGTCGACTTCCTCTGATGGTGAGTAGTCTATCCTGAACGCGCCTTCGCATTTGTTTCACGTGGATCGTAGATAGTTGGTCAGAAGCCGTGTTTCAACATGGGTCCTTCCTCACGACGATCACATCCTTCCTTCACGCCCACCCATCACACGCAGCCGAAATAATTTCCGTAGCCACTCACCCATGGCCCAGTGACCTTGGTCATGTCTGGACATTATCTCGAGACCGAACTTTACGCCTCTGGAAAGCTAGAACTGGCTGCGTAGCATCTCGGTCGCTCTTGCCTACAAGAGATTCACCTGGTCCTTCTTCGCACAATCCACCCTTATTGGACGCTCCACGACAACAATTCTTGCACGTATTCTCTACAGGTGATGAGAGCGTCCATGTCCTCGCATTTGCTCCAACGACCTCTTCATCCAGTTCTGGGGGTTCTTTCCGCCTTTTTCACACCTCTCACGATCAGCTCCATGATGGAGGCACCATCGAATGCTCACCAAACAGCGCACATTGCCATCTTCAAGACTTCAAAGTCGTCGGGGCAACCCTGTATGTGTTATGGGATCGACAGGGCCAGTCTATGGTGGAACGATCGCTGATAAACGCAGACAAATCCCGCATAGAGCAGATAGGTCGCTCACCTTGGTATGCGGCGACCTATGCGCATGAACCGGAATTAACGCCGGCCTACCTCGACGAGCTTCTCCTTTCCCCGGGCTCCCTTACGGAGAAGTTCTTCGAGGCCATCATGCGGCCCGGGACATTCTCACCTCTGACTTTAAGGACCGCAATCGATCAATATACAACAGCGTGTCTCTCCCTCCCTGGTCCCACTCCACCTCAATTAACGACTGCATTCGCCACCTTGGGGGAACAGATAGCTGCCGTGGTTGGTTGTACGGTCAACCTAGTGCGAGACCCGAAAGACGGTGCTCTGCAGCATGGTAATTACTGGAATGCTTTGAAACGCGACTGGGAAGGCTTCATTGCTCGATGTCGCGAGGTCGAGCGGAGTGCACGTTGGCCACTCGTGCTCGGTGAGTATGACAGGGGTGAAATCATCCTTGTCGAGCGGGAGCGAGTCGGTCTAGTGACGCAGGAAGACACCCCCCTCTCCTTACGTCGGTCATTGTCCGAGGGCAAACGTCTCGAGGGTACCAATCATGTGCTCTTGGATTTGCTGTGGACAATATGGGCCAAGCTCGATCCGCAGTCGAAGCTTAATCTTCAGAGTTGGGTTGCAGATTCGATCCAGCAGGAGAACGCGTTTGCCTGGGCAGATATGATTCAAGATCAGGTTGAGCGTGCTTCTTTCGTTGATGACTTAGACGAAGGTTTCAATAGCTGGGTTTTCGGCCGACTTCAAGCCGTACAAGACTTTACGACCGCTGTTCGCACTGTTTTGGATGTCATTAGCGATTTCGATGCCGACGTCAAACGCGAAGCGGATGACGAAAACACGCCGCTCTATCGGCCTCACTGCGACTGGACCACAGCCTTAACAGCGGAATATGCGACCATAACCGTGCAAGCGCGGTACGAGTTCTGTCTGTCGCTGGTCTCGCTCCTCTTCCTCCTTGCAGATGACCTTTCCCAGTGGGATCCTTCTCTCCTCGCTGAGATATTCGCAGTTTACCGTGGGATCGCAATGTTGCGTTACGCGTTGCGTCAACCTGCGGCGGAGCCCATACCGGTGAAACGCACTGAGGACGCCACAGGCGCAGACGAAGTGATTGCAAGGATGCGCGACATGCAAGTTTCACGAAATCGGGCCCAAGTGCCTCCTAGTCACTCCTTAGTCCATCGGCTTATTGCGCAAAGCAGTAAAAGTCATGATATACGTCCCTCAGCACATCGGTTCCTTTCTGGACTAGGACTTTTCGAAGCTTCGAGTACATCGCACGCTACCAAGTTCGATATCCTTTTCTGCGAACGGCTGAGGCTCCTCAAATGTCATCGTGTCGCTCAAGACGTACTGAGCTGGTTACCTCGGACGCCCGGTGTTGTTTACGTGCTTTCTAGGCTTCTCCTGGACATCGGCCGCGCTGATGATGCATCTTACCATTTGGAGAAACTTGCGGGATGTTTTGGTGTGTTGCTCCACTCTCATTCTGGAATTGCAAATTCACCGCCTTTCAGGCCCACAGTCGGGTGTGCCATCTGAGGATGTGGAGGGCTTGCGTGCCATTCTTCCGAATGGCGACCTATTTGACTCGGATCACACGTTCTATCACCATGCGGCAGCACTCTTCAGTGAACATTCCTTTGTGCACAGCGAGGTCCTCTTCACCAAGCTTGCCTTGTCGACCGCACCATCAAACATAGATAGCTCAGCCTTGTGGCTGACTATAATGAAAGGATACGTCGATCTGCGGCTTTGCGATGATGCGTATGCAGCGTTAATGGCATGTCCATATGAAAAACTGTAGGCAGACCAAACCCATTTTAAACAGCAATCTGGCTCATTTTCTTAATAGCAACCGCGACTGCGTAACCCAGTTAATATACCGGATGTGCGAAGATAATGCTGTCGATAAACTCATATCCCTCAACTTTGGTATCCTCGCTGAAGAAGTTGAAGGTGCATTATCTTTCAAAGCACGAAATGTTGATCCACGTATCCGTCCATTCTACTCGAAGATACTTTATACCTGGTACGTCTCTAGGGGAGATTATCGGCGTGGTACGTCTATCTCTTTGTCGTGCACGCTGCATCACTGAGTGTCGCTCCCCATCAATCTAGCCGCTTCATCGATGTACCTTCGGGCACGAAAACTGCATGATACCCTGTCAGACCCTGCTCTTTTTGATAGCTTTGCCCTAGAGCAACTCGAGGCGTATAGCGTCGCCATCAACGCATTATCACTTGTCGATCAAGATAGTGCGTGGATCAGTCTCCCAGTGCAGTCAGAACGGCCGATAGGGGTAAGCGGTACCTGGTCGATGGTTCTACACTACATGCTTATCTATTCGGCCCTAGTCGCGCAAGCGTCACAGGCTCACGAAGCACATACCCGACGACAAGTTTACCGCGGGGACCCATGATGTCGAAATCGTTGATATCAAAGATATTCAGTATGACTATGCGTTACTGTTGGCACAGTTGAATGTTATACGGCAAGATCCATCTTTACTATCTTCTGGAGGTAAAATTTCCCTTTTCGTAAGTGACGTCAATTGATCTCTTTTGCAGAGTTCCTTTTACCTCCGTCTGCTATTGTTACTCGCCTAGCACAAGCGAACCAGTTTAACACAGCTCTGGCTACTGCACGAAGCCTTGGTGTCGATATGACCGACTTGATCTCAAGCTTAACGAGGCAATGCATCCGCTTAGATCGTCGACCTGAATCCGTTCTGTAGGATGGTCTTTCTTGGCCTGTAACTATGCGGCTGACTTTCCTAGACAGGAGGATACTACTGATTGGCTTCTGACCGACCATGCTTCGTCTTGGACGGGCTCACCCGCGGAGAGAGGCTGGAGACACTTGCGCCAGTCGCTTGAGAGACACGATGGGGCTGATACCGATTTCAAATATTCAAAGATAGTCCTCGAAACCATATTATCCTTCGATAAGGCTACGTCCGCTCCCCCATGGCTTATCCGTTCTTTAGAGGTATCTCATCTGATCTTCCTACGATGTTCTCAATCTACAAGTAATCGTTCAACCATGTAGGAAAACTGCCACGAACACTTGATCCGCACTTATCTCCGGTATGAAAACATTGGTGACGCCATCCAGTCCACACTTTCGTTGATACACAAAGTAAGTCATCTCTCACATATTCTTGCTATCTCGGGCTCTGATGTACCTACCCTTGAACAGGCCGATAGTCGAATTGGTCGAGAATCTAAACTGCAAGCCTCAATGACCTGGCTTCCATATGCCTTGATTGACCAGGTCATTGCTGCCGCCGATGGTCAATCAGGCAATATACCCAAGACAACGGAGCTCAAAAATGATATCACCAACCGGGTGAAACGAATGCAGAGGCTTAGCAAGCTTAGCTAAATGTATCTGCATCCTGAGACTTTGTAAACCCCTTGGCTTGACATGTATGCTGTGTTTGGTAAACCCTTTTCGTACAGATATGTACAAAAGTCCTAAAACCACAGTGCGACTACTGAAACATGCGACGCGAATGCGTTAAGACGAACAAGAAAATTGAGCAGCGAGGGGACCAAGAAAAGGATAAAGGGCGAATATATACATAGATAGGTACACACCAGAACCCGAAGAGGAAACCAAAGCACCATGATGCACCCTCTAGGCCACCGGACACTATTGGCGTCGGGCTTCGGCAGCATTGAGTCCATCCAGGAACTGTGTCCACTCTGCTTGTCCAAAGCCAACGGATGCTCCCCATATAGCTGGATCTTCCACCGTAGCTACATAGTGGTGAGCGTACCTGGGATCGCCAGTATAAACATGACCTTGTGAAGGGTGATGGTGATTGACCCCATAACCATTGGAACCGTTAGTATAACCGTGACCGTTGACTGGTGACATTTGCGGGGCGTGGACTGGCGATTGTGCTAACGGCATGCCTTCAATCTGACCTGGAGGGTATATTGGTTGCCCGTTATTTGCTGAGGATCGAACCGAGGAAACAGACATGGCCTCATAGCCTTGAGGTAGACCGTTCATCATCGACATCGGTGGGCTCAATGAGTTCGACTGTGCTGGACTGCCCAGGCTTCTGCTGCCCATGCCATTCAGACTGTTAGGACTATCCCCAATCTTGTGTCTCGCCTCCTTCGAATCGTGATAGGGAAACGCCAACTTCCTAACTGTCCCCAACACGTATCCCTGTTGCTTCTCTCGGACTTCCTTGCTCAACAACGGGAATTCGGGCGAATGCAACGGCGTCAGCGAGTTTAAGATATTATATGCCTTATCAGCAACGGGCATCCCTCGGCTTTGGTCCAAAGTTTGCAACGCTTTCCTTATACTAGCGCGGAAAAGGCCTGCGCCTGGCTGATCCGGATTTGCGATAAGTTGAAAGGAAAAAAACATCCCTGCCGAGAAGCAATGCCACGGCATCCAGTTCATATGGCCTGGGACAGTTATCGAGGAGGTTGTGAGGAAATCGGGTTGATCGACCATGGCAATGAGCTTGTCGGCGGCGCTCACAGCTATTTCAAGCGACTGAGCTGTTTTCGAAGAATCGAGGCTGGGTTTGGGCAAGGAGCTCGAAGGGGACAAATTATTCGCACTTGCATATGGCCGGTGAAGGGTAAACCGTATATGGTAATACGAGCTGCGTATGATAACGCTCTGTACGCCCAGCCTTCTCAGAGTCGGATCCGGACTCGCTAAATTCCTAGCCGTCCGGTACTCGTCCAAGTCCAATTCGTGTGGGAGGTGATCCATCCACTGCAATAACGCTCGATCGTTTGCTAGGACGCTTTCGTAGGGTACTGATCTGACCGAGAGGGCATCGTCCATGATGTCGCCCAATATATATGCGAGTTTGAAGAGGGCTATATTCGGGTAATAGAGGCGGCCACTTTTGTCAAGTTCGGGATCGCAGTAGGATGGGTATTGTGTGTCAAAGTGATGCGAAGCAATGAAAAGGGGACGACCAAACATGAAGCACTGCCAGCGTTCAAGGAGGATGATATGCCACCACGCCCAGCGGCGACGTTCGGCTACATCACGGTGCATACGCCATTTTCCTGGATCACGGTGTAGACCCATCGCCTTGCCTATGGTTACCAATTCCCCAACAATATGCCAAATTTCTTCGGCGTCGGTTTTGTGTAGCGTCTGGTAGATCGCTCGAACAAGCAGCAGCTCTACTAGTTCGAGAGTATACGATCTCAGCTCTGATTGTCGTCTCTGCAGAATCATACCGGAGAGCTCATAGTATTTTTGTCCCACCGCTTCATAGTTCTCTGAGAACGCCTGTAACAGATGGTGTTGGGTGGGTAGGTAGTGTACCGCCAAAGCCATGATAGCACAAGCCGTCGCCAAGACGAGACGGTCGGCCGAGGCGCCGGATCTGAAGCGCTCCCAGTTATGCATGAATGAGGTTTGGTTGATGTGACGGTATATCCAGGAACAATAATCGAAATAGTGAGAAATGAGACCATCCATGACTTCGATGGATGGAAGTTGGTCGAATAGATCACGATCGTGTTCGGGGGTGATCACGTTGGAGAGAGCTTCGACGCTCTGGTGACGACTGCCGGCTTCGTCGGGTGCGCGATTCTCCCCTGACTATAAAAATCGCGGCAATCGCAAGGTTGAGCCTACGGTGTTCATACAAACTGAAATAAGCTAACCTTAAGATAGATAGCAGCACTAGTTGCACCAGCATACAGCCCCTGCCCTTGGTTTCCCAAAGTCCCAGGCTCCGTTCCTGGGCCATCCTTTTCTCCTCCCACTTCGATATCGACGGCCTCCTTCTTCGGAACAATCGAAGACCCATGAGAATCAATGTGGTTTGTACTCTGCCGCCTCGCATGAGGTACATGGCCCCGGTGTGAGGGGAATATGTGAGCTTCGAGTAGGGTTATCGAGTGTCGCATACGAGCTATTTCTTGGGCTGGATCGATTCTGCTGTAGCTAAACATAGTGGTAGGATGAGATGAATAGTTTCCGGGAATGGATGTTGAGGAGATGGTACATACTGATGATCATCTCCGCGGACATTAGGACTTTCGTGTCCGAGTCCATCTTGGTAGCACGAAGCAGTAGTGCCTAGTATATGAGATATGAGAGACTCGCATCGCGGAGAATGTGATACTGATTGTCGCTTACCTCTCAGAACGCATGATGAACAAGGCCGATTCCTATTTTCAAGGATCAAAGGTAATTATTAGCATAGATGCGCCAGGAATTGTTTGTGGGGTTCGCCTAGAGGGACGTACCTGTCGCACTTCAATTTACTATTCCTACAGGGCTCGCAGTTGATGGCCTTCCTGGCCCTCTTCGTTGGTGGACGACCATCCTGCTGATGGCCTTCTCCGGGCTGTGGTGAACTTCGTGGTCTGACTGCCGGGGTGGTCGACGAGGTTGTTGTGGATGATGTTGACGTTGAAGAGGAGGCGACGGTGTTTGCCCTTGGGGGCTTGGGCCGCGGAGCTGTCTGAGAAATTGAAGAGGGAGTAATGTCTTCTGACATTGGTAGGCTTATGGAACAATGTGACCGTGAAATGTGGTGCGGTGGTCGCAGATGCTGACGACGAGGAGCAGGGGGCGACGGTGATGACGGCGATGAGGAGAAGACGGAGGGGAGGGGAGGGGAAGATGGTAGTGCGGGGTCAAAGAGCGGTCAAGGGACATTCATTCAAACGTTTTTAGTCAGTCACTTCACTTTAACCCTTGCCTAAAACGTGAACCGCTTTTGATGGTGATTTTAAAGCCGGCGATGCCACTGCTAAGATGAAAATAATATTCTCCTTGTTTCTCCTCGACGCAGTTCCTCATTTCCGTCCCCATGTATGCTCGCCAATGTCATGGACGCTGCGGTCGTTGCAGACAATGAGGAACAGAGTGGCAGGGGTCACGGGTGCACGAGAGTGTGTCGACACACCACAACGCCTGTGGTGGCGCCAATTCCGGCGGCATCTAATCTGCCCTTTCCATTTCAGGAAAATCGTGTGCCTTTCAAAAGCCGACGGCAATTCAGGGTTGAACTTGTCTCTGAATTTATGACGCAATTCCTCTTCGGATGCTCGGTCCTCATGCTTGCCAACAACACGAACGATATGATAGAGTTGTAAATATGTATATAAGTAGTATATAATATTTTTCAAAGTATTATCTACCACTGGAAAGATTATTTGACCACATGTTACTACCTTGGAAGTAAAGCACTGCACTCCATTCAGGGCCAAAAGCGGAATTATTTTCCTCTAAATTTCCATAACTGGTCTCGTCCACTATTGTCCGCAACTAAGAACCCGCTCTGTATCCGCACAGCAGCACCAGTCCCATCTACTCCAAAAGAAACTAGGTTCCTTCTCTCAGACACGCACGATCCCCGACCGGTCCTAGGCACAAATTAGTCTAGTCCAGACGGCTGAGCAAGGATCGCACAAAAGCATCTTTGACGGTGGGATGCCCAAAAACTCATCTTTTCGGCGTAGGCCTTAGCCACGACGCCAACGCTTCTTCCTTCCTACTGCACGAGACGTCAGATCATCCCCCACGCACCCTCGACGAAAACGACCTAGACAAAGGCGCTCATCCTCGTCCCCCAGAAACCTCAATATCCCCGAAAATTCACTATATCTCCGCTGCCTGCCCTTATTTGGTTTTCTCTCACCTCTCTGCCGCTTTATTAGACATTTCAGTTTGACCGACATTGGGATGCTCAATCGACTACGCCTGATACGACTAAGGGCGCCGAGTAGCTGACTGTGTCGCATCATTACACCCGAGTATCTTCGTCGGATCGGTCCGGTCTACCGTCACTAGAGCCGACTTGCGCCCTATATCATTACAGGTACACGCAGATCTAAAGGCCGTGCGCGTGGGCGTTTGTCTATCCACGGTAACTTGTCTATCTTTATACCGCGCCCGCCATATTCTGGAAACAGTACATAGGAAAGTCCCCTCAAAATGATGCAGAAACCAGTTACACAGGGTCATCACAAGCGCTAGCAAACAGAGCCACTGCGCATGCACTGCACAGCTTTGTCGTCACCTACGTTGCATATGTTATTCCATCATTAGCCCAATTCCCAGCCTACCCAATTTCCGTTGACACGCACATACCACCGCACAACCATCGGCAACCAACCCGACCTAGACTCGATGATTCAAGCAAGTGGGGGCGCACCGCGGCATGGCGGGAGAACGAGCTTGGATGATCATCAATGATTGCATCCGCTGCCTTGATCATCCCGACGCTCAACGTTGACTACATCGGCGCCTATATGGTGCCATCCCAAGCGTTCATGGGAAGCAACGAAACATTATCTTCTTAGTTTCCCCGATAGAGCCTGTCCTGTCTGTCATGATCAGGTCTAACTCCCGGTCAAACAGAAATAACCATGGGAATACTTTACGCTTGCCTACCAGTTGACGTGGAGTACAATCTGCGTTTTACGTTGGGGGCGTGTACGATTTGACATGCGAAGACTTCCACGTAGGCTCTCTCATGTCAAAGAATGGCCGTCACCTGGCGGCTCAATTATTTGCCTGGACGGAGGGTTTGTCTGCCGATAACTTCACCGTGCGTGCCCCCGGTAGAAGTCGAACCTCTACAGTGTCCCTCTATGCGACCATTGAAGCTTAATTCGATGTTTAGCATGTTCGGCCGAAGGTTAAACGTTGAACGTTGAACGCTGAACCTTCACAACTATCCTTCCGGGGACGTGGCGAATAAGTGTATTATGGGTCGCATAGGTTCGCATGGAGCTCATTGAACATTTGACATACATGGCGTTCTGAGCCCGACTCAATGCCATACCTCGGCGTTTTCGTCCATCTTCCATTCCTAATACGAGCTTTCCTTATAGAGAAGCACAAAAGAAGGCATCCCCTACGTTGTGTCAAGATCCAGGTAAGGTAACTAGAGTTATAACGCCTCTACCGGCGGCATCATCATTTCATATACACCGTAAATCAGTCGCTCGATTCCAGCGGCGTCGCCGGGGCTTGAGGGTGCGTTGCCTTTAACTTCAAGGTACCTTATACTGCCTAGTAAATGTCGAGTTCTCCCACATCGATGGTGCCTCTCACGGTCTTGTTCTCGCCGGTAAGGTCTAGGCCTTCATGTGCGTATCAACCCGTCAGACGAAACACACCCACATCGCTCGACTATATGCAGAAACATCGTTCCATTCGATTCCACGGCATTCGTCGAAGGTATTGGAGTGCCCATGACGTATGAATGGAGGATACCGGTCGACGGGTGCGAGTTGCACAAATCAGTGTACCCCCCATGGTAGATGTTTCTTGCAGGGGCGTAGAGAAGGAGGGTGAAAGGGCCAAATGTCTGCTCGGTGGTAGTCCTTTGATAGGAGAACAGGGGAGCAATGTGAGCGTTCTATAAGGGTTGACTAAGCTCTAGAGCTTGATAAATTGAGGGCGTGAGCAATGAACGTCACTGATCTTGTTGTATCAGTGATGTAATATCTTCCTTGAGGGGCGCGCGATTCGGATCGCTCGCTCACACGCGTGTAAAAAACGACGCTGGATATCTAGGTTCACGTGGAAGATTAGATGGAAGGCCAGCAGGTCAAAAATGATGTATTCAATTTAGGAGGAACCAGGTTCACTGTTATCATGTATTCCTTATGTAGGCCTTGATCGTTGTCGCCGCGTCGTATCAAATAGAAGTCAGTACACAATCTACGACCTTCCGATGAAGCACAAGTGACCCCATAATACGAAAGGGCGTACTAGAAGTGGCTCAGGGTGTTCCAGGTGCGCGTCATAGGAGCCATCCCTGAAACTCCTGTACACGCCCCTCAAACCTGAGTCGGGGTTACTTGTTGTCTGGACTCAACTGCCCCACCGCACTGGGCCTTCAAGATTCAAACTTCAGACGTCATGTTGCGTGCCATACTTACACTATTCTACAGGTGCCCCTCATAGGACGGAATAGCGCTCACAATGCGCAGTTACACTCAGGTTATCACGAAGGGAAACCGCTTAATATTACTCTATCCGCCAGATTCAATCAACCCCGGCCTGTAGCTCCATTCAGAGGATGAAGTCTATCATTATCATTCTATCTCTACCATGAAGACTCGGCGGCCACAAGTCAGTACCCTTCGCGCTAGCATGTCTAACTATCTTGCCGGCGGTGCAAGGATCTTGACTACATTGTGATACACCCGGGGTTCGGTTCATTGCGGCCTGCGGACGCTTGATAGAGTGTAACATAGATCTATATTTGCCTTCGTCCACCGTCATCGTCTCAAGCAAAATTCTTTTCCTGGGAATGAGATAGTGGATCTGCCGAAAGCAGATCTAAAGCAGACCGAAGCCAAGGAGATGCTGTAGGTAGCATTGGTGTAGTGACGTCAGTTCGAGATTGATCACTATCAATATGGTCTCGGGGATGCACGCCTCGTTAATCAATATAGTATTCATGCATTGAGTATTTGCCCCACAGCGGTGACTGCCAGGGGGGGAGCCCGTTGAAAGTAGTGTCAACCACAGCGGCTGATTGTAGCAGCTCGCTAGAGAGGACTACGAGACCAGAATGCTTCCAGTGATATGGATACACTCACAATCAAGACATAATATGAGGAGGATATGCATGGGGTTCCAGAGGTCCAGCACAGAAGGAAGCCATGAATTGAGAGGTGGATGATCGATGGCCCAACACATTGGCCCAAACGCTTATACGATCGCGATCTTATTGAGAGATCCAAAGAGCACGTCCAAAAGAATGTGTCTGATCAGCCAGGGCGACCTCATGCATGCAAGCCAACTTAGTTGTGTGTATCTACACCCTGCATGCCAAATGACTGCAGGTATAGAGGATCGGTAGGTCCGTCACAGAGTTTGAAGGGTGGTTAATGTGGACTAAACTTCGAAACTGATTATTAGTTATGGGCTAGGGAAAAAAGCTTCGCCGGCTCAACCACATCTCCGGGTGCAGTTCGCTTCACGCTCGTGTTCGAGGTAGGAGGAGCGCTGTAAGTGGTGGAATGAAGCTTGATTGTTGGTTTCGCATGGCAATCTGATATGGCCGTCATGCGCAAGGTAATGTGGAGGGTGCTCAGAGAGCTCAAAGTAGCATCTCGAAATGCCTTGCACTTGACTTGATCTTTAAGCTTCAAGGTCAAGACTCCTTATGAGGAGGAAGTAAAGGAGGAGACGAATACCCCTGTCTGTGATGCTGGATCGGATTAGATCATCTAGAATTTGCTAGAACGCACAAGAATGTTTCCGTAGCCTGCTGGAACACAGTATACAAGGACTCGGAATCGCCATCCTCGATTCTTCTCCCTCAATTCTCCCCTTTACAAACTTGACGACTTTCACAAATGGCTGACGTGTGTACCGAACTTGCTTTGATCGTGCAGGGATGCTAATATGATCTCGCCAGGCGAACGCCCTGAAAGACGCAGGAAATAAAGCATTCGCAGCGAAGGATTGGGACAAGGCCATCGACTTGTTTACCCAGGCCATCGCCGTAGATCCCAAGAATCACGTCCTTTTCTCCAATCGCAGTGCTGCTAAGGCCGGCAAGAAGGAGTGGGAAGCTGCTTTGGAAGATGCCGAAGAGGTATTATTCAATTTGTGAGTTTGCAAGGTCTCTTGCTGATCTGTCTTGCGCGTCCAGTGTGTCAAGCTCAATCCTTCGTGGTCCAAAGGCTATGCGCGTAAGGGTGCTGCGCTGCATGGCGCGCGACGATACGATGATGCCATTGCTGCCTATGAGCAGGGCCTCAAGTTGGAAGACAGCCCAGCTCTCAAGAAAGGGTTAAATGAAGTTCTCTCAGCCAAGTGTGAGTTTCCACTATTTGTCGGCTGTCTTGACTGTTGCTGATACTGCCATCCTCAGCTGCTGACGCTACTTCTAATCCTCTTGCCAAAAGCCTGAACGATCCTAATCTACTAGCCAAGCTCGCAGCCAACCCTCGTACGTCGAAGTATCTTGCCGATCCTAGCTTCGTGCAAAAAGTACGTCATTCGCCTTCTGTGTACTCGCGTATTTTGACGCGTCGCTGCGTCTAGCTTCGAATGTGGCAGACGAACCCGAATTCAGCGGCGTAAGCATAACCTGCTAGCTAAGTAGTACACTCGATTGCTTAACATGATGTTATGTAGAGACCTTGGCGATCCGAGGTTTATCGATGTCCTGGGTGTGGCCATGGGCATCGATATGCAAGGGTTCACGCGCCCAGAAGGTTCTGACGAGCTTCCGCCCGATGTCAAACCCCAGTCATCTTCCCCTCCACCGCAACCCTCCACCTCGTCGACCTCTAAACCCGCTCCTGCGACTACTCCCGAACCGCCCACCCCTGCCCCCGCCGCACCAGAGGATGTCGAGATGGAGGATGTTGACGAGGAGGAGGTCACAGCGAAGAAAGAGGCTGAGGCTGCAAAGAAGGCTGGAGCTAATGCATATAAGAATCGAGATTTCGCGGAGGCCATCTCGCAGTTCTCTAAGGCCTGGGATCTCTGGCCGAAGGACGTCACCTTCTTGACCAACCTCGCAGGTTAGAATTTCCATCCTCTTTCGATTGCTTGCCCGCAGCTTAATAATTCATTAGCCGCATACTTCGAACAAGGAGACTACGACAATTGTATTCAGACTTGTGAGAAAGCAGTCGACGAGGGTCGCTCGGTAAGTCATATTTGGGTGGCACATCCCATTGTGATTACTTACAGCACATATCAGATTCGTGCCGACTACAAACTCATTGCCAAAGCCTTGGGTCGCATCGGCTCTGCGTATAACAAAAAAGAAGATTACGCCAATGCTATCAAATTTTACAACAAGTCTCTCTCTGAGCACCGCACTCCGGACATCCTTAACAAGCTTCGTGAGACGGAGCGCATCAAAGCGGATGCCGAGCGTCAAGCATATATTGACCCAGAAAAGAGCCATGTCGCTCGTGAGGAGGGCAATGTGCAGTTCAAAGCTGGCCAATATGCCGACGCCGTGAAGAGCTACACGGAGAGCATCAAGCGGGACCCAGCCGACGCCCGTGGATATAACAATCGCGCTGCTGCATATATGAAGCTCGCTGCATTCCCCGAAGCCCTCAAGGACGTTGAGGAGGCCATCAAGGTGGACCCGAAGTTTGGTGAGTCCCCGCCCTTCTATTGGATGCCTCAGTTGACGCTGTTTCTATACAGTGAAGGCATATATAAGGAAATCTAATATTCATCTGACGATGCGAGAGCCTACGAAAGCACTTGAAGCTATCCAAGCTGCTACACAAGCCGACGAGGAACACAAACACACCTCCGAAATATCTCAACAAGAATTGAAGATTCAGCAGGCTTTGTTTTCCCAACGTAGCAACGAATCAGCGGAGGAGACTCTGGAGCGAGCCATGAGAGATCCCGAAGTTGCCGTACGTCCCGCTAATTGTCATCCCAATCTTATGAGGAATCTAATATCCCTGCCTGAAGGAAATTATGAGCGACCCTGTCATGCAGCAGATTCTACAACAAGCCCAGTCAAACCCTGCTGCTCTGCAAGACCATCTCAAGAACCCAATGATCAGGCAGAAGATTCAGAAACTGATCAATGCTGGCGTTATCAGAACTCGGTAATTCTTGGGGGCGAGTTTATAGGGCATATATGTGAAACATAGCGTACATAACGACAAACTGCATTTACTTTTAGCTGTATCATCTACCAATAAACAACTAATACATTCATAGCGCGATTCATGTCTTTCATAATTGGCGCATAACTTCGGGGTTGGGGGTGAAGGCACTCTTGCCATCCTCAACATTCTTCAGCACGGAACCATACCACGAAACACCTTGATATTCTTTTTCTTTCATCCAGGTTGCCAGTGTTTGGCTGTTCGGATGGACACTGCGAATCCAGCTAAGATCCCTCTTGATAATATCATCCCTCCACATCCTCCAGAAGGAAGAGAAGTTTTCTTTCGCCGAAGTAGAGCCATCGGGTACCGCGCCTCGTTCATTCGCAACAGGTCTATCCGAATCCTTCCAATTTCCCCACCATTCCTCAAGAGTTTGGCGCTTGTATACGGCCGGCTTACCTGTCACTTCTGTGAAGGTCTTTGCTAAGTAATCCCACCCGACTATGTCACTTGCGACTTCGAGGTCCTTCCCAGAGGTTTCCGCACGATGGTCGAAAGTATAGCGAGCCCACCAACCCAAGTCGGATAGAGCAATAAACGGGACATGTCCATCGGCGACGGCCGATGCGAAGACATTGGTGCCATCGGGGCGTACATTGAAAGGGCCACACATCTATGCTGAAGGTAAGTACGCGCTTCCAGCAGCTGGGACAGAATCAGAACCTACGCTGTATAAAAGCTCGAAATAAGGGCCAGTGGTTACACTAGTCCAGGAAAGAGTGGAGTCGCTAACGACAGATTCCTGCTGTTGCAAGAATTCGCCGACACGTCCTTTGCCGTCGTAGTGCTCGCACTTGTAATCAAGCTTGAAGTCGCCTTTCTGCGGAAACCTCGTCAGTGAGCTGTTTTTGCCGTGATGAAGAACAGAGTCAGCTATGCCTCGCCTACCTTGGTTGCGTAGTCCAGGTTGCTCCAAACATAGTGACGAACTGTCGGCGTCCGCTTAGCGATCTCGAAAATCTTAAGCCCCGCATAGATCTCTTTCTGTTCGCCGACGGTGAAACCGTCTGTGTTAATCCATGCGCCATACACCCCTTCAAAAGCTGCTGCGACGGTGGGGAGGCTGTCAAAAGCGCCTTTGAGAACACCTCTGGATAAGTTATGCGCCGCAATTCGTTATGGAATAATGACTTACCTTGAACACATTCCACTCCTTTGGCAGCTAACTGCTGTCCTCGGGCGCTGGCGGGATCCCGTGTCAGGGCACGAACTCTATAGGGGGAGGGAGAGCCATCTGCATTAGGAGCTAGCAAGGCATCGATGACAGCAATGCCTTGGGCACCAGTTGCTCCTACAACAAGGATGAGTTTGGATGCTGCCATGGTCGAGGAGAGGAGGAAGTCTGAGATGGATGGGACAATTCCCTCCTCCATGTTGTGCTTTTAAGCTCTGGCATCATGGTGGCTTGGTAAAGAGGGATATTGTTCGGCTGACCGAACCCGTAACCGAGGATACGTCTGTTCCCGTTTACTGAGGCTTAGTAAATGAATTAAAGATGGGAGAGACCGAGGCCGACATGGCTACTTGGGTCGCATTGATGGTTTCGTATGTAAGATCGCAGATAACTCGCCTGCGGTCACATTTACAATTTCAGCAGATACATAAGACAGAGGGGAACCACGAGATAGTCAGTGCGACGCCTACAAGTCTACATTTGGTGTCCTAGGGAGATGCCCATGACCAATCTTGATAACCAGATTCTCTGAAAGTCGCTAATGCGCGCTGTTCAGCATCAGCCCTTAGTTCCTTCTCGGCGCCGTCGACTGTGTCTTTCCATATAGCGAGGCAATGGTGAACTTCTTCCGGCTTGCTAAAACCCACAACGAGAGGCATATTGCCACTGGCACGCTGGATGGCATACCCCAACGCAAGGTCAGGCAAACCTTTGTCCCAATGCCGTCTAGCAGCGGTGACTGCGGCACGAAGGGCCGCCGGCGCGGGGTGCCATTCAGGTGGCGACGGCGTTAGAAGGCCCATGTTTAGCGGCGACGCTGCTAAAAGCTGCTTCACCCTCGCTCGTTGGGTCAGCTGAGGAGCAAAGGTCAAGAAAGAGGAGTTCTGAAGGTTTAGATGAGAGTAGGATAGGACTACATCGACGGCTTCGTAGGGCGGAGTGTGCAAGATGAGCAAAGCAAGCCTGAGCAAAGTTGGTAGTGGATATCCTGATTGAGTGGTTGAGTGGCTGAGAAGGGCATCCGAAGAGAACGCAGGCACAAACCTGTGATGCCGATATTCTTGATAAAGCCTTCTTCCTTCATCTTGCGTAGTTCAGCGAAGGCATCCAGTATTTTCTGATCTCCTTCGCCATGAATCTTGGACTCCTGCCCTTCTTCCAACCCATACTCTGAGGCTTCACTATCGAGGGCTTCGGAATGGTTACCCGCAGTTCTGAATGCAACTTGAGTGCAGACAAACTCCACGTCGTGCAGAAACACAATATCCAGGTAGTTTGTGTGAAAACGATTCAAGCTACGCTGCACACTCAATCGGATGGTCTTCGGGTCGTAGTCAAACGTGTTCGAGCCATACCGACCACACTTGGTCATCTGGAAGGAAGCCGATCAGCCTGACACAGACCAAAGCGCTTGGCGTACGCACGAGTAGGTAGGAGCTCCTCGGGAACTCCGATGAAAGTGCATGCAAACAGTCACCCAGGATGATCTCCGAGGCGCCATAATAAGGTGAGGAATCAAAGGCTTTGACGCCGTAGCTGATGACAGTTGAAGGATTGTAGGGTGTCGAATGAGCATTACATACCGTAAGGCCAGACGGACTGTACGAAGGGGCGAGGAGGAAGCCAGATGGGCATCGTCATTGTATTGGTTCGAAAACGTGCCGGCGCCGTAAACCAAGCTGGGAAGACGCAGGGGTCCAACTTCGCCCTGTTAAGTACGATGGATGAACGCGATAAGTGTCCAGGCATTCAGCTTACGAGGCTATCCACAAAAGCGGGCTTATCCAAATCTTCATCTGGAATTTGATGGGGAGGAGGCAAGTGAAGGGGAGACTTGACATCTGGCAACATGATGCGCGGTGTGAAGCAGTATCAACACTGGAGGTACTCGATGGCCAAAAACCGGGCGACAACACTTTAATGGCCGCGTCAAACACGACCAAGATTAGCGGAAGATGGCATATGGGTGGGCTGGTCGAACATGTGGTCAAGTGTCACGAGGTACAACTAGACCTTGATGAGGTAGTCAAGTAGTTTAACTTTCCAATGAATAACTAGGATGCATTGTATTTCGGAGGGAATACATTGAGAGGAGGATGTAGGTCGAGTATCTACAGCTTCTCTCGCGACCAGCTAGCAGTAATTGCTTAATGAGCAAGGAAAGGTGTAGAGGGTAACAAACGACCTACCCCTTGCCAAACTTCTGGTTAACCTCGATGATCTTCGTTCCCTGATCAGGTTGAATGGTGTTCCAGGGAGTAGGGTTGGACTTGGTCCAGACGACTGCAAATGGCTCCCTTGAAAATAGAAATTTAGGTGAAATCACTTCAAACTCACCGGTAGGTCCGGTCGCAAGACGGGTCAGATACCAGGTTCCGCCAGCGAGAACAGCCCCTACCACGGCGTAGCTTTAAATATAGAAATTGGCCTCAACATTCGATTAAAAGTCGGGATGATTGTTAAGTCTTACATGGGAATTGCCTGCGTAAACCCACAATTAGCCATGCTGTAAATGACCTCGAAAGCGACTAACCTCAACGGCGAACCAGTTCTTCATAAAACCTCTGCGCAAGGGAGGCGACATTGTTGTGGATGGATGGAGAGGGCGTTCGAATATTGCTGGATAAACCCGGCGGCGGCAGTCCTCGTATAAACCGCCATCATGCAATATTCCCACGGTGCGGGAATAACCGGCCGATTGTCATGACCATCGGTCTTGCACGTTGCACTCTGAAGGCCTCACAAAATTCGGAACTAGATGCTCGTTCCAGGCATAGCACTGTATTGCATATCATGTAGGTGTAATCGCCTCTCAGATAAAGAGATGATAAGGCATAGTAGGGTACAAAAGGTATGAACCTTAACGTTCAAGGCAGCATCAAGCTACCAAAGACAATAAAGATACGAGAACGAAGATGAGAAAATGTCATGTACAGGTATGATCAGATATATGTAAAGGGTACGCCAGTACACCTGATGTTAGAAAGACAAGATGTGTAGGGTGGAAGGGGTTGAAATAGGTGGGAGGTGCCCGAAAGTGTTGAGTCAAACAAGTGGGGCATGGCCAAGAATACAAGTCGTGGTAGCAATCGTCTGTGGGCATGAAAGAATACAGTAACAAAGCGAGTCCGTATAGACAGGCACAAACATGAGGGAGAACTGTACCTCAAAGGTAGACGACGTCGCCACTGCAATCTTCGCAAGTTGGCCTGGCAGAGACTTCGTAAGCTAAGCGTCGCCTCAGCTTCTCCAGCTGTTGCTTCCTCGAAACGTATGGTCTGCATCCAGCAGAGCGTTGATCGCTCATCCGAGCGAAAACGTCCGAAACGGAACCACTTGGACCGGCAGCCGTAGGCAGGTCCGTCCCCGTCGAAGATGTCACCGTGAAGCTTCTGGACCATGAAAAGGGATTTAAACTCGTAAACGTTGAAGACAGTCGTGAAACAATCGGCGTGGGCATTAAGGTGGAAAGGGGTTCAACGCTGGGTACGTTGATAGACGAAGATGTTGAATAATTGCCAGTTAACACCTTTGGCGCCTTGGTATTGACGGTCTTGGGATACGCTGCGATGGTGTTTGAGAATCTACAATCAACGAGACTCATCGGCATATACTCTAAAGTCACATATCAGTCGAAAACGTACTCAACGAAACGATGGGAGGCTTGAAAGTCGAACCATTTTCATTGCCACCATTCAGGGGTCCAGAAACCTGTGTCTCCACTTTGTTCGAGGCCAGCAAAGGCTTGCGGACTGGCTGTCGAGTGAAGGTAGCAACGGAGCCCGCAGTAGTGACTTTAGATTTTACTGGAAGGCCGCACGAACGGATGGGGGAGGGTGATGAAACTGACTGAGGGATGAAAGAAGGCATGGCACCACGTTTAGACGGAGGGGTGGCAAAATCGCTCGGGGAACGTTTGATCGAACCAGCTTGTCCAAAACGTGGCAGAGTAACTCTAGGTGGTGAAGACATAGAATCAAAATCGGACTCATTGAAGATAACCATTGAAATATCCAATGATGTGTCGGAGGTGGGAGAAACGACCCGTGGCGATGAGAAGGATGAGGGTGACTTGGGGCGGGGGATGTTTGATTTCCTGGGTGTCTGTACTGAAACCGGCGTACAAGGGCCACTCTGAGAGGATAAGGAAGTGTCAGACTCATCCTCCTCATCTACGAAGACCTTGGGAGGCTCAATGTCTATCAAGCACTCAGGTTCGGATGCTTCGGAAGTAAAAGAGTCAACTTGTTCTGCGCAATCGTCTTCAGCAGGAGTGAAAGTAATGGTGATACCGCCGGCCGTGCCGAATGGTTCCTCGTCAAAGGAGTTATCCTCGTCTTGATCGTCTTCGTCTTCCTCGACTACTACACCAAGAGAAGGCACGGGCAAGAGACTATCGACCACGACACCAACGTCAGAGGGCAGTAGGAATGGCGGCATCTCTTCATCATCCTGAAGACCTTGGGTAAAAAGACTCCTGCTACGCTCATAAGAATACTCGGTCTCTTCCGGGGAAGCCTGGTCGCATTCTTCAAGACAACCAAAGAAACGATCGACATCCTCGCAAGCCTTCCGGGAACCAGGAGAAACTCTAGGAAAAGTCCAAGTTTTAGACAAAGATGCGTGGCATGAATGACCATTCTGATCAACTTGAGGCGGGAGCGGGGAAATTGACCGAGAAGACGCAGTAGGGGTGTTAGAACCAGAGGTAGAGGTTGACTCAAGAGTCGACAATGAGTTAACATCAACGGAGAGAAGGTGAGCGGTCGATCTAACAGGGAATTCATCTTCAGAACCAATGGAAGATCCTCCTGGGCTTTGAAAACTAATATCCGAATCTTCTTCATCCTCGTAGCCGGCCAAACCGTTTTCTTCCTCAGAGTAGCAATCGTCCTCATCAGCTTCTTGAACAGCTTTCAGAGGGAAGTCACGAGGTCGCTCATCAACGCTCTCGACGTCGGTCATGGAGCTCTCCGAGTCGATAGAGGTGAACCCAAGGCCGCGCTTCCTCGACATACTGGGAACTGCACAGCTCTCAAAGCTGCGAGGAGTAGGAGTAGCAAGCAGTTCAGCCTTCTCTAACTCACGTTCAAGTTCTTCCCGCCGATTTTTCTCCTCGCCGAGTTGACTTCTCAGGCTCGCGCATTCGCGTTCAAGCTCGGCCGCACGGAGAGCAGCCTGCCTTAGTTGTGAGGATTCAGCCTGGAGAGCAGCTCGTTCTTCTCGCAAGGAACGCAGCTCCGCCTTCAAGCCATCGCAGCTCTCGAGGGTCTGTTCCATTTCGAGGGTCCTACTAGAAAGGCTCTTCTCCAAAGCGCTTTTTTCCACTTCTAGTAACCCAACGCGCGATCGAGCTACCCAAGCTTCACGACGCTCGTTGTCCACCCTTTTAGCAAAAACCCCAATTTGCTTCTCCAAATCTCCAACCCTCTGGCGCCAACCGTCAACATCACGTTTGAGTTCATCCCTCTCTCCTTTCAAGTCAGATATCAAGCGCAGCATTTCGTCATTGGGTTCGTTGACGCTAGCAAGGCTCATACTAGGAGAGTGGGCTCGAGTATCGGAGCCATATCCAGAGGACGCATCCGAAGCGCAGGAAACAGGACGAGAGCTGTTGCGATTCCTTGATGAGAGTGCTCGTTCCAGATCAGTAATTCGTGCTAACAGAGCGTTGTGCTGCTTAAATAAGAAATGTTGCTCGCTGACACTTAGTGGTCGAGACAAACTAGATTCCTCGCTTGACGTTGAGGCGATGCTGTATCGGCGATCGCCTATTGGCGTGTGTTCAGGTGTGGGAAGGCCAGGGACGATAGACGAAGAGGAAGAAGACGAAGAACGGTAACCAATGCTACTGCGGCGTCTGATTTTCGCGTCCTCTTCCTGCCCTGATGAATGAATTGATGCGGGGCTCTCGCAGGTGTTGGGAGAAACCCGACGAGGGGGCGTGGGGGAAGGCGTAATGATCAGTGATTGACGTTTCACAGCCGTCGAGTGTGGATGGGATTCTTCTGTAGGTGACGGGAGAAAGGATGATATCAAAGCAAGTGATTTCAATGCCGGGCGAGGACCAGGCGACATTGACGGAGTAGGCAGACCTATTGAGACCAAGGACTCAGGGTTGAGGGAAAGTGGGCGTAAATTGAGGGTGGTAGGGCGAGGCCTGGCGGGGGATGGCTTCGTAACTGCAACTGAAGGGACGGAAGCGGGAACATCGGGGGATTCAGGGGGTGGTGTATGCTCTTGGAATGGCTCCGGGCGTTTCTCTTCCTCTTCCTCCTCTTCCTCCTCAACGAGGGTGTGAAGTTGATCCTTGGAGGATGAAGATGTGGAAAGAAGCTTGAACGAGTCTCTCTTACCACTATTCATGAGCGAGTTGGTAGTCGAGCCGAAATTGCTAGAAGGTTTCAGCGCTATAATCATGATAAGTGAGTGCATGTGTAGGGAGCTGAGAGATATGACGCACAAAAGTCAAAGAGCTTCTTCTCGAGATCGGGTGTGGACAGTTCAGGTATTTCAACCTTTGAGTATGCCACATCTGCTTTGCCCTCGAGAGCCCAGAGAGCACGTCGGCGGATTGAATCCTTCTCGCCTAGGTTGAAATTGTCGTCGGAATTTGAGGGTGGTAGATCGGGGACGTTAACACCCATCATTTCAGCGGACTCGTGGCGAGTCGACACAGACGAGCGACGACGATGATGGGAGTTGCGCTTGGACGTAGCCAGGCTCCCGCCGCTGACTGAAGTGGACAAAGTGAGAGACGAGCGATCGCCTGCGCTCACTGACGAAGCTAGCGAGTTGGACGAAGTTGAAAGAGGAAAAGAGGCGGTGGATGAAACTGAGCCATTGCGGGAATGAGATCTCGCATGGAAAGAATGTCTCTTCGATGCGAGAGACGAAGGGAGACCTTTGCCAAGCGTGAACGACTCGAACTGGAGTTGAGAGTGAGAATTCATGTGATGGGAATCAAATGGAAGTTTAACTGACTCTGAGTCTTTCGGCGGCATCGTCTCTGGGAGTATTAACTGCGACCATAGCGTCCATAGCAAAGTTGTTAGTATGTATGTGTCTGTTGGATGTTTAAGCCAGCGAACGTGTTCCAAAGAAACGAAAGGGAGTGATAAGAGAACGTGGGCGAAAAAGAGAGGAAGCACCGAGGTGGAAAGCACAAAAATGGGTGCTACTTTGCTCGGTACAAGGAGGAGTAGATGGTGGTCGGGGTGAAGCACAGAACGCTTTGAAGCGTCGTCGAGGACTTGAGTCGGACTGGTGGCGGTTGGATCCCAACCTGTTCAAGGTGTCCAAGCGTCCCTTCTAAATTGAACTCTACCACAACATGAACAAATATCATATCATCAGTGATAGTTTCAAACTCCGATGCCCCGGTTTATTATCGTTTGCGTCCCAAGTACTTATCATTGATCGGTCTCATCAGTCGGTGCTGCAAACCTCCCACATGTATGGCTTACTTGTTATCCAGGTTCCATCTGTGGATGTGATGAGTTAGAAAGCGCGCAATATCATATACCATTGATCAATGTCCTTGCGCTCCGGCAAACCAGAATGCGGCCTTCCGTCAGAATAAATTTCAAGGACGGAACCAACTCATTCCTTTACCTGCTTGTCCCCTCACCGCAATGACTATCCCAGAGCTCAATCCCGGCAACACTCTCTTCTTTCTCTGTGACATTCAAACTCGATTCCGTAAGCGTCTCCATGCCCACATACTACCACATGTACATTTGCATCACCACCGTGATCATCAGCATCATCCAGCTGTATCACCCTTAAAGCTGCTGCTCACAAGGCTAATCTCGCTGCTTTTACCCCTTCTCATAGAAAATGCCATCTATGGCTTCCACGAGGTTGCCACTACCGCAGAGAAGATGCTGAGATTTGCTGCTGTGTGTAGGAAATCATTTGCGTCGTAACCGGACATGAGTCTCATTGTACCAATCCGAGTAGATACTAGGGTGTGAAGTCGTAGCAACGACGCAAAACGCGAAAGGTATACCTAACTTCTCTCCTACCCTCATGATCACTAACGCCACGCTAGCACTTGGGCCCATTACCCCAGAGATAGACCTAATGTCCCTCGGGCCGCGCCTTCTGGGCAATTATGACAAGACCATCTTCTCGATGGTAACTCCAGAAGTCAAGGCTATCCTCGATACACGTCCAGCTGTCAACTCCATCGTTCTATTCGGAATTGAGGTCAGCCCGTATTAACGTGCCGTTTGGCTGTTTGGGTAAAACATGATACTTATGCTCAATCATCCCATCGCTAGTCCCACGTTTGCATCCTTCAGACTGCCCTAGACCTCATCGCACTCAAGTTCACTGTGTATATCGTCGCTGATGGTGTTTCGTCCTGTAATAAGGCCGAGGTCCCCATTGCCCTCGATCGTCTGCGTCACGCCGGTGCCATCGTCGCCACAAGCGAAAGCATTGCATTCCAGCTCATAGGCGATTCCGCAAAGCCTGAATTCAAAGCATTCTCGGCCTTCATTAAAGAGTGGAAAGACAATACAAAGAGGGCGGGAGAAGTCCTTCTGAGTCATCTCTAACGCCAACCTACGTACAGATTCAGTAACTATGCACTATTAGATAATGGTGCGACCCAGTGTTCCATAAAATAGTAACCTTCTAGTTCTCTTCTGCTGCCTGGATGGTTTGACTCGCTAAAGCCTGATGTGGAACGTAAAGATGACAACTGATCCATACAGTAAATACATACCAGGAAAGTTTGGATGGGATGTAGCCTTTCCTTTGGGACTTTGAAAAATCGGAATAAAGCTTCGACGTATGCTTGATCATAAGTTATCTCCGTCGGTAGAATTCGAACCTTCAGTGTGCCACTGCCCCAGAAATACTGCGAAAAGAAAAACGGTTTTTCGTTGCCATCTTCAAAAGTAGTTGCGTGATTCGGCGGACCCTTGCAGCGTAAGAGCGGAGGGGCATCTAGGTCCATCGTATTTAGAGCAGTCAAGGCTCCAATTGTGATGGTCACGTCCGTATCGATGTTGCTAGCGCGTCGTGCCTGGACCTTCAGGGAGTCGAAGATGACTCTAAGAATCTCACTTCGCCTGCCGAAGGAGGTCATTCGCAAGGAGAGGAATCCATGGACTATGCAAATGCTGGTAAGAAGAGTTACCTCGGAGAAGAGTGCGTTTCGCGCGCTCTGTATATTGAGGCTAATGTCGTGCGACTGAAGCGCCGATACTGCGGTCGTGGTAGCATCCGTTCTCTGTAGGCCACCCATAGAACTTGCTAGTCGCCGATACAATCGAATGTCCGCGTAACAGAGTTTTCTTTCAAGAGAGTGCAACTCTTGGGTCTCCTAAGAAAACAACACCGTCAGCCCTGGATCGAGCTAGATTATTTGATGCATAGAGTACGCGCCGAATCAAGCAATTCAACATCAAGCCTCCGTCGGAACAGACGTGTATACATAAGGCGATCGTCCCTTCGGCCAGCAAGGTACGGCCAGGACCACATCCGACGTTGCATTCGGACGCTATACAAGACCGTATCGAGAGCAAACCGAAGACGAGCGTTCGCTGTATTTTCTTTGAAGGATGCTGGTGGCGGTCTAAATCTACGGGACTGGGCATCCCAGTTGACATGAGGGCATAAGCGGTGGAGGATGGCGGACGGATTTACCGCGAGCTGGCGTGCTCTCATCAGTATAGCATCTACGGACTGAATGATATCTTGACACTGTAGGTCGTCAAGGCCAAACGATAGCTGAGGTAGGTAGATGCGAGTAGTTATTGTTGGCAGATCTCGAGTATCACTCAAGCAGATGTCACACTGTCTGGGATTGATCAGGCACACATGCACCTCAAGGCCAACGAGTTGCACGTACGAGGACTGAGGCACTAAATGGGTCACATACAGAATGCTCCCATGAACAATCTGACGAGAGGTCCCGAGCAGACGTATCTTTGCGTTCTACGTGGAAGTAAACCGCTTCGAACGCTAGGGTCTAGGCGATGTGAGTGGTTGCACCCCATTCAGATTCCCGACTAACCGACCTCAACGATGGAGGGTGAGTCGGCCAACGAGTCATTGACGCAGGCTATTTTGTTTATTCGCATTCCAAGACTGCAGGAGCTCTCATACTGAGAACTCTCGAATTGGATATCGACGGTCTGCACTGCGAACTCCAAGCGCCTGATTAACTCTCGCAACAGGAGGGCGTGGGCTAAGGGATTGTTAATTAGTGATGCGGTCCCTTGATTATCCACCGGAAGGTATACCTTGTGACGAGGCCAGTAAAGAGTCGGTCAATTCGGCCATTTGAACATGCAAGAGCTTAGCGGTATGGGCCCTGGCTTCATGGTCATTATCGTCCAGCTTAGACAAGCGAGCCACAACGCAAACAGCTTGAGCTGCGATCTTGATGGCTGGAAGAGGTCCATCGTCAAACTCCAATGAAATATCTAGTGACCCAATTTGACCTGATGATGGTAAGCACGGCGCAATCCTTTCAAATCGAATGATACTACGGACCTCGCACGACATCGAGAGGGAGACCTGTGACATCCAATGCGGACCCTATTATGGGGACATCTTGGAGTACGATACGTTCTGGACATCCCGTAAACCTCTGAGACATGTCCAGCGAACAAGTGCAGACTTTGTGACAATAGGGTGGATAGTACCACCCGACCATCCAATCCCTCGAGGAAATGGCTCAGTATACCGCAGAGAATCTGAGTGAAAAACGGGGTAACGATTGCCTGGGCAGTTGTATCTAGCAATGAGAATAGAAGGCGAGGCCTACGTACCCCAGAAAGATCTCCAAGGTCACAGAAAGACATGGTGTATGGACTTGGTAGCAGGCGCCCTCAGCACCTTCCAATCCATAAATGTATCAGAAGCGCCCGGTAGCATCCAGATACCATATCACGATATTAGCATTCGTATATTGTACGGAGCGCCATCGAAGAAAAACGGAGGTAAGTCATAGAATAGTACAACCGACATGACTCGTCATGATGTCGCGCTTTTCAACGCTTGAAGTTCACTTAAGCCAAGTCCCCATTTCTCCGCCAGCTTGTCTGAACCTCCATTGACAGCTTCTTGCTCGGCGACCCATTTCCTAAGGGCGGACTTATCCGACGTAGATAATTGAGCGTGACAGGTGTCACAATATGTGTGTAGGAGGCTGGAGGTAAAGAAGTCTATCAGCAAAATCATCACAAGATATTATCTGACGGTAGGACGAACCGAACCGCCTTCTCTTCAAACTCTTCATCTAAATCACTTTGATCACCATCGTCTCCGTAAGGGACTGGTTGTATTAGCCCAGAGATGACAGTCGAAAGGAGTCCATGCTCGATCAACGTCCTTAAAGCGCGGGAAGAAGTTGATGTTGAAGAAGGGTCGGCAACCATAGATGCATGGGAATTGGCGTGGATGGGGTCATGTTGGGAAACATTGCCATGTGCCGTCGACGAGGATGCATCGGTTGGGAGGATGAGCGTATTCAGGAGGAAGACAACTTTGCGACGGACGGAGATGTCAGGATCTAGAAAATAATCTGAGTGGAGACGAGATGTTGCTGATACAATTCCCCCACCTTGTAAAGCACCCTTAAACGCAGACCATCCGCCCAAGCCCAACGCATCGAGAGCCTGAACGGCGGATGCGTTGTGCTTCAGCAGGCCAGACAGCGCGTAAATAGCTTTTGAACGAATTGCAGGTGTAGACACTGGCGACGGTGCAAGAAACGAAGTGAGGAGAGGTAACGGTGCGTAGGTCAAGTACTGAATGGGAACGCTCTTCAGTCATATATAGCACGCACAAAGATCGAACTCACAGCACTCTGGGCAGCAGGATTATTTTGAAGGGCAGTTCCGATCACCCAGAGGGTGTGCATCCGTATGCTCGGAGTCGCAGAGGGAGAAGTGAGAAGCGATTGGAGTGGTTCCCATAATTTTAACTTCTCCAGATCTAGCGGCGGAAGGATCAACGAATGGACACCAATCAGTTCAGCAGAAAGCCTCACCATTAGCATTATCTATGTGCTCGACCAGCTAGATACAGCAAATTACTTAATCCGGGGCAAATCCTGGAGGAAAGGGAGCTCTCACCATTTCAAGATGATCCAACGCGTTCACTCGCTCCTCTTCAACACGCGATTCGTCCTGAGCTGTGGCAAGATCTTCTTTCATCTGCTCAGCATCCGGCTTACCCAGTATCACGTCAATGATAGCGGGATCGAGGATCTTGTTTTCTGAGGGGTTCAGTGGAGGAGCGCCATCCGAGTTTTCGATTGACCACCGTAGTAAAGATTGCATAGCTGGTTGCTTAACGAGGGCTTTCATGAATACAAAACAGGATAAAGGTAGTCATCTCATACCTAAGTGTGTTTAAGCAGTTGATCGAAGAGGTAGAGAGGTTCGGCCGCTAATAAATATGAATGTAATCAAGTGGTCGAACATGCTGGATCCTCCCAGATCATTCGGGGGCCAACGCAAGATTATGGGCGCTTAGAATCCTGCATTTCGACATTGTTTCGACAACATGGCCATTGACGGACTCATCATTCTCGACAACGCTGGGTTTGTGGCTTGAATATATCGTGCAAGGTCAAATGCTGAAGGTTCACAACTCATCTGGTTTCTGCTAGTAAAGTCGTCCTATCATCCAATCTGGATTTCGTTCCACTTCACCAGCATACGCCCTCATTCACATCGACGCATACAATAACGCCGTCGCCGCAACTGAACTGAAAGTCGGTAGTCGTCCAAGAGATGTAGACCCAGTCATATATGTCCCACCGTTCAATTCCGCCAATTCTCCCAGTGCTTGCTGTCATGTCCCGTGTGGCGACATGTGCATCTTGTGTCCCATTAGTGGTGATGGTATGTGTCCGGGTGTCGCGAGAAGAGAGCTGTCCTTAATCTTCCCCTGCAGTTGATCCGTTATTTGCGTTCGCTTTCGTGCAGACCTTCGTCGACATCCTCACGGAATACTTTGGGACTGTGTCAGCTGTCACCCTCAAAGATAACTTTGATGTCGTCTATCAGGTATGGCGCTCACATGCGGTGCGACGAGTTATTCACGCATCGCTAGCTTCTCGAAGAGACCCTCGATTCGGGGGGGCATCCGCTCACGACTTCTCCGAATGCCTTGCGTGACATCGTTCTCCCTCCTTCGCTACTGTCAAAACTCCTTTCCGTAGCGGGGGCGAACTTCAGCAGTACCCTCAATCCAGGATCTCCTGCTGGTGGTCCCTTCTCCTCGCCCATTCCTTGGCGTCGTACCGGTGTAAAATATGCAAGCAATGAAATATACTTCGACACGGTTGAAGAGATCGAAGCGGTTGTTGGCAAGTATGTAGTACTCATTCGGCCGTGGATACATCGAGTGATGTAGGAATGTAGAAACGGTATTCCACTATCTTGCAACGTATGGGGCAAGGCAGACGCGAATTCCCGACTATCTGGTAGTGTTCTTCTGGGTCCTCCCCCGCATATCCATCTCTGATCGTCGACTACGTAGGTACTCCTGACTGTTTGTTGACGTTCACCAACTCCCATGTGCTTGCGGACTGCTCGTTCCACCCTTGTATTAGGTCTGCCCTCCCGCACTCCGTTCTGTTGTGTGGCCTAAACGTTCGACCAGACTGCAACGATGGACACGGGACAAGTCGTTGTCTTTTGTCCCTCCCGATGGTCACTTCACTTTGTTTGAGTATCGCTATTTACCAGGTGCTTCGTCGACGAGCGCAACTCGTTTCACGAATGCTGGTGCTGGCACGACTACGGTAGCCTCTCAGGGCGGCAAGGATAACGTCCCTCTTCCCATCTCCCTTAAACATTCTTTCGAGTTAACGGACGTTTCATGTATGTGACTTGCCAATGTTGTTACGAGTCCCATTGATCTCGAGACAGGTTCTTTTGACATCAATGTAACGTCCCGGCTCACAACACGCGACATCGAATCCTTTGTGGCAGAGCTATACATTGGTGAGATTGCCAGCGCTATCAAGTGTACTGTCGGCCGTGTATCGGGTGGTTTCAGTAGCTCTTCGGCGCGCGGACTCGACTCACACACAGGAGGCTCTTCGTGGGCCTTTGATACAAAGAAACGAGTAGGGGTTTCGGCACCCAATTTTTCATCACTGTCTAATGTCGTGAATACAGGTCATAAGGTGGGAGATACCAACTGTGGCGCCATCCAGTACTTGGTACCTCCGAGGTTCATTCAATTCTCCGTGTGTTCCCTTGTATCTGCCCTGCTGCTTGCCGGTTTGACCAGAAGGAATAGGTTATCGCCGCCCAGGCCTGCACATGCCATCCAGACGCGTTTTGAAATGCATTCCTACACATTTTCGGCACTGAAGGTCGAGTCCCTTAAAGTTACTGGTGAAAACTATAAACCCTACAAGGGCGTAAGGGGGAGATCCAAGGGGAACATAGAGTGGCGATGGTAGTTTGTCGTCGGTCCCCTCAAGCGCCGATACAGCTTGCCATCTTGTCCTCAGGATGCCCATAAGTAAGTCGAATGATGCATTATCGACGGAGATATATATCTATGCGAACTCGAAACTACATCATGTTGAGATCGCCGAACTTCTCCTTGTAACCTAAGAGCATGAGTTCAGCGTGAATACGGCAGTGCATACTGAAATGCAGGGCATACCAGGAACAGTCCATTTGCCCTTCTTCAGCATGGTCTCGACGGCTTCTACAATCCGTGGGTGGGCGGCGCCAACATCCTCTACAGTTAAATCCTCGAAAGGCCGGGCGTCCTCGATGTTAGCCAAAGTTGCCTGCAGCTCCTTCAACTCAACATCAATCTTCTCCTCTGTCTCCCTTGCCTTGGCAACCTGTGACAATGATGGTTATGAGAAATGTTCAACCTTCTACGTTGTACGGAAAACACGAACGGCCTTGGCCTCAAAGGTCTCGATGGCCTTGACATGAGCAGAAACGTCATAGGTGACGGGCTTGAAGTCCTTCAAGAGCTTCTCGGCCTCATCAACAATCGCTTTGTTTTTGAGCACGGAACGGTAGTGAGCGAGGTCTACAGTCGTAGATTGGTTGGCGTATTGAGCGTTTAATCTCTGAGCCTCCGAATGCCGTTTGCGGAAAGCCTGTAGAGAAGCGATGGTTTCTATTGTGTTCGTACATGAGACTGTGCCACTGCAAGAGTCGCTGGGAGCGACGGAGACTAACCCTTTCCAAGACCGAGGGAGGAGTAAACGCGAGAGAAATCCTAAGAATTATTAGTCGGTCACAACAATGTTGTTTTTACTGTGCAAGAAAACGTACAACTGCCGCGGATGCTGCTGCTTTTGTGGCCATAGTCTTAGGGTACTTCGTGTAAGTCTGGCGACTGAGGGGGAGAGAGCCAAAGGCTTACTGTGGCTGGGAGGAAAGGAAATGAGGAGGAGGGAGTCTATTCAAGTGGGCTAAACTTGCAATGGCCGACGCCTTGTCGGATTCGGTCGGGAAAGCGTCTCACGGTCAATACTTTATTCTCACGATCATTGTTCTTGTCAAGGTGATTAGTGACCCAGATGTCGCATTGCTATGTCTCTGCCGTTCACATTGCGCCGTGCATTTCGTTCAGTCCCAACGATCGTGCCTCTTACCAATAAATCAATCCTATCCATCACTGGCTCTCAGGCTGCGCCATTCCTACATGGCCTGTTGAGTTCTTCCGTGGCCGAATCCTCGGGCCCATTCTTCTCCGCGTTTCTAACCCCTCAAGTCAGTTTCGTTTATCCCTTGAAACGACATAACTGACGCAGGTGCCACAGGGAAGGGTGCTTCATGATGTGTTTGTCTTTACCGCTGTGGATGAGTCTACGGGACGTACTGGATACTTGATAGAATATGACTCGGCAACCTCGGATACTCCATTGCTATCCATTTTGAAGCGACATGTCCTCCGGTCCAAGGTCAAGATACGAGACGTTTCCAGCGAATACAATGTATGGGCTGTATACGGCTCTGAGAATGAAACTAAATGGGAGACTCCTCGGAATTGGACTTTCGCGAGTAGTCATTGCATCGAACCTGTCTGGCCGCAGGGAGAATGGCCTTGGGGGTTAGAACACGGTATAATTCGTGACAGACGAGCCCCTGGGATGGGTAAACGCATGCTCCTACGGAAGGGCGACACTCGTGAGCTTTCCTCCTCTTTCGCACTATGTCGGCATACAATAATATTTCTCATCTCAGCTCCGGAAGCTAGCGATCACGACGTAGGATCCTCAGGCGCCTACCTCCTACACCGTATACTTCATGGAGTGCCAGAGGGCTCAAACGACATACCTCCAGAACAGGCTTTTCCTATGGACTCAAACCTAGACGTCATGGGCGGAGGTTAGCGCATGACTTACTGGCCTTTAACTTGTCAACACGCTGATGCTCGTACCGCTTCATTCGCTAGTGGATTTTCGGAAGGGGTGTTATGTTGGTCAAGAATTGACCGTCCGCACGTATCATACTGGGGTAGTACGCAAGCGTATACTACCGGTCGTCCTCCGCCAGCCTGGTGAAATGCAGGTCTATATTCCTTCTAGCTCGTCTAATGTTGCTAACCGCATATTAGCCCGAATGCCCCGTCTCCTTCGACGATAGCATTGAACTCACCAAATTCGTTGGATATCCACGCCCATATCATCCGGCAGCCTGGTGATGATCGTTCAATTCCACGCCCACGAGGCACAGGAAAGCTTCTTTGTACGACAAATGGCTTGGGCCTCGCTCTACTTCGCATGGAGCACGTAATCGCCGTCGAGAATGGCGGCGTACAACTTGAAATCACGAACCCTCAAAATGGAGAGAAGATACAAGTATCGCATTGGTGGCCAGATTGGTGGCCCAGGTCAAAAGACTAGCGTGTATCCACCAAATTGTGTTTCATATCTGCCACAATGATGATATGTAGTCTCCCTTCTCACACTAGCCCCCGCCCAACTATTTGTGATACACTTCGCAAGCTTTCCTGAACGTCTCCCAACGCCCGTCGTGCCAACTTGCAATCTCATTCCATATATCTGCCCTTTCCCCCTCCAGAATAATCTTAATGGATGCCAATGTCGCCCCAATTGCGATGTCGACGAAGACCATCTCTTCCCCAGTGACATATGGCCCACCGCTCTTGCTGATCCATGAAACCACTTGTCCTAGGGCAGCCTTGAACCTCTCTAATGCAACTACCCTTGCTTCACCTTTGGGTTCTATCTCTTCTACCCTCTTTCCCAGCCTAGCTTCCCTGGATGCCCTCCAGAATGTCTCGCAGCCTGGTTTCAAGAGCTTTGGGATTTGTGCAGTGCCAAAAGCATATACTTCGCCTAGGCTCTTGAAGAATACATCGTTAAACGCCAACTGGAGAGCAACAGTGCCCTCGGGGAAGAGTAACTTTGGGGATGGATAGGTCTTGTCGATGTATTGAATGATGTCGTCACTGTCGGATAAGATGACTCCAGTGCTCGTGTCTCTGATGACAGGCAAGGTGTATTGCGCGTCGCCGTTCGGTTTCCTTGCGGTAGGCGCAGCGCCGATCTTCTTACACGTCGCTTCAATTTCAGGATATCCCAGATGGACGGTTTGGTATTGGAGACCCTTGAAGTTAAGTGCATAGCTTGTTTGACCATGAATCATGTCAAAGTCAGCGGTGGCCTTCCCATGCAGAAACATTCCACTTACCGTACCTTCATTGTGAAGGGTGACGGTCCAGGTTTGGGCGCGAGCTTTGAGTCGATATCATAGAAGATGATCGACATGGCTGACTTGATCTTCGAGTATAATTGACTACTCGCCCATCCTTTATATCGCTTAGGGACCAACTATCATCCCGTCGCGTCCTGGGTACGTGTTCGTAGAGTTGTAGTTCCCTCCGTCGGAAGGTTTGATTGATAAGTCGTTCCCCGTGGAGACTTTGAGCGGTATTGTTCGTCAAAGTATGAAGTAATGGGGGCTATAATGGTCTGCATCCCTTACCTAGCTGCTTGGTAATATCCCGCGTAGGTGCGTAAACCGTCGGGAAACATGTCTAGGCCAGCTGTGTTTCGTGCTCGTTTGTATGCCTGGAGCCCTGAATTATGAGCACAAGGCTATGTGACCTCCATGCTTTTCAATGGCTTCTTGACATAGGTCCTTAGCTAAGGTACGGAAATGGCAACCACTCAAGTGGATGATCGGAGGTAGGTGAGAAATCGACTCGAATTGATTGAATTGGACACGACGTAAGCAGCGACGCGACGGGCTTTGTAAAGGACGACAAATCTGATGAGAAATATTATCGTAAGGCCACTGGAAAGCTGGCTTTTTTAGTGAGAGCGCTACACTTGAGACGACGCCCGCAACGCCACTACGGTCGTAAAGACATAGTCTCCATCATGGCTTACAGACACATGGAACAAGGGATTGCGTTTGGTTCCAAGCCGCGACTCGAAGGGATGGAAAATAAGTTGGGGCTTCCGAGCGTCTGTCAAGCTTCTATATGTGAACTCTTTCCACGTTGGACGATGTGTAGGATAGACGGCTTTATATGCCGATTCTTTGACGCTCCATCTAAATCAATACAGTAAGGGAGAGAATCATGAGAGCGAGAAGTAGCAGTGAAGGACTCACCGAACAGCCAGAAACCTAACCTTGTCACGGTCCTTGGACAGGGTAAGCCATGAGGAGTGTTCTTCTTGGCTGAGGATACGGGAGGGGAACCTGACTGCTCTGCGATTCAGCAGGGCTGCTATTCGAGGTAGATAGACAGTGTCAACACCGATGCCGATGATGGACATAAGGAAAGAGATATGAGTGTTCGACGGGCGCTTCGGACTCTACTAAACTCCCGGTGACAACACCATCACTCACCAATGGCCTCGTCATGTCAAGCCCTCTTCGCCGCCCTCAAAGACTGTCTAATGCACTCTGATTGCGTCCTTAAGCAAGGAAATCTACCGTCTGATTGCCTCAAGCATCACATCGAGGAGCTACCAGAGCAATGCCAGTCTCTACGCAAAGCACATTTCGAGTGTAAACGGGGGATGGTGAGTGAGCTCTCCGTTTCCTGTGTGCTGAACACGCAATTGACCTTCTTCGTGGTGTATCAGCTTGACATGCGAAAGAGGTTTCGAGGCAATATCGTTGGCTCGCGGTTCGAATATGTCCCACCTAAAGACGAAAGCGCGTCCCCACCGAGCACAACTGTACAGCAATCACAGAGTAGTCCTATATAACATGGATGGGATACATGGTTCAATGCGACGTTTCTCCAAGCTGGTGTCTTGCTCTGTTATCCCCACTCAAATCCCCAGCCTTGGATATCCATTCCATCCATCTCTCGGAATGCTGAGAGTGGCTTCTCTTCGAGGCCCGCGCAAGTTCCATAGCTTAATGACGCTTCTTGGTTGACAAACGTGTCTTGCTGATAAACCGAACTTGAACAAGGGGATCTGTAAGCCCCAAGACAAGATTGGTCAGCTGAAGGTAGATTCTCATCCAAAAAGACCTATTTGTGCTTCTTCGTATCACACAAGCACGCGGAGATGATGTCAACTCGTTGCTTATATAGAGCCACAACACTTGCTTCAACTGCTCCCTTCGTCTCTTCATCATATCCTGCACCAACGTTATCCGAAGTCTCCGTCGTCTCTTGCATCTAACTTATTTTTCCAAGATGACGGAGAAACAGTTCCTCCTGTATACTGCACCCACCCCCAACGGTCACAAGGTTTCTGTGTTCCTCGAAGAACTCAAAGCCCAGTATGGTATTGATTACGAGTGGGTGCTGGATCTGGTTGCATGTCTGTTCTTACCTAACCGTAAGTGTTTCCAGAGTACGGAGCATTGATTTGAGCAAAGACGAGCAAAAGGTAATTGCGTGCGGCCTGGGTGGAAGAGCTGCCCATCTCATCCCATGTCCCCCAGGAACCTTGGTTTATCAAGCTGAACCCAAATGGTCGTATTCCCGTCCTTGTTGATAGACGCCGCGATAATTTCCCAGTCTTCGAGACTGCCGCCATCCTCGTCTATCTGCAGCACCACTACGACAAGGACGACAAGTTTGCTTGGAAGGCCAGTGTGGAGCCAAATTTTTGGAGCGAAACGCTGCAATGGATCTTCTTCGCTGTATGTTCCATAAACCTCTCAAGCCTAGCACCCCCTTCTTCACACTCGGAGACAGCACGGCGGTGTTGGCCCTATGCAAGGCCAAGCTAACCACTTCAATCGCGCTGCAAAGGAAAAAATCCCGTATGCGATCAACCGTTAGTTGCTCTTGGTGTATCCGACGTGCATAGCTCTGTTGCTCAAGCCTCTTTCAGGATATATCGAAGAGACTAAGCGTCTCTACGGCGTCCTCGAAATCCGCTTGAACGACAGAAATTGGCTTGTGGGTCCCGGCAAAGGCCAGTACAGTATCGCTGACATCAATGTTATTCCCTGGCAAGTCTACTGTTTCCCCCTACTTACCCACATTTTTGAATGGCTGTTCTTAAAGGGTTCGCGTCCATGAATATGCGGGCATTGAGAATTTGGAACCTTGGCCTGCTGTGAAGGTATGTAGTGTAATCGTTCTGTACGTGTTTGCATCCAACTTCTTTAACCTCTGTCTATGTAGGCTTGGGTGGCGCGTGCATTGGCGCGACCGACCTTCCAAGCTGGAATCAACGTCCCTCCCCGTACTTGATCTCCGAGTGTATATCGTAGTCGTTACAAAATACAAGTTAAAAAAATGATTCGACCCAGGCTCGAACTGGGGACCTTCTGTGTGTTAGACAGATGCGATAACCAACTACGCCATCGAACCTTGTTATAAGCGATTGGTCAACATTTGCATAAACATCAGGGCTTGGAGTCCCGTGCCGCAGAAAGGCCTACGCATTTTTGCTTCATTTCATCCATGTTCGCTCGCCGGGCTCCGCGTCTCGTCCGTTCGTTCCCTCATCGAAGCAACCTACATAATGTTCACCATATATCTGATCCTAAAGCCTCTACGAGCATAGCTCTGGCTCACCCAATGGACCCAGGCCCGAGCCAATCACCCTTGGGACCTCCTGGTTCAGAGGGCCAAGCCAGTGCGATCACTTCTACGTCTCCTTCCACGTCTCCTTCAAGTTCTTCGACATCAGAGGACTTGTCTGTTCCCTCAGTGACCACTGCTAACACCAGCAAGGACTCCACATCGAGTTCCGCGGCGAATAATGCACTACCTGTTCCCTCGACCTACCATACACATTCCCAGCCGCCATTTGACACACATGCATTCTTTGCTGCTTTGGAGAAGACCTTCCCAACACCCACCGCGCGCAGCCTGATGCGCGCCACACGTGCTCTACTTGTGGATCGTATCGGTCGAGTGAGGAGGGAAGCCCTGACTGTCAAGGATCTTGAGAATGTTCGTGTCCCCGTTTCCCATTCCTTTGTATATCCTGAAGTTGTTTCGTGGCTTCGGGATCCTCCGCTTCGGCTGCTCTGTGTTACGGTCGCGTGTTTAGCAAGCCTACCTCTTTCGCGCTGCATTGTCTGAATTACGCGCCGAGACTTCCACTAGCTCAAAGAACGAGGTAGCGGCTATCAGTACCGCAACCGCTACTCTTAGAAGAGAGGTTGACCGCTTAGACATCAAGATGAAAGAGGATATAGGCACTTTGAAACACGAGTGCGTCTAACCTCTACGATTCTTCTCGCAACACCTGAAGTAACGCGTCTCCTCTCAGAATACAGATGGAGCTTGATAGTCGAAAGAACGAAGTGAGGGCCGAATTCAAGCGCCAAGACATCGTTATAGAGGTTGGTCCTTTGTCTGCCTCGGGACCTGCCTCTGACCCTTCAATCCCCCTCAGGAACTACTCAACAAATCCGTTGTCAACATATCTGACCTACGAACGGTCGTCGAAGAGATCAAGTGGGAGAATATGCGTAAATCCGTCCGTGCGTATCTGTTCTCAGACAGCGTCGCTGCCTATTCGTACGCTAATCCATCCTCTTTCCAGTGACGCTATCTGCGTTCCTTGTCATGATAGTAGTCACTATGGAACTTCGCCCTAAATCTTCAAACGAGCCTCTGGCACCCACCGCTCCGCGACCCCCCACGCAGCTTTCGTCATTTCCGGCTTCACAGTCCGAATTTGTTGATCGATGAACATTGAACAGTTTACCTACCTCTGATCTACGTCAGTCGGTATTGTGGACATACAATGACGCTCTCAATGGATGCTTCCGTTCGCAAGACCTATTTAAATGGTGACAATGCCTAGTTATCTTGTATCTTATCATTAAATCACATTAGATATGGGCTGATCCTTCTACTGTTATAGCTTGCTTAATTGCGCTAAAGATTATTTGTAGCCTATAGTCGCTCAATTTCACTGCCCTCTCTACTATCTTTTCGCATTGCTTATTGACATTCTGGACAACTCTGGATTCGGGTTTTTTTATATGTGATCTACTCGAAATGTCGGAGTGTGCACGACGGGGAACACGAGTATGTGTTGATCTCGCCTCTTCAGAACTCTTGATTATCCCAAACCCCAGGATCTCGAGATTTGAGCCCCGAGCACCCTCAAACTATGACTCACTTCTTGCCCTCGAGTCAGTTCCTTTTCTTGGACGTTGTAGGTCCCATTGTTCAACGGCAAACGGCGGACCCACAAGCACCCTATCGCCCGTCAATCAGATATCTGCGTGTGCCGCTGAGAAGGCGGGAAGCCACCAATCTATTGGGTAGGCAGTATATAAAATTGACTGATGCTGTGGCTCAGATCAAGGGCCTTCTAACCACTATGGCCAGACACCAACTTTGCCTCATCGCGAGGGTTATTCCTCATGGCTCCACCGATAATAAACCCGTCTATCGTTCATTGGGCGGATACCATCACTCCTGGTGCTACGGCCGCCTACCCGTACAAGCCACACGTCGCTTCCTTGATCTCGCCACCCAGAAGGATAACGTCAAGATCATCCAGTACGAACTCGAGGGTATCCAAGGGAAATACGCCGGGGCCGCGGGTTCTCACCCTCAGATGCCACAAACACCGTGTTCGTACCTCATGTATGTTGCTGCGATGGCGTGGTGCTTCGATTTAGATGAAGAGAGGTTTCCGTATGTGAGCGGGCACTCTTTCGAGGCCAGTCTTCTCTCTTCGTACGATTCCAGCTTCTGCACTGGTATGTCCACTGCTTTCCTGTAAACATTGTCTTACGTTTGATCTCTTGTTATAGGACCTGATGACGGGATTACCGTCATTGATGTCACTGATACATTCAACCCGGCTTACTGCCACGTCTTGACCGATGAACCTATCTCTGCCGAAGGATATGTCAGGCACTACTATCCCAAGCCCGACGATGGCGAGTCGCTGAGTGAACAAGATGCCAGAACCGAAGCTCATGTGCAACAGGTCATCGCGTCGATGGATGGTGTGAAGCTCATCCCCATCGATGTGTTAGCAGAGGTATGGCCTCACGAGTATAGCCGCACACAGGACCCCTCTGTCGACACAGTTGTCGCCAAACCCGTCTCGGATGAAGTAGCCGACAATCGCGACAATCCTATTCCCCAACTTTTAGAACTTACCATCAATCTTGCCGTAAAACAATCCGCCGAAGAAGAAGATTTCAGTGGGCTTGAGCAGCTCATTTGGATGCCTGGAAAGGCCGACCAGATCGCGTCGATACTACGCCAAACGGATCCCTTTCCCGACACTGCCCTTGCTTTCTTCAGGAAAGCATTGGATGTCAATCCCAGACCTGATCCCATCGATTTATCCGGAAGTTTTCTTTCCTCCGAACAGGTGATCTCTCTTCTCTCTGGTTTCGACAATCTGAAGTCGCTCGACCTCTCGAAGATGCCCAACATTACCATCGAAGCCATTGGTCAGATCCTCACCAACACACCAACAATTGCCTATCTCAACCTACTAGGAACCTCGATACCGAATCAAGACATCATGGATCTGCTGGAGAACGAACCCAAACTCTTCTACCACATGGAGACGCTTTTGCATTCTGCCTTCCTCACCGCCACCAAGAGGGCGCTTTATAAGGCCGTACTGTGGTTCCCAGGATCATCGACGGTTGCGCTAGGCGGTGCTTACCCCGCTATGCCATTCTTCACACCCCAGAAAGCTGTGGACATGCTTTGGGAATATCTGTATACTCTGAACAAAGCTCCGTCAAATATATTCTTCCGGTCGATGAGTCTACTTGCGTCGGCTTGCATGTCGTGTGGGCCACGGCCCGACGGTCAAAAATGGGGAGACAGGTCAATCACGCTCATCCCAGCGCTATTCTCAGGCTTTAGTTCTACCAATGGAGGCTATGTCTTGGCCACAACGGACAAGAGCTATGCTATCTACCGTCTTCCGGGCTCTGAGGAACGTTCCAACGGCACCGCTAAGAAGTCGAACGTTCTGATGGATGTGAGGGCCTTTGTTGAGTTTCTAGTTGTAAAAGAAGGGAGGCCTGCACCTACAGGTGCAACCGTTGACCGTTTGGTTAGTCTCATTGATGAGATGGGTTTGGCTCTCATGACTATGGATGAGGTAACGAAGTATTTTGAAATGGTCACCGGCCATAGGATCATGTTCATGAAAGAGTACATGCAACGAGCTCCTGTCTAGCGAATCTTGGATGACTGTACCCCTATGACCTCCTATGTATCTCTTTTGCCTCAACCACAATGCCGACGATCTTCCCTGAAGACTCAGGGCATCCGGTGCTCCCAGAGTTCAAAACACTGTTAATTCGAGGGCCCTATCCTCCGTCTGCTCCTTTTCATCTCTGCTTATCTCACATAAATGAGCGTCATGTAACGTCTGGGGTTGCTGCCATCGTTCTCACTCCTTCCAAACGGCAAATCATCCATTCTCTGAAAGAATCTACTGATCCATGGCTACTGGGGAACTCTGGAACGGGATCGGTGGTCGGTCTTTCGCGTCATATCAAGATGTTGTCCGTCCCTTCTACTCGAACCTCGCAATATAACCTTCGGACGCTAATACATCATACAGTTATCCTCCAACACCGCGCCATCTATGTCTCCTCCTTGCAATGTTCCATGTGGCCGAGCCTTCAACCGAATCATCTTGGCACCCGACAATTGCTGTCTCTTCAGCTCCTACCCTCATTGTTCTCCACGAACTTTCAGCATACTATCTACCCGTCGAAGAAGTTGGCGACAGTGCGGCTCACAGGTAAACGATACCTCTCCCACTCCTTAATGTCCTTCAAATTAAACGAGGGTACTACTTGAATAAGCAGCTCTCAGCCTACCCTTGCCTCGTACCTGACTTTGGTGTCTGATGCCATGGCTGCAGCATCGTTCTTATCTTCAAGGTAGAGTTGTGACCCCCCTTTATGAAGGCTTCTCAGAGTTAATTTGTTGAATTAGTTCCCCTTCCGTCAACACACGCTTCGCCTTGTTTGATTCGGGGTTAGACTCCCTGCAGCTACCTATCTTAAGGTCTCCTCAGCCATCTCATGTCCACGCCGCAGAACCCGATGACTTCGAAGACACGTCACGCGTAGAAGTTACCTCCCTATTTGTACAAAAGTACTTCGAGTATTGCGTGGTTTTTTCTTCGGGTATGGTACAACGAGCTTATCTCTCGTCTCATCTTCGCTCATATTACCTTACTTTGCTCAAGGGGACGGTACCACCGTCAGAACTCTGCGTTTAATGCATGGTGAGCAAGTCATCCACGAATATACCATGTAAGGGATTCTTGTGCTTCACATCCTCTAATCAGTAAGTGTCCGTTTCGATCTATGACGGTTTTCTTGCTTCATTTCCGTCCTCGTGTCCTCATGGGTGAATCTCCTTTTGAATCCTAGCATTCACCAGAGTACAGGGAGCTTTTGCGACAGTCACAATCGATGGCTAGTGCACTTGTAAATTTAGAACGGTACGAATACAATTCAAAGTTGAAACTGTTGTTTATGCGTAATACGAGTACAGAGCACCACAAGAGAATATATGATAGCATACAAGCATGAGTAGGCATGAGTGGATAAACAACAAGTCTGAAACGACAGCGCACAGATGGACTGCAATTCTGATCAGAAACATATTTTGAGAGGGGAAAAGCGCAAGTATTATCGTCAGGGGGATGAGCAACATCGGTATCGGAGAGCAGCGCCTTTAATGAGGGAACGTCATGGAAGGAAGGGAGAAAGTTGGAGAGATTGGGTGCAAGATTGTGTAGAATAGGATCGGTAGTCCGTATATCGTCGTCGTCGAATTCGTGGTCGTAGTCTAGTCATGAATTCTCAACCTCAATCATCAATTTTCATCATCCTCCCCCGACCCAGAGACATTCCAAGTATGTTCCGTACCGTGCATTCGCACCCGCCAATTAGACTCGAATGACCGGCCTCCCTCTCTTATCAACTTCTGCACCTGTCCTGGCATCAATGTACCTTCTTCGCTTGGACCTGCCCAAAAAGCCCCATGAGCTATAACGACCTTGGTGTTTGTACTGAACACCACCGCTAACGGATCGTGGGGCAAGTCCAAAGAATCGTCGTATACGATCGGTGAAGGTTAGGCCAGATGAATTGTATCGGGATTGGTGTCCCGTGGTATAAGCTGTTTGGGCATACGAGGGATCTACCTGGGAGTCGGTAGTGTGAGCTCAGCAGCTTCAAAAGTCTAAGCGGGTATTGCCTACATATCCTACACCCGAATTGGTCCCTACAGTGGAGATAACTTGAGGGGTACTGGAATGATGACGATGATGCCTATGGCCGTGACCATGTCTACTCCTGCTACGACTTCTACTTCTATGGCTGTGACGGCTGCGATGGGACGAAGAAGGCATAACCACGACGGGGTTGGCATTGCTGCCGGCATAGGTGGGTTGACCGGCGTAATAGCCATCTGCGTATTGGGGCTGGGCGGCGTAGGTGTCGTACCCATGCCCATGTCGGGAGGATGAGTATGCGACGGGCTGCGCAACGTACGAGCCTTGGGGTGTGTAGTAGCTCATGGGAGAAGATAATCGGTACGTGAGTTGGGGTACAGACGGGGAAATGAAGAGCTTTATCTAGTCGGTTGACAAGGGTGACGCTATTGTGGTGGTGGGAGTGGATTGGAGAGATATGGAAGCACAGCCCCAATTCAGTTGGGGATTTTTTGGGTACATACATTGAATATACATATAAGCTACCTGAAACTACCTGAAACATATACACACGAGGCAATCAAAATTTAAGCTGAAGCTGTGACGATTCACTCCATGTCCTGGAAATCACCTTCATCGAGGTCCGGCGGCTGCGTGGTAAACATGGGATTTAGAAGTGCGACGACATTGTCTTACAAAACGGGTATGACTGACCTCCTTTGGTTCCTCATCTTCACCATATTGCATTGTGTAGTCGATATGACTGATTACCGTTTCTAAGGAATCCGGCGAAGAAAGATCGAGTGGTAGAAACGATACTAAGGGATGGTCTTCGATGAGGTGAACAATGGCTTGATTGAGGGCATGAAACCGAGGATTTGGGACGTTCGCTTCTTGCCCCCGAGTAGTAGCAAGGAGCAGTGGATCCGGGTCCAAGTACCTGTGAGAAAATCAGTGACGACATGAGACGGAACATGACAATAGAGATACCTTGCTATGTCCTTCCTACGACGAATACCGTTCCTACCCCCTGAAGATGGATCATCGGGATTTGCAGTTACAAGATCCATCTTGGACATCACATTAATCCAAGGAATCTCAAGATTTACCATGGCAGACATAGCAGAAAGGACCCCACTAATGGATAGGGACATGAGTTGGTCGTCCTGGACTCGCTTAACGTATCTAACCTGAAGAACTTGTATCTATCCTCCATGAATTGGGATTCGATCAGGTACGCTGCACACACGCGGAACCCTAGTCGTTGGAGGTCGCGAACGAGGGATGGCAAGAAGGGGTGATGCGTGTAGAGTTCAATCTGACCTGGGTGATTGTCAATAATTATGCAAGATGACTTCGTGGAAGGAAACTAACCTGGACAATCGATGATGAGATAGTCGTCCTCAAAACCTCCCAGTTCCTCCTCTAGCCAATCCATATTCTGCATCAAGTACCTTATCACTAAGTCAGAGTGTGCGATGACACAAAGGGAGGCGGTGCACACTTACTCACTCAAAACAATAGACGAGACCACCATTAGGACCGTAACCCAATTCCCCCATGACATCGTCCAAGCTGACGAGGTCTTTTATATCAATGGCCGGTTCATACTCAAAGCTCGCTGGCGATGCTGCTGGGTCAAAGTTGACAAGGTTCGCAGAACGCTTAGATAGTCGGAGATGCGTCAGAAACGACGCGCAAAACGTGGATTTGCCTGCTCCCGCAGGTCCTGTTACGAGCACGGCATAACGCATTGATGGTGGAACGAAGAGAGATTAGTGCTTTCAAACTCCGACTACATTCAATCTTTATCACTGCTTTCCATTTAGCACATAAGTAGCATACCTCGCCTCATGTCTCGTCCACCAATTAACCCAGATAAGACCTTGGCTGGTATTGCTGTAGATCCACAAACGCTTGAACGCGTAATTCCAGAGTCAAAACGACCAGATGGCACGTAAGTCCATTACGCATCGGTGATCGACAAACCTCCCCTCTAATACCAGGACCAACAGCGTCCGTAAGCAGATCAAAATTCGACCAGGTTTCACTCCTCAAGAAGATGTACGTCGATTTCGGGGGTCACGACAGGCGCAGATGGATGCCATAGCCCTCCCCAAAGGTCACATCGTAGGATGGGCGCCACCATCGAATGCATCGTCATCCAAGGCTGGGACTAAGTCGGGTAATGCGTTCCCCGCCCTAAGCAAGTCAGCGAACAGTAGTTCGGGGGGTGGGGAGAAGCCGCTTAGTAAATCAGCAAAGAAGAATGCAAAGCGGAAGGAGAAGAGGGAAGAGAAGAAGGTTACCGACGAATCTATCTTCGTCAAGGATAACTGGGAAGATGACGATGATGATGGAGGGGATGTCAAGGAGGGAACCCCTATCACCCAAGATGGCTCTGGGCTGTCGACGACAGAAGCTAGTACATCGACTCAGGCAAATCCAGACTCAACTGGGCTGGAGGAAAAGCTATCCGATCTACAAGTCAGTTGAACGTTGTTCCGCCACCAACAACACCACCTTACACGACTGGATGGGCTACAAGATTTTATTCTTCATCAGTGTTGTAACATTAGAACAGTCCATATTGCGACATCTGTACTATCCCAAACAACTTCCGCAACATCCGGCATCTTTGGGCAGACATTAATCCAGGTTCGTTCATTTTCAAGCCAACAAATATATTTAACTCGGGGCCATGGAAGATCGAACAGAGCAAGGACCACGTCGTAAGAGGACAAGCAAGCGAAGTCATTCAAAATTTGTGTGGTTGCCAATGTCCTTTGAGTAGTTTGACTACGTCTTTTTCCACTTTGGACAACGGCTGCACATCGCTCATTTCATTGCGCACGACCAGTGGCGTACCAGGTTTAGACAGACCAAGTAACAAGGCCCGGCCTTGATAGAATCTCTGTGGAACCAGCGAACTGGCCTGACTAGTCGAGACTTCAGATATACAATCATCTTGATCAACGGTGATGTCCTCATCATAACGACCTTCAGAGCCAACAGAACAAGTGTCCACAGATGTGCGAGACACGTGCGTAATAGTTTGCGCCATTTCGGACAGGAGGTGGTCATCTTCTCCGTAGGCTTGATTTACGACGTTTGGGTCGCAGTGCATATTGTCGCCCGCGCTCCCGATGAGATAGCCCGTTTCTGAATCAGATTCCCAGTCATCACAGTCCAAGGATGGATCCAGAGCGAAAGAGGAAGTGCAAAAGGGAGAATAAAAGCCGTTAGGAGAGTCGAACCCGTCCGAAAGCAGCCCGGTTGTGTCGACGTACTCATCGAATGAGTCTCTTGGTACACCTGCATCCAAAAAACGGGGCACAATGTGGTCCTCCAGACCGAGGTTTGTCAGAAGCGGAAGCGATGATTGGATCCTTCCCCCACAAAGCAACGAGTCACTGTCTACCTGTTCGTGGAACTCTTGATGTAAAGATGCATACCCAGAAGCGTCGAGATGCTCGACAGCCAGTAATGACTCGGTAGCTCTAGATGGCGGGGAGTCAAGATATATATCGTTTGTTGGAAGTGACGGAAGACGGCCAGTTTGGGTTGACTCGGGGTGTCGGCAGGGGACCTCGGGTCCAGGGATGGGGTTTCCAATGCAGGGACGCACGGATGGTCCTAGCCATGGGCATGACATAATTGCTTGGGGGGACATGGGGGTTTCTGAGAAGTCAGCTCGAAGCCGTGTGGGGGAGGGAGATATCAGGGACAGCCTCGGTGACGGCGGTGTACTTCTAACAGGGCCTGGCGCAGAAGTTTTGCTCAGCGGAGGATGTTCGATAGCGAAAAACCTAGAGATAGCTATGTCTTGAACTTTGTGAGGAGATAGCCTTATCCGGGATGCTGACTCAGAGGGTCGCAAGGAAACAGCGGAGGACGTGTCCAAAGCCTCGAGTTCGACAATGTTGCTCGGGTTGTCTGGAGTATCGGGAACGAGCTCCAAAGCACGAAGCCGGTGCGCGTTTACAATTATAGTGCCCTCTGCCGCATCTGACGTCCTACGACGAGGAGAGCCAGATGGTAGAGACAGATCGTCCTTCTCAATATCCCATATTATCGATTCAACAGGGTCACGGGTTGGCCGAGCATTACTCGGCGACAGGGAATGGGTGGGGTCGTCCAACTGAGAACAGGTTCGTGTACTCGTTGCCTTTAGGTTCACTTTCAATCTATTGCTATGTTTTCTGCGCTCCTCACCTTTCCTTCGGGATTTTGATCTAGGGACGTCAGAGGGTACATCGGACCCCGACTCGGACTCGAGCTCATCCTCGGACACCGAAGAACCACTTGGCTTTACATCTTCAGCAACCGCCTTGTTTACTTTACTAAGGAATGCGTGTTCCGAAAAGTGGTTGGGGGGCTTAACTGCATATCACATTAGCATTCATCAAGGAGTTGAATTCGGTATCCAACCTCTAGATATTTTTGCCTTGCGCTGGGCAGGTGCGGATGCTTTGCCTTTGCTAAATACTCCGATATTGATGGGTGGTTTGACCTACATTGAGTACAATTGAGTGGCAGGTCTCGCGAATGGAAAGGCGGATACATACAGTTAATCGACCGGCTCCTACATTGGTGGGATTGAGTCCATACATTAGAGCAAACCCAGGAGGAATTTTCTCCTTTTGTGTTGATTTCTTATTGCTTATTTTCCCCTTGGGTTTGGAAGGCTTTGGTGATCCATGAAGTGACCGTGGCGCTTTCACGATAGCCTGCTTGGCGCGTTTACGCTCTCGTCTTTCCGTGAGACCTTCCTTAGGATCAATGAGAGCTCATGACCTGAGCACAAGAAGTGACCTACGCGCTGCATCTTCTTCTTCTGAGGCTACGGAAGAAGGGCGTTTCTTCCTCTTCCTTGGACGACCAGGGTCCACGCAATGCGAGCGAGGGCGCCGTTCGACTATTGGTATAGGCGAAGAAGGCGCGGGAGAGGGTGCGGCGAGGCGCGGAGCGCGAGGTTTAAGCAACGGAGTGTCGAACCCAAGGGTTTCGCGAACGATCGGCCCTACCCGTGAGTCGGAGGAGACGTTAGCAGTAGAAGTCGCACTCCAGGAGGATATAGCGGCTTGGCCCTCCGCTGCATAATGCTTCTTATTGGTCTGCTGGTCTCGCAGGTAGGAGGCCAGATAGTGCGATTTATCTACTCTCTGGACGCCCTGTAGGTCTTTGCTTGATATCCCGTACGACATGAAAGAACGTTACCGACAACAGATGGAAGTTGGATGGAAGCAGGATGTAAGTACTTCTGTTTGGACAAGTAAACAATGCGACCCCTATATGATCCCTATACTAGTAATTAGGCAGTGTATACGAAGAAGGGGTTTCTACACAGTTGGGGATGAGCCAAGGCGGTCTTGTCAATGAGGGAGGGAGTATACGTACTGCTTGTCGGTAAGATCCATGAACGCATGTCGCTGACGTTCTTTCTCCACATCGGCATCGGTCCAACCGTATTGTTCTTTCAGTGATGCAATCTTAGCTCTCTTCCTCCGATTTAGGCGCAAATTAATCCAACGAAGGAGGAACGTCAAGCCTAGTTGAACCACAATCAACGTCATAATCGCAATCTTCCCTGGGATGTAATCGGGTGCGTCTTTTGGGGGGAATATTTCCGCGCCAATAACGTTACCCAATGCAAAAGTCACCATAGTGAGAGCGTTGATGGTACTTTTCTTAGTGTGACCACTGGTATTCGACGCATTGTAGGCGTAGATGATTGAGAGCGCACTTCCAAATGTTGTGGCAATATAAATGCCTGGTAATAAGTGAGGATATGTTCGTGATGGATGGAAGAACGATGAATACCGAATAACAGGACGGCTTTCTGATCGGTGCCATTGAATGCTATCAGCAGCGCTACAGGGGGTAGAGTTAGTAGATATTGCATACGGATGGTTGATAACCAGCCTGATCCCAGTATCGCTGGAAGCAAAGCGAACACGATAGGTAGCATCCGCTCATTTTTCTTGTCTGAATACCAACCGCAGAAAAGCACCATGCATGCATGGAGTGCCCCACCTGGCGTCCCCAAAATCAACGCCTGTTGGGACCTGTTAAAAGGAATGAGTACGGTTGTCTCGTTCAGACATGAAGTGCAACTGACGTATAACCAAAGCTTTTGATGATTATAGCGCTGACTGAAGAAATTACCCGGTTACTATTATTGCTCTGTTCGCAGCGACACAGAAACCGGCTTACAATTACTTATGCCACCATTCGGTACGCTAGCTGCAGAGACCACCGATAAGAGAGAAACACCGACAGCGAGAGGATTGCTGACTCATCATGACCGAGAGAACCACCAACCAAGTCCGTATATCGAGCAGGGCTTCGGTAACTTGCTCCTTCTTGATTTTCTTATTCTCTGTTCCACCTTGATCATCACGAACTCGTTCCAGAGCAGCTACTTTCTCTTCTGGCGTCAGCATCGCCGCATGAACCGGAGAATCCGGAAGCCATATCAGGGTGCAAATCCCAACCACTATGGCGAGGCCTCCCATGAGGATGTACATGATTTGATAAGGGGCCAGAACAGGACCATCGTAATATGATATCCCCTAGCGCACGTTAGGCCCAAGGGTAAGAACGAAGGGTAAGAACGAGGTCTTGGTTGAAGAGGCCTACGTAGGATATGAAGCCGCCAAAGATTTGTGTCAAACCGTTCTTTGAAATAGGTGGGTAAACCGGTCGATGTTCTCATTAGATCGGTGCCCACCATTACGTAGAACCAAGAAATACGCCTGGCCTTCATGTTATTGTGAGTGCCAGGTCAATGTCCCGCAAATGGGACTCTTGCCTGCTCATTCTTCTTGTAGAACATAGATACAATTAGGATGAGGAGCGGGGCCACACAGCTTTCCAGCATGCCTAAGGCTGAGATTTGTACACGCTAGAGGCAGATATTGAGTTGATGCGTACCAAGAAGGAACCGTAGTGCGAAGAATGCGCCGAATGATGTGCCCACAGAATGAAGCATGAGTATCACACCCCATAGCACAGTATTAGCGCCTAAGTCAACGTTAGAGGGTGCCGATTGAGGAACACCATCGAGCGGACCAAGATATTTCGCCAGTCTCAATTTCTGTGCAACGTAGACAGTGGGGAACTCCCAGACCAAGAATCCTGACCGAGTAGTTAGTATCAGGGGCTATCACACAACATGATCGTACCAAGATAAAACGACATGGAAACAAGATTGTAATGCTGGCTAAGCGTAAGTACTGAACGACATCTAGAAGTGAGTAACACTCATGCCTGGCCAGAGATGGGCAAACCCATGATGCTGCCGTTTATCAGTGCAGACATAGTCATCTAGAAACAACACATACCTCGCATAGTTGAGCGTATTCTTGTCACTCAAAGGAACTCGCTGTAAGTTGAAACCGGCAGGAAGACACCGTGCCCGACTCACAGATACTGCGTGAAATACACAGCAGCGCAGAGCGGCATAATTTTCAAATCCTAACGTTTCATGAGTCCGCGACTGAAGGCTACGGGTGTTATGGGGTCGGGACGAACCAACTTCCGTCGAAGCCTGTTATTATACTCCTCGCTGAATGTTTGAGTACGCTCGGTTCCGACTAAGCGGAGGGCTTCATCCGCCAAGGATACATCTAGTGACTGAACCTCAACTTTCTCTGTATCGCATGACACGGTAGAACGCCTTTGAATGATTGTCTTGGGGTAGGTCGCCATGTCTTGGAACCGAAGAGAGCACTGCGAACAGGGAGATGAGGAACTTCCCAGTTCTTATCCGCCCATGTTTAGGTTGAGCGTCCCATGATCATCTCGTGTGTACGAGTCGTGGGCAAACTCTTGCTGAATCGGATAATTGAACGGAAGCTATCCTAAAACGAGTCAGCAAAGGCACAAGAACGAGGTCTCCTCACTCGGCACGCAAAACGTTCGCCAGGCTACTCATGGAAGCCTCTCCAGAAGGCCTTGGGTATGTTCTATCTTTGTATTTGATGTAGAGATAACAATGCGAGTGAACCGAATGCAAGATTACTATATTACAGCTTCTGGATAACAATTGCTGACGCAGCACCGCCCTGAGAGATCCTGTCATTCAAAGGCCAAACAAGTGGGGGGATGTTACTTACCCCATTGCAGATGCCTGCAGCACCATATTGACCTGACTTCAGAGCATGGACCAGGGAAACGATGATGCGAGCACCTGAGTTGCCGATAGCGTGCCCAAGAGCGACAGCACCACTATTTATACGACGAAGCGTGAGACGCGTGCCTACTATAGAGATGAGATATAACGTACCCGTTAACATTGATCTTGGATGGGTCGATGTTGAGGACCTTCTCCGCAATGCGTACAACCACCGAGAATGCCTCGTTGATTTCAAACAGTGAGATGTCATCTACCGTGAGGTTGGCCTTTTGGAGGGCGATGGGGAGGGCGACGGTTGGGGCAATAGGGAAATCAATGGGTTCAACACCGGCATCAGCATAAGCTAGACAGCTAGCATTAGCAAAGAAATGAGTGAATGTGAGTGAGATCACGAACAGACTACTTTAGCCAGAGGTTTGAGACCAAGCTCTTGAGCCTTTTCTGCGGACATGAGAATGAGAGCGGATGCCCCGTCGTTGAGGTTGGATGAGTTAGCAGCGGTGATGTTGCCATCCTTCTTGAAGGCCGATCGGAGGGAAGGGATTTTATCGAAGATGACCTTCTTGTACTCTTCATCCTCCTTGAAGATGATATCTCCCTTCTTTCCCTTGATAGTAACGGGAGCAATTTCAGCATCGAAGGCACCAGACTTCCAAGCAGCATCAGCCCGCTTGTACGAGTCGATGGCATGGGCGTCTTGCGATTCACGGGTGATACCAAACTTCTGGCCTGCCGATTCACCGCAGTTGCCCATGGCAAAGTTGTTGTAGACATCCCAGAGACCATCAGTTTCGAGGGAATCCTTCGTCTCATACTTGCCGAAGAGGGGGTTGGTGCGGGGGATGAGGAAGCTAGAAAAGTGTCGTAAGCGCTCAGTACTTAGCAGACAAGATAGGAAGTGAAACATACGGAGCGTTACTCATGCTCTCCATTCCACCAGCAACTACCACGCTCCGGTCACCGGATTTGATGCTCTGTGCAGCGAGCATGACGGACTTCATGCCACTGGCACAGACCTTGTTGATAGTTGTAGCGTCGGAACTTGTCTTCATGCCGGCTGCGAGGGCGACCTGACGAGCAGGGGATTGGCCAACGCCAGCCTGGACAACGTTGCCGAAGTATATTTCCTCAGCGATCGCGGGGTCAACACCCGAACTTTCGAAAGCATGCTTCAATGCTATGGTACCGAGTTGAGGAGCAGTGAGACTCTTCAAGGCTCCGTTAAGCGAGCCAACTGCAGTTCTTGAGGCAGCAACAATGACGACTTCGGTGGACTACCCCGAGTTGTCAGCAACAAGCAGCAAGATGAAAGCGGACAGCTGCTCACCATTTTACGAGCAACAAACGATATGAAGGAACGGGGGGAGGAACGAGGATACAGACGCGTTGCAAACATTGACTTTTAATGGTGTCTGAACTGATGCCGGGATAAGGATAATAATCTATAACCAATCAGGAAACTGATGTCTGTCTCAGATCGTACGACGAACAAGGAATGAGGCGATCCAGGCGTTTTGCAAAATTGTCAGACAGCAAGGAGAGAGAGACACTTTTCAACAAGAACTGCGACAAAGACGGTTTGGTTAAATGCAGTCCCCCTAATCAAGCTCCGGTGAATGGTCTTCCCTTGCCCGAGTCACATATGAAGCAAAAAGTTTCATGTGGCTCTACAAGTTCAAGTCTCTTTCAAGTCATCAGCATCATTATAAGACCATGGAGCTGTGATAGTGGTCTAATATTATAACGCTCGTAGATCCACTGCCGCACCAACGATCATGAACCACGCTTCCATCCATCGGACGAGACGAATCTCCTCGTCCCAGTTCGGTTGAGCCACCTCATCAACAATTTCGTTAACAGCAGTTGCTGTTTCGCAGGGATGAAGATACCATGAGGGCGTCCCTAATACGGGATGGTCTCCTTGGGAGAGGAGGGGGAATGGCGCAGCTTCTACACTAACGGCATACGTCGTAACTTCGGTGCCTTCAAGCATTGCGGCGCGGAATAAACTAGTCTTGACAATATCAGAAATTGGCAAGGGACTTCCGTCTGGAACGAAAGTGTGGTAGGAGAAGCGTAATTCGCAAGTAGCTTATTTACACCTACTCGAATCATGGATGGTAAAGTAAAAGGCCGGGGCCTGGAAGCTTGCAGAATAAGCCACGGATTGATGGCAGGTTAGGCTTTCTGCAGGACGGTGATTGACCGCAGCCTCATCTATATCAACCTCGCTAGACTTATCGCCCGACATTGTGGTCCGAGGAATTAGCACCGTTCGCGACAAATAGCCCATCTGTGTAAGATGCTACAATGCAATGGATGTTAAGACGAGATCAAGCCATGAAATAGTGCCCGCACGGCATGCGTTTTCCAGTGCCATTGCCTTAAGCCATCAGGAGTATTGGGATCATTGGTGTACTTCAAAGCGAGAGCCTGACAAGCGTCGTTGAACTGAACACGAGTGAGCATCAATGATTGGCTTATGTAAACGCCATGTGCGTGAACGTGGTAGTTGCCGCCAGCTATACAGCTGTTCGAAATAAAGTTTCAGCCACCCCTCGTTCCAACAGCGTCTAAATTCATTCAACTCGTCAAGCGCAACACCGAGCCCGTCAAATTCCCGGCACACTCCATCTCGCGGTCTTTCCCCCACCGCAACTTTACTCTCATTCCCAATCATGGCTGTAGGAAAAGTCTGTGCAAATCCTTTCTCATTATCTTCTCGATATTGACTAGTTATATTACAGAATAAGCGGCTCTCAAAGGGCAAGAAGGGTATCAAGAAGAAGGTCGTTGACCCCTTCTCTCGCAAAGGTTTGCGCGGTGGTCACCTGGTAGCAATGTATCGTCTGATCCATCTCCCTAAGATTGGTTCGACATCAAGGCTCCTTCCATCTTCGAACAACGAAACGTTGGCAAGACATTGACGAACCGATCTCAGGGCCTGAGTGAGTAACCCATATTTTGTGCATGTTCATCATTCCTCATCCAAATTAGAAAACGCCAACGACTCATTGAAGGGCCGTATCATCGAACTTTCCCTTGCTGACCTCAACAAGGATGAGGATCTATCTTTCCGTAAAATCAAGCTACGCATCGATGAAGTCCAAGGCAAGAACTGCCTCACCAACTTCCACGGCATGGACTTTACTTCCGACAAGCTTCGCTCCCTCGTCCGTAAATGGCAAACCCTCATCGAGGCACACGTCGACGTTAAGACGACTGATGGATACCTCCTCCGACTCTTTGCTATTGGTTTCACGAAGCGTCGGCCTGAGCAGGTGCGAAAAACCACCTACGCTCAGTCGAGTCAAATACGGGAGATTAGAAAGAAGATGTTTGAAATTATGACAAGGGAGGCGACGAACTGCGATTTGAAGGAGTTGGTCCAGAAATTCGTACCTGAGGCTATTGGACGGGAAATTGAGAAGGCTGCTCGCAGCATCTACCCTCTGCAAAACGTCTACATCCGCAAGGCTAAAATTCTGAAGGCACCCAAATTCGATATGTCGAAACTCCTTGAACTACACGGTGAATCAGCAACTGTAAGTACCGGATATACTCCATCCTTTGAAAGCACCCTCCTCATGCGCGCGCACAGGAAACCGGTACACGGGTTGTCAAAGACTTCAAGGAGCCTGAGATTCTCGAGACCGTGTAAACCGTTATGTCCATATGTCTTATGCTCTCATATCATGTCGTTGGGATACACTCAATATGAGCATATGTATTTCGTCGCGCAATCACATAATTCAATACCGCAGCATCTCTACCTAATCCCTCCTAACGTTAACTGACGTGTGGTAAGATCACATGGCAAGCATATCTGAGACCCGTTCATCGTGATGCATCGATCTGTCTGCAGATCACCCTCGATTGCGCTTTCTTCATTGCCATGGCGGATGTCGAGCTCATCAGGAGCCAGCTCAAAGCTCATCCTGATTTCCCCAAGAAGGTCAGTCCTATGGAAGCTCTACCTATACGAAGTGATTCATTGTTTACACTCGCAAGGGCATCGTATTTTTGGACATTTTTCCCATTCTGCGAAACCCACTGGCTTTTGAGACTCTCATAACACACATTGTACACCACTTGACCGCGAAAACGGTCGTCAGGGCTCCTAACCAGAAGATCGATGTGGTCGTCGGGCTTGACGCACGTGGATTCTTGCTGGGTCCAATAATTGCGCTGCGGCTCGGCGCAGCCTTCGTCCCAGTGAGGAAGAAGGGGAAGCTTCCTGGTGAATGTATAACAGCTTCTTATGAGAAGGAGTATGGTGTCGTGAGCTCTGATAGTGATTCTATATCAGCTCTTGGACTTATATTTGATGTTGTAGGATGTCTTCGAGATGCAAGCAGGTGCCATTCAAACCGGACAAAGCGTTGTTGTAATCGACGACCTCATCGCTACGGGTATACTTAACCATGCTCATCGACTAGGTAAATGCTGACTCACCCCTCAGGCGGGTCCGCCAAAGCGGCAGGCGAGTTAATCGCTCACCAAGGAGCCAAGGCTTTGGAGTATATTTTCATCATTGAACTCCTGTTCCTCAAAGGGAGTGAAAAGCTCGATGCACCGGTTTACTCCATCATCCAGGCAGAGGATTGAGATCTATATTATAATATATCTATAATAACTGTGTGTTGACTAGAGGATGCCCGTTAAGATATAGGATCCGTTTCTTTGACTGTTCGGTCTGGGAAGGAGATTCAGGTGGTATTTGGCCCTCGTTCCCCGTTGCTGGTTGACCTTCGGGCACCAACGTCAACATCAACCTACCTAATCCCTTCGACTGCGCGACTGTTAAGATTCCGTCTATAATCATCCCAGCTTTTGGGGATAAAACCACCAGGGCGACGTCACTGACGTCGCCAGCAGCGGCTAGCTCGTCTTCATCCGCAGACGGATTGAGCGGTTGTTCAATATCACTGATGATAATAACACCAGAAGCCCCAGCGGCTCTAGCACGGACTAGCTTTTCCAGGAAAGTGCACTCGCCACGAGTTAAGACGATGGCCGCACCATCGAAGCCATGATGATAGGATTCGCAACCGAACCGATTTGAGGCATCGAGGACGACAGGAACGCCATCGCCGTGGGCAAAGCGGATAGTGTGGGATCCATCCTGAGCTTGAGGGTTCGAGGATAGGCTTGCCCCGAAAGAACTTGTCCAAGCCGGTACAACCACGTCAAGTTCTTTAGCAGTTTCGATGAGACTAGCCCGTATAGAAGGGTCCAAGAAGTCTAAAAAGAAACGAAGTTGCACTTCGTGAGGGTTTGGAATGTCGCTTCGTGGAAGCACAGGTTCGCTCGGAGAAGAGGAGAAGAGAGCCGTGTCATTCACGTAAACTATCTGCCCAGTCTTGACTGCATGGGGACCCACTAGCGTCGAACAAAGTTAGCACTGTACAGTAAAGAAAGGTTGGGTACACACGCTTGGTGATGTCGTAACCTTTCCCATCCATACGTCGCACTATGTGGGTGCGTATTCCAGTTATATTGTTGATGACATATCCTCCGGATACCGGTTTGAGCTTCTGGTTTGATGGGGAAGGGTCTTCGGGCGCGGGCTGCCCGTTTGCAGACAAGATGAAGTCATAAGACTGCCGGGTATCATTCGTCAGCGTACGGGAGAACAAGGGTAATGTGTGAAAAACGCACGTAAGTCTCAACTCTTGGCCGTTCGCAATAACCATCTACTGACCAAGCTTCCTGATCCGGGATGTCTGGATATAATGCCACAAGCTCCCTCGAATAATCCATATCGCTCCGTGAACGTATACCTAGAATCAATCCCCTTCTATCTGTATTTGAAGACGGAAGGTTGAAGGGTAGGTATGCAGGACATTGGTGATGCTCATTCTGGCGAAATTTAGATCGAGCTGGGGACATGGGCCGGAGTAGTTGCTTTGGTAGAGTTAGTAGGTGCCCTTCGGTTGTGAATACGTAGTTTGAGTCATCTCGATGTAGTCGATTATCTTCGTCAAATAAGAGATACAGGTACTAAAGAGGGTGAGACGGAGGATCGAGCATAAGGTGTCGACATACTTTAAGTGTTTCTGACAGAGCAAATGATTCCATTCGGTCATCGCGCTTGTTGGTTCGTAGATCCGCAATTCCGGTGAGACCACAGTCCACCTTCGCGCGGTTTTCAAGGTCTTCAAGGATACGCTCGCCCACGTCGAGGTAAAACGGATCCTTGGTAGCCTGAACATGCCGATAAGAAACAAAGCAAGACGGAAGGAGGAAATTGTTCACCCTGTATAAGTACCATGTGGACTCCACTAGCTCTGGGATCGTATGTAAGTCTAGCATTGGTATCAATAAGCCAAATAAGACTGTACCAGGCCGCAATGGGTACTGATGTGATGTTGCAGTCTTGAAGTTCGTGTCGTAGACTTCAGGGAGGCCAGAATGGAGTCGCCATAAATTCCAGTCTGGAGACGACAGTCAGTTGCGCGGTCAAGTAGGCATGGATTCGCTAACACATCATGTGGGACTTAACAGCATTCTGGATATCGCCAGCAAGGACTTGAAGGCCAGGCCAGAAAGCCGACAGGGAATCCACAGTATTGTAAGAAACGTCGCCAGTGTGAATGTTCACGTTACGGAACTAGTTCATGTTGAGTTGGTATGGCGATTGAAAGATGCATCACCTACCCAATAGCCTGAGGCCATTAGCAAAGAGGAAGTAACGACGCGAATCTAGAGCCCTACCGTCGACGGCACGAGAGTAACGCATTAGAGCGGCATAAGAGTCGTTCCATACATCCAAAAATTCGACTTCGCCTAGTAGAATGTCAGAAGATATTCAAGTGCAATAGGACGGCATATTACCACTCAGAATATACCACTTGAGTGCATATTCGTAGAATGAGTCTACGCCTGCACCAATTCCAGAGACTTCGGGATGCATCCAAGTCTATGTAGGCATATTTAACTAAGCGCTGAAGGAAGAGTTGTGGTACTTACACCACTGAACGTGTTAATCGTGTTTCCTACCAGTCCTATTTCTGATTTGCGGTTCCAAAGGGCGAAGAAAGCCTTGTAAGCCGCGCGTTCGAAGCGATCATCGCCAGTTAACCTGCTCAACGTTGCGAATTCAAGAATCAACGAGCCTGCGCCAGCCGTGCCTAATCGACTTGGGATCAGCGACATCGACAGCATTGCGTAGGTTGGACCAACATGTCTCGAGGCTTTCGCCCTTCGCCACACCGTAGCGGAGATTAATCTGAAATAGAATGTCAGCGAAGAGATGGTAAAACAGAGATAGTGGTACCCTTGCGTAAGGTATCCCTGTCGGGGTGGCAAAGGCAGGTAGAAGTCGCTCGCCCAAATCCTTAGCGAGCTGAAGTAGTTCGCCTTTATACCATTCAAGGTAGAAGGGTTGGTCATTCTGACTAGCGAAGATATGACCGGATAGTAAGCCGCCCAAGACACGAATGGTGGTTTCGAATACTTGAGGCTTCGTGTTCACATCGAAGGAAACCCAGCTTATTACATCGTGAACCGCAGATTCGAAACGTGGAAGGTCGTCGAGAACGACCAGAGTATCCAAGACGTCAACAAGGGTGAGCGAGAAGTTACCAGCAACGTCGTTGGTCGCAATATTCGAGCTAGGTAATGGCCAAGGTGAGCATGATTCAAGACGTGTCTCCTCATATTCTTACGGGTTGTCCCAGTCAGGCCCACGACCAGTACACGACAATGGGGAAAGCTAGACACACAAGGCTTGAGCATTGTTGAGAGCTTGAGGATGCCATATCTCTCACCTCATCCAGAGGAAACGCTGCCGGTATATTAATAAAATGATGGTCCAAGGTTCTAAAGTATATGGAATTCACCGAAATTCATGTAATTATCGAACCCATGATACCAAAGTCTGCGTGTCTTCTCCCTATCTCGCGATGAGTCTGCGGATTCGTATTCCTGATATTCAGGCCGTACCGTGTCGCGTTGATCCTCTGAGGAGTCCACGGTTTATATGGTGATTGTATATGGGTATCCGAATCCCATGGCCAAGCCAAACATTTCAGGGATATTAGAACGATGGCGAAAAGTGCCTCTGGCCAGTAGTGCCAGAGCTTCATAGATTCATATAGCCGGTCGTGGGGACGAGGGTCTGGGAGAAGATACTTTGGTGAGAGGGAGAGTTAGTAGACGTGGCGAATGTGGTCGGAATGGAATACCAACCCACGTGGGCCAATCTTGGGGTCAGCGCCTAGTGGGACTACGCCCGTTCCGCCATGAATTCTGACAGCGACCGCGCAATCAATGACCTCGGCGGCTTCATGCTCAGGGGCTGGGTGAGTTATTGATCAGGCCTAGCCTGTATATAATGTGCTGTTTGTCTCATCGTGTCCCCGCCAGATCTTGACCGACAAGACCTGCCCAAACTCTAGTTGCAAACTCCCTCTTCTCCGTTCACCAAAAGACGGCTCTCATTTTTGTGTCAATTGCGATGGAAATTCAGAGGAAACGGGTCGGTCTACAGTTCCTCTTGTTCTTTTATTCGATCTCAAACTTAGAGGAAGCAAATACATCCGTCGGGATTCTGCCATCCTCTTCCACGACTGGATCATCCGATTCACGTATCTCTCCTTCATCGACCCCTCCAACAGAAGTTTCTCGTATCACAGATTCACCCACATTCGAGCTACTTCCCGAAAGTGAAGCTTCCATCAGACGGCGCGAGCAGTCCGACCGTGCCTCTACAGAGATAGGAAGCCGATTATTAAGAGGATGGGCGATGTTGGCTGAAGAGTGTCCGAACGATGGCTGCTTTGGAGTACCCCTAGTTCGCCCTCCAGGTCCCTCACCCGGTAATAAGGATCCTAAAATGGTAAGGCTAGTCTTCCTCATTTGTCTAACATCACCCAAGAGCATGCTTTAGGAATGCGTGGTTTGTGCTCGCGTCTACACATCAGAAACAAATTCCAGAGGTTCCACCCAAATTGTCCCATACTCACCAATTCCCCAGCCGAGTCGGCCTACTCTTCAAACAGACACCTCGGCAAGTACGCTTCCTAACAAAACATCGGTAGGCACTCCCCTGTCTAGAACCATCCCTCATTCATCGTCGTTCTAGGTTCCTGCGCCTCCCGTTTCCACAGTACTACAACCGCCGTCAAACGCAAATGCCATCGAGGTATCGGTATCTTCTTAATGTCGTTCTTGCATGTCTAATTCTGGTTGCACTGGCCGAGTCAGAGTGTTCCTTTGGCTGAATCTGGCTTAGATGCATCTACCAAAGCCCTTGAGACGACTTTGATGTTGCTCTCCAAACGCTTGGGCGCCGTGCACTCCGATCCACATGCCATCGGTCTTACAGCGGATGCGATAACAAAGACCGTGCAGGCGTTGACGATGGTAAAGCAGCTTCAGTGGAGTGAACGTCAGAATTCCTTAAGTTGGCCATAATATGTTCTTTGAACCCCACCTATAAGGATATACATTGAAAACCTAGCCTCCAACATCAGTTCATATTTTACTCTTCAGAACGCGTCTACTATTTGGGTCAGTTGGACCCATTTACCATTCACACGATACTGATCGCGCGCCCTGTCGAATAAGTCCTAATGCCATGTTCAACACAATACAAAGCAGTTTGTGGCCCTACCCGACCCTCTTTGAACTTCGAGGTCGTCACAGTGGCTACCCGCATGGCTACCTCGTGTCCAGTAGCTTAAAGACCCTGGACTGCGACCCTGTATATTCTTTAAACCTTCACCAATAGCTCATAGGACTCAATGCCTCCTTCCTTCAACGTCTTCAAGGTATTTGGTGGCAGCAAGCGCCCAGCCGACAATGCGTATGCCCCATATGCTGGTGGGCCAGCTCCAGCTACTGCACCATCAGGTCGGCGGGTATTGCGCAGGCGAGATACCCGTGGTGCACACCAACAAGTGAGTGGCTGGATCACTCTTGGTCAATAACTGACGACCTCACAGTCCTACAGCCCCCACAAATCGCTCACCCTCCTACACTCACCGCAGTAGGTGTCTCTGTGTATGCTGTCCATGCCCAGACGTCCTCAGCCACTTTTCCATCAGATATCCGAAGATGATATGTCTCGTTACTCCCGATATCCTACGTTCAGCGAACACCATGACCATCCACCAATTGTCGCCAATAATGTGGCACATGGTATGCCCCTAGGGAATGAGGTAGGACAACTAGAACCTCCGCATGAAATCCATGCATCTATCGAACCAGAGCCTCGACCTCGTGGAGTGCAATTAGTCGATACGCCTATTCAAATCCATCCTCACCCTCATCTTCACGAAGAATTTACCGAATTCAGCGATGATGAGCGCTCAGATGTTACGGATGAAAGGCACGATGAGCCAAGGAATTATAGCCCTCCACGCTCACGTTCGCATTCCTCACGTTCGCCTAGTCGCGGTGGTCATTGGGCGCCGTACATGGGCAGGGCCCCAACACCGTATCATCCACCAGAAGCGTCTGTAGCCGAGTCTCGTCCTTCAGACATACGTATTAGACCAGAGCACCCCCCTGAAGAAACGCTCATGTCAGAGCGAGCACTTCCCGTCGCTCCTACAAGCGGCCGACCTATCGCTCGACAGCCCACTTCGGAGTATGTGGTACGGTATTTTCTCCAACTTGACGCGCAAAGCATGACCGAAGTCTTGCTCGTCTTTCATCCAGCCTCGCGCACATGTTGACCGTATACCATCTTCTAGCCGTCAGCCGACCAACGAACAAGCACCCCGTCATCAATATAGAGCCCATGGGCCCTCTCTCCAGGTGCGTATCTTGCAGAGGGGCCGCAGCGTACTTCGTCTTATCATGTCGTAGCGCTCCCAGCCAACGCGTGTATCCAGTAATTCAAGCCACCGTCGAGATCATGCTACGCCACAGAAACATCGACATGATCCCTCTGCGCCTCCACCCCTTGGCATCGATGCCAATACGTATTGTTATATCGTGCCGAGAGGCACCAACGTCATATTTCAGGATGAAGATGGTTATGAGATAACTCGGTGCGTACTCACCGTCTTGCCATAATGCAGTCTCACTTCGACGTGATTGTGCAGAACAGGTCAATTCCAGCGTCCCCCCAATCGCTCTGAGGACACTTTGAATTACAAATCGCCAACCAGGAAGCGCACAGTTCCGATTATCGTCCAAGATGAATTCGGACAAGAACTCTATCGGTCTGTGTTGGGATGACTGGCGAACCTGACTTGGGTCTTAATCCTTTGGTTTAGGACTGGAAGTATTACCCATGGCATCAATGACGAATCGGCATACAGGCGTACGGAGCGTCAACACAGCAGCAGGTAATTCTTAGAACTTGTATAGTGATCCTTCAGTGACCGTATGCACAGTCATCGAGGGCGGAGCCGTTCCATGTCTAATTTCGCAAACCATGGGCCTCAGTCGTGAGTATGCTGGTATAGTCCGTTGCCAACCATCCAACGACTGATCTACTGCATCACCATGCCTCATCAGCGGATTTCTACCATATCCTCATACAGGTCCCAACATTGTCCTCGTTGACCATAGTGGACGTCAGATACCCATGTAAGCTCCTTGCTCAATCATTGTCATCTACTCTTAATTTTCATACAGCGCGACAAACCCGCATCGAACAACCCGTGAGGTTCAGTCCGAGCACTATTACTGAGGTTGTACTCCAGTACTGGTACATGGTGACATTAGGTAACTAGGTGTCTATTGATAAATACACCGGGACATACACTTGTATAAAAGTGCCTTATCGTCTACCTGAGCGACCACGACGACTATGTTTTTCACTACCACGTCCAGCTTGTACAGATTTAACATCGTCTCGAGTCAGCTTAAGCACACCACCACTAAACTTGCCAACTCCCATGCCTAGACCTTTATCACGTTTCCTGGGACGCGAATTGGCCGAGGATGAGGAGCTTTTGTATAGTTTCTTCAGCGCGGGATGATAATTACCCAACTGTCTTGCCTTATCGAGAAGGACAGTAAGCACCCACCCTAAGAGAACAGTAAAAGAGTGAAGTACCTCCTCGAGATGCGCGTGCTCGCGAGCCTGCTCTTTCTTTGCTAAGCCATCGCGTACATGCTTCGCAGCCTTGTTTCTTTCTGAAAGTCGCACAGCGGATTCGCCCTTGCCCAGCTTATTCTCGCCCGCTAACTCAAGAACTCGACCAGCGAGGGCTTTCCGCCGTTGAGCCGGTGTCAATTCGAGGTTAGGATTGAGTGACCCTGATAGTAGTTTCGTGTGCACAAGACGATGGAGAAGTGCATCGTTCTGTATATTGGTGCTATTCGACATTTGATCAGGTCCGCGAGGAAGCTGGGCAATCACGTACAATTCCTCATCCTCCTTCGACAGCGGTTTACGTTGCTTGATTTCAAGCTCTTGACGTAGTTTGGAAACCTTAGAAGACTGCGTGGAGTATATCAATAGAACGTGTCAGCAGAAGGAGGCAACAATGATACCATGAAGGCTTTTCCAGCAGTCTTAATTGCCCTTGACGAACTTGCAATCTGGTCTGAAAAGACCATAATGTCAGGCTGCTTAACTCTGTCCGTAATGAGGTTATCGTCTCCTACTGTCAAGTTAGTAAATCTCCTTCGGATAAACCGAGGGGGAAAGGACTCACCGTCGTCTAACTCATCCTCCGAGCCGCTGGACATTGCTTCATCGATTTCAACACCAGTCCACTCTTCATACTCGTTATCAGATACTTCACTTCTATCGACGCTCGCGAACTGGTTTTGTAGAGGCAATGAGAATGAGTTTAGAAATTGTTGTCCATGGGCTTGCAAGATTTTCAGGAGATCATCACTGTCACTGGCAGTCATTTTTGGATGTGTGACCCCTGGACCGCGTGTCACTTGACTCCGTCACACCATACCTTGCCTTCCGCGATCGGCAGTTATGGGCAAGAGGCGCAACGTTGCACACGATACTTCTCCTTCAGAACCATTGCAAATTCCAGAAGACGAGCAATGGCGTATAATCAAAGAGTCCGGAATCTTAAAGAAGGCGGGCGGGTCCAAACGGGAAGATACCCCGGAAGAGCGCGTCCTTCTCATTGAGGAACTATCTGACTGTTTGCTTTACTTGACCCCATTTTCTTTCTTGCTCCTTCTGATGGACATGTATGTGCGCCGTATCGCCTTCGTCAGCTGAGCTAACGAGGCTATCGTAGAATGATACATAACCAGTATGGAAGGACCTTGACTTTGCAGGATATCCTGGATAGGATGGTCCCTGGCGTTCCAAGTGCGTCCTTGTCACCCATGTAGCGTTATTGCCACTTACGACGCCATCTAGTTCTTGCTATATTTATCTTCTATAGTATGTATAACTCCTTAAGTTTCTCTACCAGATCAGTAACCGCAGTTCACCTAGCAATGAGGCATAAGCGTGACAGGAGAATGCAATTCTTGCTCTTCATGTTGGCCAATATTGCTGGCCCTCGTCTGCTCTGGCTTCTAAGCTTGGGTCCTTGGAAAGTCAATATCAATCAAGTAAGCCAAATCTTGCACGATGCATCTTGTTGTGGGAGCTCACTTAGTGCCTTCAAGTGTCCTCCATTGATCACTCTCTGGGTATATACAATTGTGCAGCTGGACTTGGGACCAGCTGCGCTCAACCTTCTTATAACCGGGATCTACGTACTACTTAGAGGACTGAAGCCATTGCTATAGTTAATTTGACACCAATGTGTGCTTGAGCATACGCCTCTACCGAATGTTTTCTCGCATCGGTTGGGCACCTTAAACAAGCTGGTACGAGTGTAACGTGTTTCGTGTCTGCTCGATGATACGCCACTACCAGTGTGTACTTTGACTGGCAGGGCACCTTATACGAGCAGGTCCAGTATAGCGAGAAAGGTGCAAGGGAAGGAAAACAATCCATAGTGATATTGAGTAGTCGTGTCCTATTCAGATGCCCCGGCCTTCATCGAGCTCACCTGACAATAGTTCGACTTTTCTCTGAACATCGACGTCATAGCTTCATAAGGCAATAGCAGCTAGTTCGACTTACTCGGTAAGTTGTTGTTGTTCCTTCAAGTGCCACCTTGAGCACTCGGATCTGCCATTTGAGGCGGCGGTTGAGCTTCGCAATATCGTTCTTGTGCTTGTTAAGCCCATCCGAGAATGCCTTGTAGAGTCTGTCATCACGAGCAAAGTAGTAAGTCTGCAGAGGTTGATAAGCGCAAGAAGAGGTCACACATAAAAAGGAAATAGGATATCCATACAGGAATAGGTTCAACATCCAACGTGTCCGCTACCCAAGACCAAGCCCCTAGCATCAAAAGGTCGACGGTCGCGTTAGCCACACTAAAAGTGGGTTGGTTGTCAGGAATTTAGCAAAGTAGATAGATACGAACTAGTCTTCTAAAGCAGCGATCAGGTCTGCTCTACCTAGCTCTTTCGTAGCAAAACGTCGCACCGCTGAAGAGGCCGTGTCAACGGGTTTGCCAACGGTACCTGCACGCAAGGCTAGAGAAATGTTGGCTGCCTGGTCCCTCACCCACTTGTCGCCTTCACTCATGACCAGCGTTTGCATGAACGAGGCAATCAATTCGCTCTGGGATTTCGCCAGACCATAATCAATCGCAAGCTTGAGGTTAGTGCCTGGGATGAAATCAAGTCAGTAACCAATGTCCTAGCATATATGAACGCACGCACGAAGCGCCTTGAGGAGAACTCTTGTTTTGGGCTTTACTATCTCATCGTCTGGTAGATGATTGACCCAGCGAGAGAAAGCCCCAAGTAACACGATTGCCACATCTCGATGTGACTGACCAATGCGCATGGCATGGAGCAGCGGCGTGGCATCACCCGTCTTCCTAAGCAAGAGCTGAACAGTAAGGTAAGTTAATGCGCTTTTGGTTTGCGTTCGGCAACTAACAGGGAAGGCACGATCTCGAATTTCCATGAGAAACATGATGTCCTTCCGTTCCACTGCGCGGAATACCTCGAACGGCTGACGACAAGACGTGAGCACTGGGTCTCCACTCGTGCTACACACTTGCCTGAGGCTCCTTCCAGCCGACATGCGGGGGTTGCGAACTGCGTGTTTTCAAGGCCGATCTCAAAGTGGACTTTAGTGAGAACGTGGGGCTAGGAGGTTGAGACGAAGTGTCAATGGATTGAGTATCATCTTGAGCTTCGCTTGGAACGTCGTCATCGCCATTTACTAGGCTTGAGGGTGGGGATGGACTACGCCTGAGTTGCCTAAGTATCGCTCTTGGAGCCGTGTATTCAGCTTCACGCTGGATAAATCCTTCAGGCTATTGGCGTGCGGGAAAGGCATGGTTGACATTGACTCGAGTACTCACCACTGGACGGTAGTCGTTCTGGTAAACACGGGTTGGACGGTGTTCGTTGGCGGATGATAGGTTGGGGCTCTTGGAGCTGCGCACGATCCATCCTACTTCCTAAGTGATTGATGAGGTTTGCATTGTTAAACATAACCGGAACCGACGAAGCTGATGTTGCATTGCGGATTTGCTTTGGCTGGTTACGCCACCAGTGTGTAAAGGGATACATTTATTACATAATACATCCTCCTGCATGTCAACCTGCAACGAGTCCTTGATTTTGCCCTCATCATCGCTGCCTAGCTTTCCATCTAATGCTGAAGATATGGAAGGACAACTGGAAAGGCAATCCTGCCCAACAAAGTAGCGCCCAGGTCGTGGATCCCAATCTGCAGAATGCTGTTGCAGCCGTTGCGTCTTCTACAGATCGTGCCGCCGCTCCTGCAGGGTGTGCTACGACCCGGGAGTTTGCTCTGGTTTCGGACAGCAAAGATGATGACTTGGCTCGTCCGGCAAAACGCAAGAGATACTCTACGTCAAATACTCGAGACTCCCTTAGCGAAAGTCTCCCCGAACTACGCGACTGCGAACCTGCCCAGGCCGCGGAATTTCTTCTGCTTCCTACGCCCGACCGCATAGACCGCATACTGAAGCAGGCCAGACACGAGAATAGTGAGATACTCTGCTTATCTTGCTAAACGAATCCGTCAAGTGTGTTCCACAGCTATTGGTGTTCTGCCCTCGGAACAAGGTCCGTCATTTCATTCATCACTATGAGCTGTGCTCACCCATCGCCAAATAGCTATATACCAGCTCATAGCTAGCTTCCTCAGTTGGTCATACAGATCTCCACGCCAAAAGCCCACGGTGGTAATCATAGAGTGAGACACGAACACAAGCCTTCGACAAAGCTGAACTTGGCCATTTGCAGAGATGTACAAACAGCTAAACACTGCTCTCAGAGACTAATGGAGTCCTGCCAGATACCCATAGTCGTTCAAGATACAGACATATCGAACTTCGCAGCCGTTGAAGCTGCTGTACTCGTCGTGCCCGCTGATGTGAGTACCTCCGGTCATCGTCACGCCGACTACACCTCAGTAATGATTGATCAGATACTATTGAGATCCCTTGGTAAACGACGCTTAACACTAACAGATACTCATGCCATTGTCGTTTGTGATGCTCAATCCTTTCAAGACCAAGACGCTCAAGCCTTCATCCCCGTGGTTAAAATGATGGCCAGTTACTACTCTTCCCATGACCCTAACTCACCAAGAGTGCTCGTCACGGTCCACTCTCTAAACCACTCGTTCGACACAAGTCTTCTTGCCCTGGAGAGCCTATTTGACTCAACTATTTGTGGCATCTCTCTTCAGCAGAGGACACATCTCCTTGCCATACCAAACGAGCCGAAGGAACTAGTTGTTCTCTACAATGCACCGACAGGCAATCTTGAAACGCAGCTTATGAAAGATCTGAAGCGGTTGGATCCAGAAGAAGCCACGTTCGGTCGTTACTTCCGAGCTTCGCGACATGTAATAAGCGAAGTGGGACCTTGCGCAGCGGACCTTGTATGGCGTCGGTCTCAGTACGAAATTGAACAGATATCCGGACTATGCCTACGACGAGCCGGACACTACATCGAGGACTCTGATGATGCCGATGGAGCTTCCGACGTTGGTGGAGGTTTCGCAGCATTCAAATTCTTCAATACTATAAAGAACTGGTCCTACACGATGCCCAACCTAGACGCAAGCTCTCGAGGATTCAATGTAACGCCAAAATTTCTCAGATTGGCTCAAGTTCTCAAGGCGTGTCGACCATACCAAGACAATTTCAAGGGCTTGATTTTCGGTGCGTGATAGTATCTTCCCCTTGTTGTATTTCCCCCCTTACCTTTGGTATTTGTCTATTCGCAGTTCATAAACGGGTCGTTGCCTTTGCGATTGCGGATATAGTTCGTTCTTTAGGCGAAGACTTCAGTTTCCTACGTCCATGTGTTGCTGTTGGTAACAATTTTTCATCGCCCGATCAGGTAAGTGGTTCACTGGTTGGATTATCTCCCAATTAACAGCCTTCTGTCAGTCACTTTTCCGCCAGTTTTCCGCTGGAACATATAATCTCATCATAGCCACGAGATCATTAGAAGATCTCGATGTACCCAAGGCATCATTGGTAGTTCGTTTTGATTTCTCCGAGAGTCATACATCCCAGGCCTACGTTCGAGCCAAAGCTCGTGGAGCTGAAAGTCACATCGTTTATATGCTACAGCGAGATCAGAATGCACAACGCCGCGTTCTCTCAACCATTACTCATCTAGATCATGACATGGTCAAGTGGTTCAAGAAGGTCTCCACCGATCCTCGAAGCTCTACCCCCCCAGATAATATTTGTGAATATTTGGATCCTTGCCATTCAGATGATGAAGACAATGCCTCCCCGTCGGAACCTTTCATTATCGACCCTACCACGAGCGGCCGGATCTACTTGCAAGATGCTACTGCTGTTATTTACCGCTTCGCAGCAGTCACCAATGCCGGTTCGGGCCCCAGAGATTCCCTGTTTCAATATGAAGAACACACCAAACCTGATGGCCTACAATCCATCGTATGCATTCTATCTCTACCGCCCTCCATTGGCTATGTACGTGGGCCGCCATCCAGCACGATGGCACAGGCGAGACGCGCAGCGTGTTTCCATGCCTGCGAAAGTTTGACCTCCGCTGGCGTCTTGGATTCCCGTTACTTTCAATCAGCACCCAGCATAAGGAGTGAAGCTGTAGCTAATAATGCGACTCCACTGACTCCCATAACCTATCCCCACCCTTCTGAACCATCTCAAAATATAAAAGATGATCTGAAAGCCTCTGGGACAGCGCAATATGCACAAAAGAGGCCAGAGTTTTGGACAAACTCCCTGGTTGGCCATTCGGACATCCTTCACCCCATTATCGTTACCATCGGGGCGGGGGACGCTTATGCACCGATGATTATTCTCACCAGAAAACCACTACCCTCACTTGCTACGTTCAGAATATTCTCTTCTGGCTCACCTACTGCGGTCTCACTCCAAAGAGCAGCCTCATTTGCGGTAGATCAAACCAAATTGCAGTCCCTCCGTTCATACACAATCCGGCTTTGTCGTGCGATTGGAAACAAACCTTTCACTTGTCCAATTGATCAAATGACTTTCTTCTTTGCGCCATTATCGGCCTCAGTCGCTGGTACCACGGCGGATAGCATCAATTCGTGTGGCTTGCCGCTTGTCGAGTTCCGTGTTCCTTGGGATTCGGTGGCATTAACTGCGTCCACGTGGGCTCTACCTCTGACTCTTGATGATGACTTGGAGTTAAGCCTTCATAATACCATTATACAAGATAGGTGGGTAGAATTCACCCGGCGCTACGTCGTGGTCGCCTTGAGGCGCGACTTGACACCCCTCAGTAAACCAACTGATAGCCCTGTATGTCTGTCCCTGCCTCTCACGTCTTCGTTGCCTCACCGCCAGATGCTGATAGCGTGAGGCTGAATATAGCAACATCTTGGAATACTGCAAAACGAGACGAAAAGGCTTTGAGGGGCTCCGAAATGACAATCAACCGTTGGTAATGGTGGAAAGGGTCCCCCCTCTCCTCAATCGCCTGAGTCCCACAACTTGTCCACCTGTTGAATCCACAAAGGGCTCAGCCAAATGTATGAACCTTAATTATGACCCCATAACCAAGCTGAAAAATCTTTAGATCTTATCCCTGAGCTCTGTGCCAGGTTTACCGTTCCGGCTAGGTTTGTTTATTTGTTTATTTACCACTATGATAGTAGTACAAGACACTCACACCAAAGCAGCACATTCAACACCGCCATGGCCTTACCGTCGATCATGAAAAGAATTGACGAGCTCCTCCTCGTGAAGGAGTTGAACGCCAAACTTTTTCGCCACGAAATTTCCGAGCACTTGCTCCATGTAGCTCTCACAACCCCGTCAGCAGGCGTCGAATATGACTATGAAAGGCTGGAACTTCTTGGTGAATTAATTATACTCTTCCACAGGCGCTGACCTAACAGCTCCTCAGGAGACGCCTTTCTAAAGTACTTATCGTCTGTTTATGTGTTTGTCATGAACCCCACTGCGAACGAAGGGGCCCTGCATTTTCTACGGCAGCGGCTAATCAGTAATAAGTCTCTGCTTCGAAACGCTGTCCTCTCAGAACTCCCAGCATACATCCTGTCGAAACCCTTCGCAGTTAGGTTTTGGACACCCCTTAACTTCCACTGGGCGGACAACTCGAAGGCTAAGGGCGTGGGAACACAACCACAACCCACAAGCGAGATCCATTCACGGACAGATGTATCCGATATTCGAGATATTGAACCCGGTGATATCGCCGAGGATCGCATCAAGACCAGAAGGAAAGGTAGACGGAAGCGCCAATATGCAGAGCAGAATACTCAGATTTTAGGTGACAAGGTGCGCGTGAAATATGTCTACTGCCTCGTGCGCTGAATTGTCCTTTTTAGGCCGTCGCTGATGTTACTGAGGCCATTATCGGAGCTGCGTACGTTTCTGGAGGTCGTGAAGTTGCGCTTCGGGCGGCTAAAGCCTTGAACATCCCGACTCCCGACATAGATTGTTGGTCTGACTTTGGGCGTAAGGCATTGGCGCCTCATCCTGGAGCTACAGCAAGGCTGAGACCTGGCAGTGTCGAAGCCGTGGAAGCAATCATCGGACATACGTTTCAACGACCTCATCTTCTCGCCCAGGCGCTGGTTCGTCGGCATGCATTTCTCCACACTCTGTTGCTACACTTATCCTTTAGACGCATGGATCCATGAATGGACATGAGACAACATCTTACGAGCGATTCGAATTCATCGGAGATGCCATATTAGACTTTAGTTCGTGCAGTTTCACATCGTGCGCCAAAAGTATGCTAACTTCATGATGCCTGTCCGATAGTGGTTATTCGGCATATTTTTGACCGCAATCAACTATTGACCCCTGGTGGTTTAACGCTGCTCAAGGTCCGGAGTGAGTTCACCGGGCTGTCGCAAGCTGACCTTTCTCGTAGGGTGCCATGGTATCCAATTCCGCTCTTGCTGCGGTATGCGTTCGGTCAGGCTTGCATAAACATATTCTCTTTGAATCAAAACATCTGTCGGCGACCATTACCACCTATATCAATCAACTAAACGCCCGCCAAGCTGAAGAGCACAATGTGGCAGCCTCTGAGAGAAGATTGCCGGGCCAGTACTGGTTGGAGCTTGACCCTCCAAAGGTAAGTCTAAAGCTACTTGTGCCGAATTCAGTATATTTCCAGCCCCACAGGCATTGTCCGACGTCGTTGAATCCGTCATAGGCGCCATCTATATATCTGACAACTTCTCGCCGAAGGGGGTGGAGACGTTCTTTGATAATGTATTGAAGCCATTTTTCGACAAACATGTCAGCTTGCGGACACTCTCGCACCATCCCACCAAAACCCTCCTGGAAATGTTCCAGGCGCAAGGCTGTCAACAGTTCGAGGTCGTTAGAGAGAAGAGGCGCGATGCCAAGCTAGCTCATTGCTCGGGTAAGTAATCAATGTTTGACGAACCCTCAGCTGATTGGAACAATACATCTAGTTCTCGTCCACAATATCATCCTGGCTGACGCACAGGACGAGACAGCCTCCGTGGCGGCAAGATGTGCATCTATCGCTGCGCTTGATGCACTGGAGGGTGACCCCACGTTCCTCCTTCGGACCTGCGATTGCCGAGGGAACGCCACGGACCAGAAACAGAAAACGCTAGCCTTAGATGAGGTACTTGCCAGAATAGTCGAAGACATGAGTGATGATTAGTTTGGGACATGAGAAGTAGTTCTGTCCGACGAAAGTGAGGTGGTGTCCTGCCAAGGCGATTGTTTTGATAACGAAGTAATTCCATGTATTTATATCAATGGGGGAACACAGAAACATTTGGTGGGGCCGAACCGAGGCGGAATCGTTGTCACAAAAACTGGCATGCCGGAATATGCGATATCTAGTGGCAATTTGTATAATGCCTTATGCCCCAGCGCTCTTCCTCCTGGAGATGCAAATATTTCAGAACTTACACAATATCAGGAAAGCCCCAGGAAAGAAACGAACAATTGATAAGCAGAAGCCACAAATGGGATACTGAAGCCAGTGATGAGGAAGACGGTCATTTTGGCCCCAAATGAGAACTTCTTGTTGCCAGGCCAGGCAAAAGGGAGGTGCTACCAGAGAACGGGTTGTGAGGAAAAGCGACGCCTATGGATGCTCAAGCTCGACGTACGTGGTAATCATGCCCAGCAGAGCGCACAGCGGTAGTGGTATGAATTGATCGTATGTTGGTAGCGGAGCGACGAGCGATGGCCGAGAGCATATTGAAGAGGTCTGGAAGGATGGGGTTGAGGTCAGAACGTGAACTCGGAGAATGCGGCGTTGTCGCGACTTTGGCCGCAAGGATAATAAATTCCCACGATATAGGGGTCCCCATGAGATGCTTATGCTTGCATTCGACTCTTAGTTTCATTGACGGGTGCATCACTATGAGCTACGAACACAGATCCTATGACAACACTGATGTGCAGCGTGTAGCTTCTGCCTTTATCTATCTACGCGCTTATGCTTGCTTACAGAAGAAACCTCTATCTCTATTAGTGACGGGATTTAACCCAGGTCGATTTGGCTGCCGGTCAGTTGCGATATAACGGGGGCCCAATGGCAAGCAGGTGGTGTTCAAGCTGCTCTTTTCTAATTCCTTCGATATTGGCCCGACTTTGGCTTCTCGCGGTGCGCGTCTTTTGTTGATGCTAAGATTGATCGTTAGTGGATCATGATGAGGGGCCATGTGATAGAAAGCGAGGCGCCATGACAAATGTTCTGAAAGAAATGCGAAGGCCTCGTAGATACTATAGATGCGTACATCGCCGAGACGAAACATGTCACATAAAGAACATAAGTCTAACACCATTGGATTTGAACCAAGCGGTAAATTTTGAAGTCGGAGTCTCAAGACCATTGCGATCGAGGAACTTAGCCGAGCTGCCGATCTAGCAATGCTATCACCGCGTCCAGTGCGACTCTGGGGCACATTGACTCTCACGCGGAGACTAACACGCCTTATCAGTTACTCATCACCACATAGCATGGCACTCCGTACAGCTCTGACAATCCAGGCCACTGGAAGGGAGCTATCTGTCCCAACTGGACTCTTCATCAACAACACTTTCGTTCCTTCTGTAGATTCAAACGAAGTCATCAAGTGAGACCTCAGGAATGTCTATAATGCGTAGCAAATGTAACATCATCACCAAGTGCTATAAACCCTGCAACAGAAGAAATCATCTGCTCAGTCGTGGCAGGTGAGCATGGCGTTCACCCCTGGCGGTTCAGTTCTTGTTCTAACGCCTGCTCATCCACTCTTTGGGATAGGTTCTGCTAAAGATATCGACGAAGCTGTGAAGGCTGCGAGAGAAGCTTTCAAAACGACTTGGGGGAAGAATGTCACAGGTTTTGAGCGCTCAAGGCTCATCAACAAGCTCGCAGATCTGATCGAGAGAGATGCACAAGTCCTTGCAGAGCTCGAAACCCTCAACAATGGAAAACCCGTCAGGATCGCGAGGTAACAAAACATGGCATATGATGCACTCTCAGATTCCGATCTTCGTCACAGGGATTTTGATATTGGCGATACCGTCCAATGCCTTCGATATTACGCAGGCTGGGCCGATAAAATCGTGGGACAGGTATGTTTATTTAGTGGTTTTTATTTGTTGAGTATATTCGTACCCCACCCCCAGACAATTGAAGTTGATAACAAGACGAAAATTGCCTTCACTCGCCATGAACCAATTGGAGTCTGCGGACAAATGTATATCCCTTTGCATTCTGCCAGCTGTGTCGCTCAAACATTTGCAGTATACCATGGAACTACCCTATCAACATGTGGTGCGCCCCCCTCTATGGCTTACGTTTACTTCGTCGTCCTCACCGGCGATCAAGGTCCTGGAAGGTTGCGCCCGCACTTGCGTGTGGGTGTACAATTGTGATGAAACCTTCAGAAGTAACTCCCTTGACTGCTTTGGTTCGTTCAACTCTTTATGCTAATTATTGTTGTCGAGCAATTATTATGACTACCAGAAATTATGTGAACTTGTAGTTGAAGCAGGGTGAGGCTGCTTCCATCGCTTGTAAACTCTAACGTCACATCCTTTTAGTTTTCCTCCCGGAGTTATCAACACCGTCCCTTCGCTCGGATCTATAGGCGGTGCCGCCCTTTCAGCCCACCCAGACGTCGATAAAGTTGCCTTCACAGGTTCTACTGCAACAGGCAGAAAAATCATGGAAGCCGCTAAGGGTAATATTAAGAAGGTGAGGACTCTATTGCCTTTGTTCCGAATATGGAAAATGCGCGTGGCTGAGGCATCAAGGCCCTATTTCATTTTTTTCTTTGACGATGCCCCAGAAGTGCCTTCCCTACTTCGACTCACAACCCTGTTTCGTTGTTTGGGATTCTTTTGTAATCCTCGGACACTCGCGTGGGATGTTCCGTTCCCCGATCCCATACTTCATTTCTGTGCCTTTTCCTCGACCACGTTTATCATCGGTGGCTATAGTTCTAAACCACGCTACAGGTCTCCTTAGAGCTCGGCGGAAAGTCGCCCCATATAATCTTTGAATCAGCAGATTTGGATCAAGGTGAGGTTTCCCCCACCATTTGTGGTCGTGCCTCCCTTTGTTCTGTGGACCAGGGATACTCCGAATTGAACAACACGCATCGTGAGCTTGGGGTTTCGCATATATAAGCTTTACGGAGCCGGGATTGATCGCCATGATACAGACCATCCCCTCTTCTACTCGTCCATAGGATTTGAGTGATGCTTCCTCTATGGGTTTATCCGAACCTTGACTAGTGATTCGCTTCCTCGCCTCGTGCTTGGAAAACCCTTCACTGCCTATTTCCAAGGCTTCCCATGCCGGCATCTAATAAACTCATATCAAGTCGTGGTTGCACCCTGGAGCTGATATTGTTTTTATTAGCGGCTAATTGGGCTGCTCTGGGTATCTGTTACAACACGGGACAGGATTGTACCGCTGGCTCTCGCTTGTATGTTCAAGATTCCGTCTACGATAAATTTGTGGAAATCCTGGTTAGGAAGATGAAGGAGGTTGAGGTTGGTGATGGTTTCAAGGACAGCATTTCCGCCGGTCCCGTGGTATTACTTTGAGCATTCTGAGGCACCATCTCAGCCCATTCACGTTAGACATTTAGGTTTCCAAGACCCAGTATGATCGCGTTTGGAACTATATTGAAGCAGGCAAGAACGCCGGCGCTACCGTTAGCCTTGGAGGAGAGAAACATTCCGGGAAAGGATATTTCATCCAGCCAACCAGTATGTCTCTTGAGACCTCACCGCACTTCCGTGCTCACGTTCGCAAATATAGTTTTTACGAACATTACGTCGGACATGCAGATCGTGAGTTCCTCAGTGCGCACTGTCTGAGTGCTGTCCCGACACCTGATCCCGACATAGGTTCAAGAAGAGGTAAATCTTGTGTTCAAATCAATGCATCTATTCTTGGGAGTTTGCACATTGGCCCTTTGCACCTAACCTTCCCCAGAAAGAAAGGAGATGCTCATGCTAATATTGTAGATTTTTGGACCCGTTCTTTCGGTCGGGCGTTTTGAAACGGAGGAGGAAGCCATCGCTTTGGCTAATAACACCACTTACGGCCTCGGAGCTGGTTTACATTCTAGTATGGGGGCAACCTGATCGAAAATGCTTTGTGATACTCACATTGTCACCAGATGATGCTAGCCAGTGCATCAGAGTATCTGGCGCCCTTGAAGCCGGCACTGTGAGTGCCATCCCTTTCATCATTGTTTCCGTTTTGTGTCACAAACCATCGGGCAGGTCTGGATCAACCAATACAACATCCTCAGCAACAACGTACCCTTTGGAGGGAAAAAGCAATCCGGCATCGGTATAACTCATGTATCCTCCTCACGTGTGAAGTGACTGACTTGAAGGACTTAGGAAGAGAACTCGGGAGCTACGCTTTGGATGAATACACCTCGGTCAAAGCTATCCACTGGAACATCGGGGAGAAACTTGATTGGCCACTTTAATTGGGCCAGTCATGGACCCCATGGCGCCCTTTCTTTTCGCCTCGGTCACTCGGGCCAACTATGTACTTTTAGTGTAGCGGATGAATCTCGATTTCCCATGATCTCTTTCCATATGAAGTATAGTGTCCATCCACGTTGAATTCATAAAACGATACTGGTTCCACGTGCTTAGGATCAGGAAGATACCCATTATAAACGAAGCTCATACCAAGTTTATACATATAATACCCGAAAATTGATCAAGACAAATAAATAAATAAGTATACAGCGTGGTACACTACAAAATATAATTACTGTCGGCATAATTTAGATAAAACGAGGCGGAATTAGTCAAAGAGAGTGAGATAGGCGTGTATTGAGGGAATTGAGCATATTGCGATGACTACATGAACTGTTCAAGAAGGGGGATGAGGCCGGGTTCTTCACATGGGGCGAGCGTTAGGGCACTCGCAAGCATGCCCGGGGTGGCATACACAGGCATACCCAACCATGCAGAGACAATAGCTATCATACCAAATTAGCGACCAAATAAACTAGCAGGAGGGCCAACTGACTGGGTCATTGTACCATCATGTTGGAGTGGAGAACGGACAGTGTATGCGTCGATGCTGCTCTGGCCTCCACTATTAGCCAGGGTGTTCTGATTCGGCTGCGAGTAAAAGTACATCGAGCCAGGGTTTGCGCTCATCGAAGAAGGATGGTGGGAGGGCCAAGACGGATTCGAGCCTGGGTACGCTACCGATGAATGGTTACTTGGATAAGTTCTATTGTGACGGGTAACTTAGGGAAAGCTCTCATCGAACCGAGAAAGTTCGAAGACGTACTGGCCGCTACCTGGCATTGGATACCCTGGTAAGCCCGAAGCCTGACTCTGTCCCTGACTGGCTGGGGTAGACCATTCACTAGGGGGCGCGGCATAGTTAAACGTAGAGGAGTATGCCGCTCCTTGGGTGGGACTAGGGAGTTGTTGCTGATTTGCCGCGGCGTTATTCCAGCCGTCTTGGTCAACTGGAACATACTCGCAGATCAACTGCTTCTCCAGGCAGTTTCTGCATGGATGCCCTCGGTACTCTAGCTGAGGCTCGCACTGTCCAAGATGGTCAGCATAGCAAGGGCACGAGCATGCGTGTGATACATACTCGTATTTTGCGACGCCGGCAAAATTTGCACGCGATGGCTACACGCCGGGGCTGACGAGCAGTGGACGGCGGGGAAGAACTCATGCTGGAACTGGCTCACTTGGGGAAGAAGGTACAGGATACAGAGCCAGCATGAAACGCGAGGGCATTTTATACAGCGAAGACCGGCACTTCCAGGACATAACATGATCATGGCGGTGTGCATTACGCTTATGCGCGCTAGGAATAATTGAGGGATCGAAAGTAAGATTGAGGATATGTGAGTAAATATTTTTATTAACTGAAGGGGTAACCATGGTGGATATGACGGATGGTACACACCACAGATATAGATCTTTGATATTATGTAAATGAAGTCCTTTTGAAAGGGTGCCGGTGAGGCCTAAAGTGATCGAGATTCGAGATATTCTTTAACGTGCAGGTAGCCGGTGTGCTGGACCGTTGCGAACCGGTTAGCATCCCACTTTCGATGTGATTGACGACCCTTGGACACACCTAATGTACTGGACGCCTGACGAAAGGAGTTGATTAAGGGCGGCTAAAACAGGATTGATTTGGTTTGTGTTCCTTCAAGTCCGTCACATGCAGGTGCCAGCGTTGCATTCTCACAATTGACTGAGGAGGTGATGCATTTACTTCCGTGCGTGACCGGCTGGGTATGAGGTTGCTGTGGCACAGCTCAAGGCATCATGCAAAGACCGCCCCTGGGTAGCATTGATGCGACCCAAGCCATGTATGGATGGAGATCGACAGCCAATCCCGAAGTCATTGGAGAGTAATAGGTAGACATGAAAAGCGATGGCAAACAATGAAGATGACGAAGCGCACCAAATGCAAGTGATGTACTAATTACAATGCAAGATAATCCCTAACTTCTTCTTCGGTTAGTTTCCTGAACGTAGGTATAGGCCGACCCGTTTCCCCACCGACCTTCCCCGCCTCCAGATCTTCGGTTGATGGTACGGTGACGACACCAATTTCAATGGTTTTCTCCGTCATCTGCCCTTCGAAACCCTCCTTCAGCGTTAAAAGGGCGGTGTGGATGGCATCTTCTAGACTGATATCATCGTTGTACCTGTTTCGACGCAAGACAACGGACAGATTTCATCAGGCAATCAGTCCACTGACAGTCCAGTTTGAACTCACCTCTTCTCCAAAAATGTCTTAGCGTTAACCATGTTCTTTCCGATCGCACTGGCTTTCCATGCCCAGAAGGAACCTGAGGGATCTACCTGGTACAATGTCGGACCGCGGTTGATGTCCCACCCAGCAACCAGTAGTGACACGCCATACGGCCGAACACCCCTTGAGAGAGCAGGTTGTTAATGGTATTCAAGAGTAATATATCAATGTCTTACCCGGATTGCGTAGCCTTCTGCATAATTGTCGCAAGTTCTTGGGTCAATATACGCGTCGGAGGATATTCACCGTAGATCTTCCAATATGCTTGGGCACTCTTCCGCGCTCTTGCGATGAGTATACGGAAATCCGGGCCCATTCCAGAATAGACAATACCGATGTTAGGACATACTATGGCAACTTTGTCCAACATTGAATCGTCAATCAAGATCGACGATGACTTCTTCTCGGTCGCAATCACGATCCCATTGGATGCTACACGTCCCATAAGTAGGCAGAGTTCCACGACCTGCACCGACATACCCTTTATACCAAGGCTTGTGGTCCCCTGAGAGACTGCAGCCAACGCGTGTTCGATCTGAACGAGCTTTCCGCTTGGTGAGAAAGTAGTGAGAGAGAAACTGGTAGAAGAGTCGGTCAGCACCGGGATATACGGTGGACTCGCAGATAAACGCGCCTGTAAGCACCGCCGCCAGCGTTGGCCATATTCGATGTCGTTGAGCAATACTCGACGCGCGTCCTCACACGTTCAATGATCGCAAGTGCTTGTTTGACAAAGGCTTTGCATCCAAACCCGCGACACCGCCACAGCGACAACCAAATATTGAATGATCAGAACAGCTCGGAGATAAGCAACTGCAACATATCCCCTAGGCCCAGTTTCATAGTATATCATTATATTTCGCACTCTTCAGGTGGCATTTTGTCACGCCAGCGCAGAGAATGTCAATTTCGGACTTGAGTTGTATATCAGAGCCTTCAATCAGGCAGATGGGCGCCGCAACGTCCAATGGACGAGATCACTTGCGGCCCCGGTGTACCCTTGCTGCATGAAAGTCGCTTTTAGTATCATTCAGCCCTGGTGAGGATCAGCACGACCCGGTGTTCAGGCAATGTCCGCAACCGTGCAGATTAATTTGGGCGGGCCCTTCAAATACATATGTGGGTACTACAATAGATGATATCAGGCAAGGACGGAGGATAGGAAACCGAGCTCTCGTGGGATAGACAGGCGGCCCGGCCGCCACGACCCAGAACAGACTAATAAAATGCTACAGCATGAAGAACATTGTGAGGATGCTTTTCTTGTTGCACTTGTAAGATCGTATCCATATCTTCATCAATATCGTCCGAAGCCTCGATCTAAGCATATATCATCAGCGAGGACAGGCATCCAGTGCGAGAAGTGGGGCTCACAGCTGCAGCTAGGTCTAAAATCGCCTTGCCTGCAATCAAAGCTTCTTCGTGATTATCCTTGATCTCCAAGTTGATGATGTGAACGGGACGATTGAACTCGCCACCTCGGGTCAGCAAATCTAATGCAACGGGTTTAGCGAATGCTACGACCGGGAAGTAAAGTGACTAACCGTCACAGACTGCGTCGAAACAACGTTCTTCGCAGGTAATTACAATGTCGGCGACGGTTCTGTTATCCTGCCATCGTTCCGGAGCCAACTTTATCCGTCTGTTCCGATCCAGCATCTGGAGTAAGCCATTGGCGCTATATCTGAGGCCGCGTGATGAAGGCCAAGTCACATTAAAACCAGGTCGAAACAATGCAGGACATACAAGCGGGGATCTTTTCCATTCAGCTCCTCGTAGATGGAATTATATGGCGTTCCGAATGGGTAAATATTTGGTTTATCAATTGACGGACCAGGAAGCCGTACTGCTGAGCCTGTTCCAGAAGAAATAACGCGATAACCAGCTTTACTTGGAGCGGGAAATACGTGATGGTGTAAGGTACAATAAACTCCACTCACGCCAGTACATGATGGCCCTCCATAGATCGATTCTATGAGAAAAGTATTAGACCACCAAGCTGCTAGGCTGGTATCGCGATATACCTGGTTGCTAGCACAGACTACGCAGAAAAGCGGGCGCTGCTTATGGGCAGGTGGTTGAGGATCGAAAGGTTGACTTTGACTTTGCGGGGGTTGTTGAGATTGCTGATGTGACAATATCGCAGTAGCAGGAGCCCCATTTTCAGCCCATGATTGCGCAGGTGATGGTAGTGGCGTAGTAGGGACAGGCGGCGAGGGTTGTGCGCGTTGTAGACGTGGATCCACACGAGCGAGGCGTGGGTCGCGGGCTCTCCTTGGATCCATCGAGTTTTCCCGCCTAATTAAGTTATGACAATCAGCACACCTCTGAACGCGAGCGCAAAATCCAAGTTGAACGCGTTTCAGCAGTATCCAGAACCATGTCAGTCTGCATCTTGACCCAAGCCTTTCACGCGAAGTGGGTCAATCCCAGATTCCACTCTGAATCATCCTCAGCCGTGATGTATCTGATTGGAAGATTTACCTTTAAGCAATTGCCGTCTGGCAAACCCGGATTTTGGTGGTTGCGGATGCGGATGAACCGTGTACTAATCTCAGTACAACACGACCAAATAAGGAGTGTCACGATCGCCGCTCTGCTTGGTTATGATCTCGATTTTCGGTCAACTATCATCCTGCAACATTATGCCAGATGATATCAACGTTCACACCGCTATATTCTACCACGACGCAGCTGTCAGTGTAATCGAGAGGCAGACTGACACCCTCCTCCATCGGGTTACTTTGCTACGGTCCAAACGCGCCTACCATCTGTCTGTTATCAAGCATTACAAGGGATTGATCACACTGGCTCGTCGCCTACCGCCCGAAATCTTGACAGCTATCTTCCAGCTTTGCGTCGACTCTGGGTATCATCGTACACCCATCGTTGCCTCACAGGTCTGCTCCGAATGGAGAAAAGCAGCATCGGCTCCAACCTTGTGGTCCAATATCATCGTTGACCCAGACTTGGCAGTCAATCTGTACCGGAGAGTCATGTTTCGCTTGAAACGCGCACATATAGCCCCTCTTTCGATTTCATTGAAGTTTAGTCACTCGGCTCAGTTTGCCAATGTGATGACAATAGTGATGGGACGAACTCCACAGTGGGAAACCCTGTTCCTTGAGACGGACGCGCTAGCGGACATAGTTCCATTGATGACGCAGCTCAATGGCAAATCATTTCCCCAGCTCTTGCATCTGTCTATACGGGTGCGTTATGCCCTAGGAGAGCGGCCGTTCGTAACCCTTCCGGTAGACCTCCCCCACGCGTTCCACAACGCTCCTCGGCTGACTTCGCTGACCCTCTTTGATTTTATCCCTCACCAAAGTCTACTTCCAACATCACTGACTTCGCTAACCCTTTCTTCCACTTATGCAACCACCACATCACACTACCAGCTTGCTATCCTTCGTCTCCTCAACGGGCTACCTATGTTGGAGAGATTGTCTCTCACGCCGACTGTCGTTCTGCCTACTGGGGGCCACAGCTCGGAGACGATAACAGTAGAACTACCCTACTTGGTGTTTCTCAGCATGACTGGGGGCATCCACCTACTTGGTCTACTGCCATACTTGCGGACACGCAACCTTCGTCGCGTACATCTCCGTGGACCGCCCCACTTCGTGGATGAAGATCCGGGGGAGGCTTTGTTTGAGCGGGAGTGTATGCGCAACTTCTTCAATGACCACGGTCTCGAAATAGAGTTCTTAGAACTCTATAGTCTCCCATTACTTCCAAATGACATCCTGTCTTTTCTTTCCAATCTACCCAAAGTAGTGGAGTTGCGTCTCCACGACATAGACATCACCGACGAATCAGTTCACCTCCTGAACGGGCCCGATAGCACATGTCCTAGATTGTCGAGACTCGACCTACGATGGTGTTCTCAGGTAACAGGTCGAGCCCTAGTCTCCCTAGCGCGAAGTCGGATGCCTTGGCCGGGGTCTGGCGATCATGGGACGCAGATCCAAATATCGGATCCTATTGAACAGATGACATTGATCCATTGCTCCTTCGTTGGGGACCGAGATGTGATGGCATTGGCTTCGATGACTGTGTGCCGCCTGATCGGCAACTCTGACGATTTCTGTCGTGGGTCCTTCTTTCAATACATATGGTTGAAAGCGGTCACTCAAGGTGATCTTCTATGCAGTTACAAGTGGTCTTAATTGCTGTCAGAATGAACGGTACCGACAAAGACTACGTCTGAGACAGTTGTACGGAGATCAAGGACCCAAACTAAGACAGAGACTTATCATTTGAAGGAGATATTCAACCCATAGAGACAAGACGGAGAATATAAGTAGAAGGCGTGTACGATGATACAAGCATAATTCCGCGAAATGATGTAAGTCACAAACTATGGCAAACGATGGTCAAGGAGGACACCGTCCACCTCAAACAAGGACAAAGATATTCTTCCGCCAATGCAAGATGCTGGTAAGTCCAGAAAGGTTAATTGAGCCAAACAGGACGAGATACGCATCAGGTACTTGTGGTGGTCAAGAGCAAATCTGAGTGCGAATTTACTGCTTTATATAGGCAGGACGGATTTGGTCACGTGATCCATGGAAACGTTGTACCTAAAGTGAAGCTGGCACTGACCGCGACACCGAACGTGTTCCTCTGACTCGACATACCAATGCCCTTCTCTGACCGAACACCCGAGTTCAAAGGCCTAATTAAAGGGAAATTATCCATTGGCACACCCCCAAAGTCGCGGAAGCTACCCAAAGGTGTCGAGAGCCAGGATGTCGACCTTAGCAGGGATTATATGAAAGAAGCGTATATCATCGTAGGAATTTCAACATTACTCTCCCATTTGTGCAATCGGCTAAGTATTTCCTCAAAGCTCGGGCACATAAATACACTGTTCCGCATGCTGGCAAATATACGCAAGCCATACCTTAACTTGGACACACGACACATGCCGTTTGGTAGTTCCGATCCTAGGGTTCTTGACTTTAGTGCATCTGGGTCAGACCAGATATTTTCTGGTATTCGTTACTTGTCGAATGAAGAGCGAGACCAGATTGATCTTCAAGCACGCGTTATCCTCACTCGGTGCGCCGACCGAGTGAAAGAAATGGAAGCTTTGGAGAAACGTATGGATTCATTATTACTTACGTGAAGCTGAAATCAAGTGACATCTATGTATACCTCTGTCAGGTCGCTCTGTACTTGCAGCAAGCCGTGTCAATCCTCTCGGCCGGTTGTTACCCATTCGATTATGGCACACGGCAGAATCAGCATACTCGGAGTTCCTTGCTGTTCATCATGCCAGTGTTACATGGTATCTGAACAGGCGGCTGGCTGAAGTTAGTCAAAGACAAAAGGAATTGCAGGAGGAACGGGTTAAACGACAGTCAGAGCGAACTCGTACGCTAGGCTCTGGCGCTGCAAAGGAAGCTTCCCTTCTAGGGATGAATGACCCGAACTCTGGTGCTACTCAACCCTCTACGCCTGGACAGAAAAACGAAGGAAGCTGGTTAGGCAATGCATCTTCCAATCTCATAGCGGCTACAATCGGTGTTTCGTTGTCTGCAGAGGTGCCACGATCGACCGGCAGCGTCCCCAGCGATACTCCCTTCCTTTCCGAAGACGAGGACGAGGAAATCGAACTCTCTGCATCCCAAATCATGCAGTTCGAAACGGAGAATGCCAACATTCTCCGAAGCGTACAAGATACGTTGGAGTCGGTACAGCAGGCTGAATCCCGCCTTATGGACATCAGTGCGCTCCAGATGGAGCTGGTAACGCATCTGACGCGGCAGACGGAGTTAACGGATCAGTTGTACGAAGACGCGATGGCTACGACTATGATGGTTGAAAAGGGTAACGAACAACTTCGAGAAGCAAAACGTAGAGCGAAAGATAGCAGGATGTTCATCCTCCTCTTTTTGATCGGGGCCAGCTTGTCACTCCTTTTTCTACATTATTATTAGAGTTCTACCGTTATACCCACATAGTAGATACCATCCGTTGTATATATATATATATATACATATTCTATGACACCGGGTGCTGAACCTGAACACGCTCGTTGATGTCACCATTGCGATCGGATTGTTGACCAAGTAACGGAGCCTCTTCGTCATAATCCTCAAGGGCTTCAGCGGCTAGTTCATCGGTTTCCGGGGACATCCCTTCCAGATGGCGGATGTGCCTTTGAACGAGGGTGAAGACCGCCCTAGACACAATTCATCATCAACGGCGGACATACGGTGCTAAAACCATGAACATACCAGCTCGCGCAGAAAGCTATGACGATGCCAATAATTATGACGATGCTGTTTATCCACTTAGTTTCTACTCAGAATAAGCATGTCAAATACGTTTCAGCGGAGGAGATGAGAGACCGACGAGTGTCCATGTGTCCACGTTGATCTCCATCAGCGAAAGGCGCGATGCGAGAGCCGATGAAGACGTGCAATGCCAACTTTGGGAAGATAAACAATGTGGCAACAATGAACTGCCAGAGGGCCACGGCTTCAACGGACTAATAGAGAAGCCGGTGTCTCATCATTAGAAGCATAGGTACTGGTCATCGAGGAATGCTTACGGCGAAGAGGGAATTTGCATATACCCATGGAGGGAAAGGTGAAACTCGTATGAGGATAATCAGAGGAAGACCTTTGGCGCTCTTGTGTTGGTGATGAGCCGCGGTGTGGTTGAACTTGGGTGGATTACTCACCACTACAGATTCAAGCGCCTGCCACTTTGCATTCTTGCTCGACCACTGGCGGAGCCTCTTGCTGAATAGCAGCCGAAGGGTACTGAAAGCCAGAGCTGATCCGAACACTGAAGCCGTGGAGGCGATGTAGAAACCTTTCATTCCGTATGCAAAGCCGCACAAGGTAACTAGCGTCGTGTGACCAATCATAGGCGGGAACGAGACGAGCACTGATGGTACGGATGGTTATCCATGTGCACTCGAGAGGTTGCAATGCAAATGTAAGAACAAACCCATGACCCCGAATATTGCGAGATAGCCAAACTGAGTGGAAGCCAGTAGTGTGGCCTTGTCATAGAGAAATTGACCGATTTTTCCGGGAGTTATAATAATTACGGCAAGTCCGATGCAAAGGTAGAATGCAATCAACAACCATACTGCAGCCTTTGGAGCTGTGGGTGAGTGAGCCGGTCGACAGAGATGAGGTGAATGGGTACTTTGTTGCGTATGTGAAGCTTCTGGTATCGCCTGAACGCAAACAGCCCGTATTTCCGCGTGAACTGAAGGTAACTCTGAAGGAGCGAAGGTTGAGTCGACATTAGAGAGGCAGTGGTTGTTGGCAACCTGTGCCTCTCAGGGGGTCCTATAGAGCGCTAGCCACGTGCTGGTCGACGTCACGCGCCAAGTCCGAAGGCGCGCGTTTTGAATTTTCCAGTGGCGGACTTCTGACATGGAAAAATTCAGTGCGTATAGAGTTGAGTATCGACCCATAGACTTGGGATTCGGTCTTGCTACTAACTCAATATATCTAGGATCCTGGAACAGGAATTCAGGTATCTATCCTTTGCACCAAACCTGGGCAGTTCAATTGAACCTCTCTTCGGACAGCCCTTTCTTACTCCCGTCCCTCCATCTGGCTCTCATGTGCTAGCCAATCTACTGTCACCATTCGGCTACGCACTCGCTGCTGCTCGATCTCTCCTCGTACTGCTGCTTTTAGCGGTATACGTCGTCACGGTGCGGGGTATCTGCGTCTTGCTGGTGAGTAATACTGCACTCCGCTGATTGTCAACTCTATACCTACTCTCTAGCGCCCTATACCTCCTGTGTATCGTTCCGTGACAAGGCTTACCACGGCCATTCTGACGCGAAGCGCACTCTTCATCATGGGCCTCTTTTGGATACCTGTTGAACACGTATCAAGAAAACGCGGGTCAGTTAATTCAATCAATCACAAGAAATAGCTTAGTTGCATCAACCGTAGGCGCGGCAGAAAGATTTCAAGCTGGGCTCCGAAAGCTGGGGATCTCATTGTCTCGAACTGGGTTTCCTGGGTGGAAATCCTGTGGCTCGTCTTTCGGTTGGCCATCTTCCCAATTGTTCGTCGCTCGATTGCCCGCTAATCTTCCGTTGCTAGTTTCGACCCAATCTTTGTTCTCCCCGTCTTTGATCCTCTTCCTCCTCCCTCCTCTGGGCTGAGCAACGCGACTATCGCTCATACTCCAGGCAGACGAACCGGCACCGGCTCTGCCAATATTTCCTCTAAACGACCCGCCGTATCACGAGGGCACTTTCGCGGGTTTCGTACCGCGACATTCTTGGAAATGGTGACTTTAACTGGGCGGGTCTCTCCGTATGATTTCTCCGACCACAGTGCGACGTACAGGACATTGGAGGATGTACGTAAATCAGCAGGCCGGCCCATTGTCGCGTTCCCAGAGTGTACAACAAGCAATGGACGTGGGCTACTTCGATTCTCCAATATTTTCCCTTCTGAAAGGGTTCCGACGAAGGGGTTTCAAGTCTTCATCATGTGTGTCAGGTAAATGTCGGCATCCCCTACTCCTTCTTTGAGGTACTGACTCGGCGTGCCTCAGATATGATCCACCCTCAAACATAACGCCTAGCCTTTCGCTACCCATTCCGGCACGCCTCAACCCACTACCTCACCTGTTCTCCATCGCCACGTCCTTTATTCCTTTGACAATATCCATCCGTCTCCTCGACCCTGCCGATTCTCCCAGCTCTCAGATTTTCATGGTCAGCGACGTCGTGCCTGATGCGATCGACGAGGATGTTTTCGTCGAGACATGCGCCACTCTGATCGCCCAGCTCGGAAGGTTAAAAAGGACCGGCATGGGATGGGAGGATAAATCAAGCTTTTCTGAGTTCTATCAATCAAGGAAGTCATGATATAGTTACGCTATCATAACCATGTCTTAAATCTACAGCATTATAGGCACTCCAGCTGCCATCACAATTTAGCCTTCTCCCTCTGAACTAGCTCAGTTTCAATTCGAGACCGAAAGTACAACATCGCTTACCCTATGGACTGTCTGTAAAGCACTGCGTAAATCTTCCTTAAGATCCTGGAAGTAAATTCATCAGCTAATTCAACTTAAAGCGAAGGTGACGTTTCAATAATACTTCAAGATCTTCGACTCCGACGCTGATCCTAATGAGACGAGGGTCCGCGCCAGGATCTGATTGTACGCGATGTTCCATCAGGGATTCTACACCGCCTAAACTGGTGGCAGGCTGCGATCACATTAATCATGGTTAAATTTCTGATAATTGTGAAGGCGACCCACAACAAAATATTTGACCGCATGAGGTAGGAGTGTTGCGTGTTCGCGGGTTGAGAGCTACGCAAAGATTAAGTATCGCTACGATATCTACCCAGAGGGTGGTAACGACACACGCACGATCATGGCAAATGTCGCATTCCAGCCGCCTGTCATTTGTTTCGCAGGATCAAACCCACGGGCATCCACACCTTGGAACGACGAATGCCAAACCCGTTCAATCAGTCCGCCGGGGATGCCGTCGACGGTCTGACCTGCTGGAACAACCGCTGACTTGAGCCATTGCGCCAGCTTTGTCGCGGTCTGGGACTGCCGTGGGACACGAAGGTGAAGTGTCCTTAATGAGCGCAGCAGAAGCCAGGCCTCCAAGGACCCCATCATGCTACCTAGATAAGTTCTGTCAAGGTGCAGCTAGAGCGAACGACCTAGTCAGTTCATGTTTAGTCGATGAAAGGCTGATCTAGGTACCGTATCCCATTCTGCTTGCGTCTTTACGATCAGGACACCCCCCAGCATATCCGAGTGACCGCCGAAATATTTGGTTGCTGAAGACAAGAGTCAGAAGGGCTAGTAGCCGACTGGCAGGGGACCGACCCACCCGAATGGAGGATGCTGAACTCCGCATAGAAGCTGAGTATGGATGATGCGCTTCCAGACTTTTGACTCACCAATCTGCCCCAAATTCGAACGGGTACTGAAGCGGAGGAGGTCCGAACGTAGAATCGACGAGCAGTTTACCACCGACTTTGTGTATCTAGTTTATGCGGAGTGAGTCATTGTGGCCGGTAAGTTGGTCTCAGACTGACCTTGTCAGCATAGTAGCGAATGTCTCTAAAGCTTGCATTAAGCAATGCTGAAATGCGCCAGATGTAGTTTGTCCTACCTGGACTCTCCCGTAGGGTTCAATGGTGTTTCAAGCCAACACAAATCACCAGGCTTAAACTCAGCATCTAGGTCGACGATGGGGATGTCTGCCCCTCGGCTCTTTTTATAGACTTCAATGGTTTGATGACATCCATGATATCCACCAGTAATGACGATGCGCTGAGGCTGAAAGAAAACCAGCGCCTGGATTGGACAGTTGGACCAATGTTGACATGGGGGCCAACAAACACTTACAGCATACGAAGCCGCTAACCCAGAGGCATAGGTCAATGCGAAGCCATGCTGCATACATTTTAAATTTACGCCTGAGAGCCACAGCCAAAACCTACGTTAATCTGACTGAGGATATGTTCGGCCCTTGTGCTGACTTGTTGGGTATAACGCGAATAGATGTGTCGCGAAGGACTCCTCAGGTCAATGTCATATGGCGAAATTGGATTCGAGTCCGGGTGGGGAGCTCTAAAAGCTGAGGTTATACATAAGTAGGTTACCTAACCTGCCTGAGTGACTGGGACTCACTCGTAGAAACGGATATGGAGGGTGCGACCTCTGGACCAGAAAATAACGAGTCACCGTGAATCAACTGCGTTCCTTTGAGACTAGGCTTAGGTTCTGAAGGCATTCTTGAGTGTGCAAAGAAAGGTCAGCAAGGGTTAAGCGTTCACACAGGTGTTCTCCAACTCACCGTATTGCGCCATAAGCGTGCGTTGCCTGCAATCAACTTACTAACTCAGACAATCGGAGCCGGTAACATTTCGGCATGCAGATCGAGCGGAGCAAATGCCAAGGCGATTGTGATATCATTATACCTTTAAGCACAGATACGATCATCCTCGACGTACTCCATAGAAGTGACATAAATTACTACATTACAGACTCTAGCTGGATATACCACTGAGAATTACGATGTTGCTAAAGATGATCGATGACGAAGTATTTCTGCAAAGCAAGCCAAAAGCCTCAAGCCGCATAGAACGCACGTAAGCGTCTATGTAAGGTTCCCATCCAAGAATCCTGACTCTCGCATGAACTGCATCCATTGTTGATCCATCCCGGACTCGCCAGACATCATCAATCCCAAGTCGACCAATGCGGCATCTGGAGGACTACCACTCGAATCGATGCCCCCAGATTGAAGCCCTGAAGGAATGTCGAAGGTAGTTCCGAACCCGCCATCTTGCGCGTAAAGGATGGGAACGCTGGCACCACCGTGTTGGCTCTGCAAATTGAACCCAGCCGCCGAAACCTCCACTGGTAGAATATCACGCTGGGATGATGGCATGAAAGAAGGCAGCGAAGCCCGATAATGGCTACCTTGCTGGCTTGAAGGGTATGTTTGAAACGTGGTTCCTACGGGTCTGTGTGCTGGGCTTGTGTTGCCTTGTGCGGTGGGATCGATGAATGGTAGCCGGGTGGACGTGGTATAGTCCATCATGCCTGATGGAGGAGCAGTCGGCGAATTAGGAAGCAAAGATAAAAATTCAACCAATGATGGATGGACGTCGGGTATAGGTGCGGTAGGCGGCCGAGACTCGTCGCTCGATGCAGGGGAATGCGGGATTGTCGGGGAAGTACTTGAAGAAGAAGAGGATTCACTCCGCTTTCCGTGGCCTCGCCGAGACAACAACTTACTGACGATGAGCCGAGTCTGGCCACCAAAAATAGCCAACTCGTCTTCGCCATGGTCGTTGCGTGTGTCGTAGTCAATTAGGGGGAGGGTATTTCCGGCCTGGAAGTGGGAGTAAATACTGCGAGCTCTTTCTAGCAATTTCTTTAGGATAGCCTAGTGGGTACGAATGAATCGCTGACTTCGGGTGATAATTGCAATGGATTCACCAATCCACTCCTAACTCGGCGCGAATTCTGGTTGCCTTTCTGAAAGAGGTCGCAAGCAAGTCCGAGTTCGACATACGCAGTGGCAGACATGCTCGAAGAAGGCGCTCTGGTGACAATCGCTCCGACGATGATCTACAATTAGTGAATTGGTAGGAATCAATGATACATCTCCGAAATCAGTGCTTACTGCAGCCGAGAACAAGTGAGTCCAGAAAGGCCACCACCGTACACAGAGGTCAGGTATGCGGTTGTAGTGTTGTGTGGACAGCTTTATCAACCCTGAAGCACAACGATACGCGGCGAGGAAAGAAGGAGCATAAGGGCTGCGTAAAGGGTTGATTGGGTGATCTAGCATGGCTTGTGCAAAGAAGCTTCGATGTATGTAGAGAAGAGCTGCGTAGGGTTTGAGGAATCGGGTGGTCTATGACACAGCTGGTTACTCAACTAATCGCGCGAAACTGAGTCAATATATTGCCCCGCATGTAGACTAGGGGTGTGCAAGTCACATCTTCAGGACCAATATAGACGTTAAGATGGGGCGGGACACGTCGTTCGCGGACTTTCCGATCAAGATCTAGGATGGTCTGATAGCTGGGAGGTTCTGCTGTTAGTGTAAGCTCAGTCATAGCCGAAAATATTTCCTTTGTGAAATCATATTTCCAATGGTAAACTAAGAAACATATTAATTTAAAGTCAATCAGAATAGGTCTATGGCTTACTCACAGCCTATGAGAACCTCGCCATTGTCTCCCACTTTTTCAGTTTCATCCTCCGGGTATTCGCAGTCAACATAAGACATTCGAATGGATGGGGGACGTCCGAGCCCAAGACTCTGTGGGGGGTTAGCGCTATTTTGGCGAAAAAAGCGTCGGCCATACATGGAACAAGTCAGCTGTGAACAGCTCCCAAAAGAGGAGTCGTCGACGTTGTATTGTCTTAGCGTCGAAATTCCAGCGAGCGCCGTCCCGGTCTGGTGAGTGTGTGTTAGGACAATACGTTGGTGATAGGTAATTTGCCTTACGGAGGCCCATCTAGATGGACATCGGCGGCGAGATCAATGTAGTTTGAGATATGTCAGTCCCAGTAGTGTACTCACGCTTTGGGCTAGCTTCGACGCAAGTGACAGAAGCAACCACGCGCCGTCTGTAGTGTAACGCTTATTAGCAGTGCCGTGGAAATTGGCTAATAATATTATGGCTTGAACGGTGCTAATTTCGGGCGAATCGAATATTGAGCGTAGAGCCAATGATGCACGGGCGAGTTGGTAATAGTCCAGAGCCTATGCATGTCAATGATCACAGGATGGACGTCGACGAATCATACACTTACTTCGCAGTTATCAGGCGGTAATGTAAGATCAACGAGAGCGCCTAGCGAGAAGACCATGAAAAGGACGGAGAGGCGATGAGCCGATATCGGGCCCAGGCTAGAATTGTCATGTTGGCGTTGCTTGTGATGTCTGTATACGGGAGCCAAGATGTCGTCGATAAGTTCTTCTCTCCTTATGGGTCGGCAACTCCAAGTTGCTTGCTCCAAATAGGTTTCGCACAGAGAAGATGCCCGCGCATGGCTGGGCAGACGGTCAAATAGAATATCGATAGCTTTCTCGTTGTCCCACATCCCGTCGCCACAAAAGGGAAAGAGACTGAACAATCGAGCGATGTCCAATGCTGCAGGTAGTCGTTCCGGTTCCTCACTAGTGGATGTATCGAACTCAGCGCCTGCCTGCAAAGGAGATCAACCATGAGCATAGGTACAGGACGAGTATCATACTAGGAAGAGAGTCTATGGAGGGAGTGCAAAGTTCAGCGAAAACACTAAAAGGACAGTGGTTCAACGAACCTCTGAGCCGGCTGAACGACCAAAGTACTTGGCTTCCCCACCATCGCCTATCGTCAAAGTACCAAGTGCATCGATAGATTCCAAAGGGTGATCTAGCTTGCTTTCTTCAACGCTCCGAGACCTATCCGGGTAGAATTTGACCTTGAGTAATTCTTCGCTTAGCAAAGGATGAGGATCGCTAGAAACGCTCGAATGGAAAATCGCAAGGGCGTCTTCTAGCTCGCGTATGCGGCGGCCCATCTCTGCTATTTTGGCGTGGAGCTGTGCAGTGTCTGCGAGAACAAATCTGGAGGACACTCACAAGGCTTTCGAAAGAGAGAGAAACGAAACTCACCTAGTCCCCTGGCCGGTAGATAGACTACCTGTGGCTGATGCATCACGGGGGTCCAGTGATCCAGCAAAAACGCAGGCCTACCATTTGGGCAGATAGACGGACATCCACGTCGGACTACAGCACCCTTGAGCGTGGAGCAAGTGCAATGTAAACTCTGAGGCTCACCACATGAGCTACAGGGTAGCTTCTTGTCACACTTTAGTTTCAAGCTGAAGCTGCAGTTGAGATCAATTTGCAGACAAGACTGCTATGAAGACCTGCCGCCTGCATTCTGCACACGATATCTGATAAGTGGGTCCATCAATAATGTATATTAATATGAGTCCGGAGATTGGGATCACATACTTCTCCTCTAGCTCTGCGGGCATCGATATCTTCTTCCGTGGATAGCTTGCGGGAAGCCCTCCGGCTCGGAGTTGAGTCGACTGGCATAATTGGCAGGACTCTCAGGATTGGAGGTGGAGACGCAGGAGAATGATAGCCAGGCTGAGAAACGAGCAGGAGTCAGAACCCGACCTCATAGTTATAGTTAGCACAATCACGTGAATTGCTGACAATGACCTGTCCAGCGTGATCACCGATCGACGAGGCTATTAATAGGACCCTTAGATCGAAACCATCGTTTACTTCTGAGTTCCTTGAAGAGCCAAGCAATTGAGGACGTCCTGCCCATCGCCGAGCTACACAGGAAACCTTATATATTTGGCGAGTGTATCCATGTATTTTACTGCCTCGAAAGGTAGGGGACCCGCTTGAACGGTCCCGAAATTTCGAGGCAGGTTTAAGCATTGAAGTCATGACTTCACCGGCACATCGGCATCTCCACACAGACTATAAAACTGGATTAACCGCTCTCTTGTCGATTTAATTCCTACCATCTAACTCACCTCCGCCCGCCCATTGCAAGCTCAAGCCATTCCTTTGCCCAATCCTTGCGTTGATTGCAAATGCGTCTCCACGTTCTCCTAAACACCCTCTCTATCATCCTTTACGCGGCGGGCTGCTTGGCTGCAGTCGCCCGAAACCGCAAGGTCGGCCACGCTGCTTCAAAGAAGTACTATCAGAGCGCACACTCGCTGGGCGAGTACTACAAATTCGATCCACGAGATGGCTGGGACACGATCAACACAACGGACCTACCCTATAAGTATCAGAAGGCCGGGGCATCCAATGAAACCTCTTTCGATGGACTCAACTCAGTTGATCGCAGGCAGCCAAAGCAGCGTATCTCCTCTAAAAAGAATGCCCTTCCTAACAAGCTAGGCGGGCCGACCATCGGGGGTGCAATCAAAGCCATTGGCGATGCTATATTAGTGACAATTACTTGGTGAGTTGGCTGAGCGTGCGTGACGGCGTCTTTTCAACAACAGTCCAGGTACACTGGTCATGACTTAGAGAACCCTAGCTGCTGGGCCAATGGTGACTGGGCACCGACAGTAAGTTGTTCTTCGAGATTCGATAGCGGTTCCTAATCTAGCCACAGGACAGCTCCTTCGTAGGTGCGGTTACTCTCGAGGGGTGGGCGACTCGCCCGAAGTGTTTCAAGTTTCTTGAACGTAAGAGTGGCTCAAAGTCAAGCTAGTAATCTAACTAACGTTGGTGTCATATATCAAGTCTGCAACGGTCCAAAGAAGTGTATCTTCGTCCGGATTGTGGACACATGCGCAGGCTGTGCCAAAGGCTCAAAGCATGTTGACCTAACACGGGAAGCCTTTTCGACGTTGGCAAGCCTGGATGCTGGAATCCTAGGCGTGCAGATGCGGCTGGCCACAGACCCCGATGAGTGGTGAGAATTTGTGCACATCGCTTGGGTGTTGCTTACGCGATTCAATCAGGTTTGAAGATTTATGGGGGCCGAAGAGCCAAGAGGTACACTCCTGAATGCGGCAGGAACGCATGAATATTTTTCCAACTATAATACGGCAACTATATACCTATATGTAAAGATACCCATCACAGTTTAACCCGTTTACGTTTCTTGACCTCAGAGATCTTTTCGCGAATTTGTCCTTCGTCGATGTCAGCCTCGGTGAATTGCGCGGTGCGCTCAGTGGCATTTCGCCGTTGCATGAAGCGAAGGGCAGCTAAGTTGTACCCAATAATATTCTTCTGTTGCGTAAGGGCAGAGCGTAGATGACTGCGGAGAGGGATCAGGGAAGTGCGCATAATTTGGTTGGACACGATCTGATGGTGGTGAGTACGGATGAGGAAATATATAACGCGTGAAACGAGCGTTATATGCCAACCCTTGAATTAGAATATATATGTGAGTTGCGCCACGCCAAACACAGGAGCTTCCACACCGCACACCTTCTTGGCCCACTCATTGAGGTAGCCCATGAGGGAGATAACCTTTTGAAACGGCAAAACCAGCAGTGCATCAAGGAGGGCTGCACTTGGAATCTTCTCTACGATATGGAGGACGTAAGCGTCTGGCGTTAGGTCGTATGCGGCCATTATGGGATTCCGAGGAGGTGCTTGCATTCGCATCGCGTCGTCGGAAGACAGTTTTGACATGGCTTCATGGTATTCATCGAATACAGCACGCTCATTATCAGCGAGGTCGATCGCTTCCATGATGCGCTCGCCAGCCATCAAGGTTTCCGTCGTCTGCTTCGTGACTGTACCAACCTCGGCTAGACCAGTTTGATCACCCGGAGCTCTTATTGTGCCAGCGTCGTTGAGACCATCAACATCGCCGCCTTCGTAAAGTTGTTCCAGTTCTCGCTCTCTCTCCTCTTCAAGAAATAGCTAAACATAACTCAGGTTGAGTTATGAGAAAGGACATAAGAATCGTTGGCAGCCTACCGGATCGTCGAGCTTCTCCCATACCCTTATTGATTTGTCGTGGGAACCGGTAACAACGAAATCGCCACCGTGGCTTGTGGCAAGGGCCCAGATTTCGCCATGATGACCTTCAAGCTTTTGTATACTCTGGAACTATTAACCACCGTGGTATCAACGCTAACACCCAGGTAGCAAGGCTAAGCTGACCTTGTCGCCGTCCCAATACTTGAGCATTTTGTCTTTGCCTACGGTCCAGAAGTAATGCGAGTCTTTTTCGAAAGCCACCTGCATGATGCTCTCATCATGGGCGAAAATAGATTTATGACAGTCCCCAAAATCTAACCCCCATATCTTGACGTTTTTGTCGGCAGAGCAGGTCACAATTAACTTTGAGTCGCTTGAGATATCCATGGCAAGCACAGGTAACTGACAAAGCAAGCAGTACGTCAGCAATTTCAAGATGCTTACATGAGTGGTACGTATTACCTTATGGCCATAGAGGGACAAGAAGAACTTTAGGTTGTCTTGATAAAAGACCTTTACGGTGGAATCCAGTAAAGATATAGCCAGAAGTTTTCCGTTAGGGCTATACTTCACGGACAAAACCTCGTCAGTCATCTTGAGGGTTCGGATATGGACAATAGACAACAGCTGGCCACTCTGGGACTAAACAACATCAGAGGTCATGTTCAAAGGGTTGAGTGCTGAGTCACTCACGCCCTCTGCCGATGCATCCTTGTGCTCGAACTCCCAGAATTTTACATCCTTATCCGCGCTACCGCTCACGAGAGCCTTCTCGTCAGGATGAACATGAAGCGACCAAACTGTACTGGAATGCGCTTTGACCGTCTCAATGAGACTGGATGATGACAAGTCATATATGAGGATTTCTCCAGTTTTAGTGCCAATGGCAATCTAAGGATACCATGAGTCATGCAACGGAGATATCATTAACAGAAGAGGTTTTACGTGGCGATCTCCGGGCAGAAATGCACTGCATATGGCATAACCACAGTCCATGGTCCTTATGCAAACCGTAGTCTTCATGTTCCATATCTTAAGTGAGCCTTCTCGGACATAAGGACGCAGAAGAGACGAGGTATAGGAAACGACTCGCCATTTGACGCCGATGCTAACAATCGGTCGTCCGAACTCAAAGAAATAGTTCTGACATCGGTCCTGTGCCCAGGCAAATCAACGGAGTGAGTGCGTGTGGCCTCCGGAAGCGTATCCTTGGATTTAATCGGTTGGGGAATGTGGTAGACTTCTATAGCGTTGCTCGCTAAGGCAGTCATTAACTGGCGGAAAATTAGGTTAATTGAGGGGGAGAAGCAACTGAACTGACCTGAACACCTTTGGATCCATTTTCTGGACAGAAATCGAAGGATCTGACTTTGCCACTTGCCCGAACTACTAGATAGGGTTGGAAGAGATCGAGGAGGGTGACTTCATCTGCATCCACATCTATAGTCTCAGATTTTTCTTCATCCTGCCCCTTATTCTTAATCTTCTCTTTTGCACGCTTTTTGCGACGTATCTGCTTCTTTTTTATTTCTTCTTCCGTCCGTATGCGGAAGATCTCTACTGATCGGTCGTGAGACTGAACACCTAGGTAAGGCTGGCTAGGATGAAACATGATCTGAGATACACGGTGTGTCGAGGATAGAGGTATTCGAGTGACTGGATGTATGATTTGGACGAGCTGAGCATGCTTAGAGAAAGTCAACCGGATTGAGGGGAAAGAGACTAACCTCTCCTGTGCTGGTTTCTTTCAAACCTCCCTTGAGATTCTCGTGATCGATTCGCCACACCTTCATCTCGCCTTCACTACTGCCCGTGAACAGGAGACTTTGCTCGGGATCCAACGCCGTGGACCATATTTCCGAGCGATGAGCAACCACCGTTTGGATACAATGGTTGACATTGAGATCCCATAGCTTCAGAAAGGTATCCTTAGAGGCTGAAACCAAGAAATTGGGATTGGGGGCGGTGGATGAAGACGGTCGGTCAGATGAGGCAACAAAATGGATGGCGGTTATTTGGTCACGATGACCTCGTAGTCTGATGGCACTCAATTAGGCAGATATATATATTGTTGGAAAGCACAAACATACTTGACAAGTCCGGACTCAGCAACAACATCCCAGACAATTAACTCGGTGTCCTGGGAGCCAGATGCTAGACGAGTGCCTTCATCATCGAAGGCAAGGGCAGTCACAGACTTCTTGTGACCATTTAAGACACAGATAACGTCGCCAGTGGGAGCATTCCATAGGCGAATTGATCCATCGGCATAGCCCACTGCAAACATGTCCTTCTTAGGAGAACGAGAAATGCATGTTACTTCTGCTCTATGACCGGTATCATGCCACATAGACAGCTGATAAGCAGCAATTCAGCTTCAGAATAGGTGTTATATAAATGGGATTCACCATTTGACCTTTCTTCACGTCCCAGACGAGGATATCCTCCAATGCTGGAACGTATGCCTGCTTCCCATCGAAGACAGAATTGGAGGATGAGCTACAGACCAGACCAAAAGCCTGATATGCGGAGTCGTATTAATTACGGTGTTGGAATAAGGCTATCGCAGGTGTGCTTACTTGGGTGGGGCCATGCCTCAGATAGCTCTGCACCATTGGGCAAACGTTGAAGGAAAAAGTGTACTTGCCATTTTCGGCAGCCGATCACTCTGGGCGTCTACTACTACTTAGTGTTCGGACCAAAAATAGAATCAAGAGCTCACATGCACGCGACGCCAATCCGTTCTTTCTTTCAGACGATGATGATCTACTCTAATGCCCCAGAGGCTGCAACACGGTTTCTCAGTTTTGTGAACGCTTCTCCCACTCCCTTTCATGCCGTGCAAAATGCTGCATCCCGTTTGGACAAAGCTGGTTTCGCAAAGGTGCACTTCGTATGTAGGTAATGGCGTGCATGGACATCTAAGTGATCTTATAGATCCGAGAAAAGGACAATTGGGAGACGGAAGTAAAGCCTGGCGGAAAGTACTACTTCACTCGGTCCGTCATAGGCTCTCTGTCTTGCACGTTTCGCGTCACTCATGGTTTCGTAGGAATCAGAGTGCGCTGGTTGCATTCACTCTCCCCCAGCAATGGAAACATGGGGCCGGTGTAAGCATCGTAGCGACCCACGTTGATAGCCCGAATCTCAGAGTGGGTTTATCGACTGTCTGATCGTTCGTCTCTCATTCCTTGCGTCGTAACTCAAGATCCGACCTGTCTCAAAACGGACCAAGTCGGGGTATCTGCAAGTTGGTGTCGAGACATACGGAGGCGGCATATGGCATTCCTGGTTCGATCGCGATCTCTCCATTGCAGGACGAGTCGTGGTCGCTGATAAGGCTGGGAATTACACTTCCAAGCTCATCAAAATTGAACGGCCTATCCTTCGTATCCCGTCGCTTGCCATACACTGTAATAAATATCCTTTCTCCATATGTGCATCATCTCCGATCACTCAACCTCTCTAGTGGACAGGAACTCTGCCGCCGACTTCAAATTCAATGTAGAGTCGGAATTTGTTCCCATCCTTGGGTTGATCTCCGAACAGTTGAATACCCCGAAGGCGGATTCAGACGATAGTGCGCAGACAGCAGAGGCCAAGCCTGCATCTAGTATCAAAGAATACCATCATCCAGCGCTGCTGTCGCTATTAGCGGACGAACTGTCCGTCGCACCTGAAGACATACACGATTTTGAGCTGTGAGCATGAAACTTTCGAAAGCTTCAAGCTGCTTACGTCTGACGATATTAGCCAGCTCTACGATACGCAGCCCTCGGTGTTAGGAGGAATAAACAACGAATTCATATTCAGTCCCCGAATGGACAACCTGGTGTCCTCGTGCGTGCTATTCCCGATTTTAGGAACTGTCTCCTCATATCACATCCAGGTTCTGTGCAGTGGAAGCCATAGCTGGTGATGGATCTACCCAAAGCTTCCCTACTCTAGAAGGCAACGTTAACTGCATCGCTCTCTTCAACCATGAGGAAATAGGGAGTGTTTCAACTTCCGGCGCAGAGTCTAACCTTGTCCCTTCTCTGATTTCTCGGCTTTCACCAACGTCGGAGACATACTCCCGGTCACTAGCCCACTCGTTCCTTATCTCGGCGGACATGGGTCACGCACTTCATCCTAACTATACGTCAAAGCACGAGGATAACCATAAGCCTGAGATGAATCGTGGCATTGTCATTAAGACGAACGCTAAGCAGAGATATGCAAGCGACGCGATTAGCTCTTTCCTCGTTAGGAAGCTGGTCGAGCGCAAGGGCGGGAAGGTACAAGAATACGAAGTCCGCAACGATATGTACGTCGTATTCTTCTCCCATGTCTTAATTGGCTGAATATTTTGTAGGGCATGTGGGTCCACCGTGGGCCCTATGTTATCCGTCCTCGGGATACGGACTGTAGATGTCGGAAACCCTATGCTCTCTATGCACTCCATTCGTGAAACTGCAGGATCACACGACGTGCAACACGCCATTGATCTGTTTAGCTCGTTTTTCGAAGGCTTCGCAGAGCTTGATCAGAAGCTGACGGTAGAATGAGATTCACCGTGCCTATCATATGCGAGGGCTCACACCCAACCGAGTAAATGTTGCAACAAATTAGCATTGTATACAAATACTTTTTTCGGGGAGAACTACCGTAGGAGATGTGGATGAGGCCTCACGACTTCATTTTTTTTTTGCTAAGACGCTCATCTGCGTTGGGTAATGAGGGCGGTCCGGACAGCAGACTGCGCTTTTTGGCTGTCCGAGAATAGTGAGCTAACACCCACTCCCTCTCAGCCTCGGACTGCTCGATTGTCCCTTGGCGAATTTCGTATGCTATGAAGCGGATTAGAAGGGCATTCACTTATGGGCAATTATAGACTGACGTTTCATCTCAAAGCGCGGCCCCACTTCTGCCAACTGTATTTCTCTTGGTGGAATTTTGACAAATACATGGTGCCTGGAGCGACTATGAAACGGCGTGTAAACTTAAGACCCATTGTAGCACGCACCTGAATGATATGAAATCATTTTCGTTCGCAAACGTCATGACCCGTTTGCTGTCCTCTTTAGGAACAGGGAATAGATATCTTAGTACATCTTGAATGCGTTCGCCCAGTTTAGAGGAAAAGTTCTCAAAAATGAGATGGGGATATTGTTCCGATACAGTTGAACCTTTGTAGCTGCCGATGTCGTGCCTCAGAGAAACATTATTCAAAGTGAAATAGACGGTGGGGCCATGAGGGAAGTGAGAGACAATCATTGCATCTAGCGACTAAGTCAGCTTTGGAAGGAAGGACTATAGATGGAGATACGATGTGACTTGCCAGGTATACCACGGTGTTCGTGAAGAACAATCAAGTCCGTTACATCATTCGCTCGACAAGCCTCTGCTAATTCTTTCACAACATAGTTTCCGCGGTTGATGCGATGCGAATTTGGAAAAACAAGGCGCATTTCCTGAGGGTCGTGGGTAAAACGTATTTTCGCCAAAGCGAAAGCTGTAGATATGTACCTTCGTGAATTGAAGTAGCTTGGAGCTGGGATCGCGAGAAGTCGTGATAACAATTTTTGGATCGAGTATGCCCGCGCGAGAGTATTCGTTGTCGATATGGTTAGAGGGGTCTGGTCAACGATACTTAAATATCGCTTTAGTCCTTAGGAAGTCGGGCTAGCTTACCTGTCTGAGCCTCGTCAAAGACTAGATCCTTGCCTAAACTCTTCGCATCCTTCCTGAGCTCTGTTGGTAGAGATTTGCCGCTGGCCAAAGCATCCTTGAGCTGTTGTTTGCGTTCATAAGTTTGCCGTTCCTGCGCTTCTAAGGATTTAGCGTATATGTACTGGCGGCGCTCGCGAACTTGACGGCGTAGCTATCAAATAAATCAGATCTATAGGGCATTCTCGAAACTGACGGCGTTTACCATTGAGGTTGATACAGTCAAGTATCCATCCAGAGTCACACCTCGGTCTCTAGTCTTAGGGGCTAGATATCGAAGTGTAAAATATTAAATAATCGCAGATAGCATTGGATAGCACATATTAAACCGTACTGAGTTGGGGCAATAAATTAATAACTACATCTGGAGTGGGGTGGAGTATGTTATCTATAATAATGTATCGATGTTCTCAGACTACGGGTAGTTTTAGAAGTCTTCATCCTTGGTACTAATCGACAACTCGAGTATTAGAACGTGATCCAAAGTACGATAGTCATATACTCACAAATACCAATTGGATAGCGGAGCGGGTGTGCCTGAGTGGTTGACATTTGCATGAGAGTACTCCGAGACCCGTTTCTCGAAGAAATTGGTCTTCCCTTGCATTGATATCAAGTCCATAAAGTCAAATGGGTTGAGCGCATTGAAATGCCTGGCGTTGCCCAAAGAGACAAGGAGACGGTCAGCAATGAATTCGATATATCTACACATGAGCTGTGCGTTCATTCCAATGAGCGCCACTGGTAATGCATCTACACGTGTCCATCAGTACTTTGAGGCGCAGTCATACAGACGAACTCACCAGTGAGAAACACCTTTTCGATTTCCACAGCCTCGATTATAATACGCTTTATTATGTCGGGGTGGGGCCGCCTTCTTAGATGAGTGAAAAGTAGGCAAGCAAAGTCGGTGTGCATGCCTTCATCCCTGCTTATGAGTTCGTTGGAGAACGTGAGGCCGGGCATTAGGCCACGCTTCTTGAGCCAGAAGATAGCTGCGAAGGAGCCAGAAAAGAATATGCCCTCGACGGCGGCGAATGCGACCAGGCGCTCTCCAAATGACGATCGTTGGTCTTGTATCCAGCGAATAGCCCAGTCTGCCTTTTGTTTGATACAAGGAATGGTTTCGATGGCGTCAAAGAGGTGCTGCCGTTGGTGAGGATCTTTGATGTATGTATCAATGAGCATAGAGTAGGTCTCCGAATGTATATTCTCCATCATAATTTGGAAGCCATAAAAGCACCGAGCTTCAGCAACTTGGACTTCTTTGGAAAAGCGCTCGACCAAGTTTTCATTCACGATGCCGTCTGAGGCAGCAAAAAAGGCGAGGACATTGGAGATGAAGAATCGCTCGTCGTCGTTCAGGCGGAGGGTCCAATCCATCCAATCTTTTGAAAGATCAATCTCTTCTGTGGTCCAAAAGGAGGCTTGAGCTTGTTTGTACATCTGCCAAATCTACCAAGCCATTGTTTTGCATCACAATCACAGGAGCACATATGGGCCAAGAAAGCGTACCTCCCGATATTGTATAGGGAACAATACGAAGCGATGCTTTGATTGCTTCAAGATGGGTTCTTGGTCTGCCGAACAATCAGGTTACCATTTCGGCCGGTACCGAAGCAATTAATTACCCTCAGATAGATGAACGTCGCCAACAAACCGATGAGCGTTATCATCGCTTTGAGGCGAGATGTTCAGGGTAGAGAACCCGCTTCCTGCTTCAGCCTCCTGTTTTTGCAGAAGCGATAGACGTAGGTCTAGGGTTGTCTGAGATCAAGGTTCAGCCAGCGAGACGGGATCCTTTAGCTATGTTGCTTACTCACGTTGCCTACATCGTGCGTCGTTGCGTGGGGTGACATTGTTGTGAACAACAAGCCGAGAAAAACACATTCAGTCACTTTTGCTGGTCTTAATATTAATGACTCTGTCCGAAACAGGGGCAAGTGGATGAATCCGCCAACATATGATTCCCGCCAACACTGATTAATGAAGCGCCACTTGTCACACCACGTGATCGTAGATCCCATACATTGATCGCGTCGCGGTCACGTTCGCGTTCGTTTGTTGAACAGAAATTTTGAACCAAACACGTCCACACCACAAACTTATAAATCTCCAGTTTCCTCCGCACCTCCCTCTTCTTCCTTAACCCCCATCACCTTGTCCAACTCCGCCTACGTCTCTATACACTCTCATTGGCGATGTCTTCTGCCGCTGCTACCCGTGCCATCACCCCAGAACCCACCCCAAGCAAGAAGGTTCGTTGAGTTGTATCGCGCGTTCACGAAGTCGTTAATTTACCACGATTTGCCTGTAGGCTGCTGCCGCGTTTGCCGCGTTTTCTCTGGAGTCACCTACGAAGCCCTCGAAGAATGCCAGGCAACATCTACTCCTGGTTGATGACAAGAAGCGTTCAGTTTCACCCGCATCTGATGAGTCGGACGAATTGGATGAGACAGTATTGGGAGAGAGCTTGGAGGAGCTGAGGAAGAGATTTGTTGGTGAAGTTGATCTTCCTGAGAGTAAGTGGTCTATCTTCCTGTGACTCTCCTTACTTACACCTTATTAGGTGAGGAGCCTCTTCTCAAGGAATCAAGGCGTCGTTTCGTTCTTTTCCCTATTCAGTACCACGAAGTCAGTTCCTCTCTCTCTCCCAACAATATACTCTCAGGTTTAACCCAGTCACCTATAGATATGGCAAATGTATAAGAAAGCCGAGGCTTCTTTCTGGACGGCTGAAGAGATGGATCTCTCCAAAGATATCCACGACTGGACCAACAAGCTCAACGATAATGAGCGTCACTTCGTCTCACATGTCCTCGCCTTCTTCGCCGCGTCCGATGGCATCGTTAACGAGAACCTGGTTGAGCGCTTCTCGAATGAAGTTCAGGCCGCCGAAGCTCGTTGTTTCTACGGCTTCCAGATTATGATGGAGAACATACATTCTGAGACCTATTCCCTTTTGATTGATACCTATATTAAGGATGCCGCTCAGCGCGACTACCTTTTCGACGCCATTGAGACTATCCCCTGCATCAAGCGCAAGGCCGAATGGGCTCTTCGCTGGATCTCAGATCAAAGTTCGACTTTCGCCGAACGCCTTGTTGCCTTCGCTGCTGTCGAGGGTATATTCTTCTCTGGATCCTTCGCCGCTATCTTCTGGTTGAAGAAACGTGGACTCATGCCTGGCCTTACCTTCTCCAATGAGTTGATCAGCCGTGATGAAGGCATGCATACCGACTTCGCCTGTCTCCTCTTCAGCCATCTCAGACGCCGTCCACACCCCGATGTTGTCAAACGTGTTATTATGGAAGCGGTCACGATCGAGCAGGAATTCCTTACCGGTACGTGGTGTGACGCGTTCGGGTAAAGGATCTTACTAACATGATTATAGATGCTCTTCCTGTTTCTCTCATCGGCATGAACGGCAAGCTTATGTGTCAGTACATCGAATTCGTTGCCGACCGTCTACTCGTTGCTCTTGGAAATGACAAGGTCTATAACTCCGCCAACCCCTTCGATTTCATGGATATGATCTCGCTTCAAGGCAAGACAAACTTCTTCGAAAAACGAGTCTCGGATTATTCCAAAGCAAATATCAATCATACGGGTGCCACCGAGACTGCTCAGACATCCAATGCCAAAGTCTTGTGAGTTCTCTCGCACAACCTCATTCGTTGTTGCACCTTGACTGATGGTGGTGTAGCGTCCTGGACGAAGACTTTTAGGGATTTCTTTTCTGTTTCGTCACTTCGCTGCCCTTCGGATTCCCATGCATCGTCTATCATTACACATGTCTTCCTTCTGTAACTCGTTCTGTTAGCATCTAGTAGATCACGTAGCATCACCATGTACTTTGTATGTCATAACATAATATTATTAGCTATGTCACATGTGAGTCAAGAGTCCTGGGGGAGTTTGTATTCCGCGTAAATATCCAAATTGTGTGATACATAGATTTGATGTCTGCGGTGTAAAACGAAAGTAGCTTAAACCCTAGGAGAAGCAGTGTTAGTAGGTACAGAAAATATATATGAGGGTGACGGATATGATGGCGTCGGATGTAATCTGACGGATCCGGTGTTCGTGTCCTTTGTCGCGTTCCAAGACTTGGGAGGACGAAGGTCAACATGAGCAAGTTGCTGTCGCGCAGCCCTAAACTCCAACTCCTCCGCAGCATTCTGCGCTAACAAAGCGGCTCTAGCCTCTGCCTGGCGTTGTAATTCTGCGTCTGACTCGTCGGACAAATAGTCCGTAAAGCCCCCATCCGATGTTACCGTGCTATCCGACATGGAGCCACTCCCTTCGCTCCCGCTGCTCGAAGCACTAGAACTGAGCGGCTCTTTCTCCCGCTTGGTTGAGCGTGGCAATGAAGGGGGTGAGCGTTCTCTACGAGGTGGGAGTGTCGACTTGGGGATAGAGTTTGAATTTGAGACTGAGCCTCGGCGTATCACTAAAGCATCTGACGCTTGGGGTCGGAGATCGGGAGCGGCGGTGTGAGAAACTACAGGATTTTGCGGTGCAGCACTGATGTGGGGACGATTCGAAGCACTTCGTCGATGAGCATTTGGGGTTGATGAGTCAAGATCAAGGTGCTTGCGATTCGGAGATGAGTTGGCAGACTGTGAAGTCTCGATGCGTCTATCTCCCGAGTCATTTAGATTAAGACGACGCTGTAGATTAAGTTGGTCGATATTGGAAGGGGAGGGGACAGAGCTGGAGATGGCATTGCCACTTGAGGTTCGAGTCAGTGTGGAAATGGACTGCTGAGGACTACCACCGGAGCGCCCCTTAGACGGGATGGATAACGTCGGCGACTTGGGCACGATTGCGGCCTTATTCGGTGGACTAGTGTTGCCGCTATTTCTCCGGTCCACAGACGGCATTGAGGCACGAGTACTTGCACTACGACCGATGGTAGGCGTCTTGGACGGTGGAGTAGGGCTACCCCTGGAAGAAAAGCCTTCGAGTGCAACTTTGATCTCTGAAGGTATTGGAAGGTGGTGGATTTTGCTGACGGCCATCCAGTCAGCAGCGGAGATCATCCGGAACTCGTTGGGACCTGGGGGACGACAGCAACCCGGCCACCCCGGGTTGCTGTACCCAGCGAGTTTAGAAGGGGGATTCGTGCGAGCCCACTGTGGATTGATGAGGGTTAGGCGATGACTTGAATGAGTCGGATAAGAACTCACTTTGCAGAAACCACATCCATTAAATGAATCGACTGTGGAAAGCAACGTATTGGTGGCATCCTATGAGCCACAGATAAGAAGACATACCCTCAGCATTTTTGAGGTATACGACGTCAGCACGGGGGTGGTTCACTCTATTCCTGCAGACTTCGCGGACGTGTGGGCACCTGCGGCAAACATAAGGCCTGATATTGATGTGAAAGCTGAGAACGATGGACGAACCTGTTGCTCGGAAAGACCTTGCACATTGGGCAGACATTGACTGCCTGATCGATGGAACCATATGCGTAGCACATAACTCGACTTGGATATGAGCTGGAAGGAGAAGGTGATATCGCGAGGAGGGGGAGAAGAGAACCGAAAAGGGGGAGCCGTCGTATTTGTACTGGAGAGAACTTGTACACAGAAGGCCTGAAACCGGCATGTGGTTCCCTGTATGCAAGTTGTGATCGGTAGGATTAGGCGTGGCGTTATGCACACGGCATGTTTGTATGCTACGTGGTGGTGGTGGTGGTGGTGGTCGTCGTCGACAACGATGAGAACGGCAGGGAGAGAACGACGATAACGACGACAACGACAATGACTACATTTATCCATTATGTAATAAATATGCTAAATGCTGTTGAAGGGAAATCCACACTGACGCTGAACTCCACCCCTTAAGGTGACGGCTGCCTCTTGGCCGGGCTCTCAAATCTCTCTCCGCCATCCCACATCACCTCTTACAATATGGGCAAGTCACAAAGTAAACTTTCGCCAGAACAGTTGGCCGATCTCCAAAAGAACACATACTGTATGTACATCGCTTCACCTATCTTCCATTCAAGTCCCCCTGCTCAGATACCGTGCAGTTGACAAGAAGGAACTACAGCAATGGTTGGCAGATCGAGTTAAATTATACCCCGTCTCTCACACCAGATTACAGGTACAAGGGATTCCGCAAAGACTGTCCCTCTGGCCAACTAGACAAGGTAGAGTTTGGGCGGATATATAAACAATTCTTTCCGTTTGGCGATCCCGCCGAGTTTGCCGACTACGTCTTCAACGTCTTCGATGAGAACAAGAACGGAACGATTGACTTCAAGGAGTTTATCTGCGCGCTGAGCGTGACAAGCCGCGGAAGGCTCGATGAGAAGCTCAAATGTGCGTTTCGGTCAATCCTTCTTCGCAAGTCTTATATTAAATTGTATTTAGGGGCATTCCAACTCTACGATATCGACAAGGATGGGACCATCACCTACGACGAGATGCTTCAGATCGTACAAGCTATATATAAGATGACTGGGGAGATGGTCAAACTGCCAGCCGATGAGGACACACCGGAGAAGGTCAGTCTCACTTGATTTGAATTTACGATGCATGTTCAAACCCGCCGCTTAGCGAGTGGACAAGATCTTCCGAAATATGGATCGCGACAAAGACGCCAAACTCACATACGAAGAATTCGTAGAGGGCAGCAAGCAGGACCCTACAATAGTACAGGTACGATCGACCCTCCCCCCATAAGCTGTTCACTCACACACCACAGGCGCTGTCACTGTACGATGGTCTCGTATGACGAAAGCTGTAGAGTTTCCTCATACAGTTTACCCCACTTATGGGCGCTTCGGATCTATGCTTTCTTTCTGGGCGTTTTAGAGATGCTTGACTGAAAAATTAATAATAATATATGTTTCCTCTGAGCAGATGCGAACGCTACTTGCCGTCGAGACAGCTTGTTGTGCTCAGCGCTTTCGTTTCAGTATTCAGTGTATCGATAAATAGCTGTATGAAATACGATACATTCCAAGACTCAAGAGAGTTTTCCGTATCTACGAAGGACTTTTACCTCCACATCCTCTCCAGCCCAGGTATAAAGTCCCTCCGCAAACTCTAAATTATCGCGCTCCGATTTAAATAATTTTACAAAATCCTGACCAGGACCCATGGCAGGTGCGCTTGTAGCGAACGGCGTGGCCATCATATCACGAGATGAATTGGCCGCTGGGGGTGTGGTCATCAACTTGTGCGCACTCGGAAGTAAAACAGCTGCTACAACTCACAGTTATCACCACCCAGTATGAGTCGGTAAAGGCCGTTCAGCCCAAAGAAGTTGAGGAAATACCAAGAAAGGGACGATACCCATCGAACGTCCATATCCGGGGTCTCAATACCACGCTGAAGCATGGACTTGAAGCCGAGAGTGAGTGGGAAGGGCAATTTGACTATAAGCAACGAAGATATTGTTAGATAATATGGTTTCCCCGTGAAAATGGCTGTCAACACAGGCATGGCGAATACGCACTGAGTACGAAACCCTGAAAAAAGAAGTTGATCCAACCCATGATGACCATTTGGGGGACCATCATGACCATTTGAGTCTTCATACCAGCCATCATGCCATCCATGGCCGCTGGGTCTGTCATGGGGTTCAGCGGAGCTGGTGGCGCATCTCCGGGTTTGGGTGGCCCATCCTTCAGGTATGTCCCAGCCTCAAAGGCCTCGGAGAGTGATCGTGATATGGACGTGTAGTATGCTGGTGGAAGCAGGGATTTTGAAGACGTAGCACGAAGGATCTGGGACCTCGCTAAAGCTCGTCTGTGGTGTGTGTGAATGTGGGAGCATTGTAGTGCGTCGTGTATACGCACTGTTCTCGTAGGGCCGCCCTGTTCAGCTTTTTCGGGGATGACTGCAGAAGTATCACCACATAATGCCGGAGTATGCCAACCAAAATCTTCCGGAAGAGTGAGAAGTCATGCCCACGACCATGGCACGTAGGGAGCTCACCATGACCAGCGTGATTGGGAAGAGGACCCAATCTCTAATTTGTGGGTCCAGGTATAATGATACCCTGTTTCATCCATTATTCATCGAAGAAAGAAGGCAATTCAAGGGAAGAGAGCCAAACTCACTCGGAGGACATGATGGTTACTGAAGCGCTGAAGCCGAAGGTATCTGCCGAAAAGGGCAATGCTTATTGTGAGAATTAGCGCTCACAACTGTGTCAATGACATCGTCAACTTACCGTGCGCAGTGAAATTTGAAATCTCATCCACGCTTCCTCCATCACCGAATCACCCCTTGCGACTCTCCTCCGACACAGCTCATCCCAGGTGGCTAATCACACAGTCCCTCTCCTCGACGCGCGACCATGAACAACTCGCCTACTACTTTGTTTGACTCCTACGAGCAGGACTTCCAGCAGTTCATTGAAACTATCAGGCCAAAACTTGAAGGAGACGATGCTTTGAATGAGTCTGGAGGCAATTATCCTGGCGATTATATGTCTCAATGCCCACAGTGACCGCTTTATAGAACAGCGTAAGGCGACTCTGAGAAGGGTCGAGATGGAGCTAGACGAAGCGGATGAAATGGTGAGTGGAACTAGGAATACTCTCGTCTTCTTAGGATTCATTCTCGCCACGCCAGGTCTCCCAAATGGACATTGAAATACAAGGGATACCACAATCAATTCGTCCCCAGTATCAGTCCCGTCTGCGTTCAGCAAAAGCAGACCTCTCTCGCTACAAGAAGCTACTCAAGGACGCTCGAAGTCAACTCTCGCGCTCGGACCTCTTCTCTTCAAAATCGTCCGCTCCATTCTCCTCGGATGACCCATATGCGGACAACAGCGACCGTGCCCGGCTACTTGCTGGCACATCATTGTTGGAGAGCGGCACCAAGCGGCTACAGGAGTCCCACCGAATTGCTTTGGAAACGGAGAACCAGGGCGCTGATATATTGTTGAACTTGCGCCAACAGCGCGAGCAGATCGAGAACTCACGGAATACTGTGCGTACATTCTTATACCGAGGTCGCGCTGTAGCTAACGGGGACTTATATGTTATAGCTACAAATGGCTGATAGTGCCATTGACCGTGCCTCGGGTACACTGAAGAAGATGATAAGGCGGTAAGCTTATAACGCGCCCTTTCGTTCCTCTGTTCAACTCTTTTCTGATAGTTTCATGTAACTACAGGGTGTATCAACAACGATTTGTCACTGCCGCAATCATCGCCGTGCTCCTGCTCCTGATTGTGGTCATTCTCTGGGAGAAATTCAGCTGAGCTCTTAGCTGATCGGCGTTTGGGACTTGTCACCATCAGTCTTAGAAATTCATTGGATGCTCGGAAGCTGTTTGGAGCATAGGCCACCTTGGTTAATATTAGGGATTTAAGAGACATATATCTTACTTTGATTAGACGTTTCTGAATCTATTCTGATACTATGATACATACAAACGCGGCTTCTCTTGCCCCACGAAAAACCAGAAATCGGTAGGTAAAGTATAGCCAAATGGAAGAAGATTGTCTGTCATCGGTCAAGATAATCAAATGTGCAACGAACTGGCAAAAGAAATATGGACAAGAAGCAGGTCGAACTAATAAGCATCATAGCCTCTGCCACCATAATGCTGCTGCCGTGACTGCTGTTCGTGAGTATTGTATTGAGCGTTGGGGTTTGGGCTGGGGTATTCGTACGCCAGTCCTCCAGAACTGGGAGGCGACCTCCTGCGCGCTGATGGATCATTGGCTGGCGTGGATCGACCATAATAGGCGTCGGTCGGGTCATAGGCGGCATTGTGCGGCATAGGTGCGCCCGAAGTCGCGAGATGAGCGGTACTATCATTGTCATCATAGGCGTATGGTGAATTGTCGACAAAGGTCGCTTGCGACGGGTTATACTGAGCATATGCGCTTTGGCTCTGGGAGTACTGGTGGTACGCAGGCATGGGTGGGTAATCCGGGTTCGCCTTGTCTGCGTGATAATAATAATCACTTTGGGTATACATACTAGGAGCGGGTGCCTTCGTGTGCAGAGAGGATACATCATCGAGGTCATCGTCCACGGACAGGTTCGGGAGCGTTGGTTGAGGAAGGGGTTTGGCAATTAATTCGCCCTTCTTATTCTTGAGGTGCGAGAAGTCACCCTGTGCCTCTCGTTGGGCTAATTTAGACGCTTCCTTGAGGCGCTGCTGGTTGCGACGTTTAATGATGGCGTCAATTCGCTAATGAGGGAGAAGGAAATGAGAACAGGGAGCGCTATATTGAAGCTCGAGAGTGCACACCTTGTCAACTTTGTGACAGCAGTATTCCTAGGAGAACAATTATGAACTCCGATTTGAAATAGAAGACACTTCAACTCACCTTGAGATTACCACGAATGTGCATCAGCAAAGGGACGTAGCATATCCCAGCTACTATCAGGAGAAGCAGAGAGCCAGCGAATACTGAGACGGTGAAGAAAGTTGACACCGTCAAAGCAGACGTGGAAAAACTGTTGCCATCAAAGTACTTGGGCACATCCCACCAGTCTCGTGGATCGTCTCGCTTTGAAAGGAAGATGGCATACAAAGTGAGGGCATTTATTGCTTGACGAGGCCCGTCAGCAAGGAGCAATCTCTTCCAACCTGATGAACCACGTAAGGAGAGGCAGCAGGAGGAGCAAGAGCAACTTACTTTTAAACGTGAAGAAGACGAAGAAAGCAAAGTCATCGCTGAGCTTGGTGGAGTTGCTGATGTGATCGAAGAAGCAGAAATGATCATACGACCCTTGAACAATGTTAGGTCAAGGCGAAGTCCGGATGGGATTTCGTGACGTACGAAGGGAGTAGTAGTTGTTGGCGAGAACGTTTGTAAATGCGAAGGAGATATCACGACTTTGAATGATCTTCTTCGCTTTGCGGGACTCGTATGCGAGCTAACAGATGGTCAGGCGGGGCGAATCTGGAATGATGGGTCTGCACAGACCAGTAGAAACGAGAAGATGATACATCCTAAGAACAGGTACTTTGTGACATCAAAGTTGATAGGCACACAACCCTCGATTTTCTGGCATCTGTCGAAAATCTCCTTTGTCCAAGGTGTTGTCGTTAACATAGTAATCGCAGTCGAGATATCGGAGATGTAGACAAGGAAGGACTTGAGGACGATGATGTAGAGCCAGAGGTATCTAGGGAGGGTGTCTAATCAGACCAAAGCCCAAAAGATAGAGCGTAAGCGTACTTCATGCGCATCATGAAGCCATTGTCGGTAAACTCTCGGGTGTCGACAAAGTCGAACTGGGGGAGGGAAAATGATGTTATTAGCCTACACAGAGGTTGAACATTATGTGTTTACACGCCTTATGATCTGGAACCTCCTCTCTCTTCCACTTTGGACCACCGAAGCAGGACATTGTTTGAAGAAAAGTTTTGTGACGGCGGGGAGCTGTTGATTGAAGGTATGCAGGGAGCCAAGTCGCTGGCGGTGAGAAAGGGAGACAACGAGGTGGTCAAACTTGGGGAGGGGAAGGCGAGGACCAGCCAGGCAGCATGCGATAATGAGCGTGGTGATGGGAGTAAGAGAGAAAGAGAGGGTGAGGGTGATTCGGTTGCAGCGAGCGACAGAAAGAGTGACCGAGCGAATGAGTGTCCCGTGTTGAGCAAGTTAGACAGTGACAACCATTTCGCAGGCTCGGCAATTCCCGAACTCTCTGTAACAATGACGACCTTGCAGAAAATAAAGGTGCGCGCACAGGCCATCATATCTCATCTTCATTGTTATATCGAACAATGACTATCTAGGAAATCGAAGATGAAATGGTGAGGCCATGCTTCACTAGCAATTCCGGAACTGAGCTCATGCAATCGCGCTTAGGCCAAAAGTAATTCAAGCTGTATCATAATAAAATCCTGCTCAACATCTTCTAGCCCAAAAAAATAAGGCCACCAGCTTTCATCTTGGCCAGCTAAAGGCAAAACTAGCGAAACTACGCCGTGAGCTCATCTCCCCATCCAGCAGTGGTGGTGGCGGTGGTGGTGGCCTCGGCTTCGATGTAGCTCGGACTGGTATAGCATCGGTTGGCTTTGTTGGCTTTCCTTCCGTCGGAAAGGTAGGCAGTTCTGCCGACTTGCCAGGATCATGTCTAATGAGAATATCGATAGTCAACACTCATGTCAAAATTGACCGGAACACACTCGGAAGTCTCGGAGATCGACTTCACAACGCTTACCACTGTCCCCGGTACCCTCAAGGTACATGGAGCTCCGATTCAGATCTTAGATCTGCGTGAGTGCACAATCGCGTCAAGCCTTGCATTTCATCAAGCTAGATTAGCCTTCCAGCTGGTATCATCGAAGGTGCAGCCGAGGGCAGAGGTCGTGGAAAGCAAGGTCAGTTTGTAGCTGTAGCCCATATACATCTTCTGACACCTACGGATACCTACGACTAGTCATCGCTGGTAGGGTTCTCTTTGCCTCGCCTGCCCGCTCCACCCACCGATGTGCCTTAGTTGCTCGGACATGCAACTTGATTTTTATCGTCCTCGACGTCCTCAAGCCATTGGGCGACAAGAAAATCATCGAAACCGAGCTCGAGGGCTTTGGGATTCGTCTTAACAAACGCCCACCGAATATCACAGTTCGCAGGAAGGAAAAGGGTGGCATTGCCATCACTAACACTGTGCCTCTAACCAACATTGACCAAGATGAAATTCGAGCGGTTCTCAGCGAGTACAGGATTAACAATGCGGACGTGGCTATCCGTGAGCCCAACGCGACCGCTGATGATCTTGTTGATATCATCGAAGGGAATAGGTGAGGTCCATACCAACCGCATGCCTTCAGGACTAATTACCGTCAGCAGAGTATATATTCCGGTCCTTTATGTGAGATGATTTTGTTCCCCCTTCTTGATTCTATCATGGCTTACGGATCGTTTCTAGATCCTGAACAAGGTAGTAATAACACTTCGCCGCTTCACAACGAGCACTGACGCAGACGAGATTGACGCAATTTCAATAGAAGAGCTAGATCTTCTGTCAGTCTTTCCCGTATGTTGATGTGGCCGATGTTCTAAATCTTCCCCCCAGCTATAAAATCCCGCACAGCGTCCCCATATCTTCCCGCGAATGGCTGAACGTCGATGAGCTGATAGAGAAGATGTGGGAGACACTGGACTTGGTACGTGCGTACACCAAGCCTCGTGGTCTAGCCCCGGACTATTCGCAACCCGTCGTTCTGCGGCGGGGCAAATGCACTGTTGAGGATTTCTGTAACGCCATTCACAAGGAAATTGCGAAACAAATGAAATAGTGAGATTCCACTCTACCCCATACGAATACCGACCATCTCCACCGTTGGTGGGACTGGCTGACGACGTCATCGCCCCCGCAGTGCTATTGTATGGGGTGCTAGCGCGAAGCATGCCCGTGGCCAGAAGGTTGGGCTGGATCATGTTCTAGAGGACGAGGATGGTGAGAACTTTTTCTCGGAAACCCTCCCTTCCTGCTTCTGACCTGATAGTCAGTGGTTCACATCTCCAAGAAATGATCCCGTACCTAATATTTATGGTGTTGTGTACATGTATAGCATACCAGATATGTATGACATGCGAGATGCGAACAAAAATCACTGCATCAACCATACATACAAGAATGTTCACCATTTAATCAGATGCTATTCATCTGACCTTGATACGTTGACTCGCTCTTCATGTATATGAACATCAGCCGACAGAAACCCCATACTAAGCCCACCGCGCAATACACGCTAGTCAGCATCAACGGCAAGAATTCCATCTGTTGAAACCCTGCAGCATGCCCCGTCGGATCCGGCTCCACACATTCGGCTGGGCTTGCGGAAAAGGCGCAGGCCGAGGGGGCAGAATGCCGTTGGACGATGAGTGGAAATACAGAGACGAAGGCGAGAAGGAAGGGGAAACCCAAGAAATACAGCTTTTCAATCGAGTCGATCACCACATAAGATAACGATCTCGGGAATCTAAGTGAGTCAACAGTTAGATAGTGACTGGGGAATTTTGTGTAAAGTTCTCACTCATAGACTTGATGACTCAGGGACTTGTAGACAAACGCTAGCCAGATGGAGGAATAAACGACTTTTGCAACCGATTCTACAGCATTTGAACCGCTTAGTTGCTGAGAAGGTACAAGATGGGTTATGCCGTACCTGCTGGGGTGAAGATCAAGGGGAATAGCGAAAAGATACCCGCAACGCTAGCGAGGACGAAAGTCCGAAAATATGCCTGTCTTTCAGCTGCTAAAAGACTGCGAGAGTAAAGTCTAATCACTTTGGGGTTGTTTGGGATCGATGGTATCATACCTAAGCGGGACCAGAACAAGCAGGACTGCCTTTTCGTGTACGTGCCACCCGAACAGGAATGATGCATACCCACAAAGCGTCAAAGCTGTCAAGAACGATTTGTATGTGGGAGTGAACCACAGTTTAGTCAGTACAATCTGATAGTGCGGTTATTCGACACTGACGAACGATAATATAGATGGAAAGACTTGCCATCTGAAATCCAATGGTAATGGCGAATGTGTGTATGGGAGTGATGTTAGGAATGACTGCAAAAACGGTGTCCCCAACAAGACCTCTGGAGGTTGAGGAGAGTCCATCAGCGTTTATGGATAGATTGACACCTGCATGAGTGGAAACTAGGGAATAAATTGGAGCTAATTAATTAGCAGTAAAACCGTCTGATCAAGCCACGAACATCGGAGGAGTACTCGGTCGGCAGCAGTGAGAAGAGCCCAGGAGTTAGGGGCCCAGTAAGCGTGGTTCAAACCGCGGGTGAAAGGGAAGAGTCTGGAGAGAAGCTGAGGGATCTGGCCTAACATTATGAATGGGCCAAGAGAAACTAGAAACACGCCAATGACAGCGTTCGCTAGGGAGAGGAAGTTCTTGATTTGAAGCTCGCCCGAGGGGGACATACAAAACGCGCCCAAGAGATAGACGAAATACGCGGGCTAATATACATGAAGACCAGGCCGAGGAAGTAATGATTGAAAGACGTACTGCGAGATACATGTATATGTGCTTGAAATTCAGTAGAACGGCAAACAGGATCCCACTAGCGAGTTTGTGGCCCTGGAAGATCTCAGCTCATGGGAGTTGGAACCAGTATGCATACTGCGCTTACGTCTCGTGCCATAAGAATTGACCACAAAAGAATGCCGAACATGAATCCATTATATTGAAAGTGGATATGGTCGACGATGAGGAATCCCGGGTGAAGAAACAGGGATGCAGATATGATTCGCTGAGATGGAGGATCGACAGCGCCACGAATAAACCTGTGAAAGTGAGCACCTGTTGCGACCTCATCAAGAGCAAGAGTACCTCATGAGTGCAGCCCAGAGCACGAGTTCGGTAATAATGACGGTGAATCGCTGGTACGCTACGACTGACCAAGCACCATAGTTTAAGTTCTGGAGATTGACGATCTCTGGGTCAATGAAGTAGGCTGGTATTGAGAGAAGTTTCTCAAAATACGCGAAGAACGGGGGATAGTCCAGTGCTTGAAAGAACATAAGATTTGGGAGCAGTTCGATACTGCATGCACTCACTCCATTCAGAAGTGGTCTGATCATACATGGGTTAATACTTGCTGACCTGCAATACAGAGGTTACTCACGTCGAAGTACCAACGCGATAAGGGTAACGAATGTGTGATTGCCAGCCAGTTCCTGTGTACCTCAAAGTCCGTCGAACGACTAGGGATTCGTTAAGACACGTCGTGGAATTTTCCGACACGACTCACTAAGCAGGGAATAAGAGCACCTTGAGGCAGGTAGATGCGAGCAGCATGTCCCATTCCGAACCAGTGATACCCAGCCAACTTGGCCATCGGGGCGTCGATAATTTCAATTTCAGGTTCCCATCTGTCGTCGGGGGAGGTGAAGTGGCACTGGGTGTGGCGGCAGGAGACGTTTTCTCGTCCATCGAGGACAGCTTGAAGTTCAATGAGGGCTAGCCGACGAAACTGTGGATGAGTAGACGCCCACTCCCTTCCTTCCAAGCTTCCAATACCATTGCCGCGGAATGAGTGAACAAGCAGCGCCAGCAGCAATCAGCAAACAAGTTTCTGCTAGGTAAGTCTCACCTTTGTCGAGTACATCAACGTTAACCTTCCTTCACTGTAGCGGGAGCACCCTTGTCAAACTCACCATTTTTACTATAGCCCTCGGAGTACTTCCGCTTACTTCTTACTTTGGCTCGCTACATTATATCTGGCAAGGTACGCATAGTTCCTGACTTCCCGCCTCTGTGTCTCCGCTCATACCCGTCCGCGTAGGCAATGCAACATACGCAGCTATTACCGCCGTCGTAGCCGCCAATGTGGTGCTTGTTGCCTACATCATTACCTCTATTCTGGAGGACCAATTCTCTCCCCCTGCTGAAGGCTCCGCAGTTGGGCGGCCACCCGATACAGAAACGAAGAAAATACGCTAGGACTCTATGAAACCGACTCATTGGAACTCGTCTCAGAGATGCCAGTTTGACCTGTCCGCCCATGACACACATGGGAGTGGTGCCTCTTCTATCTCGTAATGGTGTATAGAGTGTGCATATTGATACATCAGGATTTATTCTACACATGAAGTGCTATTCGCTTATGAACTCAGTAGAGTGTCTCTAGCCACGTCAACATGGTTGGACGATGGTATGATATTTGACACTATCATTCTGCAAGGAGCCGATAAATACAACAATGAGAAATAGCTGGAGTACCAAAGGAACGGCTAGGCCATATGGGAAATACAGGCACAGAAGCTGATGTCTATGTATGTCCAGCGAGGTGTAAAGGCAGCAAAGAGAATGAGAGGCGAAGGCGCCGCTAACGCTCATGATCCAGCATTAAAGATATCATTAGGCAGTCACCAAGCCATCTAGACGGCGTGACCCCAGCAGAGACTGGATTGAGGAAGGGAAGGTTTAGGACGCGTCCTTCCCTTAGATTGCTGTCGAATATGCACAATTAAGGTTTGTCCATTCATCCAACGAAGATAACGTACCAGGTACGAGGATTGGAATTCAGAATTGTGCATTGGTTGCAGTGGAGAGCGTGATGGAGAAGCTTGATGTCTTCGAACGGCATGTTTATCCAGCGCTTGAGAGTCACTAGACGTTGCTTTGTGAGACACAGCAGGCTTCAATTGGCTACCGTGGAAGTTAGAAGTAGACTGTGCCGGTCGTAGAGGACGCATTGGTGGCAATTGTACCTGTATTGACAGAGATCTAGGTGAAGAAGTGACCGGTGAGGAACTAACGTCGATGGGTATTTGGCCGGAACCCGAGGTTGTAGGTCTCTTCTTGAGAATGGAAGCTGGCGGGGGGAGGTCGCGATGAGGGTTACTCGGGGATTGGCAAAATCTAGGCGTCGTTGGTGTCGCTACTGGTGTGGTATCAGGCGTGCTGATTGAAGGAGAAGGAGGAAGTGATGCAATGCTCGGTGTGGGCGCTAAAATAAGGGGTTTCGGCGGCGTCCTTCCCCTTCGAATATTAAGTGGTGGTGGACTGGGGAACATGGACAGAGTATCTGTTGTAGTCGGAGCATGCTTAGCCAAAGGCTTTCTTGACGGTAATTGTTCATGAGGGGATGTGTATTGATCGACTACTTGAAGAGATATGTTTGACATTGACCGAGAAAATGGGTGAAAGGTACGCAGTGGGGACAATTCGCTAGATGGCGAGGTAGACGGCCTGTGGGTACATTCGTTCCGCGCACGGGCCGCATCCCTATGATGGTTTGAGAAGCAACGACGATGCAGCTTCTCGGGGGAATTCTCGTCTGAGGATAGGTCTAAGAAGTCAAAATCTTCGTCTAGTTCCGCGAGGAAGCCCTTCCAAACGCCATCAAGCTCCATGTTAGACCGGTTCTTTCGGTAGGATGGTCGAAGAGTGTTGGTCTTAGAAGCAGGTGGTGCAGAAAAAGGAGGTCGCGGAGTAATTTCAGCATCGTCCTCCTCTCTAAACGGAGGGTCAGATGAGAGGTTTAGTCCTGGAGGTCGGTGGGGCCGCTTTGGTTTAGGTGGTGTCGCGTGTGATTGCGCAGAAGCCTATAGGACAGGGTAAGATGAACGCGCAGGAAGTATTAGATCCTACGCTTACAATCACAGCACTAGCAGAGTATGTCCTTTGCCGCAAAAATCCAGGCTCCGGTACTATGTGACCAAGACTACCATCGGCAAAGATATCGCTCCTGGCGCCTCCTTGCTTTGTAAAGACATTATAAGGAAAGTGGATAGCATGCTCGGAAGTGGATGATTGCATTGGTAGTATCGATGTTGAGCTAGATGTGCTTGGTCTAGAGGTTGATGGCGAAGTCACTGTTGACGAAGAAGGGGAATGTGGAGGTTTGCCTTCCTTCTTACGCCAACTGCCCCGGAAGAAGGCGACAGGCTTCATGATGACGATGGCCCGAGAGTGGAGAAGTGACAAGGGAGGTGCGCCACTCCGTTGACTCACGGAATGAAGGGGTTTGCTGTTATATAGGAGAGCAAGCGATATACTCAGGCTCTGCCGATGAGAGATGGCCCACTCCGAAGGAGATCAGTTCGTCCCTGTGTCAAGGGAGAAGCAGACTTTGCAGAGAGATCATTACGAAAGTATGGAACAGGTTCCATGCAGATTGGCAGAGAAGCCGTGGTCGACAGTTCGTTGTCGAAAAGCAAATGATGAGCATCACCGAGCTTTCCACCTCCTAATCTCCTTCAGAGACCCATTAGCGACTGGTATATCCGCCGAGAAGAAACCCTTACTGATGCTAGCTAATCTGCGTAGCCTCTTCGAATCCTCTCAAACTCCAACAGGCATTGCTAGCCTCGTGTACCGCTAATCATGGCTCGGATACGGTTCACGGAAGTCTAAACAAGAACAGCAACGATGCCAAGGACCGGGCGAAACAGTGACTAAGGACCGTATCTCCGTCGATGGATTAGGTGGCAGGGACGATCAGCCAGAAACAGAAGGGAATTCCCACAGTTATTTTACTATTAATGTCGCTGCCGCCTAATCATCCAAAACTCATTAATGCCTACTAGTATGAATAATGTTCTCGAATGGCCCATCCGTCATGATCATGATCACAAACGGCACCTTGGCAAGCTTTCGAAATTTCAGGATTCTCTGTCAATCAAACCATCACATGCAGCATACGCACCTTTGCCAGAATCCAGAACGTCAACCTAGTCAGCTACTTGCCTTGCGCGGCCTTAGGCTCATCCTGACTTCCGGTCTCCTCATCCGACTTTCTATCTAGAACAGCTGTTTCCTCCGCCCCCTCCTCGATGTCTGCTCATCAGGACCAGGGCCATACACATACTTCTTCCACATGGCCTAGGCACCGCACATTCATACACCCTTGTCAATAATGTCATTGTCCAAAGGTTTGATCCGTTTACCAGGGCATCCAAGTAACCTACCAAAAGACATACCTGCCTGCTTTACCGCCGATCATCTTGACTTATGTGGATGCCATGCTCTTTGTATCATCAGCGCTCTACAGTCTTGCCCTATGGCCCTGGCTGCCGTTATGCGAAACATGCTCTATATCCTGAGTCTGACTCCATCCTCGAACTCGAGTTATATATACGTGCCCCTTAATTAAGACCAACCAGTCGCCAACCACCCACTCCGGCCCCGCTGCGTGTTGGAAGGAACGCATCTCACGCTTCCCCTCGCACCCCATCCGCTCCAGAGCATTATCTGAATCGATGACCATCTGACCATGTCCCTCACCTTCCTGATGCTTCCTTGGTGACGTGTAAGGAGTAACCCAAGGGCGATATCGTATCCAACTATCTCCTTGGTCAATGGTTTCGCTAGGTACAATTTATTGTCTGGTGCTTCGCGGGTCACCGCAAGGTCTTGCCTCCGATCGCACCTTATCTGAATGCTCGCGGCCAACACGGCACGGTGACATTGTATTGACCAACCACTATCAACTTGCTCAGCAATGCGGTTTCACTTCCGTCTACCCTGATATTAGAAAGCTAGCATAACTGAATCGTAGGCTTTGGGCGAGGCCTGGGAGTTGGCCGTTGGTTCCCTTTGACCTTGGGAACTGCTTGGCCTGCAAATAACACTGTCGGTTTTGGAGGCCTTCAGAGGTTCAATACTCGCCGGTCCTTGGCTGGAAAGTTGGGCATGACCTACATGTTTCCAACTTCTGGGTCAGTCTGAGCCAGTCTGAGTTACTCAGCCAGTCTCAGTATGGGTAGGGGTAAGTACTCACAGTAGTAGACAGGCTGGATAGACGAGAGTAAGAATCGAGACTTGGTCGTTTCTCTGGTTTAAATAGAGGTCGCAGCACCTATTATCACGCTGCACCCTCATGGCCACCTCATGTCTCCACTTGTCGACCGAAAGCATCGGTCTGTATGGTATAAAGCAGTCAGCGATAGGCTGGACGCGGATAAGAAAATGACCCATAGGGAGAAGGCGATAATCAAGAAACTAGTCCTTGATACATGGAAAGGGGTGCTCCTAGACGAAAAGGAGCTGATAGCGGTTGTGTTAGCCGCGACTGTGAGAGCCCCACACTCAGTGCGTAAATGCATTTCCTCGCTGTGGAACTACTACCCCATCGGTCTGTATCGCCCCTAATTTCAGCTGGTCACGCGAGTACCTCTCTACCCTGAGTTGATAGATTTGGAAGGCGCCTTTGGCCCAGTACTTAGTAGGTTATGATCTGCACTTGAGCTATGAACCTTGCCCGCCACTCCATCACTGCGACCAACCCGGTCAATATCATCGATGCAAGGTTTGATGCAGACTTCCAGATCTTTACAGTTTCTAAGCCTGAAGGCTTTGCCGTGTATCGAGCGTCACCTCTGGAATTACTTCGCAAGCGTGGTATGTGGAGTACGTTTACTGCCGTCTGGAATATGATTCAGTGATAGCAGAGCTATCTGGGGGGACGTTGGCATTCGCTGCGCCGTGTCATACCTCTTCCCTCCTCTTTTTAGTCGGTGGTGGTCGCAGTCCTCTCTACCCTCCCAACAAGGTGATCCTTTGGGATGATGCCTTAGGTTGCGACGTCGCTGAATTGGAGTTTCGCGAGAAAGTTCGCAGCATAGCTTGTAGGCGAGGGTGGCTGGCGGTGTGCCTGCGACGGCGTGTGGTTGTATATCAAGTTGGTGAACAGGTCACTCGGTATGGGGAATGGGACACATGCGACAATGTACGAGGTAGGTAATTTATCCAGTCAGACGGTGAAGTATTGTATGCATTAAGGTGGAATTTTGCGCATAGGAATACTTGCAATTGCTACTGGGACGCATGCGACCATTCTGGCCATAGCCGGCCGGCAAATGGGACACGTCCAACTCGTCCATCTACCGCCATGTTCTCCACCGGCCCCCAAGGGCCCACCTTCGTCTTCTCCTCCAAGGCAGCCCCCCAAGAAGTACACCAGGAACCCAGTGTCAATGATAGCTGCCCATAATAGTCCGCTTACGACTCTAACTCTTCCGCCTTCTGGGCGACTTCTCGCAACCACATCGTCCCGGGGCACCTTAATCCGCATATGGGATACGCTCTCAGGCAAACTGATGCGTGAGCTTCGTCGCGGCACGAACAAGGCTGACATATATGGTCTTGCCTTCCGTCCCGATGAACGTGAAATTTGTGTATGGAGCGATAATGGAACAGTCCATGTTTTCGCTGTCCTAGGCTCAGAATCTTCGTGAGCAAGCGAGCCGTAACCTATTATTGCTATCTGACGCTGCATTCTAGGAACCGCCAGTCTCCCTTATCTGTCTTGGCCGCCTACAATATTCCGCTTCCGAAGTACTTCGATTCGGAATGGTCTTATGCACAATATCGAATACCCACACAATCGTCTCACATATACCTCTCCTCAGCCTCTGGCCGGACGAAGCCTTCGTTAGACCTACCAGACGAAGATCGCTGCGTCGTCGGCTGGGTTTCCCTTCCTCAAGGCGGCCAGCAACGGAATCCAGAGTATCAGCTTATCGCTTTAACGTATGGAGGTTGTTGGTATCGCCTATCCCTTCCTGGGGCCACTCGCGCAAGTCGTAGTAGCTCCCCTTCACCATCGCTCGGCCCTTTACCCCTTGTTTCTGGGTCACCACCCAAGCATCCGGGCGTCAACCGAACGCGCAATCCGAGCATCTCCTCGTCTTCTTCCCGCGTGAATAAGGGGAAGGAGAAGGACCGTGGAAAGGAGAAGGACGGCACAGAGTGTACGCTGGAAGAATTCAGGAAGTTCGGAAGATGGGATGGCTGGACATGAACAGGTGCAAATCATACGTGTTTTAGATTTCTCCTTCAGTTAAGGGATATACCTACGTCCCGACCCCATGCACTTCTGTCATGCACCCTACTGATGTTGTATATATCTCTGTAATAATCTAAGGACCTTGTCTTGGTGTATACATAGAGTAACCGTTGTGACGTCACGCGTCATATCGCGCCTAATTGTTCTTTGTTCTTGACCATCATCATGGAGAATCCGCACGCTGAGAGGCAAGCAGTCCTGCTTGAGCGCATTCTCAAGAATACGGTGGGTTTGCAGGAATGCTCCCTGTCTCCATTCCTCACTCCGATTGCCAGTCTAAATGCACAGAAATGATCTTAGAACTTAACCATTGTCTAGAAGTCAGGCATCCCACTTTCCATGTGAAAACGTCTTGAACAGAAATCTACTAGGAAATTCTGCGCGCCAACGCCTCCGTAAAGACTGCAGCAGACTTGTCGACCAAATACAGAAAGAATGTGCAGTACAACATGGAGCTCATGAAAGGCAGTTCTTGTAGGTCCTGTCCTCCTCGACGGCGATCAATTCACTGAGTCTGTCAACCAGGAGCGCCATATTTTATGACTGACCGTCTATCTGGCATCTCTCCCTGAGAAAGTGCGCAGCCAAAGCATTCTATCGGTCTCATCCATAACTTCATGTAAAGTGTGGTACCTTCGGCACAAGAATCTACGCGTCTCTAGGTACACTCAAATGACAGGCGCGAGTACCCTCGCTGATCGAAGTATACCACGCTCGAAGGACGCTCAATATGAATGGATGAATGGATCTCTGAATTTTCCGCATCCCCTTGTGGGAACATCTAGATGACCTTAACAATCAGGAGAATCGGTGCTCTGGTGCGGGACTCGTCTGGCACCAACATCCAAGGGCATCGATACCTATAGTCCTATGTCACCTCCCCCTATCATCTATCCTTATGGACCGAGCGAATCAACGTGTGGATACTGTGGCTCATCCGGACAGCGCAGCGTCACAGAATTTAACAGGACTTCTGCTAACTTAGACGCGCTTACCCTCACATGCGATGTGCGTTTCCAACCAGGTTCACAGAGGTCCTCCTCTTAAGACTTTCCGCCATTGACCCAGATATACCAAAGAATGCTTGACCGTGGATGGAGGCGCTCAGGTGATCCTGCCTCGATACGCCTCCCGGCCCACGATGATGTCGATCCATATTAATAGGAACCTATTGCTATAAGCCTGATTTGAGAAACTCTTGCTGCCCGCAATATACAATAAAGTTCGTTGAGCGCATCGGTTTCCACAAATTTATCCTTACTTTGCCACGCCAAAGGCTAGACGCTCTGCTTTTCAGACCCTCCAAAAGCCAGCGCAAGGTCCTACGACGGCAAGTCCCTCCTGGCTGCATAAGCCACCCAACCGAACTCAACCCCGTACCCCCACAGTTGGAACAACTTCGTCTGCAAGGGGAACTCCGTTAAGATTGACAAGTAAGTAGGGTTACTTGTTTATGCTCATCGACTTTCACGCGTTCACCCTATGCTCAAGGGATGTGAACTCATCTCGGCCTTCCAACAGCAAGGGCGAGGCTTCGCTCGCCTCGCTTGTGCATGGCGGTGAGGTCGGCTGGATTGCTACTGACGGTGCGAAACACCGCTTTGAGGTTGGTCTAACACAATAGGACATTGAGTTTTTCACTCCGCCATCTTAGACGACGTTGGAACCTGCATCGTTCTCAACCGAGAAATATGAGCTGTTCAAAAAGTCTGTTTCAAGTACTTGCATCCTTCCATCCTGACGCTTTCTACCCAAGCTATCAAGAAGATATCCACCACGACACGAAGAACTCGATTCGGGGCTTCACAAGGTTCCTGTGTGATTCCCCCCTTCGTGTACGTCTATGCCTTCTCCGATACTAGCAGCTTCTTACGAGTGGCATTAGTCACTGCCCATACCCTATAACGGGACTCCACCGAACCATCTTCCGCTGTCATATGGATCCTACCATCAGATGTATCGTCTTGATGGCGAGTTGGTTGCCATGGCCGTGTTGGACGTTTTGCCCTCGTGCATTTCGAGTGTCTACTTCATATATGGTAAGAAGTGGGAGAAATATTCGTTTGGCAAGGTGCTCCTCCTTCCATCTGTTGCTAAGAGTCTCCTTACCTCCTGTTTTATTATTTAAAGCTTAGTGCTTGTCGTGAGGCTTCTCTTGCTTGTGAGATTCATGAAGCGGGTGCGTCACAAATGGGAAACTTGTATATGGGTTAGTCTTGCCTTTTTATCTTGTTGTTCCATAATGTGAACCTTCTGCGCGAAAGGTTTCTACATTCATTCGTGCCCCAAGATGCGGTACAAAGGCGAGTACTCTCCTTCTTTCCTCGCAGACCCGGTCAGTCCAATCATCGTCAGGCAGTATCGCACTACGATTGCTCACAGTGTACGCAGGAAACATACGAGTGGTACCCTCTTGAAACTTGTGTCCAGATGTTGAACGGGGTTAGATATGCTTGTTTCTCATCGCCAGAGCAATCGTCCTCTGAGCTTCCTGTGGAAGATTTTGGTAACTGAGGAGAGGCATTGCTACTACCCACCACGAACTCATACCCTCTCACCTCTCAGAATATCCAGACCCCCCGGTGCCGGCTTCTGAAGATTTACAACAAGTTCTTATCATCAAATCTGTTGAGGCGAACACACTTATCGTTGAACCAGTCACTGTTAGTCCATCATCGATCCTCTGGGTTGCGACTGACTTGCTATCATAACCACTTTTTGGTAAACTTTCGGATTACCTTGTCCAGGCGTCCCAACACTGGAAGTCCCCTTCGGCACGATTGAAGGTCTTGAGGTGTATACAGGGACTAGGACTAGAAACATCTAAGGATGTCATCTTTACTTTTGATGCTTAGAATATATGAGTATGTAGTAGTCACTACAACGCAACCACAATGTAAACTCGAACCTGTCACCGTCTTGCTAGGCGCCCGCATCTTGAAGAAGCCATATTAACATGTCTAGTACCGCCACTTGGTTCAGAAGACTCCGGTCCCTACCTAGCCAGGCAAATGCTCGGCATCGGCGTATGCTAGCATTCCTATATTGGTCGCCGCTTGCTTTGGCTGGATTGAACTATTTCTACACCGTCAAGCTCATCACCGGGCGGAGCATGCAGGTACGCCCGATTTGACGGTCCTCAGTCAACACCACATTTCAACCAGCTAGCCGACGCTGAACCCGGATTCGTCAATCTGGCGAGATTTTGCAATATTTGATAAAATCTCAGTTCGTTCTCAACGCACGTATCGACGAGGGGACATCGTAGCGATTGTGTGCGTCACGACTGTTTTTATGTACCGTTCTGCGTTCACGACCAAACTGTAGATCCCCCGAAAACCCTGACCGAATGCTGGTAAAACGCATCTTGGCTACTGAAGGAGACATGGTCAGCACTTTGCCGCCATACCCAGAACCGGAAGTCCACGTTCCTAAAGGACATGTTTGGGTGGAAGGTTGATTCCATGGTTACTTAGCCATCCTGTGCTGATCATCATTTGCCTTAGGCGATGACTCTTTCCACACCGATGACAGTAACCGATTTGGACCCGTGCGCTCCATCTTTAGAACCTATATCTTTGCGTGTTAATTGCGAGTGCATAGATCCCAGCAGCCCTCATAGACTCCAAGCTAGTGTGCATCTTGTGGCCTTTGAACCGTCTTGGACCCATCACGGAACCCAACGTTAGCCAACTTCGCGCTGCCTCTGTGGATGGTAGGGAAAGGCGACGCATCATGGATGCTATTGAACGCGATCAATGGCGCCACTCGCGCGTCGTAACACGAGGAGGGATCCCCTGAGCTTCCCTTGAGCTCTCCACAGTAGACTGCTGGGATATAATCGCCAATACACACCGTCCATCAGACTAAAATGTTTGCTATGTGCACCGTCCAATAATTATCATATATCCCTTGAGCAGTCTCCGCTATCATACAGACAATCTCAATCCAAGTACAGCATAGTCGTTGGTGAAGCTATTCATGAGAAGCCACAACAATCTCGTCTTGGCTAGTGGATACATCTCTATCCGGAAACAGGATGCGATCCGCCTCTGGAGACCCTGCTTGCGGAAGGTCCTTACGCAAAGATACGGTGACGGGGGAGACACCCTCATTATATGCCAAGGCGAAGATGACGTCCATATCTACAAATGTATAATGAGCAGGGTTCTCCAAGAAGATGATTCTTCGATTATACCTTCTAGAGATCTACCCGCCGTTTCTGAAAACACTTAGCGCATGTCTCCGGGTCGAGAAATATGAACTTTACCTGGGAAGAAGAAGTAGACCATTGGGACGATGAATGCATTCAAGGACGCAAATACTAGTTGTTTCGGATTGAGGGAATGGAAGTAGTACATATGCTGGACGAACCTATGTATGTTCTCCATGATATATTCTCGAAGGCAGGACCGGTCACCATCACAACCAAAAAGTTGAATCTGACAACATAGCTGAATTGATGTGTGCACACATTGATAGACCTACTCACGTCCAATTGCTCGCAGTGCTCAACGCATTGGCAGGAGCTCGAATTCGCAAGCCAACAACTTCGGCGGGCTGATCGAGATGAGCATATGACAAAGGACAACGGAAGAGAGGATAACATACATACAACCAAGTCATGCCTAACCATCCTATCGCGAAGAACGTGTTGAATACAAAGAGTAAGACTGCGCTGATGATATTAGCTGCAGGGGTGGCAACGGCGCCGAGGATGGCGAGCAGCACCATAGTCAATGATTGTGTTATGGCCCCGAATAGCATCAGTTTACGGCGACCAACTCGGTCGATGAGAGCTATAGCGATGAACGATGCCAGAAAATATTCCGTCCCGTTGCATGCTGCGAGAATTCTCGACTTCACGTCCGAAATACCTAGCCTTTCGAATAAAATTGTCTAAAGGGTGTTAAGATTGATTATAGACAGTCAGGGCGTCATCCTTACCGCATAGTAAGTAATCAGATTTATCCCGGTGATCTACAAGTAAGTCGTTAGTCTCAACTTGAGTGGAAACTTCTCAGTGAACCAGACCTGTTGGAAGCACTGGATAACTACACCAAGTGTTGCCCTCCTAAAGTTTTGACTTCGACCGCCAGTGAACAGTTCAGCCAGAGGTGATCTACCGGATTTACTGCGTGCGCTCCCCGCCTCAAGCATGACTGCTTCACTAATCGCATGGAAGGTTCGTTGGACTTCCGGGTCGGATATAGGCTTGTCATCAAGATCCGATATTACCTGGAGCGCCTCCCGGGGCCGATTGGTCTTAATGAGCCTACACTTGCCAATTAGTCGCGCCAGCCGAATACGCTAGGCGGGGCATACTTGCCATCGAGGGGACTCAGGGAGCTGGGGTTCTCACATTAGTGACTGGCTTCGATGATAAGAAAAGCAATACCGACAAACCAAATACAGACAACAAGAACAAGCGCGAGAACGATTTGAAACGCAATTGGGGCTCGCCACTGAGCAGACGAATCCGAAGCCCAAAAGCTGGGGAGTGATACATGATGGATGATTCCACCAAACTCAAGGTGAAATGGAACAACATACAATGCGAAGTCGATCCACTAGAAAATTCATTATCAATGACAATGGAAGAAAAGACGGTAATGCCAACGAACATAGCTAGTTATTTCGTTTGATAGATAGTATGTGACAATGGTTGCGAAGGACATAGGAATGGATACTCACGAGAGCATAATGCCGAACGTGATAAGGCTTCCTTCGATCATGATGAGGCTACCGCGCTTCGCGGCGGGGGAGGTCTCGGCATGATATGAAGGAACAGTCGACGTCTTAAGGTAAGAAAGAATCAGGATCAATGACATCAGGGGGGTAGGAGTAATACATTCAGGCCGTTTCCCAAACCGGTGATAACGCGAGCCGCTATGATTTGGGCATAAGAGAATGATGTTGCTTGTAGGATAGCGCCAACGATCATGACAACACCCCCCACGGCTATAGTCGTTCGGCGACCTAGTCTATCACCTATCCATAGGTTTGAAAGAGCACCGATTAAACAGCCGATTTCCTGCGACAATGTAAGCAGTTGGCCCGTAGGGAGCCCTGCTACATACGCACGTATACAGCTACGAGGAAGCTTTGCAGAGTGGCATGATTTGGGTGTTGGGCAGAGACTACGACCTGGGGGAACACTAGTTCAAACTGACAGGAGAATGGCGTACCTTAGCGGGACATGAGCTTTGGGGAATGCCAAGGACGAGCTCACCTGCTTCGCAGTCAGCAGTGCAGACATGACTCCCTGGTCATAGCTAATTTGGCGTCCCTTTGTGTTGTTAAGGAAAGTAATTGAAAGAGAACGTACCCGAACAACGTAAACCCAGTACCAGTGACAAAAGCAAGAGCCGCCGTAAGCCTAGCACCACGAAGTGAAGAAGGAGAGCTATTTGCCGTTGGGTTGTTGAAGTCGTTGACGTCTTTCTCTTCTTTGGGAGACATGTCCTCAGCTCGCCCGTTCGTGTCGTCTGACGGTATTTTGAGTTGGTTTTGGGTTGAATGTAAGCCGATGGAGCCAGTGGCTAGAGTCCCCCAATATGCACGCAACCGATGCTCTTTTAGTCATGCTGCGTGCCCAATCCCCACAGCTGACAGCAAAGAAGCGCAGGAAGTCGAGCTAGCGAGTCATCTGCATGCTGATTATTATTAGCTCGAGTCCATAAGGCTTACCATGGTCCGTTCAGGTCTATATTGCTCAGATATATGTTACGATGGATGCAGACGAAAACAAAGGCTGAAGATACATGGAGAGGAAGAGGGAGAACACAATACATTGAGTTGCCTCCGATAGCTACAGGACACAACGCGTCGCGATCGTCAGGGCCAGGGCCATCCTACAGTTCCCGGCGACTTGGGTACGATCGATCTTTACCAACTCCGAGTTGCCGCAAAGCGCTCAGCACCATTCCTAGGCTTCGTCTAAACTGCAGCTTTACTCTTGAAGATGGACGATGGGTTGATAGAGCATCTCAACCTACTATCAGGTCGGTCTCATGTTGCACAGGGAATCAGTTTGGACGATGACCAGGCGATCGCTCAATGGCTGGGGTGACCTCGCTTTGCCTTAATTCTCATATATCTATCGCTAAGCAGTTAAACAGAAAGGACGTCGAAGACAGTGTCCCAGAGGCCTGCGGTACTGCCTTCCATGTACTTTGCACTGCCTAGCCTCATGAGTTTTGCAGAGCAGCCCGAGCCATGGACCTCCGTGCTTGATTTGCACGCTGGAGATGTTCAGAATAATCGGTCGCAGATTATTACTCGACTACTTTCGTCGGTACTCACATCACGTACAACAAGGCATTGATTGACCATGAATCTGGCAGACTATCGAACTCCGATGACATTCTACCTGTTTTGTCGACGCTGCTCTCCTCAACCCGTACAAATGATGATATTTCTGGCGAACTCGTGGAACTCATGGGGTTCGATGAGATTGAACTAGCCACGAACATTCTCGAAAATAGACATCTGGTCATCACGGAGGTATGCCTCCAGGTGGCAACGACGACTTTCGCTTCCGCTCATGATAGTAGCTGGATCGACTACCTCAGTTCAGTACTCATAGATCACAGCTACCAAGTTCTTTATCTTCGCGGGACGATCTCTCCTCGCAGGCTGCGCGTAAACGCTTAGAGCGACAGCTCCAGGAGAATGCATCCCGGCCTTTGACAACCAGCGTCAGAGTAAGATCAATCCCTCCTTACCTCTTAGCGTACACCCTAAACAATCACGTAGCCCCCTTCTCCTAAGGCCCTTCCTCACGTATACACGTCCTCCTCTACCGCTCAAGGTAGTGTCTTGTCGCAATTCGGCAATAAATTTATGTTGCCCGCGGGAACAATCAGACAACACTATGAAGTTAGTGGGTGACTACGCCCGGATGATCCATACACTGAAACGCTTGCTACCAAGGATTACGAAGAAGTTATCCTCCCGCCAGCGAAGCCGATCCCGTCTAAATCCACCGAACGTCTGATCCCAATAGAAGAACTTGATCCTCTGGCGCGGGGATCATTCCCTGTATGTGGTCCAATCTGATCCTGATCTACACTCCATTAAATCTTTCTTCTAAGGGTTATAACAGTTTGAACAGGATACAGTCCATCGTGTACCCTACCGCGTATGGGACCAACGAGAACATGCTTATTTGCGGTCCGTAGCATTCCTACCTTGTGTCTCCTCCATCTTGATTTCATTTCTAGCTCCAACCGGTGCTGTGAGCCTCCGCATATCCCCTGCCATCGGAAGATGGCTCATCCTTTACAGGGTAAAACTGATGTAGCCATGCTAACAATCCTTCGAGTATTGGATCAACATAGGTCACAACTAGATACTCGAACCCCCATCTCCTCTAACATTCATCGGAATGAATTTAAGATTATATATGTGTAAGGGTCCCCTTCCTCTGCCGAACGAACCTAATCCATAATTGTAGTGCGCCAATGAAAGCACTGGCGTCGGAGATTGTCAGAAAGCTTTCCCGACGACTTAAATGGCTGTGCATCAAAGTGAGTGAATTGACTGGTGAGTCCTCTGGCGATGGCTTCTTTAGCTCTAACTGATCGACAGAACAGGTGACATGCAGATGACCAAGGCAGAAATAGCTGAGACCCAAATCATTGTTACAACACCCGAGAAGTGGGATGTAGTAACTCGAAAACCTACCGGAGAGGGAGAAATAGCCGCGGTAAGTCCAGCCAGTCCCTTGAGGATATGCTTTGACTATCTCCGCAGAACCTAAGACTGCTCATCATTGATGAAGTACACCTACTGAACGAGGAACGTGGTGCCGTCATCGAGACCATCGTGGCTCGTACCCTACGACAGGTTCGTCGTGCATTTTCACAACTATTCGTCTTACGCGAGCCTGTTTGTCTAACATATCTCCAAGGTTGAGTCAAGCCAGTCGGTGATTAGGATTGTTGGGCTTAGTGCCACACTGCCTAATTATGTCGATGTCGCGACTTTCCTCAGGTACATGTGTATGGCTCCATTTCGCTAGGGAAAGGCTCAACATAGAACTTTACCCAGCGTCTCACTCCAGAAAGGACTTTTCTATTTCGACTCTTCGTTCCGCCCTGTCCCTCTGGAGCAGCACTTCCTTGGTATCAAAGGGAAACCTGGGTCCCCTACACAAAAAAAGAACCTGGACAGGGTTACCTACGAAAAGGTATCGGAGCTCGTTACACAGGGACACCAGGTCATGGTATTCGTCCATGCTCGCAAGGAGACTGTGAAAACCGCTTTGAACTTGAGGGAAACCGCTATGCTGGAAACAACTTTAGACGATTTTAGCTGCGAAACTCATCCTCAATGGTCAACGTTCCGCCGAGAGATAGGCGAGTCACGGAATAAGGAAATGAAACAACTTTTCGATAGTGGGTTTGGTATACATCATGCGGGTATGCTGCGATCAGACAGAAACATGATGGAACGTATGTTTGAAGCGCGAGCAATCAAGGTCTTGTGCTGCACGGCAACTCTTGCGTGGGGTGTCAACTTACCTGCACATGCTGGTAATGTCTTAAGCTCGTGTTGATGTCCCACTGATTATCAGCTTTATAGTAATCATCAAAGGAACTCAGGTTTATGACAGTGCAAAAGGAAAATTCGATGATCTTTCGGTGCTGGATGTCCTACAAGTCTTCGGTCGAGCCGGGCGCCCAGGCCTCGAGTCGAGTGGAGAGGGGTATATATGTACCACAGAAGACAAGCTCAACCATTATTTGGAGCGTGTTACTTCTCAGGTAGGTTTTGATTGATATTAGCCCACATCGCTGACTTCAACGATCCTAGATTCCTATCGAATCACAGTGCGTGTTTACGCCAAACCTGGATCCACACCACGACTAATATAACGATAGGTTCCAGAGTGGGCTCATCGATGCCCTCAACGCCGAGATAGCACTTGGAACTGTGGCCAGTATAAACGATGCAAGCCAATGGTTACGATACACCTACCTGTTTGTCCGTATGCAAAAGAACCCTATGTTCTATGGCGAGTGTTTTCCTTTCCACCATGGCTTTTTCTGACATAGCCGGTGTAGGAATGACCTGGGACTCTTTGGGGGACGATCCAGGCCTGAGTGCTAAACGTGTCCAGTTAATTGGATTTGCAGCTCAGAAACTCGCCGATGCCAATATGATCACTATCGATTCGCATACAGGGTCCTACACTATCACCGATTTGGGGAGAATCGCCGCTAAATATTACATTCGTTACGCCTCGGTCGAAGTATTCAAGAAAGTCTTCAAACCGAAGATGACCGAAGCTGACGTTCTTGACATGCTGAGTATGAGTACGGAGGTGAGCGTGAACACATTGATTGCGTCTGGGGTCTAGTTTGACGGTGCGTAGTTCGAGCAAGTACAATTACGAGAATCCGAGATGAAAGAACTAGAGTCGATGTTGGAGATCATACCATGCGATGTTAAGGTGTGTGATGCGTCCGCTATATACTCGACATCGGTCGTCGTCTTTAATGAAAACAGGGCATTCGAGACTCCAAAGACAATATATGCATAGCTTCAAGCCAAGCAAAAGTCAATATCCTGTTGCAAGCATACATTTCCAACCATTATGTGGAGGACTTCGCGCTTGTATCGGATTCCGCATACTGCGCTCAGAATGGTGGCCGTATCATTAGAGCCCTTCTGGAAATCGGCCTAAGTCGCAAGTGGGCCGGTGTCTCAGGTTCTTTGATGCGTATGAGCAAAGCCATTGAGAAACGATTATGGCCATTCGAGCATCCTTTGAAGCAATTCGAACTGAAACAAGAGACGCTGCATAATGTAGAAAGATGGGCCGATGATTGGCCAATACATCAACTAGCAACCCTTAGTGCACAAGAACTGGGCGAACTAATCCATCTCAATGAACGGAACGGTCTCGCTGTGCTCAACGCGGCGAAGCAGTTCCCAGCGGTTCGAATTTCATATGACCTCCGCCCATTGACCCACGACGTTCTTCGGATCACCGTTCACATCGAGCGCAATTTCGTATGGAACAGCAAACTGCATGGTAGCGCCGAGCCTTTCTGGCTATGGGTTGAGAACGACAACGGCACGTATATCCTTCAAGTTTCACATTTAGCCTTCAAAGCGTCGCTAGACCTCCTGCGTGTCGAATTCCTGATCCCCATTCCTGGAGGAACTCCTCCCCCCTTCGTCACCATACGATTTGTATCTGACCACTGGATGTCAGCTGAGGATGAATTGGAGGTCCCTCTTGAATCCTTAACAATGCCAACCCCATTTAGTTCCCATACACCCCTGCTGGATCTCCCATTCTTATCACTTGGAGTATTGCGGAACCCACAACTTGAAACCCTCTTCTCTGGACGAATCAAAGTGCTGAATGCGATACAATCACAGACATCTTGGGCACTGGTCCACACGCGTTTACATTCATTGTTATGCGCTCCCGTTGGTAGTGGAAAGACAACGATGGGACAACTCCTCCTACTGTATGTTTATCGTCCGGCGGTTGCTGCAAACCATCTGATAAGATTGCTTAAGCTCTACAGCCACGAGGTCGTCGGACGCATTCACCCTGCTTATCGTTCCTCGGAGGGATGCAGCCTTGGAAATCATCTCTGATCTACAGTTGTTGGGAAATTCGGTTGGCGTGGCTGTTGACCCGTCCGATGGACCAAATGTCCTCAAGCCAGCCAGAGGGAAAATCATTCGAATAACTACTGCGGCCAACTTATTCAGGCGGATGTTTGATATGGGTCCCAAAGTGCAGCTTACCCATATCAACCTCGTCGTTTGCGAGCAGCTGGAGAATTTGGAGCCGCAGTATGAAATGGCCGTATCTCTTCTACGTCACGCCACGCAATCTTCTCCAACCAGATTTGTCGGGTTCTCAAGTTCGCTAAGTGACCCTACCGATCTAGGGACATGGTTGAGTGTGCCACCGGAAGGATTACACAGCTTCACCCCCAGTGATCGCGACCATTCTCTAGCTATCTTCGTCCAAACCTTCACCATTCCCCAATCCGCTGCGCTCTTCAAAGCGATGGCGAAGCCCGCGTGTGCCGCGCTTAAATCAGAGGGAGGGGATGAATCTGCCGTTGTTTTCGTGCCATCGCGCGGGCAATGTTCACAAATAGCCAGAGACATTATCACCCAATGCACGCTTCAGTCTGGCTTGCCTGGTGCCTACCTACCCGCAACAACACCCGAATTCGTTCTGGAGGATTATCTAGCACGGTTGCAAGATCGAGCTCTTGTGGAATTCGTCTGCAAAGGTGTTGGGTTCTTCCACGAAGGGCTCAAGAGGGTTGATCGTATGCTGATACTGCGAATGTACGCCGAAGGCATCGTACGGGTTCTCCTCGTCCCTCGGGAGTCTTGTTGGTCCCTCCCCGTCCGTGCATCCGTCGTTGTAGTCATGGGTACTCAATACCTTCATGTCAACGCAGCGGGAGACTCAGGGTCGCGGCAACTTCGCGACTACAGTCTTACAGAACTTGCACAGATGCAAAGTCGTGCCGTCCAATACTCAGGGCGAGGACGATTTCATCTATTCTGCCAAGCAGAGAGCAAGGATTCCCTTTTGCGCTTCTTGAACAAAGGACTGCCTCTTGAATCGCAACTTCTCAGCACCAGTACCCTACAAACATGGTACAACAACTGCAGGACATCGGGTGCAATCGAGAATAGAGAATCAGCAGTGGACGCATTATCATTCACCTATCTCTCGTTGCGCATGGTCAACAACCCAGTGTATTACGACTGCCAAACCAAGAGCCGAAATACGGACTTATCAAGGCTCGTGGATAATTTAGAGGAGGGCTACGCCGAATCCTCGAAACGTACATCTCTTTTGGGATAGAGATACAGATATAATGGTAGCACAAAGATCTATATTACCACGGCCAGACCTACTACATGCTCGAGCGAGTTTTGCAGTTAAGTCATGTACTTCTTCAAGTTTCTCAAGCGTGCAGCGGCTCGCTTTAAAGTGTCCACGTCTTTGCAGAAAGCGAACCGAGCATACGCCTCGCCGATGTTGGCGTGTTCTTCACAATAAAACTACGGGATATTATCAGAAATGGGAACAGGATATGTACAGTATCGCTTACTTCGCTGACTGGGATCGAGGAAACACCGACTTCCAGAGCTATGAACCAGCATGCCCTGATAATGACAATTAGTTGCAGTCTCAGCGCATCGCTCTCAGAGATCACCTGAAGTCACGCCCGCGACCCAAGACACTTTCGGGGAAAGCATAATCCTCAGGGAACTTGACATCCGAAATATCCTAGGGGAAAGTTGGGTGGTGTTTCTGCTAAAGGGGGCGAAGACCTACCAAAAGGACAAAATAGCTTCCTTCGGGGTGGGTATACCTCAAACCCAGTTCGTCGAATACGTCTGTCAGCACCTGTCGCCGTTCCTCGTACTCGGCACGCTGAATCTCGAAGTATTTGCGCTCTTTAGCTTGTTCCAAACCACTAGCAGCTGCCTCTTGTAACGGAGAATTAGTGCAGAAGACGATACGTGTGGTCGCAGCCAGGGTTGGATGAATGATTGATTGCGGGCCGATCAACCAACCCACACGCCACCCGGTAGCTGCAAAAGCCTCTGTGTTAAGAGGCTAGTTAGTCGACATCATGACACTCAACTTAATTTACAGGGAACTTACTGCCCGCGGAGCCGACGGTGACCGTTCGATCCCACATACCGGGTAGAGTAGCGATGCGAACGTGCTCTTTGCCGTCAAAGACCAGGCAATCATACTGAATGGCATGGGTGAATGGTCTGCATATAGGTCCGCGTAGCAAGTAACACTTACCACTTCGTCGGCCATGACTAGCAGGTTGTATTCCTCGGCTACTGCAGCAATGTCTTCTAGCTCTTTCCGAGTAAAGACTTTACCCACGGGGTTATGCGGGGTGTTGACAATGATCATCTTTGTGCGAGGAGTGACGGCGCGGCTAATAAGCGATTAAGCGATGAGGAGATGGTTTTTCGACGAATGTTTATTGGCCTACCGGAGCTCAGCAACGTCAATAGTCCAATCATTACTAGTGGGCTTCGTGATATTGTGTGAGGGAGGGTGTAGAGGGACATAAACAGGTTTTCCACCGTTGAACGTGACGGATGGGAGATATTGATCAAAGAAAGGTTCAAACATGATGACTTCATCGCCTTGTTCTAGGAAAGCCACAAACACTGAATATTGTCCTAGAGCCCAATGAGCAACCTGCCATCTGCGATGATGTGATTCAAGTTTCAACATACCTTCGTTAGCGCCACTGGTTACTAGGATCTCCTTCTCGACATCCAAGTCCCGCCCGAGCTGAGGACCGTAGAACTCCTTAATAGCCTCTCGTAGACGTATACGCCCTTTGGGGTGGGAATAGTGATTGGGCGCAACAGATTTCAGTGCTTCCTCGGCTGCTTCCGTAACCCACGCAGGAGGCGCAAAGTTCATGTATCCCTGGCCAAGGTTGATGCAATCTGGGGGCAAGTTGAGAGCACTGGCAACAGAAATATGAGCTGAATCCTGCTCTCCTCCAAGATGACAACACCCACTTGAAGATCGACCAGACATCCTGTGCCAATGCGCGACCGTCCTTCAACCTCGATGAGAACGGCACGAGTTGGGATCTATCCTTTTCAAGGCCATTTACAGGAGCGTCTCCGGAGGGCATTGTCGTCTTGGAACGTCTAAGAAAGGGAGAAAGGTGGTTGGTCCGAGTCACAGAAAGGATAGATCGGCTTTTCGGGGAGACTCTTGCCGTGCCAGTAATAATCGAAATCCTCGAGAGCATGCACTGCGATGGTCACGGTAATGATGGTGATGTGATTTATATAAGGGATCACGCTTGCGCCATACTGACCTACACCATCCCTCGGCTTCCGCGATGCGTACTCCTCGCAAGAATCTATTGCACACCGTCAGGGGTTCAGGTTCAGGCGCTCAAACGTTCATATACAAACTCAAGCGAAGAGGGACTCGAAGGTCGAGGCGCTCGCTACGCCCGTCACAGCCGATGCCAGGCGTGTACGTTCTGCTACGTTCTGGCGCAGCTCACTACCCATGGTACAAGTCACCGCTGCCGTGTTGCCGACCCTGCACACTCGTCAGCCCCTCCATCTGGTGGTTCACAATTCCAATTGCCAGCTCATCCATGTGGCATCTATCCCGCATATTACTTCCATAGCCTTCCGTTCATGCTCTAGGTTTCATGTCTCCCAACAATCTCCTTTTCGCAAGTTTTATAAATACTATCTTATCCATCCTATCTCTAGCCAAGTGCCAGCTAGGGAGCAGTCCATTGACTCGGAGCATCACGACCACGCAGGTCTACACAAGATGTAATGTGGAGGGCCGGATTCTCTACACCAGATCTCGAAGATAACGATACGCTAAAATATGGTTCGCTTGGCCCTGAGGCCCGCCCATTTTGAATTGGGTACTGCACATCGGTACTGCACATCAATATGATGTGAAGGCAGCGTTTCGATGTGATTTGGGCATCATCATTGGGTATTAGAAAAACATCCAGCTCAGCGCAGATAATATCTCGCACAACATCTCGTACCGCTCAAACGGATCAGGGAACCAATGAACAGACTCATCAAGCTTCAACACTCCTTTCCACACCAATCGTGTATCGCGACGGCGTATTGTTTACTGCGATTGGCCAACCGAGCCTCCCCCGCAACCCCACCGATACTTTTCCGCCCGGCTGGCAAGCCGCATCTCGATCGGGGAGAAAGAAGGTGGACATCACCACAAGTTTGCACCGGTCCAAGCCCCCTACTGCCTTTACTGGTAACGATAAGCTACGTACATCCCTCTCGGACTCCTTATGTTGTACCGAACTTTAATAGCTCAATTTTCCGGTAGTGATCTCATCTGGGCTGTATCGCATAAACACGATACCCAGCTGCACGCGGCGACCGTCTCATGGGTATTCCCTCAGTTGCATTAGAACGCCCGCAAGCGTGACGCACTTGGATCCCAGAATACTGTTGATTTGGCATTGTCAAAAAAGGTGTAATTTCACCCATGGTCGTTTGTTAAAAGCGGCCTATGGAGTATGCAAATACATACCATACATCGCCCGCTATGACTGACACAGTAACTTCCATCTCAGCTTCCATCTATGCCTCCTCCAAAAGCTCAGCTGCTGACCGGGCGGTCAGGGATGCTCTCGAAAGTGAATTTGTCCGAGTCTATTGGTATTGCGTAGCGGGAGTACTCGGCCTGTTCATAGTCGTTCGTTCGGCTCGGCTCCTTCTGTCTTGCACCCGGCCAATCAGACATGTGCCCTCGGGCGGACTATCAGAAAAAGTCGACGCAGAACAGAATGGCGTTGCGCACACCGGAAGGGTGGCTCTTCGTCGCCTTCCGAATGCCGTCGCCACCAGCTTTAGGATCTTCGCTTTTCGATCGTCAATACCCATTGGGTTCCAATCGACAACCTCGGTCGCTGAGTTGGTATTCATTCTTGGGTATATTGCCGTGAACTTCGTATGCCTCTTCGTCCAAAGTATGCTTCACCCACTTCTGTGATGTACGCTTGCTTAGAATTTGTATGAATAGCCCGCACCTTGAACCCATCCTTCTGGCAAGACCGAGCAGCGCATCTGGCATCATGTCAGGTTCCACTCATCGTCGCACTCGCAGGAAAAAATAATATCATATCTAGTAAATACCTATCCGTTCATCACCTATTGCCACTCACCATACCCGCTCAGTTTTCACTAGGATCGGTCATGAACGCGTCCGTCCCAATGTCATCATATTGATTCTGATACTCATGGTCTTCTAGCTCAACGTTCTTCATCGTGCTGCAGCTCGCACTTGCTTCGTTCTCTCGTGGATCCACGCCTTATCTAGGGCGTCACGCGGGTATATCGAACTGGACTAGGTCTAGTGATCACACTCACTCATCTGCTAGATTACCTGAGCAATTCAACTTTTCGCACAACTGGATGATTTCCGGGGCGATCGCGCTCACCGCATTCTCCTTTGTAACGCTATTGTCCTTCCGACCAATTAGGAACGCTGTCTTTGAGTTGTTTCTCGTTTCGCATGTCGTCCTTGTTACGTACGTGTCACACTGTCACAGTGCTTCCACCTTCTAATCGTTCTTTAGTATATTCATAGTATGTGGGTATTTCCATGCTGGAGAACAAGGGTCAGTGGAGCTTTGTCACCGGAAAACTATCCTGATGACATCCGATCGACAGCTTTGGTGCATATTTTTGGTCTGGCCTCGTTGTCTGGGCAGTGGATCGTATTATTCGTCTCGTCCGCACGTTATGGAACACATGGGGCGGGGAGGGATCCCTCCCGAAGGCAACGCTCGAGCTTCTCGCTGAAGATTCCATTCGCCTGACCGTTCGCCTTCGGACGGCATGGAGCCCTGGCCAGCATGCCTATGTCATCATGCCTACGATCAGTAGATTGCCAACGGAGGCTCACCCATTCACAATTGCTAGCCTTTCGACCATGGTTGAAGGAAGCAATGAGAGAGAAGCAGTTTTCTTGATTCGCGGGCGAGGGGGCTTCACTCGACGTCTCAAGGAGCATGTGACCCGGTCTTCCTCCGACCCGGTGCCAGTATACATAGACGGTCCGTATGGGTGTCCACCCAATCTCCACGAATTTTCAACATGCATTCTTATCGCTGGTGGGGGTCATGCTGGCTCGTATCCTATTCCTGTCCTAATTTTAACAATAGGTGGCTCTGGCATCTCTTACACACTTGGCCTTTTCTTAGATTTGATCCAGTGAGTACTACCTCCTGCCCGTTCAGGACGACTGTCCTTAAGTAGCACTTTGCAGCAACCATGGTAGCAATGAATCAGCTGTGCGCCGTGTATTCTTCGTTTGGGCGGTTCGTGACGGAGGTAAGTACATATCGTCGGCGGTGAATTTACGGCGGATCGCTCTGACAAATTTCCATCCAGCCCACCTACCATGGATTACCGAAACTGTAATCAAGGCCCTCAGTGTGGCCCCGCCTACTCTATCTGTCGAGCCCCGTATATACATCACAGGACCTAATTATCCGATTCCTCAAGTACCCTCCCTTCAGTCAGATGATTCGACATCTAACTCGACCTCCTCCCTACCCTCCGCCCTTAAATCCCAAGATCTTCCGCAGTACTCGGCTCTTAAATTAACCAACGGGCGACCAAGCATCAAGAAGCTCCTTCAGGAGGAGATCAATTCAGCGCTAGGTCCCGTGTCCGTGGACGGTACGTCAAGGCGGCGTGTTATCGCTGGTAGCTCAATTACTTATGGATCAATTTCGCAGTCGCTGGCCCTTCCCCCTTGGTGCAATCGGTGAGGAATGTTTTGAAGTATGGTCCATCATCGCCATCCGCTGTCCTCAGAGGTAAACCCACTGTAACACTTCACGTGGAAACGTTTGGAATGGTGAAGCATTGATGGGGATTAGCCTGATTTCTTGCTGTAGGCTCTGACTCATTTGCAACGTACGATCCCAGAATCGTATGGTAGCTAGCTCCCTACGCATTCTATCTCCAGGCTTAAATAATATTATTATGTAATGTAAGCAAAATGTAAAGGCTGTGAAAGTTATCTGATTATTTGTCCTTGCTTGGCCCCGTCCCTCATAAGCGCGCAAGCGCTTGAATTTTGTCGCGAACACAAGGACGCCGAAATCGCGTTCAGTAACCAAACAATGGCTTCGGCTGCGACCTCTCGCGTTCAGCTAGGGACCATACAAGAGTACGCCTTTTCGACGCTGACCCCTCTTGGCACGGACTCTGACTCTACGGTACTATAGGTCTGGTCTGTCCGACACCCAGCTAAATAGCACGTCGCCTTCTTACGCATCTCCTCCCAAATTAGACCAGAGCCCGGACGACTCTGGTGAGGCTTCGAGCGACGACGAAGAATTTGTCTATCCTGGTGTTGCTTCGGGGCTGGCGACGGAGGCCCAAGTGCCACTTACGAACATCGTTGCGATTTCTACTTCGGCGGAGCCGTCTCCGGCACAATTGGAGGCGCTATATGCAGCTGCTTCTTCGGGTGATCTACCCCTTCTCCAGCGTCTCTTTCAGAGTACGCTTGACACTGGAGATGTCCAACCATTCAATCTGGCCAACCATGCTTCCACGAGGACAGGCTCTCCAGCCCTGCATGCTGCCGCAAGCAGGGGTTATCTAGAAATAGTGCAGTGGCGTATGTATTTCATTCAGTGGCCCTCTGTAGTGTGCCCTCCTCTAACACTCGATGCATATCTAGTCGTAGAGGATTGTGGTGCTATGCCTGACCTGGAAGATAAGGAAGGCGAAGTTGGTCTACTTGTAGCCCTTTCGCGGTAGTTTGCTGACCCTTGAATTCAGACGGCCCTCCACAAAGCGGCGTTGGGCGGGCACCTCCCTATTATTTCTTACCTGCTTCCTTCGAGAGCCGACGTGCATGCGCGAGATGCAGATGGGTGGACCGCGTTACATAATGCCTGTTCCAAGGTGATAGGCTCGTGTCCCACTTTGTGTCATCACTAATGCCACTAGATAGGGCTATCTTGATATAGTTCGTTGCTTATGTGAAAGTGGCGGCGCGTCTTCCGAAGTAAATGGTACAAGCGACATCGATGCTCGCAGCAAGGGTGGTTGGACCCCTTTGAGTACGAGTGCATTATTTCCAAGTCACGCCTCTAGACTCACGCGTATACAGTGAATGCTGCCTCAAAGGGCCACCTGCCGGTGGTGCTATATCTCCTCAACAAGCAATCGGCGAATCCCTTAGTCAGGAACAACTGGGGCGAAACTGCCTACGATGTCGCAGCGGCTGTTTTTGAAATCTGGATATGCGAAGTAGGTTCTGGCGGTACTTTTGCTCTCTGCCTGTTTCACCAGATGTGTAGGTCCTGCAGAAAGCTGAGCGAGAAAGGTGGCGCAATACTACCGTCCCGTACAATCCCCTATCAGTTCATCTCACCGTCCCGTTGATCATCTACGAGAACCAACGCCTTGACGCTCGTCTCAAGACGATCGCCGTATCTGGTGGGCGGCCCAAGTTTTCCGCCTCAGGTCTCGGAAAACAAGGGCGCCGTGCCCCTTTTGAGTTGAGACTACCCCTACCTGACGAGGAGACGAGGGATGTTGTAGTACCTGCGTGGAGGAGCGACGTCAAGCTACCCTCCCGGAACAATCCTTGGAACTTGCCGAAAGTGGAGCACAATGTCCGCCCTGTTCCCGACGGCGCCGAATGCAGCCATTTTTGGTTGTGAGTTGTCATTTTGAGAGACAGTTGCCCTACCTAATGAAGTTGCACCTCTACCCAGGTCAGACTGGACACTGGACGTCACCCACCCCGCAGTCGATGCTGAAGAAGGCTGGCAGTATTCTCACCATTTCGGCGATCCAGATGAACAGTGGACAGCTGATAAGCCACCGCAGTTGGTAAGGCTCTTGACAGGCAATGTGGTTGGGTCTTCTGTCGTCACCCCTACTCGCAGCTCCGCGTCAGGGAGTCGTACCCCGCAGACTTGGGTCAGACGGCGACGATGGGTTCGAGTAATGCGCCGTCGCCTAGACATTCCTCCTCTACCCTTCCTTGAACCTGACGGACTCATGTATAACTTGAGTGCAGAGGGGACGTTGATTCCTCATGCCTCTGATACCGGAAGTGATTTCGGCGTTGATGGTGATGGTCAAGAATTATCGTCAATGCCTATGTCGTTCCTGTATACGACCAGAGATTATGTTGCTCGTGCAAGGTATCTTGCTGGTGCTCAGCTTCCCGACCCTGACCCCGCCCATGCCTCCAGCGTGGACGTCCGAAGAGCCATTGCTAAGCTAGAGAGGGCGACCACGGAACTCAGACAAGGCATCCTCAGTATGTCGTTCAGTTATCAGGGGACTGATGCACTAATGAGTCCCGTTCCTGCATAGCTGATGATGACGTCGGCCGTAAAACCCAGGCTGAGGTTCTCCTCCATGCGCTGAATCGGGACCTAGAGCGCAGGCGATTAGCCGCCGGTGCCAACGGTCTGTTAATCTCGAGTGCAGGTGAGGGAATCTGTTGATTACCGAAGGCGTGCGGCTGATCTGAACCTGAAAGATGACTTTTCACATGATGAGGACGACGACAATAGCTCCGACGAAGAGTTTCACTATCCCGGCGCTTCTCCTCTGGATACTATTCGGTCACCCTCGAGAACATCCAGCTCGACTGACTACTTTACTCGGCCTGGCGCCTCCCGCCTGGCTACAGATCTGACGCCCCAGTTGTCCGAATCTCCTGAATTCCGCGTGCCAACACATGAAACTCCTCAGAAAGTTCTAGTCCCTAGGTGGACGCCTCCAACACCTCATCAAGTTCATGCTCAATGGGAGAGGGACACAGATGTGAGCGAGTGTCGTACCTGCCAGCGTCGTTTCAACTTTATCAATCGTCGAGTACGTACTCCTCGAATCATATTTCTGATGAATGCTTGTTTCTGAGGTTCATCCTTCTTTGTAGCATGTAAGTTGCACTTGCTCTTCTACCAAGACTTTTTTCTTACTGCTCTGTAGCACTGTCGGCGCTGTGGGCGTATATTCTGCGATCGATGCTCTAACTATCGAACAATGCTGGACCCATCCGACGTCGTTCAAGACCCGCTGTTTCCCGATAGCTCTTCCTCCGCTACAATGCAGAGAGTCTGCCAGACGTGCTACGACGTCGTCAGCGCCAGTGTGCCAAGTGGACTCCACACTTCTAGGACTACTTCAGTTGAACGCATTGTTATTGAGCAGGCGAGATTGGCTATCCCAAGCCACATGACAAGGAATCAGTCAAGCTCACAGCTCAGTGATTTAGCAGAGTATGCCCCCCTCATGCATTTCCACCTCTTTTACTAATTTACTCTAGTTGTCCTGTCTGCGGCCAGACGCTCTCCGACCTAGGTACCCCATCAGAGCAAGAGACTCATGTCAAAAGCTGTCTAGAAGGAGGCTCAGGCACTTCGCAGCAACCCGCGAAGTATTTGGTGTACGAATTACCTACAGAGAGCGTTTTGATTGGAGTAGAATGTACGTTTGACCACCTCGTTTTTGTGGAATTTCCTTTCATCGCGTTTCGGATATAGGTGTGATATGTTTAGAAGAATTTGCTCGAGGCTCCATGGTTGCTCGTTTAAGCTGTTTGTGTAGCTTCCACAATGGTGCGCGCGGATCGACTCTGCAAACAACTACTGGCTAATGCCTCCAACAGCGTGTTTATCCTCATGGCTGCAGAGGGGTCGAAGCTGTCCGGTCCATGCTCGCTGACGTCCCTCGACTATTACATTTGGTTGCACTCTGCATGTGTTGCGCTATCTGCTACATCGTTATCGGTACTCGCTATGAAATAGTATGGATTATAAAGATACACTATGCTAGTCTCCCTCGTCCCGTGGCTCGTAGAAGGTGTTGTAATGAAGAGCTCTAGCTTCGTCAACACGTATTATGTTGCTCAAGTCTTCAAGGTCGGGTTCAACAATGTCCTGACCCTTGCGCCCATCATCCTGGTCGTCTTCAAACCACGTTGAGGGATCTTCATCTTCATCTTCATCCTCGTCTTCAAGGTCCGAGTCCGTTGGTTTGTAATTCCTAACTCCCCTTTGGTTAAGGCGCATCCTTTGGACCATGTAAAACAAGGACTCACATGAAGGCCCATATCCTTGCCTCCCGTTCTTCGCGAGTCAGGTATTCGCCTGGAGCAGGCATCCCATGTCTCTGTCGTTTCTCTAAGATTCGCTGTTGTCGCTCTAGATCCTGGAGATGTGCTTGTCGTTCGAGGCTTATGGCCTCTTCCATACTCATAGATCCAATAATAGCCGATGCACCAGTGCTAGAGCCCTAAACAATAGTATCAGTATCATCTCATGAAGTTGAGTGCTTCGATGGGCGTACGTATCGGGAAAGCGCCTTCTGTTTAGCCTCAATCGTCCTGCTAGTTGGAGGCTCCAGTGGGGTGTCGACTGCCATATCATTGTCACCCTTGATCCTGGTCTTCCTTAGGCCGGTATTAATTGTCTCGACACCTTCTAGCTCGACCAATCGCTCTTGAATGGCGGCTTGTTCCACTGCGATCCGTTGAGCATATGTCGATGAAGACGCATCGCTGCACGACAAGTTAATGTCTGGTCATCCTGGCATCTATATAATAATGCAACTTACGGAGAGGAAAGAATTTTCGCGTTGCGATGATACAAATCCTGAAGTTCACGGACAGTCATTTCATGAATAGGTCGCTGCTGTCTTGGAGGTGCACGGAAGCCAGGTATCGATTGTTTCCTATGTCCGGGGGAGATTGGTGACCTCGGAGAAATGGGCGACGACATCCCGTTTCGAGTGGGTGAATGAGACATGGTGCTCAAAGTATGCGGATAAAGATGCGGTACTTGTACTAAGGCAAGTAATACTGAATTTGTGGCTCTGTTTATATGTGGTATCTACGCCATGGAAAACTGCCATTTTGGGATAGCAAATCAAATCAATTATGAGACAATGCCACGCAGCATCCTAATTGACCACAAATGTACATAGAGTACAGGAGATCAATTGTTATTTGTACATTTCATAATTCTGAGTAAACCTGCTATGGTTACCCTTGGAGACGCCAGCCAACCGTTCATGGGAACAGCACCGTTTACATGTACATGTCTCCCTAGTATGCGGAGGCATGAATAAAGAATTATATCAGAGGTGTGCATCTAAACCACTTACTGCTCCTGGAGGCATGAATTCATCATTGTCGGGTGCGTTGTGTCCACCGGCCGATCCGCGACCACGACCACCGAGAGGATTGCCTCTGCCAGGGAAAGGCCCCAGTCCAGGTCCAACCGGGTCAAACCTAGCACCTGGAGGTGCACCCATGGGTGGCAAGAAGCCGTCACCACCCCACGGTCCTCTCGTGTCACTGTTTCTACCAGCGGCCCCAAAGATGGGGTGATTGGGACCAACGAACATACCATCTGGATCATTGCCGGGGAAAAGGGAGGGAGGACCGAAAGGGTTTCGCGGAATGGGGTCGAGATCCCGTCTACCTATCTCAAGTGGATTCGACGGTGGGATATGTTGATATAGGGCAGGAACACGCGGAGGAGGTTGTGGGCGCGCGTCAAGTGGTGTGGATCGAGGCACCTCAGCTCTGCTGCCAGAAGCATGAGTATGATCTACATCCTCCTGATAGCCCGGTTTGTTAAGCCCAGGGATGAGTTTCTGTATGATTTGACCCTTGAATTGAGATAGAAAGTCGGATACTCGGTTCGACGAGATGAATCCGTGGACAAGGGGCTGTGCCTCTGGAGAGGAGGCATCATATGGATAGAACGACGATGATGTGAAGTCATTGGTAGATATATCCAGCGTTGCCGCCTTCTCACTCTAGGTTATGCTTGTCAGCGCGACTAATCTGCGAGATACTCAGAAGGAACGAGACAAACCTCCGAAGCTATTGCATTGACGATTGTCCTACTCCCAAGCTTGACAACCTTTACAATGAAATCCAAGCTACTTTGTTCATGGCGGTATCTGAACGCAAAATGACTGGGACTATGTTTATTCCATTCAGTGGGTAGTACATTGACAGAGTTGGTGTTCGGAGGAGATGAATCGTCTACAGCAATGAGCCGGAAGCCAACGGCAACCATGGCGGTATGTAAAAGAGCAGCAAGGGCATCATGTGGAGACCGAAGGGTCTTTGAAGATACGGGGAGGAAATTGACTAGGGAGGAAAGGACAGCTGAGGGATCCAAGACTGATGAAGACATCGTGGACGTACTTGGAGAGAGAGGGTGGGCATCTTATCGGAGTCATGTAATAGGGATTACGTAACTGACCTAAATGAAATTCCCTGGACCCTTTCAGTCAACCTCACTTCATCCTTCTTCCGTCCCACCTACCGCAAGCATGGCCCGTAGAGATAGATCATACTCGCCAGACGCTTCGAATAAACGGGTAAGACAATCTCATCGCTCACCCCGGTCTCCGTCGCCGACCAGGCGCAATGGCCAAAAAGCCAGCAACAGATCGAGGTACGACGAAGAGAGAGATAGGGACCGCCCGAGGGACAGAGACAGAGACAGATATAGGGACGACAGACACAGGGACGACAGACGAAGAGATTTCAGAGACGACAGACGCGACGATCGACGAGAAGACCGCCGCCGTTCGCGCTCCCGGGATCGTCGACCAAGTCCTTCCTCGAAGCCCTCTGTCCAAGATGACAAGGAGAAAACGGGGAACCCTCCAGCAGAGGACGAGAAGCTTAGAGCCAAACGCGCCAAATTTGAGGCTTGGAAGAAGGAAAGGGAGGCTAAGAAAGCTTTGGACGAAGCCAAAGCCAAAGCGATGGCACTCGCTGGCAAGTCTGCGCCAGGTAAGTGCATTCTACTCATTACCGTTGCGAATAGATGTCATACCACTTGATCACCTTATCACCTAATAGCGTCAAGCACAAGTAAGCCTTCTGCCGGACAGTTAAACCGCGCTGCGTTGGGTGGCCTTGGCTTGAAAGGTCTTCCACTCAAGCCCGAATTCAAGCCATCGAAAGGTGGTGCTGCCCCTTCTATGGACGACGCTGTTGAAACGAAGAGGAAACTTGAGACATTAGGAGACATGCCAGCTGTGGATATGAGCATGACTGAAGGCGAACCGAGCGTTGGAGACCTCGAAGTAGATGATGATGACGAAGAAGCAAACATGATGGACCAGGCGTTGAAAACGAAATCAAAGGATTCTATGGAAGTAGAGGAAGAGGGAGATGTAGATCCTTTGGATGCTTTCATGAGTGGTGTTAAGGAAGAAGTGAAGAAAGTCAATTTGGAAGATATGAAGAAGATCGTCGGCGCGACAAACGGTCTTTCCCGAGTACGACTGGACGAAAGAATGGCTGATGAAGGCTCTGAAGACCTTATCGATGTCGCTGCCCCCGATGAACTTGACGCGACGGACTTGAACCCCGAAGACATTCTTGCTCTTGCGGCCAAAAAAGCGAAGAAAAAAGAACTCGCTGCTGTCGACCATTCTCGTGTCAAGTATGAACCCTTCCGCAAGGAATTCTACATCCCTCCTCCGGAGATCGCAGAAATGACAGATGAAGCTGCTGACCTGCTTCGGCTGGAGCTAGACGGCATCAAAATACGGGGTGTTGACTGCCCAAGACCGGTCACTAAATGGAGCCATTTTGGCATGCCTGCCAGTTGGTGAGCACGACCCCATTTGCTTAACTTAACGAGCTCAAATATCCTTTAGCCTTGATGTCATCAAGCGCCTTAACTACACGGCACCGACCTCTATCCAAGCCCAAGCCATTCCAGCAATTATGTCTGGCAGAGACGTTATTGGTGTGGCCAAGACAGGCTCAGGTAAAACCATTGCCTTTTTGTTACCACTTTTCCGCCACATCAAAGATCAGCGTCCGTTGGAACAGATGGAGGGCCCTGTGGCTATTGTTATGACGCCTACCCGTGAACTCGCCGTGCAGATTCACCGAGAATGCAAGCCTTTCCTCAAGGTTTTGAACCTTAGGGTAAGCTCACATTAACCCCCTTTACATCTTGGCGGCTAATCGTGACTTGATCATAAGGCTGTATGCGCCTACGGCGGCTCTCCCATAAAAGATCAAATTGCAGAATTGAAGAAAGGCGCCGAAATCATCGTTTGCACTCCTGGTCGAATGATTGATCTACTGACTGCAAATTCAGGTCGCGTAACCAATCTTAAGAGAGTCACATACGTTGTCCTCGATGAGGCCGACCGGATGTTCGACATGGGCTTTGAGCCCCAGGTCATGAAGATTGTCAACAACATTCGTCCTGACCGGCAAACTGTACTCTTTTCGGCGACATTTCCCAAGCAGATGGATTCGCTCGCTCGCAAGATCTTGAGGAAACCGCTGGAAATAACTGTTGGAGGTCGATCAGTAGTTGCCGCCGAGATTGAACAGATTGTTGAGGTTCGAGATGAAGATACGAAGTTCAACCGTCTTCTCGAGATTCTAGGGCAAATGTACAATGAAGACCCTGAATGTCGGACACTGGTTTTCGTCGATAGGCAGGAGGCTGCAGATAACCTCCTCCGCGATTTGATGCGCAAAGGCTACCTTTGCATGTCTTTGCACGGAGGAAAAGATCAGATTGACCGTGACTCGACCATAGCTGACTTCAAGGCGGGTGTCGTCCCCATTGTCATTGCTACTTCAGTGGCAGCCAGAGGTCTTGATGTCAAGCAACTCAAGCTGGTCATTAACTTCGATGCACCCAATCATATGGAAGATTATGTCCACCGTGCAGGTCGCACTGGCCGTGCTGGTAACAAAGGAACTTGTGTCACGTTCATAACGCCTGAGCAAGATCGGTACTCGGTAGACATATATCGTGCTCTGAAGGCAAGCAACGCCGCTGTCCCGAAAGAACTGGAAACCCTTGCCAACGGTATGCCGTTGTTCCCTTCCGCCCCACACCGCCTTCCTGACAAATCCATGACTTAGGTTTCCTTGATAAGGTCAAGTCTGGCAAAGCGCAAGCAGCCGGATCTGGGTTCGGCGGCAAAGGCTTGGATAGACTTGACAAAGAGAGAGATGCCAAAGAGAAGGCGGAGCGAAAAGCTTACGGCGAGCCTGGTGTCGCAGAAGAAGAGAAGCCGGCGGTAGCTACGGATGAACCCGCCGCGAAAGCTACACCATCGGCAGACGATATGACATTCGGCGGCTTCAAGGTAGAAATCAAGAGAGGTCCTGCACCAGATTCGTCGAAGGGTCTCCTTGGGGTCGGCGGGGCCATTGCTGCTGCTAGACGACTGGCGCATGCCAAGGAGGAGGAAAAGATTCAGGCCCAGGTTCGAGCCGCCGAAGAGGCTGCTGCACGGGCTGGCAAGGATACGCCAGCCCATAAGCAAGCTTTGAGTGTGGTAGCGAAACTCAATGCTCAGTTAAGGGCCTCCAAGCTTGTTTTACAATCACAGCTGCAGGCCGAAGAGGTTCCCGGACGAAAGGGAGCCTCCGAGTCCTCCACTGATTTCCACGCAATCATTCCTATCAACGATTATCCCCAGAAAGCAAGGTGGCGAGTTACAAACAAAGAAACTATGGTTCAGGTGGGTGTTTTGTCCATCCCCCTTCCGGCGGTTCTGACTGGCCACATTAGCTCATCGACATCACCGGAGCCTCAGTCACCAACAAGGGTATATACTACGAGAATGGGAAAGAACCACCACCGGAAGGTCCGCCTAAATTGCACTTATTAGTGGAATCTCATGAAGAATGGAGGGTGAGTAATTTTCCCTTTGCTACATACGACGGTGATTGAATGTTTTCTTTCCATCAGGTCGAGCAAGCAGTCCGAGAGATCAAGCGACTTCTTATCGAAGCATCTGCCGCCGCTCTCCAAGCTGAGATGCGTAACCCTACAGGGACGATCGGCCGATATAGCGTTCTCTAGCAGTCTTTAGGGTGTGGTATTCGGGCAGTGCACTCAATTTACCAATTAAGCATCGTTTCTAATTTCCTACCTATTGTGAACGACCGATTTCCCAGAAGTCCAACTTTTGTTGTGCGCAGGCCCTATGTTGTCTCTCCTGACCAGTGGGTTGCCTGTAAGTCATGTTATCCTAAGTCCGAGGCTGGGAGTTGTATAACTCACAGCCCGTTCGGCTCAAGTTTCAGAGTCCAATAAGTATCGTGAGCTCTGGGACCTCGGAGAAAGCCCAGCTTGTCGTTCCAAACTTCCAATCACGTACAGACTTTTGTTTTTCCACGGTTTTCTGGAAATACTCTTGGGAATAACAGTGGCATCACCCGACGTAGAGGGCTTTACTCATCAACATAACGCGAAATCTCTCGGGGTATAAATGTGTATCTGTGCCGAGTTCTTAACTGCCCCATTCCACTCAGGCCCGCACATCGTGGCCCATGCCAAGTGATGACCTCTGAGTCCTCCACTCGACTCTCGCAGTCACTCTCCCTCAAAGGAGATGAAAAACATGTCATTACTGATATACGGGATCCGACCCAATGTCCAGATGCCCACCTTACGCAGTCCACTGGCCAGCTTTGGGAGCATGACCCCATCAATCCTCGTAATTGGTCCTTTGGGAAGAAGTGGACTGCTGCAGGGATTGTCGGTGGAGAGACCTTATCCTTCTGTATTGTGCTACGCCGACAAGCCAACTTATATCTAGGTCTCGCTCTACACGTTTGTCTCCCCACTGGCTAGTTCAATGATGGCCCCTGGACTCCTTCAGGTTGCTGATCAGTACCATGTAACGAATTCGACGACACTCGCGATGACTCTGAGTATATTCTTACTGGCCTATGCTCTTGGTCCCTTGGTCATCGCTCCACTCTCAGTCAGTGTCAACATCACATCTGCTTAGATTCGGCGCCTCACTTTAGCCTCACTAATACATAAGGAAATGTATGGTCGCACCTGGGTACCAAGGCTCTACAAACACCCGGCACGCATCTCCTAATCCTCTTTGCAGGTGCTACACATCGCAAATCTTCTATTTTTAGCGTTCAATATAGGCTGTGCATTCTCCCCGAACGCTGGTTCGCTAATCACCTTCCGCTTTCTGTGTGGGTCTTTTCCATGTTATTACTGCAATAATCTGATATATCTTGTCGCACACAGCGGGCCTCGCCGGAAGTACACCTATAGCCTGTGGTGGTGGTAGCATTAGTGACTTGTTTGCCGAGCGTGACCGCGCTGGTGCAATGGCCGTTTTCACGCTGGGCCCTTTGTTAGGTATTCAATTTTATGTCTTACTCCGGTTAAACGTTGTATACTATCTCCCATGTTTAGGACCAGTGGTCGGTCCGATCGCTGGAGGCTTTGTTGCACAAACTATCGGCCCAAAGTACGTTTTCATCATAATCGGTGAGCGTTGATCCTTCCAGACCTGGAAATAGCATTGTAGTATAACAGACTGTCTTAGCTGGCCTTTGTGCGGTTGCTGCTGCCGTGGGCATTCCCCTTCTACGCGAAACTTACGCCCCAATCCTACAATCGCGCCAAGCAAGGCGTATCAACGATTTCCCCGGGAACGCAACCATTCATCCAGTCGCAAAGTCAGGCCGTAAATTTCAGTACCTCTGGCAAAACATCAGGCGGCCCGTTGTTCTTCTTACCAGAAGCCTCATATGTTTCATGCTCAGCTTATATATGGCTTTGTAAGTATCTTGAATGTTCTTCTCAGGAACTTGCGCTAACAGACGAGAAGCATGTATGGTAGGTGAAGCACGAATCCATTCCGTTGAACACGCAAGCTCATCGACCACCTCAAGGCATTTACTACCTCATGTTCGCCACGTTCGCGAGTGAGTTATTGAAGTTGGTAGTCATCTCGCACAGTTGCTCAGTTTCAATAGACTTCTTCAAAGAAACCTATCACTTCGGACCAGGAATAGGCGGGCTTTGTTACTTAGGACTTGGTGTAGGCTTCTTTCTAGCTACAATGTTTGGTGCCAGAATAGGCGACCAAATTTATGCCAAAGTATGTGGTCTGTCTTCATCCCTAAATAATACCATAGCCGCCGCTGATTCGACTAGCTCTCCAAACGAAATAATGATATCGGAAAACCAGAAATGCGCGTCCCTGCGCTTATATTCGGCTCCTTCTTTGTGCCAATTGGTCTCCTGTAGGTTTCCTTCTGCACAGACTGTCAGCGTTACTGAGCCTCCCTATAGGTGGTATGGTTGGTCCGCCCAGGCCCGCTTGCATTGGATCATGCCAATCATTGGTTCTGGCATATTTGGATTTGGTGCGCTGACTTGAAGATCCTTCGGAAAGCTTTTTATAACTCCATCGTAGGTTTAATGTCGACTTTGTAGGTCCTACTACTAGTCCGGGTTTCCTTTTTGATTTTAATTCTGGAGGCAATATCTAGTCTCCCAATTCAACTCTATCTAGTGGATGCTTTCACTTACGCCGCTAGCGTTTTAGCTGCCGCCTCGGTTCGTCTAAACTTTTTACGAACCCCCCCCCCCACTAACACCACGTCTAGGTCCTACGATCCACCCTAGGGTTCGTGTTCCCCTTGTTTGGACAGCAAATGTACGATGCTCTAGGTCTCGGTGGAGGTAACTCCCTTTTGGCTGGATTGGCTATTGTCCTTGGTATACCATTCCCCATCTGGTTATGGTACTATGGGGAGAGACTTCGTGCGAGGAGCAAACTGTGCAAATGAGCCCTTCAATATAGCCGTCAAGTATGTACAAAAATATCCAGAGTTATGATGACAAACGCTACAATGACTCGGAGTGGTGTATACTTGGTACACTGACGCGGATACCCAACATATCAAGGGTAGGATAGGGGTCAGATTCCCCAGCAGTCGTGATGTCATTGTGCATGCCGATAGTGATATACTCAATGGTACATTCATCGTAGACCAAAACTCCTCGACTTGACCGCGCTGGAGCTAGCTCCAGTGAGAGCGATACCTGAGTCTTTGACCCTCTTTTCAACCTCAGTAATCTTGCCTTCGACTTCCTTGACAGCCCCATCAATCCATTGTAGACTCTCCAGGTGACTACTCAGGATTTGAGAGATCTGCGACATCGGATCCTCGGCTACTGCACCATCCTTCGAGCCATTGGAAAGTGAGAGGCTGTTGACAGATTCAATCATCTGTGTCAACGATCCGGAGAGGTCGTCCAGTTGAGTATGCAGGTCCGTGGCAAGCATGTAACTATTGGACAAGGTATTGGCGAATGCTAACAGGTGAAGGAGGGTTGAACATACTTTTTATCACGCTCTGAATCAGCGGGGCCAGTGTCTAGTGCTCTCAAGGAGCCGCCCTGACCACCAAGGACGTCTTGCATGGCCTTCTCGTAGGAATCTAGAGTAAAAGAAAGGTCTTTTTGTTGTTGCTCGATGTGATCTAAAGATTGTTCTGCTTCATTCTGTTCTCTCTCCACCGCTGTAACGTGGCTGAAGAGCGACGCGAGCTTGGGGAAGATTGATGAGTATGAAATAAACGACCAACAAAGAAGTACTCACATTTTTACTGTTGTCGATCAATGCACGATCCCACACTGCGACCTCCCCTGCGAACCGGTTGAAATCACGAACATGGGTCTCAAGTTCGCTAGACCATCGATTGATGATTTCCTCGATTGTCTTCCCCCGAAGCATAGAGGGAGGCGGGACAGCAAAGGTAGCACTTGTATTGGTGGCTGCCGTAGAACTGGGAGGAGTAGCCAGAGTGATCGATGGGCCTAGGGGTGGTTGTGAGCTGATAGACATTTAGTCACTGGCTCACTGACCTTCCTTGGGCTTGTCACTCGTGGTAGAAGTTGTTGCCGTAGCGGCGGGAGCTTATAACGTGTTATTATAGTCCTATTATATCTTTGAACATGTCTCACCTGCTGATGCGCTATTCTTGTCCGCAGGTTTACCGAAGACGTTGAAGGCTGGCGTATTGGAGCCTAAAGACCGTTGTACCATAGAATTTTAGGCGATGAAAATGGGAAAGACCTAACGGAGCATCCTTCTTTTCAGCTGTATTGCTTGCGCCCAGCCCGGGAAATAAGCCACCAGCAGGGTTTGTAGTCGCTGGCGAAGCTTCTTTCGCGGTGGCAGCAGGTTTCCCAAATAACCCACCTCCACCAAAGATATTTGTCGAGGGAGTAGAGGTAGTATTAGAAGTAGGTTGGAGTGTGGGTCCTGCTGGACCGGGTGGTTTTGAAAAGTTAAAGAGACCGCCTGATGTAGATGATGGTGGGTCAAGGCATCAAGTTAAAGGACACAGAGAGTAGTGGCATACCGGAAGATGAGCCCGCTGCGACGGGTGGCGTAGATGAGCTGGGCGTCGTACTTGGTTGATTGAAGACTGCGGTTTGCATTATAATGACGGCAACTTCGGAATACTCGGCACTTACAGTTGGGAATGGCAGGTTTGGGAGTAGTTGCAGGGTTTGCTTCCGATGGCTTTGTCTGGCCGAATAGACCACCCGTTGCATTCGATGGCTGTGCAGGAGTTGTTGACACAGCTGGGGTACTGAAGAGGGGTGTAGATGTACTGGAAGTGGTCGAAGGGGTAGGGAAGCCTCCAAATAGAGGGGGCTTGTTTGCAGTCGACGCGTTCGTGTTCGCCGACGTAGCCCCAAAGAGGCCACTTCCTATGCTCGGCGTTGAAGCCGCATTTCCAAATAGATTAGGCGTTCCACTGCCACTTCCACCACCGAAGAGATTTGTCCCAGTTCCTGTTGTGGGTTTGGCTACAATTGGAAGGTTTCAATCCTGGAGCATACAGATTTTGCGAGCGTACCTGCGCCGAAGAGATTATTGGGTGTAGAGGATCCTGAGGACTGATTGGCTCCTCCAAAGGCATTAAAGCTCATTGTAGTGGTGGTGGTCGAGGTTGTGGTGGTCGAGGTCTGAGTAAATGATCCTAAGAGGAATACGTCAAGCGCTGAGACGCGACCTGACCAGCGCTTGTCTCGTAGAGCTGTGTAGAGCTATCCCGCTCGCTGAGTGACTTAGCTGATGCATCATGCATCAGCGCCGTTGCCTCTTCTTCCTCAGCTCTCATGGAACAACAAAAAGACTCAGTAGACACTTTGAATAATGAAGCCCACCAGGTGCAAGATGGCATTGCAGATCTATTTCTTCTCCAGTACGACTCGGGATTACATATATGGATGTATGTACTAATCATAGCTAGGCGTGGCATGGCCTCCTCAGACTGTCCCAGTCTCCCCGAGGGTTGGAACATGTGTGTTCACCCTCAGGTGCGTCGGCGAAATATCATCCCTCACGATTCTCCATTGAAGCTAGCCATTCTTTACCTTTCCAGGGATGGGTTTACTTCCACAATCCTACCCTCAAGGTGACGACGGACTCGGACATGAGGGACGAGGAAGCGTACAACTCCATCACAGACCAGTGCCGCAATAGCACCTTAGATGTCAAACTTGAACAAGGCATGGAGTTGCAGCTTCACGCTGTCTCTTCATTAGGTCATCCACCGATGAGTCGCTCTCTGAACTTGGTGATCAATCACACATTCTGTGTGGCTTCATTCAATGCCCTGGACATTGTACACCAAAATGTTCCTCTCCTCGGCCCAAATGACCGTCAGTGCCAGTGGAAAGCTTGTTTCCTAAAGAATGCTTACGTACCTCAAATATTTCTCAGTGAACCGTCGACGCCGCATGTACTGGAACTATATGTGGCATCACCCGTCACACACCCCAACTCCGCCCCGCGCAAGCAGAGATGCAGCAGATGCCTTGACGTGGTTCTACGTAGGTTTTCCTGCTTCCAGACTATCTATCGTTCAGCTGAGATGTCCCTTATAGACTGACAATCTTATATCTGGAACTTGCAGTCGTGTCCCATTCTCCAAGACAGAATGTGAAGAGCTTTCTGTGATGCTCAGGGACTTGGCCCGTACGTTTCCATTCTCTAGATATATACGAAGTCTTGATGTCGTTTATCAGAGCCACAAAGCGACTCGTCAGTGTCAAAAACTGTCTTTCTCTCATGGCTGCTTCGTGAAGTCTGCAGCTTCCGAGACGCAGAGGGCTACGGGCAACATACACCGAAGGCTGCACAAGCTATCGCGCAATCCATGCGTGAGAAGAAAGACATCATCAGACAACCCGGGCGTTTTATCCTTCCTATGCTCAATATTTGTATCAATCTGCTCTTCTTTGGAATCCCATGGACGTACCTGGTGCACATTGCTAGGGCCAGCAAGTTCCGCGGACGTCTTAATCATGTACAACAGAATTGGGAGGAATACATCAATCGCCTTGTTCGAGAATATACCCATTTCCTTTTGATAGTAAGCCCCTTCCTATATAGCGCACTCCCGGGGCTCACGAAGTATTTGCAGTCCACTGTTCTGTTATCGTAAGCTATCGTTTTTGTCCATTAACCCAGTTCCTCCCTAAACCCTAGACAGTGCCACCATAAGTTTTCTAGCACTCAATGATTTATCACAAATTGCTCGCGTTAGCGCAACGCTCTCTACCTTCGCCTCTCTTGGGAGTATCATCATCGGCGTTTTCTCTGTGTGGAAACACCAGATCAAGTGCTCCACGGCTGATTCGGTAGCATCACGTCTCGCTTTTCCAGCGCCGTCGCCTGACTCCTCTCTTTCGTAACAGTTCGCATACATGTCCAACGCGCGACAGAGCTTCCTTGGCCATCATGGACACGCAATCCTACTCAGTCTCCCTCCTGTCTTGCTTGTCTGGGCTATCGTTGCGTTTACCTTTTCTATGGTAGCCTACACCCTCCAAGGTATCGTTGATCACGATGTATACAGCTCGACATCATCATGGATCTTAGTCGCTGTCTTCATTGTTATCCTGATATCTGTCTGTCTTGCACTCCATACGTTGACGTTCATCTGGAGGATAGGCAGACCGACCATACGGATGTTTCGGTATAATCGAGAGCGTTCGAAAGAGAATTACCAATCTAGAGTTTGATTAGCTGTTTCGACTTAGATGCGTACATCCTCTCCCTGATCCACCGCTTGAGCATTCCAGTCTGTAGAGCTTACCTTTGCAAGCATCGGCCTTATGGTCTAGTAGTATGATTCCTCGTTTGGGTTATCCTGACTCGAGGAGGTCCTGGGTTCAACTCCCAGTGAGGCCCTTTTTGTAACCCGAAGTAACATATACTGGAGACCACCACGAAGACGATGTATGCCAAGAGGCATGGCTCGTGGTACACATGCTTATATATTTTGAGGCCGGAGCAGAAATATGTGTATGGAGACAATCGACATGGGATGGTCTACTCTACAACAAGAACTGAGGCCCCTCCATCGACGGTAAATCGTGCACGTGTCTTCACAATCATGTAGCGTCGCCCTAAACGTTCTAACAAGTTGGCAGGTTTCGTATGCCATATATTGGTATTGGGTATGTTGGGTACAACGATCATGGCGGAGGGCGCCAATATCAAAGCCTCTCCTGTCTGCAAAAGTCTCATAAGCATCAAGAATGGGCGGACATCTATTGCCTTACGCGTAAAGTGACGACTTCGTCAAATGCATTGCAACCTGAGAAACTCGCAGAAACGTGCTTGGTTAGGTGCTCCCACCAAGCGGGCGAAGAAAACCTATGCATGATCGACACAGTGCACAGATCAAGCAAGACTGGTGGGGTGGCCGTAGGCTCTATGGTAGCATTGAGCCAAACGGTAGGAAATGGCAGTGATATCAAAGGCTAACCCTGGGTAAAGATAATGACCCGCATGCCAAGGTGGCGTTGTTCACGAACTAGACGTAGGAACGAATGGGTCATACCAGACGGTGTGGTTGATAGATACCGCAGGGGATGGTACTGACTGAACTGGCAGGTTGAAGTTAATCGAGCAAAATCGGACCGACCTTGTGAGCTTCGTCCACCACAAGTACCTTTCCTGAAGTAACTTCAGCGCGGATAAAAGTCTTACAATGATCTCAAATAGACTGCTGGCGGATGCTGGGTCGATGAATGGATCAGAGAGATCCACGATACTAAGCTGACCGGCAGCAAATCTGCTAGTGTCAACAGTTCGCTTCTTGGGCTTCCGAGTAATGAAAGATCGTAGCAGAGCCATGCGTTGATCGAGGCCTGCTACTTGAGCCGGTTTAAATTTGCGAGCAAAAAGCTCTGCCTCCAAAGACTGCAGGTTGAACCCTTCGCCGAGGTCACGTAGAATCGACTGCAAATGTAAGTGAGCAAGAGAGAAGTAAGTATAGTATGGACACGTACCAAAACTGTTTGTATATATAGAGGCGCTGAGCTCGAAGATCCTACTGACATCATGGACAAAAATGCTTGAGCATCAAGCTCTTCTTCGGTAAATCGCAAAGGTTCGACGACAACGCCTTCACCCAGTGGCGTGTGGACTTGGCGCATTGTATTGATAGACGACGCCGAGACGAAAACTTTGACCGGAGGTGGTTTCACACCTCGAAAATTTGATAAAGCCAGGAAATCAACCTCACTGGGGTGGCTTCCCAATCCGCCCTCACCATAATGGAGGATGAGCCCGGAGAGGAGCTGCTGCAGAGAACCGATGGCGGTGATATTGGGGACGAACATATTTCCAGGAGGACCGACACAGTGTGTGACTTTCCAGAACCTTGAACGCCGCACACAACGGCGGAGAATGGCGCATTCTGGTTATCAGGGGAGATGGGCATAGGGATTTATGGGGTGGATGGATCACCCAGAGTGTTGACGTATATACGAGAGTCCGGGGGCACATGCGTGTTGTCTTTGGATCTAGACATTTCGGGCCAGAGTCAATACAAGGTATGTGAGGAACTGGTGTTTATAAAGTTTGGAGGCGCACTCAATGGAAACAGCTTGGCCAGGCAGACCGTACTGCGAAGGCGCTTGGCGGTATTCTGCATGTTCTAGGGCATTGTGCAGAAACAGAGGAGTCGTGCTTTGTTCGTGATAGACTCCTCCAGTAGAATCTACGGAAGCCACGTCCAATAGTTGCCATGGGTCCTATATCGAACAGACGGATGGGCCATCAACAAACGCGAGGCTTGATCTTAGCTTACATTGGGATCAAAACCGACATCGCCTATTGTCGATCTAGAGGCATGAGCAGTCAGTTTTCCCATTTTATAAACCGCTGTCGCTGTCGTTGTCGTTGTCGCTGTTGTCGCCAAAGGTGCGCAGATGACTCCAGCGGGCGGAGGTATGCTCACTTTGTAGTCGACTTAGTCACTTAACGGTCCCATAAAGTGAGCTGCGGAGAAGAGTTCATTTAACAATGCAAAATTCGAGCGCGGTCATCCTAGAAAGCATGCAGCCTCGTGCAGAGAGAATGGTTGGCAACGATCACAGCCGGCTCTTGAGAATGTTCAAGTTAACTGAGAAGTATCCAGGAAAGCGCTGGTTAATCGCAGACGCCCACTGGCATGTCTCTCTTCGACGTCCCAGGATGGTCGGTCCCCACCATTGCACCCATATCATCCTCTCCCAAAAAACGGAAACAACATCGATCCACAAAGCAGCCGCCCGGCGGAGCCAATCTTGAAAAACTCTTGTCTCAGATTCCCAAACCGACTGGCGAATTTTCCGGGACTGAGACCGTGAAGACCCAAAAGAAGACTGTTGACTTTAAGAAGCATAAAAGAGCTGCACAACGCCCCATCGAAGTGACTGCGCAGTGCGTGCCGCCAGAAGCCTTTCCCTCGGGCCCCCCTGTTCCCAATGCTAAAACCCGAAAACGGAAACATGAGCATCTCGAAACTGCTAACGATGTTACTGCGGAACGGTCTGCGTCACTCTCGAAGAAACAAAAGAAGAAACGCTCGGAGGGCACGCATGGTCAAAACGCCAAACTAACAGCGATGCAGCATAATATGAAGCAGTCTCTAGATGGTGCACGCTTCCGGTGGGTTCCACTATTTCCTCTCCTACCTTAACCCCTCATTAACCCTTATGGCTACCCCAGTCTTATCAATGAACAGCTATACAAAAGCCATAGCTCCGAGGCTTGCCAAATGATGCAGGAAGATCCTGCCATTTTTGATGAAGTTCGTGTCTCGTTGCAACTGAGTTTTGAAGTATGACCAACCCGAAATCCCCTAGTATCACAATGGATTTCGCAGACAAGTTCAGTCTTGGCCTTCTAACCCCGTCGATGGCTATATCGCCACCCTATCATCATACCCCGAGCGCGTAGTGATTGCTGACCTTGGTTGTGGAGATGCCGCCCTGGCTCGCACCCTCATCCCCAAGGGCCTGTCAGTGCTCTCCTATGACTTGGTATCGAGGAACCCGTTTGTTGTCGAGGCTGACGTTTGTGACCACCTTCCATTGCCCGGATCAGAGCCGTCTGAGGCTAATACTGATCCGGACTTCGGTGAAGCTCAGATAGTCGATGTGGTGGTATGTGCATTGAGTCTAATGGGAACGAACTGGCCGAAGTGCATACGTGAAGCCTGGAGAGTCCTCAAATCCAAGTACGTACCTTGACACCGCACGTGCGTTTCTCGTTTGCTTAAGGTGCCGTACAGAGGCGAGTTGAAGATTGCTGAAGTCACAAGCCGATTCACCGATGTCAATCAGTTTATCTCGCTCGTCAAATCCTGCGGCTTCAATTTGGAGATGCTTGTAAGTCTTCTAATTCTCGAGCGCTTGTTGGTGTCGCCTATTTCCCAACCACAGGACGATTCAAATACACATTTTACACTGTTTGAATTCACGAAAGTGTCGCGGAAAGCGAAGACGAGCAAACAGTGGGATATGATATTTGCGCAGTCGCAGTTGTTGAAACCTTGTGAATACAAGAGGCGTTGATCAGTAGTGACTTGTTGGTTCCGATCATTGCCCCTATTATTTCTCCCCCACCAATATGTAACTAGGACTAAGTGTACGTATTACTTGCGGTCAGCGCGCGGTGAAGTGGATCCTGATTATTTCTCTCTTTATCTCCACCATCTCCCCCTTCTCGATCTACCGCAATGTCTGGGAACCTACATGTCGTATCTCACCCCATCATCAGCGTAGAGCTCACGAAGCTTAGAGATAAGAATACTACTCCCAAGGTGTTCCGTGAGGTGGGTGTCCTGGGCTGATCATCCTTTGACTCCACGCACCCAATCCGATACTGGATAGACTGTCGATAATGTCAGTAGAGCCGTTGGATACGAAGCTACGCGAGATATCCCAGTCAAGACTGTGCAGGGGGTGAGTCGCATACCATTTCCGAGATGAACCTTACCAAAATTCGCTCTGCTTGTCAGGAAACACCTGTGAGCCCGTTCGAAGGATCCGTCATTGAGCCCAAAATTGGATTAGCTCCTATCCTTCGGGCTGGTTTGGGAATGACGGATGCGATGGTACGAATCCTCTGATCGCGCTCGGTCGTGACTTCGCTTGACACGCCCCATACAGCTGAACATCTTTCCGTCCGTCCCTATGATCGTGTATGGTTTCGATGTGCCTGACTATTGGTCTTAGAGAGGCACAAGTCTACCACCTTGGTCTTTTCAGGGAGAAGGTTTCTCTACAACCGGTTGAATGTCAGTCTCCCTAGTGTCTGTTCATGGCCGAACCTTCCACAGATCTTGCACAGATTATTCTAAGCTACCAAAGAACCCGACTGTTGAACGCGTCTTCATCCTTGACCCCCTCATTGCAACTGGTGGTACAGCCTGTGCAGCGATGTCCATGATTGTTGATTGGGGGATCCCAGGTATCAATATCACTTTATTGTGGGTATGCTTGTTTCTGATTACTCTTAGTCGAAAACATCAAACTGTTGTGTGTCCTCGCCTCGAAGGCTGGCCTGGCGGAAGTTCAGAATCAATATCCAAAACTTGAGGTGCGTCATCGAAATGGTGAAACACTTCTAAGCTGGACACAATCATGTTAGATATGGGTGGCTGCTGTCGATGATACCTTGACCGACAATGGGTTTATTCAACCCGGTCTTGGAGATGCCGTCCGTTATTCCTCAATCCCGCTCTGCCACTAACTAATCGCGTCTTTTAGGGGGACCGACTCTTCAACACCATCCGTCCTTGATGCGCATCATCTGCCGCAGTGACGATAAGGCAAGTCCAGAATGACAGTCCGTGTACTCGAGTTGCGTAGTCACAGTACAATAACCTTTTGTCTTTAATAACTACCTACGCTGCCTAAGCTGACAGGGGCTGTCTCCTGTCTGTATGATTTCTACATCACGAGGCGAAACCAAGACGTGCTTCTGAGCATGAATTGCATAACTTGCTCTCACTCAACTCACCCATTTGGGTATAATATTTCTACCACTAACAAATATGCGGCCCCTTCGAACCGCCCTTGAAGTGGGTTTCTCTATCACACCATGGTCGCCCTCGTATCGAACCCTTCATCTAGTACCTATGCCGAGCAGAAGAGCATCTATAACTTTCTGCAGGATAATATCTACCAGAACCCTCATATTCCTGCCTCCAACATCATAGAATGGCTTTCCTCTCGCCTTTCGTCTACCTCGGCTGTATACATCTACGATCTAGCCGAACAGCTTGGTTTTGGCTTATTGACGGCGCAGCTTGCTGATAGTTATGACGGTACGGCACCCATCGTCCATTTGCAGGCTCGCCCAGGTGCTGGTCTTAATCTAGTGGGCCTATTGTCGGAGGGGACGAGCCAGCAAGCTGCAGGAGGGTCTGTCCTTACGGCCTATACCACACTTACGGGACTGGCCGCGATGGCTCCGTCGTTGTCCAAGCTACCCCGTCCCCGGCCCGATAGCCGTTTGATTGTCCAAGTACCTATCGTTACCCACATCGGCAATGAATGCGCTCTCTCTCCGTCCCTCGCATCACTCTCCACCACTCTCCCTTTATTACCGAAGGACACTACAGTTTTGGTCTCCGCCTCTCCTCAGGAGTCTGTTGACTTCGCCTCGCTTGCCTACAATATTAAAGACAAGCATGTCATTCATCTTTTTGACCACTATGGGAGCGCTCGAGAGACGGGGCATTCCATCATTAGTCCGAAGCAAGATGTGCTTGGAGGGACCACCTTTGATTCATTCCAGTACCATGGAGATCACAGTCCCCGCGCAGTGTTGGTGACAACCAACGGCCCACTCGCGCACCTTGCCAGGGTATATATCGATCGATTTCCCGGCTTGGCCCTCGTCGTTGTCAAGGTTCTTCGCCCGTGGGATGAAGTGGCATTTGTAGACCTTCTCCCTGCCACCGTGCAGAAGGTTCATGTCCTAGACGAAGTACCTACACAAGGCATACGCGGCTTCCTGTTTACTGAAGTTCTAGGAACTTTGCTAAATCGGCCAAATTCACCTGCCGTCCTTGCACACTCTTTGACGCCCACTCAGTTGCAGACGTATCTCTCTTCGAGAGACGCGTTTCTGAGCTTCATGTCTTTCCTTGCGCCGTCCAAAGTCGACATAAGTCACCAAGCTCACCATTCTCAATCAAAGAAACTGATTGTTTTCAATTCATCCAATTCCCCCTTCAGCTCGCTCAGCCACCTAGTCGAAGACCTTTTCTTCAAAAGCCAGAATATCATCGCACATGGACTCAGTGATCACGACATGCTTTCCAAGCCTGGTGGCATTTCCATCGACCGCATTGTCTTAACGTCTGGCATAGAGGCGGACGCATCGTTGCCCGTTGCCGTCTCGCTTCCTCTCAGTAGTATTAGCCGGGGTGAAGCTGATTTCATTGCCGTAATGGATCCTACGCTCCTCAAATCTCACTCCTTACTCAAGCATGCCAAACCAGAATCCATTATCTTGCTCGTCGCATCTTGGACCTCCGCAGAATTAAGCTCTAGCCTTCCATCGGAGACTCTGAACATCATCAGTTCTCGTCACCTTCGCATTTTCTTGTTCAACGTTAAAGCTCTTGCTAGCCAAATCAATGCCCCAGATAGTCCGAACCAAGCAAACCAAAATATCTTGCTTTATCTGGCCTTCTTACGCCTATATCTGGGAAGGGTGGCCGATGAAGCTTTGGTCCAGAAACTCGCCGGGGCGGTATTCGATGAAAATATACACGATATACCTCTGTCCAAATTTACCTCGGCTGCCTGGTATGGGCTTGAGGAGGCAGTAACCCCTGCCATCTCTTCTGAGCAGGACACCTCGTCATTAAAAGATGTTACCATCAATGCCATTTTGTCTGATGTGGATAACTCAGAATCACCTCCCAGCGGTTCTCATTCAGACAACTGGCACGGCGCGGCTAGGCATCTCATCTTCCCTGAAGTCTACCGCCCTCCTATCCCCTTAGATGCTGACGATGAATACCCACAGAACCCCGCCCTTAGGCCAGAACTACCAGAGCGTACATACCTCGTTACTTGTACGGTCAATCACCGTCTCACTCCGTTGGAATATGATCGCAATGTCTTCCATCTGGAGTTCGACACTTCGGGTACTGGGCTTACATACGCAATTGGGGAAGCCCTAGGTGTACATGGATGGAACGATGCGAAAGAAGTGCTCGATTTCTGCGGTTGGTATGGGGTCGATCCTGATCGCCTCATCACCATCCCCTTACCTTCGAGCGATGGCACCAAGATGCACACCAGGACAATTTTTCAGGCCTTGCAACAACAAATAGATCTATTCGGACATCCTCCCAAGTCATTCTATGCCGAGCTAGCTTCGTATGCTACAAATGCGGTGGATAAGCACTCCCTACAGTTCATTGGATCCCCCGAAGGCTCTGCGACTTATAAGAAGCTCTCGGAAAAGGATACCGTGCACTTTGTAGATGTGTTGAAAAAATATCCCAGTGCCCACCCTGGAATTGAGATCTTATGCACATTGATTGGGGATACGAAGCCAAGGCACTACAGCATAGCCAGTGCCCAGGCTGTTGTCGGGAATCGAGTAGACCTGCTTGTTGTTACTGTCGACTGGGTTACCCCTAGTGGTGAGTTCCATTACGCAGTCGTCTCACTCTTGAGTTGACCCTGCGGCAGGGTCCCCTCGGTATGGACAGTGTACAAGATATCTTGCGGGCTTGAAAGTTGGCCAAAAGGTCACCGTCTCGATCAAGCCCAGCGTGATGAAAGTAAGTGATGGTCTGGATGATCATTTTCTGCAACTGATCATACTACGCAGTTACCTCCCAGTAATCTCCAGCCCATCATAATGGCTGGACTCGGCACTGGTGCCGCGCCTTTCCGCGCATTCCTTCAGTATCGTGCTTGGCTATCTCAGCGAGGCGAGCAAGTTGGTCCAACGTACTACTATTTTGGTTCTCGTCACCAATCTCAAGAATATCTCTATGGGGAAGAAATTGAAGCCTTCATCTTGGATGGGACCATAACCAAAGCTGGATTGGCGTTCTCCCGCGATGGCCCGAAGAAGGTGTATATCCAACATAAGATGCTCGAAGATGCCGAAGTACTTTCACAGTTGCTGAAGGAGCGCGAAGGAGTGTTCTACCTGTGCGGACCTACGTGGCCTGTCCCCGATGTATATAACGCTCTTGTTGGCGCATTGGTGAAGTATAATGGTATGACCGAGAGTGCCGCTGGTGAATACCTAGAAGGGTTGAAGGAGGAAGAGCGATACGTACTTGAGGTGAGCTAACCTTTGTTCTTTCTCTAGGTCAAAAGCGGTTGACATTGGGTCCAGGTATATTAAATACATGTATCATAGGATATACAAACCCATCAAACGGCTCGAAATGACTCGTCAGTATATGGGTAGTAATTGTACACTCAAACAACCCTTTTCCGCACTGTCCTGACATACCAAGTTAGTAACCCTAAGATGATTGCGCCAACGGAACTGAGGACCACTGCTAGCGCAATTGTCCCACTTCTCCCTAGTCCGGTCTGTTGCGAGTCACACCGAAAGACCTGGTCGCACGGAGGCGTCCTCGGTTTGACCTTATCGTACTCCCCACCCTTCAGCCGTGTATAGTAGGGGTCGACGTTTTGTCCGCCCGCAACGCTCGCTAAAGCATTGCTGATGCTCATGGCGGCGAGTGTAAGCATCGGTGCATTATAGTCCAACGCGACCTCAGTTTGAGGCCAGTCGGATCGAATATCGTGGAAGAGGTCTTGATGCGTTGGGCCACCGACAACGGCGCCGAAGAGGACATTTTCCGTTTGTCCAAGAGGCGGATCAGTATCTATCTTGGTGACAGAGGTGCCGCCAGAAGCAGGCGCCGAGTGAGGGTTGATCGGGGAATTAGGGTTCACGCCAACTACATAGGGAACGTGCATTGGGTTTTTACCTAGGGCGTAGTCGATTTGTGACTGAGCGGACAACTATACGGAAGGAAGAGGAGTGAGTAACGGAGGACCGGACAGTCAGGAGTGAAACACTTACTAAGTAAGAATGCTGCTTCTCAGTTGTGGATGCGATTGAAGCGAAACGCGCTAACAACATCGCTGCATTCAAGGCTGGGTTGAGGCTAGCCGAGTCCGAGTCTCCATCCCACCAGAGCAAACCACCTACAAGTAGCTATTAATCATAGAGCTCACAGGGGTGAATCATTGTTTGCCCTACCGCTTGTGAAATCTGCGGACCCAGCACCACTGACAAGACGGTCAAAGTACCTTTCAGCCTCATTCCTCCATGAGACAACGCTATTGTCCGATCCACGAATTTGGTTCGTCAGAGCGATCTGGGTGAATAGAACGGGCAGGCCAGGTGTCTTTTCGTCCCAATTGAAGACCTTGTCGCCTTCTTTTCCTCCGAGGTTCTCTGTTAGGGAATAAGTCTGATACATTCTCGTGGCCTCGTCAAAGAGAGCATGGGGATCGTAGGCTCCTGGAGAGTTATTAAGCCATAGAGTCAGACGTAAGACAGTCCACATACCCCCGTTTTGACTTCCACTCGTGGCCCATGCCAGCCACAGGGCGGCAAGAACCAGATCATCTTTGAACGACGAAGACGAATACGCATCCGTGACGGCGGGAACTGATGTCTGGTAGGTTGCTTGGGACGTATTCTGTGCAAAGGTATAGAGCGAAGATGCATGGGACAAGAGCGTTGAAGCGTATGTGCTGTTGGAAAGGGAAGCTGGGACAGAGTAGGGATTGCCAAACGAATGGTTGGAGTACAGAGCGGAACAAGCGGAGAATGCAGCAGAGGCACTGGCTGCGGCATCCGTACCGGGACTGAGAACATAGGTCCGAGATAAGTCCTGGATGGAAAGGTGTGTACAAAAGGTTTGCATACTGAGTGCTATTGATTTGGAAGGATGGACGAGGTTTGGGAATGTCTTGGTCGCCTCCCCAATAATTATTATCGACTTTGGCTGGTACAAAGTCGGCATCAGAGTTAGAAGTGCACGCATATATCAACCTACCATCGGCGACTTGGACGATTAGGGTATTGTTGTTCGGATGAGCCTATGTATACTTGAGTATGAGGGCACTAGCCAACCGAATCATAATGCTCTGATTGACCTTCATAAGCCAGTCAAGGCCCCATCGTAGCATGTCATCAAGGTAAGCCGTTTGATTGGCCATGTCATATCCTGTTGGCTATTTGACCAGGTCACTAATACATTGAAGGGACAACGAGTTACCTCTGCCGTAATCTAAGCCTCCCCAGCATATGGACATTAAAGTGAACGACTACAGCAAAGCGTTGAGTGAACCGAACCCCATGTATTTGAAGGGAAGAATACATACGAGAGGGAAAGTACATTTGATGTAGTCTGTACAGATGAGGCTTATTCAGTCATGCGATATGGTAGGGGGAGACCGTGTGCTCACCGCCAGCATCGTAATATCCCTCGCTGAGGTCAAGCCCATCGTTCAAACCATCATCCAACGCACTATCATTACGCCATTCTACTCGTTCCGATAATTGGTCGGAGATCCGTCCACTTCGCTGGGCCTCATAGAAATAAAGTAAATTGCCAAGTAGATTGGACCATTGTATATTCGTGGCATTGGCATTTGTTGTTTGAGTTGTCCCGTCCAAGATCGGTGGGGGGAGCCATGGAGGGTTTGGCGGAGTGATTTGAGCTCGACTCGGGCTCCATGGGGCGAAGACGAGGAAAGTAAGGAATCCGAGGGAAGTCCTAGGCAACATGGCCACGGGGGTGGGGAAGAGGTCAAGGTCGACCTGACCACAGGCGTTAGCTTTGCGAGAGCCAGTCAGCCGCTAGATTACTTGTTAGTCGCTTTTGGCTCAGAGGAAAAGTACTAGAAACTGACACCGCCACATTCATTCTAGATGTCATGACTGACCAACCAACAACCATCTCTGTCGTCTCCCGTCCTCGTTGGTCAAGATTTGCGACTTCGGCGTCGGGACGTTGGTCAGTTCCCAGCGGACCGGAATACCCGCACCCACTTGATATATATTACTCCATCCAAGGACGACCAATGAGTTCCAAACCTTCGTATCATGGCTTCACCCATAAAGACCTGTGTCCTTGGTGTTGGCTTAGCCGGTCTCACATTCCATGTCCCTTTCATCCTTGCGCTTCCAGAGTTGTTCACCCTTCACTCTGTCTTGGAACGCAATCCAACTACGTTAGGTGGGAGAGTACATGAGAAGTTTGGTGTGACTCCCAAGATACATCGATCCTTGGAGGATGTCCTGAGTGATCCTGAGATCGAGTTGGTGATAGTTGGCACACCGAATCACACCCATTACGAATTCGCAAAGCGAGTCTTGCAAAGTGGCAAACATGGTGAGTACGCATCCCCAATCAACCGCCTCCTTTCAATGACAGAACGTACTTACATAGCTCTTGTTGACAAGCCCGTAACAGCTACCGCCCAACAGGCCAAAGAACTCGGTCATTTGGCCAAGTCTCAGAGGCTAATCCTATATGCCTTTCAAAATCGACGATGGGATGCAGACTTCCTCGCTCTGAAGAAACTCATTGACCTTCCGGAGTCTGACCCTCGCTCCCTCGGCACGATTGTCGAGTTTGAATCGCAGTCAGTTGAGATAGGCTTTTACAGCTGAATCCTTCTAATGCGCTCTCAGTTATGACCGATACAGAAATGCACTGAAAGGGACCTGGAAAGACCATCCTCTCCCCGCTAACGGACAACTCTACGATCTAGGGACTCATATCATTGACCAAACCCTTGCTCTTTTTGGCCGTCCGACTAAATTGACCGCATTCGTGCAAAACATCCGAGGTGTAGGTAGTCCCGATGTAGACGATACTGTGGGTCATTGCAGGCTTCAGTTATTGTCCTGTCAACTCACTGAAGCACACAAATCAGTTCACTATTTACATGCACTACGCTGCCGGCTCTACGCTACCTCATCCCATGACTGCCATACTTCGTGCCCACATTCTCTCCGTCCGCTCCCCTCAGCTTCGCTATATCGTCCGCGGAAAGAAAGGCTCATACGTAAAGCACGGCGTGGATGTTCAAGAGGATCAACTGAAGACGTTCACAAATCCACTTACCGAAGTATTTGGAACAGACTTTGGTAAGGAACCAGAAGATCTTTGGGGGACGTTAGAAAGACTTGGACCTGATGATCAAGTCACAAAGTCCACGTCAGTTCTGCCGGTCGGGCGTGCTTTTATCATCTAACATGTACTTGTAGGTGGCCATCTGAAGCTCCGGGGTCGTACATAAACTTGTTCAGGAATCTTGCCGCAGCTATACGGGACGGTGCTGAGCTCGCTGTCAAATGGGAGGAAGCTACAGCAGTCATTGAGATGGTGGAATTGGCACACCAAAGCTCTAGGGAAGGGCGCACCCTTGACATCCCTCATTGGTTTTAGCTGTACGGAACTTGTATATTTGAGCGTTGCGGAACCAAAACGGAAGCAAAGTATATTCCAGGTACATTCCTATTGGTATTAATGATGCTCCCACGCCTGTTACTCTCGTCGATACAGCCTGTGATCTCCAAAGCGCTTTCCGTACAGCCTCATAAACATGAGGTCACTTCACAGCACTATAGCACTATATACTTTGCTGGCCCTTCAGACAGTCAACCTACTACTGACCCGCTCGTCCCCATATTGAAGGTATAATGGGTCCCCGAGGTGAATTCGCGGTTTCTCTAGGCAAGACGGCTGCGCAGATTGCGGCCGACTTCGCACCTATCCCAGGACTGGCTGGAGCTGTTGAGCTCTTGTGCGGCATAGTCCAACTTTGCGAGAATGTCTCGAGCAATCGGTGAGTCCGTGTCTGAGTATAGCCATCCTCGCCAACCCTAATGATCCTCAAAGACATGCAGCGGCACAGCTCCGCGATCGATGCCACACTATGTTGATGGCATTCCAAGACAGTTACCAGGAAGGTATGAATCGAGGAAAGATGATGGATGCGCTTCATGCTGTCGAAGAGTCAGTGTCATCATGCTCATTCTTGCCAATGCTGACATCTGAGGTGATCTTACAGTTGCTTGCTTGATATCAAGACAAAGATGGATGGATGGACCAAGATCGGGACCATCAAGGGATTTACACAGCAGCGAGATATTAAGCAAGATATCGAACGCTGCCACGAAGCCATTTCAGATTGCGTAGCCAAGTTCCAGGTATGTCTCTAGTGTTCAACGTCGAGTATAACAATTACCCACCTCCCCTTGTCCCCTTGTAGCTTGTTTCACACATGGAAATCCACCAATGGCAGCACCAATTCGAAATTACATCAAAGCATGACCATGACGAAATATGCGACTACCTTTCAGAGATTCAGAATGGCCAACGTCTTGCTCAGAAAGATATTACTGAGAACAAGGAGCTGGCTATTGAACTCATGAAAATTATGCAGCAGGTTAGTAATCTAGTTTAGGTAGCTATCGTTACGAATGCCAATCGTGTGTTAGCTTATGTTCCAGAGCAACGAGGATCGCGACCGGACGTTCAGTGGACTGTCGAATAATCTCCACCAACTCCAATCCCATTCTAGGCAGCTCCTCCCAGACTTAAACCTGAAATCAGGAGAAATCCAACGTGTCGGCACACACCCTGTCAGCGGCTCCGCCGCTATGGATATCTACGAAGGGCTGTACCTCCAAAGAGAGAAGGTTGCCATCAAGATTATTCGAGCCGTTAATGCCAGCGATCAGAGCTTGAAAGTGAGAAATCCCCTACCTACCTACCTACTGGATGGATTATGACCAAGCTTTGTAGAGGTTCAATAGGGAGGTTAACATCTGGAGAGACATCTACCGAATTGATCAAGGAAAGCATACGCTTCCTTTCTACGGATTTTGTCAGAGCGACGGCCCTTACCCGTACGTTTAAGTAACAGTCATTCAAACTTCGCTTACCAACGAGACATAGGTATATGGTCAGCCCGTGGATGAAAAATGGGACGGTGATCAACTATGTCAAGTGCAACGACGTGATCGTAGACTACAAATGCTTGGTTCGTGACGCCTAGTTAGTGCTATACTTGACTATTGAATCACTTGTCATCAGGTCATAGGCATCGCCGAGGGTGTGAAGGTTCTCCATACGATGAACCCTCCTGTCGTCCACGGCGACCTGAAGGGGGTATGTTCCCATCTCTCCGCATACCTGCCTCCTACTAATAAATTACCCCGACATAAGAACAACATCGTCATGGATAACTTTGGGCGGCCGCTCATTGCTGATTTTGGCTTGTCGCAGGTGAGCATGCGTGCATTTATCTCAATCCAGCTTGTGGTCTGAGGCGGGAATAGATCGTAGAAGATATCACTGGTATCCCATTTACCCAGAGCCGCGGGGTTTCAGACTCGTATCGGTGGTTTGCCCCAGAAGTATGTGTAGGTCAAGGAACCCTGTCTGTTGCTTCCGATATCTATGCTTTGGCGATGACCATCCTTGAGGTGGGCGCCACCCTCTTTATACGCGCTAGCTCATGTGGAATTACGTTACGCAGGTTTTAACCCACAAGCAGCCTTTTAGCCATATTAAACACACAACTGAGGTTGTGATACGCTCAGCGCGTGGCGATCGCCCGCAGAGGCCCTCAGAACCAAGGGTGACAGAACGCGGGTTAGTTGACAATATGTGGCTCCTTCTTAAGGAATGTTGGGCGTTAGAGCCAGCAGACAGGCCAACTATACACGGCGTTTTAAGCCGATTGTACTAGCTACTTGCATCCTTCAAATACATCTAATCATCTCACATATTGATCTAGAGTATGTAGCAAATATTTATAACAAAACACCCTCTCCGTGTGACGATGAAAGACCTAGATAGTGTCATTAAATATGTCAAGATGGCACAAGGGTACAGTAAGGATACAAAGGATACAAAAGATATACAGCGGGTAATCGAAGTATTTAAGGAAGGTGCAAGGTGTTCATTCGCTTGAGGTCCAGGAAGGAAACAATTTATCGGCCTACTCGATGAGGGCCATAACTCTCACTAGCCTTGCGTTCCATGATTTCACGGAGGGGGCCTAGTAGTCGAGTGAAAGCTGCAGCATCCAGCGCAGCAGTTTTCAGCTTGGGCTCGGAGGGATGCCCTCTATGAATTGCACTAACAGTGGCGGCACGGGGTGCCAGCCTGAGCAATGATAGTTCTATCAAAAAATGAGATTAGAAAGTGCGAGATGTGCAGCAGGATAGGCCATACCGCCAAAGTAGTCCCCTTTCCTTAGGTGCCCTACTTGAATTTCGTCGCCCCCGTCATGGGACTTGGTGACAACGGCTTCTCCTTCCTCTACGAAGAAGAATGTATCCCCCATTTCACCTTGGCTGACTACCGCTTCACCATCTTGATAAGTCTTGCTTACCAAGGCATCCGCAATCTTACTTCTTTCCGAAGCATCCAAGGAAGAAAGTAAAGTCACGGTGGACAGGAACTGCTCATACATCGTCCTTCTTCGGTGGGCAGATTTGAGAATGATTGTTCTGAATGTGATGCGATCGACAGCCCACAGAACAGACGATTGAATGGCGAGGACAGTTGCGGCACGAGGATGGCCATACATGAGTGCAAGTTCTCCAAATGAATTGCCCGGCTTGCATTCTGCGACTTGACGACCGAATTCCGGATGATACCCGGGTTGCACGAAAGCTTCTTCTGCTTGCACAACGCGACTACCAGGATGATTCTTGTTCTCTGTAGCCCATGACGGGGGTAGAGGTTCGGAGTGGATGTAGCAGTGTAACAGCCCTGATTCCACAATGTAGAAATATTCACCAACGTCCCCTTGTCTAATCACAACTTCGTTGGCATTCACCCTCTGTTCCTGCATGGCGTTCAGAACACCAGTTTCCTGCTCTTCGTCGAGGTCACGAAAGATAAAGTTGTCGCGAATTGAAGCTTTAATGCGGCGTAGTTGATCAGGAGTTTTGGGGTATACGGGGGTTGGTTCGTCGGCATTGCTATCTACAAGGATGGACTCGGCCGAGACGGAAGTACGGCGCGCGAAAATGGCAGATATGGGTGGGTGTAGGTAGTCTCCGGGACTCGTAGGGAAGGCAGATGGATTAGAGGTGCCATCAAAAGTGGCGAACGGACTGGGCGCCGCCATGGTGAGTGGCGAGGTGGGGGCCAGCTCGCGACCGTCGATTTGAAAGGTTGGTGGCCTAGATTGTTCATCGGATAGCAACGCGTTTCCTGGTACATTGAGCGTACCAAAGGGGCTCGGGTTGGATATGCTACCCCTAGTGCTAACACTGTCTCTCACACTTACGCTGTCCCTCAGTCTTTCGATGACGGGCAGCGAGGCCTTGTGGGATAGTCGAGGATAAGAAGGTGTGGCAAAAGGAGAAAATGACGAGGAAGGGGCGCCGTTTTCCAGCCCGTCCAAGGGGGTATCCATGTAGATATCCTTTGGGAACGAACTCGTGAACGAATATGATCGCTGAGCCAAGATATCTCGTGTACGGGCTCGTTGTTCTTCTAGGCGGGACTGAAACCAGTTTGCACAGAACTGAAGGGCATCTTTAGGTTGAACGCGATGGACATCGCGCGTCAAGTCTGCAACGAGGCTGTCGAACGTCGACATGGTGGTTGGGGAAGAAGAGGCGAAGAGGCTGTTACGGGGGATGGTCAATTTCGGTGTTGAATGGATTCACAGGTTGCCTAATCGGTCAACAAGGAACCTTTCCACGTGGAGTTCATGTAGATTTGCTATACTTCAAATATTCAACTCTGCGTACATTACAACACATCCTTTCAGTCCGCCTCGTCAACCCAATCACCAGCTACAACCCTATCTACGTACTCTCTCATCCATGCTGGCTTCCGCGCATGATCGTTGAGCAGCTTCCTCCGTCGCTCGTTGAATGTTCGGTTCTCCACAGAATGCGTCCTTGTCTCGCTATTGTTGTCCCCTTCATCCCCGTCAATAACCTCCCTTGCGTCCGATCTCCGTATAGCAGCTTCAGTCCGTATCCGCCCTTCGCGCTGCCTTAACGCTGATCGTCTCTTGTTCCATGCCGCAGGATGCAAGGTTACGAAAAATAGGATAATGAACGTAGTGAGCCTGGTCAAGAAAGAAATGCGGTGGACAACAAGGCGACTGTCCGGGATTGAAAGGAAATAATCCTCCGTTTGGATATTCACGTTAGATAACGCATTGAATATGCTAGCAGCCTGTTGTTCAAACGTGAGTGGCATGCGAGGGACAGCGACTCCACCACCGAATGCAGGTCCGGCAGGCCGGTTTATGCCAGCACCAGGCGCCATGGGGGCGTTCATCACTCCATCAGCGACTTGGGGTTGGGGGACATTCACTCCGGGTGCAGCACCTGGAGCACGTGCTTGCGGCTGACCTTCACCTCGAGCGCGACCGATTTGTCCAAACCAGCTCCTGATGGCCTGCCAGCCCTCATATATCACCCACATCAATACCAGTACCGCGAATACTGGCTTTCGAATGGGTGCCACAAAATACAGAAGTAGGGCCGTTCGGAGGAGCAGCATCGTGAGAGGGATAAGCAAACGCCGAAGGGGAAGCTCTGCGATTCCGTTCTGAGCCGCGCCATTAGCATGATTGACAAGGCGGGCATTCGCTCCCTGCTGTAACTGAATACGAGGGAGGCCTAATTGCTGAAGGAGTTCATTGATATTGGGAGGTAGATGGACTTGATCACGATTGAGGGGAATGCGCACTTGGGAACCATTGCCGGGACGTAGTGAACTGTGTGGTTGAGCCGGGTCAGGAGAGCGGGAGGCAGAGTGGACCATGATGGGGAATGTATAAGTCAGCACTTTCAGCGCGTGAATCTGTGCCGGCGTGGGTTTGAGATGAGGTTGGCGGAGCTTGAGATATGAACGATCCCTGCATCGCAAGTTAGTGCGTAGCAGCGTGAAAGACGCAAACATGACGCCGCTCACTCAATTTGAGAGATTTCGTAGATAGCTTCCTCTGCGTCGCTTGCAGGATAGTCTTCATCTAAGATGGCTGGCCAAAGGTAGCCCCATCGTGCCAAGGTATCAACAGACCGGGTCCTACCCGCAGCAGCTGCTAACGGAGTTGGCGGAGGTATTCTAATTCCGCCCACAAGAGTTATCAACGCATTCTTGTGCTGATGGGCCACGTAAGGAATGGTATTGATCTCCGGTCCCTCACGCCTAGCCACTGGTGGTTCCCGTAGTCGAGATAGTGTTTGGAACGGGCGTTGTGGAATTGGCGCGAAGCCCAACGGGTCGGAGGGGAGCGTTGGAGTGGGCCGGGATGATAACGGGTGTATCGATATATTAGACAGGCCGCGTAGTGCGTTTCCTTGAGTTTGAGCAGGTGTGGGCGCCATATCGAACGTGTCAGACTGGGAAGAGGATGATATAGGGACAGTTGGGGGCGAAGTTGTCCACGCAGACGGGTGCACGGCCAAAAGCACGACACACACTGAGTCGGACGGCTGACAAGGTGGTATAGAAGGTTAATGAGAGGTCCCAAAGATTGTAAGAGAGAGGAAATCAATGGCAGGCTTAACGAGCAGACGCTACTGAATGGATATAGGAGAGCGCAAGTGGTAGCAGTCGGTGCTATATAAGCCCAACAGCGGCAGCAATCCACATTCCTGACGAGCACTGGTGGTATCGCTCACCTTCCATAGATCTACGACTTTCTCTGTATCTCCTAATGCCCTCCCTCTCCATATGATTCGCTGGCCTTCTACAGAGGGATTACCCATACAGCGGCTGTGCACAATGCGCTTCACGTCAGCAACCGAGCCGTCCAAAGGAACATCGATATTAAATGAATATGAGTATGACGGTAGCTCAACACGGAGTTGGACGCTGTCCGTGGCTGTTGGAAAATCCATGTGCAAAGGGAGAGGGAGACGACCAGGAAGCCGAGTTCAGTCCTAGGAGCAAGCAGAATGAAGTTCTGAGAAAGAGAAGACGAAGGATAGAATGGTGAGTTGGTTATGTGATTGACGGCTGCGACTGATACTACGTGGAACACCCACGAGTGACGATAGGCGGACGACCTTTGCTGACGAGTTAAGCGCCCATCTTACTCAATTACTATCACGCTTGGTTCATTACTCGAGTACTCAACTTCCCCTCACCCTTGTACGCACCAATGGAGACATCGACTGACGTTTCCAACGGCTCATTCCTCGACGACATCCTCAAGCCAGGGTCCTCACTACATCCACAATTCCTCATCATCATCGACGTTGCATTTGTTGCACTCTTCTTAGTCCTCTCAGGCCTTGCGGTCGTGACGCGTGGAAATATACATATATTCGGCCTTATGTGTGTAGAACTAGGCCTATGGGCTAGCGTTAAATGGTACGTTAAGAAATGGCACTTAGAGCTGCAGCATCCTAATATGATCCATAGGTTCGTATACGAACTGAAAAAGACACCTCAGAGTGAAACAACACAGGCACAAGGAAAGGAAAGGAAAGACATCTAATCGGTGAGGCGAATTCATCGTCGTCCCTTGTTACTTTCCTCATACCACATCTTAGAACGCTTCGCGCTCTCCTGTGCTAAAGCGAATACTGAGAGCGAATCAGCCCCTTCGCGCGACTCAATGGGGGTTAGGTTACGAACGTTCCCGCTCTGTTCCGTCGAGCCCTTCTCGAAATTGTTGGGCGGTGTCACCACTTGAAGTTCCACTACCCACAGGGCCTAATGCAGCGAAATGTTGTGCTTGATCGATGATTTCCGTGAGGCGGCCACGGAACGCCTTCGAGGGATGGTTCAGACCAGTAGGATAGCCGCTGCATAACATCGTATACCTTTGACATCGTATCCGACATCTCTTCGGCCTGTTCATCGCCTAGTCTATCGATACTCGTTTTGCCACCATCCACGCCAATATTGTGAAGCAAAAGCGACTCACATATCCATGACAGCCTTGCCGAAGCCATACCATAGTCCTCCTGAACCAACCAAACTCGATAGCCGCACACTTCTTGATTCAGCCTTTAGTGCATTACGGACTTTGGCGTTAAATGGCGTGGGGATACTGAAATCCGCCCAGTCCCTGGATATGCAGGGTTCCATAAGCTCCCGGGATCTTCAAGTGAAAGAACGAACGAGTAGATGATAGTATACGCCATCCAAAGCGGGATCTGGCGTTTGCTAAGCATTTTGATCTAAATCGTTTTCCTTATTAGCGATGTACGCATCCGCAAACTGACGAATGAAATCGTACGTCTCGATCGTTACCACCACCAAGATGGCCCATGTCGGGTATGTCGTATTTGAAGGTACATTGTAGTTTTTGGTTCTCTGCAAGGATTGATTCTATCGAGAAATAGTCAAACTCCATAGGACAGAATTGAGAGATGGTAAGGCAAGAGACCCAACGCGACTTCCTTCACGATCATGTGAGCGCCCCTTAATTCACACGATTAGATCCTGTCCCGTTCCATTATTGTCTGGCCATCCGTCTTACTCTTTCGCAAACGCAAATGGATTTGTCCGATGCAGCTCCCGCTAGGGCCCTTCCCACTACGGCCTTATACTCAGTGGAGTACCCCGGATATGTCAAAGACGCTTCTGTGTCCCTCGCAGTCCAGTGCCTCGGCGGTCAAATGAGCCTCGAAAGCGCGTTCAAGAAAACTAGATCGGATGCTCTCATCGAATTGAAGCTTCGCCCTGGAAATCCATTCTCACACCCCATCCCGGGTGAAATAGTCCCCACGAATAATATCGTGTTGAAGATAGTAAAACGCAGAAGAAAGCAGAGAGCCGGGGCACTCATTGGAGACTATACTGCAACAGCGATTGGAGTCGCCTCGAAGACCGTAAGGTTTCGTAGTATGATGCGTTCCAGGAACACGGTATTCCCAGCATCTGACGATTACGCTATCTAAATAGGCATGGCTGACTACCAGTACCAACCCAACCGCGATGATCGACTGACTTCTCTCAGACATGCTATGGACAGCATGGACGGTGAGTTCACTGTCAATCTTCCTAGCAGATAGCTCAATACGCTCAGTCCGAGGCATTCAACATTTTAAGTTCTTGGAAGAGAAAGAGGACTACATCCTTGACATCTCACCCCCAGTCTTTTCTACACCGGATCGCGAAACAGTCGTCGACCCACAATTACTCGACACATCCACCCCGCCAAACTCGCCATCAACCCCTGCAGCTGAACCAGTTTCGCAAGCGACACACACACTCAGTAATCTTAGGATGTTCCCCCCTCCTGTGTTCAGTAGACAGGCAGTGCCATTAAACTATGGGTATTCTTCGTCATATGTTCAGGACCAGAAGGTCTTATTCACATCGTCATAGATATAAGGCAAACCCCGCATCTGTTGTCTCTACTATTGTCGACGAAGAGACAGGTCAAGAGAAAAAACGTCTTATCAACCGCATGCGCTGGAAAGGTTGGGGGCCTGCCTCTATCATGTTCACGGACGACAAGGTCGGTTCTTATTCTTGATGGATTATATCCTCTTCACCAACAATACCCTTAGATTCCGGGAAAGCCACCGCAATCTGTCGAAGCAATGCGCAGCCAAATTGATGCAGCGCTGCTGGAGACATTACAAAAAGTTGATCCTTCTTACGGGCTCCTATCAAGCATCCTCATGTGTATATTTAGCTCTTTTCCACCCGCCCAATATGGACCCGTCAGGCTCTCATGAACCAACTTTCCCCAGCCGAGGCTCGGGAAATAGTCAAGTCCGTCGAGTTTGCAGCTCAGCCATTCAATGCCATTGAATGATTGCTCCAAATTTCCCAGCTCCAAGGTCCTCCTCCCGCTCGTATGCTATGTTTTTCAAGATGGCCCGTACAGAGATACCTTGGTACGCTTTGGCTACGACCCCAGGAAGGACCCCGCAGCACGCATGTATGTCAACACAGTCATTATCCCCGCACGCATCTCATAATTTCATCATAGATATCAGCGTATCTACTTCCGTAACTCCAATCATCCGATAGAACGCCCATCCGTGATCAATAAGCGTCAGGATCGCTCTTCAAAGAACGATGAACGAGGTGGTGCTGTCCTCGAAACCGAGAGAAAGTCTGTAGTTCTCAAAGTGTTGCATTTTTGCGCATCTTACTGTTCGATAGGACCTCACATGTCTTCGACGGTGTATCCTTGGCCAAAGAAACAGCCGCGTTCCAGCTGTGCGATATCATCGATCCCATGCTTCAAAGGATGATCCATGAATCTAATGACCTTCGCGACGTCTGTAATGTTAGCCCCCCTCCCCATACCGCACCAACACCAGCTGAACCACTTTGATAGGAACGCGACGGCTGGTATTCTACCCATGCCTTGGAACGAATAAAGACCGTCCTTCGCCACAAGTTCTTTTCTTTACTGGATGGATACCCAGCTACGGATGAAGAATGCGCAGTTCTACTCGACACGGCGAAGGGACGTGAGCGAACAGCTTCACGGCATGTACCACGACCAGGAAAACATAACATGGCTAAAGGTGCCCTGCGCCCCGAAGACGCCGCGGTAAGTTTCATCGTCCCCTCCGGAACCTACTTCATACTTCAATCGATAGGCATTGCGATTACGAGCAGCGCTGGACCGTGGTGCTTCCAAAAGTGTACCGAGCTAGGATCAATGACAATTTTCCATGGCACTGATGACTACAGCCTGTGAAATGATGTCTCAAGGGTCCCACAATCTGAGTGCAGTGTTTTCGGGTTTTGGTTTTACGAAGCCAGGGGCATGTAGCGTACATGGACATATTGAAGAACATGGTAGAGACTGCGAGATTGAACTCAATTGAGAAAGAGGAATTGGGGGCCGGCAAGGGTTTGAGAATAGAATCATGATGCCGCTTTGGCCTCCGCCCGTGCCTTGCGCTACGGCGGAGCATAATCGATGAGCTTCGGAGGAGCGAAGAAAATATCTGAGCCTACTTACTGCGCCAGCAAGAGCATGTCTTGCGTTACGACGGAACTAGATGTAACCGAGATAAATAACTTGGAAATAGAGGTTCGATCAAAGCTCAGAAACGGACCTTAGCGTCGACCTGAGCGAAACATTCGAATGAGAGACTAGAATAACATCCAAGGAATAATACATACACCCTTCAACGAACGCGTCCGACTGGACTTGGGCTTCTTGATACCATTGCGGTGAGCCTTCTTGTTTTGATTGTGATTGGTATGGCTGATTAGCCCAGTCAATACCTCGTTCATTTATGTCGGTCAACTGCTTGAGACAACTTACTTCTTAGATTTAGCCATTGTGTCGAAGTCGTCGGTGTCGGTGCTACTGATGCTCTACTTGGCTCTGCGAAACGATTGTCGGAAGCTTCCGAGATTGTGGCTGAATAACTGTGCAGTCGATGCCAGATGGGCGCTTCGGCTCCTGCCAATTTGTGTGCCCCTGGCTCAGTGGCCAATCCAGATTCACATCATAACCTCGCTTGCTCGCTTGTACTCTGATTACAAATGTTCAGATTCTACGAAAAGTCCCGTTCTTTTCCTAAATCCTTCCAGAGAGGTTCATAGTTCACCCGAATGGCCCAAGGCCCGGATGTATCCCCTCAGTGCAGCATTCCGAGCGAGGAGGTTCGTGCTAACGTTCCGCGCTAATTGCGTCGCTTCCCGCTCTGTGTCTGAGAGCTCCTTCGAGCGCAGCCCAAGGCCCTCCTTCTGTTGGAGGCTTTCTGACCCGGTTTGCCGGCTCATCCCATCCCCTTCTTTCCCTAAGAGATACCCAATCTCAATCCGACTGTTCTCGAGGCCTCTCTTGACTTCTTCATAACTATCCTTCAGTTTTCGGATCTCTTCTTGGAGGCTTATCACTTGTTGCTGGAGGTGCTCGTTGGTCACAAGCACCTGTTGATATCGTGCATGCAAATGTTGTACTTGTAGCTGGTCGGCGTTAACTTGAAATGCAACGGAACTGCCTTCAATACTGCCGTTCCTGTGCATGATTGTTTGCTGATAGCGAGGTTCAAGGTGGAATCCCTGGTATGTGAGCCATGGATATGTGGTGTGCACAGCGACCGGTGCATAGTTCTAGTCATAGCGTGCAAGATACCCGCGATCTGCGCGGTCACGCAGAGGGGCATCGTGGGGCGCTAAGTGAGTTGATATAACAGGCTGTCCTTGGGGCTGGTCAGCCAGTTCATATCCCCGTGCGCTATTCATCTCTGACACTCGAGGCTTGGGCTTGTCGAGGATATTGCGTTGGGAGTGGTGGTGAATGGAAGAGAGGCACTACAACAACAATTATTATGGTCAGAAGATGTTAATCCGTAGCCTGACTCAGTTATTTTACGAGTTGCATCTAGTCATAGGAGCCAAATAGGAGTGGTCCGGTGACTGACTATTCATGGATGCCTGATTGGCTGGATGCACCTGTCTGCCGGCCGACACACTTCGGCCGAGTCCTTGGATTTCTAGCTTCCCCGCATCGCCCCTGATAGTGGATATAAGCCCGATATCTCATCCGTCGTTTCCTCGTTTCCATTGTATCGTTTGCAAGTATGCCATCTGCAGTCTCCGCACCACGAACCTTGTATGACAAGATCTGGGATGACCATGTCGTGTGCGTCGATTCGTCTCGTTTACCCCAATTGCTACTCATCGCCCACTTTCAGTGATGTTCAGGGCGACGGCTTGGCTCTGATCTATATTGACAGGTATGTAAACGCATGGATCGCCCAAACCACCTTCTCTGAGCATACATAGACATCTGGTTCACGAAGTCACGAGCCCCCAGGCTTTTGAAGGCCTGTAAGCTACCAGCAGACTCGATACGGTCGACTTTGGTGCTGAGAACGTTTCTAGACGTACTGCAGGCAGGCCTGTTCGCCGGCCGGACTGCACATTGGCGACGGTCGATCACAATATACCGTATGTTGTGGGTTTATCATAACCGCTCACTCGCTGACGTCATGTAAATAACTAGAACCGTTTCCCGGAAGAATTTCGCGAGTGTTGATAGCTTTATTGCTGAGCCCGATTCGAGGGCACAGTGCGCTGCACTGGAGGAAAACGTGAAAGAATTTGGTTTGACATACTTTGGTATGAAAGATCGCCGCCAAGGCATCGTCCATATCATAGGTCCTGAACAAGGTTTCACCGTGAGTGTCCAAGGTTGTCAGATACGTTCGTCCAATGCGAATCCCCCTCTCAGTTGCCTGGAATCACTTGCGTTTGCGGCGATTCACATACATCTAGTGAGTGTTCCTTATGTGTCCTAAGTGATCAAGGCACTTCATGTCCTCTCCTAGCTCACGGCGCTTTTGGTTCCCTCGCTTTTGGCATCGGTACGTCCGAAGTCGAACACGTTCTGGCCACGCAGACCCTTTTGCAGAAGAAGGGCAAGAATATGCGCATTACCGTCGATGGCGAACTACACGAAGGTGTCACTTCAAAGGACGTAATACTGCACATTATCGGCGTCATCGGCACTGCTGGAGGTACTGGCTGCGTCATTGAATACGCTGGCTCAGTGTTCCGTGGCTTCAGCATGGAAGCTCGAATGAGTGTTTGCAACATGAGCATCGAAGCCGGCGCTCGTGCTGGCATGGTCGCACCCGACGACGTGACTTTCGAGTACCTGAAGAACAGACCTTTGGTGCCCAAAGGGGCGGCTTGGGACCGGGCAGTGGCTTACTGGCAGACGCTGAAGTCCGACGAAGGCGCCAAGTTCGATGTCGAAATTAACATTCCTGCTTCGAATATCGTTCCTACTGTGACTTGGGGCACATCACCGCAAGACGTAGTTCCTATCACGGGCATCGTTCCAGATCCAACCAGCATGACCGACCCAGTCAAGCGCGCTTCTGCCGAGCGTTCTTTGGCCTATATGGGCCTCAAGCCAAACACCCCTATGGAGGACATAATTGTGGACAAGGTGTTCATCGGTTCCTGCACAAACAGTCGTATCGAGGACCTTCGGTCTGCAGCGAAGATAGTCCTGGCCGCTGGCTCGGACGCCAGAGTCGCATCGAACGTCCACGCTATGATCGTCCCTGGTTCTGGAATCATCAAGCAGCATGCTGAAGCCGAAGGTCTGGACGTAATCTTTAAGCGTGCAGGATTCGACTGGCGCGAAGCTGGGTGCTCCATGTGCTTGGGGATGAACCCGGATCAACTCGCCCCGGGTGAACGCTGTGCGAGTACGAGCAATCGTAACTTCGAGGGACGGCAGGGGTCTGGTGGCCGAACACATCTTTTGAGCCCAGCGATGGCTGCCGCCGCTGCCATGACTGGCAAGCTCACCGACGTGCGAAAATTCCTTGGTGGTCCAGGAGAACCCCGGAGTGCTGCTGGTCCTAAGTTGAAACTTTTAAGTGTCTTTGACTTATTGACAGATCCCGTTTTGCCCCCTCCCGTCCCAGAGGAACGCGTGCCTTCTCCGACTTCCTCGCCCTCCCTCCCGGATATTCCTTCAAGTGTTCAGAAATTCGTGATTGTCAAGGGCATCGCTGCACCTCTACACATAGAAAATGTTGATACCGATATGATTATCCCGAAGCAATTCCTGAAGACCTTGAAACGCACTGGGCTTGCCAATGCCCTCTTTTACACGCTTCGCAAGGATCCCCATACGGGCAAGGAGACTGATTTCATCTTGAACCGCAAGCCCTACGACCAGGCGAAGATCCTGGTATGTACTGGCAAGAACTTTGGCTGTGGAAGCTCTCGAGAACACGCACCGTGGAGCTTGTAAGTTGCTATAATGCCGTCCGTTCTCAGAAGGCTGAACGTTTGATGTGGATAGAAATGACTTTGGCATCCGATGCATCATTGCGCCGAGCTTCGCAGATATATTCCGCAATAATTCGATGCAGAATGGCATGCTCCCGGTTGCCCTATCTGAAGAAGAATGTAAACTATTGGCTGAGGACGCTGAAGCTGGTTTGGAGTTGGAGGTCGATCTGGAGAAAGAGGAGGTTAGACGTGTAAATGGAAAGCCACCCATACCGTTCAAAACGGACCCGTTCCGCAGGCATTGTCTCCTGCACGGCCTGGATGATATTGCCCTTACGCTACAAAAAGGATTGGCAATTGAGGAGTTCGAGCGGAGGCGAAGTGAGATGTGGCCATGGTTAGACGGGTTCGGGTACGAAGGTGCTAAGATCCCAACTCAACCGACGAGGAAGGCAAAGAAGACTGATTGGTAGACCGATGCCTACGGCCCTACACGATTAATTGGAAGTAACTGGGAGTAATCTGAAGTAATGTACTCGATAGAGTTTAGCGCTCGCGGCTGTGATCATCTTCAATATTTATCCATAGCATTCAATTCATTCAATCCACACCTTCACCAGCATTGACTAGTGGCGTGCTTAATCTCATTCCTTTCCACCCGCCGACTGTTGAAAACCTCAACTTTTTAACCGTTACACCGCCTGCAGTGCTCTTTCCCGTTATTCTTGGTTCCCATCAAAGCCCTCCATGATGAGTGCCAACGCTGTGAAAACGAATCCCAGCATCCCACTTCGCACCCAACCTTCCGGCCAGTCGGCACAAGGCTTTGGACAGCAACAGTTAAAAGACTCACAAATCCGAACAACAACTATTTCTCGCAAGCAACAGCCTGCACCGACCTCAATGAAGCCGACCCCTCAACTTGAGGCAAAGTCTAAGAAGGTTCCCAATGGTCGTCGCTCAAGCAAACCAATTATCAATTGGTTCCAGAAGAAGCTTGCGGGTACGGTGAAAGCCAGGCGGTCAGAGAATGGTGCACCCGCATCTGCGGAGAAGGATCGAGGGTTGGTTCCGCCCCGAGGAAGTCAACGCATCGCTCCGTCTCCATTTCCTCCATCTGCCACAGTTGGACGTCAGCAAGGCAAACAACTGGAGGTGGCTACAAAGCGCAAGACTATCTCCTTGAATGGAGATGATGATGGACGGGATTACTTTCCTCACACAGACGATGAAGATCTTTCTCTTGATCGCTCTTCTACCTGGTCCCCCAACAGCGCACCATTGGAAGCGGATGAAGACGCCTCGGTGCGCCCTATACCACCCAGCTCACCCCCTTCGCCCTCGCCCTCGCGTTCCTCATCATCTTATCTTTCCGATCCTCGCACGTTCCGCAGTATAGCTGCCAGTACTAAGCCCACAACCCTCCTAAGCATTGACTTGAATGGTGGCGGCATGGCGCACATCGCACAGGTACCCCCGGGTGCGCCTTCCCCTGTTACCCGGTTTCCTCACATAAGAACATCCTCTCAAGCTACGGGCCCTCCTATGCTGGCTACCGGTACATCAGTTACTTTCTCTGCTTTGCAACCTTCTGGTTCGTCATCGCGGCCCGCTTCTCTGCAAATCCCAGCGAGCATAACTCAACAGTCGAGTGTTGCTAGTGCAACCTTTGTCCATGCACCATTACACACCGCTCATCATCCTCGCAACAACCCCAGACCGTCCTCCCCTCCTTTGGATAATGCATCGATGCTGACTCTCGCATCGTCGGCTTATGCGATACCTGGACAGAGACCAGGCATTGGTACATCCGCACCTCCTTCTGCAGTATTGGGTGGTGGCGACTCGCTCTCTCATTTCGGCGGCGGTGGCAGCATGGGCTTCCCGGACGCAGAAAGTACCAGCCAGTTCATCATGGGCGACGATGAGCGGTTGGAAGAACGTGACTTTGACGCAAGCGTCCGCGCGTTACGGCCGCGAAGCTCAAGAAGAGGAAGTTGGGAGAGTGAGGTCAGCAGATGGAGTGCTAGAGTCCAGCCTGGACCGGGGACGCCCTCGTTGGCTAGAGAACGAAGTGTGTGGACGACCAATAGTGTTCGCACTGGCCCTCTGAATGGGGAGAACGTCGATCAGGAGGACGATTCAGATCTCCATATAGAGAAAGGTGACCGGGCCGAGGCCAACTCAACTGAACTCTCTGATGCGGAACCAGAAGGCGCACCATCTACACTAGCTACACCTGCCCATGCCGCAGACTCTACACCCTCACTCGATTCGAGTCCAACCACCAGTGAATCTGCCCCTGCTGGTCCCATCGTCGCTGATGAGCCTACTCTAGAGCTCCCTCCTGCTGAAAAGGTCAGTGGGGACATAATCAACAGGGGTCATGACCTATCGAAGGAGGTCCATATTACCTAGTGCCAGTCCTATTATCTAGTCTTTCGTACACTGCGAATTTATCCAGGACTGCTCCCACTTTACCTGTATGTTCTCCTATTACCACGGCATTTACCTCTTTTCTCTTTTGTGCAATGATTCGAGTTTCTTTCCTCATATCCGTTTATGCTTGCCCCTCACGTGTGATTTCATATACTTACTGCATAGGTTACAGTCAGTTACAGTATCCCTGAGTATTTTGCACTGCATACCAACTTAATCAGGCTATCGAGGACTTGTAGTGATGGTATTCTCCAATTCCTTCTAAGCCTGGAGCCCGCCCTACCGTGTTCGGTCGTAAAGCGCTCCCTCATGACTACACCAGTCAGTTACACCGGCTAGGCCAATTTCTATGTTGTTTTGCCATATTAATGCGACCAGTCCCCCAGGACTCCCCCTTGTGACTTAGCCTTGTACCCACGACTGACCCACGAAGCGGCTGTACACATGCTCACTGCTATATTTACTCTAGGAATTAAATCTCTGTCACTCTTAAAAGACGCATTGCATGCACAATGCACGCTAGGAATCCCTTCCTTCGTTCAACTTGGCTGGCACTCCATCTCCATGAGGTTTAACCTTCGTAGTGCCGTCACTGCTGCTGCGGTGCTTACGGTCAGCGGCTCACAGGCCCAGTGTCCGGATTACACCACCTACTCACAGGTACGCGTACAAGCTTTACCTTATATCATTAATATTTCTGATGGATTGATCGTGATAAGAGCCCGCATGAACCACTGTCAACTGGACCGTTGTCCCTGCCCTTCATGAGACCGGCCCCAGCTTGCCGAACGTTCAACTCCACCGCCGTTGAGGTGACAACATACTATTTGCAGCGTTCATCTACTAATCTCCCGATAGAAAGTAATTAGGGACATGAAAGCTCGGCTCAAGGACCCGGATCTTGGTCGTTTGTTCGAGAATACCTTTCCCAACACGCTTGGTGGGGTCGTCAAGATGCATAGATCGGAGTCTTCCAGCTGACCATATCGTAGACACGACGGTTAAGTACTTCAATGAGGTAAAACTCTTCCCTGAGACACATGTCGCCTATCGTTGATCCATCGACAGACGGAGAACTTAGCATTCATCATCACGGGGGTAAGCCAGCCACTCTACGGCTTATAGTAATAACCTTCTCCGTAGGACATTTCGTGCGTGGTCGTTTCAGGCAGCCCCCGTTCCGAACCTTAGTTTTCTGTGCACAGTGCCCAGTGGCTGCGAGATACTGCGAACCAAGTTGAGCGCGTTCTACTTCGTCGTCAGGATCTGACCACACTCAACAGACATATCAAGTTCGCCCACTACCATGTTTTACTGTCTCTTGACCCCAATTTAGCTACATTAGTCAAAGCGGTGATCAACAATGAAGCAAGATATGTGTCCCAATTCCCGTATTGTGGTGCTTTCCAGCCCCCACCGGAGAGCAGACTGCCCCCAACTCATAACGATTGGGCGGACGGGGTCACGGTTAACCCGTATGTGGATGAAATTGTGCTGATGAACGAAGCTAACACCGAGTAGTCCCGTAGATAATACAACCGTATTTGAATGCAAGGCAGGTAGGGCTATCGATTCCATGTCTAATTTACTGAGGCCGAGGCACCTAGTACGAACTCGATTCTCTATGCGGCTTCCTCAAGCTATCCAGGTCATATTTCCAAGCTACCAACGACACGTCCTTTATGAACTCTAACTGTGAGTCCCTACTTGGCATAACCAAGTTTGATTGTCACTTCGAAGCCGGCCTTAGGGCACGCTGCCGTGGACCAAATATTTCGCGTCATCAGCGAACAATCCCAGCCGACATTCGATAATAATTTCAACTTTATATCCTTCTACAACTGGACTGGTGGGGGAGGTGCCTTGTCTCCCCAGGTCAATAACCGTGGTAATGGTGAACCAAAGGGGTCTACTGGTATGGTGGGGACTCATCACCGGCCCTCGGACGATCTCAGCACATTTGGCAAGCGCACTTTCTCCGTGCCCATATTTTGGAGGTTCTCATAGTTTCAACAGCCTTTCTTACACCCGCAAACGCGATGCTGAGTGTGGAGCTTGGGCATCTAGCCGATGTATTAGACGATGCTAAGCGAGCAAGGAACACCAGCCATCTAGCTAGACAATGGAGCAAGACCATCCGCGATGCCATTTGGGATACTACCGTGCGCTCTTGTCTTCCCTTGTGTGGGACGCCCATATGACACATTTTCCTTAGGTTGTTGATAATATCTTTGCCTATGAAACCAATGGACTTGGAAGCCGGTATGTCATGGATGATGCAAATGTTCCTGTGAGTATCTCTTCATAGACCTCGTGGATAGCCGCTCATTTGCATTGTTCAGTCACTACTGTCGTTGCCCTATCTTGGCTTTTTGGATAAGCACCACCCGGTTTACGTTGCAACTCGTAAACTTTTGTTTTCGAGTCAAAATCCATATTTTGCTGCTAGTAGAATCTCTAGCTTCCGCGGAGCAGGGTAAGGCCTTTAGCTCTCCACCACCTCTTTGGCTTGACCTGCTAGATAGAGGCCCGCATGTTGATCCTTGGCATCCCTGGTGAGTGCCCCTTTCCTGTAACTAGCCTCTTCGTTGAAGTGAGTTGGCCTAGGCCTATGTCCCAGATTTCGGCTATATTTGGCACGGACAATGATGCAGAGATATTGGACTCTTTGTATATCATCGCGAACGTGAGTCTATCGACACTGGCCCCCAGCTTCTCGCTAACGTTGGCACTTGGTGCCAGAACACTAATGGGTTAGGACTTATCCACGAGTCTCAATCAATATTTGAAACTAAGGATTATACTCGGAGCTGGTTTGCATGGGCAAATAGCTATTTTGCGGAGATGCTTTTGGATCTGGCTGAGCGTAAGCCTGGGCTGATTTTGAAAGATGGCAAAAGTTATAGACCTGGTCTGAACTAAGGTCCAGCACCAGGTTCCCCACCAATATCCGTACATATGTATAAGTGCATAACTACATGTTCGGTATCCCTCTACTGATTCGGCAGCAACCCTATCGCTTCGTGAAACGACATCTTTTGGCTGCGCCGCAGGCTCATCGACGTAGTGATTACCAAAAGAGGCATGTAAGGATCAACTGAGAATATGTAGTAACGTACTCAAGTGGCCAACCAACAGTATTCTTTATGCCCTCCCTCCTTCTCTAAAATTCGTTCCTTCGCTCATCTCTCCCATTCCTCTTTGTAATGTCTTTGACTCCCCGCGACATTGGAACTCTCATCGTCGTTATTTTGAAAGCTGTTCGTCTTACTATCTATAGTGCTTCTCTCGTTCAATCTGACCGTATCGCCACTAGCGTCATTTGCCCAATAAACGACATATAGGAAAACAAGATCCGTATTGCCTCGTCGAGCTCAATGGAGAGAAACGTAGAACTAAAGCCATCAAACGTGGCGGTCAGCATCCGGAGTGGGACGAGGAAGTGCGTTTCACACTCTATGAAGACGCGGAGGATGTTTTAGCACGTACCGCTGGCGGTGACGACAGCCCCCCCACTCCCCCGCCGAAGCATGAACAGAATTTTAAAATTAAGGGTGCAAAGGCTATGGCGTTGGCCTGCTACGCAGACGATCCTCGCGAGCCTGATCTTATAGGCGAAGCAATGGTAGATCTGACGGAAGTCCTGACGAAAGGAGAGACTGACGGTATGTTTGGATGGCCAACCAAGACTCCCCATGCACTTACGTGCTTGCTTCAGAATGGTTCCCGCTTATGCACAAGGACAAGTTTGCTGGGGAAGTCTATCTAGAGTTGACTTTTTGGTCAAATGTATGTTGAGACTAGGGCTATCTTTCCGTTTCAATCTTGCTCAATCGCACCAGGAGCCACCTCCCGAGAAGAAGTCGAAAGCGAAGACAGCAACTGGGAGTAAACAATATGGAGGCCCAGGTTCCTTCACGCCTGCTCCAGACAGCGCACCAGGACACAGTGCCCAGACCTCTAGGATTGTTTCTACCAGCGCACTCTACGATCGAACCCATGCAGACTTAGAGTCATTGCCAACGTCCCTACGAGCGTCCAACTCTTTGGCTCAGCTTGATCTCTACGTACCACCATACGATCAACGCCGTGGTCCCTCGCCAATCGAGAGCATGACAAACGATTTCGGCCAGTTAGGTGTTATGGACCAAAGCAGACGTAGAGAGAGTTACCCAGTCAGTGGTTTCCATCCCGTTGCAGGCACTCTAGACTGACTTTATGCAGCCCCCTGCCCATGGTCATAGATCCTCGATTTCCGCTAGCTATTCGACCACCCCGACGTACTCTACATTCTATGATCCCCGAACAGCTTATCCACCTCCCTCCGATTACGATTCACAACCACTTTATCCCTCCCCCTACGAATCGCCTTCACAGTATGTCTCAGAGCCAGCATCTACACCGTATCCTCCTCAGCCCCCCGGGCCACGAGGCCCGAGATATAGCATCCCTGCGACGTCGTCGGGATTTGTCCCTATTGTAAATATTTTCACGCTGCTTCGAGGATCATTGTGCTGATGATTATGCTAGCAATCCCACACGCCCGCCCCGAGCGCCTTCAACCAACCTTTGTACAATCAGTCAGGTTTTGCCCTACCTCCTGCCCAGACACCTCTACCTGGCTCTTACCCTCCAACATCTTCCTTCCATCCGTTGCCTCAGCCACCTTATCACTACCCCCAATACGGGTCGGCAACGCCCGCTCCATCTCAGAGTTTTGGCCAGCCATTGGCGCCGCCGCCACTACCTGTAACTCCTCAACCTCAGCAGTCCCAGTACCAGCAGTACCATAACCCTTCTCCATCTCAAGGCCAAGGCGAATCACCCTCTCCGATTGGCTCATTGTCCTCTAGCCATGGCCCAGGTTCTCGACCTCTCCCTCAACCTACACCGGCTCAGCAACCTTCCTTTCCACCACCTGCATCAAGTGTGTTGCCGTCACAAGTTGGCCAGTACGGTATCATCGGTACTAGCACATATTCATCTATCCCGCCGCCGCCACCGCTCCCGGTCCCTCCTCAAGCCCCCCCACCTCCTTCTACCCAACCCTACCAGGCTTCTCCAGCATCATTAGCTCCTTCCCAACCTTACCAAGTGCCCAATCCGGGTCCACCTCCGCCCCTTCCACCTACCGCACAGCACAGCAATTTTTCAAGGCGACGCCTGAGCCTACCACAACCTCCGGTAAATCTTCAGCAGGCTTTACAGAATATTCCACCACCCCCGCCCTTACCGAATCCACCCGTCTCCGGTCTACCCGGCCCAGCCAATCCTTCTCCTCCCTCCCCTTCACACTATACGCAACCGTCGAATCTGGAGCCACCTACGTTGCCCGACCCACAATGGCAGCAACCTCAGATATATGCACCGTCCCAGTGGACTTAATGAAACTCATGAAGTTGTAGATAGCTTTGTAACTTTGTTCAGTTACCTATATCTAACGACTGCTATTAAGCATAATGGACTTACTACGCTTCGCTCTCTACCTTAGTTAATCCACGTCGTTTTTACTGTGGCTGGCCTCTCTATCACGGTTGGTGTCACGCTCGGCTTTCCATTTCGCTATTTCCGTCTCTGTTCCAATTAACCCCCGTCGTGCTAAGTCGTATCTTGCCTGTCTCCGAAGGGCATTCTCCTCTTGCCGGCGTTCAGCCTCGTGAACAAGCAACGCCCTTTCAGCACCTAAGACTACCCGCGGAATCAAATTACACTGCGCCAAGAAAAGAATATAGAGAGTATATCTCACCAAGGCCAAAAACTGTAGCTAAATGACATGCCATCGGCGTTCAAAGCAAACAAGGTTCGGAAAGGGATGAACTGACATATTGAAACCAGAAACGCCTTGAAGGGGAGGGTCTGCCGCCTGTGACACAGTCATTAGAAGGCCTACCCATCCGTAGAATGAGCTTCACCTAAACCAAGGCCACGAAAAGTGGGCAATCATAGCAATGCCTGCACCTACACCAGTAGCCCTCGCAGCACCCTATGACCAGAAGGTATCAGCAAGAGAGCATTGAAGTCCAGTGAGATAGTTTATACTTCGATGCCTGCTCGTATCTGAATTTCATAGGCCTTCTCGACGTCCTCTCTATGTTGCGAACGCGTTGACATTATAGCTAGTTACTTCTTTCGCTGGACTGGACCCGAATTCCAGGATCAAAGATCTAGACAAATATGCACAAACTTGCCCTACCAGATTTTCCGCAATTTCTTATTTTCACAAATGTTTCTGGGTAAACACGAAAGAGATTAAAAAATTTGTATAGACGGAGTATCCAAATTTCGAGATGAAGCTGCGAGAGCCCTGGTATATTTATGGAGGTAGCTCTAAGCCTCTACGTCTCGGAGAACTCAATGAACCTACTTAATTACCATAGAATGGCGAACGAGGCATAGGCTAGATTCTCTGGAAAGTGCGATGAGATGAGAAGAACCAAATGAGGTCTGAACAATCTTGTTTTCTAGGCAATGTATCTGTTTAACACAGGGAATCAACAACCTCAATCATGTACTGCAAAGGAGGAAACAGTCATACTTCTGCGGGTGATGCTCTGAGGTTACGCAAATCCCACAGACGTAAGCGTCCGTCCAGGGAACCGCAAGCAAAAAAGTTTCCAGAGGTATCACCTTAATCATCGAACAGTGAGCGTCTACACTACTGGGCAAATGATTGTATACATGCATACCTTTAACAAATCGCCCGTGTCTTTCAGTGGTGGTGTAACCAAAACGCTGCACTGCATTCTCCGGTACTAAGCGATGATCGCGTATCTCGAATTGGGAGTCATGATGAGCTATCTGTGCGGCTATCAGCTACCGACAAGTGGAAGAGAGAGGGTCAAGAGAGAGACACGAACATACTTCCAGGAGGATACAAAATGGTGAATCGGTGGGGTGAGCGTGATACACGCAATTGGAGACCTTTACGACGTTTACCAGTCGCTCCGTGGGGAGGTCATACAATTGGACGGTACAATCGGCGCTGGAGGACAGCAGCTTGTGGCTAGTATCTTCAATGGAGAGCAACGATGTCACCAGCGACTTGTGTCGGATCGCCAGAGACCGGGGCTCAGCATACGTGAGATCATCACTAACATTCCATAAGTGAACGATTCGATCATGTCCCCCGCTGACGAAGGTATGGCGTTGCGCCAGGGGTGCGACCGCACCCACACCAGGCTTGCGATTTCCATCGAAAGGGCGATGAAGAGGTACTGCAGACACCTAAAGCGACATTAGTCAATCATCATTGACCGGACTGAAACACACCTTATCATGGGACAGCGTCACAAGGCTGAGCTGAGGTAGATTACCAGCATGTGCCAGGACAATGCAATCCACATTATCAGAGACTAAAAGGCATGCGTCATCTACAGTGGACGATAACGGGGCCGGACTGATGAACGGGCGCAATTGCCTGATCTCGGTTGTTGTCGTCGATATAACTACGATATGAGTGGATTCTTACCGGAATGTGGGGATAAGGTTGAGGTGATCGATCGAGCCGTGGGTAGATATCCGGTAACACATCCTCTGATTCTGGCTTAAAAGTATTCGGCGGGATTTCTCGTAGGACTGTGTTGCAAGCGATACGTATATCTCAACATCTAGGCCGTACAAAGGGGAGTGGATGTCCCCAATTCCACCAGCATCAGACGCCGGATCCGTCAAGTCCCTTACCTTGGAATTGATCTCCACCAATGATAACAGGGACGAAGACGGCGGAAGAGATGAGGGTAGGGATGGCTCGGTGGCCGAACTCCGTTGCAGAGATACGGCAGATGCCAGTGAGGCGGATGCTGGCAGTAAAGATGGATCTGGCTTCACGGTCAAAATGCCGGACCGAAACTTGAGAGCACCGTGGGTGATGGCTTCTGGTGTGGAAAGAGGGGAGATGCACTTTGGTCGGGAAACTTCTATAGACGATGACGAAGTTGTCATCGCTGGACTAAGGAGAATATTATTGATCTGGCATCGGGATCTGTATTGGGAACTATCTTGACTACATGAGAAAAACACACGTTTGCCTGCCCAGAGAGAGGTGGTGTCGGCGGAAGAGCTTTGGCGTCTTCTTTGATCAGAGCTGAACCACCTGACGAATCTCCGTTATGCGAATCGACTACGCTCTGCCGATCAAGAGCGCTATTGGTTTCTAAGTTATGCGAAGGAAGGAGCCCGTAGCAAGACAAAGTAAGCAGAGAGCCCTTCCAGCGATGACTGGAGACATCTACGTTCTCCTCTTGTTGTAACAAAGTAATTTGTTCGGATATCCACTTGCGCCTTCTCTCCCTACATCCGGACAGTCCGGAGAGACAACCAGCGGGCAGATCCATGGTGACCTCAAAACGGTTAGATCTATCTGTGATTCGTTGTGTGGCACGAGCAGGTTTCCTGTATTTTGGAATCAGGGTAGAGCCAGCAGTTCGGAAATGTGGGCCTGTGGTGCGAGTGCACACGGAGGGTAGCCAATCCGAGGGATAGGAAGAACGAGCTTCGTCCCGAGATCCATGATAATCGGTTCCACGATAAAGTGCAGGAGGCTGGTTAGGTGCCGTTATGCTGAAGGGGGGAGCGGAGCCGTTCTCGGACATGCTTGCTCAAGGAGTACAAGAGTAAGTAACATATCAATGTCGCAAATCTGACATGCATATTTGCATGTATTTGGCTTAAGCCTGCTAAAGAGGTAAGAGTAGTTCACAACTTTATTTACCTCTTCCAATGCCCAAGGCTGCTTATCATCGTAAACTACTTTCATCATTTCGCTTGGGAGCATTTCAAGCCTCCCATGAATCGATACAAGCAACCGAGTGTGTAGGACCAGGTCTTGTATGAATGGCTGACGTGAACTCGATTGACTGCTAGTTCAGAGATAGAAACATCTGAGTGTACATCCTCAACCTTAAATGACGATCAGTAGGTGTCATGTCAGCACTAGAACATTATATCAGGCGCTCAGAGAACGTACTCAAGGCGCCGTAAACCCCAAGTGATCCCTCCCCGCTACTCTCGCAAAGTCATCCATGATTCGGAAATAGTTTATGCTTATACTGTCCAGGCAGAACCTTTGATTCCTGCTGAAAGCAACTCTGTGGTAATACTCAAGGGGCTCTCACAATGCGAATACGATGCAGTATCAAGTCTGCTACAGACGTCTGGTTTCACATCTTCTTCGGTGTAAGTCCTTCTGGTACACTGCTTGGCGTCTCTCAACCGTTGTTTCGTAGCAAGGTCATAAATTTATGTCCGTCTAAGAAAATAGCCATCATTGAGATGCGCCATCCTCGCTTGGCTGAGGCCGCCGCCACGATCTTTGATGGTATGACCTTTGATTCGATGACTTTGGCCGCGGAAGTTAGTAGGAGCCTTAAGTATTCCACCCTGCCAAATCAGGACTCTGATCCCGCCGGCCATGATGGCGCCACAGACCCGCCCAACCAAGCCCAGCTCGGATCGAAAGCTCTGTATGGCTCGCTATGTATGGATGTCTACGACGAGGACAGCGATAGCAATAACGAGTCGTACGCGTCGTCCTCCGATATAATTCGTGCCCCCAGTCCAGTAGTTCTACGCTCGAGCCCGCCATCTATTCCACGTGGAAGTACTCATCCGTCGGGTGTCCCTAGCCTCGATGAACACCTTGAACGCGGGACTATGAGAATCGGTGCTAGTGTCAGAACTTCACGACCTCGACCTTATCGCAGCGCTCCCTCGGGTAGCCCAATGCGCAGGAGCGTGACCGATCATACACTCCCAATAGACCTGAAATTACCTTCAACGGTCGTTAGGCTGCCGAGTGCCCCGTACAGTCGATCGAGAAGAGTGCTTATTCCTGATAGTTCCCAGTTACCTTTCATAACCGTCTCGATGCGGTCTGATGCTCAGTTCATAGATAAGATTACACGGTAAGAGACTAGTACACAACCATTATCTGTATAACATAATTGTTGATCAACGCAGACGTCGAAAGTCTGCCTTCTCCATCCCGTTTAAAGGAGGGTACAGCCACGTCACAGACGCATGTCTCGTACGGAATACCGCAGTTATTGGCTTTGCGAACAGCCCGTTTCAAGTCAAAGCAATCGACTTCAAATCAGTGGGTCCAATCAGTCACAGAAAGTCTTTGCGACTTGAACTTTTCTGATTACAGGGCGAAGATCCCAGACTCAACGATATATCATTTATGCCTCACGAGCAGAAAGCATCCCAGCGCGGTGTCAGTTGCCTGGCACCCATGTCCGACGGGCGGTTTGTATCGGGGGGTTACGACCGTTGTATATGTCTGTGGAGCATTGATGTGTCCAACTTTTCAGCATCACGAGCGAGCAGACTCACCACATTATCCGCCACTCCGTTCTCTCTTGCCTACCGCAGGAAAGATAGGTCGCTTCTAGCTTGCGTCGGACAGTCCGTTGCAACAGTGTTGCTCGACCGGCCGACGTCAAGGCCTCAATCGGTCAAGCTATCCAATCTCATCCATCAAGTCCATCATGATCTCTCAAGCTCCGAACTGACCATATTTGAGGTGAGCAAGCGAAACTGATAGAAGACGTCCTGACCCCCGCGGCAAGGTGAACCACCTCGAGGAGCAGATGAACTACTTTGACAGTCGATCTGGGGGATTTGGCCGCCGTCCAGATGGTTCATTTGGCCGTAGGGCTACCACTGCGGACTCTAGGTATGTTCGGGGAAGCCTGCACCAAGGAGGCCTTCATTTTGTGCGCGGATATACGGATGGCGTAATTCTGGCATGGGATCTTAGAAATGTCAAGGTACAAGTCGTCGACTTCCATCTCAGCGTTCCGGTACCTTGAGCCTTCCCTACCTTAGACGCCATGTGCCCAATTTCTACATTTCGAGAAGCAAACTGTGGCGCACGCTTGCTTCCTTCCGGGGGAGATCATGGCCTTCGGAGGGGACAGACTCTCTTTCTTGGATTGGACAGCCTGAAGACTATTTTGGGACGGGCGGCAGTCCCCACGGTGAGGCGTAATGTTTACTGGGCATGCAATTGATCATGTCAGTTCTAACGTAGAGACGACATGGTAATATTAGGTTCAAGCAGATGTCTCCCAGCCGCCCAATTCGATCGCAAATGCAACGGCAAGCTTCGAGAATTCTAGCATATGCGTGAAACTGAATTCATCCGAGATGTCAATACGGCTGCAATGTACGATGTGAGTAAGTGGTTGCGTCAATTGAAGGGGGCAGCAAGAACGAACTCATTAGCGGAGTGAATATGCTTGTTTGAATTCTCGAAAGAACTCTCTGAATCCGAAGACAACGGTTAATTCGGCATCACATCTCACAGAAAATGGCATTGTACCTATAGTGAAGACGCTAGGATAGCCGGCCTTCCTCCATGAGGCACTAAAGACAAAGTCGATCAACATGTGGCTAATAGGAACAAGGGAAAACCCTTACTGATCGCTACATGCATAACCACACCTCGTCTCGACAAATGGGATATCGAGGTACTTCTCCACAAGTTGCTTATTGAAATTAGTGAGGCTTCGAGAATGGAAGGGTCAGCGCTATTTCACCAAAGTTATTATCGGGAATGCCCGTCCTACCTCGGGTCAACGAAGTCCGTGATCACTCCAACTTCCTCACGAGTGCCTCGCTATGAATAAATTCAACACCCAGGAAACAGAAGACATAGACAAGTATCGCCACCTTCACCCAAGCTGTCATGTCAAACTAGATACTAGAGTGAATGGGCGTTATTGATAAACAAAGATGAGCCTACCTGGCTCATGGCTTGCACTTCTACGGACCGAGCTTCATAATCGCGGGCGACTGCCTGAGAGCCAAGAAGCCCGCCCTCCTGATATAATATTAGATGGTAAACAAAGAAAGGAAATGTAATGACGGACTTCGGCAGAGTACCAGTGGAACTCAACATTGCGGAGTGGGTGGAAATCGGCGGCAATTAAAGCACGGTAGGCTTCAAGAATAGTCACACTTCCCGAGCCGTCATCTAGGATATGCGTAGGGTCAAGCAAATATTAATTAAAGGGCAACACGGTACCATCCGCTCCTGGACGATGTGTTAGCGGCGATAAACCAACAAGGTGACAGGGTCACTCACCGGGGGCTGGCAAGAATGGCCACATGTTCGTGCTATAAACCAGGCGTCAACCTCGTTTCATTAGGGTCAGGATGAGCTGATAGTTTTACCTGTCCTGATGTGCTCCGATAACAACAACGCTATTATCGGTAGTCGAAGAACCGTTAATCTTGACAATCTAGCATTTCCAGTTGGGGACCGAAATGTATGCATGATTGGCACGATTAATCACGCACAATGCTGTTCTGCCCCCATGAGTGCGTGAACTCTGATATGGAGATCAGTCTGCGTAGAGACTTCGAAGACCATTTGGCAGTTATCTATAGAACAACACATAAGAGCTCAAGAAGATAGCAAAAGCGGCAGGGAACTCAAGGCAGTACCTCGGATATCTGGCTCAACAGCCATTGTTGACTCTCCCTTCCCGTCTGAGAAAAGAATATCATTTGACTGACACGTTGCCATAGAGGAAGGGGTGACGTACGTCGCTACGATAATCTGAGGTTGAAATGAGCCATGAGACAGCATATATCAGGATGAATGCATACATCGGGTGCGGAAGCTGGTGAATTGCTTTAGGTTACTCCTGGGCCCTTCTGTGGAGAGTGTCTTCAAAACGGGCTTGACCTTGTCGGTGGCGTTTGGGGACGGAAAAGAAGCTGTTTAACCATATGTAATGAGGTCGTGAGAGGGTAGACAGTAAGACATACGCTTGATTTGGAGCCTCGAAGCAGCTGTAAGCCCTAAATCTTGTGTGTCCGTGCTAGAGGAAGCAAATGGCATCAACTCGCGGGATACGAGAATCCGAATGTAGGATGATCACATGTCGAAGAAATTGATGCCTTGAGCTTTCAACCGGACCTACTCAAGGTTAAAGCAGATAAAGATGCGTTTCTAATTACACACTTTGTCCATCTCCGAGATCCATTGTGGCGCTTGGCCCTCAAGTTGGACAAGACGCTGTTGTGTCAGGTCAAGGCTGAAGCCTGCCGTAGAAGCATCAAGTGGTGCTTGCTTGAAGTCAGGGAATGCGGGCACAGCTGACGCAGCCACCGCGAGACAGACGACCTGTAAAAGAAGTGATTTCATGACGATGATGGTGGTTGAGAGGAGAAGACGCGTCCCTCCCTAGAACGTCCTGATTTAGTAATACACGCCCACGTGCATTCCTTTTCCGTCGTTTGAGCCTCTTCAGCTAGTGAAGCTAGTGTTCCATGTCAAAAGCTACAGCTAAAGCTCGGGCGCAAGTTGTCGTATGTCGGTCACATATTTTCGCATTCAGTATGTTTCTGAAAACCTTGCAGCGGATCCTCATCGGTGCGGGCAAAGCCGCTCCCACACCACCCGTCGGTCCAGCTCTGGGTGCTCGTGGTGTCAAGTCTATGGACTTTTGTAAAGAGTTCAACGCTCGGACCGCTCACATAGAGCCTGGAGTACCAACTCCGACACTCATCACTGTGCAGCCAGACAGAACGTTCACATTCGTCACCAAAACGCCGCCAACGTCCTACTTTATAAAGAAGGCCGCTGCCATCGAGAAAGGTGCGGGCCGACCAGGGCATGAGACCACCGGGACAATCAGCCTCAAGCACGTGTATGAAATCGCAAAGATCAAGGCTACGGATGAGCATGTCAAGCATCTGCCTCTGGAGTCCATAGCAAGGACCATTGTTGGTAGTGCAAGGAGTCTGGGTGTGCAGGTGGTTCCTTGACCGGTCCGTATGGCTGAGAGGTGTGCTGGGTGTACCGTTGCGTTTATAGAGCCACTACTTATCGTTTTCTCTATCTAGGCTAGCACGCTTTACGTTGGAATAGATTCCGTATGTTTCTATATATCTAGAGTGGATGGCCGAATTTGAGCCTTAACGAGAACCGTTTCTCTCTTTCCTTTTTATTCCAAAACAATCGTCAAAGGTTTAGAGTTCACGCTTCATCCAACAAAGTTCACCTCTATCGGAGTCTGGTCCGGCAAGCTGACTTGTGCATCCCTCTTACTGTCTCTCGCCTTCAATGCCACTGTCATGAATCGAAATTACTATCTTTGGTGGCCACTCTCCCATGCCTCCAGGCCTCATACACCTTGTTTATCTTTTGGCAGCCAAAACTACCATGTCACGGACAGTACTGGCCTCATCCTTGGTTTCTACGAACATATGAATCTACCTTATCTATCACACCCTTCAGCCGGTTCCAGTAAGCCTGACATGCTGTAGACATGCAGTTCCGAATCCCGGAACGAGGTTACACGTTCACGGCTGACGTTGATGAGATATGATCCAACATCTCGTTTCTTCGTTGCCTTGCGTGGATGCTTCTGGTTGATGGTAGGCCCTTTCTTAGATGCCAATTGGCGCTGTTATTAATTCATCTTCTCGTGCAGCAGTTCCCGTTGCAATGAAGCTTTTTTCCCTCACAAAGCAGCTCTATCGGCCCTCGGACGTCAAATCCCTTCTCGCAGGCCAATGAGAATCATTCAAAGGAAGAATCGATGGCTTTTTACCAACAACTCGTGGCCATATTTTCCCTTTGATCGTGCTGGCCTCGAATCAACTGGACATGCAACACTCCACCGAACAGACACTCAGGCCGGCATGTAAACCCTTACTTCCTGGCCAACACGTTCCAACATGTTTATCGTCCACGTTCCCGATCGATTCATATTCACCCTCTGTATGCCAGGATATTCAAAATTATCGCGTAACCCGTCGAGTATAAAACCTTGGATGGTGATTTGTCAAGTTAGTGTCATATCCACCTAACCAGCCTCCACTCCTTCGTTTTACTACTTGCTCTGATGTCTTCCAATACCTCTTCAAACGATATCCTCTCTTGGACAAACCAAGATCCCCGCGAAAGTGTATTGTTCAACTCTTGGGGTGTCTTGTACCGTTTCTCCGTACGTGTATACGATGCCTACGTCAGTTTGGTTTCATATAACAATTAGACAGACAAGCGTCGGAGCCAATGGCCAAAGTGTGACGACGTTGTGGCGAACGATTCGACCCAACAAGGAGGACCGAGTCGCCAAACTCGAGTGGGCCGACACTGGTGGGCTCGGTCGAGTAATTATCGGCAAAGTATGTACTTACCGCGGTCGCCTCCATTATCTGTGCCCCATGCTCACCATGCCACATCATAGACGCAGTTGGCCATGGCAGATCTCGTTCGCCCGGATCCCCGCTATTATGTAGGCCTTCACTGTGTTTAAATATTGCACGGGTCGTAACTTTCAACCGCAGGGTGCTCGAGTCTTCAACGGCCCCGATGGCGTCCAATACCGATGGCGACCAAGCAGTAACGGCAGCGACGTAGTCGTACGTCGATTCTTTTAATTTAGGTTCGTATTGTGTCCCTGATAAATATTACCAATTCCAGCTTCAAGATCAGAATGGCAATGTTATTGCTTTCTTCCGACCGATTCGACAGACTCGATATCAGATCGGAGATGTATTCGGAGAGCTTCATTTTGTTCGAAATGCTGGAGCAGGCACTGTTGTGAGTCGAATCATTCGCCTTCCCAAGATGTTTGACGAAGGAGCCTTGCGTAGACACATCCTCCCATTATGGACACAGTAACGGTCACTGCCATGCTGTACCGTTTCTGTGCCGCCTGGAATCTGTAGTAATTTATCAGCGCCGTCTCTATCAAGTGTTATACTAATATTCAACATGTACGATATGCATCTGTGTAAGTACTTACCTCATACGATCGATAAATCCTAGCTATCTATATTCTTCACATCGATGTTTTCATGGCTCGGCCATGTCGCTCTTTGGTTACTCGCTTTCACTACCAAATGGATCGTGGCAAGTCCTTAGATCCGAAGATGTCAACAGATAAAACCCACTGCGGGATGGCCGGGGAGTAAAACAGTGGGCAACCATAGGTACGCGTTTAGACGACACAAGAACGGGCGATTTCCCTGAACCTAACTTCACGTGTAGATGCTGTGAAGCATTCTGAGTTGAAAACTTGTTACACGATGCAGGTCATTTCTTGATTGAGACAGGAACAGTCGGGGAAAAAGAGCAACGGTCACCCGACCTGTCCTCGTTGTAGTTACAATTTGACCTTCGACTCAGCCGCAATCACGTCTGATGACACAACATCGAGAATTTCATCCACGGTGCGAACCACCCATTCAGTTCCTTCATCACTAGCCAGCCATGCGTCTTCTTCGCTGAGGCCTGTCACAGTCCGTGCCTTCAGCAGACCAAAGACATGGCTAGTCAGCTGTGGCCCCACTCGCCCTTCAGCACGAAGGCATGCAATGCCTACAACGGATCCTTGCGCCCTACTCAGGTTTCCTTGATCGGGGTCCTCGACGTCACTCAAATCTTTGTACGCCTTAGCCCTTCCGGGCATGGGAGCCAGGATCGAGCCGTAACACTGGATGATGAACGCTGCATGCGACAGAGTGGGGTCCAAATAAATCATCAGCCATGAAATTTTTGATTTTGCAAAAGAAGTCAGGCGCAGAAGACAAGAGATCTCGGGGTAAATCGATCACAAGATAAGGACACTCACAGATGAAGTCAGGATGATATGATCCAAGCTTCGCATGGAGTTTATCGGCATGAGGTGCGTAGAGATTATCCCACAGGGCTTTACCCCGAGCCAGCGTCGCGTCCACGTTCCTAGGTGTCACCGTCCTTTGGTTCCAGAGTCAATACCCTCTCACCACACGGGCTCATACACCCGGTTGGATTGACAGTCATAAGAGTCATGTGGAAGACGAACATACCTTCGAGATTGCTTCCGTAAGGATTCCTTTACGTCGTCGTTTAATGCTTCAGACAGTGCGGCAAGACTGAGTATTACCTATGTAGATTTCCTTAGCCTATCTTGGACTTTCTAAAGTACACTCTAGCTTACTCGGGGGACCCCGACAAAGATAACGCTCTTCAGAGCAGATTCTCGCATGAGAGCGGCCCTATTGATGGCACCCCTGAGATCCACCGCACTGTCGTCAGTGACGAAACGGTACAGATGACCTACTGCCGCAGGACGATTGGCAGTGAGCAACGAACAAGTCTACTCAAATGTTTCGGCGTTCAACAACTATACAATTGGAGGTGCGTGGGACCTGGGCTCACTGTCAAGACAAGCCAACCCGTTTCTGCCTTTCTAGTCTGTGCATCGCGAAACGTCCTCGTAAAGAGGTCAACAAGCTGGGGTAGAGGTGGACTGGGGTGGGCATTCGGATTGCGTAGAGTCAACAAATGCTTAACGGAAGGGGGTAAATGCTTCACCATGTCGGATGAAGAGAAGGCACGTCGTAGCAAAGGCCTGAGAGATAATGAACATCGGTTGCGTACTCACCAGGGGCACATTATAATTGCAGAGTCTCATTATTATGCACTAAGGGCGAGTAATCGAATTCAAAAATACGGAGCCAACATGGCTACATCAAGGGTGGTATAATGGGTAAACGTCAAACCAGCAACAACACCGACACCCGAAAACATGAAGCAATCCAAGAGACCGATGAGTGCCAGCACAAGCTCAAACATCTAACAGCATGGGGAACTTGATAGGATAGAGGGTATAACCCATGAAGAGGAAACGTTATAGCGAGCAACTTCGAACGACGGAGGCGAGGAAGGGATGGGCCTTTAGGCTTTGATATATTGGCGCCCTAAAGCAGTTGGTCGGCCATCACCACCCATGAGCTGGTTAAGGGGGTTGACATCCACCATATCATGCATGACGCCTATTCGAAGCCAAATCAACAGGGTTCCGAGCAACAAAAAAAGATTGGACTTACCAAAGGCAAAGTAACCCTTGACCCAAGGGGTGTTATCGAAGAAGCTTGTGACGGTACCCATGAAGTCATGGATTTGACCTTGATTGCATTGACGGTTTTGACCGCTGAAGTCCTGGGAGGAATTTAGATCATTGGCTCGCACAAGCGGAAGAGGGCCGAACAAACCTGGCAAGCGAACTCAGTGAGCCACATATCCTTGCCGAAGGTATCATGATAGGTGGAGACATGTTTGATCAAGTCGGACGACGAGGTACCATAATAGTGGGTAGCGATACCGTCAATCTGTTCGTGGTGTCAATAACTACGGTAGGACTGGGAGGAAGAACACGTACGCGACAATCTGGAGTTTGCTTGCAAAGGTTGACAAATGCCTTCATCCAATCAAGACCCGAGGGAGCGTTGGTACACGCAGGAGAGATGAGATAGTAGCCTTGGTCCTTCAAAGGGTTGATGTACTTCATCCAAAGATCGAAACCGTGTTCTGGAGACATTTGTGCTTGGCCAGCCTGATTAGGTCTCGAGGAAACTTAGTTACGGAACGCAGTACAAAAAATTGCGCAACCTACTCATTCATACCCAAGACGATATCAGCATAACCTTTCTTGACAAGCCTTGTGAAATCGCCAATCTGCTTGTCCCCCCAGAGCATGGGCATGGGACGAAGACCAAGCGACTTGGCTTTGGAAGCATAGAACGGACTCCAAGTGTAAAGACTAATCAACGGAAATTAATAGAGTCGCATGCGGGATGCAAGCAACACATACTATTGAACACTGGGTGTGACGAAATTGGCGAGGCTAGAATCTTCGCCGTTGGCCCATGCCAAACCCACTTTGGCGCCGCCGACACCAGCACCGGACCCACCGCCGCCTCCACCTCCAGAGTTGTTCGAGCCCCCGTTGTTGTTATTGTTACCACTGTTGTTGTTTCCGGCACCGTTATTGTTGTCGTTGTCAGGCTTGGGAGAGGGCTTGGGCTCTGACGGAGCCTTGCTGCTGGTTGGCTTCGGTGATTCAGATCCATTCCCATTGCTACTGGGAGGTGGAGTTGGCTGGGAAGGAGCCTTCGATGAAGTAGGGCGTGGTTTGCAGCGCCTGTTGTTGGAACGTTTGCGCTTGGCCATGGCGCTATGGGCGTTGGGCACATGTCGAAGGGCGTGTCTAGAGTCAACTGATAGGGCTGTAACTGGCGTTGAGCCAAAAGAAGAGGCGAGAATGGCCAAGGTTGAGAGAGCCAAAAGATTTAAAATCTTGGACGCCATTGTTAGAGAGGGAATCCTGCTTTTCAACTTCGTAAACGAGGGGGCGAGTAGAGGTAAAGAGGGGAAGGCAAAAAAAAAAAAGAATGGAGGTTGCCTTGAGGGGTCGTTTCGTTGAGAGAGAAGATGGCAGGAGAGAAGGAAAAACTGTGAAGAGTACTCGGTTCGATCTCTGTTGGTTTTATCGCTCGGCGGTGATTATATAAGCATAATGAACACAGGCACACACAGAAGAGCTCCACCTTGGCTGCATCAACCATCAATGAGTCTGAAATTTTTAGGCTTGCGGCGAGCACAGTCCTTGTGGTTACGACTTTACGTGGCTGTCTCGCATCGCAGACGCGTGTGTTACTTTCCTTACGAGAACTACTGAATAGGCCATGGCTTAGGTCCTTTAGCTGCGACACTAGCGAAGGTGCGCTGGGGGGACATATCCCCCGGCTGTCATGGCAATGATCACGTTGTTGACACCTGTTTGCATCAGAAGCGAATCATACAAAGGCCTTCTCCTTGCGACAAATCTTCTTTTCTCTAACCTCCAAGTTTGACAAAAAGAAACCGGTTCAACAAGCCCAATCCGCGTTCATCACCCACAAATCCCACCACCCCGTCCATCGTTCATCATGTCTGACGCCCCAGCCGCCACTGTCACAGAAAACGGCGCGCCTCCCGTTGCGCAAGAGAACAAGGTCGAAGACCCAAGTTTCAAGGTGCGTTCCTTCTTCGACGCGCTTCCAAATTCTTTCTCAATTCGCTCTCCATTATAGGTCTTCGTCGGAAACCTTGCGTATGCTACTACGGATGAAGGGCTGAAGACTTTCTTTGCGCCTGTCCAGAACGACATGTAAGTGGCCTCGTGCACAGCCCTTTTTCCACAATTTCCTTTTTTTTCTTCTTTGGTTGCCTGATGCTGTTTATGTTAGCCTGTCTGCCAATGTTATCCTTCGGGGTCACCGTTCAGCAGGCTACGGATTCGTCGCGCTGTCCAACTCAGACGCAATGCATAAGGCTGCCGAGCTTCTCAACAAGAAAGAGCTCGATGGCCGAGAGGTCGTAGTCGAGGTCGCGAAACCTCTTGATCAGAAGGAAAAGAAGGAGAGAAAGGCGAAGCGGAGACCAGGAAGGCGCGGCGACAAGGCCGTCCCTGGGGAAGTCACCGACGCCGAAGCTAATGGTGAAGCTCTCAAACCCGAAGACGCATCAGCGCAGGCTGCCGACGCTACTGCTAAACCCAAGAAGAAGAAAAAGTCTGCTGTATGCACTTCATCAGCTTGGTTATTGCGCATATACTAAGAATAGGTGCATATAGCGCAAGCCTAAAGCCCCCAAACTCGAAGGCGAGGCTTCAGATGCCCCTCCACCTGATGCTACCGATGGTGCTCCCCAGACCTCCGCCAAGAAACCTGCTAGGGCTCGCAAGCCCAGAGCACCCCCTCGCGCCGAGGGTGAGGATCCCGCTGGCGAACTATCCAAGACGACGCTTTTCGTTGCTAATCTTGGGTTCGGCGTTGACGATGCTGGTCTGTCTGCATTGTTTACTGAAGCTGGCATCAATGTTGTATCTGCTCGTATTGTTCGTCGCCGCTATGGTCATCGAAAGAGCAAAGGCTATGCCTTCGTGGATGTGGGCGGCGAGGAGGAGCAAAAGAAAGCCATTGAGCTCCTCGATAACAAGGAGGTTTCAGGGCGTCCCATTGCCGTCAAGATCGCTGTTAACACTCCTCAGGAAGATAGCGAGGCTGAAGCTAAAGATGCGACCACGGCGCCCGACGCTGCTCCCACTGATGCTACGTCTGATGCTGTCGCTGCCACCGTGGTCGTTGCTTCTTAGATGATGTTAATCACTACGTTTTTTACGATCACAACGACCCGTCCATACCGTCATGAGTCCTTTCACTTCGTTCCCACTGTGTTGATGACTTGTTATATTGTTCTCGCAAGCTTCGACTGTTTCATGGTGCCTGATATGATTTGTAATTAGGATTGCGGTCTGGTTCCGTATGCCTGGTTCATAATGACTATCTGTCGTATCGCATACTCGTGTTTCAACGGTAAATTCATATCGATGGCATTTGTTCCAGTGCCATCGTGTTTCCGCGGAGAGTTTTAATGTGATCGAAGACCCCTGACTCGAGTCGGAATCCTGGGATGAGTACTCTTGTTGGTTCTGTTCCACCTTGCAAGGGCTGCGATTACCATGAGTGATGACGAAGATTATCTCTCTGATAAATTCCTCGCTGGAGCGACGGCCTCGACATCTACGCCCAAAACTTACTCGGCACTTCGCAGGGAGGCTCAGAAACGCTCGCAACTCAAAACTCTAGAAAATCGAACCAAGAGCCGTCGTCAGCGAGAACTAGAGTCAAGAGAAGAGGGCTTGAATAAAAGTCTGTTCGCGAGAGCGCAAGAAGAACAGAATGGAGGCTTGGGCTCGGGGAATACTGCCCTCTCCATAATGATGAAGATGGGGTTTAAGCCTGGACAGTCACTAGGCCATACAGGCGGAGACGATTCCCCAAAAGTCACTCCTACCTCTCCGCCAAAGCACGCATCCAACGATGCAGGGCCAATTGTAGGTCATGAGTCTTCAAGACATAAAGTGGAACCTTTACCGATACAAGAGTGGGCAGGTGCTTCATTCCATATCGCCTTCGCACATGCCCGTCTGTTAATTAATGAAATACTTGGTCAATAGGGAAGAAGGGGATTGGTTCACTTAAGCGACCGCCATCCCCAACCTCGAGGGAGCGCGTAGCTAAGATGGCCAAGATGGCTGAAGAGTCTAGTCGGGAAGATTTCCGTGACCGTGTTAGGCAACAATATGAAGATAAGCGTGCGGAAGCCAGCTTACGTCCTGCCCAGCAAACATGCATCACCTTTGATGAGAAGGAGGGTATTTCGGTAAGCAGCTACGTCCTCGATGATTAATATTAAGGCTAAAGACGATATCGCCAGTTTAATATACTATGGCTGGACCCAAACGACCCCGAAACATTTCCAGAAGGTCTTATCAATGCTCTGGAGCTCTACACAACGTTTGAGTCTCGAGGTGTACGTGCCGGAGGGGATTCTATCGAAGGTCGACTGCGACAACAAATGTGGGCGGACGCACTGGGCCCGCCCGCAGGCGGCGACGAATCGCACAAGAAAGATCTTGCATCAGAACCCGAATATACCAAGGATGTTTTAGAAGAAGCGGCCCAATTTCTGCGTCTCCAGGTACGACATAGAGACCATAGTACTCGTCGCATTCTCACCCAATCTATTCTTGTAGGCTCGCGACCGTCTTGATCTAGTGTTGAGCTACTTGCGAGAGCGGTACCTGTACTGTTATTGGTGTGGAACACAATATGTTCATGAAGCCGAAATGAAGGAGGACTGCCCGGGGGGTGACGAGGAGTTGCATGACTAGCCGGCGTGTCAGAACCTGCTTGTATTGCATTGACAGTAAATGGATCCACATGCTGGAATGTGTACATCATATACCTGGCGTATTGATGTATCAACCGTTGCAAACCTATGCCAGTAGCAACCATTCGCGTAGCCCCAAGGTGTGAGTGCATGCAGTGCCGCCCTTGCTGAGGCGATGTGTCTCAGTATCACTAATGCTAGTATGCAAAAAAACCTCGTTAACAAAAAGGACGGTGGGTATGTAAAGAGCGATAGCAACAACCGTTGTGGCAATGTATGCGTACAGTTGTCCGTAGTCAACTACTCAAAGTCCAAAATGCTTACTAGAAACCCTAATCAATACAGTGTCCTTTTTGAAAATATACTAAATATTAAGTGTTAAATATATTGCCTCGCCGTGGCTCATTCTACATTGTCGATATGCCCACGGCGGGTGCAATGCCCGATCTTCACTGCAGAGAACGGCGATATGGATATTCGTGTTCCTGTGGGGTGTCTTCGGCGGGTGCACGAATTCATGCTCGAGTCCGTTCCAATGTCAGACTCAGAGTCCAAAAACGAATTCGACTCGGGGGTGATCGGGAACTCGTCGGAGCTCCCAGAGAGGGGAGGAAGAGGAGGTAGGGTTGGCAGGGAAAGTGGTGTTAAACAGACTGGTGCGTCGTCTCGAGTATCTCGAGGGAAGGTGATCGATGTCGGTGACGTCCCAGGGGTCTTGCGACGAACGTAGCTCGATATGGGGGTATTTGCAGAAAGATCGTTGTAGGATTCACAAACGTTGATAGTCAACTGATGTGAGCGTTTCTTCAATCGAGATGATTGGTGGGGAGAGGAAGACTACGGTGAACAAATTAGGACGATGATCTTCCGTACGAGATAGAACGAACGAACGCGGGATGGACTTTCGGATGCGGAGGATGTTGACGAAACGGAGCTCAGGCTCCCACGTCTAACCGTAGCCTAGGCATACGATGTCAGTGAGAGGTCTCACGAAACTGGGAAGTGTGATCTTACAAGCTTTGGAGAGTAGGGTGTATACCTAGATGACCGGCTACGCGCCGAAAGGACGTCCTTAAGATTTGTGGAAGAGCCTGATCTGGGTATAGAAGGCGAGGGATCACGGCTGATAGAGGAGCGCGGCGAAGCTCGCGGAGAGGAATAGGGAGAAGACAATCTAGTGTCTTTGGTAGCAGAAGCCTGGTCAAGACCCAAAGAGGCCATAAGTTCGACAAAGGAAGGGAGAGTGGTGGCCATCTCAAGGAGTGGATGTGCCTTTGGCTCAGGAAATGGGAGTCGACGACTGGCTTGCAACCTTGGAAAGTGAGAATTAATCCCAGTGGCGAGATATAAAGGCCTGGGGAGCCTTGGAAACAACCCACGGTCCCGTTGTCAAGATATGAATCCACATATCGATGTCCATTTTAAAACAGGACGCTCCGTGGTCGCAGTATCCAGAATAGAGGAGGCATCAGAGGCGGTCGGCAAGGTGATGAGTTGAAGGTCGCTCATCTGCTTGATCTACAACAGGGGCGCTCTTGGTTACTTGAAAACGACTGATCATGATATCACTACCGTAGTCAATTCGATGGCCATGGGATTATTTCCACCTGCCTAAGACCTGTGGCTCAATAGATTAGAACCACTTTGAAGGTATACAAGGAGACAAACCGAAGAGAAAGCGGGGCAACAGGGTCAATCAACTAAAGCTGTTTACCAAGTGGGTTCGGTGAAACTTGGAATTGATAAATGGAGAATTCTAGTTGCATCAGACATCATCACCACGATACAGAAGCCAGCGACATACTGTCACTTGTAAGAGCCTAAGCAGCCGCTTGTCATGTTACGGTAATGTTGCCTGTTGGAAAGGGATTCAAACGGCGGGCGTTGGATGAGCGTCAAGATAACCACGTGGGTCCTTCAGCTTCATCTCTCTCCGCTTCCACCACCACCAACAGAGCAGCTGAAACGCTAACATGAACCAGCAGTCTGGCAACAACCAAGCTACGGGTGGCGCCTATATCCCTCCTCTAAGACAGGATTCCATGGAATATATCTGTGCTGGTACGCTCGTCTCCTAGATAAAAACTAGTAATCATACTCATCCCATTTTACCATAGACTGTGGTGCCAAGAATGAGATAAGAGCTCGAGAGCCAATACGGTGTAGAGAATGTGGTCATCGAATCATGTACAAGAAACGTACAACACGGAGTACGTTCCGTGGTCCCCCTCGCCGTCATATATATATCTAAAACCGTGCCGAACAGTGGTGCAATTTGAAGCCCGGTAGCAACTGACGACGGGTCGCTATCATCTGGCCGCCTAGACCGCCTAAGTGTCGCCATATCGCGTTCTTGTAACCATCTTCCGCCCAGTACACTAGTAGCTACCAGTATTTCAAATACTCGCGGTCTAGCTGGTTCTCAACGTACATACACTGCGAGTGGTCGCAAGGATACATCTGCTGTTGGTACAATCATGCGGTTAAACTGTCTCGCGATGTCCGCGTACTCTGTTCCCATTGCATTGGACATGTAGGGCCAACTCGCGAAAGTTCAGTTGTTATCATCAGACTTTATGACGATGGTAACCTCTTCGAAAGTCAGTACTATTGCAATTAGAAGCGTACAAGGAACTATCTTTACGCTATTGGTAAGTGGTAAGTGAACTTGTCGCGCCTGGTGCTGAAGAATGAGCGCAACTACGCAACAAGTCACAAGGACTCCCACCGAGTCAGCCTTACATACTAAATGACTAACAGTGATTTGCAAGCAAAAATTGATGGTTGTTTATTTCAAGTGACATGACGGCATCTCATATTGCCGGACGTCCTGTCTTTGAGTGCTTACACCCATCATCCATCGTAATACCTTTCATACAAGCAATCCTTCAAATGTCCGAAAGGAAGAATCCGAGGGACCGTAGTGTGTCGGGCGACGTCGAGGTCTGTGTCCCATACATCTCTCACTCTATTTCACAAGCTCCTTTCGTTGACCTCGGGCACCATCTAGGATTCAGACTTCGAGTCCCATGACGGCGACGCAGGTAACCCTAGCAAGCCTGGCCGCAAGAAAAATCCAAAGTGCGTGATATTCCTCGCGTATACACGAACAAATATCCTTAACATTGTCTAGCTCACAGTCTGCAAGACGCGACCAGAATCGTATTGCTCAGCGAGAGTTCCGTTTAAGAAAGCAACAACGAGTATGTCTCTCGCCATTAGAGCTATCGCGCCGCTAACATCCTTGTAGATACGTGACCTTGAGGCTCGCGTTGAGATCTTGTCAGGAGGCCATGATCAGGCCCTTACAGAGTTGAGGAATATCTTGAAAGGTTTGTTCAGGACTCCAAGCTCCTGTAGACAGTACATCCTAACGCCTTTCCCTAAGATCTTATGACAGAGAATAATACACTTCGTGGCCTTGTTCGAAGTCTTGCCGCCTTCATAGGAGAAGGTGCCGGCGGCCTCCTGCCCAAACTAGGTTGGGATGTGGTGGACTTCAATAATTTTATCAATCGCTCCGAAACCGACACTGCATGGGAGAGCTTTCAACGGAGAAAAAAGCAGAACACTCAAACATCTGGCTCCACCCCGTTTCCTGGTCAAACCTCTAAGCGTGCTGCGGAAGATGATGGTGACCCTAATCCTTCAAAAAAGGCGAGAAGTATGAACGATCGGAGCACTGATAGTGAACGAAGCCATAGTCAAAATGGGTATCCCCTACTTGTCCCGGTGGATGCGGGCATTTCGAGTACTGTCTACCCATCCCCGAGACCATCCGCCTCGTCTCAACCCAACAGCGGGATTTTCTCAGACTTAATGCGCAATGGCTCCCCTATGTTCGCTCAACCCTCTCCTCCATCGAACGTTTCTGGTCCTTTCAGTGGCGCTCTCCCTTCGCATCCTAACGGCTATCAAAATTCGTTCTCTCCTAACCTTGGTTTAGGTGTAAGTTCTTCGGCGGGGATGTCATTCCGAGGCACGAATACGTCAGAACCCTTGTCTTCAACTTCGCAACCGGCCCCTCTGTCTACAGACCAGCTTGAGGAAGACGAGCCCCAAAAGAATGAAGCCAATAAATTAATCCGGTATGTCACCTCAGTTTACTGTACACTCGACTCCCCCTTATTTGTTGACCAGGTATCATCTGGACAATTACACGCGTAATGCGGCGTACTGTCTCCCAGCTTCCCTCAGACCGACACTTGTTCAAAGGTGCGCGTGGTATTAATATTGGTGACTTGTTTGCTCACAGACAAGATAGAACCATCCCTCATGGTAGGGTACTCAGTCTTGTCTTCGTCTTCTTACTTACCTCGAGCTACGGCAGAGAGTGTCATCGATGGCATTATACATCCTGAACTGAGGGACCGTATGATCCTGCTTCGCAGTACGTCTTCCATCTAGTTGCTGTGTAGTTGATGTGAATTGATTGCGTCCGCAGACAAATTTGACCTTGTGGACTGTTTGATGGAGTACAAGCGTTCGATTACCATCCACGGTGATGATGTGCTTGCGCATAGCAACTGGGAACTGGGCGAAAAATGGCTGCGGCAATATGGGTATGTAAGCCTTTGCATGCTTGACCCATCGCTGAGCGTCTATAACGTTGTAGGTTCCTCATCGAGCAACCCACTCTTAACATTATCAACAAATGGCGGGTTGAGCGTGGTGACACCGAGCTACATTTATCAGACATAGCGCCCCAGGACTCGACACCCGGAGCCTCATAGTCAATTTGTATCCCAAGGCACAAACTCCACTTATTAGTGTATTTCTATTGAATCTCTCTATTCATACTGCAATGGGCGGCGGAACACAAACTAGGACGAATAGAATACCTTATCAATATCATGTCCTATGACGCGTGTATATAAATCGGGCTTAAACTCACCTTCTACCATGAAGCCTTTTTAACCCCTGGGAGCTCACCACGAAGAGCCTTCAGTCTGAATTGAAACTGACGACGAATGTCAAAGGTTGCCCACATGAATCAACACAAGAGCGTACTCGGCACAAGCCAAACTCTGACATGATGCCCCGTCCACGCCCGGTCTCAGTACAGCGGTTTTTCACCGTCGTAGGACGTGCATATCGGTCGAACGAGTTCAATTGGAGTTGCGCTTGGTGGCGGACTTGAGGAGGTAGAGCTTGGTTCCTGGCAACGTACAAATATGCCCGTCGAGCTACCTCATTTGCGCGCACGAGGTCCCGAGCCTTTATGTCGCGGAGGACTCTGATGTTAGGCATTGGGAAGGAATTTCAAAGGAAGGAAGGATGTACTGCTTGCCTCGCGTCGGATGGCGTTGATAAGCACGTACAAACAACAGCTTTTCATCGGACAGTACCGGTCAAGCGCACATATCCACCTCCGCAATAACCACATCGTCAACATTTCGCGGTTAGTCAGGGCATGGACAAAGGTAAGTCGCAAGAGCTCGACGCCATTTTTCTTTCCTTGCTCATTTTTCTCGAACCCCTAGCATGGCCATATCCAGAACTCTGCGACTTAGCCGCAGGACAATAGTCTCATCACTTTTCGGCATCACCTTCGTCTCCTCAATTTTCACTGTGTCGGCTTCCAATATACTGCCTTGCCCTGCGCATCCGACTAGAGCGCGATTTGCTGACTCTGAAGATGGAGACATAGAGGTGGTTGGAAGGGATAACGTTACCATCTCCAAAAAACCTAGACGTTGGATTGAAGAGGTTCGCCCACGGATTCAGTCATAATCACCACAGTTATACATATCCACAACACGTTGGCGTTCTGCATGCTGTGCGAAACATTCTGAGGACAACACCATACATATGTAAAAATACAATTTTGGTATAGAGTATGGACGTATAAGCAACGTGTAAGTTATTCCTCCGGCTCCCCTTCCAACCATTCATGGTTGCTTCGCGACCTATAATACTCATCTTGCTCCTGGTGTGATCCCCTAATCGTTCAAAACTCGTGGTCAACACTGGGGCCTGACGAGCAGACAAGCCACCTACGGAAGTGGGTTCTCTTGGATGGGTATGCATGCAATGAGCCCAAGAAAACAAATTGCGGCCTGACATACAAACACAGCACGTAGCGCATCGGCATAGGAGTCGATAGCTGCTTGCTTAATTCCCTCATCTAATTGGGGTATGATAGCCGTCGAGTGCCTAAACACGCAGCTTGAGAAACGGGGATATTATCCTACACATATGAGCATACCTTATTTGTTCTATGATCTACATATAGACATTAGCCTACTTCCTAGAACCGACATCATGACTCACCTGTGATGCGCCGGGTCCTTGTATCCGTTGTCTCAATTTTCCGAGTAGCACGGCTTGAAGCAGGGCGCCGCTCAAGCTGACACCTAGGACCTGGCCGGTGGTTCGGAATAGATATGTGACTAGCAAAGGTCGTGTGCGTAAGAAAGGCCCAGGAACGGATGAAGAAATCTCTTACTTCCCGTGGCGACGGCCATGTCTTCTTTGTAGACGCTTGCGATCATGGCCTGGGTAACATTGAAGCGGTGGAATGGGGTAGGCGGGAAATGACAACGTACAATGAGGGTGGTAGTGATCAAACTAGCCATGCCAAATCCCTGCGGAATGATGTCAAGCCACAGATGAATAGAGGGAGTTGATTGCGTCCAGGAGGAGATGGAGGCACTGGAGTAGATGCACATGCCAGCGGATAGCAAGGTGAGATTGTATAGTTTTCCGGTCCTTCTCATCATCCTGCGGCGAAATGTGAACGACATGGCTCCTTAGCGATATGTTTGCTTACCAGCCTGCAAGGACGCTGCCGCTCGACAAGGCAACCTACACGATCTGATTCAGGGACACGCCAAGTAGGACATGGAGTACACAAACCGAATGGGGTAGTAGGTGGAGGCCTATGAGTACGGATGAGTGATCAGCACCGGGTCTAGCGGGAGCGCAAATTAACCCACCTGAGTTGGTCGCTGAATCGAGCCTGACGGCGGAAAAATACTGCACATGCTTGAGCCTACAGTTTTATGGACTGGTGGTCAGACCTACCAAGGGTAGATTGTACAACTAAAAAAAGACCATGATGTCAGCGCCTGCCTGTAATGAAAAAAAAAGGAAAATTACCATAGAAAAGGCAGATATACTGGTCAACAAATTGGAAATAGACACAGCAAGGGGCGTTCTCTGGGTGATAAGCCGCAAAGGCATGACTGGATAGGGTGCTAGGTGCTTCTCAACATACACAAAGGTTATACCCCATACGAGACTACCCAAGAACAGTCCCCATATCAGAGGATGAGACCATGGTAGTTCCTCCGTGGATTTAAGGCTGAAGCCCAAAAGAAGGCAGCCGACTGCGCCGACAAGTGTCAGCGAGCCTAAGCAATCGATGCGTCGTAATTTTTGACGGAGTGGCTCGTCCCGAATCTCCTGAGGTAGCTCTATGTTCACTTTGAGAGCAACGAGAACGAAGGAGAAGACCAGAACGGGAGCCTTATATTCGTCCTGTTAGCGAGGAAATAGTTTCGTTTGAAGTATGCAAACCTGGAAGAGAAAAGCAGATCGCCTGCGCGACTCGTATGTGAGACCGCGTATACCATATAGAGACCACGGCACTGAGCGCACCAGCCAAAAGCATCATTTATCCAACCGCCCACAGGACCACCTATTCCTGCGCCTAATCCATAGAGACTGAAACACGTCAAGGCTGATGCTAAGATCGACCAGGAGTAGACATACATGTTAGCCATGCCTTGATACAATCCACGCTGTTTCCTATAGTTGGGAAGTTAACTCTTGCTGGCGGGTAGGTGAAACTACTCACAGTGGGATCAAATCTGTGACCGCAACGCTGGCAACTGCAAGAAGCGTTCATTTCGGATGCACCGTGTAACACAGTGAATGTGGCTGACCTGTCATAACGCTAAATTTGCCCAGCGTAAGTGAGACAGTATAGCCAGTGCTCGTTGAAGTGAACGTACCCTCCTCCACCCATGCCAGCTATAGCACGGGCGATGATCAGCGTCTCCATGGACGGAGCAAGTCCACAGAATATGGTCCCGGATCCTGAGGTTATAAGAGCATATTCTGTGATTACCGACAATGGGGACCAACCGAATAGAGATAAACCGAGGAGCATTGCACCCTTGCGGCCCATGATGTCAGAGAGGCGCCCTGCGCCGGCGTCAGCAGGTGCGTTGATCTTGAAATATTGAACCAACCGTATAATGGTGTAAAGCAACACACTGAAAGCAAATACGAAGTACCGATGTAAGAGGCCTGATTGGATTTGTTGAAGTAGCTTCCGATATCCGTAAGAAGCGTCGCTACAACCGTTCCTGGATTTGCGTTAGTATCGGAAGTATAGATAGCCAGTGGGGGAAACCAAACCGTCGAAGGCACCTAGGAAGACAGCGCTCCATAGACCGGCAAGAATCCAGCATAGGTCGCCCCGGGTATATTTGGATTCTACGGGCGCAATTGGCTCATCATCGAGGTCATCAATAGTAGTATGATACGAAGGCGGAGAGTCTTCTAAAAGCCTGGTGGATTCTGTGGGAGGGGGCCCTGTGTAAGTCATGAGGGATAATAGAGGACTACGATGGATGCTGTCGCTTTATATTTTTGGGCAGCGACGACCAAGTAGCTCGATTAATCCACTCGTGACGAGGGGGAGGGAGGGCCAGGACGGGAGGGAGAGAAATACCTCTTTAAATATGAGAATATGGGTCGAGCGCACAGGCAAGGAGCAGGAGCATTTAGACTAGGGATAAGCCATTGCGCATCGATCGCACATGTCTGATTTTCCTCACTCGATACGGTCGAACTAGTGGTAATTTTCCGTGGGCATCGGTGCATCCATGTTTTGAACCGGTCCTTCAGGCTGAAGCAGCTGGGAATCCAACAGTCTCCGGCGTCAAGCCCACATTCCCTGGCGCTCCGTGAGCGTTTAACATATATTCCTCCGACATACGCTTTCATGTGCTCCCTTCAACACCACGCCCGTACACAGCGCAGGCCATTCAATATAATCATAACCCGACATGGCCATTTCACTCACAAATATGACCCCTGGAGTTAAGTAACGACCACCTACCCGACTGCTTTGCTAAATTCAAATTCAGCTGATGTGATCTCGCAGGGAATCGGTCGTGTCGCCGCGTGTCCGCGCGATGATATTCTGCTCAATGACGCCTTCAACATAGCCTCTTCATTACTACTTCTATCGACAAGGTCGGAAGGTCGGGTCAGCCTATTTCCCTTCGTTGCTTCCGACTTATTGCGCCGGCGGCTTGGCTTAAATCGGCATGTCCCCCTCAGCTGTTCGCTGGCAACTTACCAATTCACTGCATCGCCGACATGGGTGTTTCGTGTGACCTGACACCGGCCATAGGACCCTTCATTGATCCACTGAAACAACTGCGAGCGGACGTACGCCTACATTGGCATGAGCACCGAATGCCAACCAGCCTCCAGCTCCGACGTCACATTTCAGTCACTTCATCGTCTTTTCGGTGGTTCTGCCGCCTTCCATCACCGTCTTCCAGCCGGGCTTCTGATAGCATCTCTCAATTTGAGAATTGACTCACTGGATGTATCACCCCGTGCCGCTATCACAGCCAGCGCACCCTTTTCTTACGGAACACAGATACTGTCTCAACAGAAATATGGGCCAGTCAAGCACGGCTTAATCAGAAACAGAAAATAATGTTGTTCACGCCCCCGCTCGTGTGTGATATGATTGACACAACATCAGCTCCTTACCCCTACGGTGTCATGTTCTTTTCCCAGCCATTTTAATGATAGGCCATTCGTGTTCTCGAGGACGGCACCGGGACCTTTGTGATCCCCAACGTAATAGTCCCCTCGCGCTCATGCTCGCTATGGTAAGCCATTTCACCGCACGCCGAAGACCTTTCATATTCTCAGAATCAGTTACACTCGCCTTCGCTGATATACTATTACCGTGGCTTTGGTAGTTGGATTTACTTTCCCAAGGCAAACTCAACATTGCGACGTTGTCACATCTAGATCCACTCTTATGTATTTAGCGTTAGATATGATGAAAAGAACTTGCACATAGTCGAGTGGCCTAGAAATGTACAAGGCCAGGGGTTACTATGTAGTTACATAATTTGTGTAGAGTGGGTTCGCTTTCTATGGATGCAGCCAGTTCTATGCCAACCCTGGACAAACCCCTGCAAGCTTTTCCTGCCCGACTTCTCACCACGGTCGTTTCTTGTCGACGTGCAGATTATCTGCCAGGCAAATGTCCTCGTCATTGCCCAATCCTCACCCACCGCCTAGTTCTTTCTCAGCGCCGCCACCTCCCAGAACAAACGGAACTTCTAGGTCCCAACCTTCCTCGCCACAGGTCTCTAGTTCGCAGAGCTGGAGGTCTGTCTTTCGACTCGGTTCGTCGCTTTCCCGGAAGTCTAACGCGAATCTTCATGAACATGAGCCTTTGATGGTCGACACGAATACTTTACCCACATCCACTAATACCGGCCCACTTACACCAAAGACACCTAGTGCATCACTAACTAATTCCACCCTCACTCCTGGTTCACTTTTTTCCGACCAACGATCGTCCTATACTTCTTCAAATACGCACTCCAGCGACTCTAATCCCGGTACAATGGCCAAGAATTACGTTCGTTCCCCTAAGCGGTCACACACAGCATATCAGCACCACGACGACTCCACAGACGTTTTGACGGATGCTGGGACGCTTAAGTCTCGAGTGCGGACGAAATCCGAGAAGCAGAGAATGGCTGTATCCCGCAATCCAAGCGCACTGAGGGCCAGTAGCAAACCTCAGACGGCAAGTCACTCACAAACATCATTCGGCAACCCCTCTACCCCTTCCACCTCCCGACCCAACCCACTATCACCCAAGGCGATGGGAGCTTCAGCTACAAAGTTTCTGCGTCGCGTCGCGTCAGCTCCCAATGCAAAGGGATTCTTCCTGTCTCATTCACGGACACCGAACACGAAGAATGGCCACTTAGCTCCTGCCGATCCGGTGCCACCCCTGCCTCCGATGGCTGCGTCAAATTCGATAGACCATGCCGGTTCGATGGAGACAATGTCGTCTTCTGGATCTTCAAGAGGCCGCTCTAGTCGACCTACCCGGAACCAGGCCCTTGCACCGTCGTCGTTGAAGCCTGGGTTTCCTAATGGCGTTGTAGATAGCCCGGGGAAGGTGGCTTTTCGGAGAACTTACTCTAGTCACTCTATTAAAGTGGGACAGGTGCGCCATTTAACACTCCTTTACATGACCTACTACTACGGGAAGCTGACATCTCGAATGAAGGTTGAAGTGGGGCCATCAAGCTTTAGTAAAGTGAAATTGCTAGGCAAAGGTGACGTTGGACGTGTTTATCTCGTGAGGGAGAAGAAGACGTCGAAATTGTTTGCTATGAAGGGTGGGTGTTTCGTTCGTCGTTCCCTACACTGCACTGATGCTGAAAATCTGTGCTAGTCCTTTCCAAAAAGGAAATGATCGAGCGGAAAAAGATCAAAAGGGCCCTGACGGAACAAGAAATTCTCGCCACTGCTAACCATCCGTTCATAGTGACCTTGCACCATTCCTTTCAATCGGAAGGGTACCTCTACTTTTGCATGGAGTACTGTATGGGTGGGGAATTCTTCAGGGCGCTGCAGACTCGACCTGGAAAGTGCCTGTCTGAGGACGGATCGAGGTTTTACGCCGCTGAGGTTGTTGCTGCACTGGAGTACCTTCATCTCATGGGATTTATCTATCGTGACCTGAAACCCGAAAGTACGTTCTACTCCTTTATTGCAGTTAAAGTTGGATGACCGACGTCCCGGGATTGTTGTCAGATATCCTGCTGCACCAGTCTGGCCATATTATGCTTTCGGACTTTGACTTGGCGAAGCAGTCTGGTGAACCTGGGGGAATGCCAGCCCTGATACACTCTGATGCTAACGGGGTGGGTCCACTTGGTATAGCGTCGAACCGCCGGATGCATATCTGATAACCGATCGAACTCTAAGGTTCCGCTGATCGACACCATGTCATGTACAGCCAATTTTCGGACTAACTCGTTTGTGGGCACAGAGGGTGAGTACATTGTAGGCCTTCCGCGAGTTTAAAGAGACAGGAAGCCAACCGAAGCATGATAGAGTACATTGCTCCGGAGGTGATTAATGCGCAGGGCCATACTGCGGCCGTGGACTGGTGGACGCTAGGAATTCTCATTTATGAGATGATTGTACGTATCGACTTGCTGCGTGAGGTTCTCTTCCTGATTGGCCACGTGCCGTGTGCGATATGCTTCCTCTCGTAGTTTGCCACGACGCCGTTCAAAGGGCAGGAGCGCAACGATACGTTTGCTAATATCCGCACGCTACCCGTCCATTTCCGTGAATCCCCGAAGGTCTCAAAGTGAGTACGCGTTTCCCACTCCCAGCTATGCGCACTAGCTGCTTGTGTGCTTGTGTGGAGTGCAGCAACGGCTAATATTCGTATCATTGAAACATAAAATAGTGCTTGCAAAGATTGCGTCACTCGATTATTGGACAAGAACGAAAAGACACGATTAGGGAGCAAATCCGGTGCCAGCGAAGTGAAGCAGCACAAGTGGTTTACTAAAATTAACTGGGGACTGTTGCGGAACACGCAGCCACCGGTACGTCGAACCTGTCCATCTTTTTTCTGTTCTGGATTTGCTCTGTGTGAAAGAGGGGTGGGTACAGTTGGGATAGAGTACCTCGTGGGTCGCTGTGTTTGCCGATGAGGGTTGTTGATGTCGAATTGAAATTCCGTGGATTGAATGATGATGATGTTGCCTCCCAAGGAGCGGTCCTTGTGGTATACATGTCCTGTGCCCTTGCAAATAGCTAACCACTGTGATTGATTGTAGATTGTTCCTTCTTCGTCAAACGGAGCCGATGCTGTGAATTTCCGCCAGCTCAAAGAGTCGCATTCGCTCCACTTCGAGGATCAGATTATTACTGGTTCATCCAGTATCCCTGGAACGCCCGGAGCAGGGGTCGAGGATGCCAGCTCACCTGCGCAGACAGGGGACCTATTTGGAGCCTTCTCAAGTGTCACGTTGCATTATGATGGGGAGAGTTGATGGGGCGGTGAAAAGCGAAGGGGGTGGCGCGGTGGGAAGAGGGGGTTTTGAGGGAGAGAAATCGACGGACAGTGGGTGGTGGGACGGATTGACCGGTACGGATGAATTGGGTGGGCTAAGATGATGGATGGTCTCACTGGTCGGTCATTTGGATCTGTTGGGACTAATCTGGGTCGTGAATTTGTTTCATTCTCTCATCTTTGACTATTGTTATATGCGCTAGACTTAGGATTTCACTCTCTTGCTCTGCACACGCTTTTTTCATAGCAGCACGTTCTGGGACTGGCACACTTTCTTTTATAAGCAAAGCTTTTTCTATTCATACGGTCGCAGTCAACAACGGAAATCAAACATCATTATCATTATCATTATCATGCATTCACATCCAGGAGGTGAGAGGAAGTAAGTGAGAGAGACGCTTTGAGCGCTTTGATAATTGGGATATTATAAATTGATACTCAGCGATTAAAAAGAAAACAAAAGAAAATACTGTAAGGAAAGGGATTAGCCCAGAAAGGGAATCGATCCTGGGTGGGATTGCAAGAGCTGGGATTTCACGGCCTCGGCGCCGAGGTTTGGGTAAAATGTGTTATGAATCTTGAGATGAGATGTATTACCTGAATTGGAAAGAGAGGATTCGAGAGCAGGTATTATGGATAAGATTGTGGACTTGGTGCAGTTTACGTACCAACACGGACCAACTGCTTTCTTCCACCGTGACCCCCTCCTTTTTTTATAATCTCACTTGCGAATATCATGTCCAACTCACTCCACCCTCCTTTCTCTCCTACCTCCATCATCTCTTCATCCTCACCCGCTGCAATGGCTGACCTCTACCCTCCCTCGTCGTACTCAAGGCATCATTCATACCCAAACATAAACACCTCACAACTCCCCCTCTACTCCCAGTCAATGTCAGCGACCCACTCCGGCTCAAGTAACGCAAGCTCGGAGGACAACAATCACGACCAGCCCCAAAGCCCGACAAAGTCTCCGAATGACCCCCAACAGCAGCAGCAGTCGCAAAAGTCGGAGAGCAAGCCTCAAGCAACCTTCCTCACAAAGTTGTACGCGTGAGTACCACCACTAGCCTATCCAATTTACACTGTGTCACGCGTTTACCCTGGTCAGTCTTTTGGAACGACCAGAAAACCAGCACATGATTAGATGGGACCCTGCAGGCGAGCACATCATCGTCGAGCGACCAGAGCAGCTCGCTCTCCATGTTCTCCCAAGTATATATCGTCAATCAAGATTTGCTAGCTTCTCCCGGCAACTTAACGTGAGCATCCCCACTTTGTCTTCTTGTCGTTTCTTCTCCATCTCTTTGTCTCTCCTTCTCACTGCTTCTCCATTTCAAAAAGATCTATGGTTTCATGCGAAAGGTTAACCTTCGCAACGTCGATCCTGCCATCGATGATCCAGATGCCAGCACCTGGTGTATGTTCTTCTCTCGCTTCTCCTCACTTTGTCTCTTAATTTGGTAAATCAGCCCACCCTACGCTTAATCGTCATTCTCCTCCGGAAGTTGTAGCCAATTTCAAGCGTCGCGTACCTCCTCGCCTGCCAAAGCCTCGCAAACGTGATACCCAAGATGCTCCCTCGATACCCCCACCTCGCTCTGCCATTGGTATGGGCCCGGTACCACTCACAGTACCCGTCAGCCCTTCTCATAAACATGCCCCTACCGTCGGACGAGCCCGCGGTTTCTCAGCCCCCGGCTCGTATACTCCTCTACACCAGGGTGCCGCCGGCTGGGGGACGACTACAGCTTACTCTCGATCCGCTCTTCCTCCGCTTACCGTGCCCTCAGACTCTCCACACGTCTCACACAATTCCCTATACAACCACTCCCCTCATACCCTTCACCCGATTACTCCAACGGATGATTCTCCTTCGTCGGGCTTTACCACTATGTCTTCGTACAGCAGCTCCAACAGGGACATGATGGTTCAATCCTCGCAGTACTCGTACCCGGACGCTCATCACAATTGGTCCTTTTCCCCCGTGAGCAACGGTGGCTCGTCTAGTCACAATGGGAGCTTGTCCTCGCTTTTGAATCCCAGCAGCGGATACCCTACTCGACCCACTCCCACTATCAACACGTCTTACGCCCCTCCTTTCTCCGCTATGCCTATGCAGTCGGAGCACAGTGCTTCATCCCTCTCGCCAGATAGCCGACCTGCAACGGGGTATTCCCTCTCTTCGGTCTCCTCGCTTCCTTATGACGAGAGCATGCATGACTACTCTCGCCCTAACTCGAGCCATCGACCAATTTCCCCGGGTCGGCCTCAATCGTCCAAATCGAGTTACTGCCCTTCTTTAAGCGTGCGCCGAGCTCGCCGTCATAGCCAAGCCATGAGTCCTTACCCGAGCCCGTACGATCATACACCGGAGCAGCAGCGACCCTCCACCTCGCCGCAGCCCACAGATGATCATTCATCGGCTGGGATTCCGCGAGTCAGGAGCATGATTCAATTGCCTTCCGTGGACCAATACAGTTTCAACGCTTCACAGGCTGATTTTGCTTACTCGGCAATTCAAAGTAACGGCCAGCCAACAACACTTGACTCTATGGATGCTAACGGATGGAGTCACCGCACGGCTCGCCCTTCAACGGCTACTTCTTCGATCTCCGCTGCATCACATGCATCGTCACAGGCAAACACGCCGCCAGTGTCAGATGCTTATCACAATGAGACTGACATTAATCGTTGTGAGTATCCTTCCCTGCTTACTTGCACTACGTAGATCCCACCCTTCCGCACATGCAATCACTTTCATTTCCCCGCCTTTGCATTTCTTGGGTCGTTGGTTTTAATCCACTTCTCTCATACCAATTTTTTGTTCGCGACATACAGTAGCTATGGCTCACGACAACTCAATGTACTGACTCCAGTCTTCAATCAGTCTCGCCCGACTTTGGCTTTGTCGCAATGAACGAGCATCTCTCTCCCCCGTACACTAAAGCAGTGGGCGAGATGTGATCTGGATTGCCCTTCTCTTCCTCCCCCGTCCACATCGTCATCAACATCATCTTCTAACGACCCTGACGTTTAAACCGTATCAAAACATAACGCAGTCCTCCCTCGTTGTCTCGGATTTGTTGCTTTCGTCGCTGCTATCATTTCATCATTCACACACCTATCACTACAACGGACGATCTTTTTGCTCGCTATTATTATCTCTTCGTTTGTCGGGTTCTGATGCAGTTTCCCCTTCACATTGATTTCTCTCACCATCTTACATGGAGGAAGACGTGCTCCGCTTTTATTTCTTGTAGCCAGCCACTTGGAATCCCGTCCAAAAATTTTTGCAGCAGTTATAATTCCTGTACGTACGTATGCACGTTGTTCGCGCGCCCATATACCTCAGTCCGTGTCCGTCCCTCTTGTTGGACGTCTCGGAATCAAGTTACCCCCGTCATCTCGCCGCTTATTCCCCACCCAGCTTTCGCCTTGTAGTTGTAGTAGAGCACTGCTCTTAGTTTCAGTTTCTGATTGCTATATCTCTCTCCCACGTACTCCCGCTTTTGGGCAAGCCACTGCCATTGTTACTTGTTCTTAGTTAGAGATTGATTCGCTTTCCTCCGTCTCTCCTAGTTTCTTGACATGGTCCCACATAGAGAATATAATTACGATGGAAACCACGAAATGCACAGCAGTGGAGATTACACGTATGTAGGGAGGGATGTCAAGGATGGAATGATTGGTTGTTTTGTCAACGGGTCCATTCATCCAGTAAGTTGTGCCACTTGATCGCCTGAGAGGTCCCCGTTGTTGCACCGCTGGCAGGGTACCTAGTGTGTGAAGGGAGCTGGCCCGAGAGGGGGAGGGAGAGAGAGAGAGTCCTATGGAATGCAGATCAATGAACCTCTACACCCGTTGAGCCCGATCGACCAGACTTTCCTAAACAAGCCCGTGCACGGGAAAGGCAAGAATTCTGAATCGAATATCTGATCGGGCATTCCCTCCGCCTTGTTAAAAATAGGAATGATACCGCAAAGGGGTTTTTCCCCTCCATAATCTAATATGGGCGTGTTTTACCCGATATGGCAGGTCTTGGACAGATGAAGGGTAGACTTTGGGCGTGGAGGTAAATGTAAAAATTCTCTACTCGATCGCTCTCTCGATTGTTTATATTATGGCGGTGTGGTATAATAAATGTGATTTCATGTGACGCTTCATAAAAAGGACCCCGGAAAAAATGTGATTATAAGTGCTCCACGTGGAAAATATGCACATATCAGGCTGCCGTTTACTTATGTCGAACGAGGAGTCGTCCATATACTTGGCTGTGTTAGTAGGAATACTTGTCCTCCTCCTCCTCCTCCTCCTCCGTGGTGACCAATGCTCGTCTCGGTCATCGGGAGCCCAGATTCGAGATCAGAATCGGTGCTGTCCGAGGCAGAGAGGAAGGCAAGCCTCTCTTCACTGTTCTCGGAAGCTTCATCGTCCAGCTCCTCGTCGACTGCCTTGCGTGCAACGTAGGACAGATAAACGAGGATGGCAACACATAGCGCGATGCCAATGATGGTCCACATTCGGGCTACCGTGTCTGCGCTACTCTCTTCTTCGGGAAGAGTCATTTGCGCATCGTTCCCAGTCTGGCTGGGATCGACAACATGGTAGTCCTTGAACGAATGTATCGAGGCACCCACACTGGTGTGGATGATGACTTTAAAGAGGGAGAGCGCGGTGCACAGCGTGTATGTACGTAGGCTGAGCGATGGGGATGCCGCCAATAGACAATTCATCACGTTATAGGGATAGGGTGCGAGGCGGATCAGGAAAAGGAGCTTGGGACGCTTCTCGATGGCTCGAACGACACGTTTGACTGTTGTCGTCGATGCAAGCCATCTGGAAATGGAGTCTCGAAGGAGCGTGCGGGAAATTACGAATACAGTAATGGCACCCGAGAGAGCAGCGAAATACGAGATAATAGCGCCGGTCCAGGGACCGAATGTATAACCAGATAAGATAATGAGCGTAGAGTACAAGGGGAAGGGAGCTGGTATCGAAACGTAAATGAGATTAGAATTCGATGATGGAAGAAAGTTTATGAGCTTACGGATCGTGGTTATAAAGATTAGAGCAAAGAGGATGGCATGACCAAACTGCTTGTCTGCACGCAGCCAAATGGAAAGTTCGTCGAGGACTGTGGAATCCGATCAGGGAAACAATAAGGCAATGAGACGTGTGAGTGCTTCTTTCGTCGAGGTGTAAGGATGATGAGGCACTCACGTGTGAAAAGCTCCGTTCGATAGAAGGCGATTGCAACTAGGAAAGCGAGGCTGGTTATGCCATAGAAGATCACAGGAAGCCAAGGTCTGATAAAATTAGGCAACTGGGAGGCTGAAGGGCGAGTATATATTGCTGATGGTTGCGATGACATCTGATTTGGGGAGCGCTGGTAAGGCATATGGAGGGGAGCAGCCTGGTGCAGATATCGAGAAGGTTGGTGCTGCTGTTGGTCAAGACGATGGGAAGAGGAGGAGGGCGGTATCACTTGAGGAGACGGTGAGCGGTGACCGCCGGACATGGTCGGCCCAGCCGAAATGGAAGCCGTCGGGGAATGCGATGACAGACGATGCTGGTGTGCGGGCAAGTCTGATAGTGTATTGCGGTCTAGACGCTGCTTCTCGTTGAGCTCTGGGTGGATATGGACATATCTGAAGGGGGATTGAGAGTGTGAGTGGGATGGGGACGGTGAGGTGGATACCGGGCGGGCTGGGGAGGACGATGACAAGAGAGATAAGGAGGGTGGCCTCTGAGAACGGGGCTGATGCATCATTTGGAATCCGGTCCAAAAGGAAGGATGAGAGGGGGGGAGGGGGGAGGGGCGCCTGGAAGGAATGTGAGGTCGATAAGTCTCGGACGAATAAGACAGTGACAGCGAGAGAGGTGCCGCCACTGACTAGCTTGATTATTATTCTCACGGTCAATCCACAACTCTGACCACCATCCAAAATGTACAAGCAAATACACTATAGACCATTCCATGCATCCCTTCTCTCTCTCCTGCGCCCATCCCCTCTAAGGCTAGTAGTGGGTCCGCTGCACCACAATACTCGACCATACCAGCGCTCTTATGTTACCGCAAGCAACTCTTCGGGTGATCCTCCAAAACAACAGCAGAAAACCAGCGCCAAATCTCCACACGCTCAATGGTATGCAGACATCGTACCTGCAATGATACCAGTCGCTCTCTTGGGTTCGGCAGTTTACCTCGTACGTCACCCTCTATCCGATCCCAGCTTCAAACGTCCGCCAACCCGTCTCGTTTCAGTTCCTGCAGTTGGCACAGATCAACCTTTCGCACGAAAAGTACCTTGATGAGGCACGAGCTAGAGTTTTAGAGCTAGAAGCGGAAGTACATGCTCTCCGGAGAGAACAGCAGAAGAAACAGCAAATCCCGCCTTCAGGTGCTGATGCCAACGACAACAAACCTTCTTCCGCTTCTAGCGGTGCCAGCAAGGGGGCGGCTCGTTGGTGGCCGTTCTCATAGCACGTCAAATCTCTCCGTCCCTCGGCGCTAATCACTCTGTTTAGCATCATCGGGGCCTGGTATGGTGTAGCAAGTAGTATCGCTTTACTTCCTTGAACAGCGGCATCGCTTAGTCCTTCATTTCTATCGCATCATACCCCCCTCCTCCGGTGGTCCCAGAATCCCGGATTGTAATCAATCATCTATACACAAGGAATGATCACAGAAGATTAGATTACCATAAATGAACGATACGAAACGAATAGTATATCCTAGAATTAGATCCATGGGTTTGAGGTGGTGTCAATCCACACCTCGTATGCACCGTACTGTTCCACCATGCCTTCACACATCCCTGCCGCCACAAACCTCTCGTCATCTCACTCATATCAGAAGTAAACCATCCGTTTAGCGTCGGATCACTTGCCAATATCATCGGACACTAGTATACTTTTGACCAGCGTGGTTTTATGTCGATTGAATAACTTTGCAGAGCTATGATAAAACGGGATAAGTTCAACTATTTCCCCCAAGACATCATTTGTCGGACATACGAACCTTAGGATTGCAGCAGCCAAGCCCGTAAATAATTTGATCGGTTCACGACCCCGTTTGATCTTGAAGAGTTCGTAGGCTACAATGTTTCCACACCAGCGGCGACAATCACGTTAGCACGCAATTTACGACTCGCGGAAGTGCGGGGGAAGCGAGATAGAAGACGAGGGTCTCGACAATAAGACAACTGAACACGTACAAACAAAAATTAGATCCATCATCAATTTGGCTCTAGTTATTTGTAGCCAGTAGTCTTTGTTCTGAAGTCGTGACAGTTCCTTCTCGTCTATTTTTGATATATTGGGTCGAGACTTGGCAGTTGCACCCGTCATGGATTCGTCGTACAGCCGAGATTCCACTGGAGGAAATTAAACGCTCGAGAAAAATCCTCACGTAGGATTTCGAAAGAATGATATGAACGTACCCTTGTGCTGGAGCTCGCCGACAACTTGACGCTCAAGGCTGTTCTCGACCAGACCTACTAGCGTTGAAAGAAACCAACACCAGTCCGAGAAACGGCCAGCACGTTCTCCCAGTCTCTTCCCAAGTAGTCCCAAGCGCGAGAATGTAGCAATGTCATCAGCTACGGCGTTTACGAGTTCGAGTAGAACAGGTGGGGGCGCTTCCAGTGCGGCTTGCAGGAACGGCTTTGGCGCAGACCGTTTGCTCTCGGATGAGAGCGAGTCTGTCTGTTGTGACATTATAGCCGTCAATGGACTGAGCCAATTAAACAAAAGTAGAAGTTTCCTGTCGAGAAAGATTAATTTAGGTTAGCGTTCTCGTACAATGTGATATGGGGCCTTCACATACCTCGTGAAAGAGAAATGGGACGCGGCACTGTCCAAGCGAATCAAGAGCCCACGTTCCAACGGACCAGCAGCGCGCCGTCGCAAGAACCTACTCGATGCGAACCCGGTATGGAAGTAGAGATACATACGAAGCGAGTACTGCATGAGTTTCTGCAGCCACAAGTCAACACCACATAAAGCAGAGTGGATGGATCATGTATATATGAGCGTACAAATGTTTTGTCCCTGCCATTACTTGTCAATATCATCTCTCGCCAGATTTCTGCTGTCCGGACGCGACTTTCAGCTTCCTTTACGCGGTCTTCCTCGGGGTCCATATCCTCAGCAGCCACACTGGCCGACTCAACGGCAGCAGGATCCAGTCCATCCGAGTATATATCACCAGTAAAGTTCGTATGTGGATGACGCGCCGACGAAGACGAAATGAGCGAGACATGGGGTGAACGCGGTGGGTGCGAAGAGAGAGGATTCATTTGGAATGAAGAAGACGAGTCGAAATGTGAGGGGTAGAATTGGTCATTGTGAGACGGGCTTGACGAAGAACCAGTCGAAGGCGCTGGAAACGATATTGAAGACATTTGCACTTCAGAAAAATCGGCTTGACTTCAGTGCAAGCGGGTTCTGGTTACAGCTTCGGGCTAGAAACACGTGGGTATGCAATTCTAACGACTAGGGGCGGCTGTCAAATACAACAAAACAGACCATTCGACGTTTTGGTCGACCTTGGCCCATAGCACGACCGCGTTCCCAACACCACATCTCATGGCGACACCTTCCGGGATACGCTCACCGGCTTCGCCACGCTCAAATACGGCATCACCACGCCCCAAATTCGATTCGGATTCATTACGAAAATATATCCAGAAACTCCTACCTTCGATCTTGCAATCTGCTACATGGCCTGACCCCAAGGAACGTGAAAAGGTCAAGGATTGGATAAAGGAAATTGGAGAACGCGTAAAGGAGCGCATGCTGGCTATACAGGGGGAGGGTTTGTGAGTGTCGCTAACCTGAAACGAGGCAATCGTAAGCTCATGACTTTCCTTCTTGGGTGACTGCAGTAAGTACATCGTCTTGACCCAGATAAACGAAAACCTTGGCCAAGGTGGTCGGTAAGTATATAAACCCCTGTCTAAAGGACGCTAAATGACGTTGTCGGCTAATCTATCTTATTATCGTACCGTTAGTGCGGATATGGTCTGCCATTGGGAGGACTCTGACACGGTCGCTCAGGAGGTATATGCCAATGTATGTCAATTTACGGCTCTTCTTGGGATCAACCACGCTGATGAAACGAACGATTTTCGCATGAACAATCAGGACTCGCTGATCTGTATATGCATTGCTCTTGCGATACGCACGATCTAATCCGCACGGCCCATAGAGCGTGTTATACCACCAGCACCTTATCATGCATTCTCAGGATACCCTCATATATAATATACGGAAGGATGATCTCAGTCTCTGCGTCTATCGGAAATTTGGAATCTTCTATTTACTCACCCCACATACGCAAGTGGCTGAGCTTGTGTGCCCTACCGCCTCGCTTCCCTTCTGCCGCCGCGACCATCACGCATCTCGATGATTACGATGATTAGCTCGTTCCGCAGGTACGTAATCCGCGAGTCAACGCGCTGATAAGTATGAGTATCAACCATGTAGGAGCAGGAGTGCACATATCTCCGTTAGGCCGCTAGTTGACTGTATTCGCTCGTTCGCATGCTATTCCACGGAAGTATCTGGGAACACCTCGTGGTATGTCTACCCGACTACTCACCATAGAACATTCCATAGATGCACGTAAGTACGACCGTACTAGGTCAAGGTTATTACGGGCGGGCGTATCTTACCCCCGAAAGACCCAGCTGACCGTCCGCTACTTCCCACTAAGTATACTAATTTCCCCCCTTGAGGATCTTCATTCCCTCTCCTTTCGCCCTCTGGACTAGGTCCTATCATCCGTGGGCGTTTGAACGGGCTGTCATCGGGACGTAAAAGCAACTCATCAGAATGTCCAGCACATCTGATCAACTCGGGCGTTACCCCACTCTCAGGTCGAGTCCTTCCCCAATGGGCAAGGGGATATTGTCCGGGGCGTCTTGGATGCGCTGGCTCCAGTGCGGAACTCAAATGCGAGTGCAAAGGCTCCAGCTCAGTCAGCCTCAAATTAATGGTTGCTTTGCTATAATTGACTAGATAATATCCGCATGTGCCACCCAAAAGCCTCGGAACCCTGGTCCCCCTCCTTGGGTACATTCCTGCCATCGCAGGAGGTTGGCCGTATCAAATATCCCAGTTCAATACGCACCGACTCTTCATTTACCTACACCTCGTAATCGGCGTGATTATCATCCCCTATAACCAAGTCCGAACGCCTGTCCACATAACGTGCGCCTCCAGCGGCTACCTCAGCGACAATCTGATTCTCCGTCACTTTGGGTTTGCAGGTGGAATCCGGAGATACGGGAATCTAACTCCTCTTGGAAATCGGATTCCACGGTGCTCCTTACTTCCAAGGACCCCTACGACCCTCTGCAGACCTCAACCTCGTGCATAGCCACAACGCCTTTGTGGCGTAGCCTTCAGATTCTTTGCTTCCGGTATTCTTCAGCGGAACAAATCACCGGCCCCCAGACATTGCAAATACATGGAGAAACATCCTTGTACAGCTACTACTTGTAATTGCGCCCCCCCGTCCCAACCACAGAGCATTTGAGTGAATCGCAACTCAAGTCAGATATACGTGAGGTCTCCGAGGAACTCCGGGTTAACCTAAAGCCATTGCAAGAAACGGCGAAAGACCTTGTCTCGCTTGTTTAATCCAGAATTCATAAGACGAGGTGCGAACGGGGCAACCGTTTGAATAGATCGCTTCAGCGGGTTGAAGCTCGCGATGCAGCACATGATAACATCTAGGGTGCTTTTCTTTTCTTCCATGCCTGCACACGGGATTGTTGAGGATCACAGTGAAATCAAACGGATAACCAAGTCGATACGCCTGCCGCTACGTCGATAACTCCGCTGTGATTGTTGTAATCACCAACATATCCACATCAATTTGTTTGCTGACATATGCTAATGATCTGAGGTTCTATCCTTATATACCAAAGAGCCATTGAACCACCGCAATGGGGCTGTCCTTATCTCCATACCATACAAGTGTTTCATTACTGAGACAACGTCCCCAAGTTTAAACCAAGTCTTTGCAATGCAACTGTGTTGCTTTGACATCCTGTTTGTTTGGTGATTCGCATTTCACTTGCCGACGCTACCCAAGAAAAATAGGGAGAAGGCATGGCATGACGAAAGCCAGGGTTGGTTGACAGGAACCGGCGGCGAAGCAAGAAGTCTCTGTTTCACGACAAGCAATTAAGGGTTCAAGCGGACGCTTCGGTATGACGAAGATGTTATATAATTCAATTATGATTTTCAGGTCTCTACGTCGCTACTACTGACTTAGCTATTCATACTTACTGATGGCTCTCCGACTTATTCTGTACCCACGGTCACAGGTATAACTTAAGGTTAGGGTTAAGAGAATAAAAAAGCCAAAGAAAGGCCTGCCCAGCCAGAGTGGCCAAAACAGGACAGGAAAATATAGAGACGGTGCATGAACCGAAGCCCATACAAGCCATGGGTGTCCCCTGTATGGACAGGGTCGCCGTGCTATGGAGGACCTCCACAACCCATAAACCCTGGTACGTGAAGGGGCTTACGCCATCAAGGTAAGTATGAGTTGCTCAGAAGCCGATCTTCCCTTTTATATCTCATGTTGCGCGCACGGACCGGACATATATTTGCTCAATTTGTTTGTTCCACAAAGATTTGTAGAACGTTCTTGGCTGCGCTCGGCGGATACTGGTGCGGTTAGTCGTTGGCATCGATGACGAGTCACTCTGGAACATTGTTTGCTCCCATCGTTTCTTCCGTTCTAGAGCCGATTTATTCACTCTACTGAGAATACCAGGGTTTTCTATGTTTTTTCGGTTACTCGGTACGAATCTTTACCTCGCGGATGAACCCTACCTCATCAATGCACATATATATGTTTGGCGAATTGGCGGGCTCTAAGTAGGTAGATCAAGCAGGGCTTATCATACCCGCTTTCCGTGGCGGTTTTCTAGCCAACCATATGACGCACGAAAGCTGAACCACATGTGTGCCACAACACACATGATCCAACTCCACCAACCGCGTCGCCAGACACTGCTACTTTTCGGGGGTTGCACTTTTCCGGAAACCACACGGCACGCGTCGCTGCCTTCGCTAGTCCGCACAACGCCATTATCGCAGTGGCTAAAGCGCTAAGACGGTGAGCCCGTTTGCGTCCACACGGTCCGTTTTAAAGTTAGCACGTCTCTAGGTTTGTGGGCTCAGCGCTCGGTATCCGCCCTTTCCGACAAATTGGCCAGCTGGAACTCTGGTGTATAGGGCGACAACGCGACCCTAGCGCCAGGGCTTGAAGACGCCGTTCACGTACGTGAGCGAAGAGAAAGTTCCATTGAACAATGTAAGATTTCCGTTCTCCCATGTACACCATCCATCGCTCTCACAACCCCACTAATCGGACTATGGAGGCAAGCGGCATGTGTTCCGCAAACTACTTCGTGTAGATCAGGGTAGAGTGGATTCTGCCAACTTTCCTGCACATTGCTATTGTTGCTTTTCAGGTCTGGCTTACGGGCCTATCTAATTAAGTAGGACCCCATTCGTGTTTATTGCCGTAATGCCCAAGCCTCGGGAAATGTGCTCTGGAAGATTTACTCACGTCCACGCTTCACTCGCCCGCCTAACCTCCTCGCGTTGCACAACATGACGGGGACTTTGAAAAGGTTCTAATTCAAAAGCCCCTATACAGCCGGGGCCTTGGGTTAGACAACCATACTACAACCCCATCTTCCGTTGGATGCTTCTGATGATCCCTCCTACTCTCCTCCGCGATCCGACCGCCCCAGCGCCTAGCGTCTCGGCGGAGAACAAGTTGTACATGGGAGCACTTTTACCCAATTCAAGTTCGTTTCCTTAACCAATCGTGAACATAGCATCATCAGATGAGACGTGCTTGCCATTACAGCTCCATTAGGCTATATTTTCACGAAGAATTGATTCCGTTCGACAGGCTTTGAAGGACCAACCAATCAGTTCCACATTTCACTTCGTGGGGCGAGAGCTGCCTGTTACGTTATTTTCACAGTGGTCAGTGGAATTCCCAGCGTCTCAGTGTCACTGACTAACCCAACAAATTAGCCATGGTTATGCTGATAGCTTTTCCCTCTCTTTCGGTACCTTTGACGACCTGATTTGAAACGGACCGTAGGCTTGCTCTTTGACGATCGCGTAGCTTTTGGGGTGCACATGCATCCCTCTGATTGCAACCCCAGTTGGTCGATCTGATGGTGTTTGTCTTCGGTCTTCGGTCTTGATTATCGTATCAGGAGTGTATGGCCCCGCCATAGCCTCCATCAAATCATCCTCCATATACCGCATTGGGATATACCATCCATCCTGGTTTACCATTTAAAATCATCGGTTCGCTCCCTATAGTGCAGCCGCTCGAACAGCGCTTTTGCCGCATAGATATTCCTCCATGGGTCATACATGTGTAGGCATCTTGGGGATCCCTTTTCTTTCTCATCAACGTACGAGTGACGATCCCCCCCTACCGAGAGTAAAGATTGACCTACAGATCAGCCACTCATATTCTGGAGAATTCACGGATACACCTCGATTAGGCGGCTCCTGCAGTGGGTTTGTTTGGCCCCAAAACTTGCATCGAGCCATCGAAATCCCCACGCGCAATTACTTTTCGTCTAATGTGGTTCCATTAAGGCCGAATATGCACACGTCGTCCTCAACCTGCTGTTCTGCATCATAGTCAAACCTGTTTGGGGATCAAGGATGAATTCGACAGTCCTTCCAGGGGTAGGTACTCGCCGGCGGCACTGACCCTCAATTTCTACACGCTTCCCTCTACCATTGCAGCTGCGTCTCCGAACCTACTGTCGCATAGGTGTGAATGAGGAAATCTCCCTCCACCCCGAAGCTTAACCTGATAGTCGCCCCCCCCTGCGTTGGGGTTTCAAGGATTCTATCTACCATCCACAGAATCCGCTGCCGTCACTTCCGCCGTTGTTGATAATATATCTCCGTCTATAGTCCATGTCGCCAACAAACCTGACTTGCGGACGTTGGTGGGTCGAGGCATCGAGGTTGCTGCGAAACGACGCCATCTTCCGTCAGGCCGGTTCTACTTCCGTCGCACAATATCTATACCACCTAGATGATAGTAATGCCGTGGCATCGGATTTCAGCGCGATCCTTCGTACCTCATCTCAGGCTAGCACTCTTATACCGATAATCCGACCGTTCACGGCGAACGTTCCGAAACATCGCAACACTGAAATGCGTCCCTGCTGTTCATGGTTTTCGCACCGTAGCCTTCGCATTCTGGGCAACTTTTTCCTACACGGCCTTCCGCCTTTTCGCCGTCGCAAGCAGCACTTCAAACAGTCCTTATACTCGATGGAACATAGTACATCGGGTAATCGGCACGAGTCCTTTCCATTTCTTCGGCGGCTGCCTCGTATGGATCGCAGTACTAGCGACTGATCGGAGCGTGGTCGGCGTTAATATTCTCGGATTACTCGTAGGTTATATAGCTACGCGGTAGACAAACTAGCCATGGTGGCCGTCGGACTCTACATAAGCTGTCTTGTCGAGACCATGACTGACATGGGATCCAGGGTCGGAGCCGGCGGTAGAATTGATTCTATACGATCGCAGAGAAGACACAAGCTGCACGAATCAATCTAGTAGTGTATGTTATTATGTGTAGATAAGTTCCATACCTTGAGCTTGGGCAGCAACGAGCGTCTAAATTACTGGGGCCCTTGTCATGACGCAATTGGTTGACGTCATATGGATCATGGTGCTGGTGTCCTGGATTTGAGAGAGTGCATCATCAGCCTCTCCAACACTGTGACCCCATCCCCAAAGACATGCCATCTGGTGTTGTCGACGCCTTCAAAAGTGAGCCAACTCCTTTTCTTCACTCCGAACATCTCTTGACTTCATACCATCACCATCACTACCTTCTCCCTTTCCTACCTCCATTCGATGTCCACCCCATCCAACGACCGTGCACGCTTCCCAATATTTCACGAATTCTTAGACCTCATAAGGCATGGTAAACATCACAACCATGCTAGGCAAGAACAGCGACATTCACCAGCCGCAGTCTCCACAAGTTCAACACGTGCACAGCATCATCACCCGCAAGAACAACAACAACAACAAGCACATCAAGTAAACGCCCACAACACGCATCTAGGACAACACGCAGCTCCGCAGGCAAGACAAGCTGCGGAGCAGATAGTCCACGAAGAGAGAGAATCCCAGACCAAGATGCCAACATACCAAGGTTTGGAAGAATTCAAGTTATTGGAGAAGATGGGAGAGTGAGTTTTGCCATATCACTATCTCATTCCGGTTGATGTGAACAACCATTCCGTGCAGTGGCGCCTTTTCCAACGTGTACAAAGCACTTGATCTTACCACCGGCAAAAAGGTTGCTGGTGCGTACCTAAGTTCCCAATCCAGACTCACCCAATTGACGTCATTGAAGTCAAGGTCGTCCGCAAGTATGAACTCAATGCCGCTCAGGTCAGTTTTCAAAGAATCCTAGGCTATAGACGGCACCTTGTTTACTGTACCCTCCCCATCTATCCTGGTCCTTACTAACTCTCATCACACCTCTCGTCGCGCGCTCGGTGGTATCTCAGGCGGGGGAGAAACACTTGAACCCCCAATTTAAGAAGAAGCCACGCGTGACAGAGGTGCCGTCTATATCATCCTCCAATCCTTCATCCGTTCCTGTTGATCCTGATGATTTCTTGATCTAGCGTGCCAATATCCTCAAAGGTGAATTCATTGAGTACATGACACTGATTCTCGCGACCTACTCACGTGTGCTTTCACCAGAGGTGCAGATTATGCGAGGGACGAATCATCCGGCAATCGTAAAGTTAATCTCCTTCTCGGAATCGCCAGAGCACTATTTCCTGGTCCTCGAATGTGAGTTAAGTAACCTTAAATAGGGCTTGTGGGGATATTGAACGCTGTCACCAGTGATGGAAGGGGGTGAACTCTTTCACCAAATCGTCAAACTTACTTATTTCTCGGAAAATCTTTCTCGACACGTTATTCTTCAAGTCGCGGAAGGTCTCCGATATCTACATGAAGAAAGAGGGGTCGTACACCGAGATATCAAACCCGAGAACCTCCTTTTCGAGCGTATCCCGATTGTCCCGTCTAAACATCCCACAAAACGCCCGTACGACGAAGAGAAAGAGGATGAGGGCGAATTCATACCCGGTGTGGGTGGCGGCGGCATAGGCCGAGTGAAGATCGCGGATTTTGGCTTGAGCAAAGTTGTATGGAATGAAGAGACCATGACGCCTTGCGGGACAGTTGGCTACACTGCACCAGAGATCGTGAAGGATGAACGATATACCACAAGTGTCGACATGTGGGCACTTGGTTGTGTCCTCTACACACTTCTCTGCGGTTTTCCGCCGTTCTACGACGAGAGCATCAACGTTCTTACAGAGAAGGTCGCTCGCGGGTATTACACATTCCTGAGCCCTTGGTGGGACGATATAAGTTCATCTGGTGAGTTGGGTTAGGTCTTACGTCGACACTAAATTGATATTTTTGCCGTAGCTAAGGACCTGATAACGCATCTTCTCTGCATCGATCCCAGCCAGCGGTACACCATCAATGACTTTCTAAATCACCCCTGGTGTACCGCAGCACCCGCTCCCCCGCCGCCACCTACGCCAAATGTCTATGGTCATCCGCATCTATCTAGTCGGCCGCTAGATTCACCACTATTGACCGCTGCTCATGGTGGCCTCGTTGAAGGCAGAAGTCCCGGCCTCGCCACTTTGAAGGAGGCATTCGATATCACTTATGCTGTTCATAGAATGGAAGAGGAAACCGCTCGCCGGAGGCTGTTTCGTGGTAGTGGTGCTAGAGAGCGGCTGGCGGGTCTCAATGAGGACGATGAAGACGAAGATAGGGATGACGATGAACAAGCAAGGCGGACGATTAAGAGTGCTGGTGCTACGGGCAACAGTGGCGGGCAACACCATGCGCATGGGCAGGTGGCAACCAATTCGCGGAGAGACTTTGATGCTGGATGTGCCGGGTTGCGTGACCAGGGTTATTATCCCTATGGTGGTCAGTCGAAGAAGAACTCCGGCGCCGCGAAAGGTTTTGAGCTTGACATGCAAAGTGCTACCCTTCTGGGACGAAGGCATCGACGAGGCGGGGCGGTTGGAATGACTAGCCCCCTGTCTGGAAAACCATTAGGAAGTCCCCTGCGTCTGGATGCGATGCGAGTAGATGATATTACTACAGGCATCGGGCGTGCTGGCAGTCCGATGCACATCGACAGTTGATTCGTACATCTATGATACTTCTGCCCCCATGTGTTTTTCCCTCCCCTCGGCGTTCGCCCCTGACATCGCGTCTACCCACTACTTCATCACCGCTATGGGTCTTGCTGGAGAGTATTCTGGTTTATCTAGAGCTCACAACCTGCGTTATCTGCATCTCCTGCTATTACTTGACTTTTGCTTCACGGCGGACTATGCACGTGTATAATCTCATGTAAAGCACGTCTTCATACCTATTCCATAATTTGGGTGAATCTGGTTTGTTCATTCATTCATTACTTTTGGGTCTCTCTGGCCGCGCTACTAGCTTTTATCAACCTTTGTATCGACGACGTATGTTGTGATTGCATATAGTGCATAATGTTTGCGAGGCAAGACGAATACATTCCCTGTGCCCGAAGATCTGGGAGTTACACAATCTTGACGCCGGTAGCTTCTCAAACACCACACGAGGCATTCGTGGAGGAGGTCGGTGATCTTCTTGCCGATCGTGATGTACCGCCACTTGGGGAACGAGACAGTATGTAGACGTAAGGCCAAACATCAAAGAAGAGGAAGACGAAGGAGTTTGCGAGTGTGTAGCATAGGGGTTGCCTCAGTGCATCTGGTAAGTAACGTGCAATCCCAACTGATATACGAGAATTAAGTGCGCACAAATAAGTTGCTTTCATTTATATACACAGAAGGTAAATCGGTAATAAAACACGTCCGCAGGATGAAAACGAAGATGAGAGGCTCTGTGAACATGACGCTTGATGGTGGCTCGGTTTGGCGGAATCAGGATGTGTGTGGGGGATGTAACGAGTAAAAGTGAATGTCAAACGTAGGTCGACGGAGCTTGAGGGGAAAGAACAAACCCAGGTGAACAATTGAGGCCCGTTGCGCCGTTGGTCTCCGTCGCCTGGAAGAGGAGCGGAACAATGATCCGAATACGAGGCGCAATATATTTTGGAGGCAGGATTCGCGATGCGATGACCGCTTGGTGGTACGGTACCTTCGGCCGCGGCAAATGCCAGGAGGTGACGATGAGATCCGCGAGGTTGGGGCACAGGTACATTTGGGGAACGGCGATAGATGTGACTTCGTTGATATAGAAGGTACCTCGGGCCCATTCTATACAGCAACTTTCACAGACATGATGACAAGGATGAACGGTGCGAGATCAAGACAGGGTTCTACTTCAGACGGAAATAGCAGGATCGTGCGGATGAACCGATGAGGGTTAGGAGGAGAGGCATTGGAGCGCAGTGAGGGTTGCTGACATGGGAGTACTCACAAAGCCCATGATACCCACAAGTTGAATTCGGGCATGCTGCAACCTGATAGTGATGGAGTTCGCAACAGACGTCTGGGCGTTAATGTGCGCAAGCAGTTAACCTCAGACCCTGATCGAAAAGCTAGTGAGACCTGGGAGCATGGTCGGAGAGATGTCATGATCACGATGGGGGCCATGCATCTCAGCTGATGTCTGTGAGTCCTGGGTTGGTCGCATGGACAAGCAGTATTGTCATGATCTAAACGTAGGTACATCTACTGTGATCGATACAGAAGCCACAAATGCCAGTGAGTATGACGATTATGGATTGAACGTAGAGAAGATGTTCTTCTTGGGGCCAGAAGTGTTGAGGTGGTAAGATGCGGCCGTTCTGCGCAAGGTGCCGAGTGAGAAGCTGAGGTTTACGTTGTGTAGGCGGAGACCTGCAAGCGAGTCGAGAGACACATGGCACTCTGATTGCGGAGCCTCAGACACAATCTCAGAAATCCCAGCTGCTAACCGAATCATTCGGCTCGAAAGGGAAAGGCAAAGCCAGGAGCCCATGGCGAGAAGGTGATGTGAGAAAGCTCTAGATTGGGGTTCGAGAAAACTGCGACAGAAAGCCATTGATGCCCCGAGAATATCTAGAACTAGGCCACAGAAATAGAGATTTCTCCAAAAGTCGCGGGCAGGTGGGAGCAAAACAAGGTGCCTTGACGGCGTGGAAAGAGAAGGAAGCTTAGCCCAGAATGATGGTGCTGAGAACCAGGTTTTCGAGATCCTCTCTTATTCGGAGATTAGGTTACTAGCGCGGAGGCTGAGCAGACAATGTGAATGCATGATACAAGCGCAGCAAACGGCAAGCGACTGTGGGGCGAGCTTTCTAGCGCATAGTTTGGGCGACGGAAAGGAGAAGCTTTAGGCAAGTGTACCAGAAAGGTAAGGTATCACTAACCACTAGCGGTCCTCGACGTCAATTATTGATAGGAAGCTGCGGCGGTTTACGGCAAGGGGTAACGACAGCGTGAAGCTAGCTGATTCTTGAATCCCAAGATCCTGAACGCAGCAAATATGTAAGTATAACAAAGTGGACACTGACGCAAGACAAGCCTTAGCAATAATACATATGGGAAATTGATGACGGAGTCTGGAATTCTGCGAAATCCTATGTGATGTTGACCACCCACGGTTGAACTACGTAGTACCGCCGCTGGCACCGTGTAGTATGTAGAGAGTAGTGGGTCGAGATGAAGTTCACTTTGCATCGGGAGGGGCCTATGTAATGTGCGGCAGAGCTCCTCGGATTCCTCAGACAAGGCAATCCGAGGGCGAAGGGAAACGGTGGGTCAAGCACAGAGTAACGAGCGTGTCTCATCGGACTTAGAGGCTATTCAGTGAGAAAATGGCGAGTTGCAATCCAAGCCAGCAAATGACGGGTGTCGCAGCCCAGGACTACGGACTACGCCCGGAGAAACTGAGTTGCGATTCTGCGCAGAAGTTGTCATTTCGTCAATTGGCGAAAGTCACTGTCTTAAACCTTATAGAAGTAGCGATACCATCTAAGGAAGGGCACGGAGCGTCCAGAATGTTGCCCACGAGAAGAAAAGAAGACAAACAGACAAAATTAATGGGACAGAACAAAAGCACGGAATTCCAAGAAGTAAGACAAACGTCAGCCACAATCAAATGTTGGTGAGAAATTACGTAAGTGGCTTCGGCGGGACTCTGCGTTTAGCGCCCAATTACTGATCGTCTTCAACAATGAGCGGGCTCGCTGACGAACTCTTAGCCGATTTGGATGGTCTCTCCGATGACGGCGACTACAAGCAAGAGGAAACCGAGCAAGAAAATAAGGCGACTTCTTCCACTGCAACTTCGCTCAAGCGCAAAGTTGAAGACAATGCTTCTGACGCCGAGATGTCTGACCAAGGTGGCGAAGGCGAGGAGGCGCAGACCGAGATTGGTGGACTAGTTCTGGAGGGTGGCATAAGGCCTGCTGATGAACTGGATGTTGAAGATGTGCAGCAAATGGAGCTGGGCAGTGTCGAGGATGTCACCTCCATTGCGAAGTTGGAAGGGAGTAAGCGAATGAATGACATACTGAAGGTGTGCATTCTCCTCTTGCATCCAAAGTAGATAAGGTGACGGATTTTTATATAGGAAGTTGAGAGGTACCAGGCTAAACCTAGCTCTGCGGAGGATATGGCATTGCCTGCCCATTTAAATCCAGAGTACAACCTCATCGTTCAGGCAAACAACCTTTCCGTTGACGTGGACAACGAAATAATGGTTGTGCACAAGGTGAGCCTCCCGTCTCCCCACGCCCAGCAACCAGCCAACAGGTTCTTCCTATAGTTCATACGGGATCATTATGCACCAAAATTCCCTGAACTCGAACAACTAGTCACCGACCCCACGATGTTCATCCGCGCCGTCCAAATATTAGGCAACAGTGAGGTAAGCTAGTGGTCCCTTCATTGATATCCTCCGAGCTATAATTTCTATGCCGCAGAAAGTGAATACGTTGAATGAATTTGTCTTCTAGGATCCCACCAAGGTCAGCCTCTCTGGCGTTCTCCCCCCGGCAGTCATCATGAGCGTCCTCGTGACGGCTACGACCACAGCAGGTCAGCCTTTGACTGAAGCAGCATGGCATGCTGTCAAACGGGCTTGTGACCTCGCGGACCGCTTGGAGGAAGCACGGAAGAAGGCAAGTCCTTTGTTGTCTAACTAAAGGAAAGGGGCTTACACGGTCCCATAGATCTTTATGTATGTCAGCTCAAGAATGAATATTCTTGCGCCTAACCTCTCTTCAATCGTTGGCACAACTACGGCTGCCAAGCTACTAGGAGTTGCTGGAGGTCTCCAGGGGCTAGCCAAGATACCTGCGTGTAATGTTCATGTCAGTGTTATGTGCCATTTCATCTTGCCCTAGCTTGCTAAGTAGCCAATAGCTTCTCGGTGCACAGAAAAAGATTACTGCAGGTTTCTCGACTGCCACACAAAAGCGACACACTGGCTTCATCTTTCAGTCTGAGCTTGTGACGCAGACCCCTCCGGACTATCAACTCAAAATACAACGAACCATCGGCGCCAAGTGCGTCTTAGCCGCAAGAATGGATCTTGAACGCCAGCGACGGGATGGTGAATAATTGCCACGTACTCTTAGTGTGAGCCTTCGACTGACGCTGATTTTAGGTTCTTATGGTGAAACCTTACGCGACAAAATTGAGAAGCACATTGATCGATTGGCCGCTCCGCCTCCCGCGAAGGTCGTGAAGGCTTTACCTGTTCCTAACGATGGTCCGAAAAAGCGACGAGGCGGCAAACGGTTAGGCTTCTGTCCAATTCTTACAGTCTTAAAGCTCTAGCTAATCGCTTCAACCGTCAGTGCTCGGAAAGCCAAAGAAGCCTACGCACAAACGGAGTTACGCAAACTTCAGAACCGCATGGTCTTTGGTGAAGCAGAGGAGGAGGTCGGCGCGTTTGACCAGACCAAGGGCTTAGGTATGATTGGTGTCAGCACAGGCAAAGTTAGAGCGAACATGGGAGAAGCCAAAAGTCGCGGTACGTGCTATGTCATATGGTACCAAGCAGAAACCTTACCTTAGTGCTTATAGCCAAGATGTCGAAGACCAACAGGCTGCGCACTGCCGCCCTCACTCGCGCTGCTCAAGGGGGCACACAGACGTCGGGTACAGCCACTTCACTTACAGTTACGCCTGTACAGGGATTCGAGTTAACCAACCGCGCTGCTGCTGCCCAGCGTGTGAAAGAGGCCAACGAACGATGGTTTGCTGCTGGCAGCTTCTCATTTATTGGACAGAAGGGGACTGGTGGTTCTTAACAGTATCAGCATGTATATCACTCTATAATAACTTTGGTCAATAATGCATAATGCATAATTCTACTCATACAATGTACATGGCGGGAAATCAAAAAGGGGCAAGAACAAGAGGGAGGCGGGTAGAAGTAAGTGGATCAACTAAGGTGGACGTAGACAGGAGCAACATAAGAATAAAGAGTCTATGATTGTCCGGGATGCGCGGTTGCTACAGTTTCTCCAGTGGCAGCGCTCTGAGTAACGTCAATGAAACCTTTTTGCTTCTTGCCCGTCGCAGCTTGCTTTGACTTATAGTCCCGAATTGCTGATCGTATAGCGTCCTCTGCGAGCACTAAGAGTGCGTCAGGATAACAGTTACGAAGCAACAAAGGGAAATTGATGCGAACTTGAGCAGTGGAGCTTGACCGGGGGCAAGCACAATTCCTTGGCAATTTCCGTATTTTTTATTTTCCCAGCCTCTTCCAGTGATAGTCCCTTCACCCGCTCTGTCATATACGAGCTCGAGGCAATAGCACTACCACAGCCAAAAGTTTTGAACTTGACGTCGGAGATGATGCCATTGTCGTCGACACGAATTTGCAGTTTCATTACATCGCCGCAACTGTGGATTCCCTTTGAGTGGAGCCCCACCGACGAGATTATAGGCAGGCGACTTACGCTGGTGCGCCTACGAGACCAGTTCCTACGTCTACATCAGCTTTGGGGAGGGAGCCCACCTAGAGAGAAAGTTATCAGATAAGAAGTTCCATCGGTCCAGAATGCGATCCAGCCTCTGTGGCTTACATTTCTAGGCTGTTCGTAGTGTGAAATCACTTTCTCATGGTAAGCCCGAGCAGCCAGTGGTCGTACTGCTTTTGTTACGCTGGGTCGTGCAGCTCTTAGGACGTTGGACGAGAGTACTGAGGAGAACATTGTGAGCAGAGGTGTGGTGTTTTGAGAGAGTGGGAGAATGACGGAACGGCTGAAATGGCTTGCTCATACCTGTAGCCGGACTTCGGAGTTTCAATTCTGCGTAATCAAGAGTACGAACATGTTACTCCCTGCGCACGGGCCATGTTCGTCTCCAAGCAGGAGTCTGTTGGAGCCTGTTGGAGCCGGAGACTGCATTGAGGCTGACTGAGACCCACTCTCGTCTCCGCGCCATTCAGATACTTGCCTACCGAAGCGTACGTATAGTGTTTGGAACGAGCGAGCGTAACAAACTTAGTCTTCGGATCCCATTCGAACAAACAAACTCTTCCCATCCAATCGGTCGATCGAAACAAATGTCGCGCTCTTCCGCTGCCATCGACACTCTTCCTCCTACTGCAAGATCAATTGCTCTACTTATAGCTTCAACACCGGGTGTCCAGGATGTCCAGCCGGGCGTCTTACATCAATTACTCGAGTTCGCTAATCGTTATACCTCTCAAGTCATAACCGACGGCTTGGTCTACGCTGAACATGCTGGAAGATCAGGCAGGCTAGAATTAGACGACGTGATGCTTGCTGCTCAGGCGAGAGTCGGATGGGAGTTTGGTGGTCGAATACCAAAAGAGGTGATGGTTATCCTCTTACAAGGTTTTGCGGTTACTTACTCATATTCCTTCAGCATATACTGTCTCTAGCTACACACACTAATGCTTTACCACTACCTCCGGTTCCAGAGGTCTTCGGCATTCGGCTACCTCCCCCTCGGAGTGTCTAACGGCTGTCGACTTTGACTTGGTACCTAACAAGCCTCCGCCCGGGGTCAAACTTTACGACGAGGAGGTCGAGGAGATCGAGGAATCCGAGTCTGAGGAAGAGGAAGAAGAGGAAGAAATGGAACTACCACCCGTACCCGGACGTGCTGCCCAGTTTTCTGCGACACCCATGTCACAAATCCAGGACCAGCTACGCGAAGAGGCACCCTTTCCTATAAGTGCTATAGCAACCCCATCGGATATGGATCTCATTGGTACTCCTGGTGGTGCGGGCGCGGCTCAGCATTCGGGTGCGGATGCGGGCAGTGACATGGAGGACGAAGATGGCTTGTTTGCTGGTGGAGATGAAGATGAGGAAAGTGATGCTGCGATGGAGGAAGTTCAAACTGCTCTTGATGGTGCTACTAATGGCGTCAAACGCAAGTTAGTTGAGGAGGACGATTACGACTGAGCACTTTTCGCGTCTATTACCGCTCCTTGCTGTCCTGGGTATTTTAAGTGCAATAAACAATGTAGTCTAACAATCTACTGTAGAGATGAGGTCCTTGCCGCAGCCATCTGTTGGATTCTCCTTAAGGTAGAGACGACGAGGCCAGATACTTTTGCGCAAGGATCGCCGATAAAACAGCCAACAACGTAATGAAGAGCAGCATTAACACACTCCAAGCTATGACAGACATTGTCAGTTGGTCAAAACGATTGTGGTTCAACGACTTACAGGAGCTACCAAGGGCATCAGGAACATTCACAACACGTACGGTGTTGTCCGCGCTTCCTGAGACGACGAGGGTACACGTGGGGTTGAACCTCAGAGTTGTTGGCGGGAATTCATGGGCTTTGAGAATAGTCACAACAGGCTACCGTGCCATGTCAGTACGATCGAAGCATGTGAGGAAATCAGCTCACATTTAATGTGGCGGAATCGAGTAAACCGATACTATAATCCGAGGATCCATATCCGAGAAGCTTGCCATTGGAGCTGCACGCGGACAATGTCAATTACGCTAAAGCATGGCGCGGAAGGAGCGGAAACATACCTTATATCAAAGCACGTCAATCCTTTATCGCTAACCTTGCGAACCTTGCTAACGGTCCATGATTCCGTGCTCCATTTACAAACGAAGGCTTGACGAGACGTCTTCTTGCGAGATCGCACGGGGACCGTGTTTGTCACGGTATAGAGAATAGTTTCGTCTTGAGGATGATATCTAGGAGACACCACCTGTGAAACGTGCTTGGTGTACAAAGCGGAGGCGCAGTATCTTACCTTACAGAACGGAACGTACTGCCAGAGACACCGCCTAGTGATGCTGGGAGTTCGACAACCCGGAGGATCTCTAAATCAGGAAGTGGTTGCGCCTTTTGTTTACCTTTCTTCTTTTTGGATGGGGACGAGTTGATGTTCTCGGGTACCTTCGGTAGGGCATATACATGCAGGTTAGCAGTGGTAGCGACGACAACCTGATGAGACATCAGTAGGTTATGCATACTCGAGCGATCCGTACATACGGTCTCGTCGGAAAAGGTCGCGTCGTATATATCATCTTTTCCCGTGCTTATGGATTGCACCACTTGCTGGAGGGACGGGTATGCCAATAACGAGAACTAGTCACAGAGTTAATGAGGAAGGAAGGCTTCAGTAGAAAGCGGGTATTCACATCATTGTTTCCAGCAACAAGGACCAACTTGCCATCGGGAGATAGCACGGTCACTTTCTGTGAAGAAATCAGAGGTGTGGGAGAACATAGCTCAAAAGTAGCTGACCTGGTAGTCTTCTAAACTGCCTGCAGGAAGAGTTCCAGTCGTCGCGAGAGGTATGAATCTAGTGGGCTCAGATGAAAGGATGTGAAAGACGATACGAAGGGACGTACTTTGAGTTCTTGACGGAGAATGCACGACAGTTCTCGTTCTCTCCCTTCTCTAGTGCCTCCTGGGAACTATTTATACCGCACACAATGGTCTCAGACTAAGCAAATGGCACGACCGAGTTCAATTGCGATATCAGACAGAGGAGGATCCAAGCTCACTTCCGAGTCGGCTGCCATGCTCATGGGGGCATCGGGAACCTCAATCTCATGCTTGAGTTCCAAAGTTCTCTCGTCGCCTACATGATAGAGACGCTAAGTGTGACGTTATTAGGCTGCTACGTATATGATGGACGGAAGGACTTGCCATCCTATTCTTAATCCCGCTCTTGGTCGAGCCTCCACCGCCGCCAAGGACCAGCTCATTGGGAGACAGAAAGGCAGAGCTGTATACGGGAAACGTCGGGAGTGAGTGCAGAGTGTGTCGTACGCGCATGGTGGTCAGAGTGAGAGGGGACGCGCCGCATCCAACGATGTTGCCAGTCAAAGTGGCCAGGCCAGTGTCACGTATTCATAACCGTGGGAGAGAAGACCCTAATATTGCGATCACTCTATTTTTGGACCCTGGCTGACATCCATCTTCCTGTGCGCCAACGCCGATACACGCTCTTTTCTTTCTCCTCCTCAAGTCCCTCAGTCTGGACGTCTTACTGTCATGCCTGTGCTCGCTTTACGGGATGGTATCACAGTAGCCTCCGCTTCAGAGCTTGCGCTGTATCTGCGCCACAGGATACCCATCATCACCCCCTTCGACATGGATGATCTCCCGGAAGTATCGACAGCGACGTTCATTGGTATTACGGTCGCGGTTACCGGGAACGTTCTCATCTCTCTGGCCCTGAATATCCAAAAGCTGGCTCATAGACGCTTGGAAGCCGATAAGCAGAGCAAGCCGAAGAGGCGAACGGTCGGCTACCCTCCGGGCGGGGGAGAGCAGGATCTGTTCACTCCTGCCGGGCCTGCAAGTGCTAGGAAGCCGGTGGACAGGTCACCTCTCACCAATGGTACCCCTCGTAGCTATGGATCTAGGGAGTCGGCAGGCAGCCTCGAAGAAGCCCCGATCGGACCCCATGAGCGTTCGTCGTGGGGCTGGCTCATTCCTTTGCGCTCTCGGCGCCAACCAATACAGCTCGTGAAAGATGCCCCCCTCACACTACCCCTTTCTGTTGATGATGTGACGGACTCTCCTCCCAGTGATGGTAACCGCAACAGCAAGTCGCCACATGCACTGTCTGCTGAAGGGAATGAAAGTGATTATCTCAAGTCCAAGCTATGGTATGTCTCTCGTGTGATCCGAAGTTGATAAACGTGAAAGCTGAGCTTTCAGGTGGCTAGGCTTCTGCCTGATGAATGTCGGTGAAATTGGTAACTTTATATCGTATGCTTTTGCGCCGGCTTCCTTGGTTGCACCTTTGGGCACAGTGAGCCAGGTCACTCCTTCAAACGCTTCGTCTCACTCTTTGTCGTAGTTTGCTCTCATAGCAAACTGTATTTTCGCTCCTGTCATGCTCGGTGAACGATTTCGCAAGGTAGTGTTCAGCCCTTGTTCTTGCCATATAGGCTCGTATTCATGCTTCAATTAGCGCGATTTGCTTGGGATGCTGATCGCTATCATCGGTGCTGCTACTGTGGTTCTTTCCTCCAAGTCGTCTGACGTCCGGCTCGATCCCGACGCTCTGCTCGCCGCTATATGTCAAATTCCCTTCCTAATATACTGTCTTGTATATGTTGTGGCAGGTATCGCCCTCACAGGCCTTTCTCATGGCCCGCTAGGGAGACGCTGGGTATTTATTGATGTAGGGCTTTGTGCAATTTTCGGTTCGCTTGCTTATTATCTCATGGATCGGATAAATACTAACCAGAGACAACATAGGCGGTTTCACTGTGTTATCCACTAAAGCTGTATCTACGCTGCTCACTCTGCAATGGCTTGAAATGTTTACCAGTTGGATCACATATCCAGTGCTACTGGTGAGTGGTACCTTGGATTCTCCCTCGCATCAATGTTTCCTACTGTCGAATATCTAGGTCTTGATCGGTACTGGTATCGGTCAAATTAGGTATCTCAACCGAGCCTTGATGCAATTTGATAGCAAAGTGAGCATTCATGAATTCTTTGAATCCGGACTCGCCTCAATGATCGCAGATCGTCATTCCCACACAATTTGTGTTCTTCAACCTCTCGGCTATCATTGGCTCAGCTATATTGTATGGTGACTTTAGGACTGCGAAGTTCCACCAAATTGTGACCTTCTTGTATGGATGTGCTGCTACATTCGCTGGCGTGTTTGTCATCGCGTGGGCACCTAATGACTCTATTGACGAGGACGACGAGCTAGGTGCAGACGGCACACCGCTGACCAGCCCTCATGATGAATACCCCGGGGCAATACAACACCCGATCAGTCGTAGGAGACGAGCCACGCTGATTATACCCGACGACGTCACCGATTCCCCTGCATTGAAGCACAGGCGAAGTACGGTCACCATTGGCCTATCGTCCGCTCAGGTGAGTGTCCCTCATGGCCTATGCTCCCTGTAGTTCACCGATGAACTAATAATTTGTGTCTAGCCGCTTTTACTAGTACACACTCCTCCGAGGGAATCTGAGCGACTACGTAGCTGGGACGACGAAAGCGACCCTCTACGTACTCCAACTGATTCCATATCCCGACGACGCGCGATCAGCTGGTTCGGAGAGGATGGACGCGGTGGACGTACAACGCGGGATAGTAGTCTTCATGGTCGTCCAAGAACTCATTTCGGCAGCGGACCGCAAACGCAGTCATAAGCATATCTAGGCTATGCATATAAGTATATATATATTGTTGCGTAAGCCTATTCCCTCCCGTATAAACTTTTACTTCCATCTCATTCCCGACGGTAGACTTTTATATCCATACCCACCCATTGTTTTATGTATCCTTGGTTTATATATCCGTCGCCCCTCCTTTGTATTCTTTGCGGCTATGCATCTTTGGGTCCCCTCCCTTTTACAGGCTACCGTGCTCATAAAGCATAAAGCCACTATCGGCGGTAAGTTATCATCCCGATAAATTATTCCCTATCCACGTTTAAACAGCCCCATTGACCAGGCAGACCCTGCCAGTGAGTTCCTCCCAGCTTCCCCAAATTATCTCACTGCCCTCGATCAGCTTGCAGCAAATTGCATCATGTGTATACAAGGTTTTCATCCATCCACCGGATGCGCTTCCGACCTTTGATCTTTCCTGTATAGCATGTATACACTGATCCATGCATGTATGTATGTATGTAACATCCCCCCAAGGTCCGCGGCTGCCATTCCTCACCCTCGATGCACAACATCACTACATAATTCATCTCTCATTCTATCTAGAACAGCATACCTTTAAACCCATCTGGACGCCTTGTGAGTCTAATATCACTACTTAAAGTGGGTTGAACCCATGTTTAATTTCTCCGAACGGAAGAAGCTCCCCCAAATAAAAGAAAAGAAAACGTGTTGTTGTTGGTGGTGGTGGTGACTTGGTTTGCGTAGTTTTACCTTCTTTACATAAGTTCTTTTCCGCTGCGAGACCTGTTCCGCAGGAGTGGGATGAGGCTGCGGAATTGTCACAATCCACATTAGCTTATCATGACTTCATCTTGGGGTTTTCGAGAGGCTGTGGTTGTGGTTCAGGTGACTCGTCGCAGTGGTGATATGATTGAGTCATGGATAGATAGATGGAGATGGAGATGGAGATGGGGATGGAGATGGGCTGGATTAACCCGGTGTATATGGGGTTTTTCTTTGGCATACATAAACCAGGGTTGTCGAGATGCTACCCCGGCGGACGGCGGATTCAAGTTGTACACGCACGATATTGAATACGCGCAGGTTTGCTGCGACTTGGAGTGTTGATGGTGATATACCTTGCCCTGCTGTTAGTCCGTTGGGGTATTTTGAGCAGGTAGGTTATTGATTGATTGATTGAGGAAGGAGATTGAAGGATACTATTTTATTATGTTATGTTATGTTATTTTATGAGTACATACCCCAAATCAAGACTTCCTCTCAGCTGGAAAGTAATGTTGCACAATCATGGCACGCTTATAACACGCTCGTTCCATTCAACCAAAAAAAAACTCAGCTATAGCACGCACGCAGACATGCACATGTACACACGATGATAACGCGTTGAATTTTTCCCGCCAGAAGGAGGGTTCGCACTGCTTTATGCCTAAAAGCAAAAAACGACGCGGCGCGAAATGAAATGGAATGAACTCTAATGGCTTCGCTACATATGCATATAGCTCTTTGAATCAAGTCCAAGTCAAATCAGTTAAAAACTTGATGGTTGTATCTGAAGACATTTAGGGGGGCAGGGGGGGGGGTACCTGTTCTACTGCATGTCAAGTGTATGGCCCATTAGGTAGAGGTAGAGTGCCGTACTGCCGAAACACTTGTCCTAGATTTTCCAGTATCACGACCCCGTCCAACCCCCCACACCACCCCACATCATTGAACCCAACGAATCCCCGAGAACCTCCTATATCGTCCAACCATCCTCGATACCCATGTACTTGTTATAATTATATAGATACGCCACCTCCTTCCGTGAGCGATGGTTCTATCTATATCTATTTCATGACTTCTACGTATGTTGCGGCGAGGGAGTTTGATTGACAGAGAGAGTGACGGTGGCGTCCTTCCTTTGAGACCGAACGACCGAACGACCGAATGATGGCTACCATGTGTATGTAAGGAGATGTTTTTTCCATCATGGGTTGTGAATGGAGATAATGTCTTCGGCGATGATCGTAGACCTTGTAGAATCTCGAGACTCGACTTGAAATGAAGAAGGGAAGGGAAGGAAAGAAGGGTTGATTACGAACAGCTGTTTGCCGGTGAGATTCAGATGAAGGTATGTAATAATTAAGAACATTGATTATGGGGTTACGAAGTATTGTGGTCCGGGGAGAGAGAATGACTACTATGGGTATGAATGATGCGCATATATTACAGTGAATAGATATACTTGAATGGTATGATAAGCATGCATAACAAGAAAGCGAAATGGGGGGGGGAAAGAGTCTATGGTTGGCCTCTGTAGGTGGGTGTCGGCTGAAGTGACGCCGATTGTATTTTTGATGGACAGAGACAGCGGGCCGATGATATGATTATTATGGGGTTGAAGAATCGAGGAGGGAGATCCATGCGTCGTCCGAGTGAAAGAAGGAAGCCATGTGGCCGCCTGCAACTGTTCTGAGGGTTGCGTTTGGGAGGTTATTTTCCAACCAGTGAGCCATTTGTACTGGAGCTATAGAGTCATCGTGTGCAGCGACGATGATGACCCTTTTACTGGCATGCTCCTCGTCCAAGAGAGCCGGATGGTAACCTCCCCAGCCTGAATGGTAGATTTTTGAGATGTGGAGAAAGGCATTCCAGGATTGGGACACGCTGGAAGTCATTGTGTGGGCGAGGTTGCGGATGAGTTTATGCTCGTCTATTGAGCGGGCGTCGAGCCAGTTGTCAAAGAGGTCGCGGAGAGAGTCTGAATGGAGGATGTGTGGGAGGAGGGAAGAACGGATGTAGCGGTCTGCGGCAGACTCTGATCTGAGGTGGTGGGCTATAGCGAATGAGGCTATGCGGGGGATGATACTGCAAGGGAGGTAACGTGAGGGAGGGCCGGCGAGGAGGTAGGGCCACCATGAGAGGGACTTTGCGTATAGTTTGTGAGCGTGTGGGGGGGAGAAGGGAGAAAGGAGGATGAGGCCTGCTAGTTGCCTGCCTAGGGGGAATTGGTGGTATGGAGCAGCGTAGAGGATTTGTGCAGGGATTGTTCCGAGTGAGTGAGCGTATATGTATAGTTTGAGGGAGGATACGGGGGTCTTTGGGTGGAGGTGTGAGATGAGGGCGGAGACGTCTGCTATGACTGTGTCTGGGTAGGGGGCACTGGGAGGCGAGGAGTTTCCCCATGCTGGGAGAGAGGGGGCTATGAAGTGAAAGTTGTTGCGGAGGATAACTGGGGAGGGAAGGGAGGCGTCTCCAATGTTGAACTCTCCGTGGAGATAGAGGACGAGTGTTGAGCTGGATGTGTTTCCATTGTCAGCGTAGGCCAGTGTCCTCGAGTCTGGGAGGAGGAGTCTCTTGTCCTGGACGTGCAGCATCACAATGCATGCCAGTCTATACAGCTCTCTATTTATACACACTCTAATCGGCAATCACCGAGTCCCAAATGAGGTCCAAGTGATAGACAACGGCCAAGTGTCCTCCTTCAAGCACCTTCAGAGTAGACCCCGCGTATTCCCCATGCAGCCACTCGGCCATCTCAATAGGCGCCATCTCGTCTCCCTTTGACGACACAATCACCATCCCCTTCCCGTCCCTCCCGTCCCTCACTCCCCACTCAGAATGCAACACCCTGGGAACTCCAACAAACCCGTCCCACGTCTTCCCAACACTCTTCATCGCATTCACCGTCATGTCCCTCTCAAACTCTCCTTCACTCCGTCCGCTCTGCCTCTCCCATTCCCGCAACTCCGCCTTTTCCCCTGCATCCATCTGCTCAAATATCCTCCCAATCATCTTCTGAGCTCCTTCATACGTCTTCATCCCTCCCTCCATTCCCATCTTGGCCATCCTCGGTACAAGGTCGTATGGAATGTACTTGCACATCCATAGGAAAATGGACGTCCCTCTTCCCATCTTTTCGCTGTATTCCTTGTGACGCCCAAACGGTGACAGTGGCGCAGCAAGCAAGCACCCTCGTATCCTCCCCCCGAACGGAAACACATCGTGTGACGCCCCATACAGCATCTGAGTCGCCACACTCCCAAATGACCCTCCCCCAATATACAGCCGCACTTGCTCGTCCTTTTCATCAACTCCAAGCGCCCTCAACAACTCTGTCATGCTCTTCGCAATATCAATGTGATATCCTACTCCATGGGGTACACTCGACGAATTCCCCCACCCGGGCAGCGTGGGTGCAATATAATGCACATCATGCTTCACCAGTGACGCCGTTAGTGTGTGTTTCCCCACTGCACCAATCCCAAACATCCCATGGAAAAATACCACGATCGTGTGTGATTCGACGTTTCCGCAGTGCGAGTACGCGAGGTCGCGTCCATCAGAGAGTCTGAGTAGTTTTTCCTCGTAGTCGTTCATTGTGGTATATGGCGCATCGAAAGTCGCGTCCTCGTATTTATACTATACTCAATGGCCTCAGGTACCGCAGCCTACCATGACGGGCGCACGCAGCACTTCACAAGGCTTGTGCCTGCCGAACATATCGGGGTCCCTGTACCTCTTCAGGGTTGCCAAAAGTCTAATCCAAGGTCCCCAAATTTAGGAAACAGACCCTACTCCACTCCACTACCAAACTTCCTCCTCGCCTCCTTTTCAAACTCTCCACAATCAACAACACTCCCACCCAACTTTCTACTCTCCTCCGCAGCAAATACCATCAAATGACTCCTCAACACCTCACTCACATCAGTACCCAACAACTCTTGCCTTCCCTCCCTCACAGCATCAACAAAAGCTTTAATCAATCCCGAATCACCCCCTCCATGTCCCCCGCCAGCTTTCGCAGGGCTGTATGTCCCTTGTGGCGATTTACCGCGCGAGCCAAATTCAGTTACAGTGAATTCAGACATGTCACCCACAATTTCACCATGCGTAAAGTGGAATCGGGATTGCCGTTCACAGATGAGGGATGTAAATGCTACCATCGTAAATGAAGCTGTACTCCCGTCTGAGAATTGAATGTTTACGACCTGGTGATAGTCAGTTTAGGAGATATGTATATGGTTGGTGCGCGTACCTGGTGATCACAGACGTCGTTATCGCTCTCATACACACATTTCCCGTAAGGTCCGCTTTGCAGTGCGTTTGTGATATTCTCGATATCTGGAATACCATCGACAATAGTCTCCGCCGGCCATCCCGTATTACCATGCGAAACAGGATCCAAGTAGACTGTGACCTCATTCATCAGATTCGTAAATAGCGACACGAAAGCAACGCCTACTCTTCTTTGCACTGTACGGACAATCTTTTTCGACAGCGCAGTCTATGCACCGAGTTGCGTCTCCCGCTCCGGGAGGTTTCTCGGATTTCTTAAAGTGCTGCAACGAGCCAAAAGAGGACACGCGGACCGGGACGGCTGGGGCGAACCAGTGGCACAGGATATCAATGTCACTGTCATCGCCCGTTCATTATAAAATCACCCCCAGAGAAAAAGGAACCCACTGGCAAGATTTGGTCATAAGGGAGAATGCACTACGTTCTTCGTTTCCCCAATTCCCTCTAACGAACGAATGCGCAAAGTGGTAATACCCAACCGGTTCCATATGGACAACATTGACGAGTTTACCGAGTTTGCCGGAGTGTACGAGTTCTGCTAGTGCTTTGTTATATGGTGAATAACGTAAGACTTTGCGCGCGCGGGACTGAATGTCAGTTTTGCAAGTCATAAACGACTCCGAGGGAACCAGCATACCATGTCCCATCCCAAAGATGACACCCCGTTTCCTGACAGCCTCCTCCATCTTGATACAATCTTCCACACTCGTAGCCATAGGTTTCTCACAAAGCACATGATACCCCTGTTCAACGAAAGCCAGCGTAACCTCCAAATGCATACGATCCTGCACAGCGACGATGACAGCATCAGCGAGGCGTTTGCCTATAGTGGAGATGGTTTCCGCTGATGCTGCCAGGAGGTCTTGGTATGTGGAGAAGACGAGTGAGGAATCGATGTCGTGCGTTTTGGAAAAGTTGGCGCGGGTGTTTGGGCGTGGTTCGGCGATGGCTACGACGCGGCATTGGGATGGAGAGGATAAAGCGTATCTACTATAGGCCTGGAATTGAAGAACTTTGAAATTACAATGAATCAAAGCGATATGGAGAGTATATCATACCTGTCCTCGTTGACCACATCCAATGACGACCAGAGTAACAGGATCCCCGGGGACTTTCATGTCTTGATGACCAGAATATGGGATATTCGAGTCAATATTGGGCTCCTTGAGACGTACTGAGCGTCTCCAGAAATGCTTGGTGCTAGATAGAAGCGATGTCATTATTTATAGAGTACGGCGGATCTCTCAGGGTGTACACGAGACTGGGCGCTGCTTTGGCTTGCCAATGAGGGGGAGAGGATTTCGAACATGTGGTTCATGTATCGTGGTAGAGACTCGAGAGCATCGATCGCATGATCGACGGAAGCAAAATTCCGAAAAGGGCGCTATTTTTGAGCGCTTGTGGTCTTGTTTCCTTCCATGCCTCGTATCCTGCCTCGACTCCGGAAAGCCCTCTTCGAGGACACTTCTCCAAGAGGTAAAATCGTCTGGAATCATCGCCCTCGGAAGAAAAAGTCTTTACATCGACCTATGCCGCCTCAACCATCCTTCAAGGCATCCGACTACGATCGCTCGATATTACTTTCTCCGGGCAATCCTATCACCAACTCCAATGACTTTATACGTCACAAGTCCTTGCCGCCTCGACCAAAGTTGCAACTGAAACTGAGTCAGAAACGCGTGTTGGACGCGTCGCCTGTAACGGAGGATGTTCCCCGCGAGATGACAAATGAGGAACGGAGATGGTGGGCTGACCCGTATCGTATGTAAACTCTTCCACTTCTACGCACGCGCCCAGAGAAAGAGAGAGAGAGAGAAAGAAGTGCTTACTGCTCTTGGAAGTTAGTACGGATGATAGGTTCTCCTATTCGAAAATGCATCCTTACCGACCGTTACCTTCCTTCTGGTATGTCGGCTAAGCAACCTATGTAGAGTAAATCGCTGAACCCCCAAAAAAAACAAAATCACGTCCGTGTCTAGATTTCATGATTCGTCTTGCTCCGATGAATATCCCAAAATCCCGGCGCGATGAAAACCCCAAGCCTGGCAATACAACCCGAGCACTCATCCCAGATGGCTTGGAGCATCCCCGATTCAAACCTCGAAAATCCGGCAGATCTGCGTATATACTCTGCTGGAAAGAAGCGATTTCCCAAATGATCGAACGAGGTAAGGAAGGAATCATTCATCCTGTCGTTTTCTTATCCTCTTCTGCTCCCTTGCTTAACATATTTCATTTCCCTCACGGAACGTGGATATAGAGAGCCACAGACGCATCCTTCCGAAGCTTCCTATACATCCATATTTACCTCAACAGATCGAGCACCTTCTACGCGTCCGCATCCTTCAGGAATTTTGTCTACTGTCCGAAAGACTTCAATCCAATCCTAGAAGAACCCCAGGCACGCCAATGGCTTTACGACGGTTAACTCGCAAAGAATGGAATTCCATTAAAACCACCAACTCCATTCCTTGGCCTGACTCTATCGCAGTGATCGTTCTTCCACCGTTGAACCGAGACCCAGCGACTAAGCAGCGGCCAACACCGTGTATCAGCCCATCGCCTTCTCGGATTCTTGCATCTTCTATCGCATCCACGATGCAATCTACTTCGGCTCTTCTCCCCCTTCCAACCCGTCCTCCCCCTCCTCCTATCTCTCAATTAATTCCTGTACACCCTGGTGACAGTGACAGTGACAGGCTTTCTCCGTTGACGCCTGCCGAAACATCATCATCACAGGCACATGTACCCCTATACAATGGCGTAACTCTCTTCCCGAATCGCGAACAGCGTGCAGCCTTATATCAATATCTTGCATCCGCTCTCAAAGCGGAAACTCGGCAGCGCTCGAAATCCGCCGCGAAAAAGGATGGTGGTGAACCGAAAGTACATGAGAACGCAGCAGACGATAAGGCGAGTCATGCCTTTTTGCTTGTGTCGAATGGCGAAACGTCCAAACGAGCCGACGTAGCCGCTGTCGCGGCTGCATTGTGGCGTTTGAGGTTGTTCAACGGCGCAGGTTGGGAAAAGGAGAATACGGACCATTGGGTTGGTAGGGAGAGTCGCAAACGTCCAGAGTAGATTATACTCTAGATTATTGCGCATATTGATTCATAGGGCATATATCATAGTATCATATATCAACACGTTGGGTACACTGACACCACCAACTCATATAACTCTTCAAACGCATACATATATAGGGAAGATATACTCAATATATTCTTCAGTCGGAATACCTTACTTGTCTCACCGCTGTTTGGGTGTTTGATTGTGTCACGGATTAATTGTTAGCTGAGGATGCTTTGTGCATGTCGACTACAATGACGGGGGTTAGCGTTGTTCCTATAGCTAGACGGTTCGAAATAGGCGTACCACCGGTGAACTTGCATCGACCCTGCTTGTGGTAGATGCACTTGGTCAAACCGGGGCAGAAATGGCCATAGCAGCAGGCCTCTCCCCAGATACAGGGCTCGCCTAGAGTTATAGATCATCGTTAGTGAGTAGCACATGGCATTCCGACATCACCCAATAGCGACATACCCTTGTTGACGGAAGGGCAAGGCGCTTTCTTAGCGTTGGTCTTAATCTCCTCGAAGTGCTCGGCCTCTAGAATGTAATTATGAGCGTATTTGCACTCGGATCCATACTTGCAGTTGGCGAGGTAGAAGAGGGTGCAAGGGGGCGGTTTATCTGTGTAGAAGGAAGTAATCAGTCCGTAGGCAAAACTCTCCATTATTGGAAGAACATACGCTTCGAAAGGGGCTACGTTGTAAAATGAGGGGGTAAGTCATGGAAGATGACGATAACGAATTAGGGAAACACTCAACGATATTGGGATTGATGTGTCGGGAGGAAGAGAGACGAGGGCTGGGGTGCTCATCGCTAACATCGCTAGCAGCGCTGCTACCACACGAGTCCAGATCGGGGGTGGGGGGACGGCGCGGAGAGAGAACTGCGGAAGAATAAGTGGGAGGAGGCCCATTCGGTCGCTTGGGAGGCTCCGGCTCCGCCAGTGGTAGCTCGAGAGGAGCCGCTACTGGCGAACTCAGGATTGTACGCGGCGGCTCGGGGGGATTCGCATTAGGAACCTCTATAGCCTCAAATCCAGTCGCGCTTGAGTTCGAGGCGATTGAATCACGACGTTCCGATTTGAAATGAACCAGGCTACCGGGAAGGGACACTACGGAGTCACGACGTTCAAGCTTGGGTTGGAAGAGCATGCTTGATAGAGATGCAATCGAATCGCGACGCTCAACCTTCTTGAAGAGTGCTACTGGGGCTGCGGGGTTTAGATCGCGACGTTCTGAGGGTGCATGGAGCTCCTCAGATGCAGATGCATGCGCCGAAGGGGGAGCAGCAATTAACGGTTGTTGAGGCGCAGGAGATGGTGAGGCTGGTAAGGGAACAAGCGGAGGAGAAATCACTGCCTGAGGGGGGTTGGGAACCACGGTCGCTTGTGCAATCACTGGGGCCGGCGAGGCACTAGAGTGGGGGCCAAGCTTCTGGAGCATGAAGAGGTCTGGACAACTTATACAGGGTAAATCGAGGTCAGCTATGCCTGTGGCCATCTCAGAATAGCTTTGAAGTAGAGCGATCTTGTGCTTGAAGCCGGCAGTAATTTGAGAGCGGAGGGTAGTTACATAGCCATTATCGTGGCAACCTTATTTCGGGTGGTTAGCCCTAAGCCCGGATATGATGAATGGGAGAGACACACCACCGAACAGAACCTTGTAAGTCTGGGGAAGACGGACCTCGTCCTCCAAGTATGCTTTTGCAGGAATTAGCATGACTTCGCTCAAATTCAGCAGGCGAAATATGCACCTTTGATCTTTGAATCCGCAGCTTCCTTTGTGGTCCCAACATCGACCATCATGAAACGTTCGGCAGCTTGGTTGAAGCCCAGCACGAAATCGTCGAATTTCACTTTCTGGTTGTAGAGACCGTAACGACCGAACGTTTCGGCAAGACCGCGCTTATTTAGGAAGACGTAGACCCAGAGTTGGTAGTGGTTCAGGCCGTGCTGAGAACTCATATATTGAAGGATAGAATCGGCCAACTTCTGGGCCGCTATGTGGCCTCCGGCTTGTCCCTGGCTAATAAGGTCGCTGGAGAATATCGCACCATCTCCGTCAAGGAGAGCTACGATCCTGTTGCCCTATTTTAAGTAGTGCATTGTCAGAAGGACAATTCAGAAGGCGTGGAATTGGTGGAGGGAGACCTTCAAGCGCAGCTCTAGTTCGTCCCTCTGTTTCTCAGCCTCTTCTTTAGCTTTCATCAGTTGCTCGCGCTCGGATTCGATGCCGGAATAAGCCCGCTTATACAAGCTGAGATCGTTACGGAGCGAAAGAACAGTTTCTTGCAACCCAGACTCTTGGTCGAGGACGGACTTCACTTCGCCTTCAGAGAAAGTCCGCAGTACATTAGTAGGGGCGACTTATTCTGTGGTCGTAAAAGCTTACCTTTGAGGCGATCAAACCAGAGGTCACTAAATAATTTGATGAGGGGCGGGAAAAAATAAGGGACGGGCAAACAAACATGCGGTCTTTGGATTCCATGGGAAGAACGAGAAGGCTCGATGCATCCGAGGTCATTTCGAGAGGAGTGATCAATGGGAATATGTTAGGATGACGATGTTGGAAGAGTCGAAAGCTCACTAATGAGGAAACATGTTAGCAGTCTACGTAGCTTATATATCTCCTACAAGTATACACGCTTGATCATTGAGGTATATCTGAAACTGAAGAACGACTTACAGTCTTTAAACACGGGTTGTCCTCATGGGATGTGCATCATTAGTTCATCATTAGGATAGGTACCTGAGGGCTGCGGTCTTTTGCGAACCGACACAAACCTGTGGTGCATTCGAGGCGTATAGTTGTGCGATGACGCATCCTATACAAGGAGTCAAAGGTTGTGAGACATAGCACTGATGTACGAAAGTTGGGGTATGCGTGTATTGGTTGGCAATCTACGCCTCAATCGAGGGGAACACGCGCAAGCAATTCAGATACATCGAGGCACATGGGGCAGTGCAGAATTAAGCAGAGAGGCGTGCTTGCAGCATGGGCATCAAGCATACCGTGGAGCCAGACACTTTTGGTCGATGATGGTTAGAAGGAGCATGTCGGAAAGCTGAGCGAGAGGGCGAGGGGAAAGCTCCTTTCACACTTCAAGACAAAAGCTAAGTGCACCACGCCCGCCCAAGCAACCCATGGTTTGATGCCCGGGTAAATGTGGACCGGCAAACAATCGGTTACGCGCCAAATTGCACTGTTAGGCGACTACGTGACACATCGTATAGAGGCATGCAAAGGTCGAAAGTATTGTATCCATCTCGGATAGATAACAATCAGTAAACATATCGGACTGTAACAACCATCAGGGCCATGAACTGACGGGAAGATAATGCTTACAATCGGGGTTTTCCTTGTCGGTAAGATCCTCAAATGCGTGTTTGTGGGTGAGTTGATCATCCTGGGACACGGAAAGCATGTAAGAAAGAAACACCTCCATAACGATACAAGAGCTTACAGGTCCCTCGCTCCCCACTTCACTCACACCTTGAGCTCGTCGCTTCAATGTGTTACATCGCATTAGCCGCAGACGCAGAAACACGATAACCAGGAGTTGTACGCCGTAGACAACCAGATGTGCAACGAACGCTTTCACGTAACGAGGCTTGTCTGAGTCTCGGAAAACTATGCGTCGAACGTAAGCACTTTAGCCTTGGAAGCGTGTAGCGCAAGGGGTTTCACCTTGGGGTCCGATAGCATTGCCAACAGCCCACGCCCTGGGGAATACGAATCTAGATAAGGAAGGTAGAGTATACGTGTATCATGCTTACACAAAGCACAGACTTGAAGCAACGGCTTGTTTCGTTCGGCCTCCGATATTGCCAGACATGACAGAGAGGTTGAGGACCGCAACAGCTCCAAAGCCTTGTGTGCAGCTAATGCAAATATAAGGAGATGTTGGGTAGTAGACAAAGAGACGTACTAGAAGGCTATCAAGAGTCCTACTTTCGTCTGCGCTGTTGCAGGCACACCTACCAAGCTAGTTAGACATGGGCAAGTGCAGTCAGGCTGAGGAAGTACATATAAAAACAATTGTGCCGGCAACATTAGGCAGGGTATAGATCTGGGTGAAAAGAACAAAACAGAAGGTCAGCAGGCGCAGACGTAGAAGTTGGAGGTGTTACAAAGGCTAATAGAAGTCTTTGGCCGAGCCGACTGGATATGTACGCAGCGCTGAAGAGGAACGACATGATCTGAGATGCGGTGAGGAATGATAGCTCTGTTTGAACGTTCACGGTCTTACGATAGCGCCTGGGGTGAAAGGTACTTAATTCGATGCGAAGATTACTCGGAAAGGGTGACGGACCTTGGGCGATAGCCAATAGGTAGGTTTGTAGTTGGGAGAAACCCTGTGTCAAGGTTAGGGATATCAGGGATGACACAGGTGACCAGAAGTGCCCACGAATTGTGTGAGGATGATATTAGAGAATGCACCCAGTCCGCCGGTTGGTAATGCATTAGTAAAAGATATTAATGCGATAGCCCAGACGGTAGGATCTTTGAAACCCTCCACTAGTGGATTCGGATCAGCGGGACAATACTCAGTAAATGGAGTGACGAAACTAACCGGCTTGGTAGATCTTGAATTCTTTGTTCTGGATTCCAGTGTCATTCTTGCGAACGCGTTCAGCTAGAAGGAGACGATCTTCTGGAGAGAAGCAATGGGCACGCATAGGACTATCCGGAAGCCACCATGCAACGAAGATGCCCCACACAAAGGTCAAGCACCCAAGCAGCTGTTACCCATCAACCTACGCTAAATGTAGAGAGGTAGACAGCTCACTGACCGTGAAGAGAATTTGCCAGTTCTTCAGATGTGGGGTATCAATTTGGGCGATTCCGTATGCGATCAACCCCCCTACACACTGCTGGAAACCATTCATGGAGTAGAAGGAGCCGATAACAAGAGCCTGCTCCTCGCGAGTGTACCACATCGTCGAACTAAATTAAATCATGAATATCGGCAGGCAAGTAAGGCAGAAACAAACTTACAGAAAAACAAATGCAGGTTGGCAGACGCACTCGAATATGCCGAGAAGCGTTCGGACCACGATCAGCCCAGTGAAGTTGGTACAAGCAGCAGTGCACGCCAGAACCGCACCCCAAGCAATGATACTGAGCAGCAACATTTGTGAGATCGAAGTGTGACGAAGAACGATACGTACTTGAACGCAAGATATTTTGCTATAGGCAGCCGCTGTAGCAGTCTGTTTGTAGGCAATTCCCTGAAAACAGTGATTTAATTGGCAGGTTCCGTCAAAGAGATGCACCCAGCTCACCAGAATAATCTAAATTATGGATAGAACAATCAATTCGGAACCGTATGGGAAACAATTATGCGAGGAAAGTACGCTCACATGGCAATATAGACTGACAACGAATTCAGATCGAAGTTTATAGGAGATGATCAGACCACGCACCACATGTCGTCAGCCAGGAATACTGTTGTCCGTGAAGATTAGTGTCTTCGATGATTCCCATGATGGACGCAAAGTTGATGGTCCTAAAATTAAGACGGTCAGGGGCTGTGAAGAGAGGTAACTCGAAAGATAATACCCCTTATCCAAAGTTTGGGCGACTAATGGTCAGTGTCAATATTAGGGCCTACCTCAACAGAATGAAAGTGACTAACAATACGTGATAACCATGACGACCTATCGCATATCTTCAATATGTGAGCGCACTGTGAGAAAGACTGTCGGGCATACAAGGACACGCTTATGGATCATCCACCGCAAGCGGGTGTTGGTGGCCTCGTCTATAACCACTTGCTTCGCGTTTCCTGGTGCTTCAGCAAAGAACTCGGCCACCTCCGCATCTATCCCGCGTGGAGCTGGCAAGCAGTTTAGCTCGAAATCTAAGGAGGAAGGTCGAAGTCGATACCAATGTGATCTGTTGAATTGCTTTGAACTGAATAGAGGTCCTTCCCCTCATCAATTTGCTCAACATGAGCATCTTCGGTGCCTACGTCCTTTGTGGTTGACATATGGAAGTGTGAGAAAGACGAAGTAAAACTTCACAGTCAGTATCCATCCCACAGACATATAAGCGTCCAGAAGGATTGGAGGTCCTATGACCACCTGAATGGAGAAGTGAGCCATGGCCACCACTGAGGAAGTAAACGACCGGGCCGTCGGGGGGCACGGACCGTGAGGAGCGTTGTTGAGCGCATCGGTCTTTTGGCTATCGTTAACCATGTCTACTTCGAACGCCAACCAGCAGAAGGTCATGCTCGTAAAGACCATTGGCCGTATTATTGATTGTCTGGTGAACATTAAAGACGAGACTGGGGAGTTCTTGATGACGCTTCCTGACGGAAGAGTCATAGATACCAAGGGCTGGAACGACTGGGAGGTGCGTCTATTGGGTCTGTTGAGGTCGAACATAACCAATCTATGAGTCCGTAGTGGACCCATGGAATAGGTGCGTGCACACCTGGTGGGCAATGCAAGCATGTGCTGAGGCATATTCATAGGACTCTATGGTCTGTTCAAGTTGTACGAAATTAACGGAGGAAGTAACGTCCTGCAAGTGATGACGGATTGGTTCCGGGATCGGTTTGAGATTGGTACAACGAAGGTAAAGCAGTGTTGAAAGACGTACTAATAAAGTGCTCACCTCCTATAGAATGTGAATACCATGTCGCCACTCTTAACTGCGGCATTTTTGCACGAGACGGGGCGAGGTGATTACGGCGCACATCTTGATGCATGGGGGGAATGGGTCATGTACGACATGCCACGAACAGAAGAGCAAGGGCTCCAACACATCACCTACTTGGTTGAAAATTACCAGCAATTATGGGACGATACTTTGATGATGACCGTACTGCCGTTGGCTAAGATTGGCCTAGTCTTGAGCCGACCAGATTATGTTGAGGAGGCGAAGAGGCAGTTTCTACTGCAGTGAGTGCTGCATATTAGTGCTGTCTACACACGATGAACCTCCGTCAATGCTAGTATCAAGTACCTCCAAGATCAAGAGACTGGGCTGTGGTTTCACGGTTTGTAGCGACTTACCCATTGATCCTACGCTGACGACACCGTCTAGGCTGGACTTTCGATGGCCGACATCATTTTGGTAGAGCTAGATGGGGACGAGGGAATTGTTGGGTCACAATCGCCATTCCCGAATTCATTGAGCTACTGAAGCTTCCCCCATCCGATGGCTTGAGGATGTTCTTGGTTTCGTCGCTGACCGCTCAAGTAGATGCGCTAGTCAAGTATCAAGACCAAGGAACAGGTTTATGGCATACAATCATCGATGACCCCTCTTCGTACTTAGAGGCTTCAGCAACAGCGGGGTTTGCTTATGGAATAGCCAAAGCGATTCGGTTGCGGCTTATACCCAAGGAGGTTAGATATGTGGAAGCCGCGGGAAGGGCGATGCGGGGTGTGCTGGAAAACATATCTGAAAGGGGAGAGTTGAGACAAGTGTCCTTCGGGACGCCAGTGTTCGACGACATCGACAGCTATAAACGGATCAAATTGACCAGTATGCCCTATGGCCAAAGCTTGGCTTTGCTAGCGTTGACAGAACACTTGAGAACGATGTTGTAGTACTAGGATAGTACTAATATCGGAAATAGGAAGTATGTATGCCAGGCCGCTGAGCCAGAAATCAACGCGAGACAAGAGATCCTACGTAGTGGTGGATGCCGTAATCAAGAAAGTTGAGGAGGCTGACTCAGCGAAATAGCAAGTTTTGACGCGAGGGACATGATTTCCTTCTCTGCTTCCGATATTTTGGCACGCCTAAAGCATTAACCTTAGTATGACTTCATAAACAAGGAAGAGAAGAAGCGGACTCATGACTAGATCGTTCGCCGAGTTCGAACGCCTGCGAAAAGCCGAATTGTTGCGAACTTTGCAGTTGATTCTCTTGAGATTGCTTCTCCTTGTCTGCAAGAACTTTCAGACTGGGCAATATGCGCTTAAACTCTCTCTCCAACTGGATTGATGCTATCAACTTTCGATGCTAACTCTGAAGTATGGTGTACTCACAAGTCGGGTTCTTGACACCAGAGATGATTCGTCGAACCGACCTTCACCAGCAACTTCCTGCTTCATTCGATTGAGTTCTTCGAACCATTTCGTTTCATGTTCACTCAAGACCGGTGATGCCTTCTGCATCAGGCTCTGCAAAGTTCTATCCAGGCGCCTGAGAAGGTCCTTCTGAACTTCTTGAACCCTAGCTACTCGGTCATTGAAAGCGACGTGGCGTGTCTCCGAGAGTCGCTCCATCAGCAAGACCAGCTCGGCGCACTTCTCTCGCTGTCGCACGAACTCCTGCCTCTGCAGTGCTACTCGCTGCTGGCAGGCAAGAAAAGCCAGTTGTATTTCGTGAATTTGGTTGGAGAATTGGTTGACAGTCGTACCCAGATAGCGTAGTGAATCAGGAGTAATCATGAACTCCTTGGTGCTGGTGGAAGGTAGCGAAAGGTGAGGATTGATCGGCAGTCCACCAAGGGGGCGCGATAATATCGATGGTATCTCATATGGATCTGGTCCGAGAAGGGACAGATATAATGGGGGCCCATCCAGAGGCGAGAGGAATTCTTCTGGCTCTACCTTTTCTGGGTCACCGAGCTTGACTGGAGTGGGAACAGGGGACTCAGTCCGTAAATTCAATGGAAACGATGTTATGCGCATTGTTGAAGTGAGGATAAAGATACTGTATGTCAGATAGACATCGTTAGGGACCGAAACTGCCACAACTGGGTTCGAGCATCTGCCCACAAGTCAGTAGACGGCTCTCGGTTCTGAGACAGGGAGCGTACCTTCTTTCTACGGAAAAGGTGTAAAGGATGGGTCGCACATCGGTGAGGCTCGACTCGGTTAAAGAGGAAGCGAGGACGGAGTCATCCTCATCACTGGCCCTTAGCGCGCTGAGAAGACAGTGAAGGACGGGTGCAAGGTGGAGAGCATGGACACCGAATGCATGATAGACGTAGACGGTATTATAGTGGATGGGATCGGGGAAGAATACCGGGTGGTTTCCTTGCAGTAGGTGAAGAGCAGGTGGTTGTCCCGGTAGGGGCGTAATTGTGTTCAAGGAGGAGACTAAACCCAGGTCGATAGTTTCGTAGACAGCTAGCATAGGGAGGTCATGTGATGTCTATATATCCAAAGATGTTGGTCAATTAGGGATCCGGTAAGTAAGTAAGGGTTGGTTACCTGCTTTGTCTCCCATTTCGCCTCTATCTTCTCCAAATCTAAACAAACATCAACCTTACCGTCCTGGAAGGCTATCAGCAGCATGCCTAGTTGGTCGGACCCGTCGTCAGCAGACTCGTCGTTGTCCACACCACAAGACAAATACAGGACATCTGTTGCGTCGCCGCCGTCGCTTTCTTCTAGCATTCGTGGTGACGGTTGAAGTAGAAACGGCCCTTGGCGCATCGGTCGTGGCTTGACGGTAGATGGAGGGTGCATTAGGACCGAACGAGACGCAGCAGGGAACACGGTCCCAGGAGGCAACTGTTTCATCAAGGCGGAAATGTATTTGTGCTGATAATCATACAGAGTAGACAGTGTCTTGTCGGATGTCCCTTGGACGAGATATTCTTGCTTGGCTGCCACAAAACACTCCAGCGCATGGACATAAGCCGAAGGTATCGAACTATAAAGGTGGATGAGGGCTCGTTCGCGTTGGAAATTAGGGAAAGCTCACGCATTTTGAGGCATGTATGGACATATAGCATAAACGTCTCCGGAGCGAGTCACCGCGTAGACAGTAAGGGGTCCCCAGTCGGCCGTCCCTTTCCCAAATGTGAAGGAGGCGATCTCGCGCTCAGACTCATCCACAGCGATGAAGGACTTAGTCTTCCGTTCGGGTACAAAAGATAGAACTTGCTGGGGCTCTTCGGTGTCGACGGAAATATCATATTCACTACCACTCAAGTAAATGAAGGAACCCACCATGAAAATGGCCATAACTTACCGCAACTTGCCATCAACAGTCATGACCATTAGCGTTGAGCCTGCATCGCCCCATGGGTGCCATTGAATCTTAGCGATTGGGACCGAAGAAGTTGAGGAATGGTAGAACTGTCCAATTTGCACGGACCTACAGTTAAAACCGCGTGTCAGAGTAAACACAGACGAGGCTATATCAAAAGGCGTACTTGCAGTCAATGACTTCTGGCACAAGCCTGACGGCCCCTGGGCGAGGAAGTACAACCACTGCAACCTGAAATGCACCGGCGACCGCAAGAAGCTTCCCACTAGGGTTCAAGGACAGCTCATGGATCTCAAACTGGACGCTTGGTGTATTGAGGGTCTGAATGTGTTCTCAGTCATTGAGAAGACAAGATGGATTCAAGGACAACTTACCTTGTAGCATTTCCTGATGCTTTTATTCAGCTTTGAGTCCGCCAGCGACGTGACCCTCAATTCTTTTCCTGCGGCCAGGATTAGCTCGGAGTCCTTGAGGACCATCGCTTGCCGGCGTCCGGAAGGGGTTGGCCCATCTTCATTGGGGTCTTGACTAGTGAATTTCGGTAGGGTACTCGTCGATAGCTCAAGAGATTCTTCTTCGTGGAACAAGGTTGTGTTCAAGGTCTTAGGCAAGGTGAATATAGGATGATCATGGAGCCAGTTGGACCATTCGTCGTCGTGATCCATAGCAAAGACGCGGTCTGAATATTCTCACGCTTGATGCCTCCTGACGCGTGCAGCTTGCGCGTTCACGATCACACTTCCATTTACCTCTAAGACTCTCTCAGTGTGTTGTATACTCCCTACGTTTCTCTATGACTTCCATCGGCACTGGATACGATCTTTCAGCAAGCACATACTCCCCCGATGGACGGATTTTCCAGGTGTGTAGCTGTCCCATCGAGCTGCTCGTCGAGTGACCGTTACGAATTCATACATAGGTGGAATACGCCAACAAAGCCGTAGAGAACTCTGGGTAAAACCTTTACCGCATCGTGAATACGCATGCGCTGACAAGATCTACTACCAGTACTGCGATCGGCTTGAAGGTCAAAGATGGAGTTGTTCTCGCTGTAGAGAAGCTTGTGCACTCCAAGTTACTCCTCCCTGGTGTTAATCGGAGAATACATACAGTGGACAAACATATCGGCCTAGTGCGTAGTACCCAACGTCCCGTATACGCTTGCGTCTCACTCTGCTACAGGCGTCTGCAGGCTTGCTGGCTGATAGTCGACATCTGGCCAACAGATCGCGCGACGAAGCGACCAACTACCGCGAAACAATGCATAGCGCACCACAATTGAAGGTTAGCTCCCTATGTAAAGGCTTAGTCTAAGATGATACTGATCATGATCACAAGAGTATAGCCGAACGTATAGGTCTATATCTGCAGGCATATACTCTCTACTCGTCAGTCCGACCCTTCGGTGTCAGCACCATCCTCGGCGGTGTGGACAAAAATGGACCGCAGCTGTTTGTTCTTGAACCCAGTGGGACATTTCATGTATGGCTAACGTCCTTCGTTTGAGTGATCGCTCACGACGTATGTCAGGGCTACCACGGGGCAGCTGTTGGAAAAGGTAGGCAGCTTGCGAAGACCGAACTAGAGAAACTCCAGCTCTCGGAACTGACAATGCGAGAGGCAGTGGCCCATGCTGCACGGATGTGAGTCCGGCCTTCGTTTTGTTTCCAGGTGCTTAACCTTTTGTAGTATCTATCTTGTCCATGAAGACGCTAAAGAGAAGGAATTCGAACTGGAAATGTCTTGGATTGGTGAAGAGACTGGGGCCACACATGTGCCGGTTCCAGAGGATCTTCTCAGAGAGGCCGAAGCCCAAGCGAAAGCTGCCATAGAAGATTTCGAGTAACTACTTACAAACCAAGTCAATCATTGTAACGCATTTTTGCAAGGATTTGGCATCGATGAAAGTGTTTAATGTTGGTAACTGCCTATACGATCTGTTCTAATTCACGAGCATAGGCTAATGAAGCCGCAATCAACTTCTCCTTGGGTATCTCGATACGCTCTTCACTTTTCCTTGCGAATGATATTGTGCCATCAGTGAGGTTAACCTTCCACCCCCGCTGTAGCCTGGTGAGCGGCACTGCTATGGAAGGAGGCAACGATGGGAACGTACAGTTCGTGCAAAATTGAGTAGTTCCGTCTGGGTAGTGAAGAACAGGAGTGTCGCTGCATCTTTCAATGGTAGGCTTTCGTACGCAACCTCTTCACAACTAGCTATCTCGTTCCTAGCGACTATGTTAGTCTGTCGGCCGTGACGATTGACATGGCATTACCTGATGGTCCCCATCAAGCTGTCGATAAAGAACTTGTATTCCTCCGCCGGGGCCTCCTGTCTAGCATTCCAAACCTTGCTGTAGCTGCCCTCCATCAACCAACGCTCGAGATTTACGGGATGTCGTAAATAGGGATTGTCAGCTATGGCGTCAGCGGGGAATGGAAGGCTCTCCAGAGTGGAATGGAAGTCAGCGATCCTGTTTTGTGTTAGGAGGCGGATGAGATTGAGCCCCCGAATTGGGTACTCCCGACTAGAAGGCGGTAGGACAGAGCTGGCCGGTCTAAATTAGCCCAATTTTGAGGAGGAGCAGCTGCTCTATACCTGTAATCAACATAGAATGTTTGCAGCTGGGAAAAGTATCGGTCGAAGGACGGAACGTCCTTTGCGCGTATGCTCCAGTAAGCACCGATTTCCAGAATGTCGCCTACAAGGATATATATCTTGTATCTTGTCTAGGACTGAAGGGGTGGCTTACGAGCAAGTTGGAGATCCTGGGCACTAGCCTCGCCTTGGGGAAGTAGCAAGCCAGCCTCAATTAGGCCTATCTGCCAATGAAATGATCAATGAGAACCCGTTCAGTGGTGTCCTGGATGAATCCTAGACCTTGAGCTGCGCAAGTAGAGATCCACAGGTTTTGAGGTCTGAAGGCTTTGAGTCAAATGCTCGTCTCAGTTGTTGGTATAAAGCGATAATCTGCTGGGGTGCCATAGTGGAGAAGGAGGATGGGAGGACGTTTAGCCCTTTGGCGCCCAGAACGCGTCGGAGGACCACTACGACGCGTCACCTGTATTCTATATCCAAAATTGGACAGAGATCGCTACGACTCCCTTCCTCTTGACTCTCACTTGTAACCCATCATGGAAGCTATCAGCGTCGATGTCCAACAACTCAAACGTGGCGAGGTTAACCTCGGTGTACGATTCTCGATCCATACTTGTCGCTCCTAGTACTCATATTTGAACAGACCTCTATCATGGCTGTCCAATTCAAAGACGGCGTCGTAATCGGAGCCGACAGTCGAACGACCACTGGCAGCTATATTGTATGTTCACTTTTATCTGGGTGGAATGTTCATTCATCGATGCGAATACTAGGCAAACCGAGTGACGGACAAGCTAACTCATGTCCACGACCGAATATACTGTTGCCGCTCCGGGTCCGCTGCAGATACGCAGGCTGTTGCAGACATCGTCCACTACCATCTTCAAGTGCATACGTAAGATCGTTAGCGAACTATCGCCTCAGTTCGCAAAGCTAAGTCGCAGTATAGCCAGCAACATGGTACACCCTCTGTGCACGATGCAGCTTGCCTTTTCCAGAAACTTTGCTATGACAACAAGGATGCGCTCAGTGCGGGAATCATCGTAGCAGGCTGGGACAAAGAAGTCGGACCTAGCGTGTACAATATCCCGCTGGGTGGCGGTCTTTTCCGACAGCCATGGGCCATAGGAGGTTAGTCTATGATCTCCGCGCTGTACTGGGAGCTATTTCATATCGCATGATGATAGGATCTGGTTCTACCTATGTTTATGGATATTGTGATGCTACATATCGGGAGGACTGGGGAAAGGACGAAACCATCAACTTTGTGAAAAATAGTACGCAAACATCATCCATTGTTCGTCAATGATGTCTCATTTGTTTGTTTCCCCCAGCGCTCGCCTTGGCGATGTCCCGAGATGGTTCATCTGGAGGTGTTATTCGCATGTGCGTGATCACAGCAGATGGCGTTGAGAGACTGTTTGTTCCCGGTGATCAGCTGCCAAGATTCTGGGAAGGTAAGGAAGTCCTTGGGGTTGAAACGGGGAGACAGCCTGTACCTGCAGTCGTTCCTATGGTTGTTGAGGCGTAGAATCCCCGCGCTCTGTATCAATGTAACTCTTACCCAATTATCATGGCCGTGCCGTGTTCCAGTTACTTCGTCCAACGCGGAGTTTGACGACCCCCCTATGTGCCGCCAACTTCCTTTTAAGATCACTGCTCTGAGCGCGCAAATGTGACTTGGGAAAGCTTCCATTCAGCCACCATGAAGTGACAAGGAATGTTAACGTACCAGAATGATGCCATCGAATTGGCTAGATGAGCTGACTGATGGTGATCAGCTAGGCTCGTGTGAGTCCCGTCCCGAATATATGTACATCTTCTCAATCTAAACTAGCATTTCCATTCTTCAGGAAGCTTCCCCCTCTCGCTGGGTTTCCATCTTAAGTCTGGTTGTAATCCTCTTAAAAGTTCCCTCTCCAGAAGCTAGACCAACTTTCTGTAGCGTATCACTCCCATCCTGCCTTCCATGGCCCTCAACGGAGAGGTCACTCAGCAAATTTGGTAGGCTCAATCGCTCAGTTGGTTGAAATGCTTCTGATCCTTCGGCATTAGGGATGAGGAGTTGGGCAGGCTGATGCGTATGTAGTGCATCGAGTATGAACCACTCCCTCTGAATGCCGTCTAGAGCTGTCTGCCTCCACTCTGAAACGTAGCAGCGAGCTGGAAGCTCGCGTAGTTCAGTTACAGAGGGAACTTTCCTTCTGGCAGTCGTCCCATGCTCATTTGCGAGAAGCTGCGGAATACGCAACTACTACACACGACGTCGTCTCGCTGAAGCGGCAACTTTATGCATCCCCTCATCACGCTGTAAGCTTTCATTTCTTCGCTACAACGCTCCTCTCACTTATTACACTTTTGAACACGAAGGAGAATCGCTCCCTTGTTCTTTGTGTCATTGATGGAGGCACAGCATTTATTAAAGACTCCTTCATCACCCAAGGATTCCAGGGCGGACAGGCAGCAGCGCAGGATCTAACGCGAGCCATTGCTGAGTATCTTACCAATGAAGGGGTACAGATCACATTGAATACCATCTCTTTTTGGACCACGATATTCTTCAACAAAGCCTCCCTATTAGCCGAACTTCTTGCCGAAAATGTATGCTCAGAGATTCAGTTTGTCGATTTTATGTCGGTCAGTCCTCAACCATCGCTAATGTAGTGACCGAGTTCTTATTAGCCGATTCGACTTCCAGGGGTTTAGTCAGGCTTCAACGCGTTTTGCTATCGTCGACGTCGGTACATGCGAGAATCAGACCGAAGCAAAAATCCGAGGTGAGCTTTGCGTGACTCACTGCCCATGGCTACTTCAAGCTCGTGGCACCCAGAGTACCTCGAAACCTACACACGCTTCCCACAAACTTTGCGCATCTTTGTTGGCGGTGGGTGCCTTCGGTCTTTCTCCCCTCTCTGGCCCCCTTGATCATATTTACTCACCACCAGGATCCTTGAATAATAACTATATAGACACCCTGCGTTCCTTGGAGGTCGAACAAATCTTATCGAAAGTGGTCAGACTCGTTGGTAACAAAGATGATGAACTTCGTCGCTTTCCGCCCGTCTCGTTACCAGTCCTTGAGATTATGGGACTATTTCGCCCCCCCACCCGTCGACCCCCAAAGAGATCGCTACCATCGATCGTCACAGACAATAGCTTAACGGTCTCCACAAATGGAGGCCTAATTAGTCCTAAGTCTCCACCTCGTTCGGCACGTTTGATTGATCCTGGCCTGGTAAATCCTATTTGCATCCACTCTTCGCGCTGCGCTAAATCACAGCCTTCACAGCCTCTCCATAAGCGTGTGTACATCATCCACGATGGCGAGCGTTGCATGCTTATCACCCTCTTACCGCAGAGAACCCACCTCCTTGTAACGAATTTTACCTGATGAACTGTTCCAAAGGAGTATGTGACACAGAATTTGTTTTTCCGAGCATCCACTTATTATCCATAGCCGGCACTATGCAAATACTCGCACGATTACTTGCTCACCCCGGATCAGCTTGCCTGTCTAGCGAGTAATGCTAAGAAAGCTCCTTGCAACTGGCTTAAGAGCGGCACGTTGGGAATATATCACTCTGCTATTGCTTACTCATAGCATCTCCGATATAGGCTTACAATGCCCTTATGGTGACAAGTGCTGTTGGGGGCACGTGTGTCCAAATGGCCCAAAGTGCTTCCATCTTAGCAAGGGTAAATGCTGGTTCAAAGGCGGTGCGCACACATTCTATAAGTAATAAGTAGTGGCATGACTGACGCTGTCCTATGGACGTCCACAGCCGCCCTCCACACTCCCGCCCTATCCTCTTCGCCTGATGCTTAACGGCCACCATTATACATCTTCTGTACGCCGCCTATTGCGCCGTTGTTACGGCGGCGACCATCACCTATTTCCGGGTATTTGCGCCCGACACTAGGGAATTTATCTATTGATCTCATCCACCATCTAACACTGATGACTTGCCTAATTGCGTTTATATACTGTCGTCTAAGCATAGATAACTGTTAGTCTTTTATATTCCCATTGCATTAACGTTGCGAAATCCATCCTAATCGACATGATCTCGCTGCAATCCATATACACCTATCAGTGAGTTACTTAGCGTCTGGCATGATACAATTATTCCCAAATTAGGTATTATGAACTATCTCGGCAATTGGCGGTAGCACCCGTGGGAAATCGATCTAGGAGATGCGAGGTGAGAAGGAGTGACTGGTTGTGTTATAACCACTTGAACGATCTTTCTTTTGTCTTATTTCAGTCAAAGCATCCTATCAGTCATGTCTAATGTTGGTCGACCTTCACCACAGAAATAAGTATCCCTTTTACTGAGCAACTCTTTGTAGACTGCCGACGGCGAAGAGAATGACTTGGCTCCTTCCTCGACTCCAGGTTGCGAATATCGATCATGTTCTCATACTTTACTGATGTCTTCGCACAGGATACAAGCCGAGTGCCGCGAAATCACCTGAGGAGTATGCTAAGCTCGATGAGAACGACGAGAGTCTGGCTCGCTGGAAGGCCTCGCTAGGCATTGTGCCTGGTGCTACCACTTCAGCAGCTGATGGACCCAAGGCAGGTGGCTTTCCCTCTTCAAGCACAGGAATCTTCACAAATGAATCCAGGTTACTGTAATGACGCTTGAGCTTCATTCGCCCACGTTGCCAAAGGAGAAGCAACTCGTCTTTGACTTAACCAACGCAGACAGCATCGCGAGCCTCAAGAAAACTCCCGTTGTAATTAAAGAAGGAGTGGAATACAAGTCATTCATAGGATCTTTCCCGCTGCCCCACTAGCTGACCTGACTTCATTCAGTGTGCGGATAACGTTCAAAGTCAATCACTCCATTATCTCGGTCTGTTGCTTCGAATAAGTTGAGCTCTGCTCGTTAACGTGCGATCTATCAGGGCGTACGTTACATCCAAGTTGTGAAGCGCTCTGGAATCAAGGGTGAGTCATTATGTTTCTATATGTTGGTATTCATCCCTGATAAAGACGATGTCAGTCGACAAGTTGGAGGAGATGCTTGGCTCATATGGGCCTCACCCCAAAGGGGAGGCTTACATCAAGAATTTTGACCCAGAGGAGTCTCCCTCTGGCATGTTGGCTCGTTCTGGGACGTACAGTGTACGCAGTCGGGTCGTAGATGACGATAAGGAGGTTTATGCCGGTTCGTTGCGCCTATTTCTCCCTTCCCTTGTCTTCCCTGATGGACTGGTGCCTAGATTGGGAATGGTCCTTTAAGCTTGCAAAGGAGTGGTAAACGCCTGACTCCAGTTCTGTACCTCCTTCCTCGCTCAGATTCGCATCACTTCCTCATTGTTTGCTATCCTTCGCATATCGTGTAAATTCCCCGCTTCTTGTATACTCACTCTTCTGGATGGCATGTATACTCTATATCCACCCAAGCTTCACGTAAAATGGATATTATGACTTCGGCGCTAAACTGAGTGGACCCAAATTGAATTGCTTTCCCCACCATGAATTTGGCCAGGCATGGTCACATCCGGATACATACGAGGCAGTTGTTCCACATACCTCTCGGGATCCCTCGTGCATCAGTTTCTTCTTCTGCGAGTCTTAGATATTGTCATATCAAAAATACTGCCAGTCATTCCTCGGCGGCTCCCATTCTTACCACTGTCACGAAGAAAACATGGGTGGATAAATTACCTTCGCCGCTTCGCCCATACCTCTACTTGACCCGTATCGACAAGCCTATTGGGACTCTACTTCTTTTCTACCCATGTGGTATGATTGTTTTTGAATGGTCCGAGATCTGCTTACGAACTATCGCGTAGCCTGGTCAATAACCATGGCTTCCTATGCCATTCAGGCGCCGTACACCGTTCCCCTCACCTACATTAGTCTATTTGGCTTGGGAGCTCTGGTTATGCGTGGCGCTGGATGCACGATAAACGATATGTGGGATAAGAACCTGGACAAGGCAGTCGGTGAGTTCTTTAGACGCGTTAGAACGTGTCCTCCGCGCGACTTCTCATCTCCGTTTAAACAGATAGGACGAAGCAGCGTCCCTTAGCAAGAGGGGACGTGACAAGGCGTCAGGCCTTTGCATTCCTTGGTATACAACTCACAGCTGGTCTAGGCGTCTTACTACAATTGAACTGGTATAGGTATGTCCTTCTGTCCGCAATCGACGATCTGATATGCATCTGTTCCTCCTGTGAGCAGTATCCTATTGGGGGCGTCTTCTCTGTCCGTAGTGGTCTTGTACCCCTTGATGAAACGTATAACCCACTGGCCCCAGGCTGTACTTGGTTTGTCAGAATTTCCCTTCCCTTATGTCGCTCATTGACATGTTGTGTTGGCCATAGGCCTAGCGTTTAACTGGGGTACACTGCTGGGCTGGTCCGCTGTCGCTGGCTCCACGGATTGGTCTATATGTCTCCCCCTTTACGCCGGCGGCATATCCTGGACCCTCGTGTATGATACGATCTACGCCCACCAGGTAAGAACCTGATTCTCGCCTCCCAACATCCCACCCACATCCCCGCGGCCCATGGGCGACTTCTAATTCCAATAATCACCTTTCGATGCCGTGAACTAATTATCTTTCCGCATTCCGTTGGTTTTGGACAAAAGGACAAATTAGATGATGTCACCGTCGGCATTCGTTCAACTGCGATCCTCTTCGGCGAACACACACGTTTAATCCTGAGCGCGCTCTCTGTGTCATCCCTTTCCTTCATCTCTTATGCGGGCTACCTGAACGCCCACGGGCTTCCCTTTTATCTTGGAGTCACCGCTGCCGGCGCTCAACTCGCCAGCATATTGTATAAAACTGATTTTGAAAGCAGACGGAGCTGTTGGGAAGGGTTCGTTGGGTGTGGTTGGTCTGGATTCTGGTTATGGATAGGCGCACTGGGGGACTACGTCGTAATGCTAGGGGGTCTCTCAACCTGACGGTGTACAGCCCAGACACCAGACCTGTCAGTGAATGCCGCTCAGTTGGCCGATGTGTAAATTATGAGTACACAAGATATATTGTTTGCGTGACCAAATCACCGAACGACCAATGTAGAGGTAGTTGAACAAAGGCAAGACTAAGGGACCCAATTCATGGTGTGGTCTCAAACTATGATTAGATGAACAAGGGACGAACTGCAAGACGAGCAAGTGAAGCGATGGTAATAGTAACAAACGTGTTGGGAATAGATCTGTAGATACAATTTCTAGAAGGAACAACAATGGGGGATAGGAAAGACAATGAGTAGGGAAACGTGTAAATTAAATACTTGCATTGAGAGGTCGTAAATGCATCAAACTAAAACGTAACCAGAGATGAAAGACCATGAGACACAAATTCGACATGAGGTATATCGTATCACGCCAAGTTGGTGTTCCCCGGACGCGGGATCTTAGCCCTAGCGGCGTTCATCTGCAACCAGCCCTTGAAAGCAACGACGCACAATGTCCAACAGAAGGCTAGACAGGTGATTGCGACCCCCACATTCAGAAACATCATCACGTCATCTCTACCTCTTCTCATCGCCGCGATAGTCAACTCCTCCGACGAGAACATGAATTCCAAGCCACCACAAGCCAAAAAGAACGAGCCCAAAGCCTCGGTGGGTGGGCGGGAAGGCAGGATCGACTTCGGCGGAGATACCCAGAGGAAAAAGTAGGTGAGGCAACGCAGCACCGAGAACGCGAGCAGGAGATTTCCCCAAACCATGTGGATCTGAACCTCGAAGACGTAGGGCTGGTAGTGAGCTGCCATCGCGGCCCCCGTAACACCGATAACGAGAGCAGGGAAGGGGTTGAAACTGCCCTTGTAGCTGGGAGGCTCATCGACTGTCTCTTTATCCCCTTGCGCGGAAGGTGCGATTCCAGCCGTCGTAGCAGATGCCAACCAATTTCGGATAGTCTTGGTTTCGATACCTATGCCAACTAGCCCAGCGAACCAAAACATAACAGCGATGCTGATATGTTGGATTTGCTTCGTGGTGAATGGATCACCGGGGTTTGCTCCGAAACGCTCCATCCAGGTGTTGGTGATCCCATACGTGAAGATGACCAGTGATTCTACGAACTCAGCGGAGACAGGGTCGCCGGAAGGTGCGCGATTCCAGGCCCAACCAAGCTCGGCGAAGGACCCTAGGAAGCGGGCGAAGGAGACGAGACCGTATGACCAAAAAATTGCTCCCTCTGATTTGTACGGAAATGAGAAATGAGCGACTCATCAGCATTGAGGCATTAGAGCGGAGAAAAAGTGGCTCACTGATGAGGTGAGCGAGGCAGCCATTCTCGTAATTCTCCCGGCAACCTCCAGTATAGGTGACAACCCCGGTGAGGATTTGAGCCAACCCTGCAAAAACTAGCGCTCGCTCCGTCGTGGCAAAGGCCACTTTAGCTACGCGCTTATAGAGACGAGGTTTCAACTTTGGAATAAAGTGATGAAGCTCGGCACCCTGTAAAGTATCCTCGGAGTGTGGTGAGCGAATGTTGTACAATGTGTGGTCCGAGGCTGCGGAGTAGACAGAATAATCACGACGATGGCTGTTGACTCGGCTTGCCCAACGCGCAGTCTGTTCATCTCTGATTAGGTCCGATTCCTCCGACTCCACATCAGAATGACGCCGGGACGGATGACTTGGATGGTGGTACGACGGCGTGGGGGGCAATTTTGACTCTACAAAATCATCTGCGTCTGGCTCAGCGGCGGTGAGCCCGGCATATTCTGGACCCGTTGCACGCGGAGCGACGTCGCGTCCCAAAATAGTGTTGTGCCAAAAGGAATAAAAATCAAACTTTTCTTGACTCTTGAAGTAACTAACGAGACGTCGTAATAGATTGATGATGTCGATTGTCGATAAGCTGAGTGCAAGTAGAATGACGAAGTATCCTTGCTTCCCATGCACTGCGCCTTCATACCTAGGGTACCGTGAGTGATCGAAAGAGGAGGTAGGGGATAGGGGGAGCATTGACTTACATGTTCGGCGTAACCTTTTTGTACAACATACTAGAGGCGCAGCCGAGTGCGCAAAAGGCATAGAAAGCGATCACCGCGACACTATGCCAGGCATTTTTTACAGATCGCAGAGCGATGCCTGCATCAAGGATGTGCGCATTGTTGAGAAGACAATAGGCGAGCACGGCTGAATATTAATCTCACCTACGGGCAAGGCAACGAAGAAAGCCAAGATCATAAAGAGAACGTGAGCAAACATGAATCCCGGGTGGCGTGCACCCTCTGGATCGGGGACATCCCAGTCGATGGTATAATAGGAGGGACCTGTCGGCGAATGATACATGGTGACCTCGGTCTCGTTAAGCTCGAGTAGAGGAGCATGGGAATGGTGATGACCATGACCATCACGGGCGACGATCTCGGAGGCAAGGGCGAGCGGGAGGGCAAGCAAGAGGGCGGGCCAAGTGGAATGGACGGCCATGGTCGTGGTGGTTGAAGATAAAGGAAAGCTTCGGGACGAAGGAAGGGGCTGGGATGGGGAGGGGCGATTATAAAAGCAAGGTTGACATTATGCGATCGGGTTGGCCGCGGGAAGTGGGATATGATATATGATAACTAATGGGTCAACTTGTCAGGGCCACGATTGTAAGTGCGAGCGAGTCGGTTTGCTCTGAGTCAGAGTCTTCGTAAGCACGGGGATCGCGCATTCTGTATGTTTTCCTTTTCAAGTTACATACTTTGATATCTATCATCGTGCACTACATATCGTCGCTACAACCCTAGATCAATAGAACCTAGTAGAAAGTTCTGGGCATCGTTGTTTTTTGTTCACAGACATGTGTCCTCCTGCTGGTTCCCTTCTTCTCTCAGATTTGGCTCAGGTAGGGGCGCTCTTCAGAAAGGGTCCCGCCGAGGACATGACGCTATCGGTCCGATCCCTCACGCAAATGACATCACGTAACTTGAACCGACTTCCGTTCCATTGTTATTCCATGTTGCTGCCGACGTCTTCTGCCAAGCACAGGCAAATACCCGGCTGGAGATAGGAGCCAGTCCGACATCAACGCCAACGTCCGAGTCGAGGACTTTGCCTCAGAGGATGCCAGAAATGCACACGCTGCTAGTTAGCCTCGGCCATGTCCTCATTATCCAAAGCAAGGAAGCTTATATGGGGCGACGTTCCTTCCTCAGTGGCGGAGAGAAACCTCCTCCTCAAGATTGATTGGTTTATCCTCTCGTATTGCTGCTTGATGGTATGTCTCTGTTACTTTGACTCCCTTAGCCATCCATATCATTAACACTTACGCCAAAGTACTTTACAAACTGTGAGAGCAGCTTTCAATTGACCGCATAGATGCGCTCAACCTGTAACATGTGAACCTGCAAGATCTTGACCGCTCTAACATCAGCAACGCCTACGTCTCGGGAATGAAAGAAGAGCTCAGCATGCAAGGAACCGAATTCAATGCAAGTGACCGCTTGATTCACTAACAACCATCATGATCATCCTCACAATTGTCAACAGAAAATTAATACTATCTTTACTTGCGGATATATTGTTGGAATGATTCCCAGTGAGCCCCACTCAATACTCCGATGGCTAGCTTCTCAGTGATTTGTGCTTGAAATTCACTTTTCTTTCCGATCGTAGACAACCTCATCTTGCAAGTTGTTCCCCCACGAATATGGTTGCCTACAATGCAGCTTGTATGGGGAGTGCTTACATTTTGGTGAGCGACCATCTCTACCACTTGAGTGTTGGAAGCTACTCACCACAGGTACGTAGCACAAGTGCCGTCGGTAGCGTTCAGCAGGTAATCCCCTATATACATATATGTGCCTTAGTTGCATCAGATCAACTCATCCATCCAGATATACGGTATACGATTTATTCAAGGGATAGCCGAGTCGTCTACTTTCGTTGGCACGCATTACATCCTCGGCTCGTAAGCACCGGCCCTGGAACCGCCCATTTTACACCCTGCTCATATTGCCACAGATGGTACAAACCAAGTGAACTGGGGAAGCGCTCTGGCGTATTCACAAGCTCTGGTTTGGTTGGGACTTTGTTCGCCGCTTCGAAATGTTTGTCCTATTTCGTATGCTCATCGTCGGGTACAGGTTCTCTGGGGTACTGCAAGCAGGTGTTTACAGGTGCGCAGTCCCACATCGGTTTCAACCATGCTTCGCCTGGCTGCGCCGCGACTGTCATTGATTATTTGTTCCCGCAGGAACTTGAATGGGCACTCCGGGAGGAGCGGCTGGCGGTGGTTGTACGCGGTGTCTCTCCCATCGGGTCCACCGTCTGATCGTTGATTTCGTCCTCGCATAAACTGCTTGTGTTCCCAGGTTCATCATAGATGGCATAATCACTATACCGATTGCCCTGTATGGGTATGCTATATTTCCGGATGTGCCCACCACCACTACGGCCTTCTATCTTACCGAAGAAGTAAGTTACTGCGCTTCGCGCAGCCTGATCACACTTTCATTCAATATGACTCCCCTAATAGGAACGCTACCTTGCTGTGAAGCGGCTCCGGGCAGACGACCGTCGCGAGTTTGAAGTTTCCCGCTCCAGTCCATTCACCTGGGCCGTCGCGAAAAGAGTTCTGAGTCGATGGAGGTGGTATGGATGTAGCCTTCTAGTGAGTTTTCCCCTTTTTCCCAACGGCCCTACATCAACTTGTATCAGTTTGCGCTGTCCGGGGAAACTGAATCCTTCGGCTCCAATAATCTTATGGGACAATATCTGAAAGCACACCCAACGCATGCTTACACAGTCGAGCAAATTGATTACTACCCATCCGGGGCAACGGCCTTTGCCATTGTCTCGACTCTAGTCTGCGCGACGTGGACAGACTATACTAGAGTGAGATGGCCGGTTCTGGTCTATATGTGCTTCTGTGTGATTATATCATCGGTGTGCATCCTGGTATGGAGTACTCCGACGGGGGTGAAATTCTTCGCATATTGTGAGGCCTTGCCCAGTAATATCTACGGATTGCGCCAGCTCATGCCGTTGACATCTTCTAGACCTTGCAGGAGCTTCGTATGCAGGACAAGCGACAACATTCGCGTGGGCCAATCAGATATGCATAGACGACGATCAAGAGCGGGCGATAGTCCTCGCATCAATGAAGTAAGCCTCTCTTCTTTCTTTGGGTTTAAGCTCTTGACCTTTTCGACCTTGTATTTCAGCATGTGGAACAACGTTGTCAACGCGTGGTGGTCCATTGTTTTCTATCCCGCGACAGACGCGCCGCGATTTACGAAAGGCATGTATGCGATGATCGGGATTGCGATCGCATCCCTTGGGGCGACGGCGCTGGTGTGGGGGTTAGAACGGCGGGAACGTAAGCGAGAAGTTCCGGGCAGGCGGCGCAGGGGTATTAGTCCTGAGAATCGTGATGATCACCTACAGAACGAGGATGGTGACATGGGAAACCGAAGTACTTCAGACGAACGCCAAGCTCGTACACAGTACCACGACCGGGAGGAAGTCAAGCCTTAGTAAGGCGTCAGGTTAGGCATAGCGACTAGGGTGAGTATAGGGATGAGCCAAGGCAAGTAAAGAACGCTCAGAGGAGGAATTGCGTGGGAGGTACGAAGGATGCATGTAAGGCACATGTATCTAGGCTGAATGAAATGAACCATGTACGTTGTCTAGAAGGCGTACGACTCGGCGCGGATGATCCAGCCGATTCATCCGCGTCGTGTTCGGGCCCGGATTCAGGAAATCGTGCTTCTAATCATTGAGTCACTGCGAGCTGCATTGTCAGGGAATACTAGCGCTTGAATCGAGTCCTTTGAACCTTGCCTTTGACGACACTCTGATTACGCATACGAAGTGCTTACATAGATGGAAAAGAGTAAACGGAGCATGTCCCCTTATCCGTAGGATCACTGCGGGTAGCAGGCCCCATGACACCAAAGATACGCAAGTCGGCCAGGGGGAGAGGTTTACCCCTGATCAAACGGTCCAGAGCTGAAAGGTTCTGAATGAACTAGTGGGGTGGCCACGGATATGTAGATAGGCAAAAACCATGCCTTCGAGTGGCACTGTCTTTTATTTGGTGTAGAACTGTGATTCGTACTACACTAGGTCAATTTGGCAAATCATTCACTCAGCAAACCCCTGAGGCCTGGAGGACGATCCACCTCGACTACCACACCAGATGCGGCATATAGATTACTCATTACTCGAATCGAATATAAGGGTATACATATCTGCGATACTATTCGTTATCATATAAATCGTGTCCATTTTCGTCACCACAGCGGTTGATTATGATCGTGACCATAATACTCTCGTTCACCGTATGCCTTCAGGCGAGGTTCTGAATGAGCTGCTTGAGGGTATTGTGGTGAATATGTCGTAGACGGTGGCGCGTAGGCAAGTGCTGGTAACCCGTAAGTATCAGCGCCCCCATCCGCCACTGCGCCAGTGTACCCCTGCGCAACGTAACCGTGTCCAAAGCTTTCATCACTCATCCGTTTCCTCGCAGAGCCACCAGTATTAGAGCGCGAAAGCCCGGACCTCCCCTTTTCCTTGGCACCGTTCTGATTATATGGGTCGTGGATCATGCTAGCTGCATCAAAGAGCATGGCTTCGTTCATCATCTTCCTTCTCTGTCGACGCCTCATAGCACAGGTCGCGATCATGGTGATAGCCACTAGAACAACTAGCCCACTGAGAACGAAGACGAACCCAGAGAGAGGTTTGTTTTCTAGAAATCCTTGGGCCTGAGCTCCAGTCCTCGTATTCACCACAGGGGGAACGGATTGATCAACGAATGTGGACGCAGGTACGGAGGCAGTTACGGTTACGCGACCGCCACGGACAGACGGATTCGTCGGTACAGAAGGGACCGAACTAAATGGAGAAGTGGGGGTGACGGTATGAGAAAGTGATGTACCAACTCTCGGTGTCGTGGGCGGACGAAAGGAAGTGGCTATCCTGGAGAGGATGGGAGTCGTGAGCGGCGTCTGCTGCTGAGGTGGTAGCGACTGTGGGTTTGCTACTCGTGTAGGTGAAGGAGTGATTCGAGTGGGCTCCGGGTCTCTCAGTGTATCAAAGATTCCTCTAGACACGTCGCATTAGCTTGAACGTGCACGTCAGTTAGTACAACCAAAACTCACAGTATATCGCCCAATCCCAAGGCCATGGCAGGAGAAAAGGTGAGAGGAAGGAAGGAGTATGGCTTCGAACTAGTGATTTACATGGCCATACTTACTAGGCTGCCACGGATGCACTTGACGATGAGGTCGACAGGATGCACGAAGTGCGGCAAAATGAACGCACTAAGGAAGCCGGTACCGTCATACCGTCTGGCAAGCCTCGTCATAATGGTAGACTGCAGAGGCGTTGCCGTGAATTGAAGGCGTCCGGCAGTCGGAAGCCTGCCTTTCCAAAGCGAAAGTTTTGAACAGTTCAAGTAGATACGTACTTACATATTTACATGGCAGCACTCTTTCTTTCAAGTTATTATCGGATGGTATATAAAGATAGTCGTAACACTGGGGTAAGGAATGGATTAGGTAGGGCATCGAGCACTACCATCAGTTGGTATCGTATCTGGGAACATCGGTCGTCCACCGAATGACTACAAGAGGTCTGCTACCTGGATCACTCATTGGCTATCTGTTGGAATATTAGTCTCGTCATAAAAAACGAATTACAAGACAACAACTTGCCTTCAGCATTCCACGGCCCAGATATCTGTCATCATCCGCTACGCTGCCGCGTTTCTGCTTATCCTCTTCTTCAGAGCGGCCAAAAGTGGCAGGCAACATAGGTGACAAAGGAAGAGTCGGCAGGGCGGGATCTAGCTCTCTGGAATGAGAACGACCGTGCTTCGTGGGTGAAACAACACCTGGAGCAGCTCTCTCTGTTGCCGAGGACATCGAGTTAGATTTCGTCACAGTCGCGGTGGATATCGCGGAAGTATCTGTGTAAGGTGAAGATGTTGCAACCGTGGCTGAGCGAGAAACCAGCGCAGATGTTGGAGTGTTAGGAACGCGCCCTGAGGCTAGAAGAGAGGACACTCTACGAGCACCTGCGAGCATCGGACTATGCAAAACACCGGCGTGCCCAGTAGGGGTAGGAGGGGAAGCACTAATGAAGTTTAATTGCGGGAGTGTGGGCGGATTGTGAAGACCGTGGGGCTTGGTTGTAGGGAGGGGAGGAAGAGGCGCAGTAGGTGGTATAGAAGCAGCAGCCGACCCAAGGCCCGGCGCAACACTGGCTGCGGACAAGGGAGGTTCTGGCTGCGCGTAGTTGTTGTATGACACGTATTGGCCCTGGTCGTACCATCCTTGCTGCGCTTGCCCAGCGCCATAATACTGGTCTTGACCTTGCTCCTGACCATAATAACCGTGGTGCTCGGTGTAAGCAGTTTGGTGCTCAGCATAGGCAGCCTGATGGTACTGGGGCTGGTGGGCCGTGGGGGAGGCTCCGTAGGTCAGGGCAGGTACAGCATAGTTTGTGTGTCCACCTCCCGCATTAGACATCCCGCCATAAACGCCGTGACCGTGTCCATGCCCATGCCCTGAGCTACTAGCACTCATTCGCTTCTCCATTGAACTAGACCTATCGAGCCCGACGTTACTCTCCGCTTTGCTCGGGCTGTAAGGATCAACGGCCATGTTAGTTGGGTCAAACGAAATGGCTTCATCCAATAATTTCTTTCTCTGCCTCCTCCTCATTGCGCAGGTGGCGATCATAACGATTAGGATAAGGCCAGCTAGACCACAGAGGGCGAAAACAAACCCAGAAAGAGGCTTGTTTTCGAGAAAGGACTTGGGCTTCGCGTTATTGCTCGAGTTGACGGTTGTCGAATTTAAACCGTCCGTGGAAGCCGGAAGGAAGGTAGTCACCGTTATGATCTGACCATTGGAGGAGGATTCGAAAACGGAGATCGTGGAAAGTTCAGTACTAGTTGATAGGGGAGATGATTCGGGTGCTGGCGTGGTCAGGGAAGTGGACGTCGACCGAGACGTTGGGGTCGGACTGATACAAGTGAAAGAGAAACAGGAATAAGGTGTGTGGTCGATGAAACAAGAGGAACGCAAGCTTACGATATCCCGAGCAACGAATCTATTAGACCTCCTCCTTGTGCCCGACCTGAAGTTGTAGTAGTAGGGGTCCTGAGAAATGGCTGAGCATGTGTATTCGCCGAGGGTATGGAGGGTAACGCACGGGTCTGGTCCAAGCAAGCCACCGAAAAAGCCACCTCTGGTAGTCGTGCTACTAGTGCTGCTCGTGGTTCTACTTGTCGAGACGCTATCAGCGTCATCGTCGCCTCCTCTGAAGACACGAGCTTTGGGTTCAATGAATAGTCATCTCGAAACTGGGACAAACTTACAGGAGGCTGCCTAAATCGAGGGACATGTTGAGTTTTCAAAGGAAGAGACGAAGAGAGATTTGTGTTTGCATGAGGTAACTCACGAGAGGTGCTGGTAACTGCCACAGAGCGGGTGGCAGCTGGAGTTGAGGTACTTGTCAGGGTGCTGCTGAGGGCCTGCCTCTTCTCCACGACATGGGGTATGATCGTCATCAACACAGGCATATTCGCGTTGCGACGGGCTACACGTTTAATAACGTATGGAGAGTGAGCTAGTAAGGAGCGTCTGAAGGAGGGATAAAGATTCGAGATGTCAAGGCAAGTAGTAGTACGGTATGGGAGGAAGAAGGTGCTTACATGGGTTGGACAGTTGGTATGCAACGAAGAGGTTGGAGCAATACCTGCTTGCTCCTCCCGAGGGTCGTAAAATCAAATCAAACAATAGTGGAGTCGGATATGATTTGCCCGCCAGGGAGGTAGGTCCAGCCTACTAACGGAGAGGTAATAGAAGACGGGGGTGGAGAGGCTTCGGCGACCCAAATTGCGCGCTATATTTTAGTGGAGCAGCTGGCAATGCTGAAGCACATTATGCGTTGGCAGGGCAACAGTAGCATCCATAAGGACCATCTCCCCCCAGCTCGGGGCTTTGGGTGATGCACCCGGAACACAGACACAGCTTGATTCAGACTAGCCTGCGCGTGGAGTACATTGTTCTGCGTGATAATGTAACAATCAGATTTCAAAGATAATTAGGGACGCTGGATATTGAATGGTTGGCGACTTGGTCGTGTGGGTCAATGGAGTTGAGAAAGACGTTGAGGTCAGTGACTGAAACATATCTTGGTCTGATTGGGGAAAGGGCGCAAAGAATCTCCGCTCGGCGTCCTCAACATCTTGACCAGGGTCATGGTATTCGCTTCATCATGCATAGGCCCCGGTAAGAAGTGAAGGTGCATTGGCATCGACATCAGTACCTAGATATTCAGTTATGTCCATGTACTTGTTGCGATTCAGTATTGAACGTGAACGGCATCCAGAGTTAAGCGCCCATAGTTCATGTTTGACACTCGAGTTCAGAGCTTAGCTTTCTCAACATGATGGCCACCCAATGTTTCAGACGACTCGTCTTCAACCAGAGCGGCCTCCTGCACACTGTCTCCAAATCACTACCCTCTGCGTCCCCGCCTTTCCCGAACACCGTCCGCTACCTCCATTCTTTGCGCCCTCGGTGGACTCCCGCCGCTCACAATGCCAACACCAACACCAATCTACTCCTGCCTCGCCAGGCAACACCAAGAACCCTTATTTCTTCTCAGCAAGTATCTCTTTCAACTCGCCTCTACTCCTGGCGCCGTTACACCCCCCCTCCACGACCAAATCGCTTCGGTTCCTTCCTAGACAACATCCCTCACGATTTCATAATATACGGAATCCTCGCAGCAAATGGCGCAGTATTCGTGATGTGGTACTTAGCCCAAGTAGACTATGTGCATATCCTTCACTTCTGCCTCGTTTTGTGCATGCTGCGTCCTTACCAAAATACATCCCTCTCTTCTGATTGACAGAAAACTGGTGATCCCTCGAGTATGGCTTGGATGAGAGATCATTTCACCATGAGTTTGAGGAATTTGACTTCTTCACGACCGTTCGTTCTCAATTCTCGCCTGAAGGAATCGTACATCTAATCCCGTATCACATTTTAGATGGGTGCTCGTCACGTCAATATTCTCTCACTCCGGCATACCACACATCCTCTTCAACTGCTTCACCTTCTACTTTATGGCACCTGCTGTCTTGAGCATGCTAGGCACCCGGTCGTTTCTCGCGTTATATTTTGGAGGTGGAATATTCGCAAATCTGTTCAGCAGTTCATACAACAAGGTAGTCAAAGGCCGCGATCTTGAATCCGTTGGTGCATCAGGTGCCCATTATCTCCATACCTACTTTTATTCATCCATTGCTCATTTTACCCGTTCTGTATCTGCAGCTGCAATATACTCCGCAGTGACTTTCCTGGCCTGTGCCGCTCCTCGTACATTGTTCTACATATATGGTGTCGTTCCCGTTCCAGCATGGCTCCTTGTCCCTGGTATATTCGCCTTTGATACGTGGTCATCTATATCCAACAGAGTAAGCCCAACCTACTTGCCATCGCCTTTCTAACGAATACTCACGCCAAATCCAGGAAACACGGACAGATTCCATGGGGCACGTAGGAGGTATCTTAGCTGGCTTAGGCTATTTCCTAGCTCGCCGCTTTGGTGTCAGGCTGTAGTCTACAAACTCCCTTACCCTCATAGAACGCGACCAAACTAACCTCCGCTCATTCATGTAAACATAAGGACACTAATTGCGCATGCATATAAGAAAGGCAATAATGACATGGTGTACGGCGGTAGAAGGCGAGGTATAGAGCGAAAATACACCATGCATGAAACATATGATATCGTAGCAGTCAAAGAGAGCAGGAAATTGATGTAGGCGTTACATACACATATGATGAGGCTCCGTTGAGGAAACTTGCATTGACGAAAAAGTTCTATGAGTAACATGAGAAGGAGGGTGAAAATGAGGCACGAAACAATGCGTTCAATCGCGAGCCCTAGGCGGTGTGTTCATCCGGGTATCAAGCCTCCTCATCTCCTTCTCCAATTTGTCGATGCCACTGGGACCGATAGACACGGCGCTTGAAGGGGGCGGGAGACCTCTGACACCATGTTTATCGAATAAGTAAGTTAGAAGGTTCTTCTTCTCGTCCGCCAGTCCATCCAGGAGCATGAATAAGTGAGCTTCGTCGCGTAGCACAAGCTGTGTAGCGATGATAGTAGCCGCAGCTGACTCACGCACGACAAGAGAGGATCTGTCGTTTAAAGCCTAAATCCAGTCGGTTTTAGTAGAAGATCGCAAAAGCGGTGCCAGGAAACCAAACGGACCATAATCAGTGTTTCCTTGAGGCGTGGTAATTCCTCTTCTGCGATTTCTGCAGGAAGACGGAGGATAAATTTACCCAAAGCAATCAAGCCGAACGCGTAGGTCGAAGCCTTGACATCAGCTGTTGATGACGGAGGATGCGGTTCAGCTAGGAACACGCGAAGGTTGGCATGCATGGTGGTTAGGCCGTATACAGGCTCAATGCGGGTGGTGAGAGCATCACGGATGGTATTAGTGGCAGAGAGAACCTAGGGTCGTCAAAATTAGCAAGTAAAACGGAGACAATAATGAGAGACTTGCATTGACGTTCTGGCAGAAGCGTAGTCGCAAGAGAAGGGAAAACATATCAGCCTCGCGGCCCTCGAGATATGACGCTTGATTTTCCATCATCTCCCAAACAACGATAAGGCCGTATTCGATTGCCTCTTCATCCTAAGACAGTGGGTCAGCAGCTGGCCGGTATGTTAAAGAGGGGAACCGTACCTTCTCGGGCGCCAAGTATGCCGTCAGCGCATTGAATAATCTCTCAAAGTTCTTGTCTTTGTCCCAAATCTCGATCTGGAGCGACGGGACCGAGTTCGCTGGAGTTAAGAAAGGAGATGGGCTAGTAGGTGAACCAAATTCGAACGGTGAAAGAGGCATCTCCGCCACGGGATTGTGCCGACACAAGAGCGCTAGCCGTTTGAGTTGAGGCACATCACATGTACCTGCCTCCAAAGCTGCGATACAGCGCTGAATTTCCTCAAGCTTGCTTGGAACTCCTAGGTCTTCCTTGATGGAGGAATCATGTTGGAGTACTATGGAAGTGATCAGGTTGCAAGCAAGCAATTCAGTTCTACGCATAGACGTACAATTCATCCGTTTGAGCCACCAGCCAGTCTCCTGTTTGCGGTCTTGTAATACGTCAATCAAGGATGAGCTCTTCCCATTGTGGATAGGGCTATCCGTGAAGAGTGCAGCCTGCTTCATGATGGATATATTTCTTTTGTTTACTGGCGTGACGGGAGGCAAAACTCGCGATATAGGGATAGGTACTGGCTTCACCGGTTTCGGCTTAGGTGTTGAATGCCCTAAATTACTACTACCCACGAGCAGTGATTGAGGTATCGTTGACCCCGAAAGGTCATCTTCGGGGTCAACCAGCTCCAATAGCCTTTCTGCAGCACTCTCGGCCTGTTCAGCTCTAGCACGTATGGCTTCCTCGACGATGATCCCGCCCTGGGGACCTTCAACCGAGCCAGATGAAAGAGTATTCGATATGCCAAACAGTTGCTGAGAGTCATTGGATTTTGGAGAGAAAGACGGAGTGTCTCGAGCTTCGGAAGGGGGTGTTGGCATGCTTGCGGGGGGGAACATTTCAAAAGGTGCCGAGAAGGACATTAGGTTGATAGAGTGGTCATCCTCATCGCTACCGTCATCTTCGGGTATGGGTATATTGGTCGCAAGGAGAAGCGAATCGTCTGCATCTCCTGAATCAAAAAGTGTGGTCGAGGGTCTTGGGGGCGCACCGACAGTGACAGTAGGTCTAGTGCGGTTTCCTGTAGGCGCCGGAGGGGACGCTGGAAGGGGCACCTGAACAGCCTTACGGATGATAAAGTTGCGCCCGGGAGAAGGCGAACCGTTACCGGCCAAAGGAGATGAAGTCCTGCGTCGGAAGGACGAAGCTGGATCGCTGACTGGTGAGGGAGGGGACACACGGCCCGAATTAGAGGAAGGATGTCGGGAATGAGTAGTTGGTACAGAAGTAGTGGTGATTGAGCGCGTCATTCCATTGGAAACAATTCTAGATCGTGGAGGAGAGGCAGACGTCGAATTTCGTAAGGGGGACGATGGGCGAGCAGCAATGCTGTTCCCTGGTGATATACTAGGTGACCCTGCTCGTCGTACAGGTGAGCTTTGAGATGCTGATGTAGCTTGATGCCGTAGAGTTGGGGGCGCGGTTGCGATGGCTCTGGCTTTCGCTCGGCTGGCAGCGATGGCAGCAGCGACGCTGCTTTTCTTGACCGATGGAGTCGCAGGGGCCAAAAGCGGAACTGCGTTGGGCTTGGGACATGATCTCTCCAATTGCTTCCTAGCCGTGGTATCCAGCTTGTCCAGGATTGGCATCCCTCGATCAGGCCATATGTCATAGAAGTTCCAGAAGCAGACTCTGGCTTTCTCTCGTACAGCTGGGTTAGGATCAGCGAGACCCTTCTTCATGGCTCTCTCAAGTGTATCAACCCCTCCGGAAGTTTCAATGATATTCTTCGCTCGTTGACCGTGGACTTCAAGATACGTTTTGAAATGGTCAACAGCGAAACTGCGGGCTTGAACATTTTTCTCCTGCAAGGTCTGCCAAAGCAACGAAAGGACTAGGCGGGGCTGCGCGGACGTGGTGGAAATGATGGTGGTCACTGCAGATTGGGATTGCTGAGCAGTCAATTTCTTAGTCAAGTTAGCCAGCTTCAAGAGATTCGTGAGGAGAGTCTCGCAAAATGGATCTAGAGCGGTCTCAAGGGAAGTTGCAAGCTCGGAATAGAGAAGACAGGCGTTCGAAGATACTGTAGTTCTGAGACTTGCGAGCTGGCACAATGTCATTATCAAAGCTTATGGTTATATACGAGGTGCTCACCGCTTTTAAAGACCACTGGATGAAGCCGTCCTTGAGACAGCTCAGGAAGCCATCAAAGTAGCGCGTATGGACGCCACCTTTGAGCATTCCTCGAACACGCTGTACGGCACGTTCACGCTGAGCCCAGTTATGTTCTGATTCTCTGCCCTAGAAGGAAGCGGTCATCGGGAAGAAAAGGAGTGCATAGTGACGAACGAGACCCACATCGAATGGCTGCTGCATAGCTGCGAATTCATTCTCTAGGTCGCGGGCGGATGCAATCTACACCCACACACGTAAGGGCCCGGTTAAGGCAGAAAAACCGACAAACTCACATATATGGCTTGAATGTCGCTTCCTTCAGCGGCAGGCGTGGTCGGCGTGGCTATCATAGTCGGCGACGGGTTCGTCGCAGCGCGGCTACCTGGTCGTGACAGTATTTCCTTCGCACTTCCATGGCTGGCCGTACGCTGCATCCCAGAGTTTGCTATATTTCCAGGTTTGCGATTCATAAGCGCAATGCTTGGAGGGACGTATCCTTTGGGGTTTACGGTTGAGTCACCATTCTCTGAACCCTCGCTTTGCGTGTTGTTAGCCACGCTTCCACCGACAACTTTTGCCAACACGTCATCCACTATCGTCTTCCGAACGCCCTTCTTGGTCATCTCCTTTTTCAAGTCTGCGCGGGCAGCATCCGTAACGCCAGGACCAGTGAAGAGTTCGACAATAGACTGCCGTGCGCAATCCCGAACGTGTGCATCTGTATCTTCAAGCGTATCGACAAGTGGATTTAGGTAAGGACGTATTGGGAAGAGGTGATGGGCGCGACGGAGGTGGACTAGAGTGTAGATTGACTTGAAAATGGGCTTTAAGTCAGTACCCATCAACATGTAAGGCAAGGCATACAATACTTACTTGTTCCCTCACTTTCCAGACCTTGCTCTTCAACCCCCCTTCTTTCAAATACTTCTCGAAAATCATTAAGGGTGTCTCCACGCCTTTCCCGTTCACCGACCGTGAGGAGAGCGTACTGGGAGAACCACAGCGATATGCCAAACCACCAAGAATGACCAAGGCCTCTCTAGCATTTTTTTGCACGCGCTCCTTGTCTCCAAGTCTGTCTAAGATCCCGCCGGTTGGAAGAAAGGTATTCAGGACGTGGCGAAGCAAAGGTACGTCGATAACCGACGAGGGTGGCGTAGACGAGGTCGAAGATGATGCTGAGGGTATCGGGCCACTGTGGGGATTGACCGGGCGCGTAAGGAGGAGCGGAAGGAGTGGTGGAAGGACCGAGACCGCGGCCGTAGTAAGATGATTGTTAGAGGTTTTGAGGCTTGCCTTGACTGTCGAGATTATCGCGTCAGAATCGACGACCTAGGTAGCACATGTTATTGGCCCGTCAAGCCATCTTTCTCGAGGCTACTTGCCTCAACGCCTGACTCGAATAGAAGTTGAAGTTTTGCAAGAGCATCGACCTTGACATCAACGTCTATATTATATAAATGAGCAGAATGCTTGGCAGTAAAAGTGGTATATACCATTGCTCTTGCACTGGTTCAGAAACTTTTCGAGCTTCGAAGCATCGTCCATGGTGTACGCTGAACGCTAAACGCTTCGGAGTCAGCGTCCCAAATGGCGGGAAATGACAGTGCAGAGCTACGCGCTTAGCAGTTGTCAAGCAATCATTGTCGATCAAGCTGGAGTTTGGCTCTATTAGGCGCCTAACTAACATTACGCTATGTACATCCATTCACCACTACGCTGCCTTCTTGTCCGAGTGACCCAAGGACACCCCGGGCTGCACATGGTCTCGTATTCGTTGTTTCTGCGGATGTTGAAGAAGGCATCTCCAGGAAACTACATCACACTACTTACCAGAACCTTGAGCTCAGGGAATCCTCCTTCAATTTTCCTATCCCATACCAACTCTGTGGCATCGGGCGCCAGAGATAGCCACACGCGAAAACGGCCAGCTGTATCATCCGCATTCAAAGGAATAATAGTGATCGCCTTTACCGCAGGGGGTGGAAACGTTAGGAGCAGTTCCGTTTGAACCCATGCAGCTCGATGCAACCTGGTGGTACAATGTATCGAGTATCGAGTAGTGTGGGTGGACCTACGTACCATCGGCACTGACGGAATTATTCAATACCGATCGGTGCTGTGAGATGACTGTAAGCTCACTCTATCGCAAAATTCGATGGTGATCGATGGATGCGAGTTGGTAGGGGGGATGAAGGTGGCCACGTCCATGGGATCATATTTAACTGGCTCTGTGATAGCCACTGTTTCTACTGGGCAGGAGGCCATTATTGATTGTGTTGTAATTGAGTTGGTAAATTCGCCCATTCACTTTGAGCGCTAGTTATGACTTCTTAGATCACATGATTTCACCCCCCACCTGTTTACGCGTTGTTTGGCTGGTCAGTACTTGAGTAATGAGCGCGCTCAGGCTCCAATCTTCAAACTCGCCCTCTTCCTCTTCACCTTCAATGACCGGCCTCGACATCGCCTGTGATAGCAATTCCGGCGTGGCTCTCGACGAAGAGCCCCGCACAAAGTGGACGGTTCACAGTAAGCCCTTTTCTTAGAACAATACAATTGTCAATAGTGCACCCCTTAACTAAGTATATGCGTTCAGTTGAAGTTCGCATCAAGCCCAGAGCCACTACTCGCTTCGAAACCATCAAGAGTCATGTTCGCGACTTTCTCATATCGTCTTTTCAGCGATTCGCTCTACCTTCCACCTTGACAGGATGGGAGGACGTCCCAGAACTTGCTTCTACGGTCGAGCGCATGATTGCCGCAGAGTCCTCCTGTCCAGCTTCATCTCTATCTCTGGATGAGACAATACTACAAATACACGTCTATCAGACATCCGACACTGACCCATACGAAGAGTTCTCAAATTCCAATGGAGAAGGTGAAGATGACACGATGGCCGCATCCGTTTGTGAATTACCGAACCGAAATCTGGATGGCCTTTGGGACTCCTTGATATACGCTGATGGAATTAAACTGAAGCTGTTGGACTATATTCATGCTACCCTCGTCTTTAGCGATGCAAATGTCGACTGTAAGGCATCTTCATCGCGATCGTCCTCGGTACTAATGGTCTCTCAGTCAACCTTATAAGCTGGAACCGTGTTGTTCTTTTGCATGGACCTCCTGGAACTGGTAAAACTTCTTTATGTCGCGCGCTTGCTCAGAAACTTTCAATCCGTTTATCTCACCGGTAATGTCTCTCGACCTAGTACACCAAATTCCCTCAATCTCACATCCATCTCACCTTGTAGCTATCACAATGCACGACTTCTCGAGATTAACTCCCACTCCCTGTTTTCCCGATGGTTCTCTGAATCGGGTAAACTTGTACAAAGGCTATTCAATAGCATCACGGAGCTCGTTGATGAAGAGGATACCTTTGTTATTGTGCTGATTGGTCTGTATATCGTATTCTTGGTCTCCTCGAAGTCTCATTATATCTTAGATGAGGTTGAATCTTTGACTGCCGCAAGGGCGGGTGCAATGGCTGGTACCGAACCATCAGATGGTCTGAGGGTCGTCAACGCCCTTTTGACACAGCTTGACAAGCTGAAACACCGGAAGAATGTTCTCATCATGTCAACCAGCAACTTAGCTCAGGCGATCGGTGCGTGCTATCTCAAAATCTAGTACTAACCTTCAACGATGGTGTTCACATACCGGCCCCAGATTCCGCCTTCGTTGACCGGGCTGATATTATCCAATATGTGGACCTGCCGCCTCGAGAGGCAATATATGACATCCTAAGGACTTGCCTCAGCGAAATCATTTCCAAAGGCATAATCGCCCATGCTGTATGTCGTTTTGTTATTTAGTTGAACTACTTTGCTTACCAACATTAGAGCGTACCTTCGCTTAAGGAAGCACAGATGGATGAGTTGTCCTTCAATTCCACAACTCTCCCCGTCGTTTCCCCTATCGTGTCCAATGCCCTAACATCCCACCATGAAAAATCCAAAAATATTGGCATACGATTGTTAGCCTTAGCTACCCAATGCCGGGTATGAACACCCGCGGCTCCGATTGCGTTCGTCCACTAACTCGAAGATGATCCTAGAAACAACAGCTCTCCGGGCGCGCTCTTCGTCGACTCCCTGTGCTCGCACTCGCCAGACATATCAGCGTAGGTGCTCACACTGGCGTACCCGTCGACATATGGCTGGATGGCATGGAAAAGGTTGTTTTAGACAAAGCTTCTGCCGCCGAAAAGTTGATATAGTTTGCTACACGTCGGGGGCGGCTGTTGACATGTTCCCGTCCTTTCCTAACATTACCGTCCTTATCGCTATGGTTTTGGTTGCTTTGAAATGTTTTCTCCCGCTATCTTCAGGCATTCATTCAGCTACAAATCTGTATCCTTACGTCGCCATGTATTGATTAATTGACACCAAATATATCGCGGAAGTGCAAGTCAGATATCCCGTAATAGGGTTCCACTTTCGTTGGGCAACGAGGTATATATCCACCATACAGCCATAGATTACAGGATTGTTAGCGAAGGGACTCATGAGTCCTCTACCAAAGTCCCTGCAACCACCTCCACCAACTCAGCGGTCGTTGATCCCCTTGACTAGTAGTTGGCTTAAAGGAGTCGTGAGAGCCAACGGCTGCGATGTGGAAGTTGGCAGCATTTCTTGGGCGTCGTGGTAAGACGGGTCTCGAAAGGTGTGGAGGAACGAGCAGAAGACTTCTTCGAGTTGGATCCTCCACAGGTTTCCTTTTCTTCCACTGAGGCTTGAAGTTAACTTGCTCCATCCAGCTTTGCCGATTGATACGTTGTCTACGACCGACTGTTCGAAGGTATACATCCTTCGATGCCCATACACGTCTCCCTAACCGTTCCTTCAGCCTCTGCGTGCTTCTCCCCAAAGTATCAGCAACACTAGCGGCAAATTGCTCTATTTCATTGACGTCGCGTTGCAGTATTCGGAGATGTAGATGAATGTTGAAGATTTTCACAGGGGGTGGGGCGACGACTGGAGGTGCATCGAGGTCCAAATCGAGGACGGAGGTAGGAGAGGATTTCTTGTTAGAAGACGGAACGAAGAACGCAGATGGGGGCAGTCCCCCAGCAGCATTCAACGGGGGTTGGCTTGTGGTGCTCACCGACACCTCCTCACGCGAGGCATCAAGTTGACTCAGATATTCAGAGTAGAACTTGAGGTCGTTCCGCTTGCGACGAAGGATAGTCGGTATCTTTGACTGAATCCATCGCATCAAACTTATGTTTTTATCTCGGTTGGCTTCGCCAAAAGCAGGAAGGAGTGTACCTCGGTTGATGGCAAAATGAAGAGAGTGGACCTGTTCTGGCGGAAGTCCGTAAGCAAGTTGTCCGCGAAGTTGTCGATCAGCTGTTCGATCATATTCCATTGCTTGTCGGATATAGTGCCGAGCGAGTATATGATGTCCAGCCCTGGAGAGGTAGCGAATGAGGGTGTTATAGGTAGTTGTGTTCGGGACGGCGCTGGGCAACGGGACATGTTGAGGAGTGGGTGGAGATATGGAAGTGCTGTAGTCATCTTCTTCGTCATCAAACGTCGACGAAAAATGCTGTGTTGCTCGAGAGGGTAGCGGTTGTGTGAGCACCTCGAACGCTTGGACTAGGCGCGATACATCGCCAAGACGACCAAGGAGGTCAATGACGGTGTTCAGAGCAGCGGTGGTAAACCGGTGGGGTGCTGGGAGCTTCGTGAACAATGGATCACCGACAGAGTTGGCCTCATGTAGATACTCCAGCACTGGGCGATCCGGGTTAGCTAAATCGACACCGTAGCCCATTTTGAGAAGTTGTTCACAAGACTCTTTGTCCAATGAATCCTTGAGCAGTCGGACGGAGATGTCGAAGTTGACCGAGGCGAAACCTATGTTCCATTTCGACATATCGGACAGTATTTGCCTGTGCATTTCGCCAACGCGCACCATGAGTGCATCTCGGCGGTCCTTTGAGACGGGCAGGGTCAAGCGATGGGCTAAAGCTTGTAGACACAAACCAACGGTCTTGCTCCTCGGCTCAAGCCCAACACTCTGTATCTCCTTGTATATCTCCAATGCCCCATGGTAGTGGCCTACTGCAGCAAACTGCTCCAGGATGAAGTGATAGTCATCCAAGGAAGGTGTTTCGCCCATAGCACGGATATTGCGTATGATAGTCCGAAAGCGCCCTTCGTGTAAGTGGGGAATCACCGGTCGATTCCCCACTATCAGCCTCCTAGATGCAGCCAAGCGAACTTCTGTTGTGGTGGGTGTGCATTTCCGTAGAACCTCCTGGTGAACCTGTACTGGTAGGTTTTCGTTCCGCAGGACACCGAGCAGGCCGACGTAGTATGCCCAGACTCGTGAAGCGTTTCCTACACGTTTGAGAGAGTCTATGAGCTCCGATATCTTGCGACTTCGAAGAGCATCTAGTGGGCTATCGGAAGAGGTGTCGAGTAATTGCTGGAGGGATGGAACGGCTAGAGATGTTGAAGGTGATACGTGGAGGGGTCGACGCTGATGCAGCCTAGCTGTTTTATATAGGTGGCGGGTTGTGCTTAGTGTAGGGAGGCATCTGGGCATTCTACAGGGGAGGGCGAATGAGTAAGTGTTATAGTAGCTTGCCTCGACCTCTGGAGACTCAGAGAAAATATCACACGTGACGTCGGACGTAGTAATTACTCCTAACTATGTAAGGATGTCGCTTCCATACTATGAGTCGCTCTCTCCCGATATGCGACTGAAGGCTGTCATCTGGGATCCTATCCACAACCTTCTCCCACCCTTCGCCCAAGGGCTCCAAATAATGCTCAGGACGCACAAAGTAAGGCGGACCAGTGGGGGTTGGTACGTCAATTGGGAACACCAGAGTTATGAGGTGCCCGCCAGGTTTAATGAGTGATCGGACTCGCTCCCCCCAATCATTCCTTCGCGATGGAGGGATTGCGACAAAAAAGCTGATGCACTGTATCGTTAGTAAAGAGCGCTAAAGTTAAGGATCGTCACGCACGTAAAGTCATAGATTAGATCAAATCGGTTCTCATTGGGAACTTCCAAGGTGAAGAAGTCAGCTTCAAGATACGTCAACTTTCCAGCAGGGAGAGTAGGCAATGAATCAAGATAACTAGCCATGTAAATGAGTTGGACATCTATGGAAGCTCCTCAGCTCGAGATCAACTCACTCCTTTCCAACTTGGACGGCAGTGGGCGATATGTCTATTGCCAAGGTATCATGATCGAGCGTGGATGCGATACAAGCTGCATCGTATCCCTATGCACTTCGTATGAGGCAAATTAAGTACAAGGAAAAATGTGGAGGCAGCTTACTCGACCGCAGCCTGGAACCAAGGCGCGTCCTGAACGAGGGAACGTGACTTCGCCTGAAGTCAACACGTCCCTCAGTGGAGGCTGTCCTTCACCAAGGTCCCATGGAGTGATGTTCTCCTTCCTGAATGTAGAATGGTCCATAATCAGTGTGCGGAATTTCACAGGGGTATGATTACCTACCAAGCCTTGTCCCAACCATGAGGATCGGTGCTGACAAGGCTCTGTAGTTTGGCCATTACTGGTCGAGGTAGCGGATTGCCAGGGGAGGACATATGAGACTCTCCGTCCCACATGTTGGCTAGGAAAGAGCGTCGAATCGGTTTCAACCCGCGTTAGTCAGACTGGCTTGGTCGCAAATTGCACATGACTGGAATATGAGAAATTCCAACAGTGTGTAGCTGGAAGTGCGACCATCGTGGCTCCGCTAGTCCGGCAATCTGGTATCGCTTCCCTGATTGACGGGGAAACCGCAGGTTGTTAACAACAACCAAATAACGAAACGGTCCGTGCGCATTCCGATTGGCATAAAACGAAGCACCTGTGCACATGATCAACTCATACTTACCTTGATGGCGTAGGCCCCTTCACCTACCTGGGTTTACGGGCCGTGGAGGTCCTCCATAGCACGGCGACCCTGTCCATACAGGGGACAGTCATGGCTTGTATGGGCTTCGGCTCATGCACCGTCTCAATATTTTCCTGTCCTGCTTTGGCCACTCTGGCTAGGCAGGCCGTTTTTTCGGTCTGTTCCCTATCCTAACCCTAACCTTAGTGTACCTCCTAGTAGTTAAGCCTCGTGCCGGGTACTAAATTTGCACTGTTCTGTTCTGTTCTATGATAACGTTAAACATTGAATTATATATAATGATGGGGCCTTTTTTTTGGTCAACACGATGGCTGTCCAACGCTCGCTTCTCTGATTTTGTGAAGGGGAATAGTAACGCTGAACGAGTAGACGACCCGGCGACCCCGACAGCACGGCGCCGGCAGTAATCTAGACATTCACGGAAGCAGGACGAGTGTTATCTTTTGACGAACGACGGGTTACAACATTGTTAGGACGATAGAAGGGTTTGGAGGCATTGTAGTCGCGCCGTGTGCACTAGAACGGTCAGACAGGACATAATTATACCAACCTTTTAAATTGGAACGGCCAGGTCGAACCTACAATACAAATACGCGCGTAAACGTTCAACGTATGGCTTCTAGCGTTTCCATCGATGTGACACTGTTACCACGAATAACCTGGAAAAATACAATAGAATAAGACAACGTTGAACAAGATCGATGGACTTGATTGCGTACAACAGTCCCAATAGGATGCTTTTGAGCCGGAGTTGTCTCTTCCAAGGCGTCGTCGATAACCAAGTTGAGGAACAAATCGTATCCACGCAAGGTCCCACTGACTTTACGACCACCTTGAAGGTGTACGAAAAGTTTTTTATCGATGAACTGGAGGGATGCTTAGAACAATGTATATATATGATTAGGCCATAAACACAAACGTACCTTCTTCAATTCTGGTTGGGATGCCTTGGACATGATAGATAACGATAAGAGTTGTCGTTGAGTGAGTCTGTAAGAACGTAAGTGAAGCGCATCTTTGCTTGGATGTATTTGATTGTAGCGCTGAAGGCAGTTTACCAAATAACAAGGGAGCGTTATATTTAGCACCGAACCAACACCGTTCTTGCAGCTCCTCGCTATCCTTCACGATCTATTATCATCTATATCTCGGTGCGCTCGCATTGTACTGGAAATATTTTGCACAAGTTTGTCGTGTACACGAAACCACCATACGTAAGACTCATTTTATTGTCAAAACGACCTAGCTTATATCACACCCAGAGCAGCAAGTATCTCCAGCTAGCCCCATCGTAATACGGGCTTCATAGCAATGGCCTCTTCAGCTGCCGTCCATTCGACCCCTAGCGTTGCCGCTGCCAACCCGGGTGCATCCCGATGGGTTCCCAAGACCACTGAACCTGGGTCTCCGTTCAGCGGTCTCAGTCGCGGGAGGGGAAGGGGTGGTGGCAGAGGTGGCAATCGAGGTGGTCGCGGTGGTGGTCGTGGAGGTTTTCGTGGCGGAAAGTCTCAGACAGATGCGATTGCCGACAAGGCCCCTGCAAATGCAGAGTCGCCTACCACAGAGAAAAGCAGTTCGTCGGTACCCTCAAAGTCATCGCCTGCACAGTCAACGAACGATATTCAGCGGAATGCGCCACGATCCAAGCCACCTTCCCGCAGAGCTTCGCGTGCAGTTCCGTCGCTCGTCATCGCACCTTCTCCGAACGTTGACGGCCCTCCCTCAGGTCGCTCACCCAACCCACGCAAACGGTCTGGCACCAACGGCAAGTCACCGTCGTCTGCTGGACCCAAATCTTCCGCCCCCTCAGGAGATGAAGGTCGCCTTCGTCCTGGCTCCAAGGGCCGTTCTCCCGTAGACAAAGACGTTCCTCCCCACCTAAGACAAACGCAGGGTGTGAGGAGTGATATTGATGCTCTTGTTGAGAGGGTTCGAGCAGTAGCTATGGCTGAGAATCGGCCCTCTACTCCCGGAACAGCCAGCCATATCGATTGGGCAGGAGATGATGATGACACGCTTCCTGACCTCGATGACTGGGGTGTAACGACTACGACCGCTCAGTCCGATAAGCATAACGAAATTTCTCCTATCTTTGTGGATGGCCTACGACCGCTACCTGAGCCTATAGTGTTTCCTGCTGAGGCTCAGGATACACCCCACTTCGTTCAACCTGAGATCCCCCTTGTCACCAATCCTGCTCGAAGCCAGGCTCAGGAAGCTCGTACTGTGTCAAGTGACAAGCTTGTGTCCAAGGAGCGGTCTCCCATCTTCTCGAAGGCCAGCATCGAAGCAGACTCTTTCCTCGCCGCTTCTACTCAACCTGCTGTCGCTATTCCCACGAATAAGCCTTCGTCAGGCATCCAGCCTAAAGAGAATGGAAGAGGGTTCAGCCGGAAGACCGCTCGACACCCACTTCCACCGAAGCCTATTACTGTTGCCGGGGCGGCTACTGTACCCTCTAAGGTCACTCCGAACGCCACTCCTATGCGAAGCCAATTCACTAAGACTTCGCCACAGGAGAAAGCCTCGAAGAACATTGACACTGTCACAATTCAACCCCCAACTCCGAGAACTGAAGTAAATCAGCCTATCGTCAAACTTCCTGACCAGGGCCTTAGCCAGTCCATCCATGCTCCCTCTCCCGTGGGGTCCACCGACACGAGAGTAGAGCGATCCCCAGAGACTGGCTCTGAGTCTACTAAAGCTGACGACAACGCTCCAAAGAAGGGAGATGGGTTGGAGAGCTTAGCTTCGTCGATAAGTGCTTCGAAGGTTGATCACTCCTTGTCTGCGTCGATTCATGCGCCAAAGCCCGGCGAATCCCTTTCTGCTCCTGGTTCTGCGACGATTGATTCTTTCAAACCCACCCACACTCGTGCTCACACTGTCGGTCGCCCCCCTCATTACAATGGCCCTCAGCGATTTCCCCGCTCAGCTGCCACTTCTCCTCGAAGTCCTTTCGCTCCGCATCACTCTCGCAACCACTCTTCTCCCCCCGCAGGATCCACGCACCGAACACATGCCACTCGTCCTGTCATTACAGGAGATGCTATCTCAAGGCTCGCTAGAACCATTGGGACGACAACAATGACCCCATCCAAATCTCAGCCCATGCCAGCTAGCAAAGAATAAGTTTCCTTTTTGAATTCGTTGTTCCTATTGTTGTACATTATATATTGGTTACATATACTCAATGATTTATTGCATTTACATTCCTCCATGATCTGTTACTTGTGGATTTAGGTCACTTACATCTTTACTTAACGTTCTATACCCTGTCTGTGGTTTCCATACAGCTTAAGCGTCTGATTTGGTCAGTTTCATTCATATGTAAGAACAGAGTCCGATTCAACCTGAACTAAAGTAAGATAATTCTAAACCAACAGCTTTTATTGGCTTGATGCGACTGGAGAAGTCAGAAACAACTCCCAGGCTGACCAACATATTTCGTAGTCGACCTTCCCACATAAGTGAGATGTTCTAACGCAGAATGAGTAGGGCCGATTCAGAGCGAACGCATTGAGCTTACATTGCTAGTGGAGGCTCTAGCTTTCACAACGCCGATGATTTCGTCAGGAGGGTTAAGCCTGTCAATAATGGGTGAATCCGGGGCGTCCATGTTGCTATCCAGCTCATTCGAAGACACGGATGCTCGGCGTAACCACCATTCCGCACCCATGGTCCACTCGCTTTCATAGCTATACATGTTGAAGTCAAAGCGAGAGGCCAGAGATAGATCCCGGGATATGCGCGCAGCATATGCTCCTGATAGATGGCCTAGCATGGGATTGAACAATGCCGTGATGGTCGTAGGAGGCTGAGAAGGCGTCCATCTAGAAGGTCCCGCTAACGGAGAAGAAGCTTCGGGGATTTGAAAGGACGGCGGTGTCGCGTCAGGTAGCGTCGAAAATCGGATACCAGTAGAGACTGTCCAGTGAGGAAGAATCGCATCGGTGGCTCGTTAAAGAGGAGGCATAGAAACTAACCCCCTGCGCTGCGTTCTTTTGCGCTAAAATAGAGCTCGGCACCCATAGATAAGCGACCTTTTAGCCCACCTTCTATGGCATCTTCTTCGTCGACACGCTTGACTGTCGTCGTCTTTGAAACGTTGCTTCCGTCGTCCACGTCCGCATGAGTATCCGTGCCAGCGACACGACCAAAGTTATGTAGGACACGCATACCCCACATGCCATCCTCTGCACTCCATGAATACTCTGAGCACCACTTACCAACGTCATGTTGAATGTTGAACATGATGTTGCTAGGATCAGCACCTTTCCTCGAGGGTGTCGACGAGGACGGCGGGTCGGATATGGCCGCTATGAGGCCTTGTATGGTTGGGGAGATGCGAGCTGAATAAAGCGCGTCCAAGCGCCCCGAAGGGAGGTAGAAGCGTCCATAAAGTAGATAGTCTATGGCAACTTAGTGCGTCAATGCATCACTCATGCGAGAAAGGCTACATACCGCGAGTATCACTTCGTTCTCCAGCCAGCCATTCCTCTTCCTTACCTTCAGGACGCCGTGGCTGATCATAGACCTGAAAGCGGTCAACCATGTCCTTAAATCGCACATTTCCTGAGGATTTAACGTCGAGGTCACAGGAAGTAAATATATATCCGACGGAGCCGCTCAGCGACGGCATAGCCGTCATAGAGTAAGTGGTCTTGAACAAGGCATTTGGGGATTTGGATATATTGAGGTGAAGGCCTCTCGGTACGGTGAAGTCGAGGATCGCTGTATTTGTCTCATTTGTTGATGAGGTGACGAGACGGTAAATCAGACGAGCGCACCACTGGACGACCGTGTTATGTTCGCGTATAGATTGTCCTCGTTCCAGCCAGTGGCCTTGTAGTAACTCCGTAGAACGTATGAGGCGAACGGATGCATTGGATGTTTTCTGTGACTTTCTGTCTTCTTGGCAGGACTAGTGTTTGCTCATGCTTGCTGTATGTAACCCCCTAAGAAGAATATTGATGTCGTATCCGTTGCCCTTGGGTCGTTGCTTTGTACTCGCAATGTCACACCATCTTTTCATTGTTTCGCCGTCGGACGCACCGCTATACTCGCTAACGCATTTTTCGACAAAGCCAGCTAGTTCCGTCTCTTCTCCGCTCTCCGCAAACCTCCCTAGTTGGTCCACGAGTGCATTCGCAGGGACACTGACTGCTTTGTCTGGAGCATCCAGCGTTACACACCATACCTCCGGAGGGGGAGTGAGGATGGGAGGGGGGCAGGACCGACACGTTATTCAGATGATTGCGAATGCAAGCCTAGATGCGATTGAAGATGTAACACGGAAAGACAACGCGATGTGAGAACAATCGGGCGCTCATGCTCCGTTGATGATTCTTATTAAGTGTTTCAGGTATCTCAAGTCTGTGGATAAATTCAACGAGTGGACGGTGTCTGCGTTCGTCACACCTGGCAGTGAGTAGAGGATGTGATAATACTGATTGTATCACGAGTATTTGAGCCCTGACAGACATGAAGTTTATTCTGTTGCACGAAGGAAAGAACGATGATGGAATCAAGTCGTTCTTCATGGAAGTCTGGGAAGCGTACATAAAGGTTTGTCGCATGAGGATCATTTTTGCTGTGTATTGAAGCAGGGCTTGTCAGACGATGTTGAACCCGTTTCACACTGCCCATACGATTATTCGGAGCCCAGTCTTTGATTCGAGGGTGCGAATGAGCGCGAAGAAGTATATCTGACTGTGATAGTGACATGTTATCCCTTATTGTGTGACTATCAGCACGTGGTTAGTCACAATTGATAATCCCACTGTCTGTCCCCCCTCGAATCTCTCCGGACCCTCTCTTGACTCTCGACTCTCATCTCATCTTTTCTCTTCTCCTCCTCCTCTCCCTTCTTGTCCGTTGGCTAGCTTTCTTTTCTCTCCCAGAATTCCCCCATTTTATATATCCCACAAACAACACATAAACTTCATTTTTCCTTTTTAATTTCTCCTCTCAGCTGCCAGCTCGTCCCCCAAGACTGCAGAGAATCATATCTTGCATCCAATCCCATCCCAGCCAGGTTCCCAAGATCTGATTTAAGAGAGAAAGTTGCGCTGAGAGTCGTCGCCACAGTGTGTAGATTCAACAATTCTTTATATATGCCGTGGCTAACCTCTTAAAACAATAGAGTCATCACCCTCCCTGTGGAATTTCTTCATATTTTGTTCAGTAATCGTCTCGTCACAATCGCCTGTCTATCTTCCTCTTCAAGCGTCAAACACCCGCCTAGTCCCACCTGCCACTTCGTCTTGATCCACCTTCAGATACAGATGTCCACCGCTCCTCCACCCAACTCCCGCGCTTCGCTCCTGGCTGGACTTCGCACCGGTGGCGTGCGCTCAGTATCAGCCTCGTTCCCCCAGACCGCTGGTCCTACCGCCACTTCCTTCAGCATCAGTCCTGCTCCCCGTTTTGTTTCTCAGCGCCATCAAACCGTTTTCCCTGAAGAGGAGGAATATACTGAAACAGCTGATCTGCAGCCGAATCTCTTTGCTAGTCATCATGGCAATGGCTTCGCCGCTCGTAACATGCCCATGACTGCTGCTGTCGACGGTCCAAATCATCGCTTCGCTCACCAGCAAAACTACCACGCGAATTTGCCGTACACTCAGGCACCGATGAATGCTCCCATGACTCCAAACGTCTTATCTCAGCCGGCTCATTTGCAACAGCAAGCTCTGCAGATGCAAATGATGCAGCTTGAGATCATGAGAATCCAGGTTCGTCCGTTCTCATCCTCTCCCTTAACTGTACTAAGTTAAGTCTCTTAGGCCGTGCAGGCTCAGCAATATCAAGCTCAAGCAGAACTGATTGCTCAGGCTCAGCAACGTTCGCAGCAAGCTCAAGCTCAGGCTCGTGAGAGACGTGTTAGTTTAGGATTCAATCCTCCAGCCTCCGCAGGTCCTCTCAGCAGCTCATTTGATTTACGCTCCGCTACTTTGAGCGCTCAAGCTCGCCGTGTTAATCAAGCTGATCTCAGCTCCCACCTTAGTCAGACAGTAACCAGTGTCAACGACGACCAAGCCCCCATGACTGCCGCCCTTGGCGGTCGCTTTGGTAGCCGGACGGTGAGCCTCAGCGGCACCGCGCCACCCTCTCGCCTTAACTCGGTGTTCCACGATCGTGAGGACGTTGGGCTTCCACCACCTACACCCAATTCAACTACCGTCATCAGCGGTGGTACATCACTCGGAAAGGCCAGTGCGCCTGCTTCCTCCGACAATACTCCATCCAAGTCGGACGTGGCCATCTCCTGGCGTCGTAGTGGAAACAACTCGGTACTCAGCGGACCTAATCGCTCCGTAACTTCCCCCTCCGTACACGTTACCCCGCCCCCAGGTGAAACCCTCCGCAAAACCCCACCACCCGTCAATGGTAGTGTTAATGGTGGTACGACACCCGTCAAAACTCGACCCCAACCATTGCGGTTTAGCATGATTCACACTGAACCCATTGCTGTTGCCATTGGTTCTGCAACCTCGGATCCAGCTGAGAATGAACAAGATGCAGACGACGCCTCTTCCACCGATTCCTCGACCAAGTCCGCTGCCTCCAATTCGTCTCCCACCACCTCGCATTCCTCAAGCGAGTCTCCGCTCTCACCCCGTGAAGAGGCCACCAAGAAGCTTTACGAAGGTTTGGGCATTGGTCGACCAGCTCCCTCCCCAATCCCGATCCCCCAAGTTATGGCTAGTCACCGGATGGCTAGCCAGCCAGTTAGGCAGCCCCGCGGGCCGCCGTCTGGCCTGGACGAACTTGGGCCAAAGAATTTTGCCACAAGAATCAGGAGGCAGGCTATCGGTGGATTAGGCATGCTGATGGGCGCTCGAGAGAGGAGAGAAGTTGTTGAAGCGTTTTAAGCTTATCATTCACCTACCACGCTGCCTTTTGTCCTCTGCAAGGTAGCTATGTCGAAGAAGAATAAGGACATGAAAATGTGGACGAATCCCTTGTGTGCCGCATTCGCTTCGTTATCGTCGTCGGTCTTCACGATGCCTGTCTTACTATTTTATTGGCGACATTCATCACTCCCTCTCCTCTTTATTATGTAGGCAACGGCCTGGTTGAACGGACTTGTGCAGGTAGTTCTTACGCTGTTATGTCGCTAGGTGACCCAACTCTCTTTTCTCGCATTTATTCGTGCCATTGGTATTCCTTACCCTTCTAGTAGCGGTGCTTCTCCATCGGCATTGCTGTTTGTCACTATATTGTGATATGTAAATGTCAGGAATTAGTCTTGACTTTTGTGTCGCTCTTTGTTGTATAGGCTGTTCTCGTACCAATGCTTTCAGTAAAATAAATCACACTAAACTGCTCTACGTTGACGGTACAACAACGTATGATTTTTCCATTGCTCAGGGAATTACATCCAGGGTACCACTCATTTACAACGCTGCCCCACGATCGCTTTGCCATGCTCCTACATCATGACATTGATCATTGAAACATGACAACCATCTATGATGAAGGGTGCGTACCTGCCATTCCTCCTTACTGATCCATAATTGGTGGAACGTGCCCAGGCTAGCCAAAATGCTTCCGCCCAACCAACCACCATATCGACGTTCGGTAGGGTTACCAGGTGCATGGATCTTAACCTAGAGATGCTTCTCAGGACCTATCCTACAGACTTTGGGGCAATGATACTTACATGGGGGAATGACCGTGATAGTTCGGTGGACAGACGGTCGCTGAAGCCATTGAAGAGGCTACCACCACCAGTGAGGACGACGTTTCCCATCAGGACTTGCCGCAGCTCAGGGTCACAGGTTCGAATTGATTCACCAATCAATGCTGGTATATTTTTGGGGAGATTGGAATTGTTGGCCTATGCAGCGTCAAAGTATAGTGGAGGGGCTTGGGAAGCAACTTACGACGAACTGTTGTCGATGGAAGAAGAAGTGTTCTCCAACAGACAAACGATCTGCACCGAAGTAGGCGTTGAACCCTGTGGGGAATTCATACTGTTTGGGCGGACGTGTTGCAGCAGCTCTATACACTTCAGACTGCGATGAAAAAGGGTCGGAAATGCTCTCACTGGTCATTCCAGCCTTGCTCCATGATTCCGGCTACGCTCTGCATCCACTCATCTACTTCCCTGTCCTCGTAGTACGTCCTCCAAGTTTCCGTGATACCGGACACGCGATCTTCCCGCAAAGTATATCTTGGAGGAGCTCCCGGGTCGACAGCCTAGATGAATATTAGACGAAAAAGCCATATGATGGAGGGAGCAAACGCACTGTTCTACTTGCGATAAGTTGGTGAGAAAGCAACTCCACACCAGGTCGATGTTGATTGGGATTTACAAGGGAGTGTTTCGCGTGTGCATGGACCATCTTGGGTATTGAAGACATCGCAAGACCTGGAAGATGTCAGGGTGACAATCATTAAAGCAAGATACCAAGGAACACCTTTTCTCAGCACGAAGCCATCGACCACTGGTGTAACACTAGCCATAGATTGACCGATATCGATGACCAGAGCAGATCCCTTGCCAGCTGCAAACCTGTGGAGGTATTAGAAGTATAGTAATGACAGGAGTATACACGTACGCGTTAAGCACGCCGGTATTTGCAATGTAGAACGCGGGCACATTCATTTCTTCGAACATGATCTCAGCCATTCGTTCCCTGTTGGCAGGGGTGTTCCAAGGAGGCTCGGTGACTAGGATTGGGTGTTCCGTTGGGTTGACGCGCATAACGTCCCCAAGAGCATGCTCAAGGAGATAGCGCACAGCGGTGAAATCATAGACTACACAAGTTAGAGTATATATATTGGTTAGAATTGCGAAACATACTGAGGCCATCGCGAAGGGGATTGCCTACTTCCATTCCCGCTCTCCAAGTTGAAGGCCCATTATGGCCAAAGTAATACTGGTAAGTAGGACGTGCAGTTGCAGCTTCACCTCCTTCGTTCCCATTTTCCATAGTGACGTCTATCTCAGATGCTTTGTTGATGTAACCGAACGAACTTGGGATCACAGCTTTTGGTGTGTCGTCGCCTGCATAGCCGGCGCGTACAGAAGATGAACCAATATCAATGACTAGTGCAGCAACTTCGTCTAGAGGGCAGATTCAGAGCCAGCACATTTCGATAAAGGGATAAAAACGCACCCCCTCCATAATTCACCATGTTGGCCCTGAACGAAGTGTCTACCTGGTTGTGGTGAGCAGTCGGAAGCGGTAGTTATGGTTTGTTGATACTCAAAGCTATCGCCTTCTCATCCACGTGCGTCCGATCACTCGACTCCTCAAAACTTTTATTTGAACACAGTCCTTGTATACATGGTTGCGATTACATTGAAAACCAGCAAGAAGCGCAGAATTCCGGACCAGTCGGAGGAACTGCATGACCTGCAACCTCCCAATGGTGCTACCAACCTGGAAATGCTCAGCGACGAAGAGGACGATGAAGACATTGATTCCGACGACGGTGAAGTTGATCAGTTCCCCGGGATCGACGTAGCCAGTGACAGTGAAGACGAGGGTTCGATAAATGGCGACGAGGCTGGCAAAATTGAGGACGAGGATGTGGACAACGAAGACTCCGACTCCGACGACTCTGAAGACTCTGACCTGCACATATTCCCCAGGGCAAAGACTGTCGTCTCTGAGATTACCGGCCACCCTAAACGCGTATATCCAGAGATTGAGCCAGACTATGACTCAGACTCGTCCACTGAAGACGTGAGCTTTGTCTATCTTGCCTCGTCCTGGTCTCTCATATCACCAGACAGGCCCCCAACCGCGTCGGAAATATACCAATGCATTGGTATGACGACATGCCCCATGTCGGTTATGACATTGATGGAAGGAGAGTACTACGACCTGCTCGAGGTGATGAGCTGGACAAGTTCCTTAAAACTGTCGAGGATCCCGATTCTTGGTGGGCGAAAAGATTAAAAAAATGCTCGTGTCCGGATTCTAAATGAATGATAGGACATCCGTATTCGACGCAAATACACAATCCGACAAACAGCTTTCCCCTGAAGAGCTTGATATCATTCGCAGACTCTATGAGGGTGAAAATCCAGACTCAAATTACGATCCCTATGAACCTACGGTCGAATGGTTTACCGGCAAGGGCAAAGAAGAATCGATGCCTTTATCTGCTGCGCCCGAGCCAAAACGGCGTTGGATTGCCAGTAAATGGGAGAAGAAGAAAGTAAGTTCCTCGCGTTGCTTTCACGGACCTCCCTAACGAACGTGTCAGATTATGAAAATTGTTCGAGCCATCCGACAAGGACATATTGTTCCGAACAAACCCAAAACTGCCGACTCAAAAATGCAGTTTTATTCAATATGGTCGGAGCCTTCGTCTTCCCATCAGCCCCCCCTACCCGCACCAAAACCACCTCTTCCTACTAACTCAGAGTCTTACAATCCGCCCGAAGAATACCTACCCACTGATGCAGAAAAAGCAGAATGGGAGAGCTTGGATCCAGAAGATAGAGAACGAGACTACCTCCCACAAAAGTATCCTTCCCTCCGCCTAGTACCCGGATATGGACAATTCATCAAAGACCGATTTAATCGTCAACTGGACCTTTACCTTGCCCCGCGAATACAAAGAACGAAGCTGAACATTGACCCCAATAGCCTAATACCGAAGCTACCCAGTCCGAGCAGTTTGAAGCCATTCCCTAATTACAAATCCCTCAAAGTAACTCATCATCTTGGTCGTGTACGAGCTCTCAGCGTTAGCCCTGATGGCGCCTGGGCTGTCAGTGGCGATGACAATGGTATAGTCAGCCTTTGGGAGGTCAATGTTGGCAAGGAAATTAAAAGGTGGAAATTCAACAGCAAGATTGGGGCTCTCGACTGGTGCCCTAGATCAGACGCAACATATTTTGTCGTCGGAGTGTATGTGAAACGGCCCTTTTCTCCATTTAAGCCCAACTCAAGTACTTCACTAGCGAGGAATCTCTTCACTTCATTATTCCCCCCGGCCTACCCCCCAGCGTGGACACATTTACTCATTCAATATTGGCACCTGCTACCCTTCCTCCAGCCCCTGCTACCCCTTCTCCCGTGAAATGGGCATCTTCAACTTCCTCGGATGTGAGCATATTGGTGGTCACACTCCCGCCTTCTTCAGGGACACCCACCCAACTTACTTGGCACCGCCGTGGTGACTACGTGGCCTCTGTCTGTAAGTTCTTCCTTCCAGTAAGTCATCCCGTTTTTACAGTTAAGCTCGGTAGCGAGCGGAGGGAGCCAATCTGGAGTATGGATACACCAAATCACACGTCGGCATTCTCAAGCACCATTCAAGAAAGTCAGAGGGTCGGTACAACTGGTATTATTCCACCCTTCAAAGCCACATTTCTTTGTTGCCGTACGTTAGCATTGGTACCATCACATTCGCCCCATGGCTGATTGCTGCCACAGACACAGCAATACGTCCGGATTTACAATCTGTCCGAACAGAAGCTCCTCAAGACATTGATGCCTGGAATAAAATGGATATCTTCCATGGATGTCCATCCGTCGGGGGATCATCTCATAGTTGGTGGCTATGACCGAAAATTGTGCTGGTTTGATCTCGAACTGAGTGATAAGCCATACAAAGTCTTGCGGTAGGTACTGCTTGGCCATGAGTCTGACCACTAGCGCTTACCTTGTGACAGCTATCATACAAAGGCTATCAGATCATTGCACTTCCACCCGACCTATCCTCTATTTGCGTCCTCTTCCGATGACGGGGCTATCCAAGTCTTCCATGCCAGAGTGTATAGCGATCTAATGACTGACCCGATGATTGTTCCTCTGAAAATCCTGCGGGGTCACGAAATCAAAGATGGCCTTGGTGTCCTTCAGGTCAAGTGGTGTAGCCGGCAGCCATGGCTATTGACCAGCGGTGCGGACGGCACAGTCAGTGTATGGTGTAGTTAGGACCACGTAAGTTTTCTTCTGTGGCGCAGTATATTTGTCCCAAATGTTGTTAACAAGTTCAATGATTGATTGCATCAGTTATTTGCGCTGTTCTCGTGACAGTCGATTTGTATCTATGTATATGACTCGCTTGAAGGCTTCCATTTGAATGTATCCAACGTCGGGGAGATTTTTAAAATGCACTCGAATACCTTGCCAGACCTGCACTTACGTGCGTATTCTTGCACAAGATTAGGTGACGTAACCTGGACCGCATCCTCAAAGACTTTAAATCGGGCCCCGGCCAGTGACTAGCTCATCCGTCTTTCCCAACGAAACCGAAGCGTAAACTATGAGTATTCGTCCAAGGCAAAGGTCATTTATGCACGCGCTGAGAGTTAGGCTCTCCGCGGTCGTTATAGGCTGGTTAAGGTTTCTGCTTTTGCCTATCTTCCATTCGAAACGGCCACAAGGCCTCATCCTTAGGAAGAATAGACAATTTTTGAAGGCGTGTGTAAAATGTATCTCATCACCTCGCATCAACCGGAGAGAGAATATGCTTGCATTCTGACACAACGAAAGTAACACCGGTTTGTGGTGGGTGTGCTGCAGCGGAGACGGCGAGCTATAGCCCCATATTTATTGATTCATTAATTGTGTGTTGTTCGAAGGGATGCCGACATTCTGGCCGACATTGAACATTGCCTCGATGAACAGGGTTGACGGGGGAAACAAGGGACAAGTATCTTGAAAAGGCAAATGTCATTCGAAGGAAGCGCGAGAAGGCGCCCAAGGAGAAGCTTGACGAAGTACGTTCAAATTCACTGATCAATTACATACTACACGTGCTCAGCGCCATTCAGAACACTTTTAAACCTCTCGCCCGGCTGTGAAAATGTCATACGCATCTCCCAGTACCCCCCACCCCGCTCCCCCATCTCCCCATCTCCCCCCTTCACACAAACAGTGCGCTATTGTGAGTGTTCCAACTCAATTTACAGCCAAGTTCGTCGACATGGGGTCTGATACGCCTTCAGGTCGGTCATGGTTAACTGGTCGGACCCCGAAGAAATACAAAAGGATGCAGATGTGTTCCAGTCCTTGATCTACGCCTTGTTTGGGGTCTATGTCTGGGAACTATTTGTGACCAGCGGTTTCGAGTGGTCGCTCATTACTGGTTCGCGCAAATTTCGGTGGCCTCTGGTATGTGCTCTTGGTCTCTCAAACCCTGATCTACGAATAAACCTCGTTTACCTAGAGTGAGCGATGTCTTCCCCATGCAAAGTCATTGAGCTGACATAGAATACAAGTATTCTTCTTCCTCTCTCGATATTGTATCTTTTTCGCATTCATAGGCTTGTCAGTGTACGCCATTCTGTGCTTCGATTTTTCTCTGATGGTAAATTCAGGATAATATCGTTCACTGTCTCGTCGGAGGTGAGTGCTCAACAAAGACATTAGTTAGTAACCTCATCCACTCTTTGTCCAACAGATAAACTGTGGGGTGAGCGCCCTTGTTCCCCTTATCGCTCAACCAACTAGCTGATCTCGCGTCGTTCTTCGATAGGCTCTCTACACGTTCAATTCGGTATGACCTCTCCACCCTGTCTACTAAACTCAGCTGAGGATTTGATAGTGGACCGGCAATATGTCCATCCTATGTGCCTCCACGTCTCTAATGCTAAGAACGTAGGTCGATCCTTTTCCTGACGCGCCTGCGAGGTGCATTGAACATACCCTCTAGAATTGCACTTTGGGAGCGCAAGATTAAGATTATCATTCCACTCGGCCTGCTTTGTCTAGGTCACTGGGCAGTTCTCTATCGAGGCATGTTCATTGTTACGGCCGTATGGGATTCGAAGACTGGCACATGCATTGTCGCCGCCACCAATCCTTCCTTATTGAACGTTACATTCTTTTACAGTAAGCTAAGTAACGGAACCGTCACCTGCCAGTGCTGATACTCGGTGTAGCGATGGGCTTCGACCTCATCATCCTGATATTTACTATGGTTGCCCTTATGGGAAAGCATTCTGCCCGAACAGACCTATGGAAGCTACTCTTCAAAGATGGTCTAATATATTTCCTTGTTACTTTTACCACCAACTCCGTGCCCGCCGTAAGTTACCTCCGTATCCATCTTCTCGCTTCTGATGCTCATGCTTTTTCTGGTTCCGTCAGATCCTAAACGTCCTTGACCTGAACCGTATGTGGCATATCTTTCTTCACTGCTTACGCTCGCCTGATAGGTTGATTTGCCAGTGATTATGAACGTGTGAGTTGACATACAAAGATTTACCAATCTGCCTCCGTGCCTCATGCTTTTCTCCATTGGCTATAGGATTGCTACGGTGCGGCTTATTTATGTTTTGCTAGCTTGATGCCCGGATCATTAGCTAAGATATTTCATCTTTAACAGGTACCTGCAGCTGCAGTTTCGTAAGTTCTTTTTTACCTGCTGCTTCCAATCATTTCTGAGTGGCATGTCAGATCCATAGCCGCATGTCGAGCTGTCATTCGCCTTCAGGGCTTCTCGTCCCCGAACGTCTACGTCCACTCGACGTCTCAAGTCAGCGGAGGGAATGTCATCATCACCAATCGAGGAAGCTCCGTTCCCATGCCCTGCAAGCCCAGCCGTCCGGAAATCCACGTTACGACGGAGCACATCACAATGGAAGAATTTGCGTGAGTTTTGTTTCAAGTGCAGTGATGGGGCCGGTGAACCGACTGGGTGCACAGTAGTCCATCAGAAACCACATCTCCGTACAGCAGGAAGGAGCGACGAGCGAGTTCGTCTTCTGGCGACCTTGAGTCCGTTCGAGACATGCCATACGTTCAGTTCGCTGCGCCACCAGTCAAGGAGAAAGATATAGCAGAATATGTATAGGCATACAAAATTCGAGGTAACCAGTTCAAATGTAGCTGAGGGGATGGACGGTGAAGAAGATAGAGGGTCAGGATTAGATCTACTACAGTCACTTGAATACATAGCTCATTGATATACGCTGGTATAGATACTTTTGATCGCAGGTACACACTAGATCATTCGACGGAAGTACGGCCACAAAATATGACGCCCGTGAGGGGGCTGAGATGTAGATAATCATCAGGGAAATACTATTGAAAGACTCATGAATGGAACATACACCGTGGAGTTACCGCCGACGCTGCGAACGACCTGGCTTACGCCTTGCAGCTGGTATCCCCTGGCGATTGGTTCCATGACGCTTGGGACGAGGATCCATGCCTTTGGACTTTCTCCATTCTTCTCTGCGCGAACCACGAGGACCGTGCGTTGAGACGCTTTTCGACTTATCCGTCTCAACATCCATTGTTTCTGAGACAAGGAGGCCAGTTCATTCAAGCCAAGGATGAGACTGAACTAGCCATACCTGATATCTCCACAGGGGGGTCTGGAGTTTGATCCTCGGCTAGCAACAGAGTTGACGTTAATAACCGTACTTCAGGAGGTGGAGCATGGAGACGATGAAAATGTCCGACTGAGGGAAGATGTAGTAAAAGAGTTCTTCATCAGAAATCTTTCCGACTCAAGCCTGCTCGTAGCCGATCAACTCGTCGAATGCTTTCCAACTTCTCCGAAGTGATTTCCTCTGGGTCCATAAGTCCAAAGGCTGCAAACCAGTACCAACCTCTCATCTTTTCGTCCTCATCCTCCTCTTCGCCAATCTCGACAAACTCTTCCCTTGGTTTTGAAGCAACGGCTGATAGTCTAGCATTCAGTCGTTGTAAACGTGCTGCTTCGGTAGCAGCGTATATGCCTTCTTCTCGTTTCTTGTGACGATACGAGCGTTTAACTTTGGAGCGCATTGATTTTGCCATGATGCGTTTAGCTTCGATGCTAGGTGATTGTAGTTGTGGTAAATGGGTGTTCTGTGGGGTTTTGTAAAGCAAGCGGTACAATAATCCAGGCAAAATTCGCATGACTCTGTTTTTTAAAGTCAGATCAAACTTCCTTTCTTAGGCATGTCGTTGCATCTGGCTCTTTGGCGTGATGAGGCGGCTGCGGTATAACTGCAGTGATATTTTGGCAGTGATATTTTAATTTCGTAAAGATACATTGAGACACGCAGGGAGTCAGAATTTGGTGCATTTCGGGCACACTGAACAACATATGAGGTCTCTACACGGGGACAAATTACTCTGGTGGTGCTTCCCTGTATATAGAAGAAAGCTCGTTAGATAGTAGGAATCGGTAGTGAAGGAAATGGCACGTATTATGTAGAGAACGTTATTACACCTATAAGAAATCACGGATGAGCCAAGGATGTATCAGTATCAGTAAAAGAACAGACCGAATGAAAACCTCCCCAAGAGCGCCATTCGACTTGCCATCCTGAAATTCCTCTGTGTTCGCAAGCTATGCAACCGAGTCAGAAACGCGTCTCTCCCTGAGTGATGAAGATCACCTGAAGATTCATATAGCCATCTGTGCTAACCAAGAATCCTTTATATTCTAGTCCCCATTTCAGTCGTACAAATACAGGCTTTCCGGTGAGCTCTTGCATGAATGGCTTCGGATTGACTGGATTGACCTATTGTGAATCAATTGAGCGCATCGTCGTAGGCAAGGACAAAGGATGCGCACTGCAGACATGACGGTTCAAAACAGAGCACGTGCGGACTTCAAAATATTTACAGTGTTAGTTTCACACTCTATTAGTTCATTCCTCTCTCCAACCACACAACCATGTCTGACCGTGAAGGCCACTCTGGCGCACCACCCGGCGATGATGATCTATCATTGCCTAAAGCTACCGTGACGAAGATGATAGCAGGTCAGTAGTCCCTTCGCCAGGCCGAACCCATTTACCAAGTCTGTGCGTAGAATTGCTTCCTGACGATGTGACATGCGCAAAAGAAACGCGAGACCTTGTCATCGAATGCTGTGTAGGTGAACGCTCTTCGCCACATCACGCGTAGAGGACACTTCTGATCAGATAACTCCCAGAATTCATCCACCTGATATCCTCCGAAGCCAATGAAATATGTGAACAAGAGTCTAAGAAGACGATTGCTCCGGAACATATAATCTCTGCGCTGAAGGTGCGATCTGCGCTCGGAACCAGAGCAACTCTTCTCAGAATTGCGGTTTTATAGCGACTGGGCTTCGACAAATTCACATCTGAAGTTGAGGACGTCCTAAAAGATCATAAACAACAGCAGAAGGTATGAATACCGTGGCATCTCTCACACCTTGCATGCGTTTAACGGACCCGTCCCAGGATCGCGAGAAGAAGGTATCGAAATTCGAACAATCAGGCAAGACAGAAGAGGAACTGCTTGCCATGCAAGAAGAACTTTTTGCTGCAAGTCGTGCTAAATTTCAATCGGGACAACAATAACATACATCTCAACATGTGTATCTCTATTCTTGTATGACTATCTATATGTAATTACACATAATCCCCGCGTACTTAGCCTTGGGTTCGTCCGTCTCTGATTCGTGCCCTCAAGCGTTCTAGTCGAAGTTTAGGCAACTCCCCATTCCACCGTTCTTCCGATCCAATCCTTGAAGTGATGGTGGGAAGCCCATTTTGTTCAATCGTGAATGACGCTGACACAGTAGCATACAGGGTGGCTAGCGCGGCGAGAGATTCAGTCAGCACGACTGTGGCTGGAGGTGGGAGGTATGCATACCCTGGAATATATCAGAGGTATAGCGCAGTCCAGCGGAAAGCCCTCCCAAGAAACTGTTTCCAGCGCCTAGAATACTCGATATTTGTGGGAGGCTCCGAGGGTTTGGCACGACGCACCAGTAACATCGACGACCTTCTCGGTGTCCTGATTCCCCCAAAATGCTTCGATCCACCTTCCCCCCTGGGCGCGGGTTGTTACGTACGCTCCTAATGCACCGCTGCGAATTATCACACATCCATCGCCACGTTCGCCAACCCCAAATGCCAGAAACTCCGCTGCCGCATGTTCTATGGACTCTTTGGTTGGTGGGAGCGAGTGGGATAGCAAAGATAAGGCCTCCTCGGCATTTGGGCTGCCGTCCATGTGAGTGGCATGCTGGATTCGAGGAACGAGAACTCCAATATCACAAACCTCAAAACATGCAGGTACGGTAATACCTCGCGTAATGCGGATAGCTCCTCCGGAACGCACCTGTCCTAGGGGCGGCATTAGCTTCTTTACCGAGCGTCGGACGTGATAACGGACAGGTATTGGCTCGTATATCATGAGTGGCTTCCAGTCCTCGACTCGAGGTACCTCCGATATTATTGCCGTCGCCCTAGTTGGCGAACATATGAAATGCAAGGTTCGCGGGCGCGTTGCTTTGGTACCATTGAGATCTTTGAGTGTGATGCGTATACGAGGAGTTAGGTACTTGAAACTAGACACACTGAGGTTTGCGACAGTGGGGTTGTTAGCAAAGTCACATTACTTTCGGTGTTCTCCGCGGTATGAATTAAGGGCTTTCGTGGTAGTGCTCCCGTGGTCTCGGAAGATCCACATGCCTGAGCCGTATGTTTCAAGCTTTTCCTGAATGTGAGGAGGAAAGTCACCCCCTCGATCAACGACCATGCCGATTTGTTGGGGAGGCAACCTGCATAAGTATTCGATCAGCTCTGAGACTGTCTCGGCGCCCTACCTCTCAGCAAACTAACCAAATTCTGGCGCCAATAGCTGCGTAAGTTCCACCCCCTCCGATCTATCATCGCACCGAGTGGCAGTTCATTAACATTCTCTATCAGTGGTCAGGACGTCCATCGCTCACTGACCTGCGGATCCAGGACTTTGCCTGTTGCATTTCCGTCCTCATCCTCAAATAGGAATTCATCGATAATGAACATCCCAAGGGTTACGAAATGCGGTGGTTCTGCCGTAGGCATTGTATACCAAAGTTGCGAAGTAGTAAGTGGCTGTCCTTCAGGGAGAGTTCTCATTTAGGAAGTGAGCATCGGGAATTCCCGACAATTACTTCTTCATTTACTTTTGATTTACTTCCAATGCAAGTCTGGGCAATAATCTATGATCCTGACCAATTCAGCGACGATGTATGTCTCCTTTCATTGTCACACTTTGGTACATTTGCTACTCCCTATCCAGCTGTTCCAGGCTGCCCTCCGCCTGGTAGATTCGGACAGCGTAGCTCGTATCAAGCGGTTCTACAAGCGTGAGGATGCCTGCCGTGAGGTTCTTGTCTTGATGCTGCTGCCGCCACCGTAGTAAAATACTCTGAGTCTACAGGCACGCTCCTCGGTCGCCTGCTAATGCGCATGCTCCTTCACGATAGTGGCATTGCTCATGATGCAGTCACTCTCGGCTTTACATCGGCGAAGAAACCATACATTGTTAGTATCCGCATCTCGCGGCGTAGCTACTCAAACTCACTAGAAATCAGCTCGAGCCTGTTTTAAGTCCACCGATAGCCCTTAACATCACCCATGACAATGGCGTCATTGCCATGGCTTTCGCTCCTGGCACCTTGCTCCCTCCGGCATACAGCGTAGGCGTGGACGTGATGAAGCTCAATATTCCCCGGCGTAACTCATTTCGCTCCTTTGTTGAAGGTGTGAGCGACGCCGTGAGTTGCCTTCGGCGGTTGATAGACGCCAACTAACATGCGGAGTAAAGTTGACAGCACTGGAATATCGCCTTCTATTTGACAATGTATCACAAGAAGAAGGCCTTCGGCGATTCTTTTGGATATGGACCATGAAAGAGGCTTATACAAAGGCACTCGGTTTAGGTTTAGGCTTTGAATTCAAGCGTGTTGAATACAATGTCCCGCAGGAGATCCTGATGGTTGACGGGAAGCAGCCGAAGGGTTGGGAATTCTTCAAGTTCACCCTATCACAGGGGACGGAGACTTACCTTGGCGTCACTGCTCGATACGTAGGGACTGAGGATCCTTGCCGGATCTCACAGCTTGACCCGGATTCACTGGTAGAGTACCAGGGTGCCACTTTTGCGAAGATGGCGATCGAACGCTTGGGAGGGAAAGAAAGAGCAATCAATTGAATAGGTTCGAGGGACTAGATATGACTACCGTACTACCAATCCTCGGCCTCTGCGCCTGTGGGAGCTGGGGCAACAGCTTGAACTAGGAAATCGCCATAGTATACACATTCTTTGGGATTCACTGGGCCCCCGTCTTTGCAGAAGTCAAACGAAGGACAATCTCCACACGGAGCTTCTGACCACCCCAGAGCCATTTTTTCCTGTTTCACCGCCCTATAGATATTGGTGCCTCCAGTAAATCCCGCGAAGGCGTCGAGGTCATTGGGACTGGACGACCGTTGACGCAGTTTGGACGACCTACGCTTCTTAGTGCGTACTGCGGATGCATCGGATTCGGTGTCGGAACTGGACGCTGTATCGCTCTCTGAACTGGAGGATGCATACTTCTTGTGCTTTTTCTTGGAACTCTTCCTACGCCTTTTGGTATCGTTTTCGCTATCGCTGTCGTCAGTGTCCGTACCCGATCGCGCCCTTCTCTTCCTCGACGAATTTTCAGCTTCGTCGACATCATCGTGATTACGTTTCTTGGACCGTGATCGTTTCTTTTTATCGTCGGAATCACTTGACCGTTTTCTCTTACGTTTTGAATGGCTTGACCGAGAATCGCCCTCAGTATCCGGGTCGTGGGTGCCTTTGCGTTTCTTTATGGTCGTTTGGTCATCCGATGACGCGTCGTCGTTGATTGCATTGGAATCCCACAACGTGGCACCAAAGGCAGGAAGCTTTAACGTTACTTCAGCTGAAGATCGAAGTCTTATCAAGATGGAAATCCCATACCTTTTCAATCTGTCCGTCAAGTACAAGCACGTTGAGTAGCATCTCAACGTGTTCCACGGATAGATCTGTGTCAGTGATACGGCTTTTCTTCAAGAATGTCCGGATGGTCTGCGCGGTCGGATATTCCGGCGCGTTGCTGATGGGATAAAGTGCTGACTGCTGCGAATGTGAAGAACTTCGCCGTTTCGGGGAGCTCTGGATGAACGAATCAACATGAAGCTACGAAACACGGTTGGCTGGGAGCACTTGTTCCTGTATATATCGAAAGCATGCGTTCATGAGAAGTTTGATGAATTCTGTGTCTAGTTCGTTGTCCGTATACCAGGGACCACCTGTTAGTGCGATTGATGGCTCCAAGCCTTCTACCATGTAGATTTTGCGGGTCGGATGCTTTAAGAACGACCATTTAATTTGCATCATTGACATCTGTGGGGGTTGAACGGGCCGGCGCACCTGAACGGATGGTACACGTTTAATCATTGACTTCTGCACAAGGGTTTTAATGCACCGGTCGATGACGGTCTGATGCAGGTTCGTTTTGGCTTTGAGTTGCTTCGTCCATATCCCTGAAGGGCGACAAGCATTAGCGAGGCGTTGGGACCCAGCTACGGCCAGTTTACCTTCGTTCTTCGATCCCTGAATGTGGCTGTAGACGAGGGCCTCCTCGGCTGTTAAGTCCTTGGTGCTGCGATCTCATGATTAAGCCTCCCAAAAGAGGGATGTTCGCAGTTCCGGCTCACGCATTCAGTTCATTCTGAGAAACGCCTCTGAAGACAAGCCCGGAAGAGCTTTGGAGGGCCTTGATCAGCCCCTTCGCAAGAAGGTAATTGAGGGCCTTCTGCCTGACTTTTGCATCCGGCAGCAGTCCCTCAACCTCTCTAGCGGTCATTTCCTGGGGATAACGCAGTATAATTAGCCTATTTCAACGAGGATTGGCCGATGTGGGAACCTGATTGTGAGCTGCCAGAATGCACTGATGAATCTTCCCCTCTGCAGCATCATTGGCTGCTCGTTTGCTCATTCTGTGATTGAACGAAAGAGTTGCACGTTGTGGTTTCGATTCAAGAAGCGCTATGGAAATTGTTTATATATGTTTCTCAAGTCACGTTAGCGCCCATAACCATCGTTCGGCGAGCGAGGTACAGTCGGTACAGTAGTACATAATTGTTTTGGTTTTGTTCAATAATGTCTACTGTCTGCTCGGACCGGACGATGACGACTCTCCATGATATTCTCACAAACGGTGTCCTGTTCTTTTTTCTGGCCAAGGAATGGAACTTTCTTGGGCCGCATTGATGGCTACTCTGGTCATCCAAGCCAGCCTTCTCCACAAGAGGCTACCGACGGGTCTGATCAGCTGATCGCAGCGAGTCCGTGGTACCGCTCTGCTGGAGCGGCTCAATGCTTCCCGTAGGATGCACCCATCTAGGCACGATATGTATCTCTGGGGACGTATTGCGTCCCGGGGCGAGGACGATTGGACCCCTCTTCTATGCTTCCAACCTTCTTGATGCTCAAGGAAACCAATCCCATCCATACTGACATGGGTGACGGCAACTGGCCCGATTCCGAGCATTTTTGCTTCCTACAGTTTCCGACTGTCCGACGACTACTGTGTGACCTAATTGTGGTGATCATCTGACATATCCATCTCGGGGTACTGCACACAGAACATACCGGGACACCATACGATGACCGGTTCGTCGAATTCTATGTTTAAAGATATAGGGATCGAGATGGGGGGTGAATAGTACATCTTCTAGCCTTCGGACTGCCCTAGTCCGTCCTGACTGTTGGACCGCTCACTCGGGTGCTATGCGCTTTGGCCTTGCCTTCTAACGGCGCGATGCCCCGAGAAGCTTTTCCCCCAATGTGACCTTGTGTAGACCTTCGCGTTTTGTTGGAGGCTGATGTGCTGCAGATATTCCTTTCATAGAATAGCATACCCCATGAAAGCGTGTGTGGGGTATGGTGAACCTTGTTCCTGCTCTTCCCATTGTATTGAAGTTGCGGAGGGTTGACGTGGCTTCGGAAGCTTTTCATATCATCCCTTGACTTCCCTTCCTCCAAGGTGACAAGCTATGACCGAAGAACATGCAGTCTTCAGTCTAGACCGCGACCATCACGATGACCGTCCTGTCAGAGGTCATAATGTCTCCAGGTTTGGTGCGATGGCCCACACGGGGTGACTAACCTTCTAATGGGCCCTGCACCTTACCTCGTCCATGTTGCCAAACTTGGATTACCATCCTCCAATGCCGGCCATAAGTCGGGGACAATCGAAGACAACTTGAGGGAACTGTATCAAATTACTAGTACTGCCCAGTGGCTTTGCTAATTAGATAACAACATGACGGTAGGATAAGAGGGAACGATAATAGGTGGTGTAATAGTATAGCACTACATAGCATATGCATAAGATGTCTATGAGAAATAGAAGAGCTCTATGAAGCGAGTGTCTAGTGAAGGGCGAGAAGGGTGGAGGGAGATATATTATGCCTGATCTAAGATAATTTTAGTATGCAAAGAACTCATCAAAGTGAAGGTCGTCATCGTCGATGACTATGTCCACTTCGCGCGGTGAGTCAGCTGTCAAGGGCTGTGATTGCCAAACCCGTTTATCCCCTTCTTGGGGTTTTCTAAATGATCCCCAATGCATGCCTGATAGGTCGAAGGAGGCTAGCGCCGGCAGTGAATTCAGAACGTTGGCGACGCTATCGTGGAAGGCCTAGATGAGGAGACGAAGATGCGATGAGCAAAACGAAAATAAGGGACTAGCCAAGGGGGTCAGGGAAAGAGTAGATACAAAAGCGTACTTACAGCATCAGGTGCTTCGGTGAATGGGTAAGTTGTCAATACGCGGAGATAGACAATTCGCGGGAGATTCTGGGCGACAGTTTGGAGAAGGGGTACGGGCTGCGCGCTGGTGGACGCGGAAAGCATGACGACATCCGCAGTTGCGTCCCTGAAACTCTGCACTGTGTCTGGAGTAAGGTCACCCGATGTGATGTGGATGCACTGGACTGGACGTCCTGGCACGATTGCCTTTGCCGCATGGGAAGGACCAGTGAACTCTGAGAGAGCAGAGAGTGCGGAAAGGGGAAGAGGTGGAATTGAATCCGTGTGTGACGCGACAGGGTCGTAGTCGAGTTCTAGCTCTGAGAGAGCAGGGGTGCGGTGAAGGAAGTCGGTGACATGGGAGTCGAATTGGAAAGTGGCTGAGAAACGCGTCAGACGACGGAAAGAGGATGTGCCTATTTGCGAGAGAATCCAGCTTGCGGCGGGATCAATTGACATCTCTAGCGAGGTGAGCTCCGTCATCAACGACAGAGCCTTTGCGAGATGGCGATAGAAGGCATGGAGGATGCAAGCGTCATTTGGGACGCTGAGGGTGATTGACCTGACATAACGTGCCAGATGATGATTGCGGGCAAGAAGGGCGACGACGGGGAGATTCTTTGAAGCGGGGGACAAGGACAAGTGGCGATATAGACGTCTCTGTGCTATGGGGAGGAATGCGGATGAAGTTGCGGCCAAAGCGAGCTGGTCGCTGTCTGACAGGAAATCGCAAACGCGGTCTCTGAGCTCGGCGGGGATGGATGAGAAGAGCATTGTTGATGGGAGGAGGAGGAGGAGGAGGAGAGATTCATGATGAAGATGATTGTTTTTATGGGTCAGAGAAGGGAACAGCCACAGGGCCCGAAGGGATTTGTTGCAAGGGTTGAGCTTATGTAATATTGATATTCCTATTCTCTCTTTACACACCCATGCTAATGCTAATCCTCAGCAGACTTGTCAATCGACTTGCTCCTTCTCCCTTCTCTTCATTTCATCGATCCCATGCTTTCAAGAATCTTGGAATTAATGTTCCCCACAAGTCCTATTCTCAGTTTTCATCACAAGACCCACATACCCATATCAGGTCCACCTTTTCTGGTCAGCGCCCTGTCACACACCCATACTGGCCTCCAGTAAACTCATCCCAATGGATCATAGCTCCCTTTCCGAATCCTACACATAATTGTGCTCAGCTTTCTGCCTCCGACAACGCTTCTCGAGTCGTCCTCGCCGGTTGGTTGCTTCCTGAGCGGTAATCATCTTTTCGTCCTTTTCACTTTACCCACGCGGGATTACTCAAACTTGTCGCGTTCAAGAAAGGGAAAACTCGTGTCTTTTTTCCCTCTCAAGGATTCTCATGGGATAACGCAGCTTATTGTCGACCGCTCAGATCAGGCTAGCCTCCTCCGTGATCTCTCTGCTGTCCCTACAGAGTCCGTAGTCCTCATCGAGGGCACTGTCCTCATGAGACCCTCTTCCGCCCGCCGGTCTGTAAGTCGTGCCTGGCTCTGCGGAGGTAAATAGCTTCTTGGCAATGTCCACTGATATTTTCCCTTCCAAAGGGCGGCACAGGTGATATTGATGTTCGGGTCGACAGCTTCATAGTTCTGAATCCAGCAGATTCCGCTATGCCGTTCCTACCCTCAAATGTATACAACTTAGTACGTTTTGTCCCCTCCATGTGCTTAATTGTATTCTCTCTGATTATACCTCATACCCTCATAGCCAAATGATGAGCTCAGATCGAGATATCGCTTCTTGGATCTCCGTCGTGACGCCGTATCTCAGAATTTGAGGAAACGGAGTAAGGTTGCCCATATTATCCGCAACGTGCTCCATGATCAGGGTACATCCTCCCACTATTTCCTCTGTCTCCGTGTCACATACTGACTCGTTTCTTCCAACTAGACTTTCTCGAAGTTGAGACACCGGTTCTGCTCAGATCGTCCCCTGAAGGCGCTCGTGAATTTTTGGTGCCTACTCGATCACTCTCTGGGAGCAATATCGGGAATACTAGTGATACGCCCCTCTTTTACGCGTTGCAACAGTCCCCTCAGCAACCCAAGCAATTGCTGATGTGTTCTGGAGGCGTCGATAAATATTTCCAGATTGCGAGGTGTTTCCGTGATGAGGATGGCCGCAAAGATAGGCAACCTGAATTCACTCAGATTGATATGGAGATGGCATTCGTCTCATGGGGAAGTGAACATAGCGCTGACAGTCTGTCTACCCCCGCTTGGAGAATCGGCGGTACCCAAGTTCGTGCTGTAGTCGAAACCCTCATTCAGCGTATATGGTCGGAAATCGAAGGCATCGTGCTACCCGACCGGTTCAAAGTAATGACATACCACGATGCTATGACACGTGTGAGTACGTCCTCGGTTCCTTTTTTCGTTTATTTCTCCGATACTTACTCATCGCGCACCCTTGCAGTATGGTTCAGACAAGCCCGATACTCGTTATGATCTCGAGGTAAATTATCCTTTCACCCTCCTGGGATTGAAGCACATCATCATCTAGGCTTAGATCGCCAACTTAACGCCTCTCTTACCATCTAACTTTCGGGAACGGCTAGAGAAAAGCGACGAGATACTAGAGTACATCCTGGTTCGAAAGGGTTCGAAATTCATCCGAGCATCTAATCAAAGTGAAGCCTTGCCTCAAGTCGTTCGTTACCCTAATTCTCCCCCAGCGCTGGCCGTTTCGTTACTCATCTCCCGTTTGCTATTACAGGAACGCCTCACAATTACCGATGACAATATTACATCTTGGATGTACGATAATGGCGTTGTGCCCCAAACGCCCCCGGAAATTATGCAAACACTAGAAACCGATATGAATGGGGTCGTGAAGCTAATGCCTGGAGATGACGTATGGCTGAGTCGCCGTCCGCGCCTACCACAGGTAACTGCCACACCCGACCGTCTCCATACCCTCGCTGACGCTTCCATCGCAGGGCGGATCCACACCACTGGGCAGAGTGCGAACACACCTGTTTCAACAGGCTCACACTTCTGGTTTGTCAATAACTCCCCTTCGCCCTCAGGCTGGGCCTTCATTTAAATACCCGTTTTATCCATTAGGAGACTATCAACCTACAAACAAGCCTCATTTCCTATGGATAACCGAGTTTCCACTGTTTACGCGAGCGGATCAAGACAAGGAATTCCTAGCGCATGGTCGCTGGAGTAGTACGCATCACCCATTTACTGCACCGATGTGGCAGGACATGGAGGCGATGTACAACGGTGACTTGGCATCTGTGAGTCCCTCCATTGACTCCCTGTTCATTCGCGATCCTTCGATAACAAAATTGATACCGGATTGTCACTTTTGTAGGTCCGCGGGCAGCATTATGACTTGGTCCTGAATGGCGTTGAGATCGGTGGTGGGTCGGTTAGAATACACGATGCATCCATGCAAGAATACATTTTCTCCAAAATTCTTCAGGTTAGCAACGAGCCTTGCGTTTCGTTACATGAATCATACCCTATACTAATTTTATGCTAATTGATCGATCCAGTTGAATGAAGAGGAGAAAGCACCGTTCGATCATCTGCTTCATGCCCTAAAATGCGGCGCGCCACCTCACGGGGGTATTGCTCTGGGTACGTTTCTCCGCCATCTCGAACATTCCACTGATAGAGCTGCTTGAATTCTTCTTTCTCCTCCCGTTCCTTCTTTCTTCTATCCTCTTCCCCATTTTTATGGACAGGCTTTGATCGCTTGATGGCAATTCTATGCAAGGCACAATCTATTCGCGACGTGATCGCATTCCCAAAAACTAGCGTCGGAACCGACTTGCTGTTCAAGAGCCCAGCCCCGGTCAGTGAGGAAGTACTATATCAATATGGCCTACAGCATCGGTCTGCTACAAAGTGATATCATAGTCATAATGTACGTGGAGGAATCAAAAGTAGGATGTCCAACATTATATTTACAAGCTTGTCACGGAACCCCCAATTAATGGCATACCCAAATACAGTCAGCGTCCATGTAAAGCAGCACTGAGTCTCAGGATGCTAAGATATGTGCAGCTTGGTCAGGTGGCTTGGAGTGAAGGTGTTCATCAGGTAACGGCGGAGGTGAGTCAGGGGTAAACACAGCAGAATGCCGAGGCGTCAAATCCCCTTCCCCATTGCTCACAGTAGCATATGGTGACTGGCCGTAAGTGAAATTAGTCCAGCTGCTCTCAGGTTCCTGAGTCGTGGAACCACCGTTCGCAGTCACAGTGGTAGAAGACGATGATCGACCATGTGCAACCGGTTCCATGTCCCCATTGTCTGGTCGTGTGTGACTTTCGTCTATCACGGACAGCATTGATCGTAGTTTCGAATCAGACTTGCGCGCGAAGTGCCCAAATGCGGGGGGCACGGACTGTCTACGCTGTGCATGTGACGGGGGAGAGGCTGATCGGGGTGGAGTGGACTTGGGCGAAACAGATTGAGGGGAAGGAGCGTCTGACCACTCAGAGGACGAAGATGATTCGATGGAAGGGAACGAAACACTGCTGTTCAAACCCCATGAAGGCGGGGTGGGGGATATAGGAAGTCCCCTGAAAGCTTCTGGCTCGGGTGTCTGTGTCAGCGGGCTTGGGGACGCCGAGGGCTGGTTCGTCATAATGGAGAGAGGGGGAAGAATGCTGAAAATTTGATCCTCTGCTTGCGGAGGTCCATACGAATCAAACGGGTCTGGTACTGCATTGAGCATTGGCTCAATTATGGGGTCGGAACTATCGTTTTTGCGATCAGTGCTGAGTCCCCAAAACTACTGATAAGAGATTGATGCATACGCTTTTGCGGTAAATCTGTCAAATACATCCATCGTAGAACGAACCACCAAGCATATCTAATACAAGCGAGTCAGCAGGGCTATAGGGGTATTTCGAAGGTCAACCTGTACCTTATTTTGGACGACGTCCCAAACTTCTTCTTCGTGTTCCATGATTTCTTGGTAATGTGCCTTCTTTAAATCATCCAGGTCGTCTACCTGACGTTGAAGGATTGCCAATGCTTCGCGGAAACTCTGGAGATCTACAAGGAACGCCTTCAATCAGTGCCCACCCCATAACTTAATCCATGGACACTCACTGCGCTCCTTACGATTCATGTTCCGCATTTCTGTCTCCCGAATAATACGACTCCTCTCCCGAAGGGCGCTCTCATATGTAGCCGAACGTTCCTTTAATTATGCGTCGCTATAAATAAGAAAGCGCTGAACGACCCGCTGTACTCACATTGACTATGGTACGGTATGTTTCCAGGTGTTGTCTCATGGGTTTCTCAAATTTCTTATCCAAAGTTTCGGCCTGAAGCAAGTTAGCTCGAAACGAGTGAAGGCTACTTAAGCTGTACGCACTAGCACATGCCACTGATTCCCCATAAGATGATGCACACCAGACGCTGCTTGCAATCTTGAGCCGGCTTCGTAAGATGGACCTTTGAGACTGAGACGGTAGCATGAGTGAGATATGACTCCGCTGCGCAAAGTACGCTTACCTAGCACATGTAGCCATAGCATCCGCAAAGGCGGCCGTGGCCCGAGACATAGTTACCAGTACAGTCCTATAATTTGCACATGTGTCCATAAGCTAACAGACAACGACCGAGTTAGTTATCATCTCCACCCCTTAGCACCCCGAACGTACATCCTCGTAGGCTTGCAAGCTTGCTTTCAGATGATTTCTGGTGATGATCTTCTCCGGGCCATCGGTGCCAAAGTTCATTGCCGAGACATGGGTGGTATCTGAGAATGTCGGAGAGGGTGGGCCTGGAGAGGCGGTAGTGCTGCGGCGTCGGCCAGTCAGAGAGCGAAGAGAGGGTAGGCGGGGTCTATTGGGAGCCATGGCAGTGGATCTCAAAACTCAAGCCGCGAGATGTGGGTTGGAATAGGTCGAGGACGTGATATGCGTCGCGTTCACTACTTAGGAGGATCCAAGGCCATAAGCGCCCTGTGACATGCATTCTGTTTTTAGATGTTCGAGCCCCGCAGTACTCATCAAGAAATAACGCCCCGACAACAACCAAATGTCTGCTCTTAAACTCGATTTTGACGAAGACGTGTCAGGAGTACGTTCGCCTGGCAGGATGATATACGACACGCTAATGTGAGAGACCTCTGGCCCCGCCTGGCCCGCACTTAGAGATGCCATTGTAATAGCATAAAAAACAGTATTTACTTAGGCAGAGAGGATGTAAACTGAGAAGTAGGCCAACCCTTTATTGTCAAGACCACATCGTGCATGTCACTGACACAGCAAGGCATGTCGAATAAGGGTGAGATCAAAGAGTTACTAGCATTTGCAAGTGCTGCCGCACGGGCTTAACGAAGACTCCAAAGTGACACAAAGACGGATGTTGCCCCTCAGCTCGACCTCAGCTATCCATATACTCAAGCCACTGGGGCGAATGTAAATACGACAAGTCCGCAGGATAGCAGGTAATAAGACCTAAGCCAGCGAGCCTAAGGGGTTGTTCGTTCACGATAACCATCGGGAAAATGCCATGTTGCTCACCATATCACCGTTTAGCACCCGCCAGCATACTCATCTTGTCCGGAGAATCCCTCAAATAAAACAGCTTCGCTCTACGCATTCTGCCCTTCGGCGGCTTCTGGACGACGCGTATATCCTTCAAATGCGGCGAATTTACAAAGACCTGCATCTCCACGCCGGTCCTCTGAATGATATTCCGCAATAGAAACGAAGTGTCCATTCCGCGGCGGCGGATACCGAGAAGAACGCCTGTGAACGTTGTTGGCGCGTGCTCCATGGTTACAGTGATGATGGAGCCAGGTTGAAGACGCGTCGGAGACGTTCGCGAGAAGTATGTGCGCAAAATGCGTTGCTTTTCTGGAGTCGGAAGGGATTTTTGGAGGTAGGCCATGATCCCCTTGCCAGCCTGAAGGGATTTCAAAGGCGCTGGTGGTTCAGGATAGAGGATAGCCGTCTTGGAGAACGGAAAGCCTGATGTCACCACAGATGGCGGCGGCGCTGTAGATAGTCGCCGCATGGCATGTTTGAAGACGTTGCTCAACATTGGGACACTTGAGGAAGACTAAAGCGCCCATTGTCGTCTTCAAGCGGCAACAGCAAATTTTCTCACACGACAATTTACCAAGAGCGAGTACAAAGCAAATCAGGGGAATAACTTATTACAGAGCTATAGGATTGTATGTGAGGTAAATGTATGTACGTAGGTATAGCAGGCTCCTTGCATACTTGCATACACAGCGAAAAAAATCGAGTAAAGAGCTGGACAGCTCTCCACCGCCGCCTGTTGTGGGCTTTTGATCTGACTAGTAACCACGTCCTCGACCCCTAGAAAGGAATTACATGTCGGGAAAGTCCTGTATAAGGGAGCCTTGAACCTACCTTCCACGACCCCTCGCATATGGGCTGAAACCTCGATAACCACCCCTGTGACCGCCGCGGTATCCACCCCGTCCACGTCCTCGATTGAATCCGGGTATGTTTGTCCGCTTGGGCGTGACCTTTGCATTTATTTTAGTACGAGGCGAGTAAAATTTGATGTATCATAAGCGTCGGTGTATTGCATGGGACGAGGCAGCTGACCTTGATTAATCTCCCTCGGAAAAGGGAGTTATCCATAGCCACCGCAGCATCAATATGTTCGGGTTCTGCAAATTCAACGTAGGCATACCTATGACGGAAGCGGGAAGGGTGAGCGGTAATAAATCGAATCAGAACCGGCCGTTGAACTTACCCTTTTGGATGCCCAGTGAACTTATCGCAAAGAATTGTCACTCGGTTTATAGTTCCACAAGCTTGGAAGTGAACCTGTATCTCTTCCGGCGTAGCGCTGTAGTCCACCTGTGACGCGTATTTTAGCGACTATTAGGGTGGAGGTAAGGCGAGTTGACATACATTGCCAACATAGATACTTCTTCCATCAGCTGCTGCTTTGTCCTCCTCCGATTCCATTGGCGCGCCTCCATCTTCGCCCTCCATGTTATTCGCTTGATCGGCTGCTGCCTGTAGCTCTCTGAGCTTCTTGGCCTCCCTTTCCATCTCCTCTACCCGCTGTTTCATAAGCATAATTTCCTAGGAAAATTCACCATAAGGACGTATCACAAAAAAGAGAGAAAGTAAGGGTCACCTTCGACTCAGCTTCTTCACCATCGTCAATAACGGTATCTGGGGCGATGCTTGAGGAGATTTGCGCGGTGTCAACGTCGGCCATAGCGACTTGTGAGTTGAAGTCAGGCTTGAACTCACCAAGTGAAAAGTACAGTTGTTCGTGGGAACTAGCATGTGACTCATCCTGTCCTTAAATTATGTGATGTCATAGTTGAAGTTGAGTGAGGCTTAGCTGGTTGAGACACGATACATAGTTTACATGACCGCTGGATATATATTTCGCATCTTTGATGCGTGGCCACCATCCGATGAACTTAGTTTCAAAATGTCAGGTTGCTGTCCATAGGCGTCGCATCAAATGACCAAGGTTCGTAGAATCAACTGGTAGAATTTTCGCCTCAAGTTCTGGAGCCAAGGTTGATGGTAATTTCTCCTTATGATCAGCCCGCGTGCTGATACACAACGAACTAGTACAGGGTTAGCGACGTTCTAGAAATTGCCTCGCATGGAGGCTAAGATGTTCAATAGTACTTGACCATAGTCGGGGTGCTCACTGATGACATGGACATCTGGGTGAAAGAGTCCATCGATAGCGCTCACTAGCAAAAGCTGTGCGCCCACCATTGGCTCCGATGGTGAAGGGTTATACAATTGTCAATAGCGCCGCCGGACAGTGGACCGAGTATAAATGCGTAAGGTTGATGTGCTTAGGGGCTAACTAGTGACTTGACAGCATTGTCTTTCGGAGTTTATGGGCGAGGTCAAGCCAGCACCAGTGACTAAAATTTACCTTTGGAACCATCTTACAACCACACATCGCAGGCGATTCCCCGCGAAATAGCTCAAAAGCCATCCTGTAAATTACGAGGTCAAGAAATTGTGCAGGAATCACGGGCCGAACCGAGACCCCTTGTGGTTCGCACGATTTGCTGACTGGCCCTTATTTACTCCTCATCTCCATATAAGATACCTTGTCTTACATTTCGGTCAGATGGCCAAGGGCGACGATTTCTCCTCCATGACACACCATTCGAAGAAGAAACGGGCAGACGAGGAGCAACCTATATCCCCAGACATCGGTCAGAAACCAATACAATTGCAGCGCAGGAGGGTATGGAGAGCTTGTGAGAGTTGCAGGTACGTATTGGATTTCGACTCTGGCCCGTCATTCGATTTTGAAAGCCGCTGCGCAGACGCAAAAAAATTAAATGCGATGGATGTGAACCCACTTGCTCTCAATGTGCATCGACCAACTCGCAATGTACTTGGCTGCAGACTAAAGATAGAGCTGCACTGAGCCGCCAGTGAGTTGCGCCACTGTGCAAGCTTGAGTTCTTCTGGGCTGATTTTCAGTGATTTAGCTATGTCCAAGAGCTTGAAGCTCGCCTACTTCACATGGAATCTATCTTTTCTCAAATTGCACCTGTTCTCGAGCAGATTGGGCCGGCCGCGAATGGATCTAACACTACTCCTCCAGCTGCTGGTACCTCAACTGGACCTGGGACAGCCAGCAACGACAACACAAATCCTAAGGCTTTGGCTATCAATCTGCGCAATTTCATGAACAAGGACCGCAAGCGATCGGGTTCGTCTGAGCCGGACACCCCTGTAAAGGCTGAAGATGATGTTAGCGAGTCATTTGGGCAATTAGCACTCGATGAGTACGGTCATATGCGATGGATTGGGGGTTCTTCTACGATGTCGCTCATCCAGTCATTCCGAGCACTAACGTCTTCCCCCCTTCACCGAGTTTCGCCTATGGAGGAAGACCCTCGTGCCCCCGGCCCCAGCGTAAATAAGCTTTATTTCCCGGCGCAGGTTTTCTTTGGCAAGGTTCGGGCCCTCCCTGGCCCAGAGGAGGTGGAGTACCCTGAACCAGATTTAGCCGATAAGCTGGTGCGTCATATTGTGGTCTTATACGATCCATGCATATTGATTCGTATCGCAGATCGAAGCATATTTTGCACGTTTTCATTTCTTAATGCCAGTCATCGACAAGCCTTCTTTCTTACGACAATATAAGAAACTCATGGAAAACAAGCACGACGCAACCCATGTCCGTTCTGAAACCGCATTCGTAGCACTTGTTTTCGCCGTGTATGCCTGCGCGGCCCATCTCGTCCAAGACACTCGCTTGACCTCTGGGCGAAGCCTCGATGAGGGTGGCATGGGTATGGTATACTATGAAAGGTATGTTGTACCTCGCGGAGATCATCAACGCCCTTCCTCAGTCCAGCTAATCTCCCCTGCGTAGAGCTTTGATCTTGCAGTACATTAGTCATGCACACACGCAGGTGGCACATGTACAATGTTTCCTGCTCATGTCATCATTCCTTTGCTCAGTAAACTGCCTCCCCCAAGCTTGGATACTTGTGGGGCAAGCCGTCCGAACCGGGCAAGATCTTGGCCTTCATGTAAGTACCGTTATCTCCTTGTGTATATCATCTCATACTCACGGCCTTTCAGCGTTCTCCCCGTCGGCTTCTTATCACTCCCATCGAGAAAGAGACCCGCCGGCGGATCTGGTGGGGAGTATACACCCTCGACCGCATGCTTGCCCTTGCTTTGGGACGACCACTGGGAATCAATGACTCGGACTGTGATGTCGAAATGCCAGTCACAGTTGACGATGACCGCCTCTCGGAATATTTCAGCGGTGCCCCGATGACACAAAGACAACCATCATTGATGGCAGGGTTCACTTATTTGATAACTCTCTATGAAATTGGTGGCCGCGTACTACGCGAAGTCTACGCCCTCGAAAACTGCAAGGAACATCTCGAGCCGGAGCAGAAGGCCCAGCTGCAAAAGTTAGCGGAATCGCTCGACACGGAGCTCACCAAGTGGTGCGACGATCTCCCTGTCGTATTCAAATCGCAGTCAGAAACCGATGAACAAGTGTCCATGGGGGCTGTTCTCTGCAGCCATTATTACTCGGTGTTAACCACCCTTCACCGTAACTTCTTGCCGGTGAAGCGGGACCAACCTGTCACCCCCAAGTCTACTATCAAGGCTGTCTCGTCTGCGCGCTCGTGCATCCGCCTCGCGCCGTCGATGAGGGATGTTGTTCCTCCGTCGCACCACTTGGCTTTCTTCATTCAACATCTTTTCAGCTCCGCTGTAATTCTTTTGCTATATGCTATGCATGCATCCGATCCTCGTGCAGCATCAGCGGCGATGGAGGAAGCTAAGACAACTCTTCCAGCATTGGAAGGATGGGAGGGCAGCTGGCCAGGCGCTCGAAAATGCAAAGAGCTGCTCATTGAATTGACCAACACCGCCAGTGAGGCCATCAACAATGGTGGCACACAGGAAATGAAGGACGCCACCGGAAATGCTTCCCCGGCTCTTGTTGAACGGCGTCGCTCCATCACTATCTCTACTCCAGCGCCCCCTTCCGCTAGCAATCGGGCCATGAAAGGTAGACCTAGTCGACGAACACAATCTAGGGATGCCAGTTCCGCTCGTAGAGCCGCAGTGTCTCCTTACCGTGTTGACTGTATGTTTTCTTCTTATATCTTTGCATCGTTTCCCTCACCATCGCTTTAGCCGCACAACGAGCCCGATCGACATCCCGTAGACGCGGACTAGACGAAGCAGAGCCCGTCGAGCGTACCAGCCTTGCATCCTATTATCAGACCTTCTCAAGTCCGACCTTAGCTTCAGCACGAACCAACAATCCCAGTCCACATAGTTCGCCATCCTCTGTGAACCTCCCTTCACCTGCGATGACTGTTGAGCGTTCAAATGAAGCGAGTCCACGATTAAGCACAGCACAGACGTACAACCATCCGACCGTTTCTCCCGTTCAAGTCACTTCACCGTCCTTCGACTATGACTTCCCCATGCATCCCACTTCTATGCCGCAAATCCAATCCCAGCCTTGGCCTTCGACTAATGACGGTCGTAATCAAGATCTATTCCCGAATAATGCTCAGGACCCGGGCGCCTCCTACAATACTCTTAGTTCATATACATCCGCTTTCGACGCTTCTTTCCTGAACTATGAGCCAACAGCAGACTTGACTAATACGTTTGGTGGGCTATCCACAACCCCTCCCAGTGCGACCTTTGCAGCTCCAGGCTTACCATTCCCAGGTCTCGAATACATCCGTAATTATCGGTCGAACGGTTACTCGCTAAGCGGAGAGCAAGACTCGCTATGGCATAGCTACGACCCCGGTGCTTTCGGGTTGGACCCTGACCTCCCATTCACGCCATTCGGCGATCTGAACTCTGACCAGTCACATGTGGAGGGGCAACGTTAAAGCCCTAGGCCTAATCCCCCACATCCCAACAACTTATTTATGCCATGTTTTGTCTTATATTCGTACCCCCCTTTACGGACGACGTTAATGATTCTATTAAGTGCCATTCGCTGCGATATGTTGTATGTTGTACCAGCTGTATCACTACTATAGTGCCCTAAAGTACTGTATTGCCGCCTGCTTCGACCTATCGAACTCCGTTTCAGCTCGTTGAATGACCAACCTCGCCCTTGTCTAATCACGCCCCGCCCCGCCTTTTCTATTTGTCCTTGCTCTGTGTGCCTGTCTTGGTATGTACATATCTCAAGTGGGAGTCAGAGCCGCAGCCCTCCGCAAATTGATATGTAGACAAGTCCTTCTCAGAGCTCAGCTCGTCCTTAGCTAGTGCCGTATCAGAGAAAACGGATAAGCATATGTTATTGAGGAATCTATTCAAATACAGCCCATGACCCCAAGCTAGCCTAGGCACCACGACAAATAGAGTGCCCCGCATTCTAGAATAGGATCTTCCGGTTACACACTTCCCCGGCTTCCGCTCTTAAAAGCAATGTCGTCCATTGCTTCATGAACAACTCAAACTCTTACCACAACTCCCAAATGTCTGCCCCTCATCCTGTCACCAAGTACACTTCTGAATCTTCTTGGGCCCTCGTAAGTTTTATGTTTAATGCCTCCGCTTCACAAATTGACAAGTTTCATCCCCTAGATCGAGTCCAAGTTCTCCCCTCATGCAAAGGAGACTCTCGCGAAGCTCATTAAATTCCTCGAGGTCGGTTTACTGTTGCTACTGGAAGTCATAGCTCTGATCGTTTGAAATAGGAAGAGGTCTGGCCTTCCAACGAAATTGCTCACCTTCAGCTCCCCGTCGAATACGAGAAGCGATGGAAGACTATCATCCCGGTCGTTGAGGAGTTGAAGGTCAAGGCCAAGAAGCTCGGCCTCTGGAATATGTTCCTTAGCAAGCGTCATTATCCCAATTATGGCACTGACTTCACCAACTTGGAGGTATATTATTCGACCCCCGCATCACTCATCCCTCGTACTTAGGACCCCGTTGTAGTACGCTGTCATGGCCGAGATCCTTGGTCGAGCTGGTCACATGGCCTCGGAGGTAACCAACTGTGCGGCTCCCGACACAGGCAACATGGGTGAGTTCATCCTCTTGAGACATTTTTGCGTTGCCAACCGTTGTTCTAGAGGTGCTTGCGAAGTACGGCAATCCCGAACAACAGAAGAAATGGCTTGAGCCTCTCCTAAATGGCGAAATTCGTTCAGCTTTTGCTATGACCGAGCGATTCAGTAAGGAGTCTGCGCTGTTTTACTGCTACCCCCTAACCTCATCTGGCCTACTAAATAGTTGCTTCTTCCGATGCCACCAATATCCGCACTTCGCTCAGGCTTGAAGGTGATGAAATCGTTATCAATGGACACAAATGGTAGCCTTCCACTGTATCCGTCCATACAGGCACTGAGGCTGCTCTCTTCTTAGGTGGATCAGTGGTGCTGGTGACCCTCGTTGCAAGGTCCATGTCCTAATGGGCAAGAGCGACCCCACCAATGCCAATACCCATGAACAGCAGAGTGTAGTCCTCGTCCCCGCTGACGCCCCTGGTGTCAAGGTCATTCGCCCAATGCAAGTCTTCGGATACGATGATGCACCTGAAGGACACTGTGAAATTATCTATGACAACGTTCGCGTTCCTGTTTCTAATCTGGTCCTTGGTTGGGGCAAAGGCTTCGAGGTAATTCAGAATGTAACAGCTGTTCCTTCCTTTCTGACCATCATGATAGATAATCCAGGGACGTCTTGGCCCAGGACGTATTCACCACTGCATGAGATCTATTGGCGCTGCATCTGCCGCCTTGGATTTGACGCTCCAACGAGTGACCGACCCAATGAAGAAGACTTTCGGAAAATATTTGCATGAGCATGGTGAGCTTCCTGTACCACTTCCGTGTGTAGTCTATTCAGAGCTCTCCTCTAGGCTCTGTCATTGCCGATATCGCTCGTTCACGAGCTGAAATTGAGAGCGCTCGGCTCCTGGTACTCAGCGCTGCCCTCCAAATTGATAACTACACGGCCAAGGGTGCCTTGAAAGAGATTGGCATCGCTAAGGTGAGGCTCCCGTTCACACTAGGCGTACTTCAGCTTACCCCTCTTCCCCTCGTTCTAGTTTGTTGTCCCTTCAATGGCTCTTGGTGTGATCGACCGTGCCATTCAGGCTTTCGGCGCTGAGGGCGTCTGTCAAGACCAACCTTTGGCCAAAGCATGGGCAGGCCTTCGTACCCTAAGGATCGCCGATGGACCCGACGCTGTAAGTATATCTATCGTTTGCCGCTGACGTTGCGCTAAAATCTACATCGTCCCACTAGGTTCATCTCCAGCAAGTCGGGCAACGTGAGTTGAGACGTGCGAAAGAGGTAGTTGAGAGGGCCCAGGCAGTCAAGCAGAGGGAAAAGGCGCTTTTGGATCGGGCAGGCCTGAAACATCATTCTTCTCACCTCTAACCTACCCACTCCGGACGCATGTAAAATTTATACTCAAAAAGGTTCGTTGTCCTTCCACGTCGTGTATTTGAACACATATAGCTTAACGTGTCAACTACATTTCCCTTCGGAATGAGTTCTTTGAGTTATCATGGCCCGTTCGAAGATATGAGTTTCCACCGTGTCCGCGGCGAAGCCAGCCTCTTATGTTTAGATGGCCCCCCGTTCGCCAACTTTCTCGAAGTGACATTCTTACTTCCTTCAGCTCCTACGATGACGTACAAGCACTATCCTCCACTGATTCTAGGCCTCATGTTACCCAACCCATCTAGTTTATAAGAAGAATCGCCCTTGACGATTTAGTTTTTCCAAACGAGTATGCTTCGACCTTGGTTTCTGCTGTCCTCCACCCTCTCCGTGTTAGCGACTCCATTTGCTAACGGGGAGCGTGCCATTAGGCTGGTCGGACGTCAGATCAGCTTGAATCCAGCCAGCTCTTGTCCACGTGGTCAACTCTGGTGCTGCAACACCGTCGGTTTGGTAGGACCTACTCCATCCTTAGAGCGCCAAATGACTCACTCCTATCACACGTAGGATAGCGCGTCGGTTTTGGCCGGTTTGCTGATTGCTGCTGGTGCAGTCGACCCCACTGGACTCAATTCCGTAGGGACGGGCTGCACTGAGCTTTCATGGCCCCTCAGTATGACCTGTCACAGCCCTGGGAAGGACGTCTGCTGTGATCCGGACTCGGTGCGTTATTTTCTGATAGTGTCGCCGGTCATCAGTGACATATGTGTGTAATTCCAGCCTTTATTCTCTGATATCGCCAAGTTCAACTGTCGAGCAGTTAACCCGCTTTAGCGTTAGCTTTTTGTAATAGCTTTTGCTATGCATACGAGTCGGAATACATTCCAGGACTAAGAACCCGTAGAGCAGTACCCCAACAAGCCGAGACTCGGGCCACCAATTACATTCTCCTCCCGGACAGGTTTCTGAGTTGCCATGGCCTGTTTGAAGATACGATTTCCCACTGTGTCCGCGGCGAGGCTCCAGGTCTATGCGCCCCTGTTTGTAACCCTTGCCGATGTGACATTCTCAGCTTTCTTCAGGCTCCTTCAATGACATACAAGCACCGTCCTCTTCAAATTCTAGGCCTCATGGTACCTAGCTCATCTGGCGCATAAAATGGACTGTACTTTGATGGACTTCGCTTTCCCAAATTGCCACTATGGTTCGACCTTGGTTTTTTGTATCCTCCATTATCATCCCCGCCTTAGCTACTCCTCTTGCTAATGATGAACGCGACGTTGCACGGCAGAAACGTCAGATCAGTTTAAATCCGGCTAGCTCCTGTCCGTCTGGTCAGCTATGGTGCTGCAACACTGTTGGTTTGGTATGTCCTTGCCCAATGCCACATCATCAGATAGCCGGGTCACTGAAGACTCTCATCCTACCTTCCACAGGGGAGTCTATCGACGCTGGCCGCTTTGTTGATCGCTCTTGGTGTACTCGACCCCACCGGAGTCAACTCCGTAGGGACAGACTGTACTGCGAATCAATGGCCTTTTGGCATGTCTTGTCCAAGCCCCGGGGACCATGTCTGCTGTGATCCAGACACAGTGGTACGTATTTCTTTTGGTGGCGTCACTATATAACTCGTAAAATATACCACTCCAGCCCATCATCTCGGAAACGTTCAAATTTAATTGTCGAGCCGTCAATCCACTCTTGCGTTAATTTTGCTAGCTTGCGTCGCTATACATCTAGTCAAGTGTTTTGGTACTCAAGTCAATAATATACGGCAGTTCAGTCAAAAGGGCGGAGTAACTTGGCTTAGTTCCAGACATATCTCGGCCTTCGTTCTAGTTTCTCTCAGCTTCGTGATCAGACGGATACATGTGATCCTTTATTCGCTGTGCTTCCGCCGGCGTCCCACCTGTCGTGCCACGGAGCGAAACATAACGTCCATCTTCCAAGAAGCATGCCCGACGACCTCCCCGCCAATCGGCTGCCAAATGGATTGATAAATTGTGCAACGGGGTATTATGATTCTCACCATCGACGACATCCTTGTTTAGCCGGTTCATGATCTATGTTAACCCTTTGCAGCCCATAGGGACCCCAGGCCGGTAGAGAGTCGAAAGCCGAGGGTGTAAGGATATTAAATCTCTGGGTTTTGATGACTTAAAAGGCGGACCATGGTTAGGATTCGATAGCTTTCTCCCCATGATCGCCTTCAAGAAATTAGTTCCTGTACTTGCCTTGGTATCTCTTGCAGCTGCCACACCATTGACGGCAGTAGAGGACACAGTTGAACTTGAACCTATCGCGAGCCGTCAGATTTCGCTCAATCCTGCCAGCTCTTGTCCCGGCCCGCAACTTTGGTGCTGCAAGACCATCGGATTGGTATCTACTACCTTACTATGCTTAACGTACGCTAATCTGATGCCCTATTAATAGGATGGTCTCATCGGCGGCTTGCTGATTACCCTTGGAATTCTTGACCCTACAGGCATCACCTCTTTGGGAGTTGAGTGCTCGGGGCTGTCATGGCCTTTCCATATGTCGTGCGCTGGCGACAGTGTGTGCTGTGACCCAGATATCCTTGTATGTGCTACTTTATATACTAATTTCGTACTGATTAATGGTTCCTCTCTTCCTCCAGCCACTGATTTCGTCGCTCGTAAAGGTCAACTGCCGTGCGGTCAATCCGCTTCTTTAGGAGTATAGTTGTACTGCCAGAATTCAGATATACGCTGTGTGTAAATATGGTACCCAGCCGTGATGATGGCAAGGAAACGACCCCTGTCGAACCGAGGAGTATGGATGCTAATGCGGCAGCGTCAATTGAGCGCTGAGTTTGAAACGACTGTCGCCACTCAACGCTTGCACTTCTTCTATCCATGATCGTCATGTTGTCCTCCTCGTCATTACGAAGCCCAATGCCGCGTATATTGAAGCGCTATGCGTCGAAATCGGGTGATAAAAAGCGACACTACACACCTCCCCTCTCTCATTCTAAAATGCGCGCCCTCGTCTCCCTCTACCACCAATCCGAGCATTTCATCACACCCGAAAACCTCCTTCAACGGATAGATGAGGAATTTTGTGGCATGGACAAGATGGCGCATACCGGCGTTGGGACAATCTCTTACAAAGATTTGCAAAATGAGCTAGACTCTCGACGGTCGGCGCCGAAAATCAGTCAATGGAGGCGACGAGAGGGTGTTCCTGGTATACCGGGCTCGACGTGGAGTAACTTCAAGAATGTTAGGGAATCGAAGGTGGTTGAGGCGCTTTATGGGACGATTGATGCTGGAAATATCTCGCTACCTGGGCTGGAGGTTCTTGAGGAAGAGCAGGCCAAGCGACAACATGCCGCAGGTGAAGGGCAGTGAAGGTTCTGGGGCACTTGGTTGATCTGCTGGGTAAGAAGACGTCATCAAGAATCTGTTATCATGCTCAGAACACGTTATATCAGGTCGAATGCGCTATATCGAACTTGGTTCTGCCTATCTATTCTCCGTCGAAGCTCAATACAACCCTTTTGTAGACAACACTATTATTCCGTTCATGCTTTGTCTCGTTAGGTCAATCCGAGAGCCCACGGCAGTGTTTCTTCGCAAGGTCCCAAGAAGCGGAAGTTGGCTTTGTGATCATCCATACTGTGGTCAAGATTGAAGACTGCTACCTTGCCTTTATGTCTGCGGACTCTGTCGGCGTATCCAGCAGCTGGATTGACCTATTTGTCTGAGTGAGCCGATGGACGACGTGGTGTATATGACACCTGACCATGGACGATGTTCCAATAACAAGACAAAGGTCCGCCTTTCTTACTAGGTTGTCTATCAAAGGAATATGATGGGGAAGTTCCCCAAACCAAACGACGCCTTGACGTGCGAGGGAACCGCATTTTGAGCAATGTGGTAAAGACGAAATGGGTAGATCGGCATCTAGGCTCCCGTCGTCAACCTGATTCTCAGTACCCTTCAAAGCATCACAGATGGGAGAGTTTAAGTTGTGTTCCACATGGCCACAGGCCTCTGAAGTGCAGACTACATCAAGTACTCTTCCATGCATTTCCAGCGGGCGGACTTGGCCAACATCTTGGGGGGAGTCGAGACCATCTGACGTCGACATGACGATGCTGTCTAATGCTCGCTGACTGAGACCTACATTCTGGGTTATAAGCGTAAATGTTGATCCAGGGGCGACCGTTTCGCGGATGGCGGGAATGGAGAATTTTGCTAGTGCGTAATGGGCTTCATTTGGTCGTGCAGTGAGCGCCCTTGATGAGCATGCAATATTAGCAATCAGATTAGATGGTGTGATATGACGACTGCCAAATCCTACTTTTCTCGTCGATAATGGTAGAACTGCCAGACTAAGGAAGGATCTTTTGCGAAAGCTTCGGGGGTAGCCAAAGACATGGCCTCATATCGGCGCCACATACCCCCTACTCCGCGAAAGGTTGGGATACCTTCGGAATCGGGAATTCGGGATGAGAAGAAATATCAAGGCCGAAATACTGAGAGGCAAACCTGAGGCAGCAGAGAGCCCGGCACCAGCAATGGTTATGATATTTTTCGAGTTACGGAGACGGTCTGAGAACTTTAACATGTCAGTTGACGGAGGCATCTTGTGAGTACGGTAAGTAAGGTAATGCCAACGGAAGGAGCTAAACTCAAAGTCAGAAAAATGAGGTGATGTGATGATGGGTATATGTTTTTTCAGGGGCAAGCCGCAAGAGGAAATTCCCACACACAGCTACCCAAAAAGAATAAAAGCAGCGAGAGCACCTGATCACGGCGTCTCGTTATCTGATAACTTTTTCCCCGCTTGCAGGGCCCCTTGCACACATTTCGTAAAAGGTGAGCTCTTCTTCAAAAATCATGTTCCATCGAATGCCTTTCTCATTTCTCTTTCGAACTTTGTCATCATGCTCAGCCACGGTATTCACGGTCTGCGAAAGCTTCAAGCCATGCTACTTGGCCATAACGTCAACCCAGAGAAGCTTTACGCTGAACTAGAGGCCTCCTCAGTTCCAGTCTCCACCGCCGACTGTAGAACGTGTCCAGACCCTTGCGACGAAGGTACGCCCAACATTTTTCAACTCGCCGCGACTTTGTGTCTGACTTTCCGAGCAAGGCCACTCATCTTACCCTAAAAGGTTCGATGTAGACATGGAGACTCAGCTCCTTGGCTCAATAAAGCCGTATCGTAGACAGGCATGTTCTGATCATTCAATGTGCCCCCATGGACGCCTAATATAACTCGCCTAATAGGTCGTAATATCGACGGGCAAGTCAGACTGGGATCGGGATGTTACGGATACCAAGGGTAGCCTGGCATCGTATGTTCACGCCGTCGCACACAAGGCGTCCCCATCAATCACGCACAAAACGGATGCAGAAGTGTCACCAACCCCCTTACCACACGGGATTTACCGCCCCTCCGACTCAACCAAAATATCCATACTCAACGGAAACCATTCAAGCGTTTCGGAGGATCCTACGCACGAGACTGTCATTGTATTACCCGACTACAAGGTGGTCACAGATGTGCCTGCGTCCTTGCATGGAGCTGAAGAGCTGTACCAATCCACTCTTGACCCCTCTCTCGGCCGTTCCGGTCTTCCCCTTGAGAAAGGTACTCTCAAGACTTGGGTTTTACCCTACTCATGTATAATATTGCTATGTGCGTTTCCACGATCGACTTCGTACGCTCCCTCACTCACCCGCGGATAACAGGTTCTCACAAGCGACGTGATAACCGGTGCGGGCTATCAGCTCCTAAGCTTGAACAATGTAAGGAAATACACCCCTGTTTTCGCACTCTCGAATAACCGCTTCTCATGCAGCGTTCGTTCATTCCCTGGAACACCATGGTTGGATGGCCGACACTAAATTAGAGGATCCGTCTCTCTCAATGGATTACCCTCTTGAGGAAGTTAACGGTACCGAAGAGGACCGTGAGGCATACCTCCTCAAACACCTCAAGGACTTACCATCAGAAAAGAAGGCGCTTATTCTGCGTAACTCCCACATAGGCGGCCACAAGTACGCAGGCAATTGCATAGTGAGTCTTTTCCCTACTTTGTCTCCACACCTTCCAAGTTTCTCGGGAGTAAGACGTAGGCGATTCACACGGAGCTGACGTCTTTGGCAGATATACACTCCCCAAGGCGCTAGCGTGTGGTATGGCCGAATAACACCGCACGAGGTTGAGTCTATAGTCGTTAACACCATCATCGGCGGCCTGGTCTTGCCGCCACTTCTCCGAGGCGGTCTGAACCTTTCCCGGCCCGGTTGTAGTACTTTAAACGACTGGTAGCCCCGGGCTTATCTGATAAGCCATCGTGTTCCGGGATTGGAGGGTATTATGGACGTGTCTATTTCTTCGCGCATTTGTCACCATACATGGATTTCATCGGTTCCCCTTGTACATTTTTACCATATGTTTCACCCTAGACTTACTTTACCTTGGTTCTCCGCATTGAGAGCACCGTCCAATGTAGAGAATAGCCTTAATAAATACTGTATTCGTTGCGTACATAACACAGCTCTGGAGAGGTGTCGAAGTCAGTCAACCTAAAGTTATTACTACAACTGATATCTTGATATCTATGATAAAGCAGCGACAGTACAAACAGATGCATGGATGAGACGGGTAAGAGGCACATGCACTCGCACAAATGCAGGCTGGAAGGATACACTGAGACATGTATGGTATTGTGGAGGAGGGAATAATGTATGCAATGAAGAAGCCTTCCTTCTACCAGATGAAAGAAAACAAGAAAATGTGGTCCATAGACAACAGGCGGCCGGAAACCTGCTACGAAAGAAGAAAATGCAAACATACTCTCGAGAAGGGTACGTATAAGAGGGCATAAAAGGAGACTGGTGTCGCCACTGTACATCAATCGTCCAAGCCAGTGAATGCTAACCCTTTTCTCCTAGCGTGCGCGTATCTGCCAGCGGGGCGCGCTGTATCCTCGGCTTCATCCTCTGTATTCTCGTCAGGAACTTCCTCATCGGCCGCGGCCGTACTCTTGTGGCCGTTGGCGTTGTGTAGCCTTCCGGCAGGAGGTTGGACAACGCTTTCACCGGAATAGGTAAATCCACGGAAGTTTTCTTGCACGCTGTTTGTCAACGGCGTCCCGACATGGTCTTTCTTCTTCTTGGACGCAATCTGTATACCCTGCGTGGCGCTCTTGCTTGAAGATCCTGACGGACCGTTTGGTATATGACCTGTCGACGCTATTGACAGTGCATTGACACCGTTCGTGATGCTCTTGGGATGGTCACTACCCAAAGGGCCATTGGGAGTGTGGATGTAACTGTTATTGACGGATTGCGACACCCAAATCTCCGACGGGTCGTCCTCGTCCAAATCAATTATATCTCCCATGCCGATGTCTCGAATATCAGCGGAAGTGAACTCGGGATCGAAACACGCCGTGGATTCGTCTGACTCAACATCTGGCTTAAACGGAGGGGTGACTTGCTTCTTCGCGAGGGCATCCCAATCGATAGACTGGAAGAACGGATGTTCTTTGAGCTCAGCGGCATCCCGCACTGCGCCGAGTCGATGCCTCGGATTCCGATTGAGAAGCTGAACAAGGTTTGATTAGCATTGCGAATTTCAAGTACTGAATATCTCTCCAGAGATCAGTAGTTCGCACCACTGAAGGGGGAGCGAACTATGACGAAATGAACGACTCACCCCCTTGACAAATTGCTTGCCGTCTTCATTGATGACGCCTTTGGGAAATCTAATCTTACCAAAGCAGATATTCTTGTACATCTGTTGCGTGTCTTCCGCATAAAACGGGCTCCACCCGCAACACATTTCGAAGAGTAGGACACCTAATGACCAGAAATCCACGATCTTGGAATAGCCTTGCTCGTCGAGGAGTATCTCAGGTGCGAGATACTCTGTTGTTCCGCAAAACGTCGTGGTAAGCTCGTCCGCGCGAAGATCTGCTTTTGACAAGCCAAAGTCACATAAGGCAACGTGACCTGTGGCGTCAAGGAGAATGTTTTCGGGTTTAAGATCCCTACAGATCGTTAAGCCAAACCAGGCAAAACGTTTCTCTCGACAGGCTCACCTATAGACAATGTTGTATTTGTGCAAGTGTTCCAATGCCAAAACTAATTCCGCGATATAAAACCTTGCCCTCTCTTCGCTGAATCTTGTCTCCCGTTGTAGATGCCAGAAAAGTTCGCCGCCACTCTTAAAGTCCGTCACCAAGTATAGATCTGTCTCGGTCTGGAAGCTAAACTTAAGGCCGACAAGGAAGGGTGACTCCAAGGAGCGCTGGAGGATCTTGCGTTCCCCAATGGTATGAGCAACCTCCTTCTTTGCGACGATTTCCTTTTTCGAAAGGACCTTCATGGCATATATCCGCTTGGTGTCTCGCTTGCGCACCTGGAATACCTTGCCAAACGTACCCCGGCCGATGAGTTTGAGAAACTCGAAGTCACGGGGGGCTAGAGCTCGCTTAGTCTAGACGAAACCCAGCCAGAATCCAAGCGAAGTGAGCATCAAATCGTCAAAAAGAGGATCAATAGGTTGGGGAAGCCAGCCGTACGTAAACACGTTGTGGGGTAGGGTGGGAGACGTACCTTGCACTGCTCGAAGGTGATTTGCACGCGCATGTCGCCACTAACTTCCTCATTCTCGAACGGTTGGAGCCTAATGATAAAGTGATACTGAGGACACTTGAGATGATATGTGCTCGTCACGTACTTAAACCATTGATCTATCGTATGATCGTGCTTGAAGACCGGCTTCACCTGCACAGTACCCAGGAAACCGCCATCCATCACCTCGCGATCGTATACGTTGAATGTAATGAGTGAGTCTTCGGCGGTGACATCGCTACGTTAAATAGTAAGCAAAGCCGTTGAGTCAGATGTGGGGCAAAATGATTATGTCCGACGTGCACGTACAAGGATACCTCATGTTTCCAAACCGGATTATGGGCTGACAATCTGCCGAAAAGGCCGTTCGAGTGGTTAGGTGCCGCAGCGGTGTTAGTAGAAGTGGTTGTATTCGATTTCCCTGAAGATATGGAGGAGACGGGGGAGGGATTATTGCTTAATTTTCCGCGCTTAACTACATCGATAGCTGCGCGAGATCCGATAGCACCCAAGGCAGAGAGAGCACTAGATGATCCATTGCGCGAGATGTTGGTAGCGGTACCCTTGACTTCCTTATCAGTTTCTTCTGTAGGATCCCTGCTGACAAATTCGTTGTGCTCGAATTGTACGACCACGTAAGGGCGAGCACTTGAAGATTGAACGTTGAGGCCACGAGCTTGGATCAGTTTGACATGGATCTGGCCTTTGACCGAGGTAGATTGGGAGGCGCTGGATGAGGAGCCATTCGACGTGGAGGACGATGCCGATGTCGCTGGGGACTTGTTTGCAGGAGATTTGTCTTTGCGGGGAGGAGGCTGTTGCATGTTGAAGTCTGGTGCATGAAGAGAGAGTTGGGTTGTTGGTAAGGCGGCAGCAAAAGCCCCGAAGACGGATGTCCCTAGGGGCGTGAGATCGGTGTTGCTCCCGGAAGGTCCGTTAGCGTTAGCGTTGATAACATTAGTGTTGACCGAAAATGATGGGGACGTAGGCGAGCCTGTCATGGCATTAAATGGAGAATGGGGAGTAGCGAGGAGGTGGTGATGATAAGAACTAGTAACAGTGGGAGTTTGAGGGCCATTTACAGCAGACGAAGTGGTATTTGTAGGACTGGATGGGCTCTCAAATGGATTCTTGTGTTCATGGCCATTTACGCCTGCTCTGGGGGTCAATTGATCCGTTGGTGAGGACGGCCATAGCTTGAGCATGACGAGGGAGACGAAGATGATGGTGGTACGAGATAAAGAAGAGATAGTGGAGCATCTGGGAGTTGGGCAGATGGAAAACACAGTATGTTTACTTGTAGCTCATTATAGGTATTATACCTCTCCTCCGTTACTATTGTCCCTTTTGTGCTCTTCTAGTGTTCGTCGTGCAACTCGAAGTCCAGCAAGTGTGCATCCAATCATCAATCCAGCCATCGCAGTTCGCTGTGCAGCCCGTAGAGGAAGGCGGTCTAAGGTCTTGGTGTCAGCCTATGCCGCAACATAAACCCAGCGAACAATCAACTTACAAACTGCCGAAAACATTGTCGCTGTTCCTAGCCCAGCAAACACCTCGCCAATGTCGCCTAGTCCGAACCTCTCAAACCCCTCCTCGATGCCGACCCATCCGATGCCCAGTGTCGCCAGCTTGGCCGCTTCCCAGCCTCCAGACTTCAGCCCAGCCAACATTATCCGGTAATTCTTCGTTTTGTTATAGAAATACCACCCTTCCACAGTCGTGGGCGGCCGATGCGCATTCTCCGCAAGGAAACGGAGCGACTCGGTCTGCCCTCCTCGAACGATTCCAATAGCTGCGCCAGCAATAAAGGCTGTCCCCGGGACCAAGTACCAGCGAGGCGGTATTGTAAGGTGTATCACCCGTTTCGCCGTCGCAGACGTGCCTTCGGCCTCCGAATCTATCGCCATTGATGGCTTGATCATTCCATGTGCGTTGTCTGGAATAGTGTTGTGAGTACTGTGGCCGCCGACAATTAACGAGTTTGAGAAGGCCTGTTTGAACCCTTACCAGACCCTAACCCTAGATTGTGGGCAGATCTTTTCACAACGTGCTTGTCAGCAGTCCCTGTTCATCATCAAAATCATTGACTGGCTGTTAATCGTGAAGCTTGAAGATAATGGCATGGGAACTCGACCGTCAAACGGCGCACGGCGCCACGGATATCCGATCCCATGTGAGGAATCTCCAACGGAAAACATCGACCCACTTCCAGATCAATAAGTACCTCGTAATCGAGGGTTCCTTAAGACCAGGACTCCCCAGGTCGAACTCCTTTGTTGGACCAAACGGGAGAGAGCGAGATCAACTTTCGTACCCTCGTTATTTTCGACGTAGGGTCCTTACCGGTTTTAGGTATCACCCCATAACCGAGCTAAATCTAATAGTGGGTTGTCCTCAAAATACATCATAAAAGTAGTGCATAAATAAAGGTGGGGAATCACAACTGAGATTTGATCTTCTTCACTGAATGAGTCTTCCGTGGTCTTGCGCACCCCATCGAGTAGACGTACACATATTCTATTTCCCCCGTCCCTCGTTACCCTCTCGGACCGCCATCCGCAAATCAACGTACTGAGCCTTCCGATACAGTCTTTCGCATACTCGCAGGTCTTAGGGTCGGTTCCTCCCCACGCGAAGCGAAGACTTGACCCGCGACCGAGTAACTCTCATCAACGAGGAGTTGAATTGACTGCCCCGCCTAACTGTTCTCTGCCTCGTCGTAGAAGCTGATGCTGCGGGCACTTCATTATCTGTAATTTCGGGATCGTCCGACTCTGTATTGCTTACGTTGTCCGAGTCCGTCTCAAATAGTGGGGAAGCTGTTCTCAGATGCGGATGCGAATCAATTGACATGCCTGGCCGCACGGGAAGCGTCGGCTGGCCCGCCATGCGCTTGACACTCATCAACAAACCGCACCCCACAATTCAATTAAAGCATCGGACTCACCACTAAAGTGAATGTGTATACCTTGAATCCTCCTGGTGATTCGTATCCTGCCTGTTGAGAGCATCAGCTTTATTGAAGGCACGAAAACCCTATGAAGCGTACTTCAGTCACCTGGTACAGTCCATCGTACCGATATCTTATGAAGTGTAAGCAACACATTCCAGATGATCTCATTGAAACGAACCCTGTGAGGGGTGCGTATTTCGAATTCAATGATGAGCCTCGTATGACACGGACAGGTTCGCCCGAGTGACGGGAGTTCTGGATGAATGGTGAATAGTTGTCGCTCATTTTGTTGCAAAATTGGCTCAGAGAACGTACCTCCAATGCTCGATTCCCTCTCCCCAACACTTGATCAGAAACTTGCTCCTTGGATTCCACCTGCAGTGCAAAGAGAATGGGTACAAGGAGGGATGGCAGGGAACAACAAGGCCGACCGCTTTGCCATCGACAGGTTTAGGGCGACCGCCTGACGATTAGTACCATATTAATAACAGGATACATGTAAGTTATCGTGAACATGACCTTCTCCGGTATATATTCTATGTATATCAATTGAAGTACATGCATGAATTAGCTTTCCCTACTTGGGGTGTGAGTGACTTGGCTCACATTGTGTCCCCATTGTCAGCGTCCGGATAGCCTCCAGAGCTGACGAATAGGATTAGGCGAAGCAGGCATCCGATAGTGGCACTTGCAGTACGATTGAGTAGGCGCTCGTATTTCCTCCGCCATGGATACCAGCTCGAGTTTGACAATGAACACCTTTGTCACAGCATTCCTTTCGATCCTTGAAGGTGGCCAGTACATCTATCCCCGGAACATGACCATGTATCTTCCTTCTGGAAGAACCGAGATCGACGAATTAATGGTACACCTGGCAACTCACCGGAGCGAGCTTACCCATCTGGCTCATTGATGCCCGAGCGAACCATGAAAGTGATGACCCTTGAGCTTGAGTGGTGGTTGAGCCTTGCAGAGAGCTGTAGAGAGTCATAGGCTGTCATAGGCTGTACACTTATTCAGGGCATGGGAACATTATCAAAGTTGTTAGTCTGGTATGATATATGACGCCATTGATACGGTTGGCTACCAAAGCGGGGCTAAAGGGCAGCCTCATACGAATTCTTTGCCCACCTTCCTATCGACGTTAAATGTTATGTCTCATATCTGAGTCGTGATTCAATATTTCTCCACAGTTTAGATTGTAACTATATGGAAGTCCGACTCCGTGACAACGCTTAGTGAGTCCGCGGAGATCGACGAGTTTCAGGTAGCAGGTATTTCATCATCATCCGAACTCCCAGATGGTGGGGAAGGGTATATGTGAGTAGCTGCTCTCACTTCACGTTGGTGCAAATTCTCTACCATCCCTAGGATAGGAATCGGTGCCTGCCCCGGTTCACGCTGGATTGCAGAGTGTAAACGGACCATCGACCAGCGCACTATGCATGGGCACACCTCTAACTCGAATTCACAGATAAAGAGGCTCTCTCCTTCGGGAACATACCGAGTTGCCTAAGTATCAGACGTGAATGATCGGGCATGGGCCAAGTGATCAAATTCGTTGGTCCTACCCTGATCACCTTATACAGGCCATCATACCGATACCTGAAAGCATGATTAACGACGTGCTCCAGGGGATCGTGTTTGTGATGGGACGAACCCTGTGAGAGGTGCATAAATCGAATCCAACGCTGCACCTCTGATGACACGGACCAACTGGCCGGATGTGAGGGAGTTCTGTAGACGTCAACAGCGGTGGTCAGCAGTTATCTCATGGGCAGCATAGTTGGCGAGTCCTTCAAGTATCATATCCACCGGCGTATCATGATGCAATGACGTACCCTCAACGCTTGATTTCCTCTTTCCCATTGTTGATCGACAACCTGCTCCTTGAGCTGTTTCTACATTGCGAGAAGGACGAGGTATACTTTGAGACATAACCTATGTGGGAGAGAACAGAACACACCGATTTATCGTCGATGCGTATGGTATGACCACCTGATGAAGATGTGAGCGACGGGGGAATGTGAGCACTCCATGGGGATGCACCTTGCCCTGTGTACACTCTGTTCGAGGGGTCAGAGCGATAAGGAGTTGATAAGTACAACCAACCTCACATGTTGTTTCCATTGTCACGGTCTGCATATCCGCCGGAGCTGAAGGAAGATACGGATGATGTATGCAGAAGTATGGGGGGTGGGCACTTACAGTACGATCGACCTGGCATTCGTCCTTGTCCCACCATCAATACCGGCTCGGATCGGGCGGTGGACACCTTTCCGACTGCAATCCTTGCGGTCCACGAAGGTTGCAAGGACGGGGACTCCTGGGACAGATCCATATATACTCCTCCCAGTACTTGAATGAACAAATCGTATAGCAACCGATCTTGATCGTCAAGCTTCAAGTCCCAACACTTACTGATTAGCAAGACTCGTGGAATCGTCTGAGATGGACATTCAGGACTTGATAATAGGACTTGATAATGCAATGTGTCTTCAGGATGTTGGATCGCCTAAGGAAGGGAGTGCTACTAGCTCCGATGGCGGACTTAGGTCCTAAATCCCACAAACTCGTCAAAGGTCAAGAAATGCCAGTTGTACATATGGAATAAGACAAAATAGGCGTCGGTATACACTATCCGTAGATATCAGAGAGGGTAGATATAATTGATAGCAGTCACCAGTCGTCATGAATCTTTCGCCTTTTCGCAACCCGACAAGAGTCCTCATCCATGTCTTGCTGACCACAGCCGGTTCCAGTGCGAAATTTCTCTGCCGGTGCATGAACTGAGCGCTTGCAAGACTCCGTTTGATTCTTTGGCTGGGCATCGGGCAAAGAGCGCTTGATGAGTCGGTTCTCTGGCTTGAAATGAAGCATGCTCTTAGCACCAGCGGATACCTTCTTCATCAGGGAGGAATGTAATTTATGGCCGGAAGCACTGTGGACGGGGCGCGTAGGTCGCACAGTCAAGTCCTCGACTTTCGTCTTCGACGACGATGCGATGGGTAGCTGGCGAGTGATTGGACTGGTTTGAACCGTGGACGACAAGAGTGTGACCCCTGACCGGCGAGCACGCACGGGGGGACCGATGCGGAGAGGGGTTTCGGGTTCGCGCTTAGAATTGCCTTTCTTACCAGACGCGGGCTTGCTTGAGGGTTTAATGACCTTCGCCGTAGAAGGCGCTGGAAGTGGTGGTTGATCGGGGAGACGCTACGCGACCACCAATGAGAAAAGCAGATTCACAGAGTACTGGGGGCGTACCTCAAATCTGAACTTGCACATTTTGAAACCTTCTTTCCCAAGGTCCATAGATGCCTAATTGGTTTGGAGTGAGTATTCAGTGTACACCAGCAGATTGGGTGAGCTCACTTCAGTAACCGTATATAGTCCGTCATAACGGTAACTAGTTGAATTGTGATGAAAATTTCATGAGAACGCCGATTTTATGAGTGACACGAAGCGTACCCTTCTGCCGGCGCATAAGGTGAGTTCAAAGAGGCACCGCGGGTGACACGGACTGGAAGTCCAGTCTCCTTAGATCTCTGCACAGAAAGGGGGTGTAAGACGCGACGCTACTCAGGGAGTATATAGTTCTACAAACCTTGAGGGCTAGATTATTCCGCGTCCATGTCTGATCGGCATTTTGGCGCCCTTCAAACGACTTAAGAGAAGTGAGCAAGGACGTGGCTGTTGGAGAGACGATGAATACCTTCTTTCCCTGAATTTGATCCATTTTGTCCTTGTAGTACGTCCGGCCACCTAATGATTCGCGTTTGGCAAGGGGCTAATCAACAGTGGCAGTGATACCCTACCTGATCCTGTATACGTTCTGAGGAGAAAGTTAGCGGGGGTACCACCATCGAAGACGTTTGACAACTTACATAGTACTACCCGCATCAACATCGTCGGCATACCCGCCTGAACTAAATTGATATAAGCCGAGATGGCAGGGCAGAAAAGGAAAAATCCATACACAACGATGGAGTATGCACCGTCCTTGACAGTTCCATGTATGCCAGCCTGCAGAGGAGCATGGACACCCTTGGCACTGCAAGCAACGCGATCGGCAAAAGTGGCGCCGACAGGAACACCGGGAATGTTCCCAAACTGCTTCCTGTGAAGTTGTCAGAATGGTCTCATCGATCGATGCCGTATGTTTTAAGCGCACGGTTCAACGCCTGGAGCACGGATGACTTTGGAGAAAGGACCTGGGCGGGCCATGAAGGACGTTGTTGGCTTTGATGAATGTGCTGGTGGATGGTGAGAGTTAGTGTCAGAGTGAAAGAGAGTGTGGCTAGTGGCTACACGCCTGGTGACTCTTGGAAGTCCCTTTGATTACATAACTAAACCCTAAAAGGCCCTGACGACCCCATATTAGCGCCCGCAACCCACGAAACCCCCCCCACCATGTCGGACAGAGGTAGATCCACATCTCCTCGCCCTTTACGCGATGTAGATATGGCTGTCGACTCGGAGAAGGTCGATGCTAAAGTCGTCATTGTTACCAACCTCACCCGCAACGTCCTCGAAGCCCACCTCAAAATCGTCTTCGGAGTCTATGGCGACATCACCAAAATTGACCTGCCTCTCTACGGCAAGTGTGAGTAGCTCCATTCCATCTTGTGATCGTTTTTCAACTTGCACGACATAGCGGGTCAAAATAGAGGGAAGGCAGCAGTGGAATACGTCAACACGTCAGCTGCTCAAACGGCTGCGTCCCATATGGACGGCGGCCAGTTGGATGGCGCGGTGCTCAAGGTCGAACTCTCCGACCTCCCGGTTCGCTCGCGTTCTCGCTCCCCTGTTCGGGGTGGCCCACGAAACGGCAGATACCGATCCTTTTCACGCTCTCGCTCCCGCACCCGATCGCCTTCCCGGTCTCCTCCAGGTGGATATAGGCGTGGGGGTGGGGGGTATCGTGGTCGCGGGTATGGGCGTAGGGGACCGCCCCCTAGAGACGTTTATCGGCCTCGCTCCCGAACTCGCTCGCGTACGCGTTCAAGGTCGCCTGTGAGACGCAGAAACTCCCGTCTGGGGCCTAGGAGGAGATCACCAAGTTATACAAGGGGAGGCTATGGCCGAGGAAGACGATCAAGGTCTCGCAGTTACTCAGTTCGATCCAGTCGTTCACGCACCCGCTCTATCACGCGGTCCAGATCCAGATCTCGTACAAGGTCTATGTCTTATTCGTCTTATTCACGCTACAGTCGCAGTAAGAGTCGCTCTCGGTCCGTTAGTAGGGGAAGGAGAAGCCATAGCAGGGATGATATACGGGACAGCAGGTCCAGATCGCCTGCAAAGGATTAGCTTGTCGTCTGTGCATAAACTTACTTCTTTTTGCTGACGTGAACACTTGTAATACCCTTTTATCAAAATTGCTTTTCGAGTTCTCCTTCCATGGCAGCATTTAAACTGGTATCATTTGGTACGACAAAATGTCTGTATATATATATATAAGTGTCCAAGATATGAAAAACTCTAGTCACTCGAGAATGAATCGTTGTCTGCCAAGAAAGGCCTATGTGGACGACAATGTGAGTATGACGATATCGAAAGCAAAGTTCATCTTACGCATAGTCGTTGCGGATGGCGCTAGACATCCATTCTTCATCGGCTTCTTGCGTGGGGAAACCAGAACCGCCAGCCAAACTGAGGACCACTGGCAGCAAAACCAAGCCATTCAAAGCGCCAGCAATTATGAGGGTCAGCCACATGCGGAAATAGTAGATCTTCGGGTAGCTATCAACACACACAAGTAAAACTGGTAGAGATGAACCTGAGTTACCTCAAGTAGCTTGGAGTGGGTGAGCGCAAGGACTGACATCCCGATCAGCTTCGTTGTAGTGATACCCGAAAGAACCTGAGAAAAGGGATCTAAGCATCGGGTATGTACGTAAATATTCCGACACGCACCGATGGGCCTACGTCGACCAAGGCTGTCCACATTCGCTCGTCCCGTTCTCTTTGGCCAGCCGGATGGTCGACTGGCAATCCGGTACCAGTGTTCATGAATGCTCTCGCAACGTGAGCACAGAACTCAACTGCGATACCCAGGGAAATGACGAGGTTGACCAAACTGATTGCATTTAGACTGATGCCCCAAATCGTCATCATGCCCATGACGTTAAGGACCGTCAGCGCTACCACTGCAGTGACAATAGTGCCTGTCCTCCACGACCCTAGTAGGAGGGCGGTGATCATCAACACAGAAGCAAGGCCCAACCCAAGGATCTCTTGTGTTATGGCGATTATATGGGCGTATTGATCGAAGAAGACATAGAATAGGGAGTAAGGGAACACGTCCACACCCGTCTCCGCAGATATATCGTCGGCGATGCGGTGGGCAGCAGCGAAGGCGTTTATGAAATCACGTTGGCCCTTCAAGGGAGAATGCATCATGCGGAAATGAGAGGCGACGACACTCTTATTTTCTGAGTCCAAAGAGAGAGCCGCTCCGAACGACGCTTTGCCAGCAAGAGGACAGTCTTCCGTGGTGGGAGATATCAACCACTGTTGAAGATACATCATGAATTCATCGCCTTCTGGAAAACCGTTCATAGTGATATTCCACGCCGGCTCTCGCCCTTCAAAGCATGGTCGACAACGGCGGGAGGGTTCCCTTGAGCTACAGAAGATAGATGGGTCTGCTTTCCGTACGCGACAGCAAGTGCTCTGGGCGGGATCTAGCCAGCGGAGGAAATCATCGACCCATGACGCTGCCGGTGAAGACATATAAGACAACTCAGGTCGCTTACGTTCTCCTTCGAGGAAGTTCGCAAGCGAAAAGTCTTGGCAAGTGGTGAATCTTCCGCACAGAGCCTGCTGACCAGGTCGCTGGGTGACATCGACGTCTCGGGACACGAAGTACACTGGGGGTCCAATGTCCAGATACGCGTCGAGACTATCGAAGTACGACACCAAATAGGAGTCAGAGGGTAGCGCTAACCTTTGGTCTGTGAATACGTCAGTAACAATGCGAAATGCGTGAACTAGATTTCATACCGAGACCCAGTTCAATATGTTGGATAGAAATCACAGAAGCTACAAATGCTCCACCGAAGATGGCTAACACAATACCCTTAACAAGGGGGCGGAGCAAGAAAGGCGCATAGTATTGGCGAATAAACCTAGATAGCCCACCAAGATCGCTACTGCGCCCAGTATTATCCGAAAGGGCAATGCGGGATGGGATGCGAATGCATGGGAAACAATCAATTCGACTGGCCTGCAAACGCAGGTCGAGTCAACCGAATTGAAAGTGTGGAGGATTTTCATTCTTACCTCGACGCGGCGAAGATCCAGATAGAGTGCACTAACAAACACAGTAACTTGCAGGACCGCATTCAGCAAAACGCTGCCAGCAGCGTAGAGGGCAAAGTTTCGTACAGCTGGCATAGGAACTAACGCTCCGAGAGCGAACGCAATGGTCTCGGTGAGGGTGCTGAGTAAGATGGATGGGCCCATCTTGGCTAAAGTCCTAGCAACCCTTTCCTCGGGTGAGAGGATGATTGGCATCGATGCGGAATCAATTTCATGAGCAGAGGGGAAGGGAGAGCGGTGAGAGCTGGTGGGAGACATGGTAGCAGTAAAGTCACCGTCAGCTTGCTCTTCAGTTAAGGTTGATGCATTGGGTCCGTGGAGGAGATTCTGTCTATCGAGCTCATGGACGAGCAGATAAACGTTGTCGACGCCAACGGCCAGGACTAAGAAGGGGATGACTTCCGCGATAATCAGAGTAACCTTGACGTTGAGTAGGGAAAAGAACCCAACAGAGGACGACACGGAAAGAATGACAAGGAGGATCCCAAACAACCCAAGGGTAAATTTAGAGTCAACGAAGTGTTTCCGGGGAAGTCTGGGGAAGAGGTGAGGAACTTCGCTAGAATCGATTGAAAGTGATGATGACATGGAGGACCGGGAGAAGAGCTTGGGAAAGTTTCGAGCCCACCGAGCAAAGGATGCAATTGCTCCCTGTTCATTGCGACTATCGGCATTGCTCCCTAAAGTCAAAGCGACGTAAAAGAACATGGCGAAGTACGAGAGGACGACGATAGTAACATCCATGTTGGTGCTTTTATTGATCTCTTCCTCGAGAGAAACACCTGTTGAGAAAGCAATCTGAAGCCCAGCTTCTACCGGGGCGCGTTGACCAAGTTCCGTTAAATATTGGCGAAGCCCGACCTCCCATTCCATCGCTCTTGCCTGCTCTTCCTTGATCACAGAGTCGGAAACAACGTAAGTTACGACGAGCGCCTCAGCATTTATGAAATCTTTGCTTCCATTGTCGAGGTTCGGAATGCCTCCTAACACAAATGCCGGTTCTAGCGGTTGTTGATAGTCAGGTAAACATTCAACCGGCGCAGCAGCACAGGTCTTGACGCGATCTACCCAAGTGGTTTCGTCGTAGTCATCAAGGTCATTGCCAAACCAAGCCATGATAGATTGTACGACACACGCTCCATCTGGGCCTGCGGGTTTGAAACATACGTCCGACAACCCGTAGCCAGATGGTGTCGAGGATAGAGAGCGGATATGATCTTCGACTTTTGCCCAGTACTTGAGTGTATCCCATGATAAAACCGACTTCCTGTTTTCACTATTGAAGGTAGGCGTTGAGTTGCCTGCCAAAGACTGTGCCATATCTGGAACAGAGGTGATGAAAATCTGCTCCGTCCGATAGAATGGTCCAAAATGATCGTCGAAAAAGTCCTTTTGTATCTTGCTCTCGGAATTTGGTGCAACCCACAGACGGACAGGATCCGTTTCAACCTCGAACTTTTTCCATCCAATATTGAGCAGGCCGACAGCGAGAAACACAGAGGCAAACATGAGCCAAGGGTAGGACGTGGCGAAGAGGCCCAAACGGTAGAAGCCACGACGAAGTGCCGTATTGAGAGGGTAATGACGGGGCTGTACGGTTTGTACGGGGTCGAGCAGGGAAGCACCACGGCCAAGATTCCTTGTCTCTGAGGTCATCCCGGAAGAATCCTCGCCGTCTGTATATGGGGCGAGCGAAGCAGCGCCTACTAGGCCACGGCTGTGAGATCGAGGAGAGGACGTTTCACCAGCGAGGGCAACGCGTTCGTAGGACCTTTCCCTTCGTCGACGTATCGTGAATTGCACCGTGTACCCAAGTAAGAAGCCTGCAACTGCCAAAGAGTAGGCGATAATTAAAGCGAATGAAAGGCAAGAGAAGAGTCCGACATGACAAGTCGGCGTTGCGCCTGGAGGAGGTATGGAAGGGAGAGGTGCACATACATCAGGACAGTCTATGCAAGTGCAGCGACTAGTGAGGTCATTGTCCGCACAATTTCGAGGTACCGGGTCAAGTGGGGCATACTCGACGGGCGAAGTAGGGGGGAAATTGATTTGAAAGGGACTACCCAGGGCTTTTTCATCGCCCAAAAACTTTAGGAACGCAGGATAGGTCTTCGCTCCGCCGCCTATCAGGTCCATCGCATAGATATTCGCGGCGCCAACTTGGACGTCCTTGCAGCTGTCGAAGAAACCTTTCGCAAATGTGCTGCCAACGAAGAAGTCAACGGACTTGACTGCCGTCTGGCCGGACGAGGTGGTCTGCGTCGAGGTAATGTTCAGGAAGTCGGCTTGATTCGGAGAGCATGTAAACTTGCAAAAGAATGACCGGAAGTTGTTTCTGCAAGCGGGGCACGCAGAGATGATGCCCTCGGCTTGGTCGAGGTTGTCTCTGAGCGTTTCAATCTGGTCCGAGGTGCAGCACGTCGGACCATCAACGAACTCTGATCCACACACTGACAAAAGTAGTGACCGTGTATTATCATCTGGCTGTTGGTATATCAAGTCAACGATGATACTGCTGGTTGCCAGTTTATGGATGCCCTACCTCCACCGGTGGGCCATCGTACGGACAAGGGAGCGGCTTGCCAAACAGGCCGCGTCGGCCACATGAAGCCCTCATTGCACACTGTCCATCGGTTTCTCCTGTCATCGTAAATGTTGAGTTGAGGCTTTAATGGGAGTTGTGCATGGACGACTCGAAGGATAGGATGGGCGAACAAGAATTCAACCAAGTTTAAGTACTTGGCAGCGTCGCGGTTCTGAACTGGGACGATAGAAGCGCCTAAATAACTTATGACGCGACTTGAGAATGTGACAGGGACTCCTATTTTCAAGTTTATCCTTCATTAATCATTAAGCAGGTGTATTGTAAGAACTACTTATACTGCAATGTCCTCCAGCACAGTAGCCAAGCCTCGCAAGCGCTTCGTTGGTACAAAATCGGCAAAGCCTTCAAAACCTGGTATAACATCCGTCGTCTCTCATCAGATTCCTCTCGACATCCTGGACGATCCTAAACTCAATGCTGCCATCCAGTCCCTTCCATCAAACTACTCATTCGAGATCCACAAAACCATTCACCATGTAAGGAAAAACAACGCAAAAACGGTAGCACTCCAAATGCCAGAAGGCCTACAGATGTTTGCATGTACTATCTCAGACATAATTGAGCGGTGCGTAGGTGACCGCCTTTGCATACGACCTCTTACTTGATCCTTGCCGTTCGCAGGTTTACCGATGCCTTGACCGTAATCATGGGTGATGTTACCTATGGTGCATGCTGCGTTGACGACTACACGGCGGTTGCTCTAGGATGCGACTTGCTTGTGCACTACGGGCATAGCTGTCTTGGTATGCAACGAGTGCACCAATCCCCGCTGCTCAAGCAGGCTCTCATATCGTGACAGTTCCTATGGATCAAACGACGATTAAGACACTATACGTCTTTGTCGAAATAGGCATTGACTCGGCGCATCTCAAACAAACGATCCGCGCCAATTTTCCGGATTGTCGCTCTAACTTCCAGGAGTCCCTTCTTGGCGAAGAAAATACAAGAAGCAAGATCCCTATTGGGTCGTCGATCAGACCAGTTCACAATCTGCGGATACAGGCTTCGAGCTCTGGCGACGTTGAGCAAGGCCTTACCCAAGCGATCGCTAATAGTGACCCCACACGGTTGGCCTTGGTATCTACAATTCAGTTTGTGGCAGCGTTACAGCGCCTGAAAGAAGAACTGAGTGTCGAGAATGACATACACCCGACGACGATTACCCCGTCAGAAACCAAGTTCTGGACGGGTCGATACGACGTGACAATCCCTCGATCGAAGCCTCTGTCCCCTGGCGAGATCCTTGGCTGTACGGCCCCCCAGCTAGGCGATGTCGATGCGATCCTGTATTTCTCCTCTGCTATGTCTTCTATCTACCGTGGCTGAATATTGTGGCTAGGTATCTGGGTGATGGTCGTTTTCATCTAGAGTCGATTATGATTGCCAATCCTGCCGTCCCTGCGTTTCGTTACGATCCGTATTCCAAAAAGCTGACCCGGGAGAGATACAATCATCACGAAATGCAAAACATCAGAAACGATGCGGTGGTAACTGCAAGAAAGAGTATCGCCCGACTGTCTCAACACCATCCAATATCTGATACCCACGTTGGTCCTCAGACTCTGCCCCCTATATGGGGCGTGATTTTAGGAACCCTCGGACGTCAGGGAAACTTCAAACAACTTCAGGCAAGGCACCCCTGTAGTAGCGGTGTCGCTCTCTCTGACCTACCCAAACCTTAGGCCATCACTCGCCAACTCGAGGTATCACACACCCCAGTTCCTTACGTCCCCATCCTTCTGTCTGAACTCTCGCCTGCGAAACTAGCCCTTTTCAATCCATACATCTCAACTTTCGTGCAAACGTCCTGCCCGCGTTTGTCGATAGACTGGGGATATGCCTTTGATCGGCCATTGTTAAGTCCATACGAGACAGCAGTAGCTGTTGGGACACGGCCGGCTTGGATACATCAAAATGGCGAAGCCTCTTCGGCTTCGGAGGGTGTAGGCACTTATCCTATGGACTTCTATGCAGCTGGAAGCCCGTGGGCGATATCACGGGTGCGGGGTGAATTGGAATAATTATGGCAGGAGTAGGAGAACACCAAACAAGCTCGGTCATGTCTGTGAGTGTAAGCGCCCTGAAATAAACTTGGTGCATCTCTGTCGAACGGGGTTGCTGAGGTCTCAAAGGGTTTGCACCGATTGTGTGCCATAAGTGAGGAGTCATTTTGAACTAGAGGAGGTTCGTGGCAGTCAGTCATGTGGAATATCGACTGGCACTGCATTCTAAGTCTGTGAGGGCCCCTCTCGATGCGGTCTTGCGGACTAAAGAATCGAGACAGCCAAAGAACTCAACAAAGAACACAACAAAAACTCGGTTCGCCAACTTCTTCGCATTGCATTAACAGGAGAGTGGTTCAGCAAGGTGCTTTTTGAAGCCATCTACAAGCTAACGACTTTGAATCTAGCAAGCTATTCACTCCTCTTGTGCGTATTTATGACGGATATCCTTCCATTGTTTCTAAAGGGTGGCCAGCAGTCAATTAGTGCAAAGACGATGAGACGTTAGATAATGTGCGTACTCCAGCGTTCCAGCGGTCATAGAATGAAGTGACCCCAACATCAAAGCCGATTCCAAAGGCAAACGCGCCAGCGAAGATGGTGGTGACATATACGCCTGGAAAGCAGGAAGTTAACGGCAGTCCGGAGTTTGGTCGGTTTCAATGGGTTGGGCTCACTGTTTCGTCGGAAAACGGTGTTGTAAAGGGTAGTAGAGAACTGCATCGAAGTAAGGAGGTGCTGGGTATCGGATGAAGGCGATGTACTCACAGCCATTTTGTTTGAGTGGAAGGACCGAGAAGAGATGGTGGAAGCTTGCGTCTAAGGTGTGAGACCGGCGACTTCCGAAGCGGGTCTACTCAATCGGGTCGCGGTCACGGTCATTCAACACTCGATACTCGCACATCATCATGCTCGCCTTACGAGCCTCACGCTCCTTGCCGCTACAAACGACGAGAGCACTTAGATACTATTCTCAACCGTCCTCATCGTCCTCATCGTCTGATATTAATGATTTCGTTGATGAACTAGTATCTGGCCCTCCAACCGCACCTGCTGACGGCTATCCACCTGCTCAGCCTCCTCCAGCTTCGAATCCTTTCAGAAACGCACCGAAGCTCGAGTCGAAAATGGGTGGTATAGTTGCCGCTCCTAAAACATACCACATTCACTGTCACTCTTCGCGGAACAACACAATCACTACACTCACCCGTCCTAATGGTACACCTGCTGCCTGGTTTTCAGGGGGTTCATGCGGTTTCAAGAAGGGGAATAGGGCTAGCTACGAAGCTGGTTATCAATGTGCGGTGCGCATGTTTGAAAGGGTCAAGCAGGAAGTTGAGCAGGAAGGGAAACTTGAGCTTCAGCTCGTTTTCAAAGGCTTCGGTCAAGGTCGGGACGCTCTTCATCGAGCCATAATGACCAGCGAAGGCGAATTTGTTCGGCCGTTGGTTAAAAGCATCGTTGACAAAACACCCATCAAAATTGGAGGTACACGGTCACCTAAAGCTAGACGCCTATAGCTAAGGTGAGTAGCCCTCTCTTCCGAACTTTTACTGGTCTTAAGTCGACGTTTACAGTACTTTGGTATGTCTACAACTACCAATTATGTTGCTGGTTCCCCGCATATAATATGCACATAACGATTATAATGGCATGGCTCATCTATGAGGTCTAGTGTGTGTTACAGTCCTATATTCATCTATAAGTTAGCTGCACACGATGCAAAATGAGGGTCCGCCTCGTATTTCTGGTACGCAGGTCGTTTTAAGCAATTGATTGCTACGCGCTTGTCGATTTCAATATCCTCGATGAGTGCCTCTGGAGAGTTGACGTTGGGTGCGACCAAGTCTAAATAGTAGATAACATTGTGGCTTACCTCGGGAAGTGTAATCCAGTTCAGGGCGGATATAACCCAGAACCACCGCCCTCATCTCGTACCCATAAAAGTCTGAAGTGAATTCGTGCATGATATGTACTTCCTGTGGCTCGATAGTCAGGCAATCAGGTATGCTCACTGCACGAACATCCTTACCGCCGTCAGCTGCTTATTTCCATAGAAGGGATTCCAGCCGAGGCTCATGACCATAGGCAAGACTCGGGCATCGGTTTCTCGCAGACGTGCATCCTCTCCTTTGGGTGGTATGACCTGAGCGTATCCATAGTAGACCCCAGTACGAGCGACGGAACTGAGGGGGGAAATTGAATCGTCCGGGAGGTTGGCTGAAGTCCCGTGAAGATCATCAATCATGCATCCAAATAACAAGCTGAGTTGGATTTCGAACCTGTTGGACAGCCAAGATCTTTCCCCCCTCGTCCGAAGCCTCTCTGTACAGCACCTGACAGTCTGATTGGGAACGGTATCTGGGGGATTCGGGTCCTACGATATCTGGGCGGCTGAGTCGGAAGTTTTCTGTCTGTACCGGCGCAGGAGGTGGTAGGCCATGAGCGGCAACCTCAGCAGCCGTTTCAATACGGACTGAAGCCATCGTGAAAGTAGGAGATTATCGTGAGTCAAGAAGGAAAGGACGGCCACGGAGATCTAGTAGCCGACTGCAGATACTGAGGCATGGATTTGTAAAGTCCGCATTTATCGAAGGACGTTACGAACCTTTGCTGCCCTTACCTCTTGCCTCCATGTCAAGTTATCAGATTCCTCCTAGTACCATACAAAATCAATCTTATGCTGCCGCATATCCCGCTGGGACGTATCCAGTGGCGTTTTCGCCCAATCCTTCCCCCAGTATGCCCGGCGTTGCTCCGTATTATCTACAACAGCCGCCCCAAGCCATCCAAAAGCCCGGGCCACCACCACCACCGCCTATTGTGCCTGCCGTCACGCCTGATGTAGCCTCTCAAGCTTTAAGGAAGTCAATCTCTTATCAGTTGAAAGCGTCAGGCTTCAACAGGGCTGAGCCCCAAGCGATGCGGAGGCTAGAGAACGAAGTGGTTGCATGTAAGCCTCAATGCTCCAAATTTACCATTGACTTTACCTTTGTCTCAGTCGTAGAGCAACTATACCAGCGCGCGCATGAATACGCCAACCTGTCTAATCGAGCCAGCCCCATTGCAACTGACCTAATGCTAGCTTGTGAGGACCATGGAGTCAATCCGAGGGATCTCAAGCGTACGCGGATTAAACGTAGCAAGAAAGATGGAAAGGGTGCACCCTACATATCCTCTCTAGGGACATATTCTGACAACGCTCCCAGCTCTCTTGCCTCATATTAGACGGGAAGACGTCAAACCACCCACTCTTGTGCCCCCACGTTCTCGGTCTCCTTCGCCGGAGCTCCTCCCGTCCGACGACGAAGAACCCCCCATACCAGCAACCCTTCGCACGCTTCCTCCTTACTTCCCAACTTTACCCCCCAAACACACGTATTTAGGGACACCAGTACGTTGTGCGAGTTACTTAGACCCCTTCATACTAAGATTACTGTAGGCTTCGCCGCCCAAAAAGGCGGCACTACCTTCGTTGGAAAAGAAGTTGAAAACGGCAGGGCTCGTGCAGGAGTCGCTCCGAAACCTCATGTTAGCCACAGAAGATAGTTCAGGTCAGGAAGATGCAGAGTTGTTGGGTCATATCGTGAACTGGGAAGCCGGTCTTCATCCCCGCAAGAGATGGAAGGTTGGAACGCGTTGACGTGAACAAGGTTTATCATGTTTCTTCGATATATAACCGCTACAATGGAGCAATTCCCACTCATGGCATCTCATCTAAATTTTCTGTTGAAAGGATCTCAGAGGGCTCTGGTGCACGCGGAATCCGCCTTGGAGTGGGTCGTGACTGAGAGGTCACAGCTGGGTGTATGTCTGGTAACACAACGACTGACATGCCCTGCTGTGATGCAACGGGTGTTTGTTGGAGTATTCGCGCGCCTGCAATAAAGGTGGGGGGTGAACTATGGTGTGAGGTCCCCCGGGCTTGCTGTCCTAGATCGCCCGAGGTTTGGGGTTGCATGAAGCGGAAGTTAGGGCGCTGTTTCGCTTCTTGTTTTCTCTTCTGGGCTTCCAACCGCCGCTCCTCAGCCAACTTCGCCTTCTCTTCTGCTAATCTGGCCTTTTCTTTAACTGCGGCTGCCTTTTCAGCAGCCTTATCTTCATTTTGTTTTTGCTTCAACAGTTGTTCTACACGTCTCCGGCACTATTGTGATGGTGAGCATTTGCTCATCGTTTTTTAAGAAGTAAAGAAGTGTACTAGCCTGGCTGTCCGTCCGTCCATTTTTCAGCTGCCTACTCAATTGTGCCCATTTTTTACCAATATCGTTGAACGCTGCCATCAGTGCCGCATCTTCTTCTTCCGTCCAGGGTGCTTTCTTAAGGGCGGGATCGAGGGTACTTACCCACCTTTCCCGGCACTGCTCGTTAATACGACCATGCATAACGGAGGCGACATCTAGCCAGTTGTTGCCGTACGTTTCAACGGCGACGCGCAGCCGTTCATCTTCTTCGTCAGACCATGCTCCTTTCCGCACCCGAGAGTCCAACGTCTTAGTGAATCTCGCATGACACTGAGATGCAGTTGCCTGTGGAGACACATGTCTGGCGACTGGGAAACCGAGTGAGTAAGGATTTGGTCGAGCAAAGGAGATGGCTCACCCAAATTCCAGTTATCCAGCCCGTATGTATCCACCGCGTCTCGTAAGGCCTCGTCGCTCTTTGTATCCCAGTAGTGGTGGGGTTTTGATGTGCCATGCCGCATGCACTCAAATGGAGACCTTCCCGTCTGTCAATCGAATTAACATCTTACGTGTGAGTTTATCTAAGGCATGAAAGGTCACCTACATCGAGCTTCGCGGATATTTCTTTCCAGTCAGGTTTGGCGGCATCGTAGGCATCCAACAATTCAGCCATTTTGATGGACTCGGCCCTGTCCCAGGCGTCGTGCTTGAGACCGGGGTGACGATCGCCTATCCATCTACTCTCACAATCTCTGGCGGTGCGAGGATGACCCGAAACGTCGGAGACCTTAAAACGCTATTCAACCCAGTGAGGGCTGGACGTGAGGGAGGACCGTACCTTTTCCGCAATTCGAGACCAATCCAACCCCTCGGTGTTAGACAACAGGTCACTGACATCAACGTCCCAGAGGAGCTTCCCGCTATATCATGCAAGTCAACTACTGACCAGACCTCAGAGTGAAAGGCTTACTTTCGCTTAGCTTCGAAGGCCAGTCGTCGATGATTGGACTCTTTAACGCCTTCTTCAAGAGCTTCGAGCTCCTTCTTAGTCACTGATTGTATCAATGAATATAAACCCCTCGTCATGGAGCAGGAGCATACTGGGATGTATCGTGATAGCATTGAGGTAGCGGGTCCTTCGAGAGGCTTCCTCATAAAACGGAGATTCCTAGGGTATCGGAATGGTTACATGTGCCTAAATGGATAGGCACTAATTAAGCTTACAGGACTGAGAAAATAACTGGCTGGTATGAAACTCACGGCCTTCTTCGCGCCCGGAACCTCGATGGTGGCTGTCTCTGTTTCACCTTCGTCGTCATACTCTGCTGCGTCCTTCGAATTGGTCACAGTATAAGATAGTCACATCTAGCTGGAAGTGGCTTACCACTAGTTGTTCGACCAAAGCGATCTCATCTTCCAGGCGCTGTGCATAATTCGCCAATTCTCGTTGATGTAGCTTACTAGCTTTGATTGCATCCTGCAAGAGTGTATTAATCGCGGGTTGTTCTTCAACCATACTTGTGTATAAAAGAGGGAGATGTCAGCCTCAGAGAATGATGATACCAAAAGCGGTAACTATGATCGGACCAAGGCGTCTGCTTTGAAAAGCTGCTTTTCAACCCAACGATCACCATCCAACTTCCTCGAATGGCCAATGCATCTGCAAAACGTATCGGTGAGCGGCAATGTGAAGATATCGGAATAAAAAATGAACCTACTCCTCCCAGCAAACCAAAATGAAGGGACCATCAAAACCTTGCGGTTGGGTATGATCATACCTACGTTGCTCTCGCTGCTACTCCGTCTACTTTTCCGGAGGAGTTCATTACCGCCCTCAAAAACGTCACTGGCACTTTATATCGCTACCTTCATGCCAGCGTTCTTTCTGTCCAATTACCTCGCCAGAATCGGTTCACCAAGACGCGACCCCACGACGGGAACACTGATATCTTATGGTGAAGACCTGGGTCAACAAGGAATTACCGAGTGGTGCCTCGATATCATATACATCACATGCGAGTGCTCATATTTTTGTGTCTGGCTGATCGTGTCTTCTCAATTCGTTTCTTAACAGGGGCATGCCAAATCGGCAGTGGGGCTTTTGGAGAGTGGGTTTGGTGGATTTATCTCATCGTGAGTGTCGTTATAACATTTAAGGCCATCACCTATCCTTGAACAACATCTAGATTCCCCTTTACGCTGTATACAAGCTTTGGACGTCGATGATTGCGCCTCTGCTCCTTGGTCGTGGATCAGGAGTCCCCACGGAGGGCCAGGGTTCCTCCACAGAATCTGTCAGTAAGCGGCAGGAGAAACTACGTAAACGGCAAGAGCGGGGCGATCCCCGCGTTCGACTTCACGATGCCAAAAAGTAGCTATATCTTATTTGTAACCGCCTTGTGCAATACAACATAAGTCCTGTTTAACACCCAACGGAGAACGAAATCGAACAAAGAGCACTGAATCATGCTAAAGTGGCAAACCCTACTTGTTGCGTACCGGTGTTGAAAGCTGTGGAATTGGCTTCCGTGTGAGGAACCTCACTCTGTGACTTGACATGAAACACTCACAAGTGTAGACATTCTCTAAGAAAACGTCGCCCACAATCCACATGTCTAATTTGTATGCATTAACTCATGATTGTAGGCACGAGGACTGAACAACTCACTGTCAAAGTCAACAGAGGCTAGGCCGCCCACGCATGTGGCTGACCCAGCGCTGAGCTGGCCAAGATTGAAAGTAGCCGGAGAGATGGAGAATGCCCTGCCGCCGAAAGTCAAGCTAACGGTAGGCATGTTCGCGCAAGGTACTGAAATGCGACGGTGAAAATCCTGTTACGGGAGAGTTAACGATTAGGCGTACATGTGAAGAATCCAGCTCCGACGGTCCTGGAAGCGTCTCGAGCACCAGCTATTCCTGCGTACACTTGAGCGACGGCATTCGCTGGGCCCAAGAGGAGGGTGGTTCCAGTGTCGACGATTGCCTGTCCACCAGTGACGCGGGAAGCGCCATTCACATTAACCGAACCAAGAGCAATTTGCCAAAATCCCTATGCGCAAGATTATTCCAACTCAAGCTGTCCGTTATGGCGATGGGACTTACAACTGTAGTCACACGATTCTGTGTGAACGAGCCAGTGAACAGACTGTTGTCTACGCCACCCAAGAAGAGTTCGGATCCCGAAGTTGCCAGTTTGAAGGCGAACTCAGGAGCCGTTGTCTTGCCTTGTGCAACGGCAGTTTGGAAGAACGGGTTTGCGCGAAATACCGAAATAGCTGGGAAGCCCATGCCCAAGAGGCCATCCGGAGGGAACTCAGCCAAGGCGAAGCCGGTGGAGTACCGTGTGGCAGCGCCAACATCTTGCCCAGTCACCTACACACAGTTGGTATATAACCGCAGCAAGGATTCTATGTGTGTGAGTGAGCTTACCGAAATACCCGCGACACTGACAGTATCTTGGAAAATAGTTCCCGATACGGTTGACCCGTCACCAAAGGCAAGGCTGAATGACTGCCCCAAGTTTTGAGAAGTGGAGCTGGCAGACGTGGTCCACAAGGTATGGCCAGCGCAATTGACATTGCAATTTGATGCAGGAAGGAATAAATCGCTGCTGCCTATACGTGCCTTTTGAGCGACCGGTTTAAGATAGGTAGATAAACCTTTACCAGTGTCGAAGTCAACTAAGGAGACAACCGATCAGTCGACATCGCAGAAACCACCACCACCATAGGTCTCACCTGTAAATGTTTTCGCGGGCGTCCCCACGGTTATTGAACCCTGCCAGAGAACTTCTTGATCATCAGTGAGTCTATCGGCACCCGTAGCACGCTTGGTCGCGTTGCGGATATCATTCGGGTGGATTGTTCCGGTATTCCTCTCGAAGGCTGCGAATCCTCGGTTGAGTTTGCTACGAACGCTTCTCAGTTCCAGCGGCAGAGCGCAACTGGGTCCACTCACTTGCTGGCTCTCAAGATTTGGTTGCGCAATGCCTGGATATTAACAGTGCCATCTTCATTGGCCACAGTTGATCGTTTGGTCAGAGGGATGCGGATACCCGTATTCTCGACTACGGGAACGGCAGACGCAGAAACGGCAAGGCTGACGAGTGCTAGAAGAGAGGTGAGGCGCATGATGTATGTGTAGTAGGAGGGGTAGCGGTTGCGCGCGCAGACCTGCTGTATAACATTTCGTAGACAAAGAGCTCTTATAGCCGTCGAAGGATCGAGTCCTTACACACACCATCATCGTGGCGCGTGCACGAAAGCATGTTACTACTTCTGTGCTTAGCGACGAGGGAGTACGGTATAAGAATAATGGCCTTGCGATAGGACGATGGGTCGAGATGCCGTCCGAACCTTGTGCTTACCGCACGGTCGGAAGGTGAGGACCCATGATTCATCATGGGCACGAGTAGAAGCCAGGTTTCAAAGAAAGGAGTGATACACCTGGTATACGACCGGGATAGAGCAAATCCCCGGGATAGGATGCCATGAATGATTCTGGGAAAGTATGTAACTGATAAGGTCGTCGACGGCTATTTTTGCGTCGGGATGTGCACATGGATTGGACCACATTTTAGAATGGGCGGCTTGAGAATAGAACCGACGTGAGAGACATGAGTGTATTCCGGGAACTCGGTGCTCGACACGACGCATGATGGATGAGTGGGAATGCCACAGACCCCAATTAAACTATGGGGAAGAGCACATCCCATGTGTACCCACACCGCCCTTCTAGCGCGGATTTGATATTGAAATTCGCAGTGGCAGTCATTTTGGAGTGAGACCAAAGTTCGAGGAAGAGCGTGGACATCCCAGGGCTGAGCATATCGCTAAGGGCTATCTTTTAGCCGACACACCCTCTACTGATTAGGAAGACCCTATCTCAATCGCGGTCACCTGACCAAGAGCTACCTCTAGGTATGAAGACTTGGCACTAGTAGCAGAGTCGCCCCTTTCCTCACGCTCACCCCCATCTGACCCTACTAAAGTACTGACCCCCAGAGCGACCAGTATAGAGACTACTGAAATTAAAGGTTTGTGACCCCTTTACAGCAGTGCTCCGCTGACCAGGCGTTCAGTGACGTCCAAATTTGACCTCTACGATGGATATCCAGTGGGATGATGGCAACTCTTTGAATAATTCTAATTCGAGCGACGAAAGAGTTAGCCTCTGAGATCAGTCATCGCAGTATCCCCCTAAACTAATCACGCATTCTCAGATATCTCACAACGGAGGCCTGATGATCGGCCAGAGCCATGGAACAGACATCCTTCTGGATGATAGTCTCTTTACACCAGACTCAACACCACCTGAAAGTACTTGCAATGCGCATATATTTGATACGTCTCAAGTTCAAGAAGCGATCGTAGTCTCAGATGCATTTGCAGCGAACGCAGAACGTAGCCCGGACTTCGATGACTTCGAGCATCATGCCAGTGATACAGCCGGAAGTTACGTGCGTGAAGTATTTCCTCGTATTTTGATGTGGTTGCGAATTACTTTTGCAGATTGAGAAGGGGGTCATAGATGGTTGGATTGAAATCCCATCACAGCCTGTAGATGAGCTGTCTGCGCCGGCTGATATTACAAGTCAGGGCAGATGGCCGGAAGTAGAGGTGAGTGTGTGCATGAGCAGGGATGAGCTTGCGTTGAATTGAAGCGCACCAGCTGGCTATGCTCGAGTCAAGCCAAGATTGCAGAGACACTGCACCCACTGAAGAGGGTATGGACGCTGGGTTAGAAGGCACGGGGGTACACATTGATACCAGTCAGGTATATCCGTACTTGGTATGTGACGCATATATGCATTAGCTTTATGCAACAAACTCATCTGACGATTGTCAGGAACCTCCGGCCTCGTCACCTCCACCGAGTTCAAGCCCTCCGTGGGTCTTCTCTTCTCCAGCAGTCTCACCCTCGTCCCAGGCCTCGACAGCATCCAGCATGGATGGCGACGTTGATGAATTGAAGGACGACTTCGAGGTACGCATCACTGGCAAAGGGAGATCGGGGTGGCTAAATGAAACCGGTATAGGAACTGGAGGAGACGCAAACGTTGAGAGGCACGCATGGGAGCGAGGATCCATGGGCTGAGGACGAGGGCCATTCCCAAGTCGTCGATATGAGATACGAGGATAATTTTGACCGTCAAATTTATGAAGAGAACGAAGACGAATTGGAACCAGAGGAGGTATGGGCGAGGCTGTTTGGGTATATTAACGATGACTTACAAAGGCCTCAGTACCAGAGCGAAAGCGAGCGATCAGAGAGCGCTTCCCAGGTAGACATGATCTTGGATGCCTCCTGTGAGGGGACGGACGTTTATGAAGGCCCAACAATGACGCCTGGGGTCGAGGTAGCTGCTATGGAGGCCCGCCTGGGGATGCATCTCGGCCACACGCAAGACCAACTACCCTCACAAAATAACGGACTCGGCGGGGAGGAGACGATGAGTATGAGTGCGGAGGAGGGGACTCATAACTTGCATCAGCAGGAAAGCGCTGGAGTGAAATTTCAGGAACCCTGTCCCGTGTCGGGTTTTACCTCGTCCGCTCACCGGCCTTCGCGTTCCCCAAATGTGTTGCAAGACTTGCCGATACCTACGCCTACTCCCAAAGGGGATACACAGGGAGAAATCGCTAGCAATGACCAACACAACACGGACATCCGACTAACAGACGACACCTGCAATCCCATTGCATCAGTTCAGTGCCACAAGAGTACGGATACTGGTGATCATATAGAATACACTACCGCACAGGCCTCAGGCGAAAGCCCTGTCCAGGAACTAGACATGGAGGCTCCGCAAATTGCGCTTGTTGAAAGCAAGGGCGGTCCGCCACTGAAGCTGGAAACGGAAAACATGGTACAGGTAAAGAAACCCTGTTCGAAAACATATACTTCTCTAAACTGGTGTAGAGCACAAAGAAGACGGAGCTTCCAAATCCTAGGCGACCGACGCATGCCTTGCAAAGGCGACAACACGACAAATTGACCAAGCCCTTCCGATCACCATTCCAAATTCCATTCAAAGGCTCGAACGGCCTTAGTACTCCACCAGTAGCAAAGCATGAACCTCCAGTGAACGCAATCAAAGTGCCAGAGAAGAACCCGTTTCTACCTGCATTCAGGACCATAACGATGGCCAAGCATCGTACCGTTAGAGCAGCATCGCAATTCAAGTCGCCATTATCGGCTGGTGCATCTTCTCAAGTACTGCCATCAGTTCGGATGACGCCCAAAATCCAATTTCTCGAACGAAAGATCCAACTATTAAAGCGTGCAATCAAGATCCAAGAAGATGGTGGTGAGGAGGCATTGGAGGACCTGGCCAAGAAATGGAAGGAGGCTGCGCGAGAGGTAGCATGGGAGGTGTGGGACTTGGTCAAGGATAGAACTCAGGAGAAAACTTCCAAGAGCTGGGGGTACGACGAAGAAGAGAAGGGAAAGAAGCGAGGCTTCGACGAGAGTTGGGGATGGGAGGGTCAAGGAGAGAGTAAAATAAGAGGGTTGGGCGACGATGGCGGAGGGCCTTCCTGCGTTGGTGACGAAGTTGATTCAGGCGACAAAGATATGCGAGATTTGACCATGGCGGATGGCGATGATGAGTGCAATCAGGAGACTTTAGGCACCATGTTGAAGCAGTTAAGAATAGCCCCAGATACGCTAGGTTGGAGCGAAGATGAGGCGACGTTTGTAGATGAGTAAACATGCTTGCATCGCGTAGAAAGGTCTCGCTTAGTTTCGTAGCCTGCCGTTGTAACGTATTCGTTGCAAACACGAAGGCGATGGTACGGTTGTACAGTGTAGCACATGACCCTGAAGCAGATTCAATGGTTGCGTGTGCATGTATGGAACCTCGGCCTCAACGTTTATCACTTATTACCACTCATCCATGTCGCAATTGCAATTCTGGAAGCCTGGGACTACTGGTCCTGGTAGCACCCTCGATAGAGAAACACAGACAGAAGGCAATGTCATATCATCCGCCCCGAATTACGCACCCCTTTCAATCCAATCTCAACGCGAACGACTGCCAATAAACAAGCATCGTTAGTGCAAGTGTGGTGATATATTCCGCTGAATAGCTTTGACAACTGCAAATTAGGGCAGAAGATCCTGTATTGCATTGAGAGGTACCCGGTCACCATCGTCGTCGGCCAGACTGGTTGCGGCAAGACAACTCGTACGTCGCGCGTTTTCATTTATGTCTTCCCAGTCATCGACTCTATGCCCATGCAGAGATACCTCAATATCTATACGAATCGGGATGGGCTGCAGATGGGAATGTCATTGCTTGCACTCAACCGCGACGCGTCGCTGCTACGTCTGTCGCCGGTCGCGTTGCATCCGAGGTGGGAACCACTTTGGGTGACGAAGTATGTCTTCATTTGTCTTGTTGGGGTGTGGGCTCACCCTATCAACGCTTAGGTTGGCTATATCATTCGCTTCGAGGATGTGAGCGACAAAGAGAAAACCAGAATCCTCTACATGACAGATGGGATGCTGTTTCGCGAAACCCTCGTAGACCCTCTGCTCTCCCGGTACAGCGTAATAATGGTCATCCAAAGCCCTATCTAAAGCATTCGTGTTTGCTCATAGTGCTTAGGTCGACGAAGCTCATGAACGTGGTATTTATACCGACCTTTTGCTTGGTATTCTGAAAAAGTGGGGAACGCATCTTCTACATGACGTGCCTTTTTTGAACCTCTCGTGCAGAATCCAGAAGAAACGTCCGTCCTTACGTCTCGTTATATCTTCGGCGACACTGGACGCTACCTCCTTGATGAACTATTTTACTTCTTCTGAACACACGGACGATGCGACTATCGTCAGCCTGGAAGGCCGGATGTACCCTGTAGAAGTCGCTTATCTCAAAGATCCTGCGCCCGACTACGTTAAAGCTGCCGCGAATACGGCATGGCAAATACACCTCCAGGTTAGCTGTCCCGACAGTCTAGGTTGTATGTCTCTGAATTGCGCTCGCCCAGCCAGATCCTGGAGACATTCTCATTTTTCTTACCGGAAGGGAAGAGATTGAACGATGTTTAGAGGAACTTTCTGAGCTAATCCCAACGTACGTTCTTCCTATGCTACTTACGACAACCGACGTGGATGCTTACGATACGCAGACGACCGCGGAACGCTCGCCACCTCATCCCATTACCGCTTCATGCAGGACTTACGTCGGACGAACAGCTTCGAATTTTTGAGACCACGGATCGTGACAGTAGGAAGGTCGTCATCGCGACAAACATAGCAGAGGTAAGTCCCTTCTAGTTTCGTATCTGCGCGACTCTCAATACTATTCTCCTAGGCAAGTGTTACGATCGATGGTATCAAGTACGTTATAGATAGCGGATTTGTCAAGGTATGGTGCCACTCGCGATATCAACTGAACTCCCTCACGCATGCGAGCTCAGATCCGTGTCTACAATCCCACAACGGCTCTATCCTCACTTGCGACAGTTCCGACCTCTCGTGCTTCGGCGACACAGCGGGCTGGTCGAGCTGGTCGGACTGCTCCAGGTGTATGCTACCGTTTGTATCCGTTAGTTGCATATGACTCTATGGCGGAGGCGTCTTCTCCCGAGATCACACGTACTGATATGACAACACCCATCCTTCAACTCAAATCATTGGGTATTGACGACTTGATGAAATTTGACTGGGTTTCTTCACCCCCAGCCGAAAGTGTCTTACGCGCGCTGGAGGGTCTGTTCGCTGCCGGCATGATCGGCGAAGATGGACGTCTGACAGTTATTGGCGAGCAAGTCGCTGAATGCCCCGTTGAACTTGGTATTGCTCGAATGGTAATGTCTGCCCATTGCGTATTGTATTGCTGTCTTAACTCCTGTCAAGATGTTCAGATCCAAAGACTTCAAATGCGGCGACGAAATCTTAACCATTGCAGCTATGACTTCCGTCCAGGCGAGTGCCCCTTAATCCCTGTAGCGATCTCGCCTAACCCATTGATAGGACGTTTTTGTCATCCGAGATGGGGCCCAGGGTGCGCTCGACGAATTAGAACGACGGAAATTTACAGCAGAAGAAGGGGACCACCTCACTCTACTCAATGGTCCGTAACTATACTCTCTGAAGAGACCCTCCGTTCTTACTAACAACACATATAATAGCCTACAATGCTTTCGTCCGGTATGGCAAGTCATCTGGATGGTGCAAGTCTCATGCCCTCTCGTTTCGTGCCATGTCAAGAGCGGTTTCTATTCGATCTCAACTCAAAAAGTATATGCAACGGTTCAAATTGCCCATAGAGAGCTGCGAGGGCGATGCCAAGAGATTAAGGCAATGCCTTGTTAGTGGCTACTGGCGCAACGGCGCCCGTTGGGCTGCTGATGGGACATATCGCTCCGTGAGAGGTAACCAGGTGAGGCTTGGGCGATGAATACCCATGTATACCTTAAACCGCTAATTCGTTTCCTAGGTATTACACGTACATCCCACGTCGGTGCTATTCACCAGAAAACCACGCTCTGGATGGGTCGTTTTCCACGAGATGGAGGAGACCAAGAAGACTCAGTGAGTCGATCAAAGACAACCCACCGTATCCCTCTCATGTGTTCTACAGAATACGCATAATAACAGAGATAGAACCAGATTGGTGTGTGACGAACCTGTGTTTGAGGCAACCCTCCCTAACCCTCAAATAGGTTGTTGGATCACGGCCATGTGCTAGTCGACAAAACTGCACTGCCTAGGAATCGGTAATATCAAATGGGAAGAGCAAGTACAACGTTAAATGAGTCCATTACAGCGAGATATATACAACAGTGAGAAGAGGAGTCTGTTTTGGTAATACAACGTCCGAGAGGCGTATAGTGTCCTTGTCATTCGACGGTGTTGTCGATGATGAGATAATGGTTGCAAGTAGCAACTGGTAACAAAGTAAGCATACGGGTTGCAGCAGGCGCATAGCGAACCAGTTTTATACCTGACGTTCTTAGCGGAGGAAGGGTATGGGTTGAACATCACGGGCTTCGCGCAAGGCATCCTCTACCTCTTCGCGGGAAAAGATTCCCTTCCCAATTACCTCTTCCAAGACCGTCGCCAACCAGTCCTGACAGTTCCACTCTCCGTCTGGCTTGCGTACAGGCATTCTTGACGCGATTTCTTCAATTTCCATTCGTTCCTTAAAGCCTATCCGCCCAATTTTCACGACAACACCATCCTGGGTTGTGATATCTCCAACCGCGACCGTGATGGGACCCCAGTTCGTTAAATGGTTGTAACCTGGCTCGCGAGTTATATGAACTCGTCGGTGTACTTGGTGGCCGTCGCCTGTACACCCAAGCTTCCAAGAAAGCGACCAATGTTGATCTCGCGAGGTTGGATGCCAAGTACGCATAGCACGGCAGCGAACGATGTTGAGATTGATGTCGAGCATGCCGTCTTGGTCGACATACTTCCAGAGACCAACGGGGCCGATTCTACCGTCGGGCCTTCCCCAGTTAGGAAGATATTCTACCATGTTTGGCAAATTGATATGTCGATCGTAATGAGGGCTGTCGCGTTGTGGGACTCAGCGGGAGGGTGTTTGGCCACTGTTCTTGAAGCGTGCTATTTATGCATCCCACCTAGTCGCAGTGGCACTCATGCATCGTCAGACAATGGCGCTCACTTCCTTGGTGGACCAGATAAATTAGGAAGGCGGTGCCTCACCTCGAGCTATAGTTCCCCCGATTTGGAAATCGGTGGTTTCCGTGGTAGCTTTGTTAGTGCGGGGCATCCAAATGTTTTTCCGCTGTTGCTTTGTTTGATGACCCGGCCAGGTGAGTGCGTGTCATAATCAGCAAAATACCACAGGCCACAGATGCCACGGCCCACAACTGATTCAGTAGATAAGTCCCTTCAACTTCAACAGCTAGCTAGTCCATACGATTCATTCTTCACCCCCGATAACTTCGAAAACACGGTAAATCACCTACTCTTATTTGCTTTAAGAATTAAGATCATGCATCTGACACTGTTTGTGTTATCTCAGATATCCGGATCCTATGACCTACTATAATCCCGCTATCTTCCAAACGTCGACTGATGTCATTAATCGCATTGTGAAAGCTGTTGCCTCCTCGCCCGGGTACCAAACACAAGGCACACCAATCGTTAACACAAGCACCTCTAGCATTGTGGCGACTATCGATATCGATAAAGAGCGTCGCTTCGTCAAGTGTGGAGCAAAAGTCACCATCTATGAAGCTCTGTGCATGGAATTTGTCCGCTCCGTCACATCAATCCCGATTCCTAAAGTCTACACTGTCTTCCAGCATTCCAGATGGACCTACATCGTCATGGAGTATATCGAGGCCAAGACACTTGATAACGCCCAGTTTTCGATGACGCCAGATCAACTTATAGCGGTGGCTAACTCCCTCAGAGGCTTCGCCCTTCAGCTCAGGAGTGTTTCTTCCACCCAGCTCAACCACTCTGGCTATGGGGCTTGGCCCGAGGGCCCGCACTGCAACATATATTTCAAAGGCAAGCTGCCTACCAAACCGTTCCTCAACATAAACGAGTTCCATCAGTACTGGCTTAGCCGTTTAAGTGCTGAGGACAGAGAAGAACTACGCATGGAAGTACCAGCCCTTTCTGAATCGACGCCTGCTTTGACTCACGGCGATCTCTCCCCGCGGAACATCCTGGTCGAAGATGGGAAGATTGTCGCTATCCTGGACTGGGAAACGTTCGGCTGGTACCCCAAATTCTGGGAATATATGGCAGCCTACAGAGGCGCTTGGAGCCGCCGCTGGATGGATAGTCTCGAACAATCCTTTGGGAGAATGCCTATGACGGGTGGCCTCTTCTTAACCATGATTCACTCCGCGCTCACGCCACAGAACGCTTGAGGTTACCTCTATATGCTATTCTATGTACAACGCCGAGTTTTGTTGCTTACTGCTTTCGTATTGCTTTGTATAACCTACCACGGAACTTGTTTGCCTGCCCAGTCCCAGACCTTGCCTCGTTGCTCATCGTTAAGCTGTCCAATAACTCCAACAACTTTCTCAGCGGCTTCTTCTGGTTGAAACGCTTTGTCCTTCACGTCCGTACTACCCCAGAACCCTCTGCTTAACTCCGTCTTAACCGTACCTGGGTGAATGCCAACGCACATCGCCTGGTTCTTGTTCATTGCCAATTGTAAGTCAAACGTTTTGATCACTTGATTTAGTGCAGCTTTTGAGGAGCGGTACGAGTACCATCCACCGCGCTTGTTGTCTTCAATGGACCCAACTCTGGCAGACACATGAACCCATTTCGCGAGTGGCTCCAATTGCTTCTTTGGGTTCGCGGGCGGAAGAAAGCGAGAGAAATGCTTGATGAGTAGCAGATGTGAAATGACGTTGATCTGGAATGTAGAAGCGACCTTCTCCACGTCGAGATCTGCTGGTTGTTTTTCTGGATGCAAGATTCCGCCAGTGAAGAACGCAGTGTGGATGTACGATTCGCTGGGAAGCTGGTCCGACAAGGCTTCTGCCGCGGAGGCGATGCTTTCTTCCGAGGTGAGGTCTAGTTTGAGTAGACGGAGCCTCTTTCGATCAACTTCTTTCAGCGGCGACATTATCGTCTCGCGGATTTCCTCCGGGTTGTCTGCTCTGTGTGTGGCATAGAGAGGTAGGTCGGTCGTTCGAAGTAAATGGCGAGTGATTGCAAGAGAAAGACCTCTTGTTGCTGGAGACACGATGAGAAAGCGTTTCGGTGACATGGTGGTGGTTGGGAAGGAGGATTGAGACCACGGCGGCGCGACTGCTATTGCTAATTTATACTCGTCTAGTCGATCCAGTCCGCCAGTGCGTCATCTTTTGTCACGTGTATCGCTTTCTAGAGGATCCCATCAGTACCATTGGCCATTGGGCTTTAACGCAACTGTAGGCTGGCTCAGGATTACCTTTCCCCTGAATTCTCAGAATAGGGGCGGATTCCCATCAGGGCTGACCAAACCGTGCCTTCATCGACCATGTTCTCCAGATACAGCGCTGCGAACAGAGCCTCTAGGATCCTCTTCTCTACATCCCGCCCAGCGATACAGAGAAGGAATGCCCGGACTAGACCTCGTGCAGGTGGCCGGTCGAGTGACCCACTAGCCCAAGATGAAAAGCTGCTCAAGGTAGGTGATTTCGTGATGTATCAAACTATCCGTCTGGCTAACATCGATTTTGATATCCTGCTAGAAACTAGAAGATCAGCTTTCACGCGTCAAGGATAAGTTAAGGCGTGAAGAAGAGCAAGAAGAGCGCAAACTCCAAGCTGCGGCTGAGGCTTTCGCTCGTGCGAAGAAGGGTGAATCAGACGAGCTCAGCCTAGCAAGTAAGACAGCCTGAGTACAATTCAATGCCCCCCTTGCTCATATGTCTATTCTTGAGACCACAACGAGTACTTTTGGAAGCAAGTCTTGACACCCGAGGACCGCTACAGACTTGCGTGCAATGGCCTCGATTCCAGTAAGTCTACCTCTCGACATTTTGGGGTGTGGTTGATCCAAGTCCTAACAGTGGAGGAATTATATGAAGCGTACCGTGAGGCCGAAAATATGATCAAAGACTGGCCGTCCCGTTCGTTGGAATCCATTGATCCTGGACTGCACATCGCGCACCAAATTTACAATAGCATTCCAGAGAAAATCGGGCAGGTGACAAGAGCTACTCAGAGGAAGGGCATCTGGTGGTAGACACTTCCTCTGCTTTCCCGATGCATTGTCGGGGTTGTGTATTGTCAGCCTATTGCAAGTATCTGCGCACCTAGACCACTGTCCATTACGGGGAGGGGCCTCCGTTCGCATTTCATAGTAGTTGCATAAGAATTAACCATGGATTGAGAAGAGCGCCTAAGCCACCGTGGCCTGGGAGCATTGAACTACCTTGTCTGAGTAACTCCATGTTCAACGATGCACTCAAGCTATTGGCTTCTACAGCATGTTTCTCCATATTTCGTTCCCCTCAGTTCTCAACTCCAATCACGTCAATGCAGCTTCTGCTGCAGGTTATAAGCTACCGACCTCCCGCGGGATTGTTCTCATCGGCATCTTCGACTCCTCGTTTCCGCATTCTTGATAGACCAAAGTTTGAGGCCATACTAGAGAAATTCTCTCATGAATGGGAACACGGCACGATCTCACTGTCTACTGAGGGTGGCGAAATGACTGTCCTGGACGTACATTTCAAGGACGAACCCTCACCATTGCTCACGCGTAAACGCAAGAGGGTGATTGACGAGGATGCTGACTCTGCGGCAGGGGATGATAACGAGGAACAAGGGAACGACCCAACTGATGGCTGGCCAGTATCTATGCTGGACGCTCTGAACGGGGAGCTGAGGGACGTCTATACCATCTTGCAGAAGAGCACGGCGAAGGGGCGGCTTCTAGCCGAACAGGTGCTTTACGTGTCCGTATACAAGCTGCTCATGTTCTAATATTCATCAGTTTCGCTCAGCCGATGAGAGTTTCGAGCCCATTTGCCCTCATGTTACCAAGGAAGATTGCGCGAAGGCACGCCGGGCAGAATCAATGATCCCCTCGCCACCCGCTCCTGACACTATATGTGACCTAGTGCACTTCCGACCGTTGATTCGCGCGCATACGGACCCTGCTCTTGGTCACTGTTCATATCTCAATACATGCTACTCTGAGCCAACATATGCACAATCTCCATCCATTCCTCCGTTCCCCGGATCAGCCCATAGCCACGGACCGGCCCCTCCCAATGCTCGCGTACCTACTTCTCTGCCCTCTGGTCTCGGCGCTGGAGGACGGGGGAAAGAGAAGGCGCCATGTCGATATTTGCATTATGAACTTGATTGGGATGAACGAGATGGAGATGCCAGCGCAAATCGAGTTTCGAAGAGCAAGGCTGTTGTCAAGCACGGCCATAAGCTTGAACTCGGGTTAGGTCCCGACGGTCTGAACAAGCGCATGGTATGAGTATCCCTTCCGTCCTTGGCATATTCGCCTCATACCAACAACTTCCATTTCATACTTCCTAGTTTCCACCTCAGTGGATAAACTGCGACATCCGTAAATTCGACTATTCGGTCTTGGGGAAATTTCATGTCATAATGGCAGATCCCCCATGGGACATCCATATGAGTGTTAGCATTTCGTTGTCAATATTCGTCCATGTGCTAAGTACTTCACACAGCTTCCGTACGGGACCATGACAGACGATGAAATGCGTGCTATGCCTATACCAACTCTGCAAGACGAAGGTCTCCTTTTCTTATGGGTTACAGGACGCGCCTTGGAAGTCGGTAGAGAGTGCTTGCGTGTTTGGGGGTACACCCGCGTTGACGAGGTAGTATGGGTTAAAACTAATCAAGTGAGTAACTCAAGCTTCCTATTGGCTCGCACAGCCTCTCATCGCTTGCGATCAAGCTCCAACGTGTTATACGAACTGGTCGGACTGGCCACTGGCTCAATCATACCAAGGAGCACATGCTCGTTGGTGTCAAGACTGTCACCGACGCTTCGGGCGCGCTTAAATTCCCTTCATGGGTGAATCGCGGTCTTGACGCTGATGTCATCGTTTCTGAAGTGCGAGAGACGAGCCGAAAGCCTGATGAAGCATACGGGTTGATAGAACGTATGTGTCCTGGAGGCCGTAAGATTGAGATTTTTGGCAGAAAGCACAACACTAGGGCTGGGTCAGTTTAATTTCAGTTCCTCGTCGCTGTCTTTGGCTCTCACACTTGTGCGCCGTTTAGATGGTTGACCCTGGGAAATCAGTTGGGTGGGGATCAGATTTATGAGGAGGATTTAGCTGCTAGGATCAAAGCAAAGTAAGATCACTGCATTCTCTCCTCATATTGGCTGGAACATGGCATTTATCTGTTGCGCACAGATATCCTGAACGAAACATCACCGTCATGCCACAGTGATTTCATTTTTATGGGGGGGCTCACTACACAGCGCGGGGTGATCACTTCTCAACATATGTATAATGTATGTGTCAAAGGATAGACAACATTGGGTACTACTTATTGTGGAACGAATGCTACTGTTGGTAGCTCAGATCGATTACGCGGTAGCTGTGACAGTCGCAGATAAGGGCAGTGGTATCGCATTACCCATAGGCATGTTGTTTGGCAGAGTGCCACTACGCAACTTCAAACCACCACTAACCAGCGCAGCTTCAAGCACCCGTGTAGCCTCAAGCAACTGCTCGGTCTCGCTCTTCCCCTTCTTGCCGAAGTCGCCAGAGATAGGGCCGAGGAGATGGTTAAACCGAGCGCGAGCAACCTCTACCGCCTTCATGTCCACAACAGCCGTTTGACCGTTCCTCAAAGTGTGTGGCGTGGTACCATCAGTAAGACCCAACTGTTCATCAGTCCAGATTGGTTCGACGACCTCTTGATTAGGAAGACCGACGCTGGCTCGACCACCAAGGCGCTTCCAGTCAGCCAGACGATTGATACCGAGTTCGGTGAAGATTTGGTCGACAGCGCTGATGAGTTTGTCTATCTGCTCTGCTGTATGACGAGGGGTGACAGTTATCCTGAGGCGCTCTTCGCCAACGGCAACAGTTGGGTAGTTAATGGATTGAACGTAGATGTTATGTTCCGAAAGCAATTTGTCGGACGCAGCCTTGGCGAGGGCTGCATCACCAACTAGGACGGGGACGATATGCGAGGGACCGGGGCTATATCGGCAGATTCAGACTAAGTGAAACGAACAAGTCTGGACACACTTACACGACTGGGATGTCGATATCGGCGAAGCGACGTTTAACTTCGCGGACGTTGACCTGCTTGAGCTGCCGGTCACCAACGTACTCGGTCTGGTACGCGACACTAGCACGGGCTCCAGCGATAGTAGCAGGCGGCAGAGAGGTAGTAAAGATGAACCCAGGAGCATACGACCGGATCATATCGACGAATTCTTCTGAACCAGCGATGTAGCCACCAACCGCTCCATAAGACTTGCCAAGCGTGCCTGTAGTTTATTCAGTCTTGGCTCGCTATCACGCAGAGAAAGAATGCGCTCACCCGTAATGATATCAATGCGATCCATCACAGACCCTTTGACCGGTTCGGGGCTACGGCCTGCTGCCCGGTGGGCTTCATAGTCAAGATGCTCAGCGACACCAGCGCCTCGAGGTCCATAGAGACCGACGGCGTGAACTTCGTCGAGGAAGGTCAAGGCTCCGTACTGCTCGGCGAGATCACATATCTCCTTGATGGGGCCAATGCTACCACACATGGAGTAGACGCTTTCGAAGGCAATGATCTTTGGCGCTTCTTTAGGGTACTGCTTGAGTTTGGCCTCAAGGTCCTCCAGATCGTTATGGTTGAAGATAACGCGCTTAGCAGTGGAGTGCCGCATGCCTTGGATCATGGAGGCATGGTTCATTCTGTCGGAAAAGATGATGCATCCCGGTAACTTGGTACCCAAGGTGGAGAGTGTTGCATCGTTCGCTACATAGCAGGACGAAAAGACCAGAGCGGCGGGCTTGCGATGAAGTGCAGCCAATTCATGCTCCAAACCAAGATGCATAGCACCGTTACCGGCAATATTACGGGTACCTCCTGCGCCGTGTCCGTATTTGTCTAGCGTGCGACTGTCAAGTAAATCAGTACATTTTCACCGCATATAGACAGGGAAGGATATACGTACTGCATAGTCTCCAACACAACGGGGTTGTTGCCCATCCCCAGATAGTCATTGGCGCACCAGACCTCAACCTCCTCGGTGACAGTACTAGTATGAGCGACGGGGAACTTTTTCGCAAGTCGATTAATGTTGTTGAAGTAACGGTAAGACTTGTCCTTGTGCTTCTTCTCAAGCTCATTCACGTAGAACTGCTCGTAGTCGAAGCCGGAGTGTGCCGGCTTGGGCTCGGCCGAGGCACCAGTGGTTGGTGCGGCTTTATGGAAAGGACATCCAGCGGCAGCAGCGTCCTTGGGCGCAATAGACGCAGCAACATGTTCCGCATGCTTTGCGGCCTTCTTCTTAGCAGCAGCAGCCGACAAATCTTCGGCCATGCGCGCGGCCGCCCGAGCAGCCGATGCGTGAGGACACATTTCAACTGTAGCACCGGGGGGAGGAAAAACACCCTGCTGCTTGTGAATCTGGTCAACTTCAGCACTGCCGGCGACACTAGCGTAGCCCGAGACGAGTTGCTTGGAACGAGTGGTCAAAGCAGGGCCCATGACTGGGCAACTGGTAGCCTTCTCCGTGAGGACCGAGATGGAAGGGAAGCGCGGGGACGATGAAGTACATAGCGTGCGCAACGTAGAGGTTTTTGTCCTGTGAAGGTACGGGCAGGCAGCCTTGAATCTTGTGAGGGAGGAGAGCTTGTCCATGGTTGGGGACCAAAAAGTGAAATCACAGTCAACTTGAAATTCGTTGCCCTCTTAAGGTAAACCGAGTAAGAGGCATTATGTAATTGGCCGGTGAAATCGAAACCCGTTCATTGGCGGGCACATTCATCCCCCACTCGCTTTCTCCGTACGGTCCAATATTTATTGACGAAAACTAAATTACAATGATCCCAGGCAGCTCTCAATCACATCAACTGCGAAATCGACTTCTTCTTTGCCCACGTTCAAGCTCGGAACAAGTCGAACTGCATCCTTCCCGGCAGTCAAAATAAACAGCCCACGCTCTCGGGCCATACTCACGACTTTTCCTGGATCATTCTCATCCTTGAATCCAAGACCAAGAATCAGCCCACGCCCCCTGACATCGCTCTGCAGGATATTCGGGAACCAGTTCGGCAGCGAGTTCAAACGACCGATTAAATACGCGCTTGTCTCATTGATGTGAGCAACCATGGACCGATCAGATAGCCGAGACAAGACGTGGTGTCCAATTGCACACGCAAGGGGAGAACCTCCGAATGTGGTGCCATGGGTTCCTGCATCCAAGGTGAGCAAACAAACTCTTGGTCACGCATTCGACCTAGGGGCAAGCCAAGCGCTGCGTAACGGAGAATTTCACTCACCTGTGGTCATGGTCTCGCTGACATTATCCCTGAGCAAAACCGCCCCAATGGGATATCCATTTGCCAGCGGTTTCGCCATCGTAATTATATCCGGATGGCATTCCACGGGCAGAGACGAATGTGACCATAACATCCCACTTCGGTAGAGACCGCACTATACCCATCGTGATCAATGATACACATCATTACAAATCGAATGAATGACTTGCCTGGATCTCGTCATAGATCAATACGGCACCTACTTCATCGCATTTCGCGCGGAGAGCCTTGAGCCATTCGATCTGAGCCATGCCAATGCCACCTTCTCCCTGAATTGGCTCGAGGATCACGGCACAAGTCTGCTCCGTGACAAGGCTTTCGATGCAGCCAAAATGGTTGAATTGACCAACATCCACACCAGGGATGAGCGGTAGGAACGGCTTTTGATATTTTGGGTTGGTCGTAATGCTAAGCGCACCCATGCTTCGGCCATGAAATGAATGCTCGAAGCACAAGATCCGCGTTTTGTTGCAAGCCTCGTCATCCCAATTGCGTCCAGGATGAGCCGTGGCCCATCTTTCCTTACCAATTTTTCGTGCCACTTTCAACGCACCCTCGTTCGCCTCCGTTCCTGAATTTGAGAAAAATACCTTCGCACCCCCAACCAAGGGGGGTTGGAGTTTCCCGCTGGGAAAGCCGAGTCCACCTTCTTTGGCTGTGAGCGTTACCAAAAGCTCGGCAAGTTTACCAGCCCATTCATGATGATAGACGTTACTGGTGTGAAGTAATTTCCCGGCTTGCTCGCTTAATACCTGTACAATGCACGTTAAGTTTGTACCTCGGAGTAGACACAATTGAGCAGCAGTCGATGATCCCAATATTTGAGCCAGGCGTTGGTCGGTCAAAAGACGGGGTAGGTATATACGTGGAGCCCAAATCCACGAGAGAAAGCATATGCTATAGGTAGATAAGACAACGTACCTTTGCGACACCCTCATCCGCGTGGCCAAGCGCGTTGACAGCTATCCCAGCACTAAAATCGAGGTATTTATTGCCATCGACATCCCACACCCAGGACCCCTTTCCATGGCTCAGTGCGAACTGTGGGCGTGCATACACCGGCAAGATATATTTCGAGGATCGGTCAAGGATTGCCGATGTCCGTTCACTGATAGCTGACGTGGAGTGCGTAGGTTTTTTGTATTTTGTGCATGGAGAGGTGGGGAAAGATGAGAAAGGCTGCAACCCGGATATGGGCAAGTAAATATTGGTGACTTCACCAACGTCATGAATTATGAAGTACCTCTGAAGCAACGGTGGACATGGGACGCGACCCAGCGTAAAACCTCGTTCCCGCATTTGTATAGCGTCGTCCAGCGACGTTGGCGACAGAGGTGGCAAGGACTTGACGAGTCATAGTGGACGTCGCGGTTGAAGAACAAGAAGAAAAGTTTCGTTGAAATAGGTTATTTGCGCTGACTGCGAGAAACGAGTGGCCCATGCTGTACCCTCTCAACAACCACGACGCCGACGCATTCCATCATCTGTATTGCCATGACCTCTGCTCTCATGAACGCGATACTTCATTCAGTCCCGACTGCGACTTCGGATTCTCTAGCCTCCTTCTTCCTTTCCAGCACTTAGCATGCATTGCACCACCTTTGGCCTTCGCGCCACGCACTAGCCAGTTCTTAGTCCCTTCCCGTGAACGTCCTTGAGCAATCCAGCGTAACATAGATCGAACAAGCTGTACGAAGCTCCCCTCGTTAGTCCCTTTAGTCCGTTAAGGCTATATACTTCGCGACACTAACGCTTGAATTTAGGGTTCAGGACTCTAGCACCGATCGCGGTGCACCTGAACGTCTGTATATGTGCTGCCTGATAAGATATATGCTGGCCAAATGTAAAATGTGCATCCTGAGTCCACCGCCCACCTCGATTCTTTACACCTGAGGCCCTGCCCCGTCCTCAGGTCTCATAACTTACCATGAGGTTCTCGGTTCCCCTCATTGCTCTGGCAATTCTCGCGTCGTCTGTCATCGCTGAACACGATGACTTTGACGGAGACGATGACATGGAATTCGCAAGTACTCGTCGTTCACGTTGATGACTTGCGCTGATCAAGCATGATTCATTAGGACGATGCGGCTCCTCAGGTGGCCTTCTGTCCCCCCATTCAGCCGCCACCTGCCTTGACGTCGGTATTGCCACCTCCCCCGACCGCAAGGCCCGGCCTGCCCTGGGCCACCGCCACGGCGACAGAGACCGTAACTCCAATAACCTTCACTTCGATCTCTACTACATCTGCCTCTGCTGCCTCTGAGGTATCCAGCCCCCCATCTCCTTCCGCCGCGACGGACGTTGCCCCCTCACCCGTGGCAATCTCTTCGGATACCGATGCCCCAGGAGCTTCGAGTTCTGTCACTCCGACAGAGTTACTCGAGTCGCCCACCGACTCGGAGATCCCTGTAGAGACTAGCGCCAGCGAGTCCGAATCTGCCGCTGATGCCCCAGAGATCTCGACTTCTGTGGAGACTCCGGGTCCTTCTGTCGTAACCATAGTCAGCACGGCTACCCAGGTGTTCACGGAGACCTCGACGTCGGTGGTCTCCCATGCTGCCCCAAAAGCTACTGGCGGGCCTCACGGGGGTAAAGTGAACGCAGTTAAGGGCGGTAAGAAGACCGGTAGTAATGGGAAGGCTAAAGGTGGCAAGAAAGCCGGTAATGGGAAGGCGAAAGGTGGCAAGAAGACCAAGGCTGAAAATAAAGATGGAAAGGCAAAGGGAATCAAGAAACACCCTAAGCCAGCTGTCGCTGCTAAATCTGGTTTCCAGTGCACTGCGCCTTCGAAGGCAAAGACCCTTTACCGATCGTACCAACCAACGAGGAGGGACCACTTCTACACCATGAACAAAGGCGAGTGGGAGAACTCCATTCACGCTCTCGGCTACAACCGCGAAGGAAAAGCAGCGCGCATCTTCACTTGGAAAGCTCCCGGAACGACGGCCCTCTACCGCGCCTGGCAACCAGCCACTGGAGACCACTTCTACACCACATCCGCTCCCGAACATGCCAATGCACTTCATAGACTGAAGTACCACAACGAGGGCGTTACAGGGTACGTCTATCCAAGTGCAAAGTGTGGCGCGGTTCCTCTGTACAGGTTGTACAACCCCGGCGCTGTAGACCACTTCTACACTGTCAACAAAGCAGAGGCCGACAATGCCGTGGCTCGCCTTGGCTATATACGTGAGGGTATTGTCGGTTATGTCGTACCGCCGTAGACGTACATATTTTCTACATGGTACCTGTATGTGATCAGTCCCTCAGTAAGCACATTCGATGAACTACCGTTCTCGTCGCTTATAAAAATCACAAACTCCTGGTGAACTAACTTGGAACCAAGTGAGTCTGCTGGTCACACAAGTGTATCACTCTCTTTTCGCACCAAAGTACAGTGCTCACCGAGCGCGTACCTAAAGACAAAACGCTTCGGTAGCTCGAGCACTATATAAGACTACGGTGTATACATGGATGGATGGCTATAATTCGACGTGGGGCAGAGGTCGATACTCGCATAGATGTCGCAAGCAAGCGCGTATCTTAATCGCGACTCGGACTACGGCTAGAGCCAGAGCGAGTGCTGACAGACATAGATGAATCGGAAGATGCTGAACGGCCACGTCGTCTTGGGGAAGGGGATGCATTCCTCTTGCGATCGCCTCTATCTCCTCGTGAGCGACTACGACCAGGTGAAGGAGATCTAGAACCAGCACGGCGAGGAGGAGACATAGATATACTACGGGAACGACGACGTGGGCTTGCTGATCGCCTTCGCTTGAGCCGACTTGGCGAAGGCGATCGGGAGGGAGGGCGGCGGCGGCGGGAAGGAGGAGACGGAGAGCGAGAAGAGGAGCGAAGACGGCGGCGTGAAGGAGGAGAGGGCGAACGGGAATGTGAAAGCGAACGGGATCGGCCTCGGGTACGCGAGGGAGGTAGATCCCGTCGGGGACTCCTGCTTCGCCTATATCTGTCACCACTACGGCCGTCGGGGCGGTCGTCACGATCTCTGGGGGGCGGAGGAGGCGGAGGCATCCGACTATCTTTACGCCTAGAATCAGCGGCCTCTCTTTCCCTCCTCATGCGATCCTCCTCCCTTCGTCTCAACCTATCTCTTTCTCGCTTTTCAGCTTCCCACTTGGCTTTCTGTTCAAGCATCCTAGCTCGCTCTTCCTCCTTCCTCCTCTCCCTTTCCTCTCGCTCAGTCATCTTTTTGGATCGAATCTCCTCCTGCTTTTCTCTGTCGAAGGCATCACCTTCAACGTAGTCTGACCGTGTACCAAGTGCACGGGCCATCTTGTTTAATTCAGTCTTTTTGGCGGCAGCCAGGCCATGGGTATCGGAGGATTTTAAACTTTTAGCGGAGGTAGCCAAGGAGGACAAATCGGCGAGTAGTTTTGTGCGGAGTGCGCTGACTTTTACTTCAATTTCATCTTCGTCGACACTGGCATACTGTGAGCAACACCGTTGTTGGAAGAGCGCAATATGGAACTACTTACCCTTGATCTTCCAATTCGACTTGCAACTCCAAGCATTTGACCTCGACCTTTCGCTTGCGCTCATGTTCCAAAATTGCTTCATCAGGCTCACGGTGCTTCGGGGGGCTACATCCCAAGCACTTGCACGATCTTGGGCACTCTGATGACTACGAAGCGTTGAGAGGTTGCGAACTACATAACCATTAGTTCCACTATGGACGGAAGGGGTCAGTGAAGCGAAACTTCGGGTGATAGCAGCCAACACGACGAACCTTCCTCTCGGGGTGGTTAAGCCGATGCCGTTGTACATGACTGTCGCTGTTCAAAGGTTGAAACAGAGCGCCAAGGTCCATGGACCACCGGATGTGAGAAATCACGCAGTCGAGCCTGACTCAGCAGAGATCGGAAGCAAAGTGGACGACTGACGCCTGGCTTCGGCATGGCTGGGTCAGCCTCCCCTCAAATATTGCCATTGCCATTGTGGCCATTAGCACTTGTTCCCTCTTCACATTTCCATCACGTCCATCAGAGTCCTCAATCCCTTCTCCTTCCGCAGAGTCGCTGATATGGCCGCTACTGCCCTTCCTCCCGCCCCTGAAATCCCTGCAAGCTTTACTGCGAGCTTGCGTAGCTGGTATGTCCCGACTTACGTGTATTCAATTTGCGTTTATTCACTGCGTCGTACAGGTGGGCTACTGGTGGTGAAAAGCAAAGCGCTGCCAGCGAAGAACGACTGCTCAGGTCAGGCCACCCCCTCATCGACCACAGGACAGTCTGCTGAATGTCCTATAGGCGTCTCCCCTTCTTCCGTCCTGGAGTTATATCCAATCCAACTCCTACAACCCATCTAAGTGACAGTGATGGTCCTATCATCGCATACAGCTCTCGAGTCGATTTGGACACCCCAAAGCACTATCTCAACATGCTGACCATGACCTCCACCTCACCTTCATCCACTGCTCCTCCGCCTGCAGTCCTACTACATGGATATGGCGCGGGCCTTGGGTTTTACTTTCAGAACCTCCTACCACTAGCGAACTGGGCCAACCGCAGACACAGTTCTATCTATGCCTTGGATTGGCTGGGCATGGGCCGATCCGCCCGCGTCCCTTTCACGGTAAAGGCAAAGCGCGAAGACGTTGCGGGGAGAGTGCAGGAGGCAGAATCATTCTTTGTGGACTCTCTTGAGGAGTGGCGCACCAAGATGGGCCTGGAGAAAATGACGCTGATCGGTCATTCATTGGGAGCCTATTTCAGTGTTGTTTACGCCCTCAAGTATCCAACGAGGGTCAGCAAACTCATACTACTCTCACCTGCCGGTGTGCCCCGTGATCCAAATTCAACCGTACCATCGAGGGAGTTAACGGACCCACAAGACACGGTTCACTCAGGTTCTGCGGAACCAATGACCCAGGATCGCTTTGTTGAAATTAAACATGAGCAACAAGATGCGAAGAGGCAGGAGTCTCGTAGTAGACGATTATTAACCTATCTGTGGGAAGAAGGTTGGAGTCCATTCCAAGTTGTTCGTTCCACCTTTTTCTGGGGCCCTATGCTTGTGGGCAAATATTCATCACGCCGCTTTACTGGACTATCGGAAGAGGAAACCAGGAGCATGCACGATTATATTTTAAACATCACACTCGCTAAAGGATCGGGAGAATATTGCATCTGTAAGTACATGCTTCTATTGCCACCTTGCCTGACGCTGATGGCTTCTCGTAGCTCACCTCCTGGCCCCAGGTGCTCATGCCCGATCGCCACTTGTTGATCGCATTGATAAGCTCAAGATACCTGTCACCTTTGTCTGTAAGTGATATCTTCCCCGTGGTATGTGCTGCACTCATATACCTCTGCAGATGGTGATCACGACTGGATGGACCCGGAAGGTGGTGTCAAGTCCGTTGAAAATCTTCGATTAGCGGGAAATGGACAGGGCAGAATGTATGTTATCTCCCATGCTGGTCATCATGGTGCGTCACCCTATCTTGGGCCTCCCTTCCGCAAGCCACTGACCGTCTACATACATACAGTATACCTGGACAATCCCAAGGCTGTGAATGACCTTCTTGTGAAAGAGTTGGATCGTCAATGAAGAAGAATCATACCTGCGGCTTACGATCACGCCTAATTTATGACTTTCAGTACCTTTGTAGATCTAGACATCGTCAGTGTGTAGAGGCATATACTATACATTCAATGTAATGCCATGTAGGAATTAATTGTATTACGGCTATGCAGTTAGACTCAATGGCTTTCATTCTGAAGTGCGTCGAACAAGATTTTGGCCCGTACGTACTTCGCTTCCGCTGGGGTTGCACCGGGAGTATCACTTGAGGGAGGCTCTCCAACCTCACCTAAGAGATCGTTACAAGTTTTGCTGAGTGCCTACGATCAATCGGGGTGGATAAGATTTGACCGTATTTTGGCGAATATCGTTCACCTACGTCTCGTATGCCACCCTTCATTCCTGAAAGATACTTTATTGACAATGGTAGGTATAACTCCGGAATCTATGTTGAGCAATGATCAAAGATGATGAATCAGACATGGTGGACGATCGGGGAAACAGGAAGTAGTACCGCTTGGTCAGACCATAGGTTCCGTATCAGCCAATTCTGCTTTGCTTTGTTGAATTTCCAAGCATCGGGATGTTGGAAGTGTGTGAATACATAGGTCAATGCTAAATACTAGGTGTAAGAACGGTATCGATAGGCGGGGAAGGACGAGCTGTTTACATTTACGAGCTTGGTCAGATAGTGTCTCATCTTCCGAGGGATTGGTGAATGCGGTCTGCTTGTGCTTCTTGTGCTTCTTGGTACGTTTGTCTGCCTGGAGTTGGTCGACCACCGCGTCTACAGGAGACCGTTTCCTTTTCTTTTTGCTAGGCTTCGAGTCTTCCTCCGTCGAGTTTCGTGGATCCTCCTCCAGCGCATGTTTATCGTCTTTCTGGCGATTCTTCTTTTTCTTCTCCTTGTGAGTCTTGGTAGCCTCTGCTGCAGCGACTCCATCCACGATTACCGTCTGAACAGTATCCTCGATGACCTCGGAGACCCCATTAGTGGTGTCTCTGTGTGTTTTCTTGGACTTCCGATCTTTCTTCGGCGAGTCCTCTTGGGGTTCCGTGTCCACCACGGCACGTTTGGATTTCTTGCGTTTCTCCTTGATGGGAGCGTCGCCGCTCATCATCGGGCAACGAAGAAGAGACAACCTTGGCGAGAGGAAATCAAGCGCCTATCCATATACAGAAGCAAAGCGCTCGGCTAATTGAGCACAATTGTACCTTTCCACCACCTTCATTTCTTCCCTACCCCGGCTTCAGGCTTCAATGGGCCTCACTGTGTCTTCTCTTTTCAGTTCCTTGGTGTCGCTGACACGATGGAGTAAGGATAAAGACACTCGCATATTGATGCTCGGTCTGGATTCAGCCGGAAAGGTATGAAGTATTGGAGCCCCACCATTGGCAGTTACTAACCATGTCCTCCAATTTAGACGACCATTCTATATCGGTTACAAGTGAATTTTACGTGAATCTGACAACTTTTCGATGGTATTGATATGCCTCATTCAGCTTGGAGAGGTGGTTTCAACGATACCCAGTGAGTTATTCACCTTCAGTGCACACTACCTCGCTTACTAAGCCCCACTAGCAATTGGCTTTAACGTCGAGACAGTTCAGGTAGGTGTCTAAGATTCTCTTCCAGTGGAGCAATACCTCAGGCACCAGCATTTTCCCTGTAGTACAAGAATATTAAATTCCAAGTATGGGATCTTGGGGGTCAGTCAAGCATACGGTGGGTCACTATGTTGCTTACCTCAAACCACATGAAACTCATGGACTAGCCTACAGACCATATTGGCGTTGCTACTTCCCAAATACGGCAGCCATCATATACGTGATAGACTCCTCGGACACTGATCGACTAGCAATATCCAAGACTGAGTTACTCACAATGTTGTCCGAGGAGGAGCTTCGGGGCGTACCTTTACTTGTCTTCTGTAACAAACAAGACATGGCAAATTCCTTGAAGCCGGAGGAGATTAGCGAACAGCTAGGTCTTGCTGGTGGTGAGAAGTCACGGCCGTGGAGTGTGCGGGGTAGTTGTGCTACGAAAGGTGAGGGATTAGAGGAAGGGTTGGATTGGTAAGTCTAATGTGTCAGGCATTTCTGCTAGTAACTTATTAAGTTTCCCGTTTACAGGCTTGTCAATGAAATACAGAAGAATTGATACCCTTTCCACCGCTGTGTCCCATTGCTGTCCTTTTTGTTCTGCATACTCTATTCCCGACGATGGTGCTACATCTACCTATGCACCATCTGCACATAATTACTTTCTTGATCCCGGACATCATGGAGGGCTTTCAGTCGCATGACAATTATTTCGTCCATCACTGAGCACAATGAGATAACAAAGGATAAGGCACGTAAAGATTTTACTAGCGGATGAAGCTTCACTTGCTGTCCGCCCAACACCAACTCCATCGCTGCTCTTCCTTTTGTTCTCGACATTGCCGTTCAATTTCGACATTTGGTCGCCACACTCTGACAGTACCATCGTCTGCACAGGTTGCCACCATGTCTGAAGCCCAGTCGACTGCACCTACTTCACCTTGCTGCCCAGCTAGTTCTACGCCAACCGGGGTATAACCGTATGACGCCCTCGGTCGAGCAGCATTGCTCACATCGAAGAGGTATGCATTGCCGCCCTTGCCACTACTCCCACTCGCAAGCCAACGACCACAAGGAGAGATGGCTGTGCGGACATAGAAGGAGCCTGTGGACATGGTGTCCTTCGTGTAGCTGGCCATTTGAGGGGTCAAGGTGGGAGAATCATACGTGTGCACACGGGAGTCGAATCCAACCGCGAAGACGAGCCCAGTGGTGGATCCAGTCCCAGCGGCAATATCGGTTATACCTCTGGATCGGCTCGAACCATGCGACGTTGTCGGGTCTGTAGAGGATATGCGCACTTCCTGGGGGGCGCTAGGTTCGTCCGTAAAGCACTGCCTTAAGTCCCATCCTTTCAGTTTTCTACAACAGCCCCGATAAGTGAGGGGCGCTAGAGGTATCGCTGCTCACTTACCCGTCTGCGGAACCACTACTAACTATTTCATAAGGATCAGCCTCTTGATACAACACACCAGTTATGCTCGTCGCGGTTAGACTCGCTTTGGGCCTGCGTCCTCTGGGCTTGGGTTTCGAAGCGTCTTCCTGAGCCCTCTTGATAGTATGGACAGGAGATAGTATTCCCTCGCGCTGACCTTCAGCTACGCGAAGATCCCAGAGACAAATCGCGCCGTCTCTACCGCCAGTCGTCAACAGCTCGCGGTGTTTCGGGTCCCATGCTAGGCATTTGATCGTACTAGCATGTCCTTGTAGTGTATGGATGATGGAGGAGGTACGCGGACAAATGATACTTGCTGTTTGATCCGCCGAAGCTGTCGCGATCACCGAATCCGATGGATTCCATCGCACGTCGAAAATCCCATTCGAATGAACTTGGAGAGTTGTTCTCTGAGGTTCTGGATGTATGTCAGTAATTTTCGCATTGATTAAAAGTAGTGCGGTATACCCGAATCCCAATCATTTCGCCTTGCAGTATTCAAGATGTGCAATGAGCCAGCTTCAGTCGCCACTGCCAGTAAAGCATCTCGACCTTGTTTCGCACCTTCGAGCGATACATAATTAGACCGAAGGGATCCCTGGTATGGGAGACAATTCACCAACCGTTGGAATAAGCACACGCGTAGGGGACAGTGAGGGCATATCCAGTCTCTCTAGCTTCGCATTTGAAGACGTCGGCTTTGGTAGATGATACGAATGAGCGGAGAATGTGGCGTGTATCAGCTAGACACATATTTATGTGTGAGCAGGCGTTGAGAGGAGTGCTTCTGTATGCTTACGACGTGGTGGTGTACGTCCCAAAGGCAGAAGGCGGCTAGCATTGAAGTGCCCTGATGATCTGCAAGCTCTAGCTCGAAACCTCTGCATCTCTATCCCTTCCATCTCGGCATCACTATCACTGGTATCGCCTTCGCATAGCAGCGGCTGGAGTTTCTCAGGCGGAGAGATCTTGACCCGTTTGCGCCGGGCATATTCATCTGCTTGTGCATCCGGAGTTGGTAACGGGAATTCAAGCTTTGCTTGCCTCTTCGCGGATGGGGTCAAGATGAGGTGGACATTGGTCTGATTTTTGAGCGCTGGACGACAGCGCATGGGCGTGGAGGATGGTGTTGGCAGCATGGTCGGTGTGAGGAAACAACGCGACACGACAGTAAATGACCGCGACCTTCACGTGACCGTCATACGATGCAGAAACATTTCGGCCGAAAAGTCTTAGCCTCGCCATCCTTGCTGCCGTCTGTTCACTACCAATGATCTCCTCCAAAATGTTCCGCACAGCAGTCCGGTCGATGGCCACCACGTCTAGGCGGACCTTAACCATTGGCCTCGTCCCCGCAGACGGTATTGGCCGAGAAGTAATTCCGGTATGCAATTCCATAATTATCCTTCATCGTCTTGAAAGCAATCCTTACAGGCAGCGAAACGAGCCATCGAGGCCCTCGGCTCAGATCTTCCTAAAACAGAATTCATTGAACTCCTCGCTGGTTTTGAATACTTCAAGCGAACCGGTACAGCTTTACCTGAGGAAACAGTCGAGTAAGCTAACCTACGCAACTCGTCACTCTTCGTTTACCAGTGCTTCCTAGAATACTGAAACATGACTGTGACTGTGCCCTCTTTGGCGCCGTGAGGTCTGCATTTCGAGAACTTGTCATACACTAGCCCAACTCATCCAATGGTAGCTCTCCTTCCAAGAAGGTGGTCGGCTATTCATCACCTATAGTCGCGCTTAGGAAGGAGCTGGACCTCTATGCCAATGTCCGGCCAGTTGTCTCCGTATGCTCCTTCTATCCTCGCCCTATCTTCGATCAATGACGATTTGAACAGGTGTCTCCGAATCCAGGGGAGCAACCGTCAATAGATCTGGTTGTGGTTCGTGAAAACACTGAGTGTTTGGTAAGCTTCTGGCCCTATCAAGTAGCATAAGTCTCACATCTGTCTAGTATGTGAAGCAGGAAGAGCTCACCAATGGACCGAACGGCAAAGAAGCCCGCGCAACCCGGCTTATTACCGAACGCGCTTCCAGACGGATAGGCCAAGTCGCCTTTGACATCGCTTCCAAGCGACCGCGCAAAGTGAGTGTGTCTCCCTTGTGCTACTCACGCTCTCTGAACACCGATAGCATCTCACTGTCGTGCACAAATCGAACGTTTTGAGTGTCACGGACGGCCTATTCCGTGAGACGGTTCGCGCAGTACCGTTGCTACCATCATCCAAGAGCGAGTACAGCGACGTTACCGTAACGGAGCAACTGGTCGACAGCGCTGTGTACCGGTAAGAAGTTTGTTGATTGTTGCGAGCAATGTATTCATCCAAATGCGCACAGCTTATTCCGCGAACCTCAGTGCGTACACAGTTGGTGTACCATGTACTTCACTGATATATTACCCTTAGTATCTTCGACGTTATGGTCGCTCCAAACCTGTATGGAGACATCATCTCGTGAGCACACATCAGTCGTACCTTAACCAAGAGTGCTTATCTCGTTGTTTCAGCGACGCAGCAGCGGCTTTAGTCGGGTCCTTGGGCCTCGTTCCCTCCATCAACTTGGGAGATGACTTTGTTATGGGGGAACCGTAGGTCCCATCATCGTCTCGCTTTTTAAGTCTCTCATGTATCCGCAGAGTACATGGCTCTGCTCCAGATATTGAAGGCAAACACATCGCCAACCCGCTAGCATCTATTCGGTCTGCTGCTCTTATGCTGAGGCATCTGGGGTATATCACAGGTGCAAACCGATTGGATAGCGCTGTAGATCATGTCATTAGAGAGGGTCAAGTTCTTACACCAGATCTGGGCGGGAAGAGCAAGACTGAGGATGTTATCGAAGCCGTACTGAAGCAAATCTAGACGTTCTACCCTCGCAGATCTTTACTTGATGAATATGATTCTGTTAGTAGCCTTACGGCAAGCGGGCCGTGAGAATGTCACTTCATGGGCCAGCAGGGTCACCATCCGAGTTTTGCCAATGGTCAAAACTTAAGTCCTCAAGGCCTCATCGACATCCACCTCGTGGGCTTCTTGTGCATGGGGCTTGATATCATTCCTGATAAACGGCACTGCCCGTGCGATAGAGAGAAAAGTCATAATAATTGACAAGAGGCGCCCATATTGAACTTCTACCATGGCCAAAAAGGCGAAGACGAAGACGAAGCAAGAGGCCCAACCCTCCGGTCCTCCTCCCCCTCCAGTCGCAGCGACGCCTGCTCCCCCACCGATACCATCGCCCATACCCTCAACTCCTGCACCTCCCCCTGCACCATCACCAGCACCATCTCATTCACGGTTGGGATCGATCTCTCCATTGCCTCCTTCATCCCCCACGTCCCCTGCCCCAATACCCGGCGGGGCACCCTTGTATTTGTCAGCCCCCGAACTCTCAGCTAAACCGCCATCGTTCCTAGCTACACCAAGAATAGTCACGATAGCCGAAGAGGATGAAGAGGAGTATGATGATAGGTACACGGCATCTCGTGCGTTCCCTTCTCTTCAATTCCCCAGAAGTAGAAAAAGCTGTAATGATCTCGAACAGACGCGAACTCCGACAGAGACGACCGTCACCCTCTCAGCTCTGATCTCCTTTATGAACCTCCATATCAAGAAGACTGGGCGCTTAGTAGTAACCCACAGGTTGGATACGATTCTCCCAACAGTTACGACGGGCACGACAACGCGGACATTCACTGGGACTCGCCGTCCAATATGGCTCCACCACCGGCGCCAGCTCCTCCTGTAAAACAGTCTCCTTCGAAGAGCATCGACCGCTTTGGACCTACAGATGAAGTGGCGGCAGCTGCAGCAAGACTTGCAAATGTACCTCCGATCTCGGCATCAGCACTGGCAGGGGCCCGGGGACATGCTACGAGCACGGGGAGGACCACACCCGCCGGTTGGGGTGACCCGGCAAACGCCCACAGAACGAGCATCGTCACTCAGAATCAAGGGGCTCAAGGAGGAGCCAGTGATGCGGGCGCCAATTGGAGACCTACAATCGGCGTAGCTACTTGGGAGCAGACGGCAGCTAAATTAGCCCAGGGCGCAAAGCAAGGGCAAAATAGTGGTAACCTTGGAAGCTGGGCACAGACTGCAGCTATAGGTGGAGCGCAGGAAAGCGGACGGGCGCCTGTCGTGGGTTGGGTTCACGGCGGTTCAGCCTGGGGACAGGGTGATGGCAACGTTCCACACGCGCCTCCTTCGATGGTTCCCCACTCGACTGGAGCATGGCGATCTTGGGGTCGTCCCCAAACCATGGCATCTCCCGCTCCTCCACCCCCGGTGTCTTCCCAACGCGACAGTGCACGCACTCGCGAAAGTGCATGGGGTCAACAGAGTCATCAGGGCAATTGGGGCCAGGAGGGTGATTCAGATGAAGAAGATTCAGAATACGATGATGCAGGCGAAGGTTGGGATCAATATGGCGCACACGGTCGTGATGATCAAGGATGGGAAAGTCAACACCGCAGAAATCAGTCTACGGGCTGGGGACAAGGGAGTGAACGAGCCCACAAGGTAACTTTCGCTGATCGGGGTCCTGAAGGGACAAGAAACGTCCTATCTCCTCATCAGCGCTCTCAAATTTTGAATTCTCTACTTAATCAGTCAACTCAGAATAACTACGTTGCCCAGAACGCAGCTTGGGGCCATACTGGCCATCTCCAAGCCCAGGGCCAGAAATCCCATCCACCTAAGAAAGACGAGAAGAAACGCTCTAAGCGTCACTCACACCAAGGCGGTTGGCCAGAGGATGGTGGGAGCGATTGGGGCAATGCGCGTTCGGACGTGGGGGATGCGTGGGGCGGTGACGGAGGTGGTGACGGAGGTAACCCCGCTTCTGCTTGGGGTGCTCCTCCAGGGGATGACTGGGGTCAGCCTGCTCTCGATGGCTGGGGAGACGGAGAGGGGAGTGGGGAAGGCAAGCATCGCCAGAAGGGCGGAAAAAGCAAGAAGCCAGGTGGTCATGAAAAGCAAGGACAGGGACAATGGGGCGCACCCGCAGATCATTGGGGACAATCAACTAGAGGAGGCGCTGCTAATGGGTGGGAGCAACCACCAGGGCGAGGCGGTGGTGGAGCCCGGGGAGCAAGCGGCGCACACACTGGTGATACCTGGGGTAATACAGATGGCGGCGGTGGCTGGGGTAATAATCCCGATGATGACGATGATGATGAAGTGGAAGGTGACCGACGCGTTCATTTCTCGCCTCCCTCTACCTCTGCAGCATCTTGGGGGGCCAACCGGGTTGCCTCTGGGTACTCGATGCCATCAAAGACATTTATGCATGCTTCTAACGGCACTGCAACCACTCTGACCGCTGGCCCTCCTCATAATGATGTATTCGATTATCCTAACTTCGCTTTCGTAGATTCGAACGGTGAAGCCCTTGCATCTGTCAAGGATGCTTTGTTCGGACGTAAGCGATATGCGAGGGATAGAATACATTGGATGTTTCCTCCTGATAAGGATCAACGTGTTGTTCAGGTGTTAGATTGGATCCAAAGGATGTCCTACAATCTAGGAGAGTTCGGGGTGCGTGGCCCTCTTCCTTCCATGAACATTGCTTATACGTCCGATAGCTACATAAATTTCTACAGAGCCGAGAGCGAGGTGCACTTGTCACAAATGCAGCCTACCGAGCACCAGGCAAGCCTAATGAACCTGCCTTTGATTGGTTGACGTTCGATGTCTTGCAAGCAACGATGGATAAAACCATACAGACGTCTGTAGCATTCTATGATCCATCCGTCCAAGTCATTGTCTTCGTTTTCTTGCCTTCGCAAACCGGAAACAGTCTAGCTATCTGGCGACGGAAAATCAGGGTTCCTAACAATGCGAGGCTCTCTCTACAGCCAGAGATCAGCATGGCATTGGGAGGGTTGCGGAAGGAGAAAGATTATTTTGTCCACGTTGATGAGTCCGTCGCCACTTACTCTCATCTCACGAAACATTGACCTTCCTCTTCATCTAGGCTCCCAGCCAAGCCCAAAGAAATCAAACCACCGGAAGCTTCGTCGTCAGCCTCCGAGAAACCTAAGAAGAAAGTCAGATGGTGGAATCCGTTTGAATGGTGATATGACATGTTCGGACATCTTGCTGATTTTCGCTGTCGATATGCTATTTCAATTATGATACATACCCTGGCTATTTGTCTGTATCGCTACGTACTTGCTTTATTGTCGTAACTTATCTTTGGCTTGCTTTCGCTTTATTAAATATCTTGTTGTCCGTTCGAGCCCCTGTAGTCCATGCCCCTGCCACACACCAAACAGGATTGACAACTTAGCGATCACTTATCTCTGCCCTCTGACCTGAACGAGTTGCCCGTGGGCCCCTCAACGATGCCAACACATCCAGCAGAATTGAACTCACCAATGCCCTTGAATGCGACTCCCGCGCCATCGCGGTCTCTCCCTCTCCGCCTCGGACTGCTCGCCGCCCTTCTGGCCCCATTCTCCATTGTACCGTACCTTCTTATGAGAAGAAGAAACTCATCGTTACTGCGAAGTATAAGCGAGCTTAAACTCATAGTAACTCGATTACGAAGAGAGTCGGGGCTTATCGCTTCTCAGCAATTAGCTACGAGGCAATCTCTACATCGCACCACAACCACTCTCGACGATGCAGTCTTACGCATAGAGGACCTTCGTAAACATATGAAAGCTCAAGATGCATTACGGACTGAGATTGATGGAACAGTGAATGCCAGACTCAGCAGTCTCCTGGCTGAACATGATGCGAATGCTCGGTGGGTAGATATCTGTCGTCGCCGTATAAGTAACCATCTGGGACGTTCGTACTAGAAGCCTCCATGCTTCCATGCGAGATGTGGGGACGTCACTTGCAAGCATAGCTTCATTCGTCCATGAATTACAACTTGAGCGTGGCTATCCGTCGAAGACCATGGGCCAGGAGGAGATTGAGGCATTGCGCATGACTGCGTATCATCTACAAAGGTTTCCGAAACCTGAAGGCGAAGAATCCCGAAAGGTGAGCTCGAGTTACATCTACAATGTCGATTAAGGGTAGCTCTGGAATGTTGATGTCTACATGCTCAAGTCATCAGCCCCTTCGACTCCGACGAGCTTCCATACTAGCACGCCTGAGAGTTAAAGTCAAAGACCGCAGGTGTTCGGGGTTGGAGGTTATATCAACAAACTTCTTTCAATACTAGTCTTACGTTCACGATTGTTGACGGTCTCATCCCATCCTGTACGTTAGATTACATGACTACCGGGTGACATGATGCACTCTCCTATATTCTATGAGGTGCTGACTAAGCGTTGTATTGGTTCCTCTGACTTACTTCTCCTGGCCTCATTGCTACCTCACTTTCATATACCTCACGATCTATGCTCTAATACCGTCTCACTCGCTCTAAACTGAATGGACCTTTATCGTGGCCCTTACTCCCACCGCATCGCCTCATAAATTTGCTACGAAGCTTACATCAACTTCTTCCGCAATCGTGCGGCATTTATCCATGTCTGGCAACGGCTCAAATCATGAACACGCTAGCGTCACGTTGAACGGAGACTTGCGTTTGGAAAAGATACAAGCCACTGAACCCCGACCCCCCGCTTCACCACGTACAGGTGACGAACAGGCTTTAGAGTCGCATGAGGTTATAGAGCTGCAAGCGTTCATTGAGAGGAAAGCATGGATAGAGGAGAAAATAAAAGTATGTTCTGATGCACAATCTCTGGCTCATTCAGGCTGATCCGCTTGGACTTGAAGATTCTGGAGAAAATGCCTCCTATTGAAGTGTTCGCCGGCCTGGATGCCGTTCGTGACTCTGCTCGTGAGGTACCTGGGCTGCCTACGCGCCCCGAATTACAGCAATGGCTTATTGATCACGATGTTATCGAGAAGGAGACAGAGGTGTTTGACTCGGGCGAAATGAGGAAACTCAAGAAGTTCACGAAGGGTGCGGTCAACGAGTCAGTATCACACGCCCTAATTTACACACTTCATAGCCGCAGCACAACGAAATCTTTCTCCAGAAGACACAGACCTCATCGAGCTTACTCTTACAACCATTTTCGACCTTGACAGGCTGCTGCACCTTCTACGCGATCGCTCGGAGCACTTGGACCTGCTTGAAGTTAGGTTAACATGGGAAGAGTGCCGCATGTCTGCCTGGTCCGAGGTGCACAAAATCCTTGAAGATGCTGGCAGTTTCCTGAATACTCGTGCGAGATGGACCTCTACCGTCTACGAGAGTCTCAACAGCCTAGAAGAACAGTCTTTTACGCCAGTCATCAGGCGGGGATCCGTTGCTTCGCTCTCTTCCGCCGCATCTGTCAACTCGGAGAGTTCGATAAACTCTACTGGGTTTTCGCGGGGTGCCAGGTTCAAGCTGTCAGAGCAGCTATCCAGAGAGGCCATTTACATCAGCGGGAAAATTTCAAGTTTAAAACACGGCAAGATTGCTGCCGCCGGTAAGGCCCTCGACAAGCTCATCGATGCCAGCAGAAGACCTATACCTGATGAGCTCCTTGACGAACAAGACCGGCTGGAGGAGAAGGGCGCCAATGAGCTTGAGCAACTCGGACAGTTTATCATGAGCGTAGTGGGGCAATGGAGAAAGTGAAGTTCTACAATGCTTCTGTTTCGGCGTCATCTCAATCTTCGCTAGGGCTGATGAAATATATGTCGACACGATGAAGGACAAGACCTCGCTCCTCAATTTGATTGAAGAAGTGGAGACATCAAAGCTCCGACGTCCTAACGTAGCTCAAAGCCTTTCATTCACGACGCGATTAGACAAGCTGAAGCGGCGGCTTGGGCTGCGAGATGCCCCAGACTCCCCTAGAAGCACCTTTCCCCGACCAAGCCACCCGTCCTTTACTGATCAAATATCCTTCAATGAATCTCTGGTACAGACTCTTTCCAAGGAAATAAAGTCTGTCTCGGAATTGTTCCAGGCGGCCGATGTTATGGTGCAAGGATATGCCGCTTCCGCGAACATTGTGCAGCAGGCAGAGGTTCTTGCTCAAGGGATAGAAGAGTGCACATCCTCCCTGACTTCGATCATTGACCAGCTTGTCGTCGGAGTCCCTGTCAGCAATGGTGATGGTAGCCCACCGTCCCTCTCGTCAGAGACATCACTCCTACCTGCTAGTCATTCCGCGTTCTTTGCTATGTTACCCACGCTTCTCGACTCCCTGGACCAAACGTCTCGTCGTGCCAATCAACGATTAACGGACTGGGCCCTTGTATCACTACAGCTGGAACAACATGGGATAGACCCCCCTTTAAGGATTTCAATTGCTTCTCAAGTTAAGAACCTCTCCGAGCTTCAAGATCGAGGGTGGGCGGTGGCCCATGCTACCCGAGACTTGTCAGAGAAGCTCCAAATTACCAAGGATGTATGTTCATGCATGGATGTCGTTTCTTGCGAAATCGACGCATTGCACCGTCAGATCTTACGAGAGATAGAGCATCATAGGTGGCGCAAGGGCAACCAGTATAGCGCTCTTCTCACCCCTCCAACCCCTTCCGCTTCGCTAGCCCCATCATCCTCTTTTCCCTGTGATCCTACGATGGCTATCCAACAACTTCGCAGCCGTTACTCAACGGATATAGAGGCCCCCTTGGGCACATTATCCTCGTCTTTTGGATCTTCCCTAGCTACTTGGGTCAATTGCAAGTCACAACACGTTCGAAAATCGTTGGTTACTATTTCCCAGACGGCTGATATACTCGAAGCTGTTAAGAACCAAAAGCTTGCCATGCAGGGTGTTCGTGACGACTTTGACGCTCTTATGCTTCAAATAGAGGATCTATCAGCGCAGCAAGCTGCTCGAGTACAAGACATCTTAAAAGGTGCTTCTACGGAGGATATCAGATGCGGCGATAGTTCCCTCGAAAACGACATTGATAGCGTCAAACTTATGGTTCAAGCTTTTTCAGACGGTCTTTCCAACAGGGTACCTTTCGTCTCCCCATCCACGCCTCCGACATTTAGTGAGCTCCCGGTAGATCCAGCTACCGGCACAATTGCTCAAACCTCCCTGGGAGTATTCGATGTAGATGCGCTGGATGCGCTGGTCCGTGCTGACTGTAACTCCTACGTCATGCGTGCTGGAGGTGAAATGGAAGCACTGCACAAGGCCATCGTGCACGTCAAACTTGCGCGGATGGCCAAATGTGTCGACGCCGCCCTTGCTGGAACCTCCGATGTCCTCAATGCTGCCGTCCATCGACTCAACGTCATCAAAGAATCACTACCGTTTAGTGACAGCGGCGATGATACCCTGACGTCCTTACATGCTGCCCTCGAACAAGTTGATGACCTCACTGGAGACCAGTCTATGTCCATCTCTCGGTCGTTCTCTCCCATACAAGACATACTCCGTCAGATGGATGCCATGCCCGCCACCCATGACCCAGCTGTCTACAAGACAATATATCTATCTCGGCGTAGGGCAGTCGACGATGTTGAGTTGCGATTCACGTCCTGGAAGGAGGGTCTCGAGACCCTCCGTCAAACTCTACTTCATACAAAGTCCGTTGAGACTAAGCGGATCCAGATGGTGCAGCTTGAGCAGGAGAGGCTAGAGAAGGAACTACAAGAGCAGCAAAGAGTTGCCGAGGAGAATAGACGTCAGGTCGAAGAGACTCAGGCCCTTGCCAAGGCAGCAAACATGGAAAGGTTACGTCGTGAACGGGAAGAAGCAGAAGAGAAGTTGAAGTTGGAGGAAGCTCGCCAAACACTTCGACTGGAACGGGAGCGCTTCGCTGCTGACTCGGCGGAAAATCGTCGGCTTGAGAAAGAGCACCGGGCAACCATTGAGAAACTCCTGGCAGAAGAGGCCCGACTCCGGGAAGACCATGCAAAACAGGTTGCCGAGGGTCGCTTAGCTGTCGAGCAGGCTGAGAAGTATCGACAAGAACATGAAAGACAAGCCTCAGAGAAAATCAAGAAAATTGAAGAAGAACTACACTCTGAAGAGGCGCGGTTGCGTATGGAGAAGGAGCGTATAGCAGAAGAGATTTCCCGACTTCACCGCGAGCAAGCAGAGACGCAAACCAAGTCCTCGCAGCAACCGGTTGATCATGAAGGTACTTAGACCTGCCTTTTCTTGTTGTTTTTACCCAGTTGACAACTGCTCAGATGTATTTGGGCCAACCGCTCTTGCTGGCAAACCTAGTTCGTCGGATGCCTATCAACTTCAGCTGACAGTCGGTGGTTTGAGGAAGAGACTACGTGCTCTCAGCCTCAATAAGGTAGCCCATCCTAGCTCTACTTCGGCGCCCCTTCCCTCCTCAGGGCAAGCAGCAAAACTGGACAAAGAATTCTCTACAATTCGCCGGGAAGCAGATCTATTACCCCGCTCGGTTGACAATCCTTCCGTCGACTTGGAACTCAAGTCTCTTTTCGTCGATATTGACGTGACCTCCGAACTGATGGCGAAAATACAGCAATTGGCGTCGTTGACTGGCCTCGTCCTCAACTGTGATGCAGCTCTGAGTGATTTGCTTGAGCACGTGGACAGCTATCCTTCCCTCCCGCTAGGATTTTTGTTCTCGGACTATCGCTCCCCGACTCATTTGCCTCCGGAGGCTCAACTAGAGTCACGTCTCACTTTCACGCGGACCCTCATGAATGACCTTGATCACCTCGCTACATCTCTTTCAAGTGATGCTCGCGTTTCAGCTGAGCAGCAACGCGTGGTACAGACCTGGAAGGAATTGGAAGATATGGCTAAGGACCGCCTCCGCGGTCGCAAGTCCCGACCATCAAGTGTGATTAGTGTTGCGCCCGGCGGCTCCGGCCGTAGTAGTCGTGCATCTACTGCAGCTTCCATTGTTTCGCCAACCACCTCGTCGCTTGCCAAGAAAAAGAGCAGTTATGCCGGCCTTTCCGCCGGACCTCCATCTGCTAAGAGCCGTTTCCTCAGTCCTTCGGTATCTGGATCGAGACGCGCTGTCTCTGGCGGATCCACTGATGCACACTCCCGCTCAACTAGTCGCCTATCCTCCGTGTCCACAAGCCGTTCTGTGTCTGGTCCACAGAGTTCGCTGTATACCCCAACATTCGCCTCTCGCCAAAGAACCAGCAGTCTTTCTACATCTGCGTCCACCACCACTCCTAATATCCGTTCAACTCAGCGAGCACGGGCACAGACCAACCAGGCGACACGGACCGCATCCCCCGCCATGTCAGATGCTCGCTCCGTTCGACCGTCTCGCTCGTCGCTTGCAGGTACTTGGTCGAGGGCGCCAAGGCTTTCGCTAGGCCAGCCCACCACTCCACAGCCGAAGGCCCTGAGCACAGGGCCTAGGAAAGCCTATGTTCCAGACCCCAAGAGCAAGCTCGACATTGCTGTCGGAGATGTGGTCAACAATCTACCAGTCAATATTAATGTAGAGGGCGTCGCAGAAACATGGAGGGACCAATCAGGCAAGTATTGGATTGGTGATCAAGATCCAAAACTCTGCTTCTGCCGGATCCTTCGTTCACATACTGTGATGGTTCGAGTAGGCGGTGGCTGGTCTGAGCTATCTAAGTAAGCGCACTTCTCCTTGCCTTCAACTTGATCATGCTGACAAGCATATCAGATTCATCCGCGACCATTTTGCAGAGAGCTTCCGCTTAATGCCGGATTCACCCTCAAGGCCTGGCGCAAGTGCAGGGCCAGAGAAATGGATCAGCTCCACTTCACTACTCGAGGCTGCTGCTGAGATCAGCGAAACACCCCCCGTGCCACCTCGTACCCCCGAACCCAAGTTTCCGTTTGTCCCTACGTTCGCTTTATCCACTCCATCAGCCAGAAGCCCGCATTCAGTCAGATCATCCCCTTCAACCAAGGGCTCTCCTCTGACACCAATGCAATTCATTCGCCGGGCCGATCCCGACGCACCTCTTCTAAGACCTACTACACCTTCAAAATCTACCCGTGCGAAGCGATCCATGCCCCCTACACCTGCCCGTCATGCGATCTGGCGACCATGACCCCTCTTATGTCTTAATGCTGCCTCCCTTCCATTGACGATCGACCTAATGCTGATGATAATTCTTATTGACTGTTGAGTATGCGACCATCACCGAACTAGCCATTTCCAACCAATGCTTTCAGGATACTCCACGTAGCTCCTCATATTTATATCTGTCATTATCTGAGCTTCACTGTATCTGTTCCTAACTCTGTTCACATTGTAACATATCGCACTTAGCATACAGTCGCCACACTTAGATTTCTTTTTGGTATTACATAGTACAGACAATGACGAGAGATTTGTGGGTTTTATAAGTATCGAGGTTTATCAAAATTCCACCTTGAATCGCTTGGGCGGGCTCATACAGTCCTCTTGTCCTTCTACGCCGCCATGAAACCGACGCGCATGTCTCGTTAGCAGGTCTTTTCGCTTGAAGCTTGCGTCACAAATCCGGCAAGCATGGGGACGGAGGCCTGTATGTGACAGTTCGTGTCGCTTACATTCGTTCTTCCGCAAGAAACGCGAGCAGCTACGTGAAATAAGGGGTGAGCAGCGGTACAGAAACCACTGATACCATTGAATGAACTCACCAATATGTACAGCTGAATGGTCTGTAGTCTAGGTGGGAATTCAGGTGTGTGATAATGTGGTCTCTTCGCTTGTTTCTTTGACTACATCCTCTGACATAGCAGCGGTAATCCGACAGCCGGTCTCCATTAACTGAAAGCTTCCCAGCAAAGGTAAGTAACCACCGCTTGTCGATCTCGACACCTGGATTGCGGGCAGTGTATGTGGTGAATTTAGAGATCAGTTCCTGGAGACTAACTCCACAATGTGCATTCAAGAGAGGTGTTCCGAGATCAATGTCGTGTTTCTTGTAGTCAGTGGGGTCCGAGGGCAGCCGGCCATGAGGCATCGTAACGGGATTTGATTCCACTAGTCGGAGTGTCGGCGAAGTCGACCTAGAGCGTTTCAGAGGTAAAGGAACAGGGTCTTCTTGCTTCGGGATGGCCGGGGCCAGTGGCGAAAGTACGGTTGAAGTACCTTCATACTGCGACCATGATTGGGCAAAATGCTCTGTCTGTATTTGACATGGAGATTCTTCTACTTTCACGACGATCGGATCGGATGGATAGGAAGTCGGCGGGGTCCGCCACGGTGAATTGATACAAGGCGTTTCATTCTGCGATGGGGGAGATACACGTTCCATTGCATCGAAAATTTTAGACCCAGTGGTATAGTTTGGAGGGCTTCCAAGGGACTCCGTATCGCAGTTCAGGAGAGCGGGATCCACGCATAGGGTATCAGTAGTCAGGTCGGGAGTGTTGGGAGAGTGGATTTTAACAGTGGTGTACACAGAAGGAGTTACGGCAGTAGGTTCGCTGAGTACTTCGTTCTCCCCAGAGCTAAAGTCGTTGTATAATGAGCCCAGCCTTTCACAGACAGAGGGTGATGGGTACTGCAGGATGAGATCGTCGAAGTCCAGCATAGGCGAATTTGTCCAGTCAAAAGGCGGCGTCGGGAACCAGTTTTCTCTGCTGGAGACTCCAAGAAGCACTGAGGAGGTAGAGGAGGTCCAGCCGTTGCCAAAGTCTGCCTTATCGGGGGAATCCTCTGGTAGGCTGCGAACTTGTGCGTTGTATTTAGCGGGATCGACGTGCGACTTGGGCCGCCGAGAGTATGAGTCTGGATAGTATATTCCAAGGCCAGTCCCAGATTTTCCGTAGAAAGCGTTCGATTGGAATTCGGAAATTCTGGATCCAGCGGGAGAATGTCCTCCATCCTGATGCGGTGGGTTGAAGGGAGAAAACATAGATGTCTGTGACAAGCTTTGGTTGAGTAGAGTGTGTGATTGAGTAGCCATGTAGCGTAATTTTTAGAAGTGTAAAGGATAGATAGATGTTTGCGAGTGAGGATGCGAATGAGTGTTTGGAACTAGGAAGGAAACCCTGAATGAGCGCCTTTTCGCGATGCCGCTCGAGCGTCTAATGGACATGCCGCGGTTTGTTCCTCGCTCTGGTCAGAGGACGCGCTCTTTGTCTTCTCAGACCTCTCAACTACGGGTACCCCGAGCTGCACCGCTTGTTTCTGGCGTACTGGTAGCGACGGGCTTAGCTCTGTATCTCTTCTATCCCGATGAGTCGCGCTCAGCTCCTACCTTCCAAGACACCCCGCTTTCACCTACCCATTTCACTCCTGTGACGCTAGTAGCTACAGAAGTCTGCAACCATGACACAAAGCTCATGAAGCTTCAAGTACCAAAGAATCTTATACCATCTCTGGACAATACACAGTCTGTATTTCGGCCTATCTGGTCAGTCTTCATCAAGGACGATGATATTCAAGTCGAACGACCTTATACACCACTTGAAGGCATCGATGATGATGGCTGTATGATGTTTTGGATAAAGGCTTATGAAAAGGGTGAAGTAGGCCGGTGGCTACATTCGAAGCGAGTCGGGGACATAGTCGAGATACGTGGACCACTGCAAACTTGGACGTGGCAAGACGGCGAATGGGACGAAGTCGTTATGGTATGCTTCTCCGGTGGCGAATCATGATCTACGCTGAACAACCCGCCCCTGGCACTTAGATCTCTGGAGGAACAGGTATTACACCTTTCTATCAGCTATTTCACTCCGTCATCCAGCACCTTCCACTGGCTTCTGCAACCCGCTTTACTTTACTACATTCTTCCAAGTCCCCCTCAGATCTACCCACACCATCCATCTTGCGCCCGCTCTGTGACTATGCGACTCAACATCCCCACCGCTTCCGCATCGCCCTATTTGTGGACTCGGCAGACAAGAGTGAGGTAGCATTGAACGCGCAATCTCTGAGCATCGGCCGAATCGATGAGAAGGCCATTAAAAAGCACACGGCTATTGATGGCGATAAACCATGGTGGACTCGAGCATGGGACGCGATGACTTGGTCGGCTTCAGCCCCATCCCGAAGCATTCTCTTCCTAGTCTGCGGGCCTGAACCGTACGCATTCTCTCCTTCACTGGCAGCAATGCGCTAAAACGACAGGCAGTATGATTGCGTCTATCGCTGGGCCTTATGGTCGTAATTTCTCACAAGGGCCTGTAGGTGGAATACTAAGGGAGCTAGGCTATTCTTCTGGCCAAGTTAGAAAGCTATGAATATTGTGCAATGTTAGTATTGCTAGTATAGATTGACTCGGAGACCGCACATAATATACGCATATTACCCTGCTGGTTACCCCGCTGGTGCCCTTCTCTGACCGTGAAGGCCCCCAGGATTGCTTTGATGTCATCCAAGTCACATGGGCGCGATCTTGCGAAGCAACCCTTGAACCCCCTTCTCTACGTCGTAACATGTCTGCACACTTCTACGAGGTAGCTTTGTTTGGGGAATTCTTTGCCAAAGATCTCAAGCCTATCCTCAACCGTATCACGCTTCATAGCGAGTCGTCTCATCCGATGCATTCTCGCGAGGTCGTCTTCGAACCCTTAGATGCAGCATATCAGCGAGATACTGGCAGCGAACCTGTCCTATTGCGGGCAAAGAAAGACATGACTGATCCTGATGCGGGCTGGTAAGTGCGCCCTCGTAGCGAATAACAGCCGTATTGCTCATGCATCCCGTTGGCAGGATCTTGTTCTCATATCTGAAGCCTGAATCAGCGAGAGTGCATCAGGAAGCGACGATCAGACCATGGGCTACTGTTCAAGTCATCGGCGATGCGCTCAGCTTTGCATGCGCCCTGGGCTATGTGTACGCTCGTCCTTTGGATACTCGCCCGATGAACGAGGATTCTGAGTTGAATTGATTATGAAGGCGGCGTTCGCAGATCTATAAACGTGGCTTCATGTTCCGTCGAGGCCAGTTGGTGATTCAAATGTTCCAGCAGGAGCATGTGAGTAGTCCGTTGCACCGTGGTATGATCTTGGCTCATGCTGGCATCAGGTGGACCCCAGAACGCAGCAGCCGATCCCTGCTCATGCTGATACGCTGTGGGAGGTAGAAGTCAAGACAGCATCTCCCATTAGAAATACCCAAGAGACTCCATTGAGTCTCTCGGTCAATGCGGTGCTGGAAGTACAACTATTAATGAAGGGCCTCTTGGATCTCCGTAGACAAGATCTCTAGGCAAGGCAAGCTGGCAACATCTGATGCAGAGCTAGTGGGACGAGAATTCTGTACAAAAATCGCTACGCGGGCTCAAACGCTCATTCTTCACCATCGGAGTCCCCCCAGTCCACGTTATCATCACCATCATCCATCTGGAGTCCCATCTCACCTCTGGCCTTCTTGATCAACTCGAGCACCACTGATGGGTCAAGTTCCATGTCCTCATCCGTCTCTCCCTCAGCGTCCAATTCTGATCCCGGTACACTACCCTCCTCGTCACTTCCATCATATTGGCCAAGGGTAGACATGACGTTCCGCGAGGAACTCTCATCGTTATCGTCACTCCCATAACCGCCAAGTAGGCTGTTGATCGCCTTCCTCCCTGCTCTCACGTCTATTCTCCTACGCTTCGCGCCAGTTTCCGGCTCGTCTGGTTGGCGTCTGTCCCCGGATGGAGAAACAATGGTGCCGTGAAATGTCTCCCACACGTCTATGACTGGGTACTCAATAAATGACGTGCCCCGAAGTGAATCTAGGAGGCATCGCGAGTGATCCAGCTTGTAATAACCTACATCAATGTTGCCTCGACCTTTGGTACAATATTCCGGGTCCGTAGCGGCGCGCATAACGAAAATTGGGGCGTGAAATGCGTCAGGATCCTCGCTATCTGGATATAGAAGGGTAGAGATCCAAACAGGACAAGGACTTTTGGTCTTTGCTCGATCTGTGATATGTCTTCGAAGCAGTTCAAGCAGTGGTTTATTCACATCGTTGCGATGTGTTAAGAGTTTTATGGGAGCTTCGAGAGGTTGGCTTGACGGTGCAGCGGGGTCTCGCGGACGGTGAATTCGATAGTCAATAGTTATGTACGCGGTTTGCTTTCTATTGCAAAGCTTGGGAATACAGCCTACAGTGGATATAGGATGATATACACACTTAAAGTCCCAGATAGATTGGTTGAGTTTTCGTTTTTCCATACCGTTTGGTAGTAATTCCACCTCGATGTCTTGGTTCCCAAGTTGCAGCCTGAGTACATCCCTCTTCGTTCTGCCAGACCCCCTCGCATTTCCAGATCTCCCCCTCCCTCTGAAGGCCATGCCTCTACCTCGGCTACTTCCAGCTAAATCGAAACCTCCCCTCACAATTTCTTTCCCCCAATCACTAACCTGTCTTCCAACATCCTCCAAAAATACGTAATCGTTCATCATAGCACCCCAGCCATATTCGTTCATGGGTACATAGGAAGCCTTGTTACGCTCGCCGTTACAGCCGTGGTCTGCCTTGTGCTTCGCAGAACACGGAAGTGAACATGTACGCGTCGAGCATCTTGGGCAGGTATAAATGGAATATTGATGGTTGCAGATGCTACAAAGAGGCCGGGAGGAGGTTGAAGGCTGAGAACCAGTGTTAAATGAAGCCGGCGGCGTTGCCATCACGGTAGGCACCAGCGTAGTGGAGAGGGTCAAGTGCATACAAAATAGTCATGCACAACAGGGATAGGGGGAACTCCACTACTTATATAGCGGATATTACATGCATTTTAAATTATGTACCAGTTATGGTCGACCAAGTTATATAAACACACGGAGATGACTGGCGAAAGACCACCATCAAATATCGTCCATCCCCAGGTCGATTTCGACCTTTTCACCCGGTTTGAAAGCGGGTAAACCTATGAACAGCATGAGAAGCGCTACAGCGACGGCTTCGCAGGCTTACTTACCGAGATACGGGCAGCTTGCACACCGGAATGCGTCACCTAAATAGCAGCTTCCACAACTGCTGGTAGCCTTCGGTGCTGCCAGAGCCGCCTTCAGCAAACGCTCTCTCTCCGACTGTGAGACTTCTCTCGCGCTGCCGTCCTGGGAGCCGTCTATTATAACTACATTGCTCTGGCGCAGCTCCTCTTGCTCCAGCTCGGCAAGACCACATGTACAGCCCTTGCAAGCTCGCTTCCTTCGAGGGGCAGATGGATTGACAGGTTCGCATACCGGCACAGGGCGGGCCCGATCAGCGGGAGTGAGCAAGGCATCTGCGTCTATCTGGGTGGTGGAATGGGAATTTAATGACCAAAGCGCCTTTTTAGTCGCATTGTCCGTCTTCCGCCTGGGCAGGGCGACAACGCTGGCGCTTCCATTGTGACCATTGAGAGCGAATTGCTTCTTCTTGAGAGTGAAAGCAGCACCGGTCGAATGATTTGGCTTTTGCGCCATGATGGCACCATCGGCGTTTAGGGAGGTTACGATGTTGAATCCTGCCAGTGTGAGTTCAGACGGGATCGTCTGCAGACTCGTTGCCACGTTAAGTAAATGGAGGGTTCCGAGGGGGGTCAAGCCTTCAGAAATCTGTAAAAGTAGCGCAGGCAAATTGGGCAGAAGGTCTTCGTATTCCGGGGTATCAAGCAATACGTGCACCGCCGCATATGAGCCGGAAGTCATCGATGTAGCTAGGAGTCGATCAGCCACGGAAATCAAGCTAGAATGACGGGCATACCTCCGTCCACCAGACGGTCAAGCATTTGCTTTTCCACATCGCCCCGTTCCGCCTCCAGCTTTGTCACTAGAGACTGGTATCTACCATCTCTAGCTGTGGAGGGTGAGCCAACTACAAGGGTCGATCCTGTTGCTCTGGATGCCTCTGGCTGGGCCAAGCTGGCAGCTGGGATCGAATATACAGCAGTGGGCGACATGTTCACGTTTACGGTGCACAAGGGAGTGGGAGGAAAGCAAATCAAGTCCCGATAAATTTATCTCAATAGTAAAGGAGCAACTCAGCATGCTCGATCAGCAAGTTCAGCTTACTCATGTTTCCCTGATCAATCTATCGGACTCGAGTCGGTCTTCATCGGGAATACCCAAATAAACACGGAGGATAAACTACAGCGGAATATACTCAATACACAAGCCTGAACTATTATAATCTACAAAATAAAGTCTATAGGGCCTATTGTGGCTGGGGTTGCGTCTGCTGCTGCTGCTGGAGCTGTTGCTGAGGATCGACAGGATTGGGTATCGCAATTCCATGAGCATTGGCAAGCTGCAGCATGGCTTCGGGGTTCATGGGTGGCATAAGCGCGCTCCTAACACGAAGCAGCATCAATCTATACCAATCTTGTTCGGCACCAGCCTTCTCTTGGTCTGCCGTCAAAGCCTGCAGATGTCCTAGCTCCTTCACCCAAGCAGCTCGCCAGTTAACGTTGCCGTGCTCGTCTACTTCTAATCCTTCTTCAAGTGGGAGGGGCATGCCGGGGATGCCAAATCGCAAGCTATGCATCATGAAACTGGGATCAAAGCTAATCTCAAGTTAGCTTAGGCCGCCAGGCGCTACAATGGGCTTGCAGAGAAAAACATACGGAGGAGGTGGGAAAGTAGGAGGATAGACAACGGGCGGAGGAGGCTGCCTACTAGGACCAGCGGCATCGTCCGCGTCCATTGGCGGAGGTGGAACGAACTGAGCGTTGGGGTCGTCAAAGTTGTCCGTAGGCACGTACTCAGCCTCCTCTGAGGCTCGTTTGCTGGACTTGGTTTTCTTCTTGCGTATTCGATGCACTCCAGTGCGAGGGTCGACGTTGTCGTTAACTACCCAGTATGAGCCCTTACCCCGGTCGGTGAGAGGCCGGGGCACTTTCTCAAAGCATGGGTTGAGGGAGAGATTGTGACGGACAGAGTTCTAGGCAGTAAGGTGTCAGGTCAGCTGTACGACCGAGAAGAACTACATATGCAACCGAGGAAGATAAACAACAGCTGCTTACCTTCCAACCGCTGGGAGCTGTTCGGAAATAAGGGAACTACAATTTTTCAGTTGTGAGCTCGCTAAGCATGATCTGAACGCTGGTTGGACGTACGCGAGACTCGATGGCATAATAGATATCCTCCAATAGTAGTTTCTGGTTTGGTGAGCCTTTGATTGCATAACTACCGACACCCAAGGACAACAGTTAGCAACTCTGGTACAAACAAAGCAAACAACCAACAACTTGTGGCAAACTAAGCAAGCAAACGAAACTCACCGTATTAAAGTGGAATATGGGTAAAACGGTTTCGTTCCAGGCGGACCGTCTCGAAGTGAGTCAAGGTTGATGGGTAGTCCACCCGTGAGGTCATTGGCCTCTTGTTGATAATAATCGCCATTCAAGCTTGGGTCTTGGCCAGGTTCTGCCATCATCTGAGGTATGCCTTGCGGCTGAGGTTGCTGTGCCATTGTAGAGACTGGACTGGATGATAATTTTGAATCTTTGGTCGATGTCGGGTGCTGGGGGGAACGAGGATAATACCACAGCCAACTCAACCAGCTTATGTCATGCAGTCTCGGGAATTCCCTGATCCTCACACGGACGCACGGACCAGACCTTGACGCTCGCTACACTGACAGTGGTTGTTTGTGTCGTACGCCATGTTCATCGTTGACGACGATGGGGGATTCGAGTTCGAGGGCCATGGTGGGGTGGTTTGGCGTTGTGTGTGTGTCTATGCCCACCGCAACATACAAAGACACCACACAAAACAAAATCAAGAGTAAGCACTCGAATACAGTGCCCAAATAAACAATCCAAAAACAATCCAGCTGAGCCCGTATATTAATGTTATTATCGTGCTAAATCGATAGCTAACACATTCATGGGAACTGTTACACCTCATACTACGCAACAACCATAATATTCAGCGAGATTTCTCCCCAACGTATGCACATCAAGTTTGGCACATTGTTAGCCTACTGATTAATGTACTTGCGTTCTTTGATGTCCAACTCAGGCTCACCATTTTGACTCACTGTGAATGATATATAGTGCATGAGCAGTTTATATCGTGGCATTTCATCTGGGATCAATCTACTACTCGTATGTTCGACGCCGCGCCCGGCAAATTGCACTCGATTTGACCAAACTTGACTCAAACACTAGTCTCCGGGTCAGTCACCAGCAGGACAATCCATAAGTATATCGCTTACCCGTATGCATACTCTACTTCGTCGACGCCTGCTCCTGAGGCGAAAGGACCATCAGACTCTCTTGGTGCGGGTCCTAACTCAGGTTCGTCTTCCTCGTCCACTGCGCTACTGTCATCCAAGCCAAACGGAAGGACAGGTCTTAGACCACTTCCAGAGCTAGAACGCCTACCACCTGCGGGGGACTTGGGCAAGGCCGCCATCGTTTTGGGACTCATGTGCTAGGGGCCGATCAATGAACGGGGTCAGCAAGGGATGAAATGTTGGACTTGCCTCCCAATTATTGACATTCTCATCTACACCATCTCGTTCATCTCTACTCAGGTCTAACCTTGCGTCGTCGCCCAGGTCTCCAATGGACACGATACTCTCCGAGTCACTGATGCCATCCGAAATTTCCGAAGCAAATGTAGGCAAACGGTGCCACGCGGAAGTACCGCTGAACAAGGCACGATCCGAGTCCTGTTCATCTGACCAGCCAAGGTCGGACAAATACTCTTCATACTCCTCCTCGAAAGCGATGTCTTCGGTAATGTATGGAAGAAAGATGGAGGAACTGGGCGCATGAGAGCGGGGCGGGGGGAAGACGTCGGAATCGACTACGTTTGGTGTGCCCATAGGTCGGATAAAGCTAGCCATATCTCCGGGATGAACACCTTCGCCTTGGTGCGATATACTACCTGTTCGCCTGTGAAGTGCGCCATGTTGACTTGAAGCACCTGAAGACCCATAGCGCCTGGAGTTGTCTGGCCAATTGTATTACAGTCAAACGTATGGCAGTTGGAAGCAACAAATCGGGCTCACAGAATTTGACAAGGTGCCGAAGCGCTTGTTCTTGGGCCTAATGGCACGTCAAGCTTGGCAAATGGACCGGGAGTAAAAGGAAATAGAGTACCTGTGCCTCATTCTGATCTTCAGGCTCCATACCTGTTAACCATTCGTCGCGAAGCTCGGGCCGACAATTCAAATAAATTTGAGTGATGACCTTCATATTAGCTAGGACAGAAGGGGTCAAATAAATAGAAGATCGAGCAAGATATTGCAAAAACAAACATGTGCGCCATTTGCGGCCACAGTAAGGAACCTGGCTTTTGATCAACTTCAAGGCTTGTAATTGCAATATGGGATGTGAAACTCGGGTTATTCGCTTTAAGACGGCCTGGGAGGAGATTCAAAAACAGAAAGCTGGTTCAAATAGAGAACTCACCGAGCTCTTGTGCTGTGATAGCATCCATATCCTATGCGAACGATGTTTGGACAGCTTTTGCATGATTTTTGCAAAGTTGATGGCTGTGAAGAGATTTCTCCAAGAGAACTCAGTCAGGAGTTCTACGTCATCGTTAAGATTTCGCGGAATGGCTAGTCGCGGGGGATAGGGCTCGACATTGATAGACTGGGAGTTTGGATTCCTTGAGAAATGCGACAGACAGTGCTGGAAGAAACTGAACAAGATTATGAATATCACAACAATAGCTCAGCCGTCGTTGACGTACTTGTTCTCTGGCGAGTCGGCCTTATGCACAACCGTATTTGTCACTTCCTGGATACTAAACATCTTCAGGAGAATCAGGAGACAATTGTATTCAAGTAAGTGCTGGCCAAGAAAATGTTGTTTCATGGCATCTGATCGAGGGCGAAAATATCAGTAATGAGGCGGCTGGGACGGAACAGACGGGAAACATACGCGACACCTTGAACCATTTCAACGTGAGTAGCAAAATAGCCGACACGGCCTTAGAGGTAATTTCTCTATGTCGTGTTATATCAATTTCTTCTAGGGTCTGAGGAGGGGGTGGGGGCTGTTCTTGAGCCGCTAATTTGACGTGTGGGTTCAATTGAAGGCACGTTCCACGAAAGCACTTACGTGAGGGTACGCCTGGAGGGAACATGGCTGATGTAGTGGACTGTGGGGGCTGCGTGCCAAGACTTGCGGAGACGGTCGCCAACAAGAGTTTCATGATAACTTGCACCCAGCTAGATGTCGTAGCCAGGGTTGCACTCTGTGGGGCATTACATCAGTGTTTAATTCGGACGATGCGTACGCGTACGTATATCTGTTCAGCCCTCTTCAGTCTTACAAGGTCCTCCTTCCTTTCCCGGGCCTTCTGCCTCTCGACATTCGAAGTCGCGTCCTGGAAGGCGATCGAGGCCTCGGCAAGTTTGGCTTCAATCAAGGCTACATCCGGCAGTGGTTCCGCATTGTCTGTATCCTGGGTGATTGTTTCAGAAACTTACGAAAACCGTAAAGTTGGCGCTCACATCAGAGGAATAAGTCGTGGACGGCCTCGCCTCGTGTCCAGGGAGATGATCCAACCCACTCTCGGCGGACATACAGTCCTCGCGAGTTTGCCACATTTGGAGCAATGACAAGCTGACATATAGATGCTTATTATATAGCTTGTCCGCTTCGTCAATAGCAAAAGGGACGAGTCGACCATCTCTGCCCATTTGACTACGTGAAAACGGAAACAGGAAGGGTCGATTAGGATCTGTATGAAATTGCTGTTTCTTGGGTTTCGGTGATGGGGGCGGTGATGGAGCTGGTGTGGCGGGCTGTGGGTTTGAACGATACGGATTGTTTGGATGTTGATATTGAAAGGGGTTTTGCGGGTTTGACGGTTGAGCGTTGAGATGGGATTCTGCATCATCATTGTGGTAATGGTGGCGAACGGGAATGGGTGAATATGCTTGAGCCAGCTTCGACGTAGGTGGAGTGAACGCAGGGGTTGGCACGGGGGGGACTTTGGGCTGAGGAGATGGCGTGAAGGTGGGGTACTTGACCGAAGTTTCCTGTCGGAATGTCTCGATGTCCATCGGGGATGACTTGATTGGTAGTTCTTGATAGGGATGAGGGACAGGATCGCACGAAAAAGAGGTACCAGACGCTACCTTCTGCAGGACTCGACGGGAGACCGTTTAGCTCTCGAGTAAGGGCTTTGACTCTGGCGAGTTCACGGATTCCACCGCAACATGCGAGGAGAGACTTCCATAGAAGCAGCAGGAGCTTGAGGAGATCAGCCAAGGCTGTGACTTTTGACAAGGAAGCAAAATGCTACCTTCTTTATTGGATAGTTTTTTGCACTCTTTTCCCGCATGCCAGCCAGCACATTAAATAGGTATACAGGTAGTGGAGGGTCCAAACTCACTTCACAAGTTCAAGATCAGCGATATGTTTTCGTACAGAAAACCTTGACTTACTTAATTCATCTGCAAAGTCGTCGTTGCCTTTCAATACTTCCACTATGTGGTACAGCAGCCCGAGGTATACATGTATTTCTGTGGTCAATTCCTCCATGAGATCTGAGCGTTCATCCACGGATAGATGGAAGCGTTCGGTGTCAGCGTCAGAGAGACCACTGTATTATTGGTGAGATACGTAGAGGGGAGCCATAATGCTCTCACCATAGAAGGTCATATTTTGCGCTTGCAATCTTCATGGCTTCGATTATAACACCGACACCGTTGAGAGAGCGAACCAATTTCGCGTTTTCAATTATCCAGTGTAGTTGATGCTCCACGGAATTAGTTTCAGCGAATGTTCCTGGTATATCCATTAGCCTCATCGGACAGACCCACTAATCATGCGTACCTTGTAGGACGTAGAATAGTCTGCGAGCATTGGTGAAGCGAACCACCGGATCGCGGTGCTCTAAGCACTCCAGCAGTACTTCTATATAACTCGTGCGCTGTTTGACGGGACTCCGGGTCCAGTCTATGTATGGCCAGGGTGTTAGTGAACCAAGAGACGACCATGTTTAGCCGCTTCGCACCTCCATCGAAGGATCCATCCCATGCTCGCAGATTTTCGCCTGCCTGAGGCATCTCAACATATGAGTAGAACTCATCAATTTCGTTCATAACCATGTCTTCATCGTCGTAACGGAAATCATATCGTGTTTTCTGCACGAGATGATGAGGATCCTGAGTTGACTCGGTAAAGGATACAAACCTTGGGCTTCGGACCAGTGCCAACCATCGCCCTGAGCTGGCCTAAAGTGATAGAATCTAAGCCAGACTGGGGAGCAGCATTGGGAATCGAATCCTGTCCTCCTGAGAACGAAGTTAATTGAGCCATCGAGTGAAAGTTAGCACCAAGGTGCGTGACCGAGTTATGCAGATCAGGCGCTTGTGGCGTTCGGCTAGTGATACCGCAGCCAGCCGAGCTTCCTCGTCAGGCCGCCCGATATTTCGTACGTACGCCGCATCGTGCATTTACAGCGACGTGTTTGTAATGATCACCAAACATGCATCTCTCCGGTTCCCTAATGCACGGATGGTCATCAACCACCAGCCTCTCGCCTTGTACCTAATCAGTACACATGCAAACGTGTGTCCATTCATTTGACCTATAGGTCTATAGGATTGCCACGTAGGAATGGCCCTTGAGCTAGGACAATGGCATTGGCAAACGGCCGTCCATCTGGTATGACTTATGCTAACTGCGCTTCTTGACCTCCTATACCGCCGCTGGGCCACCCATCGAATGGCTCGGACAGATGGATCAGATGCTCGAACTGCGCGCTTTGCCGCAAATATTTGCACCCCAACCAGGTTTCCTAATCCGTAGAGAGCAAAATTAGACAGCTGAGCAGCTTTCCGGCTCTCGTGAAGATAGTGCTGTCTGGCTTGCGGACCAAGGGATCGGAGCAATCTTGCGTTCTATCTAGTTCTACGGAAAGGTCAAGAATCATATCGACTGCTTACCTATCCATCGATGGCTTAGCAGCATTTAATGGGCAAGGAACAGGAGATTATAATCACATCGATGAGACACAGATTCGACGGGACAACCTGGGAATAACAAGGGGGTACTTGTGACCAGGCAGCGTGATAACCGAGATAGGTTGACACACAAGTAGTCAGTAGTGTATCAAAAGATATCTGCCCACACGTTTCCACGAGAGTAAAATCAAACCCACGAGGAAAGCACATAGGTTCCGTATTTTATTTTTCTGCGGGGCATGCCAATTATGACACAGGGAATATTAGTAGGGACAATGAATGAAAAAAGAGCGTGTGAAAGTATTACATAAGAGTACATGAAATCATATATAAAGGGATTGATGCGGAATCACTTGAACCTGTTACGCACACCCGGCTGAACCGACCCCCCCACACAGTCGATTCTGGTTGCTTTGCTCCTTTCCTCTGCGACAGACATCCAGGCGACGGCTGCGGAGGGCTCGTTTTTCGTTTCTTCCCCTCTCTCTCGACAAGATCTCCAGGAAATTGCTCGACTCGGTCCTGGCAAGCCTGCCCAACGCTTAGGCAGCCACCCTTTTCTCGGTTTTTCTACGCTGGAGCATCAAAAAGGCACGCCTTCGTTGCGCGTTCGCCATTCCATTCAATCAGTTACTGTTCACATTTGACTCCCATTCTTGTCACTTTCGTACACCCTCTAACGACCCGCCTAACGACCCCACCCGTTTCCACCAACACATTCGCTCTTTCACTAAGGAGCGTCACTAAGTCTAGAACCAGTTAGACAGCTTCACGGTTTCCGTGGCAGTTGTCTGTGACTGCGTTCTTACCCCTCTCGCAGATGCCAGTTCCCGTTCCGTTTCAGAACAAACCCATCGCTCATCCTGTCCGAAAGCATAATCGCTCAAACGACAAACTTTACTCATCAGACCTTCAAAATCTCGCTCATTCTTTACCCGTGTCTCCTGCGGGTCCACCACCTTCATTCGGCACGCGTGAACAGTGGATTAACTCACTCCCATCCTGGCGACGGGCGAAGCCGCGACGAATTTGGGAGGACGAAGTTCCTGGACAGCGCAATTTTCTTAAGGGGTTGACTGTTGCGGAAGACGCGGCAGTTATTGAAGGAGAGCGCGCGCAAGCGTGCATTCCGCCCCTTGGTGTTTTGCTCCAGAGCCTCGGCGTTCCCTCTCAGACCGCGACTAACATGCCTGCGTTTACCTTTGGTGTTGCTGACGAAGGGTTAGTCGGAAACGGTTGTGGGAGGTTCGTTTCCCATGCTATGGACGAAGATCCCGTCGATGTCTCGGTCAAAGTGCGGAGCGCCGCTTACTGCGTAGATGGACACCCTCTCGTCAAACATGGTAAACTCGCGGACTCTCCTATGTCGGATGACTCTCCCGCTGAACGTGAAGACGGGTCCAGCCCTCTCGAGCCCATCACTCCCTTCTCTCAGTTCGTTGATCATGCCGTTTCTACACCTACAATTTATCCCTACGGCGGTATCCCGACGGGAACTATTGTCCAAGACTCGTATTCTGACGTCAATAGGTTCATGCCTTGTGTTCGAATGCGAGACCCAGGTATGGCATTGCAGATACCCAAGGAACCCGTTCCTGCACCTGTTGCTGCAATGGAGGTGGTGACCCCCTCCGCTTCGCCTAGCTATAGGAAGTTGGCAGAGCCCTTGGCGGAATGGGTTGTCAGCTATGTATGGAGGGTCTGCACCACCGGCTTCAGCCTGCCGCAAAAATTCTCCCTGGCAAGGTCTGTCTAACATCTCTTCGCTTCGCCATATCTCATGTCCTCATGCAATGTTTCTATCCAGTCCGTCATCAATCCAAGTCTCCTGTCAACCGCCAAGTGATTTGGCCGCTTCTGTACACTCAGTTCTCCTGTCAACACTTCTTCAGCCATCCGCTGTCTTTTTGGCCGTGTGGTACATAGTCCACCTTCCTGTGTACTTTGACGCGATAGGCTTGGATACTGAGGGCACGAGAGAGTCAGCTTTCAGGGCTGCCCTTTTCTCCTCGCAACCCACAGGTTTCGGCTTGGAGAGCTATCAGTCATCTGTTCCGTTCAGGATGATTGTCCTCGGTTGTATGTTGGCAAATAAATGGCTGGATGATCACACATTCTCGAATAAAACATGGTGAGTGTCATCGGTGTCCGCTCCTTCCCATGACATCAATTCATTACTATCTCTTAATAGGCACACCATCTCCAACGTCCCCATTAGCACACTCAATACATTGGAATCACTGGCGCTTGCGATCTTCTCATACGACCTTTCCGTCCCATCTCGCGAGTGGAATCGCTGGCTTTCCCATATCCTGACATATCATGCGTCTCTCTCCTCGCCTGGTCGTCCTCAGCCTATCTCCCGTCCATCCACCAACCCTCATTCAATTGTTAGGAAGGCCATCGAGGAGATTGTCGCTGCGGCGTCTGTCTCGGATCCTGGATTCTCTCAACCCGTCTTCATAGGATTGGAAGCGCGTAGGAAGGAAAAGATGGACAGAGACCTTATTCTCGACATAGACCTTGATGAAGATGGTCCCCTCCGCGAGGAATATCTTCCGAAACGCCGCTCAGGATGCGCCCCAGTCGCTCATTATGAGCAGCCCGCATCTCAAATGCCAACGTTGTATTCGGAAAGCCATGCTCGTAGTAGCATCGTTCCGTCACCTTCGCGATGGAGTCCATCCAGCGGCGAGCCTATTGTGCGTGAGGGGAGTACCACTGGCGCACACTATGTCGCTGTGCAGCCTGCTCTCGCTCCGACGATTCCCGCCTATCATCAGCTGCATTCACTCTACCAGCCCTTTCCATATATTAGCCCGTGGATTGGTTACAGCGTCGGTGGCGAGCCTTCTTATCCATACCCGAGTTTGCCAGTGACCTATCACCAACATCTCAACCCCGTGAACCCATATCCACCCGCATTTCACCCTTCTCATTCCCGGTCCCAGTCGGTCTCTATCGATCAAGATCAAACTCGCAATCACCTACGCTCTCATTCTCAGTCGCATTTTGACTACAGGTGGAGCAATAACCGAATGACTACCAGCGATGCAGTGTTACCTCATCGTGATATGTCCTGGGGCAGTACGCAAGCCCTGTATGACTACCCACCCCAGACATATGCGCCTCATGTCTCCGCTCAGTTAACTTGGCCTAGAACCTGAATACTCTCACAATCTTCAGCATCCACATTGTCTACTTAGAACGCACCCACTTCTGGTCGCAAGGCTCTATCATATCAATCATCCGACTAGCACCATTGCATCAGGCGGCTATTTCTCCTGTTCTCTTCGTTTGGCGTCAAGAGCGCGTGTATTATTCCGCTACACCTTGTCAATACCGTCTTCGTCTGATTTCGTCTTTGTTATGCTTGGTTTACTCACAAATCGGGTCCCCTACTTCAATGACATATCCATCCTGTCTATAGGGACGCTCGGCTCTTATCTATATCTATCGCTCTCATCCATATCCATGTTCGCATCCACATTCATCGTCGCATCGTTCACTCAATTTTGTGGCTCCGCCCTTCAATAACCCCCCGTCCCGACATGGGCTCGATAGTCGATTGCCTATCCACGGGACCCTTCTCTTTCTCTCTATTGGACTGTTTACTAGCCTTGTTGGCTCGTGGGCTCGCTTGGACCTACATACCATGCTCCCATTTTGATGTGCTTTACGTATGAGCCTTCCGTTCTGCTTCTCTTTCATCCACATAATGAATGTACTCATGTAGCCTTACGGTTCGTGCGCGTCCGTACTGTTACTTCCTCCGTATCTACAAACCCCTCCCACCCTGCACCTTACCCCCCGTTTCCCGGAGACGCCATGTCGCGTCTCCTCGCCTCTAGTACGTTGTCTTGGTATTCTCTTGATTCTGTCACCAGTCCATTAGGTAGTAGCCTATGTGCATAGGTCGTTACGGCTGTCTACATCGCTTAAGTGTCTACTCTGTACATTTTGCAAGATGCTTGCTTTACTGGCGACGACGAGTTCTTAAAGATATACTACTATGAATGGCACTTCTACGTCTTCCCCTTCTTCGTCAGAAACCATGACCTCTACGATGAGATGCTTGACGTGTGGCGCAATAGGTTTCTTGCTTACATGCTCGACTAGTTTGCTGAACTTCATAGGTAATCGCTCCTCGCTCTGAGGTCATAAACGTGTGAGGTCATAAGCACAAATTTCGGATACCACTCGCCTTCTTTTTGCCGACGAAAGAACTCCACAACATACTGACGCCTTGGCTTACCATCGAAACGTCGAGTTTATGCGTATCCCTGAACCATGTAACGATGTCCTTGAGCGTAGGGTCATTCTTGAATTGGAAGCGGTCCCAGAGTGTCCATTCAGTATCTCCATACTTGTTCTTTTGGGCGGCAATGGGCTCCGAGAATCCGAAGAAGGGCAGTGCAAGATTAACGAATCCGTTCTTGTAGCTCTCGAGTTCCCTCTTGCCATCGATAATCTGAGTGGCGATGTTATTCCCATCTAACTTTTCTACAGAATCAGTAAGACTCACCTTGTAAAGTTCTAGGCAAACCAGCCCTACGACAAGGGATGTAGTGGTGGCGATGGCCGGGATAATCTTCCCCGCGATCTGTTTCGTTGTGTGCCTATCTGCGACAGGGATGCTATAGTTCGTCGCCCTTAGGTTGGAAGCAGCGGTGATAAAATCGATATGATGATTGGTATCATCGTCCTTCTCGAATTCGGCTGGACTGAGACGATATCCTGGCATATCCGATGGGGCAGGAAGTTGAGCCATTTGCTCGGAAGCGTCGTCACCTACGCTAGATCAGCAACGCTGCGAGTGTGTAAAGGATCATGCTTACCGCTTCCTCCAGAGCCTTGAACGGGATCGTTCTCATTGATCTGAACTTTGACGCCGCTCCTCGGAGTGAACTCCGGGACCTGAACCGAGTCCGCAACTTTCCGGAATATTGTCGGGTCCGTCTCTCCACGCAATCCATAGTTAAAGGCGTGGAGATTGGCAGCCGCGATGATAAATTGGAGGTGGAGAGGCTGAGGCACATTCAGTCTGCTTACCCAAAGCTCGAAAAATAGATCCCTACATCGTTGGAGTTGAACGTCAATGGGTCTGGAGCACGCTTAGGCCCACTCCAGAATGGTTGTCCAGTGCTCGTGACCGCATCCTTAGGAAGACTGAACAAGAGTTGACGGATATCGTTGTTGAACTTCTCCTCGAATTGAAGACGGGCCCAGACGATGCACTCCTCGAAGGTCAGCGGTTTGTTCGTCACCAAATAGGATAAGATTTGGGAAATCTGCTCCGAAACCTGCCCAGAGTATTTGAGAGTGGATTCCAGATAGTTTGGTTCAGACAGGTAAGAGTTGACGGCCTGGGCGGGTTTGATGAACAGATTATCGAACTGACTGCGGCTCCACTACTCTCCATCAGACTCAACTGTAATACTAGTGAAGAAGTAACACTTACTTCGATAGTGTGTTGGATGGCATTCGGAAAGTTCTTGACGGTACACGATGGCGTCTCTTTCTCGGGCGGATCCTGAGACGATGCGTAAGACTCCGTAAGATGAGGAATCACCACCTGGGTGTTGCCCTTTGTACCCAAGGTTCCAGACTCGAGCAATGGCTTCTCGTAAAATACGCATCGTTGGTCCATATAGAGCCCTGAAATGATATGAGATGTAAAAAGGAGAAAGGGGATTATTCCGACTCACGGGCTTTGACGTTGTCGAGGGCGTTGGTAACGCCGTCGACGCTAGCAAAGAATTCGGCAGAGTATACATCTAATAGAGAATGAGAGAGCTTTACTTTCGTGGTAGGAATTTGACAAACCTTCGGTATCAGGACCGACCGGATCTTGCCTAGCTGAGATCTTGCCTTTCAAGTCTGGGTTCATGTCAGCTACAGCAGCCGAGGCAACCTCCGCCTTGAATTTCCCCAAGTCTTTAGCTCTAAACAAGAATTGTCGATTGAGGTTGCTCTTCTCAATAGTATCGAGATCAGTGACATGGATAATTCCATTGGGCCCAGATGCAAGACCAATCATACTCCAGTTCTTCAACATCTCGCAGCCAATGGCACCCGAGCCAACCAAGAATTGACGGTGGTTGGCTATCTTGTCTTGGAACGTCTTGCCAAACACAGCGATTTGGCCATCGTAGCGGCTACCCAACGGCTGACAATCGTCTTCGGATGGGAGAGCGCCTGGTAGAGACTCGAGAGAGTCAAAATACATGTGCTGGAACATGGGACTGAATTTAGCTGAACAAGCTTTGAGCACTTCTTGGGCGACGAAACCACCAATGACGGCAATGATGGGAGACAGGTCCCCAGTAGCTTGATAGGCGAGTTCTGTGAGGACTTTCTCGTCCACGTCTGCGTCAAGCTTCTTCGCAAGACCGACTAGCGCGGCAGCATCTTCTGAATTACGAGGCCGAGGAAGGCTCCCGTTCTGGTCTTTGTATTCGGAGAGCGCTTGAAATCCAGCATGGAGTGTAGCCGGTCTATCAAACTTTGCGAAGTCAGTTATGAAGAATTCGGGAGCCTCTCTTGATTCGCGCAGCGATTTCTGGGGAATGTTCAGCGATGCTTAACTAGAGTTTGTTGAAACGTACGAAATCGACGATCTTCGGCATCTTCACTTGGCTGAATATGCCGCCAGCTTTGTAGGCGCTCAGGCCGGTAGTATCACCGATAGTGAACGTGTAGGGGCCCTTGACGGAAACTTTTCGTGGCTCACATCCATTCAACTCCGTCATCCCTTGTACCTCGGTGAACGTGACAAAATCACCATCCTCAAGACCATGGCGCGTCTCATCAAGGCAAGTAACCAATCCTTCTTTGTCCTGTAGCATGCGTTTAGCAGTGGTTGTTGCAAAGGAGCAGCATATATACCTGCTCCACGGAGACGATCATGCCCGTCAGTGGCTGCTCTCCAGTGGGATCTACACATGTGAACTTCGGGCCAAAGTCGTTGAAAACGGAACTAGAGAAGCAATTGAAACATCTGCAATTGTGAGAGATATAATGCATACCCAAAGAGGCCGCGCGTCTCAGTGGAAATGAAGTGTACTCCATTCTTATGAGTCCAATCATTAATCTCGAGCTGCTTTCTATACGATACGCCGCAAAGAACGACCACCTATATGACTTATTGATGAATACAGGGCATATACTGAGAGGACGGAGGTTTAACTTGGAATCCTTGAATCAGGTCTACAGATATTTCTTGGCCGGGAGCTCCACCAAGATTGCGCACGGGCACATAAGCATTTAGTTCTGAAAGTCGAGGTACGGTTGCGTCTGCACGGGACTTCCCAATATCCTCCTCCCGCAGGAAGAACTGACAGGATACACACATATATATTCAGAACAGCATCAAGGTCAAGGACGGTTGTTGCACCTACTTGTGAGCTGAGATCTTGAATGGTGACTGGCTCAGGATCATATATCGTGACAGATTTTACTCCGGCCAGGACAATATTTTTTGCTTCAGAAGTGCAGGTGAGTCAGCGCGTCAAGGCAATGGGACACGACCAGGGTTTACCGATCTCGACGCCTAGTCCTTGGACGCCAACGATGAGAACGTTGGACGTTGCCATGCGCTTCATGGCTAGATAAATAGTTGAATATCAGTACCAATATGCAGAAATGCTAGTGTCTGATAGACGTGCCTTCGTGTCCTAAGACATAGCTACAGCAAGGCAAGGATAATTATCAGATTGCGTATTGTCCAAATAAGCCACTCTCGTACAGTTGACGTGAATACAAACCCTCATCAATGGCGGTCTCATCAACGTCCATTTGGTTGGCCAAACTTGAAGAGGGAGCCATTGAAGTATCGATATTATGAAACGAGTCAATTAGTTAAGTGGAAGAAAGGCGTAACACTGAATCGGCGATGTCTGGATTATCAAGCGCGTCGTGATTATCAAAGCCTATCGCAGCTAAGTGCAATCTAATCTAGGCTGTATACTTCAGCCGATCATCTTTGTGACTAGGCAAGTGTTAAAAGGTATACTAGGGTACATATGTAGGCAAGGCTGCCTGCCTTTGAGCACAGGATACAATAAGGTCTACAGGTATAGAAACCCGAAATCAAGAAAGATGTTTATTGTATTTACCTGTTATTCCGAGATCTGTAAGGGTCACACGGGCTGTAGCTATACCAGCTGCAGTTGCTGGGTGCCCCGCTCAGTGATCGTGAAAGTTCCCGGGGAGGACGGGAAGGCGGGCACCAAAGGGGAGTATCTTTTGGTGTAGGGAGAGAATCCTCGGGCCGCAAAGTATGTCGGACGGTAGAACCTATGTTCGGTCGTCCAATCACACCATAGGCATTTGTCTGCCGTCTTGCGATATGTAGAATAGGGTCGGCGGGTGGGAACCATGTTGGGTCCAGTTGTCTTCCCATATCGACGAAATGTAGCCCAGAGATGAGCTTACGCTGGAAATCGTGTACGTGATGATGCAAAGGTCGGATCGGCGCCGTCCCGGACCAAAGTGAGTGGCTCCGATGGTGCTCGTACAGATCGGAGAGTATACACTGAAGTTGGGAGCAAACCGTAAAACGGGAGAATAGGGGGCGGAGAGAGGTGAGTGATGGGTGACTCTCAAGGAAGACCAGCCAACTTTGCCACTGCGCATTTGAAATGAAGAGGTTGTGATTTAGGGCAACGAGTGCGAGTCGCTCCACACTATTGAGAAGGCCATTGTCCATATCCGTGTGCGCCAGCCTAGGTAAATATGACTTGGTCAGCATAATAGGCGAGAGTTAGTAAAGACAACGCACCACGCGGAGTTCTTCCAAGAAGGCTCGTCAAGCCATTTACTGGCCAAAGCCACGCCGACCAAGAAGACGCGTTCAATGCAAATTTGGAGCTGGCTGAAGTTGGCGCCGTAGTCCGCAAGGAAGGGGTCAGGGAATAATCGGCTGATGTACCACGTCGACAGAAAAATCGTCGCTAGGGGCACATCATGCCACATTACGGATCGTAATATGTTTCGTGCAGCAGATTCAACAGCTTCGGTGAAGCAACAATCCCTTCAATCAAGCGTCAAAAATGGTGTGAACGGTGATTGAAAGCACTCACTGGTAACATGAAGTTTGTGGGGAGAACCCAATGAGATGTTGACAAATAAACGCCGAGATCCACCTGGTTGTGTCTATCATCGCGTCCGGGGAGGGGGACGTAACGGGTCGGCGCGCGGTCGCTGCCGCCACTAATTTCGGTAAAGGATCGCAGCGGAACTGTTCTAAACAGATTCGCTTCCTGGCGACGGAAAGGACATCCGTAGGACCGAAATCATCAGACGATGGACTGACAGCGGAGCGCTTCAGCTGTGCCAATGCCTGAAGTTTAAAAAGAGAAATTCTATCAAGCAAACGGCACGATACCTTTTGAATACACTCTCCAGTACGGAGTGGTTCCGTAAGCGCAGCACTGTTCATTGGCACAGTGAAAACCAAGTCTGGATCCGCCAAAGTGGATGCGTCTGGAGAAAGAAAAGTAGCAGACATTCGATAGCATCCACGACGCTCGCGAATAGGGATGTGGAGAGGTTGTAAGAAAGTATCGAGTTGCGAGAGCGACATTTGCGGTGGTGTGTGGTAATGAATATGATAAACAATCAACCTGGGTCGTGTGGCATTAAATGGCATTCCACTAATGGCTTTAAATGCCATCAGTGGTCAGATAGGATAACAAAGCATTACAGAGCCACAATCGTAGAACCAGGAGGTCAAAGGGGAGGACACAGGCTACTCAAATCTTGGCATGCGTTGTGTTGCCATTTTGGGATACTTCGCTCTTTGTCTGAAGTCGGGAGGGATACGATAGATGGCCAGGTTAGAGGCGTAATAGATGATAATGTTCATTTACGGTAGAACTTGATCCGGAGAAAGTGGTCAGTCCGGGAGGGTGTAGGTCAACGGGTAACTTACATTGCGTCGGAAGTTAAACCAAAGAGACAGGCATCCTCTGTCGAAACTGCTACGGAAGCCACTGATATTGATTACCATGTCAGGCAACGCTAGATGGAGGGAGAATAAGAGGGCCTACCGTTTATGAGAAAACTCCCATTCGCGATTGACAATTCTGAAAGCAATGTCCTCATAAGGAGGTCCAGCACTGAAGTGGAGAAGGACAGTGTCGTCATTCCCAGGTTCTTTGACGACCTTGTACGTAGGAGCCTTGGACTTCTCGATCAAATCAGGATAAAAGATATTGAACTAAAAGATCAATGCATCTCAGCAACTTGAGTCAAATCACATTGGTAGCAATTACCTTATAGCCTTGGACGACCTTCGGTGGGGGGTTATCGGTACTGAAAAGATAGTCTCGTCAGTACATAGGGAATGTTAGACGACAATTGGTTGAAAACACACTCGTAATGAGTTTGATTGTATTTATTCCATTCGTAGCCAGTGTGCACTCGGTTAAAGTACCTTGGCTTACGAGGGCGGTACTTGTCCTCCCAATTATATGACGTCGGGTGTGCTATATTTTCCTCGAGGTTGAATAGTTCTTCTTCTTCATCCAACTCTCGTTCCGCTTCTGCCCTGTAAAGTGCCTCTGCAAGATCCACACCACCACTTGCCTCTTCGGCTGGGGCTTCGACGACAGGATGAGAAGCTTTAGGAACAAATCTGGACGCTGTCACCGAGCGACGTTGCTCGAACTGGACGGCCTTTAGCTAACACGTTCTAACTACATAACAGAACGACTGACCAAAGCCCGACGGTCATCAGCTTCAAGGACAATATCCACTTGGCGATCCTCAGGATGGAGCTTCGTGATGTCCAGCAGAGCAGGGCTCATAGACCTGTGATAAGGTTCAAAGTCCTCTGGCGGCGGCACATCCTTTTCGGAGGTACTTTCCGGCATCGCAAGGGTGTTTTCCACCTTAGCGGAAGCAGAACGAGCTACACCAGCTAAGAGTTCCTCTTGAGCTTGCAGAGCTTCGTCTCTCTGGCGCTTGCGTAATTGTTCTAGGCGATTTCTCACTACTACTTCATGGAGAGCTTTCAATTTCGCCTATACGAAGTAAATACTGTGATAAATGATCGGCTGATTTAGCAGTACGCACCTTGGCCTTCCAAACAAGCAAGGTCTTGAGGAGTCCTTCCCAATAATCTGTGTCGACTGGCTCACCGCTAGTCAGCTTGGCCTGGACCTGGCGCTGCAGAGAGGCAAGCTCGTCATATGTCTTGCCATTCAACATAGCATGAATGTCGGTTTCTACTGCGGCTGCAACTTCAACGCCAAGGCGTCCAGCATTCTTCGCTCTTTCGAGTTGGTCCTTACACACGACCATCATGTTCTATGAGAGACTGAGCTCAACGGGACAGTGAGAAAGAGCAAATCCAACAAACCGTCCAAAAGTCTAAGTTCGTCTCGTCTTGCTCTAGGCCAAGATACTTGTCAATGTCGTCATGTAACTCCTGGGTTTGTTCCGTTGTAAGGTTCTAGAGGTTATTAGAATTATTGTCGTATTGTTCAGGCTGAGATAAACCTACGTTGAAAATGTTGTACGGTTCATCAAGATCGATCTCCAGGCCAGTATCGTCCCCTTGACCTTCGGAGTCGTCAGGTGGGTTCACGAACTTCAGGTTGAGCGCGAGGAAGTCAACGGCTTTAGCTCTCTTCTCCTTAATGCGTATTACAGCTCGTGCGCGTTCTTGTTCGAGCTGAAAATCTCCCTCCTTCGACAACCATTCCGACATCTGAGCAGACTCCTGCAATCGCTGCATGCGTAGCTCTTCTTCCTCCCTCAGACGTTGCTCAACTTCTCTCTCGGCGCGCCGCCTGTTTAACCGTTCCAGTTCCTCCTTTGCTTCCTGACGTCGTATTGCTTCCCTGCGCTGAGCTTCCGACAGGCTCAAACCTGCTTTGCGCTCCTTCTCAGCCTTCTTATGCCAACGAAATTGTTGACCAAGATTGACGTCGTGGAATGGGTTATCTGTAGCACTGTAAACGCTTAGCTCGGCGACTTGTCGTGCCTCTTCTTCCTCTCTTATTCTCTTCTTTTCTTCCTTTCGAGCACGTCTCTCTTCTGACTTATTGCGTTTACGTCTGGGGGAAATGAGTATCTCGTCCCAAGCGCAGGGCACAGATATCACTTACTTCTTATGCTCAGACTTGTCACGGTCCCTACTCCTGCTCCTTTCCTTCCTTTGCCGATCCTGCTTCTCACCATCGTCTCTACTTCGGCTTCGACGGCGTTTACTGCTACTTGCTTCATATGCATCACGTCGCAAAGAACGTTTATCGTAGTCTCTCGTGTCTCGATGCTCGCCTCGCCTGTGCGGGGAAGGTGACCGAGAATGTCTTGCCATGGTGCGAGCGGAATGAAGTCGTCAACTTGGTGGCCGTGGTGTACAAGCGGACGCGCTCGATAGGCGCTCAGCACCCTTGTATATCGCCGCATTCCGAATTCTCCTTTCCAGGCTTTCCTCCACCTCCACCAAACTTGTAACCCCAGTTTTTGTTTCGTCTAAAGCCTGACGTGGTTATCTGGGGGACTCTGAACTCAACGACATCTTCGCATGATTTGGAAGGCCACACCACTTCTATGCCGCAGCCGACACTATCTCTTTGCCCGGGCCCTTAATACTCAACCCCGGTATGACCATATCCTTCGTGATGGTGAACAGTCGTACAACCGGCCTGCAGGGATAGCTACACCGCGCCAGGTATATTACTCGAGCTTGTGTGCGGCTTCATCATGCGATAACCTAAAAAACGTGTTGCTAGCTTGCACAATATCTGGATGAGTTCGTGGTTGGTCAAGAAAATGCTAAGAAAGTGCTCTCTGTTGCGTGAGCCGTTCAAACGCATTTGGTGCTTTCGACCTCTCTGAATCTGCATACTTAAGTGTCTACAATCATTACACTCGCATCCATGCAAACATGGCCTACATGGATTCTCCAGAGGGTGAGGAGTCTTCCTGGGATGAACTGCAGGATCAGGAATCCGTTACTGGTAACCTTTACGTTGCTCAGAGGCGGCCAACCATTGCTCTATCACTCACTCCAGGCCAGGTGTATCCACTGCTCAAGTTCAGCCTCTTAGACAGTCCTTCCCTTCACCGTTGCGACCGATCACGCCTCTATTTGAGAAGAGCAATGTCCTTGTCATGTATGTATAACACATTCGAGGCCTTTCCCTCGGTTCTTAGCTGATACTTGGACGGATAGAGGCCCAACGGGGTCTGGTATGTCCCCTCCTAAGCTCTCACGGCATCTTGGTAACTCATCGCCCCAGGCAAAACGTTACTTGTCCGAACCCTCGCGAAGATATTGGACGTTCCCTTCTCGGTCAGCGATGCCACGTCATTTACTCAAGTGCGTTTCGTATGACTTGAGCCCCGTCCCTCTTTCTGAGCGAAGCTGGGTCATCACCAGGCAGGATGTAAGTTGAAAGACCTCATAGGTTACTAGTATCCTGGTTCAATGATACTTAGATGTAGGAGAGGATGTTGATATGGCCATCCAACGTCTGGCAAGTTTATTAACACTATCAAGACAACTATAAGCCTGACCTGCCTTGATAGCTTCAAGTAGCTAACTACGATCCGATACGCGCGAGGTGGGTAAACTCCCTATAGACCGCTCGATACTTCCTTAGGTATCTCAACCACAGTATGGGCATCGTCTATATCGACGAAGTGGATAAAATCGCTCGGAAGGCTGGCAGCGGGGGGCTTGAGGGCTCTCGTGACGTCGGGGGCGAGGGAGTACAGCAAGCGCTACTCAGGATGATGGAGGGATCTGTTGTAACTGTCAGTGCCAAAGGCCGAACTCAAGGAGAACTCCCACCTTTCGGCGTACAAGGCAGGTCGAGACCAGGACAGCGCAACACGAGTGGACGTGAGTTTCATCATCGTACTCACCAACGCTACTCTTATACTCAAGGCTTCTGTAGCCAGACCAGACGTGTATCACATTGACACATCCAACGTTCTATTCATCTTGAGCGGTGCATTTGTTGGGTTGGATAGCATCATTAAACGTAGAGTGGCCAAAGGAGTGAGTTGCTGGATCATCATGTCTCATTTTCGGGCTATCTCATCCCTCTAGTCGATTGGTTTCACCGCGGACCTTCCCATTGAAGATTCTGAGCACACTAGCAGTCGCTTCCTCCCCTTCTTTACCCCCAACAAGAGTACGCCATCGCTCCCTTTAGAATTAGTAGACACCTCAGGTAAATGACACTCCTTGAAATCCCAAGTCCGCCCTTTGCTCACATTTGCGAACGGTATATATATATAGACCTTGTCAAATATGGGTAAGTATATCTTCTAGGTAATGATCCCTCCGTCTCACAATTTCCCCTAGCTTCATCCCCGAATTCATCTCCCGTCTCCCATCATTGACCACACTTTCACCTCTGACAGTCTCCGACCTTAGGCGCATCTTGACCGAAGTCAAGGGCTCACTTGTGTCCCAGTATACCGCGCTTTTTGGCTATTCAGGTGTTGAGATTCGATTCACAAGCGCTGCTCTAGATATGATTTGCCACAAAGCGGTAGAAAGGGGTGGCGGTGCTAGGGGACTGAGAGGCATAATGGCAAGCTTCACCTCGTCTCATCACGATAGATACCTATCTAAAAGCCCTTCACAGGAGAAATTGCTGTTGGAGCCCATGTATGAAGTACCGTAAGTCAAGATCTGATGCTTATGAAAACCTTTTAATTCCCACTTTTGTCTCGCCTACACAGCGGTTCGGTGAGTGCTTTGTTTGATTTATGGTCGCGTCGATGATTGAACGAACTCGCAAGAATATACGCCACGTTCTCATTAAGGATACCACGGTCCGTGGAGAGGAGCCACCGCTGTATTGGACACGAGGCGAAGGTGCTGCGTTTTGGGCTGCATGGGCAGAGGAGGAAGCAAAGACCAGTCGGCCGTGATTGGCTATCGACGCCTGTACTACTTTCTCACTCACGTGTACTTTAGAGACACTTTGTGTGCAAAGGAGGATCCGCGAAAAGCTGTGTTGGGATTAATATGATAGGTCTTATATCAACCAAACCATCAAATTTATTCCAGCTTGCTCTAAACTAGTGGGCAGTTGAGGTGCGTAGAAATAGAGAATGTCATGAGAGGATCGTGATGCTTATTCCGGCTTCGACTCCTCCTTAGTCTCCTCCTCCTTGGTCTCCTCCTCCTTCTCGTCGGCTTCAGCTTCCTCCTCCTTGGCTTCTTCGGTGGTCTCCGATTTTGTCGCTGTGCCCTCTGGTTCAGCGGCACCACCAGTATTTAACTTCTGTGCATCTTCGAAAGCCTTCTTGAATTGACCAGCATCTAAGAGCCACGTGAGTTTATGGATATTTATATGTCCTAAGACGCTCACTTTCGGCATTAGCGAAGCGGATGGCAAGGGTCTCGGGGGTTGGGGGAGACTCGGCGTAGTCAGCGGCTACCTTCCACACCCAAGATCTGTCAGAACCGATATTGGGCTGTAGTCGCATCTCGGCAGAAACTGTGAAATGTGCCAGTTTGTAAGGGCGCGGTGCATCAACAGTGGTGCCACTTCTACTGACTTATGTGGTTGGCACAGACTTTCAGTGTCTTATCACGCCTCATTACCAGCCGAACTTTCTTTGTCTCCTTGTGTTCCAGAAGGCGGACGTCCCCCGTCCCTCTTTCCTTCCATTCTGATGTAGCACCGTCAAATCGGAAGAGCTTGGCACGCCTAGTCAATATATGCATAGGTATCAGATTCCAGCCGAGGGTTGTATGCAGGGATTGCCATCGATGGTGATCAATGTGTCAATTGTTCACGTACATTTTGAAGAGCACATCTTCATCCTCCTCCATCGTCTTCGTTTCGACTTGCTCGGTGAGCTTAATCACCGGCTCAAAATGAGGGTCATGCTCCTCGTCCTAGAGAATCAATGTGGTATATCCAATCAGTCGTCTGACCAGAGATGTTTTCAACGGCGGCTGATTGGGGAAGATGGCTGCGATGAGAGATCCAACAGACAAATTGACATACTCTCGGTGCAAGGGGGTCTGTATTATCGGCCATGGTTAAGGTGATAGTAATTGGAGGTGTAAGATTTGAGAAGACGGAGAGAGAAAGTGAAGAAGCAAAATACACATCAATCTAATCCATCGACTCTGTATCACGTGAGCGTCGACTTAGGAGCTGGGTACTAGGAGAATAGATTTATGTTTACTGAAATTACCAGTCAAAGGTGCATGAATTTGCGCAGCGCATCAATGATTTTGAAAGATGAGTTTGTAATATTATTGCGCCCCCTACCTTTTCCATCAATCTCAATTTTGTCATCCTTCTTGCTCACATTGAAAGTGACCCTCGTCACTCTGCGCTCGAGGGCACGTTCTTTCGCTATCTCCACAGCCTTATGAAACCCATCGGCGTCTAATCTAACTTGCATTAAGTACCTTCACATGAGTAGTCTCCGATAGTATTACTCGCCTTCGGCATCCTTGAAGCGGATAGCTACGGTTTCCGGGGAACACAGTGGAGAACTTGGATCCTCTACTGTTTTCCATACCCATGTTCTGTCTTTGTGTGACACGTTTGGTCGTATACACAATGCCTCAGTTACTTAGGGTCGATTTAGCTTTGAATTGTCCTATGTAGATATGGACAGACTTTTGATGACTGACTAGGATGATTGAGCCAGACTTGGGAGTCCTGACCTTGCTTGATGATCACGCGAGGTGGGTCGTCTTTGGTCTGATTCTGGTCGACGATGGTAACCTCTCCCTTATTGCATTCATTCCAACTTGATGTGAGAGTGTCGAAACGAAACAACTTGGCGCGTCTTAATTACGGAGTCAGTGGTTAGCTTGCCTTGTGAAGATGCCACAGAACTTACCTTGCGAAGAGGATCTTTGTCATAGAGTAAGTTGAGAGGGGGACTGATGGATCCCTCGTTGAAGACGAGCAATGTACGGCGGCAGTGTCCCATGGCGGTGCAGTGACAACACCAAGGTCACCCATCTAAAGTGATGCTCGCAAGTATCCCCCTGAATCATGTGACTGTGTCCAGTCGTGTCAGTCACTCACAAGTGGCTACTACAACGTTTGCATTCCCTTCCGACTAATGTCTCGACCACAAGCAGCTCTCTGCTATACTCTACTCGTATGGCTGGCCCTAATTACATTCATTGTCCAAGTATCAGCACACATGATAGATGTCAATGCTGGCAAGAAAGAGTGCTTCTTCGAGGACCTTCACAAGAACGACAAAGTGCGCCATATTTCGCGGTACCAGCACTATCATCCTCATAGAGCACAATAGATGACAGTAACATATCAAGTTGGAGGAGGAGGTCACTTAGATATTGATTTCTGGGTGCGTTTTCCGTCGTACCTGCACTGGGATATCTCACAACGGATATATCCACTTCCAGCTAGCGGACCCAGTGGGCAAAATTCTTTCGAAGCAGATCAGACAGTCCACAGGCTCTATCAGCGTAACGGCGGAGACTGATGGTCGCTTTGAGTATTGCTTCTCTAATCAAATGAGTGCAATTGCGGACAAGCTCGTTAGGTGAGTGTGTCTACGTGGGGAGTTTTCCTTGGTATCTCATTGGCACTAGCTTCAACGTCCATGGTGTTATATATGTCGCAGATGATGGTAACTTTGCGTCTTCCTCTTCAGCACACATAGCTAAACAATGTCCCCAGCGGATGTTGTCGCTCCAATTGAACGGGAAATCCGTGCCCTATCCAGCGGCCTTACCTCCGTTAAGGACGAGCAAGAATATATTGTTGTTCGGGAACGCACGCATCGCAACACGGCGGAGTCAACGAACTCTCGGGTGAAATGGTGGTCAATCCTACAGACAATCCTTGTCTTCTTCGTGGCCGCTTTCCAAGTCTATTATCTGCAGGTCAGTCAGCATCTAGGTTTCTTTACGTGCAGGCGGACTCTAAATTCGCTGTCTTCTAGTCGTTCTTTGAAGTGAAGCGGGTCATTTGAGTAGACAACTTGCCACCATTGCACCAATTATCCGTAGCATATCGATTGGGTATATTGTACGGGGGCGGATGTGGACCCTTACTAATTGACTGTGAAACGACACATACAAGAACTGATAGCGATGCGACATATAATAACAACATAATCTAAGAACATACACAAGGTGATGATGTACATGGACCGACGAGAAAGACAGCTGATAAATACAAACAAAACGATCATGAAGGACATCACATGGTCAACAAGCGAATCTATCGCCAGGTGGGCCTCGATGACCCTCTGAAGCTCAGGTCCGCCGAACTTGAGTTCGGGTCGAGGGACATAGGTAGGCCAAGTACTGTATTACTCTTGCTTCTGAAGGACATCGTCTTTGAGCCCGTCAAGGACAGCCGCTTGCTGCGCTTTCCTGGCGATGAAAGCATGACTCTCTTGGGGCCGGACATGGTATCTTTCTCAGAAGCTTCTTGCTCGACTTTGGCTCTGCTTTGTGGTGACAGTTGTGGTATCAAGCTAGACCGACGTCGGCCCTTCTCATTTCGTACGGGCCCAACGTTCGACCGCCTCCTCCCGTTGGTACTCCGGTTCAGTGCTGAGTTTCCTGTGTGCGTGCTGGCCGATGATGGACCACGTCTATTGGGGCTTCCCAACAACCGATCACGACCTTTCGGTATGATAAGAGAGTTTTCGGATAATTGGTTCATACTTCGGTCGGCTAGGGGATGGTGCCTTTGTGACATCCCAAGGCCTACCTCGCCTTCATAGTCTTCTGTCAAGCTCCCTAGTGTCGAAGCCCGGCTTGGCTTCATCCGTAGGAAATTGTTATCAAGCCGGCTTGTCCGAGAAATCTTGCCTCCGGAACGACTAGCAGACGGTGGAAGCGAGGACGACAGGAAACTAATGCTGACGCTATCGTCCGTCTTCTCGTCTTCCCATTCGCTTTCCGAGCCTGCGGTGGAGGTTGCTCGGGATGGCGGACGGACATCGCCTCCCGAAGCGGGTGGTGCAAGCGCATCATTGGTGTCTGGCGTTCCCGGCGTGATTACGATGGCCGTCGTAGAGGGACCATTTTTCGGGCTCCTATCGTCCAAATCGCCCCTACCTGCTTCATCCTTCCATTGGACGTTCTTAACTGGTTTAGCGGTCTTCTTCTCGTTGGACACCCTTCTATAAGGCTGTGAAGTCAAGCTTGAGCGCAGAGACTTTCTAGGCGTCCTGTGCCCCCGCCGTGGTGACAGAGAGTTCGACATATTGCTGGACGTGGTTGATAGTCGGCGGGAGTTCCCCGTCTTGGATGAGCCATTTTGCAGAGCAGCGGGACCAGAACTGATCCTGCGCGTAAAACTGGCATCATATCCTGAGAAGATATCCAGCGGTGTATCTGCCATCGTGTAGCCTTCCGTAGAATGGCCAACCAAACCTTTAAACGACTCATCATTCTTCTCCTTCAGCGAACTCAAAAGCCCCGTCACCATCTTGACCGTATTCGGAAGACCATCATCGTCACCATTCGATGGCTGCTGAAGCATTCTGGCTGCTTCACCGATCATGACAGTACATCTTCCAAGTATGCCAATCAATGTGACCATAACTTGGGCCATATCGCACACGGCTTCGTTCATGGCATCCCTCTCGCTTTCGGCCTTGATCTTCTCTATCTCAGCCTTCCTGAACTTCGAGTCTAGTTTGACATTGTCGATGCTAACCGCATCAAGCTTCTCTGACTTGCGCTCAGAGGCGGCAAGTAGAGTGGCCTCTAGCATTGCGTTGGAGTTGGACGATCGCCGTAGCGCGATATTTAAACTAGAACTTGGTTTGACAGCCTCCTCTTCCGGGCTGGCTAAGGCGCGCAACAAAGCACGCTCAGCTTCTAGATCAGCCGAGAGCGTACCGTTGGCCTCGATTCGAGAGACCCGGTCTTGTATGGTGGATAGTTTGATCTTGGCAATGGTAAGCTTGCCTGCACAAACGGCACCGTCGGTTATTGAGGCCCTGCTTCGCTCGATCTTGACGTCTAAGTCATGCTTAGCCCGCTCCACCTCAGCACGAGCCTCTGCCTTCCTCCGCTCTTGGACTTCGTTCTCCTTGTCACGCTTACCGGCCAACTTCGACTTCAATTCAGCGATTTCGAGATTGAGACGGTTGATTGCCTCCACATATCGCCCAACGTGTCTATCGACGTTGACAACGTTACGAGTGACGACCTTTGTCTTGATCTTCGTAGCACGTTCGGCGTAGATTAGAGTATTATGTGTGTCATCAAAGTGGTTGGAGGTTGGAGCGACGCAGACTATCATGACAGTCTTGCAATTACCGCCAAGCGAAAACTTGAGCAGTCGGGTAAGCTTGCTGTTTCTGTATGGAACATGGCGAACTGCTCCCCCACTCTCGCAGAGAGCATTGATACAATTCCCCAATGCCAGAAGCGATTTATTGATATTCGCTCCCTCGACCATACGCTGTCCCATGTTGGTCGTCGCGGCCGCACGTTCGCTACCAGCAAGATCGATGATGGAAAGGGTCGCCACGGTGTTTTGCTCCGTCAGACCTGGCGTTCGTGGCGATTGCATTACGTGAACTTGAAGAACAGCATGACTGCGAGAGCTGGTCTCGTTGGCGTGTGTGGGGCTCTGCGTACGACGTAAATTGCCTTGCAAGACGATTTGCTTGACTTCGTCTGCTGACCGTGGCCGAAGCTCCGTGAGGCCGACAACCTTGACAGATTTGTCCTCTCGTATGGACAGCCCGCCGCGAGGCGCAGTTGACCCGGGTTCAGCTAGTAGATCGCGGATCTCTTCGTTGTAAATTTCTAGAAATGTGACCATGACCTCGACGTTCCAGTCTTCCCTCCTGTCGTCGATTCGTTGGAAAAGGTCCGCCATAGTTAGGTATATTATCCCTGGGTCTGTGTCGGTGCCGCTGATAGTGTGAGTTTTGCCGCAACCAGTTGCCTAGAAGGTGTTTGAGAGTTGTTTGAGGGCATTAGGCTGTTTTCAGACTTACGCCATAAGCAAAAACTGTGGCATTGTAACCATCGAGTAAACCCTTCAGTAATGGCTGAGCGGTAGCTTCAAAGACATCGCGCTGCGTTGCATCATTGCGGAGCACCCTGTCAAACATGAACCGTCTATCCTTGTATCTTTTAGTCCCCGGTGGTACGAAACCCCTCTCGACAAAGGCCTTCGCTTGATCCTTCTCATCGGGATCAAAAGTGAGGATTCTGTCATCGACAATTTGAACGATGTCTCTCAAAGGCGCGTTACTTGAAAGTGGTCGAAGTGGAGCTGAGAAGGTAGCATCTCCTCGTATTGATGTATCATAGCAAGGTTCGGGAAGACGAGCCGCTTCCCAAGAGGTTGGAGGTCGCACTCGAACTAAAACGGTCAGTAAAGGACAATAGAAACTGAATGAAACGGCGTACCAGCTACTGTAATAGATCCAGCGGCGACCATGGCGGGAGCAAGATTAAAAGAGTGCTATCTCCCGGTGTGTTAAGTAGGAGGAGGCGGTGGATGAGATTGTATGTTCGAGTCTTGGAGAACATGAACTCAACCAAACGCGTGCAAGTGGAAGCCTGCTACCACGTGACCGTAACGCGTGTTCAAACTGATTAGATTAGATCTCTGATAAGATTTGCAATATCCTCCCAGAGAATTTGGTGGAAGCACCATGGCTTCTCCTCTCTACATCTCGGCGTCAACAAACCGGCACCCTCATGCAGCGGACGTCTCTCCCTCGTCCGTCGTTGCCTTCGGTTCCTCAAGTCTCATCGCTCTCTGGGATACATCGGTATCTTCATACGACCCAGAAGGCGAGCTTGGACATGCTAACTGTTCTGGCTTTTAGGTAGACAGTGATCCCAGTGTTGGCCAGACACTACCAGGCCATCAAGGCTCGGTGACGGCCGTCAGATTCTTGTCCGACTCTGTCCTTCTCAGTGCGGATAACAAAGGCGTCCTTAAGGTCTGGAAAAGGTCCACAAGCGGGATCGCCCCTCAGGTAGGCACTCCTTTCCCTCAATGCTTTCTACTTATGGGAATATAGTAGTGGGCCTTAAATACTAGCATCGCTGCGCATGGCAGCCCAATCTCATCGCTCTGTATCCTATCCCTCAGATGTGTATCAAGCGCATTGGTTTTGACGGGTTCCTCGGATGCTACAGTGAAGGTTTGGGAGCTGAACTCAGGCGAAAACAACTGTACGCCTCCTCTCTCTACTAGACCCTCGCATCCCTCATGTAGCACCATATAGCTACCCTGGAAGAAAAACAACAACTGTTACTGAAGGGGAAGTATCCAATGTCGTTAGCGATCTCCTGCCTTCCCCAATCTGAAGGTGAGTAGTCTTGACTCATGTTTCAATACCTATTCACACCCTCCCTTCGTCCAGCTTTGGTACTCGCGATCGGAGGGTCAAATCGAAATATCGAAATATGGACGCGATCGGAGGATTCAGTACGTTGTTGCACCCCCTTCTCTCTGTTTGACTCAATGTCTACACCAGTTCATCTATAGCCTTACGATACCTGGGCATGAAGATTGGATTCGCGGCCTGGCCTTCCGCACCGAGACAGAAGCCACTCTGGTGCTTGCCTCAGCCTCGCAAGACGCGACGATCCGATTGTGGAATATCGAATCAATCTCGAAGCCAACAAATGCGTTGAAAGTAGAGGATAGATCTGTCACCGAATCTCCTGATTTGAGGGACCCGTTGAGCGATGATCTTTTGGACGCCTTTGAAGCCTCTCTCGGCGAAGTCGGCGATGCGGAAGAAGGTGGTAGGCAAATCTCCCTGAAGAAGCACGTCTTCACTGTTAAAGCGGAACATGGAAAGTTCGTCAAAAGGTTCTCAAAGATTGCGAAAATTGTTGATCTCTCGTTCAGCAGGCAATACTCATTAACGTTTGATGCCCTCCTAGTCGGCCACGAAGCGGGCATAACTTCAATCACTTGGAGGCCATCATCGGCCCGCTTAGGTGGACAACCGACTTTGCTCTCTACTTCAACCGACTCTTCCGTGATCCTCTGGTCCCCTTCAGCTGTCAACGCTGATTCTTCCTCAATATGGATAAATCGTCAACGCTTCGGTGACATAGGTGGGCAGCGACTTGGAGGTTTTGTTGGTGGACTATGGGGTCGGGATGGGGACGAAGTCCTCGCATGGGGTTGGGCAGGTGGATGGAGAAGGTGGAGATGTGTCCCTTCGAAGGACACCGAAACCAACACCGTAACTGATGAAAAATGGGTCGAAGTTGGCGCTGTGAGTGGACATAACGGACCGGTGAAAGGGCTTTCTTGGAGTCCGGGCGGAGAGTATATCATCTCAGCTGGGGTGGATCAAACCACTCGCATTCATGGACCCATCCAAGACGCCAATGGGAAGGTATCCTGGCACGAGCTTTCAAGGCCGCAAATCCACGGTTACGATATGGTGGATGTTGCTTTCCTCAACCCTCTCACCTTTGTCAGCATCGCAGACGAGAAGGTACTTCGAGTCTTTGAAGCTCCGAAGACTTTTGTCAGTGTCCTAGATGGCTTGGGCATCGTCAAGTTCACTGACGTTGGGGTGAGTAGCGTAGCAAACTATGAATGGACCATTGGGCGCTGATGTTGATGCTCAGGCTCGGCCGCAAGCGGCTAGTGTGCCTGCCTTAGGCCTTTCGAATAAAGCGATCGCGGAAGGTGACAATGTGCTTTCCCCCTCAACTCGGGGTGTTGGCTGACGGGACTTTCACAGTGCCATCTCGGTCAGCGGAATCATCCGGAGATGCACCTGCTACGAGACGACCATTCGAAGGCGAACTCGCCTCCACTACTCTATGGCCTGAGGTTGAAAAGCTCTTCGGCCATGGGTATGAGGTGCTAATCAACTTCGTACCGCACCTTCCCGCTCAATCTGATGCACCTATTATTAGTCTATCAGCCTTGCGTCAAGTAACAGACACCACCTGATCGCGACGGCGTGTCGAGCTACCTCAGCTGAGCATGCTGTTGTGCGACTCTATGACACGGAAAAGTACAAGCCTGTGGGCAGTCCAATTCAAGGGCATGCACTCACGGTAACGCGCATCGCGTTCAGCCCGGATGATCGTTATATATTGTCGGTCTCGAGAGACAGGTCTTGGATTTTGTCTGAAGTTCAGGAAGATGGCGGTGAGTTGCCTATGTTCAAATCAAGCGCAGGGCTCAGGCTCACGCGAAGCGGGTGAAGGTTATGTTCCCATTGTTGCTGATAAGTCTCATGGCCGGATTATTTGGGATTGCACCTGGGCTCGGGAAGGAGATATCTTCGCTACGGCTTCCCGAGATAAGACGGTACCTGTGCACCCCATCCTAATCGAATCGACCCTCACTACTGAATGTAGGTGAGACTGTGGAACATCAAAGCCAACGAAGGCCAAAATAAATGGACTCCCTTGGTTTCCATCAAAGCCAAAGAGGCCGCTACATCGGTGGATTTCTGCACATTATCCCGTAGTAACTCGTCTGTGATCCTTTGTTACTGCTCCCTCTGTTCGCTGACTTTGTCGTCGTAGCCGTGCCTTGGCAATTGGTCTGGAGTCCGGCGAAATTCTTGTTTATACCAACACCCTGCATTCGCCCGCGGAATGGAAGTTGCGAATAACGGTCGACACTTCGTAAGTGTCAACCACCTATCTTCTCGCGTCATTGACTGGTGGCCTTTGTTAGAATGGCTCATGTCAATCACGTTTACCGTCTCGCCTGGCGGTTCGGTCAGTCTGACGATAGCAAGAGGGAACTCGCCAGTTGCAGTGAGGATGGTATTCTGAAGATACTCTGCATCGACTTGAGTTGAGAGACTTCGCTGATTTGTGCGTCCTATCCGTTTCCGACATTGAGTGATCTCAAAGCTCCCGTCCCGCCGGGTACGGATATATAGTACGTTCCCATACTAGTCACTACAGCGACGTGCAGTCAAACTGCCCCCGTCGGACACGAGATTGATTGAGAGGCAGAATTGATGCTTCGAGATACAAATACATAGATATACTTCGGTGCTACCCCGGCCTATTGTTGTCTTTTGGATTGCCTTGACCGGGCTATCGCACGCGAGGAAGAAGTTCGTACAATGTTCGTGGAGGTTGCTGCGCCGACATGGGCACGATCGTCAAGGTTCCTGACTGACAACGGAGGAAATTGAGACAGCGCCGTTGTTCGCAATGCACATGTATCGAACAGTAAGCGTACGCTGCCAATATATGTAAGTGACACCAAGCAAGTGGAATGGAGACTTGGAAGGAGTTCTGCCAGACACGTGGGAGAGTAAAAGCCGAAACAAGCCAGAGTGAGTTCGGTGAGAATACTTAGCCGCGCACAGCAACATTCTCCAAACCAAGAATATAAAGCCTGCGCTGCTTGTGCCACTTCTATGCCCCTTTCCGACATACCACGACAAATGCGACTTTAACGTTTGGGTACCTTTCAATATGAGCAATTCCTCGAAAACGCACGCGGACTTGATGCAGGGACAATGTACGTGGATCCTTCCTGGAGACCCTTACCTAGCTTGACTTCCAATTTACGATACAGCAGCTACGGCTCGACCTACCCTAGCTAGAGACAACACGAGCACAGACCGTTTACTGTCGTATTACCAGTCTGCGCTCGCGGGTCAAGGATCATATGTGTATGATGATCGTGGACGCCCGCCTAACCAAGTTAAAGACCCCGTGCGACTGGCTGATCACAAAAGAGAATCGTCTGTCGACTCATCATCATCCTCTTCCTCCGACTACTCAGTAGATTCTCCTTTGGCAAGCCCTTCAGAGGGTTCCAGGACAACAGCCACACCGCCGACAACTTCGTCTACTGCAAGAGTCAGGCGTAGATCCAGCGTTCCATCTGAGGGCGGGGAAGACAGGCGGAGACTTGCTATTGTGGAAATGGATTCACCAACGAGCAAACATCTCTACGCGACCAGTGAGGCTGAATCACTCACTCCAGCTGACAATATACGTTCTCGACGCGGTGTCAATACGCGTCTTGGAGGCTTGGCACTGATGGCTCCTCCAGACGCAGCACCGCGTACCTATACTCAGCTTACTCCTCCACCTACGGCTCCCATAGTTGGCGCGTCAGTCGTTCGCACTTCTAACTATGCAGATACGCCCTGCCACAAAGCCACTAGTGCAAATGAGTCTAACGGTCACCATCACCGTTCGGCGTCGGAGGCTATGCCACCTTCCACACGTAATGGGCTTCGTCATAAGTCGTCCAGAGACATCGGTATCATCGGCACATCCTTGCCTTTCATTCCTCCGCCAAGCGACGGGATCAAAGGGGTTGCTCGTCGCGATAGTGGTCAATCACAACTTCAAAGCTCGCTGAAACCTCCCGTATTTCAGCAACCTCAAACACGATCCCCCTCCCCGGGCGATGTGTCGGACGCCTCGGACTCATCTTTTCGGAGGAATTTGTCCTCTGCGCAGTCGACACTCCACACGTACCCCGTACGTCTTGGAACCCAGCCTATCCTTACCCCAGAGATAGGTCAAGAGAAGCAGATCGGCGCGCCTGTGGCTTCTCCTGTAGTCTTGAATATGAATAGCATTGTATCCCCTGTTGCACCCCAGCTCACCATACCGATTCCGCCTTCGACTCCCCTCGTCCCGTATCCATCATCTCCGTCCCCATCATATCTTCTCTATCAACCAGGTTTGTTGCTTTCACTTTGACGACCGAACCTTCGTTCTTACTAATAGGTGTGTAGGCTTACACGCCAAGGCCGGCCCCCTCCCCCCTCCTCCGAAAGCATTTGGCTTCGAGGCAACTTCTCCACCGCCACCTCGCCCACCTCGCCTCAATTCTCCTCCGATCACACGACGAAAAGGAGACATTGAGGCTATGAGACAAGCCCTCCAGCTCCCACCATCTGTCTCTGCCGTACTTGCTAGCAAAATCCCGGCAACACCCCCACTTTCGCCTTCCGTTAGCAAGCCCAGTAGCTCGTCGAATACTCCTGCTCTTATTGGTCATTTGGGAAGTGATGCATCCACCTCACATCAGCGAGACTCTCCCAGTGTAGTGTAAGTGATCTGGTTGCCATGCCTTCTCAATAGTAAGTGATCCATATCACTGATGCCGCATCAAGGTCAACCACCGCCGTACAAGGCTCTCACATCTCGGCGAAACCCATCCACCTCCGAGAGGGTGCGTTTCCCCCTTCTGCAGGGAATTCGCTGGATTCTGCCCCGGAACCCATACCCCCCACGCATATAGTGTATAGAAACGATCCGTCATCGGCCGTCGTACCCCCTTTGAAAACCAAGTCTCTCAATGAAACACCACGAACCCCTGAAGGGGCGCCCTCTGATAACCGTCTATCCAGCAATGCCACCAGTTCCCCGCTCCACGCTACGCCACTTTCAACATCGAGCGCCGTTGATTCGTCTCATATACCCCAGAACGGAACTAATTTCGCTACGTCAGATGTGCCGCCTCCAGGCGATTGGGTTAGCATAAACGTTGCGCCAGCAACACCTGCTGTTGATAATGAGACTCACCGGAACACACTCCCCAAGATGCCTCGCCCTTTGTCTGATGATGGTTCTGATTCTGATCACGGACCGACACCCAGCCCTCCTCCAAAGAGTTTCCGCAGTAGCTGGACAGCGGGTCTCAAACGTTTCTCAACACTTCCTCGCACTCCTTCCCCCAGGTCAAAGAGATCTTCAACGAGTAGCAGTGTGTCCCGTCCAAGGACCTCACGCACTCACTCACGATCACCCTCTCCATTATCTACGCCTCTTCCTTCCGACAGCTTCGCGAGTACACCTCACGCATTTGCGCACCATCCGCCACGCGTCAAATTTATTTCCCTGTATCCGCCTACGATGTTTTGTGGGGATGTTACGAACAGAAGGACAGCTGTAGAACGTTGTGCGGGTTATGCGGCGAAGATTAATGAACTTTACAATTACGATTGTGGGTTGGCTGGTTGGCTTGTGGGTGCTAGTGTGTCTGGTACGTGTACACCTTCGTATATCTCTTATATACTTATACCTACGCAGGGTCACGGAGTCCAAGGAAGCGAGGCAGTATGCTGTCTTCCTCGCCATCTCACTCCTTCACACCTCAAGCTCGTCATACTTCTGGATCCTCTATGACGTCTGAAGTAACTTTCCCAAGACGCGCAGACGCTACTTTGGCAACTGACCTGTCGTTCCGCCCATCTCAAGATACATTGCCCCCTACATCTCCTCCCCCTCTTCCCTACCCCTCCTTAGCCATTCAACCCCCAAGCCGGTCATCGACAGTGGTCAGCTCCCCATCATCTTTGAGAACTCTAGTCTCGCCTACGACAACAAGAACAGGCTTCTTTGCTTCTCTTGGTCGCAGAACCAGCCTCAAGAAGGAACGTCCTCATCACAACCTAATCGCCCACCCTCCAAATAGGCTTATGAAAAGCACTCCAAGACCCGACGCTAGCCCACATCCACGTCCCATTAATATAGCCAATAGTCCTTCTGTACCTGGTGGCCCACGAGCCCCTCCCAATCGCATGGGTCGTGCATCTACGATCATGATCTCTTCCCCGATGAGCAATTCTTCCTCCTCGCTGGATACCACGCGTTCACCTTCTGTTGAACGAAATGGCGTCACCACCCGAAGTCGTACCATGGTTGCAAGACCGCCGCAGAACAGACCTCCTTCATCAGGAGATGAGGTTCTCGATATCAGACCAGATCCCGATTTCGCGCGCCAGGTCGATAAACTTGCCGACCTACTACCTCACGCAGACAAAGATATACTAGCCGGATACCTACGCCGTGCTGGCCAGGACATGATGGCAATAGGGCAATATCTAGAGGACGAGAAAAATGGTACCCTTCGTCGAGATTAATCCGAATCACTTAATTATGGTTATAATCAGTAACTTCATGCATACATCCCAATTTACGTTACACATCGATGCATTACTTTCTCTGCATTCAGACTCCCATTCGTTTTCATGGACTCATTTATATCGTCTCTGTTCCATACCGCATCCTCTTCTATGTGTACTTCATCCCGACCCTACAATGTGCTTTCCTATAGCTACGGTTGTATCTTCTACTTGGCAAGGACGATCTCGATACAAGACTTGTACAAAATGGCGAAGAACGTGGGGCAGTCACATAGCTCCGCATCGCAAGGATATAACTATTAGTGAAAGCATCATGCAATATTATCGCCGGACGGCGGGCCTGAAACCACGTTTGACAGACGCTGGCGCGAATACTAGCCGAGGACGCTAAGAACAAGGTAATCGTGTCTGTTTCAAGAGCACCCACCTCTGGACGTGTTTGCAGAGTTAGAATTCATTGGGAGCCTTCCCCGAATTTGATCAGCAGGCGGCCATCCTCCTTCTCTGCGAGATGAAGCATTTCCTGGCAAGAGTATGTTTTCAATCTCATGAGCGCTTTCAGACCTATCAGACGCAGAGCCTGAGCGGTGACCACTTGTTGGGAAAGGTCTGCGTTGAGATGCACTGGGCTGCGTCCACCCACTATTGTGCGAGACTACGTTCTGCGGTGCAAACTGTCCACCCCCGTTCCGCGCTACCAAAGGTGTGCGTTGTATCTGTTATAACTGCGCTTAGTTCGTAGTTGCGTACGAAGACTTGATCTCCATACCCCATTAGCTTGCATTTCGCCGACAACCGCGCCGACATTGAAAGGTGGGTTGATAGTCTGAGCCGAGGTCCTATTGCTATTTTCTGATCCACCGAAGCCCACAGGTGCACTTTTCCCAGTCCCATCGCCTGGAGCAAGAAGTGCTTTGCGCTTGATTTTATCCAACTGAGCCTTGAACAGAGGTCAGCATGGAGTATCGGAGGGCGTGTGGTGTGCCTTACCTTCAGTTTCTGATATTCTTTGTCACGCTCCCTGGAAGCTTCATGTAGATCTCGGACTTTGCGTCGTTCGAGCTCAAGATCACGCTCTAGTTCTATATATGCGCATATAATCGCATTTAGCCTAAGTCCTTGTGTGAATGCTCCTACCGGCGACCTTGTTGTTTAAAATACTGATCTCCCCATTTGCTGACATGGGTGGAGCACTACTAAGAAAGAGCTGAGAGATGACGGCGCATTCATACCTTCCCTCACAACGTTTTCAAGTTGCTTCTGTAGTTGCGCATTCTTGTCGTTAACATTTCGTACGACAGCTTGTTGGAAAGCACTACAGTGAAGCTTGTGTTAGACGGGGAGGTGGATAGGAGCAAGGGTCGGTCACTTTTCTTGATGTATTTGGTATTGCCAGAAGGAGATAGCGCTTAAGACGAATATTGAACGTTAAGGACTGATCATACCTCGAGCTTACCAGTCAAATTTTCTCACTCACCGGGTACAAACTTCCATAATTATAGAAGGTGTAAGTCCAGACAAGACTGACTAGAAAGGGAAGGGATCAGTAGTGTCGCAATATGCAATGGAAAGTACCCACTGTCTTGTAATCGTTGGACGGATGGAGGGACGACACCTATAGCAACAGTACCCTTGGGCATGGGTATTAGGACTAGATATCTTATTACGGACCACTACGTCATCCCTGTTACTAGATATGAATTCCATGGCCAAAGAGTGTCAGATATGACTTACGGTTCCGTCAAAGAGGTCTCGCATGCTTCAGAGCAGCTTATCAGCAGACAAAGACACAGATAAGCGTCAGAGTCATCCGACCTGGACATAGCCGTGATGCGTTAAACAATTCATTTGCACAGTCGACTGTGGAGGATAAGTTGTGGATACGTGTAACAGGAGCATAGTAGCATGCGCACTGCAGAATATGTGGGAACCTAGTAAAGTCAAAATATTAATAGGCACATAAATCAGAACGATGCCACTAGAAGCGCATACATGTGGTCTGGACAAGTCAGCAACGGAGTAGTTCAAAAAATATGGGACTCACAACGACAGCCCTATCAGATATTGATCGGCGACAGGTTAGTCGATTGCACCTGAGATCCGTGTCCATCATGCAGGGGGTTGAGTATGCCCAACCTACGCGACACTGTGAAGCATGATGATGGCGGTAAGAGATCAAGCGAGGGCGGCTCTCCCACGCTAGAGGTTCGCGGAGAATGAACCTCCCGCCACAACCCCGCGTCGGGCTAGAAATGGTAAAGAGGCGCCTGAGGTTTACCGACGAACGTGCGTCGGACCAAGCCGCCTGGAGCTGGAACTGTGCGTGGGGCAATTTAAGGGCATATTTGGAAATCTAGGGATAAACTGCGGGACAGAGAACATGAGGTCTGAAATTAATTGGGCTACATGTTTATGAACGAGAGTAAACAATCAGGCCGTGGCTACAATGATGTCGCAAGGGAGAATAGAAGAAATGGTATGACGAGGAGAGTGAGGAAATACGAAAGCACCGCAAATACAAACATAAACTAAAAAAGTAGCTCGGGGGAGCAAACAAATTGACCTTTGACAAATATATAGGTCATCCAAAAAAAAGCACCTTTACCCCATGACTTATGTCGAGATCATCCCCGTATCCTCATCATCCCCTGACCCAAATATCTCATCGAAGATCTCCTTCCCGTCCGTGGGCAACGGTGGCAACTGGCACCCATCCTTATCCGAGCTAGTCTTGTCGCGTGTTGACTTGATTCGCTTGAGCCGCTCCTCATTCCACAAATGCTCAAGAGCGACGGCAAGATTCTTCAAGCCGAAGAGAAAGCCCCGGTCGGGTTGCTCGGGATAGTGTGGGGGGAAGCGCGCATATATAAGCCCAGTTTCAGGGTCCACCTCAGCACAATAACCCTTGGAACTGGATGTGACTTCTGCGCCAGGAATGCCTTGCTCGCCATTCTCGTTCAACACCATGTTGGCGGTGACGGGGTCGGGGTACGGCATCCAGTCTCGCCCAGTCGTGGTATGGGCGAAGTCGACAATCCGAACGTTAACCTCACCACGTCTCCTACGCCCGCTCGACCGTTTGGCTACGGGACCTGCCAGAAGATCCTCGCTGTGAGACCGACGTAGACGCCCCGGCCCATCAACCTTCCCCATGGCAGACTTGGGTCGAGATGCCGACTGCCTCTCCAAAGATTCGCCACGTTTGCTTCTGGAAGAAGGATGCTCCTGGACGTATGACTTGAAGGCCTCCTGGGACTCGCGGTCGCCGTCGTAGATGAGTAGCAAACTACATCCGTAAAAGCGGTACCCTTTGAGTCGGTTGATAATCCGGGCCAGATTGTAGATCTTCTGGAGGAGGACCGGAATTTGGTACGCCAAGAGCCGCTCGCCATCGAACAGGAAGGACGATAACACAGAAGCAAATTCATCGGGACGGACATCGCGCCCTGCGTACTTATCCTGTGTGGCGTATGACTGCGTCACATGATTCCATACCTGAGCCGAGAAAAGATATCAGTACACAGCTAGCTGGAAGGAGGAAGCAATGAATAAATAACAAGATAACGACAGCGCTGACAACAAGGTGCAACATCTGGCAGATCCACAGATAGGACCTGCTGTATCGGCCACAGGAACCCATTATAGGTTTATACAACCCCGACAATCGTTCCCAGTCGGAATCAAGCGCTAAGAAGACCACTCATGTGAGAGTTCTCCTCATGCCCGTTTCCATTCAAGCATGTTGTCGACCGAGTATAAAGGCTGGCGGGGGTATTTGCCCTCAGCATTCCTGCCGGCAGCCTCACGTCTCCCACCATCAATGAAAGAAGACCGATGATAGGATGACTAACCTGCATACCACACACCCTGACACCGAGCGACCGACTAGTGGTCCGTTCGCACTTCTTCCGTTGACTTTTCTTCTTCAGCGGAGTGGCATCCATCCCATACTGACGAGTGCCCATTTTCAGATCCATAACGCAGGAGCGCTTAAGCCGTCCTGTGAGATCTTCCATCAGAATGAAGTGATTCTGTCGAGTGACTCCAGTATCAGAGTCGTGTGCCGAACTAGAGTGGGGCTGGAGAAGATTCGGGCGAGGCGATAGCGAGGTCTGAGTGTGTTGTTGCATCTGAGCACTGGTAGACATTCCATGAATGTGAGTAGGCGACAGTGTCCTACCGGAGATGGGAAACCCAAGAGACCTAGATCGGCTCCTGCGTCTGGCATCCGTGGACAATCTGGGGTACAGTGCCGCAGTTTGCCATCGTCCGGCATCTTCCCGCTGAGGTGAGTTATCATCGAGGTCCATCTCAAACACTCCCATGATCTCTTTATCCCTCGCTTGTTGTTGAGCTAGACTGTCTATTTTGGAAGGGCTCGCAATCATCCCATCACTCTGGGTCCGGCGTATCTGCGCTGGGTGAGCCTCGTTACCTTCGAGCCGACCATCGTCCTCTTCATCAGCACTTCCTTCGTCGTCCTCTTCGTTACCATCGTCCTCGGCGACCTCGCCACCACCACCGAGTCTCAACGTACTCAAGCGCCGCCGCACCCTGCGCACCTTATTGCTAATCCTCTTCATCCTCCCTTCACTAAGTCCAGGTACCTCGCCCTCATCTTCCGTCCGCACCTCAGCCTGCAATCGACCACCTGTCCGTCTCCGTAGCCGCTTGAGCACCGTGTTGAATACGTGGTCCTTGAGTTTCGTATTCACCATGGTTGACCCTGTCCCACCAAAGCCAGGATAGCTGTACGTCCCTATACCAAGTTCCGCAAGCGCTGGTCGACGAAGAGCACTAGGTGTCGCTACTTCGGTGGATAGCCTGTCGGCAAAGCATGGCTGAGGCAGTTCGGATAGGCAGTGACGTAGCATGGAACGGCTGGGTGAATTTACAGGTGTAGGAGCATCTAGGGAAACATCGGCGTCGGCGCTAGGTTTCTTCGCAACTTCCACAGGGCCAGATGGTGGGTAATGGGCTAACGGACTGGACCTGTTCGCCGTGGTCGGACCAGGCGAAGTGGATGAGCTTCCACCCAAATCAGGGCTCGATGCTGTTGCCCCATCTAAGCCGAGCCGACTCAATCGCCTTGCTGCGTACGCCGGTGGCTTAGCGCTTTGGTGAACATTCGAATACGAGAGTGAGCGAAGACGGCCGCTGCGTAGCAAGTACTCAGGTATAATGTGCCTGTTCCTATCAAGAACCACTTCAGGCAACTCCGTCTCGGGCTCGGGTTCAGTATCGCCGCCCGCCCCATCATCGGGCGAAGGGATCGAGTCTAGTGAGATATGATCCTCGGGACCGGGCTCATTGTCAGTACCTACAAGTGGCTCATGTCCATCACCTACAGCCTCGACGTGATCTACTGTCCGCGGACGATCTGTGTTTATTTTACTCTTCCGCGCAAGGGCTGGGTTACTATTCTGTGTAGATGGGACATCGGGAGAGTCTATGCCAGCAACAGTGATCGCCTTCCTTAATGGCGGACGGAGTGCCTTGATCGACGTAGGCGAGGAAGGAGCAGTGGCCTTCCCACCCACGCCTTTAGGGACCCGACGATAGCTAACTAGCATGACACCAAGATAACGTGGAATAAAGCCAAGCAGTGGTGGTGCTTCACGTTCAACGGATTCGTAAAAGAGGTTTTCGCGCGATACGAGAGGCTGCCGAGGGTATAAGAAAGGGAGAGGTTGTGAAGAATAAGCAAAACACAATCATATACCGTAAAGCAGCATACTGACCTTGCAAACAGCTCTTTTGGTAAACTTGTAGATGGCGCTATGCCCGCCGACCTGGTTACGAAACGGCCGGAGGGGAATATGAGGTAGGTGAATTTCAGATACATTGGCCAGGAAGTCCGCGTCTTCGGGCTGATTAGGCACCTGCAACGTTCGCTGCCGCCGTCGGCCTCGTCCGCTAGGGGCCTCAGAATGACCATCAGGTGAGAGGACTAATGATACGTCCGGCGACGGTATCCCATGGGACGCGGGAGGTGTAGGGTGTGCATGGTGTCGATAACTATGAAGTGGAGGATGGTGGTCATATCTATGCCCGAAATAGCCCTGACTGGGATCGAGGTGGCGCAAGGGATCGGCGTTGGGGTAAGAGACTTCGTTGTGGCGATGGTGAGAGCTGGCGGATGTAGTGGACGTGGTCGTAGTCACAGAAGCCGTTTCCCATGTCGACTCGTCGTCATCGTCGTCAGTAGACCATGGTGAATAGGCGGATGAGTCGAGTGGAGAAAGGGAGCCTGGAGGTGGGATGTAGGAGATGGGCGGGGATAAGTGAGTGCGGAGGGATAATGAATGGGGAGGTGCCCTGGAGTCCGAAGTAGTAACAGTGGGAGCAGGTGGAAATGCAGCACTGTGGGATGTCCGCGATCTGGAGGTAGATGCAGACGAGGAGGAGGATGCTACTGAGCTAGGCCCAACAGGAGATACACTAGGCAGATAATCTCCGCTTTCTTCATGCAGAAGTAAATTTTGTATGGACAGGGAGGAAGGGACACGATTAACAGGTGGCCGAGAGGGAGAAGGGGAAGGGGGGTACACACGGGATCGCGGTCTGGAAGTAGAAGCAGTCTGGATAGGATTTGAAGCGGACGAAGGAGGAAGGATGATTGGGGAAGGTGAAGACGTAGGCAGTAGGTCTAACGATACGTCGTCATGTAACCGTTCTCGACGTCTGCCTCTTGACAATGCAGAAGCGGTGGTTGGTGGCTCCTGCGCTGGAATTACATCCTTTCGCCACTGCGAGAGACCATCAAGTGTGGAGTCGCGGATGAATGAGTATTTGCGCTCCTTCACTGGTGGTTCGGATCCTGGCCCGGAGTCTTTAGAAGGACCGACGGCACTCTTGCCGCGGCGAGAAACTGCTGCTTCGTGACCTGGCCACTCTGAACGCTTCACAAAATGAAACTGTCTTTCTGTAACGTCGGTCGAGGGCTGAGCAGAAGTTGGAGACTCAACAATGGGCAAATCATCCTGGTCACTGTCATCTGCTGGACGAGCACGGGAGGACTCTTTAAAGAGTTGCAGAGATGCGGCGACCTTACGGCCAATACCCTGGTTCTGATGATCATGCTCTGCAACTGGACTGGACGAAGAGGTAGAGGACAGAGAGGACTCTGAAGAGCGGCGAGACAGGGGTATGGCGGTCTTTGATGGTTCTACGAGTTGGCTGCGTATATGTTGAATTTGGCTGGAATGAATCTTGCTGGTGGATGCGGTTGTAGGAAGGGTGAGAGCACGAGCAGCGGTGCGTCTGCGCTTGCGGGACGATGGGGAGGTAGGGGAAGTGCGCTCAGTGAGGTATGGATCTTGGTCGTCATTGCCAACGGCAGTGTGCGAGCGAGAGCGAATGTGTGGGGGTGATATTCGAAGTTTGCCTCGCTGGGTGGGGGTATCTTTGCGGGAGGACGACGCGGACGACGACGACGACGAAGAAGAAGTTGGGGGAGAGAGCGGGAAGAGGTTGTAGGGACTGGATGAAGATGGATTATCCATGTGGTCGCGCCTCATACACTGGGAGGCGAAAAGGGAGGTCCCAGGACAGTGAGACAAGGACTTATACTTTTGAGAATTTGTGTCTTTTTCGTTGTGTTATTGTTGTGATTTGTGACGAAGGGAGTCTGCAAAGAGAGATGCTAAGTCCACGTGCTTCAAATCGGGACTTATTAGTATATCATTCGGCAATTACCGGCATTCCAACGTTCAATAACGCACGTTTGACTTGATCGATCAACACAATTCGACAATTCACGTAAATGTCTCATCTCCTCTACTTCCGACATTACACCTAACGCCTCTCTTCCTCTTCAACAAGATTCCCTCTCATATTACAGGCATAATATACTTCTATCCAGAATATACCCATCGTTGCTGTTTGACTGGAGAAACCCACAGGCAAACCTTACTCACCCGCTTCCAATGAGCACCTTGGTCACTGGACTCTCGTTGTACGTAGTGTGTCCCCTGGCCCCTTCATCAGAAAAATAGAATACTGCTTCTCAATGACGGTTCGGCTCTATTCTCCGAACAATCCTAACGGTATCGGACACTCGCCGTCTACCTCGAGCATCGTCCTGTGAGCATTTCATTTACCTTGGGCGCCGTCCTGCTCGACCCCGGCGTGCTCTTTTCTCCGTCCCCCATACCCCTGCGTCACGGAATTATGTCCCAAATATGGTCTCAAGCCAAGTTTAGCTCCTCGTCGAGGGCACGTTCATCTAGCATGAAGTCATCATCAACGGAACACTGACGGAAGTCGCGATTGTCACATCCCGTCACATCTATCGGTGGTTGCAGATCCTGTCGTAGTCAGCCACCAAGTATCGAATGAGATTTGCTACGTTCCAACGTTTGTCATATAAATAAACTGATCCTTTACTCTTTGACAATCACCCATCCCAACGCCCGTCCAGCCCAAAAAGGGATGACGCTCTCTTCTCCTTCCGGAAGTATGTATTTCTCAGGAACTTGAGTGTCCTGCAAACGTTCCACGGGGACTCTACGGAGGACTGTGAGGCTTCCATCTCTAGCAGCTTCGTCTACCCCATAAAAGGCTCTCCCAAATCGGCTGACAAACCCTTCTAACCTATCTAATGCATCAAACGATTCCAGGAGATGTGCAACGAGAGGTAGCAAGATGGGTGACGTATATATCCCCGCAGCACACCCGTGGTCGATTGCGCACGTTGTCTTTGCCAAGGGCGAATGAGGTGCCGAGTCCGAGCCCAGGAAAAAGCGTGGATGGCCTGTTTCCAAGAGCCACTAAGCTGTAGCCAGGCATTATCCCGACGCACGACGGCAAGGATTTGACGCACCTGCGTATATGACCTCCCTTAGCGCTTGACGGTCGTCTGGATACTTGGCAACCGGCTTGCAGTAATTCAGCGCTTGTCCAGCCCAGTCGTCGACTGTCAACGCAAGGTGATGGGGAGTGATCGTACACGCTACTGTGTCACCGCATGATTTGACTGCTTCTACGGCTGCTCGCGTCGTCGCATGCTCAAGGACAATTCGAAGACGAGGGAAGGTAGAGTGGAGGGCATGCAAGTGCGGCAAGAAGGTGGGCTCTGCGTTAAGGATATGGGTGTTCTGTCACCAGCTCAATTAATAAAAGCGTATAGAGAGAAGTAGGTGACCTGTTACAACAGAGTTAGGATTAAACGGACGGTACTTACCGTAGATGCATCTGAGGGGACTTCCCCGTGCAGATTGAGGACCATATCGACCTCCTGCATAGCCTCGAACACAGGATAGTAAACCTCGTAGGACTCGATACCCCCGTCGGAATTGGTCGTGACTCCCCGTGGATAGGACTTCACACCTTCGATAACGAATCACATCCATCACAGATAGCATGCATACACCATGAGTTTATTTATGACGCGCGTATCGGATTGACGGGGAAAGGGGGGAGGATTCACACCTACAATGCCTGCTTTCTTTGCTTTTCTAATCTCATCAGGCGTGAGCTCGGGGGAAAGATACAACGTCATCAAGTATGTGACCCTCGGATCGATCTTCTCCAATTCGGCTTTGTACGCGAGAGCATGGTCGGTGGATGTAATCGGTGGCTTCAAGTTCGGCTAGATATAGCCGTCGTGGATATCAGCCCCAAATCAGGACGGGTTGATACGAGAAACCATGAACAGTGTAGGCGATAGATAACGAAGAGACATCGATAGCGCGATTAATGAACGTTGTACATGCGAAGTGTGCGCGAGGGACGCACCATGACATACGCCAATTGAAACCCTCCTTCGCGAACGTGAGGGGTGACAAGAGAGGACATGGCTCCTTGTCGCAGATGGACATGGAAATCTGAGGGCGAGGGTATAGATATCTCGTCGAGCATGTGGGGCGAAGGAAAGGCTCTGTTAATGGGGCCTGAGATATAGGATTAGATAGTGGCGGACTTTTTTGAGTTGTCGCGTTTGTCCCCGGTGATCGTAACACTTGAAATGCGGATCAGGGAATGAGGATTGCAAAGCGTGTGAAAGGGTATAGGGGCACCAACTTACTTCCTGCGTGGTACAAATCCAATCCTCCTATCTGCCACAATGGCGTACATAATGCGTAATGAAAATAAAGAAACATACACATAATTCTCCCATATCGCCGTTACATATGTGGGAGGACATTGCATCACAGATACGTCACTGTGAATCTGGATCATTCTACCTGCGAAGGCCGTTTCGAGCCGGGCACCCGTATGGCCAATTCAGAGCAACCTCGTTTCAACTCTTCTTTTATATCTTGAAGTAGTTAAAGTTGATTGACCAAGGCAAATAAGTTGCCTGCCTGCCCCCACTGCCTTGAAGCTCATAAGTCATGGTTGGGGATGGTACGTGTCGGACCGATGAAGGAATCTTTATTAAGGTCTTCAATATTTCCATTTGGTCACGAGAGCCAGGCTTGCGACATGGTGAGGACAACCTCGGACCGAATGAACTCCAGCATCAGGATCCAATTCAAGTTGGCGGCAATAACGAAGGTAGAGATTGCAGACTTATAGACTTTTATATGGATGGTCTCTAAAGTATGATATGCGGTATGGAATGTGGTTAGCTAAGTTAATGATAGCTATACAATCATGCTCAGAAAGTATCTATGCTCCGGTATGTACACGATAGGTTAACAATACAACGGCTAAATGTGCTCAGTGCTCAGGCAACCAATTATGATTAGGAATGACGCTATCATAAAGTGAGGAAAGCAAAAGACATGCATCATGAGGGACAGCTGGTCATAAAAAAGAAAAATGGTTGTGCAATAGTGCCCAAAGGAAACTAGAGTTCGGTCGGTGCCTTATCCTATGTGGGGGGAACAAGAGAACTAGCAGTACTATCCAGCGTCAGATCGACTTTGCGGCGCTTTGAGGCTGGTGCACTATCGCCTTCAGAGTCATCGACAATGACTATCGGTGATTCCGCCCTGATAGGGGGAGCGTCCACGATTGGGACAGGGGTTGGAGGCTTCATACTCACGTCGGCTGCAACGGCCTGCAGGGTCGTCGAGGGCGGGTCCGCATGCAGCAGAGAGGGGTTACTCGGAGTAGAGACAATATCTTGCATCGCACCCTGATCTTCACCATCGGCTTCAGTGCCAAGGGTGGCGCCATTTTCCACAGATGTAGAGCTCGCTACAACCGCGCCGCCCCTGCCAGGGGGGGCACCCCTTCCTCGTCCACGTCCCCGCCCCCTTCCTCTTCCCCGAGTCCTGTTCTTTCCCATCCTCTCCTTCAGAATGCGCACGATATGTCCCTGCAGTTCACCGAGAGCCTTCTGAGCACCAAGGGCTTCAAGCTGCTTCAGATATTCTGGAGTGAGGTCAGTAAAGAACGTAGGGTCGAGAATGATCGTGTTCTCGTGAAGAACAATCGGTTGCTGAGCGGGACTGGCAGATGATCCGCTAGCCGACGTAGATGCTGAATTTAATGGGTGAGAGGAGTGTGAAGGGGGTATTGGACCAAGGATGATGGGTATATGAACCGACTCGGGAATCAGAGAGCTTGGTTTAGCGGTCGTTGCTGCGCTAGATGCCGCTGGTGCAACAGTGGCTGGTTGGATAGATGCCGGCGAAGGATTGGGGGTAGAGGTTTGTGAACTCAGAGTCTGAGAGGATGAGGTAGGGGTCGCAGTTGAGGACTGCGCAGTGAATGGCGGCCATTGGCGACCTGCTAGAGGCGCATATGGGTTGGGCGCACTCAGTGGCTGCGCTGAGTAGCCCGACTTCACCGTCCCTGCCGCAGCGATGACAGGTCGGTTCCCAGCTGTCAGAGTTACTGGCTGAGCTTGCGCATAATGCGCATATGAGAAAGGAACATTGGTACCAGGTACTATCGAAGCCGGCTTTGGAGGGCCGGCCTTGAGAGGTAACGGTGTGTTGGTGAGGAGAGGTGGAGGCGGCCCGTTCTTGGCGCTTCGTTTGAGAAGTGGATCCAAGAGACCTTTTGAAGCCTTCCGACCTTTCCCCGCTCCACCTTGACCGGTATCTTTGTCAATATCATTATCGGGGGTGCTGCCTGCGTATGGAGGAGTGGCGGTGGCGGTAGCGGCTTGTTGTGTCTTGCGTTCGAGCTCGTCAAAAATCTGCAAGTACTTCTCATCGATGGACCAGTAGAACCCCTTTCCTTTATCACCGCCGCAACGTTCCATCTTCCTGAATTTATCACGACTCGAGGATAGATTGTGTCGCACAGAGCTCTGTTTTGACAAAGAGGATGTCGTAGATTAGTCAGTATAGGGCAACACCTCGAGGGCAGACGACACACCATCCAAGCACCGTCAGCCCATTTGTAATACTCGTAATTGGTTTGTATCCAGTTACATATTTGCTGCAGGGTTGCTTTCCCATCCAAGTCTTTGATGGCACGGCATATGAGGTGAGCGTACGTCAATTGAGGCTTGGGTGGCATGTCTTCAGGCCGCGGTCGCTGTGGTGGGGGAGGTGGAGGCTCAGAGGGTGCTGTATCGACTTCAGACTTCTTCCTCTTTTTGGAAGAGGGTGTGGGGGTAGCCGATGTAGAAGTATTGGTAGTGGTTGATACAGCAGTGACATCTCTGCTGGGCTTGCCGATGTGATTGGAGTTAGGAAGCTGAGGCTCAGCCGATTCCGACTTGAGGGTTCGATGAAGAGGGGGGTTGGGTATCCTGAGTTTGATCGTAGGAAGAGGCAATTGGGGAAGAGGTGGTGGGGAATTCGAGGGTTGTGAGGATGGGGGGGATATGGACGTAATGTCGAGTGATGGTGACCGCTGTCGATGTGTAGAGGAGTTGGAGCTCGGCGATGGGGTGTCCTCGGGCGGGGGTGGGGGCGGCAATACAAAATGAAAAACCCGTGAGGCTATTTGTATCTGAGACCTAGTGTTCCCATGTTAGGATACCGAAACACGCATTGCCGTCGATAGTGCTCACCGCTCACTGAGAGGCGCTCTCGAACCGCCACCAGACCATACGCCATCTACCCAAGCTCCGTTGCGCCCGATGACAACCAAAACGAATCTGTCCTCGTCTTGGTCATACTCAATCTTGGCATGAAGGCGGGACACACTCTTCAGTGCACCAAGGTCCACATCAACCTGCGGAGGTTCCTTGGAAGACGAGGACGCTGACGAAGGCGGAGTGCATCTACGTCCTATTGTTATTGACAGTGTCTGAATGTAGAAGGTGATGTCCGGGAATACAAGCGAATAATATGCACTGATTTTCTCTGGCATAGAAGATGTCGAAGCACCTTTGATGTCAAGGCGAGGAAGAAGGGGAGTGGCGGCATCGAGTACCTCTGACGCAGGGATAGTGCCAGTGTCCATGAATTCGGGTCGGACTTGAGATTGGTGAAGACGCGAGGTCGGGGAAACGGTGAATGAGTACAAACCAGCAAAGGGATAATCAACGGCCCTAATCGAACGTGGCTGTGTCACGTGTTGCCGAAATTACTTGACTCTCCTCAACTCTCCGCGTGTACCATGGCTAAACCAGAGACCATAACCCAGGTAGCTCAGGCTGAGGTCGACGAGTTGGTCGACAAAAATGCTGACAGCACAGACTCTGATGTCCGATACATGGCATATGCTGCCCGCCTCCGAACCGCTCTGAGAGCCAGTTCAAGATATATCGCCTACGTATGTCATCCAACATCAATGCCTTCGGCTGATTTCTGGCTCACATAGGACAGACCAGTGACATTGGTGAAGCTTTTCGACCGGTGGTCCCGCCATGGGTTGTCACTGCAGCGTACGGTGTTTCGTGGCTTTATCTCGCAGGGTTAGTTTGCTTTTCCATTTGGTATCACGTCAAACTAACTCCACCACAGAGACGTCTCTTATGAATCATACAAGGCTCATCGCCGTGGGCCTACGGCTGTCGAAGCCGCCCATTTCTCTGAACCAACTCGAATAGGTCTTATCGCCGTTGAACGTGCATGCTTCCAATCCATTGCTTCCATGTAAGTCGGAAATGGCCACTTTGGGCTAATCTTCCCGTACTAAACCTTAACCCAAGGGCACTCCCTGCATTCACCATCCACACTGCTGTTCGTATAGCCAGCGGTGCTTTCAAGAACGTACAGAATCCTCGCCTCAGAGCATGGGGCCCTACGACTACTGGCCTGGCGATTGTACCAATTTTGCCTTATCTCTACGATCACCCCGTAGAGACGGTGACCGAGAGGGCATTCGACTGGGTGAGGGAGAAAATGGTAGAGCAACAGGAGGGGAAGGCGAAGCCATCGAAAAGCGACGAACTATGAGCGGTGCGCCGTTTCACATTTCTAGAACTTCGCCGCTCCGCGGGATTTCGTGCGCGCCTTAACTATACAGCGGTTCTACTCTAGATTAGACATTGAACTATACACAGTTAGAGAGTTTGAGCACGCCAGCACGAACATCTAGCTCGTCAACTACAACATTAATTATGCTTTTGTAAGTACTTGATACCGACAACAATTCAGCTAGTACGTATCTCAGCATCTGACCCTAAAGCACTGTCCGCCCTAGTGCAACGGGTATTGAGCTCATTGATGTAGGTGGAATGAGACCAACTTCAGTTACGACGGCTGTGACGCAACTGGGCGGTGTCAAATCGTACAGCGGATTGATAATCTCTAAATTCGATTGAGATTGCAAAGCGAGTGATGACGGTGACTTTGTTGAAGGGAACGATGTGCGTAACTGAGGCAGAGGTGGCGCTGTTTAAACGGTTATCGGATGCTACGGTCGCAAGGAAAGAGGTAGTCATACCCAGTTCATTCTTCTCAAATCCATCCAAGATAATTCCTTCACTAAACTTATATGTCTCGCAGCATATGAGAACAGGCACACTATGCTGCTTGGCTAGCATCGCAACGAGAGCTGTTCCGGCACGAGAGTAGACAGCACCATTCGAGTGTAACGAGTGTGCCCCAAGGATTACCGTTGTGACCTTATTTATCAACGATGGCAGAGCGGGGAGGAGAGCGTATGTGCAGGGGATGGTGGACGGTGGGAAGGATGCCGAAGGCGCAGAAGTCAAGCGTCTCAATAAATGTTTGCCTGAAGGGAATTGGTCGTCTGCCGAAGCGGAAAGATACGGCAGAGCGTACCTTCAAGCATAGGCCGGGAGTCGACGACTATCACAGAGAATCGCTTCCCCTCTTCATGAGCCTGAAGCAACACCTTCTCTACGACAGATGACCTGACCGCATGTTAACAATAATTCAGAGTGAGGATGAGATGAAACGCCACCTCGCGTAGGTTAGAATGACATCTCCATCCTTGATTTTCTTCCCAGCTAATTCGGAAATGACCTCGTCCGCGACAATGATGCGATCGCGAATGTAATTGTCGATTTGTAGGCAAAGTAGGTCTTTGGCCTAGAGTGATAGGTTACGATTTATACAGATCACCCTGAAACTAGGGGCGTACATCCTGTTCAGGAAGATCAATGTCGATGTCGCTGATTTCTAGTTTCAGTTGTCGGATGGCGTTGCCCATGGTCACAGACATAGGTCGTGCCGACACTAAATGTGTGATCTGGGGCGATAGATGCGTCATGAGATGGCGAGATAGTGTGTTATTGGGAGGTGTGACATAATCTTGGATCACCTAAATATTCGAAGATGTGATGGGAATGGTTTAACGAAGACGAAGAGAGGGCATCACTCATACCGTCTTAAACGCGGTGAGAGTTGCGATACATCTAGCATTGGCACCGCATATCTTGAACTCTGAAAACTGCAGTCCAAGCCGTATAATTACCGGATGTATGTCACCCTTGGGAGTATGACCCCTTGCTTTCGGCAGACCGAAATGCAAGAAGATACGCAAGCCACGCGATCGATTTTGAGAATCCTCGTCCCCACCGATACCAGAGGCGCTGGAACCGGGTACCCTCTGGTAATCGTGAGCATTACTTGATCTTCGCCCGGCACTTCCACCAGCCCTCTGGGGAGTCCCCCCTCTCTGAGCGGCGCCTCTCGGTGGCGGATTGCTCGCTTGTTGGGGCTTCGGCTTAGCTTGAGCCTTTTGTGACGGCGCACCACTTCCACCAGTTTGCTGTTGGTCCTTGGCCGCAGCTTTAGCAGCTCTCTGCCGTTCTTGTAGTTCTCTCCGCTCGGCTTTCGTCATTGATTTCTGCGATGGCGGGACAACAGGTCCGGGGGCATCAGAAGGAACGGGTGCGGAGGTCGCGACGGTCATCGAGGCAGACATCGTGGGCACCCTGTGGATGCCTAGGGTTATTTCAGCAGCAGGGATGGTTGGTAGTCGGCGTCCTCTCTGTTGGATCTTCCGAGTTCAGTCTAGTACTAGTGTATGCCTGAGGTCTACACCTTTGCCTTGAGTCATATTGAGACAAGTGCACGTGCTATAGGAGACTCCTATTAGTTTACTGGGCGCTAACCAAGGAGATGCCAAACAACCGCCAATTCAAGGCTTTCCGGAGTTCTGAAGTACTGCACAACGCCTCAACAACTCACCTGTCGCCTGTCTCCTTCCCCATCGCTATCGCTTCTGCGCGGCGGCCCCCCGACTTGACGACTTTTGTATCCTTCCCTGTAACCTACGTCTCTGGTAATATTCGTGTCGCAGAATGGTGCGTCGGGCAACCATATACTCATGCCAGTCCTAACCGTTACCGAAACGCAGGGTGTCCCTGCGCTCTTTAGATGGCTCAGTAAAAAGTACCCTAAAATCAGTGAGCTCGACCAGCCTATACTTCAACGAGAGATACCTGACTACGCACTCACTAGTTTACCCTGTCACTGAAGAAGAGGAAATCAAAGTTCCCAGCGAAGATGGCGAAAGTGTCACCATTCCAATCAACATGGCGCACCCAAACCCGAACGGTGTAGAATTTGATCACTTATACCTGGATATGAACGGGATTGTATGTCTCTGCAACTTTGCCTATAGCTGCGTACTGAATAATTCCCAGGTACATCCCTGTACCCATCCCGAGGGCAAGGTACATACATTCCTAGTGCTATGTTGACTGCTGCTGACCATACTCGCAAGCCGGCTCCCGAGACAGAAGAAGAAATGATGATTGAGATCTTCAATTACACGGAGCGCGTGGTCAACATGGTTCGGCCTCGAAGACTTCTCTTCATGGCAATCGGTAGGTTTCTCTGTCTTGCTCTACGCCCTCACTAATGCGTGCTCAGATGGTGTCGCCCCCCGCGCCAAAATGAATCAACAGCGCTCTCGTCGCTTCCGAGCTGCTCAAGAAGCGGCCGACAAGGAAAAGGCTCGTCAGGAATCCATTTTACTATGGGAATGTGGGTGACATTTCTTTAATTGCCAATGACAAATACATAAATGCGACGTATGGTTTGCTTAGCAATGGGTCAGAAAATGTCCGAGGAAGAAAAGGAGAAGAAAGCTTGGGACTCCAACGCCATCACGCCAGGAACTCCCTTCATGGATCTTCTAGCCTCAGCCTTACGATATTGGGTTGTGCAAAAAATGAACTCTGATGCAGGCTGGAAAGGAGTAAGTTGAATACAATTGTTTGAGCACTATCGCTCAGTTTTGAGTTAGATGCAAGTCATCATATCGGATGCATCGGTGCCAGGAGAAGGAGAACACAAAATTATGGACTTCATCCGACGGCAGCGCACCAATCCTGGGCATGACCCCAATACCCGACATGTCATATACGGCTTGGTGAGCATCTACTTCCAGTAAATTTCCCAACATACTTATCAGCGTACCTTAGGATGCTGACTTGATCATGCTTTCTCTGGCAACTCACGAGCCTCACTTCCGAGTGCTACGGGAGGATGTATTCGCTTCGGATGTTGGTCCGACGGCCTGTCGTTTGTGCGGACAGGAAGGTCATCGCGCCGCTCAATGCACGGGAACTCCAATGGAGAAGAAGAAGACACCTATGGACAAGAAGCCGTTTATCTTCCTTGACGTTGCGGTCTTACGCGAGTATCTTGAAGTTGAACTCAACGTCGCCAACCTTCCCTTTCCGTTCTCTCTTGAACAAGCAATAGACGATTGGGTTCTCCTCATCTTCTTCGTCGGAAACGATTTCCTTCCGCATCTACCCTCTCTTGAAATCCGGGAAGGGGCCATTGACACGCTGTTGAAAATTTGGAAGCAGGAGCTGCCGAGGATGGGTGGCTACCTGACCAATCATGGACATATGGAACTCAAACGCGCTCAAATAATTCTGGAAGGTCTTGCTCAGCGTGAGGATGATATTTTCAGGCGTAGACGGGAAGGTGCGCCATCTTTGTCTGTTTTATCATTGTCAAACTGAGACCATTGCTTGTTTCAGCGGAGGAACGGCAAGACCAGAATGCCAAACGCCGTAAGATAGAGCAGGCCAATAATACAAAATCTTTTTCTACAGGTCCCTCCCAGAGTCTTGGTCTGACTACTGCCCCGACTGCTCCTTCATCCCATCCATCCTTGCCCCAACGTCCTAATTTTGCTGCTACTGCAGATTCGATTGGCTTGGGTGCGAAGCCTACTCCAGAGTCTGAACAATATGTTGCCAGTGCCACATCAGCGTTAGCCGGCTCCAACCGTGACGTTGTGGCAAACCGTGCAGCGATTCGAATGGCGAATATGAGCGCAGCTGAAATGCTCAAAGCTGAGCTAGCTAGTCTGGTACCCGTGAAACCTAGTGCATCATCATCGCCTAAAAAAACTGTGTCTGCCTCTGCTATACCGTCCGCATCATCACCCACGTCTGCCCCTCCTCCTACCGTTGTTCCATCTACGTCTGAAGTCAAATCTGAGGATGATCACGAAATACCCGGACTATCACAATCGAGCTCGGCTTTTGAGGAACTTACAAATGGCCATGACATGATGAAAGTTGATACTCCTGTTAAAATTGAATTTAGCAACGGTGTAGATCCAGATGCATTCATCGCTAGCGCGTTGACCAATGGAGATCCAGAGCCGCACCCCGCGGCCGAACCGAGTGGTCCTTCAGATAGCGATGAGGTGGCCGGAGTCAAACGCAAATACGACGAAGGTCCCGGTACTGAGGAGCCTGATGAAGTAGATGTGTTACCTGGTTCTGAGGACGAGGATGCCCCTGCCGATCGTCCTTTAGCCCTTAAAGTGAATCCTGATGGCACGGTCGAACAGGAAGATACAGTAAAGTGAGTCACTGTTTTATTTTATCTTTCTTTGTATTTAGTGTCCTCCCTAGGCTTTGGGAACCTGGCTACAAAGGTCGCTACTACCGACAGAAATTTGGGATTGAAACAACCGACGTTGAAGCTAAAAAGAAGTACGCATAACAAGTATCTTAGCCACCTTGTTTCGCTCATTTCCTTTACAGAATAACCCAATGCTATATTGAAGGTCTCTGCTGGGTCTTGCACTATTACTACCAAGGAGTGAGTGAATTGGCTAGACTCAACCTTGAATAGCGAACTCATTGTGTGACTGTAGACTCCTGCGTGGCAGTGGTTTTATCCCTATCACTTCGCACCCTTCGCCGCCGACTTTGAAGACATTGATCGAATGCCGATTGAATTTCAACCTGGTGCTCCTTCCAAACCTTTCGAGCAGCTTATGGGTGTATTCCCGGCAGCCAGGTATGATTCTACCACTATCACTTCGAGATCTTTTATGTAACTGACCGTACCTTAGTCGAAAGCACATACCCCAGGCCTTCCACCATCTCATGACTGACGAGGATTCGCCTATCCTCGACTTCTATCCGACTGAGTTTGAGATCGACATGAATGGAAAGAAAATGGCTTGGCAAGGCGTTGCCTTACTACCGTTCATTGATGAAAAACGCTTGCTGGAGGCAATGGCCATCCATTATCCCAAGCTTAGTCCGGAAGAAGTTTTGAGGAATCGCTGGGGCAATGACCTTATCTTCGCATCCGACGAACATCCCATCTACCCTTTCTACGAGAGCTTGTACGGTAAACGAAAGAGTCAAGAGGTTAGTATGTTCTATGGTCACCTTTTCTCCCACCGACTAATTCCAACACCCTAGCCTGTTCCCATCGATGTGGACCTGAGCAAAGGCCTCAGCGGAACGGTCCTCCCGAACGTTGATTGCATACCCGGCTCAACATACTATAGTCCCCTACCTACTCAAAACCTCCCAGATATCAAAAATGATCGTTCTCTATCTGTCCTCTACTTCTTCCCGAAACAACTGACTCCCCATCGTTCTGTACTCCTACCCGGTGTCAAACGAGCAACTCGTATATTATCCCAACAAGATCTTGAGAACACTAGGAATGGTTACAGGGGACGCGGAAGAGGACGGGGTGGAGGATTTGAACGGGGTGGCGAGGGCCGTGCCCAATGGAGAGAAAATAACCCTCCAGATTTCCGAGATTCCTATTCTAACAACCGGTCCTTCACGCCACGAGGGGGTTACTCAAACGGCGGGTTTGGTGGACGAGGCGGGAATTCTTATAATCAGCCGTATCCCCAGAGACAACAGACACATAATCACCCCCAACATAGTAGCTACGGTAATGGTGGACAACGGCCTCAGCAAGGCTACGGGGGTTACAGTCAGCCCAACCGTGGTGCCCCCCGAGGCGGTATGTCTAACTACGGTGGCTCTTCGTATGAATCTGGACGAGGTGGATATCGTTCCAACAACGGTGGTGGCGGTGGTGGTGGTTATGGTGGCTATAATGGGGGCAATGGCGGAGGTAACTATTCCGGAGGTGGGTATGGGGGTTCAGGTTATGGGGGTCAAAGTGGCTCTGGAGGTTACGGCGGTTACGGGAGTAACAATTCCGGACAAGGCGGATATGGAGAGCAGTTAAGTGCTGCCAACAACGGATATGGTGGGTATGGTCAAAATGCTGGCCGAGGCGGAGGTGGCTATAATAGTAATAGAGGCAGGGGACGAGGGTGGTGATTCTGTCATTTGGTACGGGATCGTTGAGCACAGTAGCTTCAGTTATATTATAGGTATTGGTATTCTTTAATGACATCACGATTTCGGATACAAGAGGCTAGCATATAATCGTATACCAAGTTGGAATGACATAAGCTACGTATTCTGTTTGTGAAAATAATGTCTAACGAATCTGCTGGTGGCCACATCAATATCCCATGCCGAGACCTTGGCCGATGTGAGGAGAAGGTGCACCCATCATACCTGGATACGACGAACCACCCCCAGGTAGGGAGGCAGGAGGAGGACCGGGGATCGCACCATGTCCACCAAGCGGAATGCATGTGAGGTACAATGCATAAGTTTTGCTCTTGGCCTTGGCCTTGCGTCTCGCTCTCTTTTCTTTTCGGCGTCTTCGTTTCTCTGCTTTCTTTTCCTTGCGTCTGCGGCGCGCTTCTATTGCATCTGGCGGCACACCTTGGCGTCCATACGCGCCGTATTGAGGGCCATAGGCATCATCGTCGGATTCGGATGACGACGATGACGAGGACGACGAGGTGTCACTATCATCGTCGTCGTCAAAATCGGGCAGACTATGGTCGATTGTACCGGTACGCTTCCCAGTGCGCCTCTCCCGACCTCTATAGAGGACGAGCTCCACGCCTCGAGCCATGAAGAAAGAAGCGTTCCATAAGTCAATCAAGTCCATAGCAAGCGTTGTCCGCTTTGGCATGTGGCCTCCTGGTAGAGGAAGCCTGCCACTCCAGGCAAGGGCAAGATCCTATTCCCAGACATTAGCAGGTATATATGAAAGTGAAGCCTGAGGTAGAAACCTGAGTCATGCGAATCCAGTCCTCAAGCAGAACATCATGTGTTTGTAAGACCAGTGGCATCCTGGGCAAGTGTTCCAAGATCTCTTCCATATCAACAATCTTCATGGTATCAAAGGGAGTAAAAGACTGCGCTGCATTAATGGGTCTAGAGAAACCCTCTGGTGCAGCCAGCCTTGCTTGTTCATTCGGGAAAGTGACAGAGTTGGGCATACGGGGCGATCGGGGTATTTCTGCCTGAGGGAACTGGGCATAACCACCCGGCGCGATGCCGGGTCCAGCACCAGGAATCGGCGTGGTTGCCCTAGATCGCGGTGGGATAATTTGACCTTGACCTTGGCCCGCCATCACATGGCCTTGAGAGTACATGCCCGCCCCAGGTCCGACAAAAGGTGAAGTCGAGCGAGGATATGGGTCTCCTCCAGGGCGGGGAGAAGGAGGGTAGGTTGGCGCTGGGTAACCGGTGGCCATGGTGCCACCAGGCGCATAAGGAGAAGACGGCCTCATATGAGGTGAAGCACCGGCATAAGGCGGACCAGCTGCAGAATATGCAGTTGGAGCACCTGCAGCAGGGTAAGGACGTGGATTGACGTACGGTCCTGCACCGGATGGGGTGTATGCGCCACCTCCTCCGTATATAGCAGGTCGGTCGCCTAAGCCTCCACTAACCTTTCGGTTACGATCAGGTTCATTAAAGCTATACTTGCGGGGTCGACCCAAAGCAGAGCTGCTAAGTTTGCGCTCGCGCTCGGCATATTGCACCTGTTCCTGACGCTCGCGCTCGAGATCCATGTCGCCAAATTGACGCTCAACCCCTCCAACGCCGCTATTGCTGTACTTGCGCTCGCGAGCGTACCGGTCTCGATCGTAGACACCGGCAGTCGAAGCAGGAGGGCCGTATACATTCGAGTAGCCACTGCCTGGCGATACACTAGTAGGGAACGCCATAGGCGATGCACCTCCGGCGTTGAAGCTCTTTCTTCGCTCGCGAGCCACAGCGTCCATCGCCCGAGCTTTCTGAAGATCGTTCACTGCATCGCGGTCCTTCACTCGCCTAGAAGCTTCTTTCTCTTCTTTGCGCCTGCGCTTCTCTTCGTCCTTCTGCCTAGATATCAAGCCTTAAATGATATACAGCGTACGGATCGTATTAAGTGGACGTACCATTTTCCGAGTGCTTTCTGATCATCTCGACTCAAATAACCCCGATTCCAAGACGCAGCAAATTCCTTGAGAAGAAACTCATCAATGGCTGCTATATGCTAATAAGTCAAACAGCATTACCGCAGTGGCGGGCTGGGCGCCTTGGGGTAGGATCTCCGTCGCTTCGGCTGGGATCCACTGAATACCGCTAACTATGCCATTAGGGGTCTGGTAGCTGGATCGATCGACACGATCAATACTGGAAGGGGTCGAGCTATAAGGTGGCAACGTACCTTGCAGGAACAGCTCTACAATGTTGAAATCAGAAGTGAATCACTAGACATGGAACGCTTGAACTCACTTGAAAGGATGGTATATCATGCGCCCATCGGGACCAGTCGACGTTGTGTACGTTATTGAGCCTGGTAAGATTTGATTATTGCCGGGTGCTGGACTATGAGCGCGATATGGTTGATTCTCTGGAGCAAACGGCGAGGGCGCCCTGTAAGCCATCGTTGGGATCAGAGGAGGGACAGAGTGGGTATGAGATCTTGAGAGAAGCTGTATAAAGGACAGGGGAAGGATGCCGTCAGTATCCAGCGTCTATGATAAGATCAGCAATACAATTGTCCCATCACCATCACCGCGAGCATTGAGCCCTGCAAGATATAACCCCGTCTCGATCTCAGAATAGGCAAAATGGCATGTTTCAAATGCAGAAGGACATTAGATGGGAGAAACGGGATATAATGTATACAGGCTCTATACAAAAGTCTGAAGTACCTCATGAGAACCTCCACCACAACAATATTATTACGATGAAGCACACAGCGGCCAAGGGTGCGTACTGCCTTAGCATTGCCTGAAAGTTGATATTTGCGGCTGCCTTGCGATATTTTGCAGATTCGGAGCGTAGTGACGTTGACAAGTGGGACATGCCTATTTAATTGGTGAGACATAACCACCTTAGCAGGGTGGACAGGTGCGTACGGTCGAGAGAGTCTCCGCGCCAAAGCAGCTCCTCCATATTCTTGGTCATGATTCTGGTGACATCCTGAAGCTCGTCATTGAGTTTATTAAGGCCTGATGAGTTGGCTGCGCTAGCTGTGCGTGTATCTTGATACAAGCGCGCTGTTTTAGACATGAAGGTATCTAGATATATGCGGAGGTCAATACATAGCAGGAAGTAGGGACTGTGAGTGAGGTCGCACCAAAGCCCACGAAGGCGTACGGTTTCCGGACGCTCTCAACCTTTGCACCATACGTTGTAGCAAATTCTTTCGACAACTCGTCAAGGTAGGAGAAGGCAAGCTTCCGAGGGTATGATTTGTCCGCTATTACAAAGTATACGACATTGTCCGCAATGAGGTAACTGCAAGCGGTTCGTCAGACACCGTGCCGAGACAACATTATGGGCAGGGGGACGAACTGTAAAGTAAAAGCTCCGGCTTCAATGGAGCACCGTGGCTCAGCATTGGGTGTTATGCGCCGACTTATGAGCTTGACTTGCTGCTTGTGCTCCTGCAGCTGCTGTTCCGTCTATGAGATTCTGTTAGTTCCGTTGTCACAGTGTATGGAGGAGGATGTAAACGAGCATACCTCTTCGTCGTCAACACTAGCTGCCAATGGCAAAGCATCTGAAGCTCTGCAGATTGTGGTCGAGCGCACCATGATGGAAGATGGTGAATGAGTGAGTGTCGAGGATTTTGAGGGAGCCGCCACGAAACTCTGAAATGACCAGTCACGTGGAAGCCTGGAAAGTAACGTGTAACCCATATTTCCTAGTTTGGTGGGACTTGGCCGTGACTGCGATATGTTTTAGGAGCCTCGGCAAATGGGCTACATCACCTCCCGGACATCCTCTCCCTCCTTTCTCCGCATCCACCATGTCCCTCTTCGATGTAAAGAAGCAGGTGAGCCTTCGTGGTCTCAAACTATCTGATCTGACCGTTAACCACACGATCCGTAGCTTACCTTCTACGGTGCCTATCACTCCAATAGCGTCAACGTCGCCATCCACATCATTTTCGTGCCCATAATCCTATGGTAGGCTGCGTAGGAATCGCTGGCTCATACAACGCTGACCTTCTCCGAGGACTTTTCAAGTCATGGCGACTCGTATTCCCTTGCCTGAAGTCGTACCGAAGATCCATCACGTTTATAACGATTACCTCGTCTTCGATCTGAACGTCTCTTCCATCCATGCAAGCTTGTATCTCCTCTACTACTTGACGTTGGAACCCCTCGCCGCCGTACGTAGCTTTGTATCTCTAGTTTACCATTGTCTGAGCATGCTTGCAGGTCCTTTATGCCCCGCAGCTTGCGTTCTCCGTCCTCACGGCGACCGCGTTTGCTCAACACACCAACGGCGTCAAGCAAGCTGCTCTTCTCCACTTGGTTGCTTGGATCGCTCAATTCCTTGGACACGGTCTGGCAGAGAAGAGGGCCCCAGCTTTGCTCGATAACCTCGTCGGTGGTAAGCAAAAGTATCCTCGCTCGTTCGCTAACTCAGTGATATCTGTGTAGCCGTCGTCTTGGCTCCATTCTTCGTTCACCTCGAGCTCCTTTTTGGGGTTGGCTATAGGCCCAAGCTGCACAAGCAGATCCAAAATTCAATTGGAATGGAAATCGCGCGCATCAGGAAGGCTGAGGGCGATAAGGTGCGAGCTTCTAAGGAGTTGTAAGCGACCTGGGCCTAAGTCTCGGCTGCGGAGTACATGATTATCTATCCCCTCTTTCATCGCTTGTTCAAGTGTTCCAATTAGTTTATTTGTATGCTCACGATGTACAACTAGTGATTGCAATAGTTACTTTGCTGGAACTCATTCTCTCGCGAGGATTGACCAGTACATTCTTCAATTCCTCCACTGCTATTGGTCAATTTGGTCACCGGGCAACGATTAAGAGGCGAGGCTTGTAGGAGGTGGTAGCACCGGGTCTCCGAGGGGTGTTACGTAGGCAGCAGTGATGCCTCCGTCGACAGTGAAGTCCGTGCCCTAATTGATGCCCTACATTCAGATTGCTAACAGAGGCGGGGGGATTTACCCACCGTGACAAAGCTACTGTCACTACTGGCCACTAAATCTCGAGGTCAATGGATAGAACATATACCGGCACAAGTCATACTCACGGAATAAGGCACCCTTTGCAATTTCAACGGCCTCACCGAATCGGCCCATGGGGACATGGACTAGACGCCGCTCCTTCTTCTCCGGTGTGTCCAAGAAGTCCATGAGGAGAGCTAGTAAACAACCAAGGTCATCAAGGGTAGTGGATGATGGGTGTACCGGCGAAGTCAACTTACGGGTTTTCAGGGGGCCGCTAGAAGAAGTGTTCATCATAGGTAGGATGCATGAGGTAAAATGCTCCAGAGCTAAAGTTTAAACACATACGGGCATAAAGAGTTAACGCGAATGCCCTCGCGAGCATGGACGACTGCAAGTTCGCGAGTCATTGCGAGTACGCCACCCTTTGATGCGGTATCTTTTTTGTGAAGTTCGGTGACAACATCAGAGGGAAATGGTGAAGGGAAGTGCTTACATGCAAGCTGAGGAGTGGCTGCGCCTAAGATTGCAACGAAGCTGGCTGTGTTGATGATGCTTCCACCAGTATGGAGTCCTTTGGACTCGTCCGTAGGGTTCTTGCGCATGGCAAGGATGGCATACTTACATCCCCACCAGACTCCCTTCAGATTGATTTGCATGGTCAAGTCCCAGATAGACTCCTCCGTGGTGATGGCGTTGTCATCCTTGGGATGCATGATACCTGGGCTAGGTAGTAAGATGCTGTATAAGTTGTAACGCCAGATAAATCATACCGGCGTTATTGAACTATTGCCTCACGTATCTCAGTCAACATCATCCAGTGAAACATTGACGACTCGCACCATAACATCTAACCTTCCAAATTCCTTGACAGCCTTATCCACAAGAGCCTTCACGTCAGCTTCCTTCCCGACATCAGCTTTGACCGCAATAGCTTTAACATTCGGTGATCTCTCAGCGATAATCCTCGCGACTTTCTCTGCAGCATCTAATTTGATGTCAGCAAGAACGACATTAGCGCCCTCCTGCGCGAAGAGTATGGATGATTCCATCCCGATCCCCCTAAAAAGTCGCGTCAAGCCGAGAGATCACACGGGGATGTGGTGGTTAGGCCATACGATCCTGCTCCTGTGATGATCGCGACCTGATCAGACCATGGGTATGAGTTCCATATGAGTTTCGAAAAGTGAGTAAAAACGTACTTTGTTAGCTAGACGACCTGCCATTGCTCGATGTTCAGAGAAAAGGAGTAAGTGATAAGACGGGAGTTGGACGAGAGCCCCTATCTTCAAGGCCACATAGACTGAAACGCACTACTATGTAGCCAGTTTTGATCGTCATCATTATTTACATACATTCCTCTAAAATTTGAGTATATGCCACAAAGCAGGTACACAGCAAGGACAAAACGTCACCGTAAGGGTATAGGGAAATCGGCTGGAAGACTATTGTCATCATCGCCAAAGATGCTAAAGAAGTTGCCAATGACTATGTCCCCAGACAAGTCGTCTTGGGTATTAGTGGTCGATGACAGACTATGTTGCGTAGGAGAGTACTCTGTTGAGGATTCATCGGCAAGGGCACCGTCAGTCACTTGTGAATTACGTTCTGGTGACTGGGGAACAGGGCTCCCATCGGGGGGTAAACCCTGGGTGTTGGCAGCGTTAGCACTGTCGGGTAAGTGATGTTGAAGTAGTGGATTAGTAAGGTCTGCAAGGGATGGAAGGACCGGGGTGGGAGCATCAGGCTCGTCCCCTGGGCGAGAGACCACATATCGGCTTGCTTCTGTGTGCAGAGTGTCGCCCCATCCCTCACTAAGTACGTCGTAAAGGTAGTCAGCGGGGAACGGACAGGATGGTCATGCTCAAACACACCGAGGAGGCACCGCACCGGAAGTCACGATATCATGGCGGGGAAATAGCTGGGAACTCCCCATATACGTGCTCAACTCTCGCTCTTCGGCAGACTGAGAGCTCGGTATAACTTCCTGGGACATACTGTCATCGCTGGGAGGCTGCGTGTCTACTCGCAGCGATTTATTTGGGGAGTCGAATAGACAAAGCGCTTGCGTTTGAGAAGAAGGGACAGTTGGGGAAGTATTGTTCGGCCAAGTCCTTGCCTTGCGAGGTGTAGAAAAAGGTTGACATGATGGGCGCAGCCGTGGAGAGCGCAAGGAAGGAGAGTTAGGGATGGAAGGATATTGCGTCTGCGATGACGGGACGACTAACTCGTCGTCATCGTATTCTGCATCGAAACGCTGAGACTGGGACCATGGGACAACAGAATGCTGGCGAAAAGAGCTGCACATGGGGCCGTCAGCATTTGGTTCAGTTTGAGAACGGAGTTTGACGCACAAAGCAGGGAGTGGGGTTTCAGCAGAGACGAGAGAGCGCGATCCACTTGAATTCGCTATACGGCTCGCGGTTGGAGTGGCAGGGTTTAGTGGGGGTAAAGCTGATTGTTTGAAAGAAGACTTGGTCATTGGTGAATCAAATCGCAAAATGCCTCGCTTGATATCGGTGGCAAGGGGTGTATCTGTGCGCTTAGCACTGGCTCCATCGAGGTCGTCTGCGATGATAGAGACTGTATCTGTCAGGTCAATGACCTGTGAACGAGGTGAATCCTTGATTGCTGGACGAGGCGACGATACTGGCAGCAGGTCGGTGAGACCGTCCGTAGAGGGCAGAGATGCATCTTGTGTCAGCGAATATTTAGCTTTCTTTGATCGTCTCGACGTATTCGTATTCGTATTTGAATCCGTCGTCGCAGGGTCCTGGTTATCACGAGCGCGTTTCGTGCAGTCGCGTGGCCGTTGTCGCTGTTTATTGTCCTTGCCTGAGTGGGAGGAGTGGACGGGCTTGAAGAAGCTTGTTATTCGCCCATCACAGAGTGGCATTAAACTTTGAGGAAGGATTCTGTATGAAAGAAGGAAACGTTTCTACGTTAATCATGCCCGCGGTCAGGGTGATACCCGTGTTGTACCCGTGGGTCGTCGGAGTTGACACGCTCTCTGGCACAAAATAACGCGTCCGAACGTACGCGATCGCGTCCTTTCAAGCCTCCCATCCATGTCCGACGCTCAAGTCAAGAAAAGAAAAATGTCTGAAGAAGCTCAAGATTCACTTGCGCCAGTGTCCGGCCTTTTAGTCAAGCGTCACTCCGAAAAAGCCAAACTACCCACTCGTGGCTCAGCTCTTGCCGCGGGCTACGATCTTTACAGGCAAGCGTAAATAGTGTGGCATCGCAGCGACGCGATTCCAATATCTATGTCTTACAGTGCAGAGAAAAAGGTCATCCCGGCACACGGCAAGGCCCTCGTCGATACACAAATATCGATCGCCGTGCCCGTTGGTACGTATGGACGCGTTGCACCGCGTAGCGGATTAGGTGAGCGTAGGCTGATGATATTTAAGTATTGCTGCATCTTCTGATACCCCTCGAAGCCTCTAAGTACATGATCGATACGGGTGCCGGTGTCATCGATGCAGATTACCGGGGCATCGTGTTCGTGCTGCTGTTCAACCTGTCCGACAAAGATTTCCAAGGTAAGCTGCTAGCATCCTCGTCTGCTACGTTAACTCCTCCTTGACACACGCTTTTCCCTAGTTGAAGAGGGTGATCGCGTCGCCCAGCTTATTCTCGAACGAGTATACACACCAGACGTTATGGAAGTTCAAGATTTGGATGAGACTTTAAGAGGCACAGGTGGATTTGGTTCCACTGGAGGACATGGTGGCCTTTGAATACCATTTCACCTCATGTATCCACGATACGATTGTACTGATAAATTGATTGTTTTTACAAAATACACAAGTTGCGCAACAAGTGAAATAGAGGAGTCTCGAGTTCCAGACTCGAATGGGTATTTACAGCAAAGCCAAAGTACGCCATAGTGCTGTTTAGACAGAAAGGTTGCGGTAGGTCGTCATCTGGTCCTTCACGCGGGCAACTTGGCCTGAAACCCGTTATTCAACATCGCCGTAGAACACAGGAACAGGAGAGCAATTACCTTCAGTGAACTGTTCCATGCAGCTATCATGAGAGTAGTCCATATAGTTGTCTGCCCAAAAAGCGGTTAGGTGGGCCGTAACAGCGAAGTCCAAGGACTTACGGATGGGGTCTGTTCCCTCGCCTGGGCAAGTGTCGGCTCCCTTGGGACACCCGGAAGCGGGACCAGCTTCAGCAGGGGTATCATCGACTTGGTCACCTTCACCAGAGCATCCGCCTTGGAATGTATGGTATAAGCCAGACCAGTGACCGACCTCGTGGACAAGAGTCTGTACGAAGTATTCAGCGCGACTGTTAGCTTCCGGAAAGGTGAAAACCATACCCGGCCTTGATTGAAGTTCTCCGTAGCACCACCAGGTAGAGTAGAGAACAGGATCACAACGCCATCATCCTTCAACTCTGTCTTCGCATCGGCGGGGAAAGTAGCATATCCCAAGACACCCTTGGAGCTTCCCTCTTCGAAACCAACCGTGTAGACATTGAGATCCTTCTCATCACCTTGCCTGAGAGCCTCCTTCATCTCAGTCTGCTCTGGCGTCTCGGGGCCTGCGGCGGTAAACCACTTCTCGTTGGTCGTGCGAGTGGTATTGGCGAGCTTGAAAGAGAGACCGGAACTGCCAAAGTCCTTGTTCATGACAGTAATTTGCTCTTCAATCTGAGAGTCACTGGAAGGAAAAATCAACAAATACGACACAAGTAGATGAGTAGGGCTACTAACGGGATATTCCCGCCATCAACGGAGTCGCTCTTCTGGATGACATGGAAGTATACGTTGAGTGGTGCCACTTTGAAAGCATCCTTCTTCGACGCCCAGATCCGGTTCTGGGAAAAGTGCTTTTCCGCGGAAGAGAGTTTCTCTGGGGAGATTACCGTCCCGCACCGCCTATATGAACGAGATGAGTCTAAGATAAAGCGAACGCAAACGGATGTCATAGTACCTGGCGGTTTCAGTGTCGACCGGACCAGCGACAACGACAGAGGCAATGAAGAGAGCGGTGGCAACGAAGCGGAACATGTTGGTGATACGGAGAAGGTGAGCTGAGAAGGAGAGATGTGTACTCGGACAAGGAACAAAGGCTGCTTTCTGCTGTCCTTTTATACGCGCCTTCTCGCCAAAACGCGCCGGACGATGGGCTTTGTTCTTTCCTGTCCATACCGTATATCACACTTCACCGCGAGTAGCTGCGTGGTCAACAAAAGGGTAGCGCCTCGTACAAATGTGCAAACATACATCGCTGCCTAACGATAAGAGGTCGGTTGGAGCGACACCATGCAGCAGCGACGAGAGATGTTCTACTTCTCGAGTGTATTTGGAGTTATCGCATACAATCGTGGAGCGACTACCCGACTATTTGCGTGACCACTTCGTGGTATCCTGGCAACGAGGCTACCATCCCGCCCCGAGACCTTCGAGAGTGGCGTTGCCCATGATTGTTTATGATCATGTGGTAGATAGTGCGTCATTGTCGCGCGTCTGTATCGACAACATACAGCCCCTCCCTAGTGCGCTTCGCAAATTTGAGCAAGTCGTGTCCATGAGGTGCTTCGTCCTGTGTTTCTTTTGTATCATTCGTTGGGTGACCGGATACCGCTGCTTCCGCTAATTGAACACCGTTGGTATCGACAAGTCTAACGGCCTCGACGAGCCGAATCATTTCTTCTAAATCCCCTTTGATTTTTCGATACTCCTCCGACCCATGGTCAGGCAGTTTCAGAGCCGCGAGCTGATGGAGTTGTTCAAGGGTTGCATGATCGATGCTCGGGTTGGGATACGACGAGAGAAGGTCATTTACAGACCACGTCGGCTGTGAGGGAATCCCGAACGAGTCAGTACCGAGCATTGATCCATGTTGTGAAGATATTCCGCGTCTCTGGACATGTCGAATGAGGATGTTGAGACGCAACGCAGCACAGCGAGTGATGGACATGAAAGTGTGGACGTGAGTGGCTGAGTTTGAAATTATCCCTTTCCTCCGAATGTTGTGGACGCCAATCCGACAAGCAGCTGTACCGAACCTCAGCAAGGCTCTGCAGCACCTTTTACCGAAGGAACTGCCTCCTTCGCTCTCAGCCAAGCCTGGGACCCTCTATGAAATCCTTTCTCGTACACCGGCAGGCGGCGTCGGTCGTAAAGTTCACCAATTGCGCTGGAGTGACAAACAAATAGCCGATTCGTTTTGGCTCGTGACAAGGACGCAGTTCAAGTGCGAAGGCCGGCATGGAAAGGCCTGGGGAAGGCTTTATTGGAAAGGTTGGCCCTCATCACCGTGGTGTGCACGTCGTACACCTCTAACTTCACTTTCCAGGTAAACTTGTTAGCGAGAAGGAAGAAAGAATACGAGGGTCCCTGAAATACAAATGGACGACTGGACCTTCTCAAATAGTGAAGGCCGGTCTCCATGCTGCGTCAGTCATCATGTAGACCTTCGGCTATGTTCTCAGCCTCACATTTTCTTCTAGATGATGCCGCGCTACTTGGGACCTGACACCTACTACCCACGCACTTGATTCTGAATGAATGGATGAATCTTGCCGCCTAGCTTCTTCCTTTGCCTCAGATGCGTTCTCAGAACCATCGGATAGAGGGAAAGATTCTACAATTCATTGGGCAATGTCCTTTTAATAAGTTCACTCCAAAGTATCCTATCTACCCTTAAGATGCCCAGATACTTCATAATCCCGGGCTCGTTTACCGGTACAGATACCTTAAATGCTAATTCCACGGTAAGTGGCGAGTTGGGCCCGCAGGCGAGCGGCTTGTCCAGGGGTAAACTCGGTCATGCACGAATCATACGAGTAGTCCATGAAGTTGTCTGCTCCGAAGATCAGAAACCTGAGATTGCCATCAATGAGGGGCGCGCTTACGAATGGGATCAACACCACTGGCGGAGCAAGTATCGCGACCAGTAGGACAGCCTGAAGCGGGAGAGGCTTCGGGAGGAGTATCGTCGACCGAATCACCCGGGGAGGCGCAACCGCCCTGGAATGTGTGGTAGAGACCAACCCAGTGGCCAGCCTCATGCGTCAATGTCTAGAAGATCAGGAGCGCCAGGTGAGAGCCTTGTAGATGCTAGCAGCACAAGGGAAAGTCACCTGGCCGAGATTGTAGTTAGTAGTAGTACCACCTGGAACAGAGGAGAAGAGCATGACAACGCCATCGTCGGTAGGGCTCCTTGAATAATCCGATGGGAAGGTCGAATAGCCAAGGAGGCCAGCACCGGCGCCAGAGTTGAAGCTGGAGGACAAGCATTAGCCCACAAACGTTTCGGCATGGCCTCAGCCAACCCACCCAACAGTGTAGACGTTGAGAGCGTTTGCGCCACCCTTTCGGAGACTGCTCTTCATGCTGGTCTGCGCAGAGTTATCGGGACCGGCGCTATTGAACCAATTAGCGTTGACAGTACGGTCAACTCCGGCAAGCGTCCAGGTGATGCCAGCGGAGGCGTATGCCGTGTTCAAGACAGAGATCTGGCTCTGAATCTGGGAGTCACTGGATATGGTGATGAGCGTGTTTATGACAATTGATCGAAGAATGCGAAAGTGCTTACGGGATGTTTCCCTGGCTAACAGAGGAGCCTGAACTGATAACATGGAAATAAACGGGGATGGAAGCGGCCAATGTACCAAAGCTCTTAGGGGAGACCTTGTTGGCTTGGAAGTGCGCTTCGTCTGCAACCAACTTCTCCTGGCTGATGACCGTACCGCAAGCCCTGGATGAAAAGGCAGCATAAGTGAATGAGCGTCGGAATTCGGTGGACGTGGTCATACCTCGGTGCGGTGACATTGAGGGCCAAAGGGGTAGCAAGGACGTAGGACACGCCGAGAAGAGCAGCGACGACGATGGAGCGGAGCATTGTGGAGTGCTGAGGGTGCGACAGACTGGTTCTTGAAACGACCCGGGCAGTGAAGAATCGCTTTCACTTCTAGGAAGCTTTTATAGACCAGTCAGTGCCCTTCTTCAAAGAGAAAGCATTGCCTCCCGCGTGGAGGTGAAAGAGATAAGGGCTTGCGCGGGATGAACATGCGGTTGTCCCAGTAGCATCTAGGAGGACGTACGTGTTCTTGCATCCGAAGTGAGTGAATAAAGCGTGCTGAGACCACATGCATCAAAGTACCCATGATGGGGGTAGTGTTACGGTTGCATATTACTCGGAGATATGCTGTAGTTCGCCATGTCAGAAAACGGGATTCTATGAATCTGGCCTTATCAGCTCCACGCATAAGAAGCCCTCTCCCAAAGCTTTCCTTAGATGGATTCAACGAGGCATGAAACGAGAGAAGTGAAGAGCATCCGTTTAGAGGGTCTGCTACACGTCGTTTGGGTGTCAGACGCAAGATGACAATCGAGGCAGTATGACCATGTCATCAGATGTGAGAGTATCTTCTGGCCCCTTCCAAGCACATGAGTCTAAAACGGATATAGTTCAGAAACAGCCTAGCCGTATACGCTTTTTGGGAGAGGCCGGTGCATATGTGGTCGCACCGGAGAACAGATGCGACGTATGATCGTTTGTTGGTGAGGCATGCGCGGTGGAAACAGTTGACCATGTGGTTTCTTTTGAAGAAATGGTGATGTCGCTTCTCACATCATGCATCAAGAGCAACAGGTGGCGAAAAGAAGTTTACGGAGATTCTTCCGTTATTATAATAGTCAGAAGACATATGGAAATGCTGTGAAGATCGGTAGAGTAATGCACGATGATTGTCTGTTCGGAAGATATGACGGGACCCGGATGCGTAGAGGTTGAGGCTATCGGTGTAGAACGGTGCAATGAATGAGCGGTGGCTGGCAACCAAGATGTAACTTGGCCTTGACAGCCAGTGTGGGAATCAATATGGATTTCACATGGGAGACACGCCGGCCCAGGCGACATTTCGAACGGCCGCAAATTCCAAGTCAACCGACCCACTCTTCATCGTCCGACACAACGTTCACGACTATTCATGGACTCACATCAACTCATAAATGCCCAGTTCGACAGAGCAGTGCAGATAGTGCAGGCTCTACCGAAAACTGGACCAATACAAACAGACTATGAGGAAAAGCTACAGATGTATAGGTCCGTCAAAAGTCCCCTTGCTCACTTATTGCATTGCTGAACGAGGTTAACTCTAGTTTGTACAAACAAGGTACTCGGTTACGCTCAATTTACATAGATGCGAGCTTACTCCAAGTTACTGCAGCTACTGTAGGCAATGTCAAAGCCCCCCGTCCCGGTATCTTCGACATGCTGGGTCGTGCAAAATGGTAGGTGTCATCGCAGCCTCTACTAGATTTGGCATCTTATGAGCCTGTTTAGGGACGCTTGGGCGAAGCACAAGGATCTGGACCCATACGAAGCCAAATGGATGTATGTTGAGGCCTTACTCAAAGTATGTCTTGTTCGTCCACCAGTAGGCCCTTCACGTATCGTATAAATATACAGGTCCTTCGTAAATACTCCGATAAAACCGTTGCGCAGGACCTTGTTCACGAACTGGAATCTTACGGTGGCGACCCATCCAACATTATATCTAGTCGTATGACCACTTCCATTTTATGGCAATGCATCTAGTTCTGTGCTCACGAATCTTTCTACCTCCTTCTAGGAACTCTATCTCGATCTGCGAACTCTGATTCGTCCGGGTCCACGGCCTCTGATGATATCCCACTCCCTCAACAATACAACCTACGCCCTTCTCCAGTCCAGCACCAACTCGACTCGCAATACCACAACGAGGAGTCATCAGATGCAGATTCGGAGGATGAAGAACCTCCTCATCCAAGCGCCACAAACCTCGAACCAGCTTCCACTCAGGCACTTCCCCGGCGACCTCAATCGTCCCTATCCTCCCATCGCTATCGCACCCCAATGGCTGGATCCCTCGCCATTTCGCCCCCTCCAGTCCACAGCAATCCCATCGCAATCCCAGATTCACAACCCCTCCCAGGGTACGAAACGCCCTCAGCATTTGCGGAACCGATACATTCGTCTGCTCCATCTTCCATATACCCGGCGACAAGCTCGTATGTAGCCCAATTCTCCCAATCCTCTCGTCGCACAGGATTTGCATCCCCGCCACCTTCACATATACACCCATCTCATCCGACATATCGCTCCCATACGAGCTCCGTACCTGCTCGGCCCTACGGCCCAGCCCGTCCTGCTTCCCGTTTAGCAATCGAGTCTACCCTCGACGCGGTTCAGTCCCACATCACTGCTCTCAGTGAGCGTTTGGAGACCCTTGAATCCCTTTCCTACAACCCGTCAAGGTCTCGCATATCCATGAGTCCCCGAGGGAACATCTCACCGTACGGCAGAAGAAGCCCAGACGACAACGAAAATCATTCAGATTGGGATGTCAATGATATGGGTTTGTGGTCATTGGTCCTAAATCCTGTCGTTCGTGGGGTACATCTACTAAAAAGTCTCGCGAGATTTTTTGCCCGCAATGAAGATCAGTCACCCTCGGCTATCATCCTACGCCGGTTGTGCTTGGATGGATCTTTCCTCGTATTTGTTTTAGCAATAGTTAGGATTCTGTGGAAACGCAGCGGTGTAAGACGGCAAGAAGTGCGCGCTGCGTTGACAGTTTTATGGCATGCATTGATAGGTACTAAGAAACCTCGCGTCATGGCTGAGAAGGGGGTCTATGTACGATGATCTTCAAATAATTATACGTGAATATGTCCTCGGGATGTCAGATTGGAGTGTAAGCATGATCGAGTCAAGAATAATCAGTAAGGTGAGGTCCGACAGCGCAACGACCCAAGGAAGGTCAACGACCACCTTTCTTCTCGACTCTCCATTCCTTGAAAATGCCGTCCAAGCTTTTGTAGATCAGGTGCGACGGCAGACAGCGGATAATTTCGCCTGCGCGCATTTCAGCCTCCTCCTTGCCCTTGTCTCCATCGGCCTTCTTCGCATACTCAACAGACATACGGAAGATAGCTAGGACAGCAAGCGAAACATGAGTCTGTTGTGCGCCATGAGCAGAACCCTGGGATAGAGCTGATAGCAGTGGTCCAGATATGCTAGGAGCCGATATTGATTGGCCCGACTGCGTGAATGGGGTAGCTCGCTCTCCTCTGACAAGTCGTAATAGAATTTCAAGGACGTTATCAGGATCGGTCATATGGGTCTTGAGGAACCGCTGGCGTTCGGTGGACATCCCTGCCGGAGAATTCACGGCCCAGCCATCAAGAACTGTCCAAATCGTCGGAGGCTGTCAGAACAAAAAATGTTTACGTTAAAATCCACTTCGGAAGGTAGGAGATCAAAGTGCGTACTGGATCTGGATCGACAACAGTGATCTTTTTCTCCCAACCTTCTGCGGCGTCACCGGCGACCCAGAACATGCGTCCAAACATACTCTTTAACCATTCATGAGTGTCCCCAGTTTTAGCCCATTTGGGTTCCGAGAGGGGGCGCTCGGTATCCAGAAAAGCGACCAAAGTAATTTTGCACGGAATTTGCGTCTTGTCGAAAGGGGGGAGGGTCTCGTCACTGGAATCCTCAAGAGTCGGCAAAGGAACATATGAAGCCTTCTCAGACAGTCCCTCAACCTGACGACGAGAGCACGTAAGTAGTGCGCTCTAGTAAAGCAAAATGCGTGTACGTACTATGATACCCTTCAGAAGCTGTTCATTATCCTTGTCCTTGTCGATATTGATAATAACTTCAATACGGGCTTCCTGACGGAAAAGTTGGAACTTGTCTACGACTTCGGCATCAATGACCAGCCGTCTATTACCACCAGCATACGAGATCGATAGTCGATTCGCTGACGGAACCTTCGGGTCTTTAGAACCAGGCTTAGAGGGAGCCTGAGAAGAAGAATCCCCAAGGGTAGAAGCAGAGAGCGTGTTGGAGGCAGGAGAAGCAGGAGGTTCCGGTAAATGTTCGGGTTGAAGCGAAGTGCCTTCGTCATGCTCGCTATTAACAGTGGAAGAGCCTTCTTGTGAGACCGTCAAGTTGTCTGGCACATCCAAAAGTGTAGGTTCCGCTGAAACAGCCTGTAAAGACCTGACAGCAGTGGGTTTGTCTGGAATCTGGCTGTCATGGGATCCAACGTGATTAGTAGCCTGGTCACTATGTTCAGATGTGAGGAACAGAAAACTTGTCAAAAGAAACATTGAACACAGACGTAGATGCAGAAAACAAAGCAGATTTAGGATCAGCAGAAACAGACAAAGGTGCCTCAGGACCTGCTGCTTCAGACCCATGTCCCTCGGTGTCAGGCAAAGCGACACTAGTATGAGTGGACTGTGCATTTGTATCAGGAGCAGCGGTATTCGCAGAAATTCCTTCAAGAGGAGCACTGATATCAGGAAGACCGGCCTGATGTTCAGATAATGAAGCCATTTCAGACTGCCCAGCGTCATGGTGTTCAACCGTAGGATGATCCTCATCAGGTGCAGCTCCATTTCCATCTGCATCCCCCATATGACCTTTAGAGAGGAGGAAACGAAGTCAGTTGTGTGGACGGAAACGCACCCGCCAGAAGAACTGGCGGTGCCCCTTTGTAAAAGATAGAAGAGGCAAAGAAGGCCGTCCACACTAGAATGTAAAGGGATCGTAAAGAAGTACAACAATACTCACTGTCACCATCACCTGCACCATCGTAGACAGGTGTATCGGCCTCCACAATTTGACTGACGTGCAGGTGTTCGCCGTACTCATCATCCTCGTCACCATCTGCATCAACATCATGGTCGACAACTGCTTCCGCCTCTGTGGCGGGCTGGGTCTGCTCGCCACTACCGTCACCCTCGACAATAGCTGCCATAAGCCAGTCGGCATCGCTAGTAGTCTCTGCAACACTGGGTGCAACACTAGCCGCGACACTGGAACGATCATCACCAGCACCGCTACCCATCTGGGGCGGAGGTGGGGGGGCTCGCCCCTCCTCGAGGTCACCATCGTCATCCTCCAACTTCTTGCGTTTACCTTTCCGACCCGAGTCGGTCGACGCAGTGTAAGAAGGGGTGTGCGGTATCGGTCGAGAATCGTCTGCAGTGACCGGTGTGTGGAAATAAATCCGAATGCGAGAGGGAGGAGATGAAGCAGCTGAACTCGATCCCAAAAGAGTTGATGAGGTAGGCTGAGAGCCGTCTATAGAGCCTGAGGCAGGATCATTGGCATCCGCATAGGGATCTGGCTTAACATGATCGTTAACGGCTGTAGCCTCTGAGCTTACGGAGGGCTCGCTGTCACGCCTTCCCTCCTTGGCAGTCTGCTCAGAAGCATCTTCAGTAACTTCTGCTTCATCTTTGACCTCAGATTTTGTAGGTCCTGTTGAGACCCCCCAAGCCCAGTCAAGGTCGCTGATCTTCAGACCAACTATTTTGAAATCTGTTAAAGTGCGTCTGTTCTCGTCTTTCTTACCGGCACTTCCGAAGTTAGACGTCGCCGCTCCTTCTCTAGAACTATAGTTGTTTCCAGCATTGCCCCCATCGTGTCTTGGCCCACGGTTAGTGTGACTCTGAGGACCTCGACCCCTAAAGGATGAATTCTGGTTTTGGTGAGAATAACCACCAAAGGAGCCGGTGGCTCGACGATTATGGAAATCTTTGTTGCCGCCAAAGTTTCCTCTTGAACCGTGGCCTCTGAGCTGGCCATTTGGTCCGCCTCTACCTTGACCGCTGATAGACGCTAGACTCCCACCTCGTCCACCACGATTGTTCATACCACCTCTGCCGCTATTCATCGACCCGCCCCTGCCACCTCTTCCCCCACCGCCTGCCCCTCCTCCTCGCTGTGCATTACTGCCACCCCGACCCCCCATGTTTCCAGAAGGCGCCCCTCCTCTTGGCCCTGGACCATGACTCGGGCCCGAATGACCACCTATATTCGATGGTGGCGGTGGGGGAGCCGAAAATTGGGGTTGAGGGGGAGGAACAGGTTGTCGTTGTTGATTCGGATTAGGACCATCAAAGCGTTGCCGCTTCGCAGGAGGAAGGTGTTGAGGAGGTGTGTGATGAACGTGTCGATTCTGGTGCTGCTGATGGTGATGCTGCGGCTGCATGTGTTGAGGGGGCTGCATATAGAATGCTTGCTGGGGCTGAGGAGGTGGAAAGCTGGGTTGCGAGACCTGCTGAGGGGGGCCTGGCTGAGGAACGTAAGGCTGAGGGTATCCGACAGTTGGCTGGTATGGATTATACCCGGGCTGAGTAGGGGGTGGAGGGTGTGCCATAGGAGGGGGCTGGGGAGGGTACTGATGATGTTGTGGTTGCTGCTGCTGCTGCTGTTGACGCTGCCAGTTGCTTTGTTGATTCCCGTAACCGTAATTGGCATATAATGCACTTTGTTCAGCAGGCGGACGTGCCGGGGGGCTCCATTGTGGATTATATGCACCCACTGTCGGGGGTACGTGAGTTGGCTGAGACGCTGCCGCCGCTGCTGCCCAGTAAGCCGAATAATCAGGTTGCGTCGGTTGAGGGGGAGGCGGTCCAGGAGGCAGCGGGGGTTGCTGAGGCGTATAAGAAGGTTGAGGAATAAAAGGATTCTTGTTCATTATTCGAAATTATGTCGAGGCCCAGTGTCCTGAAATGCAGGTCAGTGTTTTGCTACTCGGGCGCGTCATACTGAAGACAAAACCACACCTTGGGAGGTTTTATGTAGGGTCGTAAAGGCAGCGCACAGGTTCAGAGTCGTCGAGGTTCCGTCACGTCTAGATTTAGAACGCCGTTGCGATTTGCGCGATTCGTCGAGGCAAGACGTCGACGACGAGGGCGAAGATGAGTCCCCAGGTGAACTTTGCAAAAAGTTGCGTTCAGACTCCGCCTGCATTGACCCCTGCTTATCATTGTATACATACAACTGCACTAGAGATTGGACTGCTAGAACACCACTATATATTACATGATTCTAGATAAACCGAACCTCCCAGTCGCTTCAAGGATTACCTTTTGGCGCTCCTGGCAGACGAGGGGCAAGGTCCTTTGCTTGGGCTGCCTGTCTCCGCTTCCGATGCTCTGCAAGTCGCACTAGACGCGGTGGGGGCATTTAATTAGAGTTTTACAAAGAACGAATCAGATTAAAGACTCACTGGCGAAGAAGTCTCGATGAAGCGTGTATTTTGGGTGAGCGGGCGTCGTTGGTGTACTCAGGTTAGATGTCGCCACAGCCAGCCGTGCCTCCTTCTCCTTATCACCTTTTCCCTCGACATCGTCGCTTTCCTTCTCCTTGTCATCCACTTTATTTGCTTTCTTTTTCTCCTCCTGCTCTTTCTTTTTCTCCTTTTCCTTTTTCAGCCTTTGCCGCTCCTCCCACTCCTCTTTCACTTTAGCGATTTCTTCCGCGCTCAGCCCGATTTTCCTCGCGCCGGCTGCTCCATCTCCACTTTCGCCCACGGGGCTCGCAAACCCAGGATCACTGAGATGGGTCACGCATGCGTAAATGAAGTCCGTGGCATTGATCGTCGCCAAGCAGGTAGTCGTAGGCTTATAACAAACGTAGCATGCCTTTGGTGTCGCTGTGGTCTATAAGTCATCTTTCAACCCAACAAATAAGAACGCAAAGATTCTTAATGAAGCCTCACTCGTTTGTAGTATAGATTGGTGAAGGACATACGAAGCTAGGCGCCCAAGATACGGGCGAGATCGTAGCGCTTATCTCCCACAACAAGATAAAATATCAATCACCTCCTTCGCTGAGTGGCCGATTATGCGGGACGACGACGGGACCATACGGTCTCGTATCGCCCAATCTTACCCGATGACCAAAGGAATGATCATGATCATAAGACCAGATAAAAGCCGGTCCAAGATTGTGACGTCTTTGGTCCGGTGTGGACACTGGGTAAATGATTTGGCTTACTTAGTATCGATGTGAAGCTATAAGTGACTCGTACACTCGCACCTGACAAATACAAACCCTCTATACTTTCCCTCCCTTTCCACGCCCTCAAACAATGTCCGACACCGTTGGTAAAGTCATCAAGTGCAAGGCTGCCGTCTGCTGGGGTGCAGGAGAACCACTCAAAATTGAAGAAGTGGAAGTTGCACCTCCTCAAGCCCACGAAGTCAGGATTCATATCCTGTACACCGGTATTTATACCCAATCGCCTATCGAAGCGGTGTAAATGGTAACCTAGCGGAAATTAGGCATCTGCCACACCGATGAGTACACTCGCAGTGGTAAGGACCCAGAAGTAGGTGTCAAACCCACGTCTTTGATCAAGATTTGACCCCGTTACGGCCATAGGGTCTCTTCCCAGTTATTCTTGGTCACGAAGGAGGCGGAATTGTGAGTACCACGACGGTCGTCGTCGGCTAGAGCTTATCTTGATCGCGATAAAGGTCGAATCTGTTGGCGAGGGTGTAACGAGCGTCTCTCCTGTATGTGAACGTCCTTCATATCGACATTCTATCGATTTACATCGTCCAGGGTGACCATGTTATCCCCCTATACACTGCTGGTAAATCCACCATGCATAGTCTCAGCATACACCTAATTAACAGTAAACTTTCGCAGAATGTCGGGAATGCAAATTCTGCAAGAGCGGCAAGACCAATCTTTGTGGAAAGGGTAGCTAGATCCCACCACCTCGCTATGAAATAGTGCTCACCACACTCTGACAGTTCGCGCAACGCAGGGCAAGGGGCTGATGCCAGATAACACTAGCCGCTTCACGGTTAAAGGACAACCCGTACACCATTTTGTAAGTGTAGCTTCAGTTCATGCCGTCCATTAACAACATCTAAGTTCCCTGGCCGTCGTAGATGGGTACTTCTACCTTTTCCCAATACACTGTTGTTGCAGATGTCTCAGTCGTCGCCGTGAACAAGGCGGCGCCTCTTGAAAAGGTTTGCCTGTTGGGCTGTGGCATCACTACGGCTTGGGGTGCTGTCGTAAAGCAGCCTGGCATCAGTGAGCTTGCATTCCACTCATTATGGAAAGAAGGATCTTGACCAGAACAACAGAGGGTTCCACGGTCGCTGTATTTGGGTGTGGTGCTATCGGACTAGGAGTTATCTCGACTTCTGCCCTAGTTGGAGCCTCCCGCGTCATCGCTGTCGACACCAACCCCGGTAAGGAAGCTTGGGCAAAGAAATTTGGAGCGACGGACTTCGTCAACCCAGCCAACCTTCCCGATGGTCAGAAGATTCAGGATTATCTTGTTGAGATTACCGATGGAGGTCTTGATTATACATTCGATTGCACGGGTAACGTAAGTTTCCTTTCTTTTCAAATCCTTCCAGTGGAGTCACATTCATTTAACTGAAGGTCCACGTCATGAGAGCTGCGCTTGAGGCCTGTCACAAGGGTTGGGGTGTGTCGACCATAATCGGTGTTGCAGCGGCTGGTCAGGAGATCTCCACTCGTCCTTTCCAACTGGTCACGGGTCGAACTTGGCGTGGCTCTGCTTTCGGAGGTGTAAAGGGGCGTACCGAAATTCCAGGCCTTGTTGAAGGTTTGTACAGTCGCTTTCGCTCTGTTTTCGTGTGTATGACGAATTTCTTGCATCTACAGACTATCTGAAGGGGACGATGAGGATCGATGACTATGTCACTCATCATAGAACTTTCGCAGAAATCAATGACGGCTTCCACGACATGCATGTAAGCATCGACCTTCCTCTGGCATTGGTAGTATATTTACCAAGGGGTGTGTTTCAGGGAGGCGACTGCATCCGCTGTGTCGTCGATATGCAGAAGATTTGAGTATCGGAGGACCTGTGACCGTGATGCGCGGATAATCGATATTCTGTAATTGTGTCTGGCTTGACAATGTAACCCTAGTCTGCTTTCAAAAGATGTATTCAAATTGTATGCGATATGCGACCGATTCTGCTTATCAGCAACCTGTTAGGCGCCAGAAGGCGATTACGGACTAAATCTCCGAGTGCTCTGAACGCGTCACCTTAGCCTTGTACACCTTCGCGATCCTCCACCTCCCTCGCTCACAGACATGGTAGGCCTCCAAAGCAATTGTCTCATTTACGCGTCTTAGCCAACGCAATTTAGTTTCGTAATACGTATGACTCTGACAACACCGTATTCTCGCCGCAAGGTCGGTTACACCAGGTGGAATATGCGTTGGAAGCAGTAAAGCAAGGATCTGCTGCTGTCGGCCTCCGATCCAAGACCCACTCTATCCTTTTGGCTTTGAAGGTGATTTGATTGTAGCTCTCGCTCTTGGTATAAGCTAGACCCTAACGGGACATCCATCACAACTCTAGCGTTCGACTGGCGAACTTGCTTCGTATCAACAGAAGATGTTCAGGATAGATGACCACGTTGGAATTGCCATTGCTGGGCTTACGTCTGATGCTCGTGTACTGAGGTGAGTACTTGGTCGCTCGTATCTTTTCCACTATATACCATGCCAACGATCCGATGCCTCGTGCCCACAGTAACTTTATGCGACAAAACGCGATGTCCTCGCGAATGCTCTTCAATCGACCCATACCAGTGAATCGACTTGTCGCTTCCATTGCTGACAGTAAGCTCTCTGTTCATACACTTGGTGATGGCTACTCTAACCGCCCGATATCACACAGAGGCCCAAGTTAACACGCAGGAATACGGTCGTCGTCCGTATGGTGTAGGTTTCCTTGTCATTGGCCAGGATCAGACAGGCCCCCATCTTTACGAATTCTCTCCATCGGGTAACTCCTACGAATACTACGCAATGTCTATCGGTGCAAGGAGTCAAAGCGCTAAAACGTATCTCGAGAAGCATTACAAGAGTTTCGCGGATAGTAAGTCATTCCGTTGATTCTGTCTAATTACGTTCGAACTTGCTATCATATCAGGCACCCTTGAGGAACTCATCCAACACGGCCTTCACGCTCTACGAGAGACTCTTCAACAAGACAAAGAGCTCACAATCAACAACACATCCATAGGCATTGTCGGCCCCTCAAGCGAGCATGAGACCGGTGTCCCTGCTGCCGGTCCTTTCAGAATTTTGGAGGGAGAGAAGATTCAAGTATTCTTGAACAGCATGATACCCAAAGATGTACCGGATGCCCCAGCAGCGCCTGCTACTACGACGGGCGACGAGGACGTTCAGATGGCAGAATAAGGATGTAAAATAACACATAATGCATTGTGAGAGTGGTGGTGGTGACTTGATAAGAATAAGTAAATAATATGTGGGTTCGTCTAACCTCTAAAGTTTCTTCGTGCGAGCCCAATGGTTTCGCCATAACCTGGCTGCCATTCCCGGGCGACGAAGGGTGACTAGTAGGTGAATGACTGCGCTCAATAGAGCCACACTACCTGCTTGATGTGCTGCAGCCAGAGGTACCGGTACCAAGTATAGAAGGGTGGATATTCCCAGGAGAACTTGAATATTGGCCATACCAAACGCGATACCAGTAGCTAGCCGCGCCAATGGTGGCAAGGCAGCTCGAAGGGCGGGCTTGAACGTCTGCGCGTAAAGGGCTGCGGTACTAGCATATGTAGTGATAGCCTGTTTTACACCAAATCAATCCCACGCAATCTTTGATCGAGGTGACGATGAGCTTACAAGGACGCGATGATCAAATTGGACAGTTGTTGGGTTCTCGAATATATTCCTCCACCATAAATCGGATTTATCGGCTTGCTGGGCGTAGGCAGGAGACATAAGCTCATCCGCAGGTGGCGCTAGGCGACCACCCATCAAAGGGAACTCATTGTATAATAGACCGGCATCCAGACCGGCGACGAACGCACCTAGAGATACAACGATGAGAGTGGTTGGGAGGGCAACTGTCGACGAAACACACCCGAAAGCGCCGTAAGGAACACCAAACCGGTCAGTAACCAAGATTGAGTTTTGAATCGCCGTACAAGCGGGTTGGACAAAGCCTGTTGGATGGCCTGTTGGCCACCAATACCACTCCATGGAGCTCCGCGTGCAAACTTCCAGTCTTTGATAGCAGCCATGCCGGTACCAAACATTCCTGCATACAACGCGATAGCCAAACCCAGATGAGCTGCAAGACGGTATTGCGATACGCGTGGTACAGCATTCGGCGTCTCCATCAGAGATTCATCAAGGCCCGATTTAACCATATACCATCCCAGTGCGCCTTGTGCACCAATGAGTACGGCGAGTCCGGTCATCCTCAACGCAGTTTGTGGGGACATCTTTTTCCGAAGAGCAAAGTAAGCCAAGGGACCGACGAAAGTGATACCAATAAGACGACCGAGGACACGGTGGCCCCATTCCATGTAGAAGATACTCTTGAAGTCCTCCATGGATATAGAGTGGTTCAGACTACAAGAATGCAATTTACCGGGTTGGTGTAATTAGACGCGAGGCCGGGTACTCACAGTTTGAACTCGGGGGTAAGCTTGTATTTGTCGAATTCTACTTGCCATTGGTCTTGGGTGAGCGGGGGCAACACACCAGTCACCGGCTGCCACTCCGTGATACTCAGGCCCGACTCAGTAAGTCGAGTGACGCCTCCAACAACGATTACTGCGAACACAAGAGTCGACGAGAAGAGCAACCATCTGGCCACCGGGGGCGGTGTAAGGATCGGTAGAGACGCGATCTCTAGAGCTGCGCTGTTGGCTGAGAAGAAGCGACCTTCAAGCCGTCTTCCGATGATGGTAAGGGGTGATTTTGAAAGAGCTGAATACGACCGCGCAGCCTGTAACCCAAGAGACAGTCTCGGTTTGACTGAGAAACTTCGAAAGGCAGGGACGGATAGTGATTTACACCAATGAGCCATACGAGGCTGGCATTTTGAGGTGAAGAAAGTGGCTGGAACCCTCTTGAAAGTTGCTGAAGCCAGAATACCCAGGCGCATCTTGGCTTGCTGATTCGCGCGAACGGTGACCGGTGAAGGTCGGAAACAAGCTTGGATGATTTGAAAGGAGGCCGAGTCCGCGATCTGACCAATATTGGCCACCAAATCGGGCCTGGACGCGTCGCGCCATCCAATCGGAAGCGTGCGTTTGACCATTTCCTTCGCATCTTCACCCATCCATGCTCTCGCTCAGGAGAATCCTCCCCGTTTCGCGCCAGCTGCGACGTTTCTCTACGGCACCTCCAGAACTGGACGAAGGCGAAAGAAACATCCACGCCAAACTCACAGAAAAATTCAAACCCACCCAGCTTCAGGTCCAAGATGTATCAGGTCAGTGCCTACACATTGCCTCAGAGGGATCATCCTCACAGCTCTTTGGAAGGCGGCTGCGGCTCGTTCTATGCTGTCACCATAGCCAGCGACGTTTTCAAAGGCTTGTCCACGATAAAGCAACATAGAATGGTTACGGATGTACTGAAGAGCGAAATAGCTGGAATTCATGGGATTCAGGTGCGCCCTTCGCTATATGCGTCGTAATCTCCACCTACAACTTTACCATCTTAGATAAAAACTATACCAACCCAATAATCGACCATACACTATGGAAAATGCTATCTAGCCCCGCCTACTCCCCGCTCATGCTCAACATTCACCTTAACTGGACCCATGATATATTAGATGTACTCTCTCGACTCGCCCTAATCGCTCGATTCATTCAATTGATCTTATTCGCTTCGAACTTTGGCCTCCGCTGTCATATCAATTCGAGAAGTAAACAGTTCTATGGAGCATCAAGCTTTTGTACCCATGCATATTTCATCCGATATACCTCACGCATATATGTAAAACCCATGAAGAAAGGTGATGGTTTCCCTCGCCAATTTATATGGAGCCTTCGCTTCTGATTCTATCCGCGATTCCTACCGCTTCGTCATGCGGAGCAAGGAAATGCCATCTCGTGAATATTCGCTACGAGAGGGATGGTCTGTAACCTATTCCGTTTCATGAGAAATTTACACTACGTTTCAGCGTGCTTCCTCACCTCGGTCCATGTGAAGACTTTCTTCAGCAATACAAAGAATCGCTTGTCAGCCTAATGATGTATGTTATGTCAGATTGGTGTGGTAAGGCAGCAATACGGGGATGATCGGGCACCTTACGACGTTTCTTGTAACAGAACAGAATATCGGTATCGCTGTCTGCAATCTGGAACAGCGTCCTGACCAATAAGGGGAAGGCGGGCTCAAAGTAGACGCAATCGGCTGCGAGGAGTACGTTGGGACGAGGAATTAAATCCGGTATGGGCAGTCCCCTGATCGATGAAAGTGTATGGTACACAGCAATCAGGGGTTTGTTATTAGAGCCGTAAGGAGCGGAAGATCAAGCTGACCAGTCCAGCTCGGAAACTGTGACCTCCTGCGACAGGTTGTTGAGAAACACGTTGCGGCGCATGATGTCAAGCAAGGGTCTGCACCCAAGTAAAGTCAGCGGAAACACGATCGCAAAGGGTAGGGATATCTCAGCCTAGGCGAAACTCGAGGGTACGCACAGCTGGTCAGTTATCCAAACCCGTCCTCCCAGCTTCGCTGCCACGAGTCCGACAAGGCCAGTACCGCTACCGAGCTCAAGGATTGTTTTACCTTTCAGGGCCTCAGCACCCTTGTTGATCAAGTACTCGGCGAGGACCTATAGCGATCAAGTAGGTACCCATTCATGATCATCATTAATATCATCGGCGGCGGTACGACTTTACCTGCCCTGCCGGCCAAGTTACTCCCCCACATCCTTGTCGAGCTGAGACTTCGAGTGAGAGAGTGATGGGCGCCGGATAGTCCTTCCGTTGGCCGAATGGGACTTTGATCATCTGGTTTTGGACCGAGTTCTGCTGGACTGGTATCAAAGAATATGATTGCTGGATATCAGAAGGATCTTCTGGGTCCGTAGTGCCCATGAAATGTCGCAGGGGGTTTTGGAAATCCAGCTCCTCTTCCAAGGCGAGTCCATGCAGTCGATTATTGGGGATTCCCGTCTCAGGCCGGGCAGCCATGAACTGAAACACGGAGGGTCGAAAGGTGAAGCTACCCGATTTGGATACTGAAGGACTTTGCTCGAGTGTTCCCATATGCATACTTTGCCTCATCAGATGGCCATACGCTCTCACACCACCATCTGATGCAGAATCCTCATCCACATATATATAATATTTCCATCGACATGGGTATGGTACCCATATTCGCGATATCCCCCCACCACTACCTTCCTTAAAATATGTCTCTGAGGCGATGCTCATCCCCTCGAGTCCAAGGACCTAGGGAACATCGTAACACTGGGTCAAGCTTTGTTACGATGGATAGCTACGAGAGCGATGGCGATAGTTGGAGAACGCCCTCCTTCTATTCAACAGATTCGTCTTCTTCATATTACGAAGAATCCGTACATTCTTTGAGGTAAGTTTAATATCGCTTTCAAGCCTTATCAGTGACACAATGAACTCATGATGTCGTTATTTTAGCCTCGGTTCAGAGTGTTCATTACGTCGTCGGCCACACATCAAACGTTGCCGCAGAAGAGTGAGACCACTCCCCACGCCACCATCACCGCAGCCACCACAATCCCCTCCGCCGGCTTCGAGGTTATCATCATCTTCACCGTCGAGCTACCCATTCTCCTCGCCACCTCTCAAAGTACGGAGATTACCCGTACCGCCGTTGCCCATATCATCCTTTCCCGCTATCTCTCCGACCCGGTGCTCCACTCCAACACCAGCATCGCCGTTATCGCCCCCACCGCTTCCAGACGATATACGTCGCTGGACCCCCCTTCAGATTGATTGGGACACGGTCATGCAGGAGGTGCTCGATCGCATGTAGCGATCTCTTGGATGATCGCCAGCGCCGTGGGCTTGAGTCTTATGGGACATATTGCACCACCCTCATCACTTCTCTAGTCATTCTTTGGACTGTTACTTGCTGTTTTGTGTCTCATGACGTGTTAGTATTATTTCTTAACTTATTGCATACGCCTGCTCGCCGCATTACGATTACCCCCTACCTGTATTCCCAATCGAAGCTCTGGAAGATCATGCATGTTCTGAGAAGAAGCGAATGATGATAAGATGCAACATGAGGCTCCTATCGAGGACTGCGTGCTCGCCCCTGGCAGTGTTTGTCCAGGGGTGGAATTGTTTGGAGGGTTCAACTTGTCGAAACCTGTTCCGAACAACGCCTCTTCTTGTGCAACATCCATCCATCCCATTTGGGTGCACGCCGGTCGCTGTTTTGCCATGGACAATTTGCACGAAGTTGTTTTCCGATGGTACCGTTGCCTCTCCAAACCTCCTTTTGACGTTGCTAATTTCAAACATATAGGCCCTCCACTGATGTCTCTGATGTGATCGTGACAGGGACTTTCGACCAGGTTAGTAACGCCCTAGTCGTTCGATTTGCTTCCGCTGTATAGCTTTGACATTTCCCCTGCTAATCACGTTTGAAACTCTACTCTTATCAGTGGTCTTCGTCTGCGCATCTCAAACGAACGGCAACGGGTTTTGAAGGTGTTGTTAGAGTTCCATGGGGTCAACGTGTTCATTACAAATTCGTCGTTGACCGGCAGTGGAGGACGCTGGACGGCCACCCGACGGAGTATGATGGCGCAGGCAATCTCAATAATGTCTACGTCTCTCCTCCAAAACCCACTCCAGCTCCAACCGAGCAAGCACCCACGGTCCCCAATGGTGTTGCCGTCGCACATACAAATGGAGTAGCCCACGGCGCACAGCCAGAGACAACCAAGGACGCCCCAACAGTGAAAGCAACACCACCGACAACGCCCATCCCCAACGGTGCTGCCAAAGAAGATGCGCCTTCGGTACCTGTGTTCCTCCCACCTGCGGATTTAGCGCCCGATGTACCAGTAGAAAGCCTTCCATTGAATGAGCCTGGAAACAGTACCGTCGTCCTACCTCCCCCTACTTCCGATGTTAGAATGGTTGTCGAGGATATCGTGAAGGCTATAGTCCCAGAGGCGCAGGATTCTGTCCCGGTGGGTGCTTCAGACGATAGCGAACCTTCGCATAAGCCGAATGGTGTCACCGCTCCTGTTCCTCTTGACGAGCCCGCCGTCGTCCCCATTCCTGTTGAGGGCGCCATTAAAACCTTCCCTGCCCCCAATGGCACACCTTCCTCTCCTACCGAAGAAGCAGAGCCGTCTATCGCACCAGAAGACGTCATCAACCCTGTGCTCACTGGTGACGTACGTGCCTCTGAGGACAAAGGCACCCCGGAGCCGACAACACCCAAGGCCGCAACCCCTTCTTTGCCAGATGATAAGCCTACAGCAGTGTCCTCCCCCGTTGTCCCACCCGCGCCGACATCACCCCCTCCGAGTGCCCCCACAACACCATCCAAGAAGTCGCATCAGCGTTTCCCCTCAATGCCAGGCTCGTCAGGGCGGTCGTCTGTGGATAGCTCACCGTCGTCTTCGAAGTTCAGCACGACTCCCCGGAAAAAGAAGGGCTCGATATTCAAGAGGCTATCGAGTATGTTCCACAGAGATAAAGACAAAGAAAGGATTACGACGGAGAACGGCCATTAAAGTGCCTTTAGTACCCATCTTTCTCTTGGATATTTTTCTCATGGCTTCTTCGCTCCTCTTGGAGATGGCTTGATTATGCCACCCCTGCGCCGACCTTCTAGTCACGTCCTCTTATGACCATTTTGACGTCTCATTCCTATAGAGTTTTGATACCATAGCTTTCCTTCTCTCCCCATCTGCAGTTATGCTTCACCCTACTGGTTTATTTAATTACGAACCCTCTGCCCTTCTTTTCTATGTGGTTGATCTTTCAGGCCTAGGTCCTCGTTCCATACTCTCGGCTACATAGTATGCCATCGATTACTTACACATACGTTACGGTCTTTGATTTAGCGTATACATTGCCAACTTCACTTGCTAGCCAAATATTTCAAGCACGATTCCTGGTAAAACTCAGTAGGGTGTAAGGCGATACTGGGGCGACTAGTTACCGGCGGCAATCGTTTCTCCCCCTCTCCGAATTAGAATACGACCCATATCCTTATTGGTGGCGAAAGTCTCTAAAGGGATAGGTCTAGCTGTCACTGAAGGACCTGAGGCAGTTGTTCGAAGAGTAATTTGAACTTCGGCCGGTGTGCCCTTTGTCAAAACTCTACACACCCAAGCGAACAATTAGCACTACGTATGCCGTTTTAAGTTGACATCTTAGAACTGACCGGGGGCTTTTCTTGATGACCGCACCGGAAGCCCTATCAACTGTGGCAAGTAGCCGGGAAATGGTTGCGGGGACGTCACGAGAATGATGGAACAGTTCGATCTATTCGGAACGAGAAACAAGAGGTTAGTATCATCTTAACATCGGATAGATATGCATACAGATGCGCCTGCCGTGATAGGGATTAGGACATCAAAAACGATGATTCGTGCCGTGAATATGGTGGCTAAGGGTACCGGGTCGCTTGGAGGACACAGCACGCTACCGACGGTGAGATGAAGAGGATCTACGGCAGTCATGTACAAGGTAACATTCGAACCGGCAGCAGCCCAAGGTTTGCTTTCATCTTCGACGAGAATTTCTACGATCGGGTCGGTAATCAGACGGTGCAGATGCTTAAATGAATGGATGAACTAACGTTTGACTATCCCTGTTTCATCCCCAGGAAGGATCTGAAGTCGTTCCCCAACCTGAACGACCCCAGCGTTGATCCTCCCTGAGATGCCTGTTGACGATCCTGTCCCTTTGAATACATTGGCGACAGGAAATCGGAGAGGGGCGCTGATGTCACGAAGGGGAGGTTCAAGTTTATCTACAAGGGTTATATGTAGGGTGAATGCCCCGATCAGGGGATGGACTTGCCTAGTAGATCTACTAGAGTGGGGCCGTTGTACCATTGCTTGAGTAACTTGCCATCTTTGCCGCTCAGAGATATCAGGTTGACTCCTTGCATAGCACCAACGGGTACGAATTTCGTTTTAGACGACTGGAACCCAGTGTGGACTAGGAATGGGCGCAAAAAGCCACAAATACTTTCATACCGGTCCTCATCCCATTGTACCTGCGATACAATGTAAACGATGTGCAGATCAACAAGGTTAGGCGGCTGACCATATCGAGCTTATTGATTGCTACGATAACCTGGCCCACGCCGAGACTTCTAACCAAGAGCAAGTGTTCTCTTGTTTGACCGCCTCGATCGAAACCAGCCTCGAATTCCCCAGTGGATGCATCCACAACGAGGAGGGCGCAGTCTGCCTGTGAAGCCCCGGATATCATATTAGGCACAAAGTCCTTGTGGCCTGGAGCGTCGAGTATAGTGATTTGTCGATGAGGGGTGGACAAAGTCTGTAGAGCTATATCCATAGTAATACCTCTGAAGATGGAATTAAGGCAGATTTTGGTGAGAAGTCTCGTCTCCAGACCTTTCGCGCTCTTCTGTTGTGCCGTCTAGGCCCCACGCCCAACTGAAGCTGCTCTTGCCGACTTTGCTGCTACCTCTTTCGTTGGCCACGCGAGTCTTCTCATCCAAACGACCTAGGTCATACAGGAGACGACCCATGAGAGTAGACTTTCCAGCGTCGACGTGACCTACACGATGAACATAGTGTCTCAAGCAAGTTGGGCAGGACAGCGCATACCAATCACGACAAGGCTTATACCCTTTTTACCTTGGTTTTGCGTTTCAAGAGCACGTTTAGCCTCTTCTAACAATCTTTCTCTGGCGAAGCTGATCTTCGGAGGCTCTTCGACCACGACAGGAGTATCATTCTTAGGACCCAGGTTCAGAGCAGAGAGGTCAAGCTGCCCAAGGTCGCCGCTCCCTCGTAATGGTGTTGAGGTTCCTGAAACTTTCGCAGGTGTGTTGATTCCTTTGCGAGGTCCTTTCATCGGTGAGCTTATGGGAGTAGCGGTGCGAGAGGTTTGTGTAGATGTAGCCGTTGATTTCGATGCTAATTTGGCAGCCTTTTCGCGTTCTCTAGCAGCTATAGATACATGTGAGCGAGAAACAATAAATAAACGGTATCCGAAGCCAATGAAACGCGCTGAGGCTTCAAGCGATGCCTGCAGTCGAACGGGAAGTAGCAGAAGGTGCACGCGATTCCGTGCGTTTACCGAGCGACGAGCCCTTCCTAGCCTTAAAGACGAGGTCATCCGGGCTAGGCTCGTCGAACATGAAACCAAAGGGCATGGCAAGATCTGGGACGGGAGACAAATAGTGCTTGCGACGCGACGTCTTCTGACCGTCCCCTTCCTTATTACCGTCCGTGGTTGCTCGCCTCCAACCCTCTTTGTGAGTATGTTTATGGGACTTGTCTTTAAGGGTTGCTTGAGTGTCATGGGCGAGCAGAGAACCAAAGGCTGAAGGCGACGCACGAATTTGAGTCGCATTACTCTTGAAAAGGGGAGATACGACTGGTGCAGCAGGCTCAACAGCTTCAGACAGTTGGGCTGGAGCATTTTGCTTTTCTTGGGCCTTCCGTATCTTCATTGCGAGCTTCGAGGGTTTGGCATCACCCACGTCGGAGGGCCTTGGCGCGTCCAAAGGGACAACTTTCAATGCAGGAATAGTGCGCGGCCGATTAGGATCAGTTAGACTGAAAAGGGACTGATAAGAGGTTGTGATAGCCGTCGTGGCAGTGGGCCCGTTGGCAGTTGGCATTAGGAGCTCCGTGTGTTCTTTGGGCAACATAGAGACAGCCTGCTTTGTGGACATTTTCACAGGAACATTTGCAGCGCTCGGCAAACTATGGGATGATGCGGCCTTGGCCTGTGCAAGGAGGGCGAGCTTGGAAGTAGGTCGAGGAACTGGAGGAGATTTAGGTAGTGGTGTTGGCGGAGCTTGAGAAGCTGATGGGCGTGATGCACTGACAGTACTACCCTTGGGGGATTCGGCAGTTTGGGAATTTGGACGCTGGACTTTCTTGTCCATTTCGCCTAATATAATGGCAGCGTCTATGGCTCTGCGGACGATAGAGGTATTAAGTGATGAATCAGGTGACAAGGGAGACCCTTCGGCAGCACTTTGTGCCTGAGACGAAGCCTCAGAACTAGGGGAGCGGAGAGACTGGGAAGTTGGACGAAGTGCGGGGAAGGTACGGATGGTTCCAGATAGCGCGGTGCCGACTGAACTGGATGTGTCGCTCCTTGAGGTGCTGTGTTTTCCGGCCCTTGAGCTAGCCAGCATGGCTAACTTGGACTTCTTCGTGGAAGAGCTTGGCTGACCGGACATTTGTTTGCTTTGGACGGAGCTGACATCTGGGATGTCAGGTATAGTATCAATCGGAGGAAGCGATACGCTGGGTGCTTGGCGAGGAGTTGTTTCGGTGGTTCTCGTGCCAGATGAAGGCAGTGAAGGGGGAGGCTCGTATTTAGATAGTCTATAGATAGCTGAATCGGAGGGAGACAACGGGATCAAATTGGGATCAATGGTCGTGATGTCACGGTCTGGGCCGCACGGGTCAGTTCCCAGAATCAGTCAGTTTATAAATTTCAACACACCACCAACCAATTCGCCGTATGATGTAGAAGGGCTGGTCGACACCGGTCGGGGCACCTTGAGTGGTGTTGAAAGTGAGGCTTGCTTATGCAGAGGCCATGCAGGGGAAGGTTCGGTTCGCTCAGTCCGTTCCGAGATGGTCGATAGTCGACTTGCAGAAGCAGTATTGGGGATGGAGGATTGCGTATCGTCTCCTTGGTTCTCCTGATATTGTTGCTGCGCAAGGACAATCAACGGAATACGCGGCCGCTCTCCTCCTTGGTAATTTGCGTTCAGGTACGCAGGGGGGACATCCTGGGACGGAAGGGGAGGAAGATCCTTGCCTGTCCATCGAGAGTAAGTGGAGGTGGTTGGGAAGGGACCGTTGGTGCAGGCAAACTACGAAAGATGATGCACCTTCGCACAACAGATCGGAAACTAGTGGGCCGATCGTCCCGCCATGCAATGGAAGCGTTGAAGAGGCAAATGACGGGCAAACGCGCACCAAATACGAAGATTCATTAAAGCAATAACTGAGACCTACCTTTGCGATCTCGGGCTTGTGTACGACGCTCTTTCTCTTCTGTTGTATAAGTCAGCATACGTATCAATATTCAAGGTCCATGGAAGCGCACCAAATACCCAGTCTACGGTTTCGTGAACATTAAAGTATCGGTCCCAAAGGACGTTCTTCAGATCGGTATCGGATATGCCACAATCATACACGTCCCCTACAATGTTTCGTACTTGCTCTAAGGCATCGTTCATTTGAGCTATTGACCAGTCAGATCGGATTGGCCAGAGGGACTAAGCCAGCTACCCTGTTCATCTGGAGTCATTTCAAAGTCGCCTCCATCAGAGAGTGCATCATCATCGAGTTCATCTGAGCATCGAGCGCGTTAATTGACGAATGTATTCGAATGAACCCGTACGCGCCTTGTATGTTGAGATTCCTGATATCCCTGTGCCGAGACATGGTGTGGAGGAAGCGAGATGAATGTGATCGTTGACCAAGTTGAATCAGCCAATGAGATTAGATACTTTGGGGTACTACAAACAGGCCCAAACATTACGAGCCCCCCTCGGCACCATTTTCGATTGGCCAAACCATACCATATAACTTTTTGCGAACAACTTTTTTCTCTGCTATCCATCATGCTGGGCGTCTTCCGAACTGCTGCTGTCGCTCGTTCTTACACTAGGGTACGTATATTCACTACATCACCCGCACTCTCACTTACCCTGGCGCGTTCAGACCTTTGCAACCAGTCGACCACGCGCGTCGGACGTTTCCAAGCTCATACTCATCGGGCATTTGGGAAAGGATCCGGAAGTTCGAGCAACGAAAACCGATAAGGAATTTATTGTGTACGTCGTTTTCCCTAGACGCGTCGACTTGCATGTGAACTCTCCTATCAGTTACACAGTCGCGACCCAAAACTACCCCCCACCACCTCCCGGGCCAGACGGAGGTACGCCCTTCATTCATACGCCTCCACTTACCATTTACCTAGCAATGTCATCCAGAACGCCTACCCTCGAAGAGCACTTGGCATAGGGTCATGTCTTTCTCCGAGAATGCAAACAAGTTTCTTCGTAACCTCAAGAAGGGTTCCAAGGTCTATGTCGAAGCCAATTTCGAACTTCGTGAGCCGGACCCAGAGGCCGATCCGACGACCCCTCAAGGTCAGCGGCAGATCTTCCTTCGTCACGGTATGCTCGATCACTTTGCCTCTACTTCCTTCACCCTAATCACCCCTACAGAGAATCTGAGGGTGCTTAGCCAGCCCAAGTCAGAGCCTTTGGAAACTACCTTGTAGTGATTTTCTGGTTTATGTTTGGTTGTCCGTTACGTATCTTAAATCCTATGTTTATTAACATCTAAAGCAACGGGGGAGTAAGATATACTATTCATTAAAGTGATCCTGGTTATCGTGGTGATGCTCAAAGGGCGAATCCGCTCGTCTGAACTCGCTACCTCCAACAGTCGAGGGATCCCATTCCTGGGGAAATGCAATCAGACTAAGCTAGGAGCAGGCTGAACGGGGGAGCTTCGCGTACGTGGCTTTCGCGGTTAGAGGGTCCTGGCATTGACGGAATTGGCATGGAGGGTGGCATGGAAGGTGCGACGGAACCGCTATTTCGCATAATTTTGTTGAGGAAGTCGCGAACTGTGTTCACGACGAGCTGGAGGCCCCATGGATGAACATGTTAGCTATTTCGGGGTATAGAAGACTTACTGTGTGATCCTCTTGAGAAGAACCGGAGTAACAAGCCACCACTGCGATTGGGCAGCAGTGCGCATTCTAACGAACGTTTGAATCTCGCTCGAACACAGGTACTCTTGGGCGAAGGGAAGGTAGCTCACCTCGAGCCATATGGGAAAGGCTATTCCTGGTTAACCGCACATCCAAGCCCAAATTGTTCGAATATACTCACCTCCTCCATGAATTCTAACATCTGTGCCAGGCATACCCAGTTGTTTTGGTGTTTTACCCATGGCACTCACGCCCTTCTCCACGTAGTAGCTTGAATGACCCGTCCGCCTGACGCAGTTGACCATTCCTTCAATACATGCCCAGCTATCGAGGCTTACATCGCCTATGCCGGACGAGTGGCCCAGATCACCGACGGTGCATGAGAAGAGGGTATGGCCAGCAATCGTTTGGATAGAGATGACCATGCCCTTCCCCTTGTTATGCCGAGAAGATGCACGGAATCGCTTTCGTATTGAAAGGCCCTGAGTAATGGATGGTTTAAAGATGTCGTGTTCAACATGGAAGCGTATGGGTCCTACCAGTGTAACTGCATCAGAGGCAGAGAACGATGGGAAACGAATGTTGCCTTCATCGAGCAAGGTGTTATGGGCTATGTCTGCATCCGATGGGGCCATATTATACAATCCGTTGAACATATGGGAGGAAGAACCTTCAGGAGAGGGCGAAACCCAGCCAGGGATTTATACACGCTAATTTATGTACAAACGTGAGGGGCGCGGGGCGTCGCTAGGACACGTTCAGTGAAGGGGATGATGTGTTCCAAGATGAAGGTGCTGTTGGAAGAAATTTACACAATAGACAGCGTGTAGTAAGGTTCGCCCGGCCCACGCGTTGGCGCAACGAGGCCCTTGCGAGAACGCCGGGTACATCGAGGCTCAGATTGCACCTCGACAAAGTGCAAAGCGGTAAGTTGGACAAATTTCATATTCACGCAAAATCGTCCTCTGCTTCATTTGCCCGACTTGTGAGGATCCCAATAACTGAACGATCATGTGAGTAGCGCCCTCCGGTTGTAATAGCACTTCCTTCCCGACCAGGACAACTCCCAACCATCCCAGACCATGGAGTTTTTCAACGACGTCGGCGGGGATCCTTTGAAACCGTCACTCTTCGAGTTGGTTGCGCAGGAGCAACTTCGTGACTTGCTCCAGCCAGCTCTCAAGTATGTGTTGGCGGTGAGCAGTCACCCACCTCTCGCTTTGCTACCTTTGCATTGACTCGACCCCATCATAGGTCTTCGCTCAACGATATCCGCGCTATCTCCTCCGTATAGTGAACCGCCATGAAGAATTCTATGCATTGATCATGCTCTTTGTGGAGAAACACTATCTCGTTAAACATAGCAAGTTCCCGTTCAACTATTCACTAGATGGTGGCTAACCCTCTTCCGTGCTAGATGCTTCGTTTTCTGAAAACTTCTATGGCCTGAAACGTCGAAGGCGGCCTTATATTGAAATGGAGCGCACGAAGGCAGCGGTCGGAGGAATACCAGCAGGGGAGAAGCTAGGCAATAGGGAAATATGGCGATCCTTAGTGTTCTTGGTACGCCTGTCTCTATACTCGCGACCCATCCCATGCTTACATGTAGATCGTAGGTTGGTGTTCCGTACCTTCGCGCCAAATCACAGGATCTGTTTGAAGAACTCGGAGGTGGCGTCAGCTCTGAGATAATGGAAGAAGGTCTAGATGCCCGGCAAATACGAATGTTGACGGATGAGGTGCGCATGATGGTGTCAGTTACATCCGTCGTCTGATTGGGCAAGGCAGAGCTTTCGAGGTCGATTGCGGCGAGGGTTTAAGAGGTTATACCCGTGGCTGAACGCTCTGTTCGAATTATGGCTGCTTGCGTCGAACATTGCCTATCTCTTCGATCGTACGCCATTCTATCGGCCTTGGTTAGCATGGATAGGTGTCGATCTGAGACGACTTGGCGTGGAAGATTTTGTGAGCCCCTCCAGCTATTCGGCCGTGCCCTTCTGACATATCGCGACCGTGCTCCGTAGCGGGCAGCGAATACTCTAAACTCAAAGCAGGCCATCCAAGCCATTGGTGCATGGGCTCGGCTAAAGCAATTAGTGCGGCGATCCCCGCGTCTACTCCTAGATTCTCTACGGCTCCTCCTCCCGACTGCTATTTTCTTCGTCAAGTTTCTGGAGTGGTGGTATTCGCCCAGTTCTCCTGCGCGTTCGTTGTCAAAATCGCCACTGGGACCAGCGGTACCCCCTCCTAAGATGCTTCTTCCACATCCACAGGGAATTCATTTCGACAGAAATCAATACGGGATATGCCCGATCTGTCGAAAGAGCATGAATAACGCGACTGCCTTGCCTTCAGGATATGTGTTCTGCTACCGGTGTGCATACGATCATGTGGAGAGAAATGGACGATGTCCAGTGACACTATTGCCTACGCGAGTGTGGCAGTTACGGAAAATCATGGTCTAGAGACGCGCACGTTCGTGGATGATCGATATCGATGTAGTAGCTGCCTGCGGCGGTTGTCAGTGACTTGACGCTGATAGTTCAAAATTCTATGATGGTCCCCTGAACATGCCTCGATCCATGTTTGGGGCACGTGTGTAATATGGAAGAGCTTGTCATTCCTTACAGCACTCGCTCATCTTCAAAATTTAAAAGCAAATCTCTTCCTTCCCCCTATTATGCTGGGCCAAGCTCTCAGAGTTGTAGACCGCTCCGTCCCTTGAGCAAAGTTCCACATTCACAGTGAATCATGAAGGTTGTTCCTTCCTTATCATGTCGTGCGCCTTACCACTGATCCGCATCTGTTCCTTAGTTCGGAAAACTCATCCAGGCTCAGCAAGTGCCGGGATGGTCAGACTACTACCTCGATTACAAGTTTCTCAAAAAGATCATATCTTCGTTGGCTTCCAATCGACCAGCCTCAGAGGCAGCTGCTTTGGCCTTAGGGGTTCGCCCTTCGGACATATTCAATCAGTCGCAGCCATCGTTTGCACCCCAGACCTCCTCGGACAGTCCTGGATGCCCACCCATCTTCTCATCGTCGGGTCACGATGATCGTGGCCCGGATTTCCAAGCGCATAAAGCCGCGTTTTTCTTCAAACTGGAACGGGAACTTGAAAAGGTATCACCATGTCATCTCATCATAACTACGCTCATCGGACATTGTGAATAGATAAATGCATTTTATCTACAAAAAGAAGCCGAACTCAAGCTTCGTTTGGAGACGCTATTGTCCAAGCGACGCGCCGCTGCCATGCGAAGCCTTCCCGATCCCACTGACGACTCTGCCGAACTTAATGTAGAATGGAGTGCAGTTGAAGAAGGCTTTCGCCTCCTTGAAAGGGATCTTGGGAAGCTTCAAGTCAGCCGATATCCCTAGTAAATTGCTCGCCGCTAACTCTTGGGTTGAATAGCAATATGTGGAAATCAATGCCACTGGGTTCAGAAAAATCCTGAAGAAATTCGACAAGAGGTCCACTTCGGCCACCAAGGAATTATATCTAGCGCGCCGGGTAGACGTCCAGCCTGTGTTCAATAGACAGGTCGGCCCATTTGTCATCTCCCCGATGTACATGTTCAAATACCTTACAGCTCATATCCGAGCTCTCCGATACCGTTGCTGCATGCCTTCTCGATTTAACAGATCTTTCTTCCGGCTTACGGTTCGAAGGCCCGGCAGCTACGGATATTTTTACACAGCAACTTATGATGGAGCGAGCCCCGCATATGGGACCTTATCGCGACCTGGAAAATAGTCTTCGTAAAGCCGTTACTACCTCCGATCGAGCTGCTGTTGCGGACTGCGTACGATTCTCCGATTCTCTGGCTCAGCAGATCGGCGGGAAAACCAACGTTACTCGAATCCTATGGAACGTTGTTCTTGAAGCACCTCCCGATCTTGCCGACCTCATTTTAGCTTCTTTGTCCGTGCCGTTCGACTTCCAGTATGTTGACGACATCAACGGTCGTACGTGTCTCCACGAGGCATCTATAGCTGGAGCCTTACGTCTGGTCAACCTGTGCCTTGACAATCACGCCCAGGCAGACAGACTCGATGTCTATGGGCGGTCGGCAATGCACTATGCTGCCATGTATGGGTTTCCTGAAATATGTCGACGCCTTCTGGAAGTCCACGTTCCACCAACCCTTGTTGATAGGGACAATTGCAGCCCCCTCGTATATGCGACGCTTCGTGGGAGTGTAGATTGTGCGAAGGTGTTGCTTGAGGACGGCCATGTACCTGTCCAGCCTCTAGCCGAGGAAAACGACCTCATCCCCCTTGCCTTAGCTAGCCAATCAGGTCACGTCGATGTTGTTCTACTGCTGCTCCAACATGGCGCAGAGTGTCTACCCAACACTAATGGCGAATATCCAATGCACCTTGCTGCTAAGGAAGGGCACGTTGAAGTATGTAAGCTTCTGCTACATCTAGACGGCTGGGACACCCCAGACAAGTACCATGAGTGGACACCTGTGTTCCACGCAGCTCGGTATGGACGTAACGACTGTATCCAACTGCTCCTCAAAGCTGGCTGCAAAGTCGATGCCACAGACGAAATTGGCCACTTGGCCGTTCACTACGCTGCCTGGTACGGGCACCACGAATGTGTTAACTCCCTTTTACATGCCACCCCAACAATACCGCCAACGAATGTTTTCCAAAATCCTCCTAGCATCTCGCCCGCCCCACCCACCGAGGATCAAACTATGTCGGAGATCGATCTTATTCCCTCATTATCACTACCGCCACCTATAATGCCTCATCGCGTTTACGGCCACAACTATTTGGACAAAACGGTTCTGGTTCAAGTGACGATTGGGCATGCTTCTGGCGTCTCAGGAAAGTTCACTGGCGTCGCACTTCATCCTCGTTTGATTAGTCCAACTCTCAAAGACGAATATCTACTGGCTTCTTCCCCGCTGAAGCTAGTGATGTCAACCGATTCAGACACAGGATCTGCTCCGTACACCGTACCATTACCCCAAAGGGACCCGAGTCCTGTTTTCGCATTTCAGATACCCTCACTAGACAAGTTATCGCTTAAGTTTTCCATATACCCAAGTTTCGGTACGAAGACAATTGGGCGAGCCGTCGCACTGCCTTCACTGTTTACAGCCATCCATAATACACATCAATTCGTTCTACCAATATTGGACAATCGGCTACATGTGATCGGCGAGGTTAGTCGTCGCCTAGCTCCCGCATCAGCTGTTCTTGATGACGTATTGCTAGGTCCCCTTCGAAGTAAATATAATAATGCCTTTCGAAAGTGTGACACTCGAAATTGGTGGGGATGTCGAGACCTACTGGAAATCTACCCCTTTCGCCATGCCGACCTTCTCGCCCTCTACTGGAATCACACAGGGTCTTCGACAATTCCAACATGTTCCATCCACCCAGACTTCTCCATCCGCATTTTCTATCGCGAGCACCACAACAAGTACTAGGAGTCAAGCATTGACAGTGACGTCCCTGAGAGGCGACTATATGTACGTTGTTGTTCAGGTTACGAAAGATGGCCATCCTGTGGTGTATTCCGACTGGCGCCTCCCTGAGCCAGCCTATGACCTTGGTGTTGCAGACGTCACCCTTGCTCAGTTTGAAGCGCTTGCCCTAAAAACTGGCCGGAATCTCCAACCCGGCCAGCGAATATTGGCGGAGAACTGGTCGAAGCTGAATTCAATGGTAACATTGACCCAGCTCTTGCACGTGAGATTGAACCCACTTGCTACCTTCCCTTATCTAACTATCTTCCCATAGAGCGTCATAGTGGATACAGGCATGAGCCTCGAATTGGCATACCCTTCGCAGCGCATAAGCCAAAGGCTTGGCCCCAGTAACCGACTACAGTTGAACAACTTCGTCGATTCCGTTCTGCGGACCGTCTACCGGGCATCCGGTTCAAATGGTTCACATACACGTAGACGAATTGTATTTAGTTCTTTCTCCCCGGACGTCTGTTCAGCACTGAATTGGAAGCAACCCAATTGTGAGCTCCTCAATAGTTGATAGTCCCCAGATAGGGTGAACGCTAACATCACCATGGGTAGATCCTGTTTTCTTTTCGTCCGCTTGTGGCCGCAAGCTGGATCAGTCTCCCAGCTTAACCGCGCTCTACTCTGCTGACGATGATGATCGAAGATTGGGAAGTCTTGGCGCTGCCGTCGAGTTTTCTGGAGCAAATAACCTGTTGGGTGTGTGGGTAGACGCAACTTTACTCGTAGGCTTGAATGCTTTCTTTTGTGAAGTCCCCCTAGCTCATCTGTTTCATAGACTCAGGTACCCTCGTTAATCCATGACATCAAAGATGCTGGCCTCCTTGTCGGTGTATATAATGCATCTGATATCACGACAGTGGTCGACGGCCTACCAGAAATAGATGGGTGTCCGGTGGACGCCTTTCTGAGGGAAGGTAGCGTCGTATACGCCGATTTATCATCGCGGAACTCCGATGCCATGATCATCTAAAATATGCGTCACTTATTAACAGGGAGAATATATGGAGTACAAAAGAAGCGCGAAGGGTCAAAGCGGAATGTCAGATTATAATACATGCTGTAAAAAACGTACGCAGTACACTGCTTTAGCAAACTTCTACCAACTAAAATACATCTTGAGTATACTGTAAGTTGCAACAAAGAGGGAGATAAATGAAAGTTCTTGGGAAATGCTGTTCGAATAAATGCCGTGAAGATGCCATGCAAAATTGGGCGTGATAATAAATGCGTCAGCGCGCTCGCCAGATCAGACGGATGCGTTGTAAAGAGCGGCGTATGATCCTTGTTTGCGAAGGAGCTCCTCGTGAGTCCCGAACTCCGAGATAGTCTATGAGAAAACAAAGCAAAGGGGAGGGTTAATGACGCCAAGTTACGTTATAGGGGGACGGCGATTTCACACACCCCGTTCTCCATCATTGCCACTTTATCTGCACGACGGGCGGTGGAAAGACGGTGTGTGATAAAAATCACTGTCTTTGTTTTCTTGCCGGAGACGGGGTCTCGCGAGACATTAGCAATGGTGTTAAATACATGATTCTGAGCGTGGGCGTCAAGCGACGACGTCTTAAGCGACAAAATAGAGTTAGTAGGTTGCGGAGAGGTAAACGTAATACTTACTGGTTCATCAAATAGGAGTAAGTCGATATCGGGTTGGCTCGCGCGCATGAACGCACGGGCAACCGCTATCCTTTGCCACTAATTAATCTAGTATAAGTGGCGAAAAGAATAGACATGAAAGAAGTGACTTACCTCACCACCTGATAATCCATGCTGACCGGAAGGAGGTGCGAAACCGCCGGATCCAGGATAAGCGTCATACACTGATCCCTCGAGCTTGGTGCACAAGCCATCGGGTAAAGCCTTGACCACGCCATCAGCATCGGCTAGACTCAGCGCGTGTTCTACAGCACCCGTGGACTGTACGTCACGAACAAGTCCGAGACCAACGTTCTCCTGAACGGTTGTGCTAAACTTGGAAAATCCCTGAAACACCGCGGTGACATGTTCATGATACTCAGCCGGTGCATATCGACGTATATCTACTCCGTTCACGAGTAACTCTCCGTCTGAAAAATCGGCGATCCGAAGTAAAATGTTCGCAAGCGTGGATTTGCCTGGAGAAACCCCGTGCGGGAAATTTATTTTCGCGTCAGAAACATGAATATAGCAAATATATCGCCTACATACCCGAGCCATTGTGCCCAACAATGGCCAACGTTTCACCGGGGTGCAGGGTGAAATTTACGTCCCGCAAGGCAGGATCGCTACTTCCCGGATATGTGTATGATAAACCTCTATAATAATACCAGTGCCAGTGTTGGGAGAGTATTCATACAGAGGAGTGATATACGCACGTACCGGGCTTCGATCTGTGCGCCACCGGGAGCCGTTTGGTAGGTGGCGGCATCTTCCAGCTTGGGCTGTAATCGAGGCTTGATATTCCTGGCCGCGTAGAAGGCGCCCATGAGAAACACGCCCTGGTATGCCATGCAGACGACTGAGAGGAGGTTCCTGGTTGCAAAGACGACTGATTGTATAGAGCTTCGATATAGCGTTATAGATCCGAGAGTGGCCGAAGATGTCTGGAGCATGATAATGAGAGGTATCTAATCACAGAAGGAGGGAATTTCATTAATAGGGGTTGCTGGAGACGTCTCTAGGAGACCTACATGCTGGAGAGCTGCAAGGAATTCGGAAATATTAAGATTGGCAAGGAAGGAAAATTCAGAGGCTAGATTGCGTTCCTCAGTACGGAGCACAACTTTTCTGGCGGTCGACCACGATTCTAATATCCAGGGGCCAAGTCCAAACAGCTCAACCTCGGGACGGTATGAATCATTGTACGCCAAGTTCCGCATTTTCTCCTGACGCTCGGTCGCCTGGGCCTCTTCTGGGCTGGAAAAGGTCCACGAGTCCGCCTCGGATGGATACTTGTGGGAGCCAAAGGAAGCCGTGGGCCCAAGCCATGCCATGAGAAGAGGAACTGCGGCCGGGAATGAGGAGAAGATCAAAATGCATACGTGAGTCGAGCAGTGTGTGAGCGAATAGATGACCCAGAGGTGTGACGCGATTTCTGCTAATAAGGAAAGGACGCGAAAGGTCTCGAGCGGAGAGAGTAAGCCGAATCCATTGCCTGTGACGTGGAAGGAGCGTGCAAAGGAATCAGATTCTTGGAGGAGTTCTCGAGTGAGCGGGTCGGATAGAGTTGGCAGATCGAGACGAACGCGTTGAGACAGCTGCTGGCCTTCTATGTAGAATCGTACGGAGTTTAATACTAGCGTCTCGTTGGTGGCGCTGAAACAATTGCACGAAAAAGGGTTAGGACATGGAAAAACTTTAAAAAGAGCGAGGGAGAAACAATAAAGACTTACGCGAGAGAATCCAGCAAACCCTCTGCGACGCGTCGAAAAGCCTCCATAAGCAAAATTCGACCAATCCTGTACCAGGTAAAGTGACCGGATTGGACTAGCAATTGAATCTAAAAAGGGTAATTGCGATATGAGTTCTCGGCAGACAGGGGGAAGGAAGGAAGGATGTGGATGGTCGGGTCAGACTTGCCTCGTCTATTAGCATTGCCTTGTAAGGGAAAGCGAAATCAATATGGCCGACGAACGCGCATTTAATATGAGGAGATATATACCTGTGAATAACCGCGGAATGCGGGCACAAAGCTACGTATGAGGTTCAAGAGCATCATGATCGTTGCTCTGATGGGCTGCAAGCCCCATAGAGTCAGGAAGAGGTCGTAGGCGCACTCTTTCAATATCGTCCGAGCCAGCTGGATATTGGCGAGACTGAAGCGTCTCTGCACGCCAGGAGAAAGATGCGAGGTGGTCTTTGTGTTTGTGACTGTTCTGGACGCCAGCCAAGCATCAAAGACAGTCTGAGCACTGCGCTCGCGGTGGTCGCTGCTTGGACGCGTAGCGGCTGGAAATGAAGCGAGCTTGTCGCGCAGGGTGTGCGGAGACATTGGGCAGCAAGAGCTGGCGAGGAGAGAGTCAGAGAAAGAAATATGAAGGCTGAGCCATAGTTTGAGGCAGAAAATGGGCAAGCGCATGAACTTGAGGAGCAAGGGGCGCGATGTGATAGAAAGGGAGAAAGAGGTGGACGTGGGTCTCTGACAGAGCTACTTTATATTGGGGTGCCCTTTTGTTGGGTGTGATCCATCCGGAGAGATTTCATTACCGCCTTGGACGAGATGGCCCAAACCAAAGCCCATGGCGCAGCACAGCCCGATTCCAGTTCAACACTTTGGCCGACAGCAGCTCTGTCAATCCCCGAAATTCCAAAAATGGCTGTGTCACACGCGTCCTTCAACTATCCTTATAAGGCAATACGCTCACAAAAGGCAACTCGGGAACGACTCTCCGGACCACCGCCGCCGTGGCCGCCGTGGCTGCCGTCACGACTCTCGGAGGACCGGGGTGATGACACTCGTTTATAACACTTTTGCTACAAAAACCGTGTCGCATGCCTCGTCTTGCACTCAAGCATGTCTGATTCACACATAGCACAACTCTCAGATGGCCTCCGCCAGCTCGAACTCAGGCAAGCAGATCTTCCTGAACACCATGAGCAGCCATCACCGACAGCAACAGCACTCTCTGGCTCGAGGACCCCTTCCCGGCCTCCCTTACGCGACGGTTACGGGTTTCGCTCTTCCTCAGGCCTGAGCACTCCAAATATCGATGCAAAGGACAGAGACTCTCCTTTACCAGACCCAAATGGGCTCGGGTGGCCTGGTGCGCCGCAGAAGCATCCCTTCCTCGTAAAAGTAGAATAAAGGTTCTAATTATAGGCTGCTTTTCCCTGATCAAATTCAGCTAAATCCACCGTTATGCGCCTCAACGCATCAGATGCTGAGCGTGCCATTCGTGACGAAAAGTTACATTCGGCCGTTCGCACAATCCTCGAATGTATTGGTGAAGACCCAGATCGCGAAGGACTCATACGCACCCCTGAGAGATATGCGAAAGCCCTGCTCTATCTGACCAAGGGCTACGAGGAGCGATTAGCTGGTCAGACACTTTCCCCTTGTCTCCCATTCCCCCATTCCACCGATGCTTATCCACGGTATATCCTAGATGTTATCAATGACGCTGTATTTGCAGAGGACCACGATGAAATGGTCCTCGTCCGCGACATTGACATTTCAAGTCTCTGTGAACATCATCTCGTTCCCTTCACAGGCAAGGTACGTCCCTTCTCCCAGCAAACAAACCAACCCGTCCTCACCCGTTCTTACTTCTCCCAAGGTTGCCATAGCCTATATCCCCAACAACCTCGTTCTCGGGATCTCCAAGCTCGCCCGGATCGCCGAAACCTTCAGTCGCCGGCTCCAAGTCCAAGAACGTCTCACAAAGCAAATCGCCATCGCTGTACAGGAAGCTATTAAACCACGCGGTGTAGCTGTAGTGATGGAGGCAACGTCCGTCTCTCTCCCAGCGTTTCGTATCATTTAATCTCCACTTTTTGACCGTGTATGTCCTTCATTTCCAGACACATGTGCATGACAATGCGTGGCGTACAAAAGCCAGGCGCGATTACCACAACCTCATGCATGCTTGGTTGTTTCCGAACACAGCAAAAGACTCGTGAAGAGTTCCTCACCCTCATTAAAGGGCGATAGATGATGCGAATGACATGGGGAAAAAGCAGCGGACATAACAGCAAACGGTGGCAATACAATACGGCATAGTTATAATGTAATCAATGAAAATCATGGTGTATGTATGATAGTTTATATAAATTGGAAGTGGGGTGGTGCAAGGTTATTGTCTTCAAGGGCGGTCCGTGATGTGATTAATCTTTCCTCCCTCGCGACTTCTCCACGGCTGATGGATCGATGGGTAAAAGCTTTTTAGCCAAACCAGAATGGGAGCTTTGCGAGGCGTTATATCGATTTCGATTAATTCGCGGGCGTTTCGGGGGTTGCACTTGATCACTAGCGACGGTCGATGGACTCTCGTTCATCTCCTTGTCACGTTCTGGGGTGCAAAGGAAAATACTGCGCATCAGCGAAAATCCATAGGCTTGGTTTCACCACACTCAAACTTACCAGATAAAGTACGCTTCCTGCTGCTATCTCTATCTTCATCCTTTCGGGAAGCCTCAGGCCGGTAAGAGTTCGATGCGGTGCTGGACAGTGATGGTCGTGTTGGTAGTTCCTTGTCTCCTATACGAGAGCGCAAACTGCCAAGGCTCTGATTGGTAGAACTATTTCCGTCTTGCGGTCCCGAAGGTGAAGAACCAGAAGTTGATTGAGAGGGAGGGTGTGAACCATCGCTACGGTGCCTATCTCGGCTTGTACTCGTGTCAACTTTGGCGCCCCGTGAGGATTCTGTGGTTGACATCGCCCGTGGGGCCGACGGCGTGCTTGGGGGCAAAGCCTTTTGTGAGGCAGGTCCATCAGGTATTCGCTTCTCAACGGCCTGTCAAGCGAGAAATTTGAGTCTTTGAAGATCAAAGCATCAACGAGCGTACCTTTTCGGGTGATGGCTTATTCTCAGCGTCCGGGTTGTTGTCACGGTCCTTCCGCCTCTTGTCTGAGTCGCGCCCACGGTCATGACTATCTTTTTCGGATGACCGCCTGCTACTACGCTCTTCACGATGGCCGTCTTTACGAGAGCTTCGCTTCGAATCCCTCTCAGAATCCTCGTCGCCTCCGCGTCGCCTTTTCCCTAGCCCATCTTCAGGACCGGCAACGTTACGATGCCTGGAAGGATCTGGTCGCGTGGGTGGCCCGCGGTCATCGCCCATTGCAGCGGGAGCGGACGGTGTGCCTCGGGCGTTAGATTCACGCTCCTTCCTACCATCCCTATCTCCTCGATCCTTCTCATCCCGCCTGTGACGATCTCTGTCCCTGTCCCTTTCTCTGTCCCGGTCTCTATCACTCCTATCCCTACCTCTATCTCGCTCCCTGTCTCTATCCCCATCTCTGTCGCGGTCCTTCTCTCGATCACCATGTCTGTCTCGTCCACGCTCCCGGTCTCTGTCATCCTTTTCCAAGTCTCGCGTTGACGTGCGTTCCCGGCGTTCAGCACGACCATGTGTTAAACTGTCTCGGCGAGACGTAGATGAAGCGTGATCTCGTGATTCCTGGCGTTGTTTTTGCTCAGCCTCTGAAGGCCTATCAGAACGACTCCGTCCACCACTATGCCGGCTATCTGCACTTGGGTTCCGCGTGCCAGGGCGAGATTGGGGTGATTGTGATCGATGGCGGTGGGCAGGTGACGGAACGGCAGAGCCTGCTTGACTCCGTACGTCACGTCCTTGCTTTTCTTCTACTTTCGTCGAAATGGAATGCTTAGCAGTTTCCCGAAGCTCCTGAGCAGATTGTGTTTGGCTAGGAAGTGACGGCGGTAGCATACCAGCGGGTTGGGACGATTGACCGTCAGCTCTAGGCACGGACTCGTCGCTAGGATGTCGATTGTCCTCCTTGTCCGAAGGAGATGGTCGTAGTCCGTTGACTTTGGCCGCATCGCCATTGATGGCTGGACTGCTCCTCCTGGATTCGGCATTGACCACACGTCCAATAGCACCTTCATCTTTCATGCTGACTTCAGGACCTAGGGGCTTAGAGGGAATGCCTTGATCGGGATTAGGGTCGACGTCCATCTTAGTAACGCCGTTGGTTTTAGGATCAGTCCTAACACGCTTGACGACTTCGGGACGAGGGACGCTAAGGCCGCGCTTTAGCGAGTACCAATCTCAAATCTCAAATTCACAAACCTGTCCATGGCCAACTTGGTGGAACTGGGAGCGGGCTTCTCGGCAACAGGAGGAGCGGAAGGCAGAGAAGATGACTGAGCGCGAGGACCAGAGGGCGTTGAGGCGGGTAGCGAGGACATGCCACGGTGGTTGGATTGAGAACTGGGCCCGGTGGGAGGACTTGGGTTGACTCTCGAATGATCGGATGCAGGGTGGATGGGCTGAGGAGCAGGGGAAGCAGTGGACTAACGAAATAGATGAGTTTCGAACTTTAATGAATGTTAATAACTGCGATACCTTTGGAGGTATTGTTGGTTTCGCCCATAGTGGTTCTCGCTTTTTGAGCGCGGCAGAGTAACTATGATGAATGTAGCCCGCTGAACGTACAGTCTACGAATGACAGACTTACCTTGTTGCAAGAATTTTTAGGTCGCCTCTCTGTTCGCGCTCTATGAATTGGTCCATGGCCTTGTCGATCACTATTCCAGTGTCACCGACGGAGCTCAGGGGGAAAACGGGCAAGATCTCCTTGAGAACGATGATTGAGTTGTAAACATGCATAAATTCTCCCGTTTGGATACACTCCAAAAAAGACTAAAACGGGCTTAGCGACTGTCTTAGAAGAGTAGGGTTGTCTTACTTTGGTCAACTTCTTGTACCATTTCCCAACAACACGCTTGAAATTTTGCCAATCCATCAACTTGTCCTCGGTGAGCGCACCTGGGTTGGACTTCCAGAAAATCTGGAAACCGGGATGAAGGCCCTTGCTAGACCGATTATCTTGTGCAAAAAGCCTCTCGTCCTGGAACCACTTGTGCAAGTCTGTCAACAAGCCCAGAAGAAACCGCCCTGAGGGACAACATATGAGAATACGCCTTCACAACTGAAGGTCTGTGCTGACCGTAGTTGCGTGACTCATATTCACTGCATGAAAAGAGAATGACTTTGATGTGGTCCCCAAGTAACTAAGACTGAAGTCAAAATTGTCCGCCAATTAAGAGTAGTCTTAGTAATAACCTTATCGTAGCAAATGAGGGTCGGGAAGCCAGGTGTCCCTTGGATATGGATGAACTTGATGATCTGGGCACAGTAGTCTGCATCCATAGGCGAAATGAGGCATCGGGGTTGTATGCAATGGTCGATGAATGCCTGAGCTAGTGGGTGCGCCTTGGGGACTGGAAACGAGGTCAGCCGGATACAGGAGCACAGGATATTAACACTTACAATGCGAAAACCAGTGCAATTTCTCTCGGGCAAGACGCTTGATGGTAAACTCCCTTGAAATCGTTTGATCTTTATATTCTTGGGTCAAAGCATTCACAAAGAAGTTATAGCGATCGCGCCTCGCGCGGTAAGAGGCTGCAGATCCTCTTTTAACCTTTTCAGCAGCGGCCAACTTCTTGTCTTCCTGCAGAGACAGGGATCGCAAGGTCCTTAATTCATCTTCGTACCTCGGCCCTGGAGGTGCCAGGTCGTACGTCGACAGTTGCCAAAAGGTAAGGTAAAAGCCAGGCCTGAAACAGAGGTTTGATTACAAAAGAGTGGTGGGGATTGAGAGTTCGTACCCTAAAAGGTCAATAGCGTTACTGGAAACTATCTTGCGAACATCATCAAACAACATGGACAACTCCGGCCTCCAAGGAGACTATGAAGCCGATCAACGATGGGCAAGGACAAGTAAATGGGGTCAGACTCACATTGGAGGATTGGTTGGACGAGTCTGTGGTGGCTGGAGTGTCAACTTCCATTTGGGTATCCTCGCCAGGAGCAGAAACGGCTTCCGTTTTCGAGTCTTTAGCTTCCGAGGCATCACTGGCCGATGGCACGCTTGGAGATGCGATCCTCGACGTAGAGGCACCAGGATCTCGCTTTGTTATAAGCTCAGCCTTCAGTTTCTTCTCGTGCTCCTCGTTTGCCCGCTTCTCTTGCTCGTGGTTATCCAGTGCGACTTTCTAGAGATAAATCAGCGAAGGGCGGATGTAAGGAGGCGAAAAAGTCTTACGAGTAGGGTGCTGTGCAAGACAGGTCGAATGATTTGCATACACATAGGTGCACAGATACCATAGGTCTCCCCCAACGCGCTAAGAGGAGGCAATATCTTCTTCAGATAATCTTGAGGAACAATTATCAATGGTGAGTTGAGAAATTCGATGTATTGGAGTAGAACGCCGTGGGTCTGAACGGTTCATATGAGGGACGTAGGAGGAAATGTCATGAGACAGCAACCCACATTATCAAAAAGGCTTGCTAAGGACTTGAGATGAGCGTCTGATGCCTTGAACACAGACGACTGACGCTGTTGAGCAACTTGTATCAAGAGAGGCAACGCTAGGTTCGATTCAAGCAAGCCCTTTCCAAGGCGTTGAGGTCCTCGAAGAACCGCTTCGCCCGCATCTAATCTCGCGCCACGAGTAGTAGAAGCGACAGCTTCGATACGGAGAACTGGGCCGCCAGCCATTGCTTGTATCTGGGTATCAGACAAACTTGGCAGGGGTTCGATGCCCGCCATTTTCCAGATCAATTCCCGCAAGACTATTATCTCGGTTGTTTGTCCGTTGTGGAGCTGATGCACGATATAGGACAGCACAGGCGTCAAATCTGCGTTGTATCGTCTGAAGAGCATCCCAATGAAGGAGGCAAGACCTGCAAACAGAATAAACTTAAGAGCTTAACAACACAGTGGATTGAAACCCACTCTGAAGCCAGTCGGATGTATTTACGCCATCATCCTTCACTCGAGCCTTATTTGGGTTGGCCAGCGAATCCAGAATGGTAAATGCGAGTACATCAAAGCCCATATTCGTCACAAATTTCAGTGACTGGATGACAACGCCAGCAAGGTTGTCATATGCCATCACTTGGCCTACAGCATTGTTGAAGAATATGATGGGATTGGAATGTGCAAGCTTGGCCACGGTGCCAGAGAGTGTGTCGATCGTGTTGTGAGATAACCGCCGAAGAATGCCTTTCGCCTCCCGATCCGCTTGAACTTGTCGAATGCGCAGCTCAGGATGAGACTTGTATGTCGCCGACTTCCATTCACCATAGAGCCTCCAGCGAGCAACGGTCTCGTATTGCTTGATAATGTTCCAGATTTCGACTGTGCACACCGCATTCCCCCGTATTAAAGGGAGTGCCGGCAGAAGATACAGGCGCGCGACGTTGAACCAAAACCGACGAACCGGGTGGTTTGGGTCAGGGTCACATGTAGGCTTCTTCGTCTCGGGATCAACCTGAACCTACAACGAGTATTAGAGATCGATGTGAGACGCACAAATATGCTACGGTACCGAAGTGAGGAGATGGGCTCTGCCGAGTCTCAGGAACTTGGTCGTGAACAAGGGTTCTCGGGATATATGAAGCCCAATGAACCGAAGTAGTGGCTCGGCGACATCCATTAGATCATCCAATGTCGAGCAGATGGGCACGTATTCCGACCAGTCAGGGAAGAAGAATACAAAGTCAGAGGTTATGGTACTCGGTGGAGTAGGGGCAACAAGGGTAAGCAAAGTCCTGCGCTGGGGTATCGTAGCTGAACGGCTCCCCCCATATTTGACACGAGGTTGAGTGAAACTCGTATTACGCTCTCGAAGGACGCAAGTCAAGTCATATAAAGGGGAGATTGACGTCTTCACAACGCGCAGTAGTAAGTCGGCAATGTCGGGATGGGCGTCGACCAGCCAAGGGAATTTCGTTAAGATAGAAATGGCTGGTCTCAAGTAACCAACCGAAAGAAGAGCCTTGACCAGTCCAGCTTTCTGGTTGACTATTGACGGCAGCTTCTTAGTCTCTACAGGAGTTGACGCTTTATTTCTTGATGTTGAAGACCCGGACGATTCCAATGGTGCAGCCATAGCGAGTTGGCTGATCTTGGCACCAGATATTCTTGATTGAACGTTGTCCAAGTAATCCTTGTGGGCCAAAGACATCTGATCATCGTGTGGGCTCAACTAGGAGGTTATGAGAATCGGCGTTCGCAGTGAATCTAAGGACGCACATGAAAGTACAGGTCTTCCAGAGAGATGAATTTTTCACGAATGAGAAGGGCTGCAGTAAGGCAAAGACTCTTGAAAGTGGCATCACCAGTTTCAGGGGTCTAACGTAAAGTTCAACAAACGAGTAAAAGTACTTCGTAGGGGTTGTTGTCGGTTACCTGATGGCAGTAGGAGAATTTGAACCCCAATACCTGAGCTAAGACGCGGGATCCCTCGAACTTGGTTTGCGGGGTGGATTCGGCGAGAAGCAATACTTCATCCAAATTTTTGCCTTTGTACCGACCAGGGAAGTCCGAGCCGGTCGTAACCTGCCGTTTATGGGGAGGAACATACGATCCAGCCCACGGTGAGAATGATAGGAGTGCCAACAGAAAGGTGTAGTGAGTAGCGAGGTTAGCGGAGAGGACGTCAACGATGATATCCAACGCTCGGTTAGGATCCAGGTCGAAATAACCTATCAAACTGATTAGTTTCTCCCAGACAGGTCGAGCGCGTGCTTCAATAGCTGAATAGGTTTCTTCCGCACGGCCAGTAAAAGGTGAATGAGAGGGACCAAGACTGCTGGTGAGCTCAGCAGTGAACTTGCTATAACCTTCCGAATGTTCTCTCAAGAGGTTGAATTTATTCTGCTTGTAGCTGGACTCCAATTGTTAGGTTCCCTTGGTCAAAGTATAGAAGATGAACAACTCACAATAGGCTTGTTCGAGTCCGTATCTCCTTCTTATCAAACGTTGACTTGTCCGAAATGAGGCCGACACTAGCCAACAATGCGAGGTCTAAACGCTCTCGACAGAAAGTCGGATTCACGATCCCGCGTTTCTGGGATACGAATACGAACGTTGGTGGCGGCGGATAGGCGCGAGATGAATTTAACGAACCAAAAGCTCTTTGACAATGGATGAGAGGGTCTCCTTGTCATTTTCGATATTTTGCTTGGACTTAATAGCTTTGTTGAGCGTGTCGCCGGACGTTTCAGTCGGGCCCCCGGTGTTTGCACCGAGAAGCGACTTCACGTCACTAAGAAGTTCGTCCAGTTCCATGTCCGAGGCCCAAATCATATCCACCAGATGTTCCCCAAATAGCGCGGCATTCGAGTTGGACGAAGACGACGAAGGGAGCCTATCGAGCACCGACTGCACAAAGTCGGCGAAGGTTGCAGGCGAAAGTGAGTGCTTTGGTGACCAGGTTTTGAGCGTGGAAGCTAGGAGACTATGATAGGCCGTAGATAGAACATCTAAGCAGTTCGGGTCGGACGGATTGCAATGAGGTGGAATGAGGATGTTGCAGCTAGCATATATGAAACAAGGTCAAAAACATCAAGAAAGTGAACATCATAGAAAACATACCAGTCAGACTTGCCGCCTTTTTCCCATATTTCCAAGCAATTCCTAACCTCGTTCACAACGTCCATCGACTTCGGCCGTCCTTGTTGGGGTAATTCCGAGAAGTGGTTGTGAAGAGCTGTGGCATTCATACTGGCGCTGAGGCCGAGGTCAGTGCTTGTCCTTGTTTCCTCGGGAAGGTCCCACCCCAGGAGACAGTCAGGGAACAGGGGAAGGGGAATAATATTTGGAAGTATGGCAGCATTACATGATATTAGGAAATACGAAGTAAGGAATACACGAAGGCACTAAGGGTACAACAAAGTATAGTATAGCTTTAACGATGCCTTGCGACGACAGCACCTTCAGCGACTTCAACAGCAACGGTAGCACATTCACCCAGCAGTTCATGTATCTCCGGTTGACCGGTGTAGAACCATGCACAAAGTGCCTGTTGGACTGATGAAAATGAAAGCCTACAGCCAAAATAGAACTCACGATCATAGCGTAAAATGAAACCATCACAAATCCCTCTGCCCAATTCGTCTTCGCGTCGGCGGTGACATAATTCACCAGGAAGCAAGCTCCCAAAAGGACGGCTACTTCAAACATGTCTATACGAGAAACCAGTGTCACAGACGCACATTCAAGCAAACAATGGGGGGAACAAAAAGCGCACCGAATAGAAGGTTCAACGGCTTGCTTGTCCACCAGGCGAGTAAGACAAAGAATGGCATCCAAAACAAGCTGAATTGTATACTAAGGTCGATAGCTCTTGCTTTAGCCAGAGTTGCAGGCTCAGGCTTCTCGGTCGCAAAAATTAATCGCTCCAGATACTGCACAAAAAAGAGCATAGACACGGCACCATCCGCCGACCATGACACTATTGGCAGTAAAATGAGGCCAAACCATCTTTAAGGAGTTGGATAAGCATCCGGATTTGGTAGGTTAGCACTGAACTTACTCCTCATTGATGCCTTGCTCTCTGACAAACTCAATACTCTCGACAAGCTGAAAGGTCATTACATCAGACACAATTTGGATAGGCGGATTGGAACTTACCCATTCAGCCGTAGTAGCCATCAGAGCAATGACTACTACGAGCATAGTAATACACACATATTGATTAATCTCTGGTTCGCCTGTCGCGTAGTCCCTCTCTTGCTTGTGTAGCTCTCGTGGAGCATCCGGATGCACGCGCATGGAATTTTCTTCCCCAGGAGGATTGTGCAAGTAGATGCGCGAAGCAACATAGCTACAAAGTCAAGGTCGATGTTAGAGTTTCGTGTCGCAGCTAATGCCATTGCATCTCACATTAATAGCAAGATGATCGCAATCCCGCGACTCATCTGGAGGAATATTTGACGGGTCTCATTGCTGACGATGCCTGCGGCAGGTGCCCCCGAAGCTTCGCCCGGTCCGCGATCCAGAGCAGACCAGAATGCTGAAGGGAGCAAGAGAGATAGCACGCTAGCCTCTAATGAGCCCTATCCAAGTCGAAAGTGACTGAAACATACCCAATAATCAAGAGAACGTGGTTTAATTCAGTAAAATGTGGGTGCAAATCCTGTGACGCGATTCGTGCACCACCCGTGAGGAACGCCGTTCCCGGAATCAAAAGAAGGTGTAGTAGGACAACGCCAACGATGGTTGACTGCAACAGGCGAAGTCTTTGAGAGAGTTAGCAGAGATAGAAGACGGGTCATGGGCAGTGTACTCACTCGCATTTGACTAGAAGGATGATGGCGAGTGTTGCCTCGACCGTACTACATAGATAAAAGTAGTTGAATAGCTGAATGGCCGGACGTAGTCTCAGATACGCAACTTGTTTAGGGTGACGACGATGAGGTCACCAAAGTCCTTACCAACATAGAAACACATCTCCTCACCGCCATATTCAATCAACCTCTCCAGAGGTATGATAGCGAAGAATGAAACTGCAATGAATGAGTTCCGTTTGCATTTACCAAGCCGCTAATTTCAAATATATTCAACACGCACGAACGAATTGCGCCGTAGTGTTCCAATGTGCAAAATGTGCAGCCCAGGAAAAAGGGATGACAAAAAGCAAGACATTTAGCCCTGCATAATTTCAAGTATCCATGATAGGCTGTCAGCACGGCCGACTCGGAGTTCGACAAGTCCTTGGAAGTTCGCTCACAGTGGGAACTGGCTATCCTTTTCAGACTCTTCGCCACACCCACACTTCCTTTCCTCGTGAACCTATGCCAAAAATCATGCAGCCCATCTGCAACTGCACCTGTCCCCGCGAGAAGAACACTCCGTCGAGTAGTGGCTGTTGTGCTACGTTGTAATCTGCCGTGGCCGCCGTCTTGACCAATGTGTTGACCTTGGCTCTCTGTCTCGTCAAGTATCCTGGCTTGGTCGTCTTGGTATTGGGGCAAGGATCCAGGTGTGGTGCCTGTGGTTCGGTGTTTCAAAATGCTTCCGTCTGGCTCAACTCTCTTGGGCTCCGTCATTCCAAAAAGTGGCTGAGGAGTATAGACTACTTGGGTACCCTTGGGGCGGCCACAAAGGTGAGCGAGGGTAGGACGGATACGCCAAGAGGGCTGCTGCCATTAAGTACTTCCGAATCGAAGTCGTTCTGAAGCCATCACATTATGACACTTGGGGGACAGGCGTTCGGAATTACCAGTGCGAGGTTCGATCGCTCATCAATGCATCAAGAACAACAGCGCCCGCTCAGTCTCTGAGTCTATGAGTGTCTATGAAGTTTGGAGCCCACGCATTCGCATAAATAAGGAGCGTGGCCTGCGCGCTATGTACTTGAAAGTAGGTGGATGAAGCTACTGGTGAGTAAAGTGAAGCTGATGCGAATGAGCTATCACTTGGAGATATTGCTACAGTGACGGAGGTGATAAGACAATGCGTACTACGTTCATCTAGCTCGTATTTAACCATATATGTACATTTTCACATCAATAAGTCAAGAATAACTTCGAAGTCGAACTAGAGTGATGAAAGGACTTTAGTCGCTACAAGATACTGATGCATCACCCATGGTGCATTAGTCGAGTGAAGCCAAGAAGTTTTTGTAAGCGCGCCACGCAGAGTGAAGAAGCAGGACGAAAGCCTGGCCTTCAGGACTGTGCTCGCCAGGCTTGGATGGTGTGTGGAAGGTGAGGGGATCGACAGTGTTTGATAGCCACCCGTCCTCGCCGATGCTATCTTCGATCAGCTTGAGTGCCTTATTGGCGAAAGGAATCAACGTCGCGTTTCTCGTCAACTCTGCCATGCGATACGTAACGGACGCCAGCAGAGCGGTTGATGCAGTGTCAGCGAAGGTCGTTGGGTCATCAATTACGTTGAACAAGGTGCCGTTGGGTGCCTGCCAGAAAGGGATAACAGGACGGCATTAGCTGCCCGCATATTGTCTGATGCATAGTCAAGTACCTGATGTTCCCATGAGGCGACGAGAATCTCTTGGATCCAGGTGGTAAGGTTCCGCCGTTGATCAACGAAGACTCTGGCTTGTTTGGAATGGTCGATTGTTTGTAGCACGCGAAGCATACCAGCAGCGGCCCATGCGTTACCTAGACCCATGTGTTAGATAGGACAAGGATTGAGCAGATGACCTGGCATTCTTACCGGTTCCCCAGTGCGTATCATCCTGCCAATCGCCTAGAGCAATGTGTCTCCACAGACCACCTTCGTCCCGAAGACCATTGCGGTACAGACGGCATTGATCATACGCAATTTGAATAAGATCTTCGGCTGCCTGACCGCCTTGCAACGCGCCATAATAGGCGATGAACGGTGGGACCATGTAAACGAAGTCAGCCCTATGAATAGTCTCAGCTCCCACGATGTAGATAACGAGGGGCGAAGTGCACCATAGTTGAACCTGCTCATTCCGATGCGAGATAGCACCCTCAGGTGACTTGGGAGCATCTTCTAGAAGGTATTTGAGCTGTCCTTGGGCTGCATCCGCGAACGTATGATTGGAAAGGTCCGTGCGTGTCCAATTTGCGAGAAGAACGGCAACCCCAACGCCTATGGGGGTTCAATTCAGTGATGAATAGGTGGATAGGAGATGGATGTGCGCACTCGCTGGGTCAGCAGCAGAGCCTTCGTTGGCGAACAAAGGTAGCGAGTCTGCCGGCTTCGTAGCGACAACCCTGACAACCGTCGGTTAGATTATTACCAAACGTTGGAGCAGGAATGGCGTACATGTTGGCAATCGCCAAAATATCGGAAGCATTATTTGTGGTGTTCAACTGAGCTGGAGGGGGGAATGCGCTAGCATTGAAAACGGACAGTTGGGGCCATGAAAACTCTGTCAGTGCTTCTGCAGCGGTTCCAAGCTCCCAGCTACAGGAGGAAGTATTGAAGATCAAGCTGGACTTTCGGCATGAACGGACGCACCTATGATTTGCGATTTCAATCAATCTTGAACGAACGTTGCTGAGGGCACCGCTGCTAAGGCCATTCTGAACGTGGGGCTGCACCAGCGATGCTGTCGCGGCGAGAGCAGCAATCCAGGAAGGCATCGTGATGAAGGAGATGACAACAGCAAAGAGGTGTCGTAAGTCCAAGGAGGACTTTAACACGTCGTTTGGATCATATATATACTGGAACCTCGTGGGACCAATAAAAGAATCAGAGGAGAAAGCAGTTGGAAGGGGCAGGCGAGAATCAGGGTTTTCGCATGATATGCCAAGGAACCGCGTCCTCGCTGAATTTACCACGTCAGAACTGAGAACAATTCCGCGATGCGATGATGCCCGAACAAGGCAATCTACCCGCGCAGAATCATCGGATTACTGTGGATTTGGTGGATCACCTGAAGACTAGAGCTTCAACTCCTGACCAAGAATCAGAAAAGGTGATACGTTACGAAGTTGCTGCGCTCGTACTGTTTGAAGACACTCGAAAAGCGTGGTTCGTACAAAACACGCAAATCCGTATGCATGGGATGTGCCCTGCTGCGCCACTGTCGCATGGGGCTTGGAAGGGTTTGGGCTGGTTTGGGCCTAAAAACTTCCCGGCGTTTCTTTGCAAACGGTAGACGCCAATAGTCATGATGAGTGACATAAGTTAATTTTCGTCGACATGAGTAGGTACATCCAGATGGGACCTCGGTTAAATGGCTCCTCATCTATACGACGTTGTGTGTGAGTGGGAATCGGGCAGTCAAGCCCTCCATGGACGGCAACAATGCTGGAGTGGAACGGAGAGTCATACACCATATGGGTTAAAACGTTAACAAACGACAATGGCACCAGAATTATCACAATCACTCCCCGGCACTTCATTTCACCCTGCACCCCGACCGTATGAGCGGCTTGAAATACGGTCGTGCCATAACTTACATCCCCTTGGTACATTCTTCACCTTGATAGGAACATATTCATAACGCCGACTCAAACCCATCGTGAAACGCGTCTAGATTCGAGATGTGTCACCATTAGAGATGCGGCTGTGGTCCCAACCGTCCTCTCGACGAGAGCGCCATTAACTCTTTCTCTCTTCTTTCGACACTCTTGGCTGGTCCAAACATCTCCACTTTCTTCAGTCTGAGCTGGTCTCACTCTAATTCACGAGGTTTTATGAATCAATACGGAGAAGACCTCGAAAAGGGTCATCATCGACAGCAAGCCCTGAATTCACTCGGCGGTCAGAGCGATGGCGTCGGGAGCGCAGCACCGGCACCCACTCAGGGCTTCCACATCGAGAGAGAAGGACCAGGTGTACTAGACGAAGAGCTCTCAGTAGGCAGTAGATTTAGTATAAGCTCCGCGGACGATCTTCGGACTGCGTGTTCACGGCGCGAATCCAGATTCTCGCCCAGACGGTTAACAAAGGTCATCAGCCAAAGCATCACTTCTTGGGATAGAAGAGTCCAAGGAACAAAGAGGATTACCTGGTTTCGCAGTGCCGCCGCAATCGCCAGTTACTCATGTTAGTACATGCCTCCTTCCTGTCGCTTTATCAGTATGTCAACACAGCCTCCCAGGGATCAACATATTTCTGGTTTTCCTGCCATTCGCGTGGGCCCTGCATTTCGGTCAAGAAAGTGCCCACATATCCCATGCAGTCATCTTTGGTCGTGAGTGAACATGGTCTCTTCATCTAGCCCATACGTCGTGAACTAACAGCGTCCAGTGTGTTTCCTAACCCTCATACCCTTAAGCAAACTGCTGGAATACGGTGGTGAACAACTTGCACTATACTGTGGACAGCAATTGGGTGATTTGATTGCAGTCACTCTGAGCAAGTAAGTCTTTGGTTCAGTCATCCCAAATAAAGTTACCGACGGCCCGTTAATCTGAACTTCGTGCCCGCTTGGCATTAGTGCTGTCGAAGCCACGTTGGCTCTATTTCTCCTGGCTCATTGCGAGTGCGTTATTTACAATCCAATATATGGACCATGTCTCTGACCTCCTTCTCCCAGATTGAAGCTCCTCCAGTCGACCGTTATAGGTGTCATCATCTTACGGCTCCTTCTCCTTCCTGGAGTTTCCTTCATTACCGGTGGTATCGAGGTCAATGCTCAAGAACTTCACCCTCATCTCACGCAACTGAATCACACCCTGCTCACCATTGGGTAAGCTTAACCCCTATACTCCTGTATACCCCTAACCATCTTCGAGCAGTTCCCTGGCCCTTCTTCTTCCAGCCGCTTACTTCGCTGCCTTAGACAAAGGTGCCTTCGCTGAAACAGTGATGGACCCGCAAACTGTGGTCACCGATTCAGTTCGCGGCCAATTCCTTAAAGTCAGCCGGGGGTTAGCCGTTGTCATGTTGATTGTGTAAGCCACATTCCCTTCCTTTGTATTTAATGGTCATTCAGCGCCAGAAACATAGGTATATTGCATCGAGGTACTTTATACACGCTTCTTCCGGTCAAGATAATCAGTTGCACAAGCGTCAAGATGCTCCGTCTGCATACGTGGAGAAGGTTTGCAACCTTGAGGACGAAGAGCCGCAAGTCAATTTCTGGGCTTGTATACTTCTACTGGTCGTTTCTGTCCCTCTTATGGCAGTTACTGCGCAGTTTGTAAGCGTGATCCATCGTCGCTACCTCTATCCTCTGGTAGCTTATGGTCTCTGGCATATAGCTCGTGGAAAGTATTGAGCCAATGCGCAAAATGTTTGGCATCCAGGAAGAGTATATACGTTCTCCACATTCCACCCGCTCTTCACTCAATGACTTCGTAGATGGTTCGGCCTCATCTTCCTCCCTATCGTCACCTTCTCCGCCGATGGCCTCCTAGCCTCCGTCTACTACATCCGCTATCTCCTGAAACGCTACATGCCTCACTCCCCTTACATCTCCACCCCACACAATCCAACCACATTGGCAGAGGCCCGCGCGATCGATCTGTCAATTCAATTCGCCATCTTCTGGCTCCCAATGTTCGTCCTCATCGGATGGGCAATCGGCAAACCTTTCTCGCTATTATTCGATATGTTTGAAGTCGCTGTATTGCTTGGAGCTTGTTTTCTGGTTAACTACGTTACCGCGGATGCCAAGACTAACTGGGCGGAAGGCGCGATGTTGGTAGCTTTTTATGTTATGATAGTGAGTCACCCGCACTTTTGGATGTGAGGTTTCTTTACTGTTTACTGAAGCATGTCGTGGATGGTCCAGGCGCTTACAGCTTGGTTTTATCCCGGTCAAGCTGAGGTTCATGCAATGCTGTCATGCGACGCTGTATCACAAGCAGTCTCCGTCCACCTCGAGCACCTAGCTGAAATTTATGAGGATCCTGCAAGACATAACCCATCTATACTAAAGCATGTTCCAGCACAGGCCGAAGGCGAGCCTGTGAAGGAAGGGCATAGGAACGTTGCGGACGAAGGGGGTGATCAGTCGACAGATCAAGGGAACGATGGCGATGACGATGAGGACGAGGACGGTAGTATCGATCTGGACGATGACGGCCACGTCACAGTGAAAGCGAAGGACCTCGGAGAACTCATGGATACGGTGCATCTACTCGAGGATTTGTATCATTTCCTTTGAATTTATGGAGGTTCATTTCAACCTGGTATACTGACGGACGCGGCTTGGACAAGAGCCCGCACAGTTGAGATGTTTCTGAGTGAGTGCAAATAAGATATATAATAGGACGTGGGATATATGTACATGGAACTATCTCCTCTGCGTAGCAGGGAGAGGTATAGACTTTAACCAGATGAAATCCATTATACGGTAGCCTCAAATAAAATACTTCCAGTAGAATCCCACCATTGTACGCCTTGCACTCGATCAACGAAGAGCAATTCATGCGAAGCGAGGGCACGATCCGGAAGAGCCCACCATTCTGCAGGGAGCAAATGAAAACATCAATTTAGATCAAAAAAACACGATGTGATGATGATTTCACTTACTAGCGTATTTCTCGACTTGAAAGTGGTTATATAGCATGTCGAATGCACGCATGGGTATAGAGTCTTCTTCACTAGTCTCCGAATATGCATTTGGAGGGATGGTCACAAGACCCCGATACGGCTCTGTACGATCGTATATAGGTCCGAAAGGTGTGCGTCGACTGACATATCTACAAACCAACCAACCAACCAACCAACCGAACAATCAGCCAACCCGACAATTCTTCCAAAGCAAAGCACACAACATACCGCTTATAAGGATACCCCAACATCTTCTCCCTCTCCGCCACGAAATGCACCGCATACTTTTTCGGAAACCACAAAAACCACTGAAACGCCCCTACCTGAAAATCAACGACATACTCTCTCCCTGCATCGCTAAAAGTCGGCTTTTCCTCCCAAGTGGTTTTGTGATCATCAAGCGCGTTGATCAATGCTGCTCGGAGGTGGGTGTTTGATGGGTTGGTCGTCGCGGAGGATTTATTCCAGAGATCTTCGTTCTCTATTGAGTAGACGCCGTTGTTGATTGATGAGAGGTGGTAACGACTGTGTACGATTCCGGGAAAACGTAAAAAGGTGAGACGAGTAGCCGTAAAAGCAAAATGCGAATATTCGCATTCCTCTGAAAATCAACGATAGCAATAGATGAGTAAATAGCTGATATCGCATTAAAGTGATATTGCCAAAAAAAATCGCCACATACCTGTATCAGAACTAACCCATGGCAAATGCAAGTAACCATCCAAATCCCTCAAATTCGGAAACCGCATGAACTCATCCACAACATGTCCCGCATGTTTAAAAAACGCCAAATGTCCGGGTAAGAACATGAGCATTTCATCACCATAGTCAATCGGTGGACCAGGGAAAACAAGATCGTAATTCTCTGCAATGTCCCAAGGGAAGTTACGTTCGAAGCTTCCGAGGATGTTGTCCATGTCGCACCATCCCCATATCTTGGTCTGTGGGTGGATCCATTGTTTGAATACAGCTGCTCTAAATGGCCGGAAATAGGAATTGACCTGGAGAAAGAATGTGATCAGCCATTGAGATGTCAATCGATGAAGTAAGACAGACATACACGATCCCCAGATGACCTCTCATGCAACTTCTTAACCAACAAATACTTCTGCATCCTCGAACACCCACCCCACCGCTCACACAAAAACCCAGCATGGAGTTCCCAGTACTCCTCAAATGTCAAACACACCTCTCTCACGTTACTAACATGTGGCGCGTATAACGTATGACACGATTGACCTGATTGATGTCGATCGTATTTGATGAAAAGAAGGTCGATGGAGGGATTTGCTGCTACTGAGGCGAAGAAGTTGGGTAGGTAAATGGGTTCGGATGGACTTGGGTTCCATATTGCGATGATGGTTAGTTTTGGGGGTGTTGATGGGTAGAGGAATGTATGTGCTTGGGGAGTAGGTCTTGAGGCGGCCTTGTGTTTGTGTCGTTGTGGTGTTGCGGGAGGTAGTAACTGCTAAACATTGTGAACGATGCCGAGCTTTTATACATACTGTATAAACAGCGGCTCTCTTACCTCGTGAGTTTGCTGTTCATGTTCTGACGGGGCCTTGTGAGCAGTCAGCAAATCTGGATTAATTCCAATATTTGGGGTGCGGGACGCGTTGAATATGGAAGAAAAGTGAAAGAGAGTGAACCCGATAAAAGCGACCGCAATGAGCAACAGCAAAAAGCTGGAAAGCGTTCTACGAGCCATTTGTCACACAGACAAAAGGGCTCGACGATGGTGGCTGGAAGAGTGCGAGCAAGGGCATGTCAAATTTCACAAAATGAATGTGAACGATCACAGAGTTCCCTGTGGTGGAGTACATGTAGGCACGATGCCAAGGCGTAGGAAGAGGTATTCCTCTTTTCTGTGTTGAAAAAGACCATTCTGTGCAATGTAGATGGTTGTGGTCGCGTTCAGCTGCCTTTATACTACGCTGGCAGAGAAGGTCAGCACGGAGGACGAGGAGGAAGGGATTACCTCTAATAGGAGCTAGGGAAGAAGCTCCTTTCTCCGTACACTTGGAAGTCGCGAAGATCAAGGCGACAATCGTCGAACCTTGCCTGCTTGTACGTTCGCTTCCTCGGAGACCGGACACCAGATAGCTCTACATACTTGGGTCTACATGAATAATCTAGTCTTATTTTATATAAACTACGCCTTCTATTACGAGCGAGAACTCACGACCGACTTCGGACCTGGAGCACCCAACAAATCCCCATCGACTTGCCTTCCCAGATCTTCCACGGCTCTATGAATAATGGCTGTCACCCGACTCCGTACTCGGGCAACATCGTCCTCCAACGAATGCGACGCGCCATTCTCTACCCACCTGTGTTCTTCATGCTGCACTGACACCTGTTTCCCAACCCAACCTTCTGCCCGTTCCCCTGCTTGAGGCGCTACGATATCGCTCCCACGAGCGGTCAACGCGGAGGAAATCACATCTGGATGAATAGGCTCTCCGAACGTCACGCCCAATTTTACACCACAGAAAAAGCGAGGAAGAAACTTCCATGGGAATGAACGACCTTCTGGCATGAGTTGGTCGAAACCGGAGAGCCACATGGGGATGATTATAGGCGGTCGTGTTGTTTCCATCAGGATTCGACCGCTAAGAAGTTGCGTGTGATGGTTTAGCAGAGAGCAAGGGAACTGGGAGGGGGAGGGGGGAATACGCACACACCCCATTTGAATCTAGGTAGTTGTGCTTTTCCGTGTAGTATTTGGTAGGTAGATTTTTGGTTTATTTTCCCTTCTCCAAATAGATGTACCTATTGTAAGATGAGATTATGAGTACGCGGGTGCGGGGTAGGAACGGAGCGGAGGTGGGTGGGTGTGGAAGTTGCCTTACCCAGTGACCACGATTAAGATTATGAATAGCCATGTCTACTGCAGGCTGGTATATTCCATTGCCTCTGAAGGTTTCATACACGTTCCCTAGACGGAAGAATTGGGAGAAGAGACTAAGCTTCACGGGAAGTGCCTGCAGTGAGCACGAAGAAGTTTTGGGGAAGAAGAGAGGCCGCATACGGGTTTGTGAACATGATATCTGAGGCACCCAATGCCCAGCGCATTCTGGTGGGATTGAAGTAGTAGCTTGCTGGTAGAACGCCCCAGGCGATGGGGTCGTCTACTGTGGATATATGGTTGGCGACGGTGACGACGCCGCGGTCGTCGTGCTCTATTGCATCTCTGAGGATGTGGAGGCCGTTGACTGTGAGGGTGCAGGAGCCGGGGAAGTTGAGGAGGGCTTTTGATGCTAGGCCTATTGCAGAGATGGTAATGAGCTTTGACATGGAAGTGGCGGACAGGAAATGGCTGACAATTGTTTTTTAGGCTCTGTTGACCCTGAGACGCTTCTTTTCTGATCCCCAAATAAATGTACACCCTTTTTTCCACAAATCATATATAACATTCCCTTCCCCCGACTCTGTCGTTCCTTTCCTCCCCCCCCCTCACCACCGTCTTTCTCCTCCTCGTTCCCGTCCGCAGTGACGCACAGAGAAAGACGTCGCAGGGAGGTCCAGGGCAGTGTCACCACTCGGGCAGTTCGTTTCAACACTCCGGTACTTATATATCAGCTCCTTGTCCAACTTGAACCACGAAACGCGACTATCATGCTACCCATCTTCCTGCTCGTCCTCCTCGCGGCCATCCTCTTCGTCTACGTGTTCATGCCGTCCGTGTGGCTGGCAATCATGGCTCGTGATGATTACTACCCTTACGCCTATAGCAAGTATCGGTACGCTTGGATGGACGGTAGAGACGTCGGTGTCGCCTCCAGTACGCTCATCTCCAATTTGCCCTTTGACATGGCCTGATTTTCCTGCGCAGAAAACCCGTTCAGAGAGAGTGGTCCTCCTGTCTGCATGGCCAAGCTCATCATGATGAGGCACAAGGTACGTCTCGCGTTCCCCAACTAATGAACCAACCATCTCAACTCACCGAAACTAGATACATCAGTCAAATTCAAGAAAAAGACGTGCATCTGCTCCTCCGCCACTTCCTCACTCCCTCTCATCCCCAAAGCCTCGTGTGCTCCCTCAGCGCTCTAACAACTCCCCACCCTTATACCCACCCTCCAACTTCCCTCCAAAGTCCGTCCCTGTATCTTCGACTTGCCCCTCCCTACCCCTTCACCTCACTCCCCGTCCGCCCTACAAACGTTCTCTTCCCCTTGCAAAGTCGAAACCCGTCCCAACCCGTTCCTCATGGATGGGCATGCACACCAGATTCAGCAGGGCCTTTGGAAAGCAACACCATTGATCACAGATTGAATGATACCCACGTCTTCGCCTTCTTGCCTACAACAATCTCAATGAAGCAAGGCCTCCTTATCTATTACACGAGCTATTACATTATATTCATGCTCCCTAACGTCAACCCTTCGGAATTTCATATCCCCATATTACCCCCCTGCTTCCGCCATTTATATCCCCCGCTTTCATCTCCCTCTCACTTCATTGTCACGAATGCGACGACAACGACTCTTGCCGCTGCTTGCGTGTTTGACGGGGAGCCCACCCCTACCCCGCAGTTCGCGCAAACACAGCTCCTAACCCCCCGCTTACACCGCGCGACGTCATCCAGTGCATGCCCTTCCCATATATGGATCTGATGCTCATATATAACTAGCATTGGTGTTATCTTACGCCACAACCCGCGGCACACTCCGCTAAACCGCTCCGGTCCATCCCCCCATCCGATCATCCGATCTACAAGGGATATCCTTACCCATCTTCCCCATGGCTATTACGAATCATGTTCTTTTTTCGCAATTACCTGACTCATCACCTATCTATTGGTGTATGTGTGCGCTGTAATGACTGGAACTTTTTGGTTCTCGGGATTGCTTGTGTTCTTGTAATAGGTCCCGGTCGTACCTCTTGCACTTTTGTACGAATATGGAACTTGTTGTTCTGGATGATGATGCGCTTCGCGTCCGTTGAATCGACGCCGGGGTGTTCCTTGGATCAAATGGGCGCAATTCGGTGGGACGTCCTCGGGAGTCCTACATGCATACATATGTAGGGCTCGGAAGCTATGCTTGAATCCGCGGCACGAAGGGTTCATGAAATGACTAGAACCTAGATGCAACTGGACCTCTCCCGGCATGACGCATCCCTTCGTTCAGTCATACCCATGCACCAACTACGAACCTCACCATTCTTCTCTTCCACCTTACGTCCGATGGTTCCTATCCAACCTCAAGCAAGCTTCAAGGCCTGGACGATCGAACGTATTTCGCCTACGGACGTAGAATATGAACGGCTTCCTTCAGGGACTATCGCCTCCAAACCTCCTTTCCCCCCTCCTATCCCGTCCGCCCCCATCCCGCTTACCACTCGCACTCTTACGTACGATCGCGCGTTATTCACTCGTAAGCGCGAATTCTCAAATTGAATCAGATCAGATCATCGCTTCGCACTATTAAGTTGATCGCTCTGATCGGTTGATTTTGATTCCGATATGCAATCACGTCGTGGGATTTGGAGGTGGATGGAGATGGTTGTGGGTGTATCGTTGGATTGCGGGTGCTTAGTCGAAAGCTAGTGGTGATGACCGCGTAACGTATACACTCTCCACCATTCTTCTGATCAATCAAAGTGCTTTTCCTATCCGCCTTTCGCTTTACCCAGTGCGGTGGTCTTCGTTGCTTACTGCCCCTATTGGATTAGATATTGCAGCTCCTATACCCCAGTTATCTTTATTTTGTGGCTTGTTGTTCATCTGTTACCCGTATATACGTGCTCATACGATGACCCGTTTCATTTGAGCCTCTCAGATGCCCAAGTCAATCATCTTCGTGTTTAACGTCCAAGCTTTTTTGGAGGACTTGGGTAGTGTTTCCAAAACTCAGTTAGGTAAGTTGCTCCGTAGGTGTGCATATTCCATCTATGTTAAGTTACGAATCCCGTACTATAGTCAAAGTACACCCCACGAAGGTAGTCTTGCGAAGGGCCTCGCTAGCTTCCTCCCTGCTATAGCAATCTTCAAACGCAATATCTACAGCAGGACAACCCAACTGTAGCCGCGTGCTCGCGAACGAAATAAGCACATCCACTCCCTGCGGGTCATCCAAACGACAAGATCGTAACACGAGCTTGTTCATTTTCACGAAGCACCGATTGGTTGCGCAAATTCTGAGAACCCGATGGAGGATAGGTTGAGAGCAATATGTCAGAAACAATGTTTGGACTCCGTCCATTCTGTCGAACATCGCAGAGTAGTCAATCTCCGTAAACAGGGTTGTGGAGAGACTAAGAACTTGGATGCGAGATAAAGGGAAAGAGTGGCATAGTTCTTCGAATGTTTCTTTGTCGATTGGTCCGCGAAGCTGTAGTTTAGCTCGCGTGTTTCCTGACATGTCTTGGAGGGTGAGAGTATTGATCTCCCCAAGCGCCTCTAAGGAGAGCGTGTATGCAGTGGAGGGGAGGTCCATGCTAGAATAGGTATCAACCAGCACCGGGAACAACTCTTCAATCTCACTTCGCACGATAACCTCCAAATCCACGACAGTCGTGGAGGGGAAATAGAGGTACGCGACCAGACTGGCGAAGCCCATCGTCGCAGGATCGCACGACCGGAGGGTTAACTTCGAGAGGTTAGGCAAATGGATTTCGTGATCGTAGTCTTCTGGGAGGTCGAACTGAGGTCTGGCATCAACAATGAATAATTCCCTAAGCGCAGGTGCGTCTTTCAGGATTGAGAAGAGGTGGTGGATGGAGATCACCACACCATTGGAGAAAATGGCTTGAATGTGAAGGCTTGTGAGGCGTGGTAGGCAGAGAGGAATGTTGTTTTGGTATAAAGAACCAGCAGCAGCCATTCCACCACGGATATCAAGGACACGAAGCGCAGGCATGCTTCGGGCCAAGAACCGTCTAGAGCAAGCCGCATTGTACTTCACTTCGATGTGCACCTCTTCTAGCATCAACGCAGGGAGGTTGATGTCCGTAGCCAATATGTCATAGAGCTGCGTGGAGTCAGTCCTCATGCTATATAGATGAATTTGGCTGATCCGCGAAATATTCTTCACCGCAAGTTCCCAGAGCGACGCATCGTAGTAGAAATGCGATAATTGGCTATAATAAAGTCTGATAGGCAATGCTTGTGATCGTTTCGCCAGAATCTCGCGAGCAAGCCTGACGCGAGACATGTCGATCCAACACCACAGTGAAGGAGATGAGAGCGCGAACTCTCTCCAAGATCGACAGACCTGCGAGATGGCTATATTGTCGGCGCGAAGAACAGTCGAATACTGAAGGAACGACGAGGGGTCATAGTCCGTTGAAGAGAGCTGAAAGATGTCGAGGACGATTTCAGAAGGCAGGGAGGACATCATCTTAGAGGGAAAAGAGCTGGGCGTAATAAGTTCTGTTTTCTACAGCCTTTTATTACAGGATTCCCTTTGTGCGGAGAAAGAAACATGGTCCTTTGTGGCCAAAGGGAAGCGATGATCATTGATCATAATCGAGGAGTACTTTCTCAGATTGGCTCTTTGGACAACCTTAGCGCCTGGGCACATGGTGTAGTTGGTTATCACGCCCGCTTAGCATGCGGGAGGGGTTGGGTTCAATTCCCAATGTGTCCACTCGGTCTGCCTTCATTTTTTCCCTCCCATCACTATCTCTAGTGCGGAGCACACTCTTCATTTGGCCTTCAAAGCTCACGTTCTCGTAACCAGAATATGTAGTACTTTGATAACAATCCTAGAGTAATATTACATGTGCAAGAGTATGTGCAAGGAAGAAAAGCATACGACATAAAACATACACAAAACAAGCCATAAATAAGAGACACAAGTAGTGACAACGGAGACGGGAATAGGGATTAGGAAGAAAGGAGATCATTCAAATCGCCCTCGTCGATCGACGCCGCCTAGCAAGCTACGACTAGCCTTTACCTCTTTCTTCTTTCCTTTCTCATTGGCAGCAGGAGCGCCACCAATCTTCCCGATCTTGACGCTGGCATTCGACTGCTTGGAGCCTTTCATCCTGATCTCACCACCGCCACCTTTATGCCCAGTGACGGCGACTCGGGAAACTGAACGGCCGGTAGTTTCCAACCGTCCAGATCGACGCTCACTCTGAGCCCATTGTTGCATACGCTTATGTGAATCGGTAGGCCCACCAGTGGCTGAGCGCTGGGAAGATGGCTGAAAGACGAAGAAAAATGGTCAGTGACTAGCCACAAGCGTTCCGTGAGCGTCACTCACCCCAACATCGAAGTCGAAGTCAATATCCATCAACCCCCTCTTTGAAAATGACGACGAAGCATGGACAGGGCCGGGTCTTATCGATGCTCTCTTAACTTGGATGCCGTTGGCCTCGCCAGCTTCTTCGTCATCAGCATCTATCCACGACACATCGTTGACGTCGGTGGTCTCGATGTCCTAGAACTTGTCTGTGAGTACCGGGCAATAAAAAGCCGCACTTAAGAGTACGTACACCGTTTGCGAGTCTCTCTCTGATTTCTTTATTAAGATCGCGCGCGGTCACAACATTGGGAGGAGCATCAGAATCCTCCGAGTCATCTCCTCCATCATCATCGTTCCCCATTGGATCAACTGTCAGTCCATCCCCATTGGACGCAGGGATTAGGATTGGGTCGTCAACCAAGGAACCTTGGTATGTCAGGAAGAAGGGTCTGGTCTCGTCCACTTCACCTAGAGACGTGTCTGAGCCCAAGCCATAGTTAGTGAAGAGGTCTCATACCTAGTCGCCGCATGTCATCCCGATCGTGTCGAGCACGTTTGTACATCTTGCGCCGAATAGCAGCAGCTTCGTCATCGTCCGACTCGTCATCACTACCGTCCAAATCGATACCGTTGCGCTTCCTGTGACGGAATTTACCATCCACAGCATTTTGATGAAGCTTCTGTAATTTCTCATCGTCCTCCTGTTGATGCTCCCTATGAAGTGTGAGCTGAGGATTAATCAATAAACTCGGGGAAAATACTAACTGGAATTTCTCAAGCACTTTATCGACAGCTTCGGTGTCCTCATCCATGGCTTTGTCGTCAAGCAACTCAACCAAGGTCGTGTCAGCATCAGCACCCTCCTCTTCATCATCCTTGGACTTGCGGACGGTCCAATTACCCATATCGTCATCAGATTCTTCTGCCTCGGCGGCCACGAATTCCTTCGCAGCGTCTTCAGTATGCTTATCTTGCTTTCGAGGGTCTTTGCCGATTCTCATAGCATTTCGCGCCATTACATCAAATGCATTGAGTAGAGGCTGGGGTTTAATGGGACTTTGTGAAGGACTAGAGTCATAACCACCATCTTTACGTGGTGATGGCGAAGACGATCGGCGGCGGCGAATTCGTCGTAAGCGACCGACCGCAGGTGTCTCAATATCGAGGTCGTCGGATGCGGCGAAAGAGATTGTTTGCAGGGGGTGGCGGCTTCCTAGAGCTGGAGTGCGAGATACAGACTGGGGCTCCGTAAGGGTTCGTGTGAGCGATTTCCGCTGAGAAGGAGAGAACATCCTGTATACATCTGGACTGCTAACGTCGGGGCGTGTTTGCGTCAGGAAGCTTGAGATGCAATTTCTTAGTTCCAAATCATGGTAGCGTAAACAGCTATTACATACCCATGATCATTGATATAGAGCTGGGGGTGGGCACTGGGCTTGGCCTGTGCCGCTTCTAGGACGTACTCCTGTTCCTTCTCGAAGACAGCGTCAGCTTCTCTAAGAATGCTTTCGTCAACTTCGAGAGCTGGTCGAAGGGTGACATCGAGCGTGAGAGGTAACTCGTTGAGGCTGGGGCTGCGTGGTTTAGCCATCCCTCCCTGGTCCTTGGTATAAGCTTCTATCGAGTAGGCAAATGTTCTGAGAACTCACGGAGGTAGCCGTCTGTGTTTGAGAATCAAATAATTGCGAAAAACCAGGTTCTAACGAAGCAGCCTGGAATGTGGTTGCGCCATTACCATCTGAAAATTGCGAGAACGCGAGGCCACCGAGCTTCTGCGGGGAGAATTGCTGCGAAATGAAAGGTCCAGCGCTAGATGCATTTGGAGACGCTTGTAATAAGCGCGCGGTGAAAGACATGGCTGGCGTTGGTTCCGGTGATGTGAATGGATCCTCATCAGATAGAAGCTCCTTAAGTGGCTCTCTAGGCTTCTCCGCCCGGTCACCGACGTTATTGTTTATCATGGTAGGAAAAGATGGTAGGTCTAGTCGCGCATCGTCTAGACTCTGCGATGACTCTTTGCGAAAACCTAGAGGCGGACGGGACTCGAAACTGTGTCGCACGACGGCCTTATTCTCCTTGTCATCACTCTTGTCATACATAAGGCGAGTACTGTTTTCCTTGTCATCCTCGTCTTCTGTAGCTTCGTCGACAGACAATCGACCAACAATGGATAGGGCGTCGGGGTTGTAGTTTTCATCATCTTCAGAGTCCGAGTTCAGTATCATAGCACGTGAACGCCGAACCATAGGGGCTGCATTCTCGTCATCAGGCAGCTCTTCGTTAACCATGGTTATGTCGTCTTCTCCAAGCGCAATTTCGGAAGCGACTTCCTCCTCTTCCTCCTCGTCAGATGCGTCCGAACCCCTTTCGCGCTTATCAGGGGCCCATTCTTCGTCGCTTGCGTCGTCATCCATGTCCGCGTCGACTCGGTCTGTTGCCTGTAAAGCCTTCTCTGCTATTAACTTCACAGTATCTGCGAACGAGTTCGCGCCCGAAGTATTCGCATCGCTATTTGATTTGATTGTGCCACCTCTCTTCGTCCATTCTGCCTCCTTCTGCTCAATAACGCTACGGTTCACCGCAGCAACTCGTTCTGCCATTTGCTTGTTGAGTTCAGCTTGAGTAAGGTTCGCCGGGCCTTTGTTCTTTCCTCGTACATGGCCAAACCGCTCGATGATCCTCTTCCCTTTGGAAGGGCCTGTGTGTCTCTGCTTCTGGGTGCGCCGTTCATCTGCGGCTTCTTGAGCAACAACATGCATATCCTGGGCTGCAGTAACGTTGTCTACGATGAGAAGGTCGTCATCGTCCTCGATACCGTCGCTGTGGTGGTAATCTTGAAGCTTCCGCACAGCTAGATATTTTTCCTTCTGCTCGCGGAGATTGCGCGTTGCCTCTGTAACCAGAGGGGGGACAGCATCCTTTATGCGTGATTTGAGAAGGGTACTCGCATCTGGGAAGTCTTCATCGTCGCCTTCGGGCTTTGCACTCTCGGGGGTTCCCCCAAGCGGGACAATATTGTCAAGGGGAGCACTGGCTTTAGCAGACGAGGCGACCGGATGGGGGGAATATTCAGAGATAGGATCCGAAGGGAGGCCGGATGCTGGGGCTGCCTGTCGGGCGAAGAGCTGAGGTATCGTGAACTTTTCGGAAATGTTCGTCCGCGCGATGCTAACATGCTGTTCTGCGGCAAGTCTCGCGCGAGCCCGCGTGGTATCAGATAATTCTTTCTTTGTAGGCGCTTTGACTTTGCCCTTTCTAGATGGACGCTGCGACGCGGAACCGGCGCGTGTCCCTTTGTTCGAACCTTTCCTTGGCAGATGATCCTCGTCATCGGTATGGTGGGGGCTCAGTGTCGCGCTAGAATGCGCTGCAGACCGTTTAGTGGTATGGAAGGGTTTCATAACCAGCTTAGGCCTAGTCATTTCGTCGTCAGATGTTGGAGGCGTAGACGATGATCGAGATTGAGGTGTAGTGATGGGATGTAGATGTAAAGGGGATGTCGCCGGGTGAGAGGATGGCTTGGTGGGGGAGTCGAGTTCGGTATCAGAGTCGATGATAGCGCGGCGTCTTCCACCAACCTTACTCAACGTAGGGGGAAATGAATCAAGAGAGTGGGTGGGTGAACGTTGTAAGCTTTTTACAACACGTGGGGACAAAGAGGTCGAGTTGCCTTGGATTGAAGACATAGCAGCGGGTGGCACCTGCACTTTCCCCGATGAGGTAGGAGACGTTGACGCGTTGCAGAGCGTCTGTTGTGAATTATCGTCGTTGCCGAACTGAACGTCGGGGAATTCATGTTCTTCGTCCGATTCTTCAAGAACCTTACTGACTCGTTTCTGCCATTCAAATTTGAAGTCAGTTGACCCGCCCGCGTTCTCGTTATCTGTATCGTCACCGTCGCTGCCTACGTGCTCTGTTTCAGAAAGCGCATGAAGCCCGTCCGAGCTGGGGGGAACCTCCTCATCAAGCCCCTTCGGCGCAGTCTTATATACATCAATGGGAGAGTCTGCGCTTGTGTCATCCGAGTAAGAGGAAGATAAGGACTCGAGTTCCGATATTCTAGGACGACCGTAAGTCCTGGCGGCTCGCCTGACCTGAGGCGTTGAATCTGGCGAGGACAACGACATTGTTGAATCGACAGCAATGGAAGCCTCTTTCGCAATAGGCATCTCGGGGAGGAAGATGAAGAGGAGGAGGAGGGGGTAGCCGTTTCGCACAACACAACGCCCTTTAGCTGTTGTGAAGTTTGAGGTAAGAGGAATGTGCTGTCACGGTGTGACCCTACGCGATTTTGGGAATTCGCGCCACGATCAAGTCACCATTGGAACACTTCTTCACCAAACATCGCAGGCTCACTTAACAAAGTCCCTCGCTACCTACCCTACGCGTCTTAAACGAAATTTTGTCACTTGGAATAATTGATAAAGAAAAACCAGAGTCCGAGCGAACGAACCCGAGGATTAATAGTGGCTAACGATCACATGACCGTCTACAAATTACATCAGCACATTTACTCAAGCATTTGATTACCTAATTTAGCGCTGAATAGAGCGCCGAGTGATTTTGGTAAGCGTCTCGAATGCCAAAGTACTATACAGTTCCTCAGCCACCCATTTTCGCAACTTTCCCACAACCGAGGGAAGACCAAAGCACCAAAGTTATTGTCCCGTCGCCGCCGCCCTCAACATCCCTCAAGATGAGGTGAGTAACATCGCGTTAATTTATGTCTTCAACCCACTCATTGGAACGACCACTTCAGTCACCGTAAGGTCTGTGTAGCTCGTCACTCGGAAACCCCGCTCGAATTGAAATTATCCTGTTATCTAGTATGAAGCCCCTCGCCATGGATCACTAGGCTTCCTCCCTAGGAAGCGTTCCGCTCGTCATCGTGGAAAGGTCAAGTCATTCCCTAAGGTGTGCCTCTAGTTTGAAGCCACGAGATCTTTGGTAGCTTATTTGATTTACAAGGATGACCCCAAGAAACCCGTTCACTTGACCGCCTTCCTGGGCTACAAGGCTGGTATGACCCATGTCGTCCGTGATCTTGACCGTCCAGGCTCCAGTGCGTGTTCGTTTCAGACGATTAAAGACCATAATGAACTTACGACCATCCAGAGATGCACAAGCGTGAGGTTGTCGAAGCCGTTTCTATCATCGAGACTCCTCCCCTTGTCGTTGTTGGCGTTGTTGGCTACGTCGAGACTCCTCGTGGCCTTCGCACTCTCACCACCGTTTGGGCTTCCCACCTCTCAGATGAAGTTAAGCGTCGGTTCTACAAGAACTGGTACCGCTCCAAGAAGAAGGCCTTCACCCGGTATGCCAAGAAGCATGCCGAAGATGGCGGAAAGTCCGTTGCCCGTGAACTCGAGCGCATCCGCAAATACTGCACCGTCGTCCGTGTACTCGCCCACACCCAAATCCGCAAGACTGGTCTCAGCCAGAAGAAGGCTCACCTTATGGAGATCCAAGTCAATGGTGGTTCTATCCCTGACAAGGTTGAGTTCGCTCATGGATTGTTCGAAAAACCCATTGAAGTCGGATCGGTGTTCGAGCAAGACGAGTGTGTGGATATCATCGGTGTCACCAAGGGTCATGGATTTGAGGGTGTGACGCACCGTTGGGGTACCAAGAAGCTTCCTCGCAAGACCCACAAAGGTCTCCGCAAAGTCGCTTGTATTGGTGCATGGCATCCGTCGAAGGTCATGTTCTCAGTTGCTCGTGCTGGTCAAAGTGAGTTATTATAGATCTTCCGATCACACTTCACATCTAACCATTCCTTCGCAATAGACGGCTACCACCACCGAACGGAACTCAACAAGAAGATCTATCGTATCGGATCTGGTGTCGATGAGAACAACGCTTCGACTGAGGCTGATATCACCAAGAAGGCCATCACGCCCATGGGTGGCTTCCCTCACTACGGTATCGTGAAGAACGACTTCTTGATGGTCAAGGGCTCCATTCCTGGTACCAAGAAGCGTGTCGTCACGATACGCAAATCCCTCATGGTGCATACCTCTCGTCGGGACCTCGAAAAGGTTCAACTCAAGTTCATCGACACGTCCTCCAAGTTCGGCGTAAGTTGGCCCGTTTTTCAAGTAGCTATCCTAATCACTCATTGCCATCACATTAGCACGGTTCGTTCCAAACATTCGAAGAAAAGGCTGCGTTCTTGGGAACGCTCAAAGCCCGTGCATGATCTCACTTTGTACTTACCACATACTTTCTCCACCGTTATCACATATATGTCATGCTATGCTCGCCCACTATACATATGATCCTTGCATGCACCACATTATGGGTTGAGAAATCAGGTTCTTGCACATCGACTTGCAAACGAGGTGCTTTAATTGGTTCTCTCCGACTCTCTCACGGTCAGAATTTTCGGAAGACTGCTCTCACGTAGCTCAGCGCTGGCCTTCAACTGTCCCTCATCGTACCGGGAGGCCCAGGTTTGTCCAGAAGGTGTTGGCGCGTCCATTTCAGGAATTCCAAGGCGCTATCGTCGTTGAGTGCTTGTGCTTGTCGTGAGTTCATCGTTCTCTCCGGCGTCGTATCACCCACGCTGATTGCGGACACTCTCTTCTCGGTTGGAAAGGATGCGCAGAGCACCTGGACAGTGCATTGATGCTGATAGCGTCCTACGTGGGCCCAATCATCGCGAAGTCATTACCAGCCGCGCGTCGCGTTCTCAATCTCCAACTATGCCGTGCGCCTACATTTCCCTCGACGCATACCTCCAAAACCAGAGTCATCTATATCCCCATACAACCGGGGGCAGGCTTCGCTTTGCCTCAGCCTGCGAGTCTGCGCCCATTGCCGAGGGTTCCCAACAAAAGCCGCATCATGGAACCAAGCGGAAATGTAAGCCGAAGCAAGGACTCCAAGGAGAGACCATCGCGACAATCGAAGCAGCATTCTCAACACGACATGGTCCACAGTTCTTCGACTCGGAGCGACTTGCTCGCCTTGGCTCAGCCCGGAGTAGATGTCGTCGTCGTAGGACCGTCCTCAATTGCCTCCGAGGATGCCATTGCCGACCAGTTTCTTCAAAACAGGCTAAACGAACCTGCACCATTACGTCTCAGCGAGATGCCACAAACAAGCCAAACCGAATCTACAACCGATCTACTACCTATGTGCCTTCAAACTATTGCTACTTCCTCTTCTGCAGACGAAATATGGGAAGCATACATGCAGCTCCGCGAATATCTCCAAGAACGACGAGAGCAAAACAGCAAATCTTTCTACCCTCTTCACCGTCCTCTCCACACCGTTGCTCGATTTCTTTCCCGAAACAAGCCAAGGACGCGTCCCCAGTTTCTTCGCCTACTGAACGTGGTGCAGTTTATCCACGAATGCGGCGGAAAAATCCATCCGCATGAATGGAACGCCCTCATTCACCATGCTGGTCGCGGTTGGAGGAAAACAAGGGTCGAAGACTTCCAGCTTGCCATGGACTTGTATATTGACATGGTCACCGGAAAGAGCCCTGGTACGACGACAACTGGAATAGGGTCTGAGGAAGGTGCCAGGTTACCTCGCAGCCCGGTTCAACCCAATATCATCACTTTCACCACTCTCCTCGCTCTTGCAGCACGTACCTTACACGCACCATCTATACGTCGTGCCACGAACCTCCTCCATGAAGCAGGTCTCAAGCCCAACCGTATCACTCACCTTGCCATGCTACGGTATTTCACCCTGACCCGTCAGATTTCTGGTGTACGCTCCACAATAATCAAGATGAAGGAGCAAGGACTGGAGTTGGGTATAGATGGTCTCAACGCGTGCATCTGGGCTTACGCCCATATTGGCGATGTCGACGTTGTCAGCAGTATATACCAAGTACTGCGATACAACACCCGAACTGATACCTCTACCGAAGAAGGCATCGTTGCCGTTCGGCGTCGACTAGTTGACGAGCAGGGCATTGACATTGACCACCGCTTAACACCCGATGAGGCTACCTTTACAACTGTCATCCAATGCCTCGCGTATCATGACGACATTGTTGGTGCTCTCGGTGTTTTCATGGATATGCTGTCGGTACCAACGGCAAGGAAAGCAGACTTCAACTGCTTAGAGGACGATGATCTCCCCGGACGCTATTCTCCAACTATGGCCATCTTTCGCGCGATCTTTCTGGGCTTCGCGAGGCACGGTGAACCTCCTGGTCATCCCTTATCGCGTACAACCGCATTGTATGGCCTGCCACAGGGAAGAGAAACCTGGAGCCTCCATAATCTGCAAACTCTATTTGACGCCTTCATGGACCTGCCATTGACGGAGAGACCGAGTCTTTCGACGATTCATTGGATTCTAATCGCCTTCATGAAGACAACTAATAATCACCCAGAGACCCTGCGTGATGTATGGACGCGATTAGAAACGCGATTCGAAGGACCCTGGGGTGGACCGAATAATCGGTTGCAGAGGCTTAAGAAGCGAATATTCAGCCAACACTCCACGCGCGTCTCATCGACATCTCGGGTCCCAGGAACTGACCGCAGGGTAGCAGTGGAGATCTAGTGGTACGAGCGACGACTTGTATCGAACTCTATTAGCTCTTCATTAATCCTTCTTCATGCTTGTACACGTCTGTACATAGATTCCGTCATTAGATCTCGCACAATCTCCTCCCATATATCACGCTACACCACTATTCTGGTCCCGCCATTTCATATAATCATCCCATCCAACCGTGCACTTCTTGCTTTGATATCGCCGCAATGTGATGCTTCTACGAATATCCTCTGTTATCTTGCCCGTCCAGCCTGCCTTCTGAATCGCGCTATCTATAGCATCAAGCTTATCCCATCCTTGCTCTGGGATGACATCGGGAAGGTATGTGGCACGGAAGCTCTGCTTCGTGGCCACCCTGGGGGTAAGCAAGGAGTAAACGGATGACAAAGGCGACGGAGTGCCCGAAGATGCCGAATTTAGCAGGGATGGGTGAGGAAACGAGATATTGATTCCATGGACACCAACCGTCCAGTCGAGGTACGACGAGGCATCCTCGAAATCTGTCAAGAGGGAGACGCTGACGCCATCTCTAAGAAACTGAGATGACGCGAGAGTGAACTGATATGCGTACCAGCACTCAAGGCTTTCCAGTTCACTTTTATCAATCTTCCTGAACCGATGATCTTGGAATGCACTAATCAGCGCATACTCCGCTAAGCCCTCGTAGAGAGGAAGGCTATCGAAGCATCCAATGCACCCTCTTAATCGAGGAGATCGCCCTGGGCGCGAGGAGCGAGTGTTCCATGTCACGAACAAAGGACTATGATATGATTAAGTTAACACAGAACTCCCGGCACTAAGTGGTTACTCACTATTTACCGTCAGGAAACTTGGGCGGTATTGGTGTTGCGTGCGTGAGGGCACAATATAAGGCATCGAAAGCATGGAAACAATGCTCGGGCGTGCAGGTGTCGTTGACCACAGTGGGGTCGTGCTCCGCAGGATTAGGGGGAATGAGTGACATTGGAGCCAGACAAGAAAAGAAGACGTTAGAGCAGCTAAAGCCGGTCGCTAACCGAGGGATGTGGGGAAGGCTTGAGAGAAGACATTGCCGACTTTGGATGTGTCTTATGATGCACTCAGGGGGCCTACCGGACCGATATCAAATCCAAGAACATAACATGTCTGCATGTATGTAGAGTTAGAAAGAAGTATATAGAGTATACGAGACAAGAAATAGCCACCATAAATAGGGAAGCAGAGGTCATAGACAGATAGAAGAATGCAAGGTATGTGCATGATCATGAACTACGTGCAGAGGAAATTGCGCTAGAAACTACATTGAGGAAGAGGAAGAAACAGAGAGAAGCAGAGACGGAGAATTAAGGAGATAAGATAGTACATCGAATAGATATGGGTGAGACGGGGCGATAAAGGATATGATAACTGACGGATAGGAATTGAAAAAGGAGTGAGTGTTCTTCAAAAAGGAGTGAGCAGAGTGTGTGGACGTGTGATATGTACGAAAAGAGGGGGAGGCGATCGAACAGGCAAGCTAGCAACAACTCCAACTGCCAGACGATCGTTCTGCCTTTTCCCTGGCTTCTTCAGCGTCGGCTTGGGCGGACCACGCGGGGGTCGAAATGGTCGAGAGTACAACACTGTCGCGCTTCTTTAACTCATTTTCCTCTTCGATACGATCCTTTCTTAGGATGATGGTGGTTATCAGGTGTTCAAAGAGATTCTTGATGCCTAGACATGCAATGACATCAGATGAAGCTACCCTGTTTGGAATGGTGGCGGAACGGACCAGTGTCATCCTTTGCCGAGACTTCGAAAAGTTCCATGCCTTTGTGTAGTCCCCACTCTTGTTCGTCGTCATCGTCAGCAAGAGCCTCTTCATCCACTTCTTCGATGCTGTTACTATTGCTGGATTCACCCGGTTCGTTCCAGCCCCCAGCCTGGAATCCGAAGTGGAACATAAAACGAGAAGGTTGAGGCCTTGTACCAGTAGCGGTGGTATTAGCTCGGGTCAACGGTGGGGCATTGGCTAATCGAGGTCGCGTGCGTGATACGGCAGAGGAGTGGCTTCGCTGGAGACTAGATGTGTGGGAGTGATTAGAGTGTAGATCGAGGTAGGCGGCTGTGTCGGGGGATCCACGGGAAGAGGACTGAGTTATCGGGGGACTGGTTGGGGGTGAACGTAACCCGGGGAAAGACGTAAAGCGCGGTCGAATGTAAGAGAGTGTAGACGGAGCTGGCGGTGGGGGTGGCGTCGGAGGTCGGGGCGGTGGAAACCAGCTATGCAATGAGAGCCGAGCGAGGTCAGATGTGACTTGGCGGTTTCGATGAAGATCCGCCTTTGATCCCACAATGTAGATAATCAAGTCAGACGGACAGTTCTTTTTTAGCTCTGATGTTGGGGGGTTGCAATCGAATGTCAGTCGTCTGTCTAGGAAGCGAATAACTGCAAGTTCATACCTTCCAGCCACCCTCGTACAGCTTCAAAGGTTGGCAAATTCGTGATATCGTACAACAGCAGCGCGGCGTTTGCGCCTCGATAATACATAGGTGCCTTTGGAATGGTTCGGGGGTTAAGAGGATACAGCCAATAGACGTATGTAAGGTATGAAGTGCTCACCATACTTCGAAATCGCTCCTGTCCTGCCGTGTCCCATAGCTGCAATCTGACTCTCGTTCCATTCACAAAAACCTTCTTCGTAACAAAGAAAGCACCGGTCGTAGAAGTCGTATTCTTGGGATCGAACCTGTTCTGGGTGTATCGGTGGAGAAGACTGGTTTTGCCAACACCTATTAGAATGACAATGCAGCATTTTTCGAGCATCGTTGAGGCTAATCAGAAAACGAGTCGAGTGCGCCCGTAATAGAAGGCACCATACCTGTATTTCCCATCACCACCACCTTCGCGTCGACACCTTGATCATACCTGGACCTAGAGTACGGGTCCATAGTGGAAATTGAGCCGTATATGGCCCTCAAGTAAAGGGCGGGCCAGTCGTGAAAAGGGAAGAGGGAAAAGAACAGAAAGAGGAATGAAGGAGGTGGAACAGAAGAAGGAAATGGCCGCTATACTTGGACGAGATCCCCCTGACATATCCTAGCGCTCCCACGTGGTTACCGAGGCAGAAACCCAAAGGACCCGAAACACCCAAAATAGTCCTTCTCAATCCAGGGATTGCGTGAGGCAAAGGTCATAGTCATAGCCATGTTTTCAGTATGCAGTCATAGTGCGTGTACATAGGAAAATTAGCTAGCAAAGTCATCCAAGCACAGCTATCTACTCCTGTGCAACCACCGGGAATTCGAAAACAACGTCCTTTCCAGTCAATCTCCGGTAAACGGACGAAAACGAATCCAGTTTGTACTCAAGCGAAGTGGCGTCCTTGGAGTCGAGGAATCTGTGACAGGGTCAGTTGGCTGCGCGTCTTGGGCTACTAGAAGACAAGCGTACACTTTAAGAAGCTTGGTGCCGTCCACAGCAACACGGGTGCGCTTGCCAACGATCTCCGTGGGGAAGACAAGGTCCTCCAAAATGCGCTCATGGACGTCTGTAAGGGTGCGGCTGCGGGGCCTCTTTTGCTTGACACGGGAGGTACGTGTGGGTTTGCGGAGCATCCGGCGTTGTGCAACAAACACAACATGTCTGTCTGAGAATTTCTTCTCAAGCTCCCGAGTAAGCCTGTGGAGATGAGTTGATACAGGGATTTCCATTTGTCCATTACAGGACGGACCTTTGTTGGACTTTGCGGAAAGCTTTCAGTTGGGGAACGGGGACAAAGATAACAATCGCCTTTTTGCCACCCCGAACGTCAACTTCGCGGGCAGCGGAAATTTGCAGAGGGCGAAGCTCAGCCTTGAGCTCGGGGACATTGTTCTCGAGATCAATTAGCGCCTGGGCGACACTAACTTCGGTCTCATCGGGAGGCGTAGTGGGGGCGTTGGCGGTACGGACGATCTTGTTGTTTGCGGACATCTTGAAGGTGTTAAACCCTACGGCCTGAGATCAGCCTGAGTCCTCATCCAAATCGCCTTCCACCAATCCATCCCAACTGAACCGATCCACGCCATTCAAACGGCACAAGAGCATATTTCCAGCACCCAGCATGCCTCCTACACATCAATGAATGGTAAATACTCACCAGTCCGTACGGCGTCGATGTTGCGTAGATTTTTGGCAGGGGTTGCGATGGCCAATCGAGTGTTCTGTAAGACAACAATGTCAAATCAAGTGTGGGAACAGAATGCCATATCAGGGTAGGCACCGCGGTGTCCTCAGGTCTCAGGAGGAGCTCAGGAGAGATAGATATCGCTTAGTTTCAGCCTCGACTACGTTTGAAATCTTCTACCCATCTACTCTCTACGTCTCCTTTGGGGAGAACGACAAACGATAAACACCCATCCTTCACTTCCAACCCATCTTTTGCTTCACCTTCCTTGGCCTTTGCAGCGGTACATACGTCCCTCAAAGACATCTTCTTACCAACCTTCAGTAGTCGCTTGCGCTTTGTGATCGCATAAATGGCCAGATTCGCCGCTAAGTACGCGCCGCTGGGATCCCACTCCGGCGCAGGAGCATTTGGAGGAAACATAGCCTCGAGATGCGTGGTGAACGGCGTATCTTCAACGAACTCCGGTATCACATCCGAGGTGGCATGTTGGGGATAAAGGAAGAATACAGGGATGATCAGAGTGTTTTGAGTAGGATCCTCCGGATCCCAATGCGGAGAGTAGGGGTTATTCGTTCCGTTAGGATTCGGTACTGATACGAGATTTCGGTCCTGATATTCGTCATTATGAGGAATCTGCGATAAGGAATGTTGGGATGTGACTGACTTTGAAGGCATTATCCATTCTATGCTTAGCTTCTTGTTCCTTTTTGAGTCTATCCTGACGTTCTTTTTCTTTCCTTTCCATGACTTCAATCGCCTTGATCACTCGTTCACGCAGGACTTTCACCCCGTTGTTGTTGGCATCATATGCTAGGCATAAATCGCAGCACTCTAGCGCCTCCTGTGGTCTATCCAGGGATAACAAGGCCGTTCCAGCACGATAATATGCTTTAGAGGATTTCGTGTTCAAAGTCAAAGCCTTCTTGCAGTCCTTCAACACCGATCCGTAATTCTCTGAATTGAGTTAGAGTCATCTACTAGTTGGCAGGATGGCAGTATTACCCACGCAGTTCTAGATTGCAGGCCGCACGGTTGCATAGAAGAGCTTCAAGTAATTTAGCATCGGTCGGTTTAGAATCTACGCCTTGGGTGTAGAAGTTCAGTGCTTCACGCCATCGCTTGCCAACAAAATATTCGTTCCCGCGCTCCTTGAAGTTCTGAGCGATTTCTACGTGCAGTAGAGAGCGCTAAACCACGGTCCAAAGCGCATCCATAGACAACAAACCTACCATCGGGTGTTCCATCGTGTGCCAGGCTTTGTAGAGCACTGATGGCTACATCCTCAGTCTCATCCTCGGGGAGAGCTTTCATGAACAGGGGAACCGTGTCCAGAGCCGCTAGCTTGTCAGCTAAGAGCTCAACTGATGGTGGCTGTGGGTTGATAGCAGCCATTGTTATGGGGTGCAGATGTTCGGTGGGGGTGTTGAACAGAGTTGGGATCAAGTTGTCAAAATATCAAACGCCTAAAAGATTACGATTGTATATGATATCACTGATCGGTGACGGACTTGGCGGGCCGAATCCGGTTACTTTCGATCGTTCATGAACTTGAAGTTGCCACGGAACGGAAGTCTCTTCGATCTCCTCATGCTCCAACGTTCGCGTGGTTTGGTCGGCGTGCTCAACGGTGATGGAAGATACAAGTTTAAGGTCTTCTGGACTTGCTCAGCTGCGAATGTCAATGCCTCATTGATTCGATTGACAGGCTCCCGAGTTTGTAATTGACCATCTCATCATTGGAGGAGGTATATGGTTTGCTGTAGCTCTATGCCAGAGTTGATCTTCAAGACTCTCCATAGGTGTCGTTGGACTAGCCGTGGCTGAAGCACTAGTCAGGCGGTTTCCGCAGAAAACAACGTACATCGTAGAGAGACATCCCCGCGTTGGCGAAGAAACAAGGCGAACCCATTTCCTTCTATTACATGAGCAGCAAGTGGTAACTGAACTTATTTCTAGCTCCCGGAACTCTGAAGTTATCCATGCAGGTACGAACCTTCACCACACCTCTCCGGTCAACTCAGTATATTGTTTAAAGGCCTGTACTACCCATCTACCTCGTTGAAGACGAAACTCTGTCTACTGGGCCGTAACCTGCTATATAACTATTGCGACCAGCACCGTGTACCATACAAGAAAACCGGGAAGCTCGTTGTTGCAAACTCGAATCAGCTTTCGTATATACAGGGTCTCCATGACAAAGCCCGTAAGCTCGAATGGTCGACTTCGCTTTTTGGACGACCAATGCCCCCTCCACTTCCTGATATACTCCCGACCTCACTCCTCACCGCCACAGAAGTACATGACATGGAACCAAACCTATCTGAGGATATCGTCGCTGCCCTTTGGAGCCCGGAGACGGGTATCATAGATTCACACACCTTAATGGAGACGCTGGAGTCGCAGATTGCTGACTCCGAGGGTGGTGAGGTGGTATGCTCTACACGTGTTGTGCGGGTAGACCCTAGTACCTCATCCACAAGCCTAGACAGCGACGGCTGGGTAGTCCAAATGGTCACAGGGGACTCTACCGAAGGGGACGCTGTTCTAGCGAAGACCATCATCTGTTCTGCTGGGCTTTCTGGACCATTCGTCCTTAATTCAATCCTCCCCCCGGAGAAGCGCATTCCTATGTACTTCGCAAGGGGTTCCTACGCTTCATATCATGGGACGGGTATATCAAATATCTCGCATTTAATCTATCCCCGTCCAGAAACGGGGCCAAATGCTCACGCATTTGAGTCTTTGGGGACCCATTTGACGCTGGATCTGCAAGGCAAGGTAAAGTTTGGCCCAGATATAGAATGGCTCTCGCCTATGGCGGAGCTGGAGAGTCAAACTGGTAGTGAGGAACCAGCGGTGGTAAGCGAGGAAAGGGCGGGGTTCTGGAAGGACCATCTCGTACCCAACGAAACAAGACTAGCGCAGATGCACGACGCTGTTACCAGGTACCTCCCAGACGTTGCCTTAGATGGCCTACAACCCGACTATGTAGGCATTCGGCCAAAGTTGATACCTCCGGGCGGAGGGTTCCAGGATTTTGTCATTAGGACTGATTATCCTACAGCCGGAGTAAAGTCAAGGAATCCTATGATCTCACTCTTGGGAATTGAGAGTCCTGGTCTCACGTCATCTCTGGCCATAGGTCAACTTGTCGCGGGAATGATAGAGAAGTACAGTGGGGTGGCGGAATGATGACAGGATATGAGTGCACCAGGGATGTCTATTGCGTTTATCCTATGCAGAGTAGTACGGACAAGACCTTCTACGAGCCTCGTGGAGTAACCTTGGGTTCCCAAGCATTAATCTTAGGTGCAGCGGTGTTATACGACTTGTATGCCCCACGGGTGCCAGTAAGGTTCTCAACCCACGGCTACACAACCACATTTTCATTAGAACTGATCTGGGGGTATGAATAGCAAGAGACAATAGCCAGGGAACGCACCACTTTCCAAGGAGGAGATGAGTTCTGTACTACGGCATCTTCAGTGGGCGGTTGGCTACGAATATGATGGATCCAAGAGTGCCACTCAGGTGGGACTTGGGAAGCATGATAGTCGTGCTGGAAACATAGATACACTTAGAAGAAGCAGAAACACATTTGAATAAGAGTCCGTCATACCTGGGCATAGTCAACCCAACGATGACGACCTGGAATCTCCTCCTCCGGGTTCAAATTCTCGAAGTACCGATTCCCAAATCTACACAGCGAAGAGTTACAGCATAGATTAGTAAGCTGTTTATAGTATAATTTGAGATTGGGGAATTGAGACTGGGGCTGGAGGCGGGTAGTGGTGGTGTGCAAGTCGAAAACCAGACGTACTGATCCTTTCCTACAAATCTGCCTGATTTTGCATCACCAATATATTGCAGTTGTCTCCACCACTCTCGTAGACCCACCCTACGCATGCTGCGTATCGTTCGTGCAAGAGAAACCATGCTTCGTTCAATCAGTCGGTGGTAGTCGCAATTCGAAAACAGGAAGTAGTCGGTTTGAACTTGTTTGTCGCTGCTAACTTGAGCAATATGTCACATTGAGGTCAAATATATTTCTCTACTCTGAGTACATACATGTAAACCAAGAGAGGGAGCAATAAACCACGTATTGTAAAAAAGTACAAAATGAGGGAGTACAGAGGGCAGTAATAGTACTCAAAACAAAGACGAATATAATAACTAAGCACTCCGATCCAGAATACAGAAAATGAATAAGTAAGTAGTAAAGCAATATTGTTCCTCCAAAGAAAATTGGGGTAGAGGTAGAAGGGTGGCACGATGGTACCCAAATACGTGGTAACCTACAAGCAACACAGGTAAAGGTATAGTCATAATGGCACATATACACACACAAGTGGACAAGGTCGCCGCGGGTGGGGCGAATGCGAAATATGACAACCTAATCCGCATAAAGCACATATTTATCAGTCCCTTCCATCCATGACCGTAGGTCTTGATCTGAATCCACGCCAACAAATTGGTTGCTAAGACTGTCCCGATATTTCAGAACAGACACATCGCCGCCTAGTCGTGATTGAACCTTCTCAAGCAATTCGGCGTGAGTAACCTTAGGATGTACTCGGATGGCTATTAAATCATCCGCAATACGGTCGAAGATCTTGATCTTCACGAAAGCCGTTTGGGAGTTCGCAGCTGATATTGTGGGGTTGGTGAGATTTGAGGTAGCGGTAGAATGTGAGCGTGAGCGCCCGGTGAAGGAAGAAGCCTGAGAAGAGCGAAGCGAGGAAGTGGAAGTAGAATGCGGATAAGATGAGCCGTTGTTTGGAAGAGGTGAATTTGATCGAGAAGTGGAGGAATAGGGTGAGGAAGCACGGTTGTAGGGTGAAGGCGATTCGTTTCGCTGGTGGTTCTGGGCGTGGGCCTGGTATCTTAGGGAATGTGTACTACCGGCGTACGAAGGCCGTCTATCGTTCCAAGGTTCGGTGGACCCATATGGGGTGTCCTGGGTTTTCCGTTGCGGTGATGCAGCGTACCCTTCGTCCTCGTAGTCCGATCCGTCGCTCTTATCTCCTGGATCTCTATCTCCTACTTTCAAACGGCCTAGTCCATCCTGAAGCTCGTTCATGTAAGGATCCCTACCCTGAGGGAAAAGAGCTTCCAATTCGTCGACCCGCGGCTCTATGTCGTTTGAGATATCGCCTGGCTTGAGCACTAAGAACTCCCGGACGACAGTTGCTTCTAGTATATACCTAGCACCGGATGTGCCGAGCTCGCATAGCCTGCACAGGTAATCATTGAGTTCAACTCGCCGTGAAGCTGTTACTTGCTGGTTCACCTCCTCCACATGGCCAGGCATGTATGGCAGTATCCGCTGGTGCGGCGGTTCCCTGCCAGCTTCGCGTGGGAAGGTGTTCAAAAGTGAGACTTGGAAATAATGGAAGTCGTCGTAAACTCGGAAAAGTACGAGTTGCTTGGCGGGTGGGAGACTCCGCATGCCAGAAGCAGCATAGGGTTGGAAGACAGCGTCAATCCTAAACCAAAATTCTTCCATCTCGTAATGGAACGAAATTACATTGGCGGATATCAGAGCACCTTCTGGGAACGTGTCCAGGGAGTATAAGCTCTGAGACGGGTCAGGGTTGGATGGTGTGGTGGTGGTTGGCGACGGCGTTGGAGGGTCCGCAGCGATTGCATGGCCTTGAGCGGAAAGCGGGGATATGGGTGATTGAGGGTTTCCAGGAAAGGTATCGCGGTTAGGATTATATGGAGAATCGAATGAGCCGAGGGCGATGTGGTTCTGCTTGTAGTTGAACATGGCACGTTTCCAGTCTTCTACCTTTGGTACATCGCCACTCTCCATGAGTGCGTTTACATCACTGACAGCATTTCCGGTGGTCGGATCTCGCACTTCAACGAATGAAACAGGGATGAGACCAGGGCGTCCGACCTTTCCTATCGACTTTGCAACGAACCACTCTCGATTTGACTGCGCAACGACTGAGATGGTATCTCCGCGTTTAGCGTCCAGTTCGTCGGGCCGTTCAGCCTCAAAATCATGCAGGACAACTGCGTAGAAGACGGTCATCTTGGGTTTTTGGGTGGAAGGGGGACGATCAGGTTGAATGGGTTGTAATGGCCGGCCTGCTAGAGCTCCGCCTTGTGAGGCCCTGGCTCTGGATCGAGAAAGGTGAGCAAGGGGGAGATACAAGGAGCAATTGGGGTGACTCACGCGGCGTTGCTTTTATTAAACTCTTCGAACATCGATCGGGGGACCAGCCCTCGAGCACCGGAGACGGGATTGTGAGCGATGTAGTACGAGCCCGAGTTTTGTACATCCTGGGGCACATAAAAGAAATCGCCTTTCTGGAAGGATAGTTCTTGGGGAGCTTGGGACCTGTACGAGGAGAGGGCACGGATAACTTTCTGAGGAGGAGAGATAGAAGACGGAGGTTTCGAGACTGAGGGCAAAGGAGTTGAGATTTGGGAACGAATGGTGTCCCTTGTCCCGTTGAGGGACTTGCGAAGAGATTTCATGAGCTCGTGGTGGGTCGTGAACAAGATTGAAGATTGAAGCTCCTCAATGGTCCCTGTGCTACCATCTATTTCACGTGATCTGCCCACTGTCTCACTTTGAATCCTTTCCCACGCCCTTTCATCACGTCTGTCAGCTCATGCAAGACATCACCGCGTCACTGACAGCAGCCAAGTCCAGAGTCATCCTATGTACGCAGTTTAAATGATCGATGCTCGTCGTCATTCAATTGTTTTGTTACACGAAACATTGATGTTTTCTGAGTTATTGTTTGCCTCTGTTTGTACACATAAATTACGTAAGCCAGTGTTGTTGCATGGTCCCCCCAAGCGCCCTTTCGTATAATCGTATACTATTGGCCTCCTTCATTTATTGCGCCAGAATGTCGGCACGGAAATTGCAAAGTCAGTCCTACCATTGACTGCACTGTCGTAAAGCTCGTAAACTCAGCATAATATATTGTAGCGGAAATTGACCGCACCCTCAAGAAGGTCTCCGAGGGTGTAGAGCTCTTCGAGAGTATTTACGACAAAATGCAGGCCTCGACAAACCAGACTCAGAAGGAGAAGCTCGAGCTCGACCTCAAGACTCAAATAAAGAAGCTACAACGTCTACGCGACCAGATCAAGACATGGGTAGCAAGCAATGACGTTAAGGACAAGTCCGTGCTTTTGGATAATCGAAGGCTCATTGAAACGGTGAGTCTAGCGCGAAATATATCCCTCAAACAGTCTACGGGTTTCCCAATCTTGTCACGTATTCCGAGGCTGTCGCATTTCCGACAAATGCTGACTATGCCGACACCCCATGTAGCAAATGGAGAAGTTCAAGGCTTGCGAGAAGGAGATGAAGACCAAGGCATTCTCAAAGGAGGGTCTCATTCAGGCAGCTAGGCTTGACCCGAAGGAGCAGGAAAAGGAGGAGGCTACGACATGGCTGCAATCTCAAGTGGAGGAACTTCAGATGCAGGTGGAAGCAGCCGAGGCAGAGATCGAGTCATTGCAGGGGACGGGCAAGAAGCGGAATAAAGGTTCCTCGAATACGGGACGACTGGAGGAATTGGAGCGCTTGAACGAGAGAAGGAAGTGGCATATCAACCGTCTGGAAATCGTACTTCGACTCCTAAACAACGGTTCGCTACCGACGGATAAGGTAAACGGCTTGAAGGACGACGTGCAATACTTCGTCGAAAGCAACTCAGTACGCCCTTTGGCACGCCCAACCATGACTATGTTGACAATCCGTTAGGAAGAAGATTTCGATGAGGACGAGGGTATCTATGATGACCTCAACCTCGATGAAGAAGAAGAGAAATTCGGTCTCGTCCAAGACGATGATGATAGTGAGGAATCCGACGAAGCCAGCGAAGGTATAAACCTCTGTACCCGAGCTGTTCGTTGCTCATACCGCGCTCCCCCACAGATCTTCTTCCTCCTCGGACGCCATCGACAAAGAAGCACGATGAAGAGAGTACAACGAGCAGTAGTAAACGCGACGAAAGTCCAATACTGAAGAAAGCAGCTGCGACACTTCAACTACGCAGTACGTATTTTCTTCGCGTGTCTCGTCGCGCCGCCTGACTGAATGTGCATGTTAGAACAATCAATAGTTGAGAGTAGGTTCCCTGTATGCTCCACACTGATGTCCGCTCACTTGGGTCGAAGGTAAACCTCCCCCAAACCTCAACTTCACGCAGCAACCCATGTCCAGCATCCTCAAGGCAGGACTATCAACATCGTCAACCGCCACCCCACCAGCAGCACCAACAACAACGCGAACAAACACCACACCTATACGGTATGCTGCAGCTGCCGCAGCAGCTGTAACACCATCAACACCTGTCACGACTCCCGCAACAGCAGTGGTCCCAACATCAGCATCACAGCTCTTACCTTCAACACCTGCAGCAACTTCAGTGACCCATCCACCACCACCTGCGGCACCGTCAATACACCCTACTCTAGCGATCAATACCGCTCAGGATCAGCAATCCGGCATTTCCTCGTCACCAAGTCTAACACATCCCTCTGTCACGAGCCCGATGTTGTCATCGTCTGCCTCAATGTCGCAGCAGCAGGATGACTCGTTCTACTCCGGACAGGATTCACCAGCTCTGTCGGAAGCTGTTCCAAGCTCAGCTAGTGGTCCTGCAGCAACGTCATCGCCGCAACGACGAAAGGGTGCGCCTCTTTGTCTCGTATTCTGTGTGTCTACCTCACCTTTGTCCTGCAGTGTCCATTTCATCACCGCTGGTCCCTACGCAAGCTGCATACAAAGTAGTATGTAATTGCCATCGTCCATCAAGTGGCTTTCTTACATTCCATTTATAGGCTTCGTCCCCTGTCGTTCCTCCTGCGCCATCTCAGCTGAACGGCTCCTCTGAACCGCCACACAATACCCAGGTAGCCCTACCACACTCTCCTTTACCACAACAAGTGCAGCAATACCCTCAAGGGCTTTCAGCTCCATCAAATCCGCCTGCTGCATCATCACCGAGTGCCTCGTCTGCGCAAGTGCCTCAGTTCCCCCCTGGCGTCAAAATTCCTCAAGCCACCACGGAACAAGCATCAACGTCTCAAGCTATCCCTCAACAACAACAGCAGCAACAACAGGTTCCCATCGGAGGCGCGAGACCCCCATCAACGACCCAACCTCAGCAGCCTCCCAGATCCACAGCGAGCGCATTCCCCGGATCGCTCTCCGATCTGGTTACGTCCTTCGAGGGTGTTAAACAGAAGGGTATTTACTTTGAGTGTTTGGTGTTTTTGTCGGTTTTCTGATAGTGACGTCTAGCTGCCATGCGTATGTCGAACCTAGATCAAGTGCACAAGATGCTGGAAGGTGGCTATCCCAATATCCCTCAGCCGCAAGATACCGCGAAGTACATCCATTCAATCAGTCGAGATCATTCTTCTTTGCTCACTATCTACTCAGGCCCAAATACTATGTGCCTCGGAATCCTTACCAAACACCTCCGTACTACCCGCAATCACCTCATCCTCTATTAAGCACCGCTGGCATCTTCTCGCAGCTGGATGTCGAAACCTTGTTCTACGTGTTCTACTTCCTACCAGGAACATACCAACAGCATGTCCCTTCTCTTCGCTTACCTTACCTATGACTTACATTCCACGGCGATAGATATCTCGCAGCCAAGGAACTCAAACGTCAGTCGTGGCGATTCCACGTCAAATACCTTACGTGGTTCCAAAGACATTCGGAACCTCAAGCAATAACCGAGGAATATGAGCAAGGGGTATACGTATATTTCGATTGGGAGGGATCATGGTGTCAGAGGAAGAAAGCTGATTTCAGGTTTGAGTATCGTTATCTTTCGGAGGATTAGGTTCTTCCCCTCCTCTCTTTTTATCTTCCGTTAGCCCATCCTGTTCTCCAGACAACGGTTCCAGGACCTTTTTATCATGTTGAGATATCAAGTCTGATGTATCCGCCTACTAATATTTTGTCATCAACTTAACACCGTCAATATTCAAAGCAACGATCTACATCAGTGTGGATAATGAGTGTACCGAAGGGAAGCTACTTTTTACGATTACTCGAGCTTGACAATAGCTCCCAATTTCTCAAAGGCAACCTTGAGCTTCTCAGCATCCTCCTTGGGCAAGTTCTCCTTGAGAATCTGGGGAACAGATTCTACGAACTTCTTGGCCTGTTCAAATCAAGAAGTATTAATGGTGAGTTATGTGCATAGCGAAGCATATGACGTCTTGGGACGCACATCAATGAGTGTGAGGTTAGGAACGAGTGCCTTGACTTCACGGATGATCTTTGGTTTAGCGCCAGCGTCGAAGGATTCCAGCTTGACGTTGAACACGGTTTTCTCTTTTGGTTTTTCCTACGTGTTGAAATGGTATTGAGTTATTCCTGACAAATCCATGCTTTTCTGACAACGTACCTCTTGAGGAGCCTCCTCAGCGACGGCAGCAACGGGCGCTGACGATGCCGCCGCAGGCATGGCAATTTCCTGGATATTCAGCCGTGACTAATTCCCAGAACCAAACCGTGAAAGCTTTTAGCAAGCCTTCCCTTCAAAATGCAGACGCAAATCACCTTCAGCAGCGTAACAAGGTCAGCCGCCTGTAGCAAAGTCAAACCCGAAATATCGTCAACTATCCGGTTAATGGTTGGGTCTGACGAGGGCTTTGCGGGGGGCGGTGGGGGAGTGCTTGAGGAAGCTGAGGTCTCTGGTGCTGCTGCAGCATAAGTCCGTACGCAAGAGCGTATTTGCGGTTGCCTGAGTAAAATGTGAGTGCGAAGGTACAGAGAATTACTGTGTTGTGGAGGTACCATGACTGAGACAACCTGGAGAAGCTTCGCAGAGAGGATGAGCAGCGGCTCTGTGAAAGAAAGCAGTTTTGGTATCAGCGGTTTGAACTGAAGGTTCAAGCACGTACGGCCATTTGGAATCGAGTTCAAGAAATTCACGTCGGAGACTTTGAGACGCGTCGGAACGAAAACGACCTTGTTTGGATCTATTTACTGCGCCGGACTCGACATCTCGACATCTCGACATCACAACTGTCTCAATAACTCAAAGAATGACCCCTTCTGAGCATCTGGCGAGGTGACATGAGTCGCATGGCACAATTGATCTCGCCGCGAGGTCCTCCCCCCATGGCGATACACCGTACAATCGTACCAACAACCAATGTTCTACTCAAACTGAGATTTCGGTGGTGACCGGTTGACCGGTGATATCTTGATTCTTGATTCTCGAAACGCGCATCGCGGATGGCCTCCCCAATGTTCAACAAACAAATCATACATGCTTCCATATAGTTCGTGAGATCATGGCGTTACTCTAATCATCCTGTACTAAAGTGAGCACCCATATTTTACTTGCCCTGTCATATCCGACCACCCCTGTGGTCTCTCAATCTTATCGCTTACCGACTCGCTTCAGAAGGATTTGTTTTTCTTCGATACGCCACCACCCAACCAACAATCCAGGGGCTACGTTGGTGAAACGCATCTAACGATCTACATCTCTGTTCTGTGCAATTTGATTCGCCCATGGTGCTACGCCCAGAGTGAAACCCAAAGAGCCGGATTGCGAAATGACACAAAAGTACGTACATAGTGGTCTGTATTCAATACATAGATTTAGGAAGGATAGTAAAACTACAAACAGAGACACGGAAATGTTACAGCCTGATATAACAGATATAATCACCGGATAGAGATACGAGATGGGGACCGCGTCCACTCTGAGTCACCCTTCAGTTTGTTCTCGCCGAAATCTACAGGGGAGGAGACTCGTGGGCTCCGTCTCCAGAAGCACATCGCGCGAAGGATATCCTATTAGTGGATGTCATGAGCATGTACTTACGTGGGTCGGAACGAATGGAAGCACTGATAGAACTTACCTTTTGTGTCCCAAAGATAACTATGACAACAGTGGCAGCTGTAAATCCCAAGACCAAAAGATTCCGTTCATGACTTCACGACGATATAAGAGGTAAGAATGACCAACCGGTTGAGATGATCAAGTCCGGTGCAGGGCTTCTTGGAGTCTTGATAGATAACAAACTCAAGCTGTAACGAGGTGAGTAGGATGTCAGATCTCAAGGGGTTAGGGAGAGTAAAATGATAAACACGACCTACTTCAAAGCCAGTATGATGTAGAACCCGAACGCGATGATACGAATGGGAAAGCTGAGATCCACGATGGCAGATATCTTCCCACCATTTCGTTTCTGGGCGCGGGAGAGTCTGTACAGGAGGACTACGGTCCAAACTATTGGTGTGGAAGCGTCAGAGAAAGAGAAGTTGATAGACGAGATATATACACATAGCAGTGATGTCTGACCTTCGAAAACCACCGTTGCGAAGAGGATGAAGGCAGCAGCGATGGTCATTGTGTTTGTCCTGTAATATGTTGGCGACGGATCAATACTTTCGGGAAAACTAGGATGACTGCCGAACGCACAGTGGATCTGCTTCAACAGAACAGTAAAAGAAGCGTCTGTTGCGAGATATCCTAGTCGGGTTGGCTGCCCCCACCTATCCGAGTCATATGAGTACCAGGACGTATTGGATTAGGGCATAGGGACTGAATGTCTCACCGAGGCTGTTGCTATCGCAGTAATCAATAACGCCACATACGGCGCCACGAGTAGCTATTAAGTGGGAGATACTGATAATGAGGGAGAAAGTCCAGCCATAGGAAGATTGTTACCCACCAGCCAAAGTCGCCAGGGTCCATCGCTAGGGGCTGATTGTTTCCCAAGATATGCCTTGCGGATGCAGAGGAACATCTGATGAAAGAGGAAGATGGAAGATGGTCCAGGATGATGTGTTAGAGGATCCCCGATGGTCCCGGATGGGGCGCGCAAGGAGGCATACCTGGAGAACAAGCGCGAAGGCAGCAGTTGAGGTCCTACAGAGGGATGAGGGGTTGGGTTATGAGGGGTCAGGGATGAACCTGGTGGCTGCGTACATTGGCGGCATTCCGTAGATGAGCGATGCTTGGAAAAGACAGAACATCTTTGGTGGCTCTGGACCAGTTATCTTGCCAGCATACAATCTAAATAGCGTAAGCCGTGATACATACATAAAGTCGGTGGATGCGTACAATAAACTTGAAGAGCTTTTTTGAACACATTAGACGACCGTTGACGAATAGAGAGGGTATCACGTACATCCCTACTATTATCCATACCACCAGCATATTCAGGAATGTAGCACTCCGCTGAATCTTCTTTGAGGTTGTAATGACGATAAGGAGAATTGGGAGGCCAAAATGTGACGGCCAAACATTGAGGACCAGATAAGCTACTAGTTGCGAATGTGTACCATTGACGATGTTAAATGGTACGTCGGTGTGACTGCCACCTTCCGCTCAGGCATTGAGTCTCCACTGAAGGGGGTATGGGGAAGGCAGTAGCATACCGGATATCGCTGACCCACTTGGCGTGCTCATGTTGAAATTTCTCGACAACGCAAGGAAGGAATGTCTTGCGAAAAGGAATGGAATGTCGCAGCAAGCGAAGCCAGCTTCAACAGTAGTCGACGAAATGAAGGTCCCGCCTCAGGATGTAGAACGAAGGGTATAGGAAAAGAAAGGCAGACAAAATAGATAAGCTGTCAGCAGATGAAGGGAAGGAGCAGTCTGGGTAGGTCGGCTGGCGACAATCTGCCAAACCGGTACCATAAGCGTTCGAACGTTCATATGCCTTGTCCGGCGTGAGCGCTCCAGACCGGATGCCATATTTTTGATGCATCAGAAACATCAATGTTTCACCGTATTCCCCCATGGGAGACATAGTGGTTGGATATTTGACAAGTTGCGAAGCTGGTGGTAAGTGTAAATGAGTGATCGCCGTGGTGATCAATGGAGGCGGTGTTCTGGGCGGCCCGGCGCTTACCGCTATACTTTGGCTTAGCTCACAAGATTATATCTACTCGTCGTGCTCATACCCCCTGGATCCTAACGCCACACGGTGATCATGGTTTCAATCCACAAGCAAGGCTCTGCGAAACCTCACCAGCCGGAAGGCGTTGATCGCCACCTCCCTCCCTGGTGGTCCCGGACAAAAATAAGCACACATTTCCGATGCTATGAAGTAGCGAGGATATCTCTCGGTAGTTATGCTTTGACAGTACTAGTGCTGTACTGCTGAGCTACATACAAGGATTACTTAGCCCCCCTAACCCCTACACTGCCCCTAAGAGACGCGATCACGTGTATGCTTGAGGAGAAGCTTTCCATAAAAAGTTGCTTGGTTCAATGTCGGACTCAGTCAGCTTCTTGCCTTGTACCATCACTCTGTCATCGCCCCAAGTCCACTCAGCTTCAACGTCGTCGTACCCACTTGCATCGCCCACGCCATGTCTGCTACAAGCACGCCCAACGATTCGCCGGCCGCCACTCCCATTCAGCCTCTCCATAATCCCAACCAAGCCGCCCACGTCGTAGTCCCCAAAGCACCGTTGGGGAACATGGCAAACAAGGCTCCAGGAATGGGAGCTAAGGCACTCCTTGCTAAGAAGCTGGCAAAGTCTCAGTACGTCCTCGCCACCACCACCGCTCGCTTGCCATGAGAAGGAGGCTGACCTTGTTGTAGCAATCCCAACTTTATATCACCAACCGACAACATGATGACCCCTGTAACTCAGAAGCTCACCGCAGCCAAGAAGAAGCAATTCTCCAAGCGAGTAGTCGCCATCCAAAACATAGTCGAATCTAGACACTAATAATGAGCCATTCCTTAGGGGCCCAAAGCCTGTTGCACTCTTTGCGCAGAAAGAAGAACCATCGGACGAAGAAATTTCCGACGATTCGAACACACCGGACGACAAAGGGGCAGACACAAAGATGGCCGATGACGAAAACCCATTCTGAGCTCTACGCAACCCTTTGATCGGCTGGTCCCTTCGTTCGCAACACTGTTCATTTATTATTTCCATCGCTTGCTATATCGTCTGTACACCAGTTAACCCTCTGTAATGCTGCACCTGTATTGAATTCCTAAGAGCTGTAGCGATCACATTGAGCGCCGATGAAATGAAGTTCAACTTTGGATGGCATGTCACGTGTTTGGCGACGCGCCAATTAAAGTCGTGGCGATGAGCTCAGCTTAGCTGCCCTCATTCTAGTATCGACGCCAAGTTCTTCGTTCACCGACACAGTCCACTAACATGTCCACAGGAAACATTAGGCCGCCTCATCTACAGGCCTTCGATATTGACTTCCTGCTGGAATCTGTCATTGGTGTCGAGAGATCGTGGGTTCAGTTCCTTCAGACAGCCTACATCCTAACATATCCTGCGAAGACCCCACATGGATGAAGTCCTCAGAGACCTCCCAAAGATAACCGAATCGCAACTCGACTCCCTTGGCCATAAAGGTTATCCAGCTCTTTCATACGAGCCACCCAGCTTCTTATACGTCGTATTTCCCACAGACTCCGTATGTCCAATATGTTTTAACACCTTCCTTGCGATAATCGCGGAAGAGGAGATGGCAGAGGTAATGGACTCGCCCGGGCATCCTGCCGAGGAGCTTGGTGTCACCAGGCTTTCGCAGGATTGGCAATGTGGCCATGTATTCTGCCGAAGAGAGTAAGCCCTGTCCAGCTCTAATTCCCCGTACTCAAAAGACCAATAATATTGCTATTCATATTTGTAGTATAACAAAGTGGATCAACGAAGGGGTAAGCCACGCCTATTGATGCTTCACTGTTCCGGACATCCATCCCCAAACTTGGCGATCTACAGAAAGTCACTTGTCCGACTTGTCGCAAACCACTCGCCAAGTCTAACCCGCCCAATGACCAAGATAGTCGACCAGCTCAGAGGCTCGACCGAGAGGAAGCCATGCGACAATTCCAACGACAGGTCGAAGACATTGTCGGTGTCATACCGAGTCACGCACGAGCTTCCGCTCCTCGTCGCGCCGATGACGAGGGATTTTCGGGCATGTATTCCTGATACTCGATGCTCATTTCTCGCTTGTATATTGCGATAGACAACACCATATATTCCAAAGGCCTTGTCGTATCAGTTGATGTTGATAGGTCCAACGATATAATCTATGAATTCATGCAATCATCAACAATACGCTAGATACGTTCCAAAATAGAGATCAAAAGACGGAAAAGCAGCGAGACAGCAAGATACTAAGGGATCGGGAGTTTTGTAAGTACGTTACGACGTATCGTTCATAGAACGACGAGAGTGAGAGCAGGGCGTGTGAGAAGGAGGAGCGTGGATAATGAACAAGGCGTGGTAGGGTATCGTCCATTTGTAAACTGTCCATATGCATATGCAAAAAGGAAACACTAGCCAAGGAACGGAAACTTAGTTCTTCCTGCAGAATCTGAACAAGTTTCGCCTGAACCAGTAGTATAGACACTGCGAAAATAACGTATTAGCTGTGTTCGGCGCATAGGAAGATGGAAGACTTACCCCTGTAAAGCGGACGGCTGCGAGTCCAAACGTGGAGTAGAGAATGACCCCAAAGTAAAAGTTCTGCTTCGCACGAAGATGCTCTAAGTCTGCCTGCGGATCTTTTGTGTTGGGCAGTCCGTTCAGATTCTCGATAGCAATGGCCAATGTAGCGTTGCTAAGCATCCAGAACGATACCAGGCGAGTACGGAACGTCTTGTTTTCATCATCCATGGTAGGCTTCTCAATCTCCTCTTGGGTCTCAACCTTGGTCAAGGCACGACTGACAGTCTCCTTGAAAGCGGCATCAACATCGTCCTGGACCTTCGTGGTATCTTCGACAACGGGAGCGTCGGCATCCTTAGACTTCTTCGATGATACCGAAGGGAGAGCTTCTGCCTTGTCACTACCTTTGGTACCCCAGGAAACCTGAGAGGGATATCAGTGAATTACGAGGGACAACACATGGTATACATACATCGTGCAAGTTGCAGAAGGCATAGACGTTGAGGACGTTGGTGAAACTAGGAGCAAGGCAAAGGTATTGGAAGAAACTTGAGAACATATGCCAAGGATCGCGCTGAAGCAGTGACGTTAGCTCGAGGAGGTAAGAGGAAGCTACGAACAGCGATACTCACGAATAGGAACGAGGCGATGAAGTAGATACCTATATAATGAACATGAGCCACAGCTCGAAGGTAGAATCATGAAACGTACCAAAAGTCGAAACCATAGCGGCAATCAAGGCTCCGACTGGAGGTGTAAAGAACGTGAGGATGACTTCCGAAGTGGTCTTCCCTTCTAGCTCTTTCGGGATATTCTGTAGAAGGCGGTCAATGTCGTATAATAAGTAACGAGTTGCGAATGCCACATACGGCGAAGGCTTTGCCCGTCAACCAGAATGAGCAGATCAGCAAATAAACGGCTAAAACTGCATACACCCTGATATAGAAATAAGGATTGTGTGAAGGACCACAAGCAGAAGTACCGACCATAGGGTAATCGTATAGGCCATACGCTCTCCTTTAGGTCGATTGCCCAGGGCGAGGATGAACTGTAGTGCAAGAAAAACGAGATATATCCATTTAAATGCCGAATTAACCCAATGAGTCTGAAGAATTGACGTCAGGGATGATGAATGTCATTGAAAAGGGGGCGAGACGCACGATAGCCTCAGTACCGAAGATGACGACGCCCTGACTTGGGAGCAGTTCGATGATAATACTGAAGGTGAGCCAGATATTTGCCAGAGCGAACCACGAGAATATCAGAGAGAAGACATTGTACTGTGAGAGTGGATCAATATGGAATTTCGAGCAAAATGTTCAAAACGACATACTAAGGCTTGGATGTGGAAGAAGAACATGCGGATGATGCCATGACCGGATTTATAGAGCTTGAAGAAGTTGACCAAGGCATACTGCGGAGACGTGAGGAAAGGCAGAATCAGGCGGATTATGGGGACGTACAACAGAGGCAGCGAATGAACCGTTCAACCATCGGCGACGTTGACCAATCAACTCGGCGGCCGTCTCGGGTACATCAGTCTCAGCTTTACTGGGCTTGACGTAGGTGAGAGTCCACCTGTCTCCAGCTTTCGCAACCAGCTCGAAACATAGAATACGATCCTCGGCCAAGAACATGTTCTTTGTGAAAATGTTCATGCCGTAAATACCCTTTGGACCAAGGCGATCGGCAAGCGAATGATCCCCATGGAAATATTGCTCCAAGGGACGTCCAAGAATAGCGCGGTAGCGATATGCAGAGAAGGCTCCAGGCAACACCGAAACATAACCGAAACTACTTTCCAATGGCTTATCTGAACTCAGGAGATAAGCAAGAACATGAGAAGAGGATCTAAGAAGGCCCACCAAGAATGTTCGACATTTTGTACTCAAAATTCTGTGCAGCCACCAGAGGGTTAAGTAGCTTCTTGCCACCCTTGATCATAGCGTGAATTTCACCACAGCAACCCCCAAGGTTGGCATCATTATAGAAAGCTTCCCATAGGTAGTAGATCGACTTATGGCCGGGCTTCGTGCCAGCATCGATCAGAACACAGATTTCGGGCTACAATGGCAACCGGATTCATTAATAATTGTGGAGCATGCTACATTCGTGCCTACCTCGAGGATCTTGCCAACAGCGTTGAAGAGCCATCGATGTGAGTTAATCTTCTTCTGGTTCTTAGCTTTGAGGATGAAGATGATTTGGACTGGAACCAAGTTGTTTGGGTCCTCTGGTTGTGGGAGGACGAGTTGTGGGGAGGCATCGACGGATAGTTGGGTGGTATACTATATGAGATTGAGTTAGCTGATAAACGAACACATGGTTCTCCGATTTACCTCGAAGATATGAGCAACCGTATCCTTGCCATCAACTTGCTTTTTCATGACACCATCTTGATAAACACCAACAGTAGCAAGGAGATCCAAAACACTCTTGTCCATAGGCTCGAGACCATCGACAATGAGGGCGACAGTAATCTTCTGCCATGCAGGGGTGCCTTCCTCTGCATGTCGACGCCAGTATTTTGACTGTTTGGTCTTGCAAATGTCACGGATATTCAACATGACACCATGCAGGGTACGAGCATAAAGGGTCTTGTCCTCGTTGTATGAGGTGACGGCGATGAGCAGCTCAGTCTGACGACCGTAAATCTTGGTACGCAGTGAGTAGCCACTGGCTTCAGAGAATTCATCTGGGTCGCATGTCGCCGCAGTGTATCGCATATGGCTACCGGACAATGAGACGCTGACTCGTCACATGAAGAAAGGGCACCTACGAAAATTCCGTGGTCTTCGTGGAACTCCATTTTGCCTCGATGGCAGAAAAGACAGGTGTTGGCACGGCGTACTCAGCAATGAAGTTGCCCTGCGTCAACTTCACTTTACGGGTAACTCCGCGTTTGATTGTTTGACGTCGTCTCCAAGCACTTTCCGCGCCATTTGTAGACGTGGACATGACGGACTCTGGGCGTCCACCCAGGTATGGGTCACCGTAGGCACCGGGGTCGACCGGCCTGAGTGGTCGCGATTAATGTCCAAAGACGTAGTATAATAGTTTGTTGATACTCACCCAGGCGGGTAAAATCCTCCTGTGAAGCTTTGATTCGTGTTCAAAGGCTGCTTCTCGAGGTACTCGTCATCTTCGTAGTTACCGTGCCCTCCGAATTCTTGAGGTAGTGTTGTGCTGCTTTCATAGCCTTGAGGAGCACCATGGTAAGGACGGGGAGGTTCGCTGAATTGTGTCTGTCGAGGGCGGTCCGCAAAAGGGTCGCCGAATGAAGTGACCGAAGGCAAAGGAGGGCGCTGGTCAGCCATGGAGAGTGATTGTGAGCAGCCTACCAGCCAAAGAACGAATACAAAGGTCTAGGAGGGACTGAAAAGAGATGGTCGTGAAGGGAAGTGCAAAAGAGTGAAGGTAAAGTTCTGGTTTTGTTTGTCTCAAGATGGCGATGTCTCCTGTTAGCACCGCTTTTTCTGTTCCCCAAACACCCCTGACTCTAAGCTTGGCCTCAAGGCACTCCCTCTCCCGCTCAGTCTCTTGCGGTTCTTCCTGACACATAGCAGAAAGAACGCATGTAGATTATCTCCTAAATAATTTCTAGCCTGTTACCGAGGCGCTGCAAGGCTCGAGCACCAGCCCACCAATTTACATAGCTTTCACCAAGAAAACGTACGACCCGAAACGCGCGGCCAGCCTTCAAGTCAGCGCTTCAGCCAAGTTTCTACTTGTCGCCCAAAACAGCCGAGTTCGCCGTCACGAATCGTGAATAAGAAAAGAGTCACAGCACATATCACAGTGCGCACAACTATATATCCAGCATAAAAACGTACACTACGCGCGTACTTCTAACGGCGGTTGCAACCATCAAAGACGCTTCTTGTAAAATCTCCTCATGACAGTTCCAAAGATCGTGATGCCTCGCTTCATATCATCAAACTGTGCGATCAATCAATGTCGCGTTGATGTTAGATGCTCGATCACGATTCGTTCAACGCGGGTTCCCACTCACCTCAGTGTTACTGAAGCTGATCCTGAAATGTCCGCTGCCGGGCCCATCATCTTGTCCCTGCTTAGCTGAGAACATCCAGCCTGGTGCAAAGAGGACACCAGCCTCGGCAAGGTCTATCCACAGTTTCATTTCGAGGCTCTCTTCATCTTCGTCTCCTCTCAGGGCCGGATGGTTGTCCAAGTGGAGTTGCAACTTTCCCCAACAGGACCAGATCAGCGGGGCGCCAGTGTGAATCAATTAATCAGCAATCAGCCCACCCACCCAAATGAACATTCCCGACGTTGGAGGGACCAACGAGAACATAGGCTGGAATGCAGCCAACTTCTCCGACACAGTGGAAGCAACCTCGAGCTTATCATAGGCCCGTAGTACCTCATGACCACCCCAAACGCCAGTCGCCTCATACGCTGGCTTCAGGTGGAACTCTTCTCCCAAGCAATCCAAGATGAAGTCCCGACGCTGCTTATACTGTGTTCCCAAAGCTATGCCTTGTCAGAATTCATTTTCGAACTTTCAGGGAAGTCCACCCACCTCTCAGCCATCGTATATAACCATCGGTTTTCCAGCACAAAAGTAAAGCAGTGACCATGGACTGCAAGTGCAGGGAGTCAGTCAAGACCTCGCCAAAGCACAGAGTATGACGAACCTGGCCATAGCCACAAGGCGCTTGAGTGGATGCCTCGCCCTGCCGTTCTAAACGCTCCGCAAAGATTGGGTTACAAGTGAACCAGCCAAGCCGACATCCGGGGGATACGGTCTAGCAGAGCATTCGGTAACAGTAAGTATAGCCGGTGACACCAAACATACCTTTGAAAACGAGTCGAGCCGGATAACTCGGCCTTGGTAATCGACACTATCGACCCGTCAGATGAGGTGACCAATATATGATCAAATCAATGAATGGGCACCTCAAGAAACTTGGGGCTAGCTGTTTCAGGTAGGCCTCGTCGCCGCTCGAGCTCGAGCGATCAGACAACTCGTCGCGTTCGGCTTTGCGAACATAGGGACCTTGCTGGAGGAAGTAGTAAGGGTCATCCTCTGCGATGACAACGTCAAACTCGACGCAAATGGCATATATATCCTTCTTTCGGGAAACCCCCATAGTCTATCACCCATGGATAAGCACGCTTTTAAATCATCGATGCAACAACTTACAGCGCCTGTTGGGTTTTGGCCGACAGGGACAATGTACATCAAGTGCGGCCTTGTGGCAAAGTGAGCAAGGTGACACAAGACCATTACACCCTTACGAACCTGGGCATGGCACGAGTAACTTCGTCCCAATTAGACAAAACTTGACGGAGGCCATCCGCACTCATGCCCTGGTTGTCCATCGGCACGGGAACTGGCTTCACTCCGTAGGGGGTCATGGAAGCAATGGCCGATGGGTACGTCCATTCCGAAACCAGAACACCATCTCCTGGATTACAGAACGTTTGCACGCATTTAAACCACCTGTATATCCCAGGACTCCAGTGAGTGATCTACGAATGAGAAGTACGACTAGGCGCCTTACCCGTCAGTGTTACCTGCATGAATCAGAGTAACGAAGTCTTCGTAGGCAGGCTTGAATACTTTGCTGGTGAACTCGTCTGTGATCTTCTGTAATTGTGGAAGACCCTTTGCCAGCCCTACACAGATGATTAATTTTGTTTATTTACCATATCAATGACAGGCACCATATTGCAAAGCAACGGCGAGATTGAGGTCGCTTGCATTGGAGGCGTACTTTGGCACGGTTAGGTGAATGGTTTTTTCCTTGTTATGAGACCCAGAGCCTTGTAATAAGCTGAAGAGCCAGGCCAGACCGGACGGTGCCGAAGACGATGCATTCGCCGCCAACGGGAAGCTATCGGGGACCAACGCCTCGGCCTCAAGCTGAGAGAAAGGGAAGTACGAAGGACTTGGTAGACCTAGGGAAACGAGCTGTCAAAGCTTCATCGACAACCGATTGAGGTGAATGCACGACCCACCACCAGCCATCATCAATAATCCCTCTTTTCCTAGGTATTTCTGCAGCCCTTTCAAAGGCGACGTCGTTCTCGCTTTCGAGACATCGGAGAGATGGTGCGAGAGGTCGACGGCCTTGGCCTTGGTGGATTTTCCCTCTTTCTGAGACGACATAGCCAGAAGCTAGAAATTACGCTCTGACTTTTCTGCACCCATGGGGAGATTTATAATCCAACTTGAGATAAGGCCTGAGAGCCACATCATGCATCATGGCTGCGTCCCATGAGTTGCCCATGGTTTACCAACAAGAGAGACCGCCACAACTTGGTGGAATACGCAAAGTGCTTGATATTCCTAAGGTCGCAAGCCCCTAACACGCGCACTGAGATCGCGTCGAGCACTTCATCGTCTTCCGAAATGGCGCAATACAGCGTTTGAGCGTCAGACACGGATTGATATTTTGTCTTACGCGATGCCGAGAGCGGCCAGCATACTTTGTCATCATCTTTCTGTCAGTGATCTCAACACCCCTAACATTGTGACGGAAACCTTCCCAATCCGGTTAGTTACCATTAGCGCCCGCCTCACTCGTCATCACGCTCCTTAGTGTACTCACTCGTTAGCCTAACTCCTAGTCACTCCTTATGCCACCTCATCATTCTAGACAGATCTTATGGTAGTTTCTTATATATAGTACGTACTCTTGTAACCTAAGGAGCAGCGTTGCTGAATAGAGGACGACTTACCCCTGTCTTCTGTTCGTGTGACTCTACGTGTGACGCGACACTTCCCTTTCCGGTTGTCTCCCGCCACATATTTTTGACAGAACCATCTCGTCTCTCTTTCTCATCTCTTCCCTCGACTCTACCTCTTATCTCATCTCTTATCTCGTAATCTAATCTCGTCGGGCAACCCTCGGTCTGATCAACCAAGGCCCTCCGACTTACTACTACTGCTAAGTTTTCCTTGTTCTAATTGTTACTGACTCTATCTCTTGTAATAGGTTTAATATCGGAGTAATGGCTCACCAGACTCCCACGTCTGCACCCCAGACTCCCGCGGCTTTCCATACCGCTAATACCATGGCTGAGTCCCCATTAACTCCCTTATCTGATAGTATTGTAAATGACCCGAACTTGAGCCAGAATGTCGTCGCGAACAGTACGCTGTTTAGCCACGTAGTAACCGGCAATCGTGTGGGGATCGCTACCCCAGGGGGAGACTCTCGTCCCCCAGAAGTTACCCAGCCAGCTCCTAACGCTGCGGAAGCAAGTTCGATGCCTGCGGATAATTACGCCATTATCCCAGATGATCCCTCGTCTCCAGATGATGGAGGTCGACCCTGGACGGTTGTTGGGCGTGATGGACGTCCTGTCCGTCCCCCACATAGCCCGTTACTTAGCCCCGCTAAACTTGCCACTGTCAAGGCAGCGGAGGAGGGATTTACCCAGGAACAGCGTGAGCGCTACCTGCGGAGATTTAGTCACGCACCTGCATCAGCTGTGGGTGACGGTAGCTTGAACTTGGGTCCCTCTAAACCTTTGGATAAGGGTAAAGAGGTGGACCCAAGAGAGCATGGTGAACCTATCTTGAAGCTTGGCAACCCACTTCCTGATAGCCATGACCCTGGTGAACCCACCGATGTCGACATTGCCATGCAAAAGTCGGCACTAGAGTTTTGGAACTCTAAGCCTCGATCTTCCTCTTCTCCGAAGCTTCCCAAAGCTAGTAGTTCTAAGGATGTACCTAGTCACCCCAATGACATATCTTTGAAGGACTTAGCTGAGAGCCTTCGGGAACTTCTTGCTGAAAATCGTGAGCTAAAGTCTATACTGGAACGACGTGATCATAAGGAATCAAAACACACTCGTTTCACCCCCGAAGTATTGTCCAAGACTGAAGAAGAATTCATTGACCGAAAGGTAGCTAGGGACAATACCCGTCTCTACGCTAATTCTTCTAGGACTGATTTGGAGGGTGGAAACTCTCGTTGGAGACGTATGGATAATCGGCACGTCTCACGACCTGATGAGGTTGTTTCCGGCACTTCCAGTCTTGGTAGACTATTCCGAAAGGTTGAGAACCGTCGAAGCTATGATTCGGATGATCCTTCTTCAGACAGTTCTGATTCCAATGGTGATGGAGACTATCCAGGATCTTCCAGGAAACGTCGTAAGAAGAAACGACACAGTGTTAAAGCTAAGGTTGAAAAACCCAAGGTCTATGAAGGTGTAGAGAAGATTGAGCTGTTTAACCGCTGGATGCGTGAAGGGTTACACTACCTTGATGATATGGGCACTGAACGAAGGGCCGAAATTCGAACATTGGCACGTTTCACAGAGGGTCCTGCTCAGACTTTCTATCAGAACGTAGTAGCTGATGATGAGGATAATTGGACCTTGGAACAGTACTTCAAGGGTGTGTTCAATGCATGCTTCTCTGCAAACTTTCGAGAGACACAACGTCGTAAGCTTGAACGCTTTTATCAGAACGATTTGTCCGTCAAGGAATATGCTGCCCAGATGAATGATTTGATTAACTCTATCGGCGAGATTGACCCGCGCCAGAGAGTGATTCATCTATTCAGGGGCCTGAATGGTGAACTAAGTACTGCTTGTCGTCGTATGGGGTTGAACCCTGAGGACGCTACATGGACTGAAGTGATAGCCGAAGCCGAAAACGAGGAGTATGTCTTGTCAAGTATGCGTAGAAACACCAAACGTGATGACAAGAGATCCAAGGGCTCGTCTTCTAACCCAAAGCCCTCAACTTCTACCGACGATCATGCTAAACCTGCCAACCATTCAGAGAAAAGGACACATCGCTTTAAGGCAAAGAACCATGCTTACCGTGGTGAGAATAAGGCGTCGGGAGAAGTGAACCCCATTCTGGGTAATTCACCTGACGTCCGGTCATCACTCCCATCTAGATCCAAACTTTCGCCGCTTGAGCGACAGAAGTTGCAGGCTGAAGGAAAATGCTTCTTGTGTCGTCAAACAGGACACATCTCCCGTAATTGTCCTAAGGCTAATACCCTCCCTGGTAAAGGAGGAAAACCACCTGGTATCCGAGTGAATAACATTGACTACGCAGAACATGTGGTAGATGAATACATTCCGGACCAGGATAAAATGGACTCTGTGGAACTTGGGATGTTGGGTACCCATGAAAGAGTTATGATTGGTGAATTCAACTCTGTACCAAGGCATCCCACCACCTGTGAAGACTATGATTCTGATAGTGAGGGTGATTTCTACACCGCGGAAGAATCCTTCAATGAGGATTCCTCGGACGCTGAGACTGCAACAGGATCTGACATCAGCACAGAGGATTTTGCATGTGTTGATGAACGATGGCGTAAATTCTTAAGACTCGCCTATGCCAGTGGAACCGTGGGTAATGCCATATGCAACACCCACACTTGGATGCTAGAAATGGGACGTGAAGTAGGTTTCCCTGGTGACCTAGGTGAAAACCCATATCCAATGAATGAATTACGCTTCATCATTAGTCAGCATTCTCAAACCCACTATGCTATCTATGATGGAGCTCACTCTCGCTCGATCCTACTCCCCGCTGAGATTATGGATACCTCCGGGTTCAACATATGTTCCTGGTACTCTGCCGAATTGCGAACCTATTTGAACCTAGCTATGGATAATTCAGAATATCTCTTTGAGGATTTCAAAATAGATGCATTAACTTTCAATGCTCGTGCCTGTCTGAAAGCCATGCTTGGGCTTGAGGATGGGCCAGTCGATAGCACTTTTGAGATTTCCAGGCTATATGCTGATGACGATCAATGGTATATCACCGATTCTGAATCTAAGACACATGCCGTAATATCAGGGTCATTGCTGCGAAACCCTTTGCTGAAACTGGGTCATTGGTATATTAAACATGCCGTCGACTTGAACGTGAGCACCTCTGTGGAATGTAAATCCGCAATTATCGATGTGGCGGACTTGAGGATTCTTTTTTACCCAAATGATGGCGGCGTGGATCGAGGTCTTGAGAAATTAGCACACATGTTGGTGGACAATGGCTTCTATCCCCTCGAACCTTACCTGGAAGACCCGTCACGTTTCCTGTCATTCACGACGGGTACCGACGATGAAGAAATCATCTCTGAACTGGAGGTGCTCGGTATTCAAATTGACCGAAACAAGCTGCCGGCGGTACAGCGTAATGCTGCAGTAGTTAAGGAGCCCGAACGTCGTGTACCATCACCTGTTGTGGTGACCGTCATGATTAACGGGAAGCCCGCCAAAGCCCTGCTTGATTCAGGCTCCCTTGGTGACTTTATGTCTACCTCATTGGCTGATCAGCTTGGGGGGAAAGCAAAGGTAGCGCTGGCTAAGTCCATACCTTTACAGCTAGCGGTACAGGGCTCTAGGTCAAAGATTAATTGGGCCTGTAAAGCTCGCCTGCAGTACCAATCTATTGATGAGGAACGCCAATTTGATGTCATAAACTTGCTTAACTATGATCTTATCTTGGGTACACCCTGGATGTACCAGCATCGCGTGCTTCTAGGTTTGAACCCGGCGCGCGTGATCATCGGATCTGATGATTCGCTGCCTATGGAGGGCCCAGGTATCTCTAAAGTTGCTTCTATGTCAGTAGCTTTTGAGGAAGATAAGGTGGAATTAGCACGCCAGGAGCTGCTTGAGTATGCAAGGCCGTTATTCCTTTCAATGGAGCAGACACCGTTACCGCCATTGAGAGACATCAACCATACCATACCTCTGATTGATGAGAACAAAGTCTATCACTGGCGTCCTTCACGTTGCCCAGAACCGCTGCGTGATCAATGGGTTGAAAAGCGTAACGCATATATTAACTCGGGTCGCTGGAAAGTCACCCGAGCGGGTAACGCGGTACCGATGTTACATGTGTATAAGCCCGGAACGGATCGACTACGTGTTGTCGTTGACCTACGTGAGCGAAACGCCAATACGCGCAAAATGTCGACGCCGATGCCTGATATTGAGGGCTTATTGCGCCGCGTTGCGAGGCGCCTATACCGTAGCACCGCGGACGCTAAAGACGCGTATGAACAGGTTCGCATCGTTCCCGCGCATGTGGAACGAAGCGCTATGACAACTCCCGATGGGACTATGGTAAGCTTGGTGATGCAGCAGGGAGACTGCAATGCGCCGGCAACTTACCAAGCCCTCATGAACCATATCTTCGCGCCATATTTGGGTGTATTCATGGATGTGTATCTTGATGATATCATTATATATTCAGATACTCTAGAAGAGCACATTCGACATGTTAAAACGGTTGTTGACGTATTGAAGCGCGAAAAGATTTACCTGTCTGAGAAGAAACTTCATATTCTTCAGAAAGAATTGAAGATTCTGGGGCGCATCGTGGACGACGATGGGATTCGGATGGATCCTCACAAAGTCGACGCGATTAGCAATTGGAAGGCGCCGACTAATCGTGACTTACTACGGGGATTCCTTGGCGCTGTAGGATATCTCGCCGACGATGTAGCTGGCGTGTGTGTACCTATGGGAGTCCTCTCAAGGTTAACCGGGGATAAAGTGCCCTTCCGATGGGAGGCTACTCACCAACGCGCCTTTGACGAGGTCAAACTGCTCGTGCACCGTTTCCGTGAACATCGTCGCAGGCCTTTGCAATACGGGGCGAACGCCGATCCTATATGGCTGATAACGGACGCATCTGCTTCTGGCATTGCGGGTGTGGTGAGCCAAGGCGTCGAATGGCGAACAGCGCGCGTGGCGGCTTTCTTTTCGGCGAAGCTGAACTCAGCGCAGCAGAATTACGCTGTGCATGAGAAAGAGATGTTGGCCGGGTTGGAATCCATGATGCGGCATCGGGATATTCTTCAGGGAGCCAGGTTCACTTGGCTAACAGACCATAAAGGTCTTATACACCTGTTGGATCAGCCTCGTTTGTCCCCTCGTCAGTGTCGCTGGATGGGAAAGATGTCAGAATTTGACTACACACCGAAGTACATCCCCGGCATCGAAAACATCCTGTCCGACGCTCTTTCGCGTATCTACGCGGACGACCCTCCCGGAACGGAGCGCGCGGCTTCTGAGTTCGTCGAGTACGACGACGATGTTGGTGTACCGCTGCGTCGGCGTAACCCAGTCGTCGTTGGCGATGAGGCGCGGATGTCGAGTCTGCCGTTGGAGGGGCCGTCGCTCGAGCTAAACGCGTTGAAGGCGTCCACGAAGGACGCGCGTGACTTTGCTAAGCGTATGGTCGCGAAGAAATTCGTTCTCCATGGTCCTGGACAACGAATGGGGGGTGATGGTGGTAAAGGAAAAGAAAAGGAAGCACTCACAATGAAAGAAGCACCTACAATGAACCACCTTCCCGATCTGGAAGGTTCGATCGTTGCCAGCGCGGAATCAAATTTGATTCCGCCTATTGACGCCGAACCGTTGGCTTCTCGCACAGCCACTCAACCACGAGCAACCGCGTCGTCGAGCTCGACCTCTCCCACTCCCAATGCACCAATTCCCAGCACGTCGATCGTACGCGTGGTGAACGAACGTCACAAGCGACTGTTGAACATCGATTTCGTCGAAGCAATCCGCGGGAAATACACGCGAGACGCCTTTCTTCTCCCTATTGCCCAGAATCCCCGGCACTACAAGAATTTTCGCGTCGTTGACGGATTAATCTACCTGGTAGAAGGAGGGCGCAACCTGCTTTGCATACCAGATGCTGTAGTGAATGGGAGAACAGCCAAAGAAGTAGTGATAGATGAAGGTCACTCTCTTCTAGCCCACCTCAGTGCAGAGAAAACCCTGACTTACCTTAGGGAATTCGTGTGGTGGAAACACCTTTCGCGTGACGTTTTCAGATTCTGCGCGTCGTGCCAGACTTGCGCGCGAAGTAAACCAACAAACCAACGGCCGTATGGTTTGCTAAACCCCCTTCCCATTCCGTCGCGACCTTGGGACGCTATCGGAATTGATTTCGTCGGTCCTCTGCCCAAATCACCGGATCGAGACGCGTTTTACGACTCCATCACCGTCATCATCGATTTATTCACTGCTATGGTACATCTGGTACCTAGTAGAACTACGTACGGGTCTGTAGACGTTGCGGAACTGGTTTTCGCGGAAGTTTATAAACACCACGGACTTCCGCGCCGAATCGTGAGCGACAGAGACACCCTCTTCACCGCTCATTTCTGGAAACGGCTCCACGAGCTTATCGGCACTCGACTCTCGATGTCGAGCGCGTATCACCCCCAAACCGACGGGTCTACAGAACGAGCAAACCGTACCATTACCCAGATGATCCGTCAGTGTGTCAACGAGGATCAAAAGGATTGGGTACGCAAGCTACCCGCCATCGAATTCGCTATTAACTCAGCACGTGCTGAATCCACAGGCTACGCCCCATTCTTTCTCAATACAGGACGCATGCCACGTCCCATGTTATGGAATGGTCCACCCAGCAATGAAGCCAAAGGGATCCGTGAGTTCGCGGAAACCCTTCGCGACGCCATCGTGACTGCTCATGACGCTATTTTAGCCGCTTGTACGAAGCAAATTCGAGACGCCAATCGTCATCGTCAACCAGCGCCCTTCACGACGGATGACTTGGTCTATGTCTCCACCAAGAATATTACCTTCCCTCAGGGCTTAGCGCGCAAGCTCATTCCGAAATATATGGGGCCGTATCGCATCAAACGAAGCTTCGGGAACGATACATTTCTTGTAGATCTCCCTGCTCATTTGATAGCCCGGGGTGTTCATCCCGCCTTTCATGCATCGTTATTACGCGTACATGTACCTAACGATGACCGACTTTTTCCTGGTCGTTCCTTCGATCAATTGTCCAGCCCCATGTCTAGTAGGACCATTGAATGGAATGTTAAATCCATTGCTAATCATTCCGGCCAAGGAACGACTGCACTGTTTGAAATTACCTGGCCTACAGGTGATAGAACTTGGCTGCCTTATCATAAGGTCAGTCAACTTGAAGCACTGCGACGGTATTTCGAATCATTGGGAATTTCCAACATTCAGGATCTCCCTAGGGGCTCAGGGATTCCCCCTGACGACGTCCAGATTGAACTCGGGCACATTTCGCCTGTCAATATCCTACGCGACGAGTATTTAACTTATCCTCGTGAGTTCGAGAACACTATCCCAACGAACTCTAATACATTAATAGCATCTAATTGCCCCTACGCTACTATGAACTCTAACGAGACCTGCCCTATCCACCCTGCTCACACCGCCCTATCCCGAAATGGTGATGTTTACCATCTCAAGGATCTCGACTCGAACAGCTCGGCTGTTTATACCAAGACCGAGGTGATTTCCTTCATCACCGCCAACCGCGGCATCATCAAGGGATGGTTGAAGTCCCCACTCCAGCTCCCTTCCCGCTACATTCCGTTTGCGACTCTCTACAACAAACAGACGCAAATCACTTCCAAATTCAATGTCCCTGATGGCCAAGTCTTTACCACGCGCCTTCGTGGCCCAGGCCTCCGCTTCCTTGGTATCATCCCCAAGCATCTCGGGCCCATCGAACGTGGCTTCCGCGCGCATCCCGGCGATGCCTCTGGCGCTCGCGCGTCTAGTTCGCGTAACCCCCGGACACCTGTTGGAGGGCGGGAGAATGTCAGTAGAACCTTGGATGAAGGTGCAGTAAACGACGCGTTTGTATTGAACGCGAAGAACCACGGCATTCTCACGAATGTCCTTCTTGGCGTGATGGGGAATGTGCTCAACGAGAACGGCGGCTCCCTTCCCAGTCACCTTCACTCCCATTCCTCCCCTCATGCCAGCACCTCTAGCCCTGGCCCTCGAGCTCGTATCCACATACGCACTCGCTTTAATGTCCCGAAATCGACCCCGCGTAATAATTCCACTAGGAAATATTCCCGCGCTACTCCGTACCCTGCTCGTCCCGCGGAGCCGGCTGACGAATCCACCACTACATTCGACGCCGCTACCATCGATCACTATGCTACTAGGAACAGTACTCCGCTGCGCGAGTTCTCACCTGTGTCCTTAGCTCCTTCGCCCACGGATTCGGACCTGGAGATCATCAGTCCGGATGTTTCCGAGGAAGTTGATATGTTGGTTGATGAAGACGCTGGTAACGCAGCCGAAACTACCGTCACTCCGGATTCCGAGCTATCTAACCTCAACTTGGATGAGGACTTTCTTGCCAAAGATGAAGATCCCTCTGTTGACGCCTCTCCCGAGATCACCGAATGAACTTGTTTCACAACTTCAGGAGGGCGTATGTGACGGAAACCTTCCCAATCCGGTTAGTTACCATTAGCGCCCGCCTCACTCGTCATCACGCTCCTTAGTGTACTCACTCGTTAGCCTAACTCCTAGTCACTCCTTATGCCACCTCATCATTCTAGACAGATCTTATGGTAGTTTCTTATATATAGTACGTACTCTTGTAACCTAAGGAGCAGCGTTGCTGAATAGAGGACGACTTACCCCTGTCTTCTGTTCGTGTGACTCTACGTGTGACGCGACACTTCCCTTTCCGGTTGTCTCCCGCCACAAACATGAATCCAACATGAATCTATGGGATCGCTACCACCTTCGCCGCCCTTAATCTTGAGAGAGCCGTGTCGTAATAATGCTCCAACTCTACATTAAAGATCATCGCCCTGCTCAAGCTCTGTACATATATGATCTTCTGTACCAGGGCCTCAGTATTGCTAATCGGAAGTGCGATACTTCATGGCGCCTGTATAGCGACAATCTACGAGCGCAACAAGGCCTCCAGGATGGAAGCTTTATATAATTACTCAGCAGCAGTTACTGGACATGGCCCGAAGTCAATACCACGAAAAAATCGACATTACACACGTATAGCGATCAGCACAACGTTCTTCAACCTGGAAGCGAGGAGGGGGTGTCAACGGAGCACACCTATTTAATTTATCCTATTTACCTCGGGCCGGGCCGACCGCGCGAACGCGTTCCCTGCTAGAATTGAATAATGTGCACGCCTTGCTCACGAGACATGGAGGGAACGAAAGAACGCAGATGAATTGTCAGGTCGCCATGTTGGGCGTGTGGGTAAGAGAATGTGTAATTAAAGTACCCAGGGATTCGAACGTGTACAGCAAAGGAGTGTGGGTGGTACCGGTAAGTACTTAAGGGAACATAAGCGCGAATCGATGTCCCGAGTGCCCTCGATCGGCAGGATGTGATCGTGAAAACGCCTCTCTCTACGATGGCAAGGACGGAAATACCCCCCTCCCATACGTGTAGCCATGCTTCGCTCGCTCGTTACGACGCTTGTTGTTAGGATGTTGAACGGCGTCTCTTCAGCCGTGATATAAACGTCGTCTAGTGAATAAGAAAATAGGGTAGTTAGAGTTTTAAATTGTGTAGTTCAATGAACGGTTTACCTCAGGAGAAGTCATTCGTCACCCTAACAAGAAGCGCGATGGACGCGATCAACCGAAGGTCGCCTGAACGCTGGGAGGCTCGAGGGCTAGACGGGACGGCGCGTTGAGTTGAATAAGGGAGGAGAATGGCGAAGGAATTACTAACCTCCCGAAGGAATCTTGCAGCACGTATTAAGGCTGCTAGGAAGTGATTTCGCAGCTGAAGAGAAGAGTGAAAGCGCTGAAATGGATTGACTTATATACCCACGTCCTAGGTACATTGTCGCAGACCTGTGCTAGACCCACTTAGGCATCACAATCGATAGGCGATAACCGCATGCGCCCTGAGCATGGTATAGAGATCTCGGGGTTACAATATTCTGTCAGCATGGCAGGATTAGAGGAGGAGCAACCACCCCAAAACGAGGCGTAAATGAGCACCCACACGGCGAGCTTGAATAGAGGAGAGGACTCACTTCGAGTTCGTAAGTATGAATCAGTAGTCGCGGAGTTGTTGGCTAAATGGGTTCTCGCTATGATCGGAGTTTAATCATTTCGTTCGGGTTCGAAATCTTTCGGGCGGCATTGCATCGCCTCAATCGTCCTCTTCGCTCACACCATCACTTGCTGGCATTCTTCGTCCTACGGAGGAGGCAGAGAAGTTAGTGGATAGCTGGTAGAGGGAGAAGTGAAGGTAAGTTCCTAAGATGACATACATGGTTCCATTTAATTCAGCCCTTCGTTATCAGCTTCGAAGCTAGGGTTCGAGAATGGCGTTCCAATTTTCTAGGAAGGGTTGCTTCAAGTGCGGAAACCGTAAGTCATCCCGAAGTTTCCCTTTTCTTGCGTGCTTATCGATCCGTTTGATCCATTAGTCGGCCACATCGCCGAAAACTGCACCTCTGAGCAGAGATTGTGTTATAACTGTCGTCAGCCTGGGCATGAATCGTCGGCTTGCACGTCCCCTCGCACTCTTTCTGGGAAACAGTGCTATTCCTGTGGGGGTGTAGGTCATATTCAGGCTGAATGTCCCAGCTTAAGGGTGCAACAAGCTGCTGGTAGTGGAAAGTGTTTCGTGAGCCCTTTCGTTGGTCCCATTGTCACATTGCCTGAAGTCTTGGAAAGACCTGTGGCCGGTTTGGTCATTTTGCTCGTAACTGTCCCAGTGCAGGTGGATCGGCTGGATCTGGCTTTGCATCTCGAGCCCCGCCACCGGGCCGTGCCCTTAATACGTCGACTCTGCCTCCTGTAAAGTGTTATCGCTGCGGAGGTCCAAACCACATGGCTAGGTTTGCCATTTCTTTCTATTTTAGCGAGCCCACGGTCTTATCAGCTTATAGGGACTGCCTTGCTGCGCCTGGTACTACGGTCAATGACTCCACTGCCGGGCCTGCTTTGAGTGTCAACAAAAGTAAGACTTGCTATAAGTGTCAGCAAGAAGGCCATGTTCGTCCCTCGTCTGATTCTGCCTTTCAAACGTCTTACCTAGCGTCCTAGATTGCCAGGGATTGCCCTGAAAATGTCGAGTTTAGTGGTTGAGTCGTTTAGTGAACCAAAACTACATTTGTCCACCTTACCTCTTTTGACGTGCAATACACGACTTCTCTGGTCCTTCGCCCCGGAACTAAGTGCAATTAGCTGTCCGACTGTCAATCAGCAGGTCGTATCTCATTGAACAGTCCTTTGTCGGAGCGTGTATTTACATCAGATAGGATGGGTGGACGACTGGCGCTCTACAATCGACCGCCCATCTCCTGAGTGTCATTGGTGCATTTCACCTAAACCAACCCCACGAGTTCGTCAGAGAAACCGGGGAAAGGACTTCACCTGCTTATCAAGGTTTCGTACGTTATACATGTTCTTTTTGTGAACGCATGAAGGTCCAGGGTAAAATAGGCGCCAAAGTGTTCCTTCAGGCTTCCATGCTGCTTCTACGCAGCAGACGCCTCGCCATCTCACGATTGAGCCCTTCAAGTCGGACGTTATTCACTCTTCCAGACTTGTCCTCCTTTAGTCCTTTCTCTAACCCAGAACATAACCCTAGGCCTCAGGAATACCATGAACGGAAGATCCTACCGTTGAGTTATTTGTGTGCCGGTCTGTTCCATTCATTCATTCATTCATCCGCCGCCAGTTACAGCCAAAAGCAACTGTACCAGGTCGTGGCAGATGTGAAATCTTACCCTCGGTTTCTACCGTTCTGCACTGCATCACGAATACTTCGTACCTCGCCTCATGACGACGCGGAGTCTGCGATAACGATGGATGCTGAACTAACGATTGGATTTCTCGCCTTTCGGGAAAGCTATGTCAGCAAGGTGACTTGTCAGCCCTATGAGATGGTCCAGGTACGTGCGTTCATTTTCAAACGTATTGCTGGTCCGAGGACACGATTTTTGCTGGCCAGGCAGAAGCTTCGTCCTCTTCACCGTTGTTTAAGACCTTAACTACCACTTGGCGCTTTCAGCCGGCTTCACCAGCATCACCCCATCCCAATAGTATCCCAATTAAGCGGGATTCTACAATACACCCACCCAGCGCCGACTTGTCGCCAACGCTGGTAACCCTTGACCTCGCGTACGCTTTTACGAACCCACTTCATGCATCCGTATCCGCAGCCTTCTTTGGCCAAGTCTCGAAGATGATGGTTGGTGCCTTCGAGGAACGCTGCCTGTCTGTCTATGGCCCAGGGCTCAATTGAACAATGTCTCTAAATGAGTTCCACCCCATCCGGGTACCCTCGAATTCATGATGGATAGAACGTTACTACGATAGTACATACTTCTACTCGGACTCATCGGTAGTGCAATCTGCTTAATCATGCCACTGTCTCGACCAGTTTCCAACGCCACTCGCCGCATTGCAGCTGCTTCCGGGGTTTGCCTTTCTTGTTCACGTACACGGGAATGGGTTCATCCAATGGTGTATGAGTCTTGACAACCAACTTCCGAGCGAGAAGGTCCTCAAGGACTACTCGTTTTAGATACCTAGTGAATGTGGCTTGGCTTGAATTTTGAGGTGACCACGTATCTGAGAACACTCACTTCATAGAACGAATAGGATGTTCGGGATTGGGGGGGCCGGGGACACCCTTCGGTACTGGAAGTGGTTCTATAACAATGTTCTTTTTCAGTGCTTCTGTGTACACATCCTGACTGCGCAACCCTTCGGGATATCCTGCTAGTATTGAAATAACAAGGCTGCGGGCTTCAGGCGTACATGTCGACATAGTCCTCTGGAGGAAGGGGTAGGCAGGCTTTGCGAAGGTGAAAAGCATGCTCTCTGGCCAAGTAAGCTGTGCGAAAGTGAAGTGAACCTGCTGAGTAATATAGATCTGTGAGCGTTCAGGGGCTTTCGATCATCGATCGTGATTCAGTCATTTTCCTTTCGACGCCGTTCGACCAAGATGATTCCGTCGACTGCGTCGGCAGCTGTGCTTCAACGTTCAGAACCTGTACCTACAGACTCTGTATCAGTAAAAGGCCCGGACTTTGAAAAGCCTCTTTCCCTTCAAGACTTCCTGGCTAGCTACAACCGCATAGGGTTTCAAGCAAACAGCTTGGGCAAAGCTATCGACATCGTCAACCGTATGGTGAACACACATTCTTCACAGCATTGACTGTGGCTCACACATAACTTAGCGTAAATGGAGGCTTTCGGATGAACCTATAGCAGAGGACGAGCTAGAAGAGCTCACATCCCCTGATGTGAGAGCTTCACTGCGGTGTAATGTCTTCTTGGGCTACACATCAAACCTTATATCCTCTGGCCTTCGAGAAGTGTTTCTGTATCTCGTCAAGCACAAACACGTTTCCGCTGTCGTTACGACCGCTGGTGGAGTCGAAGAGGACTTCATCAAGTGTCTGGGCGAGACCTATCTTGCAGACTTTCATCTAGATGGAGCTGACCTACGTAAACGCGGGATGAATCGTATCGGAAACCTTGTCGTCCCAAACGATAATTACTGCAAATTTGAAGACTGGCTTACTCCGATATTGGACGCCATGCTTGCTGAACAAAAGGAAACTGGCCAAGTTTGGACTCCCAGCTCCTTCATCCGCAGACTCGGCAAGGAGATAAACAACGAAGAGTCGGTTTACTATTGGGCATACAAGGTTCAGAGGGTTACTATTGGTGCATCAATCACGCTGACATTGACTTCAAGAACGACATCCCTGTGTTCTGCCCCGCGTTGACTGATGGTTCTATTGGGGACATGATCTATTTTCATTCATTCAAATCGCCCGGTCTGGTCATTGACATCGTTCGTGACATTCGAGACTTGAACGAGCTTTCACGGACTTCGCGTAAAGCTGGAATGATTGTATTGGGTGGTGGTGTGTGTAAACATCAAATTGCTAATGCGATGCTCATCGTAAGCCGTAAGCTGTCACTCTATCTCTCCGCCTATAACATTTCCATCCAGCGTAACGGTGCTGATTATTCCGTGTTCATCGTGATTATCTCCTATCTCCCCTGAAGGGCAAACGCTGATACCGGGCTTAGAACACTGGTCAAGAGTTTGATGGCTCTGATTCCGGAGCGAGGCCGGACGAAGCTGTTTCCTGGGGAAAGATACGTGCAGATGCCCAGGCTGTCAAGGTCGACACCCTTCTTCCTCCAATCCTATTTTTAAGAATTTAACCTGTGGTTTCAGGTCTTCGCGGATGCTACCCTTGTATTCCCCCTATTGGTTGCTGCTACATTTGCCAGCGGAGATTAGCGAAGGGAGATATAATTAACGACGAACACGGTAGGAAAATTGCTACATAGATGCACAACGCTAACATCACCAACGGTAGGTTTGACTCGCAAGCTTACTGCTTGGTTACTCACCTCCCCTTGTATGACCCCATAATCTTTGTTCTCAATCTTGCATCTCCGTTGCCCATAGGACTAGGTCATCCTTCAGTAGCTGGAGTATCATCAACGAGTCACGCAGATTTTGCCCAGCTTCGGGGTCTGACGTGTCCAATGTCATAATGGCGTCGTCGAATGCACTTTTGGCCAAGTGGCACGCTCGCTCAGGACTTTTTCTGACGTCTATTCCACGCATTCATCAGTTTGCTTGTCGCATTTGATCTGGAAACGAGGCTACACGTACCGTGATAGAACACGGAGAAATTCAGGGCGAGACCTAACCTCGTGGGATGTATAGGCTCCAGCGTGGTTAATGCGTGTTTGTACGCAAGCTTGTAGGCGTTCAAGGACGAGTCCGCATATCGATCCCTATCTTGCCGTTGGGAGAACTCCGCAAGGTAGCGATAGTAATCCCCCTTCCTATGTTATAAGGCTGAGTTCGTTGGGTCGCGTGGAGGAGACATCTACTGACATTTTGGAGTAGAAGACCGTCTCCTCCCCTCGTCTGGCTGCCGGGACCAGCTTCTGCTCCAGCAGTGATACTATGTCTTTACAGAGCGTGGCAAGATCAGCTTCAATCCGCCCCTTTTGTAGTTGGATCAGTTCCAGGTGGCGTTTATCACCAGAGCGAGCTCGTTGCATCTGCTCGAGGGTGTCGATTATTCGCCAACTATTCCGAAGATTATTCGCCATGTTCTTGTACGCGACAGAAATTAGATTGCGCTCTTCAATGGTGAGACGAGACCCGTGGTCGTTACATATGTCCTTGATCTGAGACACCACGTCTTCGTAACGCTCGGCTTCCCCAGCGAGTTCTGCGAGGTAGAAGCGGCTGTCCCTGGATGGACGTGATACATTGTGGCGGTGGTTGTGCTTCTATAACACACTAGTTGGGACTTGTAGCGAATGCAGAGGAGGGGTTTACTCACAGGCATCATTATCAGGCTCGTGAGTTAAGCAAGGAAGGGTGGGTGAAGGTCAGCGAGTTGGCTGTTATAGCTCAAATTCTTGGGCAAAGGGGTCTTCGACCGTGCAGCAGCGGTACCATAACGTACCATGATCCGGCATTCCGCTATCTCGCTGTGAAGATGGGCAAGGGACTGTGTATTGATTGGGCATTGCACGTTGTTTCGTGCAGGCTAGATCAATAACAGAGGGGAGGGCATACTCGCATATTGCATTAATTTCTCATGGGCCAATACCTCGGTGGCCATCTGTGGCGTGGCTATAAGCACTTCATGCCAGAAAACAATAAGGTGTTCCACAGTCGTGTTACGCGCCGACCGAATGATGCCGGATTTGAATTTTCAGTACCAAATAAAATTTGAGAGAAGTATGATGGTAATTCACAACCCAATAATGCAGTGGGGGGATGGTCAAGGGTCAATCAAGGACGCTCAAGTCGACATTTCGAACGCCAGTGCCCCTGTAAGCTCCTAATAAGACCAAGAGGTGATCACGTGTAACAGCGCGGCGCGGGCGGCTGTGCTGGTAAGTATGGGAGTTCACATCAGTTACGCATTCGTTACGCAGCCCGCACTCGACCCGGACGACGACGACGACGCAACTCCCTTTCGATTTCACTTCCAGAACCCCACATATCTGGGCTTCAGGAATGGTGGAAGACGAACAGGCCCTCTCTATTCCCCTTCCTACTTCCCCACCACCTGCGACCGACTCGCTGCCTTCTTTAGCTACTCATGAGTCCAAACACCCACAGGTCGAAGACGTGGAAGGAATCGTAATCTCACGCAGCGAAGAGGAAAGCCTTCACGAGGATGCTACTGTACCTCAGCAACGCGAATTGACGATCTCTGTGCCAACGCAAGAGACAGAACGCGTTGACAGTCAGTCAAGCCGTGAGGAAACAGCAAAATATGAATCTGAGCTCTCGGTGCCGCCTCATCCATCTCCTCTTCCTCCGACGCCCCCCGCAAAGACTGCCCATGCTCAGGACCCGATGCCTCCAGCGCAGCCTAGCACTCCTCCGCGTCGCCCCCCGTCTGATGCCCCCCGTCGGACCAATGGGCACACAGGATCCCGTCCTTCAACACCTGGTACACCCACTCTCGCACCATCTGCTTCGTCAACACACAAGCGATCTATGACCATCTCGAAAGGTCACAGCGTCTCTATCGTGCTGATATCCACAGCCCTCGAAACCATAGCATCATCTAAAGAAGCAAAGAAGTCTGTTCCGCTAAGGGAGAGTACTCAACGTGCCTTGGAACTTGTAAGGTCTAACCAGGGAGCGGACCATACCAGAGACGTCTTTGAGCCCTTGCGGCTTGCCTGCGAGACACGCAACGAGAAACTCATGATAGCCAGCTTGGACTGCATCTCGAAATTAGTTTCGTACTCTTTCTTTGCCGAGTCTGATTCATATATTCCTTCCCTTTCTTCACCACCGGGCTCACCTCATCCCAACCGAGCAAGTGGACCCTCGGAGTCGCAAGCAAGCCTTTCTCCTCCTTCCCTCGTCGATCTCGTCACCCACACGATTACATCCTGCCACAGTGAAACAACACCGGAAGCCGTTTCGCTCCAGATCGTGAAGGCTTTGCTTGCTATGGTCCTCTCCCCTACTACGCTTGTGCACCACTCTTCTCTGTTGAAGGCAGTCCGAACGGTTTACAATGTTTTCCTCCTCAGCACAGACCCCGTTAACCAGATGGTTGCCCAGGGAGGGCTCACGCAAATGGTCCACCATATCTTTACTCGTTGCAGGCCAAATGCAAAAGCATCATCCTCAAGCGATCCGTCATCTCCTCGTCCCAAATCAGTGTACTCACCGTCTCCCCGCGCAGAGTCGTTCAGCATGCATTCGTCACCCTACATCCCTTCACAGTTACTTCCCGATCATCCATCCGACGAATCATTGAAGCCATCCACAAGCTCTCAGCCTACACCTGTAGACGAGTCTACGGTCGAAAACGGGCAACCACCGGATCAGTTAGTTTTCCATGCTTTTTCATGTTGGACAAACTTTCATCTTCTCACAGGACTGATCCTGACTTATCCATTTCTGAGGACCCCGATCATCCTGGTAGAGACCTTACTGTCCACGATTTGTTTATCAAGGATGCATTCCTCGTCTTTCGAGCCCTGTGTAAACTGACGATGAAGCCGTTGAACACCGAAAGGTGCGTCCTTCCTTCCTGTCGTATACCACTTTCCGACACCTTTGCAGCGAAAGGGACGCGAAATCTCACGCCATGAGGTCCAAGTTACTATCGCTCCACCTCGTACTCACTGTCTTGAACTCCCATATGCAATTGATTGCTGATTCCTCCTCAATCATATACTCGAGCTCCAATCACGACGCTACCAGTTTCGTCCAGGCGATCAATCAATATCTTTGCCTCTGCCTGAGCCGGAATGCTGTGAGCCCTGTCCCACAAGTATTTGAAGTCAGCGTAGAAATCTTCTGGCGAGTCCTGTCTGGGATGCGGACCAAACTGAAGGTTAGAGTGGTTTACCTTGTGTGCTTAGTCCCACTAAATAGCTGGTATAGAAAGAAATCGAAGTGCTGCTACACGAAATCTTCATTCCCATTCTTGAAATGAAGACCTCCACTTTGAAGCAGAAGTCCGTTATACTAGGCATGTTATCAAGGCTTTGCCAGGAACCCCAAGCCCTCGTCGAGTTGTACTTGAATTACGATTGTGATAGGGAGGCTGTCGACAACATCTATGAGCAGTATGTAGTTAGCTTGCTAGACGTTGCTTTTGCTAATGCATTCTATCAGTCTCATGAATATCATCTCCAAGATTGCCTCTCAGCCCATTTCGACCAACCCCAAGGCCACGGATCCCTCCGTTAGCCCCTCAGTTACACCAACCACTAAGACTCAGGAAAAGGCAGGCTCAGCACCAATGACTGCGCCTGCTCTGACCGTGTCTGGGTCCATGGATACATCGGTGTTAGGCCTATCAGAAGCCCAACTGAAGAGGCAGGGGCTTGAATGCTTGGTGACAGTGTTGAGATCTCTCGTCTCCTGGGGTACTGCAGCAACCAAGCCCGTGGATGATACCTTAGTGGGATCTTCCTTGCGCTCAGGCACCGGTGAGGATATTAAGTCGGACAGTGGTATCGGCGATTCCGTCAATAGTAGATTGTCCACCGCCGGCGCCAGTGTCGATAACTTCCGGCTACCTACACCAGATATATCCGATGATCCAACTAAGTTCGAGAACGCTAAGCAGAAGAAAACCATACTGCTAGAGGGTATCAAGAAATTCAATTTCAAGCCCAAACGTGTAGGTTCTACCTACCTGCTTGTGGATATGTCTCATATATATTTTCAGGGGGTCCAATTCTTGATCGACAATGGGCTTATCCCCAGCAAAGCTCCCCGGGATATTGCCCTCTTCTTGCTCAGCACAGATGGTCTCAGTAAGGCCATGATAGGTGAATATCTTGGAGAAGGGTAAGCTGCTTGTTCGTCGTGTCATAAATATGATTCTCATCTGTGTACAGCGAAGAAGAGAATATCGCAATCATGCACGCATTCGTTGACCTGATGGAGTTTAAAAGCCTTCCTTTCGTTGATGCTCTTCGTATCTTCCTGCAGTCTTTCCGTCTACCGGGAGAGGCGCAAAAAATTGATCGCTTCATGCTCAAATTTGCGGAACGATACATCGCTGGGAACCCCCAATCTGAATTTGCCAACGCAGGTGAGTACTCAAAATAGTTGGGTTGCCAGAACGTTGCTTACCCGATATTAGACGGGGCTTATGTGCTCGCCTACTCCGTCATTCTTCTCAATACAGATGCCCACAATCCTCAGATCAAGAAGCGCATGTCCAAAGCCGACTTCATCAAAAACAACCGTGGCATTAACGATAATGCAGACCTTCCGGAGGAACTACTGACCTCTATCTACGACGACATCATCAACAATGAGATTCGTATGAAGGACGAAATTGATGCTAGTCCCAGTATCGCCATTTCTGGTTATGGGCTCGCCAATGCACTGGCCAACGTTGGAAGGGATCTACAGAAAGAAGCCTACGTTCTGCAATCGAATGGCATGGCGAACAAGACCGAAGTCAGTGCCCTCTTTTAATTGTATAGTGTCTTCTTATCTCGTTGATAGGCACTTTTCCGAACCATGGTACGCTCTCATCGCAAAGGGTCTAGACACGGGGAGCAATTCTTTAGTGCATCCCACTTCATCCACGTCCGGCCTATGTTCGAGGTAGCATGGATACCCTTTCTTGCCGGCCTGTCTGGGCCCCTACAAGATACGGATGACCTTGAGGTCGTGGAACTTTGCCTAGATGGCTTTAAGAGTGCCATCCGCATCGTCTGTTTCTTTGACCTTGAGCTGGAGAGGAATGCTTTTGTTACGACACTGGCCAAGTTCACGTTCCTCAACAACTTAGGAGAGATGAAGACAAAAAACATGGAGGCCATCAAGACCCTCCTCGACATCGCTGTTACTGAGGGTAACAATCTGAAAGGCTCCTGGCATGAGGTCCTCACTTGCGTCAGCCAGCTTGAGCACATGCAACTGATAAGCAGCGGCGTCGACGTATTGGAAACAAAAAAAGGGTGAGCTTGCTCTAATTTCCCCTACCTAGTCTCAACTCGGTTTTCAGGCGGCCGAAGAAGGTTCCGAACGAAGAGCTCGCCAACGAAAGTCGGTCAACGCACATCACTGTGGCGGCAGATATGGTCTTCTCGCTTAGTCATTACCTTTCAGGGGTAAGTGCACTTGAACTTTTTCGCGAGATATTCTAACAACCTCTAGACTGCTATTGTCGATTTCGTTCAAGCACTTAGCGACGTTTCCTGGGAAGAAATACAATCATCAGGCCTATCTCAACAGCCGCGCGTTTTCAGCTTGCAAAAGCTTGTCGAGATCTCGTATTATAACATGAATCGGATTCGACTTGAATGGTCCAACCTCTGGGACATACTTGGAGAACACTTTAATCAGGTCAGTTCTCGCCACGCCACATTCCGACAAACATTTGATTTGTATCCTTCAACGATCTGAAGGTTTGTTGCCACAATAATCCTCATGTAGCGTTCTTCGCCCTCGATTCCCTTCGTCAACTCGCCATGCGATTTTTAGAAAAGGAGGAGTTGCCCCATTTCAAGTTCCAGAAAGATTTCTTGAAACCTTTCGAATATACCATGACTCACAACCAGAATCCTGATGTTCGAGACATGGTGCGTAGTTTGATTAGCCTTATCGAACATCTTGCTCAGGCCGTGCCCAGGTCTTGCAATGTCTCCAGCAAATGATCCAAGCTCGCGTCCAAAACATGCGATCTGGCTGGCGCACGATGTTCGGTGTCTTCTCCGCTGCCTCGAAAGTCCTTACAGGTATGTCAAGTGTGCGTCGTCTTTACCCCACTCACCATTCCCCAAGAACGCATTGCTAGCTCCGCCTTTGAAATTGTCACCCGGCTAAACAACGATCACTTCCCGGCCATCGTGCGTTACGGCGCCTTTGCAGACATGACTGTTTGTATAACAGAATTCTGTAAAGTGAGCAAGTATCAGAAGATCAGCCTGCTCGCCATCGCCATGCTTCGAGGCATCATACCTGTTATGTTAAAGAGTCCTGAGTGCGCGTTCCCCCAGGATGGTGCACCTGCAGTTTCAGCTTCAACGGACGATCCAATGATCAAATTTTGGTTCCCTGTGCTCTTCAGCTTCTACGACATAATTATGAACGGTGAAGATCTCGAGGTTCGACGTCTGTAAGCCCGATCTCTGTCGGTCTGGGTTTGGCTGATATTTTATCAGGGCTCTGGATTCATTGTTTGCTACTTTGAAAACGTATGGCTCATCTTACCCCGTTGATTTCTGGGATACCGTCTGTCAGGAACTACTTTTCCCCATCTTCGCGGTCCTCAAGTCGAGTCACGACCTCAATCGATTCAGCACACAAGAGGACATGAGCGTGTGGTTATCGACAACCATGATTCAAGCGCTTCGTGACCTGATTGACCTTTATACTCATTACTTCGATGTCTTGGAGAGATTCCTTGACGGTCTCTTGGATTTGTTATGCATCTGTATCTGTCAAGGTGAGTTTGGCTCAATGCTACCACGCTCTCTTCCTCTTGCTCAATAATCGATTAGAAAACGACACTCTTGCCCGCATTGGTACCTCCTGCCTACAGCAACTACTCGAGAATAACATCAGCAAACTAAGTACTGCGAAATGGGATAGGATAATTACGACATTCGTGAAGCTATTCAAAACAACCACCCCTCATCAACTGTTCGATGAGCGACTACGTGTTGAAATAGACGAACCCAGCGAGGAAACTCCTGAAACAGGTAACGCTGTTAGCCTTCCCGTGGATTCATCTACTTATTGTGTTATAGAAAGCAATGGTCGGACAATCCTCCCAGCGCCGCTCTCCCAGGGCAATGAGGATGCGGATCCAAAGCCGTCTGCAGTTGATCGGCGTCGTACATTTAAGCAAATCATCGTCAAATGCGTCTTACAGTTGCATCTGATTGAGATGACCAACGAGTTGCTCAGGGATGAGGAAGTATACCAGGCAATCCCTCCAGATCAGCTATTGCGTTTGATGGGTGTCCTGGATCATAGCTACCAGTTTGCTAGGATGTTTAATGAAGACAAGGATCTCAGGACTGGGTTGTGGAAAGTCGGTACGGGATGCCACTTCCTTGACTCCTTCTGTCGAAGCCTCATAATTGCATCAGGTTTCATGAAGCACTTGCCAAACCTTTTGAAGCAGGAGTCCAGTAGTGCCTCAACGCTGGTGCACATCTTGCTTCGTATGTATTATGATCCACGGTCAGACCATCAGGGCGCCAGGCCACAGATCGCTGAACGGTTGATGCCGTAAGTTGTGGCTTACCCGTCCTTAATTCCTGACTCACATTACACTGCAGGCTCGGACTGGGTGTCATTCAGGACTACTGCAAGCTACGCGCTGATACGCAAGTGAAGAACATCACCGCGTGGACACCAGTCGTCGCGGAGATTCTGGATGGCTTTTGCCGCTTTGATGATAAGGCTGTAAGTGCATCCACTCAGGAGCTCAGACTATCCTTAACTTCGTGCTATCGAATTTAGTTCCTCAGATACCTTCCCGCTATTTACCCTTTAGCAACGGAGTTGCTATCCCGCGATATTACTCCAGAGGTCAGGTTGGGCCTCAAATCATATTTTGTCCGAGTGGGGTATACGCAAGGCATTATAGAAGCTGCCTCATGACTACTACTTATTTCACCGTAATATAATCATGATTCATCGGGTCCGAGGAAAAGAATGATAGTTTATATCATTGTTGATAACCATTGTTGTAGCCTCCTTGGAATCCACCCCAGCCGGTAGGCTGAACGGTGATCGCTGCAGAGAATCATTAGCATGGCTTAACGAGGCGCGGGGTGCAGGGGACTTACGATTGGCTCTCAAAGCATTGTATCGATCTACGATAGAAATTAGCGGCATGTTCAGACAATGTGGACGACACTCACCAGGCTGTGAGTCAGAGTTGTTGTCCGCAGCAAAAGTACCTGACTTCATTTGAGCGAAAATATTAGCAGGGGATGTATTGGTAGCATTGTTATTGGATGGCAAAGGGGGCGGAGACAGTTGCATAGGCAATTGCCCGAAGCCAGGGTTGAACCCTGTAGGTGCTGTAGTGGTTGAAAGTCAGGGGCAATACATTAAACACACGCCGACAGTAACATACTGGGTTGGAGTTGACCGAAACCATTCTGCCCGAACATAGGGTTTTGGAAAGGGCTTTGCTGAGGTTGAATACCACCCATGGGCATCCCAGTTGGCTGAGAAAGGATGGGCTGCATGCCGGGGAATCCGGTGGGCTGTGAATTAAGGAATGAAGTAGGTTGTGCATTAAGGAAAGAGGGTTGTTGCTGTGGCTGAGCTTGAAATGGTGATGGGTTAGTAGGTGGACGTGTGGGCACGAAGTTGTTGAATCCTGTTTGGGTAGGAATAAGGGGTTGTAACAGAGTCTGGTTCGCTGGAACTGGTGCAAGAGGTCCTCTCGGTCCAGGCGAGGGTGCAGGTTGCATCATTGGTATTGCCTGCTGGAATGGCTGATTCATAGGGGCCGGCGAAGGGGTGGAACCAAAGGGTGATACACCCATAGTATTACCCAGAGGCAGCGTTGGGCCTACGGTTGGGTTGGCTTGTATAACGACGGGAGGAGAAGGAGAGGCCGCGGGTTGTTGGGTCTTCCTTAGTTCGCTCAATCTCGCTAGTTGATCGAATATGTCAGACTCGGTTGTCTTAGCTAGGGCAGGTGGTGAGGTGGGTTGCACCGCGGGCTGGGAGGCTGGAACTGCAGGTGCGGGTGATGGAGCTGATGGAGCGGGAGCCGGCGGCGCTTGAGGAGGGGCGGCGGGTTGAGCTGGCGGAGCAGAAGGCGTGCGTGCTGGAGCTGCAGGCGTTGGTGTGATCGGTTTGGTAGAACTTGGTCGATTAGTCCACGCATCATCATCGAAGCCGCTCGATTTAGGTGCCAAAGCAGAACTTGATCGAGGCGGAGGCTGCACACTATTCGCTGGGGGACCAGCAGGACTGAGTGCCTGAGGTGAGCTCGTGCGATTGATTTGATCCGAGACAGTAGCAATGGTGTTCAAGTCCACTGCTGCGGGCAAACTCTTAGTGGGTTGTGGTCTCCCGCGACGCGTCTTCAGTACGCCACCAGGAGTAGTGAAAATATTCGGGGGAGATTTGGCTGGTGCCCCTCCGCTTTCCTCGGCCTGCAATTGTCGAGCTAACTCTTCATCGCTGCGCAGTTGATCCATCGGTGTGCCAATTGTCTTATGAGGACCTCGTTTCTCAATGGCCTTCTTTACTCGAATGATATCACCTTCGCGCAAACCAAGAGACCGCATCGTCGACTCCGTAATATCCGGCAGAATGCTTTCATCGATTTTATCTTTCTCGAAAGCTGCAGCGTAGCGGCCGCAATCGTCGACATCACACCCGGCAGAAAGGAAGAAGTCGAACCAGTCGATCCGTGGCTTCTTCGGAGCCTGGTGCTCGGTCGGGCGTGAGCTTGAGGAGCTGGACGAAGAACCATTGGGACGTTGCAACGCAAGTGGTATATCGTCATCAGATATTCGAGGTCCACCCGAAGCCTTTGAGCGCTTCGTCATCTTCTCAACATAGCGCAAGTCCTCATGAGACATCTTCTCAGCCGGGACCTCTACGATAACTCCATTGATCTTGTGTAGCCTGAGTTTGCCATTGCTGAAGCCAAGGAAGGCAGCGTCAACGCGGAACTGTCCAGTACGATCATGCCAGACACGGGTCTTCTCAGCGGGAGGGACTGGGTAAGATGATAAGCAACAGAAAGCAGTCACGAAAAAAATCCCTACAGTTAACTTTGTCGGTTGATGAGCGAGTCGGAGTAGAAGGAGGTGACACAACACGTTTGCTATCGGAGCGCGACGAACGAGGTTCCGCGGGGGGTGACACGGCACGGGCGGCAGCAGTTTCTTTCCTCTTCTTGCGTTCCTGCTCTGATGCGTCCGCTGCAGCCTTTGCCCGCTCGTGTGCCTCTGCCTTCTTGCGTTCTTGCTCAGCCCTTTCCCGTTCAACTTTCTGGCGTTCTTGTTCCAACTTCGCTTTCCTCTCTTTCTCCTTCTTCTCTCTTTCAAGACGAGCAGTAGCCTCGCGTTCTTCAGCTTCACGTACGGAGCGGCGTTCGGCTTCTCGATCTGCGTCATCAACGGAAGTAGAGCCAGACTCAGGCTACGCAGTATACGTGAAATTAGGCGAGTATGCGATAGAGAGAAGCCTATACGAACCTCGAGATATGACGCGGGAACAACACCCTCTACGCCTTGGGTATTACGGCACTTCCACCAGTCGTTGCTATCCTTCTCCAGGATCAGGAGTCGCTCGCCTTCCTTCACCGTCAGCTCGTCATCACCGTCAGCAGCGAAGTCATACAACGCGGTCACCCATTCTCCGTCGTCAGCGTGGCTAGTCGAAGCAGCTTCAGCTCTTCCATTGGTGGAAGGTGGCGGGATATGTTGCTCCTCCTCTTGTTCTTCGTCGTCTGACTCCTCCCGGACGGGAATGATAGTAGGCGATGCGGGAGAGAAATGGACCGAGGCACCATTCTTCTTTCCAGCCGAACGTAGAGCAGATCGAGAGGCTTCCGAGTCGTCTGCTGGTGGCGGTGAAGCAGGCTGAGGAGAAGGGGTACGTGCAGTAGCACCGTGGATCTCTTTAGAAGATGCTACTTTGGCTACGATAGCTTCAGCATTATCTTTAGACCCAGCATGGAAGTGTAAATTGACGGGATTAGGTCCTCCTATATCAATGTGGACGTGCTTGGATTTCTCAATGGTGGCCGTGTTGATATCCGTCGTCTTCCATTGTTGCACGGGAGTCTAGACATGACAATAGAGAGTCAAAGGACACTCATAAGGTGACGTATTTGAGTGTGGCCTACTTTGTCAGCTTCGCTGGCGAAGAAGACGGCGCCATTGCCAATGCCTAGAGTACCTTTCTTCTTCTTACCCTTCTTATCAATCTCAGAGATGGACCAGGTCCTGATGTCGTCTGCCGTAACCTTTGCGAGGGCGACACGGTCTGCGGGATCGACGTAGGTACTAACAGGTCGGGCAGTCTAAGATCATGGTTAGCTGCGGCATTTCGGTGAAACAGCTAACGCACTGGAGGGGGTGCCGAAGCTATTACGGGTGCCGCCGCTTCCTCGTCGCTGATGGCCTAAACAAAGCTAGAGGAGCCGCACTATTGATATCGAGTAGGACGATGTACCTCCACGTAGTTGCCCGGGACGTAGCCGGCCTTTCCGCCCGACTTCTGACTCTGAACCAATAGCCATTGATCCTCTGAACCATAAACATACAGGGTCTCATCCTCCTTGACAGTGAGTTCGCCATTCGCCGCAGCGTCGTAGTCGTAAAGAGCCTTCACTATTGATGTGTGGTCGGCCTTTGAGGCGTGGTGATTAGACAGGTTGTTAGATGGCTCAGGGATGGGCGACGTACGGGCTCGACGTATGCGGCTGGCACAAGGCCTATTGGACTGTCTTCATCCTGCGATTCACCTTTTATCTTGACTTTCCACCAGCTGTTTGTAATGAAGTCAGACACTCAGATGCTAAGCGGAGACAACGTACTCATCATCGACCTTTTCTATGAGAAAGAGGAGCTGGTCTTCTTTGATAGCAATTTCATCGTCGTCCGTCTGAGGGATGTAATCGTATGAGGCTTTGAGGACGGCGAGATACTCGTCGAAAGGTTGGGCCATGAGGACATATATAAGAAGAGGGATAATTGGATAATTGGAGAAGTGACACTAATATTTGTACAAGCCGGGACTTTTCCCGCATTCGACTAAATTTGATCCATCATATCAGAGTTGGGCGTTGAACGTTGACTGCTCGGCCTCGACATTCACTAGCAACTGCGCCAGCCCAGTCATATTACTGACTGCTATAAAGTCCTTCTGATTCTCGGTCTGGATTGTGGAACCGGGTGCTCACCCCCAACCTCCTTGGAGAAATTTTAAATAAGAGACACCCATCGATAATTCACTTCTTTCTCTCGCCCTTTTACGACGATAATGAGCAGCAGACTCAACGCTGGTGCCTTCGAATTTGTACCAGGCAGGCCATTCAAAGTGCCTGGTCAGTCTTCTACGCCCTCGATTCCACCAGGTCCGCCTATCGAGCGACCAGAGCAGACGGAAGCACCCCCTCCAGCTCCCACAATATCATTAAACATCGGCGGATCGAAGCCTGCTCCTACCCCCTCCCCCGCTCCGGAACCTCCTCAGCCAGCAGCGGCACCACTAAAGCAGGCATCGATACCCAAAGTCGAGTCACAACCATCAAAACCTACTATCACCAAAGCAGAGGTCACATCCAAGACCTTCACCACTGAGAAGGCCAAGACAGATACCAATGCCATTGCACAGGAAGTGCAAGCAGTCGCCGATCGGGCTTTGCTGGAGGATCTATACGGAAACGGTGAGTACCAGCTACAGTGACCCAGCTACAATCATTCATTGCGGAGCAGTGAGAGAACACTTGAACATCGTCTTCGTTGGTCACGTCGACGCTGGGAAGAGTACCATGGGTGGTAACCTGTTGTTCCTAACGGGTATGGTGGACAAACGTACCATGGAGAAACTTGAGCGCGAGGCCAAAGATGCTGGACGAGAGTCCTGGTACCTAAGCTGGGCCCTCGACTCTACGCCTCAAGAACGATCCAAAGGTAAAACAGTAGAAGTTGGTCGTGCCTACTTCGAAACTGTTGTCCGGCGATACACCATCCTCGACGCCCCGGGACACAAGACATATGTTCCATCTATGATCTCTGGCGCTGCTCAGGCCGATGTCGCCATCCTCGTCATCTCCGCCCGCAAGGGCGAATTTGAAACGGGTTTCGAGCGAGGTGGTCAAACTAGAGAGCACATTATGTTGGTGAAGACCGCTGGTGTTGCGAAATTGATTGTTGCTATCAATAAAATGGACGATCCCACTGTCAATTGGGACTTATCTCGTTACAACGAGATTAAGGAGAAACTGATCCCATTCGTCAGGGCGTCTGGATACAATCCCAAGACGGACGTCTATTTCATACCCGTATCTGCTTATACCGGGGTTAATCTCAAAGAACGGATACCCAAATCAGTCTGCTCGTGGTGGGAGTGAGTATCTTGCCCCATCTACCTTGTGGATTCATATGCTCAATCTTGCATGTATACAGCGGACCTTCCTTCCTTGAGCACTTGGATTTTATGCCCATGGTTGACCGCAAAATCAACGCACCTCTCATGATGCCCGTCTCCGAAAAGTACAAAGATATGGGCACCATCGTCGTCGGCAAAATAGAATCTGGGCACGTCCGCAAAGGCGATGACCTCATCCTCATGCCGAACAGAGAACCAGTTGAAATCGCCGCCATGTACAATGAAATGGAGGAGGAGGTCAACTCCGCATTTTGCGGTGACAACGTCCGGATTCGATTGCGTGGGGTTGATGATGAGGATATCACGCCTGGATTTGTGCTTACGAGTCCCAACAAACCTATCCACGCCGTCAATCGGTTTGAGGCTCAGCTCGCTATCTTGGAACACAAGAATATCATTTGTGCTGGGTATTCAGCAGTTTTGCATGTCCACACCCTCGCAGAGGAGGTAACCCTAACGGTCAGTATTGTACCTTATCCTATTTTCATGCCACTGATTCAACCATTTCTCGTAGGCCCTCCTACATTACTTCGACAAAGCCACCGGTCGCAAATCAAAGAAACCTCCTCAGTTCGCAAAGAAAGGCCAAAAGATCGTTGCTCTCATTGAGACAACAGCACCCATTTGTGTCGAACGATTCATAGATTACCCTCAACTCGGACGATTTACCTTACGGGACGAAGGTGGGTCTCTTCGGCACCACAACAGTCAATAGAATATTAAACTCCTTTACTTAGGTCGGACAGTCGCCATCGGCAAGGTAAACCGTGAAGGACTGTTCGTGAGGACGCTTGACTGACCTAAACTATCTCACAGATCACGAAGCTACTTGACGGTCGGATCTCTGAAGTTGCTGAAGGCGTCGCGCAGATGTCGGTGTCTGGCGCATAAATGCATTGCCATTCAACATCACCCATGTACTTACTAACGTTGTACTCGTTGTGCACATACTCTCATCTGTACCGTTTGTAATACTCGCCAGCTGTGCGAATAGGAAAAAAAAAAAGCAAAACTAAGTGACCACCGCAGGGGTCGAACCTGCAATCTCCTGATTCGTAGTCAGACGCGATGCCATTTCGCCAGGCGGCCATGAAAACGGATACCAATTACATTTTCATGTCGGCCAGTCACCCTATCCATTACACAAGTCAAACAGGACCTGCAAGTCGGTCGCTGCGACCATGGCACCTCAACTCAAGATCAACGCAGTAGCCTTCATCTCCCCGCAAAATCACCCAATCCTCATACGCACGTTCTCCAAGCAAGAGCACCCAATAAAGTATCATTATATTGCCCATACAAGTCTCGATGTTGTTGAGGAAAGAGGTGATTCTCGCAGTTCCTCGTTACACTATAGCCGACACTATAGCTTGATGGAAGTCACAGCTGCCGACAAGATGACCGAGTGTTATCTTGGGTTACTTTATACGATGGAGGACGTGGCGGTGTATGGATATCTGACCCCGCTTAAAGTCAAGATCATACTAGCCCTTGCGCTCTCGGATGCCATTGTGCGCGACGCGGAAGTCATCAGTGTACGCGTGCGCCTCTTTGTCTGCTATGGCACGAAACTTGATTCGGCTTGCATCTATAGATCTTCAAAGCCCTCCACATGGCCTATTATTCGGCCATTTCAAATCCGTTCCTTAAACTCACCGATGGGGGGAGTGGTCCTTCGCCCTACCTAGCCTTGGACAGTTCAAAGTGGAAGAAGTTCAAGCAGAATGTGGATGATATAGCGAGGCTAGTGGGCGGCGGGGCTCCGTCTTCATAGGTGAACTATATACGCATACTGCCATACCGCTTTCAATTCACCCCTGACCTATATAGCGCTATGCATGCTATAACCCCAGCACCGCCTGTTCCAATTGTACAAAGTATTCCCTGGCTTCTCGAGCCATCACCCTCACCCTCGTATCTTCATCCACGACAGCGATATACGACAACGTAACCTTCGCTCGTTGTACCAACCTCGGAGGGAACAGTTGACCAACGTCTGGATTCTCATAAATTTGTTTTATGGTCGAACGTGCTAGAATAGACAGGAAATGCAGTGCAGCGCGTCGTAGAGGGGGTAACTTGGAATTCGTTGTGGTGGGTTGGTCATCCATTGTGGTGACACGATGTGTGGTCTTGGTAGATGGGTCCGTCGCCTTGTCGTCGTCCTTGGTGCTGTCGTCCTTGGTGCTGTCGTCGTGTTTGGCAGTTAGGCGGTTGGACGTGCCTTCTACTTGTAATAAATCTATGGTTGCTTCGGCGAGATCGATGGAGTATGGCATAAGGGCGAAAGCATATGTGTTCTCGCATTCAGCTAGCAAAGACAAGGATGATGTTCGTAGCGCGGTAGGCAAATGCGAGGATCGAAGGACGCTAAAGATCGGCGGAACCAGGATATCGACTACCAAAAATTATTAGCCTTCCAGGCTTTATGGCTATTATGGCGTTGCAACGTACCATATATACCCAGAGCCTCTCCACAACGCCGTATTATCTGACCCAAGGCCTCTCCAACTCTTATCCGCGTATCAACATCTTGCGGTGTAAGATTCGACGCCGCAAGACCGTCTAACCCAGCTGTGTAAGCATTAACAAGATTCCTCAGGACTTCATTGCCATACACCTCCACCATCCCCGATAACCCCTGAACTGCATTCAGGAAGATATAGGAGTCGTCGTCTTGCACGGATTGTAAAAATATTGAGAGAATCGCGGGCATGAGCGCAGGATCCAGGCGCTGTGGGGCCGACCGAGGCGGGGATTGTACTAGTTGACGAAGAAGGAGCAAACCGTGTGCTCGGATGGGTAATATGGGGTCTTGCAAGAGTTTGAGAGCTTTCTGATATGTAGCTTGAACGTCCTCCTCATCTTTGCTTTTCTTCGATCGCCAGGTGGACGAAGAGGTGGATGCAAGACGGGCAGTCAAGACCATCCTACATTCCCTAGCTAGTGTTCGCATTGATGGTGAGGGATGGTTGGAGGAGAGCGGTTCCAAGAGGGAGAATATATCATCAAGAATGGGTTCAGTACGTGCGGACAGGTCGTCGTGTGCTAGTAAGTGCGTCGATTAGAACCAGCGTCCCTTGGATGGGGACCACATCCTACCTTCAAGCATGGAGAGTAAAAGGTTGATTGCTGTCTCAGTAATTTCGTCGTCCGGCGCAGTGGGCACCTCCTCTGGATCTTCATCATCACTATCACCTTCATCGTCGTCTACAATGCCTTCGTCCTCTACGATATGGAGATTTTTCAGGCCAAACCTACTGGTTTCCTGTTTGGAAACGGTAGACCTTTTGGCTTCGGGGGTCCAAGCAGACTCCAACGCATGCTTGACGAATGAAAGAATGTGGGAGGGTTTCGCGAGCACGCCAGACGAAGAGTTGCCCTGCGTCAGCTCAGACTGTATTTGCATGACCAATTGAAGGTACAGCAACGTCCTGAGGGAAACAAGTGAGCGAAAGATCCCTTCACAGTAAGAAATGCCATCGTGTACTTTAATGGATCCTCGTCAGTAGCTTTCGCCTCCCTGTACGCTTCCAACAATTTCACAAACAGCTCCGAAGAGATGTCAGAGCGGTCGATAGTTTTGAGGAATCGAACGAAATGGGTAGGATCGGGGAAGAGGTTGAGGATATTGGCTGATTCGTCCATTTCTTCGACCGCTGCCCGATCTCCTGGAGTTAAGAACGAGGGCTCATCGGCGTTTTCAGGGCTATCATTCAACATACTAGATCAGCGAAGACTAGACACAAACTCGATCCTCATTACGCACAGGTCAAGTCTTCTAATGTGGCCTTCAAGATCCACGCGCCATCCTGGAGAGGGAGCACTATGGAGTAAATACCACAAGATACTTAGGGCTTCATCTTGGCCAACGATTCTCCCCCATGTTGTAAGTAGACCCCGAATGGATTCTACAAGACTGGGATCAGAGGTCTTCACGGTTTCGAGATAAAACAACAACGAATAAAGCGCGACGAAAATGGGAGAGATAAGCGCAGAGGTCAAGGTAGGAGATGGATCTGAGTTAAGAATGAGAGGGAGTAGCATCGACAATGACCTATCCGGCGTATGATCGGAGTTCTCTGGAGTGGTGACGAGTAAGGGCTTGTGCAACGAAGTCAGAATCACTTTGGACGCGATGGCGTCGGTCATGAGTCTCGATAATGAAAAAGCAGCGGCTCTCTGATAGCTTGAGAGCTTGTCCTCTCGTAGTAGAGCCAGTAATTGCGGTACAATATTGTCATAGAATTCCTTGTCCAACGTTGTTAGGCATGCCCAAGACCGGCGACCAAAGGAGTCCTTACCTGGCCGGGAATATTCGCAGGTATAGTGCTGACGACTCGAACAACGTGTTCCAGCTTTTCTAACTCTACATCATCGTCTGATGATTCGTCCTCCCCTAATAGCGCAGCTAGCAAGCCTCTTACACCGAAGGGTCGCAGAAGTTGGCGGCTTAGCAGATAGGCACAGGTCTTACGGACATAGGGGAGTCCAGGATGAGAAGACAGCACCGCGACGAGCGCGACGATTGCTTGTGACGGAGGAAGACTTGCGAAACGATCATTATTAGATTGGGGAAAGTATGAACCAATAAGACACGAGGCCTACATAGCTAATAAACGCATAGTAAGAGGACGGAGGGTGTCGACAGCTACAAAAGTTCCCATATGTAGCGATTTGGGCAACCAGCCGAGAATGATGCTTGGTCCAAGGATATCACCAACGTGTCTATTGAGGATGGTGGTTGTGATCAATGTCTGCGGTAATGGAGAACGCGGTCCGTTTGGGAAAAGCAGGGAAAACAAACGATTTGTGAGCGATGACAACGTGTCGTAATCTAAGCTGAGAAGAGAAAGGTCGGTGATTCCAGACAGCGCAGGTCCTGCGTTACGAGAAGGCCATATAGCCTTGTGGCGAGCCAACAACGGGTCCACACCCCATTTGAAAACGATGGACAAGAGAGTTCGCAGCTGAGCCAGATCGCGAGTGCCGATAGCTGGAACATCAGCTGCATCCCCTTCGATGCCAATGATTCGTTGAACACCCTCAACGACATTTAGAGCCTCCAGTGCAGTTGATTGCTCAAGGCTTTCGAGAGATTCTGATTCGACTGAAGTATTCGGAGAGCTCAAGCATTGATGATATTGAGATAACCGTGTTTGAAGGACTGCGCGCAGGTCCTGATGCGCTTTCGGCGAGTTGGGTTCTACGAGGAAAGAGCCAGCCTTTAGAAGGGTAGATAGGTCGGAGGTCATGAGGAGGATGGCAGATGCAAACGTTAGGCCACGGTATGAATATTAATACTATGACGGACGAAAAGAAAATGAAATCCCCCAGACCGGGATCGAACCAGTGGCCTTGAGATGATCGTGTTATCCAGTTACAGTCTCACGCTCTTCCAGCTGAGCTACCGGGGGCTGTCGAGGCTGTTTCAAAGGACTGGCTATACGAGCAGCACGGAGGAAGTAAATGTAATTATTGTACTGATATTCTACAGTCTATACACGGGATGGTCCTATTCTACTTTCCAACGACCGGTGAAACGGCCTACAGCCCATGGCATTACTAGACGTTCCCGATTGGATGGACGAAAATCCTCACCTTTTTGGTAATCTCGTAGATTCGACGTTGCGTCGCGAATAGGATGGCAGCGGTGAGTACACTTTGGGCCAATTTGCTCCCCATGCCCTTATACAGCCCTTCGACGCCTTCATCTCGAATGATAGTAAGAACACCATCAAGGGAGGACTTGTACTTGAGGGCGCTGGCCTGTCCGGCTTGCAAACGACTCTTCACAACTCTACAAAGGGGTAAATAATGGAGCAACCGGCTATCTCAATGCAATGGTCACGCACATGCAAGGGTAGGTCAAAGAAGTGGCGACTATAAATGATTGCAGCGCGTGAGTGCTAGTATAAGGGACAACCACGGAATCATACCAAGCTTGGACAGGGCACCGAGGAAGAAGAAATCCCAATCGGAAAGAACTGCGATAGCTGTAGCGAGACTGCCAGCCGTTCTTAGCTTCGCAGTACGAGACTTGACCAAGGCGTTCTTCAATTGTTCAAAGACAGTATACTGTAGTACTGGATTGATGATCAATACCAAAGCGGGCCCTATCCCGCGCATGAAGCCTCTGACCATTCGATGAGTATTGAAGGTAGTTGGAGAAAGTGGAGAGCGTACCCTAAACCATTTGTGGCTAATATATTCTTAATGGTTTGAATGATACCCAGATTCTTCGATTTGGGCTGAGAACCTTCTTCCCCGCCTCCCATAGTACTGACGGCTTGAGATGTCTGCACAACCCATATAGGGTTGCTGATGATGGCGGTTGCGGAGCCTATGTTATGGATAAGTAATGTGACGTGCATCAATAGGTGTGGCAATCACACACCAGCAATGATGCCAGCCAGCATCGACTCCAGGGTACTCAAACCCTTGCTTCCCCGTCTCGAGTTGAGAATGAAGCCACGAGACCGTTCGTAGAAGTAATAGTACACTCTAAGGTCGTAGGAACGTTAGTTTGCTAAACGTATGCAGAGAGTTAAGTTAATTTACCCATTGGTGACAGCGATGCCCAGCAGACTCGAGTTAAGGCCACTGTACAAGCCGAAGACTCCTTCACGCTTGACGATGTCAATGACCGCTTGGTACGCTGACTGTCGGCAAACAATGTTTTAGACGCGCTACATCCCCAAGGCCAAGAGGAGATCAGACCTTTTGCTCCTTCTTTGTTTCGACAGCAGCGCGAGTGGATAAGACAATCAAAGGACTTGACGAAGGGGGTGCTTCGTCAGTAACAGAAGAATCTGAAGAGCGTGACCCTACTCACTAAGTAGCTGACATTGATACAATGCCGCCTGCGGCTCCAGCAGCAGCGTGAATTAGTGAGTCGCTCATACTAAATTTGAGAAGTTGGGATGCTGTTGTTGGCGGGATGATGGTGTCAGTGTTGAGGATGAGGAATTTGAGAGTGCGGGGTAGAGCATCAGGGGCCAAAGAAATGCTCCGGACTCGGCAAATGCTAAGAAGGGCCCCGGTGAGTAACTTCATTCACATGCCACAACCAACGTTCGTCACACGATTCAAGAAGTAAACCAAAAGGAGCTGCGACCCCCACAAAGTCCCATTAGAATTGGTTGCGTGGTTACTAACATGCTACAGAAAACTACCGGATGATATATATTACAGGGTGAAGATGACTACGACGACTTTAACCTGTGGTTTCTTGAAGCTTGTCTAGCATGGTCTTAAGTTCCTCTATGTCTCTTGCGAACCCATTGGTACTGCCCGCGGCGTCGACTTTGCTGGCACCAGGGCCAACGTATCCCGCATCACCACTTGTCTGCCTTCCGTCGTCCTTGCTAAGCCATTCATCCAACTGCCGCTTGATTGACTGTGCCTTAAGTCGGTAGTGGGTTTGAATGACATCTCCGAAGGGTTCAGGAGGGTTCTTCAGGTTGCCCAACATCTGACATGTGTGCATTCAGAGACGGAATCCAGGAATAACGAGGCAGGTCATACCGCCGTCTTAACTACCATGCGACGAACATTTGCGGAATCTACACCGAAATCAGGGAGAGACGTGAGTGATGTGAACACAACTTACAAGCATGAGACTGAGGCGTGCCAGCACTAGATGCCCACCCAGGTTCATTGAGATATGGTTCCTCACATAGGATCATAGATTGAATTGATATGAGGACCTTAGTTGACTTCGCATTAGGTTGCCTTTGTTGTATGAAGAGACTGTCACACACCTGTAGCAGGGTCGACCTGCCAGCAACCCAGCCAGGTCCTGACCATGTACCCAACAGCGAAAGACAAACCTTGCCATCCTATAACAGCGTACATCGCGCATGAAAACAACGCAAGCTCGCTTTAGACAGAATACCTACTGCGTAGAGGTTTGGGTTGAAGCGGAACTTTCCGCCGTTGGTCTATCTCGATATGGTAAACATCGGCATGCACCGAATTAGAAAAACATACCGTCATGTATTTGACACTGGGTGGCGATTGGTTGTAACTCGGCCCCAGAAATACATCGAAAAGATAGCTAATTACTTCGACGTCAGTCTACGCCTACGAAATCGAGGGTCCACGTACCATCCATTATAATAACTTTGCGAGGTAGGTGTTCCTGAGTAGTCATTGCATGGAGACGGATATGGACTTACGGAGTACCTTCGGGGCCAGTAATCAAGGCTTTGATCACATCGACACGTGTCTCGTCGACTCGAAGGAAGATAGATGAATCCCATGCAACGGGCAGATTAGTGGTAAGAATGGCCAACTAGTCATAAGGTGAGTGTACATCAGTATATAGCACACAAACCTCACCTCCTTCGCGATAGCTAGAGACCTCTTAGGGATATCGGAATTTGCTAGCATTCGGGCTTCATTGTTATAGTAGAACTTAAAATGGGGAGTGCGGTCCTCATCGTCCTTAGCAGTCTCCGGCGGGACAGTGAGGTCACAATATTCAAAGCGGACACGTGTAGCCCATTCCTCATATGCCTTCTTGGTACTCTCTTCCGATGGACCTGGGTCAACTCGGGGAGCATCTTCGCTAGACGTTGTGAAGACCTTCGGTAGAGATGCGTGCAGTCGGGCGACAAAGGCGTCGCCCTTCGTTTCCCGTAAGGACCGATCAATAGCATGAGTGGTGGAGAGTATCCGTCGGCAAAAGCTCAAGAGCTTCATGTTCTCCTCCGATACAGGGGTAGCTGTCTCCTTGGATTTACCTTTGGCATCACTAGTCATGCGCTTTTGTTCTTCGGTCATCTCCTGCTCCTCAACCTCGACTGGACGAGCACCCTCCAACCCCTTCAAAGCAGCTTGTGCTTGAATAGCTATGCCTTCAAGCAGCTCTCGAGGCCCTGAGCTCCCTTCATAGAGAATTACCTTCTCACGAATCTTGGACATAGAATTCGGATCTCGAGGTTTGTCCTTGGTAGATACCACAGTCATGATTGGCATCGCCATCATGCTAGCCAGAGCTTCATGATTACTGATAGTCTAAGGATATAACCACATGTGAGCAATATAGCAACCTGCGTCGAGCAGCCTTACCTCAAGCCATTCGAGGAGCTCGAAGTACAAAACAGACCGATCGGACATGTCGGCGAGGGAGTCGTTTCTCAGGAGGGAACTACATATGGCATTGAACCTTCTTCGGAGGTGAGCCAAGGCTGTAGGATGTACGAGATAGTCGCTAGTCCGAGCACCACCTTCTCTGTGCAAAGATGGTAGGTAGTTTCTAATACTTGTGAGCAAACTCCCGATTTTCTCGTCTTTGGCCTTCTGATTGGCTATAGCTTGTAGTTGGCCGGTCATCTACCGAACGTCAGAGGATGCCCTTAGATTTTGAAGGGATAGGCTTACGTCCTCCTTCACATCACCTGCATAACCAATACCACCCTTAAGCTTCTTCCCAATGCTGCCATAGTAAACGTCGTCTTCGTCATCAATCGATGAACTGGAGTGAGATACACGAGTACCGGAGCTGTCCACTCTCCTACGTTTATTATTTCGAGGCTGGACCTCTGAGCTGTTCGAGGACTCGTGCACTTGTTCGTAATACATTTGTTCCAACATCGAAAGCCCGACACCAAGAATGACTCCTTGTAGATTAGAGCAATGGAATAATGGATCGTCTGATGAGCCCACTCCAGGTCGTTTTTCTTTCTCCCCAGTGGCAGATTCACCGCAAGCGCGACAAAATTCCGCATGGCAACGAGAGCACCGATGTCTAACGATCTTCCGTAAATGATCGATATATGAGGAGAACTCGGGCTATTTGCTGAGTGAGTGATGCACCACAGTGAACCACAAGGACAACAAGTGCTTACGAATATGGTGAAGAAATCACTCTTCCTGCGAGTAACGGTTGTTCCGCAATCTTGGGGACATCGGCATTGCCCCTGGGTTAACTCAGAATAAAGACCAAACAAAAAGCTCTGTTCTCCGCCTTCTGGACAGCCTTTCATCCACTGGCCTTGGGTCATTAACTTGAAGGTGGCACTGGACTCGGGTATGAAAGCCAGTTCAGGTTCTTCCTCCACTTCGATAACTTCTTCGCGTCTGTCCTTCGAGAAGAATATACCTAGACATGATTCAATTCAGAAAAAGCTCGTGATCGACGGCGTCGAGTTTACCTGCGTAAGGATCGGCAGTGTCGGCAGCACTGCGAGTAGTAGCAGGTGTCGCGTCGTAGTCCGAATCATAATCGACATAGTCATCGCCTGCCTCTTGTTAGTGAAGTCAATACGAACAAAGAGTGAGGTGGGAGTGCCTACCTTCGTCATAGTCATCGTCGCCACTCCCATCTTCAGCTTCGTCGACATCTATGGGGTCTTCACCGGATGCAGGGGTCTGGTCTCGCAATATGAGGTTGTTGAAGCTGCATTGGACAATGACTGCTCACATTTGGCCTCGCAATTTTTGCTTTCTCTGGCTCCATTCTAACATCGCCGTCCGCATCGACTACATTGTCGAACTGACCATCGAAAATTCGCTCGGCAGCTTGCATGACATCTTTGTACTGTTTCAAAGCAGCTCGTGCTTGCGCGATAGTCGCGCCCTTAAATGAAGGTATATTGGTATGATAATAGGTCGATATGCTGGTCACGTACCATCTCCACCAGTTGTTCGACTTCTTTGTCCATTATGTAGAATGAGAGTCAGTGATACTTGAGAACAGCTATTAGAAAGGCGCCCATAACTAGCGTAACCGATTTGACACTTTCCCACACTACTAACTATAAATTCCAGAACTTGTGCGTGTATCTTGCCTCAAAGCCAAGTCCTGGGGGCTGGACTTCTCATTTGAGAATGAGAGCATGTGGGTACCGTGACTGTATGCAAGAAACCACACAATATAGGCACATCTGTGATTGAATAAATACCTCAACACAACCAGGCGCACAACCCAACTAAAACCAATTCAAGGGAAAATAAACGAGCGACGAAACTAACTTGCAAGCAAGTGGTATATATAGATATAATGAAAGTCAAAATGAATCAAAAACGTGTCGGAGCGTACATGGCTATTACACAACAGCCAGCTGTGGGGACTGGGGGTGCCAGCAAAGGAACCATTTACTTCTTCGGGAGAGGAGGTGGAGAACGTTCGAATTCGAGGGGATACGAAGACAAATCACTTGTGAGGGCGAGGGTGTCAAGGCTAGCACGCTGACGACCACCCGAAGAGGTAGATGAGTGTGCTGAGGGCTGATTGACGGGAGGGGCGCTACCCGAGTCTATTTGGAAAGGGAACGATCCCAATCCAGACGACGCAGTGGACAACTGAGACCCCGTAGAGAAGCCCAAGGTCCGCCTATCTGGAGGAGGTGGGAGGTCATCTCCGGCATCCTTAGCGGTGGCTAAGGGGTGGTCTGTTTGGTTCCCACCAAATGCTTGTTGTGCGAGAGGAGATGATGGGGGCTGAGTATTGAACTGCTGGGATCGTGGTGATACAGGGGGTGAACGAAGAGGTCTATCTGATATAGGGGAGGGAGGAACAAATGGGAAAGACTCTAGGATGGAATCAGCGCGGGTGGACGTAGCCGAGATGGCAGATGAGACAGAGATGCGCTTAATTTTATCTGAGTCTTGGGCCTGAGCTTGAGCTCGAGCGTGAGCGAGTGCACGCTGTTGCTGCTCCGCAAGGGTATCGACAGAACCATTCGACGTAGGAGTGACTAAGTGACCCATTGTTGTGCGAAGAGGCGAACGTGGGAAGTTATTGCTATTTGCGCTGATGGGCGGACTAGCCATGGCATACTGAGCTTTAAGTCCTCCTAGCCCAACGTTGACTCGAGTAGCACTTCCGATATCGATGACAGAGGCGGCTTGGGTGCTAATACTGGTAGGCCTGCTATCGCCTGAACGAGTTGCCCAAGGCAAAGTCGGCCCGTCAGGCACCCATCCCGCAGCGCTATCCGATTTAGACGAAGGCTGTCCAAATGTCGTTACAGAAGCCGATGCTGAAGCAGGTGCAGAATGTGCATCGCTGAAAGGATTACTCGAGTTCTCCGTGTGTTCATCGGCTTCCTTCAGCACATCAGATGGCCCGAAAGACGTAGCGGCGAGCGGTGATCTGAGTGCAGGACGATTGTTAGACGGACGGAGTCCATCACTGGAAGCACTGTGGGCGCCAGGGGCATTGATGACCTCCGCCTTTACGACACCGACGACTTGGCGAACCGCGGTCTGAGAAGGTGTGATAATCATAGGCGCCTCGTGCAGCAAATCACTTGAATAGCTGGCGTTGGACATGTAGGAATTTCTGGATGAAACCCCAGATATTCCAGATATTTGGGAGCGAGCGTAGAAACCTGGCTTTAGGTCATCACGGGAAACGTTGACGTGCTCCAAGTTGAGGTTCAGATCGGGGGATCGAACAGGACGAACAGGCGACGTAGAGCCGTCGGAGACGCGGGAGTTAGAGTCGGGTTGGACGAGGGCGATAGGAATGACGTTGGTACCCTCAGTGACTGCCGTTTGAATGGAATGGGAATCTTCGAAAGGGTTGTGTGGGAAATTTGGAGGTGGAAATTGAGAATGAAGACCAGAATCACCATGCTGAGACGCAGGATCTAGATCAATGGTCGAGCGAGTAGAGTTGGAGTACACGCGGACGGTGCTGAGCTCAGTAGGCGACGTCGATGGTTTTTCGGTGGGGTCAGGTCGGCTAAGAACGTCCGCAGCGGAAGCAGGCTTGTCAGTTTTGGCCTCTTCAACTGAACGAGCGGCTTGAAGGCGACCACGGCGTCGATACCAAAACCATGCAGCAATAGCCACGGCAACGAATATTAAAGACCCGATAACTGCACCGGCTAAAGCGCCTTTACTCGTCCCACTACTATCCTGCCTTGTTGCCCCCTGCTTATCGACGCATCTAAAGGTGCTACAAGTATTGCAATCCCTAAGTCAAGTGTGAGAATTGCGTCCAAAAATTCCAAGACGAATGTCCGTACCTGTTGATTAAAAAGCAGTCCTGCGTCACTGTATCACAGGTACAAGGAGGAGTAGTCGATGGGCAGGCAACACAATTGCTTTGGCGCGGAACAAGAAGAGTGTCAAGATGCATTGGGGGAGAAGGAACGAAATTCCAAGCAAAAGGTTTAGAAACACAAGAAAAGACAGAAGATCGAAAGACGAAAGTAGGGGGATTAGCGTCTTCAGCGGGATGCTAAAGGTGTCCGCGCCGTCGTCGATAGCAAGGAGGGGACTTGGACGGTGGGAGTTAAAGTCAAAGACGACAAATCAAATCAGAGCCAGCTGCTTGGCATCGAAACACAGCACAAGCCGCATGATTTCCCACATGGCCACAGTTCTCACGGTATACAGTATCTTCCCACGATCAATTCCATCGAGCATTTGAAACGAGCATTTTGAAATTCCATCAATAGCATCCCTAAAACATGGAGGTCGCCGAAACCATAGCTGTGACTGGCCTTACATATTCATACACGCCTTCATCGCCGCCATCTCTGGTGGATATCTCGTTGCATCTGCCCCCAGGCTCACGTACCCTCATCATCGGTGCCAATGGAGGTGAGCAGAACCCTGATAATCGAGGACCCTGAATATGAATAAGGATACCACATAGCTGGGAAGTCAACTCTGCTTCAAATACTAGCTGGCAAGCGACTTGTTAGTATAGATGGCGCCGACATACGCGTCAAAGGCCACGATGTGTTCCGCGATTCTCCCTCCGGTGTGACCTATCTTGGGACCGAATGGTATCTTTCCGGAAAGAAAGCCATTTTGTAATGGAACTGATTCAATGATTTGATCATAGGGCTATGAACCCAGTCGTTAGAGGGGACATCGTTGTCTCCCACTTCCTGGACAGCGTCGGTGGCTATAGACACAAGGAGCGCCGTGATCGCCTCCTGGATATCCTTGACATTGACCTTGATTGGCACATGCACGCCATTTCCGATGGCGAACGCCGGAGGGTTCAGCTGTGCTTCGGCCTCATGGTTGACTGGGATGTTCTTTTACTTGATGAGGTTAGCTGTCTCTCAGGATACTCAAATAGCCCTCGCCTACCTGGCAACGCGCACATAGGTCACCGTAGATTTGGATGTTCTCGTTCGTGACGAGCTTCTTCAGTTCTTGAAGTCTGATAGCGAGGACCGCGGAGCAACTATTCTGTGTAGGCCATTGGTTACGGTATTTGTAGTTGCTGTGTCACCACACTAATCGTCAAGTTTAGACGCAACGCACATTTTTGATGGCCTAGGAGAATTCCCTACGCATATCGTGCACATGCGTTTTGGGTCATTTGTAACTCCACCTATCCCATGGCCAGTTGCAAACACGCCTGCTCGCCCAGGAACCAGCTCGGCACTCTACAATGTTGGTCTCGAATGGTTGCGCGAGGATCGTGAACATAGGCGATTACTTGAGAAAGAAGGGCTGAAGCGCAGAGGAGCGCGGCGAGACCAGGCTTGTTATAATTTTGCGTCACCGATACCCCTGCTGACTGAACATGCATGTCACAGGCTATTCCCTCTGATTCGGAAACCTTCTATCGCAAGTGAGTTCTTGAATTTTGAAGCCTGTTGTCTACCCTCAGTTAACTCACTTTTGCCCCAGATACGACTACTCTCATTAAATGTCACTTGTATTAGAGCGGCTCAACCCGCGCATGGCATCCATGATTCAACTCATTGTACAATACTCTGCACCATCAATTTCTTTACACGTACATACGTTGTGTCAGTCCAAATTAGCTTCAATCAGCTTTCGTTTCCTCTGCCCCGTGCCGGCTGAGGTTCTGAAGATTTGCGAGTGAATTCGCCTGAAGCCGAGTTGCTTGTTTTAGAAAACTCTCTTCTCACCCCCACCGCGTCTGAAAACTATTCCCTTAATCCCCTCTCTTGGGCCTCCATGACTGCGGATGTCATTGATTTGACGGGCTCGCCTGAGCCCATTGTCATACGGTCGGGTTCCGAAGATAATAAGCAGCGACCGTCGCCCAAACCCCGCAAACGCCTCAGACGCAATTCAAAACCTGACAACGACTCCTCGACGTACCTGGCTCCCGCTGGACACTCCTCAAACCAGAACGGGGATGCTAAAAAGAGGGTATCTGACCGTGGCGAGCTACTTCACAAATCTCCAAGGACAGATGCCACCGATTCTCTGTTCTTCGTCGACGTCACGCCTATAGTCCTTCAACCCGCACTCAAACACACCGATGCCTCTCTAGCTAAACGGCCAGACGCAGAGTCTAAACTGCTCCTGCCTGCTCATGTCGCAGTCGGAGCACCGCGCCCAGAGCAAGCCGAGTCAGACCTAGAGGAGGGAGAGGAAAGCTTTATTGAATATCTTGACTATGATGATAACCGTAAAGTTAGCAAAAACCGCGTCTTTCAACTCGATTCATGGTCTAACTCTCCCAAGTCGGGATTGGTGCGGTATTTTGAAGAACCAGAAGAGGAAGATGCACAACCCGTCAAACGCGTTTGTAGAAATTGCGGAGGCAACCATTCCGCATCTAGTTGTAAAGTTATAATTGTGCGTTCGCATTGCCTTCAGAATACCCTATCTGCCGCTGATCCCTGTCTAGTGTTTGATATGTGGTGCCCGTGATGAGCATCCATCACGCCAATGTCCCATTAGTAAAACTTGCTTCAGATGTGGGAGGAAGGGGCATATTGTATCGGTGAGCATGGTCTACTTCTTATCGGCATGTTTCGACTCATATGTTGAAGGCACTCTCAGAATTGCCCTAATCGTGGTGACTATTCAACGCATAGCTGTGAACGATGTGGAAGTAGCATCCACAAGACAAGTGTTCGTACCCCTGGATATATCTATCGTTTCCGCCATGCTCACAAATCCTTATAGGACTGCCCTACATTGTGGCGGCTGTATTCCTACGTTTCTGATGAGAGCCGTCAAGAGATCTTGCATGTTCGTGAATCAAAATACGATCTTGAAATAGGTGAAGGAGGGGAAGGATATATCGGCCCAGATATATGGTGCTATAATTGCGGAGATGATGGTCATTGGGGAGATGTGAGTCAATCATTCGTGTTGAGGTGTCAAGCTGATTTTAGCTCTAGGATTGCACCATTGAACGACCAGCCCATCGACCACCCGAAGAGCCTTCCGCTTTCGGGGAGCATAACACGCTTTCAGGACCTTTCTCAGACCAACCAATTGAGCCATCTACTTCTCGACCGCGACGAGTACAGCCCTGGACGCAGCCTGACTACGTTGATCCCAAATTGCCCGGAAACGTCGGCAAGGAAGGTCGGAGGAAGGATAAAGCAAAGATGGAGAAGCGGGCGAGGGAGGCGGAACAGGAAGACGAGGAAGATGATTGGTTTGCTCGGGGATCATCAAGAAGGCGAAACGGTAGCGGGCCGTCCAAACCCAAGTCTTCAGACAAAAAGAGGGAGAACCGGCAGAGTGGAGGAACAAAAGAAGCGCAGGGGAAACAACTTAGATTCAAGTTGGGACCGATGTCTCATCAGGACATGGGTGGCACATCCGACCCAGCACGACCCCAAAGCCTTTTGGAGCGTATACAAATGTCGAACCCCAATCCTCGCAATGGTTTCAAACCCAACAACAAACCGGAGAGTCGCGGTCAGAGTTCAAGGAATAGGTATGACAGAGACAGGGTCAGAGACAGGGAGAGGGAGAAAGATAAAGACAAAGACAGGAGTGATAGCAGGCGTGATGACAAGCGTCCACCCACAGGACCTCGTTATAAGGGTGGATATAGCAGATAGGTCGCGCCCCTGGAGTTGTATCGGCTGGCTCTGAGCATACATACCATGCATGGAATGTCAGCTTCTTGTTGGGTGAATACCCGTTGCACTGTAAGTTTCATGACCAAAGTTGTTATGTATGGATAAATTATGCTACAGAAGCACATATGTTGCTTTTATAGTTCATCATGCTGAGGCACAGGGTTGCCATCCTCGTCAATCTCCTCCATCTCGATCTGGACCTGATCCTTCATATGGTCGGGCAGGATGACTTTGGCCTTGCCATCATCGTTAGGATCCTCGGGAGGGAAGGCGAATGGTGATTGAGGCTCTTCTTCGGTGGGGAGTTCGGGGTCAACAGGCGGGGCGGGCTTGACAGTTGTATCTGTTGGAGCAGTCTCCGATACACCGAGGGAACGGCGGAGGACTCGATCAACACGCTCAAAAAAGACGTTCGAGTCGGGGACTTCGAATCCAGAGCGCACAAGGGCACCGTCGACAAGAATGGACGTAACTTCCCTGATCTCATCTTCAGCTTCAAGATCCCGTTCTTCCTCCTCAGATGGGAGCTGTTCAACGCGGCGAAGGAGACCCTCAATGAGTGGAGAACGTGGATTGATTTCCAAAAACTTTTGCTTCTTGGCAAACTCATGAAGCATCGTCTTGTCCGTTTCCTTCTTGGCATTCTGAGCATCTGTGGAATGGGATGCTTGATAAATGGTGGCCAGAGATGAGTGGAACATGATGCTCACTCATCATACGCTCGATGTTAGCCGTGTAGCCGTGTTGGTCGGCCACGATAGCGCAAGGGCTTTTAACCAATCTGTTGGAGACAACAACTACAAAGACATCAGCCACTGCATATGGACAAGAAGGAAAGAAAGTGCACACCATCGCGGACTTTGTCGCCAACTTCTTTCTTCAAGTAGTCTAAGAGTGGCTTATACTTCTCCTTGGCGGCTTCCAACTCAGCTTTCTCATCCGCAAGCGAATCTACCAGAAGGACTAGTCAATCATTGAAAAGCAACACTGGGCAAAGAACTGACCTTCGTCACCGAACTTGAGGCCAGCCTTGGCAACATCTTGGAATGGAATTTTCCTATCAGTTTTTTGTTGTTGAATCAACTGCTACATATCAGAAGAACCTGGATGCACTCACTTCCAAGCGCGAACGTTTTGTACGAGAATCTCATCCAGAGGTTCGTTGAGAAGCAGGACTTCATAGCCACGAGCATCGAGTTTCTCGATGAAAACACTCTTCTTCAACTCATCAAATTCTCTGCCCATCTCCGCGAGATAGAAGATCTATGCCAACTCATCAGCGAGGCTCTATCGAAAACTAGCTCTCGGTTATTTACCTGCTTTTGACCCTTCTTCTTGTTCTCCAAGTACTAAAGAAATCGTCTGCAATGAGCATTGACCGTTAAGGGGTAAAAGATTTAGTTCACGAACTTGATCAAGGGACACGCTATCTTTGTGATTGGTGTGGAACCGCGTCAAGGCAGCGAGTTTATCCCTGTTCTTCGTATCCTCAACAGCACCCAACTTCAAGACTGAACCATATTGTTTTTGGAATCTCTCAAACTTGCCAGGCTCTTCCTCAGCGAGCTTGTTGAAGACGCCAACGAGGTGCTTGACAATGATGGACTTGATTTGCTTTAGGAAGCGAGTGGATTGGAGAGTTTCACGGGAGACGTTCAATGGAAGGTCCTCGGCTGGTTTAAAGGGTAGGCATGGAACCGAGGAACGAAGGAATGTAAATAGACGAACCGTCAACAACAACCTTGACCCAACTAGCCCACTTGGGCAAACCATCCTCGCCAAGATCGTTGGTAATGAAGACACGTTTGACCATAAGTCGGATATCCTTCGAACGAGATTGCAGAGGTTGTTGCCAATATGATTCGTCGCTATGTTCAGATCATCAGATGTGAAATAGACACAGTGGAAGACAAGCTTACAGTCGGCCGGGGACGAAAACGATGGCGCGGAAAGAGACGCCGGAGCCTGAGTCTCCAGAGAAGTGGTGCCAGGCGAGGGGACTCTCGACTTCCTTAAAGAAGGCCTTGTAGAAGTTGATGTAATCGTCTAGACAAGTCGCGTAAATGAGCAACGCATTCAGTCCTCGCGCGAGTGTGACATACCGTTGCTCACTTCCTTGGGATCACTGCATCGCCAAGTCAGTAAACCACTAAACGGAGGGTGCCAAGGCTACTAACCGCATCCAGATGGGAGGTTGTGAGTTGATATGCTTCCATTCGTCTACAACGACAGACTTCGTCTTAACGGGAGGCTTCTCTTCGTCGGGCTTATCCTCAGTGACCTCTTCGACGACGGCTTCGTCCTCATCCTTGGACTCCGGGGAGGGGGTCTCTTCAGAGGCAGATGACGTTGACGTCTCTATTTCTGGGGCAGCTTCCTCATCCGGTACTTCTTCTGTACGCTGAGTGAACAGGTAGATGGGGAAGGCGGAAGAGTAGGATGAATGCTTGTTGCTTGAAAGCTATTAACGGGCTATCCAGCATCATCACAAGTCGTATGTACTCACATCAGTTCCGTGATCTTGTCAACATCCAGATATTCCAGGGCATCGTCTTTTAATACAAGGGTAATCTCCGTTCCTCTTCCAATAGTATTTCCACGAGGATCGGGGTAGATTTCAAATGAACTGTCGTCGGCGGAGGAACTAAAGACGTGTTGGACGGGATTGGGGGTTTTGGCGGACTTTGGGGGGACGGAGGCGACGAAAACACGATCAGCAACAAGGAAACTACTGTAGAATCCGAGACCGAAAGCGCCGATAAGGTTGCCTTGACCAGTCGCGTCGCTATTCTCAGCGCGAGCAAGGAAGTCGGAGGTGCCCGATTTTGCGAGAGTGCCCTGTTTCTCTGATGAGGAATGAAGCTACAGTAGAAACACAGGAACGCACCAAGTTAGTTGTCAGTTCCTCTGGGGACATCCCAATCCCGGTGTCTATCAAATAAGCTGTCAGAACGAGTAGCTACCGAGCAACAGACGGCTACAAACCAGAAATGATGATACGAGCTGGGCTATCGCCTTCAGGCTTGACCAGCTTGAGAGTAATGTTGAGTGGGTCGGAACCATCCCAGATTGACTTGTCCTTGAGGGCAGTTAGGCGAAGTTTCTCAATCGCGTCGTTTGCATTCGAAATGAGTTCACGGATAAAGATGTCCCTTCGACGCGAATTAGGACTCGTACGTATTGTACTTCTGGACATAAGGAACCTACTTGTGGGAGTACAAGCTAGACAGAAACCAGGTTAACATCCTCTACATAGCAAAGAGAGCCAGGCTTACCTGTTGATGACGATTTTACGCAGACGAGCAACGTCACTCTGTCAATGTAGAGTCAGTCAGTTCCCTCCCTATGTTGAGTTTATCTCATACGGACCTGATAGTCATGCTTTGCCTTTGGAACATCAGCGTTCAGCTCTTGAGCAGAGACGTACGACGAGGCGGCCGTCAAAGCCAGAACGAAAGTGCGAAGAAGCCGCATACTGGCTCTATGTGTAAAGCCTGAAGCTACACGTCCAACCTTGGAATAGAGAAGAAAAAGAAATGGAGATGGAAAGTCGGGGAGGGTAAGGTTCTCTCGGAATATATACGAGGACTGACGTGTCAGAGCGTGTCACCCCTTATTGAAAGTCTTACAGGGGAAATACTTCGTTTGACTTTCATCCGAGCCGTATACTGGCAACCATTCCCACAGTTGATCAATTCCTAGCGAATCGCTGGATGCGGGGAAAGTCATTGGTGGTTCTGCAAGCGACGTGTCAAGTCACGAATGATTCTGAAGGACCGAAGTCAGCAAAATGGTCACGGGTGCACATGCCTCTTGCATGTTCCCCCTCAGGATATGAGTTCTACATGGCGGTACTGGTACGGTATATCGTGTCGCGTACTATAGAAGAGATCCGAACTATCACTACCCGCTTAGGTATAGTTCTGGTCAACTCCCGAAGATACAGTAACGGTCAGTGAATTCGTTGCTTTGCTTGCCACCCGTACATGCAAGCATGGAATTTTTACTATAATTGTGTCCCGGTGGGCACTAACTAGGCGGGGCTACATGTACAGATAATTTTGGTGCAGAGAGAGTCGAAAGATATGCCTACAAGAGGTCATGATTAAGGCTGACCACACGATGTGGAACACAAGACGTACCCGAATCCACTGTTCCCGCTGATCAGGAACATGGTCAAACATAGCATACCTTTTGTCGTTCTATGTCCAATGTCGCAGGATCAGCAACTGGAAGCGATGGAGAAGTGACCTCGACGACACATACCTTAAGGACTTTCTCGATATCACTGACATCGATGTTCTTTGCCAACGCCTTCATATCGACCTTGCCACCAAACGCCTCACCCTCGTCTTCACCTAAGTCGTCCGCTTTAACACCCCCGTCTACCCCTTCGCCACCAATCTTTCCAAGACGGCCCCAAAACTCAACGAAGGAGTTCTCTGACATCATCTCGTCGAAAGCTTTGCGAGCAGCTTGGTTTCTCGTCCGATTCCACCGACTGAACTCGTCCTCTAGAGAATCGATAGTCAATCCTAGCTTCACGGAATGTAAGGAGGACAGAATTTCAGCGACAGGGAGCGAAGTGAACTTGGTATCCAGAGTAGGCGCATGAGTCACAAAGAGTGCATGTAAGCCATCAATATACTTGTCCGCGAGACGTTTCGTGTGCTGATGAAAGAGGTGAAGTCGCTGGTTGAATGACAGGGGAGAAATTTGAAATCGAGGGTCGGCCTCAAGCTGAGGTAGAGCAGAGTCCCAAGAAACCTATTCAACACAGTCAGTCATGTGATCCTAGAGTCGGGTTGACCGTACCGTTGGGTCTCGTATAGCATCTATGAGCAAATTCCTGCAAACCAAGAACAGAAGACCATGATGAGCGCTATATATGTTCGGAGAGGGGACTAGATATGAAGGCGCACGTGAAGTCGCGTTCTCCTTCCTCCTTGGATAGTCCCGTCCTTGAACGATCTATCTCAGCTTCAACACGCCCGCGCTCGGCTTTCACTTTCTCCTCTCGTTCCCGGACAGCCCTTGCCTTGCGCTCCTTCTTCCTTCCTTCAGCGGCGACTTCGTCCGTTAGCTCAGAAGACTCTGCAGGAAGCGTAGCTGATGGCATGTCCTTCCACTTCCCAGCTTTGAGATACGCAGTGAAGAGTTCTTCTCGTAAGGACGAAGATCCTACTGCATCATAACGTGGGTCTTGGACAAGCTTCTTCTTGACCTATGTAAGGTGGGTCAGGAGGATTGAGCCATAAAAGTAACCGTTTCCTACCTCTTTCCAAACAGATGCCTCGTCAATATGGCCATGCTCCTTGAGTAAAGCGAAGAATTCGGCCTCAGCCTTTTGAGCGGCAAGACGCTTTTCTGAAATACAGTATTCAGGTCACTGCATAAATAAGGCGGAATTTGTGCTCACTTTCTCCAAGCTCCTTGAGAAATTCACGAAACCTTTTCTCCCGCTCTCTATCATCCCTTCCCCAGCTCCAAAACCGCCTATCCTTCTTCCAATTCTTGCGGAAGTCATTCCAGCTAGTCCGAGTGCTCTTCACTTCTTTGTCCAGGAGTTTCTCGAATTCCTCCTTCGGGTCCTCTTTCTCTTTCTTGACTTGAGATTGTCGATTCTCGCGTGCACGATCTCTACAGTACTCGTCAAACGCCTCGCGACGAGAAGATACTGACGGCAGCAGTACGTATCGGGGGTCAGACACAAATAGTGGAAGTGAGGTATCCCAAGGAAGTAGGGGATTAATGTCCTTTTCTCTGAGCAAAGTCTGTCGAGAATGTGATGTGAGACAAACCAAGAAACCAACGTCATAGGACACGCACCTTGAAGAGAGCTTTTGCTTCGTCAAGTGACAGATCGACGCGTTCCGGCATGACAATGTGCGGCGGCTCTTTCAACTTCTCCTCAGCCTCGGCCTTTTTACGCTCGGCTTCCTCCTCAGTTTTCCGCTTTTCCTCTTCCTCTGCTTCAGCAGCCAATTGAGCAGCCGCCTCTCTCTGCCATTCCTCCTCCCCGCTGTCGTCATCATCCTCGTCTTCATCATCCAACTCAAGTCGCGGTTTCTTTGACGTGATCTCGCTGACCGACACCGGATCCTCAGCCTTTCGCTTCACCATCCCCTCAACTTCCGACCTGATCCTTTCAATCTCTTTCAATTGTTCCTTTTCTGCGAGCTTGGCAGCTTCTTCAGCTTCTCGCATCGCTTTGGCCTCGGCCTCATTCTCTTGCACTTCAAGCGCAGCCACAGCGTCCTTTATTTCATCTGGAACCGTCCAGACGCTCGATTTCTGAGCTTTGTTGGTGTAGAATACATTCCCTTCAGTTGTCTTGACTCGCAACCAACTCGTTCCAGGAATCGGGGTCTTCACGAGGGGTTTGTCCGTTTTCTTCTTGTTCGCCTGTTGGGATTGCGAGGGAGGGGGAAATGTAGGTAAGGGTCGGACATACGTTGACTCCTTGGAAATGGCATTGAAGTAGTATGTTTGACCCCCAGGTGCTTCCCGCGTGTTTGCATCAGATATACCGCCACATGCATCTTATGAGAGCATACCTGTGTGCTGCGACCAGCCAGGCGGAAGTGGTGGAGGTCCTGGAAACAGAGGTGCCGACATTAGGCAAAGAGACGTTCCAACTTAGCGCCGAACTCATATTATCAAGAACGTGACTCTCAGGGGGTCATAAGCGCCAAAATTATTACTTCCATCCAGGTTCAAGCAACAGCGGTGCGCGCCTCTTTCGCTTCATACCACCCGAATTACCTCTATTAATAGCACTAACTCTCAGGATGCTCCATGTTGAATTCATACGGCATCTGTTCAATCCATCAGAAAACTACCTGCCCGTGATCATCTATGCGGGGAAGGAGTCGACTTTTATATGCTCCGCTTTCGACAATAATAATGTAAGGGCCCCATTGACTTGGACCCATACTCTTCTTTCTTCCACCCAGCTTGTTGTGGCTCAATGTCATCAGACGATAGCCGCGCTTTGACGAAGCGCATCTTGTGGAAGTTAGATTGCAGAATATTGCCTCCTTTGGCTCTTGTATGTTTATACCCAACCGAACGGATCTCGCCTTCCGTTGATTCCATTGGCTTGGTAGCTGTGGCTCGCCAACTTTATCGACCGCAGCAATATCGGGAATGCAAGGTGCTCAAATCTTTCTTTCTCCTTGTAGGGTCCAAAGGTCGTGGTCGACTAATTGGGCAACAGGATCGCTGGTCTTGAACATGACACTAAACTACACGGGAATCAATTCAACATCATACTGGCTGGTAGGTATACCTTCGCACTTGAAATTTTCTCCGCTCATTCTTCGTTCGTTCAGTATTTTATGCTTCGTAGGTATTTCACTCCACGTCGTCGAGCTAGATCCTTAGCGTCATACCCAACAATCAGCTACATAGTCATCGAGCTGCGTGAGCGAATATCATATTTCTCAGTCAGGCTCACATAATATTCGTACCTCAGCTTCCAACTGGGTCATCAAGCGGGTAGGAGCAAATCGCTGGATTCCCATCCTAGTCTGCCTCTGGGGTGTCGTCACTACCATGACCGGACTCGTCCACAATCTCGGTGGCTTGATTGCTATAAGAATGTGTCTCGGCGCATGTGAAGGCGGGCTACTTCCTGGCATCGTTTGTCGCTATTTTGTTTGGCCACAGGGTCACTTCCGACTTCGATGACAGATTCTGTATCTCAGCACCATCTACAAACGGCATGAGCTCCAATTACGGTGCGTTAACTGGAAATCACCTCTCGCTCTATCAAGATACCAACTGGTCTGCTAGAGTTGGCATCTTCTATGCCTCTGGTGGGCCGTTTCCTCCTTTCCGATACACATCACTGACGATGTTGCAAGCCTCCTTATCAGGCGCATTTGGAGGTAACGGTTCATAGACGTCCTTGAATGATGGCTGATCCAGGGTTAGGTCTACTCGCCACGGTGATCTCTAAGATGGACGGTGTTGGTGGCTTGGATGGCTGGCGCTGGATCTTCATCCTTGAGGGAATTGCCACGGTGATCTTTGGCATCATCGCTGCCATGTTCTTACCCGCAAGCATTGAAACGGCAGGATTTCTTACCGAAGAAGAAAGGAAGTTCGCCTGTGAGTAGTACATACATAAAGAAGCCAGTTTCGGTTTCACTAGGATATATTTACTCATTTCTGGTCGCATCTATTTTAGCACACCGTTTTCGCATGGACGAATCAATGACATCGGGTACCGCTGCTTATCGTTCCAATACACCGGGATCAATTCACGGGAGTGAGAAGGGTCCTCACGAACGTACTTTTGAATTGTCGCCCAATGAGGGGCTCTCTCTGACCCAAGAGGATGAGAAATTTGAATGGCGGGAGGTCCTTAGGGGTAGCTCTCCTCCTATCGCCTCCTAACCATGCTGATTAGACAAGCAGGTGTCGCCGACATCCAAGTATGGTTGACTGGAATGGCCTACTTTGGCCTCATAGTAAGCCTGTACTCATACTCACTCTTCCTGTGTGTAGATCCTGAGCTCTTAAACGTGCAAGCTAACTGAAAATAACTATCAACAGACCTACTATTGTGGCCGCTCTTGGATATTCTGGTGGACAAGCTCAATTACATACCGGTATGTTTGCCCCGCATTATTTGACAGAAAGCTGATGCATCAAATGGTGTCTTCCGCCGTCCATTGCTTCCTACATTCAGTCCCACCGTATGTTCCTGCCGTCGTTCTCACCGGTAAGGCACCGTGATGCCGGTTACTTTCACTCACGGCTAAACGCCTGACCCGACAATCTTACTAGTTGTTGTTGCCATCCTGAGCGACAAACTCAAGTGGAGGGGGCCGTTTATCTTGATCTGCCTCCCTCTTGCAATCCTTGGTAAGTCTTTACTCAAATCATACTCAACGGACCTCTTGGGCCAACCGTCTTTCGCACGGAGGTTACATTGTTGCCATCACTGCACAAACAAATACAGGAAGATATGCTGCCGTTTTCCTAATGGCAGCTGGAGTGTGAGACCTCCGGTACTTCTCTTTCAGTACCGTCACCCGTACTCATAATTGGACCCAAGATACCCATCGGCACCGTGCATTTTGCAAGTTATTCTTGCTATCGCTTAGCATGCCTATTAATGACCAGCCCCCCTCAGATCCATCCTACCCAACAATAGTAGTGGCCATTACAAGAAAGCAACTACTACCGCGGTAAGGACTTACCTTCCCAGACGTGCGATATGATGCGCTTACATCTTGTATGCAGCTTCAGCTCGCCGTGGCTAATATAGGGTATAAATTTCTTTAGCTCACCGCTACGGAGATACGGCTGACCCCGTTCTCAGTGGTTTCGTGGCAACTTTCAGCTATACCAGTGGTGAGTAAGCTTTGGGAAATACGGCCTATTGCCACTGAATGATGTTGATAGACCAAGCACCTCGGTATATTCGTGGACACAGCATCTCGCTTGGGTTCCTCGTATTAGCCTGGTTGCTCACTGCGGCGAACGTGTAAGTCAGGTTGATCATGATCCACCGGCCAAGACGTCACAATCCCCATAGTGCGTATTGCTTGTGGGAGAATAATGCCCGGCAGAAAGGGCGCCGTCAACACAACATTGAAGCGTACGAAGCCCTTTGGAGTGCTGGGAAAACCAGGGCCCCGATAGGTGATCGTCACCCGGACTTCCGGTTTACCCTATGAGCATATAGGAAGGACTTAGGGGGAAAGGATCTGGATTTGTACGATGTAAGGTGTAATACACAATGAATAAATTGCTAGGGAGATGTTGTAAATACATGCGAGTTAGTTACAGGTCTGTGAAAGAGATCGACAGAAGGAACGAAAGTTGTATACGAAACGACGAGGGGATCAACCAAAGAAAAAGCTTGAACGATAAAACCTATGGGAAAGGGTCAGATAGGGACCGGTGTCGACCACGAAGTAAGACGTACTTTTTGTTGAGTTGATACAAGAATTGGTTTAGATTGACCTTGACGATGCCGTTGAATAATGAGTACGAAGATCGATTATCGAAGCGAGCTTGAAGAAGATCCTCCAGTCGTACGTCTTCACCGGCGATTCGAGCAGCGATGCCGTGAACGGATGATTCGAGGAGAAGATTGAATACCCCAGGTGTATTTGACGAAATAATAAGATGAATCTTATCAAACTGTCGGGGTGAATATTGGTCCACGGAGAGCAAGATCTCTTTCTCATAGAGGTCTTTGGCGGTGTAAAGATAAGATCCGAACTGAGGGGATTGACCAGATTTCTGGAGATTGCGCAGATGTGACCACTGCTTTGTGAAAGGGACAACCCACCCAGTCTTACTACCGGAGGTTGAGTCAAGATATTAATAGAAAAGCAATAGTTCACGAACGCTTTCCCTTTGGACATGGTACTGATGGCGCTTTCAACATAACTGTGGTAGCTGTTGATCTGCTCCTCATAGCCATGCTTGCGTTCGGCCAAATCCCGAAGAGCCTGGTTCATGCTCTCCATTTCCTGCTGTCGCTGTAAACGCTTCCTGTGCTTGCTACGAACATCAACAGCGATGGCATTGAGAATTCCTTGGAAACCGTCATTCCTCGTAACCTTTCCACGACTTTCCAAGTCCAAGAGGAAGGAGATTGTTAAGGCTTTGACGGCGGCGAACTTTAGCCTGAAGGAGTAGAGGTATGAAAATTTAGGAAGCTGGCGGAGAAGAGCACGTACGACCGAATATCCTCTAACCGATAGGTAGCATCGGCTCCAGAAGTGGAAGGCATGCGCCTGTCGATATTGCGGACCTGTTCATTCTCCATTTCGGAGTCAAGGATTTCTTCCCAGCGAGCTTCGTCTGCCTCAGTCACCGGCCTCATCAAAGCCTCGACCAACTCCTGAGCTGGTTGAACACGCAAAATAGCCAATACTCCGCGCTTTGCTTGTACCCAGAGCGCTTTCTCATCTGCTTCCGGATCTGTCGCGCGATAAGCACGAAACGAGGGAGCTACAGAGCGGAATGAACTGACCTTGAACATGAGCGAATCGATTCGTAAGCTCAAGGGTGATAGCCTGATCACGGGCATCTTTGAGTTCGTCATTAAGATGAGGGACACCATCTAGTTCGCCAATGATAACTCGTAACGTATCGTTAGCCTGTGGAGCCTGAATCTCATGTTAGGCTGCCCATTTATTTGGAAGAAGGCTCACTTACAAGACGATCTAGATGTTGAGAGAGGAGACCATGCATGGTGTAGATTTCATTTGGAGATATGCAAATCGGTTTCGGTTGCACTGTGGCATCGAGGAATTCATGCGCATGGAAGGAAGACTCCGCATCAGATACATTGGCGACTGCATAGGAGGTGAGTTGACTGTCGTAGGGGCAGAGAAAGGGTACATTACTTTCCAACAACCAGGCAGTCATCTGTCCGATGGCCTTGCTGACATAGCCATTGATGGGGATGTAGCTGGGACTCTCATCTGAAAATTCACATCCTGTTGTAATTTGGGAAAGGATCTTAGAAATCTGCGCGAGGTTCTTCCTGGAGCCGATGTCAATCGTCTTCTCAACCACGTCGAAAGTCTCGGGGGTTCTATATAGCCCAGAGGTAGAAAAGTTGGATACGTATATTCGACATAGATGAATACGTACATGATGGCAGGGTTGATGTAGCGGTAGTAGATAAGCCTTGCAACGCAAGCTGCGTAGGCCTCATCGGCGATGCCAGGGAATTGTTCCTGATCATAGTCAGTTTAACGGGGGCTGCGTATGACCGACGGGCATTACTCACCCGAACAGCCGCCAGCGTTTCTCGCGCAAGGTATCGCATGCTGTAAGGCATCTTCTTTGTGGACTCAGTGAGAGCGGTTACAAACGCTTCGGTCCACCATTGCAGAACTTGGAGGTCTGAAAAACTAGTCATATACAGTTCGTGATGAGGATAACCTTCCTCACGTCTTATGTACTCAGTACGGGTAGCCGGATCGTTCAAGGCATCACGGAAAGGTAGGTCCTTTGGTTGACTACTAGACACTCCAGATCTGAGCTCCTCAAGATCAACCCTAGTACGATGAATCTAGCAAACACATCATAAGTCAGGTAAACAACCTTGATTATGTTGCTCACTATAGACGGGTCGGCCTCAAGGTCAAGGTCTTCAGCGTTGATGACTTCGCGGATGACTGCCTGCAAAGTATCACGGACATAGGCCACATGCTTGGAGCGCAAATAGTGTAAGGCAATGTTGATGTACATGGGATGACCATTGACGATAGCGTCTACGGATGTTGCAGATGTGACCTCATCTCTAATGGATTGCTGAAAGACGAAAAGGTATAAATAATAGCGGAGGTACTAATTTGAAGGTCAAACCTGGAAAAGTTTGAGAAGGAGGTAATCTTCTCTTCTCCCTTGACCCTGGCCGTAACCAAATAATGTCAACACAGCGCGTTCGGTGAACTTCCGACTCTTCTCCGGCGTATTTTCAGACGACAAAACCATGAAAAGACGACTAAGATATTCGCCTCGTGTCTGCAACTGGTAGAAAAGCTGTTGATATAATTCAAGCTTGCGCTTCGCCTCACGATCGAGGCTAGCAGCACCAGAGAAAGGGTCGCTATGAGCAGCAAGTAGTGACGCCCGTGCAGCACGCAGAGTAGCAGAGTCACCGCCGTGTCGACGTCTGAACTTCAGGATCTCTTCAGTACTCTTCGCATTGTCGACTACCAAAGCAATCTTGACATCAAGATCGTCGACCTCCTTCTCTAACACTTGATTCTCTCTAATGGTCTCTACCACTTTCTTCCTGAGACGCTCGACCTTGATCTCGTCTTGGAAGTCGGCTTCTGAATCATCGAGGAGGTGAACAAAGTTCTTGATTGTACCCGTGGTCACATTCGTAGCCATCGTGAGTTGCCTATACTGTTCGCGTGTTTCTTTCGCTCGAAACAATGACTGAATCTTGACAACCTTCGACAAATTGGCACGGTAATACATCATCTTCTCTCTGAATCTTCTACGGAGGAGCGTTCCGCGGAGCATTGCCTGAAGGATAGTGGCCACCGGCTGACTACTGCGCAGATGGTCCCTCCATGCACGGTACTCCAGTCGCACGAGAGCACCTCGGGTAGCGGCTTGTAGCCCGACCATTTCTGGATAATGGAACTCTAGCTCGCGGTGTAGCTCTTGGTGTTTCTTACGCGCGAGGGCAGCTCGAGCGCGTGCTTGGAAACTGTGAACAGCAACAATCGTCTTGGCTTCAACTAGAGCCTTCTGTAGGTTGACATGCTTTTGTTGTGCAAGCTTGGCTCGTGCGCGAGCCTGAAGGCCGACAAGTGTGGGAGTAGCACGACGGAGACCTCGAATTAGCGATAGCAGTCGTTTCTTGGCCAGGAAGGTGCGCGAGGCAGCTTGCATACGAACTATGACGTTTGTGACATCCTCGAGCCGATCCAACTGGCTGTGGAAGCGCCTCCTTACAAGAAGACCCCGACACTGGGCTTGTACCCCGACCACATTGGGCTCGACGCGCTTCAGGAGGGCATGCAGCCTAGCAAGTTGGCGTCTCGCCAACGCACCGCGGGCGGAACCTTGCAAAGCTACAACTGAAGAAAATACGGGAGGCAAAGCGAATGTCTTCGCCAGTTGGTTGTGCGCGTTCTGTGCAATTCGTGCACGAGCAACAGACTGAAGCTTGGTAAACGACACAATGGTCTTTCGGAGGGCACCTTTGAGCCTCGCAAAGCGTCTGCGCACAAGGATTCCGCGAAGTTGAGCCTGGACCTTGACTACGTACGGTACTGACGCTTTGATGAGACGGCGCTTGATGTGCCACTGTCGGCGGACAAGCACGCCACAAGCGGTGGCCTGAAGGGAGATAACCCAGGGGAGCAACTGAAGCTGTGACTGTCTTTGTTGATGAAGAGTCTTCCTTGCCAAAGTTCCCCGAAACTGAGACTGAAGTTTGACAACATAGCGTTCTACCAATCGCATGCGCATATGTAAAGTAGCTTGTGCCTTACGAGCAAGGAATCCCCGGAAGAGGTTTTGAGCTGCGATGACGGAATCTTCATTCTCCAACAATAAACGGTCTCGTCCTAGATACCAAGATTGATGATAGACAAACTGAACGCATTATGGACACTCACTCTCTCCCTCGGTCTCAATGTATGGTTCGGGCTCTTCATTGATCTCCTTAGCCAATTCTCTTTGGATGTTACTGAAGTTTGGCATCGCAACACCAGCGTCTGTAAGACCTTTCTGTGTCTTCCGCAGCTGATCGTCCGAAAACTTGAGGTGACCGTAAAGATCTCCGATGCGTTCCGCCATTCCACGTCGAGCAAGCAAATGACTATCATGAAACGTTGAGCAAACAGAAGGGTGAGATGTAGCTATGTGACTAACCTGAGAGCATGGATGCAATAAACAACTTTGGGAAGATTCTTCTTCTCATAGAGATCAGTTAACTCAAAGATGAAGCACTGCGCAAACGAGTTAGCGAGAAGCGATTATTTAGAATAAACATACTTCAGGAAGACCAATCTCCCGAACAAAGTTGAAGAATATATTAATGTTGTCAGAATGTCGGAAATCCAGCTTAGGAGCCTATGTTGATGGCCAATAAGACAAGCACGCGACGCATCTACGAAACACGAACATACCTCATATATCCGCCGAACCACAGCTTCGCCTTGGAAGACCCTAACCAACTTCGCTAAAACAACGCCATTCCGGAGCCCGTCCTCCATTTCCACAACGCCGAAGCCAAGTTCCTCTCCCAAACATCCTTCAATCCATTGTTGAGCCTCACCTACGTGGCAAAGGTACTCATAGGCTTGTATATGTTGTCGCTGAACATCAGCCCAAGTTCCCCGTAACAATCTCGCAGAGGGCAATGGAGATGTGGGTGTGGTCGGGGTAGACTCTTTGGCTAAGCGTCGGCGTCCGGGTATGCCAACAACTTCGTCTCCACTAGCCGGCGCGGGCTCGACACTCAGCCCTCGACGCAGGGGGGATGGCGCAGTCTCCTGATCCAGGTCCCTGATCCGCCGTTCGCGCCTTTCTCTCCGACTCTCCCTCGCTTCATTCTGAGCGTCTTCCTCCTTCCGATCTTCCTGCCAATTATCGTCCCCGTCACCGCTTGCTATACGCGGGAGGTGCCTACCCAGCCTCCGACCCGTGCCTAAATTAGTTCCATACATGGACGACTTCTTCTGCGCCATATAGGAACTACGATAGGGAGCTGGCGACATGACCGAGGAGGAAGATGGTGGCGAAGTGTCATTGGCAGATGGCTGAGAAGAAGAGCTGCTAGTGAAATTCGTGGTCGAGGTGAAGCCCGCACTAGAAGAAGGCCTTGCTTGACTTTTGACAGGTGATGGGGGTGTGGCATACGGCGAACCATAAAGCGACGTAGGGCGTCTTGAAACGCTGGGAGAAGGTGACGGCACCGAGGAAGGGCCAGACGGAGTGGCAGGCGTCCTGGATAAACTAGCCGAAGGTGGTGCAGGTGATTCACTTGTAAAGGGCTTCTGCCAAGGTGACGGGGGAGCGTCGACAGTATTAGATCGACGATATCGCGCTGGCGGTGTAGATGTCTTCAATCCTGATCCAGAGGCATTCTCGCTTCCCGAGCGTGAGGCAGACGGCGGTAGGAGGGGTGATGGGGGTGCGTTGGCTTGACTCATTGTCCGCGACCGATAATTGGGCGTTGACGCCGAGACAGATGCCAGAGAAGAGGTAAAGGAGCTTGGAATGTGTATCTGTTGGACAGGTCTCCCGAGGATACCAGGACCAGATTCAATCGTAGCACCCGTATTATTCGGCGACAGGGGCGAGGCAATAATGGGTGAAGGCATGGTTCGACGCTTCAGGTAAGTTGGGGTTCTAAAGACATCCTCCTCCTTCTGGTTCTTTGGCGGCGGCGTCGGGGGACGATCATCATCTAGCCTGGAGCTGGAGCTCGAGCCGGTACGGTTTGAGCCCGTCAAATCAGCCTGCCTATAGTCAAAACCAATTTTCGTCGGAGACGTCGATCGCGGTGGATGGTGTATCTCATCGTTCTCAGACTTGCTTCGCTCCTCCCACTTGCGTATAGCATCCATGCTATGCCCGACGCGATGTGTTGGCGTCCATTTCCTCGTTGAATTCGGTGTTGCGTTTGTCGAACCGCTCAGGTTCGCGAGAAGGTCTTTGTGCGATGAAGAGTTATTGCGTGACATTGAACCTGCGCGAGAGCTTGTGCGCTCTAACAAGCGAGTCTGGTAAGCGAAGGGACCAGTAGAATCAGACCTCGTCAGCGTCGCAGAGTTGAGAGGCGGTGAGTTCGGATTGGCCATCTCCTGTCGAAGGTCATAAGTTTCGTGAACGACGTAAAGGAACGGTGGTATGTGAGTTGAGTTGTGCCCTTACAGCCACTGACTCTAAAGGCGACCAAGGTTGAAAACCACGTGCCTTCTAAATTAGGCCGCATTGGCCACGAAGGGACCTGGGACTGATGTCATGTTTTCGAGTTTTGTACCTTGCAGAAATAACAATCAATTTCGGTGAGAGTCGTAAGATAATTATCCTAGTGAAGTGCTACTCGTGTGTCCATAGATATGTAAATAAGGCGTAGCGTATGGTGACAGTGCAATGCGGGGTCAGGAGCGTCTATCAAACTGAGGTCGAAAAGGGCGCAAAAAGGTATTGAACGAAAGTCCCAAAGGATAACAGTGGCGGCGAAGTGGGTAGCTGTGAAACAATGGCAAGGCATGATTGGGGAGAAAACGGGGAAGCAAATAGGACAGTCCAAGGGGCTGCGTCATAATTTTGAGAGAGGCTCGCTGCCAGTCATGCACCTTCTCATCCATTCCTCTCCCGCGAGCTTTCGGAGTTCACCCTTGATAATCTTTCCGGATGGCGTATGCTCTATTAACGACACCGACCGACACCAATCAGTCAACCTTGAACGACATCACTTACGAAAGGCAACTCACCCAACGGGTGATCCTGTACTATAATCAAAACGGGGACAGCAAATCGAGGAAGACTCTTCTTCGCCGTCTGTATCAGCGAGTCTTCTGTGACCTGCCCATGATACGCAGGCTTGATCGATACGACAGCTGCCACCAGTTCACCCAGACGTTTATCTGGCACACCGATAACAGCCGCTTCGGCAACAGCGGGGTCCGCATATAGAGCGTTCTCTACGGAAACCGAAGCCTATCATCACATTCAAGTTAACCATTTTCAAACAAAGACGGCCATCAGACAGAGACACGTACAATGTTCTCCCCAGCACGGATAATGATGTCCTTTACTACACGCAAACGAAGTATAGCGTTAGTTAGGGTACCGAGAAACGAAGAGATGAAATGGATATTACTTCGATCCTTAATGTAGAGGAAGCCTTCTTCGTCAAGATATCCGAGATCCCCAGTTTTAAGCCATCCATCCTTCGTTATGACCTAGAATCCGAGAAGGCGGGCTTGGTGAGCGATTGAAGGAAGTCACCATGAAGGGTGAGTAATTGCCTTTTCCGTGGCTTCAGGATCACGCCAATATCCTCGCATTACATTGGGTCCCCGTCTAGGAAAGGTTAGCAGAGGTAAGGGAGCAGCAAGGGAGGATAAAGTGCTCACAGCCAGACTTCACCCACTTGGCCAACGGAGCATTTCACGTCGCCATCCATGATACTGATATCATTCACGGGGGAGGCGCGACCACTAGAAGAACGAAGAAAAGAGTCAATCACTCGCCACTGGGAAGTGTAAATAGTATACTAACGTGGTGGTAGGCCGCGTGATATAGTCCTCTCCGGCTACAGCAACCGCAACTACGGACAAGAAGTCAATATTGGACTAGAAGGCAGAATTAAATACTGACTTACTCGAGTTAGTTTCACTCAAGCCGTACCCTTGACTCCTAGAAGAATGAGGGTGTTAATAAGATACCGTTCGCCAAGCCATACACGGGGAAGAGAGGACCCGAAAAACTCACAATATAGCACTGGGAAAGGCATGTCTCGCTCGCGACGCAAGTTGGTTGGGAGCAGGTGCTCCGCCAAAAAGTAGCGAATCCAACGGAAAGCCTACAAGAGACGTTTCCGTTAGATCGGACACCATTGAAGGGACTCTGTGCCGTTGTAAGCTTATCATCATGGACGAGAGGCAAAATCTCACCCTCCAGCAACTCCGACGTTCTCGTCTCTGATCAACCTGTCGGTGAAATTTTCTCAGTGATGCTATCGCGCCGTAAGATACATTAATATGGCTAACCTAGCAGCTACAAAGAGAGAAACCCATGAGCAGAATTAAACGAAGAAGCTGGATTGCCTGTTTACCTGTTTCTGGAACCCATTTACGCATCAGCACAATTTTCAGCCCAGTCTGAGAAGCCATCATCTAGAGCAAGGGATCAGCGGCAAGAAAGGTGGCGTTGGAAAAGGCCATACAGATAGGCTTGTTGACCCTGTCACATGGAAGAAGGGAACTGAGACTAGAACGCCCTTTTGCGGGCCAGGCGGGGACGAAGCAGAGATATCTTCTCCTCGCCGGAGGATGGCCCGCCGCGAACCAACTAATACCTGTAATGGACACCTGTGAGAACAAGAGGATGACAGAAGATGAACGATCTTACATTCAGGACATTTGTGAGGAATTGACGTTGCGTGCTCAGGACACCCTTTGGGAGACCGGTGCTACAAAAGCGACGTGTTTAATGCACTTACATAAGTATTGGAAGGTAGATTATCAACCCACGTTCCAGATGTGAATATTACCGTGGCGTTGTCTTCGGGAAGGATGCCTGGAGATTGCGAGATTATATTCCTACCGTCGTCCTGGTATGACTGAACCACAGTCGTCCAATTTTCCATGCTTTGCCAGTATCCTTTGCCCTCATGACTTTCAATGACCACAAAGCCTTGGACCCCTTCGTCATGCATCATCTTGGGGGCAACAGATTCTAGTAGGTTGGCTCGTTCTGGGTCTACTACGATAAGCTTGCATTGTGTATGTATGAGACAGTAATGCAATGCCTCGAGCGGAAGCCAGCTAAAGACAAAGGGTATAAGCAAGCGATAGAATCGAGAAGAGACAATGCACTGACGCATTTGCGAGAACGGTCACTGCGCCAATTAAATCTTCAGAGAGAGTTATCATCTAGCAACGCCAAAGTCCGAAAGCGAGAGGGAAACTCACGGCAGGCCCAAAATGCCACCAAGTACTCGGGATAATTCCTGGAACAGATGCCAACCCTGTCGCCCTTCCTGATACCGTATCTATTTTGATATATACTCGCGGCTTTTAAAGACCGATGTAGAACCTGGCGGTAGGTGTAACGCTGGGACTCAAACACGACGTAATCCTTGTCCGCATGTTCTTCTGACGCCCATAACCAAAAATCCCGCAATGAGGACCACAAGTTCTTGTAAACACGGTACTGACGACCGTCAATAATTGTCGTTTCCAGTTCGTGCAAACTACCTGGAGCCGTAAGAATGGCTTCGACTGCAGCAATGAGTCGATGTCAGAAAGGTGAGAACATATCAGGAGGTGGATAAGAAGAGATACCTTCTGCCAGGGAGCGTTTTGGGACCCAGTTCATGAGTTAGGGTTGATGGAGGACGGAGGAAAGAGGAGGGGGAGCGGGGAGCGGAGTGGAGGGAAAGGTCTTTTTATGTCGCAGATCTCATTTTGACATGGCAGTAAAGAGCACTGAGGCATCTTTGTATCACGGGTAGCGGTATTTCCGGACAGTGGGTGATCTTAGAAAAGGCAGCTTCCCTCGGAGGCGCGGAGGAGACGTTCCTGCCAGCCTTGTGGTGCTTCTACGATTGCCTCTGATCTCTGTCCCAGGTCCCTGCTTCCTTTAATGGCCATTCAAAACTCTATTCTGCATAAGCCGACATACGTACCGAGTGAAAACTGACATACTAATGTGACTGACGCGTGTCGACCGGGGGCACAGTCTCACAGACGACCCAAATGAACAACGTCGCCGGTTGGAATATTAATATACTTGGTAGGCTTGACCCTGAACACATTTCAGGGTGGCAGGACGTGTGAAGGCGCGCCCTAATACTTTCTCGGCGTAGCCCGGAATGCTCGAGTTTCCTGAGGATAGGCCTTGCTAGAGCCACTCTTCCACAAGCGAGTACATGTTTTACCCTCATTTACTCCATCGTATCACCTCGCACGCATCCCACATGTACATCCTTGTACGTACACACCGTATCAACTTCTCCAGATTGTCACCCGAATCTCACGCCTCACGGATAGATTAAGAAGCACTCACCTTTCCAGAGGACACGCAGAAGCACGTCGTGTTTTCGGAACCAGGTGCGGCATTGCTAAAGCTAGTTTATATAAAATTGTCTGTTTTCAAAGGCATGTCACGACGATGTCCCCTTCTGACCAGCGTAAATGGATTGAGTATTAGGCTTCTCCTTGCACGCTCAAAGTAACGGCGAGTCGAAAAGTTTATCATGTAAAATTGCGCGTGGGTCACCGATTTCTATCCAAGTTTCTAGCTCAGATACTGAGATCTTCCAATATAAATATCTGCACTACTAAATACGGGTTTAGGCATCGATCTTGGGTTCCTCATACAGCTTGAGCAAAAGTGAACTGCATACGACGGATACGGAACTGTAAAAGATTGATTGATTAGTGGTTCGACGAAGAATTACGAACAGATGCACTTACGAAAGTGCCATGGCGAGTGATGCCCATACTGCATCTAACCGTACATGCCCAGCAGGGTAGATGACCCCCGCAGCAATGGGGACTGCGGCCACATTGTAGATTGCAGCCCAAAACTAGGGGGTGTTTGCGTTTCAGACCCACAGCGGAACGAAACACGAGCGAGTGCTTACGAAGTTGAAAATAACCCGGTTGAACACCCGTCGTGATAGATCGTACAATGTAATCAAACTTCGAAGGTTGGAAGACAATAGAATGAAGGATGCACTTGATATGGCGACATCACCTGTGGGGGAAGGGACTTAGTAGGTTGTCACAAGCGGCATAGTCTGAGTAGGCATACTCACTCCCTGAGCCGATAGCTATGCCAATATCTGCAGCTGTCAATGCCTGTGTATCGCAATTGTCAAACTACGCGTATATCATAAATGAATGTCAAGAACTCACAGGTGCGTCATTAATTCCGTCTCCAACCATTGCCACGATGCAACGTTCATTCAGTCTTGCTTTCGGCCGTAGTCTTTGCCAGCCTGCGAGTTCCTTCTTGGCGGCATTTCGTTGAAGCCATTCCACTTTCTCCGCCTGTCACAATCAGCATTGTGCCCCCAGCATAAGCGAGCACTCCTTACCTTTTCATGGGGCAGTACCCCCGCAATGACATTTGTTGTAGGTATGCCTACTGCTCGAGCCACAGCGATCGCCGTCGTTTCATTATCACCAGAAATTATCCACGTTTGTATTCTTTGTGCCTGCAGCCACGAAACGACGCGAGGCGCTTCCACTCTAAGAGGATCCGCAATGGCGAAAATGGCAGCAAGATGGAAGCCAGCGGGTGTAGATCCCTCCTGCCTCCGTTCCTCTTCAGTAGCATCATCTCGGAAGGCCAATAACACAACACTTTTCGCTTCCGATCTCCAAATTTCCAGCTGCCGCGAAACTCCGACGTCAACAAGCGCCTCGTGCACCGTCATCCAGGCTTCGTTGCCGATGATAGCAGTGCATCGCAAGGATGGGAAATGGGCTTTCATACCACGACCACTTTGTTCTTGGAAATCCTCAGCAGTTACCTGGCGGCCTTTAGCCTCCTTGGCATGAGACCGAATCGCCAAAGCCAGAGGGTGCGAGCTAGCAGATTCCAATTCTCCTGCAATACCGAGAATCGTCTCGCGACTCCAACGTGCTTCAGCAGCGGGAAGGATAAGGGTGTCAGACACTTTGGGATCACCGCCTTGGGTGAGGGTGCCAGTTTTATCGAAGACGACCAGATCGACTTGTGCCATTTCTTGAAAAGCTTCGCCGCCACCACGCGCAAGAATGCCGAACTTCGCTGCGAGGCCGGAACCGACGAGTAACGCCGTAGGCGCCGCGAGGCCAATTCCACAGGGACATGCCACGACAAAGACAGCTATCGCAAATCCCAAAGACCATACAGCTACACGAATGATTCACATCATGTCAGCAAGGACGCAGGGCGAGGGAAGATCTATAGTACGTACGCCAACCCCCAATCGGGATATCTAGGTAATCTTCTGGAAGTGATCCAGTTAATCCCAGGATCAGCCATATAAGCCAGGTGGAGATCGCGAGGAGGGTGATGACTGGAACGAAGTATCCCGTGATCATATCCGCAACTCGCTCGATGGGGGCACGACGCGTCTGTCCTTCTCTAACGACATTGACAATGCGGTCCAACCTTCGCAATTAATTAGCACCGAAACGCGGTCAATGCCATATTGGGACGACGTACATTGTTTCACCACCGATAGACTCAATGCGCACATGCACCATATTTCCCTTGTTGATAGTGCCAAGGTACACAGGGTCGCCTTGTTGCTTCTTGATGAGTCTTGACTCTCCCGTCAACGAGCTCTCGTCAAAAGCTCCCTCATGCGACGGCAGCACAAGAACACCGTCAGCCGGTGGAGTTGCACCATGCGGGACACGAACGATGTCGCCGACCTCCAGTAATTCGACTGATACCTTCTCAACCTCAAGACCAGGCGGTGCGGCATCGGTGCCGTCACTGGCAGTCGATTCTGCCTTCTCGAGGTCATCGTCGATCGAGAATCGTTCCTTGGTGTCGGTGCCTTGATTTGAGCTTCGCCAATTAAGCAGAAGTGCTTCCGACGGGCGGAGAGATCCGAGTGCCGTTATCGCATCTGCTGTCCGTGCTTTGCTGTATGCTTCGATTACACGACCTGTGAACGAAGCCGTTAATCAATCAATGATCATTGGTCACACACCAACACTGAAGTTGGTGTACGACTTACCTGCCAATAGGAACATGGTCAAAAAAACTACCGAGTCAAAATAACTGGTTGTATCGCCCATGTTGTGATTCATAGGTGTCTGCTTCGCAGCAAGCGCAAGAAGGGCAATAGAAGCAAAATAGGCCACTGAGACCGCCGATGAAACGAGCAGATTCATGCTACCAAAACGGATGAAGCGCCTCAAGATGGGGACAGGGCTTCCCCTTCGCCATAGCGCCCGTAATTCTTTGATGCTGTGTTTGTGGAAGAGGTTCGCACTGTAAAAGAACACCGGAGTGGCGAGGAAGAAGAGCGCCCACTCTGTCCGGGAGACATTTCCCACCCACATAGGTTCCATGAGGTATTCCTTGACTGGGTCACTGTCTTTGACCAAGGTCATGTAGACAATGCCAATAATGAAGGTAGGGATGGCGATGACGACGGAAAGGGCAAGACGACATAGGAGGCGACGTTGCTCTCGAGCTTGGATCACTCGAGACAGCTGTTCTAGAGAAGGAGGTCGATGGACGGAGACGTTGAATGGCGGTGATTTTGCGGAAGCAAGCGCATCAATAATGTGACGAATGGTGAAGTCGGGGGCATTAGGCTGATACTTGAGGGTAATCAGTTGGTCCGTATACCCTGCTGGAGGTTTGAGAACCTCTACTTGTGAATCGGATTTCTCAAGAGCAGCTGTGAGTTTGGGAGGACAGTTCCTACGATGCAACCATCAGCTGGAGGAACCTTGGAGCTAAGCATGACGAAGGACATACTTGCAGAACATGCCATCGACCTTGAGGGTAATTACCCTCGAAGTGGACTTGGACTTGCCATCCTCCGGTCGTAGCGGCTCTACTGAGACGACCTGAGCCTCAAAGCCACAATCCTCGATTGCCTCCGCAACTCGTTGGGCCATCTCTCGACTCTCGACCACAGCCGTAGCTGACTTGTCAATCAAACTGACAGATATGTGCGATACACCCTTGATTTGGGACATCATTTCGGTGATACTGTTTGTGCATGAAGAACAAGTCATACCGCCGACGGACAGAACGGCGGTGAAGGGCCCAAGGACGGCGTTGTCGCTGGAGCCGAGGGCATCAATTTCGGATATTCCATGGCCCAACCTAGCTCCGTCAGAAGAACCGTATTCGTTTTGACACATGGTGCAGTGCTGCAGGTGTGTTTCGCGTTTCCCGCCGAACAAGGACGACAGGGTGGATGGACCAGGTTCTCCGTTACGATGAGCTGGGTCTCCAACGACATCAAAGCCCGCTCCATCGATAGCTTCCTGGATTACCGCGCGGTCAAGGGAGTCTGGGTGCCAGACGGTGACTGCCTGCGAGATGATGGACACTTCAACGCTGCTCGGCGAAGGTGTCAATGCACGCAGGGCCGATTCTATGGTGTGTACACAGCTGTGAGGAGGCACACAGGGTCATTTAAGGGGACGATGGTGAGGAATCATTCACGCAAATACCTGCTGCAGTGGAGATTGGAGACGAAGACTGTGGTAACGATGTCTCGAGGCATCTTGGTGTTGGGGGGATATCTGTAGGAGGACCTGGGGTGATGGGAGATTGGGGGGCGATATAAGTCAGTCGAAGAAGACATATTGGTGTATCGCGTTGTGCTCGTGGAACAGGTAAACGTATAATTTTGAGCATGTCCGAATATCTGCCGTTATATGTGTTCATCCAAAAAATGCCTCACTGCAAGTCAGGGTGATCGAGAAAGCGTATGACGTGATATGAGCCATTTGTGCGGTCATCACGTGGAACTACATCCCCGAATAGACAGGATTCGGCTGGCATGGGCCGGGCGCTTCATAGTACCTCTTTGAGCCTTGAAATTTAAAGTCGTGTGCCTGCTTTTAACAGACTCTAATCCAACTCGTCCTGGGCCATCATGCACTGGGAACGACCAGCTCGAAAACTCACGTCGCTCTTTAACTCCCCTGAGCGACCTTCACCGCGTTCTAGCTCAGTCTACACACGCTCCTCCTCCCCCGTGTCAGAAGCTGGTTCAGATTTTCCCCTACCCCTGGACAATGGCAAGCCTCCTATCGTTCTGGGCATCTGTGCAATGGATGTCAAGGCGAGGTCAAAAGCAATGCGGGAGATTCTGACCAGGCTCGTGGAGAGGGCGCGAGGCAGCATTGGAGTTAAAGTGTTCGGAGACAAAGTCATTTTAGATGAAGGTATTCAGCAGGATCGGTCACATCAAAGCTTTTGAGTTTCACTGACACAACTTTCCTCATGGTCATGCAAACGCATCGTAGATGTAGAAAACTGGCCTAGATGCGACATCTTGATATCATTCTTCTCGACCGATTTTCCTTTGGATAAAGCCATCTCCTATGTCAAACTCCGAAACCCTCTTTGTATCAACGAGCTTCCTCCTCAGGCCCTGCTATGGGATCGACGGCTCGTTGGTGCAATTCTAGACCATCTCAAAGTTCCAACACCGCTACGATTAGAGGTCTCGCGTGATGGGGGGCCCAAGGTTGACACTGAGCTGAGGGACCTCATGAAGCAGAGACTCGGCATCACTTTGGGTGGCTTTCAGGTCACTCCCGAAGTCACCTTGAGTGACGATGGCAACGCTATCATTATCGATGGCAAAGTCCTGGAAAAGCCATTTGTGGAGAAACCGGTTAGTGGCGAGGACCACAACGTATACATTTACTTCCGGGGCGGAGGCGGTCGTCGCCTGTTTCGGAAGGTTTGAGATTTAGTTGACCATACGTCAGGACGACTTACCAACGATCGATCATAGGTTGGTAACAAATCAAGCGACCTAGATCCATCGCTCAATCACCCTAGGACTGATGGGTCGTATATCTACGAGAAATTCATAGACGTGGACAATTCCGAGGACATCAAAGTGTACACGGTAGGCAAAGAGTACACACATGCCGAAACCCGAAAGTCGCCTGTTGTAGATGGTGTCGTGCGTCGCAACACAGAAGGCAAGGAAATCAGGTACGCTAGCATTCGTCAAGGTCAAGATGACCACATTTTCAGTTGCTTATCCTCACCAAATCAGATTCATTACGCACCTGACTGATGAAGAGAAGTCGTGGGCCTCCAAGATTTGCGATGGGTTCGGCCAGCGAGTTTGTGGCTTCGATATGCTGCGTTGTGACAACGGTCAGAAAAGTCAGGTTATAGATGTGAATGGCTGGAGCTTTGTCAAAGGCAACGATTCGTACTACGGTATGCGTATTCTATCTCCATCTGGTGATTCTGGGAGTCAATTCTCTGTTTATAGACAAAGCAGCCGAGATACTTGCCATGCTTTGCGTTCAGCTCTCGTCCTCTCCTAATCGATCCCTGCCTTCAGCGGACGCCACTCCCCACGAAGCTCCGACATGGTTACTGAAAGCTAATGTAACAGTCTTTCGCCATGCGGACCGCACGCCGAAACAAAAGCTCAAGTTTAATTTCCCCATCGGCGAACCCTGGACACAGCCCTTCATCACCCTGCTCAATGGAGAGACAGAGGAGATTATTCTACGCGAGAAGGACCAGCTAAGGCGCATTGCCTCTGCCGTTGAGGAAGCCAAGCAGCTGGGCGCCGATGGGGACGAGCTCGCCAAACTCACACAACTCAACACCGCTTTGTTCAAGAAGATCGAACTTCCTGGTACCAAGGCACAGTTGAAGCCGGTCTACTCCAAGAAGCAGCCTGGCCAGTCCAGAAAGCTAACGAAGTTAACTTTGGTGTTTAAATGGGGTGGCGAGGTAATGTTTCCTGTCTATCAACGTGCCCACCCCACTTTAATTTTACACGTTGTAGTTCACACACTCAGCAAGGTATCAGTCAAGGGACCTCGGCGAGAATATGAAGAAAGACATATCTATCATGAGTGAGTCTATCACTGATCCACGCCCCTGCCTTACGCTCATTGAATTATTTTCCTCCGCAGACAAAGAGGTGTTGAACAATGTCAAGGCATGTTTACGGTGTTTTCACTTTTGCGGGCTCATCACCCTGACTCCTGAGTCAGATTTATACCTCATCCGAGCGCCGAGTAACGGCATCCGCTGAGGTATTTGCAGACGCGTTATTCAGTTCGCCACCCCCTACCACGTATGGACTTAATTCTTCATCATCATCCTCGCCAACCCCTCGCTCTGCAAGATCATCTAGTGATGGGAGTGGGTACAATAGCTACGGTGGCAAGTCGCCACCTAGAGTCCCTCCTGCGCTCATAATCCGAAAGGATCTGCTGGACGATTCTAATGCCGCTAAAGACCTTATGGATGATGTGAAGAAGCGGTTGAAGATCTTATTGAGACCCGGAGAGCCCGAGAAGCGTCCTGAACTCACCTGGCCAAAGAGTATGAACAAAGAGCCCGTTGAGGTCGTCAAGGTAAGCTACCCCGAGTCGCACAGCGCTCACCTTATTCATCACAGTTATCGTAGGAAGTGATTGAGCTTCTGAGTTCTTTCCGAGATATCATGAGGCGTAACTACGAAACGCTCGATGTGTACAAGATACAGGAAAGATGGTTCGAGCTGAAGCATATTGCACGTTCAAGGACATATTTACCTTACTTAAACTTAGGTGCTGTGGCGACGAGCCGTTCCTTTTCAGGGAGCGGTGGGAAAAACTATTCGAAGATTTCTGTGACGTTGAGCAGAAGAAATTCGACCCATCTAGGGCAAGCCATCTACCCCATTCAATCTCCTCGTTGACTCGAGTTTAACACGATGTTTTGCCTAGGTCTCCGAACTCTACGACACAATCAAATACTGCGCCCTGCATCACCGGCCTTTTCTCTTTACCATTTTTGACGAACAAGGGCGTAGCGGTGGTCCTCACGATCGAAAATTACACGAACTTTACGGTAGAGCGAAAGCCCTGTTTGACCTGGTAGCTCCCCAAGAGTATGGTATCGATCCAGATGAAAAGTACGCCCTTCTCCGCTACCCACTCCCCGCCCGCATCGCTTACAATGATTTTCCAGGGAGGAAATCGGAGTTCTCACTTCCCTGCCTTTACTTCACAAAATCGTCGGAGATCTTGAAGCGGCTCGTAATGATGGCCACAGCTCCCTGACTTTGTATTTCACCAAGGAGAGTCATATTCACACCTTGGTGAACCTGGTCTTGCTTTCGGGCTTGCCAATTGCGAACCGTCGCATTCCGGAGCTCGATTATGCGGTACGGAGCTAGTTCATCTCCTCGAACTGATTTGAGTATTGACTCCTTTAACTTTCCCCCTTGCAGTCACACATCACGTATGTTCACCCCACTTGGGGATATGATATATCTTATCAATAGTTCCTTTGTTCTCTAGGTTTGAGCTGTATGAGCGCAATCATGGCCGGGGGAAGTCTGACAAGGAGTACTCGATCAAGATCTCCCTTAGCGAAGGTGCTCATTCTTCCAATGTCTTGGACTCGACTTTGGATGCAAGACACTCGCTAAATGTACAAGCGCGAAAGTACGTTTGGACCCAGACCACGCGGGCTATTCATACTCACCCTCGAGCACCATCGAAATAGGAAACTTTCGCAGCATTTACCATACAGTCAAGTCATCGAGAAGCTATCCAAGCACTTTGGTCGGCTATTAGAGGTAAGCCACTACACATTTGAAGGCACCTAAGGTTTGTTAATTATTTATTCCCTTTTCTATAGAAGGAAGATCCTGATAGTGATATGCCATACGAAATCATCCAGCCCACCGCACCGCCGACCCCAGTGGATCCAGTGGTGGTGCCCGATCTCTCATGAATAATATACATACCATAGACTACGTACAGGACCAGATACACACATTTATCCAACCTAGAGCATCCACGAGTAATTATTATGCATGTACACTAACCACTAATATACAGTCGGCCTGTCACGACAAGATACCTAGGCCAATCTTACTCGATGATTTGTCAGATGTATCTTCCTCTTGTAGAAATTCGTCCCAATCTCGCAGACCAAGTTTCTTGCGATATTCTTGAAGTTGTTCGGTGTTGAGAGGATCGAAGAGGACCGGGGCTGGTTTATCCATCGCGCGTTCTCCTGTTAGCTTTGCGGATTGCGCAGCTTGATTGGCGAATCCATTTGGATCGTCACGGTACCTTTGAAGCTGTAGGTGAGTATGCGGCAACGGCGAAACAACAGCCTGATGATGAAACATACATTCTGAGGAGAGAGCGGTCGTCAATCACCAGTAGATCACCAGAGGCTCGGAAGCTCACCTAAATGCACCCTTGGAAACAGCATCCTCTTCTTTCATCTTATTCAAAGCATGCTTCTTGAAAGCAGCCTTCACCCAATGTAAGATGTGGAAGACGTGATGTTCTTGAGGTCTGGGTATCACAATGAGGCGTGCTGCAGTGCGGCGCGTTGATACGTACCTCCATGGCCGAAACAGTGGTCCGAGATGGAATGTCCCGGACTCATCTATTAGTGGATGAAAGGGTGGGTTGGTGAACTTGAGTGAGGGTGGGCTTTGTGGATAGTTCGGCGGGAAGGTGAGTTGGAATTTGAAGATGGAGCCTTCATAGTATCCTATGTGGAAGTTACAATAATCAAGTCGTCAAGTATGGTGTATTTGACGGTAAGCCTAGGTACCTTGGTGGACGAAGAAAGCGACGTTCCAGGTCATTAAGGATTCCTCTGATGGCGTAACATACATCCCTAGAGGTGTGTGCGATTCATTTCGCAAAGCAGCGTACTCAAAGGCAACCGCGGCGCGTGCAATTGGCTTGGCCGCCTCTGATGCTATACTTGACGACGATGAACGACTGGGTATTATGTTGGTTCGAGACATATTGGCTCGCTTGGGTGCAAGTCCGATTAGGGACGTCGGTGGATGGTGATATCAACAGGGGTAAGATACAACAGTCCAAGGAATTACAAACATACAGAACAGAGACAACAGTTCGAGGATACATAACGATACATAGATTGAATTAGTACTCGGGCTCCGTCTTTACCTTCTTGTACGATCGCGAATCCACACTGTCTCCCAAGTCCCCAGGCTTGCTCCGCTTCAGCCGAGTCGCATTACCGTTAGTGAAAGTGCTTTGAAGGTCATCTTGGTGCTTCCGAACTCGTCTCTGAGTGGCTTCGTACTCGGCTACTGCAGCGGCAAGTTCTCTAGCAACATCTTCTTCTTTGACTCCTGGCTCAGGCTTGACGATACTTTGGTCTTGAGTGGCTTGGAAATCTTCAACGGCAGCAATCAATCTGTCCAGAGGTTCTTCCTTGACCTCGATCTTGACACGAACATGTCCCTGCACGGATAAGTCGCGACGGGGAGATCTAGCACTGAGTTCCTTCGGAAACTCGTCACTCGCTGGTTCTGACTTGACTCGGACGGCGAGATCTCTAAGTCTAGGGTCAACAGTAGGCCCTTCATGTTTTATTGGCTGTTTTAGAATTGCCGAAGATTTTGCATCGTGTTCCTCTAATTTGATGACCCGATCCCTTGGTTGTTGTTCTTGTCCGACGCGCCGCATCGAACTACTGAGAGGGCCAGGAATGTCCGTAATTCTAGTTGATATAGTTGTCGATGTAGAGGCTATGATAGGTAAAGATAAATTAGTGTGAGAAGTGGAGGAAATGGTTGGTGAATAGTACACGCCTGACGTGGGTTCGACTGGGAGCCGTCGAACTGGAAGGAACTGTGACGGAGGTGCAAACAGTGGCAACTTCGGTTCTGGATACGGGGACTTGATGGGGAAATTCGAAGGTAGCGGGTCACAGCGCGGGGTCCACTCACTCCATCCCTCTATTTGCAGAGTTATCAACATATGGTTCCGCCTTTCAGACGGTCACCCACGACTTACTTCTTGTTGGATGGTCATATCTGACGTAGTCATACTCATAGACAACAGAAACTTTCTCAATGTTTGCGTTGGCGTAGGGGGCGGTCAGGAATTGAGACCACATGTGTACTCCAAGCAGTTTGTTGACATTGACTTCTTTTGGAAGCTCAACGATTATATGGTCCTGCTGTGGTCCCCACATCATATGGGTTTCATGGTCAAATGAGATAATCAGATAAACTTACAGTCTTGACAGTGAATACGGAGTAGGCATAGAGGTCTTCATCCAGGTCGAGGAGGTCTCTCATCATAATGCGAAACCAACCTTCAACATTGTTGGCGCTGCCTTGGTCTCGTTCGAGGCTTTGCCGCATGCCCCAAGGTGATTGCACAACAACAAACTTTTCTTGCGGTTCTTTGTAACGTGTTACCTTACCCTTGCCCTTGGCCATAGCTGCAGCCGTTAGCTTCGAGGGAATATATAATGAGTGGAGTCGGGCCCATCGCCGTGTGACGAACGAACGAAGTGGGAAGGCTGTGCTTGCCTTAGACTGCGATGCCAAACATCTGCTTCTCGACGGGCGCTTCTCTCTCTAACGGCTCAATTAAGTTACTTATCAGCTTCAGTCTCATGCTTGGCCATTCCACACTCATTTCTTCTCACTTTTCACCATAGTTCTAGTATATCTCGAAAACGAATCAAGGAATGGCAGCTCCAGCTTTTTCTCGCCTGCAGTTGGCGGCAGCTCTGATTGGTATGCCATGTCACTTCTTCGCCGTAAATTCAGTATCGCTTGACGGAGGGCTTAGAATACGATAACGACACGGAAGACCCCAATGCGCCATATCGCTCCGCCCATGACTCGGCTATATTTGCTCACCTTCGCCAGAATGGCTTAATGCGACCCCCAGTGGCCTCCCGTCGAAGTCAAACCGACTACATCGGTGTGTCAGTACCGAGTGAGAGTGGTAGTGTGGGTGGCCGCGAGTCTGCGCTAGGAACAAGACGATCTAGAGGATCACTTGATGCTTTGCGGAATCCTTTCGGTAATGGAGCGGACGAAGCAGTTGACGGGGACGAAGAGAACTCTCATGAAGACCTAGAAGTCGATCTTACATCCTGGGGTCTAGATGCTTTCATACCAAAGGACAAGGCATCTAAGGGCAAGGGTAAAGCCAGAGCTGATCGCCCCCCGACTGTACATGAAGATGGCTCGCGACCCCAACATTCCCGAGGTCAAAGTGATTTTACTTCGCAGACGTCTGCACGCCATCGTTCGATGAGCTTAGGTAACATGGATATGCAAGAGGATGGATCGATCCCCTTTGCCGGGCCCGAAGAAAGCAGGCGTCGCTCGTTTGGTTCGCATCTCGACCCACAAGGTGCTGACAATGTCCCCTTCGAAGGACCTTCTCATAGTCATACCCGGGACACTGTGCCATTCCCCAGCAAATCCGTTCGCTCACCGTCTCCAGCTCCTAGCCATGTATTGAGTGAAGCAGCCAGGGATAGAGCGAACTCTAATGCTACGATGCAAACGGCCTTGCTCGAGGATGATAATCCTTTCGCCCTGGAGCCTCCTAGGCACGCGTCTCGCTTCGACCCCAAAGCCGCTCTGCATGCTCGAACCGTATCCAACGCGTCCATGGGATCCAGAGTCCTCCCGGACAATGATGGCGCCTCGGTTATGACGGGCCTTACGGGTCGGCCCAGAGATCGACCGTATTCTACAGTGGAACTCTTGCGCCCTAAAGTTCTGGTCATGCCCAGCCCATTACAATCTGCCCACGCCGCCCGGCCACCCTCGCCTGTTAGAGGGCGGGATGGCTTCGAGATTACGGATGCACCTCCTCTTCCTCCGGGTGCTCGCTCTTCTCGCCCTATGTCTACCACCCTTGGCATGCTGGGGGCATCGTCCTCGCTATCACCTCCCATTCCTTCTAATTCATTTATACCCAATCCCCGAACGAGCCTTACCCTCTCGCAGCTAACCTTCCGTAACCAGCTTATGGTTGGTGGCCAAAGGGATGTTGCGTATGCTGATTTGGATCAGAGCCTTCCTCGTGCAACAGAGGAAGGCGAGCAGATTCATACTGCCCTACCCGATCAGGCTCCGGATCTACCGCTCCCTGTTGAAGACTCCTCCAAGGCTGGTCGACCTGCTGGCAAGTTATATGGCACTAGTCTCATTGATCAACTTGAAAACCGCAAGCTTGACATGAAAAGCAAGCAACGGTGTGTGTTTGTTAATCTACTTGAAGAGTTTCATGATTGAATATTCTGTGCCAGTGTGTTTACTGGAGATCAAAGACCGTCGATGATGGCTCGAGGTCAGCTCGCTCGATCTAGCACTCTTATAGACCCAGCTACTTTGCAAGTCCCAATACAAAATCGCACCAGTACGTTCGGGATCCCAGACAATACTCCACACAACCTCGCTAGAAGAAACTCTGCCAACGCTAAGCCTCTTCTCAACTTTGATGACAGTACTCCAGCTCTGCGTCCTCAAACTAAGGTCCTCAACAGCCGTTCCGTTTTCGGTGTTGATACACTTTGGGAGAGGGAAATGTCTAAGTTGAAGGAAATTGAAGCACAAGAGAAGTTGGAAGCCGAGGCGCGAGAGAAAGAGGAGGCTGTGGAAGCCGCGAAGAAGAGTAAGAAGAAGGGCAAGAAGAGGGGCAAGGATAAAGCACTTACACCAGAAGAAACACGCTCTCCTCAACCTGAGGAGTCCGCACCTCGCGTTTCTGCGGAGCCTCCTGTACTGCCTACCATCCCGAAAGCTGTGCGACGCCCACCACCTCCTGTAAATGATGAGGACGAGAGTGAAGAAAGCGATGATGATGTCGAGACGCCTGCGAAGCAAGTTAACGCAGCTACAGCAGTCAAGGGATGGGATTCGTCTGAGGACGAAGACCAGGGCCCGCTCCGCACTACCGGTACTGGCCCCAGATATCCTAAGGCTACTCGTCGAGAAACCATGAGGAGAGACGATGATGATAGTGAAGAAGACTTGCCACTCTCAGCCGCCATTGATCGGGTAGTTCGAAGAACTCGAGCTCTTGATAGTCAAGACGATTCAGATGAAGAAAAACCCCTCGCCGCGCTTCTCCACAAGCAGGCTAGTGTTTCCCAACCACCGGGATCTTCGAATGGCCGTCTTGCCGTGATTGATGATGACGACGATAATCAGCCTCTCGGTCTTCGGGCATCGCGACTCGTACCTCCCACGGGAGGCGGTGATGACGATGATACTCCGTTGGCTTTCCACCCAGACCAACAGCGCCGAACACAGTATCAAATGATGGCGCAAGCTCAGCAGCAACACCAATTCATGATGCAGGCACAAAATAATATGTTTTTCAATCCCGCCATGATGGGTTCTGGGTTCTTCGGGCCTCAGGTTGCTCCGCCTATGGTGATGCCAACACCCGTGCCCATACCATCACCCCCGCCTCTACATGATTCTGCTAAGTTTGGCCGCGTAGATCGTTGGAGACATGATGTCGCCGTGGAGGGTAGCCTATAGTCATATTGATATTTCCCCTTCCTTCCTCGTTTCCGCATATTTTTTGATGACCGTGGACATCTTTATACCGTTTCTCATTCCGGATAGTTAGCATCTTGAATCAATCTTCATATATTAAATACACTGGTTAATGCGAAAGCTGCATGCATATCTACGCAAAATTACAATCAAAGGTGACGATTTCCAAACAAGAATATACGACATGAACAGCGGGTATCAAACATAGAACTAGCGATGAGCGATGGTATTAGAAACTATACGGTAGATATCATGACGGGTTGGTTATCCATAACTTGCGCCTCGGAACAGTCACGATTGAAACATCACGACGCCCCATTTCTTCTTCGATTCGTCTTTGTCGTGTATCTTCATCTTCATCGGGGTCGTCGTCGTCAGTTTCAACGCTACGGGGAACATGGGAATATTCCGAAGCTGCAACGCGGTACGGTTGCTGGTGGTGAACGTAAGGTCCCCTGTGGTCGGCAGGGAAAGGATATTGGTCGGCATCGCCGGGTAAGTATTGAGGAGTTGGAGAAGTTGATGGGATGGCCGTGTGTTGTGGATCCGTACGTAGGCGGTGAAGGATACCAGAAAGGACGGATATCTCTGGGCGGCCCTTCCAGGAAAGGAAGAAAATGATGGCGTAGAAGACAATCACCCACGCAAGGAAAACCCCGAATCCTGCGCGTGGGGCGCGCCACCATAACGCAATGAGAGTGATAATGCATAGAGCGAGTAAAAATACATGAAGAAGAATGTGAATGATGGCCGTGAAGGGCGGTGGAATGTGGGGCTTTGCGATTTGGATTTCGGCCACAGGTGGCACGAGGGCGTCCATGGTATGTGGCGTTGATGGCGTTGGTCGACTAGCTTGGGAGAGGGCGTAATCAAGCTCGCCCTAGGGAGACAAACATCTTAGCGGAAAAGGAAACGGAAACCCCTCCTCGGAACTCACCACAGCATTGAGGCTGCGTCGCCGCTGGAGCCAGTCAACATCGGAAAGATTCCGGGGAATTTGTCCAGAACTTTCACCCAAGGGAACTGAAAGCCACGCGCCGCCGCGCCGGCTCTTTGTAGGGCGGTTAACGACTTCGAATGTTCTGTGTGGCCCCGCAGAGCTGAGAGATTCGTTGTCGTCGGATAGGCGTCCCTCCGTGGTTCTTTGCCAAAGTGTCGAAGGTGCCCAAGAATTAACACGCTGGCGGGGGGAAGCGGGAGGTGATACATTCCGCTCACTTTGTGGGCGACTGATGGGCTCACCGTGTGGGCCAATTTTCTCACCGACCATGGTCGATGTTCCTCTGGACTTTTCGCTTTTGTCATCGGAGGAACCACGAAATCTGTTGGGCAATATTGTCGACAAGACAAGTAGAGGTATCACGCCATAAAGGGCAAGGAAAAAGGCGAGACCGATTTGGCCATGCAGCGTGGTCAGCGTCGTCGAGTCGTCGGACCGGCGGGCAATAGCCGATATGGTAAAAACGGAAGTGAATGAAGTGGCGAGCCCTGCAACGCCAACACCATAGGCAACGATCACGGCAAACACAGATACGTAGGTCCACACAAAGTGGGTTTCTGCGGCAACAGAAGGATTAAACCAAGGTGACGCCCTCCGTAAAACAAGGAGGGCCACTTGGAAGATAGCAAGAGACAAAGGGGCGAGGAGCTTGTGAGTAACCGATGTATCGTAAAGGAAGACACGCGTGGGTGGTTGAGGGGCGTTCGGAGAGTCTGTAGGCTCGGGCGATGAGCCAGAGGTAGTTGAAGCCGATGGAGGCAAGGCACCAAGAGCTGCGGCACACTTCGTAAGGTAAGTGACTGAAACCCCTGCACCATTTGCATCGGGACCAGTTTGGAGCCGTCCATTACCGAAGCCCGACCAAGTTTGGGAACCTGAAGTTATCTCGCCAGAGTATGCCCTGAGAAGCCATACTTCGGACAAATACCTTCCAGAAGCGTCACGCCCACCAAACACCTGGCACACAAAGATGAACGGACAGAAAAATAGATCAAAGGTACTGGTCTTACGATGATGTCAGATGATCTATTGCGGTCGCCTCCGACAAGTGCTTGAGGATAGGATACGGCGGATGCGCCCTCCCGCGGGCTGGGATAACCTTGCCTTCCGGAGGCTCCTGGGTCACCTGAAGGCAAGATGCGGGCCCAAGATCCAGTGTTGGTGTCGAGCACGTCCTACATTTGGTGCATTTAGTGGATGAAGGAGGGGCAAGTATGTATAACGCACAACTTCACCCTTATCGAGTCCATCTTCATCACTCCAAAGTGATGAATTAAATGTGCCTAAAAGAACGAGAGCTTGTGAGGAGAAACTGGTCGAAAACGTGTTCATATTCTGTACGAGTGTAGGACTAATGCGAGGCGCAGGACACCCGTTCGGCGAGATTGCTTGCAGGCGGTCGGCATCTATGATATAAGAGCCTTGATTGGCACACGAACGGCTATTTGACGCCGCGTCACAGCCTCCAGCTGCGATCAAGAGCTGCCCAATGACCGTGCTACCTTGATTGACTCGTGGCGGAAGGGAAGTAGCCATGGAGAGCTTCTCCCAGCTACCCGCGGTGTCGTTCGGCAAATTTGACGACAGCGTCCCAGAAATGTTTAACATCCAGACATCATTTAAGGAGCTGATATGAGAGCCATCATATCCACCTGAGAGGTAGAAAGTATTATTTGGGCCAGGGACTACGGGGTCTTGAATCGGCTGAGCTCGAAAATCGATGCCTCCCGATGCACCCCACCTAGGCGAAGGCCCTCCGGGCGAGAGAGAGACAGGCGACCAGAATTGATTAATGAAGTCGAATTCCTACCAATGAAGGTTAGTGCTTCAAGTGCCAGAGATTTCAAGAGAAAAGGGAACAGTACCCAGACGTCCGATAAAGCCCTCCCGTCGGTACCTTTGCCACCAATTATAACGAATCCATGGCGGCTTAGCGTGGTCCTTGAGTTAGCCAGTTCCAGTTTAGAGTATTCTGAGTGTGCACATACTTGCTCGCCGCGTTGTCAATGCCGCTAATCGCACCACTGCGCGCGGTCGGCGTTCGTTGAAGGTTAGCAGGCGGGGAAGGCCTCGTCCATTGCAAGGTATCAAGATGAAGGCTTGCCAAAAGTGAGGACAAATCTGCAAATCCGACTATATCTACTTACATATAAGTTTGGCTTTGAGGGAAACCACCCGAAGATTCCCCTCCGAATATTATTAACGAACGGCTTTCGATTGTTCAGTCCGGACATACTCAGCGATGGAAGTCAAGTCGCATACCTTGTCTCATCGTACCCCATCGCAGCATCCTTCAAAGGTGGTGGTCTGGGGCCGGTGAGCGAATCTGTGAGATTTATCCATTGAAGTGGTGGGACGGGAGTGTTGGTTGAGATAGTTTGGGCAATAGAACGATGAGAACGAGCAAAAATCAGAGCAAGCCAAAGACATAAATGGGGCCAATCCATGTCCAGGGATTTCCAGCGCGCAAAAACCGAAGCGCTTTCTGCCAGCGGCAGTAGGCTGGAGAGAGAAGGCGATGAAGCAACCACACTGTCACGATTCACCAGAAACGTTGTCGCGCCAATTCCCCATTGGGAGGATAAAGTTCCCACAGTCAGGCAGCCCGTGCCGATCCATCCAGGCCGTAAATGGCTTTACTTGCCATACAACCCAACTGGCTTGGTCCTGGTTGCAGCCTTTGCCAACATGGAGCTTGCTCAGATCAAAGCTTGCCATAGCTCTCCGAAGCCCACGCGTATGACCTAACCACCACAGTTGGCGTCAGCCCCACCGCGAGCACGCACACACAACACACCGTGACCGAGCCCATGCAGAGTCGCCAGGTATGCACGAGTAAGTAGAGGTGTGTGAGAGGTACTTGGACTTACGCCCACACAGAAAGAGTGTTCCTTTGTCCTGGGTCACTCTTTTGCGACATTTAAGAATTACCGCGACCTTCGGTATATAGTTCTGGCGTGGAACTATGGTCCGCCATGCGTACGATCTGCCTCCAGTGTCTACGGGGCTGCTCACGTTACGCCGACATTACCGTTCCCAGTCACGACCATTGCGCTGCTTGACCCACTCTCAGGCGAGCCCGGAGGTCGCTCCATGATACACCATTGATTAGAAAGCCGTCCATAGACGCTACCCAAGTACTCACACTAGACTCTCAGCGGAGGAGCCTCCCATGGGGCGCGGTGAGTCGGACACTGGAAAACATACTTGCTAAATCATGTCTCAGGCTGGTATCGCAGGGCTCTGAGCTACTTCTCCTCGGTTAAATTAGGGGAATTCTTACAAAACTATTATAGGAACTGCAGCGTTGGAAGTAGATAAAAGTCTATCTCCACCGATGTGACACTTGGAGTGTCCACCCCATCCTAGATCTGCTTGGCGCCCGCCAATTTGTCGAGTCGGCAACTCTCACACGTACAGTGCATTGTTCCTACTTCAAATCTTCTTGTTCTCAGATTCCACAGTGCCCACGCCGATTGCTTTGTGGTGGGCCCTAGTGGGTCCCTTACCCTTTCATGCTTCCGAAAATGGAAGTGGGATCTCCCGTTTAGCAAGAGCTTTACATAAGACGATCTATTTGTCACGGTCACGGTCACGTGTGATCTTCCCTTGGTTCCCGCCTCCGACAAGCGCCAGTTCTCAGTTTGAAGGGAGGCAATGAACAAACGTATTCTGACCGACGACGCCTATCAAAATGGCGCTGCCTCAAATCAGTCTCACGCGTCGTAAGTGCACATGAATCGAGCAACCACTGTCCCTAAGTGATACAATATCAATAGCACCCCCGCTGACCTTGCTGCCGCTCTCCGAAATGTTGGAGCGCGAGCCCGGAAAAGTAAGTGTAAAAGTCGATGCTCTGCTTGATGTACACTTTGAATGGCGATGAGCTACTCAGGTGTTACTGAGGGATACGCGACTAACCGATACCATCCCTCCACGCCTACGTTGCAACCATCGTCACACGGAGGACATCTGTTTCGGTCGGCAAATGATACTCTACGCGAGGTTTACTCCTCTCCCCATTTGCGACTCTCAGACTCCTCGTTGTCTAAGAAGCGCACTCGCCCCGAGTTAGACAAAAATAATCTAGACGAAGAACGCAATGCACATTCTGACACAGAAATGGATGTCGAACCCACAGCATCAAATCCCACAAACGATCCCTGTGGCCGAGTTGTCAAGCCTCTGAGGAAGCCGCGAGCTCGGGCGCTGATGCAAACGCGCTCTTTGCCCACTGATGCCTTCCAGTTCTCAGGAGGATCACTGACGGGAACATTAAACACTCCTTCGCTTAGCACCGTCCGAGAGGCGCACGCCGATGATGATTGGAGTGTTGAAGCATTCCACTCTTCGGGTATACCTCCGATTGAGCCTACATCCCTAGAATGAGCGGGGCTGAAGTTATGCGGTGGCACAACTTGTGTGTATACATGCATTTCCTTCTGGATTTATCAATGATGTTAATGAGCCCAACAGAGCTGTGACCTCTACGGGACATGTATACTGTATTTATTTTTATTGTACACTATTCCCGTCACTTAGCCTGTACCTCATGGATCTGCCTATCTCGCTATGGAACGACGGCAAATTACATTCGAGTCCTAATTTGGTCCCTGAGGCCTGATTTGCCGAGAACTCTTTTGTCAAGAAGGACCGTCTTTCCAGAAAGTAAGACTGATATATCGTGCGTGATTTCTCTAGCGCCATAAATATTCTCTTGGGAGCCACCCCTGATGAACCATTTTCAGAAGTTTCGCTGGCCGTCATCCCCCCACTGTTTGAGAGGGCGAAACGAAACATCGCTGCGTGTGTACGGACTCTTCGCAGGTAAGTATGAGTTCAAACCGCATCAAAATATGTTATTTGTGCCGTTTAACAATATTGTAAGCTTGATTATGCTCACGAAATTCAGTTGGGCCTACAAAGATCAACGCGGAGATCCAGATGTGGTACCCCAGTGCGGTTTAGCCGGTAAGTACTACATTAATATATTAATATATGGCCCGAATCCTCCACGGGTCCGGCCTTTAAAAGCATAAAGCATTCATCCTGCATCTTCCCATATTCAGGTCAGACTTGCGCCATGACATCTTCTCCTCTAGACAGCCGTGACCACCACCTACCGCCAATGAACGCATCACGACCTTGCAAGCCTGCTCGCCCCAGCCACATACGACCGGACAAACGCTCGTCACGGTGAGTTGGTACCTTTAGTTTCCGCGCAATAGCCGAACGTTCGGCTCAAGCTTCAAGACAAAGCTATAGAACTCGGGACGCGTCTTTGATGCTCTTGAAACTCAGTTCAAATGTTGCCTGCCTTAGGAGCGGCGCACTGACTTCTTGTCTTCTATGTCACATAGATTATCCCATGAACTCAGTCAACATTCAGACGATGAACGTATCGACAGTGGCGCCGATGATCCATATTTGAATACTACTCGGCCCCCTTCACCTTCTGAGTATACTTTGACGGCATCATCAACATCCCCATCAATGCAATACCGAGACGCGGTGCTGCAGCGGGCCATATCTTCATCCTCACGGTATGCCGTGATTAGCCAGGCTTGGTTAAAGTCTGACCAAACGATTACAGGAGGTCTCATTTCATGCATCCACCAGCTTACGATACCCACGACCATGAAGAACGAATACAACTGCCTCCTCTTGAGCCTGCCGGAAAGTAAGTCATGCCATTGCCGCCTTGCTGGCTGAGTATCAAAATCAATGTCATTGCTCTCCAGGCATGGATCGTGCTATCCGCCACCCCGGTCTTCTACGCCTCTGTCTGTTTACAAGTTGCCAACGGGTACATACATGTGGCCATCGTTCAAACCATCATCACAAATGACCTATCCACCCGTCCTATACGTAGAGTACAAGGATGCGGGGAGCCCTGCCTCAGAACCAGAATCAGATAATCACTCCGTACAGTCCTCGTAGGCATTTCACGCACCATTTAGTCACATTATGCTCACGCTAGTTCCGCAGTTTAGAAGGCACGCCACCACCAGCAGCGTATAACTCTGCATCGTGCTCTCGCAAGCGGAGACCCTCCACTGATGCTCCGTACGTAGATATCGCCTCATCATTATGGCTAGTCATATCACCTAACCCCTCCAACGTGTAGGAGTCCTCAGCTTGGCTCAACAATTATCGAACCCTTAAGGTACCGTCCAAGTTTCAACTATGCCTCCGACCGTCTAAGCCTCATTTGACCTCTTATTGTTTTCCAGGAAAGTTCGCGTGTCTAGCGGGCGTTTATCTGACCGGCAACTCCCCGAGAATCGCATCACGTCTCAGAGCAACGTTGCTAAAGGAGAAAGCAAGGATGTTGTCTACTCCCGGGGTCACATCAACTATATCCTGAACGACACCGACGATGCCCGATCTGATACTCAAGGCCGTTCTAGTCCTACATTCTCGCGCTCACATTCGTCTGGGTCATTCTCTGCTTCCTCCACTCCCAGAGCATCGACTCCTGTTAATGCCACTGCTGTGTCCGAAAATTGGGAAATTTATGCAAGGCAGGTTAAGCGACACGATGGCAGCCTCGCGTATCAGTGCCTTTGGTCAACGAAGGATAACGATTCTTCCACGCCTTGCATGTATACTTCCAAGAAGCAACTTGTCAAGCGCCACGTCGAGACGACACATTTGAAGGTCAAGTGCGTAAACCTTGCCCCAATCATGTCGCATAGAGCCTCCGATTCCGTCGCTGACATCAACCATATAGGCGCTTCATCTGTGATATCTGCAGCAAAGCTTTCCCTCAGAAGACTTCTCTAGACATCCACAGACACGGCCAGTACGTGGCTCCGTTTGGCGTGCGATGATCTGACGTACTGACTACACCGATATCGACAGCACTGGGGACACACCGCATGTGTGCATTTATAACTGTGGTAAAGCATTTAAAGACCCGGCACGAAGACATCGACACCATATCGAAGCACATGGATACGTACCAAAGCAATTCAAGCGAAAGTACAAAGCAAGCATCCCTAATCAAGAGCAATCAGAGTACGAGTCCTTGGAACCATGGCGCCCAATAGAGCCGGGAGGTCCGCGTGGAGTTCGATAATCATGTTTCTGTCGTGTTTGTGGGCGCATCCTTATGCTATTGTTCGTTTCTGGTCCTCTTGTTTGTTTTTCGTGTTCATGCTATCGTCTAGCGTTTGAGATTGCTTTGGAATACTGTAAATAGTCATAATATCGATACTAGGATCACCATATTCGTTACGCACATGGGGCTTCAGTGCATTCTCAATGTTACTGGCAGCCCCTATGTGATACAGGGCTATGGGCGCCAAAGCCGTGAATACTTCCGCGTTTGGATGCCGATCGGTTCCCTTCCACGCGCCACGGCTGACTAGCCTCGTCAAATCGTCAATATCCGCCTCTTGCCTCTGTATTACCTACACAAATGACTTCGAAGCGACCCCAGCTAGGTAGCTTGGCTGTGCAAGCCCCAACGCTAACACCTCAAGTCGTTCATGTGTCACCATCAACGTGCCATAACCTTACATTGTTCAAAGGTACGCAGTGCTTCCATTTCCTTATGATTCACTGAACCCACTCAAGCTCCTATGAAGAACTTCTGAAGGAATACAGAAAGCTAGATGATTTAATAACCATGCGCATCAATCGAGCAAATGCACAATATCGCGACCAAGACCGACTTGATCCTGTGAAGGGTACAGTCCAAGACGAGGCGTGTGCGCAAGTCTGGAAAGAGCTAGTATGTAAGTGGACCATTCCCGATTGATGGACGGAGTTACCTTAATAATATACAGACATTCTCTAGCTAACTGGAGCAGAAGGACAAAGCTAGTGGAATATTGCGTAACCGTAGTGGACCGCTCAATGGAAGAGAAGAAGAAAGCCCTTACAGGGTTAGACGATGACCCCGCCACCCGGCGGAAAACGCAATCGGAACTGTTCGCAGACGAAGTCAAGGTAAGTTGCTCTATGCCATGGCTGTGAAGTCTGCGGGGGTTTCGGCTGATTTGGATATAGCTAAACCAGGTACATAATGAAATGTCAGTGGAGAAGATCATCCGGCAGCGCTCCCTGGACGGTTCGTACATTGAAGGGTACATTCATGTCTCTTTCCGTGCGCTGATAGTCATTCATGATAGCCTTCAAAACGCGCTGTCGATATTTCGTGCCTCCGAGTTCAGACGCCGAAGCTCGCAAGTGGTGGGACGCAGCCAATCAACGTTAGCGCTCACAGAAGCGGAAGCATATCGCTCGTCGAGATGACGCCATTGGCTGGGAGAATGGCACCAACGAGCTGGCCGTGTGCATCTACTAAGCTTACTCGTACACTATCAGTACCGCTACTTTGCTTCAGAATCCCTTCAACCTTCCATCTGTCCCTCATCCTAAGCACCGTTTTGCTGGCATGATCCGTCTCTGGCTTATAACGCTAGCGTCCTTGCCATGTCTTACATACTCCCAACCAACTCAGCCCGTCCAAGTACAGTCTGAAGTTGTTATGACAATGCTCGCCGATGTGAAAGTCCCAGTTCAATTAGGTGTCATGAGCCGGTGTCCCGACGCGCTCCTCTGTGAAAGCGTCTTTAACAGCGTGTTGCCCGCGGTGACAGGGAAAATAGATCTCTCCTTGGTCTACGTAGCACGGTATGCAGCGTTGAAATGTTTGTTCGCGTTACTCAGTACTCACGCATTCGTCCAACAAGAATCGACCCGGAAGATGAACGATTCGGAGTATCATGCCTGCACGGACCATTGGTTCGTCGTGCGCTGTGGCCACATGCTACTCAGCTCACCGATCGTAGGAATGTGCAGGGAATATCCAGCAACTATGTGTGGCTAAACATGCAACGTTCCAACAATGGTGGGATTTTGTGCAATGCCAAAACTTCAACGGACGGAGCCACATCGGGCAGCACAGCCTGGCGTTGAGATGTGCCAAGTCCTCGGGATTTGACTGGTCACAAAGTGGTGTAGCTGGGTGCGCGGATGAGGATGCCAGAGGTCCAGCACCTGAAGGCGTCGAGTTATTGAAGCAAAGCTTGCAACTGGGTCAAGAGCTAGGAATAAGGTATGTCCCTCCACGCAGTCCTGGCTTCAACCAAATTGACCTCATCATACAGAAAAAGTTGCACAGTTCTGATTAACAGAAAGCCTGTTTGCATCCATGATGAAACTTGGAAAGAGTGTGAGGTAAGCACCGTGGCTATGTCGTCCTTATAATGAGGGTTAAAATGGATGAACAGGGAGGCCATGAGGTCAACGATTTCGTCAAGCAAATCGAAGACGAATACACTCGTCTGAATGGACTCAACTAGAGCCCCTATGTACGTACAAGCTTCCAACATGTTGGGCAGATCAGCCACTCTTTCCACGTCATTTTGATGCTGCCACGACACCCACGTTTTAATTGCGATTGTATTCTGTGCCATGTTCGTCCATATTTGCGAAATCGTCCGTGATAACTTCCAGACTGGCCGTGTCGAAAACAATGATACTGTACTTGATACACAGTTAAGCTTGCACCCAAGATAGCAAACTCCACGCGACGCGCGAACATCATATTATGGAAAAATGAGCTCGTATATGATGATAATGATGTTGATCCCTATTAGAGGAACTGGATGAAACGTGTTGTCAGTTCACCTGAACTGAATACAAGGATAGATTAGCACTTACTTCGCATGAGGGTCCGGACAGCACTAATAAGGTCGATTATCCTCGCCTTTATCCCTATATCTTCTGGTGGTGCGCCGTAGCCACTTGGGTCGTACTGTTGGTGAAATGCCGCGTTTCGTGTTTGTGAAGACGACCAACCGACTAAGAGGTATTATGGATCAGCCGTATATACAGTATACATATAGTAATCAGCGTACTTCTGGCAAGAAACCGGTCCTCGCTCAACACTGCCATGGAATTGATGAAGAGAAGGGCAACATAGAGGATTTTACCCAGCAATGCCATCGTGGTCGAAGGTGAAGGAGACGTGTGACAACATGTGACACACGCGCCAAATTCCAGTTCGCCCGTTCCGAAGTCGCCATTACTGCGTTTGCTTGCTTCTGCTTTTCTACTTTTCGCTCAGAGCTTGTAGGCAGGTTAGCCATGCAACACGGACTGCGGAGCAGTGGGTAGAGTGGTTTTATCTGCTGTGCTCTTTGCTCAATCATTTCCGTCTCAGTCGACTCTGTGTCGCGCCTGATACACTCACGAGCTCTTCTGAGCTCGTCCTGGCATGGTCAATGGGAGGCCCGCCGACAGTATGTCCTTTATCTCTTTTAGCTATACTTTTTGAACTGACAGCTTTATATCACGCACAGCGCTAGCTTCAACAGTCCCCTCAGCTGGTTGCGGGAGCGACTTGGCCCGAATTTGCGAAAGAAGGAGTCGCAGCAAGAAGTTGAGGCCGCTAAGCAACAAGCGACGGAGGAGGGGAAACGCAGCTTGTTTGAAACAGCTGGCAAGACTACACAACGAGCAGAGAAGGCCGCCCGAGCAGAACGGACTGCGAAAGGGCTTGTCTTGAAGAAGACCAAGAAACCCAAGCCCGACTCCGTGAGTGTGGCCTGCTTACCCATCGATTCAGGAGAAGAGGCTGACCGCATGGGAATCTGGGTGTTGTGTAGCACAAATACTCCACTGCGAATTTCAAGATTTCTCATCGAAAACTCAACATGCTTGGAAGGCAGATTTCAGGAAAGCCAATCGACTATGCCATTCTACAAATGCAGTTCAGTGAAAAGAGGGCGAGCACTCGTATACGTAGCATGTTGGCCACCGCTAAGGAGCATGCCGTCCGGTATAAGGCCCTCGACGAGTCAAAGCTTGTCATAGGTACGCGTAAAACCCCCTGTTTCGCCCCAGAGAGTTGACTTTGTACTCGTATTATAGCGGAAGCTTGGGTGACCAAGGGTCCTAGACAACATAAGCGTATGGAACCCAAAGGCCGTGCACATTATGGCATCCGCGTGCACCCTGACTCACGGATGCACGTCGTCCTCAGAGAGGGGAAAACCTTGGCCGAGAAGAAAGCAGAAGAAAGGGAGAAGAAGTTGAAGAGGATAGTTTCTGCTTCCCTTGTCAGGGAGAATCGGCCAATACGCAACCCCGCATCAACATGGGGCTGGTAGTACTATGAATGACATCGCTTTACTTCCCTTCGTCCAACCCCCTGTTTGACCGGCATTCCTGGAGATTAATCCTGTCTGACCTCCCAGGCCCAAAGTCGTGGTGGGTATATCCTCCGTGGTCCAGGTGATCCATCATACGGTATACGTGGCTAGCTTCTTCATCGTCCTGGTATGGTTTACTCCAACTCTGTTAACCATTCGAAGCAGCTAGCGATTGTCGGTGAGTTCAAATTGTTCCAGCACGCCCTTCGCGAAGCATATCATGGATACGATATTCTAAATATAATTATTCATTGGAGCAAAATAACCCGTTCAATAGAATGGTAACTCTTGACTTCCGATTTTCGAGCGCCTTGGAACTGTTTAATGGCCCATTTCGCTGTATATTCTGGAGAACTATTGATGTATTTCAAGAGAGTCGGTTAGCTTCCCACACATCTAGCGTCCAACGTAGCCGTAACTTGTGGCTTCTTTCCGAATCAGTGAGCACCTTCAGGCACCCTCCCCGAAAGTACCTGACTTCGTTTCATATTGCATCCTATCTACAGACCGATCTGTTCAACGATTTCTTATAACAACATAACATTCTGGGGCGTGAGAATGGCCATCTATTGAACTCGTCCAGTAGCCAAGGGCGATCTACACGTGATGACTTCGGCGCAGTTCTTCGAAATGCTCCACCTCCGCACTAACTTCAGGCTTGGCTTGTTACCAGACCTCCCCGGAACGATGTGGTAAGAGCCGATCTGGAAGTTGGCTTCGGCAGTGTTCCATCATAACTACGATCACGTTATGTGTTTTCCTGGCTTCGTTCGAATTTAGTTCGAGCCTACGTTTCTCCATGGCATATCCCCAACACTCACCGAACTGCAGTACTCCTGGAGTTGAGCGGGAAGTCCTCGGGCTATCATAACTTGATGCGGACCATTCGCCGTATCTTTGAGGACAACCACGACGCTCTGTCTTTCCAGGTATCTTCCGATGCTACCTTGTCAGTAGTATTTAATGCCTGCGCACTCTCTAGCCATTCCCCATCCTTCTGATTTGATTCAAGGTTTAAACGACAAATCGACATGTTCCGCTCCGCTGCTCTCTTCGCTTTCTCCCTCTTGGCTGTCTCGTACGGTCAACAAGTCGGCACACTTACTGCAGAGGCCCACCCCAGTATTAGTGTCCAGCAATGCACTGCTGCGGGTAGTTGCCAGACATTGGCTCGCTCTGTCGTACTCGACTCTAACTGGCGCTGGCTACATTTGACCTCTGGTAGTGACAACTGTTACACTGGCAATACTTGGGATACGTCTGCCTGTCCCGACCCCGCTACCTGTGCATCCAACTGCGCCTTAGACGGTGCAGACTACCCCGGTACCTACGGCATCACCACCAGCGGCAACGCTCTTACGCTCAAATTCGTCACTAATGGCCAGTACTCCACCAACATCGGTTCCCGCGTCTACCTCTTGGAATCCGAGAGCGCGTACCAGATGTTCAACCTAAAGAACCAAGAGTTCACCTTCGATATCGACATGTCCCAGCTCCCATGTGGTCTCAATGGTGCTCTGTACTTCTCGCAGATGGACGCTGACGGTGGAATGTCCAAGTTCTCCACCAACAAGGTACGGTGTTAATACCTTGTCCCGGGTATTCCGTTGACCTAGAGTCTTGCAATGACAGGCTGGCGCCAAATATGGCACAGGATACTGTGACTCTCAATGCCCTCACGATATCAAGTTCATCAACGGCGAGGTTTGTCCTGACTTTCTCGAAGGCGAGGGGATACCTATTCACTTGCACCTTAGGCTAATGTTGCAGGCTGGGAGCCTTCTCCCAACGACCAGAACGCCGGCAAGGGTCAATACGGTACCTGCTGTAGCGAAATGGATATCTGGGAGGCCAATTCTATGGCTTCTGCATACACTCCCCACCCGTGCACCGTCACCACGCAGACACGCTGCGAGGGTAATGACTGCGGTGACGATGATAACCGATATGGCGGTGTTTGCGATAAGGATGGTTGTGACTTCAACTCCTTCCGCATGGGAGACCAGACCTTCTTGGGCCCTGGCCTGACTGTGGACACCAACTCGAAGTTCACTGTTGTCACTCAGGTACGTAGGCGATCCTTGGTTGGGAAGGCTTCGTTTGACCGAATTTTGCTACGTTACAGTTCCTCACTTCTGACAACACCACCTCGGGCACCTTATCTGAGATCCGCCGTGTCTACGTTCAGAATGGACAGGTTATCCAGAACTCAAAGGTCAACATTCCCGGTATGGATGCATCCTTGGATTCCATCACCGAAGATTTCTGCTCCTCTCAGAAGACTGCTTTTGGCGACACCAACTCTTTCCAGGACAAGGGTGGTTTGGCTGCTATGGGCGATGCCTTCCAGGCAGGAATGGTATTAGTCATGAGTATTTGGGACGACCATGAGGCCAAGATGTTGTGGCTCGATAGCAATTACCCCCTCGACAAGGACCCCTCTGAGCCTGGCGTTGCCCGTGGCACTTGTGCTACTACCTCTGGGGAACCCACCGACGTCGAATCCCAAAGCCCGGACGCCCAGGTTACCTTCTCCAACATCAAATTCGGCCCAATTGGCTCTACTTTCTAATAGTAGGTGCTTATCTAACTCTGCCACTTGTGCCTACTGAGCATTTACGAAGGTAGAGTCAGAAATGCGCAAACTCTATTTCTCATTTGAATTTCATAATCCAGTGGTAAATCAGAGTCCAGATGATATATCCATGTAATCTATGTACCTAGCATTGTTGAATGTATTCTTTGCTCCGTCAGAGTGACCGTCTTCAGCCCCTGTCAGCGAGTTCATCCATGTGATCACAACGCGACACGATCAAACCTGAAAAGTGGCCGGCGTCTTAACTTGGTAGTGCACCACCACCACCACCACCTTTTCGCATGGCCCTCTTCCATTTGGTTGTTTAAGTTGCAAGCGCAGAGAAACCACCTAAAATGTCCGCGAAACGCGTCAACCCAATCAAAGGAAAGGCCAAAGAGGTGCGTATATGCGTTCTACTTTTCGCATCTTCTGAACCAACGCGTCCGTTTTTAGGCTGCACCGCGTCAGCAGACCCTCTTCGCACATTTCAAGGCGAAGCCACGCTCTCCGTCTGCAGAAAGTGAGGAATCGGCGGGACTGGTTCCGGTTCCGACTATTCCTCCAGCAATTGAAGACTCAGCAGCTTCCCAGTTTCCTCAGTCTTCGCTTTCTCCGACGCCTGACTACGACATCACTTTTACTGGTGATGATGGAAAGCAAGAGCTGCCTGAGACCCCCACGAGTCGCAAGGACGTGTCGATCATCCCTCCGTCTAGTCCCTTGAGCATCGCGACCAACTCGCCTATCGCCACCACATCTAGTTCGCCTGAAATAGTCGCCATAACTCTCCGTGAGTGTCCCATCACATTTGCGTGTGACCTCGGTCTCATTCTGGCCAGCTGAATCCCCTCTGAAACCCATACACCCATTCTTTGCACGTGCATCGAAGGTGAACAAACCCTTGCTAGAGCCCATTCTGATACTCGATTCTTCGCCCCCTTTGGAAGAGAAAAATTCTTCGCTAGCCCCTCCTAAAAGCAGGGCATTACGCCGCGGCTACAGCTATGAATGTCCAATCGTTGTCGACTCTTCTCCTGTCAAACCCTCCTCTCACTCTACCTCACGGCCCGTGCTAAACGTCACCCACCCGCGGTCCGGTCAAGGTGAACCGCCACTTTCGCCAAAGAAATTCCACCCATTATTCCAGCCTCGTGCACCCAAAAGCAGGGCAGGCTCCCCATTTGTTGTAGATAGGTCTACCCCACTCCAGGCGCCATTCCCAGACTCGGATTCACAGCACGTCAAAGGCCCTCAGCAATGTCTCATGGCCAGAAGTCATTCATTCAGTCATAGGATCATCACCCAGGAAGGTCTCGTGTCTCCTCCAACCGGGCTCGGTGTCAAGTTGGATGATGACGTACTGGACACTACCAGAGGCACGTTTACTCCGGTGACCTCTACCACTGAAGCCAAACTGTCTTACCTGCTGTCTATACCAAGAGCCCATTCTAGAAGCCACCCTTCGATTGGCCGCATTGTCTCTTCCTTAGGGCAAAATCGCGACATATCAAGACTTAAGGAAGGTTCGGCCCAGATTCTCTGGTCAGACCGTTGGAGACCGTCTCGAGCAGACGAAGTGCTCGGCAACGAGCAAAGTGCATTGTATCTTCGAGATTGGCTGTCTGCTCTACAGCTCCAAACAACTCCAATAGTCCCGATGAAGGCAACTCCCTCTTCTCCTTCGACCGATGGACAAATCGCCACAAAGCCCAAAAAATCAGGCAAAGGCAGAGGTACTAAGCGACCTCGTGTCATCCGAGCTGTAGATAATAAGAAGAGCAGAAAGAAGCGACGTGTTACTTCTGATGATGAAGACGATTGGATAGTAGCCGACGATTTCTCAGAATCTGAGTTTCTACCCGAGGATAACGAAGACGAAGATTTGTTCCCTACTCGGCGAATTTACCGAAGAGATCCTTCGCCTATTAACATTGCGTCCTATCCTCAACCGATCTATTCTTTCGGGGATTCTCTGTCCAATACGATTCTTCTCGTCGGGCCGCCCGGCGTTGGGAAAACTGCAGCGGTGTATGCCTGCGCGGAAGAACTTGGGTGGGATGTATTCGAAGTTTATCCCGGTATTGGCAGACGAGGCGGGACGAACCTTGATAACCTTATAGGAGAGGTTGGTAAGAGCCATCTCGTTGGAAAGACTTCACGCCGCAACGGGGACTCGTCGAATGCGGGTCCAGATATTAAGGAGACTGGATTCTTCGGCAAGAGGAATGGAACCCTGAAGCATGTCGATTCTAAGAGAGCCGAAGACAGTCCCACTGGCGTTTTGCCAAGTAACTTTGGCTTTCTGACTGAATCATTAGATGAACCTCTTGGGAATGGACATATCCGACAATCTATCGTGTTACTTGAGGAAGTAGACATCCTGTTCAAGGATGATACAGGTTTCTGGCCTGCTGTGACTAATTTCATACGGGAATGCAGGCGGCCGGTCATATGTACTTGCAATGGTGAGCGGATCCTCCCTCTTTCGACGGTGGGATAGACTCGATTGACTAATTCCGCATAGACCCAACTTTAGTGCCCATCAACGATTTGCCATTGCAGGCTACGCTTTACTTCGACCACCCTGAGACGGCAGTCGCTGTGTCGTACCTTCAAGCAGTTTGCTGTGCAGAAGGTAGCCTTGTCGAACGCCAGCATCTCTCACACCTTTACGAAACAACGTATCCTGTTGATGAAGTCGACATACCCGACTCCAAGGTCACCGGTGCTCCATCGATGTTCCCACATCCTGACATACGTCGCGCTATGAATAACCTTCAATTATGGTTCGCGGGTAACGGGTGCCCGGGTCGGACCGCTTCAAAGGTTCGTTGGCAGGACAGTTACCAGTCCGTGGAGGATCTGCTACTTTCTGGGGGTACGGTGGAAGTACCAGAGACTGCGGAAGCTGGCAGCGCACGAGCGCCTTTCCACGCCGAGTTCTTATCGTATGTGGATAGTCATCTGCTACGACATCCCAAAGACAGCGCAGAGGTGAGAGAATGGTTTAAATATATGTCTGACTTGGATTATCTGACATGACAAATGGTCACAGGCTCTTTGGAGCGGTACAACCGAGGTAACACAAGATGACGAAATTGGGCACATGGCACTGGTTAGGCCAGCGCGGTCTTTAAGTGAACATGACGGTTTAGGCATGTATGATCGAGACATGCTTATTGCAGAGGATGCCATACGACGTGCACGTGGGCTAGTGGACACGAAGACGATCGTGGACCAGGGCATGTTTCGAGCGCGTGAGCTGTTCCGAGCTCGCGTGGAGTATCATTCACAGGTTGTGGCGGTACTTGGAAAGGTTGTACCGGAAGCAATACTTGAGCGGCCGGTAGCGTTGCACGTCGAGTATGGGCCGTGGGTGCGGCATATGGTCGCTGGCGACGACGCACAGGAAGCTTATGCGCTGTCTCAGAGTCGAGGTGGGAGAACGACGCGGAATAGCCTTGGATATGTTCGAAGCGTGGCGCTTGGGCCGAGCGAGAGGGATTCACTACTGCAGACTGGGTTTGAAGTAATATAACCATGTATGGAAAGGGCGCACGTGTCGGAGTTTGAGCCTTGGGTAGACGTAGGTATACATAAACCAGTGATCCTTTTTGAGGAGAGAGAGTAAACAAGTCTTGTTGTTGTCGTCGCGTACCTCCGTCGCCGAGCAGAGAACCGACACCGTCACCGACACCGACGCCGTCACCCGACAAAATGTCCGAGTTGAGTTCACCCCATTCACGGCCGGCGTCGGGCTCGGCACCCCACCACGATCGTACAAACAACAAGGAACAGTCATCATCCCTCGTTCCCCTGGCCATTTTACAAAACCAGCGAAGGGGTTCAATCACTGACCCCTCCCTTCATGCTGCCAGACAACCTCTCACCTCAACCACCACCACCACCACCACCGCCAACAACGTCGACCAGCAGCCTCAATCTACAGACAGTTCGCGTCCTTTTGTCTTCGGTGAAGCTACTCCTCATCGCCCAGACAGCGAACAAATCAGAAGGCTCCTGCATTCCCCATCATCCGACCAATCCAATAGTCGCGGTCCTCGAGACGAGGCACACCAACAGCAGCAGCAACATCAACAAGGGTCTCATGCGCCTGCTTCGCGGAGTCTGCCAAGCCCTACATCTGAAGGTCAGAACCCATCGCTGTCTCAATCTCTCTTGTGCTATCATATTCATCTTCTACCCTTTATCACTAGCAAGTCAAACGATCAACCACTCAGACAGGATGATGGTCGATGACAATCGACAGGGGGATCCACATTCAGGTCCTTCACGCGATATCTTGCGTGGTCCACAACATTTCGATTACAACATGAGACGGCACTCCATCGCAGTGGGTCAGGATATACATTCGCAGCCAGGCGGATCGGGGACCAAGCGAAAGATGTCGACCGATCGAGGTGCGTTTCCTCCAGTTGGCGAAGAAATTGATCCTCAGTTGGGTGGTCCTGGAGTGCCGAGTATCGTAGAAATGGAAACAGATGCACCTCATCCAAAACGTCGCAACTCGGTTAACCCGCTCGCTATGGCACAGATGAGCTTGAATGATCGTCGTAACTCGGTCGATGCGCGGCCAGGGCCTCCACAATGGTGGGCAGATGGAAGACGCGACTCATCATCTTCATCTAATCTCCCCATGTTGCAAAATATTCCTCCGTCTGGAATCAGTGGTGGATATCATCCGGGGTTTTCCGGAGATAGCCAGCCTCATGGTAGACCGCCAGCAGGCATTGCTACTTTCTCGTGGAACGCCAACCACACTCCTCCCGATCATGTCAATACCATGCCCATACCGAATGAAGGAGAATCAAATATAGGTGGTCCCCCTAGACCTATGGATCCCAACAACCCACCTTCACAACTTGCCATGATGCCCCCGACCAACTACATTCCAGACAGAAGAATGTCTGTCCCAAACACCCTTACCAACCCCGCCCCGAGCACCACGAGAGTCCTGCGTTCGCGATCACGACCGCCCTCACGCATGCATGATTCTGATACTGGATCCCCCACCCATCCTGCTGCCTCACCTACTCAGGAAGGCGAATCTTCTTCCGCCGCCCAACACTCACCCCAGCCCGGTTCATCGACGAAGAAGGAACCCGGGTCCACGCCTTATTCCCGTTCACCCGAGCTTCGAATATCCCACAAGCTTGCGGAACGAAAGAGGAGGAAGGAGATGAAAGAGCTGTTTGATGAGTTAAGAGATCAACTACCTGCTGACCGCGGTATGAAGGCCAGCAAATGGGAGATTCTGAGCAAAGGTATGCACGCATGGGCTCTGGTGCACCATCGGCCTAGATCGACTGATCCCTATATATAGCTATCGATTTTGTTACTACATTGAAGCAAAGTCATCAAGACATGGCACGCGAGATTGAGATGTTGAGGCAGGAATTGGATGCTGTACGACAAGGTGGTCTACCGCCCTTTCAACCCGGTGGACCTCCGCATGCCGTCGTGTATGCCCAGGGTCCCCCACATGCATACCAGCCCCCTCCTGGTTCCATGCCGCAACAACTCCAGCATCCATCACAGTCCATCTCACGGCCTGGCTCATCCCAAAATGCCTACGCACCCGGTGGTCCCTCCCAACCACAGCAGAATGGCAATATTCCTAGACAAGAGGGACCGTCTTGATGACGACCCACAACTCCTCCGCCCTTCTTTCCGCCTATCGAGTCTATCCATTGTCAGTACACAGAGATGGCTATCGTCCGGCTATCGATTGTATCTCATTTATGTGACACTCAGGCTGCACTATGGAAATTTTTGTGATAACGACCCTCAAATCTTCTTTTCCTCTTCCATATAACTTTGTCGATTCATGTACGTACATTGTTTGAATAGTTGTTGCATCCTTGTTTTCTGTAAGTACACAATGACCATCACCTGCATTGGCCAGCCCGGCCCCAACTCTTCGACCTCTGCTGAGCAAACTGCTGAGTGCCCCTAGAATGAATGGCCATGTGACTCTGGGCTTTGTTGTCGACTCACCTTAAGCGCTCTATCCATTGTGTCCATGGATCATCTCACTTAATTATTCCTTTGTTCTGAGCCCCCCACCCCTCCTCGTATCGTCCTTTCCTCCACCTCCAGCGAACAGCTCCTCCTCCTACGGTTTCTTTGTATTTTATCTCGTTTCTCGCCTATAACCAAGTAATTTGTCATACGCTGCATCATGGCGCCAAAGCACGACGTATCTAAGCTCTTTCATCCCAAGAAGAAACCAATTGCCACCAGTGCCTCTACCCCACCGTCGACTTCATCGTCATCGAGTCCAACGAAGAAACCTGGTCCTCCCCGCCCTAAGCCTGGCCCGGAGGCTGAAGATGACTCTCTCAAACTACCCGACGGCCCATATCAAGAATTCCGACTCATGTCTTCTGCTTTGAACGGCTGGAAGTACGATGTGATGAAGTTCGACTCTCGAAAGGTCGTGGATATCTCTACCTGGCAGGCACCCATCAAATTGAATAGGAAGGAATTGAGGAGGGAGGACAATTCGGTGGAGGTTGCGCCAGAAGCTGTGGGTCCAATGTTAGGTCCGGATGGGAAACCTGTGGTCGGTGTGGATGGACGAGTTGTCATGGTAGATGCTGAAGGCCGTCCAATCCACCCCACCTCCAACTCCAACTCTGGCCAATCGAGCAAGGACGCGAAAGGCAAAGGTCCCGCGAACGCGAAGAAAAGGTTTCAAAAAAAGACGAAACAAGTTTTCCTTGTTCCTGATGAGGTCCGGCAGCTGAGGAAGGAGGAACGTTATCCATGGGTAGTTGAGGATTCGTCGGGCAAGGAGGTCTGGGTTGGCAAGCTGGAGGAGGTCGCACAGGCGGAGACAAGGGCATTCTTCATGCCAGCAGCCAACGATGTCTTCAAATTCGTCCCCGCTCACCGGTGGTACAAATTCCAGAAGAAACCGCATTATAATATCTGGTCTGCAGAGGAAGCCGAAGCTATTGCAAGTATTCATAGTATCCGGTCAACCATACACGCTGATATCGCGTTTACTACTTGTAGTATAAGAATGTGAAGAAGAATATGGAACCGCAGGTCTGGCTATCAAAAAACCGAAAGGGTCAAGGCCCGTCTACGGCTACGGCTGCTGCGTTCAAAGCGGAAGCAGAAGGCAAGCAGCTGATTGGAGGTAGTGGCTCACTGGTCCATACTGCTGGTCAGAGTTTGGGCCCCGGTGGCAGGAAGCTGAAGACTGTGGATAGTGGTATGGATCATCTCTTCGGTGACGATGACGAGGAGGGCTCACAGCGAAGGAGGGCGAAGGAGTTGGGTGAGGAAGGTGATTTGGACGAGGTTATATTTGAGGAGGAGTTTGCGGACGATGAGGAGCCGATGGAAGCTAATGAGGACGACGAAGAAGCCAAAGATCAAGCAGTGAGTGAAGGAGGCACTAACTTCTGCCAATACTGATACAAGGTCATTTCTTTCTAGGACCGATTGAAGCGTGAACAAAAGGCTGCAAATAAGACTCTCGAAGGATATATCGATGCAGATGAAGAAGAGGAAGATGCCACCTTGACTAAGGACGGCAAGCGGTATAAGAAAATGCTGCGTAACCGGGATGGCAACGACGCATACGATTCAGAAGAAGAAGAAAATCCGTATGCCAGTTCCGTATGTTCATTCCATATGCATCGTGCAAACCTCAAGCTAATATCCAATTAGGTTGAAGAGGAGGAAGAGGAGGAAGATATGGTCCCAGTTTCACTCACCGACCCAGCGTTGCAGCCAAAAACGGAGGAAGCCGCGTCCGGCACCCAAACCCCGAAGACTGCAACACCCCGGCCACAGAATGGCTCTGGGAGTGTCAAATCCGAATCTCGGCCTACGTCTCCTGTGCCTAACGCTGGGCATGGAGGACATTCTATCGTTGCAAAGCGGGCCACAAGCCCCAAAGCAGTTAAGCCGAAGGCAGGTGTGGCCAGTCGTGCCGGCAGCCCTCTGGCCAGTCGCGCAGGGAGTCCCAGTGCGATCTCTCCAACAGGCGCAACAGGAAGTCGAGCAGGCAGTCCGGCAGCCAACGGGTCCCAAATGACGAACAAACGCAAAGCTGCTGACGATCCTTCAGGTAGCCCTACCTCACCGACATCTCCGAACCCCAACGGTTCAGGCAACGCACCAAAGCCGAAGAAGCGCAAACCCCTTCCAGGTAGCGCACCAGTTGGTGAACTAGACGACAAGATGGTCATCGAGTGGCTCAGAAATACTCCCAATGCGACTACTAGAGATTGTATCCAGTATTTCACACCGTATCTGACGGAGGACTCCAAGAAAGCCAAGTTTACGGCATTGGTAAAAGAGGTGGCTCAGCTGAAGGGAGGTGTCTTGGTATTGAGAAATGCATATCGCACTGGCTCAGCAGCTCCATCTCCCGCCCCCACGCCTGTTGCTTGACCTTCACCTCACTCTGTATATACTGCACTATGTTACTTGGTCCTCTTGTAGGCACCTATCGTGTATCCAGTTTCCTGAGCATGGGCTTCATAATGAGGCTTCGCTGCAGCCACGTTGGAGATTTCCAAGTCAGCTAGTCGGGAGTTAGCTGAGCACTCCACACGATCCATTGAGGTAATGAGCAGTGCCTATCTATTGGCCATTCCGAATCTCAAATATACATGCACACGACCAAACACAAAGTGCACCCAGCCGATATCAAAAGAACTGCATGACCACGACCTCCATCCCTACCCCCAACCCAACCCAACCTCGACACTGTACTCTCCGCTAAACAATGAAAACTGACTGGGGCGGACGCTGCGCCAGCTTCTGTAGCGGGGGTAAGTTCAGGATTTCAGCATTGAGAACCTTGGAGTAACGAGATGGTGTCTGGGAAGCGTCTTCGCGAAACAAAAATGCCAGCGGTTTCTCTGTGTTGGTCTTGGAAAATACCCCAATAATCCCCAGTCGCCACTTCTCTACTTCGCTGGAGGGTGGAAGCCGAGGTAACATTATTTCCATATCACGTGGTTCGAAGATATAGCACTCAAAGGAGTGGGGGTGTATCATCTGTATCTCGTAGAGCGTTATCATGATGTTCAGACCACTGTTAGTGAATGAGAATGAAGGGTCGAGGTGAATCCCTGTGTTTCGATGAGGAGTGAAGAGAGGAAGTGCGTCGATCTCCCCGGAATCGTCGATAATTCCGCGGGGACTTTCGTAAAGCATTGAATTGTACTTGGACGGCTTGAGGGTGTTGCCCCATTTGAAGATAGAGCGATTGTCCGTGTGTTGGACGCACTCCATTTGGAGTCGATAGAAAGCTCGCTCTTCGCCTTCGCCATACGCGATGGGGAGCTGAAGGTCTAGCAAGCCGACGAGGCAGTATGCAAGATCCTCAGGGCGCGTAGTACGACGCCGGGATATCCATTGGAACACTAAATGTGCCTTTTTGGGAGAGGGCTTGTAATAAAGCAAATCGGAGTTCGACATGCCTATTGACGAGATAAGCGGCTCATAACCTGATCATTTTAACCCGAAGTTGGCCCACCTGCTGCGTGAGCAATTAGATTAGTGAATTTGTGCGAGCGGGCGAATGTCACTTTCATCGGTGTCGAAGGGTCCCCACCACGAACAATATCGAATTGGGTGTCGTCAACTTTCGACCAATCTTTCCAGAAGAACTTCACTCGTTTTGGTGCGAGAAGCTCCTGTAAAGTCCAGCCCCGGTGGAACCATTCATCATTCCAAGATCGCAAATCGTTTCCGTCTGGGGGATAGTTGTCCTGCTCTCCAGCGAGGTACACGATGCAGACGTACGAGTTCTTGTACCAGTCGAACATAGACCGAATTGACTCGTCTAGCTCGGCACTACTATCTTTGTTGATACAGAATGTATCCACCCAAACGTACCGACATCCGTAGTTTTCGTGTGCTATTTCACAGAACGCAATGAATTTCATCAAACCCTGCTTTTGAGCACCCTTGTCGGATAGCGCTAGCATATCTGCAAAAGTTAACTCGCCATCTTGCCAGCGATGAGAGAGTATAGCAAATTTAGCATGAGGCCCGACTGCAGAGAGGATGACATCCGATTCGGTCGGGATGCTTCCTATTTTGAGAGTGCTGGCGTACGAGACAGCGATTCGATGAGCAAGATCTTCTCTTATTACGAATTCGTTTTCTTGCGTATCCCACATACGTATGGGGACGTCATATACACACCGTTGGATGATGGGACGAACCCTAAAGAGTCCTAATATCAGTGAAGTGGACGGGATTTGCTTGGAAAACTCCGTACTAGATATATAAGTATATAAGTAAGAATAGGATGAGCAACGCAAGGCTTGAGTTTGGTAGAGGAAACACTCTCTCCAATAAACTTACATGTTCCTGTTGAGATTAATATATGAGCAAGATAGCCTCACTGAAAAGAACGTACTGGACCTTGAATTTCCCTGGATGAATGAATGTATGAATTGTGTATGAACGATCTTGGATCAGTTGCAAGCCAGATTGCACGGACGATGAGCTTACAATTGTTCACAATATTCATGGTAGTGGTCCTTTAAGTTCAAGTTTTGGAGATGGATGGCTGCAGATATCTGTCCCATATATGAGCAGTTTGTACAGCGGCCGTACAGCTACATATGTAGCTCGAGGGACCTGAACTCAGGGCTCCCATAATCTTCATTGCTGCCGAAGCCAAGTTCAATTTTTGAATGGTTTGAGGTCAAGTGTTGGACAGCCCAGCCTGTGGTGGGCAAGTCATTTGGTAGCAGGGTTCGGTCACCAAGTATGATACATCCTTTCGAAAAGTAGCAGGCTGCATCGGGCGAACGAAGGAAGCACTGGCGCGACCGAATTGATCATCGAAGGTAGCACAATGCGCGTGCAGGGTTAGGGAACTCTGGGAGAAGGGAAGCATTGCATGGCTTCAGACGAAGAGGTCTCTAGTCACGGTTTGAAAGGGGCTTGGCAAAGGGATGCCTCCATTGCGGCTACATAGTTGCTTTCAGGACGTCGGAGGCCTGAGGGCCAAGTTGGATTTCTCATATGAATATGAGAAATCCAAGTTGTTCCGTGATACTGATTGTACGGTTACCAATAGGTGATGCACCAGTGGGTCCTTAAGCTGCCAATTTGACTTTCATATATCTATTTTACTATTCCCTGTCAGAGATGTGATAAATTCCAGGCTTTCTCAGACAACGGAGCAGGAACACTAACTCCAGAATAGCTGGCCCAGGATCAGTTGAAGAAAGGTCAATAACAGAGACCAGCTCGAAGCCAATGGCATCGAAAGTGGCCAGGTAAGTTCCAGTCTGACACAAGAACCAACAGAGTGCGCCAACTTTCAACTCTTAGCTTAGAACCCAGGCCCATAACGAAAGTGGACCCATTGCCAGACGCTGGTTGGTGTACCTCAGTGCAGCTCAGTGAGGATATGACCTTGCCTCTTTTTGTTCTCTTCTAATTTGTTTCTCTGAGTAGCTATGAGACGTGATTCCTTGAGTACCTGGCATACCCAGAGCAACCCCTACTGAATTATCACGCTACCCCCCTAGCCCCCAACGGGTTTCGCGCCCATATCTGGTGGGACTCCTAAAGACCCCTACTTACCCCTGAGATGATCTCATCTTGGCGCTACAATTGTTTTCTGCTGCAAACAAAATGGCAAAATGGCTTGACTGTGAGTGAGGAATACAACGACACTGTCGAACTTGCTCCGTCTCTTGCGCTCGCTCTCTTGCGCCATACCACGCCATAGAACTTCGAACCCAATTCGAACTACCACCCCTGCACCTGGTCGGCTTTAAAGAGCACCTGTCCCTCGCGTCCGCACTTCAACTACGCCTTCTTCATTCCCAGGAATGCTAAGCTATTAGGGTATCCTTCGACTCACAATGGCAAACGCCGTTGGATGACTCGTACAGCAGCTTTCTATTTCTGGAACCACCTCGATTTACCCGTCTATATGGAACAACAATAACCTCAAGACTCACGCGGGTGTGTGAGGGGTATATAAACAGGCTTCACGAGGCTCATGGGTATCTCAGTACTCCAAATTCATGGAGTCCTTGCCAAAAGCTTCCTCAGGCCCTATTGTCTACGGTGACTTGTCTTCGTCGAAATCGATCGCCTTGTCAGCGCCGGAGACTACTTCCCTTCGTGCAGCTCCCTATAACCCTTGGAACGGGACCCATATACACGACCCATCATCCCCGCCACAGGTGAACAAGGTGGACACATCATACGTTTGTAATCGAATTATAGAATACATTCGTGACACATCGAGTCCTACCGTTAAAGGCTGCCTCGCGGTTTTTGAAAACCTGTCGCCAAGAGAAGATGCTGATGTTTATCGAGAAATCATGGACTTGATGTTCTTCTTGACCGTTGTACGTGAAGGGAAGCTCGTCTTGCGGGCATGCAAAGAATGGAGGGAGACATCTTGACGCGATTAACGAAAGACCAATGGTGCCGTCAGACGATGTTATTCGACCTTATTACGGTGAGATATTCCCGAAGCACGCCTTCCATATTGAAAGCTAACAACCTGCCACTAGGAGTGCCAAAACGGGCTACATACAGCGTTGTAGAATAGGTCAGTGATACTGTTTCGACCGCCGAGGATTCATGTTCATCACACGATGTTATCCCTCCTGCTCAGATCTGTTTACTGGGCCTTCTAGTTACATACCAATGTAACTCTCGTTCGCTTACCGAATCCGCGATTCACTTGGTACTTGTTTCGGTGGGGATGAAGGTCACAAATATCCAAGCCGACGTAACACTTGAACGATCGCGACATGACCGAGACTGTCCGCTCCCCAGTCCCTGGGCGCTGAATACTTAATTTCGCTCCACGGTGGAAATTCATGCCTGGTCAGCGGTCATGGCACTGAAACATCTCGCCAAAGCAGCATGTTATGTGTAGGTTAGCTGTATGCTTCGCTTTGGTCATTGGCTTACCAAGGTAGTTTTACTTCCAAAAAATACACACAGATTCTGGCAAACCTGCCGAGGATATATGGCGGCCCCTGTAAAGGAAGACGGCACCCCTCGGCAGAGCATTGAGCCACATCTGATGGTTAAAGGAAACGTCTTCGAATAACTATTCGGGACGAGCTGAGCTTCGGCCTCTTTCCATCATCGATCAAGCCGCCGTGTCTCTCGCATCTCTGTCAACGTTCAACCACGTTTCTGGTACAATATTCTGCCTGGTACGGCGGTGTATGGCCCCTGCGTTGCTATTAGTGATAGATGGAATACCTGATGTTGGTTCTTAACTCTTTCATCTGACGGTCTCGGAGGACCGTTGTTTCTAGGAAGAGGTTATATTAGTATCTCGATCGTTGGTAGGGGTACGAGCGTCTGAGGCTAAGACCATCCGGACCGCGAGTCCTCCAATCCGGGGTTAGTGAGTAAGTTGGTTGTCACCGCGTGGGTCGCATTTGGTCACAAAGTTTGCACAGAGTGTATACCCCATCGCCCCGATGCGATTCTTGTGGCTGGCGGTGATTGGGAACTTGGATTGTACGGATCCAATTGTGCGGGCCTAAACGTGCATCTTCCATTCAAACTTGGGAGTAATTCCAAGTCAGAATTATGTGACTTAATGTAGACTAAGTGGAGAAGTTATTTATGTATAGGGCACCATAACCTGATTGCCGTTATACAGGAGTTGTCGATCAGGTAGGTTGCCGCTGACCCATGCCGCTTCAGGTGCACGTCATCCTACGATGGTGAGTACACGACCTACAGGTCGTGTACGGCTGATGATATGGGCGTGACGCTCAACGCAGGTGACCACAGTACCAACCAATTCAGCAACGTTACGACCACCCAACTTCCGCGAGTCTTGCCCAATCTGGACGTCTGACGAACAATATCTTCCAATTGATTTGGTGCGTCGTTAGACTGGATCACTGCGGGGTTTTGGTTGACGATGATGTTTTCCACCAACTTTGTTGTTTTCTCATTGTTAAGGATCCTCATGGTCATCAATGGCCAGTATTCTCCATCTGGAAAATAGATATGCCGCATGGTCCCGGCTGGGTTGTCAGCGCTAGCGCTATTGGTTGAAAGACAGCCATACGATCTCCGTGTTTCAAGGACAAAGTGACTTTGCAGTGCAATATCAGAAGGGAACCGGTTTGTTGCAAATGTCGAGGACTCCTATCCTATTGTTTCGGACTAGAGTTCAAGAATACTCGGGACGAACACAAGCAATCATGGAGGCCCATATACATATGTTGAAGGCCCTGGCCGGGGAGGAAGGATTTGATTCGAGCACAGCCTCGGAGCCTCTTAGATAAGCGGTGTCCCTGAACGCCACTACGCCGAAAGAAGCACACGATCGATGAGCCCGTCTAAAAATGGCAGTCATAGGGGTCTTCACTTTGGTACCAAAACTTTTGAAACCGGCTAGGGCTGACCGCTAGTGACTCTAGAAATAAAAATGCACCGCTGCCGATAACAGCTAGTTGAGTTTCGTTCCCCCCCGACTGGATCCTCTTTTCCTACTAACACCTGGTTCTTGAGGTGTTCCCTTCCCTCGTTCATTCCGGTCCCCAATAATGTCGCGTATCCTTTTATCCTCCCTATTTCTCTTCGCGGCTCCGTTCGTCACCGCCATCGCGGTCTCCGGACATGAGGATCATCACCATGTCACTCCGAGCGGGCTGCCAACCGCTTGGTTCCATGCTGACGACCATCCTGCCCACAAGTTATTCAAGCGCGCACCAGCGACAGATGGCATCTCCTACGCCGCTGTAGGCTCACCCAGTACGCGCCTCTTCCCTTTTATGGGTCTGCCTCGCGTCTTGCTTATACTTCATTCGTATCTTTCTAGCTTGGGCCAGCGGTTTTCCCCGTGCTGCGCCCGACGTCTCTCATCTACCTCAGCCATGGGTCGATGCTCTTCAGAAGGCCGTTAGCGATGGAAAAATCCCCAGCATTCCTCAAACCACCAACACACCTCAGACGAACCCTGTCTATCCTCGCGGCACTGACCCAATGGACCCCAACGTCTGCTCAGCTACGTACAAGTGCCGAATCCCTGGTGACACATGGGATGCACCCGATGGTCACTTTGGCACTGGCTTTGATGATGGCCCCCAACCGGTTTGTGGCTAACCCTCGTGTTCTCCCAAGACCAGTTGACCGACCGTTCTACAGGCTTCCGCTCGACTGAATCAATTCCTCAAGCAGAATAACGAGCGCGCAACTCACTATATGATTGGTCTTAACATCCTCAACAACGCCGACCTCTTTCTTGAAGCCTTTGAAGAACTCGAGAACGATATCGCCGTTCATACTTACACTCATCCGTACATGACGACGCTTTCTAACGAAGAAATTGTCGGTCAACTTGGCTGGACCATGGAAATCATCCATAATTCTACGGGCGGCCGCCTCCCCAGATACTGGAGACCACCTTATGGTGACTATGACATGCGTGTCAGAGCTGTCGCCCGCGAGGTCTTCGGCTTGGAGGTTATCCTATGGAACCAGGAGTGCGTGCATTGCTGTCGGATGTGCTGTGGCATCTTGCTGATTAGCTTGTGTAAATTTAGTACCGAGGACTGGAGCCTCACCACTGGTGGTACTAGCATGGGTGCTATCAACTCGTCCTTCCATGGTTGGCTGACAGGTGGATTCATCAACTGATCTGTCCGTGCACAATAAACTCAATGCTTATCCCCTTAGGTCCCAAGTCCCCTGGCCTCATTGTTCTCGAGCACGAGTTATCGGACCAATCAGTTCAGGCTTTCATCAACGCATATCCAGATATCAAGCGCAATGGCTGGACGATGATTTCGCAAGCCGAGATTCCTAGCGGATCTGTTTACCAGAATGAAGATGAAGCGGGCAATGTTCACCCCAATCTCGTCGGTGCACAGCTCACAGTACCTGTCTCAAGCTCCACCTCATCGTCATCATCCCCCACGTACGTTCTATTTTAATCCACGTCCATGTATATCGTTAATTTGGGTCATTTGATGCCGTAAAGTAGTAGTGCAAGTTCAGGTTCGGGCTCGGGTTCAAGTAGTTCAGGAGGATCATCTCCGACGAGTGCCGGGCAAAGTGGCACACCCACTGGTACCACGTCCAGCAACACGAATGCTGCGCCATCAAGTACATCACGGTCGCTGATCGCACTCCTCGTTGCAACACTGTTCCCCCTTATTGTCCTCTCGGCATAGTCTTTTCAGCGTTATCGATGTTCTCGCTAGCCTCCCGCGAGGCAGGATCTCTTTCCCCCTTCGTTCATCGCTTCTCCCGAGATCAATGGACTTTGCTTTCCATCCTAACATCCAATCTAGGACTCGGACTACAATGTTCATATTAAGTATTCAACTGTTGCTACATATCCGCGAACTTTGTCCTCCCCCTTCCATCCTCGCTTCTGTGTCCATATCGACTTCCACTCATTTAGAAAATCACTTCGGCATGTCGGACTCTTGTCATCGGACTGCTCGATCTGAACCGTCGTATTTATATAAATTGATACCTGTAGAATACTTAAATATCCTGTATAATCGGCATCGACATTCCATAGGTATCTTCTGTTGTTATGCTTTGCCACTGCAGTTAGTTTACTCACGCCTGGTTACGACTTGACGAGCAATATCAACTTTTATAGATCTTTGTGTTCTGATCCCCTAAAGGCCTTGACGTTAAGGTTAACCCCCTTGAGCACAGACAAAGGGGAACTCGGAGAACGTTACGATAGACTCGGAAGCGGCGCGGAAAGCCATCACTTGCAGTAACCGTGGCACGTTGCTGCCGTTTTCAGGAGCTCGGCACTTCGAAGAGTCCTTTCGGAAGCGAACACCTGAGAACAATTCACGCTGGCGACCCCCGGACTTTTTGCGGTGATTTGCGTGCGGAAAGGAGTTACCTCTCACCAAGTTGCAAAGACGCGGCCGTAAAAAGCTCTACGAACCACTCGGGGCCCGCTTCCATTCCATTGGGTTGCAGACGAAGGGGATATATCTAGTATCCTCCTAAACCCAGAGCGTCTCAATCTGCTACTCAGCGATGGAGGATCAAGTTATTCCAAGCACGACAATTTCGAGTTCCATGTGCAACCAATTTCAATCCGTAAATTTCATAGGGGAAGACAAGCCGATCTGTGTTAAACTTGAAATTATTCGGCCCAGGGCCTTTGTCAAGGGGCGGTGGGGCTCCCCACCGCCAGAGAACACATCTAAAAAGCGTAATGTCATGATAGATATAGCGTGTCGTGATATAATTATACAAGCACATTCAATATATATGCGTTCGTCGCAGAGGAAGCTACCCAGAAACCAGTGAATGATGAATGTAAATTAGACATCCAAGGCTGCTCTAATCGTCCAGCAGCCGGGCGGGGGACGTCGGGTACGTCGGGAAGAAATGACCAAGACCGACTTGGTAAGTAGTCGTCACGCAAGATGATGAGCGGGCATGCACAAGAACGAAGTGGGTGGCGTAGCCGTCGAGGGAATCGTGTCGTAAGGGTTCATTACTACATTATACTAGGCCATTTGAGTTTGAGACCTTCTAACCAGCGCATATATAATAGTTCAGCTATGGGAGATTTGCGGGCGCCGGAAGAGCCGTCACTCTTGGTCGAGGCGGCCGAGGAGGCTACAGGATCGGAAGTGGAGGGGAGGCCGGCAACGTCCTCTTGGACTTCGGTGACAACGAGCCCTTTGGATGTCATCTCACTCTTGCGGATAATGCGCTTGTGTGGGAAGAGACCTCTTGAGGTTTGTATATGTTGCTTCACGGCAGGGTTGCTGTTCCAGGAAGTATAAACGCTCCGACTCCGGCGAAGTCAGATCGAGGACTCACTCATTTATTCCAGAAAGTATATCAAGCATGACGTTATACGCCAATTCCGGATTTGCGTCTTTAAGCTCAGTAAAGCCTCGTGATAGCATACTTAAGGATTCGATCTCCCTAGCATCCATATCATCCCGAGTAGCCTGGAAAGGTGGTGAATCTATGGCTAGAGTCTTGGAGTAAATGTGCACACTTACGTTGCTTAATATAGGGAGCACGACGTCGTCCACTATCGATCTACCGGCCTTCCCCACTTCACTTGCTCGCCGCTTGTGGGAAGCCGCGACAGGCGAAGGTGGAATAGAACCACTGGCCTCCCGCCTAGCGGCACCAACATATTCAGCAGATAACCGTAGTGAACCAGCCGCGTCAAGTTTCTTGACCGGTCGAATGGTGTCCACGCCACTACCCAAATCTGCCTCCCTCATGACGGTCCCCGGTCCATCCACAGTCGTGCGAGCAGCATACGACGCTCGTCGCGTACTTGACCGCATGGAACCGGAATAGGCTGGAGGAGCACCTTGAGGGACGTCGTCGCTCGGAGAGGTCGTCTCCTCGGAAACAACGGCTGGTAAGTCCTTCTCCATGGATGGGAGAGGTTTGATGATGACAGTGGAATGAGCGGCATCTTGGTTCATACCGATTCCATTCACCAAAGGATCACTTCCCTTCGTAGCAGCCCCAGAATCGATAGTCGAACGGTCCTCTTCGGCGGCATAAGCGTCCTCCTCATCCTCGTCCGGTATCATCCCAGGAGGCATAGTCAAGTCCTTCGCCATATTACGGAAGGTACCCATTGCAGAAACGGACTTTATTGTCGTGAAATTCCATTCACTACGCATAGTGTTGTTCCCGTCCCAAGCTTGGATGGTGGGTTGATGCATTACGTTGCCTTTCTGGGGCGACCGGGAGCGGTAGTCTTGATACCGCTCGATGAGTTCCGTGAGGTAAGAAGTTTTACGGGCACCACGAATGAATTTATGCTGGAGAAGTTCGTTCGCTGAGGGTCTCTGTAGGTAGTCTATGAGTGAGCAAACAGAAATGGCTGCATCGATAGGCACGTACCAACTTGGGATCTTTAGTGAGACACTGGGCGACGAAGTCTTTAAACGTAGCCGAAAACGGCCCCTCGAGAATTGGTGGTTTGGCTTTGGGGATCAGGAACAAAACTCTCATTGGATGGTACTCCGCAAGAGGTGGTTCGCCCTTGGCCATCTCAATGGCAGTGATGCCCAAGCTCCACATGTCAGCTTTCGAGTCATATCCCGACTGTCGTATTACCTCCGGAGCCATCCAGAACGGTGTGCCAACAAACGTATGGCGGAGGGTGTTGGTGAGCTGAGCTGCTACACCAAAGTCGGCCAGCTTGACTTTGCCCGATGACGACAGCAAGACATTGGCTGCCTTGATGTCACGATGTATCGTCCCCTCCGTGTGGAGGTAGTCCAGCCCCAGAAGAAGCTCCCGGCAAATTACGGCGATGTGGGCTTCAGAAAATATGCCTGCTTTGAGGAGATCGAGGCAGGAACCACCGGCAAGGTATTCCATCACTATCCAAAGCTTGTAGGCCACAACGAACGAGCCATAGTACCGCGTAACGTATTCGGAATCACATTGAGCAAGGCTGGCAATCTCTTGCTGGATTTCTGCGATGTCATCGTCGGAATCTTCGAGATCTAAAACAAAGAAATGTCCAAGCGCTCAGGTGACATCGAAGTGGGGTTAGTCGGATGGCTACACACCTATTTGCTTGATTGCCACAATCTGCTTAGTTTCGTTGTGCATGGCTTTATAGACCGTCCCAAAGCTCCCTGTCCCCAGCTTCTCCAGCAATGTGTACTGGCTGGCGGGGTTGTTGCTAGGGATCGGGTAGGGCTCTCTTGGTCGCGTTCTTTGATCGGCCTGTGGAGAAGGGGGAGGAGAACGGGTCAGCACCCGTTGTTTCGAAGGGAGCTCATCGGTGCTCTGCCTTCTGAGGCGGGAGGCGGGGAACATGGTGGAGTGGAGGGGACCGTGTCTCAGAAGCAGGCTAGCTGTTGCGCCTCTGACCTCATGTCCGAATTTGCCCAAAGATGGAGAAATGCCCACACGTGGCTACTATCAAACCAGCCTCCCCCGAAAAACATATCCCCAGCGACGCACAGACATCACCAAAGTTCCCCTGATCCAGACATAACCAACGATCGACTCACCATGGTTGATACCTTGCGTCTTTGATCACCTGAAAACGACTTTGATGGCCTGGGGGAAGAGCCAACAGTTAATAGGGGACTTGTACAAGGCATGGAAGTGTGATAGGTATCGATGTGTGCAGTAACAAAGAGCTATACGTACAAAACGGAATTAAATATATCCTTTTCTTAAGAGCCCTCGAAACGTTCCGTGCTAGTCCAGGAGCCACTGTGCAGCCTCAAACTCACGGGTAGCACAGGTTACAGGATGCACTAGTAAATGACCACTGTCGTAAGATTACAGAGCCGAAACCCCAGAACGAACGTCGAGGCTAGAGCGAAGGAGGCCGCAGGCCTGTTTGCCAGGATTCCAGGATGGTTGTCAGCGACGAAGGGTGAAAGAAACGATGAGGGCTGCCCTCCGGCGTTACAAGCCGGATTTGGAAGGTGGCATGGTCGCATTTTTACCAAGTCCTCCGATGAGCCTCATTACCGTCCCTTGCGTCATCCATTACATCTGAAACCATGTCTCACAAAAACATGAGATAACTGCTGAATTCAGATCATGGCCATAGCGATTATCGATTGCATGGAATGCATACAGACACGAGCATGTAGGTGGCAAAAATAATGTGCGCAAAACTTCGAAGCGCTCCCTCAATAATACATCCTAGCAGCACTTTATACAGTCTTGACAGCGTATTTGCGGATAGGGAAGTTCTGGTCCTTCTTCGTCTGCTTCAAGGTCTTGAGCGATGCCTCATGCTACACCGAAAACATTAGAAGATCCGTCGAAGCCAGTATATAATCTCAACGTACCTTGGTCAGTCTCCGTCTGATCGCACGGGTCTTCTTAGTTCGGAGGTCAAGAGGCAAGTACTTTTTCTTCTTGTAGTACTCCCGAAGGTTCTGCCGTGATTTCTGGTTGATAACAGTCAACACACGGGCAACCGACTTGCGGACGGTGTTGCTGAACGAAATGAAATATTGAGTCAATAACAACGTCCAGGTCCACGATTTGAGTGGGGCAACGTACATTTTGGTCAATTTCGCCGCTGAACCGCCAGCAATCTTCTGCACACGCAGAGTCAAGAGTTCATTCTTCAACTCCACCAATTGTTTAGTCAAGTCGTTCTTCGACCTATTCCGATCCAATGGTCAGCAAGAATCACACCGAAGGCGAATATTCTAGTAGGATGCGCACTTGGACTGGAGTTCGTAGGCCTTGACTTTTCCTGGCATTTTGAGGGATGTCTACGAGGGTATATTCAGTACTTGGGCATGGCGGGCGTAGTGGTGGCATCAAGGACGGACGAAAGCCAATGCCCGAGCTCATCAAGAGGAACGACATACTCACCTTGAGGAGGGCGTTGTCTTGCGTCGTCTATACCACTTCTACCAAATTATCGACCTCCCAAACCTTATTTTGAAACTGTAAAGTTGATTCCCACGGTACCTCACACGTTCTTGTAACACATTTATATTGTCCAGTCACTCGCTTATTTCCTCATGATATGTAACGAGTAATGCCTTTCAGCAGAGGGCGTCTTACACAGGTTCATCTTCCGCCAGTCTCTGTTTACAAGGAAAGCGAGCGATACTAGGGATAGCTAGAGCCTGGGGATGCACTCGAATTTGTGGGCGCTTCCACCTAGCGCTCCCATAAATCTTCGTCACCTTTTACAATGAGGAACGGGCGGAGGAAGTCAACAGCTGACGTGGTACGTTAAAATTAAGTGGCTCCTAAATACATCCAATACTGTACGTATAAATATCGTCCCAGGACATGTCTACCTCGTAATAATCATCTCATGCTAGCGCTGATGCTTGAGAATGCCATTCCCTAACAAGCTCTGCCCGCCGTGCGCTACGAGGAACAACTCGACAAGAGAACGGAAGTGCAGCTAGTTCGACGCCAGGCTGTCCGGGATGCCACATTAGTCTGAGAAGAAGTGCGTCGTTAAATAGACACACCTTCTGGTAAGCGTCTATCTCCATACCCCCTGAGCCTGAGTTGTCCTTGGAGAAATCAAAGGCCCAGAGAAGGTTCATAGCGTTTATTGCCTACATGATTGTCATTCGGTCATTTGATGAAGCATGTAGATGATAAGCACTCACGATTGTCTTGGAAGCCATTTCAGCACCGGGACATATGCGCTACGATCATGGGAATGAACAACAAAATCATATGAATGGGGGTGGAATGGGGCTTACTCGGCCAGAGCCAAAGGGGAGATTATCCCGGAAACCATCCGTATTGACTTTGATGTCGGTTCGGGTGCCAAATTCGGACTTGAGGTATCGCTCAGGCTTAAACATTTCCGGCTCATCGAACAAGTCTGCGAGCAGAGGTCAAACGGTCCTAATCCTGAGATGCGAATCACCTACTTGGATCATGGTATACGGCCCCTAGAAAGTGACGCGTTCAGAGACTTCAGGTATTGTGTAGTTAGACTCACAAAGGTTGGTAAGGATAGTCGCGCCAGCCGGGATGATGTAGTCCTTGTACTATAGAACGTGTGAAGTACTAATCACGGTAGCTAGAGCAGTACAAACCTTTACGTCTTGAGCCGTCGAGTGAGGCAAACCCAGTGGAACGACAGGCCTATAGCGGTGAATCTAGAAAGAAGGTAGCTAAGCAACGTCAAGAGTTTTCGGGTAGCACAATGGAACACACCTCTTTGATAAAAGCATTCACATAAGGTAGAGTGGGGAAATCTTCGAAAGCTGGGAGTCGACCTTCTCCAATAACTTCGTCTATCTCTTGTTGCGCTCGCCTTTGACATTCTGGGAAGTTAATCATTGCCAAAACGAAAGACTGGATGAACGATGTCGACGTTTCTGCCCCTGCGTCCATGAATACCTTGGCTAGAGCCCTATAATCAGATCAATTAAGTCAGTGCACCCTGCCGGTTAAAATGCTACAAGGCAGAACTCACATCGCCTCCTCCCTGTTCATGTCCAAGTCCTCGAGGTTGTTCAAAACACTGCCAATGTACGACCCAGTGTCAGTCCCGGATGCAATCTTCTGTTCCACTTCAGAGAATAGCCCGTTGTAGAGGGCCCCTCGCATTGCCTTTGCCCTCGCACATAGACCTTTCCACGAAGCAAATCGAGCAGGAACATATTTCAGAAGGGGGAACAAGTCAATAGGAGGGTGTGCCGTCGGGTCCATGACCTCGTTCAGGAGCTTAACTCCTTTGAAGTAGGTCTCAGCTTCCGTGCCTTTGTACGCTGTCAAACGTTTCCCGTAAACCAAAGTGGAAATCGTAGAGACCATGGTACGCTTCAAGTGGGTATACAAGTCCTGCACAAAGACAGCCTGTCAAGATACTTTCAGAGTAGTTTCATTACGATATTACCTCAGGTTTGTCAAGAATGTCCTTGAGAAATTGGGCAAACTCGGCCTGCTGAGTAGGCCAATGAGCCTTCAGTCCATCGGCAGTGAGGAAATTTCGGGCAGCCTTGCGACCGGACCTCCAGATATGGGTATCTGTATGAAATCGTTCAGTGACGGTACTGGTTGCAAAGTAATAGGCTACGAACCCATGTTCTGGTTTGGCATGGTCGGTCCATCGGCTCTGACTAGCATGTGGAATTCCGGACGATTTCCCGTAAGCACACCTTGCCTATCAAGAATGTCTTTAATGGCTGGAGCACTGTTGATGACTACAAGGGTCTGGTTCATGATCTTGAGCTGAATCGAAGTCAGTCCGACATCAAATCATCAGGTGAGCTAGAGAATGTTACCGAGAAGACATCGCCGTATGTTTGGGCCCATTCCACAAACCTGAACATGTGATCAGCAGAGGACTATAGCATCGATGCAATCAAACGTACTTAAAGTATGGGAATATCTTAGGGTACTGGGCTGCGTTGCCAATCAAGAAGGTCGTTGGCGGACCTGGAGGCAAGTCCTTCTCTCGTTTGCCCATGTTCCAGAGCTTGAAACGATAGATAGCGTAGATCACAACGGATTGGAAGAGCAGCCAGTGAATCATCGTAAGGAAGTTGAAATGGGAGAGTGTGGAAGAGGTTGTTGGGATGCAAACGGCGAGAGGAACTCGTATTAATAGCTGGGCACATCCCTCCAAGGCTGGAAGACTGTGGTTGTATTGGTGGCATGAAGCAATGCCAGATGGTATCGTTGGCAGGGAGTCCGAGGCGGAATAATAATAGCTGCTCCCGGAAAGATGCAGTTTTGGCTACCTGGTTCGTCAGTTCGTCCGAGGCGCGTTTTGCAAACGAACGGCGTTCAAGTTAGACATATTGGGGCATAAGAGGATCGGGTGTAACCGATGGAAGTCGCCATCACATAAGGCCTGACGACGTGGTTCGTCTGCATGTGTGTGTAGACTTCACTGACTGGCCCGAGTTCCGCCTTGAGCTGCGAGGTGTTTCGACCGGTCGAGGCCAATTGAGCTGACCTCTATCCGTGGCATTCAATACACCCGTTCCACGCTGCGACTTCGTATCTCAGTCGCCAATATCCACTTTCATGAGTCGAGAGCAATCAAAACAATTTCACAAGTAGTTGTTCTGTGCGTCTTCGCGAATTGGAGGAACGCAACAAGATTACTATCAACCAATGTCAGAAACGGTGGACGCGATGTAGATATCCACATAGCATTTTGAAAGTGGCTTGTTTACATGTTCGATTGGGTACGCAGCGGCGGGGAGGAAGCCCTGGAAACTAATTTTGTTGCAAGTTGGTAGCCGATGGTGTCAAAAGCAAGCGAGGCGGCGGCCCTGAACCCACATGATCGACTCCGGTGCCCCTAGCACTTGCCCCATTGAACTTTGTGTGCACGAATCCCATCACGAGCGGCGACTTCACTTGAGCCTCTGAGTAAGTTGAAAGTAGTTCTTGTTCAGTCTTTTTCTGGCTTTGGAATCACGACGACAGGGAGCCGATACCAATTTCCTCGATCAACACACTGTGCTAACCCACCCGTAATGTTGTGCCACACTAATTATAACCCATGTAGCCCACTTAAACCAGAGACCCTCCCACTTGTTGCCGGATTGAATAGTAATGACTTCTGAAACAACCTTCCAAGCAAGCGATATATGTGCTGTCTTTGTGTGGATACTCTGATATAATGCTCCTTGAAGGCTTTCGCATTGTTGTATGACAAGTTGTTCCATAGCCGATAGTGGATTCGAATCCACAACTCTTCATCCACCCAGGTGTATTATCGGAAAAGTCGTGTTACCTTGCTAGATCTTTCCAAAACACCACCGTATACGCACGGACTTGCCGGATAGCCGACAGGGACTACACCTCCACCCGATCCCTTCGTACCAGATCGTCAAATTTAACCAACGACCCTCCAAAAATATCAAGTGCACTGAACGAGGCGGCGTAAGATCAGCTCTACTTGGTTTGATTACATCCAAGGAACACATACCTTCCGAAAGTCAAGTCCACTTTCCCCCCAGATAGCCGATGCACAAGCTCCATATCGCTGATATCTACATATAACATATTGTATTAGCAAATGAGCCCACGAAAAATTCTTGTATGGAGTTAAACAAAACTTGCCCTTGGCACCGCCTGCGTATGTCGTAGGTATCCGAACCCATTGACCTAGTTCTGTGATACATACAACAAATAGGTTTATGCGATGTTTCATCATGGATATAACGGTATACTGACTTTGAACGAGTCCTTCGTCGATGCCCTGACAAAGACCCTCAACGTCCGCAGCATGGATTAAGAACTCGCTGGATGGGGGAAATTAAATGAGTCTACAGGAGGTAAACGCGTGGATGGGGGATGAATAGGCGGACCTACAATGCTCGCTCAGCAATTCCAGCGACTCTATTTCACATACAACCGAGCCCAGAACCATATCATATCATATCATTTGGGAGATAAAACAACACAACGAACCTTCCGATACCTCCATATCAGTCATATCCTGCCATTTATTCATCGCGACGATCCATTTATCATCCTTTCGGCGACAACTAAAACGTAGCAACGCGCGTAAGTGGACCCGTTATGAGAACCAGAGTCTCCAACTATGTCTAGGTCGCGTACCTAACGTCCACGACAAGTCGATCCTTCCCAACAAGCAAAGAAAGCGACTTCAGACGCTCCAAAGAGAATTTTGCTTCGGGAAATAAGTACGATGTGACGATAACCTGTATGGAATGGATCACAAAATAATGGTCAGCCTCTAGCGCCAGAGACTCGGATACATACTTTGCTCGCACCAGCCTCAAGCCAGCTCAAGGCATTACTTTCATTGATACCTCCGCCAATCTGAAGCCCCCCTTGCTCATCGCATCAGTATCACACCAACGTTCAATTCACACCACCCAACTCACCAGGCCAAGCTCTCAGCGCCTCCCGTGCAGCATCCTCGTTGCCTTTACCCAACATAATAACATGTCCACCTTGCAAATCATGTTCACGGTATAAACGAGCAAAGTCACCGGAAGATTGGCTATCATCACCACATGAGTTTAATCTCTTTCACATTCCAGGAGTGGTGGGATTGAAGGTTCCAACGAACCTCGAAACAAAGTTGGTCTTTAGCTTTCGGCTATCCGAGGAGTTGTCATCGGAAAGCGTTCCGCCGACAATCTGCTTGACCTGGCCTTCGTGCAAGTCGATGCAAGGTCTAAATCGCGTCCTAGGCGGTGTGGTCATCCAAGATCTGAGTGTATTCAGTAGAAACCACTGCGGTCAGAAATAGGGTGACACAGATGAATCCTAGCTCCCGCGGACTTTAAATTGTTATTTCATGCCTCCTAAAGATGGCAAGTAGTATTTACAACAGCAGTTTGGTGAGGTCTCGGATTATTTTAAGTACTTGAGTTACGGATACCTCAATACTCCAAGGAGTTCTCGATGATTTTCGACAAATGCTGTCTCCCGTCTTCACCAACGATGTCTCCAATACCCGGAGCGAGATCCAATACTCTTCTTTGGGGCAATGTTCCCTCAACGAGCATATCCACGTCACCCTATTCACAGGAGAATGTATAAACGTCAGGGATTCCGGTACGTAATGCGCAAGGAGGTAGGGAGATGAACTGACCCTCTTATAGCCGACGGCCTTCAAGCCTCGAGGAACACCAAGACCATCTAAGAACCGAGCAATAGCCTCATAGAGATGTGTGCCGATTTCAGAATCAGGGATTCTAGCGATGGACGGGTCTGAAGGTGTCGTCGATGTGAAGATGGCTAGTGCTTGGCGGTGACGCTCAGGTGAAGAAGGTGCGGTGAATTGGAATACTGGTTATGTTGTGAGATAGAATATGAAGGAAGTCAAGGAGGGGGGACGTACCGGCAGGTCCAGTCAGTGCAACACTAGATGATGGCATCAACGGCTCAGCCTTAAGTGACTAAGCGAGCAAGACTTACCTTATTCCATGAGGGATGATAGGTGTGTCAACAAGGTATTCCGGGTGCTTATACTTGGGGCCCTTCTTGTTTAACCCGGAAATCTGGAGATAAAGTGCCCAAATGAGCTACAGAGGGCGCATGCGTATCTAAGAACAGCCATACCGGGTAGCTGATACCATGACATAGATGGACACCTGCATTACCAAAACCGATCCCAGCGAACGAAGCCGCCAGCCTGACATCTAGTGAGCGATCTGGGTGATTTTCTGGCTCTGAGGTACTTACAGCATTTGCTTTCTGGCTTCGCTATCTCCAGCATCCTTAGCAATCCTAGGCAGATACTTTACTGTCGTTTGTAACGCCCAGAGCGAGAAAATGTCGGCTACGGGGTTACTTCCTTGGTATGCCGGCCTAAGGATAGGGTTTGCTGGTCTAGGGGTGCGTTCGGTGTATCTAATATCCATGAACCCGTTAGAAAGCTACTATGGATGAGTAAATCCGCCAGTCTTACGGGATAGCCGTGTAACTCTCCATGCTATGGAATAGGACATCAAGGCCAGAGCTAATATGGACTTGTGTGGGACAAGTTTCAGTGTTCATCGTATCTACGATACCCAAAACTGGTTTCAATGCCCGATTCGAGATACCGGTCTTGAAAGATTTAGATGTGATGTCTAGAATGGCCGTTCCAGTGGTTTCAGAGCCAGTTCCGGCCGTTGTGGGGACTGTGATCGTTTGTGAGTAGGCGTATTTGTGCTATTCGTGAGACAAATGACGGACTTGCGATTAATGGCAAGAGCGTTTTTGATACCGGAAGGCCCTTGCCAATGGGCGCGTTGATAAAGTCCATTAGGTCAGACTCTGGGTAGACGGAGAACCTATGGCACAGTCAATATAATGAAATCGCGCATCAAAAGGGCTCTTGGTGCCTACAAATTAGCAGCCTTTGCTGTGTCAATTACACTGCCACCTCCAACGCTATAAGGTGGGGGAATTAGGGTTTGTGGGAACAGGGGTCGTAGTATGGGGAGATAGTTACGCGAGGAAATGGCTAAAATCGTGCTTCCGAGCCCAATTTATGGCATCGCGCCAACTTTGCTCGGTGGGCTCTGCCACGACTCTATCGTATACTTCAAACGGCAGGTCAGGTTGCGAGTCGAGGGCAGCTAAGGCCTTATGTCCGCGTTAGCCAAAGGCACGCTTGAGAGGCTCGAAAATGATATACCATCTTCATCGGACGGAGCTTGGCAATGTTGGGATCCGTAAATACAGCAACCTGGGTGTCTGACGTGTGAGATACACGTAGGGATACGCCAGGATAGGATGACCATATACTTTGCGTGCTCTCATGTTCTTCAGGTCCATGCCTACTTCTGCAGTGACACCATCGCCGAAGCGCAAGTTGGACGCAGCGACCTGAGCGCGGCGCGTTGAGATATAGAATCCGGGTATGTGACAACCACTCACCTCAAATGCATATTCCTTTTCCACCGTGTTCACAGGTGTGGCGAACTGTCGCAAGCGTCCAAGGGCATGGGCGTGCTGGGCATGGGAAGCTGTAGAATGGCCACCATGACAAGGGCAGGATGTATGTTGTGAAGCATTGATCAGTCTAAGGATGGTATTGCGAGGAACTGACATGGTTCAAGGCAAGGTCAATGAAGTGCGCAGGGTTGCGAATGTGGGGAAACTGAAATGCCGGCAATTGAAATTCCCGTCGCACATGGCTCTCACGTGGCTCCCTTGCGATGCGCAGGGTGGGATGGTAGAGACGCTATAGAGTCTTTTAAGTAGACGGAGAGCATTCAAAATTCAAAGGCAATTTGGCATTGACTGCGATAGGAGGTCCCGATTCACGCTCAGGGGCAAAGTCAATTGGGCGAGCAGAGCATACGCCTGGAACAAGCCACCCATTTGATGGCAGTGATAGATACTCTGGATGTTCGTTTCGCCGTAACCCAATCAGAAATAGATCCTCAGCGCAATCAGACACTGAATGATCTGTCGGGCTTGACAATTAAAAATTAAAAACATATATATTCACTGACATCGGGGATGTATGTCAAGAACCCTGAAAGTACGTAGTAACGTTGAGATTGGCAGTTTCGATCAAGTTGTGTGTCCGAGTTGGTGATGCCAAATAACAAGAGCAGATGAAGTCAAGAATCAGAAGTGTAGAGCTTCCAACTCTTCGCAGTTGCCATCATCATCTCCTCCTCCTCCTCCCCCTTCCTTGCACCTTCGCCTCCGCGTACTTCTTTCCTTTTCACCTCCTTTCCTTCGTTCTGGCGCATCCATGAAGTTCTCTCCTTCCGCGCTGGCCCTAGCCATAGCGCACATGACACTCTTTACTTCCTCGTCTGCACTCATTTTACCGCTCAAGCAGACCAGGCGCACTTCTTCCTTCGTTCGGAGAGGCGGAATAACCTCAGTCAAGACAATCCAGCCTCCGAAGGGTATCAAGAACCTCAAGGTGTTCGCGGCATCGTCAGGTTCAACCGGCAACAACCTTGATTTAAAGTGAGTATCATGGCATTTTGTCCTTCTCCCGGAAAAAGCCTCATGAAAATATAGTACGGTACATGATCTCATCTACATGGCCAACGTGAGTGAACTCCTACATCGTCTCTTTACATTTTTACCGACCATTGTTTTCAAAGGTCACCATTGGGGGAATCGGTACGTAATCTGCACATTCTTTACCCTGTCCCATCTCAGGCCTATGTTTAGACTACCCCGTGCAGTTAGACACTGGCTCCTCCGACTTGTGGATAAGAGGTCCTAAATCACCTTTGCCAAAATCTCAACTAGCCAACCCAGTACGTGAGGCACTCTTATTGTCATTTGCATCGTCACTGATGCACCGTGTAGTCTATCGATTATAACCTCACAGTAAGGGCGTGTCTTCCATTAAAGCGCCTCATTTTCCAACCCAACCCTTTTACCTCCCCCTTAGTATGGCATAGGCTGGGCGTATGGACATGTAGCCTATGGTGATGTGGTTTTTGCCAAGTGAGTTTGCACTCCTCCTGGGTCTTCACTCTGATTTAACGCCTGTCTTAGCATCGAAGTGAAGAAACAAGCCTACTTGGACATTGTCTCTGCCCAGAATCCAGCTTTATCATACGGTGCAGACGGTATTCTTGGCCTTGGCTTCACGTCATTGTCCACCGTGGATGCCCTTGTCAACAGATCAGGACAGGATACTGGCCGGAGTCTGTTGTACAACCTCTTCGAAGACAATCCCTCAGAACCTAACTTTATTGCCTTTGCTCTGCAGAGGAGTACACATGATGAGAATGATGTCGAAGGCAGTTTCTCCATTGGTGAGTTCTAGTCTATGTCTCGTCAACCCGCCTAGACTCCCTTTCCAAGGTGAATACGAACCTGACTACGCCCATGTTGCGGAGAATTCGGCAATACCGACATTCCCCCCATCTCACCCGAAGCGTTGGAATGTTCTCCTTGATGCCCTTCTCTTCCCTGACCGCGTTGTCACCCCAAACTCAACCGTTAATGGCGCTCCCGGCGGGAAGGCAGTCATTCTTCTCGACAGTGGAACTTCGTACACCTACGCCCCGAAAGCCATTTGCGACGAACTCTACGCTGGCATCCCAGGCGCTAAATATGATGCCCAGTCGGGTCAGTGGATTGTTCCTTGCGCAGCTGAAATCAACGCAGCCCTGCAGATAGCTGGCCAAGTTTTCCCTCTTCACCCCCTTGATGTAGCACCATATGGACTTGCTGATCCCACATCATGCGTTGGTTCGTTTGTTCCTCAATCAGTTTCTGTTGGTGCTGGTGAATTGTACGTTACCTTTTTATTTCTTCTCACGTCCCATGTTACCCACACTCGGTTGATTCGTTTTGCAGCGACTGGCTTGTGGGGGACAACGTTCTTCGTTCTATCTACTCGGTTTACGACTTTGGGGACTTCGACGACTCTGGCAAAATGGGCGACCCATACGTCAAACTTCTCTCTCTTACCGACCCCAATAAAGCCTCTGCTGAATTCCACAAAGTTCGCGGTGGTACTCCCAGAAACGACATTCAATTCGGTGCCGCGAATGTAGGCTCCTCAGATGGCTCTACCACTCTCACCCTATCCACCAAACTCGCCGAGACGCTTGACAAAGTTGGGAAATACTTTCCTGCGATGCTTGGTGTCTTGGCATTGAACGCCCTCGTCATCATTGGGCTTATCGTTCTCGGCGTTGTCTTCTTATGCAAGAAGAAGAAGAGACGCACGAACCCACACGCTCGCACCCCATTGGGGCGATTGACTCCCATGCCCATGGACGGGCGCGACAGCGACCGAGCGTCCTCCCGCCATATCTACGAACCAGTGTCCATGGCACTGACAGAGGATACCATGATGGTGCCCTCGCCTAGCTTCAAGGTATTCGATGGAGAAGTTATACACCCTGCAGATAGACCAATGTCAATGATGCCCTCGAGTTCCCTTGGTCGTCCACCGCCGTTGGCCGCTTCCACTTCAGCGGGAGCGGCAACCAATGACGAAGACCTATTCGTCCCACCATCCCCAGCGTTTACAAACCGACCACGATCGGTAGCATGATCTCCGTATTGATACGCAATCACATTTACGACTCATCGTCTCCCCCTATGTATTCACGAGAGTCTAATTCGCGTCTGATACTACTTATTGGGTTTTGGCGCTACACGATTATGGATACTTACACCAAACCACACATTACGCACATTGCTCTTTGACCCTTGATCTCGTACCACCCTCGCTCGGAGTGGGGAGTCGAGCATCCTGCTTCGATCTACATAACTTCACGTCTCATTTTGATACCTTCCCCCCACCCTCGTCACCCCGCCGTCGTAGCTTTTTTGGGACACTCACTCGGACATCGCTCTATAGTTCTGTCGGCTATTATAATTCTTGTTTTCGCTACTTAACGGCCTTGGCTATACCTACTATCTTTTGTGATGAAATGCCAGGGCCTATGTGTGTATCTAGGGAGAATTGTGCGTAGGGTTATTATGTTGCTGGATAGTAGTTAGTGTTGAGCACTATCTACTTGCATACTTCCTATCGCATAACGCAATGTCAGTCACGATGGCCTCGAGGCCGGCGCGTGTATGCAGCGAAGGACCAGCGAGGCGCGCAGATACAACACGGGGGTCAGCGATCATCATTGCGAGCAACTAACGTAGGGAAACGGTGGTGTTACAGCGGTCATAATGATGCATGCATGTAGCCTACTCCTTCTCCGGACCAAGCAAAGGGGCCGCGACATCGTCGGCCTCGAAGGGGGCTTCGTCTTTGCCATTGGCATCAGAAGCCGCAGACTTAGTCTCGGGTGCAAGGCGACAGTGTGCGCAGCAAGCTACCGTAGAGATATTGTTATGAGTGTCGAGGAATAACTCTTGGAGAAGTTATTACTCACCAACGGTGGTCTTGCGAGAGAAGTTGAGCCTGGGGCGGATAAAGGAGCTAATCAAAATATACAGCATGGCGACTCCGAGGAGAGTGCCAAGGATGGCTTCATAGGTATGGTTTCGTACGATGACCTTCACAACAACCGGAGGATGACAACTATCCGGCCTGCGAGTTCAAGTTCATGTTGAGTCAATTAGCGGAGTTCCCGATAAATTCGAGATAGGTGGGTGGGGAGTCAAACTCACAGAAATCCACTGGGGGCACTTGCGAAATCATGCGGGTGGCTTTCGGAAGAAGGCCGGGTAGGGATGGGTCTGTAAGACCAGAAGGATGCAGTGGCGATGACGGGAGCTTCAGGCGACCAGGTGGGCGCAGCATCGTACTGAACGGAGGAGTAAGTAGGGATTGGTTCCCCAGAGGCTTTGGCGCATGGAACACGCATATTATTTGTAACTATCAGTTCTTGTTAAATGTAACTCTGACGATGGAATACTCTAGACCTATGAAGAGAATCAATAAGATGTCAATTGATTGGATGCGGAGGACCTCACTGAAGTACGATGAGTTACTGGTGGTCGAAATAGAAGAGGTGGGAGGAGGCAGCCCCAATTCCTGAATATATATGAGTCAGTGCAGGCTTAGCGCTGCGAACTATTTGTTTTGAACTTCCGCAAATCAAAGATCGCTTAGAGAAGGCCCAGATAGGGAGCAAGACCACGTAAAGGGTTTCGTGGCACGCTCTGGCACAGGTGACAGCGCCGGATGGTACTATGTAGGCGCAAGCACAGCGACATAGAATTGTGATCGAGAAAGTCAACTTCAACTCCAACTTGCCCCCCCTAGTTCGATTCCAGGGGTCCTGCAAAGAGCCCCTTAAGTGGAAGGCGCCGACGCTCTGCCTCACCGAAAGTAGCCTCAGATATCATTACCAATGCCAACCGAAGAGAGGGGTAAGGCGAGATCACAGACCTTCAGCGTACCGCTTAGACTCACGACACTCTACCACACACGTCCACATTTGCAGACTCGGAGCACTCTACGGTGGGGTTAACGTAGGAGCTCAAGAAAAAGGGAAAGATATCAATCATCCAATGACTAACATGGAATCACTAATGTTACGAAGACCTTGCGAAAGCTCAATCCTTCTCCTCCCCAAGCAAAGGGGCCGTGTCATCGTCGCTGGCAGCCTCGAAGAGGACTGTCCCTTTACCATTGGAATTACCTACAACCTGGGCCTCCTCAACATCGGGTGCAAGGCGGCAGTGTCCGCAGCAAGCTAGCATAATCAGATGGTGGTGAATGTCCGCCCCGTACTGAATAAGAAGCTTGACTCACCAGTAGCCTTGCGGGCGAAGAACCTGGGACGGATGAAGGAGCTGATCACAATGTACAGCAGGGCCACTCCGAGGAGAGTGCCCAAGATAGCCTCAGCGGTATGGTTCTGCTGGTTAACCCAAACAATCTCGACTGGGTTCTGCGTGTGATTGCGATAAATCCAAGACGGCCTGATAGTGCAAGAGAGGTCAGCAGCTGGAGAATGACAGTCAAGCTGAAAAGAAAAACAACCCGCCTTGGTACATCCGCAGAGCGGCTAGCATCCACACTCGGTCGGATTTGACTGGAAGAAAACGTGGGGTAGGGCACGTAATACCTCGACGAGGAGGTGACGAAGGGGGCTGAAGCAGTAGACCAAGTGGGCTCTGGGTGGAGTTCTTGTGCACCAGAGGCTTCGTGACACGGAACGCGCATTATGACTAGCACTTATAGTTCTGGTTCGGGCTACTTCAGACTTCAAACCTAGAAAATCAATAACACTCGAGGAATAAGGGAGAACCTCCTCACTGGGATGTGATCAGGCAATGGTTGACTTTGGGGGATGATAGGAAGAGAGCCTCTGGTCACAATTATGTGTGGATACTTAACGACAGGCTGCTGCGGATGGTTTGTTTTAAAATTCCGCAGGTCATTTATGGTAAATCTAGACTCCAGGATTCAAACGTTCACAGATGGCAACCATCCGCCGTAAGTAGGTACGATTTCGGTACGATCAATGATAATTTCCCAAGAACTATAAGACGAGCCACTGGATTGTTCACTGGAACCAAATTCAACGCTTCGATAACACCTGTAGCCCTTGTAAGTAGTCAACTGCCGGAGCATTGCTCCCCTGCATCCCAGCAATGCTAGGGGCGTAACTTTGTCGCCGTTCATTCGATTAGAAACAATGGAACAAAAAGAGAGTTGAGCCACCTCACCCGCCTTGAGCGAAGGCCCCGGACGGCGCAATGTCCGAATTCCCTACATGCTCCCCTGGACGACACTGCATCTCTCAGACGAACGCACCGTACCAGATATCATCGCCAATGCCAAGCCATCGCACTCAAATACAGAACGAGGGCACACGATAGTTATGCCAGCAGCCAGATCCCCAATTTACGCCTGGGGATTACGTAAGCATATAGAGGCTGAAAACGAACGAAGAACTGTTGACGAGGTGAGTAACGAAGTGAGTTACGCCCCCTTATTTGTATGGGAGGTCCTTTTTGCTTGTGGTGACAGCGGTGCTGGCTTGCTGGAACATGTTCCGGTGGAAAGTTCGTAATTCAGATGGCCCTTACCGAATAAGGTAAGATATAGACCATTTTCGGATCCCGCTCTTACATCCAAAAAGGACCCACCGCTCCATGGACACTTTACTTGCGGTGCACTAAGTCATGCTAAACACAAAATAAGAGGATACGTCGAAGCTCGCGGGGCGGAGCTCAGGGAAGAGGTCCTCGAGGTTGAACGGGAGCGAGCCCATTATCCGTTGTTTCAACTCGATTCACGTCTTCCTGTGTAATATAAGGCCACTTTGAGAGCTATGAAGTCTAATTATCACGAATAGAATGACTCCTGTGCTCGGGCTACGGTATTGTAAGTCTATATAAACATTGCGAACTATACATCTAGAAAGTTTATCCTGTGTTAGATGAGCGCCCTGTTCAGTAGTAGACTACATACCTTCCTATATTATTATGTATATTTTGAATGAATGGGAAACAAGGCGATTAGGGTGTGCGTTTGCTCAGGATGCCAGCTGCCCGACGTTCTAACTCACGCCAGCGATGAGCTTCCTCCCTGTTCCAAGCTTCTTTTGGTTCGCCAGTGCTCTTTTCTGGGGGAGTCTTGCGTTTTCCAAGCACACTATCAACAGCAGAGACAACGGCTTCCGCTAGTTTGACGTGGTAGAACGAGCCGCGTTTGACTTGTTTGTGACTAGGGACCTCGATTCCGTTGAATCCAAAAAGATCATTCTTTCCGAAGTGGTCGACAATGCGCAGAGCCTGGCGTATGTTTGCACGGTTTCTCGTAGCATGTGCGGTACGTAGGATGGTAGATAGAGCTTCCGCGTCGGGAATTAGGTTTCTACCAGCGCTCCTCTTTTCCATTCTAGGGGCAGTTATATCGTTCTCCTGATTCAAGACATGTTTATCGGTGAAATCTGCAGTATGGTACCCAGTCATCAACTGGAACGTGCTCATGCAAGATTCCCAGTCCTGACTGCGCCAGCAAGCGGAGAGGACGAGGTTATATGTCGACGCAGCGGGACGAACTTTAACGCCTTGACCTCGGCCGGCGGTAAACTCACGCTTGAGCATCCATTCAAGGGTCTGCAGAGCTTCGTACGCGTAGGGAGAGTTTGTGGAGCCGGCGGTAGCGAGGGATACGAAGGCGCGTAGCACCTCTTCGACATGGTGACGGTCTATTATGCTAATACCACCATGGCGTTCCGGACGCTCCTGCACTTGTCGGAGGAAGTGAAGAGCAACTCGGTGCTCACCAGAGATATTGCATAAGTGCAGCGAGGCGGCGAGGGCTGGCGGAGTGAGGGGCAATGTACCGATCGGGCCTCGGGGTTCGGTAGGCTTTGTTAAGCCGAAGTACTCCCGTACTAGCTTGAATGCGAATGATTGGTCGGTCGAGGAGCCGCGAGCCAGGGCTGATATCCCAGCGGTAACGAGATACTCATCAACCTCGAAGCCCGGGGATTTTTGGGATGCTTTGAGCATCTGTGACCACAGCAATTTTGCGTCGAAGGTCGAAGTCCCCTGCTCGGTCAACTTCTTACCGGCAAGCGCATTAAACATTGCCGTGTAGATATAATGATCGGGTGCCATCTTTCCAGCACCATCAAGCGCGTAATAGACATCGAAGATGGTTTGGTAATGACCGGTGTCGCCCAGGATTTTGATATAGTAGCTGAGAGGAAGCGTATATAGTTGGGGTGATTCTGGGTCGTGTTTCTTTACCGAGGCGATGTGGCGAAGGAAGTAGTCATATAAAGCATGTGCATTTGCGACTTGCTTGCTGTGAGTCATCCAGTTTTCTATACGTGAGAGCCCAGAGAACATAGTTTGGTAAGTCCGAGTATTTGGACTGTGTCCCCGTCGTTTCATCTTTAAAAGAAAAGAAAAGAAAGCTTGACAAACACGAAGGTCTGGAACGGAAAGGACACTCACGTCGGTGAAAAGCTTATACGCAGAGGAGTATCTTTTGGCCTTCATGCATTCCCAGATCAGCGTATTCCACACGGGTACATTTTGCGCATCCAGAGGTGCATTCTTGAGCGCGGTCATGGCATCATCGAGTTTGCCCGCGTCGCAAAGCTTTTTGAGACGCGCGGAAAGAACATGGGGTTCGAGCAGTCTCATTGTACTGCTACCCCCACTATCCGCCGTGCTACTATCGCCACCCTTCGTGACACCTTTCCCCTTGCTCAGAGCCACCCGCGTCGCGTACTCTTCAGCAAGAGCCTGCCGTCGAAGATACCGGGGAACTCCTGATGCATTATTGGCTGATGTAGATGACCTGGTTTTTGGTTTTTGGCGAATGGCCGCAGTAGAAGCATAACGAGACGTTGCAGTTTGATATCCGGCCAGTTGCAGCAGTTCTTTCGGGCAGATAGTGGCGGCGCGCAACATGACGGAACTGAAAGAAGTGGCTAAGCGCTTATGCGGGCAGGGTAAAATGGCTCCGCCTATTTTCATTGCCACCGCCAACGATCAAGCGGCCTCGAGAATTGTGGCTCTCGGAGAAATATGGATGTCCCCCAACGAATGTGGGACGCATCCGAGACAACAGGTGATTGATACCATTTAATGCAGAGTCACCTGGAGCCCCAGCTTCCAAGGTTTCTCCTTGGGACATCACCATGATAGGAATCAGGTCCAGAGGTCCTTGATACCTTCGCCTCCTTATATGGCCCACTCAGAACCCACTTCTTTCTCATTTCGGTATCCAGTTGGTCTTGAGGTACGTCGCACTCTGCTCTGTCAGTTTCGCCTAATGACGTTATGTGGACTATACGAATGGCTTCTTCAGTGTAGATTTGCCGTACTTGGCTACTGGAAGGCAACATGCTCTCGGACATTCCGAATCAACACCGAAGTCTTAAAGCGCCACGTACGCCTAACCTGGCACCTACAAAAGTCTGCGGGTCGCAGCTCATCCCTTGTGTTGCGCCCCGATCGTCATGTACCTCGCAAGTCTTGTTGCCTACCTCTTTCTCTTCGCATTCTCCGCCGTCCTGTGCATACCAACATGGGACAGTTGGACACGACAACAGGCTATTGGCTCTTTGGTTCCAGGATCATCTTTCATTCAAGCCCTTGGACCTTCGAGAGATTCGCAGATGTACAAGGGTCATCTATCAACGGCGAAACCTGGTGAATACAATCCTCAATACCACCTATGATCTAGCCGATAGCTCAATGATCCACTTTAGGCACCCCTGGCAACCTCACATTAGTCCAGAACATTGCCCCGCCTCTATTTTTCATCAATCATAACTGGCTATGGCAGCTGAATAACGAAACATCCATCTATCGTGTCAATGTTGTTAACTCGACCGGTCTGGCTGGAATGCCGATGCAACTCAAGCTCGGGTCGAAACCTGAGGGAATTAAAGGAGGGACGTGGAGATGGCGTGGTGCAACGTTGTACTTCGATCAGCCGAATGGAGACTCACAGGGAGTGTTCTACAATTGCCCTATGTCGGATGGATCTAATGGCATATTCATGTACATAAAAGCGTATGTTGATTGCCAGAGACGTCCCACACATACAACTGACCTGATTGATCTAGCGGGCCGCCCCCTCCTGGTTGCACAATTATGACCCTCCATAGCTTCATTTCCCGGGATGGGTGGCGTTGAGCAGACCCAGCATCGAAATTTAACTTGTTCAGTATTTGTTAATCTTGTACAACACCATAGTTTACCTACCCAATTGTAGCTTATGGATTCGACGCCCCATTACACTTGAGGACCAGTGGATTTTATCTTCGAATTTGAAAGATAAGTTGGCAAGATGGCGTTCTCATACCCTTGCCATGCAATACAAAGGACAAGTGCACATCTAAGCATCCATTTCCAATCGACATTCAAGCAAGTGTCTCATAGGCAGCTTCAACAGGTTGAATGCATTGCAATGTAGAAGTCTGAGCTCTACGTCGTTTTACTAGGGTGGATACTAAGGTTGATCCGTCTGCCAAAGAGGCTGAGTACGAAGAGACCCATGAATGCCGTAGCAACTGCCAAAGGCTTTTTTAGGTGTGCAGAGACAGGCACCTTGTAAGAGACCTATTATAGGGGGTAAAAAGAAGCCACAACGAGGGCGATGAAAGTACTGACATAGATATTGCCATCATGTTTAGTGGTCAATTGCTGGTATGCGAAAGTTAGAGCAGGACGCCCGATGGTGTCCAGGTATGTTATATGGGTGAATTGCGAGATAGAGGTTGGGTCAAAGGGGGCGGAGTACTCGACATCGCTGGTGCAGTACGATAAGCGAGGTTTCATAAACCAAAGCATAGAACTCACGTAGCCCCCTCAGGGAGGATAACCGTCACTTCTGCCTCGTTCACCACGCAGCCCGGAATTAGCGTCATGAGCGGAACCCCGACGATATATTTCCCACTTTTGCTATCGTAAACAGCTGAATCACCAAGGTCCGAATCCCACCCGAGGGTGAAGCTATAATTCCAACCACCAAGAAGAGGGTAACGAGGCCGGAGATCCAAAACACTGTACATGGGTGTTCTCGTTTTCAAGGATTGAGGGAGAGAAGGAGCAACCCGAAGTTGAGACGTTGAGACATTGCCAATCGTGTCATAGTAGTAGGTGTTGCGGATGCCAGCAGGAAGATGTAAGGTCAGGCCAGGAAGGACATGAGGTGCAGGTCGCTTGTAGAAAGCCTGTGCTTGATGATCGAGACGCGAGAAGTGTCCTTTCAACCTACATATGCGTATTGTTAACTCGCGAAACACGCCGGGGATACACGCGCTTACTCAGGTCCAGCGTTGCGCAGGAGAATGTCATCCTGAATGTTCAAGTTGGAGCCCCAGTGACTGACTTCGGCTGTGCGCCTCAGCTTGGTGACTTCTAGAATCGGATGATCGTAATTGTAGCGCACGGAGATGGGCTGTTGGCTCTTGGCGATGAAAGACCCATCTGCTGAGGCGGGGATATTGTTGAACGGGCCATAGGTGATTGTAGAGCCAGACTTGGTAGCGGGTGTCTCCAACGTGAATGCTTCGACGTCCTTGGGTTCGGTGAAGGATGTAATCCGGGGTGATGACGACCTACCTATAACTGAATTTCACGAAGACGCAGAATGCGAAGAACTTACCTTAGCTTACTACGCTGGACTGACGTCTTGTAAGGGCTGATGACAAATAAGTCAGTTTCGTACAACAACGATTGTTCGTCGCTCTGAGAGGCCTTGGCCGGCCAGGGTTTTGCTGCATGCGTTTGAATCGTGTCAAGAACGAGGTTTAGTGTCTCATTTAGAGCAAGGGGGCTAGGCAGCTCCACGTCGAGTAGATAATACCCTCTACAGAGTTTGATACGAAATTCAGGTCAATGAATTTGTTACTACGAGGTTTCAACAACGCACTCATGAGTTTCGGAGCCGTGGCTTTTGACGGAAAGCGCGTTCTGCTCTCCCTTCACTTTAACCTCGAGCCAACTTGTCCGCTCCTTATCCTTCGCACTGAGAGCTACCGTATATACCGTCGCACCCTTCTCCAGCGCCTTGACAGCGTACGTGGTGGCGACCGAAATTAACGAACCCGCGAGCTCGACTTGTCGGACAATAGCGGTGTTTTCAAAAGATTGGAAATGGTGAGCATGAGCTGGAGACAGCAGAGCCAGAAGTATGCAGGAGACGCTGCCCGTGAGTCGCAGCATTTTCAGCGAACGGGGAGGCCCAATGAAGTGGTCGAGTGGTTTGGTGGTAAGAGGCTACGTGTCGATGGTGTTGCTATATTTAGAACGCGTGTGATCGAGTTGCTGTAATTCCTTATCAACCCCTCCAGATTCCAGGTGCGACCAGCGGAAGAAAAGATATACAGATCGCGAACATGCTACATACAAAGTACAGTGATTCGATCAACTACCTACGTCGCCTTCACGTATTCTCTATGATTATTATTCTACAAATTCGCAAGGTTGACAACAGGCCAAACACTGGGAAGGGCATGTTGAGTAATGACGTTAAAGGCAACCACAGTAAAGACTCACTATCCCTCGGTCGATCTCTTGTACCCATACTTATGTATGAATGCGTCCAGCTCTTTAGGACCACGAGCACCGTATGGGTAATTGACAGGACGTGGACGTTGTCCATTTTTGCCCTCTATCCAGTGCAAGATGGGTGTGAAGATCTACATATCATGTTTAGAAAAGACTCTTGTGAGCATTGCGTACCAAATTACCTTCCAAGCATGATCAAGTTCATCATTGCGGACGAAATTTGAATGATCACCCTTCAGGGCGTCTAGAATGAGGGCCTCGTAGGCCTCAGGGATCTTGGTCTCAGTAAACCGCCTCTTGTACGTTAGGTCCATCTCAATCGGCAGTGCGCGGGTGTAGAATCCTGGTATTTTGGCGTTCAACTTGAGGTATACAGCTTCAGATGGTTGTATGCGGATGACGAGCTCGTTGCGAGAGATATCCTTGAAGATACCCTGTGTCACATCCTTGTACTGGATACGGACTTCAACTTTGGCTTCGTTCAAAGCTATGATAGCGGGTTTAACATTTACAGAGTAGACGGCCCGTGACAATCCTTACCTTTGCCTGCTTTCAGGATGAATGGTACACCTTCCCATCTGGGGTTGTGGATGAAGAGGGTCGTCGCCGCGTAAGTGGGGCACACAGAGTTAGGTGGGACAGTGTCATCGTCCAAGTAACCAGGCTTGCCATTGGCAGCCACATATTGTCCAAGAAGACAGTCTTCTGGTTGGATCGGAGGGATGGCACGAAGGACTTTGACCTATCATGACGTGATTAGACCACGATAGGAGATATGGATGATACGTCCGAATGACATACCTTCTCGTCTCGGATATCCTCCGCGGCGAAAGAAACCGGGCGCTCCATCGTCAAGACAGTAAGTACCTGGAGCAGATCTATACATGAATCGTGAATGATGTCACCCAGCCCAGAAACTGAACGGAAACTGACGATTTTGCAAGATGTCACGAATGATGCCGAACTCATCGAAATATCCACCACGCCCTTCAGTGCCGAATGGCTCTTTGAATGTAATCTGGACATTGCTAATCGAGTTCTTGTCCCAGGCTGAGCTCAGGGCAACATTAGCGAAACGAAGCACGAGGAGGTTCTTGACCATCTCTTTCCCAAGGTAATGGTCGATACGGAATGTCTCGTCCTCTGACCAGTACTGCTTAAGAGCACCGAGTAGTTCGCGCGATGAGTCGAGGTCCTTTCCGAACGGCTTCTCAACGATAATGCGGTTTATACCACTACTAGGAATGTAGCAGTGCTCTTTAAGGTTCTTTGCAACCGGAATGAAGACACTGGGCGGCAAGGCGAGATAGAAGAGACGATTGCGTTCCTTTGCTTGGTATTTAGCCTCAATCTCCTCAAGATGCTTGTTGAGAGCGTCGAAAGCGCTTCCGTCGTCGTAGCTGCCAGATATATAGGTCGAAGCCTTCTTGAAATCGTCGACGGCTTTCGAAATTTCTGGGTCATCTTGATTCTTGATGTACGACGTCTCTCGCTTGTGGAACTCGTCTGGGTCCATCTTGGTACGCGCGTAGCCCACAATCTTGACATCTCGCGGTAGGAATCCCTGTCGATACAAAGCGAATAGAGCAGGGAAGGTCTTGACACTTTGGATGAGCAATTCTGAGCATATCTTATCTCTTGATCACCTACCTTCTTCTTTGCAAGATCTCCCGACGCTCCCAGAACTGAGAAAGGGCGACGTCAGAAGAGCTACGGTGTGCTGCGACTGTACTGACCAATAATGATTGTGTTATCTCTGAGCTCATCGTGGGACGTCTCCATGGAAGGAATTGTGCCAGAGAGGGAACGTTCGCGAGCCATTGTGGATTGTGATAGTCGAGGTGAGACGAGGAGTTTGGAGGAGCGTTTAGGTAGGCTTTAAGGAAATATACGGTCAGTGTGAGAGTGATGACCTTGATAGGCCTTTTTGAAGCTGACTGATCTTTAAGTCAGTCCACGGCCATTGCTGAGGGTAGCACTCGTCATATCTTCGGCCCGGCAACACCTTCAACAACCGGAGACGCCCGGCCACCTTTTGGGTTGGTTATATCTTCTCTCGATCCACCACAGTCCGGCTATCGCGTGCGCTTCCTTCGCGCTCAGTTGACTCTGGTCTTTGATGCCCATGGGAAGTAATCCAAACGACCACCAGGGTGGCTTGCCCCCATCCCCGGACGATGTTATTGACAAACTGCGCGACCTCGTCTCCCCGGCAAAGTTGTCCAATGATATATCGTTGGATATATCTGCGATGCACATACGCGCCACTGCTCTCGTCGGCCGCCTAAAATCCCTCAACAGGGCTGCAAACAATGCAACACGTACACGCAAGGAGACAACCGCGGCAGCCAGGCTCGAGATGGATCAATCTCATCTCGGACTCCAGAATCTACAGTATGAAAAGAGGCATTTAGAACGCGAGATTGAGAAATGTCGCCAATTTGCGTGAGCGACCGTCCTCGTATCAGCCAAGGGGATCAGTTAATGAGATGTGGGGCTCAGTTCGATCTACCAAGATATCCCGTTATATAGCCTCGAGGAGTTCATGAGACTAGCCCCTCCGGAAGCACACACCGATGACGAACATCAGCTCATGCTCAATCGCCTTGCTTTCGAACTTGCGGAACGCCAAAGGTGCGCCTTCTTGTGAATCACATGTACCATCACGGCATCTAATTAGCCCTCTATAGACTAGACACCAGGAAGAAGGAGCTAGTACAGGAGAAGGAGGAACTTCTCAAGCAGAGTAAAACACAGGTCTCGACTATGGACAGTGTCAAGTCCCAAATCGAGGCACTCGTGAAGGTAAGTATTGGCTTGATCAACCACATGTCCCTTCTCAATTCCTGGTTGTAGACGGCTGCCGAGATTCAAAAGAAAGTGGACGAACTCGTGAAACCACTGCCAGAAGATACCAGCACACCATCTTGATACCCTTATACCCCGCCATTATGGTCGACCAACGATCTATTCAATACTTTGTACACTGCTATATAAATAACAAGTGAAGCCCCTCCGACAAGATTACTGGCAAGCGAAGCGTTCAAATTCGCCATATGTGTGATATAACACACGAGGCACTAGGCGTAAAAAGATTATAACTACAGAATCGAGGAAGTTACACAAACCGGGACGGGAAACCTATGCATACAATCCGAGCTGAAAGAAAGGAAAAGATGGTGGGGGTATTCAAGCATCGCGCTCTTCGTCGTCAGTGATACTGCCCATATCGCTCATTTCGGCATCTTCATCATCTTCGTTCGTATCACCGCCGGCTGAATCAGCGGCCTCTTTCGTCGCGTATCGCTGCACATAGTCTATGCAACGGGTAATATGAACAAAACAAATCTACAAGCTCGGCAACAATCGACGTACCCTTAACTTTGGTCTCATACTCTTTCGGATGGCGCATTAGCAACGCCGCTGCCTCGCCGTTTAGTGGGTCATTAGGGTTAGGATAACGGAGAAGTTGTGGCAAGAATATTTCGAATATATTTATCAGCTCTGCGCCAGTACGTTAGTGGTATTCCGAGGGACTCCGGTTGAAGGGCGGACGGAACTCACCGAACATGGGGGACCACGTTTGATTGATAACATCGAGACAAACAGAACCGCTGCTAAAGTATAGTTGGATGAGCCTCATGGCTTCCATGCAGCAGAGAGAGATATGAAACTTGCAGTTCATCGATATTGGGGTGGAAGATCTTGTTCATGAAGCCAATGCTAGGTGACTTGTAAGGGTACTGGTCGGGTAGCTCGACATGAATCTTCCAAACCCCACCAGCAAAGGGCGCTGTTGATACCAAGACAGATGAGTTAGTGGGTTGCGCTGAAGGTTGATGGTTTCATACTTTCGGTAGGACCGTGGAAACGGACGTAGAACTCCTGCATGTTGTCGTTGACGATGGAAACTTCGTGATCCGACATGAGCCTGTCATGTACAGCAATCAATGAGCAACCTTGTTCGATGAGAAGGGAAGAATGAGAAGCAAAGGGAACAGGGCTGGTCGTGCGCACATCTTCATTACATCAGTTTCAATGCGGCGTTTGTTGGTGGCAGCGTAAAGGCAGAGTTAGTTAGTTCGCATGTTTGCTCAGAAACAGGAGCACAATACTTATCATAGTTCAAAGGAAGTCGAGGTAGGTGGATGAGGTTAGGAAAGTGAGTAGTTGAGCGTTAGTACTGCTTAAAGCCAGGGAGCACCCCGATGTGGGTTGACGGCCCGCAGCGCCGACAGCCGGCACCATCCAAGTAAGGCAATAGCCCCTGTCCATGATCAAGGAGACACCAGTGGATGTAATAGAAAGATTCCTTAGAATTTTAACGACGTGGTATATCGCGAATTTCTATAAGACCAGCCATTCCTCAAGTCCCTAGCTTCTTTCTGGCAGGATGTTATACGAGCCTTCAAGGCCTCATGCACATGCCTTTAGTGAGGTATCTGTTGGTGGCGTTCTAGCCTTATCTCTCGCCGAAACTGACAGTAATGCTGCAACGCGCGGACACCCGGCAGGAGAGGGGCTCATGAAAGGATTGATCACTGATCAGGTATTCGGAATCTTGTCAAATTAGTATACATATGATCGTAAAGTAACGAGTCGTTGAATAAGCCCTTTTATCGCGTACGGCCGGGGCTCCCAGCTTTTCTAGCGGAATAACTTACAAACATTGAGAGTAGTCTGAATCATTGCCACCAGTGAGTGGGCTGGAGGGGATGAATTCTCGAAAGGGACTCACATTCGTTGAGGACCGTGCAAGTGAATGAAGAAGCACAAGTGGTGGGGCCAGTCCAGCCGATACCTAGAATGTACAAATCAGTCACTATGTTCTAACCGAACAATATATGGAGCTTACCACCGCACTGGCCGTACTGAGGGGCAGTGGTCGTAGGGGAGGTGGGGGTCGTGGAGGGTGCGGAGGACGACGACGACGATGAAGTAGGGGGGTTCGTAGTGGACCCACCGAAGGTCGAGCCAATGGCGCCGTACTTGATGTTGGAGTAGGTGACCGAAGCGTTGGGGTGTTGGGCCTCAACGTCTGCGGGGACACCAGAGGTGGTTGCGCAAGCACCACGGGAAACACCTGGGAGAGACGGGTCCTTGTCGGTGGGGAAGTCGGAGTCAAGCCAGAGCATGTTGACGGCGTGGTCATCCCAGATACTGAGAACTAAGACCATACCGTTCTCATAAGCGTTGCCCATCCCGGTAAGACCACCCTTGGTGGCGAAGTAGTTGTTGTCACCGAAGAGAGTCTTTTGGGCAGCGCAGAAGTTATCGGTGATGGAATTGGATGGGGTGAGGCCGGAGTAGTTGCTCATGGAGTTTTGGACGACATTGTTATTTTGGACATAGATGCGACGGATCTCAACGAGATCACCAGAAGCAGTGTTGTCGTCAGTGATGAATCTTGAAGGAAATTAGAGTCACTTGGCTCAAAGTAATTGTAGGAACTTACTGAGTGACGACGGTGAATTTCTTGGTGGTATCAATGGTCTTGCCCGGCCCAAGGAAGTCCCTGTTTCCCATACGGTAGGAGTTGAAGTCACAACCATCTTTATCGCAGACTCCACTGTATCTGTCAGAGCCATCACCGCACTCAACACCAGAGCAGCGATGGAGGCCAGAGATGCTGCAAGGGTGAGGAGTGTAGGCAGCTGCCTCCGAGTTCGCTTCCCAAATATCCATCTCAGCGCAGCAAGCACCATAGCGACCGGACCCAGCGTTGGAGTCGTTGGGAGATCCAGCCCAGTCGAGGACATTAGCCTGCACCAACAACGGTTAGAAAGAACACTGCGCTACATGGATATTTGGCTTGCCTCTCCGTTGATGAACTTGATATCGTGGGGGCATTGGGAGTCGCAGTACCCAGTTCCGTACTTGGCACCAGCCTGGATTATCGCACTTAGTTGAGTATACTTCATTCATGATTTCGAGAGGCTCTCACCTTGTTGTTAGTAGACAAAGCGCCATCGGCTGCCATCTCTGAGAAATACAGAGCACCGTTGAGACCGCAAGGGAGGTTCGACATGTCAACATCGAAGGTGAATTCCTGGTTTTTCAAATTGAATATCTTGTAGTGGGAATCATCCTCCATGAGGTAGACACGGGAACCGATGTTGGTCGAGTAAGGGCCAGTAGTGACAAAGCGGAGAGTAAGAGCGTTGCCGGAGGTGGTGATACCATATGTGCCACTGTAGTCAGCACCGTCAAGAGCGCAGTTTTGGGCGCAAGCAACACCATTAGTGGGGGGACAAAGGGTGTCGTCGAAGGTGTTACCAGTGTAGCAGTTCTATAGAAGCACGTTTGAGATTTCGGACAATTGCGAAAGCCACCAGATACTCACAGTAGCGCTGCTGGTGGAGTGTAACCATCGCCAGTTAGCATCAAGGGTGACTGAGCGCTGAAGTGTCGTGCATCCACTGGTGGTACATTGCTGGACGCTGAGAGAGGGGTGGGTCTCGGTGGTTAGGGTACCGACTTGCTGGCCATAAACGGTGGCCATGAGGGCAAAAGCGGTGAGAGCAGCTTTGCGGAACATTTTGAAACGGAGGAAGACCAGTATGAGTTTGTACTAGTGGTGCTGGGCGGTGGAACCGATGCTAGAATAAGGTCCATATATCTAGGCTTTTATACCAGAGACCTCCAGGGGATAATGTGTAGTGTCTTCTGTGTCAATCGATTCAGCCGTTCGGCAGACGGTCGCTAGTAACGGAAAACATCTCATTATGACCGAGATGGGACCGGGGAGTACAGCACTAAGGACGCGTCGCGCTGAGTCGACCAGGCTCAGATAACGGGATAATACGAGGAATAATGTTGCCATAGGTCCGCGATGACCTCAGACCTCAGAGGCTCATGCACAGGGAAATTGACCTGAGTTAGTGCCCTAACTCGGAGGAATAATCCCCACGTCGAAAAGACTGACAAATGTCAGCGCGATGCCCACATACGATGCGACCTGACATACCGAAGAGGACCCGAGAGAATGATCGACTTGCGGATGTAATGGAAAGGAAAAGGGCTAGCGGACGTATGCGACCGCGGCGACATACGCGACAGAGTTTCGCCCAATCTAGCAGGTCGGAATATCCTCGCCCTCCTACAGCTGCCCTGTACTAGTAGGAGGCGATGTTGTTGGAGGGAAGCAGTGCCTCTTAGCTTCTTTACCGTAGTAGGGCGTCAAGGCCAGCGACACATTGTGCTTGGGCTTGGTAGACCTAGAGGGCGCGGCGGCTTCTTCGCCCAGGACAACATCGTAGCTTCCCGCTTTACCTACGACTTCTGTATTTTCCGTGCGCAGTTGCTACCCTGCTTCGGAGGATAGTAAGCTTGGCATCTGATATTCGGGCTCTTTATGCATCTGTGTGGCCGTATCGCAAGCACCAAAGGTTCGCTCGGTGACTGTAGTGATAGTAAGATAGCAAGGCGCATCTGGTCGCTAAACCGCTTTGGCGCTGTATGGGGTGGATTCGTGGAGCTCTCTCCCCCATAGTTCTTTGGTGGAGTCGTATGAGCTCTTAACGCGAAGATCTTGATCGAGCAGCGACTTCCGTGTAGCCTATTTCTGCAAGGAACACACAATTCAATTGGATGTCGTCGGCCAGGTCGTCTCCATCCAAGAACAGTACTTGATAGATCCAATCTACAGCCTATGATGCAGCATCGCCCGGCCTAGTACCGGACGTCGGCTATACTTCTGAATCGATTCTGGGCAGAACTATACAGCTAGATCTGAGTATGTGAGTTAAACATATCTCGCTGGCTGCAGAAGGCTCGTGTTTCCGTTCCGACCTTTCTCCTCTTGTCGCTCTTGTCGTATCGGCATTTGAAGGGTAGGGTGTCCTGTTACTCGATACTGATACAAGGAAAGGCAAATGAACCTAATCAAAGTCGTTCGGTGGGAAGGTCATTTGACTGACATTTCTTTCTCACCGTAGGTTACCTCGGATTAACGGATGAAACACTCTTGGTTGACGCGGTATGGTCGCGACGGGTGCGGCTTTACGGCTCGACTGAAGGACAAACGAAAACAAGACCACGCTCACTGCTGGCACGCGCGAGATATCTTTGCAATATCTTTGGGTTCATTCCTTCCTTTATTCCCTTCACCACACAGCTCATGTCCAATTGATACGACAAAGAAGATCCTAATCGTCCCGCGGGGACGCTGCGAGTCCCCGATATACTAGACGTTTACCAGAATGTCCACTCCTCAACCACGCAATAAAGGTCATCAGGCGAACACGGATACGGACGTGCCCCGCTCGTGAAACCAGGCTCCCTGCCTCTCCTCGAAGAGCCTCCAACCTCTCCCGAAGCTCCAGGACTGATGCTTCTCGTTTGCGAGGCGCGCCAAGCCAGCAGCGCAGCTACAAGCAGCACCCCACAGTGAAGTAGGAAGTAAGTCAGTATTGGCATTGCGCTCGGTGACTTAATAGGAAAGCTAAGGAATGCCTGGGCACTCCAAGGAACTCACCAGTGAAAAACAAGCCAAAGCCACCGATGAGCACCATTTCTTCTTGGCTTTGCGTCAGCAGGTGACCTTCCTGTCTATGGTGCATAGTAACCCTAAAATTCGATGTTTAACACTGTTGCTCGCCAAGCCCGGTTGCGGCGACTAACAGGTATATCAAGCACGAGATGGCGAGGACGGCCACGGAAGTTTGTGTCAATTGGAATGCCTCTGGGCAGAACAGTCAGCATCAGCCTTGCACACACGAGCTGCGCTTATGTCTTACGCATGCTGGACATCATACTCGAAACCAGGTAGGCGACAGTCAATGCTGCAGCAACTGTTTGAATCACAGTTAGTGGGTGTGAAACCTCAGATACCAGACACACCTCCGGCCGTCGAGCGCAAGGGTCGATCCATGAATAGAGGCATAATGATCGAGGTTGCTGAGTTGATGGATGGTTGAAGTAAGAAATGGTACGGTACCGCTGTTCATGTTCGTTAGCCTTCATCATATATATCGATAACCTCGTGTAATGGCCACGCGCCGGACACGAGTTCCAGGTTCATGAAACGATGTTGAGCATGCGATTGCCATGTTGCAGACGTAATCAAGAACGTGTAGAAAAGGATAACTATATGTACACGCTAATACAAGACATCGCGGAATGGATACACGCAGCAAGAAAGATGAGTATTGGTTTCATCGTGTCTAAATGACTTCATTAGATCATATCAACAATTTTGAGGTCTGGGGTCGAAGTTTCGTCTGGCATCGTGGCATGCATGCGGCTTCACATAGTGCTAGCGGGGACGGATGTCACAGTGGGGGGTGCACCGTTATGGCCTGGCTGTACGATGATAGTCTGACCACCCTGCCCTTGCTGCTGCATCGGGTACCCATATCCGTAACCGTAAGGAATATATCCAGTTGGGTATGCGGAAGCAGCAGCGTTGTGTTGATTGTAGTATCCAGGCATCTCACCAAACCATCCAAGTTCCCGGATGGGTTCTTCCCAAATGCGCCATCGGCCGAAGCGTTGGGCTTGAGTGATGAGTTGAATCATAACTATGAACGCGAGAGCGACTGGAGGTAGCAAGATTGTCAGTGATTTCGGAAGAGGCGGGAACAGAGTTGCGTACACAAGATGAAGATCATCCACGAGAAGGCTTGAATGACTTTCATTTCACGGCAGAAGGCTTGTGCGGAGACTGGAGGGATGTGAAATCAATCATAGATAGTAACAAAGTAGGCAAGGATTGAGTATTGATGACTTACTGAACCCGTTCTTGGTGGGTGTACGCTGACCAGCAAGAGTCTCACATTGAACAGGTCCAATCACATCTCTAGGCAATCGTTGGACGCTCAGCGGAACCTTCAAATCATCTACAGAACGACTCACGTTGACCAGGCACCCATCGCTTCACAGCTGGACGTCACTCATTTGCAGCGATCGAAGGAGTAACACCGACTCACCCAACCACAAGATGCCCATTAGAAGGATCATCGGGACCTCCGTGCGCGGTTGAGCCCATTGCAACCTATAACCAGTGAATGCCGGTAAGATATGATTGAGAATGTGGTATAAAGACGACGTACGTGAGGAGTAATATGAAAATTGTTAGAGCCGAGATCACCAGAGCGAATACGGTGAAGTCCCCTACGTCAACGATCAACCTTCAGGTAGTGAGCCGCATATCAAGCTCCCTTACGACGAATTTCGGGTAGGAAGATATTGGCAAAGTAAGCCGATATGCCTAGTACAGCTCCCGAAAGTAGAAACACGGCGACTGTCAAGCCGCTCCGTTATACAGCTCGAAAAGTTCCACAGCCAAACTGAACTCACTATAAAAGCCGAGTCGATGGTTAGCGAATCGGACGGTCATTGGGATCGTTAGAGACGTTCAGAAGGACGTTGAAGGAGGCGGGAAAAAAGGGGACTGCAAACGAAGACGAACGCAGTTTCACCCCGAAATACCGTTGGGAGCACTTCTTCGCCGACGAACAATTGCACGATCTGCCTCGAGGCAAACGATCACGTGAGCACAGCGCCCGATAGTTGATACCCCTAAAAGCGCGTGTCGTTCGTTTGCAAATAAAAGTACAACAGTGAGTCTTCTATATTTCATGTCAATCCGTAAATACGCAAAGGCTAGTCGTACAACCCATCAAGGTAATCGTCAGTATGGCAATGTTATCCTCGTACTACTGCCACCAGTCATACATAAATAATATACACTACAATCATCTTCGGGGGGATGCCCCTCTGGCATAAGCGTCATGGCGGATAGCTCGCTGTGTACGTCCACGTTCGTGTTGCACCGCCGCGGTGGGCTGGCGTGGTGAGCTACGTGAGCGGCTTCGATGGCTGGTATACTTCTCCTGGTAAACCGCGGCTTTGTTTCCAGACTTGCCTCCAGGGCCGGGGAGGCCCGCGGTACGATATCTATTGAACCAAGCACACGAGGTGACAGGTCCGTACCACATGTGTTCACTACGAGGGAAAGCAGCATATTAGTTACGCATTCATCGGTAATGAAAGTGCAGAACAGCACACGTACTCTCCAGACCGGTGTCGGATAAGGGCCAAAGTAAGGAGTGTGAAGAACGAGAACAGCACTACGGACATGAGGGTGAATTCGGGACGTAAAGGAGTGTGTCAGATAAACGTACAAAGGATTGCATTCATCAATGCGAAAGTCATGAGGACCCGGTACATGGCCTGGTATTGATCGGTTTGGACTGGAAGCGTGGGATAAGCAACCGGGAATAGTGTGAAGAACAATGGGCGTACAGGCTGCGATTGACTCATCCATAGGAACAACGTCTGACTCCGATGCAAAGCACTCCACGTCAGCATCTTGCGATTCTGAGGTAGTCAAGTAGACACCCAAAACTGTATCATATGAGGATAAATTGAGTGATAGGTACGCTGAAGGCAACACGCACCAAGCCATAGTATCCCAGCAAGACCTAAGCAAGCCAATTCTATTCTCGTCGATATCGGATTCCTTTCTTTGAAGATGAAGCTGAACCCCAACAAGCACAACATGATGACCAGACTGGCCGTGCAGACAAAAATCGCAAATGGTACAAAACGAGCTGCATAATTATTTTAGCCGCCCATGTAAGGCACGAAAGGAGGGATACACTCACTAAGATCAGATGATGCGAGGATTTGCTGAAAATGGCCTGCCATGGCCAGACATATTATAGTGAAAAGCAGAACAGAGCCTGACATATTGTCAGACAAATGCACTTCAAACCTCTATGCACGAATGACGGACTCACCATAAATACACGTCCTAATCGTGTTGAACAAAGTCATCCCGGGCGCTCTCGATTTGAAAACCGCAAATGCTCTGCGCAATGGGTTGGAAGGGGGGTTATTGGAAGACGACAAAGCATTATGGTGCAGGGACCTCATGATAAATACGCCGAGCGGGGACCAATCAAGGACACGAGGCTACCATGAAGCTTTTCTCGGGCAGGCAGGGAAGATGAGGGACACTAAGTGATACCTCCGGATTGAGGGGAGCTCGTGTACAGCGGCGGTCGTCTTGCTGTGGTCTGTAAACTTAAGAGGTTGAGATGAAAGGGTGCACGCTGATGATACGTGGCTCGGGAGTGAGTGGGACAGCGATGAGCAGTTATGTGACTGCCAGCAAGCCAGTAGAGATAGCTAGTCGCTTCACGACCTCAGTCAAGAACAGCACACCGGCGAGAAAAGGGGACAACTCTTCTTGGGAGAAAATTTCGAACATCTCAGCTCGGCCAAGAGGTTGCCGCCGGACGAACATGCCTAAACCTGGTTGATCGGATCCAACTCCGATGCCTCGAGGCAGCCACAATCGGAACCTGATCGCGCAATTGCGTTCTCCTATAAGGGTTCGCACTGGAGAGGGCAATACCGTACATTTAAATCGAAAGAGTATGGTTACTTTCGAGCCAGTACATCGACCTCAGCCCGCAAGGCCTCCCCCAGGATGCTATACTCTACAAGACACTCGGGATTCCGGAGCGTGGCTGGATTGATAACCGAAACAGGGGCGCCATTGATGATCTAAAAGTGGTATGTTTAATAGCCTTTGCAGTGAATAACATACACGTTGATACAACGCGGACTTGCCTTTTTTACCGGGACTTCTACACGTTTTGAATTGAGGGTGTATGGGACATCTTTCACTTGTAGTATCTGAAAGGGATCCGTTAGGGGGAGACAACAATGGGCGATCGGCCGCGGATCCGGAGGAAGTAGACACGGTGTGCTCGGAGAGCGATGCGCACCTTCGTTGGCACATGCCGGGGACTCCTTCTAGATCTAATAGCAACCCTAACGCTCTGCTCCAACTCCTCAGACAGTTCATGTCCATCAGGAAGTTTCACGAAAAGCACGACCCTCTCGTCTAATCCCCCATCGATAGATTGTCCCACTGCTACCGAGTCCACGATAACATGCGACGCTTCAGAAGCCGTCGCTTCAGAGAAGCATGTTTCTATCACATCGTAGAGCTCTGCTGACCCGAATCTTATGCCTCCAGGATTCAGCACACCATCCGATCTACCTAACATGACCATACCACCAGCGTTACCTCCCTTGGGCTCTGCGATAAGAACGTGATCGCCGTGGTCTCCAATTGGCAAACCAAATCAAGGTTAATTCACATTGATGTACGAAAGGAAGAGCAAACATACACCAAACACCATTGAATTCGGCAAAATATGATTGCTGGAATCGAGCGTGCGCCGCTTCCACAGCCGCTTCATCACCGAATCCGGGAAGAGGCCAGAATCCGATAGGCATGCACGGGAATGGCTTAACGCATACCAGTTCACCGTTTTCCCCGGGAGGGTTGGGCTCGCCTGCTGGAGAGAAGCTCTCGACTGCCATACCTAGCATACGGCATTGTATCTCGCCTCGATACACAGGCAATGCCGTGCACATCCCAGCAAACAAGGAACAAATATCTGTTCCCCCTGGTCGCGAAATGTGTGTCAGTTTGACTGTAACCCGGTGACGGTACCCGAAATTACCGGTGATAGAGCCTAGCAAGACATTTGGATGAATCTTCTCATACACATAGTCATATAGAGCCGGTGCGAGAGGAGAACCAGTGGAGTATATATGCCGGAGACTGCGCAGAGTATGCTTCTCACGAGGAACATAGTTTTTCTGTGAAATAAGTCGCCCACGCAGTCAGCAGGTGCCGCGGGTACTCGGTCATAAGGAAGTAGAATCACCGAGAGTTGGTCAATATACTTGGCACTCGTGCCAAAGATGGTGATTCCCAACTGATCAGTCAAACCCCACAAATACCCCGGATCGCGAAGTGGGCTTCCGTCGTAAAGAACGAGCGTGCACCCCACGGTCAATCCGCTGACAAGGAAGTTCCACATCATCCAACCCCTAGATGACAGTCAGATAACTGTCAGGAGAACACAATTGTACGAACGTGGTCGTATAATAGAAGAACACGTCCTCAGAGCGCAGATCTCCGCATAACATTAACTCTTTCTTTAGCTGCAGCAACATACCGCCTGCGCGATGTACGATAGGCCTAATCAAATCTCAGTGTTGCTTCTAAAGATCGAGGGTGTGCTTACTTAGGGCGCCCTGATCTATCGTGTTAGCCATGAGGCTATCACAGTAGCCCGTGTACATACCTGTCGTCCCAGAGCTAAAGAGTATCCACAAAGGCCAGTCAAACTTCGTCCGGTGCCACTCTATCTCCCCGGACGTACTTCTCCCAAGCTTCGACACACGACCCTCCTCCAGATAGCTTTCCCATGGCACCCAATCGTCTGCCCGGTCCACATGCTCGGTCGCCTGTGGAATGGCGTGTATTATAACTACCTTGGGCGCCAAGCCCTTCTTCGACAGTTCGCTGACAACCCGTGCTACCTTGGGCAGATGCGGGTGGACTTTAGCGTTGTATCTGTGTGACACTATCGTCAGGATTGAATGAAAGGAGCGCCGGGAAAGTCTAACACGACCGCGTCCACCGCAAAAATGAACTTCGGTTGGACTTGTTCGAAGCTACGCGAGAGAAACCATCAGACATGGTAATCGAAGCGTCGTGGAACACTAACCGCTCTAGCACCCCGTCAGGTCCAAAGTCAGCAGCCGCGCTCACCCAAATTCCCCCTAGAGCGGTCGTTGCGAGACAGGCTGCTACGTTTTCCTATCGCAAATACATTTCAGTCATTCTGTTGCATGGGACAACAGAGAATTCATATGAAGAACTGGAAGTTGCCATCCCCCGATTAATGGCGCTGCTTACAGCCAAAGCGACGGATACCCCGCTAGGCCAATCGTGGGGGGTTGTCCCCATCGGGCCTGAGTTTAATCGCCCCGGCGGCGAAATCGGGTCACCGCGATTGGCCCAGGTGCCCAACGCAGGAACGCAGGCCCAACGTTATCGCGATACATAGCTAGAGTGTGGTTGGCAGTTGAGTAGACATGTACATACAATGCAGTTGGAGCAGTACGACCCGACCCTGTCTCCAGGTTTCAATCCGTGCAACAGCAATGCTGATGCGACGTTCGCGACCATGTCGTAGAGCGCTGCATATGTCACCTTTCGTAATGGAGGATTGGGCCATTCTTGTGTGGGCTCGGCTGATGAGAGCGACGTGAAGTATTGCATGACTTAATGTGCTTGGCGAGAAGCAGACGTACTAGCTTGGATGAGAGCCACCCGCTCAGAAGAACGTTCACGAAGCATGTTCTCCGCCCAGTTTAGCTTTGCGTCGACGAACCAAGCTGGGTTATCACTCGGTGCTGCACGAATGTCGACTACATGGCTTGCTTTTTCTCCAACAACGCCGGTGACATCCCAGACTAGACTCCAAAAGTCGTCGATATGGTTTGTGGACCAGTTGTAGAGATCGGCATATGACTTTAGAGACAGATGATGCTTAGAATTGACTAGATCCCTGAAGCGGAAAACAGGCGATGCATCTGTGTTTGTTGGTTGATACAAAGGCTCGTTGGATGATGGCATAGTGCTAAAAAGCTGTTGAAGGTGGAGAATCAGAGAATGGGACTTGGCAGCAGATTTAATGATGATTATTGGTAGCAAGGAAATGACATGGTCGCCATTGGATTGTAAAGGGACATCCTCCGCTCCGTCGTTGACACGGCTACTTACTGAGAAGCAGATGGGAAAGCAGATGATGGATTTGACGGAGGTTGAGCGGCAGAATAATCAGAACGAGAGCAAAGAGGCCGACGAGAATGGGTGTGACATGTGACAGTATGTGGAACGTGCGTTGACAAAGGAGGTGAGTCTTTAATATATAAATAACTTACCACTCGAGAAAGACCTTGGCAATTTATTTCCAGTCATCCACTTACCAAGTCCTTGGCCCCCTACCACACTTGTCACGCCACACTCCTCCCTATAAAAGCCCTGTCCCTTTCATCGTCCCATTTCCCTCCTGACTCACCCTCGTCTTTTCAACATCCTCACACACATTTCGTGTCCGTCCGCTTTTTGCAACCACGACGCTCATCTCAAATGGACCAGTACTTCGCTCCTCATACTCAGGAGGCTAAAGCCCACATGCACCTCACGTACGTCCTCGTATGCGCTTTATTTACGCATTATCCTCGTATTCACCCCGCTGCACTACAGTGAGAACTGGTTCTCATGGGATATCGACCACCCCTCTCTGGACGAGACTCTCGTCGCTGGCTGTGCCTCTTATCGTGCATTCAATCGCTATCTCAGTGGTGCCGACCTCTTTATCATCCCCCGAACAAGGGCTGAGTTGGAGAACATTCTGTAAGCCACCGCAGTGCCTGACGCGTCACTCCACAGTCTAACCTGACTTTCTCCGTCCCGCCAGCCGTAGATACTCAGTTGATGCTATCCACAACACCATCTCCGTGGCTCGTTCGCCTCTACAGCCTGGCGGCTACAGTAGAGTATGTTTCGGCCGAGTCTATATGCGTCTTGATGATTAACACTTTTGCTCAGGTCTGCCATCTTGCCGAAGACTCTATTCGCAATGTTCTCAACACCGACGACAATGTCTCGACCCTGTTAGCTCTTCACTTCCGTAAGGCGGAGGACTCTCAGGATGTCCATTTGGACTGCATCCCTGCCTCCATCAAGACCAAGTGAACAATGGTTTTGGGATGGCATACCAGCTTGTGTTCTATATTTGTGACTTTGCGTGTTTCTTGAGCCTTGTTTCAGAGATCAACTGTACCACCACCTCCACCGCCTTGTAAAGGCTTAGCTATAATACTTGTGCATTATTCTGTCTTACACGTATGCAATCGCTTTTTTGTTTTTTTGACAATTTTGAATGGAAGAGATGAATCTGACTCAAGATAGGCTCGCGGAGTTTCTTTGGAGATCATCTGTAAGACAAGCGCCCAAGCGCCCATGCACCCCAAGCAGAAATGTCAAGCTCTGGCCGTGTAGTACGAACGTGCGACACTGGTTAATACCATCTCCACGCTTTGCCCTCTCCTCAGCCTTATTTATATCCGGAGGCTGCCAACAACAGGGAGGCCACTTCATGTACTGCTGCTAGGATCATCATGGCTCGCTGGTTAGCAATCGAGTTGAACATCGCCATTTTCTTGTCCTCCATATTTCCAGTTCTTTCAGCACCATCCTCTCAAGTGTCTTTTCAAGTCGAAACGACTAGTGAGTGTGGAATAGCAGAGCTTGGTGTCGTGTGCTCAAGATTGTTTCCGACAAAAGAACCGCGAAAGCTGCAAGGACGTTTTCTTCAGATTACCGATTTACATCCAGATCCATATTATACCGTTCATGCTTCCCAATCCTCTGCATGTCACAGACGAAAGCCCAAGAAGGAGAAGGAACGTTCCAGTTTGTATGGGACACCTTTCAGGTAAGTAGGTGTGTGTGTTCGGTGATTGGCTGGCTGGCTTATGTGCGCTGTAATCCTATACACCCCGACCCATGTGTGTCTCATCCAGTGAATGTGATTCGCCGATGATTCTTACCAACTTTACGCTCGATTATCTGGATAAGCACTGGTCGTCCGAATTGGACTTTGTTATCTGTGAGTTTCATCCGTCTTCTCTCATGTTAAGCTCCGAGTTCTTGTGAGTGGTCGATCTTGTGGGCGTGACTAGGTGTCTGTGGCGTACACACTCAGAGATACCGCCTGCTGACGTGGTCTTGTTGCCGGTTCCTACTCTGCATGCAGGGAGGAGCAACGAGATTCTGCTCACATGAGCAAACGGACATTACGTCCCAGTCCAGACCAAGGCTGACTTTTCTCTGATGTCTTGCAGGGACTGGCGATAATGCAAGGTAAGTCAGGGTCTTGTGCTCATTCGTATCGTCCTCCGCCGGATGCTTATAGGCGCTCTCCTCCCCCCATGGCGTAATTTAGACATGATAACGATCGGAAGTTACCCCGCACCCCGAGTGAGATCTACCAACTGAACAGGAATGTGGCGTCAAAAATGGAAAAGATATTCGCGAGCAAAGGGATACCCGTCATCCCCTCCCTCGGTGAGTTGTGTTGCCCTAGTGGTCCGCCCCGTTGCGATACTCATAAATATGTCGCGCGCACTATGCGCATATAGGTAATAATGATGTTTGGCGTGAGTCGATATGATAGAACAAGCTGTTATTTGTATTGAAGGCGGTGTCTGACTGACGGGTTCTTTCCCTTCATTGCTGTTTGTAGCGCACGTAAGTCCGTCGTCGAGCATGCCATCAGAATCTTCAGCTGATAATGTTACTGCAAAGAACATCATGGAGGCTGGTAGGTCCCTCATTGTCATCACATTCCCTTGACGCCCTATCGACATTCATCGTCTTTAATAGGCCCAAATGGTATTACGAGCGAATTCTCATCGTGAGCACCGCCTCTGTCTATCTCTGCCCTTCGTTACCGCTGATAATCATTTTTGGTGTTCGGACCACCCTAGAATATGGAAATCCTTCATACCGTTTCCAATGTATCAAGTCTTCCAACGGGGAGGATATTTCCACGTTGAGGTGATCCCCAATTCGTTGGCGGTTATCAGCCTGAATACGATGTACTTCTACGACTCCAACAAAGGTAAGTCAAGTACGCCACAATCAAGCGACGGCTTCCATCTCATCACCTGATGTTGTTAACACACACATACTTTACACACGATCCCTGACGACCAACCAACGCAGCTGTGGGAGGATGCCCGTACTCGGACCGTGAGGATCCTGGTAATCTGCAATTCGACTGGCTGGAGGTGCAGCTTAGGATTTTCCGGGAAAGGAATATGCAAGTGAGTTGTGGTTGCTTACTGCTTCGGGGTATGTTGGGCCATGCGGTTACTGATAATTAATTGTGTCCTCTCTCTGCATCGCCTTTCGTTACCGAGGTATGGTTGTCAGGTACGTTATGTTATGGGTCTACAATTCGATGGGTATGTTCTGATGTACAAATGTAGGCCATGTCCCACCATCACCTGGGAATTACTTTCCCGAATGTGTAAGTCGTCCGCGTGTCCTAGTTTGCAAGGAGTCATATGCTGACGATTGGTGCACTTTTTGCAGTATGTTCGGTATACCGAATTGGCATTGAGGTTCCAAGATACGATTGTGGGTCATTTGTACGGGGTGAGTATATGGATTTTCGTTGATTTGTGATTGGCGATTCGGAATTTTCTAACTCTTGTCCGTCTTTGATTGTACGTATAGCATATGAATGCCGACCATGTAAGTGGCCAAAGCTTATCACTCGCGTGGCATGGAGTCGGGTGACCGATGCATTCGCGCGCTTCGCTGTTTCTAGTTCTCATTTGTCGAAGCGGTGGATTTACAAATCGTCGACCCCAGATCGGTCTCCGGTAAAGAGGAACTATGGAAGGATCTCCTTCAAGAATTCGCTGCCCTCCCGAAGAAAGCGAAAGAGCTGAACTATGACAACTATAGCGTAATCAATGTCTCGCCACCCGTTGTCCCGAACCCTTATGTCCCTACGTTTCGGGTTTTCTCCTACAATGTCACCGGGTATAAGCCTGGAATTGGGATGCAAGGGAAGCGGAAGCATCGGCATGATCGTGGCAAGCATGGCAATAAGGCGACGGAATGCAAGAAGGAGCCGTACAAGAGTAGCTGGAAGTGCTATCTGGACGAACCCTGGCACTCTGATGCTGACTCGCCGTCTCGTCGGAATCAATTATGGACCCCTTTGGGCTATGCTCAGGTGAGGTGAAACCATCATGATGGGTTGGGCCTGCCTTGTTGATCAGAGATACTTGTTTAGTACTATGTTCCGCATCTTGAGATTGCGAACAAGACGCGGAAGCCCAAGTTCAAGTTGGAATATCTGACATTTCCACCGTCCAAGCTGCATCCGCCCGTGGAAGGTGATGGCGGAGTTGGAGGGTTCCAGTACCCTGTGCCGAAGCACCACTTGCCACGTTCGCTGCGGAATGGAAATGTTTCACGGTCTGTGAAGTATGCGCCGTATGAGATGGAGGATTTGACGATTCCCTCGTGGGTTTCACTTGCACGTCGATTGGGGAACTCGAAGGAGAAAGGGCTGAGGAAGCGATTCAAAAAGCTGATGTATGTAGAAGGCTGACTGACCGTGAGAAAATGAATTTAAATGGCTATAAACGTTCTGGTTGTCTTGGATACGTTGAATGACCTCGCAGCTTGGAGATCTGGTAACCATCCCACTTTCTTTTTCCAACTCTCAAGCTCTCGACAGCCGCAATCGCGCTGCATTTACACATTCGGGTTCTGTTGCCCTCCTCATCTATTTCTTCCACTCTCTCCATCATCATCAAGGCAGAGGTTTCTTTTTCACCTCCACCATCTCCTCCTCCTCCTCCTCCCACTCCCACTCTCCTTTTCTCTTCTTCTTCTTCGCTTTTTTATCTTTATTTTCTTCGTTTTTGTACCCTAATCCCCTTTAACACCTCCTCATCTTTTCGGCTGGCCCGTATCACACCCCTTCCTCGTCGTACCAGACGCACAACACTCCCTTCTTCCAAAACCAATCGCTAGATTCGATTCGATTTCCACATCCAAATGGCTGCAGTCAATATGCAGATGATGTCCTCTAATATGCCTCTCGACTTCTTACCGGTGCATACATCTCATTCTCGCTCTAATTCAGTCTCTTCCTCCTCGACACATTCGTCCTCACGCCCTCAATCTTCTCAGGGTGGTATCACACGGATGCAAGCGCTGCCACCGAATACAGAAGACCTCTATCACTCGTCTTACCATCTCGGAGCGCCCCATCACAACGCGAACGACCACGTACGCCATCCCTTCGCCCTCAATTACTCCCCATCGGCTGATAACGATTTCTCCGACCAGTCGCCCCCGAATCATAACATCACAAACCCTGCCTTAAAAGGTCACCTTCGCCACACCCACATACGTACGGCTCGTACTGCCGCCTCTCCCTACCCCCGCGACACCGACAGCGTTCACTCGTCATCCAGCGAAACGGAGGACATCTCCATGTATTTGGGCAACCCTGCCCCCGACTATCACAACAACATGTACATGGGCGGTCACACCATGGCCCCCAGTCAGGAGGCCATGACTGCAGCTGGGGCTTTTGGGAGGATGTCATTGAGTCCTGACGCGGCGTTGGAGAAGCTGGCAGCTAATGTTCGGGCAGCGACTACTACGTCTGCATCGGACAGGGCGAAGCAGATTTTTGTACAGGCATGGTACGTCTCGTGTCACTCCATTTCCATTTTGTTGTCCGTTTTTCACCACCAGCTTGCGCTATTCGGTTCAATTTTTTTTTTCCAATCCAGGCTCACCGCAAACTATGCTCCCTATCCTGACGGAAACGTTCCTCGTCAGGGATTGTACTTTTCCTATCGTCGAATCTGTGACCAATACGGTATCCCCCACATCAATACGGCTACATTGGGCAAGGCCATACGTCTGTGTTTCCCAACTATCAAAACCCGACGTCTTGGTGTCAGAGGGAACAGCAAATATCATTGTACGACTCCATCTGTTTTGCATCATGATCCGATTTTGATTGGCGCTCGTTCTTTTGACAGATTGTGGTATTCGCCCTGCCACTGCGGCTGAAGCCGAATGGCTACAAGACTATATTCAGAAGTCAAATAACAACGCCGGACAAGCGTCTGTTAATGCCGCTCGCCTAGCTCAGGAGAACTCTGAAACAGCAAACAAGAGCGAAGAGGAGGATGACGAAGATTCTGAGGGTGCCTCGTCAGCTATGGACTCCAAGCGCAATTCACTAATAATTAATGGTGATGTGAAGCCCGTGTTTGCAAATGACCTCGCAGATAAGACACCAACCGCGGCAACACTCTTATCTCAACAGGCTGCTCAGCGCCCTCCCTCTTCCTATCCCCCTCAGGCTTCCATTCGTAGATTTCCCAAGCAGGAGGCAGGCATTTCCGTTCAAGGTGCCCCTACTTCGAATCATTCTGTCTCATATCTGGCCGGCCAGCAGCATCTCTCCGTTCGCCAGTTACCTACCTTCCCTTCCATCGATGAAGCTGTTGGTGCCAGCTCGACGTCCCATCACAGCATAGCAGCAAGGGAAGTATGGAATTGGTTTCAGGACCATCTTGATGCGCTCCTCGATAGCATTCGATCCTTCCGTTGCGATCAGTTCGAGATGCACGTCCGCAACTTCTGGTCTTCTTTGGAAGGAAGTCACAGGGAGATTGTTCACGCGCCTGCTATTGCAGGTTTGATGGCTAAAGCCGACGCTATTGTTTATGATGTGAGTTTATTCTGGCTGTTTCAAATTGCCGTCCGTTAAATGGGTTTACTAATTCGAAATGGGGTTAATGTAGGAAATACTGGAGTTCTTGAGATCACAGATGCTCTCGCCCCTGTCTTCATCATCCATGCAGAGCCTTCGGCAGCTAGCTAACAAGATGGAAAAGATTCTACTAGCGGCTCTACAGAACTACGACAATACTTTCGTTTCGCCTAAGGTCGAGCTTGGCGCACGGTTTGGACATTTAGTTTGTAAGTATCCCAGCATATATGCGCTTCTTTCGCTAATGTCGCACTAGTGCGGTATCTCGATATCTACCAGGTCATCCAAGCCCTTTCAACCGTCTTGACCACGCAAAAGCAGCTTACGGAAATGCGTCGCTCATGGCAAAAGATTGATTTCGAATCTGTCCGCAATCAATCCGCTCTAGTCTGCATTTGTCGGCATGAGACTCTGATCCAACTACTCGAGGTCGAATTCGTGTCGCTTCTGGACTTACTCTCGAAGAGCGCCGAACCTGTGAAAGAGGTGATGATATGGGCTGATAAGTGTCGTGACAGGTTAACGGGTGGGAACAGAGGCAACAATGCTGAGGCGAGGACCATGGATCCTCGGGACGTTCTCACTCGATGGGGCTACGTGACGAGTCAGATCATGAGAGATTTGGTATGTCTTAACCCCCATTCGCTCTTGCGATCCCGCTAACATGGTAATTCTCTTGATCTCAGACCATTAGAAGTGATCCAGCATTCGGAGCATTCCAAATTTTGAAATTATTCTTAGAGTGAGTTTCAAAGAGTTTTCGGCGGTTTGTTGGTGATTGATGCTTACCTGACGTGGTTTGTAGTGATTGGATTGCTGTCAGCGTTCTGAGGGACGTAGCCCTTTCCCTTAATGTTGTGGCGGCTTCCGTGGAGCCAGTCATGCAACAGCAATTTTACGATCCCATGTCGCCCATGGCAGGTCAAGAAAGCTTTGGCGCTATGGATATGCGGCCAAGTATCATGACGCCAACGACATCTAGCATGTTGGCTGCTCTTCAAAGCGACACCTTCCCCGCTGGAGCCTTGGATCCAACAGCATCGGCATTCAGCACCGATTATTCGTCATTGTCTTACATTGATTCTGTCCATCCTCAAGATGATTCCCTGCCTTCTGTTCACCAACAAGGTCTCTCGTTCCCTGACTTCTCCACTGCGCCCTCCTCTTTCGACTTCACTCCCCAGGACCTCGGGATTGGGACAGCCACCTCAACGCCTGCTAGTGAACCTGCGCAGCTTGAACCAGAATCAGGCAAATCGGAACAAACACAGACGGCTTAAGGACTCCATCTTTTCTTTCCCTTCGTTTGCTTCCTCCCCTTCGTCTAATGACATTGACGCTCTTCGGTGTTTCTTGCTGCTGTCTGTCTCTTTTCCTCCCTCGATCTAGGTGTAGTGAGCTGGACGTTTTGTTGGACGTTAGTACAATACTTACCACCAATTACTATATATATTTTCTCGTCAGTTCGATGTTGCAGCCGCCCTTCCCTTTTGTCTTGTTGAGTGCTTACCTACAGCCCACCCATCTGTATTTTTTAAGCGATTCGTTTAGCGTATTAGTCTCGCCCATTCTGTACCGGATAAACTTATATTGAGATATCCATTATTATATCAACGAAGATGGGGATAGCATAGAATCGCCATATGAAGCTATTGACTGAGTAGTGGGTCTAACTGAATCCAAAACATGCGAAGATGATATGTAAGTAGCGTCACTGTCCCATTATAGTGCAGCCTCTTGTTCTTGCTCCTGCACGACTTCCGACTTGTCAACGACCTCGTCTCCAGATACGGCCTCCGAGGCAGCCTCAGCGATATCGGGTGTATGTGTCGGTTCGGGGGGCGCTTCGCTGTCACCGGTCGGGGAAGCTACGTCTAGTGCATCTACTCTACTGTCCTGTGATGAAGCGTTGAGGCGCTTGATATCAGCTTCAGCCTTCGCGATCTTTTCAGCAGTAACCCGGGCCTGGTTAGCCTCATACCATTCCTTCTTCGTCTTTAAGTTGTCAACGATGCGGGGCACATCCGTTGACGAAGTTGGTGGGGGAATGGACAGGGAGAGTAGAGCTGAGAGGGTTGCTAGAGGGACATTTAATGAACCGCTAGCTGGAGAGGTAGGCTCTGCTGAACCGTTGGCCTTGCTTCCCTTCTTGCCCTTGGATTTGCTCTTGCCGCCTACGAAATAAGACTCGTCTTCATCGCCCTTCTTCTTTCGAGCCACCAGTCCTTCGAGAGGGGCATCATCGACCTTCCTAATTTCTAATTTAGGCACACCCGCGACCTCGGTCCTCTCGGAAGAAGGAACGCTTTTGAAAGCCACGTTGCCAGTTGCCTTGCCAGAGAAGTAATCGATGAGAGTTTGGCAATCTTCAATCTGGGCCTGGTAGGCAGGAACTTGAGCTTCCTCAAGGAGGCGTTCGGCAATTTCTTTCTTCTTCTGAACTTCTTCAGCGGCTCGCTGTGCACGCGCACGTTCAGCGCGACGGGCTCGGTCCTCGTTAAGCTTGTTCCAGTAACGGTCATTGGCCTCCTTGTACTGCCGCGTTAATTCGCGTCGCTCAGTGTGGAGGGCATCGAGTTGGGTTTGGATACCCTCGCGCTCTTGGAACAGTGCAGACCGGTTTTTGTAGACTTTGTCGGCTTCATCCTTCAGTTCATCTAGCTCCTTCTTTATCGAGTCGTACCGATTGTTGAGAGCCTGGAATTCCGGATCTTCGAGCTGCTTGCGTAGCTCAGCGATTTTGTCTCGGAGAGCTTTGATTGATTCTTCTTCGGCCTGGAAACCCTCGACTGTCTTCCGGTTGCGCTTAAATTGAGATATGTCCGAGAGCGCACGCTTTTCGTCGACGAGTCTTAGCGAGCCAGAGTCAATCTGCTTTTCTAGATGCCTGTGGAGATCTCGTTAATGGTAGATGACGCTATGAGAAGGATATATGCTGACTTTATCTGAGCATCCACCTCGGCAACGGTCTTGAACGAGACTTTGGACTTCTGGGCATTCAAGTCCTTAATCTAGAGAGGCGATGTTTTGAGAGTGGATGCAAGTATACCTAGGGACCGTACCTTTTTCTGCACCTGCTCGTCCAAGGCGTCCACCTGGCTACGGACTTCCGTACGAGAGGCTTTGCTACCGGCCTGCTGGCTCCGAATTTCCTCCAACTCAGCACGTAGGACATTGCGACGCTCATTCCCAGCACCCTTCGTAGCAAGACCTATTTTCTCTCGAAGTGCAGACTAGCCATAAACGTCTGAGATGGTGTGACGCCATTTCGTACTACCCAACGCACCAGCTTGACATTGAGAACGTCTATCTCAGCCTTGATCCTTTCCTGTTCAGCGTCGTATATCTTTTTGTCAGGCTTGCCTCCGCTTGATATAAGGGCAATTGCAGCTTCTGACGTGTCCCTCTTGTCGGCGACCGACACTGGAGTCGTGGTCCCGTTAGTAGAGGGGATGGGTGTGGATTTCCCTTTTGAAGCGCCATTGGCAGAGGCGGAGGCTTTAATTTTGGGGGCCATGGAAGGAGCGAAAGTGTCGTAGAATAACTTAGCAGCAAGCAGTGAAAGTTGCAGACAAGAAGAACTCGTGTGAATTTACGTGGATCGCTAAATTATTCCAAGCAACACGCTCGGACATGAATTCATCCTGCAGCTGCAACAGACCTCGTCGTATCGATAAGCACCCAAATACAAGCATTAATAATGTTAAAACAGCTATACAGGACGACGAACAAGCAAAGAAGAGTCGGAAACTTAGAACACTATCTTTGCATTCAATTTCTCGACTTCCTTGTAGCATTCATCGTAAAGCTCTTTGTAGTCGTCGTCCTTGTCCTCTTTTTCGCCCTCTTTCTGCTTCACTCTGCGCTTTTGATTCGGGCACACCATGACGCAGCTCGTGGGTCGTTTTGTCGAGCTGGCATGGCCTAGCTCTTCCTTCGAAGGTACGAAGATATAGGGTATCTGCGCTTCCTCACTAAGCACAGGGAGATGTGAAATGATGTCTATCGGGTTGATATCTGCCGCTAAGACGAGCAAGCTGAAAAGATAACCGCGTGAGTATGGATAGGCCGAGACGACATCCCACCATACGCACCCTTTCTCTCCTTTCCGTATTCCTTTCACGACCTCCTTCACGCCTCGCTTTACTTGACGTGCTTTTGACGCTATATGGTCGCTCAGACGGTGATCGGAGGAAGGCCAAAGATAACATACCCTTTTTAATGGTTTTGTGTATTTTCTTGCCCAATTTTTTCTCTGCTAATGGATGGGCGAGAGGGGAAAGATCCTCCACAGGGATGCGAATCTCCTCCCTCTCCTTCTTTGCTTTTTTCGGTGATGGTGCCTAATCCACAAGAATCCAAAATGTGGTTGAGACATGCAAGTTTCGCCGCAACACTCACGGCATCCGCCATAACAACATCTTCTACCACATCGACACTATCATTCTCCTTAACCTCTTTCTTTTTCTTGTCCTTCTTCTCCGTTTTGTCTTTGGGCATCGTGTAGGGTGGAATGCGAGGGGTGCAGTTACGCCAATAAGTAGCACTCAAGGAAATAGCGTGACAAGCTTGTAGCGCCGGTAACAGGGGCTTCCTAGCACAGTACTAGGGGACATCCTCATTTCCTCCAGGAACCTCATCCGGTCCTCTCAAAAATCTCAGCAATACCCAGTCCATCCCTTGGCTTTCTATGTCATACCACCAGTTCAGGGCAATTGTAATCTCCTTCGACTGACGTACGTAATGCCACCATCCAGGGGGAAGGTATAAAGTTTCCCCCGCAGACACGGTAATATGTATCGGATGGGCTTGTGGTGGCAGGGCGCCCGGTGCACATGGGTCCAAGATGGAAGACCATCGAACAGGCCGGTCTTGTGATGGTTCCAAGACCAGCTCCGATGATGTTGTGGATGAAGAACGGATGAAGCGTGCATGAGGGTAATTACGCTCTGCATCGGCGTTTCAGTTGCAACGGAGTAGGGGACAAAAGTATATTAATTACCTTTTAAGCACCAGCTCTCCGTAGGTGGAAGAAGCGTAAAGTGTTTGCTTCCTCTGACGACAGTGTAGATGTTTTCATACGGATCTGAACTTGCTTAATTATTGTGATGTGTTCAAGATTGGTTAGTTCCTTACCATTGTGTACGCTAGTAACACTTCTGCTGTCACCGATCCATAGGTTCACCGCATCGGGGCTTCGACCTGTATGGCACCCTTGAATCCACATGTCCTCATGCCAATCAACGATGTGGTTACCTACCAAGCGCTTCGGAACACCAAGGAACCTCGGGGGGGATATCACGTCTGAGGGGCTCAAATTGCGATCGATCCCCCGAGTCCCCTTTGAAGTACGTGTTCATGAATAAATTCCCGTTCTGCGATTGGAGATAATGTATTTCATCAATGTTATGAGCATCTGTTAGGAAGGTTCGAAGCGTGTTGCCGGACCAACAAGCGGACTTACATACCGGAAGATAGCGTCGGTAGGAATGTATCCATAGTCATTTCCTGTACATAAGGCTCGGCAAAATACTGCCTTCCATCTGGCCCGAGGGTGACTGCATCCGCATGTCTGGAAGGTTAATCCCAAGCGCGATGTGAGCCAGAATTACGAAGGACCTTGTAACAAGGACACCAACCCGTTGGGTGTAACTGCGACAGAGAACCTACGATTACCCATTTGCTCCACAAGGTACTCGTCCGACCATCGATGTAGTGCAGGAAAATCGAAACCTGATCACGGACGATAATGACAGTGCGGTCGAGAAGATTGACGCCGATTCCTGGCCGACATCGGGTGAGTTAAGGACATACCTTTGATCAGGACCGGACGGGAGATGTGAACGAGCCTAGAAAATTCCAAGGCGGTCGGTGGGGCGCTTAGCACTTTTAGGTGTGTACCATTCATTTCTGCTCACGGGAAGGAATCAGCCTTACGTTCGCGGCAGAAAAGGGGAGGTAAAAGAATGTACCAAAATACTCCTCCGAGAACCAAGGAAGGGGCTTGTCTGATGGGTCTGCCATAACGACGACGTAGTGTGCGACCCTTCGTAGCTTCGAGCTGGGCGCGTCGAGGGGCAGATATGACGAGAAAGACGTCTGAGTTTAAATTGGACATGTCAGTAGAACAATTGTCAACATTTACTTCCAGGATCACATCTGTGGGTTTACTCCGCCGACAATTAGGCTTTTTCTGAATGCAGGGGTCCCCCTAGTGCACCGGGAGCTAATCCATACACAGTTCAGTGGGATGTATGTAGCCAAAACGGTAGAGTGGGGATTTTAGGGTGGGTAGCAGATTTCGTTGGTCATCCAGATTGATGCAATGAGAGTGGCCATTATCGTGGGTGGCACCGTAATTATGATTGACGTTATCGATGGCGAACTACGCCGTAATTGATGGTGGATGAATAAACTGAATCCTCGGATATGCAAGTAAAAATAGTAGTGTAGCGAAAGGCGTAGGGAAGATGCAGGGTATAGTGAAATAAGATATGATAATTTAATCCAGATTGTTACATGCTGAAGACTTGAATAGGCCTCAAGTTCTATAGTAATGCAGATCGTAAAGTGATTGCGAGGAGACCAAGGAGAACGTTACATAACCATTAAGCAATCGTAGAAAGAGGCGTTTGAGGTCATTGGATATAGACGTAAGAGACGATGGTCATGCTTAGCAAAGAAATACTTGATGAATAGATGGCTCAACGGTAAGGATTATAAGCATCTTGATTTAGCTTGTCATAGGACTGTGCAGCCGCTCGTGAACCACCTACGGGCCCCCGGCAAATCAGACGGGTCTGACAGGCCACGATGCACGTGCACATACCAAGTCACCCGCAGCTGCTCAATCCAGCCCACAACAACACGCAAGCGAAGTTTGACGCTCCGGATGGGTAACAATTTTGCCTTTTCGGGTTCTTCAATTGGCAATACCAACGCCACCCAAAAGCTGAACGAGGATGGGTCCGTGGGAGGCGGTCCATATGCGTCGTTTAGTCGTTGGACAACCCAAGGGGCAGTGCCTTGTTGGAGTTCGCGAAGGAAGTTCCTGCAGCATTCCATGAGTTCGGAGGTAGTCGGTCCAAGTGGCGAACGATATAATAGTGTTGGTGGCGCCGGCGATGAGTCCGGACCGCTGAGAGATGACGCTATCCGGCGGATTAAGCCGCTGCTCGTAGACATGCGCGAGGACGAAGAGGATGCGGTGTCCACACTGGCGTTGGACGCAGATGCTGTAGATGACTGGCGAGTTAACGGCGAACCATGGTCGGGTGAAGAGTCATCATCTGCGGACTCGACATCATCGTCCTCAAAGTCACTATCATAGTCGTCGACGCGTTCCACCCTACCCACAACATACCCATCCAGAAGTCCCTTTTCCAAGATCCGAAAGCGATGAGTTCCCCAGGTCTCCACCATACTGCGTCCATCACTTAGCATTTGAACACTACGGATTTCCAGCATGGTTCCGTACTCCATGGTGATACCTGCATTGGCTGCTGTGGGCGAAGCACCGGTCCCAGACCGCGGAGGCATAACCATCCCAAAACAAGGGTGCGGCGATTCGAGGCAGCGCCGAAGCATGAGCCGATATCTACACCTAAACTGAGCTCACACGAAAATAAGTGGAAGCAAGAAGCATACCTAGGCTCAAAGAAGTGAAGAACAGTAGGGATGCCTGGGAAGCTAAGCTGACATACAAATATGGGCGTGTTTAGTCTCGCATCACGTTCTTCAGCTTCGATGGCTTCGCTGCGTTCCGAGTAGTTCTCAGGAAATGCTTTGAGAACTGCGTAGAAAATAGGTTAGAACTGGTGTACAAGGAAGCCATGGTAATGCCACCGCTCAGGGGGGCGGAGGGTGAAATGACTGATCGCGGTGACGAGCAGAATCGATCAGGTGGGCATCGGCGCCAGAAGCAAACAAGGAGATAATAACGTCACAGGGCGATCTCGTGCGGCTCAGAGGCGTAGATCGTGGCTTCATTAAAGATGGTAATGTCGGGGCTGCAATTGGAGAGGACTCACTGATGCTCAGTATTAACTTGTTGTAAGGATGCTCCTGGAAGTAATCATAGTCTGGAAGATTCTGGCGACAGAGTGGACATGTAGAATTGTGGTCGAGGGAACGATGGATGCATTTGGCACAGAAAGTCTAACGGAGAACTAATTTAAGCAATGATTGCGAGACATGCGGATGGGAAGCTTACGTGTTGACATGGAGTGGTAAGGGGTTGGAAGAATAGCTGGAAGCATATCTCGCATGTCAATTCTGTCAATAATTCTTTGTCAAAGCGAGTGTTGCTTGGGGTTCGGTCAAGCTGAGACGATGGACCAGGAATGGGCTGATCTGGTCGCGTTGAGCGCTGCAAGGCACTCGACTGCCGCAGATGTGATAAGAGATCACCCTCATGGTCAGAGTCATCTGCAGCGAGGGGCGAAATGGGAAATTCTGTGGAGGTCGATGGTGGGGGGGACTGTGACCTCGAGTATCGCCGCCTACGTTTCCGAGGACGCGAAGAATCGTCCGAGTTGTTGCAGGCGCCTGGAGATCCCATGGGTGCTGGAAATGTGTCGTATATTTCGGTTGCCTGGTGATGCTCTCCAGTCGGGGGTTGTACAAGGGCCAGGAGCTTGTTAACGACGACATCGGCCTTTGGTTCTGCAGGGGAATGAGGGAGGAGGCTGGGAATTTCTGTGGGGGGCCTGAAGATGACCCTCGAGGAGGAGGGGATATTTGGTCGCGAGGAGGAGTCTCTTGAGCAAGTCGGGAGAGGGCAGGCGGTAGTGACATTATTCACGTGACCGCCACACAGGGTGTGACCACATCGTATAGTGGTTGGGTCTTTGAGGGTAGAGTGACACAGCGGACAGAGGAGGAGAGCTTTGAGGTTGTCTGGATGCATGGAGTGGATAGAGAGTGCGCTGGATGATGGGTATTTGTAGGATTAGGCTCCCAGATCGTTGGCTCAACATCGGTGTCCATTGACAGAATCGAGGCCTTCTGCTTATGTAATAGCGCTTCAAATTGCGTTCCGTCGGATTCTTTGCTTTATTATTACTTCCGTCCTCCGATTACTACATGCATTTCTCCTCCTCCTCCTCCTCTTTCAAAACAGTTCCATATATCATTAACATTGTTCACCCCCGATCCTACATACATTAGTGCCCATGGCTTTCGGTATCAGGTTACATGTGTATGTAACTTCGTGATTCCGCGTCACATCGTGATCCCTTGGGCCAATGGGTTGGTCTCCAAAACCGCCAAGCTTCGAGGTCCGCGACAGCTCGATAACCTGCGCCTTGCTCAATTGCGTATTTCGCTGTTATTACGCAGCTGTTTCACAACCTCGTCACTTGCGGCTCCCCCACAACCGGCCATGTTGCCGTGTGGGCGTCTTCTCAGTGCGCTGGGCAAACGCTATGGACACTGTAAACCCGTGAGCGTCCGGGGATCCCTCTGGAGAACTCTCTGCCGCTGCATACCCTGTCAGCGACACCCGCGGGATTTGTGTAAGTGTCTAGTATTACTATTAGCATCCGTACTGCAGAAGATGCGATAAGGATCAAAATCAAACAGGCGTTCATCCGAGAGCCTCCTATAATTTTTGAAAGAGTTGCTTTGAGCTCGATATGATCAGGTACGTCGCCCACGATCGCCAGGCTGCGTACTCGTCCTCAGGGGAACGATCGAAGCCCCTTCAATGTTCGCACCTGAAGGCCTGACCGGTGAGGCAGCCTGAGCCGGAATTCGTTTCAATTTCCCTAGATAGTATCTGGCCCTCGGCAGTCTTCTCTATTGGCAGCCAAGATTTACAATTTCCATGCAGTCCCTGACATGTTGTCCGATGAGGATGTCCATTTTGTGGTGAGGAAGTGGTCAAACGCGACCGCTGGCTCGGTTTTGATGTTCAGTGTATGCCACCCCCTTCGGTCATCGGTGCGTCTAATGTGGATTCTCTATCGTTGCATTCATTCCATTGCTAGTCTAACTTGCCACTCTCGTGCACACATATGTACAGGGAACCCATCATCCTTGCCTCATCCTGCTGGCTTCTCGTAGCGAGCTGCGCACGCTGTATTGAACTCCGTATCGATCCACGGCCCTTTCTTCGCCGTACGCCTATATTGGCCTTCTGCACCCGCACCGGGATTGTAGATTGATGCTACCAATCCCGATCGCTCACTCGTATGATGTCTTCATCGTCGTCATGCCATGGAAGCTATGATCCTAGACGGGTATCACCCAAATATCGACGGTATACGTAGCGGATGGTTGCTTTGCCCAACCGATCTCGCTCCCTGATAACGCGATAGTGACATACATATGTGGTAATATTTGTCGAATAGAGTTTTTATCTTTTGTGAACGTTTGCGCCATTGGTCGGGTACGCCAACATGGAAGCCTCCAGCAAGATTGCCACCTGGTAAGTAAACTCGGCAAGACCAAGATGGTTTCGGAATCCCCGTTTTGGTAGTTGGACGTAAATTGATCATCACGTGTACCACGCGACACTACCACATTTGTGACGCTCATTGCCCTTAGCAGTATCCAGTAACCAACACGGACCACACCCAGACGCTCCGCATCGCGAAATACCCATCTAACATCCGTCTCTGCTATTCAATGCTCATGGTCTGGGCTGGGCTTTGATTGTATGCGCTCCTCCCCGTAACCAGTCCTTGACGTTACATCACGCAACGACCGCGACTTCGAGCCCACTGCCAATCTTGCAATGAATAATATCCTTCTTCTACCCGCACTCAACAGTACACGGCCACAGTGCCTAATTCCTTTCAACTTCCACGTCCTTCGAAACGACATTCAGATTGACGGCTATCAGCTGTACGCAGTGGAGAAATGGATTGTGGACCGTAAGCGAACGTTGCCAGTTCTCACTGTTTATACAGGGCACCCAGAACACACTATTCCTGTCGTATCACTTGCTCCTGACAATGCGGAGGAGTGGGACAAGGCAATTCACCACCTACGACGAGATGGCGCCCGGCCAAAGCAAACCCCTCATGGAGTAATCATGAACACTTCTTTGGCTGGCTTCCGGAGCGACTTTACTATCGTTTACATTCCCAACGGAGATTTTGGGGCGGTCAAGGATCAACTGTATACGAACATCAACTTGCTTCGTATGGGCTGCTCTGGGAGGAGTGCATTAACGCTGGAAGAACCTAGGTAAGTTGCTTTTGTATGTTACTGCTGGAGACGTTTGTCCAACTGCGTTGGCAGTGATACGACAAAGGATCGATTTATCTCAATGTATCACTTCCCAGAGTTTTCGGTGGCAGATGGTCTGCCTATTACGACAACAGCAAGCCCATCTAAACCCATACTCAAGTCTCAGCGTACAACTGTCAACGTCTTGGAAGTTTATAACTCACTCAATCCACATCATGCCACTATTTCCCCCCAGTTGCACATCTCCCCTAAGAGCTCGACATCGGGTCCTTTGACTGTGAAGACAAAGGACAAACAAGTTTTCAATAAAACCGTCTTGGAACTAGTAAAGTTCATTCAGGCTGCGTTAGCAATCTTCGGCATGTATGATACACGGGATGATGAAAGTGCTCACTCAATTACTCCAAAGTCGAATAACATAACCCTTCCCTTCCTAATCGACGGCTTACTTTGCGACGTCACTGTCGAAGGGATACAAAGATGGACAATGGAAATCGGCGAGCCGTGTGTTGGTGTTGAAGTACGTGCCGTGCCTATTCTCCTTGCATCCTCAGGATTCACGCCTCGGCGACACAGCCGATGGAACGTGTCGCTGACCCTGGCATCGTGTCTGCGCTTCTCAGCCTGGTTCTGGCAACTCGCAATAAGCTTGCCGCCCTGGGTTATTCTCATGTAAGTCGAGTGTCGCGTCTTCTACCTCGTGCATCACGATTTCTGTATGTCATAATTGTGTACTCGACCTCATGCTGGCTACACGTGCATCATTGTGTTTCCTCACCATTTAAAGACTCTGAAGTCTCGCGACTCATTGCATCCATCTTCACTACTTCTCGATTATGAATACCTTGACATACATCTGCGCTGCCCTTTTTGTCGGGTTGTTTCTACGCATGCTACTTCGCATCGTCGATCTTATACTATACGTCGCAGTGCTAGCTTTCCTTGCCAACCTTGCCCTATGATTCGTCTCCGTACATTTTACCCTTTCTATATGCTAAACCTGACGTCCTGACCGAATTTATCTCTAAACAGGTTCCCAAGGATCCCTTCCTCAATCCAAAGGACTTTCTCCTCGCCCTTGGAATATATGTGCTGGGGAGTGGGTCAGGATCTGCAGCGTCCCCCAGTTCTGCTTCAACTTTAACTTTCAACACGCCCAATTACTCGCAGAGTCATTTCGCTTCTACAGCTTTCCCGGTATCATTACCACCACCCCGCCCGGGACACCATCGCTCACTGTCCAATCTCACTCTACCCTCAACCATATTCAGCTCGCAGGGAGCTTCCTCATCGCGTTTGCAATCACTGTCTCATCATCCAGACCACAGCTCAATCAGTTTCATCCCGTACTCTGCGAATGCCAGCAAGAAGAATCTTGCTTCCATCCCTCTGGCTATTACCCATCTTTCCCGCACGATTTTGATGTCCATCAATTTGGTCTATGAATCCAAAATCGGTCCTAGCGGAGACAATGGTGGCAAGGGGAGACGAGCTCTCAGTGGCGATGGCGGGAAGGTTCGGAAAGCGTTGAAGAATAAACTTGGGGATTTAAGCAGTGCTGTTGGTGTTGTCGGCGAGAAAGACAAGGATAAAGAGCGCGATGGCTTCAGTGATCGCGAGCTCGACGCTCGCGGTGCGATGAGTGAGGGCGAGGGTGAGAGAGTAGAAGCCAAGGAACGCGTCTTCGCTGGGATAGCTCCGACGCACATCCTCAGCGGCTTGGGAAGTATAGGAAGTGGAATAGGAAACCTTGCTAGCGGTATTGGCCTAGGCTTGGGATTACCTGGAAGTGGGAGTTCAGGCGGAGGTGCCGCTGCCTTGGTTGTGGAGCCTTTGTCGGACCTGAGTGTATTCGTGGAGGCTATTGTTCCCTCAGGGGAGCGAGAGAGCAGGATTAGAGATAGGAAGAGAGAGAAAGAGCGGGCGAAGATCAGGAAGCAGGAGAAATCGGATGATGAAAGGGATAGGAAGACGAGTCACGATAGCTTTGGTGATAGCCCGCGGCATGGCCTGCGAAGTCGAGTTGGTAGAGGAAGACATGGTCGGACGAAGGACAAAGATGGTGCCAAGGACGATAGCAGCCTTCGAGGCGTCGGTGGAACCGTAACGGCCCTATGGAGTGGGCGTGTGCTGGAAGTTGTAAAACTCCGAGAGCTTATCGACGAGTCCCAATGTTCTTCGAAGGCAGCCACCGAAAGGGCTGCCGGATCTGACGCAACTGTCCCTAAAAACAGGCCTGAGGACAAGCGGAGGAAACGCGAAAGTGACAAGGGGAGATGGCCCGATCGATGGGCTCTTGGTGCTGCCAGTGACGGAGACGCTGAGAGGCAGGATAGTCCTGTGTTGCAAGGTGCACGATCCGGTGACGGGCATCGCTCCACCGAAGATGAAAGCGATAATGTCCATCTTTCATCTCGGAGTCGGGAACGTCCTACTTCCATAGGGAGTGGATGGAGTGGCGTCCGTGGCAAGATTGGTTCATGGTGAGCGTTTCTCATCTTAGACGGAGGCCTAGTCATCCTTACTTTCCCTTGACTACAGGCGACAATTGACGGAGCATCGTCCTAAGAGAAAGAAGGAGACTGTCATTCAGTCGGGAGAAGGTGCAAGGTCCAGCACGGACGTCGCTGGACAACCCACCCCACTAGCGACAGGTTATTTGACACCACCGAGGAGTCTACATGGAGGGCGTACCCAGAGTCCAACGTTATATCCCTTCCTCTACAGCGGGTACGTGCATGTTTATTTGTATACTTCGTCAATTTACACGGATTTATCTATAGAGACGACGACGATCTGTTAAGCAGTGGGCAGGCTTCCCCAGTTTGTACGTATCTTCCGCTAGGCCACCTCAGGTCCACTCACGACACCTACCGTAGCTGATCGACCTGAGTACAATCCCTTTCGCAAATTCAACACCCCGAGTAGAACTGGTCTGACTTCGAACGATCCCTCGGCCGCCAATTCCACTTTGAATTTGTTCATCAATGCAAACAATTCATCCCTCTCTGCTCCACCGCTCGAGAACCAGACCAGCATTGCTGGTGACAGCGCAGCGGTACTCAGTGACTATGAAAAGAAAGTCCAAGCCTTCGATGCGCGCACAAAGAAACGTCCCTGGGGACAGCGTCCGGCGCAGAATAGGGTGATTAGTTGGTCTGATCCACCAAGTGCTCGCGGCATCATTGATCCCGACCATGATGATCAGGGGGCTCCAACGGGCGAAGCTAGTGGCACGCAAAGCGATGCAGAGGAAACGGACGGCGTGAACGCTACCCACGACGTGGTAGCAGGTATTGTAAGCAGAAAACTCAGAGCACGAAACAACTCTGTTGGACCTGTTGATATCGCCGCAACCGGAAGCGCGGATGAAGGGGTGGATGATGTCCTGGAACAAACACCCAAACAACGAAGACTTCGACGCGACGCCAGACGGTTCGTCCTGTCAGTCAAATATACTACTCAACCCTGAACATTTCTTTACCAGGCGGCGTAGCTTCCATGACTTAGCCTCCCTTCACCATATGAAGGTCCTGACACCCGATCGAATGAAAATCGACGTTGAGCTAAGTGGACATTATCTTGTCATGTCTCGTAGGGAAGAGCATCTATCAAACGTGGTAAAATGCTTAGAGGTCCGCCTGACTTCGTATTCTCCTCTCAATATCTGAATCCTTATCATCATTGACAGATACTCTCCAATGAACTGTCAGCGACCAATGCGTCCTTGCGTTCGGACTATCAGGACCACCTGACCTTTCTTTCTGACTTGGAATCCCATACTAAGATCCTGGCCTGCCTTGAGTCCTCTCGTGCCCAGTGCTCCATCTCCACGCAAGAAACCAACACCTTGTATTACGAATCCGAGCAGTTTCGACTGTATGAATTGTGGAGGACGGCAAGTGTACCTCGGCGGAAGGTACTCGCGATGAGAGAGAAAGTGTTCGGAGCAGGTGGAAGGAGGAGACTTAAACAAGGTGTATATGGTGCTCATGGTAAGTTCGACAGGGTGCAGTGGACGCTGGATGGGAAGGAGCGATTAGTAGATTCCTTGGGGCGGACTGAGAGCGAAGCGGAAGAAGAGACGGCCATTGAACATGATGAAGCTGGTGAGACACGTCCCAGCGTCGCTGTTGGACACGGAGAGCCAGTAGAAGCGGGTTCGAAGGACGGGATAGAAGAAGAATCGGACGCGGTGGAGCACCCAATCATCAAGCCGATGTGGTTGCTTCAGTTCTTCACTAACTGGGGCACCAGGTGGGGTGCTGTTGCCTCTACGACCGCACCCCCTCAGATGATAGATAGAGTCCATTCGGGAAGCGATTCAAGTCAAACAAAGGATTTGGGGGACGATGCCGATGCGCAGCCCTCCTCGACCTCTACAGAATAAGCATCCGTCAAGGTCTGAAGCTGAAGTCTAATGAGATATCCAACTAATATAAATACCCCGACATGTACGACTATACCATACGTGACTTGCAATTATACAGTTTAGACTAGAACGTAATTGGGATGCACGGAATGTCGATGGCTCTGTGAGTTGTTCTGCTAGTTGGATGGCAATTACTGGCTCAATGAGTAGGCGTCAAGTGGGAGTTCGAGTGGGCTTCCTGTCCATGCACAAAAGCTATGCGGCATTTCAACTCCGCACCATAAGACAAGTACTTATGACCACGAGTACCGCTGTCCAGGGGAGTGCCAAAGCTGAGCATGTCGAACAAAGGGGGATGGTCAGATGGGAAACCTCCAAGGAGCATGTTGGCAGGGCACCCACACAAAGCTGGGATGTATGATTGGATGGTTGTTTGGGAAGTAATAACTATTCAATTCGGATTCAAGTGGGAGGTCTGAGTGGGCTACACGGGTTATAATTAGTGCGACGCATTTTGGACGCTTTACAGCCTTTACAGGTGGATGATGCATTGATGCGCTAAATGAGGTCCCCAATGCTACGAATTCTGATATATCTAAGAAAACTGAGCAAGGACTAAGACACTAAAAGTGAACTGGCCACTCATCGAGATGGCGACGGCGGCGGCATCCACCGACGAGCGACACAGTCGGTCATGTGGGTTCAGGGTCGCCACCACCCTTGTCGAGGCATTCAACCATCCAGGCCAATTAAGTGTCAGGGGACATCCCCCCTCCAAGGCCTATGTAGATTTGTGCCTCCCAATTGTGTATTCCCGCCGGAGCGCTACACTACATTTAGTCGCTCCATTTCAGGTTCATAATAAACACACAAGTATTGTGCCCTATCTTTCAAAGCCCAAATGAAGCTTCGCACATGTAGTGTTTCTTGCGACATACATACTGTTATGTTTTGTGTTGTACTTTGTCAGCGCCATTTGCTCAAGATACCTCCAACATACTTACTGTTGTTTTTCACTATATTTATATCAGGATCATACAATGTTTTTGGAACTTAGAAGTTGTTCACAATCAAATCTCTGCAAATGTAATCACATTGGTTCAAATACATTAGACCAGATCTACAGATACAAAACAGTTCAAAGATATATGGCAAAAGGAATCAGGACTGATTTAGTGGAACACAAGAAGGTATGAGGAACTAGACATGCAGGACATAAATTGGAGGGTATGACAGACAGAGTCACCACACATATCAAGCACTGGTAAGGACTGTGGGGTGATCTACAATTGGCAGCTAGGACCCTCACCTCTATTAAGAGATGGACTGCAGTGGCAATGGTCAGTTTTGCTGTGATGGGACCTCTTTTCGTCATGATGAGGTTTCCTTCCATCAACCAAGTGACGGTCATGATAAGGCTTGCCATTGTTAACCAGAGACCTCTCTTTGGCACAGTGCCACAGTGAGACCTGCGTTCATGGCCCTCATGATGGGTATGGTGTTGATGTTTGTGACATCAATGGTTACACTCCCTTTTGCTCCTGGAAGGGTGGTTGGAGGCATACCTGAGTCGGGCTCTGTGTTCCCTTGATGATCACAATGGTGACGTTGCTCACCCCCCTCTTGGGCCTTGGGGTCACTGACACATTCAGAACCAACCTGATCTGTGCTCTGTGCTTTGGACTCTGTATGTTTGTCCTGCATATCACACATTGTAGCACCCTTGCTCTCCGGTAAGACATGATGGCTGCTGACATCATCCCTCCTTTTTCTGTGCTCACCCCATTCTTCCTGGTGACTCTGTCAAGTAGCAGCTTTGGTTTTGTGGGTGCGGTGCCTGTCATCTTGGTGTGTGCTATCCTGGTGAGCCTTGTGTTTGGCACACTCTTGTTTGTTGGTGGTCAGCCAGGCATCATTCCCCCCTTCGGCCTCTCTGTTGTAGTGACTGTGGCCACTATTGTCTTGGTGTGTATCATCCTGTTTGGGCTTGCAATCAGTGTGCTCTCATTTACTGGGGGCCTTATGACTATCATCCTTCAGCGTGTTAGAGCTGTGTGGATGATGGCAAGGAGAGCCCTCATGATGACTTGCTGACTGAGCCTCATGATTTGTTCCCATAGCTTTTGAGGGTCTCTCGCAAGGTGTGTCCTCTTCTTTGATGTGAGTGGTATGGTGGTGGTCCCAATTACTAGGTGGTGCAGCTGAGCATCCTCCAAGTGGCTTGGTATGGTGAGCATCTGCTGTAGCACCTGCATGAGTTTGCAGGATGTGTTTTGGATGTGGTCTTGGACAGAGTTCAGGTGCAGCTCTTGGTGGGACATAAAAAGAGTCAGTGCAGTACCATCTGAGGATATAGTGTGAAATTCTTACCAGTGAGGTCTGCTTGTAGTCACTTTGAAGGCTTTTCAGGAGAAGGCTCCATGCCCCATTTGTGCAGAGAACCAGCCCAAGGGGGGGTCTTGTCATTCATGGGCTTCTCAATGGCCCTTCCCTTCCCTTTGATGTCAGCTGGGGGTACATCTGGGGGTACAACCTCCTTTGCCTCCCTGTCTTTGCTGCTCTTGGCCATAGTGAACAGGTCAGGCCACCCTTCATCCTCATCCACCACCATGTCTGCATCTGCAGCTGAGTTCAGTAACATGATCATCCTGTTATTGAGGCATTCAACACTTGCTTGAACCAGATTTTTGGGGACATAGTTATTGTCATCACCAGAGTTTGCCTTAGTGTCATTGTTGACCACTCCAAATTCCATCACAGACTTCTGGCTACACATCTTGCGCACCAGGCTTTTTGGATGTGTAGGCACCTGCTCAAGCACATTATTGTCAGAGCCGTTGTCAGAGTCATTGTCAGAGCCATCCTCCAATTCCTCCTTGTTGCTCTCTCCCACCATGAAAGCTTGGGACTTAACACATTTTGCACATCAACTTGGCAGCCTATGTTTTGACCGCTTGGGTGCAACAGAGTACTCTTCATCTAACTCTTCAGCCATGATGTTGACAATGAAGCTGTCAGACTTCTCTTGATGAGTCCTCCCTTGTTTCCTGCTCCCTTTGCCTCCCTTGTTGGGCCTCATGAATGGCACATCAGCATCGTCATGTTAGGGCGACGCTACTAAACGTGGACCCCACAAGAATACTGGAACACTGAGTGAAGAGTTAATGGACGATGACAAAGGCTTATCCCACTAAGTAGCAGAAAACCTAAGAGAACAAACTTGTCATCTCTAGGCATTGATTGGGAGTTTAAATACTAATATACATGAGGCGCTGAGTAACTACTGATTACTATACAACATGTATAGGCCATTACCCATTCCATGGAATGACTGCTGCTTGTGATGTCATAACTGTGCCCACGCCGGATTGGCATGTCCGCAGTTGTGGTTGGGTCTGGAGCAGTCTGGGTATGGACGGTAATCACATGATAAATAGGGGAATGGAAGAAACCGTAACACGTCAGCGCCTTGAGTTCTATCCTGTGTCTCCCTTTTACCTGCCTCCACTTTGGCCTCGTTGATTTATGCAGATTGGTCACGGTGCCTGCATGCCTCCTTCCATCAATTTACGCTCCAAGCTCAAGTCCAAATTACGTGGAGGAAGCTGATTGGAATCTGTATCACTGTCCCAAATGTAGGTGCTGCTTGCTAAGGCGAACCTCCTTGATCTTGCCACATCTTGTACCTCATGCAAAACAGTCGTTTGGCACACAAGTACTCCGATTTGTGATGAGAGGCTTGGCATATCATCACTGGGATCTCCCCTTTGTGTAGACCTAAGACATATACCAGTAGTAATCAGCCAGGTACATCTTGCAAACAGGTAGACAACTTACACAGTGCATCTTCTTCACTTAGATGTACAAATTGTACCCCCTTGGTTCGGTTGTGTGGGAGGTGCTGGACGAGAAGCTTGGACAACTTGGCCAGAATACCTGCAACACCTCAATTCTTTGGTTGGTTGGTGTCTATCCTGGGCCATGGGAAGCAGTTAGGCAGGCCTACAATTTGAATGCTACTTTCAAGGCATTGGACACCTAGCTTGAATCAAGGAATCTGATTGATCAGGATGATGAGTCCTACATCTGCTGCCCTATAGACAAGTTGCTTCCTGATGTGTGCTCTTATCACAGCCCCTTTGGTGTTGATCAGCTCTGCAAGCTGGTTCTCATCCCAACAGTCGCATGAGTGAACTGACATAGTGTTAATCACATCATAAGTAGGGACTTCATGGCCAGACAGCTCATGTTTGACTACCATCACCTGGGGCACCACAGGTTTCCCTAGCATCAGCTTGACTTGTGAAGCAGCTTGAGGCTTTCCATGCTGTGGAATTGCAGTGTCTGAGGCGACATTACTAGGTGTTAAATCATGAGTACAAGGACCAACAACTGTAAGAGGACAATCTATTTTGCCCCTTTTTACCCCTTTCCTCACTTCTGCTTTGTCATCTCGCTCCCTTGTAGTTACTATTCTCTCCCTTTCTGTAGTTTATTTTACCAAGTCTGCTTTGCTTAGTGCTCAACTCAGTGCTCATGCTCCTTGTGATTCTCTCTCTGTTCCCTTTCTCTCTCTCTCTTTCATATGATATTCTCTTTTCTCTTGTGGCTTAGTTGTTATGGTTTCTTCCATTCTCCTATTTATCATATGATCACCAATCTATTTACCATCCAGATCCAGACCGCTCCAGATCCACAGACTGCGGACTGTGGACATGCCAATCCAGCATGGGCACAGTTATGACATCACTAACAGCAGTCATTCCATGGAATGTGTAATGGCCTATGCATATTATATAGTAATCTGTAATTACTCAACGCCTCATGTACATTAGTATTTAAACCTGCAATTGACACCTAGAGATAACAAGTTTGTTCTCTTAGGATTTCCCGCTACCTAGTGGGATCAGCCTTTGGCATTGTCCTTATTCTTCTCTAAGTGTTTTAGTATTCTTGTGGGGTTCATGTTTATAGTGTCGCCCTAACAGAAGAACAAACTTCTCTTCAACATCTACCCCAACTCTATCACCATTCCATCCCTACTCAACCTCTACTGCCACCTTTACTTTGTTCACGTCCACAACAACTGGATCCCCAGATTCCTTTGGACACTATCACTACATACTCGCTGGTGGATCATCAACATCCCCTTCATCGCTGACCAACTTGTCATTGTACTAGCTCCCAAAGTCCCCTGCGTACCACTCTACCCTTGCCGTTACCATTTCCTCTGAGGGTAAAGTCCTATTGCCTTTATTCAAACCTTTGACCCCTTTCTTCTCTTTTCTTCGATCCTTGCTTGAGGTGATTGTTTCTTTCATCCAATTCATACTAGATACCCTACCCGGACAACAGTATTTATACTCTAGTGGAGTAATGTTTAGATGACTCTCTGAGTGATACTAAAGGTACAAACCGATCACCAGATAGTGTGCAGAGGCTAGGCGAGAGAAAGTAGGCCAGCTCTGTTCGTCCCTCAAGACAGTGGCTAGTTTGCCTCTAGACTAAGTCGACAAACCCTTCTTCATTGATATCATCTGCTCAGGTGCCAGCGTGCACTAGTTAGAAATTTGATATTAATTGACAGGCCTTGAATGCGAGTCACCCGGTCTCAGTCCACCCCTAACCATTACCTGCTAGTTCCCAACTCCAGCATCCACACCAAGAGCGGAGCAGAAGACCTTGATGACTTCTTACACTGTAGACTCAAATTTGCAAACCACATCCTAGTTCCCTACGAAGACTCCCCCATTCGCAATTACCTATCAACCATCCATGCCATCACCAGTGTACTCCCTCTTGGAACCTACATCTACTTTGTCAACTTTAACAACCTTGGCAGAACAAACAAAATTCTGCATGCACTAAACTAAGAAAAATGTCTTTTCAACAAGCTGGAGGATCGGGGCAGCAGCAACCACTTGCCCAGCACCCATATGCTGGAGCATCACGAGTGACGTCCCAAGCATCCATGAGGGACACTAGCGACTTGTAGGAACACATGGACAGAATGGAAAGTGAGAACAGGAGTATACTCCAAGAAATAATGGTGCAACTAGCAGAGCTATGCCAAGCATCTAGGCCCAACCCTATAATTATAGAAGCAAATTCACCTTCAACAATTCATGCTTCCACTCCCCAATATCCAAGCAGGCAAGGAGGAGAGGGAGGGGGAAGTCTCAACAATGACCTGATAACAGAACCCTCTTCGTTGCCACCACCCACAGTCAGACTGCCCAAACCCCCAAAGATTGGAGACCCCATTAAGTTCAAAGGAGATTGAACCAAATGTCGGGAATTTGTGGAGGACATTAAAATGCATGTATATTTGCAGAGAGGACTATGGCAGAGTGAGTATGAGAAGATGATGTATTTGTTGTCTTACATTGAGGCAGACAGCATGAAAGACTGGAGACAAGCAACCATTACCAGGGTCAACAGGGCGCTCAGAGGATACATAGAAATTGACACCAGAGACATGCTGTCAAATTTCAAAACTTTCTGCAATCAGTTTATACGCCTGTATGGGGACAGCTGGGACTGACAAAAGGCCAGAGCTATGATCGAGAAAATCAAGCAAGGAGTGAAGCTGATTGAGGAGTATATTGCGGAATTTGCAGCCTACAAAACCGCATCAGGGTTCCCAGATGATACCCTGGTTCATTTCTTCGAGATGAGTCTTAACAATCAGCTGTACCAGAGGATATGGTCCAGCAGAAGGATTGTGGAAAATGAAGCAACCACATTACAGGAATGGAAGGAGATTGCCGTCACCTTTGAAAGGAACTGGCAGAGAGGGCAAGAACAGCCAGGACGACTTGTTACCTGAACGACCACTTGAAGCCACCCCCAACCACAAACAGTGCCCCAGGTGCAGCAGCAGTTCTACCGGCCACCCCCAGGACCGCCACCCCAACAACAACAACAGCAACAGTGGTGGCCACCCCAACAACCACAGTAGCAACCACGACCCCAACGAGACCTGTACGCCATGGATGTAGATAACACCAACTGTCAGGCCATTCAGGCACACTGTGGCCCTGTACAATGTTATGGATGCAGACAAGTGGGACATATTAGACACAACTGCCTGAGCCAACAGAGGAATGTAAGAGCAGTGGTAATGGAAGAGGCACCTCTAATCAACTTGGGAGAAAACCCCCAACCAGTAGTCACACCCAGAGAACAGTCTTTTCAGAACAAAAGCTAGATGACGTCAATCCAGCTTTCAATTGATTTTGACCCTTTTACAATTAGCAGATACCTCCCTATGTAAACCCATACTACCAATAACACTATTTGAAAACCCAAAAAAACATGAAAAAGTGGGAAGTGACATACCTAACAAACCCCAAGAAAAAATATTGTATCAATCCTACACAGATGAGAATTATGTATCAATGGATATAGCAATAAAAACTCTCGACACCCAGCAGCGATGCACCCCTAGATCATGTTGCGCATGCACCTCCTAAATCATGTGTTGACCCCGAGTCAACTTATCATATGAAGTACGTCGCTTGACGATATGTTGCACATGGTGTTGAGTATCACACCATTCCATTCGTTTCATCTGTATATAGTAATAGCTACAGTATATAAAGCCTCGTACTTACTACTCTGATGAATAACACTTGTTCTACGAACTACTTGTGTGTGAATACAAACCTCAGGTGAATAGCTTTGCCTCTCACCTAGCGCGGTGCTCGCCCTTGTGGCTTGTAGCAATACTGCTGCTCAACAGATCAATGCTTGACTGTGGAGTCCTACAACGCTTCCAGATGCCCGAGAATGGCATGACATCCGAACAACTGACTCCAACAACGATTTGTGGATCAAATTTACCGAATGCTAGATATTCCGCGACACCAAACTCCTCGCCATCAAGTCTGCGATGAAATGAGAACAGAATGCAAATGAGGCTCGGGGATTATAGGCAGATAGGGAGGTCAGCAATTTCTGGTGTCTCCCTGTCAAAACTGAGGAGTTGAAGTTGTAGGTGACAGAGATTGGGTAACAATGCTATCGCTGAATACCACTCGGGGGGACCACATACTTCGAGGTGTGTGAGGTGTGTGAGCGTGGTCAAGGAGGATGATCCTGATTCTGGTAAAACTGAAGGATCAATATCAATCAATGGTCAACCTCCGGAAAAGGGAGCCGCTTGGTAGATAAATGTGGAGTAGTCTAGTAGGCTAGACTGGTGATATTGCGACACAGGGGAATGAGAGTCCGGCCATCGTCGTGTATGTCGAAGTCATTGTATAATGTGACGATCCTCACTAGAGTGGCAATTTTAGGTGACGCTGAGAACGTCCGGATGGAGTTTGCTGTTCATCTTTTGGGTAGAGTGAATAGTAGAAAACTGAGTATGCATGAATCCATGAGTGAACGGCCGGACAAACGCTGCTGTACGCGACTCACGAACGCACACAACGCTTGCAAGCGAGAATCACAGAAGGAATTCCCTTGGGTGGCATAGCTTGACCAAGCGCCTCCTCGATACTGGCTTCGACAATGTTAATGCCAATGAACATCGTTTGAGATGTACGACGCGATTTGCAACATGGAAATAATGGAAGTCTTTCAAGCAAGGTGGAGTCCATAATTCATGCTGAGTCCAGTCCATACATCGGCCTTATGGTCTAGTAGTATGATTCCTCGTTTGGGCGCTGAGCTGATTCGAGGAGGTCCTGGGTTCAACTCCCAGTGAGGCCCGCCTTTTTGGCGGTTTTTTCGCGATTTTCCCTCCGAGTTATATAGAAGTATAGAACATCCCGTATCCCAGGTATGTGTTTAATTTGTATGTACAGCCCGCAAGGGGTAATGTATTTTTTTTTTTTACCGAGCCAACTAGTTACACAGAGATTTCCAGAAGCATAGAAATATATATATCGATCAGCGAGAGATAACAAAGGGAGAAACATCTGCTATACAGTAGGAGGGGAGGAGGTATCTCACTCCCGTGCTATAGAACACATGGTTTTAACGGACACAGAAGGGGTAGAAAGGATGCGACTGATATCGATGTGAGTGAAGAGGGAATTGATGGGTGCAGTAAGATAATGGAGGGGTAGCTAACGGCGATGAATGGGTGTAATAGGGATACAAAAGACAATGTGTTAAAGAATATCGCGGAGACTCATTGGAACTTCGGGCTGTCAGGTAGCTCGTCAGTGACCAGAATACGGTTGGAAGAAGATACTTACGCATTTAATCCTAGCGACAGAACAATGACTCCCATTTAGCAAACCGAATTAAAGACGGGGACAGAACTCAACTTGTAGAAACACTCTATAGAACGTAACATTTCCACGTCACCGCCAGTAGCAGTGACAAAGTTAATCACGACGCCAGCACGAGCATAGTTAGATGCGATGGCCGGTGCGACGCTGTATTGGCGTTAGGACGGGGACCATATGGCCATTTAGAGCGTACTTACCGATGTGCATATTCTTCCACTGCTTTAGGCAGATCTTCAAGAATAAAGTGAGTGAGGCACGAGATGTACGAGGGCGAAGTCGTACCGTAGTTAACGACCAGGGGTATATGTGATACTTCGGGAGCTTTGACTTGAACGTCGTAGACGACAAGAACTTTAGTTGCGGGTTGTCTCATGATGATAGAGGACGAGTTGCGGAACTTATTCAACGCAGCCAGCTTCGTGCCGGCATTCATGTCACCATGCTACAAACAAGGCGTGGATACGGTGTTAGGTAGTGTGGGGAAAGGAGGAATGAAACATACGAGGGGTACCGCCTCTAGTCCTCGGCTAGCCAACTTGTAAACAACCGAGTCCAACGCAGTCATTCCACCAACATGTACAATTGCTTGTGGAACGTCAATATCGTCCAATAAGTCGGCCAACGCATCCAGCTTCCATTCACGCGCTTGAGCACTTTCCGCACTTGAAGCACCTCTGCCGGAACCAATAATACCAAGACCTCCTCCAGGGGCAGGGGAATTTGGATCGGCTCTGCCGCCACCTGCAGTGAAAGCGAGATACAAGTAATATTGACGGAGGCCACGAGATCCTTGACTACTTTCCGACTGACTGACGTTGCCATCGCGACGGACGAGTACTCTCACAGGCTCACGGAGCTGAATGGCCGTCGCTAGATTCAACACATCTTGGGGGACCGTGTTGGAAAAGAGGGCAGTCTGGCGTTCAATAGGCTGAGGGGTTGTACTAGGTTGATCACCAGGGTTCGGAGAAGGTGCTAAGGAGAAACGACGTCCTTGCGGTTGGAATGGCGACCCTATGGGCGGGGAGACACTGCTGGAAGAATCGAACGACGAAGACAGGGATGGCTGTTGCGAAATTGTAGGCGTGGCCGATCCTCCAGGGGTTGAGGTGCTCAAAGGACGAGATCGAGGAGGAGGAAGCAGTTTCACGATATTGAACACAAACTCATGTAGGTTGCGTGCTATAAGTTGGTCCACCTCATCAAGGACAAGGAAGCGAACTTCGGATCCGATGAGACCACCTGGCGAAGTGAATAGCGCATGTAGCTTTTGAGGTGTGCCACAGATAATGTGGGGCATGCTCTGTTGAAGCAATCGCAATTCTTGCGTGAGATCGCTATTTGCTGAAGTCGCGCCCACGCCTAATGCCGATCTTACGCCAATTGGTCCCCCGAGGTCTCTGATCATGCGTTGAGCCTGGGTGGCCTGATCAACCGTGGTCGATATCATGACGACTAGAGGACCACGGTTTGAGGGGCGAAGGGAGGTATTGGCTACAGCAATTTGAATAGCTGGAATAACATATGCAGCGATACGTTCTTGTGTAGGTGGAGCTTGGGCTATAATATCGGCACCTTTCAGCAGGAAAGGCAGAGCTCGTTGTTGAATTTTGTTCGGGGGGCCAACGCTAATGCCAAGTCAGTTGTGCAAGCACTAGCAACCAGGCATGAAACCTCACCCAAACTTGCTGAGGGACCGCAACAGTTCGGGTGCCAGGGCAAGTTGATCCCATTTACTGATCTGGGGGCCCGAATCCCTTTGAGACCCTGAATCTGACGACAAATCCAGAACCTATGCACAAGCAGGATTATGAATTGCGGTGTTTGGCAAAGAACATTTGCAATACGCACCCCAGAGGAATCGCGGCGAAGGAGTCCCGAAACTGATCTCCGTTTGTCTCTAAGAATGGCGTCTGTTCTGATGATGTTGGGCTCAGAGGGCCGCATGGGAAGGTCAAGGTTCCCGGCCGACCATGTACGCATGGGCAAGCTGGGCGCACGCGGAGAGGGACGCATATCAGGGCGAGTGGGTAACCCATGGCCTAAAATGTTGGAAACCGCCGACGGTAGGACTTGATTAGGAGCAATATCTGGGGGAGATAGGTTGGAAGAGCCTAGGATACGTTCATTATTCAAATTCGCCTGTAATTGCTGGGTTTGTAAAGTCAGGAGCTGGCCTACGGAGGTGGTAAGCGTGTTTAATCGTTGGGAGATAGATGATATATCGTCTGAGGGAGGGGATTGATTGGGGGCGATATTGCCAATGGACGGACGATGACCACCCAGAGAAGGAGTGAAGGAGCCGTTGGCTGCTGGCGCGAAGGGATCCTTGAATTCAGGTTGCCCCGACATTCCGAGAGATCGCTCAACCAGTAAGCTGACCTTGCGATTGACATCGCTCAAGTCTCGTTGTATGGCGCTGGTGGCATACTCGCACCTTTGTAGTCGTTCCAGTATGCCTCTGATCACTGGAGATGCCCTGAGCTGTGCCTCTAAACCAAAGTGGTCACTGCCCGCGAACTGGCTCCCGGAATCCAAAGACGAGACTGGAGATGCGGACGCAAAAGACACCCCCACAGCGCCCTGCGAAGAATTACTTTGATTGATGGGAACTGGGGGCGTATATGTGCGACCACGCGCTTCTTGTTGCATGGATGTGAATGGCGAAGGCGACGCTTGGTGCCCGTTGGTAGGGAAAGGTCCAGGTGTATCCTCCCCCTCTGGCAACGACTCCAAGCTCCCCAGCATACTGGCCTCCCGAACTCTGGACTCGATAGCGGGATAAGGCCTACCTGCATCGCCCTGACGAAAAGTGGGAGATCTACGCATGATGTCCACGGACACAGGCGATTGGCGATTGCCACCACCCAGGTCGTTTAAGACACCACCATGCTCGTCTCGTGGCGGACTGGGCGACGACCTGACAGAGCGGTACTCAGAGGGCGAGATAGAGAAAGAAGAAGACATGGAGCTGCGATCCTGGTCCCGAGTCGGTATCTGATGACCAAGTGCTAAACCACTGCCGCCTTCTTCACTGGCACGAATTCCTCCAGGGAAGAAAGGCATTGAGGCAGGGTTTAGTGTAGCACTGCGTGCCATGGTTCACAGAAGTGAAAAGATGACAACTGTTGCTTGAACAATCAAACGATAGGTTAGACTGGTGTTTCGTTAGTAAGCGTTGATTGTGGCATGCGGGAGTTCGACATGAAAGGCATTGATGCCTACCTCTGACAGTCGTGAAGGAGGTTGTTACTAGACAGATTCCATGCAGCACTCTAGATGAACACCAACGGTGACGGTTGGTTGAAAGGAAAGTTGGAAATTCGGGGCGTGTGGTAGAATGCACGGGCTAAGTTGAGTTGGCCGGTCACAGTCTGGTTGTTTTGGGAATCAGCCGGGCACTAACAACTTCAGGTGGCACAACTTGAAATGGGCTGAAATTCGCAGCTAGTACAAATCAGTTACAACATGAGCCTTACAATTAAAAAGGAGTGGCAGAGTATGTAAAAAGAGAGCTAAACGAGCGTAAGGCAGCCAACCGGCAAGATATCCGTCACATAAAAATAAAGGAGTTTCGTGAAGTAAGTGATAAAAATTCACAAGACAGTCTTCGCGAAGGAGAATCCGAGCATATCGTGTCGATCTTTGGGCGGAGGTGGTGGCTGCCTAACGCGATTGGGGGGTAGCAACAATTCTGTCCGCTGATATGGGATGGGCTTGACAGGCCTACGATAGGCATTTTCATAAGCAGCTGTATCATGCGACGAAGCGAACTAGGAAACCGACTTAATGGCAGCACCAACAGTGTCAGTGTTGCCAAGTTTTCCACGCCTGGCAAGGTCGGCGTCACGAGCTACATACAGAAGTCAATTGTAATTCGCATTAACTAGGAGCAAGCTTGCAACTCACCCATCAAGATATCCTGGACTTCGGGCAAATCCGCGGGGGATATAGAAACCTGGCTCACAAGTCAGTAATGTCCTCTTATAGACGATGGGATGTAGAAGCTAACCACAAGTTTACAGCCGTTCAATGCCGTGCCATGCAACTTGAGAGCATCAAGGACGGCAGCCGGCCTCCTGAACTCAACAGTAGCGTACTGTTTGTCACGCGACGTCTGTTGCGATGCCGCTATAGGCACGCCGATAGTAATGGCCTTGCCTCGACTGCAACGAAATTGGATGCGAGTCACAGCACCACATGATGCAAAGTGATCCTTCATTTGCTCGTATGTCACGGAAGGGTCGACCTATTCACAATGTAAATACCACTGGTGAGTCACACATCCTTGAAAGGGACTTACGTTGCCAACGTAGACATAATTTAGTACTGGCGATCGGCTCTTAACCCTCTTCATCTTCTGCTTGCCATTCTCCTTCACATTCAATTTCTTCTTGGCCATCTGGATCGACTTCTCCCTGCCGATGCTAATGCTGCTGGATCGCACTCGCTTGATGCGACTTGAGACCTTTTTTGAAAGCTGAGGTTTCTTGCGCGTTGGCGGCTCACTTGTCTTGTCCGTCCTGCCAGCAAGAGCAGCGGTGGTATGCTGGGCAAATGGAATTCAGTCCAAGTCATAGAGTATCAAGCGCGGCAACGACGTACCTGTCTAGTCCCAGTTTGAGCAGATGGTCCTGCCTGGGATAGTGCAGCTGCCGCGGCTTGGGCACGCGCTCGGGATCTGGTAGTCAACATCAGTGCAAGTCGTCTTTGATCTACAAAAACGCTGGATGGTGTGGGTGATAGAGCTGGGTGGCACGGGGCAATTCGAGGTTAAGAGTGGTTATAGTCGCATGAAAGAAGTCGTTCCAGCTTATATAGACATTGAGGACGACTTTTTGCCCCGGTCAATGCTATAGTGGTCAAGGAACGATGCCACAACGCCAATTCCCTTGTCTAGTCATAGGGGCTGCTTGTGGGCCTAGCAGATGGTCTGTATCCAAGGTAGTTGCCAGTGGCTCGCTGCTTAGTCCGTAGGACAATAGGTTGCAGCCCTGAACATGATGTGGACGAAGGGAGGAGGGGGGAACACAGCCACCACGGAATAACGGTCAACACGCATTGGGCGCTTAACGACACTGTAAGGTCCTACAACATGAGCGTCGTTGCATCTTATCGTGCAGTTCTTAGAGAACTGTACAAGTCGGTGAGGTCCCCTTCACTGTACTTGTCCAGTTTCTCTCCATTGACATTGTCATTCCACTCCAGACAATAACACCGGGCAAAATCAACCCCGCTTTGACTGCCAACTTCCGCACGATATTTGAGAAATATCGAACCACAAAGGACACTGCTGCGCTAGACCGCGATGTAGAGAATGCTATCATGTTCCTGCGGTCACGACGGGAACACAAGGTCGCTTTCATTGGCCTTCTTCGCGTTTCAGTCAATTGACCTGCTGGACAGAGACTGATAGATCGTTACAACCCACTTGTCGACCTTACCGAGGAGGAACGGATAGAAGCCACGGCACGAAGAGTTGGATTGAACATGCCCGTGACACCCAAGGCTCAATGAAGCATCATTGATCTTGTTTCAAAAACAGCAACTACGCGACTCCGTACAACTACTTTGCTATACCCCTCACCGCCCCTCTAACACCACAGGAATCGTTGCTCAAGTTAGTACATGCAGCGGCCAACCATCTAATACGACATATGCAAGGATGAGGGTTTATCCTCTCTCGTTCATTCGCCATATGTACCACTTACGAATACCGCCGAGATTAAAATAACAGTGACTATGTTTGGCGAACAACTTACCTCACGTCTTCGGTGCAGTAAGACGCGTAGTTTCCTCAACTTACCACCTCTATACTCTAATCCCGGAGGCCTGTCACAGGGTAGGTGTAATGACCTGTTGCTGCCGATATCTCCAGCATTTCTCCGACCATGATTAACTTCCGTCGACCATCGTCGCTCGTGAGCGCGTGAGCGCTGAACAAGCTTTTTGCTTGTCGGATCATACGTATCAAGCGCGTTCGCCCAAACCCCTGACAAAAAGTGTGGGGTCGCATCTGGTGGGGAAGTGGTTGATAATCGTACGATAAATCATCGGTTGCATCGAACACTCGAGTGGTGTGAATCATTAGAGAGTAATAAGCCGTGCGTTGAAGGACGGTGTTGATTAGAGCTCGTCTACCGTGCAAGACTTTATCGAGAGCGTCCACGTTTGTAGATAAAGCCAACGTTCGTTTTGAGAGAAAGTTTCGTAAGGGGATGTGTCGGATCCTGTGTCGGTTGGGAATATCCATGTAGGCGATGAGCCGGTGACAGTCCCTGTGATCAAAATATAGATTCATTGGGGGAGCACGCACGATGGGGTACATAGTAGTAGATCAAGCATCAGGCCTACCCAACTTGGTTCCGCTACGCCACCACAGCCCGAGTCGAGATCGCTTCATAATAATTCCCTCACTCCTTTGAACCTCATCTTCCATCTCCTCGCTGCTTCCACCTGGCTTCATAATCGACAACCGCAGCATCGACGTGCTGCTCCTGTGCAACCGTTCGAAACACTCAGCGACGGGTCTCGATGAACTCCTTGACATACTTGTCACGTCAATTCGATGTATTGGCTTCGGCCAAGACCCCACCGTCCACACCGACTTCTTCCAAATCCGCATTTATTGACGATACGCGTACAAATCAAGGTCAACTATTGAAGCGTACTTGGTCCACGAAATCCCTCTTCTTTCCCCCACCGCGAAAGGCAACAAGAGCCTCGCCACCAAAGCGCTCGCATTCATCACCATCAGTCACGACGTTCGCAGCTCACCAGAAGAGGGCTTCATTTTCGACGGCGACCTCGTCAGAAGCCCAGCTGGGTCAGTCAATATGCATACCCAGCTTCCAGGCCGTTGTGCGTCGTATATTTTTCATACGAGTGTTCGTCATGGCGTGGGATGCTCTCTGCTCGACATACGCATCACTATCGGCTCAGCTGCGCTGGTGGCGGAAGTCGGAAGTCTCTCTGCATATCAGCATTTCGACGAGGACCTTTAAGAAGGGCAAGGAGAAGGAACTTGTTCCGGACGTATTTGTCGAAGAACCATCTACACCTCCCATGAGTGATACGGCAACACTCACCCTCGCCCTCCCTCTCGATCAACACCATATCGACCCTCTGACGACTTCGGAACCTAGCTCTTCATCTCCTGAACAAGCAAATAACCATCTCATCCGTCCTCCAACCCCTCCAGGCGAGTCGATAGCAACGTCTCGGTCTCCTACACCCGTTCTCAACAACCGCAAGCCACTGAAGACGCTCGTCCTCGACCTAGACGAAACACTCATTCACTCCACCTCTCGTCCGATGCCTATGCACAGAAGCGGTTCGGGATTCTTCAGGTTCAGCAATATCGGGAAACGAAACATCGATGCAGGTCATACGGTGGAGGTCATCCTTGGTGGAAAGTGTACGGTGTATCATGTATATAAGAGACCTTTTGTGGATTACTTCCTCCGCACGGTGCGTTGACCGTCGTCTCTGGGGCCCTACAACCTCATCGAAAACACACAGGTTTCAGGGTGGTACACCTTGGTCATATTCACGGCGTCAATGCGAGAGTACGCTGATCCAGTGATTGACTGGCTGGATGCAGGTCGTGGTATCTTTGGACGACGCCTCTTCAGAGATGTGCGTCCATTGATTTCATCCCCTACCTTTGCCTCATATAACATACCCCCTAGTCCTGTACGGTGCTCAACGGTCAATACACTAAGAACTTGACCATCGTCGATGAAGACCTATCTCGTGTTTGTCTCATCGATAACTCGCCAATCAGTTACCGTATCAACGAAGGTGTGTATCTCTGTCCACATCCATCAGGGCACGATACAATTACGTGGTTGTGCATGTGCAATTGATTCCGTTTACTGATCCCTATCATATATAGAAAATGGCATCCCTATAGAGGGCTGGACAAGTGACCCATCGGATGAGGCGTTACTCGATCTCCTACCAGTGCTAGATTCCCTGCGGTTCACATCCGACGTTCGACGCGTGCTCGGCCTTCGTGCCGCCGGGGTCAATGTGATGATCCACTCATAACCCCCTAATCACTCTTTATTTGGCATTGGCGCTGGGCACACATTCAGCATCGTCAATTTCTGTACATAGATATATTTTCAGCCCCTGGGCCCATCCACCGAGTCACTGGTTCTCATCGTCGCCGTTCCACCGCGGACTATACTATCAAAGCTATACATCATTGTTAATTTAATCGACCTCCCCCTACACGCTATCAGGCATCCCACAAGTTAAACAGATACCATCATTGCATTACCAGACTACCCACACGATATTTGCTTACATCCATAGTTACACAGTTGCACATCCCCCCAAGTCATGCAATATCCGTCGTTCCTTGTGTTCCTGTTAGGCATACGAGTATATTACTTCATAACCCAATGTATACTAGACTTTTCGCGCGTATTCCCCAAGTTTGCTGAGTATGTGGCGATTTCGCATAGTAGACTGAAGTGGTTCACCGTTTGTCGGGCTCCGCAGAAGATTGTATTGAGCGAACTTACCCAGTAAAATAGATGTTTCATTATTTTGGCTGGTCCGTCCTTCTTGAGGTCGGACATTAGCTCTGGGGTACGATAGCATAACTTCGGGGCCCGGCCAACCACGCCGAAGATCCATTGCCTTCCATTCGATAAGCAAAACGCCATGTATATAGACCTGCGATCATTTTGAGTTCAGCACATACGGACCACACCTTTCCTGACGTACCCATTGGTAGCAGAACCCATCCTGGATGAAGCGTAAACGGCCAGTCGAACGATAATCGGAGTATGCAAGGATGACTTACAGTACTAAACATCGTGCAATAGCCTGCGGTATAAACTTATCAAGCGGGGGTTTCTGGTTCATCGCTTCCAGAACCAGGATGGATTCCTTTGAATCAGCGTAACAACACTCTATGCTCGTGGTACGTAGTTCCCCCTTGAGATACGCTATCCTTAGTTGAGTTGGCTACTGAAACCAGAACCAGTAGAACGCGATACTTACCTTTATTTCTGTCCTCGAGGTCGTCCGTAGCGTAGTTGGGATGATGAGTCAGAAGAGTTGTGTAGTTCTCAAAGTCAATCCGAGCTGTAGTGTCTAACCCGCACAGCAGGAGGTTAGGCTGAAGAATAAGGTGGATACGTAGGTGGTCACAAATGTCAGATAATTCGAGTATCCAGCGGTTCAATAGCATACGACCGCCAATCTCATCCTAAACATCAAGGATGAATGGAGCTCCTATGAGATGGAAAAGGCCTCACCATGGTATCTGGATGGAGGCAGAACTTAGTTAGAGCATATCGTAATTTGGGCAGTCCTAGCAATCGGTCAAAGGCACTCTTGAACGATGGCTGCATGGCATTGTCAAACGCGTCCATTATGCCATCTACAATCTTGACCGAATCGATACCGAGGTTTTTCAAGTCAGCCTCGTTGACTGAGTAGAACGCGGTATGCTACAAGTATGATGCCTTCTGTATGAGCTAGGTCAAACGGGGAAGTAAGTGGCGCACCCTGGTCACTCGACCAGGATTCTGTACACGAAAATCCTCGATATCCGAAACCTTCCTGGTCGTGCGCTCTACCATCTGAGAGAGCTGCTCTATCTCCCTATAATCTGCAAGATCTTCACTTGCGAGGAGACGTCGAATGTCGTCAAGCTTTTCCTTGAGCTCTCGGATGGTATTGGTGTCGGCGTGATCGAGGCTAGCCATGGGTTTGGGATCTGCTGCTTTGGTCCCTCTATCTGGGTCACCCATCTTTATATAGCGGTAAGGAGGATGAGCTGAGGCGAGATATATAGGAAGACCTGAGCAATGCGTCTGACGTCGCCATAATAATGAGTAGACGCGTGGCGGGGTTACAAACGGGCGCGCTACGTCCTAACTGGCACTATCCCCCGAGACCATGCAGAGAATCAAGCCAGGGAATCAGTCCGTGAAGAGCTAGCGAAGCAGAATACATTGAGCAAGTGACTATAACGACAGGATCATCCAAATTACGATGAATCTCGGGAGACAATGATGGAATGTAATAATATAGTAGATGTACAGGATTCGACGGGGGAAATGAGGACGCTGGGAGGCCAGATAAACCGAGGAAAGAGACAGACTACATGGCGAGTTGAGCTTGAAGCTCCCGAAGCTCGGCGTCTTCGTCTGCCTCCACTGCCACGCGCTGTTGAGCTATAGAGGGAGTTAGGAGCCGGTCGGCGTTTACGGATAAGAAACCAAACACACGTTGCGCAACCTTGCTCGCCCCAGCTGGCGTATGCACTGGAACATGATCTGCACCCATCAACCGCTCGTTCAGCTGGTCTTGTTCCAGTTCCTCCAGTTCCGCCTTCAGCTCGTCCTGGGATAGCAACCAGTTAGTTTAAGCCGGGTAATACTGAAAGATACCATGAAACGTACGTCGTCTAAAGACATGCCACCATAGACAGGATTCGATATAGCTTCTGCTACCTCGTTCGCGAGTTCCCGCTGTTCCGCCACCTGGGCCATCTGCGCATCCACCTTATCCATTGTTCTGTTTCCCGACCGAGGGCTCGGCGTCAGCTCAGCCATCCACGGCGTGTTGAGAGCAGAAGTACTCACAAGTTACCGTGTATAGTCTTAAGGGCATCAGAGGCCTTCTTCATTGCACCCATGGTCTCAGCGTTAAGGTTGGCAGACTCCAAAGTATTGACTTGCATCTCGAGTTGTAGTCGCGTACCCTGCAATCTGTCTAGCTCTTGTTCGCTAGCCTTCTTTCTACGAAGAGCAGCAGTGGCCGCTACGGAGGGAATATGGCGGTTGAGTCGGGCCCAGCAACAGGGTGGACGTCGTAGCATCCAGAACCGCAACATAGAGTACGCACCAGCTTTATTCGTAACAGCGTTTGCTCGAGCAGTCTTCAGCTCTGTGTCAATCTTCTTCTGCAAATACTCCTCCTTCTTCTCTATCATTTGTAGCTGCTGCCGCAGCGTAACAATCGCATCCCTGGCTGTCTGCTTTGGGTCTCTTCGACCTCCAAAGTAGCTCATAAAGCCCATCATCGTGGATTATGGGTATAATCTATAGTATGCCAAACAAGAGAGGACGACTTGGAGGATTGAGGGTTGGTCAAGAGGACTAGCTGAGGTGAGCAGGTGGAAGCTGAGCCAATGGAGTGAAGATGTCACCCGATAAGGAAAGGGCCACAGTCATTATACGAGCGCTTATATGTGCTGTGGATTTCACAACAACGTTCAAACTGGGTCTGCACCAAGGGCAGACTGCAGTTACACGGCCAGCCCAAGCCTTCGAGTTATGGGAGTTACTCACCAATGCATCACACTTATAGGATCATATTTACTCAAAAATATTCGGTGTCTAATAAATGGAAAGCAACCATACTGGTCCTCTACAGTAAAATTCTCCGTGATAGTGGCGGAATATACCATTAATAAGATCGTCGCGTAGGCAGGAAGCTAGGTCAACTCATTGATCCTTCTTCTCGTCAGAATCATCACTAAAAGCAGGATCAGAAAACGATATCTAATAATCAGAGAGTAACCTCATACCCGCCCTCGTCGTCGCTGCGGTCATCGGACGCTCCTGATGTTCCTTTGATAACTCTCCAAACGATCCTAAGAATCATATAGAACCATATGATTTGCAATATCTGCCCGCAGCGTTAACCTGCCATACCGCGAGAGAAGAGCGAATACGTCTGTCGTACCTGTAAAGCGACGAGCATCGCAACAAATGCAATCCAATTATCCCGAGTCAAGTAGCGCCCTCGTTCTGGAGCCCACTCAAAGTGAATGTATCTGGGGCAGTCCCGATACGTCGAAATGATTGCGAGAAGGAAGAGGGCATGGCGTGTTATGGCCCACGATATAACATACACGCCAAAGATGCTGTCAGTGAGTTTTTGGCTAATGTTGAGGTAGAGGGTCATCTTAGCCAGCTAGTGAAGCACCCAAAGTCAGCAACTGCTAGCCAAACCAGTAAAATCTAACCAACCGGGAGGAAGATATCGCACCAATCCATCAGGAACATGATAAAGCATCCGACTCGCGTAAAGTTATAGAAATAACTGAGCCCCATGAGGGCGACGGTGATAACATGGTGGGTCATCATCTGGACATGGTCTGAGCGACGCGCCTCAGCATTAATGATGAATATTTGGTGAGTGTAGAAGGCGATTTGGGTTAGGTAGTAGAACTTGAGGGGGGCAGCCAGAGGTGTGTGGGGGTAATTCAGCCAAAGGTCCGTCAAGTCGAAAGTTCGTGTTGGGAGGTTGCGGTGAATATACTAGAAAGCGTGAGCTTTCACAAAATCTGGCCACTTCAAGAACTAAACCAACATACCAATCCATATGACCATTGCAGGGTATAATAAATAACAGACCATCCTTGTTCGGCGAACCTAAGGACTCTTCTATGAAATTGTTTCAACTCCTTTCGAGTATGGGGGGACGCGTTTCCATTTTGGTTTACGTGTCCTTGACCATTGGCAGTTCCATTGACAGTTCCATTGGCAACCCCATTACCCTTGGCCGACCCGTTCGACGCGCCATTGATTACCAACTTTGTCGCCTTCTGCCTATCCAAGTCCCTCATCAACTTCCAGCGTGCGAAAGGCTCCATAACGAAGATGCGAATAACGTCGCGCAATACAGCCATGACGGCCATACATGATATCACCAGAAAGACATCTTTGGGCCCAGTTCCGTAATATGAAGCGTTCGGCCAAGAATCCGTGACGGCAGGGGTATCTATTGGGTATTGGAGAGAAAGGAATGGGGCCATAAAGGAAGGAAACCGTTGCAGGAAGCTCGTTGTAGTCATTTTCCCTGTATCGTCGTTAACAACACATAAAACGTCGCGACTGGGGCTGGTAGAGCAGGGAAATATGAGATCAGACCATTTTTGAAATGCCCGACGGAAAAACTCACCGGAAGCGTTTTTGGTGATGAGAACGAGGGGGGAGGGGAAGGGGGATTGAGATCAACGGGCACCAACGAGGCCCTTTTGTATGTCAAGGTGAAGGGAAGGGCAAGCCAATAACTTGGGGCAAAGAGGAACACACTCCCCTGTCGAATTTTTGCTTGACCAACCAGAGGAAGGCGCTTCTACACGTGGGCGCATCTTCGCCTTCATCGCTGCCACTTCTAGCCCATTTCGAGGCCGCACCCAATTGCACCATGAGTTCTTCTCTCAACCAGCCAAATACAACGCTGTACGTCAACAATCTCAACGACAAGGTCAATAAAGACGAGCTGCGGTCTCAATTATATGCCCTATTCACAACATATGGAAAAGTCATCGATGTTGTTGCCTCCAAAAGCCAGAAGATGAGGGGACAGGCGTTTTTGGTCTTCACTGATCTCGCAGCCGCGACGTCTGCATTACGAGCTTGCGAGGGGTTTGTATTTTACGATAAACCACTGGTAAGTAGACTTTTGCTGTGAATATGACATCAGTCGGTTGACAGTGGCTGGGATAGCACATCGATTACGCCAAAGGCAAATCGTACGCGACGCTGAAAAAGGAGGACCCAAATTTTGTCCCCCCATCCTCCGCCAATGCCAGCAGCCTCGTGCAACCAGGGATACAGAAACGATCACGGGAAGAAGAGACCCAAGACAGCGAGAGGCAGGTCAAACGGGAGAAGAGTGACGATAGTGATGATGAAGAGATGGAAATTGATGAAGACGACGACGATAGTGGTGCATCCAAGTCGAAGAGTACTGGTATGTTGTACATGTTCATCAGAATACATTTGCCGCATCTGCTTCACGATTCTCGTTTTCCATTCGTCTTTCGGTAAAGCCGCCACAATCCCACAAACAATTCAGCAACCATCGGCAAGACTACTGTGTACGAATCTACCCCAAGAGGTGACGGATAGTGTATTATCAGTCCTTTTCCAACAGTACGCTTTCCTCTCTATGCTCCACGAACTACCTCATTATACGAGCTACTTCCGCTAGGTATCAAGGGTATATGAGCTGCCAGGTTATACCATCACCAACACCAAATGCAGAGGGTCAACGCGTAAAGTTCGCTCAGGTTTACTTCGAGTCTCCCGAGCTGGCTACGATAGCAAAAGAAGCTCTAGACGGCTTCTCACTCAAGAAAGGTTGGGCCATGACGGTCATGTACTACTAGGTTGTAGAGCTATTTGTGGTGTGTCACCATTGATATTATTAAAAAGACGTTTCGCTCAATGCCCTTGGTGGGCTTGAAAGTGTTGGAGTTCGAGCTACTTTCCAAGACCCGCGCCACGGTGGGCGCACACGACTTCACGTACTAAGAGCCTTCAATATCAACTCTCCTAGGGGTCCCGCGGAAGCGGGGTTCTGTCCCGTATATAACTGGCCATCGACTGTCGTATGCGCCTAATGAGATGGCATCTTCAGAACCCCAGAACTGAACAAGCGCAAAGTTTGGCTCACCTGCCAAGGAGCGGCCTTCTCGTACTTCCCTCCGATTTCGCTAAGCTTGGTCTCTAGCAGGAATGGGATGGCATCGGCCCCCTTCACAATGGTCTCCTCTTCATTGGAGAATCCAGTGAACGCCCTGCCTTCCAAGATCGACTTGCCGGACGCGTCTACAGCCCCTAGGAGCGCTCTAAGTTCCAGTGAGTGAGTACACAGACGTCGACTTCTGTGAATTCAGCACAACATACCCAGTGCCGTGGCACACGGCAGAAACCAGTTTCCCTGCTTGCCAGAACTAGATTGTAGTTGAGCATCCTGGTTACTCCACCTGCACAGGACCGTTTACCGCTGAGGCTAGCTTCGCATTCTCTGGATCAAGAGCCAGATCAATGATTGGCCCATGACCACCGACGTAGAAGATGGCGTCATAATCCGCAACATTGACTTGGGTTAGCGTCTTCGCCGTCTCAAGTTTCTGTTTGACAGCGTCATCGGTGAGGAATTTCGCGCTTTCTTTGTCCTCCTTCCAAGCCTAGTAATTGATGAACGACGTGATGCAAGTTCATAACCAGTGCTCTGTGGATGCGATGGAGCAGCACTTACGCTGACGCTCCCCTCGTCAATCGGAGGATTGGGACCCTTCGGTGCAGCGAAATCAATGTGAAACTTCTCGGCGAGGATATAGTATGGATGAGCTGCTTCTGGAAGATACCAACCCTGCATCCATGATCCATCGGCAAATCAGCACACTATCACGACTAGTTAATTCCCGAGGCTAGCAACAACATACGGTTTTGCCACCGGTGAGTGTCTTGTCGGCGGATGTGAAAACAAAGAGAATCTTCTTTTGAGACATCGCTTAGGTGTTGTTGCAGGGTGGGAGAGAAATGCTTCGCATGCAATCCCCTGGGCTTTTATATCCACATGAGCTGCTTATGTATCGCTAATTCACCATCCGTATGTATGACGACTGCATAATCGATGAGTAATTCTGGCCAAGCTGCTCTCACTCGCTTATCTCAGGAGCCGACGGCGTGTTACCTGGTGTCAAGAACACATGGGTGGGTTCGGGGTCAATCATGTACCCAAGGAAGTACTTGGTGCTCTACTCCTTGGAATGCGTAGGCGATGACGCCCCTTGGCTGTTGACGTTGATCATCGTTCCCCGCAGTGCAGGCGCCCTGTGTCCAATACGACTCTTTAGAACGCAGCGTAGCGGTTGGATGGCTTCTGCGCTATCTAGGTATGGCCCTCGCATCGATAGGTTCAACAACTTGGACGTCCCTTCCTTGAGTGGTCACTGGATTACCTGATTCTCCCCAGGCTCCAATGAGCGCTCAGCGCTAACACAGGCTTCAGTATATGCAGAATGTGTGTCCCGACCCGTTCTTTCTCCCGGTGGTATATAGATGCATGCATGGGTTGTCGCTTTACTAGGTGTGCCGCACCGCTACGGTTATCGCCGCATGGGATGACCACATACTTGGGACTGATGGTAAGACATTACTTCATGTCGAATAGACCTTGATTAGACCTGTCAAGATGACAACGCACGTTGGCCTTACACGATGTTGGGCTCGAAGCCGACAGCCTCGTCCACCCTGCCGATGGATTACTCACGTTGTAAACGTAGATGAGGGTGCGTGCGTTTAGGAGAGGTAGATGCTAAGTAAGCTAGGAGCGCAAGTCACTTTCGTATGGCAGGCCCTGCACGCTGTCACCGTTTTCCCAGTCCTTCACTGCGTGAATGGCCATTCCATTGAACTTCAAGGCCCCAACGCTGACCCGTGCGGTGCCTTCCTTTCGAGATGAACATAACATCAAGATATGATAGTTCAGGTCAACGTTCAGCGTTCATGCTCTTCACCTACCGTCTATGTACAACCCCCCGAATTGGCAATTCCCAAATCATCTCTTTTAGGCCCCAGTCAAAGTACCGGGGCACAAAGCGTGGCAGCAAAGGACCTGATACAACGGTCCGGCGCTGCTGTTATGCGCTCCACCAAAGACAAAACTCTTTTAGGGGTACGAGGGACCATTTGGAGTGATTACGGTATCTATACCATTTGCCTCTTCCGAAACATGACACGGACATCCTTGTCCACAACCGAAACAAAAGCAATCCACCTGGACACAGGGAGGTTGTCACATTCGAGCTTGACATCATAGTTGAGAACGACATGCGCTAGCATGACCTTGAGTTCAATCGCGGCAAGGAAACTGGAGAATATGTTAGTCAGAATTACAAGGCTCAAGTGTAGACGAACCGTCCAGGGCATGCATGACGGCCATGACCGAAAGTAAGATGCTTAGGGCTCGTTGTCGCAAATTGATGCTTGGCTTCACCCTCTTCTTCCTCATGCATGCGAAAGAATCGGAGACCATCAAACTCCAATGGGTCGACGTAATTGTCCGCGCTGTGGTGGATATTCCAACCTGCGCATGAGACAAAGGTTCCCTGAGGAAGGTGTGTACCGTCTGAGAGCGTGTATCCGGACGGGTTCTTTACTTGACGAGTCATAACGACTGATGGTTTGGACAACGCTTCTGGTGAGGCTGGTCATTCGCACAGAAGGTCAATCCAAACGTACGGGAGGTTAAGCCTTCCCATCGAAAGCATTCATGAAGGAAACTATCTATCTTGCGCATTTTTTCCAAAGAGGACTTTGACCAGCCTTCTTCGTCAATAATGGTCGCTACTTCTTCACGGAGAGGTTCGATATACTCCGGTCGTGCGGCAAGCTGAAGGAGGGCTTGTGTGAAAGCCTTCAGCGAAGGACGCGTCAAACCTAGCACATCATATATCGCTTGTACACCTACGTGTGATGTTGTGTGAATGGTCGCAACGTTAAGTAGCAAAACTCGCTTCATCAGGGCGGTTGTGTTCTTCAGGCCAGGTGTAGCATCTATCAGCCAAGATATCAAATCATTCTAGAGCAGATATGCTTTCTAGTCACCGACTCAAATATAGAAAGAGACATACAGGTCTGTCCTCGCGATGGTTGCCTAGCTCAGCATCGTCTTCTAGACGCTGAGCGACAACTAACTCAAGATGCGCCTCGCACCGGTGCAGTGCCCTAGGCAAGGGAGAGAGTAGCGGCCCTAGGAAACTGTGATGTCCTTGAGATCTCAGCTCTCACGCACTTTCACAACTCGTCATAACTCACGGATGGAAGCGCCGAGGAAGGACATACAGGACCGCGAGTGCAGCGAAAAGTTTGGTGGTGAACTTGATGTTGAGATCGCAATAGTCCGGATCACGGCCTCCGACCATCACGAGTTAGTAATTCGAGATGATGAGCAATGACATCCGACATCTTACCGAGCGGTAATCCCACGAAGAGACGATTACTGGTTCTACAAACAACTTTAAGGACAGTGTCCAAGGGGCGAACGGGGACCCAGTCTTCATATATGGTCAATTAGTAGCAAGCTCACCTGACATGAAAGAGACTCTCTACCATCAGCCTTGGGCATGTAATCCTTGAATGCGGCGGTAGCTTCATCCTTAATATCCATAAATCTGGCACCGAGGTTTTTCGTAAGGGGCAACCGAAGGCCTTCGACTTGGGCATGGCTGGGTAGCGTGTCCATCCCAAACATGTAGTGGGATTGTAAAAACTAGGTCCTTGAGTGCAGATTGATATGGTAGCGGATGAAAGACACACACCCCATTGGCGGCATCGTAAAAGGACAGGTCTTCCTCCCGAGCTTGTTTGATATCGTTGATCATCTCTGGTCGGCTGAGGACTACGACCCATGTACCCATCATCGGGAACCGAAACGCAGCCGTTCCATACTTTCAAATTCCTTCCTCGATCAACCTTTGTCCGTTCAGAATAAAACCGTAGGCACCAATGAACGATGCTAGTCTCCCCGGTGTGCCTACAGCTGGTATAGCATCGAGCTGGTAAGAATATTAGCGTTGTTTGCCGGGATATTCAATTTGAGCATACATTGGACGCGGGGTAGTTGAGCCACTTGTCAACCAAGAGCATCAGAGTGAGAAGGGCTGCAGCGACAAGATATACGACGCTAGTCGCCATGGGGGAGAAAGTGACGGGATGAACACAGAGAGGGCGAACTTTATATACCAGCGAGAATGCGTGGGGAGCTTATTCGTGGAGAATGGGACATGCCAGAACCTATTGTGCTGAGGGAAGGACTCCGCCGTGTGAATCATAAGTCGCAAAGACTAGGTTATCAGAAGTTGATCGTAGGTCCAGAGCAGTCAGGCAACCATGAAAGATCCAAGTCAGTCTGAAGTGGGACCAGCCACCCACAGGATACCCAGCGACGCGTCGTTGATCCAGGAGTAGCATATTGCCGCGCGATTGATAGCCTCACAGATCTACACAAAAAAATAAAGTTAAATGGGAACCTAATCGTGCATGCGCAGCTGCATATGTAGAATTTAGATCGAGATATATCTCTGCGTCGTACATCGGGATGTAGCTGAATCATTTACGAACTACTTTTCCCTGAGATTTACGGATTGAACGCTTTCGTTCGCGTTCCAGGATCTACACGGGGGAAATGAGCCCCTTCCTCCTTGTCTGACATCGAAAGGACGTACCTTTTGTTGTTCAGCGGCGCTCAACTTCGAGATCCTCTCCTCCTCCTTGCGTTTCTTCTCGGCCTTCTTGTCCTCGGCCTTCTGCTCCAGATCCTCGCGCTGCTCCTTCTCCGCGTCTAATTTGATCTCCTTTCCAACGTCTTCTCTGTACCGTTTCAACTTGATCTTCGTCTCAGGGCGTAGATTGAGCTTATTGAGAGAGTCGATGAAAGGGAAGAGGGCCTCGGTGAGTTTGAGAGTAGGGTAAGGTGAGATGGTGGGTGATGGGCAATGGAGGGTTAGTATTACGTGCTTCTCGGTAGGGGCGGGAGCGGTAGGACGGTCGCGCGGTTGGTCAGTAACCTGAAAGACGTTCGAAGTGATGAGACTACATCGGAGGGATGGGCAGTCGCATGACGTACAGAGAGGGAGCGGAAGTAAGGCAATACAGCAGGGTCTTGAAGCAGTTGAACAAGGTTTGTGGATTTGATGATATTATCCGTAACGTCGGCAAACTCTATTTTAATGGCCAGTGTAATGAGTAAATGTGAACGCGCAGAGGAGGACTACCACCCACCAGACATGACTGCGAACTGAGAAGGCAGTGAGGGGTGGTCCGTGGTCTTGGTAAAGGTCTATTTTGACCCAAGACGCGTGTTTTAGATACAAATTCGCGAATATGAGTAGTAGAAAACGGCTTACCAAATCCCAGCGCGCATCCTTGACCGTCCGGAGTTGGTCCTTCTTGACTACTGCCCAAACAAAGCCGTCGGCCAGTGCCCCGTCAGCAAGGGTAAAGTCAAGCTGAAGATCGTCCGTGTATGATGTATGGACCTCGATGAGGCTATAGACCGTTTGATAGATAATCTGGAGCAGATCATGACGTGGACGCAGTGTGAATATTGTGTGTAAGGAGGCGATATTTCGCCTCCCAGTAGAAAAGTTGAAGCAGTCAGTGTAGCCATCGGAGGTTAGTCCATTGAGTGATGGTCTCGAGAATTGGGAGGTTAAAAGGGGTAGATGCGCATCCAGCCTGTGTTGTAACGTCAGCTTACGTTGAAGAGTGGAGTTTTCGGTTCACCATTTGTTAGCCCTGCGTGCATTCTGCAACTTTCCATACAGGAAAAAGAGCACATAGAGCAATATTCCCCCAATGAGATACGCTTCTGTTTTGAAATCTGATAACCGTACGTCAGCGATGCAATACGAACCTCATTGCAAAGAATAGCTCATCCTCACAGGCAGGTCTAAAAGTCAGGAACCTCCATTTGAATTCCAAGCCGTCGTATTCCTCCGGGGTATGGAACGGCGGAGGCGTCAAGGATGCGAGGAAGTTGGTCAACGGGTTGGCCATGTTTTTGAGGTTGTGAGCGACGTTGATGTCGTGGTCAGGTCAACCCGACGCGTGATACGAATTGCTTGGCGCTTATACGGGTGCCTGGACGAGGAGTGCGATCGTGTTCCTTCCGCATCGGTCGAGCAATTCATCGTTGCTAACTCCTCGAATGTAAGCCGGGCTTGCAAATCGAGCTCACATCCGCATTCAATGATCACATTCTAGGCCAGTGTGATGAACCCGGATATGCCGGTGCGCACAGCTTCTCGTCGTATATTAAGTAGGAGCTCGTCGAATTTGGTTGTAGGCAAGCCAAAATACGCAAACGGACTATAGCAAGTTCGTTATCAGAATCATACCCCGCATGACCAGGGGTGGATCAGCTTCTAGCAGAAGCAACAGCACCGACAGTAGAGGAGCCGTTGTCGACCAAAAGGTCCTTCGCCAATGCATTAACCTCTCCTCGTCGTTTCTTGTCACGGACACGACACTTAACCCGGACGGCGGCGTGAACACCTGGTTGATGGGTTTCTCCCAGCTGATAGACATGGTATGTTTCCTTCACAACCGCGGGGAACTGGAGCTAGAGACCATGAATGCCGCGAGCAAAGCCTGTTCGGAATGTTGGAGCGTCGCAGGCTGCTGGAAAGGTCTCGAGCAGGCTAGAGACGGTGTCAGGGATATTGCAACCAGATTGAAGAACCTCCTGGACGACAATGGGAAGACATATAAAGGGGAGAGGATCTATGCGCCTTGAATCTATTTGCCTCGATTTCGACCAGTCTCATATCTTGGACTATTCATGTAGGAACCGACATTACGGATTACAGTACTCGTGCTTGTGGTATATAATTACATCCATTTCCGCTAAGACAGCCCCCTAGTCACTGTGCACCCCCTGTTACCGGGCTTTGTCCTCGGCCAAAATAGCTTCGTTCAATTCGTCCAGAGGAGCCAACTCTTTCTTATCTACTAGGTCGAACTCATTGATGAACAAGAAGAAATGTCGGTAACTCGTGTTCAGATGCGCTTGTTAGGGAGTAGCGTAAATGACACCTGAGGCAAAGAGGAATTGAGGATGCTCACCTTCAATACCCAAGGCGCATATATGGTCAAAGTGGTTGCTGTATATATGTGCATACACTCTGAACAGCCGCCTGACAATTGTCCGTACTGTATCTCTAAACCCCTTGGGGAAGGGAACGCCTGGGTCGCTCAGGTCAACTCGTCGGCCAAGTGATAAAAGGCAAGGAAGAAAGGACGCACCGATCTTGTTCGGGAACACATTCTCATCATCCAGCAAACCTTGTGCCCAGTTCATCAATGCGTCAACGTATTCGGGAGCGGGCAGCTTCGTGGGTCGCTTGTACTTGATGCCGTCTTCCCAGAGGTACTCATATCTGGCCAACGCCGTGAAATCGCGAGATGGGTGGGTGGAAATATGCACACCTTGGACCGGCAGACATAATTGGGCACTAGGTGCCATTGAGTTAAAAGGGTTGCTCGAAGCATGGATGAACGAAGTATACTTCCTGGGGGGTACAGAACTCTGTCACTGTACCGTAAAGCATGTTTAAGTGATTGAAGAAATCCACCGCTAAAGGTGTGACTTGTGGGTATGCAGACGAGAGTATGCATCAAGGACGTACCATGCACAGCTAGCCACTCATTCAGATCCTCCCCTTCCGGTAGCTGTACGGCTAACCTGAGGTTGCCCGATCCCTAGACACAGAAAAGCACTCAGAATCAGACACAGTTTGTAGACACTCTGAGTGATGATGCCAGACGCACCAAAGTAGCCTCAGCATACTTTCTCAACTGATACTGCTTCGTCCCCTCCGGTACATCCTTGCGTGGTTTGAATGTCCGCGTTTTCCCTCTAAGCTCAATCCGTCAGTACATGATCGCGGGTTGGTGGTCGATATGATGCCTCCGCTAACGCTGGCGGGCTTGTACCGAGCCGATATGGCGTACGGATGCTCGGGGGGCACAGGGGAACTTACAGGCCGAAGAAAGAAGACATCTAGTTCGGGCAAAGTTGATTGGAGAGGCTTGAAGATGGGACAGAAAGAGAAACTGAGGGTTGATGAGGCACTGAATCAACCTATCTAAACGCTCGAAGCGCCTGGTGAGAATAAGCTTGAACGCCCACCGCCTAGATCCTCAGGACCTCAACGAGCACACATGCCTCTACTACCAATGACCTCGCATATCCCAGAGGACATAGAACGACTTATAGTCGAGGCCTTTGTCGAGAGCGTGGTATCAGACTCGTTCACTAACTTGCAACCCATCTTGCTCACCTGCAAACGATTCTCCCAATGGTGAGTAGGATATCCGCAGTGACATCGCTAGTGGCTCATGAACAGTTGCATGAATTGTCTGAATGATAGGTCGTATCCCATCATATATCATTCCATCTTTCTTCCTAGACCTGAGCAACTCAGGCTCCTCATTCAAACCCTCTCAGAGGCACCTTCATTGGCGGGTCTTGTAAAGATCCTTACGCTCCCCGATGAGCCAGAACTTTATGGAGATGTTCGACACCTCATTATCCTATGTGACAATCTCTACAGTCTGGCCTGCTGGATGCCAACCATCTATGATCCTGCACTTCCACCATTCGAACTTCCCGCCAACACCCTCCGGAGGTTGTCTCTCGATCTCAATATTCTTTTCGCAGGCCAACACTCTATTTATGCGGCGCTCGCCCATCTGACGCATCTGGATATATGCGGGTCTAATGCATTTCAGTGGTATCCTGTCGTTTCAACCTTAAACACCCTCACCCACCTCATGCTCCCAGTACCAAACTTCTACGCTGCGACTCCAGAAATTGCACAACTGCCCATTTGCTTGAAACTTCCAAGGTTGAAAGTATGCATTTTATTTAAATTCGCACCCACCAACTTCAATTGGTTGGTCTCTGCCAAATACCTCGCATCTGGCGAGCTCGATCCCCGCATTGTCGTTGGGGCGTTTTCACTGTTGGAAGGCAACGACCCCCCCTTCCCCTACATCGCTAGTGGCGCCTCAAAGATTCTCTCTGGTTGGAGAGGCCGTGACCAAGATCCTCCCGACGTTTGGGATCGCGCTGAGGAAATACTGCGAGCCCGCTCTTCTCTGGCCAGAGCTAAGGGGGTTAGCATGGAGAGCTAGTCTCCCTGTAGTCCTCTTGTTTTCGATTGGAATCTTCTCTAAAGCCGCTCATGCTTCCTGTCCATTGTTATTGCCCTCGACGATACGCCCATGCATCAACCCTCGTTCCAAGTATGAGCAAAAAGGTTATCTGTTTGGCCAACGTGGGGATCGAACCCAAGACCTTCGCGTTATTAGCACGACGCTCTAACCAGCTGAGCTAGTCGGCCGCAGTAATGCGGTAAAAATATAAAGCCAAGTACTGGGTTGGTCCTTGCAAATCTTCTGTCATTCGTTCCGCGCAAAGCGACCATACTTACTACAGGATGTAATGAGACTCCGCTTCATGAATCATGACCGAAACAAGGTGGAAATCTTGGGTTACGCCCCTGACTTCAGCTTGTCGGAAATGCAGTGACTCCACACCCATGCCTTTGTAACTGGTCTTTCGTAGTTCCGATATCGTTATCATATTTATCATCAAGGAGATGACGGTGAGTTGTGAAGATATCTGCCCTGAGTGGGTTCGCTCGCTGATAACCAACCGTAGCGTGAATACATTTGAACTAATAATGAAATTGACACTGGAAAGAAAAACAGGAAAGGAAAACATGTAGTGAACCCAAGAACACAACCTAATACCCGATGTTCACCCGTTTGTTTTCAAATTCGCTCCAGCGTTCAGTGGTCGCCTGTACTATAAAGTGCGCCACATCCTTCCTGGAGACAGTGTACCCGCCCAACTCGCTTTCCGATACTCTGTAAGGTGGCCGTTTTCCGCCGGGCTTCTCAGCCTGGCTTTCACCGTCCGTGAGCCACGCTGGGCGAATGACCAGCAGGCGCGTGACCTGGCCCTCCTTCGGCATACCTGATCTCGACTTCCAATCCTTGGCGAGGATTTCCTCCCCAGGTTGACCATCCTTTTCTGTGTTCCACTCCCAGCCAGCGGCGTGATGAGCGAGGACTTCCAAGCCGGCTTTGTCTTTGTGGGGTGCATCAAGAAGGTAGCCGTACACAGGTTTCAGCGCGAGAGGGAGCGCAGCGTGGGAGGCTTTGGTGAGACCGATGGAGGAGATTGCGACAATCTTGGGCTGAGGCGCTGTCCTAGGCAGCGTGCAAAGCACGTTGGCAAAGCATTGGGTGACTAGGTTTACGGGGTTGAATATTATACCCTTTAGTGGATGGAACGATGGGGTACCGCCTGTAGAGAGAGTTTTGACCTCATAGTGAGTGACGGTCGTAATGGTGTTTAGAGAGGACTAGCTGACGTACCAACTGTGAATAGGAGGATATCAACCGGCCCCTTACGACCGGCTTCATCCCAAGCGCGCTGGACATCAGCTTCGACCAGGCCATCGCCTTTCACGAGTTGAGCCTTCCCTTTCTTGATGTATTCTTGAATCAGGGCGTCTTTATCAAACACGGCCGTGTTCCGCAGAAGGAACGTCACGTTGTGTCCTTGAGCTGGTAGGTTGCTGGATCAGTCCGTGGTCAAGGGGCGATAGGAGATGAGGTTTACAAACCTAGGTATCTTGTGGCAGCATGGTAGCCAATGTTTTTCGAGGCTCCGATGGTAAGTATGTTTAGCGACATGCGTTGAATGCGATCGTTGATGCGAGTTCTAATGGGTGGTGGATGATATGTTCGAGCTTCAACATGTGCTCTTATGTATCATGCGGATGCTCTAGCAATTCCGGCTGCGGAGAGGGGTGGAAACCATGAACGGTCGAAGAACCCTGACAGCGCTCTATCGTGGCTCCGCCTTTAGCGGTAGCTACAAGCTGGTATTTGCGCGCGTCCACTTCAAAGGCTATGCAGGAAGCTGCGAAAACATGCTGGCACAGTCGTCATAATGCAACGTGTCGCCGTTGTGCGCAGTGAGGCAGACTTCCTGAATTACCACATCCTTTGAGTTGAAACCAATTGAACCCTCAAGGCAGGGCTTGATGCGCAGTCCCAGAGTCAACGGTTAAACGATGAGCAATGGGGCGCCGCGCCTCAACAAGGGCACCTACGAATAGGCTTGGTGTGCAATGCTGGCCTGCCGAGGGAGTAGATCGCTTGCTAGATTTATTGCTTCTACGATCTGAAGCTTGAAGCTGGGCGCCTCCTCTGCCGTAATAATGCTCACCTATTGGACCGTTGATATGGCCGACTAGCTCAGCTGGTTAGAGCGTCGTGCTAATAACGCGAAGGTCTTGGGTTCGATCCCCACGTTGGCCATTCTGTTTTATCAAGCATCGACTTTTTCGTTTGGAGTTGATCATGGGCGCTTGTTTGTGTTTCACACCAAACCACCATGTTCTTCATCGTAAGGATCAGTATGTTTACCTTCTCGGCCACAGCTGACTCGTTCTTCTCCTTTTTGCTGGGCCCGATGCTGGTTTTCTCCCTTGTTTCACCACGTTTTGGATCACCGGTCCCAGAAAGAACTCACCCATACCATCCTCCTTCACCCATCCTACTTCGGCCCTCGGATGCTCAACTTCCTCGAAACTAAACTGTACTCTGACGTTGAAGGGACATGCTCTGGATCTTTTGGGTACATCATTGCTGTAGTGGCAATTCTGGATATCGGGAAGGGAATGGTACTGAGCGGGAGTGGTCAGGCGGAATTCATCACTCGGTACCGAGCCATTGTGTTCAAGCCATTTAAGGGAGAGGTCGTGGATGGGGTGGTAAATAACGTCAACAAGGTGCGTACTTGCGCTACGGCTTGCTTATGAGATTACTGAAGAGAACGCGACGGTCCGATAGATGGGGTTTTTCGCTGATGTTGGACCGTTAACCGTCTTCGTATCTCACCAAGTATATTCATCTCTATTCCTCCCTGAAACGGTCCTATATAATCTTGGTTACGCCAGCTCATTCACCCCGACATGAAATTCGATCCAACCTCTAACCCACCATCATTCGCTTCTGATGAACAAGTATGTGAACTCTGGCAATTCTTGGTAAAATAACGATCCTTCCTCTGAACGACTCTCTTCTCTAGATCATAGAAAAGAATACGCGCGTACGGCTAAAGATTGTTGGGACGCGTATCGACGCCACGGAAATTGTGAGTCATCTCTTACACGTTTCTCAAATGACCCCCTCCTCTCCGGATGTCCCTCAACCCATTCGCCCGTTCCACAGTTTGCCATCGGAACTATAAAAGAAGATCACCTTGGTGTCATAGACTAAGCATCCTCGCTGCCCTCCCCACACGTACATGATCATCTTCGTTCATGTGTGACTACATCCAAATCTCGGTTGTATCTATATGGGTGCCATAGACTCCTCGAGTGTGTATGCATCTGTAGTCTTGCTACTGTATCACTTGCTTTGATAAACAGCGCTTCCCCAGGGTAGCGGCTTGTGTTACGTCTTTGATCAGACTATTCGCATCCCAGGTCTCCTTGATTCGGGCCTTTGTTAGCTCCAACCATGCGTGTAAGCTCCTCATGGATTGAATCTTTCCAGATCACTCAATCCATCTGACATCCACGAAGTCCAACGCCTGCAAAAGCTCTAACTATTGATTAATGACTCCCCACACATGGACAATTGCTGGCTCGGACGACGCTGGCTCGCTTCATGGGCCCCATCTGTGTACCCCGACACAGCCATCGCAACACGTCTCCTAGATGGGAAGCTTTCGGGAATGGCTTATAATAAGCGTCTGAATCGGTAGGGTCGATAAGTTGTTTTCGGCGGAGGTCTTCTGTCTTCAAACTCTCCATTCCAACCCGGAAGCTGTGTTAACTGTTTCTCCACCAGTGTCCGCCCCACTTGCAGTTCACGACATCAACATCACGCTTGGCCATGACTCTATCGTTGCCTTAAATAAGCAGCTCGCTTTCCTTTCTGAGAGTGGTGGCATCAATGACGTAACATCCTTGTTTAGCCCCTTGGATACCTTGAGACGAGTACAAAATGCCCGCTACGAATGGGGGCCTCTCTATCCACTACCACTTCATCGGATTGAAGACCCTATCCTTTCGAATATAGTCGGACATCACAACGCAGTCTTCATGAGTAACCCAACTGCCCCCCACGCCTCCCCCGACGTTCTGAAGCGTATGGAGAAGGATCTCATCAAGGCGGGAAAGGCGGAGGAGAGCACCTTGAAACACGCTATGCGTGACTTGAAGGGCACAGAGAAGTCTCTCAACAAAGCCTCGAAGGTGAGACGCATTTTGAACAATGATCGTGGGGGTTAATTCCGTCGACCTGCCTAGGCTGCTGACAAGGCAGAGCACACTTTATCGAAGGACCAGAACAAAGAGTTGAAGACAGCTAAGGCGGTTAATAAAGCCACGCATGCTCATGACCACGCCATGAGCAAATTACAACAAGCTGATCGGGATTTAAAGGTATGTCGCGGCTGGTTAGGTGCTTTACGCTTGGGGCCTAATTAATGGGCACCGACCATAGCTAAAGCAACAGAACGCGGCTAGGATGGAGCAGGAACTTGAGCAAAAGAGAATCCGCATCGAGGCTGCCGCCATGAGCCAGGAAGTCCACAATGTGAGTGGTCCAGTGTAGAGAATCCTTTGTGAAGTCCTCACGATCATCCCCCCACAGAAAGAGAGAGAAGAAAAGCTTTCACACATCAAGGCCGAGCGCGAGGCCGCTACATCGGCTAAGGTATAAACTCAGCCAACTCATTTATTCTTCTCTGGCTTAATAAATGGATCTTGCGTGTACCATTCTTATGTGAGGCGGACGTCCTTCCGAGGTGGACAGGAATTTTCGCTTTATTATACATCTACTTAATAATAATACAACAATTGATTGTGGAAAGCCGATATCTTCATGTCACATCCCAGATGCAAGAACAACGCATATAAGTGAAATAGAAACATCGAAAACAGGGAACTTCTGAGCCGTGGTGGCACAGTAACTAGAATCTGTTGGATCTGAGTTCCTGAAGTTCTCGTATGCATCCCAACGAATGGGGGCGCTCGTTTCCACAGTCATAGCCGTCCAGTTCTTCATAGTCCTCGCCATGCGGGATTAGTTGTGCGATGGTATTCCAAGTGCTATGAGCGACCGAATGGCCCTACGGTAAGTGTAAGTAGGGTGAGTTACAGCGCATGCCACTTGCAATTACCTTCGGTTCCCGCCGCCTACCAGCAACCCACCACGCGCCTTCCGTCGTGCACCTGCGTGTCCCAGGTCCCTGATGAACCCCTAATCCTTCATGGGCACAGATGGCGATATGACGTTCGTCGTCCGCTGGGTGTCCTTCAACCCTCGATGAGTGACGTCGCATCCTACGTAATTCATCTTGGTGGTCGAGATATTCATGCCATTCGCACCAGTGTCGATAGGCTTCTTCGACATGAGTGGGGAACTCTTGATGGAGGACAGCCCAAGACGTGAGACTCTGCGTCATGAGCAATAAGGAGAGGCGGATGTTGGGAGCAGCATACCTTCGAATGCTCACCCTCGGGGATTGATTGGTTGGTTTGGGAGCGATGACGCTCACGGGTACTTAAATCGAGGGCATACCTTAAGCCAAACCATCCCTCGCCATCGCCCATGTCTGCTTGATCGTCGCTATGGTCAAGGTCTTCGGATACAGGGCCAGCGATTTCGGATGACTGAATAGGTTTCTTCCCTTCTCGAACTTCGTGAGATAATGCGGGTGCATATAGTCCGTCTTCAGATCGGCAATTGGCCATTTGTGGGCGACTATCTACACTATGGGCATATATGCTATCCGAAACTGGCGGTCGTGCATCGTGAAAGGTGTGAAATGGAGGAGCAATAGCGTAGAAAGGTAATTGAGGTGTTAAGGAAAGGATAGACTCGTCGATTTCAGCACCGCCGAGGAGAGAGTCTGGTGTGAGAGGAGGGGTTTGATTGCTGAGAGTGGGGGATCGACCCACGACGTCGAGAGGACCTGTCACGTCCGTTTCGGAGGGATTTTTCTCGTGGCCTGAACGAGGAGGTTCGTAGAAACTAGATAGCAATCGCTTGACATGAGCGGAAGAGACTTGTTGAGCCCTGTTGTGACGTCGTTGGTAGCTATTATCGCGTAGGCCACCTTCGTCTAAGCGGCGGATAAGTGAGGGCGACGGGGCAGAAGTAGCGAGTTGGAGAGCATCTGTATCAGAACTGGCTTCATGCTGAACGTAGCCAACTGTTGGAGACCATCGTCGAGATGGTCGAGGAGATCCAGCCCATATGGTACTAGATACTTTGCCGTCATTGGTATTTATCTCAGCTAGAACTACGTCGTCATTGTCATCGTCGCTATCGCGTACAGTATGCACTTGGGTATGAACATTGACGCTAATGTCAATCGTCGGCGGAGAGCCATAAGACAGTTTCTTCGCGTGGCCAGGCAAATGAGATACGTGCGCCTCAAGAGGAGGGTTGTTCGACGCCAGGAATGATCCGAGAGATGAGATGGCGTTGGCGGCGGTCCGCAAAGTCTGGATGCGAGAGAAGAGGCCCGAGGCTCCCTGAACTTGAGTTCTATCTGTGGAATGTCTGGCTGAACTGATACGGGTATCCGGATTTGAGCATGGATGAGGCAGCTCGGTGGAGGTTCGCTCGTCGTCATTACAGCCGTCGATGTCGCGGTATGTCAGCATGGTGGTTAGGAAGGAGGGTAATGACTGTCACGTGAATTAGTATCGTTCATAAACGCGTCGCGCAGGGGTTAGAATGAAGGGGGGGTTGTCTCCTATTACAAGGCTGATGTACAAGCTACGAAATCCGATTAAACCAAGTCATATAGTCATAATTATGCCTTTGCGTTTAGAAACGCGTCAAGCTCGTCATCAAGCTCTTGCTGTGTCTTGGGGGCGCGTCTTCGGGATTCTTCAGGCTTGGACTTGCGCTCTCTACCGTGGTTACGCCCCCGTCCCCTGCCATCGGAATACTCTCGGTCCCTACCCCATTCGAGATCAGCTTTGCTGTTCTCCCAAACAACGGCCTTACCCTTGCGTCGCATAGGTAAGGGAGCGGTTATACGAGACGCTAGGGTGTCGGATTGTAGACGGATATCCGACGTGCGCTCGAGCAGCGTTCGCCCATCCCGAGCAATGTAGTCCGAGCGCATCTTCGATGGAACGTCGTCGAGCGGTGGCTCTTCCTGGTCTGGGGTGACATCCTCCCCATCGGAATCGGCGGCTAGGAATCGGTCCAAGTCATCATCCAGCTTCGCTCGCTCGGCAGCCTCATCTCTACTGTCATTCCCATCCTCCCGCCTCCTCCGTTTCGCGTCCTTCTCTCTGTCCCGTTCGGTCTTCGTCCCACTCAACGACTTTCCTGCGCCTTCGCCATGCTTTCGGTAGAACTGGCTTTCTTTCTTGGCTCCCTTCTTCTTTACATCCTCATGTCTAGCCCAACGCATACGTATAGGCCCCTTCAGGCCGTCGGCTTTGCCTAGGGTAATGTTGATACGTTCTTCTGGAGGCCAAACAGCCACAGGGATCGGCTTCGCGGTAAGGAAGCCCTCATCATCTTCGGACTCGGTCAACGATTTCTGGAGGTGACGATGTGCGTATTGAGCGTTCTTGTTTGATTGAAATACTAGTACGCAGGTCGTGTCGTCGATCCACTCCAGGGCCAAAGGCTGGGCCTCAAAGTGAGTGGCATATGCAAATATTCGAGCGGTAGGCAAGCTGCCTATTGGTGTTCCGCGCAAGAGAAGTGCATTCGCTCGGTATGGGGAGTCTAAGGGTCCTTGACGGATTTATACCTGTAGATATGAGGATACAATAAGGACGAACCCTCGACCATCTCCGTGTCTTCTATGTCCATGACATCGTCGTCACTCCCACCACGTTTCCGCTGAACCCGAGTAACCGTCGCTCCAAGATTAACATCACTGACATATCCCAGACTGCCTGCGCACCTTACCGCCCGCTGGCCGCATCTCGGAGAGCAAGTATACTTTTGTCTGGCCTATTCTGTCGGCTAAGGCACGGCTTGCCTCAAGTTGCTGTTCTTCGTACGAGGTTGTATCGTCGTAAGACAAAGTTGTAGTTTCATTATAAATCTCTGGCGCAAAAGCGGTATCCATAATGAGGAGAGAAGGTGGTGGTGCAGTGAGGGAGCAATGAAAGGAACTGGCGAACCTGGTTTAGAACTAGACAAGGGAGGAAATGTCGGCTACCTGACTGTGGGAACTTTTCCCCAAACAGGATCACAGTCCTTGTCCTTCGCCGCCTGTTCAAGTTGAGACCTTCGATATGGCAGACGAACCAATCGCTTCGACAAGCAAAAACAAGAGCCACAGAAAAGAAAAACGTTTGGTTTTAGTCTTCGCTTGCTATGCCCAGTCTAATCCTCTGTTTCAATAGCATGGGACACGGACGACATTGACCAGTAAGCAGTTTCAAACGACTGTCTTGGGGTTCTTTACTGACGATAGAATAGCGTAAGTTTCTTGATCGTCAGAATGAACCCTAGCCAAGAATACTCTCTAGTGGAAAGTAGAACCATTTCAGCAAAGTGACAACAAGTCTGGACCATTCACCGAGGAATCCTCCTTCGCGACACTCTTTCCGAAGTATAGGGAAAAATATTTGAGGGAGGTATGGAGCGCGGTCACTCAGGCTTTGGACACACACGTGCGTTTATTGTGCCCCCATCTTCCAGAGATCTGGACGACCTCATTGGCCCGTAGGGAATAGCTTGTACACTGGATCTTGTTCACGGTTCTATGTCAGTGCGGACAACAAGAAAGACATACGATCCCTATATCATCCTGAAGGCGCGCGATTTGATCAAACTGCTAGCTCGTGGTGTCGCGATAAATCAGGCCGTCAAGATTCTTGACGACTCGGTGGCTTGCGACATCATAAAGATAGGCAATCTGGTACGGAACAAAGAACGATTCGCTAAAAGACGACAAAGGATTATTGGACCAGACGGGAGTACGCTGAAAGTATGTGTGTCCTTTACATGCGCGAGCTTGAACCTAACGTGCTCCCAGGCGATCGAGCTTCTCACCCAATGCTATGTTCTTGTCCAAGGGAGCACCGTCAGCGTTATGGGACCATATAAATCCCTCAAGGAAGTGCGACGAATAGTTCTGGATTGCATGAAAAATATACATCCGATATACCGGATAAAGGTGTGTGTGTACTTTCTTCGCTTCGCTCTCTTTACGACACCGCCCTATAGGAACTCATGATTCGTCGTGAGCTTGCGAAGGACCCAAAACTAGCGGCGGAGTCTTGGGACAGATTCCTACCCCAATTCCGAAAGAAACACTTAAAGACATCGGAGAAGACAGCCAAAAAGAACGAGAAACTATCTGCTCAAGAAGAAGCCCGGAAAGCAGCTGGCTTGGAAACGGCCAAGTCTGCCAAGCCTGCTAAGAAAGTCTACACACCATTCCCACCCGCTCAGCTACCTCGCAAGGTTTGTATCGAATCTTGTAGGCGTCCACTTTTGCTGATCTATGTATGCTAGGTTGACCTACAACTCGAATCCGGAGAGTATTTCCTTAAAACACGCGAGAAGGAGGCCAGAGAGAAGGCAAAGAGGGAACAAAAGGTTAACCCATTTGTCCTCTTATCTCATCAGAGTTCCCAGCTTACATCTACTCATCAGCAATCTGAAGTCACTTCTAGGCGCCGTGCTGAGCGAGCAGAGGTATTTGTCGCGCCGGCTGAAGAAGCGGCGCCCACGATCGAGGAAAAACGCAAACGACGACTATCTGCCGTTGCGTTGGAAGTTGAGATGGACGAGGAAGAACGCGAAGGTACGGAGAAGCAAAAAAAGAGGAAGAAAAAGCACCGTGTGCCGGAGTCTGCGGAGACCTAATAGATCAACATTCACAGTTCTCGGTGCGCAAACGCATTTATGCGGCTGAAACGATTGATTCCTTCCATCTTATACGTCCATAACTGTGTCATACCAGTAAGCTCAAGAACTCCGTGATGCCGTTCGTATGTAGCGCCTATCGGTGTTATTAGTCGAAACATGCCCCAACTCTTATCCGGTGATCTTGGAGGCGTTCTTGACAGTGATTCGTGCAGGTCGAGCTTGTAGTACCTAGTGGCCTGAAACACAGAGTTAGCGTTGCCTGACGCACACACCAGCGCTTAAGCTCCTATCTGAGGCAATGATGGCGCTTATATAAGTCATTAAGAGACTTTCGGCGACGCAGAGCTCGCTTGAAGCTCGCCGACGACGACGATGAGCTCGACCCGCCTACCCTCGCTCAATCAGCTTGCTGCTCGCATAAATACAACCAATCAGTCGGCAACCCCATCATCGACGAGCCAGAATGCCCAACCCCAGAACCAGAACCGACCTCGTCTGGCTGCCTTTGCGTTGCGCACCCACTCCAACTCATCATTGGCAACGACAGCCTCGACGACCGACTCTGTAGCCGTCAATGCACCTACTACTCGCGCAGGATCTCCCTCTACCGTCTCATCTTCGCCGCCTCAATCAGACACACCAGTGTCGACTGAGCAGCCAGGGGGCGAGCCTCTAACGAAGGAAGGGCTGGAAAAGCTCAACGAAGAGACATCAGAGAACGGTACGGTTGTTGAAAAGAAGAAAACCAGAGTTGGGTATAAGAATATACCCAGCTTGGACGCCATCACTGCTCGCTTGGCCAACGTCAAGGAGCGCGGTCTTAGTATCGATGGATCTGCCAAACCCCCAGAAGCTGAGATGATCGAGGATCCCAAAACGCCTGGTTTACAGATGAAGGCACCAGAGCTCCCATTGCAGTATACATGGTATGTTTGGATACTTCGATTCTACGAGTCTGCGCTTACCTGGGCACAGGACCATCTATCACGACACCAAGGCCAAATTTCCGTTCACACCAGCATCGTCTGGAGTGCCCAGCGTCGCCAGTGCACCGCCTTCAGCGACGGGGGAGTCGAACTTTCCTCATACCGCCGAACCTGCCTCATATGAAGCCAATCTGACGGTCATTGGCGAATTCGATACCGTGGAATCATTCTGCCGGTATTTCAACTGGCTTAAACCTCCCTCAGCTCTGACACCCAACTCGAACTACCACCTCTTTAAGCACGGCATCAAGCCGATGTGGGAGGACCCGTCGAACGCACAGGGTGGCAAATGGGTGATCACGATGCGAGGCAACCCTGGACTGCTTGATCGTTGTTGGAAGTGGTTGGCCATGGCGCTCATCGGCGAGGAGCTCGAAGAAGGTGGTGACGAAATTTGCGGTGCTGTTGTGAGCCTGAGAAGCAAAGTGGACCGGATCCAGGTTTGGACGAGAAGCAAAGACGACGTTGAACGGCTTAACGGCATCGGAAAACGGTTGATCAAGCTTCTAGATGTGAGCGAGGCCGATGGTATCGGTTTGGAATTCCAATACAACACAGAGGATCGCCCCCTCCCGAACAAATTCATCTCGATACAATCCCTACCTACCACCTCCTTCCGCTCCAGCTTCCAGCCCGGCGGTACTCCCACCAGCGCCGATCATCCAACTACCCCGTACCATCCTACCCACGGCCATAATCACACCATGTCTCAAGGCGGTGGAACGCCTCCCCAACAGCCGGGCAGCGTCGGCTCTGGTGCATTTGGCAGCTTCGGAATCGGCATCGGCCAAGGTCAGGGAGGTCAGGGCGGTGGAACAGCTTGGAGGCCTGCTGGCCGCAGATAGATCCCTGCATTCCCCTGTAGTTATATCAATCGAAGGAGCGATTCGCCTGTAAAAATCATCGGACTCTTGCTGCGGAAGTTCTAGGTACTGTACGAATAGCTGTATTCGCGGCTGCGCTCCGAGGCTGTTGTATTTATTCTGTGCTGCGATGATTATACCAATTAATAAAAACTATGTATTCGCATCCGAAATCAACTGAGGACCGTCTATGATACCGAGTCAAAGTCCAGAGGAATTAGTAGCTAGTCCGATGTCCGATATTTAGTAACTCTTTGTACTACTGGGCATCTGCGATCTGAAGGGTTATGTTTTGTTGCTCCATGAACGGTGCGGGACCAGCCTGTATCTCAAAATGCTTCGTGAACAACATCCTTCAGCCGGAATAAGATGGTTCACGCACCCCGATCAGGCTGAGATGCGTGACGGACAACTGCGCGGTCCCGCTGGCAAGCGCAGGCGGCACGAACACCGTAAAGTTTTGGTGTGGGGGTTTGAATCCAGGGGCGTTAGGTTGGAATTGTGGATTGTAAGCGCCACTGTATAGTATAGAACCCAATATGTCACTAGGCGGAGCGCAGGGTGAGCTGGCGCAGGATTGAATCGCTATCACGATGGCGACTTCTTGAGAGCCGGATAGGGAGTTCTGCGACGTGGGCAGATGTCAACTTTCGTGTTGGTAAAAACGCAGAAGCTGGGCACTCACTGGTCGGTCAACTTCGACTGTTATGTTACTTCCAGGCGAGACGCTTGTCCCGTCTGCAGGAAATCCTATGTTGATTCTTTGCCCGAGGCAAGAGCCAAATAGGACGCAAGAAAGAATGGCAAGTGTAGTTCCAAGTTTCATGATGGGCTGGGGAGTTGAAAACACCGACACAGCAAACTTGGCCTTTATATACACCTGCGCCTAGCCTCAAGAATCATCGAAGGAGCTGTTTCTCGTGTCTTTGATGGGGTGGATCATTCATCATGCCGACAAGCACGATTGAATCATTAAGCGCACGAGCTCTGGATCCCGTGGAGGCGTGTTTGTCCGTTTGGAGAGATCGGAGTGCTTCTGACGGGAGCCTATGTCGTCAGTCCGGTGAAACGAAATCGGACGAAGTGCGCCGTTGTGGGAGAACTGGAAGGAAGTGACCCCCGATGTCGAAGCGGGATGAAGCATCAGCGAATTGGGGTCTACACACATTGAATTTCACGGTTTCTTCACGGTGTGACGAGTTCTCGAGTATCGAGGAACGAGGCGGAGGAACTTTATACTGTGGGAAGCCGACTGGTAAAGATGAACAAGTGGGAGCAGGTGACGAGATGTGACTAAGAAGGGAGCTAATTGAATGGGGGAAGGGAGCTGAACTCGACGAGTTAGAGAGATGGCAGGAGGCGGAGTCGGTATTGAGAAAGATACGATGAGGAACACGCTAGAATGCGATCTTGCAATTGGTCGAAGAGTTCGACAGGTTTAGGGGGTTTGAGGGAGTCGTTCGGCAATGATTAATGACGAACCTACGATGTAAGTTAGTACACCATCCGAGTACGAGGCTCAAGGACGGAGATTTGCGGTGTGAATAGGTCCCACGTCTATTTCCACTGCAGCGTGATCATCAATGGTAAAATTAGATGACAAGAAGGCCCTTGATCTTGAAGTCCTACCCCATTCCGAGTTACTTGTCGACGAGGAACAAACAGATCCGGGTCCATGGGATTCCGACGACTGGACACGGCGAGCGTCGTCGTAAAAGCAAGATGACTCGCATCGTGCATCATAAGGTAATTTGATCTTGCCCTTGATGTCATTCCAGACAAGTGGCCATCGTATGGGGACCACGGTTATGTCAAGTCGGTGGTGAGCGCGATGGGTTTTTGATGAGCTGATACGATCTACAAGGGTAATGGACACGAGCCTTTATCGTCGCAACGCGCCGCAGTTGCAATATACTCAAGAAAGAAAATAATATACAAAGGGAGGATCTTTATCGTACTTGACAATTTCAAGCTTTAGCTTGCTCTCGAAGTGGCGCAAATCTCTTCGCGTAAACCTGAGCGATATAGTCCTGCATGGACGTCAGAACAACTTACACATACATCCAGACAGATGAACATACCTCGTCAAATGTTTTCTTATAGCTCTCTCTCTCCGTTAGAGCCGAAACATAGGCGTTGAACCTAGCGTACTTGGGATCTGTCTGAATCACCTCGTAAATCCCAGGTCCCGTTCCAGCGGGGAATGCGCCAATGTCTTTCTTCAATGAGACAAACAATCTCGCCACGAAGGGCAAGAAAGCCGCATCGGCGATAGTGAAGTCGTTAGACACCGCGAATTTCGCCTTGTCTTCAGGGGGAAGCAAAGCCTGGATGGCTTGGATTCCCTCCAAAAGCTTGTCGAAGGATTCACCACGGAGGACGGACGCAAAGTAACCAGGAGAAAACTTGTTTGAGATGGCGTCAATGAAGAAACGGGCCTTCGCGCGGACAACTGGATCCTTTGGCAAGAGGCCGGAGTTGGGGTAGAGGTCGGCGACGAATTCCAATAGAACCAGTGATTCCGCGATCTTCTCTGATTCTGGTGCTGGATGGTCTGGAGCGGTTTTCGGCCCACCGTAAGCGATAGCTGGTACCTGATTGTTTGTGCGATAGATTCATGTGGTATCAAGTAAGTAAACACTAGAACTCACTTTGCTGGCTGGGTTCACTTTCGGCGCGTACCAATCCGGCTTGTTCTGAAGGTCAATCTCATATCGAGTAAATTCGGCGTTGGCCTCAGCAAGCGCCAGTTCCACCTATGTAATTCAGAGAACGCTCGTAAAGGTTCCCGCGGGGTATTTCGTCTTTTAACATACTCTATGAGCGTACGGGCAGACCTGTGAATCAGATTAGACTATCAATTCACAGATGCAGCCTTGCTACTCACCTTGGCGGTGTAAAGGACCAATGTCTCGGGCATGTCGAAGTTGTTGAAACGTTGAAGCAGAGGGCAAGGGTATCCCAGGATGAGGTCTGGTACTGCAGCCCCTGTGAACGACTATATAAGATTGTACCTGCGCCATTATGCGCATGGATGATGTCAAAGACTGGCTGAGTAAGAGCCTTGGTCACAAGCGCAATTGTTCGTAATCATAACCGGGAGATGATCAATTCAGGGCGACCGGTGTGGGTACTGATCTCCCACCCGCTCAAAGATCGAATGGTTGGCTATTTCTTGTCTGCTTCGATGGCGCAAGGTAGCCATCTTTAGGCAGAGGGTGAACGAGGGGCTAAAGGAAGATGGGGAATCTGATGGCCCACAGACCAGCTACAGTGCTGAGCTACCGTAACAATGCGCCCCTTCCTCAAAGTTCAAAATCTCCATCCGAAATCCTGCTCAAGCATTCTCTAGAGGTCTCAAGCTTTCAAGAATCTCCACATTAGAACGGATTTTTGACCGCATCATAGGGCACGCCATTAATCGCCATGCATTATTCCGGGAGGGTAGTGCCGGAGGCTCTTGTAACCATCGTTTTGGGCGTCGTCAGCCCAATGGAGCCAAGTGAGTTCTCCTCAGAATCAGAAGAGGTTGAGTGTCGGTGGGCACATATATATCGTAGAGAACAATCAACGTACGAAAGCGAACAAATGTTCATTCTGTGATGAGTCCCCCGGATTTTTTCAACAACAAGTTTCGAATGACCGTCCTTCGGCGTCAAACTCCAAGTCAGACATGTCGTGCAAGTCGTTCGTATCAATGCGACGCATTAATATTGTTCGAGTTCCCTTCCAACCGTCATTGATGAACTCGAAAACTGAGACAATTCCTTCTACAGAATAATCTCGATAACAACGCACTTGGGCACAATCCCCAGGCCTCTGTTAAACGACATATTCCCTTCTGCAATTGGCCTGCACCAAGGCACTACGAGAAGTGGCAAGCTTGAGAACCACTGGTCATATCTGGTGTACACTTCGCCCCTTGACCTCTCTGAGCACCTTATACAATGGTTCACTCGTCTCACGATCTGCCCCCGCACACTTTCATACCCATGGAGTAGTGATGATCGATGGAGAGCCGGCACAGGCGCAATTCAGAGTAGACTCCACTGAACCCGGTGTATTCAATGACACTGGAGCGGGGCCCTGGTCGTGTCTCGAAAAACAAGTGTGTACTGCCTAGTATTAAGGATCGAGATAGGGACGACATTAGCACACGACCTTGAGGAGAAACTTTGATTGATTCGTTCACTCCTTCATCCGCCACTTTCCGGAAGTTCTAGACCTCTCAACACTTAATTAGTCATTCGACTAAGCGACAATGTCTCAGTCTCTCCCAACCAACCTGACATTCGGAGGTAAGGTCCTTTTCCTATACGTTTGTTTCCCTGAGCCGCTCATTTCCAACGTGTAGCTCATTCAGCACGCCAATCGAGAAGGGGACTCGACGGTAGCGGATGTGTCAGCTTCAACTTTTAAGGCTGTTCTTCTACACCTAAGAAAGTTATCACTGCCCCTCTATCGACGGTTTTAGAGATGGAAGACATCGTTACAACCCCCTCATCTGTACCACGTCCAACCCGGCGATGCTGGGCAGTGTCACGGCGTCATCCAAGCGCCTTGTAAAATGCTTCCGCATTTCTTAGAAGGCCAGAGTCACTGATTTGCGTAGGTTGGTAAGGGCGATGGTATGTCGGAAACTAGCCTGCTCTTTCCAACCCCGTCTCCTGACTGTACCCATAGTGATAGTCTTAGCTCTGGCTGGTCCTTGATCTTTGCGGAAATATGTGCCCCGAATCTCCCTTGGTTCTTCTAGAGACTGCGAATAATCTTCCTGGGTTGCCACTTTCCCTGGCGATTCTGCCGATAAATCGGTGGAAGAGGTGAAAGAGGATGGGTTGCATGCTCAACGTTGATAATGAGGCATTCTCTGGCATCCGTCTATAGTGCGATGTGTCCCTGAACTCTGTCTGTCTATATACTGATGGATTGATGGATTGATGATCACTCTAATGCCGCCAAGTGATGGGCGAACAGTGAACACCAACTTGAGTTAGACGCCCATCTTCCAACTTGGTTGGCCACATAGCCACGAACTCATGAGCGCACCGCCCACCGGGGTGTGCTGACGTTGAGCCGCCTTCTCACAACGTACTCGTTTGAAACATATAGGGACACCTCCGCAAGCCTTCCAAGTCTTTCGAGTTTGGTTCCGTCAACTTAGTACATGCCCGCCCAAGGATTCTACTTTGCCATGCACCATATACATGACTTGACTCACAGCGTTGTGACAGGATGTCGAGTCGCCCAATTGAAGCTGTGGGGTTCACCGAATGTATTACATACCATGGTCACCATGCTACACTCAAACGTCAGGGTCGACCAACAATTGCGCGCGGCCCAATCGTGCCAAGCCAAGGCTTTTGGGCGCGTCATAAATGCCTGACCGCTAGAGTGAGCGTTCTGCGCGTTTCACGATACCCTCCCACCCATATGACCAGCAGCACAAGTTACGACCCATGGAATGCGTATGTTGCTGCTGGCTCAGCTCCGACGAACCTGTCCGGTAGTGCAAACAAAAGCACACGATCTTACGACTACTTTGGTCTTACCCATAACTCACCACAACCGTCTATCTACCAACTACAACATCAGAGATACACTTCTGAAGATCCAAGCTCGTCAAGCGAGTCTCTGTCAAACACACCGCCCCAACCTAGACCTCGACAAGGATCCTACTCAGCCCTCCCGCTGCATAACAGCCAAAAGCCATCTGGCTCCATCCAACGTGTCATCCCACTGAAGAGACGAAGACACCCGTTTTCTTCTTCATTTGAACCGCCCAGTTGGAGAATCATTGGCATCCATGTTGTACTCAGTTTGCTTGCGTTCCCGACATTATACGTCTTTGTGTTGATTGCACAAAACAAGACCCTTTTCTGGACCCGTCTGCTAGTCAGCATTGGATGTGGGCTTGTGGGTTTCTGCTTAGGACTTAGTCTTATAAACATGGGGAAGGCATTCCTAGAAGCAGCCAGTGAGCTTCTACATTTTTCTGTTTGAACACTCCCTAACTGTGACTAGCCTGGGCCACGCTGATACACCAGAGTCAGCTTAATGGCTCTGCAGGGATCGCTCTCAGGGATTTTGCAGCCTTATCCGACGATTCAAGCAGTGCATGGAATGCGCTGCGCCTCCTATGGGATCGAACAATGTACACGGGCACCAATCGTTCGAAGCGAAAACAATACGAGTGAGCCGATGCCTATCCTTTCCCCAGACCGTCGCTAATCTGAGACTTGGCAGTCCACGGTCAGTGTTTTGTATCCGTCGCTGATCTTTTGCGCTGTATTCAACCGTCGACACAGCTGGTGGACGCTATATATTGTTTTCTTCTTGCTTTTAGTGACTATTGCCGCCTCTCTTCCCTTCATACTAGGGCGTCTCGTTGACATATTCACTCGAATAGAGGCAGGTATGTTTCCTTGATCTTCTTTGACACCATCTCACTTTCAACCTTTAGCATCAAAGTCATGAGTACACCGAGGTTACCGTCAAGGGAGACCTTTCACCACGGGATCTCGAGCAAGCAAGCCTAATCCAACCTTTCTTTGAAGTAATTACCATTGATCCTACCCCGCGATGATGGACTGACCTGAGCGTCATCTCTAGGACTTTTCCTTGACATGGACTTTATCTGGCTCAGAAGGCAGTAGAGCCACCGCTGTTAACTTTCCATGGGAGAATGATAGTGTTTACTTCGCAGAGGTGACACGGTCCGAGTTAGCTGTCAATGGACGTGGTAGGGGAACCTTCGAGACAGGCTCCACCAGGGGCACCAGTAATTCAACTGCACCCGCTATTGTCGCAAGTGACGCATCGAAGCCATTGGAACCAGGTGCCACCCTGAGGTTATATGAGTTTTACTGCGATATTCATTTTGTTGATTCCCTTCTCAGATTCCCTCGCTGGGGGATTCGGATGCACTGCCAACGGATACCTGACCCGCAGCGTAATATGTAAGGCTTCATACCGTAACTCTCTTGTCTAGGTCTCTGATGTACTACGCCAGCGTACCGACATCTAATAGTGGGCGCTCATATCTGTTCACACCTCGAGACACAGTCCGGTCCTTGTTTGCTTCATTCAACCGTGATTTTCCCGAGTTCCTCAACTCACCTCCCAACATAACGAGAATCCTCGACGGAGATCCCATCCCCGGCGGACTCGATATTGAGAATACAGCGTTAGGAGGTACGGTGCCTTTTGTCTTCCCTTGACTGTACTCTCAGTACCTTTGGTTTAGTTGGGTTCTTTGACAATGGTGTTGCACATAGTTTTAAAAGCGACCCCACATCAATGGGGACCGCCGGGAAAGGTTTTGTTTCGCTGGAGACACTCTTGGTTAGGCTCAATACGAGATTCACTCCCAATGGAGTGTTTCCAATCACCAGGAACGTCACAATCGAAGGACAACCGGCCGTGATGGGATATGACGCTGCAATCTGCCTGGAGTTATTCGAACCATGGGTAGTGGAGGCCTACAACACTACATCTGGTCTCCCGAGTTCTACACGAATCGTCAGTCCGGGCACCGAACTATTTTCGAGCGTAGCTGAGCGAGAGAGGAATGTCGGTAATCGGGCTGATGGTGCCAAGAGGCATCTGAACTCCACCGATCTACGCAATGCATACATTGTGGCCCATGACTCCTCAATCAACCAGCTTTTGAAAGTATGTGTTGTGGGTTTCCTTTCTATCCGAGGCTGACCCGAAGTTCTCTTAGGATAACGGCCGTGATGCGCGCTATGCTCCAAACCCTACCGTGCGTTCTTTCCAAATGTTCAAGCTACTCATGCTCATGTCCAGTGATCGTGTTCTAGTTGACTAGTTTCACCTCTGGCAATGGCCCCGACGGCTACACTGAACTCTCAGAAAGTTGGTTTGCCGACGCTCGCGCCAAGGCCGATGCATCAAACATATTGGCCTATCTTGTCGGGACTGGGGACATTGTTGCGCGATCATACCCAGACCTTGTGCTTTCGAGTGCATCCCTCAACTATGTGTATATGGGAGTTTTCTGCGGGGCAGTCCTTCTCATCGGTCTACTAGCTGGCCTGTTTGTCCCAAGGCTTCCTCTGGGTGTGCCTAAGAGAAGCTTTGAACTTTACTCTTGGGTGGCGGCTTTCTATGGCGACGATGTTGCAGGAGCGGTTCGGAATGCCGGGGTTGAGAAGAATATGGAGCTGAGTGAGGTTGAACGAAGGCTTGGAGATATTAAATTCCGATTTGCGGCATGATTTTCATGGACTATGCCCCGTATCCCATTGCATCACACCACCTCACAAGGGACTTTGCACATATTGCATATTTATTTACATACTTCCGCGGACTACGCTCTGAGACCTGCTGTATTTATTGTTACATCAGGCATCGAACATCTTGGTATCCCAATACAATCATCTGAACCGCACCGAAGTAGACTATGTACTCTACTATAATATCCTCAGGCACGCCTCTTCCTGAACAGGACTTGAGCCTCCTTGTCCATCACAGCAGACTGACCAAACCACCGACTAGGCGGAGGGATTCCAGTTTCAAGCTTGACATCATAGTTAAGAACGACGTGAGCCAGCATCGCCTTTAGTTCATTCGCTGCGAAGAACCTATGTAGACGCACATTTTGAGAAATTTAGCGGGATAGAGGAGTAAAGTGGAATTGCCTGCCGGGGCATGCATGCCGCCCATGACCGAAAGGAAGATGCTCGGGGCTTGTGTTCACAACTTGGTGGCTAGTCGATTCGCCCTCTTCTTCTCGCATGTCGGAGAAACGGAGACCATCAAACTCTAAGGGTTTGATATAATTGTCTGCACTGTGGTGAATATCCCAGCCAGCACACGCAACAAAGGTTCCCTGAGGAAGGTGAGTGCCATCGGAGAATGTGAATCCTTCAGGCTTCTGGACACGGCGACCCATAACAACTGTTTTGATGGTCGTGGATTCATGTGTTCTGCTTCGTAGGGAGCACATAGGCACTCACGAGAGCTTAGACCTTCCCAGCGGATACATTCGCGAATGAAGCTGTCTATCTTGCGCATCTTACCCATAGCAGCCTTTGTCCACCCTTCTTCGCCAATAATGCTTTCGACTTCCTCACGAAGCGGTTGGATATATTCAGGGCGACCAGCGAGCTGAAGAAGGGCTTGCGTGAACGTCTATAGAGGAGAATATTTAGTACAAACTTCTGGTCATCCGCTCATAGACCCACGTTCGATGATGTATGAATTGCGGCGAAGTTGACCACCAAAATTCGCTTGATAAGGGAACGGGTATTCCTCTCGCTCTCGGGCGCCGCATCAATTAGCCATGATATTAGGTCATTCTACTCAGCCGATGAGTTGAAGGGATAGTAGTTCGTGAAATTATTAGTATCACTCACGGGTCTATCTTCTCTGTCTACGCCTAACTGAGCGTCCTCTCTGAGGCGCTGGATGATTACCGGTTCAAGATGCTTCTTGGACCTTTTTAATGCCCCAGGCATCGGGGCAAGCAGCGGACCAAGGAAACTAGAATGAGATACCTTAAGCTTCTGTTGAGCTGATACTAATGCTACTTACGGTCTAAATATTTTCGGAACGGTATTCAAAAAGACGCCAGTGACGAAAACATCAATAGTGAATTTGATATTGAGATCGCAATAGTCGGGGTCGCGACCTTTCAGAAGCAGATCAGCAGATCAGCATACTTGAAAATGAGAATGTGCTCTTACAGAGAGGTAGCCCAACGAAGAGACGATTGCTAGTTCGAGCAACCACCTGCATAACAGTGTCCAAAGCACGAACGGATACCCAATCTAAGCAAACGATTATAAGAGTGCATCTTGCCTTTTGAGTCCCGTCGTACCATTGCCCTTGGGTATGTTGTCATCAAACGCAGCAACAATTTCATCCCGAATATCAGAAAACCGAACGGCGAGGTTTCTTGTAAGGGGGGACCGAATGACGCCGACATGGTAGTGGTTGTTTATTAGATCTTCCCCTAAGGTATATCGGGTTTGTATATTCTAATGAAGTCAAGCACCGATTATTGAACGTGTTTGGGGACGACGAACATACTTCGTTCACGGCATCATAGAACGACAGATCCTCGTCACGTGCCTGCCGGATATCGTTGACGAGCTTTGGTTGGCTCAGGACAACCGCCCACTTGTCCATCATCGGAACCCTGAAAGCGGCCGTACCGTACTTCTGAATTCCTTCCTGAATCATGGCATGACCGCTGTGAAAGAATTTATAGGCTCCTATGAACGACGAGAGTCTCCCTGTCGCACCGACGGCGGGGATGGTATCGAGCTATTGTGAAGGGTAGTCAGTGTAAAGCACCGATCATGAGGACGCAACGCACGTTGGGGGTCGTGTAGTCAAGCCATTTGTTAACCAAGAAGATGGTGGCTAACCCGGCGATAGAGGACACAAGATAGGCATTGCTATCCATGGTGTGAAGTTGGGGATACAAGGAGGCGAAGAGTCATGACTATATACCCGACGGGATGGAAGGGTGTGAGAGATGGACCGCCATTCTTGACGGTCTTTGAAAACTACCAGCACGAGGGAATGGCTGAGCTGTGAACGTTTGAACGTTTAGACAGTGTCCCGCTGACTGAACCGGTTTAACGTCAGCAGAAGTACACGGAGGCTTCTTTTCAGGGATGGCCTAGTTGCGCGAGTATGGAGCCCAATCAGCTGTGCCCAAGCGAGCATTGTGGAACTGTCACTTCAATGGGTAATAGCGGGGCTATGTAGAGAAAGTGGTGACGTCCTATTGGAAGGACCTCGCCCGTTTAGATAGCGAATTTGAGGTCAGCCAAGCCAAGTAATAGAGCGTATTCGCAACACGCCGCTGAGAAGTGTGGACAGAGTGCTGAGCCGAGTTGCTTTCATGCCTCCAGGAGGATTCCACGGACGATTTACTCCCAGCCGCAAGCGCAAAGTGACACCGAAGTAATTTAAGCCAGGAGAACCCTCGGTTCGTGCGCAGTCAGTCCAATCCTCGAACAAAAACAATGATTCGCCACTTGAACGAAGAAGTGAAAGTTTCCTAAAGAACCTTGGTGTAAGTTTGTGTTGTGGTGTGAACACGGGGGTTAGTGATGCGAGGGAGGTCGCCTCCGGCTTACCAGATTTGATATGGCCTTTGTGGAAGGTAGATTGGATATATAGAATGGTGTTCATTTGACCGTTAAACGAAACGCGTTCGCGTGATGGCAATTCGGAATCTTCAATGCAATTTCGTGGGCGCGGTGACTGACGGCTGATGCAGAGGGCTGAAACCTCGAATTCCGATGGCAAGGCGTAGACGGAGGATTGAAACCTCAAGGACGAGAGAGAGAAGGCAGGAGAAAGGACTATTCAGGCTGATTCGGAGTTGAGCAAGGGAAATTCACTGGGTATTTGGTATGGAAAGACAGGGTTTATATAACTATAGATCGCGAAATGAAATAAGGGATATAAAAGGGAGTGTTGTAGGAGAAAGAACAGTACGGTATTTGAAGGATACGAAGGCAACGAGGGGGAGAAGTGGTGAAAGGGAGTGAAATAAACAAGGCGCGAAGACGGGGGGAGGTCTCCACAAGGAAGTTCTAATTTGGTTTCTTCACATCCCAAGTAGCCTTTCTAAGTGAAGCAAGAGTGAGGAACTTCCAAGGTGTTGCTAGCGTGGCGTTAATGTCTTTGAGGGAAGGGATGCATCAAGCTGGTCAGAATCGGTTGGAAATCTAGTTCTCGGTACAAGTTACGCAGGGGCTTTCCCCTGCTCAAGTCATACGCATGATCTAACGCCCATGCTAGGACTTGATTTCTCACCAAGATATTCCACGTCACATGGTGCTTTTTACATACAGCTCCAATATTCCGTCTAATTCACTGGCTGAAGAGTGCATCAAGAAAGGGCTGACTACTATTGAGCTCTGTTTCTGGTGACCCACGGGAGAAAGCACCTCCCGAGGGTCAGGGCCACCTTCTACGGAACATGACCTTAGATTCAGCAAGGAGTATATGCGGTCCGGCCCAGCGAAGAGGTGGCACGGCATCGCCCTCAATGGCGACATCAAAAATATAAACGATATGGGCCAGCATCAACTTCAAATTATTGGCAGCAAAGAATCTGAGACAGTCAGACACATCAACATAGTGTTCGACCTGAAGATGGGGGGCACGACTCACCTTCCTGGGCAGGCATGACGGCCATTACCAAAAGCAACGAAATCGAGTGTAGCACTGGTCACTTGATGCTTGTTCTCTTCCCCCTTTTCGCGGAGATTCGAGAACCGGAATGGTTGGAATTCATAGGGGTCGGCGAAGTTATCCTCTGAGTGATGGGTGACGTAGGATGCGACGGCCAAGGTCGCACCCTTGGGGAGTATCGTGCCGTCGGAAAAGGTGAAGCCAGTATCCTTCATGACCCGTCGTTCCATCACGACTACAAAAAGAAAGCATGAGACGGCCAGTCTCTTGTTAGTGCCCGAGACTTACGAGCTCCTTGGCCATTAAATCGAAGGGATTCGCGGAGGAAGCTGTCAACTTTCCACATCTTTTCTACAGCAGCCTTCGTCCAACCCTCTTTCCCAACGATCTCCGTCACTTCACTACGCAAGACCCTCTGGTATTCTGAGGAGGCAGCGAGATGATATAGCGCGTGGGTGAACGTCTACCCAAGTTAGACCGAGTCACTCCCAAAATGACCCTCGCCAACTTACATTGGATGACGAAAACATAGCCGTAAAATTCGCGGTGATGACACGCATGGATAGATCCTTGACGGTTCTCTGATCCTCTTCTGCTGCATCCAAAAGCCAGGAGATGAGATCATTCTAAGCTCAAACGTCACTATTTGAGAAAGAAGAATACTTTCAGTGGACAAATGCTTTACGCACAGGTCGATCATGTCGGTCGGCCCCTAACTCCTGGTCCTCTTCTAGACGCTGCTGGATGAGTTTACCGAGGTGTTTGTTCGTCCTCTTCAAGGTACGAGGAACAGGCGAAAGCAAAGGACCGGCTAAGCTATCTACTGTTTAGCTATGACGACGCGTTGGACGTCGAGACATGGGGCGTACGGGTGTAGGAACTTTGGCAAGGCTGTGAGGATCAGAGCCACGATCACAGCATCTAAAGTAAAGCGCATATTGACGGCGCTGTAGTCGGGGTCTCGGCCTTGCATATGAAAAGAGTTAGTCAAAGTCGAGGACACAGGAAACGGGCATTACACAGTGGCAAGCCCACGAAGACACGATTGAGGGTGCGACAAATTATGGACATGACGGTCCTAGGACCATCAACCGTAACCCAATCTAAGTAGTAGCTTCAGTAGCAAACCCGGTGAGCGAAGGGTATAACGAGCTCACCGTTGCTTGAGGGAGGGACGAAGTCATTGAACACAGTCACCAACTCATTGTGCATACTGGGAAAAACGTTCTTGATATTCTTAGTAAGTTTGTCCTTCAGAATCGGGACGTGGTATGGGTCGGCGACTATGGGCTCCCCCAAGGTGTAATGGGTATGCATTGTCTGATAGGACACCAAAAATTCAAATGTTCAGCCCTTGCAGTCAGAAGTAGAGTTGTACCTGCGACAAACCTCATGTACCGCTGCCTCAAAGGAGAGCTCGTCCTCCCGTGCAGCTCGAACATCAGCTATATGCCTTGGGTCCGACAGTACAATAACCCATTTATCCATCTGAGGTACTCTGAACATGGCTGGGCCGTATCTCTTCACACCTGCCGCGACCATGGCATGGCCTTTGATGGCAAACTTCAGTCCACCAAAGAAGGATAAGAGGCTATTCGCTGATCCGATGGTAGGAATGAAATTCAGCTGCATGATGGAGTCGTATGAGTCTCGATGTCGGTATGATGATATTGTAAAATGGTGAACACTCACGTCAAGTGCCTTGTAATCAAACCATTTACTCAGTAAGAGAACAGAAAGGAGGACAATGGCTATCCCGCTCGCGATAGAAAGATCGCCAGCCATGTTGAGAGGAAGTGGTATGTAGAGTTATCGTGTACATGTTTCACCGCCCAGAGCGAAGCCTTCAAGGGTCGAACATGGCTGTGTTCTGTATGGGGTAGCCGCTGACATGGACAACGCGGCGCTCTTACGGAAACAATTGTGTTTTCGTGTTCGGTGAGACGTGGCGTTGGTCCACGGGCAAGGTGGTGCTGAGTCCCCGCAGGCCACGGTTGTGAACCCCTGAAAAGCCAAAGAGTCAGGAGGATCCTCTGAGTCACTGGACGCTAGTCGACACCCAAATGTGTCAGCGTCCGAAGGGAGAGAACGAGGTGGATCACGCATATCAACGTCTGTAGGCCATCGTCATCATTCGAATCTACGAACCAACAGCAACAAATGTCACTTCTACAAGGGAAGTATAAGGTATGCAAGGTCTACATAACTACGTAGCATCAACCATCCCCATGCTAAAACATAAGATACAATCCTCCAGTCATTAAATAAGATACTACTTGTTCCAAAGACAAGACGAAACATGAAGGACATTGCGAGTCATTTCACAACACAGCGTCAACTGAGTCGGGTATGTACATCACTGTTCTTTTCTCGCTGCCGGGACATGCCCATTGCGTTCTGTTGGATCGGGGGAATCGGCGGGTAGAGATGAAGAAATCATGAGTGGCGAGACGTTGTCGGACATATCAGAGTCGCTCTTCGTGCGTGCTGGTGTAGACGGACTCGACTGTCCAGAACGGGCAGTGGCTTCCGCTAACTCTTTCCTTAGGGCCTCGAGTTCGCGTTCAAACCTACCCGTACAGGCTGAAGTTAGTTTAGGATCGGCACGATGATAGAAGAATACGGACTTGCGACCAAATACTTCAATGTAGAAGCCTCCTCCATTCCATACGCTAACAGCGAATATGCAGACGATGAAGAAGCCACTCCAGAATGAGCTGTTGTAGAGCACGAAAACGGCGGGGAGCTCGGTAAGAATGCCATAAACTATGGTAAAGATATGATCAGCTAGAATAGTAAGAAATCTGTGCCTGAGGCTTACCTAGTTGACCACCCATGAATGCAGCTTCTCGATAGGCCCGTGGTACGGATGATAACGACCTGCCGATAACACCACGCTTGTCGTTAAGCAAGAAAGAGAACGAGGTTGTTCGTTGACCCGACTCAATCTTAGCCCGTCGGTCGATGAGTACAAACTAGATTGGAATCAACTTGGTGGTCGCGTTTTGCGAAATAATGGGGGAAAATACCTTCCAATACAACATTTGCCAACTTAGATCTATAGAAATTTGCGTCAATGATCTGTGAGAGATAGGGCTGGACACACGACTAACATATTGCGCCACTGAGAAGCAAGGCCTTCATGGGATTGAGGTGCTGTACCTCGCGTAACGCAGGGAATCGCGCCTCGGCGTTGGGGTAGTAATGTCTGTGAACAATCAGTCATGTGGATCCTCCGTGGGGACGGGAAGATATTGCTTACCGAATCACCGTGAATGTAAGTGGGGCATAGATGTGGACGAATAGTGATGTGACTTTATCGGAGTCGTGGAAGACGAGACTATTCCGCCATGTTATCACCGCACTAGCTAGGGAGCCATGCGAGAGGCAATAACAAGCCACGAATAGAGCCGGACTCGAAGGGAGAAACCAAAGGAAGATGAAGTTGAGGATGGTAACGTAATAGCATAGGTCGAAGAGGAAATAATGCCATGCGCGCTTCTTGTATGTGTACGCTCGAAGGGGGATGAGATATAGGCCGAGGACAGTGTAGGCGACGTGGATCCATCTATAGATGTTTAACGCAAAGACTTTGCCAGGAATAGATCCACCTACTGTGGCTCAATACCAAAGATCTAGAAGAACGGACTTTTTTGAGTGGACACCTCGCGACTGAGACGCGATGGACATACTAGAGCGGTGAACAGTAGAGTCATGACACCAAAGAAAAACGATAGCTTTTCTCGAGTCCTAACCACCTTTGCGGACTGCCATGAAGCGGCTAGCGCGGTCATACGCGTGGAGACCTGAGAGGCGAATGAGTCGATCCACACGTAGTACTCGGCGGCATGCGTACCTTGAGCTTGAAATTCTTGACCTCCCGCTCCATGTTCTCCACCAACACGTCGCCCGACAGTTCCTTCAGCTTGAACGTCTCTTCTGCTTTGAGCTTCAACCGGTCACTGTGCTTCTGAAGCTGTTGCTGTAGCTTCCTCTGCAAGAGGTCGATATGCGAATCGAAGAACGTCTCCATCGTGTCTGAGGACAAAGGATGAGATAAAGTCGTACACATGAGGCCGATAACGCTCGCCTAGTAATGTGAATGCACCAGCCCACTCTGCACTTTCGTCGCGTACAAAACGTTCGAAGGGGACCGAAAAGTATCCCAAACTGAACGGCGATTCCGTTCTTGAAGTAGGGGATGGTGGCCTTGATGCCATTATTCGGATTGTGGCCTTTGGCACAGGTCAAAAGTTCGACGGTGGTTGTGACGGTTGTGGTCAAAGAGGCGGAGGCAGTGTCGAGAGTCGTGGCAAAGGCGTATCCAGCGAGGTGGCCAAAAGATGATGATGACGGGTGTGTGTTGACTTGGTCACACCAGAAAGGCAAATATTCCTTGTTTCGGCAATCAACATAAAGGGCCGGTGATTAGCCTCTCAGGCTCGAACGCTCGAGGGTTCTTCCACATTCAAGCTTGTGCAGCTTCGATCTCTTCAACCACTCATTGACCTCCTTTTCGTCTTCATCGTCCTTGAACAACGTCTACCATTAAATCAGTCTAAGCAATGCTGGGGAAGCTGGTTCATCTGGGCTTTGACGCCCTCCTCATTAGTGCATTCCTTGCAGGAATCCGGCGAACTACGGGGTTAACGTACGAACGAGCCTTGCTTTCCAAGGCTTGGATTTCCATTGAACTGCATCCCGCATAGGCCGGCCCTCTCTCAGGTGCCCAACAAAGACATCCGTCGTGAGTGCATGCCTCCAGCCACACGATGACCACGTTGACCTCGTGTTCAGAGCTGCTGCGCTCCTACCTTGAAATGGGTTCGTCCAAATGACTGTGGTAGTGACCAAGGGAGCTGATGCGCATGGGCTACTAGGAGAATATACATTCGATTTCGCTGTCGTGATATTTGGAGTGCGTCTTTCTCCCTGGTCTCACGCTCATCTCTAACCCTCCATCAGAGGTCAGAATCCTTCGAGAGGAAGCGCTAAGCATGGCCCAACGACGGCTGGCACCATCTGTCAAACCCTCCCTTATTGTACTTCAGTATGTGCCTCCCTTATCTTGCGCGCTTTTGAAACAGCATTTAATGATGTTCGAAGGTCTTACTCATTCGAACGTTCACATTCCCCTTATTTATGCACTGTCTTCGAATAACACTGAGTGTAGATGAAGCTTTTGTGGTGCGAGTCTTTCAAAGGGTATACATACACCTCATCCAAGGAAGTTGAAGACAAAGAAATGAAGGACTATCGACCCTAGAGCAAAGTCTGCAAAGGCTCTATCATACATATCTACGTAGTTAGTCGCAATGGAGGTGACTGGATGCACTCGAGCTCACCGTTCCGGCGATACGTCCTTGAACACGGTTTTGTTCTCTGGGTTCACCTGCGCCCGTAACGAAGCGGTCAACACGAATTGACCAACATTGCTAGCAAAACTTAAATCGAGACGTAGTTAGCATTTACATAAGCCATAGCGAGCGTGCTACGCGCGTACCCAGCAAGAAATGCGTTGAACGGGAAGTTGGTCACCAAGACGCAATACGCAAACTGCGCGATCCCCGAGAGCATGAGGAAGAAGAGGAAAGCATCAATGAACTTGAGACGATCCGGAGTCTGGTCATTGTACGCTTTCCAGAGCGTTTGTACTGCGTTTGTCGAGGCTGGTGGTGACGTCGAGGCGACTTTGGCCATGGTAAATGGATTGTTTGGGAACGTCGACGTGGATGCACGCGTTTCGTAGGACGGGATCACAATTTGGCGCCGAAATGGCCAAACACAAGTAAACGCAGAAAAACCATTGAGCGTTCCGATCGTAAGCGACTGAACGCGACACCCAGACATGAATGGCCTCAGATTAGCCACCGCAAAATGCACGCGACGAGCAGCAGCTACGCGCTCAGGCTATAATCTCACCGCATTACAAGCCTGGGGAACGCGTGGAATACACCGCAGACGACCACTCCCATACTCTATCGAGGAGGGTCTTGGAAACTTCCTACCCCCCCAGGCACTGAAGGTCGTTGCGGAGGAATACCAGGACGGCCTGCTAGAACGCCTGAACGAGCAGATAAAAGGTCTGCTTCTCTGACTCCAGGCAGAAATCGCATATTTACCCCTCCGTCCGCGTTATAGACAACGGCGAACTTGCGGGCAAACCGATAGCGGACGTTGTCATTCAAACGGCACCCAACCGCGCTCAAACGCTCGCATTCAACTATGCTAGCCTCGCATTGAACAACAGCTTCTTTTTGGACCAGCTGGTACGTTTTCACCCTTCCCATATCGTTCCGGTCTCCTCACCACAGTTCAGAAACCTCCGCCAAAACCTCCACACAAAACCCACGAGGGCGAGATATCCAACACACTTTTCGGCCGTATTCGCGAGGACCACGGGAGCCTTCAAAATCTCATTTCCACCTTCTCCGCTGCGGCCTCCGGAGTGTCTACGAACGGTTGGCTGTGGTTTGTCTGTGATACGCGTGGCAACACTGGGATCCTACCTACCCTTGGTCCGGGGACCTTATTGATTAGGTCGCGCACATACCTCAATCCTAACCAAGGACACATACTCGGTCAATTGGAAGATGTTGGTGAAGATGGCGTTCCTACACCTTCCCCGTTACCCAGAGCGCCACCGCCTGGGACGTCTCCCTCGTCACCCACATCTGGTCTAAGCAACCCATATGCATCGTCTGGTCCATCTCTGGCACGATACCTTCATACATCGTCCTCCGTTGCCAACTCACCAGCCAGTTTCTATGACCCCTCCTCATACCTCGCCCCTTCCAAGGTCGACCTTATCAATGTTGGCGAGAAACTGATGCCCTTGTTCTGCGTCTCCTTAAACGAGCACGCTTGGTTGAGCGCTGGATATGGTGTCTGGGGCAAAGAGCGATGGCTAAAGGAGTTCTGGACGGTTTTGGATTGGGGTAAGGTCAGCCAGATGTTCGATAGGCATTGGACCAAAAATCGCCAGTACTAAGGGGACCCCCATTGGATATGCGCGTGCGCCGCTCGCTTTCGTCGAAATATCATTCCGAGCTATCATCTTCCTGACATCCTAATATCCCAAGAGCTTGATGATTACCTCGATATACAATGCATCCAATCTTACATATATATAACACTATTGTTACGGGGCTGTAGTTGGCACAACCTTCTACTAAGACAACCTCCTTTCATGCCTGGTTCATTGTTGTTTAGATGCCATTAAAGCGCATAGAGCAGCTAAAAGACAGGTCGTCAAACGTCAGAAACACGGGGAACAAGAATAATCTTACCACCGACACCGCTACCGTCCTTCGCCATCCCGATGTCTACGCGTTTCTCTACATGTTCTCCCACCAAAATCCGTAGTGACTCTCGGATCGTCCGCTCGAAGTTGGGATAATGCTCAATTAGACTTCACTCTAGTCAGTATCTTTCGGGAAGCATTGAGCATTAGGATAGGCCTTACCTGCCGTCCACTCCAACACCGATTTTCTCGCCGTCGTCCGAGCCAGTGACGTAGTCGTGTGCGTCGGGCAATGATGCGCGGCCAGTCTGGATCAAGGTAGCGGCAATGGCTACACCACTGAGCAACGCTGCCCGCCGCGCGACCAATGTGCATGCCCACTTGACAATCTGTAGGCCCATTTAACGGGGCCCTCTTGTCGTTGTGATAACCACTCACTGCAGCATCCTTCAAAGTGACATCCTCCTCTTTATAGCCGAGTCTATTCAACATGGCCACCTTCACGCGTTGCAGCCTCTCTTTCGTGTTCTCTGATAGTTTACTCTCTTCGAATTCCGTGAACGGTGGTATTTGGTCTTCTGGTTCCTGAACTTCGCCCTCCCAAGCATTCTCTATATCGCTCAGTACGCTGGTATCCAACCCCCACTGGACATTCATCAATGGGGTGAATTTGCCATTCAGAAGCAACGGCTTCGGAGCAGCGTCGATCAGTGCCATGATGATATTGCGAGCAATTTCCCCAAGATACATCCCTGACACGAACTTCTCGAAGGCTTGGAACCGAGGATTGATACTTCGACGGTCAAGGGCATTGTCAAATGGCGTAGAAGGTAGGTGTGATCTCTATCGCATAAGTTGTCAGCGTTTGAGGCCTAGATGCGAGCACAGGCCTACGAACCGAGTTGTTGAAGGCACCCCATTCTGTGTTAACTACCATCAAACCACCTTGGGCAGCAGCAGGCGAGTTTCCCAATTTTGTCAGGTTGGCTATCTTGTGTGGTCTAGCTGCAGTACCATTGATATTTAGATAATTAACCTACCAACTTGTTCAACGTAGGCACCATTCGTCCCGGTGCCGAAAATAGCTCCCAGAATACATCCGCCCGAGGAGTATGCTCGGGAGAGCAATGCACCTACGGTCTATAACGGGCAAATAAGGCCATCGATATGAGAATGAGTGATAACCCGAATCGCCTTTCCGAAAACGTACGTCATTGACCAGTGCAACACACTTGACGTGTAGGTGCTTCCTGTCGAAGGCGTCCTGAAGCAGTTGGACGACGTCGTGACCTACTGCATTTTTGGCAGAGAAACCCTTTGTCCAAGTGAGAATCTTCCCAGCACCGAGCGCGGTTTGTTCTACAGGGAAAGAGAAAGTCAAGCCAAGATGGACAACATCTGGTGACCCTGGTTGGGACATTGTTGGCACTCGCATGGGCGGGATGGGTTCGGAGGGCGTATTCTCTGTCAGGAAGGCATCGACGGAGTCCGCGAGATAATCTGCAGGTAGCACACGATGCGATGGTGGCGCATATCGGTGTGGAGTTAGAATGGCCATCGTTGAATAGTACAATTGGGTGGACAAACCGAAGAGTGTGGTAGCCTCTCCCGTCTTGAGCTCCTCAGAGACCCGATACTTTTGCTGACGAAGGCTGAAGGTCTTGTCGCCATTGAGAACTACTTCACAGACACGACTGAAGGGGTGGTGAACAGGATTTCGGTCAAGTCGAAAAAGGGCCTACAGATTTGTACCGCCCAGGTCAAGCGCGAGAAATGTACTTTGCGAGGAGAGTCAGCGCCCGAGTTCCCTTCTAGCTAGCGATCCATCTCACCCAGTTTCGGTACCATCGGGGACACCTGTGACGAAGGTCGGACTGTTTGTTCGCTGCCCATTAATCTAGTCGGACCATAGCTTTTGGGTCAAGAACGTACATCATCGCCATCGGTTTTCCATAAGCACCTAGTCCAACTCTATATTCATCTATAAATGCTTTGGTCAATTCAACAAGTGTCTCCTTGCTCAGTTGGAAATGACGGTCGATATCGTCGAATACGCGTTGGGCATCATGGGAGAAAAGGGCGGAGGTGGACGCCATGGTTCGCGTCGAGCTGAGGAGTTATTGAGGCGATCCAAGCTGGCAGCGATGGAGAAGGAGGAAAGAAATGCTGGCGGGTGCTTCAAGTGGAACCTGCGTCTTGGTAATTAACGCCGTGTCTATATATGTACGTCATCTGATTACCCACTCGATCAAGATCATCTTATCTTGTTCTACTTCTTTTGAGACCTCTGCAACGAATCTTTCCCGCCATTGCCTTAGTTAGCCGACGACGGTCATTTCTGCGACTTTGCCTAGGCGTGCTTCGGAACTCAAATTCGGCACATGTGCTCGTACTCGTACTCGAGTATGTCAGGTCACGCCCTTAAGACTTCTCTTCACCCTTGCTACAGCGCTACCTGAAGACACCTACTTCGTTAGGCACACCTATCGCTAATGAAACTGGGGGCTTCACATCGTAGTTGAGGACGACATGAGCTAGCATGGTTTTGAGCTCAGTTACCGCACAGAACCTAGAAATGTGGTTAGTTTACTGCGCTCAGCAGGGCATGAGGGACAGGTGGACTTGCCTTCCGGGACATGCATGCAGTCCATATCCGAAAGCAATATGATCAAGGCTGATATCGACAAGCCGGATTTTGGATTCGCCCACTCGCTTTTAAAGGAGCAGAAGCCATCAAACTCTAGAAGATGGGTATAATTCTCCGCGCTGTGATGAATGTCCCAACGTCCCTTTGACGCAAACATGCAAAGCACGTATTGAACGCTCCAAATACGTTGCTGAATTACGATTGCATTCGCCAGCAGGGGCATCCATGCGGATTAAACTCGGCGTCCACTCGAAGAAGAAGAAATTTGACAAGCTAAACAAACCTCACGATTCGGCTTTGAAGCTTGGGGGCTACCAGGTGTCCACCCATCAGTGCGCCACTGTAGGGGGAGATCGATTCTTCCCACGAAAGCTGTCCCCAAACCGCAGGCGGGCCGTTGGCGATCACGATCATGGTTCTTTCGATGAGCCAGACAACTGACACGGATTACTCGCTTCCAATTTATCCGTGCACTTGCGTACGAAGTTACCTTACATGCGGATGGTACAGGCTCCCCACAGAGGGCTAGCGAGGTTTTACCGATCCCGTTTTCGTAGTGGAATTTGAGAGGTGCTTGGAGTTTGCAGCACTCACCTTTATAAAGCCTGCATAAACCCTTCTTCCTGAATCTCCAGCTTGCAACGGTGCTGACATCGTTATCTTGTCGGTATGCTGTGGCTTTCCTTTACGGTGCTTCTGTGTGCCTATCTTGCTTCGGCTCGAGGGGCTCGAGGGGATCCCGTTGCAAAGCGCGTCTTGAGCACTGGGCTCCAAGACATTGTATGTGCGAGCACGATATCCCTCTACTTGAACTAACCCATGGATCTATTATAGGTTACTTGGGATGAGTACTCTTTGATGATCAATGGCGAACGTGTCTTCATTTTCAGTGGAGAGGTTCATCCGTACAGGTCAGTACAGCTAACCTTCGCAATGAGGAAGAAACGAATGCATTTCAAAGGCAACCAGTCCAGAGTCTTCACCTTGACGTCCTTCAAAAGATAAAATCGATGGGATTCAATGCCGTCTCCTTCTACATTTTCTGGGGTATTCTTGAGCCCAAACGCGGAGAGCTGTCATTCGAGGGATTTAGAGACCTTCAGCCTTTCATTGACGCCGCCAAGGAGGCAGGGCTCTACTTGATCGCACGTCCAGGTATCTTGCCTGCTCGTTGATTGCGTCTTGCACCTCCGATCTCATCCGTAGGACCTTACATTAACGCCGAAACTGCTGGTGGTGGTTTCCCTGGCTGGGGCACACGCACACCAGGCTTATGGCGCACTATCAACTCAACCTACATTGATGCCTACCAAAACTACTTGTCAAATGTTGGTGGTATCATAGCAAAAAATCAGATCACAAACGGTGGTCCTGTCATCCTCTTTCAGGTATGTGCATCCCATACACGGATCTGCGTTGGCCGTTCAACAAGCTTTCCTTAGGCGGAAAACGAGTACAGTGGGTTTCAACCCCCTTATACAGAGGACTTCGACTACGAGGCTCGCCTGTTACAGGACATTGTACGTGACATTCTCCAGTATTTACGCAATCAACGAAGTTCTCAAATTTAATCCAAACAGCGGGCAGCAGGCATAACAGTCCCCATAACCTTTAATGATGCGTGGCCTGGAGGGCATTATACAAGCGTAGACATATATGGTATATCATGTTTCTTTTGCTGCTCCCTCAGTCGAATCGACATTGGTATACAGGTTACGACTCTTACCCCAACGGGTTTGATTGCGCAAACCCTAGCCAATGGCAAGCCGATGCCGTTCCGGAGCGAGTATCTCAACCTTCACCTCAACAGTCATCACGCTGAGATTTATTAGGTACTTTTGGGATGCTCACCTACAATTCACGCCCAATGTTCCGAATGCTGTCTATGAATTCCAAGGCGGTGCTTTCGATGGCTGGTGCGCGTGCACGTGTTGCTTTGAGCCATTACTGACCATTTATTTAGGGGTGGGGCGGGGTATCAGAGCTGTTCCCTTCTCTTAGGACCTGAATTCGAACGAGGTACGATTACCCTATTTCAGGCCCCTCTCCTCCTGAATGCCGTTTGCAGTGTTTTACAAGAATCAATATGCCATGTCGATGACTATATTTAACGTCTACATGATATTCGGCGGCACTAACTGGGGTACGCTAGATTACCTGTGCCTGCTAACAACACACCTAAAATCTTATAGGCGGAATCGCGCACCCCGGTGTTTATTCCTCTTACGACTATGTACGTATCTTCTACACCGAAGCCACTCCTGTGAGTACTGATTAAATTTAGGGAGCAGCTATTGCAGAGGATAGGACTCTGCGGGAAAAGTACTATGAACTCAAGCTACAAGCCAACTTCCTGGCCGTGTCTCCAGCCTTCTTAACCACGCGCCCAATAAACATCTTCGCCTCGCAAGGATCATTCACGGGCAACTCGGCGCTGAAGACCACACAGGTCCTCGATGTTGTAGGGAATAGGACTGGTTTCTACGTTGTCAGGTACAATATTGCATACATTTAGCTACCTACTAGATTGACTAAACACGCGCTTCTTACAGACAAACGGACGCATCTACCAATGCACTCCAGACGTACAAATTGACAGTCCCAACGAGTGCTGGCCAACTCACTATTCCGACTCTTGGTGGTAAGCTGGCCTTGAATGGTAAGGACTCCAAAATTCACGTCGTTGATTACGATGCTGGATCTGCTTCTGTGCTATACTCCACCGGAGAGATCATGACTTGGTACGTGTGGGCACTGCATAGCATACCGATTAGCCTAATTAGTATAACTCTAGGGCCGAGATTGATGGCAAGACAGTCATACTCATCTACGGGAACGCAGGGGAGTTACACGAGACGGCCTTCAAATTTGACACCACGCCTCCAACAGCAAGTGTCCTCTCTGGCCCAGGTACCATAGCCCAGCAGACTCTGTCGGAGAACAGCCTCGTGCTGCAGTATACTACAACCGGACAGACCGTCGTCTCGGTTGGCTCCAACGTAGTGCTCTTCATCTTAGGTATGTCCAAACTCGTCCTCAGACATGTTTGTCACGAGATCTCATACTCTTTTTACCAGACCGCACCAACGCGTATCAATTTTGGGTTCTATACCTACCCGATTCAAGCACATTCCCTCGCTTCAACAAGAAGAATCCAATCATCATCAAAGGCGGGTACTTGCTCCGCTCAGTAGATGCTCAAGGGAGTACGCTGGCGATCAAGGGCGACCTCAACGCAACTTCAAACTTTGAGATCATCGCTCCGAGTGCCATCACTAAGTCGGTCACATTCAACGGTGATCGACTCAGCCTGTCCAAGACCTCGTATGGGACTCTCAAAGCTTCCAAGTCTGCGAGCTTGCCAGCAGTCTCGGTACCTAATCTGGCGTCCGCGACGTGGGTGAGTCGTCTGGATCTGGTGCGTCCACGATTCGATGGCTAATGATATCTATCGTCCAGAAAACTGCGGGGAGTCTTCCCGAAATATCTGCAGGGTACTCTGACGCCCTATGGACGGTGGCCAACCTGGCGACTACCGAGAACCCCACACAGCCCAATACTTCCTTCGTCCTATACGCTAGTGAATACGGCTTCCATACGGGGAATATCCTGTGGAGGGCACACTTCAATGCCACTGGCGCTGAAACAGCGTTCAAAGCCGACGTATGGGGAGGCTCCGCCTTTGGTTACTCTGTGTGGTTAGATTCAATTTTCATAGGTTCGTGGGAGGGCGATGCCATTCATAGTAATTACGACGGGACATTCCAATTCCCTACCAAGTTATCTCCTGGGACCGCCCACGTTATCACCGTTCTACAGGACCACATGGGACTTGAGGAGAACTGGGCAGGTGCCAGCGATTACTTCAAAATGCCTAGAGGAATCGTGAGCTACTCCTTTGTGGATAGTCCAGACACAGAAGTTAGCATTTGGAAAGTGGCGGGTAACTTGGGTGGTGAAGATGTAAGTCATCCTCTCCGTGATTATTAGTGTTAGGCGCTCAATGGGTTACAAGTACGTTGATAAGGCACGAGGCCCCTTGAACGAGGGTGGACTGTTCGCTGAGCGACAAGGTGAGATATCATCTCGACTATCAAAACTTCCGTGTGTTTAGCTGGTTTTGTTAGGATGGCATCTCCCTGGGTTTAACGATCGGAGTTGGTCCACTGGCAACCCTACCGCTGGCATCAATCAAGCTGGGGTTGCCTTCTATAGGTGAAACAACTCGATCGCCTTAGCATTTGGAAAACTCATAGACACTCCCGTGTATAGGACTACATTTTCCTTGAATATTCCTTCGGGCCTCGACTATCCCTTGTCGATTGTGGTTGGTAACTCGACGGTGAACCCTCACTTCCGGTCACAAGCGAGTGTTTCTAACTTTCGTGCTTTCTGGGAGCTAACTATGTATCATCAGTTCTATGTGAATGGTTATCAATTCGGAAAATACGGTATGATTACTGTGTGGTTTGATCTCTGATGATGTGTGACGAATGATCTAGTGAACCACATTGGCCCTCAAACTTCTTTCCCAATTCGTGAGTGGCTTGCTCGCAATATAAAGAGGCTTTTTTGATCATCGAGATGCACATTCAGCACAAGGCATCCTCAACTACAAAGGCACGAATACATTGGGCGTCTCCCTTTGGGCCGCTGATGCGGCTGGTGCGAGACTGAGCTCAATAAATCTCAGGCTTACGTCTAAAGTGCAGAGCAGCATGGCTACAGTAGTTAATCAGCCGTCACCTCAGTGGACGCAGAGGCCTGGAGCTTTCTGAGAGCGTCATTTCAATTTCAATGGCCTCTCCTGAGCTTACTAGTCCCTTTGATTTGTTTCGTCCTGTGATAAATGGGTTTCTCTAAAGGACTGCATAGGTCTTCCAACCAGATATGTAACTTCGGGTTACGTGCACATGCAGGATGGCAGATTGTGCTCTTCGAACTTTTGCCCCCTTTTCACAAAGTCCCTATGAACCGCGGTCACATGCAGATTATCCCTCCGGCCCCTCTTGAGATCGAACACTTCAACTTTTCTCTCTCTCTCTCTCTCTCTCTCTCTCTCTCTCTCTCGCCTCATTCTCGTTTCGGGACCTGCTACCACACCTCGGCAGGAATGCGAGGATACTATAATGTGCTCCGTCAACTATGTACGTTAGTTGATAAGCTGCTCGTAGCTCTTCTACGGCCATCGAGGGGGCCTGTGACCCTAACGAGAGGTGTATTTATCTGCAGCCGTGTCTGAACTCGGCCCAGACCGCAGTAAGTACTGACTCTTTCTTTTAGCCGATGCCATCCAAGCGCATACCGCAGTCACCCTGACTACCTAAAGTTGGAAGAGCATCCGCCTCATTTGACTGGCAATTGCACAAGCTGCATCATGGCCACGGCGATTTCACTTTCAATTCGCTGCCTACTTCACACTTTTCATTATATTTAGTCTCAGGGCTGTCAATCGTTTCTGTCTCCACGGTCATTGTCGACTTGACTTCTACGCGGCCATCTCGGACGACTGCTCATTGCTTGCGAGTCCCAGCATAACCAATTGCCAATCGAGCATCCACTGCGAGGCTAAAGCATAGCTCCATATATATATATAGGTCACCCATGGTATCGTAGATGTGCCTCTTGCCGGTGAGCCAAGTTCATTAAAATAAAGACGCAATCACCAACGGAAAATAGCCTTGTCGGTGACTACAACCGAAAGCCGTAGCACTCCCCAAATATGCAGTCATATAGAGCGACCCATCAACGTGATGTGAGTGATGTCTCCTTGATTGTGATCGGCCAACCTTCAAGAACACATATCCTAGTAGCATGTGCGAGATCGATTACGACGTGATCTACATACAGTGTGTGTCGAACTTGAACACCATGGGGCTACATTCAGTAGCGAAATATCTCTCTGTGAGCATCTGTTTCCGAAGAAAAGCTTTCCCCCTTTTGGCTTCTTGGCGGTGGGGGAGTGCATAGTGCTACCTCGATGTCCTCGTAGTGCGACACTATTATTATTGGAAAAAGACCACCGTCAGCCGGTGTGAACCATTTTCTGTTCCCATGCGGTAGATATTTGAACGTATGTGTTTTTATTTTGATGCTACTCTTGATGTGATTCCACTGTTTCGTTTCTTGAGGTCCTGCATGCGGGTGATGACCATCGGAACGCTTGCTATGGCAAAAGGCTGATGTCGTCCAATCAAATTCTTGCTCGCTAATGAGCGAATGATGGTTCTAGGTACGTTTTGATAGGTTGTGCTAGATTTGGATGTCAGAGTATGGAACGCCGTCAATCGTTGTTTTCGGCCAACGACATCGTGGTAATTTGCCGCTGAGCAAGGCCGAGTTTGATAAGTGGGTGGGGCCTCCGTTGCCAGTGTTATGTGATTCCAAGCAGGAAAAAAAGTTTTATCGAGGGGAGGGGGAACAAAACCTCCGAAACATTTTAGTTCTGAGGATGTTAACGTTGCCTCCGACCTGCCTCCGACCTGGCAATGTAGGAACAGCCGGGCGAACCCTTGACACAGATACCGACATCACAGCATCATACATCATTGGTGACCCATCATTTGAAAAGTCCAAAATATCGACGGAAAACTCTGGGTTAGACAACACTGGGGGCGTTTAGAGGGACAATTGTGCACGGGTGAGATGCCATAAAATACATTCAGAATGAACTGCTGATTTCTGTTGGAATGATTTGATTTGACTGGCGGAGGAGATATGAAGAAAATCCAACAGTCTCAAGTCGTCATAGCGATGCTGTACCATATCCGGGTTGACCGACCTAGGGACCCACTCCGTCGGTTTTCCCCACGCACGAGATCACTCAAATAGTCTGAATGCTGCCGTCTTGTTCCTCCTCCCTTTCAAGCCCTTTCCCTCTTGTCCCTTTTGCCCTTGTAAGTTGCTTGTCCTTCTCTCGGTGCTCGTCAATTCTAACTCTCTATCGATTCAGTCGTTCCTTTCGGGCTGCCCGGCTGCACCCTTCAGCACTATTTCCTTGCGATCTGCATTTGATCTTCCACACTCTTTGAAGCAGGCTTTTATATTTCAAGCAGTACTTTAAAATGCGTTACACTTCTTCTTTCCTCGCGTTGGCTGCATCAGCCCTGGTTTCGGCGGCCCCAGCCCGCTTCACAAAACGTGCAGATGCAGACATCTTGGTTTTCAGTGAGTTCCCTCAGCATTCGTGTTCGGCGCAACGCCTGACGCCCCGTAGAATTCGCGGATGTGCTTGAACAGCTTGAGTCCCAGTTTTACTCTCAAGCTCTCGCCAAGTTCCAGGAATCAGACTTCATCTCGGCCGGCTTCGTGTCCAGCCAAGTCCCTATCGAACAGTTTAAGAACATCCAGCAAGATGAAGCTACACACTCCGTTGTGTTGCAGGTGAGTTAGCTTACTCGAAAGCCTCTGATACCCGGCTCTGAACCTACCTGTCCTACAGTCCGCTTTGAAGGGGTTTGGAGCTGAGCCCGTCACGACGTGTCAATTCGACTTTTCATCTGTCCTGGGTGATGTTGCGACCATGGCCGCTACTGCTCGCGTCGTCGAGAACGTCGGTGTTAGTGCGTATCTTGGTGGTGCTGCCCTTCTTACGGATCCCGTACTTTTGACTGCCGCCGGCTCCATCTTGACCGTGGAGGCTCGTCATCAAACAATATTGAATGTTCTGTCCGGCACGGGAACTTCGATTCCTTCTGCATTCGATATTCCTTTGACTCCTAGTGAAATCCTTGCTCTTGCCGGCGGATTCATCTCAGGCTGCGACCTCGGTATCCCTGGTATGTCACATTATGGAATCCATGCCGCAAGCAGACTTCTCATATTGTACTCCAGCCAACCCCGCTCTATCAATCACCAACACCGGCGCCGCGGCCCCTGGCACGCTGTTGACCTTCTCGTCTCCGGCTCTCAATAGCACAACTGATGTAAGGGCTTTCTCACATCTGTATTGGATTCACTCATGTAACATCATGCCCACAGGGTCTCTTCTGTCAAATGCTCATCGGTGGCGCTCCCATGTCGATCCCCCTACCTCTCAGCCAATGTGTCGTACCTCCGGGCATCAACGGCCCAGTGGCTATCTGGATCACCTCAGATGAACAGCCCCTCCTCAACAACGTCCAGGATCGTGCCACCTCTCAACTCGTCGCCGGTCCTACCTACGCTTTTGTTGACACACAACCCCAATTGATAGGCCAAATGTTCAAGTCTGCTGGTGGTAGTGGAACTGTCGCTCCTGCATCGACCACGACCCAGACCATCTCTCCAGAAGCGGCTTCATCCGTCATCGCCAATGCTGCTACCGCCACAGCTGAATCGTCCGCTGCTTCCGCAGATTCCGCTGCCGCCGCGACTGCAACTGATTCTGCAGCGGCATCGCCCTCTGCTCCCGTCGCGAACGCTGTTTCCGCTCCCTCAACCGGTAGCGGGCCTAACACAGAGACTGGAGCATCTGCCGATGGTTCCATCACTGTCAACGGGTGGTCAAACGTCTAATTGACTTGGGGGGTTGTTACAGTTCTATTTCATCATGATCTGAGGTGGATTTATTGAGTCTCGCTCATGACCCTTTTTTGGACCATTTTGCACGTTATGGACACTAGATGCATATATGAAGACGCGTTCGTCGCATTTTATACCTTGTTATATTTCTGGCCTTTCCTCAGCTGCACTTCGCAAGTGAAGTTGTGCTAATTTTATTACCTCCCCGTTGTATTTTATTGGGCCCAGGGAAAGGTCTTTGGATATTCAATCATGCTCTGCTTTGCGAGCTATCCAAAACAATGGTATTGCAACGTTGATCTTGCCCACGTCGCGACAGTCAACCCCCATCATTGCTCATCACATCAATTTCATGCGAAGCTACCGTCACAAACGAACATATTCTAACGGAATCAATCACATTATGGTATAACAACAGTTCCTATGGCATTCTAATTCTGAGGGGTACTTAGCCGATAGCCTCTAATCATCATCAGTATCGTCGCTGGATGTATAATCATCTTCATCATATCCTTCAAGCCCATTTGTCTCTGCGAATTCCCGCATTGATATCGGTGCTCCCTTCGCGGGCTGTGACTCAGGTTCTGACATTTCTTCGTCCTCCGCGCCAAGCTGCTCGTATATTTCGGCTTCGAGGTCGTTCAGATCGATGTCAACTTCCTCTTCTTCGGCGTCAACAATGTCAGCATGAGGCTGTATAGGAGGGACCGTTGCTACGGGCTCCCAATCCTCACTGTCCTCGTCGGAGTCTGCCGCTGGAGGGGGGTCAGGCGCCGAGGCAGGAGCAGGCGGAGGTATGAAAGTTGATGTACTCCCAGGTAGTGCGAGTCCTCCCGATGGTGCAGAAGAAGTCTGAGCTTTTTGTTTGGCTGTAAGAGAAGGGGTTCCAAGGTCGAATACCTCTTCATCAGCGTAGACTGCAGGAGGAGGAGGGGGTGGCGGTAGAGGCTGTGGTTTGCTTTGGGCGACTTGTTTACTCTTAGCTTGCGGGGGTTTGAGCTTGGGAGGTGGCACTTGAGACCTAAGCTTGGTGTTAGGCTTCGCTTTGGGGGGTGCACGTTTGGGTGGAGGGGGAAGGGAGGCCGGTTTCGGCGGTGGTGCAATTACTGGCTGGGCACGGGTACTAGGTCCTGGGAGCACATCTTCAAGGGGTTCGTCGGTGTCACCGTCAGCATCTTTGTCACCGAGTATACCTTCAAGCTCAGCTTCCAGATCGTCGATAGGGCCAATGGACGTCGGGGGAGCCACGGGAGTAGGGGGTAGCGCTGATTACATCCGTCAGTGTTGATAGATAGAGAAATGCATGTACATACGAGAAGCGGAAGGCCGAGGCCGACTACTTGATGCTGTCTTCTTCTCGTATTTGAGCGCAACGCATGAATCTAGCTTCTCTAGAACGAATTCCTGAGCGACCGTAAATCATCTACTTGGACGCTAAGAGATAGAGGCACTGACCCCATTTTCCTCGTTATAAATAAGAACACAGTCAAACTCTTTGGCAGGCTCCTCAGTACCTATGAAGGAGAACCTCTCTCCTTCCTTCAGGACAATGTCAATCAGATATCACGGACACGGCTTGGCAACAAGATTGACCTGAGTACTTGGATGCTCCACAGAGACGGTGGTCGTCTCCTTCCCTCGATTTAGCTCGATTGTTCCCGGCCTTGAAGTATCTACAGAAGGGGGCTTAAAGTTGTCTGAGCAACTGATCTTCAGGATTCAGGTCATCGGTCAGGCATGGATTCCAACTCACACCGAAATGAGTAGAAGTCACGCAATGATGGGGGGCGCTTGGCGGGCATGGTATCACTTTGAGGCATGGTACTACCTGGATCTTGACGAGCTTTCAGAGCTCGCGTGAGAGATGAGCCAACCTTAACTTCGTGTCGTCCTGATGTAGGCATCCAAGAGGTTTCAGCACTCGCCATGATGGTGAGGACGAAAGAGCAAGAGGTAGTTCAACACAAGAGGAAGGAGATCAAGACCCAAGTACTTGACTTGGCGCCTACAATTACTTGCTTCCGAGTCCCTGAGTATAAACACGGCAGCCCCGGACAACAATGGATAAAGCAACAAGCCTAGTAGATACAACAAATAGCCCGAAATGTCTCTGGTATGACGCTCAAAACCCTATCTATTATACTACGTATCGAAACCTGATGTCCCCCAGTCTCCGTTCTATTTCCTTCAGATCCATGTTTTTCTCCAAACCTGCCCGCTGCACATCCGAAGCCACTTCACCTCCATGGAACGCAGCCAACCACGAATAGATGTGGAACCCTCTCCGGGGGACGCCTAACGGAAGCTTTGGCACGAATAGGCCTGCGACAAGCCCAAGACCCATAACAATAACGACAAAAGCGACCATTAAGGGCCAATCAATGTGTGCGCTGGAGAGGACCAAGTCGTCAAAGGACCTGCCGACGATGTCGCCGGAACCAGCAAAATAAGGTAGGACATTGGTAGCATCGGCAATTGCTCGAGCCTGGCCGAAGAGTTCAGCGGAGAGTTCGATGTAGCCGCGACTCGGCCGACCACCATCAGAGTCGCCACTCGCGAAGGTCATTATCTTTGAAGGCTTATATCAACACCAAGACGTCTGATGATGATGATGAACCCACCGTAGGCGATGGCACATAGAAGGAATCTCTGCCGTTGTCCTTTTCGATCCGTGAGTCCTGATCAATCATTGGCATGGAGAACTCGAGAACATACCTTGAGCATCTGATTGACAGAATTACCATGGGCTACTTCGTAGATTCCAGGCATTAACGTCGAATTCAGCGCGCGCTTGACGTTCTTGATTTGATCGCCCCTTATTTTCTCGAAGTCCATAGCACTAATAACCTGGCTAGTCTTACTGACAATCTTTGTTGAGGTGGGCGAAGCGTAGCTAGAGTTGTAGGTTTCAACGACGTATGGTTCATATACCTCTAAACACATGGCACCATCGAACCCCACGCGCGTCTCTTGACCGGTTGCGTCTGGGATGGCACCATCGCTGAGGCGCAGGAACTTTCCATCAGGTGTGTAGCTTGTGTTGAGTCTGACAAGTATAGCTTCGAGGGTGACGAATCCATCGCCAGGAAGGCCCATGGATATCGGCGTGCTCTGGAAGCTATGTGCGACGCCATTATCGTAGAACATAGCTAAATTACGTTGAGCTAAGCGACGGGACGGTGTGGGACTAGGTTCACCTCTGTGGGCGACCTCGTCAAAATTGACACCTTCAACAACATCAGTTCCCAGCGCTTTAGTGAGATTCAAAGGCTGTTCGAAGGCTGGAGGTAGGTCCCGCTTGAAATATGAGAAGAGTTCTCGTAATGTCTCGCGGGGAGTGAACATATAGGTCATGTTATTCAACGAGCGTGGTACTCTAGATGGTACAATCAGAGGTGTTGTCCAGGAGTGGCTTGACATTGACCTACATGTTCGCAGGATCGTTTGCCTTGAGGCAGTGGATACGGATGCCCCACCTTGGATATCTGCAAGTTCACATGAAAACATGCTTTACACAAAAATATGATGTACAAACCTGATCAAAGTTCCAGGTTGGACGCTGGCTGCAGAGCGGCCGTTGGGCAGAGTCGAGTTGGTAGTCTCGACTACGGGGGTAGATATATTGCCTTGAAGTGTTCCAAACCCATTTCCATTGGGAAGCAACTGAGAGCGTGTGCCTTCAGCGAAATAGACGGGTTCGTTTTCCCAGTTCAAAGTCACTGCTGGGGGCAGCCCGCCATGCTCGGAGAAGGGAGAGAGGGTCCACGTAATGTCATATGACTACACTGGCTATCAGTAACTAAACGCTGGAATTGCGATTGAGCCTACAGTAAACTCCTCCTGTAGTACGGCCGCGCGGCTAAGATCTGCTTCGGATAGATCACCCTTTACAGCAACCTCGCGATAGTTGACGTATTGATGCTGTCCACAGCCTATCAATTGTTGGGTTAAGAAATGCGGTCAATGACGCAACGCACGTTCATCGAAGTAGATATCCCGACGATCCTTCCCAGTATGAAGGTTAAGCTGGCGGCAACCATTACAAGGAACAGAAAATAAAGGACGTATAAAGACCAAAATCTCGGACTGCGACGAAATGTTAGACAGATAATTGAGTGGATGAAACGGTCCACTCACTCATAGCCAGAGCGCTTGCGACGCGAAGTCCCACTGTACGACCATCTTGTTCGAAGCACTCGTATAGCCGTCCATGCGCTGGCTGAATCTGCAGAAGCCGCAGCGAGATCCCGAAGTCGGACGCCAGGCTGAACTGGATCGTGACTTTGATGTATGAGTGTCGCCCACGCTGATACATAGTTTAGCATTATATTGCGCCAACTAAAGAGAAAACACGTACTCGCAGCCTCCAACAGCGCCCTTCCCAGATTTAACAGGCTCAACCCCAAGGAAACACCAACCACTCCGCACGCAACCCCAACTACCAAACGAGTCCAGAAGAGTGTTCTGTCGCGTGCGATGAGCACAAATATCATCATGACAGGATACGCGAGGAGGCAGAGTAGAACGTGGACGATGAGTAGTTTCCAGTCCGGTGGCTCGTAGGCCGAAGAAAACGGATGCCTCCGCGTACGACCATATTCAGGTCGACGAGGAAAGAAGGAAGGAGAGGGGGTATCGAGGAACGCGTCATCCGATACTGCCGACGTTATAGGTCGAAGTTTGTTCTTATCGTCGTCATACGGATCGAAATTGGAATGCTGAAGGGGTATGTACTGCGGTCGATTAGTAGGTCGGAGTGGGCGGGGTCCACCAGGTGCAGGCACTGAAGTCGTTTGTCGACGGGTGTTAAGTAAGGGGGCATTTGCTGAGGGTGGGCCATTCAACGTGGATGAATATGGGTCAAACTCATACTGTTGTCCATATTGCGGCGTGTTGGGTGAGGCAGGGGCATAGAAGATTGTGCTGTCAGTTGGTCTGGGCGAGAAAGGGGGCATCCAGTCCGAGCGAGGGAGCACGAAGGAGGTTTGGGGGGTGGGGGAGCGGAAGAAAAAGTACAAGCGAAGACGGACACTAATAAATAAGGTCGAGCGGGCACTGACCTGCCAACATGAGCAAGCAACATGGGATGTTGAGGCGCTAATTTATGTACGGAATCGATTGATTGAAGGAAGGTACAAGTTAAGGGTCAGGGATTAACAAGGGAGTTGTTGCCTTGGCGGGTCTGTCCCTGCAGGGGGTGACGATCTAGGTTCCGTCCTCCTAATTCAGCGGGACAGTAAAGTTGCACTGCAACGCATCCTCGCAATGAGCAGGACGACCCCGAGACTACAGGAGGTTGGGCGCTTTAGCTTCATCAACCTTATCAACGTGAGCGCTGTTGAATTCAGCATCACTTTGAGAAGGGTTGCGTCGAAACTGCGCACTTTTGATCGGCATGACGTTCCGCCGTCGCTTGTTCCAACTTCTGAACATCGAATTCGTCGGAGAAGGGTGTGAGATTTCTGCAACATAATCAAAGCAAGAATGAGGATACGTACATTGTGACCTTACAGATAGCGCCCGGTTATCTGTTCGAAACGTCAATATGAACATGGAGATGGCGGGGCCTTCGGCCAATGTTACCTGAGTACTGTAGGTATTTTTAGACATGTATCATCTACGCGTCAATCGCTGTGAGCCCCACAACGTTAGACCGCCAATAAGGCTCTAGTGATATGATGCATCAGAGAGAACCACACCGAAAGCATTGAGTCGTCATACGGAAGCAACGACCATCATTTCATAGATCAGGAGGAATCGCAGGGGCATTGGCTGATGGATGAACAACGAATGTTTCGAATCGATGAATGGGTGCCTTCTATGGAGCGAGGAGAAGTGTTTCTACTGTTGGTCCTAGCCTTCCAAAAAGGCTCAAATTCAAAAAGTAGTGTAAGACTGATTGACACATGCATTCACTATTCAGAGGGGACTCAAACGATTGGCCACTTACCCGATTTAAGCCTCACCAGGCGGGGGACAAGCCAACAGTCTCACCAAGGTACCAAGGACGATCCGTCCGGAGGGCGGCTGCCCGATCGCCCTCAGCGGCAGCTGTTCCTGAGACATCCAACTAACTAACACAGCCCCTTTGTCGGCGGCGACTCGAAGGCAGGCTGTCTTCCGCTGGGCATAAGCTATACATACACCCCACTATTTTGTGGCTCCTGAAAGATCCTCCCAAGTAACAGCCGAGTCCCCCCCCTATGATCGTGGGCAAGACGCGTACCATATAGCCTTCTTCAAATTAATCCTGCACGCATAGACCCTCCCGATCGAAACTCTCCCAATCTCTTCCACTGCGGATCCAGCCACAGAATGGACCATCTTCACCCTGCAAGTGCTCCTTCACGGCCTGGTACTCAGTCGCGGCTGCCTTGGTGGTGAAATAAGTCGCCTCGCTGGTGAAGGAGAACGTATCGTCCGGTCTCAGTGAACCAGGTTGCATCTAGTTAGAATGTACCTTACTGTCCGAGTGGCAGGCGTCTGTGCAGCGAGGCTTGTTCAAAGAGATTGAATAGGGCCAGTTTCGACAAGATCGGTCTAGTGAGGGTGCCGCAATAGCCTCAATGTCCATTGCGCCCATAAGCGGCGCAAATGCGGAACACTCACCTAGACTTCTCTCTGTGGCGGTGTTTAGGCGATACGCCCCGTTTCATTCCGTTGATCAGGACTTCAGGACCAGTTTGACTGTCTGCTACCCAACAAAGGGCTACAGTGTCGTCAGCCAAAGACGTTGCGAGACTCGTCGCGATCTTACACTCATTGCACGATCCCTTTGCATATGGCTTGGAAGAATGTACAAAAGGGATCGAAGTGAAGACAACCTCCGGGCGGGAAAGGTGATAAGGACTGCAGATGTCTGTGGCGTCCACTATCAATATCGCCACTTGACAGCGCGCGCTGGCCGCAAAGCAAGAAAATAGGTACGCTACCACCAATGCTCCTCAATCGTCCCCAAAAAGCTCTATCACAGTCGTCGCAAATCCCCTCACGCATACTCTCTGGCACATCCCCAATGATGACTTCTGAAATGTAGATGGGATGGAACAGTTGGGAGGCTAGTGCTCCCTGGAATCCGAGAACATTCCATCGAGCGATTTTGTCGCTACACGACATGGAGGTGGTTGCTGGCGAATCAGCCCGCCCTGGTTTTGTGCGCAGTACACCGTACAAAGAATAATCATCTCTTCCCCTCGACGCTACATTCTTGTCCGCAGGAGGCCGAATCGTCGAATCTTTGAGTGCAGCCATGGTTTCATCTTGAAGTGACGCAAGATAGCACGTAGACGCGTCCCCACCTATAAAGATATTGTGAAGGGACGTAGTCGATCTGAAGAGTCGACTTACAAGGTAGAGTTGACACGTAGAATCGAACCACGGTACCAGGCCTTAAGTGAAGCATCCCGCTCAGCTCACATATCCAGTCGGAGCTTGACCCCGTACTTGTATGGATAGCTTCCTGAAGTAACCAGCGAACAGCACCGCGTCTTGCCAAAACCTCTGCGTGGCTATCGTGCAAAGCATCACCGTTGATGGGCAGCCTTGAAAGAGGCAGGCACTTTGTTCCGGTCGCCAACGAAATTATTTTATGTCCCAATTCTTCGTGGCAAAGAACAAAGGCGGCCAGGACCGTGAATTTCCCGTCTGGAGGAGAAAACTTCAACTCGGAGTATAATTCATGGATACGGGAAACGATGAGGTCAGCCATGCATGTTGAAGGAATTTTGAAAGCTGGAGAGTTCGAGGGACGCAAAGTGTTGTGGAGCAAGATCAACCACGCGTTGCTCTGTGGCTGTGACCAGAATCGATCAAAGCTACAACTAGGTTCCAGACCCACCCAAGAACCGTCATGAGGCGAAACGACTCCATCGTCATGTCAAGCGTTGAACTCCACAGAGCCTTATAATATATAAATAATGAAGCTCGATGTTTCATTGCCTACATAGCTGAACAACAATTTATCCATCCACTCATAAATTCACTCAACAATTATTGAACATGCCTTTTTTCGGTCAACGTCGCCAAGCAACGGGGCATACCACCCATCGTACCGGGCACAGTCTCTTCCATCGCAAAGACGGAGACCGGGTTGCGGGAGGGTACAGTGAGTAAACTTAAACTTACAATCGCCGCCGTGCCTGATTTAAGGATGCCGTGCTTTAGAAGCGGCGCTTTCCAACCCAAATACCACGAGATCCGGTCGAAAACATGCTAAACATGAGCTGCGAAGAATGGTACGCCAGTTCCAACATAATCCGCGATAACGGGCGCTGACCTTCATTCAATACCCTAGGGCAGAGAAAACGAAACCCACGTCCCTTTCATGACTAAAGTAAAGCGGACGCTGGGGATACGCTCGACCAACCGCGCACCCAGATATTAACATTTGGGGCGTTGGGGCTGAGATAGTACAGAACAATCGGATGTTAACGTACCTTGTAATCAATACCAACGATATCCAGAGTCGCAAATCCAATCTCTTAATACGCAGTACACTTCAGCCAAGGCCTCCCCAGATCAAAGATGAGGCGAAACATTGGTTCAGCAAGGCCAGCAAGCAAGTCCTTGGTGGGGATTCGGCCGATTCACCGGTCGTGGTCATTTTGACTGGAAATAGCAGAATCGCGCCACTGAAAATGACAACTCATCCATTTGAGCCTAGGATAGGCTCCGAGCTTGATGCACTGATGCACCACTGACTGGCAGAGGAAGGTATAAACAAGGATGGGACGGTGGCGCGTAAATTTAAAGAGTTAGTATTTTAGCGCCCGTTTCAACGTTGCTGTCTTACACGAACGTCGTACTCACCGCATGAAGACTAACGACATCCAACCTGCGGCTAGAGTACGATTATGCGCTTTGGGCTGTATTACAAAACCGCCCCCCCCGTGTTCATGCCTGATACAGGTGTATGGGTCTCTTCAATACTGAACCTTGCATTCGACACGCTGGTCCTTACTCTCCGATAAATCGGGAACCTCTTCCATACAATGGTTCACTCAGGAGATGCAGAACAAGACACACTTGTACGTTGTAGTATCCTCAAGCTAGGGACAGGTCGCCAGTGGAAAGTTGGTGGAAAGCACCGAGAGCTAAGCGCTCATGGTCACAAGTATCCCCCATGCATTCCCACTCGTTCCCACCACCTTCTACTAGCTACCAGCTAGTTGGCAAGCTCGAATTCCATATCAGCGCTCTTCGGGCCAACTAGATGCACTCCCTTTGGCTCAATGAGGTGTCCGCGATTGTCGCGAAGTGCAACCCAATCGTACAACGCCTTCTCCCCTGGACATTGCTGCTGATCAGTAGCTATTTCTTGTGGCGTTCGCTCCTACGCCAAAGGAACCCTTCTACTGGGGCCCATATCGATGGGAATGATCAGCTACCCACTTCTATCAAACATAGGAAACGAGGAGGTGAGTACCCGAATGATATGTAGCTTGTCGAAATAGCTCCTCAGGAGCTCTTATATATAGAATGGGTTCCCGTTGACTTCACCTATCCAAACATAACACCTTGCGAGCAAGAATTATCTGAAATTAAGCCGATACCGTATAGGCCGTTCAAATGGGGCACTTATCAGTGAGCTTACAGCGCACCATTAATACTTACCTCGAGTCGTCCTTATGTTGTCTACGCTCTACCTAGCGTAACCATGGGCATACGCAGCATGCCTTGGAGCGAGTGGTTTGAGGTACTATCTGTGACTATCAGAGCATCATGGTTGCGCTTCAAATGTGATCCTTCTAGTTGGATAGAGAGTACACGATGTATCAGCGAATACGCTCCCATCGGCTTCGCACTCGCGGAACTAAAGCCCTCGATTTGCTTCCTGCCAAACCTGGACTTGTGGGCTCAGCCTACGAAGCAGGTTCGACCGTTGTCTTATTTTGCATTCAAGGTGTGCTGATCGGATGCCTCATGTTAGCTATTGAATTGGTGCACGAAGTGGCTGAGTATCTCGTCCGTCGTTATCCTACCACATTCCGTGTGATTCGACACAGCCCTGCGCGTATTGCTGAGTATACTACTAGCCCCACCCTCAAAGGACGGATGGATTATGGTTGGGAAGGCGCTCCTCCGATCAAAACTATCACTGTTCTTCCCCTAGGCGTCACCTATCGCGTTCCTCTACCGATAGTAGAGGACGCATTGGAGTCCGTGGATCATGGAGAATATGGCACGGGATCGGTGTCATATGATGACGAAACTGATGATGCCTTCATGAAGAAAGTGGCTGAATGTGCACTGACTGTCACAGCACTTTTGTGAGTCCTCGCATGAAGGCCGGATGATCGTGCTTGCTACATCGTGACCATGTGCTTATTCACGAAACTAGGGTTCAGGACGATATAGCACTCATGATTGAGGGTATGTTATAATGATTAATGATCTGAACGAAAGCTAGACTGCATCTTGGATAGGCAAGGACGGACGCTATTACTTCCAGGGAGGTGCCATCTGCATACCAGGTCTGTTTGTGTGCCGTAATCGAACCCCCCCATTCTTACCATCCAATCGATCTACACCCTACAGGCTTTTGGCGAATGAAGGACAAGCTCGGACTCCCTCTAGAGGAAATCCATCTTTCAGGAAGCGTACCTCAATGTAAGTCCTCCTCTTGTCCTAACTTGACCCTCTTCCTTTCCATTGTTTCTTCATCTCGGGACCCGCAACTTTGCGTCGTCGCTTTCTATCCCACTCCAATTCATCTGTTGCCCCGGTGCCTCGTGTATGGACGCCATGCCATCGATGAACACCCGGTGATCATGACCGTTCGTCGCACGACTGCATCAGGATATACAAGGGCGTAAATACCACCTCTCCCACTCCACAGTTCTCCAGAGGCGACATGGAAGGACGTTACTACACCTGGTACGAGTTGTGCCTGTGGTGTCCATCATAATCGTTGGTTCGTGCTATCCACGAAAGAGGCCCCAAGAACCTACACCCTTCGGTGCTTTTAGGTGGGAATGACGTGCTCTCCCAGCCTCGTTTTCAACCAAATATACATCTCCTCGCATGGGCAGTATGGCGATACGGCGGCTTGAGACTGATCTGTCACTTCTGCCACTTCTGTCACTCGTTCGAGAGGTTCTCGTCCCCTTGACATGCGGATATGCGCGTCCACAACGACCTCTTGGAGCCTGCGATCTTGCCCGCCTACATTCGTAGTTTGGATCGTGCCAATGAAATGCCGGTTCGAACCAGGTCCGATGTACCGAGGGAGGAAGTGTTCTCCCCCCGCGCTTCCCACCAGCTAACCATATCGTTCGAATCTTGGGAACCATCCAATTACGAGCTGCCCGCTTGATAATCTTCCGGCTGATATACGTTCGAACATACATCTATCCAAGATATCCATTGCAATCTGGTTCAGCAGCTCCAATCTCAACGCCACACGCGGTTCCGTTTCCACTGCCGTCATGTCCGTCACCCCAAAACATGCCCGCCGTCTTTGCGCCATAGCCACCCATGGCTGCCGTATCTTGCCGCCCAGTCTTAGGTGATTCGCCTGCCTTGGCTTCATGTTTGGCTTTTCAATTTCTTCTAAGCGCATTATCGCCGCACTCAATGCGGTCTCCGTTTTTCTTGTTGATTGCGCAGCACTTAGAAAGAGTAAAATTCTCCAGGCCTTTTCGTCTATTTCGCCGTTTCGACTCTTTCGATCTTTGCTTTACGTCCATTGCTGTCAGCTTCGGCATTGCGAACGCTTTCCCCCTTTTTTGTTTACATTGCTCCAGCAAGGGCTCGGCCGGCCCATTGTTCTGTGTGCCTCGACAATTTATACGCACACTCACGTTGGAACACTGACCAGTCACCAAGGTGTCACCTGGGCTCGTCTGGTCTCTAATGCACACGAGTGCCATCCCACACATACATTTCGGCTTCATTCATTCGTCTTGGGATGCTGTTGATCGTTACGTTACTCCCCTCAGGGATGGTACGAGTCGTTTGCTGAGCTCTTCGTTCTAATTTTGACCTCTGCAGTTGCTTGCGCTTCCGCGGTTGGTTCTTCCGGACATCGCTCATTTGTCAATTTACCATCAATGATAGCGATGCTGATGTCGTTATTGCCTTGATGTGTGGTTTTTTCCCTTTCTTCCCATACTCGGGCCTAAGAAAGCCTCGCCGGTTCTACTGTGTCGAATCTTTGTTTTCATGCGGAACTTCGCTGCCGATAGTTGCGAATACGTTATGGCGTATCGTTGGTGGCAATATGAAAGATCCCCAGGCCCTGGTCGTACGTTTGTCCCCGGCTTTCCAGATTTCATGATTTCCATTCGCTTTCCTATTCGCTACTCTCGCCGTCGAGGTTCTAGCTTGGGCTTCTTTCAATCCGTGGCTAGATCTACGACTTCCTTCCTCCGGCCCCCGCCCTTGATCTAATCGGGGGTAACTGCACCTTCGCGCCTTCCGAAGGCCTGTATTCCAACACAAAGCTTACCCTGCACCTGGGACTTCGCTTCTAACGCACCTCACGAATGCTGTGAGAAATGTATGTGTGGACGGATATGGAGGAGATATCGGTGCTGCTTTATCCACTCCTTTCGGGGTGCGGTTCGGGCCTTGGCACCCTTGATCCTTGCGCGCGTGCAAGTGGTCCTCGGATATACGGTGTCGCGCGCGTGCATGCCTGCATTGACGTGGGGACGCGGGGATCGCCCGACCGTCCCTCCCTCTTAATACTTCTGGTCGTCGTTGTCCTGGAATGATATCCCTTGTCTCAAGGACAGGTTTCGCTGGACTTGAGAAAAGGTTGATATCGTACGAAAGCTGTCCCGTGCTTGTCGTGCGAGATGGTGCATAGGTGCTGCGCACTCTCCCGTAACTGGTTCATTTATTCCCATCCGTTTTTTTTGTTGTTCGATTCGGAGCGCCTTCCATATACCGACGTCCTTTCCGCTCATGCTTCACGGATGAATGCGCTCCCGTCCATTCGGATTTCGTTCTTTGTTCTATATTTATGTACGCGTTCTCCAATGCCTCGCACTACGGCTGATTTATCGGGATGCGCATACCCGCTTGTATATACGGTAGCCCTCCCCGTATGCTGGTATGTTGTCCGGAAGGACAACCCTGTCATCCCCCCCTGCCTCCTTTTCTCCGAGTTATGTGGTTCTTTCGTTCTGACATGTTCTATCATCAATCACCCTCTGGCCTTCTCATTGATACCGGCGGCATGGATACTACGGATCTGCGGGCACGAATCCCTTCACGCCACCTCCCTTCCCTCCAACCCCGTACCCTTTGAATCGCGGGTGTTTGGACTAGCCGTTTGTCTATTGGTGGTGGCCAATGGCGGGCTCTCGGGCTGTGAGCGAACCAGCGAGCGTCCCTCCATCGTTTTCATATGGCATGTAATCGTTGATCTGGGACCTTGCTCCCTCCCTCCCTCGCTCCACCTCCGGGATGGTTGAAGCGATTCTTTCGACATGCATAATGCGGCAACAGGACATGGATCATCTGAATTCGGATGCGATGGCGCAGTTATAGGCACCGTCGAGTCCAAGCGAACCAACTACAAAAATCTCAACCTCTTGAACCCCCGATCTCATAACTGCGAACGAAATGCTCTCATGTTTCTCGCATCTCAACCTTACGGGGTAATGCGTTACATATATTGAGAAAGGAAGCACCATCATGATGCGTTGATGATCAGTCTCCCCCTCAACCCTTATGCTTCATTGTCCTGGTGTTCTAGGGTAGCTGCAGGGTGTTGGCTTTTAACGTTAAAATATTGGTTCACCCCTGAAGAAGTGAAGACTTGAAGGGGTTCCGAATGAGGGGCTTGTTCCATGTCATTCCATGGGTCGTTCGAGCGCCGCGGAAGTCTACCCATGTCGGGATTTCCTCTGAGGCTCAGCCTGAGCCATGTCGTTCGACGGTGTTTGGTGTTTCCGGCCCTTTATGCTTTTAACCTTCATTTCTTACATTCGGTTCATTTTGCTTTTATTTTCTCTAATTTCTTCTTCCTGAGTCTCAGCTCGGACGATATACTGATCTATCTCTCTTACATGCTTCCCTCCTCTGGGGATTCCCATGCCGTCCACACTCATCTGCATCTACACAAACACATCCGTTCACCAACTCGCGATCGCCGATCTACGTGCACCCTGGCTACATCCTCCTACATCTTCATACGCGTATGTTTATACCCTCTTCTCTTCCTCTGGTATCATCATCTCCGATCCCGATTCGCGGCTCAAATTGTTCATCAACACCATACGGGCCGCGCAACACACGTTCAACAAATATCCGATCCCGAATGCCTGTTTATCCCTCGCTGACCGTTATGCAACGCGGTTTATTGAATGTTTTGACTTGATGAATCCGCTGGCACGCATGCCTTTTCACGTCTTACATATCCTCACGTCTTTCCCCTCTGCTCTTCACCTACTTCCTTGCCCTTCTTTGAACCGCGACGGTTAACATTCACACACAATACGCATGTCATGCATTCCACCTGCGTGTACCGACGATCTGGTGGCTTGACATTCGATGGTTCTACCTTGATCCCCTTCCTTTACCCTTTGTGGTATATTGGTTCCCTTGCACCGGGTGAAATACCGGATATTTCGCCACCGTGCACCGTGCATGGTTTTTCCGAACCACGCCTGCTTGCTTGGTCGTCCCGTGCCTTGCCTGTCCTTCCTCCTATTTCGCTTTGCCCCTATCCTCTATTTTTTTTACCTTCATTTTCATGCCCTCATCGCGATCATTTCATTCTACCCCATACGGTATACGATATACGATTTACATGCAGATGCGGAGAAGCTCCAAACGTCTATGGGGCGGTTTTTTGAAAAGATGGGTGTGGATAAACCTGTGAGTAGGAATAACTATTTTATTCAGGTTGTTTCGCGTGAAGAGGATCGCGGGGAGGGGAAAGTTGATCCGGAGGAGTTGGGGTGGGGGGTGACGCAGAATAGCGAGGAGGATGTGGATAGGGAGGGTGGATTGGGGGCCAAGTATGTCAAGCATGCTGTTGCGAGGGATATGGAGGGGGAGACGAAGAATGGTGGTGGACCGATTGTTGAAGGTGGTACGCTGCGATTGCGATCTGAGCGACAGACGCTTCGTCGGTTACCTAAGAGTGGTGCGATCGTTTTTGGGATTCGGACGTACATGACGAAGGTTGAGGAAATGGTTGAGGAGGGGGAGGGGGAGGTTGCTGGGAGGTTGGCCAGCGCTGTTAGGGGATGGGGAGATGATGTTCATCTGTGAGTGTGTGAGGTGATGTGGTTGTATTGGATACATTACTGATATGATGGGCAGATACAAGGGGAGTGTGTTGTACAAAGATGCACTCCTTTCTTATCTTGATTCCAAGAGCTGAAGGGAGATCTGCAGATGGGGAGGGCGTGACGTGACGTACCTAGGCCCGCGTGTGATTGTTTGTGAACAAGGGTGTTTTTGGTGTGCGAACAAAGTAATTCAAAGTCCGCAATGATAAAAGTAAATAAGCAACTACGTCAGAGGGCGTCACCGTTTGCCATACGTACTCACGCACATTCTCCCCCCAAAAACTCACCGTCATCGATTCACTCCCCACTAACAACCAGTCTCTCGCTCTCTCTTGTTCATTCCAGAATAATCATCACCACCTTCGCCCTCCACCGCCAACATACCGTCATACCCGACAAATCACCATCATCGTCGTCATCGCTCATCGACATCATCATCATCATCCATGCCTCCTCCTCCTCCTCCCTCACACAATAAATCAAAATCCATATCCCCCCCAAACGCAATCTCCTCTTCCTCTTCCACCACCACCACCACCATCACCAACAACAACGCCAACAACAATCATTCACGTCCACCACCAGCCCAAAAACGCAGCAATTTCGACCTCGAGCCCAATCCTTTCGAGGAATCATTTTCAGTGCCTCCTCGACAATCAAATACCCGTGAAGAGTCGAATTCTTCGACGTCGGCAGGCGATGAGGCTTCTACTTCCACCGTGAACGCTAATCGCCCCAGGTCCAGGGGAAGCGATGCAGGAGGCCATCTATCATCACATACCCGGTCCGCTTCCTCCTCATCACCCCGCCCTCTCCTCCCACCCGTAGCAGCCATATCATCACCAGCAGACCCAAGCAACAACTACTGGTCCTTCTCATCTCTCCGCGCAGGTCCTCTCTCACCCGCAATGCTAACCGCCCCTCAATCAAGTGATCAAACAAATCCTCCCGCACCTCCCCATCTTCAATTCGATCCGACGTCTTTCCGAACGGGGTTGACCCCTCGGACGGGTCTTACCCCTAGGACCGGTTTGACACCTGGAACGGGCCTAACACCGCTCGTCGGTGGGCCGGTGGCATTCCCGAATACACCCAGTGGCTACTCGAGCTTGCTGGCGGGGGGCACCGGTGTTAGCGGTCCAACCATCACTCCTAACACGTTAAATGCTCTCACCGGCGCACTGAACGGCCAGTCGACGAATAACAACTCCTCTTATGGCAATTCAAATGGGCATACCGATTACATTACCTCTGCCAACCAGGCCGCCAGCGCCGCCGCGAATGGATTGTTCTTGCTATCGCAGGCGCATCAAGAGTTGACGAAGCGGGAAGAGGCGCAAAGAGCTGGGAGTGCCGCATCGAATTCGCCGGGCGGGCATAACAATAATCAATCGTCAACCAACGGCGGCTCTGCTCCCGTTGCCTCGACGAATGGCAAGAGGGGACAGAAGCGAAAGTCCTATGATGCCGCCGGTATGGATAGTATCTCGCAAGGCCCACCGAACGGTAATACCAGTTCGAGGAATAAACGCGGGCGCGCAAACTCCGCTGCAAATAGACGGCGTGTGAGTCCCGAGGACATGCTTGATGATGATGACGATGATGATGGCGAGGATGGTGATTCGATGGCTGATGAGATCGAGCAGCAGATGCATCAGATGCAACAGGCCGAGAACGGCGGTGGGAGGGGAGGCAGACGGAACGGCAATAAGAAGCCGGAGACGGAGGAGGAGAAGAGGAAGAACTTTTTGGAGAGGAATCGACAAGGCAAGTCTTACCTAGATTCTCTACACTTATTCGATGTCGTCTAATGACTTGATAATCTTACAGCCGCGTTAAAGTGTCGACAACGGAAGAAAGCCTGGCTTGCGCAACTCCAAGCCAAAGTTGAATACCTGACGCAAGAGAACGAAAGACTTACCTCCGCACTTGTGACATCGCGAGAAGAAATATCGCGATTGTCTGCTCTCGTTGGCGGTGGAGGCGTTGTTGGTATGGGCGGTGGGGTTGGTGTTAACGGCGTCAATGGCGTTGGGGGTGTTCAGCCAGTCAGTATGAACGTTGCCTTGTCGGCAAAGCAGTCGCAAAGTGTTGGTGGGAGATCGGGGTATGGGTATTAGGTGGAGAAAGGATAAGTGGGGTCGTGTCGCCATTTATATTGGCAACTAGCCGGCTGCGGGGGGGGAAGAGAGAAAAGGTTCCACACCACGGTATTCGTGGCATTTCGCCCAAAGGACCTTTTTCCGGGATCCAAAAAGTGCCTCCGCACTACTTGTGGCCTTCTATGCGTCATTTCGATAGTGGACGTCATATTTTTTTTCCTGCAAAGAGCGGGTCTAGAACTTGCAGATGGTGGTGATGTCAGTTGGGCTGTTGCATCATGCGCCATTGCAGTTTTACCGTTACCGCCGGCTTGCTGTGCAGTGGTCTCTGGTGATGTCATTTTTTCCCCTTACGCGTTCGCTTCAGCGTCGGTTTACTTTTAACCGATTATGTGCTGCTGGGTTCTGAGGCTTGTTCTTTCAATTTGTTTTCTATGTTGACATGACCCATGAACGCATAACACACGAGATTTGCGCGCGATTTCTATACACGCACTTACGCCTTCCCTTCCTCCCATCCTTCTCTCTTCGTCGACTCGACGCATCCTACGATGTCTTCATTCTCGCTTTGACCCACATGCAATCTTGCTTGGTGTTTTCTCTTTTTTTTTTTTTGTCTTTTTAGTGTTACGTTGGTTGGGACAGTCGAATATCAATACAAGTTCGTCGTTTTTCTTACTTCACTTTGTGTATTTTGTGTGTACTACTATGTATGTATTGATTGGCAAGCTTCAGTATGCTAACATGATATACTGTTTTGTCGTTGCAAGTCGGGTGTGTTGAGCCCCGCATCTAATAATCAATCAGGCGTGGTACACCCTCTAATATGTAGATGTGGTATGTAGTTCGGTTGTTGAGCAGACAGTTTGGGAAGTTGCGTTTCGTGCCACGTAGTACATAGTTCAAGATTCATTTAGTTGTAATCCACAGCAGGCGATCTGAGGGTGTGACGATATTCATGATGCGTGTATATATACATGTGGGCGATGTGGGCGACGTCATGCAAACCCTGCGATGCATGTCCTTCTCTTCCCTCGTATCTCCGTCTTAACTCCCCAAGTCTTTGCACTTATACCTCTGTGTCGACATTTATGTAAGTTATGCCGGCATAAATTTTCTTTCTTCCCCTCCAGTTGATGTACACAAGTAGAGTATCCATAGATATTGACTCTGCTTTAATTGTGGTTTTTCTGTCTTATTCAACCTGAGCGTCATCTAAGGAATCACCCGTAGTAAAATCCGAGACCCTCTTGCTATCGGTCCCTAAGTATGCGAACTCGGAGGCGTTCCAGTGGTTAGGAGCCTCTCCTAATGGTGGATGACGAGTTGGCCCTCAGAAGAAAACGTGAGGAGGGATCGGTGGGTGGCGGCGAAAATCGATTGTTGCTGAGGTGGATGACAAACTGCGTGGGGTTCGAGGTTGTGGTTGGTTGATTCGCAAGCGGCGTGAGTTAGTGTGAGTGAGTGAGTGCTTGATATGGATATGTAAAGACATCTCTAGGATCTCATACATGAGGATTCCTCGCAGGTTTCAATTAATTTAGCGTGTAATATGCGTGTTGGACTGGATATAAGTACTAAGTATTGAAGTACCTAGGATCGCTATGGCGAGGATGATGACTTTTGAGTGTTTTTTTAACCCACAAGTAAGTAAGTCAAGGGTGCTGGCGTTTGATGACCGTCGTGAGTCTCCTATTCTTGATAATATCGACATCGTTGCTGAGGCATGTGTCGCTTGCTAGTAAAAGTTGACCTGTTTGAAGACACAGAATGGCGGGGGGGTGACGCCGTCGAAAAATGAGTTGCACATAAATGTCGCCCAGGAGGGAGCGAAGAGTGACTTAGACCCCACGTCAAAAGCATCGGGGAGACATCTAGCGAAGCAAAGACATATGTAGGAGCTATCTATCACAGCTAAAGCCAGGCGTCCAAGTTCAAGGGCTGTGCACGTGAGGCAGGGTTGGATGATGGGGCGTTGACTGTGTTTTTCAAGATGGGGCTATGGGGGTGGGTGATGCGCCGAGGACGTTGAGAGGGTGGGTGGCTTTGACAATTTGGGGTGATGATTTCCTTGAGGACGATAGGAGGAGGAGGAGGAAGCTACAGGATATGGGGAAAGGATCGTCCGCGCGACAGGTTTGTTGGAAGTGCTAAGAATGGGGACACGTCGCGGGGAACTGCGTTGAATAGCGTGTAAGGAGGAAGGGGTTACTGTAGTACTGCGCATGGCCCGACATCGACCTGACAGTCCCCTATGTAGCCCCTGTACCTATCGTCGGCTAGGTTTACAATTCGCCCGCGTGGTCCAGCCAACTAATATCGCAGTGCGCGCTAGCCTGTACACTTTGGGGGATCAAAAGCTTGTTGTGGGTGGTCCGGCTTCCGGTTCGCCATAGGGATACGTCTGCTCACTTGGCTTTTTTTGCTACCAAAAGTAATTTCAGAGCCATGACTATAACCAAAGGGCACATATGGAAGTCTCTAGTCGAACGAGTGGATCATGCTGGTGTGCGCCACGAAGGCGTGCAGAAGGCGTGTGATGAGAGTTGAAGATCGCGGCGGCCCCTGCCTTTTATGGCAAGCTGACGTCACTCAATATTCCCCATTTGGTAATTGCCGATCTTCGGAGAGCTCTGGAAGTTTCTGACAACCGCTGGATTTTCACCCAAGCTCTTGTTCAACGTTCGTCGCGCGTCGTGGTTGAGACTCTCAGCGGGTGAAAGGATGTGCATCTTGAGTGATATGATGATGGTATGATTCAATTTTGTACAAGAAAAGCTCAGGAGAGAGATCTGTTGCCATGACCGTGCACGAGGGTGGAGCGGTCTCACCCTTATTCCACAATGTCCGGGTTGTGAGTAAAATTTTTTCATATGGGGTTTCGTTAAAGAGGCTACAAGAGCCGATGACCTCCAGAAGCTCTCCCGAAGCAACCACAACATCCGGTTAGCAAAGGAAGTCGCGGCCATGCGCAAGGATATCGATAAAGAGCCAGAGGTGGAGCACCCACCGCCCCATCAGCAACATCAGCAACACGAGGGGAGAAACCAACGTCTACGTCTCTTCTTCACCCCCTCTGCCGACGACCTCGACGACATCCATCCTGCTTTACCCTCACCACCTTATCGCAGGGACCCAAGTTCTTCAAATTTGCATTTACACGCGGCGGCCGGACTTTCTCCGTACGCCGGATATTCTCCAGCTGCTATTTTAGATAGTGGTGATAACATCCCAGCCTATGCCTCACGCTCTAACGTCATGCTGAACGAGAAGGATGTTCAGTATTTCAAGGAAGATAGTCCTGCTGAGGCAGACGTGATCAACAAGACTAAACCTTCTGTGCACTATCCCCCGGACCTGCGTGGCCCTGCACCGACGTATCGGCGCGAAGAATCGACGGACGCGTTAGGAAACTTGTCGAGGCCGGCGAGTATCGCGACTACTGATGATGAGTATGAGGAGGATTATGACTGGAGTGGTGACGAAGACCTCGCTGACGGCCAGGCAAATTATGAGAAGAGGATTGGGAACAAGCCTCAGGCTAAAGGTTGGGGCCTCAAAAGGTAATAACGCGACACATCTCTAGCGCGTCCCTCTTTCCATCCATCATGCACCACGATGCGCTGACTGCGACTACCTTCTTGCGTTTTCGTATTGCGATGGCAGGATTATCACGTTTTTGTTCTCGTCGCTTATCGGGTCCACATTCTTGGCTGGCCTTCTCGTAACGCCAGCGCTCCTCGTCCATTTCTACTGGTATCTGCCAAATAGGACTGAACACCGGCAATACATCAACCAAAACATCCAAGCCTGGCTCTTCTGGGCTGCTGCGAATCTCCTTATATCATGGTACCTCGCCCTCATCGTCGATATTCTTCCTAGCGTCGTGACGGCCTTCATCTCTGGAGCATGGGGCCATGTCTCCGAATCTGTCAAATCAAAAGTGGAGATGTATGATTCCGTGAAGAATACGGTTAAACCGCTTCTATATGCGGCTAGTGCTTGGGCGAGTTGGGTTATCATCTTCGAGGGCATCTACAAGTTGTACAATGAAGGAGAACCGGAGCGTAGTAGGGCTCCGTACACGAGGAGGGTGTCGCAGGTGGTGGCATTTGGGTTCTTTTTGGTGTTGCTCGTTTGCGTGCAGCGGATGTTGTCTCATGCCATTGGTATGTACAACGGCGTCTATAACCAGTGCATATACTAACTGATGGCCATGTTGCAAGCATTTTCGTTCCATCGTACTGCCTATCAAGACCGTATTGACGCGGTCAATACCGCTCTATCCGTCATCGAAACGCTGCGCGATTATCGTCCTAAGCCGCCGAACTCAGGTTCTGGTCCACGCTCGGGCATTCGTACACCCGTACTAGGAGCTCTAGGCATGGGCTCACTTGGATTTGGTGCCCTCGGTTTCGGGAGGAAGAGAAACCGAGGCGATACTAGTGCGAATGAGTCTCCCATGGACGAGAAAGAACATTACAGGCATCTCAGCTCCGCACTCAGACAGCAGCATAGTAAGCAAGGTACCAAAGATAGCGATGACTCTCCAACGCACTACGATGGCGACACGGAAGATTGGGGCGATGCTAATGGGACGGTAGTGGGAACGGGTGGGAGGAGTACATTCGGGAAGGGCAAGTCGAAGTTGGGAGGACAGGTCCATGCGTCTCCTGCGTCAGAGCAGGGATCACGGCCTGGTACGCCTTCTGGACTTAGGAACTCCTACCCTGCTACGCCATCTAGGAATGGCTCTCAGGCGCAGCTGAATTCGTACTTCGCTGTTCAAGGCGAAGAAAATTCGTCGCCACACCGGTATCCTCCTACGCCCTTAGGTCTTCCACCTCCCATCCCGGGGAGTGTTGGGCTTGGTGCGTCGCCGCGATCAAGTCTAGATTTCAACAATCATGGGGGAGTTGGTGGTGCCGTGACGGATGCGGTGGAGGCAGTCGGAGATGTTGTCGAGAAGACTGCCAAAGTCCTCAAGACTGCTGTATTGCACGATGCCAGAAATATCAGAGGAAAGGATGATAAAGAGGAGGGCGAGTCGTTGGCTTGGAATGTGGCTAATTCAAAGGAAGCAAAGGTGAGTCGTATCTGCTGTTCCTACGTGCTCGGCGCTGATGTGAGGTGGTCAAGCGTCTCGCCCGTGCCATTTACCTCCGTTTTAAAGATCGTAGACGGACGTATCTACTTCCGGAGGACTTCTACCCCGCCTTCGCCACCCCTGCCGACGCTCAAACCGCTTTCCGTGTCTTTGACAAAGATAACAACGGCGATATCTCCCGCTCCGAAATCAAATCCACCTTAATCAAAGTTTACAAAGAACGTCGTTTCCTCAGTCGCTCTATGCGTGATGTCGGAGAGGCGTTGAAAACATTGGATCAAATATTGTTGTTCTTTGCGATGGTGATATTGTTCTTCATTAGCTTGAGCGTATTTGGCGTCGAAGTGGGGGATTCGTTAACGAGTTTGTACACGTTGGGAATCGCGGCGAGTTTTGTATTCAAGAATGCCGCTAGTGAGGCGTTTGATGCGATTATGTTCTTGTTTGTAACGCAGTAAGTCTCTCTGTTTGCTCCATGCCGTGTAGTCACTCGAAGTACTGATGCGGCTGGGATGTTAGCCCATACGATACAGGAGATAGGGTGTTCATTGGGGATGAGAATTTAGTTGTCAAAAAGATGGGCTTGTTCGCTGTGAGTTTCTTCTTCTCTACTGGTTGTTTGGAGCTCACTACGATTTAGACTGTCTTCAACCGATCTGATGGCACGGAGACGTATCTGTTCAACAGCCAACTCTTTTCCCAGTTCATTACCAACGTCCGTCGAAGCGCTGTACGTTTCATCTGTCCCTGGCTTTCGTCCGGTACACTCTTTGGCTAATTCCTTCCTCACAGAAAATGTTTGAGAATCTGACCATGCAAGTTGCTTGGAACACCCCGCTGATGAAACTAGATGCTTTGGAGAAGAATATGAACACGTGGCTTCAGACAGAGGAAAACAGGTGGTTTGAGCCTAGTACCAGTATCGTTTTGCAGCATATCCAGTTCCAGAGGTACTTGGAGATCACCATTGGTATCGGACATAATGGGTACGTTTCTCTCCCTTTTCTCCTTAGGTGAGCCTTGTCGATCGTTGGACTTTGGTTAGGACTTGGCAAGATTGGGGTCTCCGAAATACGAGGAAAACAGCCTTCCATGCTGCGGTGCAATATTATTGTAGGCAGCTTGGGATCGAATGCTATGCGTCGCCTCTTCCTGTGGTTTATGGTGATCCCAGGACAGGCAACTGGTATCGACCGTCGCCCGGTGCCGATGATGGGGGCGATGCCGGTGGGAAAGAGGGATCAGTGTTTGAAGAGAGAAGAGGATACGAAGAAGCTATAGGGGAGACAATCCCCTCCCAAGGTGGCGGCGGCGAGGAGAAGATGAGACCTGTCCTTGGGTTCTTACCGCCAGAGTCGACTAGAACGAGTCACCTGAGGGCGAGGAAGAGTAAAAGCAAGAAGTCGATGATGCGGGGTGACTTCTAAGGTGAAAACTGTTCATGCAGTATGAGGCTCCTGGCTGTGCCTCCGTGTGCTCTGATCTTCATCCCTTGATTCTTGCTTTGCATTCTTGGTTATTTTGCTTTAGCGGTGATATAGACAGGACTTTTAAATCCATAGACATTCATTACTCCCCTTGCTTACTCGACATATGCATAACATCCTGTAGATATAGCGCATTGGACATACATATTTGGCATCACATTCTGAACACGCTTTGGGATGGTCGATGGCGTGCGTTTGGAATATCGAGCGCCTAAGTCTGAACTTCAGTGAACACCACCCGTGATAATGTCCAGCAGCAACACGCACATCGTGTTGGAGAACGTACCATGGAACTACGATGACGTACGGTTGAGCTTTGAGGTAAGTTGGCTTGTCGCTCAGACACCCAAGCTTCATAAGAAGTAACTGAGCCGAGGCGGGATATTACTTCAGGAAGTTCGCGTACAAGACTACTTGAATGCATATATCGCCACTGGACGTCCACCCGCACCGTGTCCCCCTCACCCAACGGACGAGGCCGCGCGTACTGCGATGGGCCTGCCACCGTTGTTTAAGCCTGCTATAGTAGAGGCAAACGCGTTCCCAGGCGAAGGGTCAGGAGAGCCACCACATCCTCAAGTTTGGGAAGCAACCAAGATGGATCAGGAGACGTACCATTTCTTGACGGCACAGGAGAAATATTCGAAGTGGTCCTTTGAGGTGAGCTTGTGGTTGGATTCTGCTGTAACTTGCTCTGGATGCTCACGAATCGCGCACTCACGGTTCATGGATCTTTGGCTACCTTTGTCGTCGTCGCTAATCATTTGTGGTATGGTAGGAATTGAGGGTCCAGGCGATTTTGAAAGGATCGGGTCATCTGTATGTCCCGCCCACGGCTTCGAATCCCAGTACCAGCAGCAGCTCACTACCTACGCCCGATCCGAGAGAAAAGATCTTGAACATCTCTGCATGGTCTGGATATGAGCAACATAGCCAAGAGGTGAGTAGGTTCATTTCGTTCGTATCCACCTTTCCTTGATCTTCGCACAGGAACATCGGATCGCGTATATGTTATCAAAAAGAGAAATGACGTCTACAGAAATCATGCGCATGCAGGGAAACCAGACCACAGTTCCTCCTGCTGCCGCCGCAACCATTCCTCCTCCCGCGCCTGCTGTAGGATTGGGCGTTAACAGCGGAAGTCTTGGTAGTTGGCTGGGACACAGTCGCAGTATGCCCCTTCCCCAGACTACTTCGGTAGGAGCAGCAGGCAGTGGCTCGTTGTTTGGAACAACGAAATCTTCCCGGCCGTGGTAGCCTTTCTGCGAGCCCCGTCGCTGTATCCTTGCCAAGCACGATCTTACAGATGGGTCCACCAATGGACACGATCCGAGCTACAGTTCATTTATACGTCTCCCATTGAAGAGAATGCTCGGACTTGCTTGGTGTTGAAATTGCATCGTTATCTGTATTTCTTGTTCTATCCATCATGTATTAATATATATCGCCAATGATAGTTTCTTTTCCGAGTCTGTTGAAGGTTGATCGGCGGGCAAGGTCACGTAGGTGGAGTGGAAAAATCAAGAGGTGACGTTCAATAGATTCAACTAGATATTTCGAAAACACGGGATGGGCTTGTTGTCGTAAGCCGTAGCATACGGTGGCGTTATATCTGAACGATTCTGGAATGTCTACAGTGGCCGTTTTTCTAGCCACCGTTCCACCATCGCAAGGGTCTCCTGAGGCTTGTCGTGCGGTGCCTAAAAGTTGAAAGCGCGTGAATCCAAGATCGTTGAGAAGGTCAAGAAAGGCACGACTATACTGACCATATGCCCTGCACCACGGATGGTTGCAAACGTGAGCAGTCCCGCAGTCTTCACTTCGCCTGCCTTTTTCCCATTTACTGCCCAGTCCGAGAACTGAGCACTCTTATACGCATCACCACCACTCCACTCAAGCTTGTCAAGCCAAAGCTTATTAGCCACCCAGTTACATTGCCAGTCATAAGTCCCCGCGTAGATCAGTACTCGGATGTTACGTTCAAGGAGAGCAGCAACGTAGAATTGCGTCGGGGAACGCCATTTGTCCATGTTGGAGGCGAAGCCAGATCCGACGTCGTTTGAGCAGGACGAGAAATTGCTCGTCGTTTCCACACCGAGGAGTTTGCGCGTGCTCTCGAGATTTAAATATTCTGCAATGACAGTGGTCTCCAGATAGCAGAGGTCACCTATACATGGCTGGCCAGCTACTTTGATACATTTGACTGGTTGACTGCGCGGAATACGTACCTTGGTAATATCATAAACATTTCGGCCTGCGTCTCTGATCGGTGAATGAACATGAGCTAAATTCTAATTCGCTTACCGGTCGCCCACATAGCTGTGGACATCATGCTATCGCAAAAGGAAACGGCTGCCTGACAATCAATGAAGTCAAATTTATCGATACAGTCTTGCTGCATCCGTCGTTGGCAACGTGGAAGCTGATAACGACGTCAAGCAGGGTTAAAATGCGCCTAAGGATTCTACGTACAGCTGCTTTCATACGAACGCAGTCGCCGATGGACTGGAACGGCGTCTCCAACGAGGCAATACCGCATTCGACTTCAAAACGTCCAGCGTAGAGTCTCATAACGCCCAAAGCTTTAGTATATCTTGGATGCGGAAGGAGGAAGACTCCCGTACGTTGATATGTCAGTGATGCCATTCCCTATTAGCACGGATTGAAGATTTATTGTGGGGCGTCCCGCTTTCGCGGAAAGAACATTCTGGTCAAATATCTCACTTGCAAATACCGGAAGATATCGACCCTAAGGTGCCCAAGGTCAAGGGGTTGACTAGGAAAGCTAACTGATGAGGTACATACACCGTAGGATTCCCCAGAAAGGTGGAGTGGTCTCCCTCGGAATTGCTTGAAAGTTTCGAAGAAGATAGTGATGAAGGCATGGACGTTTTTGGCTGCGTCTTCGGTCGTTTCAACCGTTTCACCGAAATCAGCGTAAGAGAATCCCACTCCAACACTAAAGGACTTGGGTTAGATGTATCTTTGTCCTCCGGGTATCAACCTAAACTAACGGCTGGTCGAGGAAGAAGATGTTGGCGACTTCGTTCCAAGAGTAGGGATTGAACGTTGTGCCATTGGAGGATTGCTTCGTCATGTCGATACTGCACGGGCCTAAGGAAGCAACTGAGTATCACGGAACGGCTTCTCGAAACTGAGCAGACCTAGTTCCATTAGCAAACCCGTGGCGGATGAGCATCCAGGACCTAGATAAAGGGGATGATCAGTAAGTGGTGATATCCAACAGGGGAGGCATCAAACCTCCATTGATCCACATAACCACGTCGTCTAGGTGAGAGAATGATCATCTAGTCATGCAATGTTTCAAGTGCGTGCTCAATACCATTGTCGGGATCTCTTCGGCTCTCGAAGAAATAGAAGAAGAGATGCTTTGCACCAGCATCTACATCCAAGTAACCTACATACACGCTACAAGTACAGACATGAGCTGCTCCTTTCATGTGATCCGGGAGGGTTAATTTATTTACTTCACTGTAGGGTCACAGAATTCGGTTTTCTTGACCCGGACACTGTGGCCTGGATAGCGAGGATGCGAGAGTGTCACGAAATCAACAGTAGATGTGATTTGACTGAGGTGAGCACTCTGCAGGGGGGTTCCAGCACCTTCATTGAGTTCGTAAGAGATGTTATCTTGAACCGACAGCTCCGGAACTCGAGCGGAAACTCGGTGTAAAAGTGCAAGCGCAGTAAGAGAAATGCTCAGCAAAGAAAGCCTCATTATTTAAGTAGTGCGGTTAAAGCAATTTTCAGCGCAATGTTTGGGGGAGTCAGATAGAGGGCGTGAGTGGCTCTGTGAGAGCGTGTTATGTACATTATCATTTTCGATGCAGTCGTTCATGTGAACCAACTTGCGAAGCTGACAGAGCCGCCCTTCAGCAGGTCTGTACCGATCCAAGTTGGGAAGCTATTTTCCACGGTCAATGCAATTCCACTTCCCACGCCTTCATATACAGTCTACCAAATTTTTGTGGAGAGTCGATCATCAAAACATCCCCTTCTCCCTGGTCGCGTCCGTCTCCATATATTTGACGTCGGGGCAACAAAATGCTGGTGCTATATGAAACGGCCATGGGCTACTGCCTATTCAAGGTCACCAATACCTCAAGATTGGAGAGCAAAGATTTGTGGGAGGAGTTTGAGAGTCCAGAAAAAGCAAGTAAATTGTGAGTGTTACATACGCTACCACTGTCTTTTTTACGGGATGATTTAATGCATGAAATCTGCGATATAGGCTGAAACTGAAGGCTCTGCACCGATTCACATCGACGGCTACTGCTGTGGAAGATATAACAGCGCTACAGAAGGGAAAATTGGGTAAAGGACTCAAACAGTTCCTTACGGACGAAGTTGTTGGAAAGGGAAAGGGAAAAGAGTCTCTAGTCGTCATTGACACACATCTAGGTGCGTTTCCTTGGTCTGTAACAACTGGTTTAGCCTTGATATGCCTTGCTTCGTAGCGCACTCAATATCCAAAAAGCTTAGCATCGATGTACAAGCTCTCACTGAAAGTTCTGGTGCCGATCTATGGAGAGGCATAAGGAGTCAGATTGCAGCTCTGCTTGATGGCCTTGACCCGAAGGACCTGGCTACTATGAGTTTAGGGTTGTCGCACTCTCTTTCACGGTTTGTTCGACAGCTCTTAGTTGGATTGAACACATCTCATCTTCTCACTTAGATTCAAACTCAAATTTTCTCCGGATAAGGTTGACACGATGATCGTACAGGCCATCGCCCTCCTAGACGATCTAGACAAGGAGATAAATATATATTCTATGCGTGTCAAGGTAAGGCGATCAACGTTCAGCCGTCATACTCCCTACATTATTTTTTCGACTTAGGAATGGTATGGATGGCATTTCCCCGAAATGGCAAAAATCATCTCGGACAATTTGGCATACGCCAAAGTCATCCGACACATGGGTTTCCGTACAAATGCAGCCACGACCGATTTCGCCACATTGCTACCCGAAGACCTTGAGGCCGTGCTCAAGGCCGCTGCTGAGATATCTATGGGCACTGAAATATCCGATTCGGATATTGCTCACATCTTTGCACTCTGCGATCAGGTTATATCAATATCCGCATACAGAACCCAGCTATCAGAATACCTTCGCAATCGTATGAACGCCATCGCGCCTAATCTTACCGCTCTCGTGGGTGACTTGGTCGGGGCACGACTAATAAGTCATGCCGGTAGCTTGTTGAGTCTGGCGAAACAACCAGCCAGTACGGTGCAGATCCTTGGTGCTGAGAAAGCACTCTTCCGAGCACTCAAGACGAAGCATGATACACCTAAATATGGCCTCATATACCACGTAAGCAATAGCCATATCTCCTCTTGTGGCCTCTTCTGATGAGAGAAATATAGGCATCCCTTGTTGGCCAGGCTCCACCAAAACTAAAAGGCAAAGTAAGTTAATTCCTACCCCGTCACGTCTGTCTGTTGACTGGACGACACTTTTTTAGATGGCTCGTATGGTAGCAACGAAAGCCGCTCTCTCAATTCGTGTTGACGCTCTCACCGATGCCGATGGCAAATCAGAGCCATCAGCACCCTCAATAGGCCTGGAAAACCGTGCCAAACTCGAATCACGGTTGCGTAGTTTAGAATATGGAAACGACTTGGCTGGTGTGCGCAGATTCGCCGATCGTGGTAAGAAACAGCCGCGCTTCGAGATGAAGGGCGAGACGAAGACGTATAATATTGCTGCGGATGCTGTCGACCTTGTGCCTACACAGAGGGACCCGATGGAGGCGGCTGTCAAGGCGGCGTTAGATGTTAAAGCTGAGAAGAAGAGAGCCAAGGAAGAGAGAAGGGCGAAGAGGAAGGCCGAGAAGGTTAAAGTTGAGGAGGACTCAGAGGAGGATGGTACTGCGGAGCCAGACGGCGATGAGATGGAAGTAGACGGCGATGAGAGTCGGGCGAGTAAGAAGGAGAAGAAGAGAAAACGCAGAGAGAGTGAGCCTGCTCCCGCGGAACCAGAACCGGAAGTCAAAGTACGTTGAAGTGGTCCGGCTCGTATATTCTTTATGACTGACTACCGCACACAGGTGGAGACAGAGGAAGAGCGTAAGGCGAGGAAGAAGGCCAAAAAGGAGGCCAAAGAAAAGGCCAAGGCAGAAGCTGGTGGAGACTCGCCCAAGAAGAAAAAGAAAAAGGCAGAGGCATAGAGTCTCCTTAACCTTCAGGCTAACTATCTATCGGCGTTGACATCTGTATAATGGAGTTAATGTATGTGTGCGCCCATCGACGGTTAGAAGGTTCGGTCGTTCAACGTGACGTTCAAGCACTCCCAAAACATTCAGATGAGTAGACGCGTCTGTGTGACTTCACGCGTTTTTGGTCGTCACGTCACGCACTTGAGCACCTACGTGAATTTGAAACAGCTAAAAATAAGCATGGTACGATACGGGAAGCCCTTTGCCTCTGGTTCTCATCCACTGTCACTCCGTCCAAGTAACATATCCGACATATGGCAACTCAAAATCCCATAATTGCGGTCACAGGAGCCAATGGGTCAGTGTCAATTGTGGATTTGGAAGTTCAGGTTTCTGACGGAAGCAGAGGTGTCGGATTCGGGATATGCCACCGCTTACTCTTCCAGCTTGCGGAGAGAGTTCCTAGCGATGCCAAGCCCGCATTCTTCTCGGGAGATGATGTACCCAACGGGAGGATATCACCATGCGAAAGCCTGACGTTGATCATGGCGTGCAGGAGTACGGTGCGGGCTGAAGCAGCTCGAGCAAAACTCCTGCAGTTGCTAGATACCCGGATAGCTCACCTCAAATATTCCCCGGAGGATCAAGGTCACGCTGAAAAGTTCCGCCAGAATCTCCGGATTGAAGTACACTATCTCGATCTGGCTTCCGTAAGCACTGTCTTCCAGTTTGGTGCTGAAGTGAGACAAAAGTAAGAGGTTTTGCTTGTGCGCTGGGGGTATAGCTGAGCATGTTCCTTGCAGGTATCCTTATATATCTCATATAATATGTAACGCTGGACTGGCCAGTTTTACTGGTATCGCCTGGCTGTATGCCATCCGTCGGGTGTTGACAGCTCCGGTAGACGCTGTTACCTATCCCGACTACTATACACAGAGCTACGGTGAAAAGAGCGTTGATGGCCTAGGATGGGTCTGGCAGTGCAATGTCTTCGGTCATTATTGCCTCGTGAGTTCTCCGAGTTGCTATGTTCCTGTCTCTTGTCTCATGTAATGCACAGTTCCGTGAGTTAGAGCCCCTCCTGCGGAAGTCGCCCGATCCCGCACGTGTACTGTGGATGTCATCTCTGGAAGGGAATCCGAAGTTCTATGATGCAGCGGATTGGCAACTCGTCCACTCCAAATTCTCATATCAAGCTTCCAAATATCAGATGGACTTGGTTGCGAACGTTCTGGATGCACGAGCACTCAGCGCTCCTGACGCCAACCCCGCTAGACACTTCGTTGTCCACCCTGCTGTCACTGATACCAATGTTGCTCAAGCGCTTGCAGCCGGCGTCCTGGACATGCTAAAGCTTCTCGCCTTCTACGTTGTGAGTCCGTGGATCCCTAGTTTTTCACGGTTACTTACACCAGGAATGCAGGCTCGATTTTTGGGATCCCCCAACCATCCCATCACTCCTTTTAAGGCTGCAATCTCCGCTGTCCACGTATCCCTTGTATCGTTGGTGTTCCTACCTATGGTCTGGGTTTCCGGTGCAGTTCCCAAGAGCCCCGCAAACAACCACGCGTCTCCGTCAAACGGGTCTAAGCCATCCTCCACACCAGTCAAGTTTGGCTCAGAAACTGATTGGTGGGGTCACGAACGCGTTGGGATTTCCCCAGTCATTGAATGGGAAGAACACGAAAGTGATGCACGCGATCTGGTAGGCAAGTGCGAAACTTTGTACCAGTCCTTGCGCGAAGCTGAGGGTCATTTATCGTACGAGACGGCGAGCGAACATATGTAGGCCATGATATGTTATGATTATATTGATTTATTGCGTAATCCATATCTAGGTAGTCTATCCCATAGATTCCCATTTGCTGACGTGCGCTTCCACGACAAGTCAATGTTGGCGTTCCTGCACTCTGATGCAACCGTTTTCGCTGGACATCCGCTAAGAGACATGCAGGCCGAAGAAGCTGCGATTACCGGAGATATTTCGATGCGACGTTGCGTGGGTGGAGACTAGGTGTCACAGAGTGAAATGACAGAGACATACCACACTACGCATTACGACATACTATGGAAGGACACGGAGACGCTGTCAGAACTGGTAAACACAGAGTAACATATATGGACTATTATGTAACACGCTACGGTAAAACGGTGGGCATGGAATGCATAGGCATCCCACTCAAATTATAGACAGGGCATCTATCGAAATCTGCAGTCCATGTTCCTGCCAGTCCTTTACATGACAACGGAGTGAAGAGCTGGCTCTTCTGGTGGAAAACAAACCGAAAGAATGCAATGCCGAAGCAGTGCCACTACCCCTCATACGCGAGGTGATCATATTGATGAGCACTTCTTCCGTATATCGTTCGCCATGGCATTCCAACTTGAAGTGGGCGAGATTAGGTAGGATAGGGAATTCTTCGCGGCCCAATTCAAGGGCTGCGATGAATTCTTCGGAAATGGGGTCGTATTGGGATTGGAGCGGGAAGTTAAGCTCTAGAGCCGAAAGTCGTTGAAGATGCGACAGCAATGAAAGCAGCATCTTGTCGGCAATGTCTATATTGGTCAGACGGAGGGTGGCGAGGGTTTGAGTGGTGCGTTGAATGAGCGATATGAGTGACTGGGTAAGGCTCGGAGTGGCATCAGAGCAATCGTATAAGCAGCTGATATCTAGTTCCTCCAGGGTCTGCAGCTGGATAGAAGAGAAAAACGGTGCGAACGATGTGGGCAGCGTCGCGGACGAGCCAGTCAAACGAAGGTGCAAGACCCGCAGAGTGGGCAACTCAACCGGTTCGAAACCTTCATTTCGAGGAAGGGTCGGAGCTTCTACAACGATGGAACACGATTTCAAACTGGATGCTTTGGTGAGGATGCGGTGACACTCATCGAGGGTGATGCGGGGATGCGTGGTTAAGTGAAGAGTAGTCAAACGTGACCAGTCCATGCACACAGAGGACAGCTCTGGTGTCACAGATGGGTCAACTCCTACTGCCCGGATGTCCAAAGAAGTCAACATGGGCATATGCCCGAAATGAAGAGCCTGTAACGAAGGCAGACATTGGTTTGGTATGCACAGAAGCAATGATCGTATGCGGCGCCCATGTCGAAACAAGCTGTACAACAGTTTCGATACGGCTGAATAGACTGCGGCAACGTTCAGCGTATGCGAGCGGTTACAGGAAGACCTGTAGTAAATAGCCACGTTGAGGAGTGACGAGCGAGATCTGATGAGCCACATGTCGAATTCCTTCTGTACCGCCTGGCAAGATGCCGTTGACATGCTTGAGTCAATAACAACACCAAACGACGCCCATAGTGCACTATAGCTGAGAGCCAAAGTTCTCCAGGTCTTGCAAACGCCGACCAAGGTGGTCGTAAGGTTGGATTTATGCAGCAAGGGATAATCGTCTTTTGACTGACATTCGTAGAAGACTTTGCCCCAAAGCTCGGGTGGAAGGGATGGTGTCCACTGGGTTCTTTGCATAGTGAAGGCTGCGTGGGATCTATGGAGTACCTGCGATGGAGCAAGTTGATACCTGCAAGAGTGAGTCGCCGAAGTTATGCTCACTTTTGAGGTCTGTAGCCTTGGTCCCAAGGGTGGTGGGGCAGGCATGTCCTTCCATAATCAGTCATGTTCTTTTATACCTACACCCACCTAGCTTCTGCCAACAGACCAGAAGCTGACAACTAGCGCCACGAAGTTGGGCTTCAACAGATCCGACCTATGGGTATGAGATTCACAGGCCAGGTCAGTACGTCCTTACCTGACACACTGTCACCGTGTGCACGCAACGCGCCTTTCAAACTTGCTTTAAAGCAGCGAAGCACAGCAGACCGTTCTCGGGCGTGATAAGCTGGTTGATGTGTTGACGGATGATTCGTTGCATTCGAAATGAAGGGTAAGCTATGGGTAGCCTGGCCGGCTACACGCCGCCAGTCTTCACTTTGGGGAAAGCGAATACATATTTATGCCTCAAGAGTGACATATCGAGTCGGCCAATAAGTGCCATATAGTGTATAGTGCCAAATTCACAGTACATGGATGCTGAATATCATTATGGTTAGATGACGATATGAAAGGTAGCCGAATACAGTATTGCAACATACACACGATGTCTCTATACTATCATGCGATTCTTCGTCTCCATTCCCCCAAAGGGGGGAGTTGAGGCATGCTAGGCCCTCGAACGGGCTTTTCGTGCCACTTTCTTTGGCAAGCCTTTTGGGGATGGCCTCGATATAGGAGCTATCGAAGGTTGTGATGGATAAGGGGTTTTGCGTTTACCTCCATTGGCGAAGGCAACACGTTTGTTTGGTTGAGCTGTGGAGGCACCAGGGGCGCGCTTGCGTTTGATTTTAGACACGAGCGCAGGTCGAAGGGGTGGATCATCGACCTCTTCACTAGATTCGTCTCCTGAAGTCTCGGCATCTTCATCCTCACTCCCATCATGAGTCTCTTCTTCGTTCTCGTCTTCATTTGCTTCGTGGACCATATCTGAATCGACTCCCTCTTCACCATCCCCTTCCATCGCATCGTCCGAATCACTTTCGTCGTCATCAATATTCAACCAAGGCTCGTTCATGACCGCCTCTCTTGTCTCCACTTCACAGGGGGCCAGTTTCACTATGCCATGCTCCTTTCGCATCTCCTTTCGAGTGGGCAGTGCCTTCAGGATATCGGCATCCGCGGTATAAAGCTCGGAGTCGCCGGCGTTGTTCGAATGATCCTGTGTTGCAGGAGGCATGGTATACCGCGGGAACTTGCCAATGCTCCAGTCACGCAAGACAATACGACTAGCACCCGTCAGATCCAACTTTCCGTGCTGGATGATTGTAGTCAGAAAGCTGGGAAGACATGAACCACAATTTACCCACTTTCATGACCAACTGTTTCGTGCGCGCTAGGCCAGAGAGGAATGATGTGATATCGCCATTTGAGAACGCAGGAAGATTGTAAAACAGCATGAGGTCTTCTGGCGCCGCGCGCCCAAGAATATGTTCGACTGTGGGCGATCAGCTATACAGCTGTGATAGCCCAGATAAATATATTACTTGCCTACTGGTAGTGGGTCCTTTAGGCGATCAATTCTACCTTTGTTGCGCAGCAGTATGTCCCGAGTCCTGTTCCCAGCGTCTTTGATTGATTCGCCCTGCTTCCACATGAGCCCAGGCGTGTCTAATATTCGAAGGGATATGTGCTCGAGGTCGAGAGAAGCCTCATGCGCTTGCATTGTTGTTGATGGTGAAGCAGTGGAAGTTGCTAAATCGTAAATAGGGAATGTCCTACTCCGTAATAGCGAGTTGATAAACGAGCTTTTGCCGGACTGGCGAGAAGTTGAATAGAAGTACAAAGATGAACATGGAAGTCACTCACGTTCGTTGGCCCAACAACAGCGATAGTAAACTTTTGTTCACTACCTTTCTCCTTAGACCACTTCTGTAGACAGGCAATTATGGCATCACGACCAATGGCATCGGACGCTTGCTTGGCGGCAGACTTGCCCTTGGGTTTTTGTGAGGGTTGAGTAGCGTCTGGGAGGAACGCAGAGGCAGAGCGGAAAAGGAAGGTATGGTTTTGAGACCGCAGATGAGTCGCCCACGCAGAAACGGCTTCACGAGGACAAGTATCTGTTGAGGGCTTTTTGATAAGAGTTGGTTGGAATCATTGGTTTGGACATACCAATTTTATTGAGCACGAAGAGCAATCGCTTTCCGGATTGGCCGCGTATCCACTCCTCGATGTATTCACTCCGACATGGGAGAGGGTCCCGAGCATCCAATATGTTCACAATAACATCGGCACATTGCAGGACCGCCTTGAGATCAGGTAAATCCGGACTAACAAGCAAAGGGGCCTCGTCTTCGTCACTCTCATCTTCTATCACTTGTGTCGGTTTGCTTGAAGTAGCTTGTGCTGTGACGAGATGCTTAGCTGCAAGACTCGCAACACCTTCCAGGTTTTTGTCCAATTCTTCTTCCTCCTGAGCAACACCAGTCTTGGCTGCCCGTTTTTCTTCTTTGCGCTTCTGCTTGTTCTCTTCGGCCTGGTGTTGTTTAGAGTCAGTTACAAATCCCGTTGGTCATTAAATGCTGATCATACCAATCTTCGTTGTTCCGCTACTTCAGCCAAGAGCTGATCCTTGTAGGGAAAGTTGCTCGGAATTCCTGGATCCTTCTTATGCTCTTGCGGCACAATAAGCAACTAGCACAGTAGATAATCGTAGTCAGACACGAACTGGATTTCCATTGGGTGCTCTTCTTTGCAGCTTTCCGTGTCTTCTTTTTACTCTCTCGTACTTTGTTTATTAGTTTCCGCCGCTCATGGGTTGTGCTACGTTTGCTGGTCTCTGAGTTCAAGGTCAGACAGATACATAAAGCCAGAGAGTGTTCCTACGCTTTCTTATGCGAGGCATCGGAAACAGCGGCGGAGGGTAGCTGAAGGACGGCGATGTCGATGAGCTACTTGTGCATGAATTTTATAATTTTGGGCGTCTATTTTCGATCATGCCCGTTTTGGTAGATCGCTCTGGTCCTTCCTTCCGCTCAAAGAGTCAGATCGGCTTGAAGGCCTTCACGTCAACCGTCTTACCCCGACGACTTGTGCTGCTGTTAACATTAGTTCTGCCGGTCGACCTTTGTCGTCAACCACCACACCGTACCTCACTTCTGGCTGAATTATTTGCTACACACGACTTATGTTGTCCCAATGTCATCCCACTTTCTGAATCCACACAGCTACTCGACCACTCAGTAATAATCCTCCGTATCTTTTACCCGTCGCCAAGGTTTATATCGAATCGAATATCGATTGATCCAAACTGAATTGCACACACGGATAATTACGGCCCTTGTTCTACCATCCTGGCACCGTCTGCCCCTCTCAGACATCGGTACTGGCTGGCATTCAATAGCAACGCAGCGGGCCGCGCTACGTTCTCGGCTCTTTGAAAAGGCCAAATGTCTTCACTCTGTATTGACGTCAAAATTCATTTGACTTCCTTCGCTTCTTCTGCGAGTGGTTTTTGAGTGGTTTAGTCCATCATGTGGTCACATGGACGTCTGTCCTTATGGCGTAGCCTAACCATCGGAAACGACATTACCTTGGTACGAGGTTGGAATGCATGTTTGACAGTGTCACGATGGCTACGACGCCGCATTCCTCTGGCTTGCCGACAACGTCAGCGATGGTACGGACCTGGTGGTTCTTCCTCATATTTTCCAGAAGCCCCCCGACTCAATTCTTTCGGTCGTCTACACGGATGCATATCGGGTTTGCAGACTTCAATGTGCTACGAACTTGTTAGATTGACAAGTCTGGAACAAGGCAATGCATGCCCTCAAACTTTTCACTGGAGACGTATAAATGAGCTCAGGACGGGGCAGTTCAACATCAAGCCAATCGAGCTGTAACCTCTTTCGACTATGTTTCCCTACGTCGCGCTTCTAGCTTTCTCCCTTCTCGCCACAGTCTCTTCCCAGCAAGTCGGGACACTCACGGCTGAAACTCATCCCCAGCTCTCCTTCCAGCAATGTACTCGAGGTGGTGGCTGCACAACCCAGCAAAAATCCGTAGTCTTAGACTCAAACTGGCGCTGGCTTCACGCAACTAGTGGCAGTAACGTTGAGTGTCTAGTCTAGAAATGGATTCTTCCAGGGTTGCTCATCGTCCTTTTTCTTAGAACTGCTACACCGGAAACACCTGGGATACATCCCTTTGTCCCGATCCCGCCACTTGCGCTCGAAATTGTGCGCTCGACGGTGCCGATTACAGTGGAACCTATGGTATCACTAGCTCAGGCAATGCATTGACCCTCAAATTCGTTACTCATGGCCCTTATTCGACCAACATCGGTTCACGCGTCTATCTGATGGCCGACGAGAGTCACTATCAAATCTTCAACCTCAAGAACAAGGAATTCACTTTCGACGTTGATGTGTCCCAGCTTCCTTGCGGCCTTAATGGCGCCCTTTATTTCTCTCAGATGGATGCCGATGGTGGCACTGGCAGGTTCCCGAACAACAAGGTATGCACATGTAGCCACTCCATTTGCCTTATAGAAACAAAATATTGACTCCCTTCACAGGCAGGTGCGAAATACGGCACCGGTTACTGTGATTCACAGTGCCCCCATGATATCAAGTTCATCAACGGCGAGGTATGCTTTCCGATGTTTCCGTTGATATCCCTGTAGCTGAGAAAGATATAGGCCAACGTCCAAGGCTGGCAACCTTCACCCAACGACGAGAACGCCGGCAAAGGCCAATATGGATCGTGCTGTGCTGAAATGGATATCTGGGAGGCAAATAATATCGCCGCGGCGTACACGCCCCATCCTTGCACTGTCAACACGCCGACCCGCTGTTCAGGCAACGACTGCGGCGATGGCGATAACCGTTATGGAGGTGTATGTGACAAAGATGGTTGTGATTTCAACTCGTTTCGTATGGGCGACCAATCGTTCTTGGGCCCTGGGAAGACCGTCAACACGAACTCCAAGTTCACCGTCGTCACCCAATTCATCACCAGCAATAACTCTACATCTGGTACCCTCACCGAGATTCGTCGTCTCTACGTACAGAATGGCAGGGTTATCCAGAATTCCAAAGTCAATATCCCTGGCATGTCCAACACGTTGGACTCCATCACTGGACCCTTCTGCACCTCGCAGAAGTCCGTCTTTGGTGACACCAATTCATTCGCTAGCAAGGGCGGGCTTGGGGCTATGGGTAACGCTTTCGACAAAGGCATGGTATTGGTTTTGAGTATCTGGGACGACCACGAGGCAAAGATGTTATGGCTGGACAGTAACTATCCACTCAACAAACCGGCCTCCTCCCCTGGTGTCGCTCGTGGAACTTGCTCCACTTCATCCGGCGAACCCAAAGATGTTGAATCCCAGAGCCCCAACGCGCAGGTTGTCTTCTCTAATATCAAATTTGGTGACATCGGGTCTACCTACTAAACGTAGCTCTGCTTTCGATGTATCCATCTGCTGGCTGTCCAGCGTTTTGCTATCACGTCCATTGTTCCCATATATGATATCTGGTGTAGTTCCTTCATGAAACGGTGAAACATAACTCCTTTGTTTGGTATAGCAGTTTGTCGTCAAATATTAATCGCCCACGACTTGACTGGTTGGTACTGACGTAAGTATCCCACATAGCATTGGAAACGAAAGGCTTGGATTTCAGGATACAACACTACAACCTATGTAACAAGGGCTAGGGTAGGGTAGGGGGACAGGACACAAAAAGCATCCTCTTCACACCAAATGACCCAAGCTCCGACGTACCTCGCAAAGGAAGACCAGAAGACAAAGTCTAACTTTGAAATCTGTCAAGGAAAAGGAAACGAGACGTACCAAAGTAGGAATTGACTGATGGATGCTTGAAACGTGTGCGCCAATGAATCTTCTAAAAGGCGCCAGCTGTACGTAAGGAGGAGCAACCTCGAGCTAATGTGCTTCATATCATTTGCGTGCTTCACCGGGGACCTCGGTTGCCATGACTTGCACTTGAGATATTCCAATCTTCCCATTCAATGCCCAATGGACAGGCGATATTGTAATATTGAATAAGAGCCAAGCGCGACTAGGAGGGAGGAATTGAAGATTCTTGTACTTGCACATATCACAGGTACTTGAATGGAAAGCGAGAACGACAACGATTACAAACAGTCGAGAAGGAAGTGACAACTTGGAAACTTGGTTTTTGGAGGGGTTTTGTGGCTATATTGAACACGGTCCCAATCCGGAGATCTTCATGGACTTGACATAGAGAAACAAACCGAAGCCAAACTTGATCAAGATCCAACCGAACAGGGAGAAGATCACCACTTGTGGAAGGCAACCTTGCACTTGAGAAGTCCTTGGGACCTGCATACCCAGTGAATCATGACAAAGATGAACCATAACCCTAAAGCAAAAGACGAGCTGTGCATGCCAGTCATCTTTAGTAGCGCCCACTGTCGCCATCGTAGTTGCTACCGCGCGGAGGGGGGCTCCTCGCTGGACTTCTTGAGTAACTACGTCTTCTCCTATAATCGGGAGAATGCCGACCGCTTCGAGGGGGAGGGCTTCGACGATCACGCCAATCTCTGTTATCCCGTCCATAGGGATCACGGTCCTTGTCACGATCTCGGCGATCCCGATCCCTGTGGGAATCCCTGTAAGAGTCCCGAGAGTCCCGTCCACCATAGTAAGAGTCGCGACCAGAGCGACGATGGCCCATGTATTGACCAGGAGTGGGCGCATGGGGTCTGTCAGTAACGGAGTAATCAACACGGATGCGGCGACCGTTGAGTTCCTGACAGGATATCAGGACATGTGGCAAATGGGAAAGAAGTAGATCTACTCACTACACCGTTCAGTTCCTGGATGCAGCGACCAGCTTCTTCAGCGGTGGACATTTTGATAAAACCAAAGCCTCTGGAGCGATCAGACTATCACGGGGTCAGAGGGGTAGGGCGTCAATCACAGACAAGGCACTCACACGTTGATCATAGACGATGGTAACCTTTTCGACACGACCGAAGCGACTGAACTCTTCGTCCAAATCGCGTTCTTGAGTTCGGATACTTAGACCAAACACTCCAAGAACACTGGAGGGATTGGGAGCCTGCTAGTCTCATAAACGCGCTGAACTAATCATTTTTATGAAGAATTTGAACGCACAACAGGAGCGTGATTGGGGCGCTTTGGTGTTGGGGCCGGAGACTTGCGACGTAAAGGACTCCGGTAGCCAGCGCTGCGCGCAGGACTACGCGACCTTGAGCGACCGCGTGCGGAAGTACCGTTGTTCTCCCTGTTGCCATCAGAGGCGGGCGGGGCTGCCGATGGAGCCACAGGGTAAGTGTCGGCGTAGGGGTCAACAGGGGGAGTTGGGTCGCCGTACTGGAAGAAGAGAGCGAGCGACAAATGAGCTTGCAAAAAAAAAACGTGGTCAAGGAAAAAGTACACACCATGATGGTTTGAAACAAGAAAATGTTGTGACTTGTTTGCCTCGAAGTCTCTTATGAAAGCGCCGTGATTTGGGCGCTGACTGGCCTTGAAATTGCGATCACCCTCGATATTTGGTAAATGGCTGGTAGTATGAGCTAGTCAACTGTGTAGCAACTCGTAGTTAGTCTGAGAGGATGCGAGGAACATACAGAGACTCGACTTCCAACATAAATGTATAGATCCTAGACAGGGGCGCGATACACAAGAGTCATGGTACTCAATTACATTCAAATCGGAGCTTCAACCTTAAACTGAGCTACTGTACAGGTTATGCAAGCCTCCGTCCTACAACCCAACAAATCCAAACACATTTATCGGCAAGACCAAGAAGATGGTGAGCTCGTCGTGGCTGGCAATGCCGAAGGAACCAGGTGCTCACATCGGTGTCTCCACATTATAGGGTATCGACATCGCCCGCCACCACGTCAAGAAGGGTGCCCGCACCGCCCCCAAGAGCGAGGACCCCTACCTCCTCCTTCTCGTCAAAGTGCGACTCGTCCACCTTCACTTTCCATTTGACCGCTAATGCTGCCTTAGCTCTATCGCTTCTTGGCTCGACGAACGGACTCTTCCTTCAACAAGGTCAATATTGTGCAGAAATACACCCGGACAATCCAGCTGAACTTGTATCCTTAATTAGGTCATACTCCACCGACTTTTCCTCTCCAAAATCAACCGTCCCCCCATCTCTCTCTCTCGCATTGTAAAAGAGACATCAAACGCCCCTGAACGCGAATCGAAGATCATCGTCATTGTTGGCACCGTCACCGATGATATCCGCCTGTTAGAAGTCCCCAAGCTTACCATAGCTGCCCTCCGAATCACTCGTTCTGCCAAGGAGCGTGTCCTAAAAGCTGGTGGAGAGGTCATTACCCTCGATCAACTCGCTACCCGCGCACCAACTGGCGCCAACACCATCCTTCTCCGTGGCAAGAGGAACACTCGTGAGGCCGTGAAGCACTTCGGCATGGGTAAGTGCTATGTGGTTTCGGTTAATAACACTTCGTTTTCTCACATAATTTCCAAAGGCCCACACAAGGCAGTTCGTCCTTACACCACCTCCAAGGGTCGCAAGTTCGAGCAAGGTCGTGGTCGCCGAAAGTCTCGCGGTTTCAAGGTGTAAACTCGAAAACGTCTGCTGTGTTGTCAGAGCTAGTCGGAGGGAGGCGATGGCAATCAAACTTGTTATGTATGCGATTATGGGCTAACTTCTACCATGCTGTTACATATATTGCGATATGCGACCTGATCAATGCATTATCATACTCACATCCAGCCGTATTGATGACGAATCAGACTAAACGATGCAGGTTATCCTCGCATGGATAGAATGCGTATTGGGTCGACGTCTCTATTCGAATAATATACCCATATATCGGTGAGTGTAAGTAGATGATATGCGAGGTGTAGATAGCTACTACTCTAATTTTTGGGTGGCAAAATCTCATCTAGGGGTGGGGGAGCATATGTGTTGACCATAGCGGGGGTTGTGGTTCCATCCTTGCTAGCGGGCGGTGCCTTAGACTTGGGCGGGTGGAATCCTCGAAGGAAATGCGTGCCACCAGCGTAGAAGAAGACCAACGCACCACCGACAATTATATGGCCATACCATCCTAGATTGCTCCAGGCGACAATGGAATCTTTCACGTTGAGCAACATGAATGGCGTCGCAGCGTAATTGATGATTAGCACGGAGAGGAATATGCCACCGAGGTCGTAGAGCCGTTTGGCTAGAGTGGGTGGTTTACCTTCGGCGGACAGGAAGATTGGCCGAATGTTGGCGCGGGCTAATCGGGCGGCGGTGGTAACGAATCCGGCGTAGACGAAAGCTAGATAATAACCGCCGTTGACACCATGCTGGAAATCAATACTATCAGACACGCAAGCCCTGGAAGCTGAAAGGCAGCCACGTACCCATACGGCGCTCGTCAAGAAGGTAAGCATGCTGCTCCGGAAACCAGCTTTCTTGCCCTTCGGGGTGACACGCTTGTACATGCATTCGCGGAGCCAGACGTTAGTTTTCATGTTCCATGAATCTAGCAGAACCTTGATGCTGGGTGCGAACTCGATATTCAACACTTGAACATTGGCAGCGCCTTCCCAGCGAGATTCACCAGACGGACCGAACCCAGTGAAGCCTAAGCCAGTAAGGATGCTTGCGCCCTACGTAGCTTCTTAGTAAGAGTGTCGAAGGGTAACCGGCGTTCCCTGCGTACCTCGGTCATGATCCAAAGGGCGTAGTATTTCGTTCTCTCAAAAACGCCACATACGGAATAGTAGGCGATCCTGGCCACATCATGGTTGAGCCAGGGAGTGGTGAAATCGATAGCGGGATGACATACCTATACCAAATGCTCTTCTCTGCAAACCAAGGTTGAAGGGCAACACCAAAGTTGTGCGTGCCTCCATATAAGACGTAGAGCCCCAAGAAAGCAAGACCAGTGCCCAACTTCCGGTAAGCTACACGTTTTCGGCCTGTTGGGACGGCTAGGCCAGGCTTGGTCTTGCCTTGGGCATCTTTGAAGAGGGTTTCATCAACCAAACACATATAATCTGAGAAAACTAGATATGGGCCGACAAGGAAGCCCGGGAAATAGAATCTGGACCAGAGGATGTCAAATTGGGATGAGAGCGAATGTGAGAGATGACGAACGAGTAGCCAAGGAACTCGAGGAAGCTAGGGAAGTTAGACACGCGGTGAGCTAATTGCCACTTGTCCAAGTCCTGGAAAACACAATGAGAGGTGTGCAGTTAGTGCTGGTGAACAAACATACCTCAGCTGGTCGACGGCCGTCCCAAACGTTCCACGCGAAAGTAGTCAACTTCATCGTCAGCACCATTTGGGCACCACTAATCTCGACAGTCTCGTAGCTTTGTCCTTGAATGGCACGGATGGTATGGCTTGAAAGAGACACTTGAGATGAGATACAGACACACTGTCTGCATGACGTACTTGGCTAAAAGATGACCCATGACAATGCTATATCACCAGTCTCGTTAGATATCACATAGATGTACGCGAACAGTTGATGTACCCACGCGAACACGATCCAAGGCATATTAGGTCCTCGAACATGTTTCGCAACGAGGTACGTCGCAAGGATGTCGCCCATTAGTTGAATGAAGCCACCGAAGAGGTTAAGCACGGGTAGCAAGTAAAAGAGCGTCACAGAAATATTGAAAACATGCTTCGCGTGCTTGGAACGAATGCGGATGAAAATGCTGCCCAAAGGGTACGCAACCAGCAGACACAGAATCAACTACACCAACGATGAGCCTCCCGCATGCCATGGAGGCATAAGTGTGCTTACCTTGACCTGGTCGACCGAAGCACCTACGAGTGAGGCGAGGGGAACGAACAGCGCGTCCATAGTGGGAGGCCGCAAGAAAAGACGGAGCGATCGCGTTAAGAGGCAAAAGTGCCCGCGGCAAGGTTCACACCCAGCGACCCTGTCCGAAATTTGTTATGGGGTTCTTACATCAGCAAACCAATAAGCATGGCCATGCAACCTTTCTTTAGGTTTTTATTTACGGGTGGCCTCTAAGCATCAGAGATTATGTGTGCCGGAAAAAAGACAGTGCCGCAGAAATGGATGGGTTCTCGGTAAATTTTGAGTGGTCATAGTGTTTTGGTCAACAAAAAGTGATATATGGCTACCTAGCGCAATGGTAGCGCGTTTGGCTTCGATTGCTGACGGCACCAAAAGGTTGCAGGTTCGAGTCCTGCGGTGGTCATCTTTTTACCTTGTTGAATTGTGTTTACTCACGAACTCACCAGGGATTCATTCAAGAGGTCCACCCCTTTCTCCTCACGCGGAGTTGACATTGGCCGCGCTCCAATGGCAACGACGAACAGGGTACAGCCCACTCTACTTGTACCTGCCTGCCTTTGTCGCCACCTTTCCTCTCCGTTACACTCTCTTTCTCGCGCCTCGCGCCTTCGGTTGTACAATATATTTGCAGCTACCCTCGCATTTCCGCTTGGGTAACTTGCTCGGGCTATTTTCCATCCCTTATCGTATGAGTTCAATTCATTGGAGACCGAGGAGACAGAAACATAGATACATTGTCTACCTAGATATCACTGGTGACAACAGTCAAACTAATCCTCCTCTAACTCATCGCGCCATTCTTTCCGTGTCTTCGAAGCATGTTCTTTAACGGCGTTGGCAGCTGCGAGGGCATAAGTACCATCATCGTCATCTACCGCAAGAGTTAGGACGGAATGGGGATCCTGAGGACATTAAGTAACGTACAGTATTTCAGAGACGCTTGGATTTCCAAGGGATTATCAAGATCGGGTTCCAGCAGGAGACCATAAACGAGATTGAACAAGTCTTTGATTGAGATATCCGATGACCAAAGGCGACCCAGCTCTGCAATGCAGACCTGGAAGCAGGACGCAGTCATTAGTCAAAGGCAAAGGAGGAACACATCAAAGATGTCTTCACCTTTCCTTGTTTCGAGACCTTGAATGATGACGGCGGTTAGAACTTTCCGTACGGCAGAGAGAAAGGCTACTAACGTTGGGATGTAAGATAAATGTTACAAATCGAATTTCTGGGGGAGCCCTAGGGTACCCGGACGGAAAGTCGCAGGTCAGGAGGAAGCATCCACCCTTGTATGGACAGCCTTCCACGTCACTGGGAGCCTAAATATGGGATGGATCACTTCATTGCATTTGCCAAAGGAACTAAGGGACACACCTCCAAGATAACCTTCAGGAAAGAAATGTCTTTTTCATTTACATAGAGGTCGATTTGAGGATGCGGGTCCACAACCAAGGCCCTCACCTGTATTATACATTAGAAGACGAAGGAGATGGTGGAACTTAGGATCACCTCTCTCATGATTCGCTTCGTTCGGTCATCAGAGGCATGGTTACCGGGTATATAATTTGAGGATGTAGCGGCGGCTGGTTTGACACCCTCTTGTAGCTTCGTGTGCTCAGCTCTCTTTGGGAATTGATCGACAGTAACAATGTCGATGGGGTAGACCGAGCTCTGACCATACCCTTGCAACTGCATAGGAGACGTCAAGAATGGGCGAGGAGGACTCAAGGGACGCTCTCCAGAGAATAGCATTGTCTCAAGATCCTAGAATATCCTCATCAGAAAAGGGGCATGGGATAGCATTCGCGACTCACAAAGATACTGAGGGCATCGCTGAGAGATGTCTTTGGACACAAACGATAACCACCTAAATGCTGGCGTCAATAGATGGTATGATGAATAAGTGCATGAGCGAAGGGCAAACCTGTTGCTACTGAAATGCCATGAAGTTTGGTGTCACTCGTTCCCCCAACTTGGACCGAGTCGACTACGACCTTATCTCGTTGAAGAGCATAACACACTTCATGGGCAGCGGTCGATGAGCTAGTATCCTGTCCATCCGTAACAATGATGATTCTCTTGCGCAGGTTCGGGAGGTCTGTGCGATATTCGCTGAGGAGTCGCCTTGCCTCGTCGAGGGCATCATAGATGGCGGTGTCCCCAGTAGCGTGTAACTTATCAAGTGCTTCGCGGAAGTTCTCGAAAACGGGGGTTAACTCCTGAGCGATGTTGACCTCATCCGAGACTGTGCAACGATAAGTTCACGTATAAATGAACCCACCACCGTTGGCACTCACAAGTAACTAAACCCAACACTAACGCTACAGACGTGTCGAAAGACGCCTAATGGAGAAACCGCTGGTTAAAGACGACATTTTGGAGACATTACCTATGCCTAAGCTTACCGCTCGATTGAGGAATACGTTGAAGAGTTCTTTGAGTAGGTCAAGTCGACTCAGATTCTTGCTTGACTCCCGGGTTCTCTGGGAGCCGGAGGATATCCATGTATACGGCTCGACCTCGAACTCGATCGCCCGTGAGGTGGGAAGAGCAAATTTGCCAACGTGGTGCTCATACTCACACAACTGGCCTTTCCGGACTCCATCTCCTGCATCTTCAAGCCCGTTCCTAATGTGCCCCCGAATCAATGTATATAGCATATTAGGCAAGATGGACGCACCACAATCTCAAGAGCGATAACGGTGCCTTTGTCCAGACATGGTACCAGCTGAGTATTGTGAGGATAGATTCAGTGGATGGTAAAATCATGGTATCTGTGAAGTTGATGCTATCGTCCTGTATTTCGACCTCGTAGGACCATCGTCGATGAATGTCTGCGCGGATGACTTCGACGGCACCACCCTGAGATAGCACACTCGTGCCTAATGTTTCGTTGCTATACATGTTCAAGAGAGCTCTGGATCCGACGTGACGCAGAGAGAAATGGCGATATTTTGCAGCGGTTGCCCGGTGGACGAGGGCATACAGTGTACGAATCGGCGTTTCAACGGGTAAATCCCAAGTGGTTTGACCATTGTGGTGAAAGGTCACTGCGACGGTGTCTACGGAGCGCGTTTTACCCTTTCCCTTTCTGGATATGGAAGGTAACAACTCTTCGCCGCTCATCTGATACAATTTGAGCATTCTTGAACAGGAAAAGTAGAGGAAGGGAGAGTACCCATTTCTCAACCGCATTTCGTACATCCGCGACAGCATGGAATCTAGTGGTGTACGGAGGTATATGCCAGCGCATCCGGCCCCCCAGCCAACTGCTCGTATCTTCATTAACGAAAAGGGTCATTGAGGGGGCTCCTAGCGGCCATACAGGGGATGTGAGTAAATCACCCGTGCTAGGAGAGCGAAGGTAAGTGTCAGCAGGACCTTACAGTGGAGATGTATACCGGGGATCTAGAAGATCCAATGGTACATCAAAAGGCTCGTAGCCATTGGAACCCGTTCTCGCAGTCGGGAGCGATGCAGCAAATTCCTCCAGATAATTGGCTAGTGGGCTGATTTGTTCATCTGAAGCAGATATAAAGCAAGCCAACTGGAACAGAGTGTTTGTGAGCTACTTCATCATAAGATCTAATAAGCAATGTCGTACCCGAAGCATTGTATCGCTGCGATCGGGGCCGAGACGACTGTCTAGAGACTGATGAAGCTTCATTGCCTCTCGCCTCGCAATAATCCTCAGCTCAGAAATGACATCGAAGTAGTCATGCCATGGACCGTCATAGCAGTCATCAGTATCCATACCGTCGTCATCGTCAAGGTCTGAGTATGTCGACCAAATTTGGAGACAAGTGGGGCTTAGGGTGGCGACATACGCTTTGGCTAGGGTGTAGGTTTAGCCGAAGGCCGTTGTTAGAAACAATTTTGATACTCGCCTTCGTCCAGGATTCGAACTGGATCGATTCCTTTGACGGCGCCGGCGACGAGCTCATCGGCCGCTGCGTCGAAGTCAAAGGTCCGAGGGGTCTTTGCACCATTCACGCCCGAAGGTGAATTCATGGACTCGCTCAAGTCCAAGCACAGTACAATGGCCTGTAAGACATCAAATTGAATCAAAATGGAGAAACGGAAGTGTTTACCTCAGCGGGTGGACGATGCGTTATTGACGAGACGCCCTCGTAGGTGTCGACTTGCCAAGTATTTTCAGTGATTCTAGACGCGACTACGTTCTGGAGGCCATGTGCAACATCGTTGACGTCGACCTCGGTATCTCCACCATGTCTAAAAGGGAAATCAGGCCAAACGGAGGGCAGAAGAGACAGGCTTCATACACCGGTCTAAAGAAATTCACATCTCTAGTTGAGCCACACCCTCTCCCCGTGAAAACGGCCAGATATCCCTGTAAAGGTGATGAAATGAGGTAGCCATCAAGTACATAGCCCACGACCTTACGTCTTTGTCCAGGACAATTTGCGGCGCCACTATGGCGGGGGACTTGAGCTCGAGTGGACCTCTAGTTGCAAGATCGGTGCGGTTGGCATAGCGGATGGCAACCGAGAAATCCCGCGCCACGCTGTCTAGGGCAACTGAGCAAACAGGTGGAGGGAGTCCGATGCGATCCACGTTGAGAATAACACTGGAAGGCGCCGGTGAAACCCCTGCGTGAGTTACGATCTGGCTCAAACGATCGTTGGGGGAATGGATAATTTCACTTTTCACGGCTGCTGAAGGGCGGTACAATTCACCTCCTGGTTGCTGAAGGTGGTACACAGATCTTTCAAATATGAGAGAACCCATCGCTACAGGGTCCTTGAGAAGCTTTTGAGATATCGAACAGACGAGCGAGACAACCTCTAGAGGTCTAGGGCTCTCCGAAGCGACTGGTGCAAGTTTGGCGTCAAGTGCCGAAAGAATGTGTCCAAGGAGAATGCGAACCTATTCAAGAAGTCAAGTTCTCCGCCTTCAGTAAGGATGCACTTTACTCACTGTCTCAAAAGTTCGTGATTTATATTCAACGATGGCAGTGGGTCCACTGGCAGAGAACTCTAATAAGCAGTGGTAAAGGGACTCAGCCAGCGCGACTCTGGCTTCGGGAGAAGGCGACTCGTTCATCAGCAAGATACCCACTGGAGACCATTCGTCAGCGAGAAACTCGGGGACAAAAACAGGGAACACACAAGCTCTGACAGCAGGGGGGAAACGTGTGATCGCGTATACCATGGCAAGGATAGCAAGCTCTGCTTGTTTGCCTTTGGTCGATACTGTATGAGCAACTAAATAAAGGGAAGATAGCAAAGCTGCGATGCCACGATCAGTCTGACGAGTACTGGGCTGCCAGGATAAGTCACTGAGATAGATCCCCTGTTTTGTTAACAGGGGTGACTTCTGAGCGCCAGAGTCCGAGCATGCACGCCTCACGGCATAAATAGTGATGGCAGACGATGTAAGGGACGAAGGAAACAGCTGTCGCAGGGTGGTACAGGAACACGCTAGGATAGGTCCCAGCGAAGTATGGAGATCCACAGTGATACCAACGGCATCACCGTCCGAAGGAATCTCAGCTGCATTGTTCATCGGGACATCCAAGTCTGAGAAAAGGTTAAATCGTCGATAATTGTGGTTGGGGTGCTTTGTTGACGAGCAGACGCTGACTAGAGTGGATTGGAAGAATCGAGTGGTCCTGAGGGATATTAACATACGCATCCCCGGGGCAAAGGGTTACTCACTCGCTCACTGGATCTCTTCCATGTATCTTGATCGAAAGGTGGGGTCGCTTGAATAATTTTTCCTCAAGGAATTGTTCAACAAGCTTGATAATCTCGTTTGTAGAAAACGTCGAGAGTTTATGGAGGTCCTGAGCGTTTGCAGCAGCGCGGCTGGGCAGTGGAATTCTATCGATCTTATCGCCATCCCATGCTATGATCAAGCATCTGCTTGACGATACAGCATCCAACAACCTTGATTCTCGGTGGACTTTGTCGACAGGACACCCAGAAGGGCAAGGGAGTGGCTCAGAAGATGTCCGTGGACCAAGGCAATGTGCGTGGTGCAAATGGCCACAAGAAACATTCTGCGGATGCATGAGTCAACAATAACAGGTGAGAGTCTAGCAAAATTGAGTGTCCTACCTGGACAAGGGGACAGTGTAAATACGCGCCATGGCTGGCCCCCGACGACGCGACGACCTGCATGCACGTTGGGCACGGAAACCCTAATCAAGGGAGTCAATTACCACGGATATAAACCAAGGAAATACTTTACATACCCAAGGCTTCTAGACAAACGGAGCAATGCGGTGGTATATTTCCGCTAACATATTCTGTGTAATAGGTGGTCACCTTCAACACTCACGACGAATCAAATATATAACTACCCTCGAGGCTAGTGTGTGAATATGGGCAACTCTTGTCTGAACAAGGTAAACCGTCTACAGTGAACCTGCAATGCAGGGTGGAAAACAAGCCGTTGCGTTCAATTTCAAGAGCTATCGGACAGCTACATGCAGCCTCCGGAACATGCATACAACCTTCGTTAGCACCTGTGGCTCCTGGATTGGACAGTTCCCAATTGAAGAGTCGAGCGGCTTCTCGGCGAAGGACGCTCTTGATGCAAACGTGAACAACGAGCAAGTCATCTATCGAATGTACTTACAAGTGGTGTCGAGCCGCCAACGGACTCCCCGTTAAAAGCGGGGATACCGTTTGAAGGCTCGCTCGTGTTTTTCGGGTTGGTTTTCGCATGCTGGCGTGCAAGTTCGGCGGAGACCATGTATACCTTGAATTGTTCGGTATCGACGGTATCGTTCAGTTGAACGTCGCTGGGACTCGTTTCTACACGCGGAGCAGGACCGCTCGATTGCTCCGGCGAATGACTTAAAAGGGTAAAAGGGTCAACAGAGCGAAAAATGGGGACCCAAGGCAAATCCACCTACGTTGGAGCCTCTGGTGTTTTCACGACAGCGCAGATAGTCTCGTTGTCTTCGATAACATCTAAGAAGCTATTGAATCGTTCTTGTAAGCTGGCTTACACAAAGCACCGGATATAGAGCATACTCCTTCGGGCGTAGGTCAAAGCCATCGAGTTGGAGCGTCATATCCGCGACAGTACTGCCAATTTCCTTGGCAAGTTCAGTTCGGAGGTCACCAATAGTGGAGGTTCTATCCATAGAAAGCTTAAATCATGATAAGTTGCTGTATTTCTTTCATAGACACGACGAAGCAACTCACGATTAGTTTGCGCTGCCGCTTTTCGCCCCTAATGCCCCCCTCATCGTTGAGGTCAAGGATGACTTTCAGACGACGTTTGCTACCCATTGTCGCCGAACGGACTTGATGGAAGATAAAAACTGGTGAGGAGTCTCAGGAGGTCAGGAAGAAAGCCTACCAACAGCTAGCTCAACAGCCTCTAGCGGTTGATGATGATCAGGCGCAGGATTGAGCGCTTCTCATTTTGAACTTGAAATATTCATTTTCATTTATGGGCGCCAAACATGAACATTTCGCAGTTCACTGGCGGTCCCAATCAGCATGAACGGCTCGCTACTCAGTATATCCCTCGCTCTTTAGCATCGAGTTAACATTAATGGCACGTAGTCAGGTCCTTTTAGTGTCAGCCATCCGACTGCGATTCAAACGTCTCTGCTCGATCGAGCAAGTTTTGCAAAGTTTGATCCTTCAGGGCGGTATTTGGCTGCTGGCAAGCTCGATGGAACTGCGTCGATCTGGGACCTGGAAACTCGCTCAACGATAAGGTTACTTGATGGGCACGTCAAGGCTGTGACCAGCGTTGAGTCCGTCCCATTGTTGTTTCCCGACCCTAGCGAAACTTACTCATCTCCGATAGCTGGTCTAGGTATTCGCGTTACCTTTTAACGTCTTCAAAAGACTGGAATGTGATAATATGGGACTTGGAATCTCCCTTCGACCCACCTCAACGACATACTACCATTCGCTTCGACGCGCCGGTACTCTCTGCATCTTTCCATCCAAGAAATAGGTAAGCATGAACGTCGAGTCTAGGAAGCAACCACAACCAACGATTACTCATAGCAATATTGTCCTTGCCTTGTTGAGTACAGGTGAAGCTTATGTAGCTGACCTTCGAAAGGAGCACCGGTCGCGAACCGAACTATGTGACATCTCAGATGAAGGTGATGAGGATGGGCAAAGTAGTCGATCTCAGTGTGTATTATCATACTAAGCCCTCTCCTGCACAAACTCTGATCACTCAAGCAGCTCAGCCATGACGGTCGCTCGCTTTGATCCCACTGGAAAGCACATATTTATTGGAACGGCTACCGGATATGTCCTCGTTTTCAATTCACGCACAAAGTCTGTCAGTAATAGCTGATTCCAATGCGTCACCATGCAATTGAAATTCTCGATAGATGGTTGCACGCCACAAAGTTGCGGGGGCTGGTACGTTGAAGGGCTTTGACTTCACGAAGGCTGGACGGTACGTCTCCCTCATTTATGTGCTCATGGGCTGTGTCAACTGATTAGCAGGCGACTCGTAACAAACTCGTCGGATCGAATTCTCCGACATTTCAACCTCCCCATCTACCCGACATCTCCCTCCCCCGGAGAGCATCTTGAACAAGAGCTGAAGGCAGTTTATCAGTTCAACGATCCCATTAGCAAGACCGCGTGGCACAACATGTCCTACAGCCCCGATGGTCAATGGCTGGCCGGCGGTGCGGCCGATCCTGCCACCCATAAAATCTACATCTGGGATTTATCTAATGACGGTCGCTTTGCTTGTACCTTGGACGGTGGGAGGGAGCCCTTGATACACTTACACGTAGGCGTATCGTCATAGCTGTCAGTCGGGTACTAATTCCCTTGAAGTGGCACCCCCAGAAATCTGTCATCGCATCTACCACCAATCATGGGAATATACTTGTATGGCATTGCCCAGTACCGGAACGCTGGGGTGCTTTTGCTGGTGGCTTTGAAGAGGTGGACGAGAATGTAGAATACCACGAGCGAGAAGATGAATTTGACATTGTAGGTGGTGATGTTAGCATGACGCACTCAATTCTTAAACCTCCTCATTAGGAAGATGAAGCAGAGACTGCCCGCCGAAAGATGAAACAAGAGGAGGAGGAAGTTGACATCGATAGTTTCGATGGAGATGCTCCTAAGCTGCGGCCGTCAAGCCTTCCCAAGGATGATGAGGACGCTGTCTGGGCTGATGAGGAACCAGATGATGATGTGGCTGGTTGGAAAATTAAAACCATCATGGCTGATGAGATGGATTTCATGTAAGCTACCGACTGTATATAGATTCGTAGTCTGTAAAATGTGGGCGCGTCCTGATCCTCTCCATGTTATGGCGCGTTACTATCCCCTCACGTGTGTGTGACCATACGCGACCCCGCCTCTTCCCACGTCGTTCGATTGGCCTGCCCGACTTTGGCACGAAACGCTCTGATAGTATGGCATCTCTCAAAGTCCTTGATGATGCCGGTGGGGCCAACTTGCTTAGGCCGCTCCTGGACTCTCTCCAGATCCCCCGCGATTACAGGCGATTCTCACACTTGGATCCCGTAGGAGATGGTGACATCCTCGCAAAACTAGCACACTGGAAACACAATGTTCAGCAACATTTGTTGGAAATACGGACCATCCTTGCCAAAACCAAGACCGTTGGGAAGCCAATGCTAACCCAGGAGCAACAGGTTGATATCATATCGGTAGTTGCCCAGTTCGATGGTGATGACCCGTGGGTTCCCTCTGTCGCTCGGGGTTCAGTTATATGTGAGCACATGTTGGCTCGTCATGATCACGGCACTACCTCAACAAAAGCTTGCACAAGATATTCTAGAACAATTCCAGAATCCGTCCAGCACTATTGTGTCACATATTCTCGAAGGACACGTCAGGCCAGCTTTCCGAGCGAACCCACATCCATCTCTAAATACTTCGACGGGTCGGAAGCTACCACGTCCAGCTGGCGGTCCATCAGCTTCGCATGACTTCTTTGAGTCTCAGACGTGGAAGGACCATCCCGGTGCGCCGAACCTACTCTCTTGGTGTGTCAGACATATGCCTGTATGTTTGATCATATGCCAAATGCGACGCTAGGGTGCTTATGTGCGTTTCAGGAGAATGCTTGGGATGACCTCTGGCACCTCATTATTCCACCAATGATGACTCTTGTGGATGATTACGAAGCGAAATACAAAGTGATTGGCACCAAGCTCGTCTCTGAGATGCTCCAATCCGTGCCAAAATCCCTGCTCAAGCGGACCGGTATCGACAGCCTTTTACGCACGGTAAGTGCGATCCGAGAGCCCTTCTACCCGTCGATCTGAAGTTTCGAAGTCCCTACGAACATGTCTTGCGCATCTACAACGACCAGAGTCAGCTGCCCTTGTTCGTGCTGCCGTGTCCACGTCTGTAACTTTGACGATGTTGACAAGCGACCTGGGAACCCAAGAACGTTTCGACCAACTCTGTACGCTGCTTGGAGACGGGATCATCGGTAGTGTATGGTTGTATGGTTCTCTTGACTTGAACGCAGTGCAATCCTCCATTGAGGTGCTGCCCCTGGTCGTAGATGCTCTAGGAATAGGAAGTACACGGTTTCTTAAGGTAAACTCCGAGGTGATATCAGAGTCTGGCCTTACGTTGCTAACGCACTCACATAGGCTCTGGTTCCGCAGCTTGTCCATCCCCTCTCTCAGAAGGACTCCGGCTCGCCATCCCTAGACTTCCAAATAAGTTCTATCAGGGCTCTCAGACATGTCATAGCTGCATGCTCACCCCGCATACATCGGTGGAAGGGGTTAGTCCTAGATGGGGTAGGAAAATGTTGGGTCACGACCGTGGATACTGGGAGAACGGATGATGGTCAGCACCTTTCAGCGCGTGAGATTTCAATGATGGATTTGTCTCTTTAGATACTGAACACCTGAGATCGGAACTTGTTTTGACCTGCGAGGAACTCGCGCGAGCATGTCCCTCCGTGATCCAAGTACGTCGGCGGTGTAACTGACTGGATGTGCATCATTGCTAACATGTTTCATAGGAGGAATTCCCTCTACTGTGCGCAATCGAGCCAGGATTGTTCACAGACCTCGTGGGGCCAATCATACAAAGTAGCTCAACCCCTAGTATGTCCTAGGAAATTGCACATGCCATGCGATGCCTCCATTCTCTGATGGCATTGCGTGTGAAGCTCTCTCGGGTGAATGTTGTTGTACTTCCCGGCGGACCGGAATAACTTCGTGTCTGATTCCAGAGCTCTGAAGTCGTGAATTGTCGGGCTTCGCTTGATATCGTCTGTCACACCCCCACAAAAGAACCCAGTGCTTAAACAATCGCTTGTGGGCGGCTAGAGTTGGGAGAAACATGATGCGCCGTCGGCAGCAGCCACATTCAGTCGAGTTACTTCAGGCTGCGGGTTGACACGGCTTTGAAATTGAACATGATTCGTCAGGATTCGTCTTATCTTAGCCCGGACTACCGTGCAGGGATTGTTGAAGTTGATCAAGGAGGAATTGTGTCATCCAGACTGATCTGGATCGCAGACGGTATGCAGATACGATCGACGCACGGTGTATATACGTTGGCATGAACGTAAGTTTCCCCGATAAACACGTTGCCTACGCGTCGTGGCCTTGACGATTGCTGATTCTATGTTTGTTTTTCGCCCTCTTCGAAGGTCGAGTGTTGGCTCTGGGCTTCTGTCGTCGGATAGCCACGGCGGACATGATGCTTGTTCGGAAGCTCAGGATTAGGTCGTGATTAGTGAAATAGCTTCCAGATCGTAATAGAGATCTCGGAGATCTCGCGGCAGGACTTGCCGGACGGAGGGCGCGCTTATCATGGCCCCAAATGACTGGGTACCTGGAGAGTGCACGTGTTTGGCGATGCATCCAAGGTTGTATAGGCTCCCAGCAATCCTTCAAATGCTTTATCTGCGCCAACTGCTTTCAGCCATCCGCCTTCTCCCACCCCACCCTTTTTGCGCCCATCATGAGCATTTCCATCGACGACCTCGTTTCATCCCTTAACACCAGCCACATCGGCCAGGAGGCCTTGGATCTCGCTGCTCTGCAGGTATGTTCCGTTGCTCGTATCAGTGATTTCCCTTGTTCATCGTTGTTCGTTAGGCGCAACTCGCACAGACTTTGGCGCAGGCCATTCAGCATTCAACAAATGGGCAAGCTAAACGCGAGACACGCCCTTATGCCTGCAACACCCCGACTGCACATACTCCGTCGACAAGCCTTAGCTTCGCTGAGGCTCAGCGTTACTTCGATTCAATGACGAGGCGGAACAGTCATAGTGACGAGGGCTCTTTCGCGACAGAGCAAACGGAAGAGGATGAACGCATGGTAGAGGATCTTCTATTACCCCAAACCCCAATGTCGCCCAGCGGAACAACATCCTTCGAACAGCAACACTACTATACTCAGCCTCCGTCACATTCTCATCATTACAAAACATACACATCACCGTTTGCCGCAGAATCCTTTCCAAACTCCACTTTCACATCGACAGACCCGTTTTACCAACAGGCTGTGAAGTCCCACGGCTTCAACGCATCGCCAGCTTCCGTCTTCACACAGGGCGGACGCCCTTCGCATCACTCCCCATTCATAACCACACAGAAACAGAAATGAGCAAACGCACACACCTGTCCGGTTTAACTGCGGACGTTCTCTCCTTCGCTCGGTCTCCGCCCACATCTGCCATCTTCCAATAACCCATCCCAACTCAATTCCTTATTATCTCACTTCTCATTGGCGTCCTCGCTCATATGCGGAGTTTGAGGTCGTCACCGCCGAACCACTCTGGTGAACCCCGCATCAAAGAAACTGCGTCCAGATCAAGAGGACGCTCTATGTCCTACATCGAGTGTCCTTTTACCAGTCCAGGGTTGCATGCCTAATTCGCCGCCGCTATTATTGTCTCCCATAACTCCCCCGCTGGCGTCCCTTACAGCCCCACGCATGCCCATCCACTCCTCGCGTTCTCCCATTCATCCTACATCCATCCTGGATCGGCCCGTACCAACCCATTTCCACCCCGCGAATAATATCTCCGATCGCAACACACATATGGGACCCCAATTCGCCGTCGATTTCGGTCTGGGCGTTTCCTTAGCCTTCGTACGCCTAAGTCGCTAGCTTTTGGGGTTTCTTCCTGAACGAGGCAACACCAATTGTCATCCTGACTTCCGATTATTCCCCCCTTACTTCTTCATTGCAATAAACGTAGAGTCATGCGAAATTAGAAAACCTAATACCGTTCCTAGATGGCTTTATTCTTACGTTTTACTTCACTACGTATGGCTTTGGGCATTTTACTGTACAATTATGTATATGGACTCACTCGCATTGCCTGGGACATTTTTGTATGTAGAAATTCACAGCATCCCGTCTACCTTGTACTTATTCAGTGATACATCAAACCAGTTGATTGATATAATCAGGTGTTGTTGCGACACCATGTTGATTGATCCGGTAACGGCCTACGAGCTTCGCTACAAGTCGAGTAAATGGGGATGCCCGGGCGGATATACTGCAAATGTACAAAGCCAATTCTCAGGAGCTTCTATGGCCCCGACTATGGGGAAAATGACACCGATGTGATAGCGATAAGTAACATAGCAAAAGCGGAAACTGCGATGATGCGATCGGGGCATAGACAGGCCGGTCGGGCGAGGTGACGCGAGGTAAATAAACACGATGTAGTCGCACCGATGATACAAGCGACAACTAAAACAGGTCCTCGAGGGTCATTTGCTTCATGATATCCTGGTGCACGGAATACGGTAGCGAGAACCGGGTTCGGGTAAAGGAACTGACGGTGAACAGGAGGGACGTTCTAAAGAAATATGCACTAACCGTATTTGCTACCATGGCTGCAAATTCATCGACGCTGAGTTTGCCATCGCCATCCTTATCTGCTTGTAGCATTGTCTTATCGACGACTTGCTGTAGTTCCTGGTCCTATCTCAAACACGGTAAGCTCGGGCGACCCTCTCGTTAGAACAAAATATCGGAACGCTTCAAGGATGGTGCTGGCGACCCATGATACATATGGTCAACATACTGAACCGAAGGGCGACCCACCTTCAGGTTGCTCCCGACCATCATCTTCATGACCAAGAATAACTCGCCATTCGAAATGTAGCCATCCCTGTCTATATCATAAATGTTGAAGGCAACTACAGCAACGACGGGATTCGTCAGTATGACGACAAATGGCCGAGGGGCATGCTTCGGATTCGATGTCGAAGCACTGCGTCATATTTGCGAGGCTACTCACACCGAAGCTTTTCCTCTCGGCCGCCACGACTGCTAAACACGCTCAACCCTCCGACGAACTCTTGAAAATCGACCGTGCCTCCGCCACTACATATTCCCGAATGCAACGTCAGTCACTGACACGTCACCGACATATATGTTAAAAGGTTTCTTGACTCACTCAGCGTCGAACAACGCTATCAATCTTGATGCTAGCGGATTCGAGGCAATCTGGGGAATTTGTAGGAACTCCTCTCGGTCAATAGATCCTGATCTGTCGCTAAAAGTCAAAGTTGCAGATGTACCCAATCCTCGTATGACGGATGCAATATGGAGGATACGTGGAAGTACTTCCTTGCGTACCTGTCTAACTTCATGAATCGTTTCTTCAGCCGCTCCAACTCAGCTTCGGTGACTATTGTCGTCGGACCATTATGAGCCGGAGACCAACCGAAGCAGAGATAGGATGTCCATGCAGGTTGCAGGACACAAAAGACGTGAAATCAGGAAAACCTTTCAGTACTATCGGCGACTTGAAGGGGTTAAATACGCACAATGTGACCGCTTCTGCATCTCCTCCATAAACTGGGAAGCTGTTTGTATGGCGCATGTCAGAGATGCCTGTGGGTCATGGGGATCAGGGTAAGGAAGGTACACAGACGCGTCTGCCCCATGGCTAGGAAGTATAGTGATGAATAACAAGGATGACAGGGAGTGGGTACCAATTCAGTGGTTGTTTCATGATCCTTGGTTCTATTATTGCAGCAAAGCAGTTGGTCCCAGCGCTATAATTAAAGCGATTACCCCACTGAGCAAGAATGTTGTCTTTGATGCATTCCACGGTGTCAATTTCAACACATTCTTCCGGTTGACATGCATGGGGCAATATACATACGGAAGACCGCACTAGAGGCGATTGTTGATGCGATTTTATAGTCATTACAATTGCGATCTGTAACTGCTACGAGTAAGAAGCAAGATGCCATCAATGGTGATGTATAGGTGCCAGCTGGGATACTACAGAAATGAGGTATCTAGAATGCACAAGAAAAGAGTGGTGTTGATCCATGGTGATGATAGGGAACAATGACGGATGCACGTACGATTAGAACAAGACGTGCAATGCGAAAGGACGTAACGAAACCGTGAAGTGGCGTCAAAATAGATCTTCAAGGGTCATTTGCTTGACGATGTCCTATATATATATGGATGGAAAATTCGCGGTTAAGATGAGAGATCGCGGCTCCCTGAAGTGAACACTACAGACCGTGTTCGACACCATCGTTGCGAATTCATCAAAGTTAAGCTTGCCATCGCCATCCTTGTCTGCCTCCATGATAGTTTTGTCGACAATCTGTTGCAACTGTTGATCCTGCCACACGTAGGATTAGGACGGTGCATGCACAAGGCATGAACTAGGGTTTACCTTCAAGTTGTTCCCTGTCATCATCTTCAAGACCAAGAAAAGCTCTCCATTCGATATAAACCCATCTCTATCCATGTCATAAACCTTAAACGCAACTACGAGGATAAAATCAAATAAGGATCCCTCAAAGCAGTCCCACGAGGCCAATGATCAAGAACTTACATCGCAACTTCTCTTCTCTTCCCCCTCGGCTACTGAATGCGCTCAGTCCTCCCACAAACTCCTGGAAATCAACCGTTCCACCACCACTACGAGGATGATTTCGTCAACTACTGAAACCGCGGAACGGGTCAATCACGCACTCTTCATCAAATATTGCTATCATCCTCGACGCTAGAGGGTTCGTGGCTATCTGTGGTATTTGGAGGAACTCCTCCCTGTCTATAGACCCTGATCCATCTCTATCCTCGGAAGTATCGTCAGAATCGAAACGCAATGAGAAATCGTGACAGCACGTACCTGTCTAGTTTCATAAATCGTTTCTTCAGCCGCTCGAGCTCAGCCTGGGTGACTATCGCATTTCAAATGCAGTGACATCAAGAACGCGAAGGGGATAGCAATGATTCATGGCAAGCAAAGACATCGCCTGAGCTATCGGCGCAATAATGGCAATCTCGAGCACACGCACAGTTCGAGCGCCTCGACATATCTTCCATAAACTGAGAAGCTGGAGAGTAACAGTAAGTATCTATCATATGCATGTTGAAACAGTCGACTCCTACGAACGTGTTTGCCCCATATTTTCAGCTCAATTCGTGGTTCAAGGCAGCAGTGGTGGTTGATAGAGAATGGAGAACGTCGTTGGTTGCGGCAAAACCAAAACCAGACTCTCAATATTTATTGACGCTGCATTATCCCTGTTGGTCACGTGGCCGGTCCCTTTAAGGCTGTTGAGACTTGTCTCTGCATCCATGAAGAAACGCCTTGGACTCGCGACAAGACGGTGGAAAAATTGGCCGACTGCCGAAATCAAGTCAGCGAACGTCTAACTTCCATCGTGGTATACATATATGGGTAATCAACAATACAGTTCAACGTGTACGAGGTCGAGGTCATCATGGAAAAGGCGCCACATATGAGACACACTGGCGCCATGGACCATCGATACGCGAGTATTGCCTCTCAAGTACTCCCGCTATCGGAATGGAAACATTCCCGCTATCAACCCTGTCGGCGGAAGCACCTGCGTTCATTTGCCTATGCAAAAGTCTTTGAACACCGCATCCAACACTTCTTCAACATCAATCAAGCCAGTAATTTTGCCTACAGCTTGAGCAGCATATCGTAATTCCTCTGCGCCGAGAACTACGTCTTCTTGCGCTGTGCGTTCAAATAAGGACATATGATCCGTCATCGATGGAAGTTGGATGCGGTGAGAACTACAATAAAGTGCGGGGTTTGGGGGGACGTCACTTACGCGTGGCTATGAAGGCTTCAAGGAAATTTGCCGCAGAGTCCAGATGTATACGATGTCGAGATTGGGTAATTAGAGGATGGTGCAACCCATCAGACGAGGCCTCGTTCTGTAGGATGTCATATCTGCACGCCACAATACATCAGCATAATGCGTGATAAAGGCGATCGGTTACTTACTTTGACTTTAAGGACCTAGCGAAACTATTTAGAAAGGTCTCTGTGCCTTGGCCCGTATGCAAGCTGACCTGCCAAATGTTATCACTAACGTCGCTACCCACAGCATCGCTGTTAACGCGCAAAAGGCTTCTGATTAAGGTGAGTACTGAAGCCTGCGGTATCTATATTTGACACGTACGTCGGAGTGGACAGAGGGGAGACCATTATGTCGGATTTATTGAGGAGAAAGTACGTGTTAGGCGAGATGAGGGATGCTACTGATGCTGGAAGTGTCGATGATAGAACATCACGCCAAATTTCTTGGCCTGTGGTTCCCGTTGTTTCATTTGAATTAGAAGCGGGGCGCACTCCACTTGGTGATGCACCAATCGACATCACTTCGGGCAAGGAGAGCACACAGATGGATACATCAGCTTCCTGTACGCTGAGCGGTTATGTGATTAATATAGTAGTGTACCTGGAAAGGGTGATCAACGTACGCCTTCTTTGTCCGCTCAATGCCAATGCTTTCTACGATATCCTCGGTCTTGCGCAACCCGGCCGTGTCTGAAACAATCACGGGAAGCCCATGGATATCGAGTGATAGCTCAATTATATCTCTGGTAGTTCCTGGCACGGGTGTCACTATAGCAGCTTCGCGCTGGGCTGGGTTGTATTAGCGGACTAAGTGTACTCATGAGAGGTGGGGATGCACCAAGGTAGTTGAGGAGACTGCTTTTGCCTGCGTTGGGTGGACCAAAGATAGCGAGACGTATACCAGTGCGAAGAATCTCGCCGCGTTTACTATCACGGAGGTGCTCATGGATGGTCTCTAAGAGAGAACGCGCCTCTGCTTGTGCTGAACGCGTCAATTAGCTGGGCACGTACTACTATTATTTGTGGAACAGGTTACCTTGGGAGTAAATGCCTTCTTCTATTTCTTCTCCTTCGCCGAAATCAATAAGAGCTTCTACCATTGCTAAGCAATGTATTATTTTAGTTCGCAGACCTTCAAACTGAGATCCTACGTCTCCCTGGATACACCATTCAATGATATACACAGGATGCTAGTCTAATCACCACGCACTCCCGCTGCCCGAAGTGCCAGCCTTCGTTGTGTATCAGTCTCAGCTTCTAGGAGGTCTCGCAGACCCTCAACCTGTGTCAAGTCCATTCGACCTCCCAGAAAAGCCCTGCGAGTAAATTCACCGGGCTCGGCTGGGCGACATGTGTCGATGGTTGAGAGAGCAGTTAAGATGGCCGCTATGATTGCACGGCCAGAATGGATATGCAACTCCAATACATCTTCTGTCGTAAATGATCTTGGTCCTAATGTTGGGATGCCCGTAGCCGAAGACCGAAGACCGAGTGAAGTAGGGTACAGACGTAGTATAAGCAGATAAACATAGCGACGAAGATGATATTCATACCCTTAAAGAAGACTGCCAATCCATCATCCAGGATTTCGTGTGTTCGCGGGTGGACGATCTTACACCGTTGCATCTTCCATGGCACCGGGTGGATAGATGTACCGGGGTCACCGCCTCTTCTAGGTGTTCTGACCAGCTGGCTCCATACTCCCTGAGCGTCAGGGCCAGAAACGCGTATAACGCCTACACCGGCTTTGCCTGGCGGGCTGGAGAGAGCAAAGATGGTTTCCCTTTGCGCGTCTGAGAGCCTCAGTTGTGCATTGCGGTGAGCGCGTCGAGTCGTCGTGACGGAGGAGATTCGGGAGGGCGCGCGAAGTTCCAACAGAGCACGCCGATGCATGGTATGCGGATGAATCGGAAGGCTAATTACAGCCCTTGTATCGGAGCCTCAAAATGCAGAGCTCATAAACGTAATTTATTTTCCAGAAAATATGTATGGGATGCTACCATTGTCCTACACAGTGCTCTCAGATCTGGTATTAGTGCGTACCTTTCACCCCCTCAATAGTCGGTGCTGCTTTAACGTCTTGATACTCAAAGTTTTGGAGCTACGATAGGCTTCAGGGGCCTGCCTAGGGGAACCCACCCGATAAAGTTTGTACTCCGCCTTACGAAGTGAGATTCTTGGAATCTGCGCTTGCCAGTCTCGAGCCTGATAGTACTTACCGATATTGAAGCGCCTTCTTTCTATCAAAATTGTCCACTATCACCCACATTTCTATCGCTGGACTGGGGATGAGGAATGTTCTAGGTACCTTTGGTCTGTGAAGCGACAGCTGTTCCATCCCTACTTACATATCGCAGAAGTCAATTATGGAAAAGAGTTAGGAACGTCTAGAATTGAGGCTACGAACCCCATACCGCTATATTACGCGAATTTACATTTACAGGGTCATTCCAGTATATACCCGGCGGCAAGGCTTGGTGAAGCGCGTCGGAAAATCCCTCCGAAAACCAAGAGATAATTCCATTGCCCATGATAATGTCAAGGCCGTGCTCATCATCGTGTAGAGTTAGCGAAAAGGTGGCATTTGCCTGTTATCGTGGCTGATGGCTACATAGCTGACGATGCGACTGCTGACAGCCATTGATGAGATGCCTTTTGCATGATCATCAAACGAGGCAATTAACGGAGGGTTGCGACCATGGAATTGGAAGTCCACGTGCGAACGGAGACAAGATCGTGGGAAGAGGCTCTTCGGGGGGCAAAAGATTGTGTCCCTGGCACAGCGGCTTGTTCCCATCTTAAAACTACCACTCCTTCTCTCCCTTGCACCACCACCACCCTTCTCCCATCCTGCGGTACAAATGGATACAAAACCAGACAGCCTACACCATTTCAAACGTCGCCTGGAGAAGTTTCTTGTACATATTTCAAAGAAGAGAAAGTCGAGGAATAGGCAAGTTGCCATGTTCCCCAGTTTAATTGTTTTTGATGCTAAGCGAGCTGGCTATAGACGGTCTGCGGCCAAACCATCTACTTCGTCTCGAGTGCTCCCCAATCTACCTACGGAGCTATGGACTATCATACTCAGACATGCCTGCACTACACCCTCACTACCTGATCCCTTGGACACCTCTCAAGCGATCTCATTTCTTACCCCTACACATCTTCACCGACGGCATTACGCTGCTTCAATGCAACAGAAATGCAACTTCTCGCTCGTTTCAAAGCGATGGCACTCGTTCACCCAGGAGGTACTATACGAGTTTGTCTGGATATCGTGTGCGGCTCAGGCAAAGGCGCTTGCCCTGACTCTTTTATCGCAAGCCTGCCAGTACGCTAACGCCGCCGTACCGTCGCACAATCCTAGCAAGGAGGCGATGATCGGATGTCAGAGTGGCCGCTATATTCGTCGGTTGCACATTGAAACATCCACGCTCGAGCGCTGCGACCCCTCGGATCTCCGCACGATCCTCGATTATTCGCCCCAACTCCTTATATACTCGGACCAACGGTCCATACGGCGCAGCCTTTTCTCTTCCCCCGCAGAGCGAGATTCCGACCCTTACTCTTCCCCCCAGAAATTACTATCGGCCCTAGCCCACCCCAACAACAATCTGAAGAGGTTGAGCTGGACGACCTACGCTGATGCATCTTTCCACCTTCACATGTCACCGACGCTCCGTAGTACATCGGCTAACCTTGAATTCCTCGAACTCACCTTCCTCTCCGCCAATCCCCTCCAGCGCTTCCCAAGCTCCTTCGGTCTTCCCGAACACCTGTCTGGTGACCTAGACCCTTCCTCACATGCTCTAGCTTTACCCAACCTTCGCTCCCTAAAGGTCACCTTGGACAACGCGGCCTTCTCCATACTCGCGACATGGTTGATGCCGAGACTCGTGAACTTGTCCGTACTTAGCGCAGACTTCTCATATGCGGGAGAAGGTTTCGCGCAGTTCTTCCGAGTTCATGGTTCCCTTATCCACCAGTTAGAATTGGGTCATTCTAGCTCGTCCATCGAAGAACATTGGTTGACGTCACCTGCGCTCCTGCCGCTAGCAAACCATGCTCCATCGCCTAACCTTAATCTACCAGCATCTATTCCGCTTGCCCGATGGTGTCCCAACCTGAATGAATTCATCTGTTCAGCAGACGCAGAATGGAACTGGAGAACCCCTGATTGGATAGCCCCTCATGTTCTTCTCCCTGCTCACCCGTCTCTCCAATTCATCGGAATTCGTGATATCGATAATAGGATGACAAGTGACCTGGAGGTCGTTCCGGAACGGTTACGCCGTGATCTGGGAGACGAGACGCCATTTTTCAGGCTGAGGGGACAAATCGAGACGTTATTGGGCTTGGCCCAAGGACTTCCCACCACCCAGGGTAGCCCATTTCCCAGCCTGAAGTTCATCCGGGATATGAGTTTGGGCAGCCACATCATGCGCATGGGCAACGCGTGTCCTTCGACGAATGTTCACGAAGGACCCACCCTTCGCGTCGTGAAGTTCTGGGATGATATACTGAGGAGCTGCAAAGACAAAGGCGTATGGTTGGAGGATTGGCAAGGTGTCAATGTGACAAAACGCAACCTTGAAAGAGCAAGGTTGGTTGCCCGAAGCTGAGTCGGCTGGCTGGCGTCATTTTCCCACCTGCTCTCATTCGTGGACTCTGCCCCGTGTTTTGTTTTGTGGCATATACCAGGTTATTTCATTTTGTTTTCTCGTGCGCATAGTTCCATTCTTGGATACCACTGGGACACCTTCTCCTTGTGGGGTTTTCGGTTTCACTCTGTCATCCTACGCATTTGGTTATACCCTCCCGTTTTCGCCTTGTCATCACACATATCGCTCTCACATGTCCAATGCCCCCTCATCTTCATCATCACCTTGCATCCATCTTCATCGTCATCATTTCCGTCATCTGCATCCCCTCCACGCACATCGCATCATTACTTCATATAAATCCACGCGGCCTTGTCTATGTTTTCCTCTTCTCCCCACCGAGAACCAGGCACTTCTCACCTCCGGCGTTAGCCTCGAGGGCCTGGGTATATAGAATCCTTCCCAAAGTACTATTTTTACGCACTCGCACGCTGTTTCCATCTTGGTCAGTCCGATTTAAGCACCATGTATCAATGCCCCCCGAATTCCCCCTGTCTGCAGAGTCTCTTAAGAGCCATTTGTCGATAGGCTATAGCTACTGTCTATCCTGTGGTATATACTGGTATATAACAACGGTAGCCTGCTCTGTATAAAGAACTTGGAGAGGAAGTCATACCCAAGTTGGGCGCTTGAGTTGATGACTGACAGCGTTCTTGTTCGCCGAGTCATTCTACCGTTCTTGCGAATGTTGACATTGCATCGTCATGGCGAGTCTAGTTCATATGTGCTGCCTACCGTCGCTGTCACCGCCGTGTCTGTTGCTTTGCTTCTCTGCCACACAAACACAAACGTTGTCTTCCGTGCAAGCAATCATTTGGCTCCGCAGAAACTGCTGCAGAACGCCGACATTCGGTGACTTGTAGCTTGCCAGCAACACCGTTACCATAATCACTCCCGAGTAACGGAGTAATTTGCCAGGATACCCAGGAGTTGCGTCACGCACTAGTGGTATTGGGGTGATAATGGTGCTGCTGTGGCATAAGTGCACCCCCCTTGTCATGTTCGACTTGAAGCTCGAACATTTGCTGTCGAGTATTATAAAAGCTTCAAGTCAGCGCCGGGAATAGATCATCAGCAGCATCTTCAACCCACTCAGAGTAACGATTTCTCTCTCACTTTCTTTTCTCTCTAAAGCTTTAAAGACACTCCAACGACTTATACCGACATCGAAACTACTCTCGGATCGAAAGCACTGCTCATCCGCCAACCAGCTTTACCATGTTCATCCGACCTGTTCTATTATTAGCTGGGCTGGCCTTAGTCGCTCGAGGTTCGCCTCTGCCCTTACCAAAGGGTGCCTACGGCTACGCTGAAGAAGATTATGTCCCGGAGGTTATACCTGAGAAGGTTATAGCTCCTATTCCCGCCCCGCCCCCTCCACCACCTCCCCCAATAGAGGAAGCGCCTCCCCCTCCCCCGCCTCCTCCTCCAGTCGTGAAGGAAGCCCCCATTCCTATTAAGGAAGCCCCGCCTCCACCTCCACCGCCTCCACCCCCACCTCCCCCCATAGAGGCACCCATACCTATCAAGGAGGCTCCGCCCCCTCCTCCTCCTCCCCCTCCTCCACCACCCCCTCCACCCGTCGAGAAGATCGCACCTCTCCCTATTGAGAAGGGCTACGAAAAGGGCCCTTACTACGATGAAGGCCTTCCAGAGGAAATTTACGCTCCAGAAGTTGTGGCTCCCATCGGTGAAGAATACGTCCCTCCCCCTCCTGAGAAGGTCAAGGGCGAAGCACTTCCACCCATGGACTACGGTGGTGATTATGCTCCTTCTCATACTGGTTACTACAAGCGTAATGACATTCCATATTTTCCTGAAGCCCCCTACATAGACGAATACGCCGAAGAAGCTATTGCTCCTGTTCCAGCCTATCCACCAGTAGAAGCACCTATTCCGGCCGCACCCATTCCCCCTGCTATTGCACCTATCCCGGCCGCCCCTCCTTATCCTGGAGAAGCGTACATCGCCAAGCCGATCGGAGGGAATGTATGTAGCTCTGGACCAGTGCAGTGCTGTGAATCGCTAGAGGCCGGTGGTTCAGATAAGGTTTCAGGTGTAGCTGGCTTGTTGGGTCTTGTGCTGGGTCCTATCCTCGGCGATCTTCAAGTTGGGCTCACTTGTAACTCTCTCCTCGGAGGGAACTCTTGGTATGTCGATCGTCCCCCTTGGTGATGGCAGTTTCACTTACTCGGTCTTCATTAGCACGTCACAAACCGTTTGCTGCGAGAATGTCCACACTAGTAAGTCCTACTGGCTCGCATAGTAGATTATCAACTCACCATCTCTGTTACAGGCGGCCTCATCGCTATGGGATGCTCGCCAATTAATATCGATATCCTCTAGACCGTCGCTTCTTGTTGGCATCATGGTTTAGAAAAACTGGGCTACATTGACCCGCTTCATTCATTTTAACCCTTCCACTCCTTTCAAAGAACATCGGCACCCGCAACTGGGTTTGACGGACAGCCTCTGCAAGACACGACAACGACTCATCATGACAGCATACCTCAATACCACTGTATCATTATCATCGCCTTTGCGCCTAGATCGCCTCGGCTCGCACCATACCGTGCATCCTATGTATGTATATTACTTACATTATTCCTTCTTGGCGTATTACCCGCGCCATTCTATTCTTCTCAAACTCAGCCCCACCCCTCCCGACACTCATTCACCATATACCCCCCTCGGCCTTCTCGCTGCATGCAGTGGAAGTACCAAACAACCTTACTCGCATCCCAAGTTTAACTTTTTACTTTACTTTACTTAGTAAAGTACTTAACATTCTTTGGGGAGCGCGAGTGGTGTAGATTACCAAGAGCTTTGTTCTCTGGTCTGGGCCTTTGTGCCTTTTTTTACCGGCTATGTGTGGTAGAGTTAGATTTCGTCTGCTTATCTTCCTACCCTCATTTGCGAATATCATCTCGTATCATATTAACGAAACTTGTTCGACCGCGTTAGATGAAAGCGATAGGTATGTACGCCATAATTTTATGCATATGACTTCCGACGCCAGGCTACATGCGTCTAGCCCTTTTCCCTTCCTGAAGAAGGTCATCAACAAGCGAATTTGAGCATATATAAACATATACTTCACCTGCGTTTCATCATCCATATCAGCCTCGTCGTCGGTAAGCTCCCTTTTCACTGCCCTCGGGCGTCCGAAACTCGAGCCAGAGACGGTTCGCACACCTAACCCTGGTCTCCATTGAGATGAACGAGCTTCCTCGACGTCGATGGCCATGGGGGCATCTTCGATGAAAGGGGGATGTGGCCATAGGTTGATTTTGCCGTCTTCACCGCCTGTAAGGAGGACTCCGTTCTTTTTGGGGAAGCATATTAGAAATGGGAAGAGACGAGATGCGAGATAGTAGGAACTTACATGCTCGTCGTGTAGGAGAGAACGAACTATTTCTTGATGCCCGTGACTCCATACTCGGTGGAGAGTCCAGGGTGTGTCCGATTTTGAATGGTCAGAGCATGATAATAATGCGACGTCGCCTCTAAGGTGATGATGGGGGGCCGGTCAAAACGGTAGGGTGGCATTGAAGAAAGAGAATGCACTCATTCGATCCAGTATACACTGATAGACTAGATGTTCCGTTCAGCTGCTGCGACCCGCTGCGGCAGGTAACCAGATAGTCGGTTACCCACGTCCGGTTTTGAGTGTGAACGGACGGTCCTCGGATGTCGAGGTTTTGAAGTTGATCCAACTGAGACAAGAATGGTCAGCACAGGACGGGGGTGATACGAAAGAGTGAGCTGGATACTTCATTAGACCAAACGCTGAAGGTTTCCATATCGCTGGCTGCCCATATTCTTGGTTCCTCTGCTGAGTAGACCCACCCTGCTTGAGCGATACTACACCCAAAGTTACCCACTTGGAGCACGCATTCGTCCTCATCGTTTTCGTTTGGGTTGACGATGCTCAATAGACCATCGGAAGAGGCAGAGAGGAGAGTGTTTGGAAGTGTAGAGCCATCTTTGAGGAAGCGAACAACGGTAATGTCGTCAGAATGTACCTCTGCGTGCGTACGGAGTGGAACGGTTGGTTTTCGGGGATCCCTAAATGTGCCCATGGAAGATTATAGACACATAAATACATCAATCGCGAGGGGGAGACATGCGTAAACTGACCAGTATATGATCAACGCGTCGGTACCTTGCAGATCGGTACCAGCGGCAACCATCTCACCACCGGGCGAAACATCGCAGCAAAGGAAGGGTTTATTACCACCGTCATATGTCGACACTACAAACAAAAAAGATACATTCGTAGGTGATTCGTTGCAAAAAAGGAGAAACGCGACTATGTACTCCAGCGGACACCCCTAAGCGCGGCAAGAACGAGGTTGAATACTACTTACTCTGTATGGAAGTGCTCCCCGATCGTTCGTCCCAGATGTTCACGAGGCCATCGCGACCTGAAGAGACGTATACAGGGCCATTTGATCCAATGAAAGAGTCAGCTGTGGAAAGGGATGTGATGGCTACTTCGTGACCGGGAAGCGTCTGGATCCCTTGTAAAGACGCTTTATCGTAGATATCGATTCTGTTAGACGGAGCTGAAGCCGCTGCAGCATACGAGGAGGGCGAGCTAGCCAATGCAAGAACATAGGCTTCAGAAGATAGAGAAGCCGTTCTTCGAGGAGAAGAGAATATGTTACTGTCAAGGTCTGGTGCTTCTACTAGTCGTGCGGCCATGGTGGATGAGGTGGAAATCTGCAAGTCCAGAAATTTTGCTCATCGGCATTTGGCGAGGCCATCTGATAATGTTGCTTACGTCAGCAGTGTATTATAGCAGGAAAGCTAATGTCTTCAAGCAACTCATGATTCTTACAGTAAAAAGCACGCTGAAATCAGTGGAAGAATTGAAGAAAAGCGCGTTTGGAAGCGGGCATTGGTGATGGCGCAAGCGTCGCTAGAGAAACGGCATCAATGGCTGACTCACGTGCTCATCTGATGGCGCCTCCTCTGGGTTTGGAATTGCGCTTGACTTTCTTTTCTCATTCTCTCCTCGTTCACTAGCTCTTTCCCCTGTCGCTAGTCGTCGTTTGCGCGCTCGTCACCGTCGACGCTCTTCGTTCTTCGCAAAAAAAAAACACCACCACATTCGTTTCCAAACACGCTCTTTGTTCCCTGTTGTCGCGTCAGAGTTTCTGTGCCTTTACATAACTTTAAGCTCGCCTCCCTATCCCAACAAACTTTTGCCCGCATCCTTTTCCGTTTGTCAATACTTAACAATGGCTCGTCGTGCTGGTACGTAAACTGCTTTGCTGGCTTGCCTCGACGTGCTGAAATCATCGCGCAAAGGTCCTCGTCTTCATCGCCTTCCTCAGCGCCTTGACTATACCCTTATACCGGCACCGCTTGGTATGTCCTGATCTTCTCATGTCATAATCAGAACCTGATCTTTGATGCCTTTCTGCTTAATGCAGACTTATCACTTCCTCTCGTTGCCGAGAAATCGTCGCTGCCCGCTATCATCGTGACACCCTCTTCGCCAACTACCACTCATGACTACTCTATCGCCTTCCTCGCTCCCCCAGAGAAACCCTCCCTTCGTGAACGTATAACGACCTTCACCAGCCCTCTCAAGGGTCAATTCATTATGAAAGCCCGAACAATGTTGATGATCTTTTTCATCATCTTTATCCTTGTTTGTCACCTCGTTACCCATCGTCTTGCAGTTCGCCGCCCGCATCTTGAATTCTCCGTGCAAGGCACAGACGCGCATTTGGTTGAAAACGCACCGTTTACTTGGTTTGGCTTCCGTTCGCTTTTGAGCGATGAAACTGCGCAAGATGGTCAGAAGGCGGAGGAGTTCTTGGTCATCGAGAAGCCGGTCTCTCCTCCCGTGCACGATCCACACCCTCGGCGCATGCGACCCCACTCGCACTTCCTTTAATAGTCGACGCTCGCAACCATCTCACTGGAGGAAGGATGATAAGTAGTGAATCCCTCTGGAATTATGATATATTCATCACTTCGCAGTTTATCTTCTTTGGTTCTCTCGGTGCTTCATCCAACGTCCATATCCTTATCGCTGTTGCTATCGTGCTATATACACTACTCCCTCCTCGTACTTCAAACTTCGTTGTCAAATACTGAATTAGAGAAACTTTCTGCCAGGACCTTCTGTCTTTCGGCTATCAGTTCTCGGTTCAAGGAATGAAGTGGGACCGCTTTGACAATTGTTGGGATGTATCCATGCTTTGCAATGATTTTACGATGCCTGTTCGCTTTTGGGATTGTACCTATGTGGAGTGGGGCATCTCATTTCCAAGAATAGGTTAGGGCTTATATTCTCGGCCCCTCCGCGGAACTGATTTGACAGTGCCCTTGTTGTGTAGGAACAAAGAACTGCCCAAACTATCCTGAGTACCAAACCTACTTGGGTTTACGTCCGTCAAACCATCAGCCATACATCCGGTAACACATCATACTTGAGCGATGCCCACGGCTTCTCAATGAACCGCAAGTGAGCAGGTCTTCGACTTGTGTTGCCATCAGAGGCTTGGATGATGTGTGTATCTTCTTTTGTCCGTTCCTCTCTACCCTGAAGGTCTGATCTCAGAAGAGTCAACCATTTCCTGATACTTAGCACAAGATCTGTTTCTTCTTATTACCTGGAGGGGCGTTACAGGTTCAACTGCGATGGTCCAGCGCTGGGCAACAAGGATCATAAGCGCGCCGAGTCTCCATCTCCCAGGTACTTAATAATTCGGATATTTGGTGGCCGGCCCCCTTTTGCCTCGATACAACCTCCGTGGCGGCTCGTTCCCGCTCGAGTGGGTAGGATTAACTTAGAGGCCGCATCTCGCAATACTCCACCATCAGTCGCCCAACTTGTCACGGCCTACTCACGATTAGGAATCAGGCCATGATATCAGACGTTAGAAGCGCTTCCTTTCTATCATGGACTATGCCATTCTGACAGTTGGGGCATTCTGCTTCTTCTGTGTGTCTTCCATGATTCCTTTGTTCCAGCTGATATTCATGGTCGATGTTGTGGCTGGTGACCTGGTGACAACCCATGTCGGGACACTCCACAGTCGCAATTCCCGTGATGACCTGAACTTGGGGTTTAACTCGATGCAATGATGGTCCTGTCAAGATAGGTACGTTGCTGTATCATATACCCTTCTTCGGGACGAAGCTGTTGTCAACGGGGCTCTGTTACTGTGTTCCATTCCCCGAGATTTTCTCATACAACTGCTGTTCCGATTGGAACGCAGTCCTCATTCCTTGCCTACCGACCTGTGCCCATAATCGCCAATTGAGGCTGCCCTTTCGTTTCTCGAGTACGCGGATGCGCAACCAACCTATACATAGCGGCTGCCAGAGCCAGAGTCTAATGTCGAACGATCAAACCTTAACATCCTGACATGATTCCAGTCTGATTCCAGACATTGGTTCTCTGGATTGTCCGCATTGGATGGTTCTTTGGTGTATCCCCACGGGGTATCTTCCGATCTCTCCATCGGCGCCCCGAGGGGCAACAATTGATGCCTCTCTCTAGAGACACTGCCTGTATCAGGGACGGGACCAACAGTCTAAACTAGCCATCGAGAGATACATAGGTAGGCGAGGAACATGATTCAATTGGGGATCCCCTTGAATCACCGAAGCATGTGGTGACTGAAGTGGCGGTTCCGTGTACATGGTAATGATCGAGGAACAATTATGATGGTCTCCTTCCATCTCTTGCTTATCCGGGCACCTTCATTCTGATAAGTATGCCCCCGTGCTCAAGTGTGTCAATTCTCTTCCCTTCCTTTGCGTTCGCCACCCCCCCCCTTCTCATTCATTTGTTCAGGACTTCCGGGCTGTGCCCGTTTTATATTCCACCTTTCAGGTGAAGATACCACGGTGTGGTTGTATAACCAAACTCCAGCTCCCAGGCATGGCCGATCATCCCATTGTTTTTGGATGGTTCAAACGCGAGGGAACTATTCAATTGGATCCCAGGAAGGATGATGACTCTGGCAATGGCCAGGATGGCAGAAGCAATAATGGCACCAACAAGGGCGGAAAAAGTGGAGGGAGACATGATAAAGGCAAAGGAGGTTCCAATGAGAGTAAAAATCGCGACGATCCCAGTCGGAAGATGAATAACTTCATGGACGATAACGGGACTGCTAAAGGCGGTGATGGCAACATTAAACCCCCCTCTCCGTATGCCTGCATTCTCCTTTCCGTGAAATCAACTAATATATGCCTAGATTTGTGCCAAACCCATCGTCTCCCGCTGCAGGCGCAGAGGCATCCGTCCCCACCCCGTCCGCGACAGGTTCCCTCACTGCATCGTCAGTTTACATGCTGTTCCCTCAGAGCGTATCACTGACTTCCAACTAGCACTAACCATCGCTCAATCACGATCTTAGTGACTCTATCCGGGGTTTTTGGCTTCTTAATCATCTGCATCGGACTTTGGCTCTTTTGCGGCGGACGGTATAGGTCTGCGCGAAAACGTCGTAGCGGAAATCGAGACGCCGAGCTGCAGGAAGATGGCGTTGGTATGGATCAGCTGGCCACAGCAAAGTGGGCTGAAGAGGCCTCGATGAGCAAGTTCGAATACCTGCCTCCGTTGGCGAAGCCTTTTCCTGTTGATTCGGCAACCTCGACCGTTTCCACTACCAAAAGGAAATTGTTCCGCGCCGTATCCATGGGTGGGCTCACATCCCGTACTGGAACAACCTCGCGCACCAACTTCGTCATCGCATTGCCGCCGCCGCCTCTGCCTGTTCATTCTCGACAATCCAATCAAAGCGTCCTAGTTCCTAGCCTAGGCTACTACGACCCGTCAACCCAGCCCGGACCGCCTACTCCTTCCACACCAGACGATGAACTTAGAGCTGCCGGTGTCCGCAATGCTGAGAGTTTGTTTTCACGGAATAACAGCTCAATAGCCTCTGCGAACTTGGCTTCTACGAGCCTTCCATAGCGTCAATTATACCCGTGTATGGTGGCACTACACTGACTATCCACCCCATGGAAATTCCTTCATTTGTCTTAATCCTTTATTCTTATATATCTTTGCTGCTTGACTCGTCTACTGTGACTTTATTTGCTTCGGCTGCGCTCGTCCGTTTGCCTGATAATGAACGGGTGGCTGAGCAGATGCTTTTAAACTACTCGTCTTGACTTCTTGTTATTCGCCGTTCGCGATGATCCCGATGCACGGAAAGATAGCACTGCGTAACCTGATTCCCATGCTGTCTTGATGCCCATCGTTCATGCATGCCGCTTAGTTACTACCACGAGATAGCCATCCTGATTGCAACGACTACAACGCCAGCCCCCAAGATCTCTACCCCCACTAAATCATCTCTGCCAGGGGATGGCCGACACAGATCTAAATCATCTGGTAGTGGGCTTGATGCTCTCATGTCGACACGATGCTGAGCGCTGATTATCCGTCGAGATCGGTTGGTAGTTAACCCGACTCACGGACCAAAGGCCGTTGTTTTAAGACTGACACCCTGTACTCGAAAGTGATTGCCCTCCTTACGCCGTGGTTCACCTTCATTTGACAGAGATTTCAAGGGTGATCCCAACATGCCGGTCATTGATTTTACGAAAGGGAAACACCGTCGCGGTGATCAGGATGGTCACGACGGTCATCACGGTGGGGGTGGTGGCTCTCACCACCCACACTCTGACGACCAGCCCCATAATCATCACAGTCAACCTGGCGAAACCTCGGAAGCCTCAGTCTCAGCCTCAGCCTCAAGTATGATCAGGTAAATTCGCAGCTCTCTCTTCACCCACTTTGTCAGCCGAGACTGAATGCTTGGTAGCTTTGTGTCTTCATCGATGCACTCGGTCGCTAGGACCATTGTCTCAAGTCCTAACGTTCTCCATACCATATCTCCATCAGCCACAGTGACACCATCCCCTACGGTTTCAATGGTTAGAAAATATTCATATGATAACGGGCGTGGAGACTAATCCTATTAGAAGGTTTCCGAGAACACACGACAAGGCACACCTTCGTAGGTATTGTGCAGTCACTGCAGTAAGGAATCCTTGTGACTGATTCATTTAAGCCTAGACCCCAACTCTCATCTGTTGTTGGTGCTCTAAGTGGTGTTTCAGCTGTCTTCCTCCTCGGGTTGGTGGCATTCCTTGCAAGGCGCCGCCGAAAAGCACGACTTGAGAAGGAGAAGGAAGAGAGATGGGAGTGGATTGACCGATGGGAGCGGCGTCACCAGAGTATGTGAGGCTCTCAGCCATACAAGACCTCTTTTTCCTATATCACAGAGTGCTTCTATACAACTTTTTGAGAATGGATAGAGCACCCTTTCTCCGAATCCCGCTTCTACATCAAGCCCCTCAAGAGCCCCTATAGCTGACATGATCACAATGAGTGCTTGAATTCCGCTTGCTTGCGCCACTGTTGAAAGTTAACGTTAATCGCCAAGGTTGAGCGTGGCTGGTGCCATACCGCTGCTAACATCTGGCCTAATGTGGGTTCCGAGGAGGGGTTGGGGATGGAAAGATATTCAATAGGAGCGGTGTTCAGGAGAACTAGGCCTATAGGAGCAACAATGCCTTCGGTTGGCTCAACTGAGCTAGGGGATACATTTGAGTCGACAGCAGCACCTGTAGGCGTATCTGTGATATTTGTCGTATGAGATGGCGAAGAAAAAAATCAGGGCAAGGGGGACCCATTCGATGGCGAGTGGACTTCGCTCCGGAGTTTGGGAGATGGATGTGTTGGCAGTACGGCTCTCGTCCCGTCTTTTCAGTCAGCCCTCAGCCCTTAGGCGCAGATTGGTCCATTTGTTGACTCCATATCCAAAAGTAGTGAATTTAACAGGTCCAGGCTCTGAGTTGCCGCGGTCCATCAGCTCGAGTGAGTGTTGGAGCGCGGCCCATATGAAACCTTTTCGGAAGGGATATTCGGGAGGAGTATGAACAAGCGAAAGCCACACAACCGGACCAAGATTACATCGGTACCCCGTAAGACGTACTCTTATCCCAGGTATACCAGCGCGTGCAGAGCGGGAGACTCTCTTTATGATTGTATTAAGTGATGCCTAAGGACTCACATAATTATAATAATATCATTCGAATTGTCAGCAGTATAGTGAAATATGATTATGTATTTTGTACGATTGTACTTAGGCTATAGAGTACACAAGTTCTACGCCTCGGCTTTCAAATTTCAATCACAGGACTCGCCTCAAGTTGCTGTAAGCTGGCTGTAACTACTTTCCAAGACCACGGCCATTCTCAGGGGCGGCCATGGTTGCCCTAGGCAATCCATACCAGCATCTGAGGCACTAGCATTTACCTTGAGACCTCTATATGTACAGCGGGGCTCTGTATCGAACTCTGAGAGGCATTCGTAAGTAACTGTTTTTATGAAGTTCTCCATACCTCTACTACTTATACCTCTCGAGAAGCTGTACTAACGTCCAATTATTGCACTCTCCATGACTTAGTATGAACTTCCCACCAAACACTGACAGCCATTTCATTCTGGCGTCCGACTATAACAGGTTGACATGACATCCGCCTGATGCACTCTGATCACGTCGCACTGCAGGGGCACTTATGCCACTGATCATTGATCAAAGCACTCCTGCCTCGCATCGTTTAGGCGCGTCATTACCTTCATTCTTCTTCGGACCATAGAATTTGATGATTTGAACGGTCAGCCTTGACATCGTGTCTCAGACAACTGTGGTTTTTCCATGCGTTCGTTGCTTGGGTGAGCACGAAATTATCATTTCTAATTCCTCTCCTGCCCCATCATCCCATTTCCTGCACCCTCCCACAAAACAACTATCCTTTCTCATGTACGATTCACTTCGGAACTCATCACTACGGCACTTACAAGGTCGTGGTCCTCGGTTTCCCTTCCATGGGTTTCCAAAGCCGCAGGGGCAATCTCGCGGCGGTTTACCAAACCACAATATACCTTTAGGCCTACCCGGATTGAAAGGCGGTCAAAAAGACGACAATCGCTTGGATAAACTCACACCGGCCCCCACACCTGCTCCCGCGCCCAATACAAATCCCCCTCAGGAACCCCCAGAAACCCCTCCACAACCCTCTCCAGACCCAACTCCAGACCCAATTACCACCTCGACTCCGGCAGTCACTACTCCACAAGCGTTTCAACAGTATGCCTAGACTTGCCCTCCTCGTCTACACAATCGAATGTTTGTCACAGGTCTAGTTCTACACACATTGGTATCGTGGTCTCTACATCAGCAAACAAGATATCACCATCACCCCGAGCCAAGGTTGCAACAACCGCCTTCATTACTCAGAGTATTTCGTATACACATGTAGTCACGTTGCTAAGTACCCCTTCCACGGTTAGTTTTTCCTTGATCTCGTCCGCAAGACTCAAGACTAAACGCAGATGTGACAGTCAACTTCACTACCTATGAACGGTTCGCCCATGTGAGTGAATGCGGATTGCACACATGATGGCTTCTCAGATATTTGCCACTCCCTCATCAGCCATCGTGATCCATTGATAGCCATAATTGGAGGCGTGTGTGGCGGTTTGTTTCTGCTTCTGGGCCTCGGGCTATTATTCTTCTGCGTTCGACGGCGCAAGAAGATGCTGAACCATCGGGCACGGGAGGATTGGAAATGGTTTGACAAGTGGAAAAGGCGTAACAGGAGTATGTCTTTGACGACAGTGGAAGACATCGAAGCTCGGCCTTCCGATAAAAATCTGCTGAGCATGCAGAATCTGGCACAGTTGACATCATCCCCATCCATCAGATCCGCCATGTCTCCAACACTGGTGGCTTCAAAGGCTAAGCACCGATTTCGCGTTGTCTCTATGGGTGATGTGACCAATAACACTGGGACTACGTCAAATACCAACCTTGTCATTGCTCTACCACCTCACATTCGTCACCTCGATCATGGAACACACCAAACAAAGCACGACAGCCTTCCTCACCTTCGTTACTACCACCCCAGTTCTCCCAAGCAAGATATTCAGCCGCATCCATACCCAGACACGCCGGAAGACATTCTCATCACAGCTGCCTTCCGCAATTCGCAATTGCTACTTCTCCAGGGTGATCACCGCCCATGAGCGGACCTGCTCGTTCGTTCCAATCACACATCTACCACTACTTTAGTTAGGCAACGGGCTAGCTCAGATCTTACCTTTGAATGGGAAGCATCAGTAACCACTCTTGCGAATGAATCAATTGCGGTCCTAGTGATGATAAGATCAGAATAGAAATATCAGACTCCTCACCTCCTCAGTTGCCGCCGCGGTTCATATTTCTCATTGAAAACGCTGCGTTCAAGACGCAATGTGAGTGTGAACCGCACTATTTCACTCTGGTGGTGTCGACTCCTATCCCTTGATCGCCCCTGAACAGAGTCTTGTCAGTCCCTGTCCCATCGCACACGCATCAGATGCATCCTCTCCCTCAGCCCATCGGATTTGCTTTTGTGAAAACATAGACGCTGTGCTGCTGATCTATCTCTATACGCGAACAAACCCTCCGGCGGAAGTGATATAGCCATCCCTCCATTGTGTGAGTGCTAAACCAACTGGCCTTTGTCGGCGAATGTTCGTTGCTTAGTTCGTTTCTGAAATCACAGCCCTCATGTCTGAGTGTACTACTGTGCTTCTTTGCACCATGACGACTGATGTTGGAAAACGAGGATTGAGATAAGAATGTAGCTTTGAGGGCCCCGAAGTACTAATAATCTGGCGATATTATTTCACTTGTTCTGATTGTCGCATCCTCCTCCCCTTAGAGTGAATATCCTTTCCGAAATCGCATCGTATGGGCCGTGCCCAACACTCACTCGAGACGCTGGAACGCTACAGCCCGCTGCTTGGCCACCGTGGTTCTACTCCCCTTCGTACTGCGAACGAAGGGACTCGCCTGCGCAGACGGATTGAAGCGCGCCTCAGTAGATGGGATGTGAGGGATAGTGATGACGATGACGACGACGACGACGATGATGATGATGATGATAGCGATGATGATGACGATGACGACGACGACGACGATCATCATCATCCGAAGAGCAGTACCAAGCAACCAAAGCCCTCCAGAACACCATCACTCTCGCCTCTTCCTTCTCCTCCTCCTCCGCTCTCCACAGGACCCACTCTCACCAATCCTCCTGTTGCCGCTAGGCCTGAAGCGTACGCCGGTTGACCTTCTGAGTTACTACTTGACATGGCTTATCTGGTTCTCGAACTAGTGCTTCTCCTCCACCTGCGTTCGCTCCGCCACCCTCTATGCCACCGCCCACATTGCCTATCGCTACCTCCAGAGCGCCGAAGTCGACGTCGTCGTTTACCCCCACGCCACTGAGTGCTCCACTCCTATCTCAATCGGCGCGTGATACCAGTTCCACAACAACTACCTCGTTTCCTTCACAGTCTTCCGCGGACAGCTCGTCTGGGCCCACCATAATGGCTTCCATAACTGATACAGAAACGCATCCAAGTTTTGTCACAAGTTCGTCCCCCAGCCCTCCTGAGGGAACTGAAGCCACTGGGGTCCAACCTTCTTCGGGCTCATCCAAACCTCGCAATCTTGCCGTCATCCTTTCCGCGACCATCGCAGGTACTTTAATTTTGGCCATTTTCCTGGGACTTATCTGCTTTCATGTTTGGCGCCGAAGGAGAAGACAGAAGCGCCACAACGAGAATTGGGCATGGTTTGACAGGTGGAGAAGGCGACACAAGAGCTTGTCTATCATCACAGATGTCGAAGTCCAGGGCTTGAGTGAAAATTTGCATGGTCCCGAGAAGACGTTGCTGAACGAACAAAATGTTGAGAAGCATACAATAAGTGCTTCAAGACTTTCTACCGATTCTCCAACCCTTCACCACTCCATACTCTCTAACAAGACCTCAACCCTTCACCCGAACTCCGTGGTCTCTGACGGGAAGAAGAAATTTCGTGTAGTGTCTATGGGTGATCTTACAAACCACACTGGAACTACCTCGAATACAAACCTTGTCGTTGCGTTACCACCGCCCACGCACGATGGACAATTTATTCGAAGGGATGAACATCATCCTCACGGTTTCTACGATCCCGCTTCTCCCAAACGCTTGATCCCACGTCCATATGCAGCGGAAGACATTCTTACCACTGCCGGCGTCCAGAACGCTCGACTACTCTTCTAATTACATGGCGGAGAGATGTCTCTGGCCTCAGATGCTTCCTCTGGTATCCCACTCCCGGACTTCTGCTGTATTGACAATGTGTTCGTTGGACTAGGCATGGACTTGTACTTTTAACATTCTACCACCCAATGCCGCTCCTAAACTCTGCTCCTATTGAGTATATCTGCGTATTATGATGCCACGTTTTGTTCATCTCCTGGTTTAGAGAACGTTCTCGGTGTATTCGCTTCATCGGTTGTTGGTGGAAGTCTTGCAGTATTTGATAGACTGATCATAATCATTCGATATCCATCCCCGATTTCTCCTAGGAAGCCACGTTTGGTCCGATATTAACAACAGTTGACCTCCAACAATCACTCGAGTGTGAGTACAGACCACGATGTGCCATTGATAGCGCGGTAAATGATTCTATCGCAGGACGACGCTATGGAAACAACTCGGGAAGCTACCATAAATCTGGAACGCATGTAGCCCGTTCATTCCCCTCCCAACCAGACATCATGCGCAACGTGCAAGTAGGACAAAATCCGTGCCAAGACCACAGCGCTGGGAAGCAAGCAGAGCTTCAGTGCCGCATTCAATCAGCCGTAAAGAAGGCTTTCAGCCCATTCTTTCCCTCCACCAAGTCGCAAACAAGCTCACCTACGTTGAGTGGCACCTCCAGTCTGTCAACAGCCACTCTAGGCCCACCGACCCAAACGTACATTCTACATATATGTTGCATATCTAATCGCCTCATTGATTCGTTACTTTCCCAGACAAGGGGATGCTCCCGTGGTGCCTTCCCCAGAGGCAACGGCATCAGCGCCGTCACCAACATCCACGACACACGCCCGTGATACGCCACCCCAGACGCAGAGGACTTCTTTGATTGCATCTCCTACATCGGCTTCAACTGCTACGCCGGCAGCTTCAATATCGACGGTGGGTAGTTTGTAGACATAATATAATCATGAACCAGCAGCTGAGGTGGTTGTGAGGGCAGCCCAACGCACTCGTGACACCGGGAGCACATATCAAGCGGTGAGTAGGACTTAGCACTAATGTCTTGCTATGGATTGACTGCCTGACTGTTTCATCAATAGTAACAATCAAGCACCCCTCATATTGGCAATTACATCCACGGCTGTGGTGGTTGTACTCATTTGCTTGGGTCTTTCGTTCTTTATCTGGCGTCGTAGAAAGAGTAAACGACGTTCGGAGGAGGATTGGAAGTGGCTTGACGGGTGGAGGAGGCGACACAAGAGCCTCTCAATCGTTAGTGGGGGAGAAGATGTTTCTCGTCCGGAGAAAACTCACGCTGATGGCGGTCAAGAGCTCCTCCGGCGTCCTTCCCTTCGGTCAAAGGCGTCCACCCTCCAACGGTTTGGCTCTATAGCTTCCAAGGCGAAGAGAAAGTTCCGCATCATCTCCATGGGCGACGTCACAAACAACACCGGAACCACATCTAATACCAATTTCATCGTCGCAACGCCTCCGCCCCGCTGTGACGATGCGCATGACCGCAACAGGTCGAACTTCAAATACCTGACCTTTGGCTACTATGACCCTCCCCCGCCAACACCGATACAGCATCAGCCCTCTTCAGATGATTTTCTGACTACTGCTGGTATTCGTGCCGCCGAAAAATTACTTTCAACAGACATTGGTGCCCATACGTAGATGAACCTATTCTTTGACCTAGTAAGCGGGCAATCGTACTTTGAGCCTGGCGCTACATAATGGATTCCCTGATAATTCCTTTTTCACACATCTCCTATTCTCAGGAGTCCCCTGAATCTCCATCCAGCGTTCTATCGGGCGCTTGATGCGTTCCTTCCCTTTTGCAGTGATCCCTGCGGCTACTTCTGCAAGCTCGGACCCCTCTGATCGCTCTCCTCTCCACTGGTACTGAACGTTGAACATTGACCCATCGGAAATGTCGCTACGGACGTGGATGCATCTGATGGTTCACACATATTCCTTCCTCTTTACTGGGCCATCTTTGAATGGGCGCTACCATGGATCTGTGCTTTGATGTGTTGATAATGATGCTGTCTCGCAGCCCCTCCTTCGTTTCTTTGCTTGCTGCCAAAAATCACGTACCCTGTGCCCACCGAAATCTTTGCTGCAGTGCGCTACACTTGGCTTACCTCATGACTCTCATCTCAGCCGCTGCCACCAATTGATCATGATCGATTTGCTCCGCCGCTTATTAGATCCTTTGCATGCAAACATACTATCGTCCAAACTATAAGTTCGCCTTCATCGTACGTGACCCGTCTTGCCTAGGCTCTCCAAAGTTTCCCACAACAATCATCATTCCTAAATGATATGTATCTTTGATCCCAAACACTTGAGATGTTCATCCTGCGATGGAACCTTGACTCCCCGTCGGCCTGCTTCGCTGGTCTCCTACATTAGTATGAATGATATTTGATCATCATAGATGGACCTTGACACTGCCCGGGATGCGCACACCTGAGAACAAGGGGGGAGCGCAGCCATCGCAATTGCAAGGTGCTCTCAGTCACTGGCATCCCCCCGCGATAACCAGCCTCCCATATTCCTATCGGTGAAAAATTCTTACACCTTTTGGCGAGGGCACCGATTTCACTCCACGATTCCGCCTCTAAGTATCTCCGCTGCGTGGTTATACACGCATGCTCTTCGCAGCTCACCTCTGAGCTACTATAACCCCAATGCTCGGACATTCCTTTGATTGGCATAAGCTATGGTCAGGCGGAGGTCGCCCCCCACGCCATGATTCGTCGAGCCGCACACCACCAGCTAGCACGGCGAGCAAGACCGCCTTCTCAAGTCAAACATCGGCGAAAGCGTATGTTAACATTCCTCCAGTCCTCCCTCCTACTCATTTATGACATCTAGCTTGAATGTTGCCGCTGCCGCTACAACGTCAGCGTCATCCTCGACCGCGCCGTCTCCCACCACACCCCCGCCCGCTGCACACACAACTCCAGCCCCGCCCACATCAGGGCTGCATACCTCATCCCAGACAGTTGCACCACCAACCTCCATTACTGCCATTACGACCGTCATGACAACCAATACTCGTACCACCACAAACATTCAGACGACCACTAGCGCCGTTCTCCCTATATCGACTGTAAGTAGATATTACCCGTGTTGATTCACGCTGTTCTAAAATATCGATAGCCCGTTGAAGGAATCGGTTCAAACACTCAGCGGTAAGTAGAAGTACAATTTAAAGTTGACATCGGCTCAAGGATTACCTGTAGGGTAAACAACCAATTGGTGACGATCGCCGCCGCCACCTCCGGTGTAGTGATACTTCTGGTCATCTGTACCGTTTGTTGGTTCTTGTGCCGTAGGTACCGTAGGAGAGAGAAGCTGCTGGATCGAGAGGAGGACTGGAAATGGTTTGACACGTGGGGCCGCCGGCACAAGAGCATGTCCATCATCACCGACAAATATTCGGTCCAGTCTGAGACCCTTCTCAGCGAGGGCAACGTCGAGAAGCTCGCGTGGCGAACTTCGGGACAATCTACGAATTCGGCACCTCAGTGGCAGCGCCATTCTTCGGTTACTGAAGCAAAGGATCGTGTGATGTCCATGAGTGGCATCACCAATACCACTGGAACGACCTCGGATACACAACTCGTCATTGCCCGGCCGGCCCCTTCCCTTAGAGGGCCCCAATCCTACGTCTTGCCAACTCTACATAGAGAGCCTCATGTCGGCGACCACTACCCTGCATCTGCGCCAGTCACAGAATCAAATTCCATTGACGACGCACTTACAGCAGCAGGTGTTCGAAACGCGCGGCTCCTGTTCATATTGCCGAACGGTCACTAACTCGGGCTTTCATTCATGTGCTTGCGAACCGAGTTAGCCTCCGTACATCCACGCTCGTTAAACATACCCACTCTCCCTCCATCTTTATACCCACGTTCGTTTTTTTTTGCATACAGTAATACGCTTGTAATCAGACCAGCGCTGAAAACAAAGTGACCTTGTGCAATAACTGTTTACGACACCGCAAGTAAGAAATTGCCTGCGCCACCTCCCACCGTCGTATCGAGGGTGATTGGGTGTTGATCATGGCGTGCGAATGGGTCCCTGAATTCATGTGGCTCAGTCGAGGAAACCCTTCTATTTGCGCTCATCCACCTTCCACAGACCTCCCGAGTAATTACAATCAATCAAGCCAAAATGGCATCGATGTCGGGACCCATCTCGACCGACTCATCTGTCTACCTACGGGTACACTGGGACACTTCAGCCCGGACAGAACTCGAGTATTGTGATAATCTGTTGGTGGTATGATGTATCGACTGGGCAGCATTCTCACCTCATTAGGGCGGTACATCCCAGCAACGATGAATCTTATCTTACCCTGTCCATTTGCGTCAAGGAGTGACAGATGCTCAACGCTGATGGACCTCTGTTCAGGTCGAGGATCCATCTTGCACGCGCTTCCTGTGGCACATCATTTACATCACCAAGTCCCGCAAAGGCTATGATTCTCACTTGAAACCTTTAAAGTACCCATGCTTTCAGTGCTGGCCACATTTCCTGCCTTCGAGTAATTTCATTCCTTTCGCCTACGCGCCGCGACCACAAGCATTGGGATCGCGTTTCGCCGCCCTCAATGTACAATGTTCGCGGCAAACACGTTCGTTTAAATAGGTTGGAGAGGGGCCTGGGGTCCCTCGTTGGCGGTATTGTGGACGGTGCAAAGGATGTGGGAGGTCAGCTGGCTGACGGTGCCGGAGATACTGCCGTCCAGGCTGCTGGCGATACCAAGACTAGCTCACGTTCAAGCCCTACCAACGTCACATCCCAGTCGGCAGTCTCGGATACATCGAACACGGGACCTCGCGAGACCCCCAGGCCTCTGTCGCCTGCGAGCCCCAGTTCAATCCGCGATGATGTCAATACTCAGTCAACTACGCGCACTTCGTCCTCCTCTACTGCCAGTCCTACGGGGAAACCGAACTCAACTGGTGGATCCCTTGGCAACCTACCAATAGTTGGTCAAGTTGTAGGCGATGTGACCGGCATCGTAGGAGGCGGTGATAAGGCTGAAGGTCCAGCCTCTGACGTTGGACCAAGCAGTCATGCCCTACCAACTCCAACCCCTTCTGGAAATGACAAGAAGCCACAAGATGGCGGAAATTTTCTCGGGAACGTACCTGTCCTTGGGAAGATCGTAGGCGATACGACGGATCCTTTGCGAAGTGGCGGCGATTCCCCCGAGGGGTCTTCGACTCAATCGTCTGATGTACAACCCACTCCATCTCTCCCCCAAACCCCCAAATCCAAAAGTGCCCCTAATATACTCGGAAGCATACCAATACTTGGTCAGGTGGGAGAAGATGTAGGTAAGGTTGTGGGCGGAGGTGTTAAGGTTGTGGAGGGCGCCGCATCTGGCGTAGGTCACATCGTTGAGGGCCTATCGTCTGTGGCCGGTGATGGTGTTGGTGCCGTCGCTTCAGTGGCGGCTGGCGCCATTCATGGTGCTACATCTGTCGTTGGGAATGTTGCTAGTGCTGCAACCGCCATAGCCGGAGAAAGTGTTGACGATGTAGCCTCCCTGGGTGGCGATGTTGTGGGTGCCGCTACCACCCTTGGTGGCAAAGTCTTCGGTGCTGCTACTTCTCTGGTCGGCGATGTCGGAGGGACAGTAACAACTCTTGTTGAAGACGGCGTCAAGGCTGTCAAAGCCTTACCCAAAGACCCCATTGGTGCTGTTACTGGCCTCGTAGAGGACCTTCCCTCTGCTGTGGCTCCGCTTGTCACCGACGCGGTAGAAATTCCGGTTTCACTGGTCGGTGATGTGGTTAGTGTCGTGGTGCCTCTGGGCAACAAGGTCGTGAACATTGCAACTGACCTTGTTGGGGACATTGCCGGTAATGCAACGAGCATCATCTTGGGCGATGCGCTTCCATTGGCGACCTCTGTAATTGGTGGTGCACTTCCAATCGTGCCCTCCCTCATCAGCGAGATTGATAGCGTGGTCGAGACTGGACTTTTACCTGTCGTGACTTCTCTTGTCGGAGGCGGAGTAGGTGAGGTAGGGACAGTAATTGGTATAGTCACTTCGGCCGCAGGCGATATCGTCACCGCGATCCCACCCCCACAGGCTAGCGCTATACTCACATCTGCTACTACAAGTCAAATTGGTGGATCTCTTCCCCTTCCCCTGCCCACACTACTTCCTCCTCCTGATAGCAATACAGAGGTTACACTCCCCCTTCCTTCGCCGACGACCAACGAAACTACCAATCGACCAGCCACTCCCGCTCCATCGTCTGTGGTCGTAGGGGTGCCGCCTACAGTGTCACCATTGGTGCCATCGACTACTTTACCACTTACTGCCAAAGAAACGCTACCGCCTGTTTCTTCCATCATTCCTCCAGCCTCCGTTAGAGCATCCGTCTTCCCTTCAGAGTCTAGTCGCACTCCGCCTTCAGCTTCGCCAGCCACTGGGACATCAGGCTTACCGGTCTACAACCCCAGTCTGGGGGTACCGCCGGTTGCGCTTGCTGCCGCCGCACAACCTACGAGTAATGTCGGTAGCTCCGACCCATCTGGGACTGATTCTGTCTCCTCCAGCTTACCCACGTTGTACGACATCAAATTCCAAGTTCTTTGATCGTGCACTTTACTGACCCTATTCTAGATCACCACCAAACGGTGGTCCCCATGAGCATCCCGGCCCCATTTCTCCAGCCGCTCGAGGTGGTGTCCTGGTAACAGGATTGGTAGTTCTTTTCATCATCATCTCCTACACACTGTACCGTTGTCGTCGTCGTAGGGCGATCAGGCTGAACAGATCATCAGGATCTAGCTGGGCGCCCCTCGTCGAAAAGAGAAACTCAGCCTCTCCTTCGCCGCAGCAGTTGGAAGAAGGTGGTGTATCCGATAGGCCGCGGCAAAGTTGTCAATCTTCGTTCTCAGGTGTTTCAATGGACCAAGTTACGAACAGAGATTATCAAGCCACCACCCATAACTCTGGACACATTACCCTTCACAATCCTTTCTGGGATTCCACCGATACCGCCTCAGCACATTTCATCACTCTATCACGAACGCCATCTTTGACCCATTCCATATCATCTGATTCAATGTCTACGGACATCTCTGATGGAGACAAATCAAGTCGGCGGGCGCTCTCATTCCTCTCGGAACATAGCACAACGACAACCGCTAGTTCCATCGCCATCGCCGGGCCTGGGTCAAATCGAAAAGAGTCGGTGTTCCTAGGACATGGTCCTCGGTTGGCTGCTCTGTTTGGTATATTTGGAGCCTCTGGACATTATGCTCCCAACAAGAGGGACACCGTCGTTTCGAAGGTGTCACAAGTAACCCAGACTCCGGACCTTGAAGCACAAGGCATCTCTGAGAAGAGGATATCGACCAGTGCTAAGAGCGATACTGGGTCGACCAAGAATGCCATACTCAATGCTACTTGGAATAGCCCATTTCTAGTCTCCCTTATGAGTCGTGTCAGCTTGAAGAAGAATCGGACATAGTAGTTATCATCTATACTTTTTGGACTTGCTTTCTTATTATACCCCCGTTAATCAGTGTGTTGCTTTCCATTGTACAACATGCAATGTCTTCAGTCTATGTATGTTGTACATATTGTTATCCCTGTTCGTCCCTTGTATCCATGTTTTCGGACGCCTGTGTTGTTGTCCGTTCCATTCTTTCTACGACCATCTTTCTGCTACCCATCACCACATACATAAATACTACTCATGCCTCTCCCATGCCTCAAGGCGACCAACAAATGCTGGTAGCTGAACAAAATGGATCAGTCACGGGTCCAGTTTCTCATGTCCTGGTGCTGTCTAATCGCCTTCGGCATCGCGTCACTCTCTGATGAGACTTGGTCCTTGTAGCTCTTGCCACTCATGCCATCTGGTTCTGCGGTGTTTCCGACCCTATCAGCCCTCCGGATGGGATCTCCTGGGCTGGCCGGGAAACACTGGCGACGAAATCATTTCGATACCTTTCCAATGGTACATCGGTGACATGTGTAATTGAAGATGCATATCTATCAGGATTGTTGTTGTTCATCTGGTTACCTGACTCCTTCTCACCTCACTCTACCAAAGTTAGTCATTAATATGCGTTTGGCCAGCTAAGTAGCAGCGACCGCATGCCAACCCTCAATTGTCGTCGTCTTTCCCCCTCCCCCCTAACACGGGACCAGTATGCCCCCTAGCGTGACGTCTGCGCTTATGAGGTATGCCTTCGCCTCCCCTCACTGTGTAAGTTAGTTGAAGGTCGGTGGCCTACTAGCGCAGCTTATTATGCGCGAGAGGAACTGCCGACTGCTAGCTCCCCGCCACAAATGTGAGTGTCCATTTCACTGCGTTACGGATGCTAGAATAGGCTTATACCAGCTCCGCAGACGCTCGCCGGCACCTCCCACAGTGCCTCTCATCATTGGGACGCTTTTTGGCGCCCTTTCAACCATGTGGATGGTGAGATACTTGTATCTCAAAGCGTTGCGTCGCACTCGGGTGAAGAGGCAGAGCCCTCACCCGAAGCGCGGACGACATCAACGCCCTCGTGGCCCTGATATATTGGATTCTCTCGCTGTAGAGAAGTCTAAGCCACTGCCACTCGACTCAACTATCGATTTCGATTCTCATCGCAACCACCTCGAGCACAAGCCCCTTCCCATTTTACCAGATCGTCATAATGATTTGAACGCTCGAGGTCGTAGGAAAAGTCGGGATATAGCTTCCTCCAGTCTCTTCGATTCTCAGCACACCATCGCTCCACCACCACTTGCTACCATCAAGGGCCACTACAGAGGGCCTTCCATGGGTGCTGCGTCGTATCTAAGTGCTCAAGCAACACCCGCAAGCACGGTTGTTTTCGCCTCTCCTGCTACGACGTTATTATCTGTCAGAAATACACCGAAGACGAAGGAACGGGCATTTGGGCCTGGTTGGTTTTACTCCCCTCGGAAGAAAGGGGCTGATAGGGCTCCCACCCACCTGGTGCCTCCCTCGCATTCAGCCGAGTCGCAAGAGATCAGGGCTGGCCTTGTCACAGCTACTTGGGGTGGAGCTCATCTAGCCACCTTGCTTGAGGCCGAGCCTTCCAAAGACAATCCTGCGCGTGCATGGCCGAGAGACCTTGTATAGTTATAGGATAGATGCTTTTACCTAGTTCTCCTGACCTTATCACGCCTTGAGTCCCGCAATCGGTTTCATTTGGCACCTCACGGGACCTCAACTCTACTTCAGCGAGGCAGTGCAAATTTTGTCATTTCCGTAACAGTTCCGTCAACCATAGCGCTCAACCATTCGGAACTCGAAAGTCTCAGTTTGATGTGTACGTATATGCACATGACAATGGGCCAGCCTGGGATAAATGAGACTGCGGGGATTTCCCAATCACTTCGACCTTGCCAAAGGAGGGCTTTGGTACACGAAGTGATTGGAGCTTGTGTATTACATATTTCGATGAGTATAGATGTCAGATCACAGCTGGCCGCGCTATCCCAATAAGCACCTCGCATATTAAATTTACAACTGAGTCCCTGATTGTGCCTCAGAATCCGCAAACCATTATGCCAAGACCCTCACCAACCCTGCTCAATTGATCTTTGTAAGCGCTCAATTGGAGCACAATATAAGGCGGACGCCAAGTATGCTTCACTCCCATCACAAGAAGAGAAAATGCCAGGTGTGCTCCCCCTCATTCGTTTGGTTGCCTTCGGTGCGTTTCTATCTCTCCGGCAGGTGTCCTCGACGCTTACCGTCGACTTTAGGCACCGTCATCGCGTTCTCCATCATCGTATTAGGATTATGTGCACATATCACTAATTTGACAACGTCGGCGCGCTTCTCATTCTACTTCACCTTTGCGGCAATGGGTATCGCGACAGTGATTTTGACTTGGGCGGGCTTGGGTACTCTGTAGGTTCCTTGCACTAGTGACTGCTTTGAGCCTATTTTGACGCTATATTGGCAGACTAATTGTCGATAGGCTTCGTAAAGGAGCCATCATCGCCTCCATCGTCGTTGAATTGGGTGTCCTGGGTATGTCTCGATGCGCTTTGCATATTTTATCCCTTCTGACGCGCCGTTAGGTCTCCTGTGGATCTTCTGGCTCACAACCGGTGCCCTCGTGTCGCAGGAGAACGCCCTCTTGTTCTCAGATAGCTGTGCAAGTTATCGTGAGTACTAATCAACTATTTGTGCGCCTTTATACCTAAAATCTCTCTCAACCCTCTCCAGGTGGCACTATCTGCGGTGAGTTCGCGGCGACAGTAGCCTTTTCGTGGCTTAACTGGATCATCAGTACGTCCCCCGATCGCCTCTTGTTCCCCCGCATTCAAATTGTTGACGCTTATCTTCCCAGTTTTTGCCTACGCTGTCACGCTTTTGGTCTTCTCAATCATTGCGGCTACTCGTGGAAATAGCGTCTGGTTTAAATCCATCAGCGAAGCAGAATTCTTCGCTCCGGCGACAGAAAAGAGTGCCAACACTCCTTATCAACAACCACAACAATTCCCCCAACAACCACCCATGCAACAACAATCGATGCAACCTCAGTATCCTCCACAAAGCATGGTCCCTGGTCTCCAACAACCCGTTTACTCGTCTCCATCCACCCCTGCATCACCCCAAGTCTAATCCACGGGTGACATCCGTGGTCCACGGACGGGATGCGAGTTACGCTCAATTTTAATTTTCGACAATTCTCCTCCGTTGTTTTTACTCCATTTCGGTTGTTCAACGTTCATGTCGTAACCTCGAATTTCATGTAATAGTTTACTGATCGATGAACTATCCTCTCAGTACTTATACCATTGTTGTTACACAACTCGTATATCCGCTTGTCACGATGAAATGTTTCTTTTCACATCATTATCCCTGAATCATTCATTGAGGCAGTTCTGACGGCCCCGCGTCAATCCCTCAATTGTGAAACGTATGCCCGCTGAGTGCTGAGGCTTGACTCGCCTGAGGCTCCGACCGTTTTGCCCCACCACGATAGTCATCGCGTTCATTGTAAAGTACCACCATGGCCTTTCCTCTAGGTAAAATCGTGTTCATAGCACGTTTCGTCGCGCTTGGTATGATGCTCATACGCTTTTCCCCATCACCATCTCTAACTGCTCCTATTTGGACGATCTCACCCATGCAGCCATTCTCATCATATGCTCATTGGTTGCCTTGGCCGTCAGCGCACATTTTTTCTTCATCACTCAGAATCGTTTAGGCGGCTATTTCTATTTCTCGCCTCTTGTGATAGCTGTTGGTGGGCTGTCGTTTCTGTCTTTGTTGGCTTGGTGCGTACCCAGTGGATGGTCGACGAAGCGCATTCGACTTACCGTGTATCTTAGCGTCGTGCTCGACTTGGTGACTCGAGGCAAGATTTTCAGCTCCAAGATCGCTTTCGAGGTGGGATGGCTTGGTACGTCCTCCTAATTCGGTACTAATCTAATTCACCCATTCATGTGAGACGCTCTTATAAGGTTTCTTGTTCGTGGCTTGGATTGGAGCAGCTGGTTATTCCGCCTGGACAAATGAGCAGGCTTTTGGATCAAATGATGACTGCAATTACCGCAATGGTGAGTCGTACTTTGTGGTCATACCGTAGCTTTGGGTTTCTATCTTACGGGTTTCTTAGCTACGTTGCGTACTATGTGCTATGAGCTTCCCGTCGTTGTGGCCTTCTCCTTCTTAGCAGCCTTCATTAGTGAGTCCCCGTTCCATTCCCATACTCCCCATATTGAATTCGAGCGCCTCTCAACCCGTAGCGTTCTTCTATGTCGTTTTGCTCATCGTTTTCACACTGATTCGTCGTCGGGATCACTTACTGTCAAAATCGGTCCGAGATGCGTCCTTACTCCATGCTACCCCGTCCACCGCAGTTGGGCTACAGGCCGCTAAGCAGGATTACCATACTCATGCTCAACCAGTTGGTTACGCTTACCCGAATACTGGCCCAGCACAAGGTTACTACACCCAAGGCGTACCTCCCATGCAATATCCCGGTGGTGCTATACCACCTTCACCTTACACGCAGTCTTCCACCGTGCCTTACCAGACTACGCCCTTCGAAACACCTAGTCCTGCGAATACCCAGTATACGCAACCCTCGATGTACCCCCAGCCCCAAGGTCCTGCGCAAGCCGCTTACCCCAATTATCAAGGTACGACACCTCCTAATGCCACTGGATATCCTCTTCAACATGGGTTCCAACAACCCCAGCACCAACAATAGATCATCATGACCATCGTAACGTCATCTTAGTTTGACTCTGCTTGGTATGTATGTATACCTCTTGACTCCGAACGACGTAGTATTCGTTCTACAACACCATTTACGATCTATTCGCTGTGCTCGCAGCTGGACGTTATCACGATTTCATTCGTATTTATCCTACGATTCCAACATTTAGCTTTTGCTGTTGTATAGCTTGTGCCTCCCCTCATCGATATGTAATAGCCATTGGATATAAATGAGACGCACGCCGCGGCTGCCTCGACCGTGAGCTTATATTTACATGTGCGAACACTGCGAATGAACTTGCTTGTTTAGTTTCCGTCTCGTTTTCTCAAACTTCAAAATTGCGCGCGTAGGCGCGGGTCCAGCGCCTGCTGCCTGCCGCAAACCCTCTAATGCGTCGTGCCAGTCGCTTCGCGACACGACTCCATGTCCGCGTGTTTGACACAGCTGGTTATCATATATAGCAAGGCTTACGCGCTTCTACAATCCCGAAGGGAGTGTTCTTGGTCTACTGCTTGTACAGCACTTGACACTGACAGGAACGTAACAACGTTCGATGGCCGACGCAGCACACGGGACTACGTCAATGATTAATGATTCGATCTGCTGAACTCGGCGGCCGTTAGACACAGTACGGTGTGTTGGATTCGCTTGTTTCTCGGAACGATGCACGAGTCTAAAGACACTCCAGTTACACCAAAGATTCAGATTGCCGCAATGCGTTGTCCCCCAGAGTTATCCCGGTCGGGCAAGGTGTGCCCGGCGATGAACTATTACCCGTCCTTTTCTCAAATGCCAGGAATCAATGGCACTGGCTGGAGTAGCACGACCTGATCCTTGTGATCTCAGACACGTTTATCCGAGTAACGAAGTATCGATTGATCAACGATGTCTAAATTCCCGAGATGATCATGATCCGCTGAACGCTGATTTCTATTTGAATGGCTATGTGTTGTTGATGAGCACTTTCAAGTGACCTCAAGGACTCCGTCGCCGATGTTCATCCCTCTGCGTTGGTCACCGGACGCGGAATGCGGGGACGCGGTAATGACAGAACCACTTCGACAGCAGTCATAGACAGCAGTGAGAGGTTAAACCATACTACCTCTGAGTTGCGGATGCTGAATACTGACCTCGTCGTCGCATATAAGCTCCCCATACGGGTGCAAAAGCACCTAGTCGTAAATTCTCCGCCGCCAAAAAGACATCACCATGTTCCCCGGCTACGCCTTTCTCCTTCTTGGCGCCACTCTCTCCTTCGCTCAAAGCTGTCCTCAGGTTCACGTCTTTGGTGCACGTGAGACAACCGCACCGCCAGGATACGGTACCTCTGGCCCAGTCGTCACCTCCATCGTTAATGCTTTCCCGGGAGCAACCTCGGAGGTGATCAACTACCCCGCTTGTGGTGGCCAATCCTCCTGCGGCGGCGTTAGCTACGCCAACTCAGTTATCCAAGGTGTCTCAGCGGTGGCCAGCCAGGTCAACTCGTTCAACCAGAGATGCCCTAGCACTGTGCTCGTCTTGGTTGGTTACTCGCAGGTGAGTGTATACGTCGTATTCCGAGCCTAGCATAGGTCCTAATGAACCTCATAGGGCGGCCAAATCATCGATGACGCTTACTGCGGCGGCGGTGACACTAACGAGGGACTTTCAAACACGGAGATCCCCATCTCGGCTGCTGCTCAGCAGAAGATCGCTGCTGCCATCTTCATGGGCGACCCACGCCACATTCCTGGACTGAGCTACAACGTCGGCACTTGTTCAGCTTCTGGCGTATGTCCTGTTTTCTTCCCCATACTGCCAAGTTGATACTTAATGTATGGTATGCTTCTCTGCCTAGTTCGCCCCTCGCCCTGCCGGCTTCCAGTGCCCGTACGCAAGCAACATCCAGTCGTACTGCGACTCTCCAGACCCGTACTGCTGCAACGGCAACGACGCAAATGCACATCAGCAATACGCGAACAAGTACGGCTCCAACGCGCTCACCTTCGTGAGGAATAAGGTCCAAGCCGCTCTTAATGGTAACGGTGGAGGCGGTACTACTCCTTCCTCTCCTACTCCTACCACTAGTATCCCAAGTCCCACTGGGGGTACCGGTGGCACAGCGGCGCACTGGGGCCAGTGTGGCGGACAAGGTTGGACCGGCCCAACTGTCTGCGAAGCGCCATACACCTGCCAGGCCGCTAATGCTTGTAAGTGACATTTGGTGGCGTTGTGTTTTTGTGTTTTGCTCATGACATTGGTTCAGACTACTCTCAGTGCTTGTAAAGCGATATGGTGTGTCCAATGGCGAGGTCGCGGACCATGGGGGTTGGCTTTCATATAAATAAAAATGGCCTGTGTAAAATAATCAATACCGTAACGCCTTTCGCTACTCGAGTCTGAGTGAGAAGAACGGTGAAGTTGCGACTGATAAAGTACATGTCGAACAGTTAGCGGTTGCTGCTGTTACATTGTCTGTGCCTTCCCTCATCAACATGTACTTTAATACCAGTTGGATATTAATGGGGCGCATGCAAATGGCGTCAATAGCATCGTGGCTGCCTCGACCTTGAGCTTGAGATGTTTATCAGCCTTTGAATCGGTGAAGCGTTTGGGCGCTAACGTACACGTCGGCGGCGTCCACTAGCATGAGTGTCCTTGCAGAGTGGCTTCCCACTCTTGGGCTCGTCTTTGGTGGCTGCTGCAGGTACGCATTTATTCAAAATGCTCAAACTCACTGATGCTAATGCGCAACCGCGTCTTCAAGTAATGCCGTGACGCTTGAACAAGTCACCTCTGCATACCCCAACGCAGGGTCCATCATAACACTTTTCCAGTTTGCCCTCATTTCGCTTCATGGCCTCCCAAGTCACTTGCAATGGACCCCGTATGGACCGCGGCTTAAACCTCGATTGGTGCCCTTGACGGCCTATTTCGTTCAAGTCAGCTTATTCTACCTGATCTCGCTGCTCAACAATGCAGCATTTGGGTATAAGATTCCTATGGCCGTACATATCATCTTTCGGAGCGGCGGGTTGATTGTCAGTATGCTAATGGGGTGGCTGATATCGAAAAAACGGTGAGTGACTGCTGATGCTCGATCTGTCGTTGTGGTTAATCAAACGCATGATTGTGTAGGTACACGCGTACTCAGGTCGTTTCGGTGTTCCTCGTGTCCCTCGGAGTTGTGTTAACCACCCTCTCCGCGTCGAATTCATCTTCGAAGGGCGACTCTAACACTGCATCATCTGACTTTCAAGCATATATAACCGGCATTGCGATCTTATCCGTGGCCTTGATCCTTTCTGGATTTCTTGGACTAGCGCAAGAGTGGACCTTCGCTCGTTATATCAATGCTTCCTCTTCGCATCGAAAGAAGGTCATTGTATCGACATCGTATCCTGCGAAAGCTGTCGCTGGTCCGTCCCCCTGGCAGGAGTCCATGTTTTATCTCCACTTTTTATCCCTTCCAATGTTCTTCTTCTTGCGGAAGGGGCTTTCTCAGCAATTTAAAACAATCCATGACGGACAACACCAAACGTTGTTGATTCGACCATTAGGCATCACTGCTAGCTTTCCTAGTGTCTACGCCCCCCTTTTCGCCAACACCATCACACAAGTTGTCTGTGTAGCGGGTGTAAATCGCCTCACCACTAGAGTGAGTGCGTTGACCGTGACATTGGTCTTGGTTGTTCGAAAGGCGGTCAGCTTGATTATTAGCGTTGTATTTGCGGGGATAATAGGTTCCGGAGGTGGTGCTATCAAAGTGGACGGATTTAAACTATGGAGCGGCGCTGCGTTGGTATTGCTTGGGACTATTGGATATTCATTTAGATTAAAGAAGAAGCAGGACTAGGGCCCAGAGGGCTGGGGGTATATATTGGAGAACAGTGTCCATAATAATGTAACGTACCTCCGTATGTACATATGTAATGTGTCTACACACTAGGTGGCGCCGGATGGCGCCCAAATCACCTTGCTTCGATGTCTCGATGTCTCCTATCAGTCTGACTTAGTGAGGGGAAATAACCCTCTTACAGACCTAGCACCTCATCGCCCAACCTTCGGTTTGTCTCATTCGGTGGTTCATGCATTTTGACGATCGTGCAGAAACGCAAGGTGAGAGCAAGCGCCAAACACCCGCATCAAGCCAGAAAGCAAACACCAAAAAGGAAGGGAAGAAAGCAGGTCCAAAAAGGAATTGTCCTACTACCAGAATTCAGACGCCGGCCAAGATCTCGTAAACGCCCAGGGAGCAACCCATATAAGGGAACAGTCACCTAATAAGGGAAAAAGTCGCCCATCCAGACCTTGCTTAGAAGCAGGGTGACTTGTTGCTCACAAGAACTTTGTGCAGTAGAAGCAATGGTATATATGAGCTTATTTACCACCCATCAGCGCCCGCCTAGCTCAATCGGATAGAGCGTCAGACTTTTACGGACATGGTGGGATCTGAAGGCTGCGAGTTCGACCCTCGCGGTGGGCTATCCCCTGCTTCCTCACATCTTTTTTTCATTTCCCGGAAGATAAATCACAGCGCGTGACGCCCACTACAAAAACGAAATACAAAAACGAAATGCTACTAACTACGTACGAAAGATGGGGTGATGTGTGCACAAGGTGTTATTGCCCATCATAAGGTGGTGCATGGGGATCAAGAGATCCTGCCCCTTCGGACGGCGGCGTTGCAGAAAGGTGAACTGGGGACTTCACATCAGTGAAAACGGCGGGAGAGGGTGCGTGTGACTGCCTATGAGCTGAGCTTGAGCCAGCTTGTAAAGATGGTGATGCGATGGTTGGATTTTCGGAGTAGGGTGAATAAGTCATTTCGGGCTCTTGGGATGCATGGGATGCAAGTCCACTACTGTTTGGCATGGACCTCTCGGGAAGCGTGATGTATATCACATCGCTCCCTGCATCGAAGCCTCGGTTGGCGGGTGGGGGTCGGGTAATGGCGTGGTCGGTACCGGCGGTGTCCAAAATATCTTCAGGAGGTCGGCCATCTACGTGAGTTAGAACTTAGGACCTAGATGCACTGGTGGTAGTGAGCTATTTAACACCTACCAGAAGTCCTGTGTCGACGTGATATCCACCAGAGCGAGACTAAAACTAGGATGATCGTTCCAAGACCGCCCACCACCCCTCCAACGATTGCTCCAATGGGTGATTCGGAAGTGGAACTAGGATTGACAGTATCTGTTTGGGTAGGATCTGTTGAGGAGCCGGACCGAGTTGTAGAAGCATTAGAGTCCGATACGGAGGTACCAACAACGAAGTAGTCGACTATGATACGACCGCCTTCGTGCTCGCAAGCTCCTACTAGTGTATGTTGGCCATTCGGGAGAAGGGGTGATCGATAAAAGGTTTGTTGATATTCGACAGTGCCGGTGAATACCCCACGGTAGTATGAGGGAGACGAACCATCCAGTGTATAGGTAGAGTTCGGAAATCCTCTATCCAGCGTCCCAACCACGCTCACGGAGGTCCCTACGAGGAAAACAATGAGAAAGAGTCAAGAGCAGCGCGATAAAATGATGCTCACCTGAGAAGACAAAGGTGAAAGTCGCATCCGCGGTGCTAGTAGTGGACGTCGTTCCATTATACTCTTGATCAACTCCTCCTTTGCGCCAACCAGTTGAATATTGAACACGCGGGTCGGAATCGTCAATTATGGCACTACCTGGTAGATCCATAGACTGAACATAAGACTGAGAGTGGATCTTTAGCGCATTTCCTCTTTGAGTTTGAGTCGAAATTGCCCCCGCCTTGCCAGACCGTATCTGCAGGTATCCTGGGGCCTGAGTGGCGTGCCTCAGGGCAAGTCCAGAAAGGTTATCCACGACAAATTAGCCACATTCGTTATCAGTGCGATAGGTCAATTACTGACATCCTTGAAATGTAAGCAAGCTACTACATGGATGTCTTCGCCTTGTGAACGAGGACAGGTAGGCAGATCGTAGGGTCGTGTGTCGCAGATGGATGCCAACTCGTCGTGGGTCGTTGAAGATGAGATCCTAGCCCAACTGGTACGTGTTATACAGGTCTAAGGGCCCGAACACCAAAGTTAAAGGTCATGTTCGTAGACAGGCTATAGTTTATGTAGTCAACGTTGGAAGATGCGCGTCTAACGCAGATGTAAGGTTTAGTAGTACCGCGACAGCAATGAAACGGAACTGGCAAGGCACGTGCACAGCATGGCCCTATGGAAAGACATAACGGAACTTCAAATTACCCATTCTCTTTTCGATTTCTCTCAGCTCCATGTTCTTCTGAATGCCTGCCCGATTCATCTCCGCCGATACTTCATCACCATGGAAAGCGGCGACCCAAGAATAAAGCTCAAAGTCCCTGCGAGGGACACCAAGGGGGAGTTTTGGCACAAACATTCCTGCAAGGACGCCAAAGATCAAGACCAGAGCTAGGACAATCACCATAGGTACAGTCAGGATACGAGCGTTTGATAGGACTCGGTCGGGATACGATCTTCCAACAATGTCGCCTGTACCAGCGAAAAATGCTAAGAGGTTGGATGCATCCATCTGGGCTCGAGTCTGTGCGAACGAGTTCGGTGACAGTTCAGTAAAGCCTGTGGGACCCTCGCCTTCCGAGGAATATGAGATAACCTAAGAAGTGCTTGAATACACTGCCTGCGCTGAGGTGGTTCAAGGGACATACCAAAGGTGAAGGGATGTAGGGGACGTCTCGATTATTGTCCTACTCGCGAGTTAGCATTGAGATTACTATGAACTGGAGGGCGGGACTAGCTTCACCTTTACCAGTTGATTCACGGAGTTTTGGTGCGCAACAACGTACGCGGGCCACAATGCAGAGGAATTGAGTTGTCGCTTTAGGTCGTCGAGAGGCTTACCAAGGTTCTTTTCCCCACTTAGGCTATCCGTTGCCTGACTAGCTTTGGTGATGATTCGAGTAGAAAGGGGGACGCCAGTGGTGCTGTTGTACACTTCGACCACCCAAGGCTCGAAGAGCTCTAAACATATCAGAGCGTCGTATCCGATGCGTGTTTGTGCTCCGGTTCCATCGGGAAGACTGTCTGGGCCGAAACTAGCGAACTTGCCGCTCGGGGTGAAGGAAGTATTTAGCCGAACAAGAACAGCCTCGAAACTAACGAATCCGCCGCCATCTTGTCCCATATTGATCGGCGTACTGAAATAGCTGTGGGAGACGCCGTTGTCGAAGAAACCAGCTACACACTGGAAGTGAGTACCAAATAAAAGCAGATGTACAGATAGATAGCCTTGCCTCCGAGTGTTAGGCTGTTAGGGTCAAGAGCGACTGAAACATTGTCATTTGGTCGAATGACCAGAGAAGTGTCGAGGGGTCTGTCTAAAACCGTCGGGAATTGGAGGCTAAAGGACGTGAATAGCTCAGTCATCGTTTCGCGAGGTGCGAAGAGATAGGTGAGGTTAAGGTTTGATTTGGCGATGCTATTCATGCATCAGTTAACGCAATGGATTCCGCAGAAGTAACCCACAGATGGCGTTCGGGGTTTGGCAACTTGCTGCAGTGCATCCGAATCCCCCAACGAGGATATCTAATAAACAAGGTCAGCAACCTGGCTTGAATGTAGGCCGTATTACACTTGCCTTAGGGTTGTCCCTGTCTCGACGTCATTGGGCGAGACGCGGTCGTTTGAAACCCCACCAGAATTGTTATTCCTCTGCGATCTGGAATCGTTGAATACACCAAATCCAGCGCCGTCTACTCTGAACTGCGCCGGAGACGCCTCTGCAAAGTAAACTTCATCATTGCCCCATGGGTATGAAAATGCCGTAGGCGGCGGGCCATGGGTTGAGTGAGCCATGGTCCATGCCAAAGTGGGATGCTGTGGAGAGGGATGTGAGATACTTGAAGTAAAGAGTATATCTGGCGCACATCAAAGATCGCTAGTTGTTCTTGAGCCCGAGCTATGTCTACTTCCGATAAGTCGCCTTTAATAGCCACTTCTCGGTAATCAATGTGTTGGTGCTAGGCGAGTGTTAGAAGGGGATATGTCCGATTGTTGGCGACGTACTTGGATGGACGCATCAATTTCAACCAGGCGACCGAGAATAAACGGGAGAGCCGCGGCTAAAAGAACAAGGACGAGGAAGTACGCGACATAGAGCGACCTTGGCGTAGAAGTCAAAGGATTGATCCATTTCGGAAGATAACTTTCTACTTACCACGGACGTGCACTCCATGGAGAGTTGTGGTGTTACTAATTCTCAAAAGCGACATAGAAGACCGTGACTTACTCGTACTCTTTACGCTGCTTACGCGCAGTTCCCGGGTACATGATTCGGTTGTAGAGCACGCGAGCAGCGACCAAGGCGCTCGTTCCTTGAGATGCAGCTGCGAAATCTCTCAGAGTCAAGCCAGGAGCTTCCGGCAAGCGACTTTGGTGTATCAATGTTGCCCATGCTGAGAAAGATCAGATAGCTAGCCAGGACGTAGGCCAAATATTTGCTCACTAGCTGCTTCAAGATACGCTCTAGCGAGATTGAGCAAGCTCAGGGCCAAGCAGAAGCCTACTATTCCACATCCACAGCTAATAGCAAAACGCGTCCAAAACAGAGTCTTGTTCTTCGCGATAAGAACGAAGATCATCAACACAGGATACGCTATCAAGCAAAGCCCCACGTGTAGGGCTATCAATGCCCATGAAGGTGACTCGAACGAAGCAGAAAAGGGATTTTGCCTCGGTGACGAGGCCTTCAACGGTGCTCCATCTTTGCCAAGTGAAGTGGTTGTTGAGTGGTTTCTTGAAGATTGATAGGCCTCCTCTTGGGAATCTGGGGGCTTATAATCAGGAGGCGAAGCTACCGCAGATATTCCTACTGGGAGAATTGACTCCACGCTCGAACGATCGGCTTCTGGGGTTCGATGGCTACCCGATGTTGATACCAATGGGGGTGGCATAGGCAAAGGGCGTATCGAGCTTCGACGAGAATAGGATGAATTGTGGTGGGAGAACCTTGCACTGGTGGGTGTAGGAGGTCCATCTCGTAGGAAGGAGCTTTCTGTCGCGTCAGGAGTGTGAGGTTCAAAAGAAAGTGGCACTGGCATCGACATGACTCTTCTTCGGGGCCCTGGGGAGATTCAAAAAAGGAGGGTATAATGTAGTAGTTTCGCAAGGTGCTGCAAGGAACGTTTACCGCACGATACTCGTGCACTACTGTTAAATTGTTCACAGTTCCGACTAGCCCTTGTCCGTGGGCAACTTCGGTCTGAGGTATGTTTCGACTCATCGGCCCTGGGCGCTACATATGAGCGGCGTCAGGGTAACTCTTGAGCATTGAAGTTTGAGGCACCGCTGCCACAAGACGGCGTTTGCGCACCAAATACTGACTTTATATCCATGCCTCGAATGCCTCTGCAGAGTCCTGTGCGTGAGGGCTTTGTCTTCCCCTTTGTGGCTCGTTCAAACCTTCGCCTTCTTCTTCATTCATAGCACTTTCCAGCTTAGCAACCTCAGCTCAGTCTCCGTCGATGGACCCAGAGATATGAGAGTGCTGAAGGGACGCGCCTGTAAAACATGGGTAGTCACTGTCCGAGAAGATCAGGGGAACGGGGTCTTACTTCCCGGTTTATCTCCACGTGATGGTGTATGGATATGTTTGTGCAGTCCCCTGTGTTATATGAGGAGGAGGCGGACGTCTCGTCCTCTCTCTTTCCCTCTTTCCTTTCTCCTCTCAGGACTCATAATTTAATAGCCCCTTGACGGGTACAAAAGCGAAATCGCCCTTATAATCTACCCTCTATCTATTCCATACTCATCTAATTCGCCATGCCTCTCTCCAGGCGCCATCCTGCGTCGCTCTGCCCGATTAACTCCCACAATCCGAGACTCGTTCAACTCATGTGCAAACGCGTTTCTAAGGACATGGTTAAGTATATTGCTCAGCAGACGTGCAATGTCATCCGGATCGATGGTGAATCGCCAAACCCTTCCCCCGCGCTGCCGTCGCCTCCACCGTCGCCAACGAATGGCGTTTCTAACTCGACCCAAACGCTAATGCCTCTAGAGGACTTCATCCTCCAAATTGTCAAGGAATCAAACGTACAGGTTTCAACGTTGCTTACTACGTTGGTCTTTCTGGAACGCCTTCGCACCAAGCTGCCTCCCATGGCTAAAGGTAGGCTCGCCTTTGGGAGTTGTGCGCATACAATCAATAATGTACTTCTTTGTCCACTAACAAGGCATGCCCTGCACCCGTCATCGAGTATTCCTTGCCACGCTCATCGTTACGGCGAAGTATCTCAATGATTCCTCTCCCAAGAACAAGCACTGGGCGAGATACGCTAGGCTCTTCGATATCTCGGAAATTAACTTGATGGAAAAGCAACTCCTTTTTCTGCTGGACTACGACCTTCGGTTCACTGAAGAAGAAGCCTGTACGCGTTTCGCTCTATTTATGGGAACATCCTCCATCAGTGTCCACGCCAAGGCTCGAGCAACTGCTGTCGACAAAGTTACGAAGGCTGGAAAGGCTCGTGCCCAAGCTCAAGTCACCGTTTCTCAAAGCTGCACTGAAGAGGGTCCCGCTGTTACTACATCCTCGGCTATTCACGGGAATTCCAACCACTCGTCTACCAGTCTGCAGGCGGTTCCTTACTGTGGCAATTCTATGTTGAGGCCTCCTTCCTTGATCTCTAGTTCTCGGAGTAGCACGAGCAGCTGTAGCTCAGGCCCTGGGTCTCTCATCGACGATTCTGGGTCCTCCTCGTCGTCTTCTGGTTGGCTTAGTAGTGGTTCTGAGGACGAGACCTCCGATGTCGAAACGGTCGATACCGAGTACGAAATCGCGATGGATCAAGAACACTTGCACTCCAAACATTTCATCGTTACTCGCCCTATTCCGCGGTACGGTTCCAAGAACCACACTTACCAGCAGATTTCGGAGTCCCGGTTACGCAAACCCTCTGATACTGGGTCTGTTATGACTGTCACTGGCACACCGTCCGTCACAAGGGGGACAAGGTCTAAGCGAGCTGCTTCGATTTCTGGTGGTCTCAACGAACGCAAGTCCTTCGCCAGTTTAACATCGAGCTCTACTCTCCCTACTCTCCCTCGGTCTGGACCTTCCGTTGGGTTCCTTAGTAGGATGTGGGGAGCCGCTAAGGGTCAAGACTCTAAGCAGCCTGCTGGAGACGGGCAGCTCTCAAACACACATGTGCAGAGCACCTTCCGCAGGCTCGTTAACGCAAATTCACGGTCAAAACTTTTCTCTTCAGGGAGCCAGGTGATTGATGTTTAGGGCAACATAGATGAGCTTCAACAGATTATTCGGGCTGGATACCTCATCCCCAACAAATTCGTCTTTTCGTCAAATTGTGGACTCGCCGAGACAATACGCGTCATCTCTTCTTCGATTTCTCGGTTTATGGACATTGTTCTAATTTCACAACCACCCTTCAGGTATTACCTACCTTCTGTTATCCGTCAGCGGGTATGCTAGACATTCCCTTTCCCTTCCTTCCTTTCTCCTTCGAAATATTCACACAACAGTCTATACCCTCCACACAGCCTATACCTCACATCCTATGCGACTACATACACAGCACCATTAATAGCACATACCTATCCTACCCTCTCTCTGCCTGCAATATATCTTATCTGTAGCAAAGCATCGCTGTCGCCCGGAATGTGACGAGACTATGACCGCGCGTTACAACAACTACACTTGAGAAAACGATGATGTTGTTCATATGTGAACTATCACAGGACATCCTACAAAGGATCTATTCTGCTCCCATGGCAATGTTCCAGGTTTTGAGGAGTAATTGCCCCGCAGCATCTGAAGAAGCTTCGAACCGAGACAGTGAGACAGTGTGGAGGGTGGTTGAGTAGTTTCGAAGATATGGAGCATACTGAGCAGGAAAGTGAGAAATGAGTCGCCTTTAAGTCATGTAGGCAAAGATAGTTACCAATCTGCAGAAGTTCCGGTACCATCCCCACGTCTCCCAGGCATTCCATTGGTCGCTATCCCATGTTAAACGGTTCGCCCACTCAGCATCAGTTATGACCCGATGGACAGCGAGGTGTTTATCGGCGGGTGCCAGAACGCCAACGAACCCGCCGAGAGCACAGGAGAGGGCACCTTTCTGCTCACGGGTAAGAGTAGCGAACGCTTTCAAGGCAGCAGTGAGTTGAGGGTTATCGGTTGACACGGGGATTTCGTCTAGGAAAGATAGAATATACATATGAAGAAAAATTTGCCAAAGATAGGGAGAGGAACGTACCCGCTTTGACGTCAGCGTCGACTTCCATTGACTCGCCAACGCGGGCTTGTGCTCGTGCTCTCGTTTCGTCGTCTTCCTTCCTCAGAGCTGTAACTTTTCGCCTAGCAATCATAACACGGCCATTGGCCTTATCTAATGCGCCCTTTACAAGGTCCCATTCGAATAGCGTGATGCCCCTTGAGGTGGTGGGGGCCTCACGGTCGCGAACGATGGCTCCATGGGCGAATGTCCATGTGATGACATCTGTAGGGTCAACAATCTGGTATTGCATTAATTTGTCGAAGACGATCCCAACGAGTTGCCGGTTGTTCCTCCAGAATGCCGCAGCAGCGGTGAGGATGTCGCTCTTGGCTTCAGCGTTGCCGCTGCCTCCGGTACTGCTGGCGCCGGCACTTGCTATGTGTCGTAGGAGCGGAAGATAGCGTTCAATCGCGTTGAGAAGATGGGAAAAGGAGCGGGCACCGATGTGGAGTAAAGACTGGACGATGATTGATCTAACGACAGTGTCAACGTGGAGGGCATCAGAAGACTCCAGCGAACTCTTGAGGGTGTCTAGATGAGCTATTACATCCTCCGGTTTTGCACGTCCTCGAAGAAGGTTGAGAACCGACTGCGCAGAGTCGTGATGTGGATATTCTGAAGAAGAGTGAGTAGTGCTCAGTACGTATAGGGCAGGGGGGTTTACCTGCATCTTCGCACTCGAATTCCGGTCCAGGAGCGCGGTCTGCTATGACGAGAGCCGCGGGGTCCTGCATTTCTGGGGGGAGGGTCTTATGTATACGTTCATGGTACGCTAGGCGTATCTCAAACTCTACGGCACGTCGCATATATGTCCGTCGTGGGTGTTGTGAGTTGAGAGAGAGATCTGGAATCCTAGCGAGCATAAAGTGTGGGTCATTGGTATTTAGGGCGGTAGGAAGGTGTCGTACCATTCCTTCCATACCCACTGGAAGCCGAAGTTACTCATGTGTACAGAGAACCATTCAGCAAAACGACGAGCGACGTCAACATCCATGCCTTCCGAAAGGTTGGCGTAAAGCTTGCGGATGGATTTGCCCACGGCGGGTCCTACTGTAGGTGGCGAGAGCTTGCAGATTTCGGTTATAAGACTGATGTAGTAGACGGTTTTATGAGATGGTTCGGGTAGGAGAAGCAAGGACCCTAGGATAATCTATGGTGTGTTTACGTTCAAAGAGTGTGGTAAGAATGTTATGGAACAGCGCACCTCAGTTACCGTGCTCTCTAGTTGCCAGTTGGGACCTGCGGGGGGGTCATCGCTGGTCGGAGCTCCTGGTCTCGGCTTAAAGGTACCTGGAGTTGTCCACTTCGGGATTTCTAGGAGTAGTCGAGCACATTCTTTTCGGTTGACCTCGAAGATATCTATAGTGTCCACAATTAGGGAGCGCACCCTAGAACCCAGTGGTGTCGAAGGATTAGGGGATACCTGCAAGAGGGGATTCGGGGTCAAAGGGACAGTGCAGGAATGTCAACGACAATACGAGCTCACTTCGTCGTCGAAAAGACGTATGTAGTATTCTGGCCATTCCTCCTTCTTGACTTGCGCGTCCTCCCCTTCTTCGTTGGTAAGCCCGTCCAACTCGATGACTTCTGGGGGAACTAAGACAGATGGAAGGTCAAACTGAGGGTGTTCGGACGAATCGAGGGCAGGGTAAGTGGGCTGAGGGAGGTCAGTTGGGGTGTTAGCGAAGTTGGATTCGTCGTAAGTTTTTAACGCTGTTAATAAAGAATCGAGGAGCTAGATGTAGGGCAAATGAGCGTAATATCGCATGAAAAAGTGATCAACTTACTTCATGGATATTTTCGAATACAGAATCTTGGGAGTGTAGGTGCACAAGTGGAAGGACAAGCCAACGGGAAGGTACTGTAGTATCAACATACGTCTGGATAGCGTTGATGATTTCCGTCACTCTCGGAGGGTATGTTTCCTTAAGGAGCTTGCCAGCCTACAGAGGTGTTAGACCTAGGCAACGGGAAGGGATGGCACACATACAATCATCAAGCCCTCAGCTGCACACAGTGCAGCACGCTTCGCCCGCCCATGTGAAACACCAAATTCGTCTAAAACGGCGGTGAAGGCTTCTAACAAGCCGAACATAGAGTCAACAGACACAATCTCAGCCACAGTAAGATGAGCGAAGAAGTGTATCTAGCGAGAAGACGGTAAGTACGATGGCGGAGTGAGAGTCGGTAGGCGCGTACGCAGAGTCGCGTCTCTCTCCATGAAAGCTTGTCTAGATATGCTTGGAAACCTTTCCAAAAGTCTTCGAGTATCTGGCGAGCTAAGGGAGGAGCGCCGGGAGGCCCCTCGACGTCACTGGGATCGTAGAGAAGCCTCAGTAGGGCAGCGTAATGAGGGATTTTGTATGGTTGTTCGGTGACACTGAGACATGTTGGTAACGTAGTCATCTCGACAGAAGTAAGCGGCTTACCCTATACGAAATGCTTCTGATATACTGGAAGGTAATACAACCATCGACTCGGAGTGAATTTGCTGCACCAGGCGGGGTAATTCTTCGGAGGCATCCTGGGAGGGGGTCATTAATTCGGTCGACGCTCTGGAGACTCGGGGTTCAACTCACCACGTCGCCATACTTGAGTATTGCAGTCCGAAGCTTCTGCTCTGGAGATTCAACGACTTGGTTGCGGTTATTGTCCCAGTCATCTAAAACGAATGGTTGGGCGTTCACTAGTTGGTTCAAATTCCGGGGTTCCGAACATACCTCGACGTCTTCGACCTCCACGAGATGGGCGGTTTCCGTTATAACTCATGGTCACGATGGAGAATGGCAAAAAAGTGAATTGCAAAAAACCGAGCCTGCCTGAGTTACTGTCAACGTTCAATGGTCTTGAACGCTCAATCAATCAAAGGCGGGCTTGGTGATCGTGGGAATGTAAACATTGACCGTGTGAACTTATTCATTCAGTTTCGCCGACAATCGCCTTCAACTTGTCTCTTCCAGAATTCATTGGACTCATTCGTTTGCCTTCACGAGAGCCGTATCCTGGGCCAAGCTTCAAAATAGCTTTGCCGGGCCTCGTATGTGCCCTTGCTTCTGTACCAGAATTTTTAGGCTGACTCTGACTAGTGATGCCCTGCCCATGCAATGCAATGTCCTTGATGCGACTAGTTTCCTCTCCCGACAATTCCTTAGAATCACTCGACCTTATCCATACAGAAATCTCGGTACCTCGAGTGCACTCCACCTCAAGGTAGAGGAGGCTCCTCACCCGGATTCGCCCTCGGCTTGGCAAGTACCTGCGAAAGCCGTTCATCATAGGTCTTCCGTGCCGCTTTCTCGGGCAGCTTGTCAAGCTGTTCGCTTATCCTGCAACAATGGGCGTATGAGAGACGCGTTCTATATTATAAACTCTTTGCGCTACAACCTTTCCGCCCATCCCACACAGGGCGCCAAAATTATCGATTCCCGGCAGCTTAACGGTGGTTTCGAACCAATTCAATTCGACCAGCCGGTGAATCCACGGCTGTCCTGCCATGCGTTGCTCCATGGTCTGATCAGGCAGGGGCTGTCGAAGAAGGCGAGCCAATTGGCAGGGCTCATGATGCAGGACGGTGTCAAGATCAGGACTACTACTCTCGAAGCTTTGACCGCTGCTCTGTGCAAGGAAGCCTCTACCGCACCACGTCGTTTCGGTCCCTCGGCTTTACTAGCGAACGCCTGGGCACACACCAGGGATTTAGCGCCCCGTGCTCAGAATGGGCATCTGAGCGAGGCCATACGGCTGCTACATCAAGCGAAACAACATCGCCAAAGGCGCACGAGAAATATGTTCGAGCGGTTGATCAACGCCTGTCTTCTTCAGGGAGAAATCCTTGTTGGTTCATTACTCTTCGTGCTTCTGGTCAAGGATTGGGAACGCCGCCGTCAACTGGCGTTGCGAATAACCACGACGCGGTCGCAAGGTGGAGAACCCCCCGAGGATCTAGTGGCTCTTTACGAACACATGCATGCAGAATCTCTTTATCCCTCACAGTCGATGATGAATGGTTTGTTGCACTCCATCGATGCCACCTTCTCCGAAACCACGGAACCGGATTCCCTCCACCCCTCTTTGCAAGCATTGGCTAACCTGACATATTTATTGGATAAACGTCAACTACCCTTTGGTCAAATCCCTGTCCTGATTCGAACGCTCCAGCGATCCCCTCGCACAGACCACAAGGTATGGGTATCCAATGGTAATGACGATCGTCCCAAACAGGTCAATGCATACAACTACTTTCATGCCACTTTGAAACGCCTTATCTCCAACCTACCCACAATGCCAGCGCGGAATATTCATTTCGATCCGCGCAGAGCAGCCACACCTAAGCTCCTGGATGGTTACGATTCAGGGATGCTCCCAGCACTTGATCTTCCTAGCTACAATGCCCTCCTTCACTATGCCCTTCGCCATCGACTTTCCCCCTCCATGGCCAACGATATTCTGAAGCATATGACTGAAGGTCGACACAAGCCCCTACAGCCTGACATCTCAACGTTCAATACCCTTCTCCGATCAGCGACGTTGATACAAAAAAACTCGTTCGCTGAAAGCGTGCTCGATATCCTCCGCGCGAAGAGAGAAAATGCGCAACATCTGATCATGGTGTGTTCGGACAGGTCAACGGATCCCATGGCGAATAAGACTGCCCGTTGCTCTCGTACCGCTCGCTTCTCAAAAGCGCTTCAAAAGTCGACTACCGCAGTGTCCCTGCCTCACCGTGTCTCTACCGATGTACCGCTTATTGCGAATGAGCGCACATTGTCTTCTTACATCCTGCATCTCGTCTCCACAGGGCAACCAGAAACTGTTGCGGAAGTCCTCTTTCGTGTCCTCCCAGAGCTGAAGACTATTGATCATCCTACCCAAGAACCTCTAAACTCAAGCGTCGATTGTCTTCCTCCCAGGCAGCTTAAACGTGCTACCACGTATGGTCCATACTTCTTTACAAACGTCCTTAATGCCCTGCGAAAAGTGGGTCGAACAGGGTTGACTGAACGTGTATGGCTTCTTGCCAAGAAAGCTGAACGAGCTAGCTGGAAAGTAGTTGATGGACGCCTGGAGCCGTGGTGCTTACCTGCAGCTGCATATACGATCATGATGCAGTGTTATGCTGATGAAGCCAAACGAAGCACGGATCGTGAACACATGCAGAACGCTACTAGATTCCTTACTCGTGACGAACCCTGGGTTCCTCGTAGTAAAGATAAAGTTATTGGGTGGGCACTCTTTGCTCGCAGGGCCAGGGTACAATACCGCAATAATCGGAGTGCCGTTGGTCGTCATTTGGGTCTTCTACTCTTCCGTTCGATGAAGGATGCTGGGACGCGCATATACGAGTCGCTGTTACGAGTGGCGAAGGACGAGGAACTGTCCAAGCTAAAGCTGGATCTTCCTCAGCCGGATGCTAGGTTCTTCAATGCTGCACTGGGATTGTGCGCGCTAAGGCAAAATGGCAAGGTTCCATCAAGGTCCCACTACCGGCGACGACTCAGATTTGCGAACCTCGCGTACGCGCGCTCGGCTCGTGGACACCCTAGATGGACACCAGCGTTGCAGGAGGTTTGTGATGCGATGAAAGCAGTAGGATATCCGGTGCCCGCTGGTTTGGCTCCATTGTTGGTCGGTAGAGGGGGTATGGGTGAGTGCGGGGAAGACGTTCGTCCCCATATCGATAGGACACCGTTTGCATACCCACGAACTCGCAAAGGCTGGTATGCTTATCGCCTACGAGCTGAGAAGACTAGGGGTTTGCCGCTGGGGCGTAGGCTAGTCAAAAGGTGTAATATAGTAGAGTAATCTAGATTGTATAGATACCAGGGCTTATGGTATATAATTACGGAGCGTCCTGGGTCTCTCCAAGTCCTTGGAAGTATATGGCTATGATAGTCTTGCGAATTTCTCGAGATTTCCATTCCTTCGCAACATCGGACAGGAGGGCGACTGTTTGGTCCGCTCGTCTGTGCATTTCCTCTGGTGTAGGTAGCTCATGGCCAGATTTAGGCGCAAATACCAGGTCCACTCTATATCCCTTCTCGAGGTCGCTGCGTACCTTCTTCAACTTGTGTTCCAGGTCCCCCAAAGCGACACCCCATGTCAACTGTATTTCCTTCTGCACATTCCGCCGCTTCACCTCCCTAGCCCGACGCTTTTGTTCTTTCTTTTTGTCGTATTCCACTTTTTTGTCAATTATTTTGACGATGGACACAGGTTGTTCGGAAACGAGCTCCAGGAACTGCACTTTGCGGTCTATGGAAGCAAGGATTTCCTGGAGAGCTCGGGGAGGCTGGAGGGTTTTGGTCTCGGGGTCTACGAGCTGGACGAATTTATGTGGAATCTTGTCATCACGGAGGACTTGAGTCTTTGCGTTTGAAGGGGATTGGGTGGACGCGAAACGGATGAGGTGGGCCTGAGTAGAAACTAGAGATCGACCAAGACGCGGGGGTGTTCGTAGTCGACAAGTACTGAGGACAGCCTGGCGGAACGCGGCGAAGGTGGCCATCACTGTGTTATATGACGCAATGTATGCTGAGTGAAGCTTCCTGAGCACAAGAAACCACTTACCGAGTTTCCGTGGGCCGGAATGGCTGAAGTTAGTCAAGTTTACCGTTCTCGGATTCCGGAAGCGCGCGTCTTCGGTTTGCCTCTCAGGAGCTCTAGTAAGCTGCCCCGAACATGTCAAAGGCCTAATCGTCGAAGGAGAAGCATGCTATCATGGGGTCTATTATTGTGATGAGGGGGTAATGATATAATTTAGTGTTGTACTCTACGAATTCGAGGTCTATCCACCGAAAATATGGAATGGATGTCCAAATGTGACTATCTGATCATGTCCTACAGACTAAGTAGTCCGTGAGTCTTCCCCGGGGGAATGGTCCATTGATGAAAGATGCTCGAGACGTCGTTCTTCTTTTTTCGCAGCCGTGGTCCGTAGAAGCCAGGCTATGTTCTCATAAACAACGAAAGTTACACAAGTTCCAGGAAGAACCCGAACAAGGTTTGTGCCCAGCCCTCTGTAGAAGCCTCTTATACCTTCTTGTAGCCAGGTGCGGCGGATGGTTGCGGGTATTGTGGGGTATAGGTGGGTAGTAGCGTTATTCTAATCTTGTGTTAGGCACATCAATGATAGGGTATATCCGGTGGGCTTACTTGGAGGCGAGAACGAATGACTTGATATGGGTATGTGATGGACAAGGCCCCCAATTTACTAGCACCTGACATTATCGTGTACGCAGTGTTTGACTGCATGCATTCTCGTCATTGGGAGTTCGAAGAGATAAAAATACGTATGGCACTCACTAATTTGTCGTCGGCGGGAGTCATTGTGCGTCCCGATTCTCGGAACTGGGTACGCTTCCTATCGAAGCCCCACTTCTTCATTTTCTCATAAGCCATGAACTGGATAGCACCATTGCTAACACCAAATAGAGCGAGCGAAGTGCCACGAAACAGTCCTGCTGCCCCTTCGGAACGATAGATGGAGGAAAGACCATCTGTAAAAGAGTGCGATGTGTGAGAAGCGCAAAACATTCAGCCGAAGTGGCGGCGAACTCACGCCAAAGGTTTCGGTATGCCGTTGGAGAGTCTGCGCGCGTCGTGAACATTCGAACTTTCACGACCCATATGGGATTGGTCATGATAGCCGTCACAGCACCTAGAAAATATCAGTATAAGCGACTGCTTTCACAGGAAACCAAGGGTAAGCTGCGAACTCGCTTGAGCGGAGCAAAGCAAATAGGACCCTGCGGATAAGGGTCTGTTGGGGTCACCTCCGCCAGCTCGCTTTTTCAGCATATTGTAGCTGTGGAGTTCTTAGTGCTCAGCTTTAGTAAATGGGTGATATGGATCGACTTGACGAACAAGAGAAAGTAAAGTCCCCAACTCGATGCATTACCGGCAATATTAGGTCCAACTCCACGATACAATCCCCTCCACCCTTCTTGGGCCCGGATGTCTCGTAGTGACCACCATATCTGCTTGCCGATGCTACCGGTAGGTGGGCCAGTAGCGACTTGAAACTTTACTTTAAGTAGATCTAATGGGTGCATGCATAGCACGGCTACGACGCCAGCACCAAGCCCAGCAGCTGCATGATCCTGCAAACAATACCCGCGAACATCATTTCAGTGACATGAGAAAGCTGCGGGAGAAAACTTTACAAGAGCTGTAGTTGGGAAGAAACTTGGAGGTTGCTTGGCCATATTAGTCGGCCAGTACCACGAAGAGCGCGGGATTGGGAGGTGGGCACACCGTACTGAACGATGACCGCGTACTGTGCTGAACGTTTTGACCCTGTGATGCAAACTTTATTAGACGCTCAGTGCACGTGAGCCCTTCCTTACAGGAGTACATAGGAGATCTTCTCTACGAACATTGAACATACTATCAAATGTTATGTTATCATACCGCACATCCAGCTGCGCATGGTAGCCTCTCGTACCCACTCCAGTCGCTTGGATTAGCTCAATATCCCACCTGATCCCCTCATTGCCCACGTCCTGGCGAAGTTCGACCGTATTCTTAGACGCTTTTACCACTCCTGGGTATATTACACTTTGGGATCTGTATCTGTCTCACTGTATCTTGTTTTTGGATCTTGCTCCTTCTTGGCTCTCCCTGTTAATATAGCCCTCCCTTCTCTGGTCGATGCACCGCCTTTTCATATTTACCTGTTCTTGCCTTCCGACTGGGAGGATTCGAAACGTGCAGACGAAAGGTCCAATAGGGTAGTACAAACCAGTTCGCTTCATTAAGTGCGATCTGCGTGACTACATATCACAACTTTGATAAATGATTGCTTCCCCTGAAGGAGACGACCTCGTTGCGAGTCAAAGCTAAAAGGGTGAAACACTCACAATGTAGCATTAGGCCATATTCAATCATTTAGTCATCTCACTTCATGTAGAAAGCCACATTGCGAACGTTCATCACCGTCAGACATTGTCGTAATCTATTAAAGAGATGCACTCTGCACTGCGTGCTCTATCTTCGCTGCGGCGAATCCTGAGGTCGACTGATTCAGATAGGGAGAATCCAAGAGCGAGTGCGCTAACCGCCGGATTGCTGGATGAACTCTCGCACGGGACAAAGATTCTCTTGCGGAAGATAGGACGCGTCTGATCCTCACGATACCGCACTCCTCCGACTTCCAGATACTGGCTTACGTTCAGGATAGTATTACAAACAAGTTATCAGCCTAGGTGTGCCGCAAGATGTCCCGAGCGATCCTGACGATACCGCTCTGATGGGACTTCCAAATACTGACTTGCGTTCGGGATAGCATCATAAGCAAAGTATCAGCCTGAGTGTGTTTGCGTAACAAGGAGTCATAAATGACGGTGAACGGCTAAAATGGAATAATTGTACCGTCATTCCATAGACTTTATCGAGAGGCTTCCGCACGGAGCGTAGATGCCATTTCAGTCTGTTAAGCCGTGTTCGAGTAAATATTATTCATCCAAGACTCGGCACATTTGGAATATTCCGTGGTTGCCTGTGCAGCCTTGTTCACACCGTTCCTCCCAGTCGATTCGAAGAATAGAAGGAATAACATGCGAGATGGCTGCGGTAGAACTCGGAAATATGTACCCCTTGAAGTGAGTTGATGGTGCAACTTCGGTATCAATTGCCTAGGTCCAGGGAAGCCTGTCTAGCCCCAGGACCCTCCTCCCTTTACTCACGCTGCATGCACTACACGGTGCATCATTTGTGCATCATGTTGGACATGTGAAGCTGATATGTATGTTTGTCTCTGTGTAATGTTAAAAGCTTATTTGGACGCTTTTGGGCATCCTTGTGTGGGCTGGGGAACGTTGTGCTCATCCAGATAGGCCACCGACACCACTGGCATCATGTCTCCCGCAAGATCAAACGATACAAGGCAATCTATGTGAGTTCCTTGGCGCTGACTTGTCGAGTCACTTCCCGGATGAAACCATGTTTCCTGACAGCAATGATCAGCGCAATCAGCCCGTTCTAGCGACTGGGCCGAAGCAGCAACAACAACAGCGAGACTCATTGGAGCCTCGTTCGCTGTACATAGTGACCCAGCCGCTCATTAACGGTCGCTTTCACTGGAGTCTCATGAATTTGGATTCAAATGGGAGTATCGTACAACACCAATGGCACGAATACCATGGCGGAAGAACCGCGGAGAAATATTCCGTGAGGACCATCGAGACGGGGAGCGCGAAATCGAAGAAGATCAATGCTTTAGCTTACTTCAAAATTGGTGGCTATGTGCACATCGATGAACAACGATTCGACGAGTGCTGTCGTAGAGTATTCAAACGAAGCTATGGGACTGTGCAAGAGAATCGTGAGCACGACATTACGCCTAAAACGTGGCTACTTTTGGTATTGGAGATGTTTATGCGGGAAGGGGTAATCATGAGGAGCGACGGAGTGAAGGATTTGGAATGTTTGGTTGTTACCTTGAGTCGAGAAAAGGAGCGACAGTTTCTAGAGGCATTCCTGAAGCAGCAACCATATGTCGTTCCCATATTGGAAATATAGGCCGAGGGTATGGTGAGCATATCTGGGTTGGAACTTTCCGTCAAGAGGTGGATTCTAACGGCATGTTGTATTTTGGGGCAGACAAGACCAAGGCTATGGCCTTGAGATAGCGACCCACGCGCTGCTACGGTAGATAGTATGAGTATCCGACCACCCTAAAAGTATCTTTAATCGCAAGAGGTACGATGGTCCGTGTGTCTTTCCCCAATTAATAGACTTTACTTGGTTGAGGGATAACCGCTCAGCAAGTGGCAATTACCAGCCCCTACGCCGCCGACTGAGACAATGGCGGATGCTATTCTGCTTTCTGTCAAGAGGCCAAGATTTGCGCCACTGACGGTGCACATTTTCGGGCGCGTGGCTTCCTGCGAAATTGTCCATGCTTCAGCCAAGAACACGTTTAGGTGACTTGATCACGGAATAACGATCATGAAAGTTGAAAGCGCTGGCTGTGTCGGTGCGGTGGCCCGCCTCAGAGACAACGCGACGCGTAATGAGACCAGCATCACGAGTCCTGACCAGGGAATATGGAGGCTTTCGTTTTTATCGATACACGTCAAGCAGGCTTGGTGGGGTCGGCCCGACCAGACAGCCGGACGCAGTGTGTCCTGATTAAAGTGGGGAACGAAGTATGTGAGAAATGAACGTTGACCTTGATTGGCAAAGAGAATACGAGGTGACGGAAAGTGACCCACAGATGCTAGTTTCCCTGCTTCATCGATAGGATTTGATTATTGCAGTGCTCGGACATGAAATAGGGGCAGAAAAATGCTGAACCCCAAAACGCATTGAGCACCCGACACGAAATGTCACCGTGATCAGTGCCCACCTATATATGTAGTACCGCATCTGGAATGCACATGCTCGCTCTCTCCTTGCGCGTCCGTGTTACCTTTCCCCTGCAGGTTTCTAGATTTTCCGTTTATTCATACCGACCTTATACTCCATCCGCGTTCAGAATCAGAACACAATCGACCATGGCCAGCAAAACTACAACCTGGGACGCCAAATTGCGTCCTTACCCCCAAGCGCGTCGCTCTGACCATGCGGACGTGTACGACAGCGAATCCAAGGGTCAATTCCGCGTCCCGGATCCCTACGAATGGTTGGAGAAGAAATCAGAAGAAACGGACAAATGGATCACCGAGCAAGAAAAGTTCACCAGGGAATATCTGGATCAGAATCCGGATAGGCAGCAGCTGGAAGACGAGATTAGGGCCAATACAAACTTTCCCAAGGCAAGTACATATTGGTCGCGCGTGTGGAGACGGAAGCTTATTGCGATGTCTGGGCTCATAGTTTTCCGCCCCCGGGTACCATGGCAATCGCTGGTACTGGTTCTACAATAGTGGATTGCAGGCTCAGCCAGGTGAAGACAAGAAGTCGTCTCTATAAGGAATTGTGCTTATGGGTCCCAAATCGACTTAGTTTTGTACCGCTCCAAAGATGAGAAGTTGCCCGATACTTTCAAGGAAGAAGGACCCTGCGGCGAAGTGTTCTTTGATGTGAGACCGAACCACCTCATGACGCTCTGTGCACAACCTGACGACGGACCTCTGCATCGTACAGTCAAATCTTCTAACTTCAGACGGCACAGCCGCTCTCGCGGACTTGTCATTTTCCCACTGTGGTAAATACTTCGCGTATGGGATTTCCTTGTCTGTAAGGATTCTTCATGAAATTTCTCGCTGAGCACTCTGAATGACGTTACTCCGTGTTCAGGGAAGCGACTTTTCTACGATATACGTCCGACCGACGAACAGCCCGTTTGCCTCGAACAAGGATGGAAGCTCCCCTTCCCATGAATCAGACAAGGGGAGATTTCCGGAAGAGATACGATTCGTAAAGTTCTCGTCTATCGTTTGGACACACGATTCGAAAGGATTCTTTTATCATGTACGTATACTCGCCACGCCACACTATCAACACCTGCTTATCACATCTTGCCATGGATAGCGGTATCCCGATCGTGAATCTCACGGGCTTGCAACGGAAGACAAAGCAGGGACGGAGACTCAAGGAGACGTTAACGCTATGCTATGCTACCACCGAATTAATACCTCGCAGTGTAAGCTCGCACATTTGCTTACGCGGCTGGTCTCGACACTGACCGCTTAATTAGCCGAAGATATCCTGGTCCACAAGGATGATGCCAATCCCGAGTGGATGTGGAGCGTTGACGTTTCAGACCAGGATGGCCGCTATCTTGCCCTGTACACGGTTAAAGATACATCCAGAGTACGTACCAACATCCCAACCGTTCCTGATCGTCTATGGCCTTGAAGTCCGATCTTGTCCTTGTCATACTGATGACGAATTTCACTTTCGCAGAAAAACCTCTTATGGATCACGGATCTCCATACGAACGAGATCGGACCAAATATGAACTGGGTAAAGGTCGTCAGCGAATATGAGGCTGAGTATGAATTGTGCGTCTTTTACCCACAGCCGTAGCGAGGAGGGTTGACTTAGGTTTCGTTTTGCCCGTTTCAAGTATCACCAACGATGGCGCGAAGTTATTCATGCGTACGAATAAGGATGCGCCTCAGCACCAGATCATTACGGTTGACCTTGCGGATCCCAAACTGGAGCACAAGGTGTTGATCCCCGAAGATAAGGATGCTAACCTGGTCTCCATCAAGCCTGTCAATGGTGACAAGCTGGTGCTTGTATACAAGCGAAATGTGCGTACTTTTATCTTCCGTTACACGGTTGCTTGTGTCTCATCTGTTAAACTCAGGTCAAAGACGAGGTTTATATCTATGATAGCGCTGGCAAGCGAATAACCCGGGTCGCTGAAGATTTCGTCGGTGCCGCAACTATCTCTGCGAAGAAGAAGCACTCGTGGTTCTTTGTATCTATGGTCGGCTTCAATACCCCAGGCACCGTCGGACGCTATGATTTTACCGAGTCTGACGAAGGGAAGCGATGGTCGATCCATCGCACTACACCCATAGCCACTCTCAACCCTAGCGACTTCATCGCTGCTCAGGTGTGGTATCCGAGTAAAGACGGTACGAAGGTCCCTATGTTTATCGTGCGCCACAAAGATACGAAATTGGACGGGACGGCACCGGCTATACAGTATGGGTATGGTGGCTTCGCGATTTCGATCGATCCGTTCTTCAGTCCAAGTATGTTGACCCTGGTCAAGCGGTACGGCGCTGTTCTTGCGGTACCTAACATTCGGGGCGGAGGAGAATTTGGGGAACAGTGGCATCAACAGGGAATCAGGGAGCGCAAGGTGCGCACCGAATTCCTGTGGGAGAAGGTGCCAACTCCCATTACTAACTGTGTCTGTGACAGGTCAATGTATTTGATGACTTCATAGCTGCAACGTGTGTATTGTGGCAGTATCTTCTCCTCTCTTGGCATTTAGCTTATTTCATGTGTCTCTAGGGAGTACCTCGTGAAAGAAAAATTCGCTGCGCCTGGAAAAGTCGCTATTAACGGTGGTTCGAATGGGGGTGAGCCGTCATACTGTGACATTAACGTGCTATACGGCATACGAATGCCAATTTCACCGACATATTAATATCTTCTTCGTAGGTCTTCTCGTTGCTGCATGTGTGAACCGTGCCCCGGAAGGCACCTTTGGGGCCGCTGTCGCAGAAGTAGGCGTCTTAGATCTTCTCAAGGTCAGATTCATCCGGTGTCTTCGTCGATCTTGCATCGATTAGCTTATCTAAATTCCCTCGATCACCCTTAATTAGTTCCACCTGTATACTATCGGTGAGTTTCGATGAGTGATGATTTGACCGCGTATGCTCATGTTCAATTCCCCACCCTCCTCGCCATGCCCGCCTAACGTACCGCAGGCAAAGCGTGGACTTCCGACTATGGCAATCCCAGTGACCCTCATGACTTTGATTTCATACACCCAATTTCCCCGCTGCATAATGTACCCACAGATAGGGTTTTGCCTCCCACCATCCTCTTGACCGCCGATCGTAAGTGATCTTGTTTCCCAAGATTTGTTTGAGCTGATTTGGTGTGACTATTAATGTAGATGATGACCGTGTTGTACCCTTACATTCTTTCAAGCATGCCGCCACGTTGCAACACACGCTCCCAGAAAACCCAAACCCGCTGTTAATCAGGATAGACAAAAAGGCCGGGCATGGGTCGGGGAAGTCCACTGACCAAAGGTGAGACCTTTGATTGTGTTATCGGTGTATGATGCTATTGATTGGCTATTTGTTTAGAATCAGGGAAGCCGCAGATAAGTGGTGGTTTGTGATCCAGTCGAACGGTTGGGTAGCTAAGACCGATCAAACCTCGTAAGTTGGATTATTATAAGTATCTAGCATGAACTTCCCTCCGTTTGGGCGTTTTAATGGATATCGCGGACATTAGGTCGCTTTCTCGTTGCTATCTGTAGTACGTTTACCATATACCATATCTTGGGTACTTTGTGTCATTGCGTTAGTGACCACCCCACCCTTATCGTGTAAATCATGGTTCATAAACTAAGTTAACATAGTTGTGCACTGCAGTAGGGTTGAGACACCGTGTTCAATTCCAACGAACGTTACGAACGTTGTATTTTGGTATTTTTGGTGTCCAGCACAATAGGTAGTGGTACGTACGGTAGGATTGGCAGTCGCCCAAACTACGGAGTAAACCAAACGGATTCGCCAAGCGCCCATGAGTTGATCGAATCAACGCCGACTGCACTGTGCAGATTCTCACCATGGTTGCCTCGGGCGATGATGACGACTCTGTGCATCTGCAATGGATGCGCGAGGCCATGAAGATGGCTGAAGAAGCCCTCCAAGCTGGCGAAGTTCCCGTGGGGTGTATTTTCGTTCGAGATAATAGGATCATTGCAAAAGCAAGGAACAGAACCAACGAACTTCGCAATGCAAGCAGGCACCTTCGCTCAGCGAGAAGGTTTCTCAATTGAAATTAACAGGCCACACGACACGCCGAACTTGAGGCCATAGATTGTATCCTAGCCGACCCCAGTCTCACACCACCGGAAACGCGGATGCAGTACCCGCTGTCGGATACGGTTCTATATGTCACGGTCGAGCCGTGCATAATGTGTGCGTCTGCGCTCCGTCAGATGGGTATCAATGAAGTCTTCTTTGGCTGCGAAAATGATCGATTTGGCGGTTGTGGGAGTGTCCTTGGGGTCAATTTACGGTATGATAGCAATGAATGCACTTCCCGTCACATGTTCAATTCTAAGGTAACCTTTTCGACAGGCTGCCTCACCCTAAACACCCAGCGTATGCAGCCACTAGTGGCTACTTACGTGAAGAAGCTATTATGATACTGCGAAGGTTTTACATTACTGAGAACACGAATGGTGAGTCTCAATGTAATGATGAGCATTCTGATGTGGATGATGTGCCTTTCTAGCACCGGTACCAAAGTCCAAGGCCAACCGCGTTTTGAAAACAGGCATCAAGCCACAGACCCCCACGAACTAGGCGATAAAGCGTGTGGGCTCAGTATCCAGGCCTGAAACTGGCCCTTTCATCACTCATTGACGAAATTCTGAGACCAACCCAGTGTACATGCACTCCGTTCGCTTTCCCGTGGAAGTTGCGTACTTAGCGTGTGCGTTATCATTGTAGTTGTCCGAACAAGGCCCACGACCACGAGTTCACTTCCTTCTCTTTGATGCTTTTCGCTTCGATCTGTCATCGTCATTCTCATGACTCTAAGTAGTCATATTTGCTTGACAGAATGTTCCCATCCTTCGCTCTAGTGTGAAAGACAATAAAGTCCTGATTCCCACCGCTAGGATCTACTGGGTATCCCTTGCTTGTCCCAGACTAGCTCGTCCCGCTGCCACAGGTTGTTGCATTCAAGCTACAGCCTCTCGGACTCGGTAGAATGTTTGTTACACTCGCGGGAGTATTAGCTGCCATTGCAGCATCGATGGCGCTGCCTAGCGAACATCTCAACTTCTTGGCAAGTCGCCAGGATGTTCCAGCTGAATGTGCCGCGTCATGCATCCCAGTGAATACTATCATCGCCTCAGTGAGTTATTCCCTCCCTGAGAGCACTCATGTTCGAAATTAGGCTGACTTATGCGCTCTAAAGCAATGCACGGCTTCCAAGTGCTGCAATGCGGACTTTGCGAACGCTTATACCGACTGTGTGGAATGTTTCGGGACGTCTATTCAGTTGACCAACTATGCGCCTTATCAATCTGCCTTTGATAGTGAGTCAATTTTCAGGCGCTCGTCGCTTTCAGTAGCATTGAATGTTATCTCGAACAGCACTGTTTGCTGCTTGCTCCAGGGACGACCGCCCAATTCCTAAGTTAACACTCCCTGGACAAAATGCCAATCGCAATATCGCCAGTACGTCGGCGACGATCACCCGATCACAAACGGCCTCCGTTCCTCCTTCTAGCCAAAGGCCCTCAGCTAGTGGGGAAATCACTCCCGTTGCGTCATCCCCTCCACCATCACCGTCCTCGTCCACTATCTCAAATGCATTCTCTTCTCAGGTCACTAGCTCTCCGTCTACTGGGTCTGCATCTATCAGTGTCACTGCACCCCCCGTGACCGTGCCAGCACCCAGGACATCTACCACAGCACCGCCGACTGCTCCGGCTAGTGCTCTCACTGCTTCGACTTCTCTTGCGGGGTCTGCCACTCAGTCGCCCGGTTCCGCCTCAAACGTGGCCCTTTCTCTAAAACCTCCTAGCTTCGGTTATGCCACCGTTCACCTGGTCGCTCTTGCGACTTGTTTCGGTGGTTACCTCATGTAATTACGCTGCTCGGCCTCCGTACTTTTGCTACAATCTGTAGGTTTCGCTCGCCCATCGGTTCACAATGTTGGTCCAGATTGCTGGAGAGTAATCCGCTCGTTGCCGTGATGCGTATGGATGCGTATGTATGGCGGAGTCAGGAGAGGCGTTCGACTCTTTTTTTTCGGCGGCCGGGAGGTTGTTGTATATCTCAATTGATTCGACTTCGAGGGTGAACCTGCGTCGCTGGCTCATGCAGTATGTAACATCCTCAAGGTGGCTCGCGTATCACCAGATCATCAGCGGTGACCCACTGGCATTCGTCACGTCATCAGCTTGAGAGAACTAGCTTGCGTATTGCCGGCGGAAGTGTCGCATGGCATATAAATGCGCCTGTGAACATCGCCGCACTTTCTGTCTGAAAGTCTATGCCCATAGGAACAGAAGTGGACGACTATGTAGGTTAGCAACGTCATGATCTCAGATGTTGACCGACCTCGAAGCTAGACCTGATACTCAGACGGTCCAGATTGTCAAAGGTTCTGGAACGGGGCGAAAATACGTTTGTGGTGCTCACATCGCGTGAACAAGAACCCCGTCGAGGTAGGGTGCGTTGCTAGATGCCCGGGGGATGGCTTATGAGATGTGGGCTTCTATTCCAACGAAAGTCAGATGCTAACTTCAAATTTCCGCGTTATCAAGGCAAAGGCAAAAGATGAGTGAGGTAAACCAACTTCTGCGAGGAGGATCTCGGAAGTAAGCCTTAAAGTAAGTATGTGGACCAACATGTGTACACTCTGACTAGAAACTATCTGATGTTCGCGGAAATTCGCTCGCGACAGGGGTTCGAAGTTTTGCGGACTTGTGCTATCGCTAAGTAATCAACGTACACCTCAGAGACGAGCGGATTTGGGCATTCTCTTCATTGCTTGTCGAACACCAAGGTCACCCAACACATCTTCAGCACCAGCAAGGACTTTAATCATTTGCATTAGACTAGGATATGTGCTGAAGAAGGGCAGAGAACTTACTAGCGTCGAAACCAGAAGTACGGTGGTACTGAAACGTTCAGATGAGTGCCAAATGGATGGAATCATGCCCCTACGGGGTAGAGAGGATGACTTACATTCTCAATGACTTTTCCCATGCCGGTCACTGTTAATGCTCTCCCTCCGAATATTTGGGTCGCGTCTATATATTCAATTTAGCCATACGATTACCACTGATCATCCAACGATGACGTACCTTCGGCTGTTTCGCGTCCTGTGCGAGACACAAATCTGAAGGAGACTGCATGAGGCTATGGGCAAAGAACGGTGCCTTTTACAACTGACTGTTTCATCAAGCCGATGGGTCCAGCCAGTTTACTCGACATTTCGTCGTACGTCATCTACCGAATGTAATCTTGGGTGTGCGAAGACAGAGGACAACGGGAACTTACGTTGTTCATCTGATGGGTAATAGACTCCACCCAGTTCTGGCATGCTTCAACCCGAGATATCATCTGCCCAAGCTTGGCACGGATAACGGCTTGTGAGTGAAGGGGTTTGCCGAAGACGTATCGTTGCGTAGCCCATCTATTGGGAGATTGGTATGATATTAGTTCGACGTTCGAGGGAAGTAAAGCAAGGTACCAACTTCAAGCATTCTTCTACAACAAGACGTTGAGCTGCAAGACTTGTGCAGACGACCATCCATCGCTCATGGTTGAAGTTAGTGAGAATGACAGACATTCCGGCTCCAACCTTCCCCAGTGTGTTGGCAACCGGCACGCGAACCTAGGGGATAGGGGAAGTCAGTCACGGGCAGCATAAAAGGCATGCTAAGCGTTGACCTTATCAAAGACGACATAGGCTGTCCCAGCTGTAGGGGAGTATGCAGTTTTTATTGGCTTCGTAGAGACACCTTCTCCTCGAGGAATCAGAATGACTGTAAAGCCCGTCTGTACGCAATGATATGAATTAGCCGTATGTCTATCACGCAAGAGCACGAAAGAGATTCCGAACATACCTCTGTTCTGCAACCAGTAGTGAAGTAGTCCGCAAAGGTTCCGTTGGTGATCCATCTATTGGAAGGACATTCAGCGAAATCTGGAAACGCAAGGAGGATAGGCTGCTAATTTACTTCTTAGTTCCGGTTATAACCCAGTAGTCGCCATCTCGGACGGCAGTAGTTTGGATCCCACTGACGTCACTGCCAGCGAAAGCTTCCGTGATGGCCAAAGCGATGAATTTCTTCCCCGCAAGGACGTCAGGGACGACTTGAGCTTGGAGTTCGGGGGAACCGTAGTTGAGGACAGGGGGTAATGAGATGACCATTCCGTTGACCAAACTAGTGCGGATCGGTGAGAAGAGACGCAAATCACGGGGGAATCCCACTTACCCTATAGCAGGGGGTAAGTGGACGTGAGGCTAGGTTAAAGTAGCAAAGGCTGGGAAATGCCGTGGTGACTGACCGTCTACTACTCCTCTGGTACCAAACCGCGCAAGCTCAGTGTTAATGATCATCTACGTGAAAATTAGAATTATTGATCCCTTAGCTATGTACTTTAATTTACTCGCATCGAAGGATAGGCACGTACCTCATGGAAATAATCAAACTCCTCAGGCTTGACAATGCCACCCATGAGGCTTCGGCCTCTCAAATGCTTGCCCGGGCCAAGGCGCATGGCGATAACATTGGTTTCGCTACGATGATACGTGGTCAACACCTAATCCGCTTTGGATGAGATGAGAGCAACTCACCTCATTTTATCAATTACTTCCTGGGATATCCGCTTGCCGTTCTCCTCGCATTTCAAAGCTTCTGGCCGGATGATTTCCTCCATGAAGGTACGAACGGCCTTGTGGAACCTTCTGTGATTGTCGGTGTAGTAGGGCGAGTAGTAGCCTTTTGTGAGCCATGTCGGTTCAGCGTAAGGGACTTCTGAGATGGCACCAGGAGTTGGTGGTTTGATGACTTCCTCTTCGCCCTGAATCTTGCCAATTTGGAGACGCTTGTATTGAGGTCTGAGAAGCACTTCATGTCTATGTAGGCCGAAGAATGCCTGAGTCGCGTCTTGGCCCGCTAGAATTGGAAGCCGGTAAAGGCGGTGTATGGATATGCCGCATGAAATACTCACCGATGCTGTCTGCGAATAGTACGGTTGGTCCTCCAGGATGAAGGTCCGCAAAGCGCGACAAGTCATAGACCTTTGAGTCGATGACTATCCACTACTATAGAGGTCAACACTGTCCCATGAAGATTCAGGGGATTCAGGGCACGAACAAGATCGCCCTCGCGGTTATGCTACAAAGTTTTATGAGCTGGCGTTCATAAGAAGCACAGCGACGGCGATGGCGCACCTTTGAAACCTCCTCCCAGGTATATTCTTTGAGTTGCTTGTTCGACATGGTTGTTGGTAGAAAGGTCAATCGTGCGCTCCCAGGTACCGGGATGCGGGGCATATTCCGGAGGGCGGCTGATCAAATAAATTGTTTCCGATTGGGTGCCTCTATTCACATGCAGAACGTGTCTGCATCTTATCTGATAGCAGGGATCAGGCACCAATATTCAAAGTAGTCGCTGACACAGGGCGCAAGACACTATAGTTGAGACATAAATCCATGAATAATATGTGATTCTTATTTAGTGTATGACCCACAGATTGCAGGTCCTTGCATATGGTCAAAATTAAATGATTCGGTGAGTATTAGGTGTGTTTGGGCCATTACTATATCGCTACCTAACTCCTTTGTCCAATAAACTGAGAGGAAACATCGGATCATTATTGAACATGTTGGTCAACTATCCCACTGGTAAACCAGGATACAATATCTGTTCCTGTACCCTGTGTGAAGCGCTGACCAGTAGATAGTGTATATTCAGTGTCCATAATGTTGCTATTACAACGAAGTATCTATATACATAGCGCGAGAGCAAGTTAATAATCTCTCAACGTCGGCCATATTGATGCCCATGTCCGACGGCAGACCCATATGGATATGGCGAGGTTGCATGATGTGTTGGGGCATAAGGTTGAGCATGAGACGGTCTAGGGTATGAATTATGGGCTGGCACGTGTTGTTGGGGTTGCTGATGCTGATGTTGCTGCTGGGGTGGTCTAGGAGGTTGACTCGCTGGTTGTTGGTATTGCTGCTGCTGTCCGGAAAGCATAGGCTGAAATTGATCCATGTAAGCTTGTTGCTGTGCTTGTGACTGCTCTAAAATCGCTTGAGTGTTCTGCAAGTTGTTTTGCAAGCTCGTTTGATAAATCTGAGAAAAGCTATCCTGAATCGCCTGTTGCTGAGCTTGTTGATTCTGTGCAATCTTGAGGAATTCGTTCGTGTATGATTGGGTGAGATTGTCGTAGAAGTTACTGCCATAGTCAGCTTGAGGAGATGTGCCCGATGTGGCGTATTGCTGGGTGATGGCTTGCTGCTGAGCCTCGTAGTTTTGCATGATCTGTACGAATGGGTCTGTGGAAGACTGATAGGCCGAGTCGAAGCTGGGCTGGTTCGTAGAGAGGCTGGAAAACGCATCCACGAGGCCAGACATGTCCACGCCCCCACCACCCAGCGCACCCTCCGTGATGAAAGCTGACGGATCGTAGGCTCCGCTTGTGAAAGCTTCGACGAAACCACCGCCATCCGCCGATCCAGCAAAAGCAGAAGCAGCGGCCTCAGAACCTACTTCGGCAAGAGCATCACTTGCTACACTACCGATCGCATCTCCAATAATATCGCCAACCCCGCCCAAACCGACAGTGCCTAAGACGGCTTTGATGGCAATTTTTCCGACCGCAGATCCGACAGAGTTGGCGACGGCTCTGCCAGTATCTTGGATCATACCACGCTGGCCATTAGGTATAGCTTTTGGAGGAGAGGAGACTGCTTGGTATTGAGGCATACCGGTAGGTGTCTGGGGAGGAGGCGAGAAAGGGGGAGATGAGTAAGAGGACGACGGTGTTTGTAAAGGAGGAGGGGAATAATGGTTCTGGGTAATGATAGGTGGTGGAGGGGAAGCCGCTTGCGAAGGAGCTCCGTACGCTGAAGCGGCTGTCGGCGAAGGGACATTGTATGATGTACTGGCCGACGGATGGCCAATTTGTGGCGTATTGTGAGGAGCACGCGATTGGTATTGGGACGGTGAGGCTACAGAGTAGACCGCTCTCGACTCTCCAGACGCATTACTAATATTCGGACGCGAATTGAAGGAGTCAGTAGCTGATCTATGATGATTATGTTGATGTGGAAGAGGCTGAGTTGAAGATGTTGACCCAGCATATGAATGACCTCGATTGATAGGCATAGATATGCTAGGTGGGGGTCCGACTGAGGAATGAGGTTGCTGGTAAGAGCCTACCGAAGTCGAAGGTCGACCTCCAGCCGGTCTGTGAGCCGAGACACGCGAACCGTATAAGGACGGCGGAGGAGAATCGTTGGTACTTCCGCGACCTGGGTTGTTCTCTTTGTGACTGAATTTGATTGAAGGGGGTAGTATGGAGTTGGCCGGATCCAGGGCCCTACTATCTTGGCGAGGGGCAGGAGGACTGGAAAGTCGTCCTGAAGACGGGCCATTCGTTGACAAAGTAGGGGAGGTATTTGCTGGGGAGGTAGATGTGGCTTCGCGTGGTCTCTCCGACGTCGGTGGAGGAGGTGGCGCAGCATCGACAGCTGCATTGGCTGGAGGTTGCATGTAACTAGCATACAGCATCTGGGCGCGACTGGGAACATTGCTGTCTGATCCACTAGAAGTCTTTGGCCTGGAAGAAGGATGGGAAGGGGGATACATCCTGCCAAGAGCGAGGGTCGATAAGTTGCAAAACCGCGACAAGGCATGGCGTCTTGGCACTTACTTTGATCACCTCTGGATCTACGTAGATGCGTTAGAGGTACGCGGGTCCTTGCGACGTTAGACGAGGAGCTAATAGGTTTCAAGCACCTTGAATCTCTTGCCAAGGGGATGACTCCAGGTGTTCCGGCAACGTCAGCTTTTGAGCAAAGGTGGGTGGGGTCTTCTTCTTTCGAGTGTCAACTCCTTGTGCTCTCAGCGGGAGAACGTGATGGATATTCTCGGCAGCAGGATGATGGCAGAGGTTGACCACCTGGGCAGATGATGTGACTATATATACTGATCTGGTTGTGTGGGGTTTTGGAGGCCAGGACGATTAGGGTGGTCAGCCAGATGATTCATATTTCCCAGAGCTACCCAGTGCGGTTGTGCCTTGTCCTTGCAGGGTAGCTAGAGATCAGTGTCGACCGACGCCGCTGACCTTGACCTGACATCTGAGCGTCAAAATGGCACCTTGCTGCCGGAATGGGTACGGAATGGGAGATACCTCGGCGTCATTTAATTTTTGTTCGGGGTACGTAGTAGTGAGGAAGCCGGTTTGCGTCGCCATGATACGGGACCATATGGGATGAGCATATTGTAAATCAATGATGTGCACGGTACGGCGCTTAGCAATCCCGACAATCACGCTCATTGGTCTCGGTCGGGGCGACTTGTCAGTATAACGCGACATTTCCTTGTCGATATAATGCCTGCACTTCATCACGATAGATGAGTCGTGGAAGCACAGGACGAAAAATATACCCAACTGGGCTTACGTCGGAACCAACGCGGCTTGAACTGCATGACAGATTGATGGTGTACAACAATGAACGACAGGATTAGAGGTGATAGATGACTACAGATACAGATAGATGCAGTGTTGTTACGGAAATTGCGAATGAATGACCCGAGTCGTTATGCAGTATGGACTTTATTGGATTCCGAAGCGCTGTATACGGGCACCATAAGGAACATGAATCACTCGAATAATGTAAGATGACGTACTGGTTTCAGAGCCTTGATCAACATCCACTCCTCGTTTGAAACGTCTGCCTTAAATGAGGCCTAAGATGATGATTGAGTGATGGCTCGTGGTGATGCGGCGAGAGTGATTTACCTTTAGGACATCGATGCTCTGACGGGTGATACGACTGTAAAGCTCATCCTTATCGTCAAAGTGACGACCAAACATCTTAGAAGATTGATAGACAGCATGCTCAATCTTGACGGCAACACCGCCGCCGGCTTGAGACTTTTTGACAATCTAATATGAAGGGAAGCCACCAATGAGCGCTCCAAACAGGCAGAGGTAGGTGGCGAAATCACTCACATCATAGGTCTTGTGGTTGATCTCCAGCGAAGTACTAATAGGATATTAGAACAACGTCATTGTGAGCAAGCCAAACTCCATTTACATCTTGCCAAGTTCATGGATTTCCTTCTTTTGAGTGACGGGATCGATCTTGACTACAGCCAATGGTGTACCAATGCGGAGGGTGCCATCAAGAATATCGACGCCGAGGATAATCGGATCTCGTTTACAAAATGCGGCGATGATCTTCAATCGGCAAGGCCATACAGCTTGGGGCGCGGCATCTCGTCTCTTCGCCTCGGTAATTTCTTCGTTGTAAGCCTTAAACGCGTCGAACAAGTGGTAAATAATATCGGCTAGACAAAATATCACTCAGGTGTGGCCGACCAGTGAATTCAGAGGCATACCCTTGAATATCCTGATACCCATCTCTTCTGCCATTCGTTCGGCATCTTTGTCCACGGGAACGTCGAAAGCAAGGATGACCGCGAGCTCTTTAGCTTTCTCCAGCATTGTACCAGAACGCATGACGTCTTTCTTATGCACAGGACCGATGTTAATGCCGGAAACCGGAATCTTGCTGACTTTGAGGAAGTCTAAGAGCGCTTCAAGGGAGCCGAGGGTACTTGCTTGAACACAGACGCCCCGTCCAGACTTGTCGATACTGCTTAACAGCGAAGTGAGATCCGACATAACCTCATCTCTGAGATCGTCTTCATCGTCATCTGGGCCACAAACCAGGAGTCGGGACCCAGCGATTGCCTTGTCCAGATCAGGTGCTGTGATCTTCACACCCAAAGCCGCTTTAACTTCCTTGTGGTGGACGTACGCTGACTACACGAGAAAGGTCAGGAAGGGGCTAAGTGTTGGCAGAATTGGGGATAGATCTTACCTTGATACGAAGTTCGCGAAGCGGTTGTGGCGTCAGGAGGGCTCGGATTTGTGTGACGATAGGGCCGTTCAAACCACAGACGACAATCTTGTCCCCCTCATGGAGAATACCATTGGACAGAACAACATCAATAGTCGTTCCAAGTCCTTCGACAACCTTGACTTCGAGAACCGTGCACTCAAGTTCGGACAGGTACATTAGCCGGTCACTCATACGTTGCTGTGTCAGGTTGACGAGCAACATGATCATGTCTGGCACACCTTCACCAGTAACGGCTGAGGTAGGCACCAAAGAAACATTGCGGGCAAAGCTCTTGTTGTCGTAATAAAGAACGGCGTTCAGACCTTCTTCGGCAAAGGCTAGGATGGTCTTCTGCACTCTGTCTTCGAATTCGCGCTGAACGGCGCGGGACTGCTGGGCCAAGGAATCCCGGAATGCGTTGTCGGGGATGGTCTTCCAGCCATACATACGATCGATCTGGGGGGCAGGTACTCAAATTAGCGAGGCGAGTGACGGGGTGACTTCGTCGTACCTTGTTAAGCGCAACGATGAAAGGAGTCTTTCGGTCGCGCAACAAGCGCAAGGACTCAAGCGTCTGAGCCTCCAAGCCGTGCTATACAACAGCAACTGAGTAGAGTCCAGAGCGTGAACGGTCCACGCCTACCATGATATCAACAACTAAGACAGCAATATTACATAGCGAGCTACCGCGGGAGCGCAGATTCGTGAAAGATTCGTGGCCGGGAGTATCAATGACAAGTAGTCCAGGTATTTTGTACTCTTGGCTTCCGTCCTTGAGCGAAGTATGAGCATCTGAACACGAGAAGGTAAGACGTCCTGGCGTACTTTGTTCATCACTGCAGTCTTGGTCTTGATAGCCTCAACTGGGAAGTAAGTGGCACCGATTTGTTGAGTGATACCACCAGCTTCGCCCTCTTGCACATTGGTTTGACGAATCTGCGTCACTTGTAAGGAGATCTCAACATGATGGAGTAAAGGCAACTCTTACTTTATCCAACAGCTTGGTCTTTCCGGTATCGACATGCCCCAAAATACAACAGATAGGACTTCGGAGGTTGTCCTTACTCCTCGCGGCCAACGCCGCTTCATGAGCTTTCGCGCGACGCTCGGCCGCCTCTGCTTTCTTTTGCGCAGCCATTTTCTGAGTCTGGGTCATCTCATCGTCCTCGTCAGAATCGTCACCATCAGAATCATCCTCAGAATCAGAATCATCGTCCGAATCCGCTTCTGAGCTTTCTTCCGCCGCTGCCTCCTTCGCAACCACCTTCGTGAGGGCCGGGGCCGCTGCCGCCTGTGGCAATGGGGTGTCTTTGATTTTAGGCTCAGCTGGGGCAAGGCTTGGGTCTCAGGCAGAGCGGTGAAGGCCAATACAAAGAACAAACCTTTTGATTTCGCTGCTGTTTGAACAGACGGTGCTGGAGCAGGTTTAGTTTCCTCCTCGTCGCTGGAAGCATCCCAAGAATCCTTAACACTCTCAGCTTTAGTAGGCTCAGCCTTTGTCTCGTCGTCACTGCTAGCTTCCCAGTCATCCTTGACGTCGTCATCACCAACCACCGAGCCTTCCTTGGGGGTGTCAGGAGGCGGGGCAGGGGCAGGGGTTTCTGGTCGTGACTCGGGAGCGGGTGAGGCTTCCTTAGTGGCAGGACCTTTCTTCTTCCGGTTTCCATAAACCACTTTCTTTGCCGCAGGAGTGGCGGATTGTTGAAGAGCCTCAATCTGAACCCCCGACTGCAGAAGAGCCTTTTTGCGTAATTCTGCGATCGCTTTCTCCTCTTTTTGTTTCTTTGTAAGAAGACGGCCCTCCTTGCGAGCCAGCTCTCGTTTGGCCTGGATGATTGAGGTGAGATGGTTCGACTAGGAAAAGTGTTTCTTTACTATTACCTTTTCTTTCTCCTTACGTCGTTGCTTTTCTTCTTCGAGCCGTCGCTCCTCCTCTTCGGCCTTGCGCTCTTCCTCCTCTATTCGCTTCCTCTCCTCTTCCTCCCTTCGCTTAGCTTCCTCCTCTACTCGTTTCTTCTCTTCCATCAAAGCCTTCAGTGCACCAAGCCCCCCCTTCTTCTTGGGTGCTGCCGCCGGTGTAGGCGCAGGGGCATCGTCGTCTTTCTTCGCTTTCTTCTTCTTCTTTTTCTTCGAGTCGGCCTTTCCTCCAGTAACTCCTGCATCCTCGTCTTCCTCGTCGGCATCTCCAGGGGGCGGAGCATCGGCAGCTGGTTTTGGAGGCTCCGGGGGAGGTGCGACATCGCCGGCGTCTGCTTTCTTAGCCGCAGCTTGGGCTTTCTTTTTAGCCTAGATCATAGCGATGTAGTTGGTCACAACAGCTTCCCCAGAGTACGGAGATATGATCACCTTCTCGCGTTCCTTCTTCAGCTTCTCCTTCTCTTTCTTCGACAACACCTTAGTTGCCGGCTCGTCATCTTCGTCTGCATTAGCGGGCTGCGAAGCTGGTGTTTCCTTCGCGGGAGCATCCTCCTCTGCCTCGGGAACTAAGGTAAATTAGAAACAAGGGTACTAGAGATCTTAAGAGTGCTTACCAGCCACCGGTGACGCAGTATCATCCCGGACATCTTTACTTTTCTTGCCCTTCCCTTTCTTGCCCTTCCCCTTGCCATTCACCGGACCCCACTCTTCGTCGGCTAAATCGTCGGCTGTGACTTCGACAGCCGGCTTAGGCGCAGGCGCAGGCTCAGTTTCGCCTGCGTAGACGTCATCGTCGAGTTCAAAGTCGTTTCTCTTCTTCTTGTCCTTCTTCTTCTTAGTTGTAGAGGCCTTGATCGCTGACTGGTGTAGACAAAGTATTGGTCAACCGATGCTGTGAGCAAAGACACACTTACCATCAGACCGCCAAAGTCTTCCTCCTCAGGCTCGGCTGAATCCATGCTGAGCGCAGCAAATCCAGACAGCGTTGATTTAGGTTTGGGGGTGTCATCATCGGAAGGGATACCGCTGGCGACCGCGCTGTTGCTGGCTACTGACTCACCGGCCTTTTCCCTGTGTAGATCAATGTTATGATCAGGTAGTGTGGGGTGGTGTCTGCAACTACTCGCCAAAAATCATCGTCGCCTTTCTTTCCTTTCTTACCCTTATTTTTTGGCGCCATGCGATCTAGTTTGAATGAAGAAGAGAGACAAGCGGCGAGCGAAGGGGAAAATGACTTCGCCCATACCACAAGTGACTGAATATCGATCTTCAGTTACATAAGCCATTACTGATAAGATAATGAATGCATCCGATCATCCACACCTCAACGTCAACCGTCAACCAACACACACATCGCCACCGTTCCGCACCACCACTCTCTTTCATAATGGGCCTGTTGACAATTATCAGGAAGAACAGGCAAAAAGAAAGGGAAATGCGGCTCTTGTTTCTGTGTGTTCTGATTCTGGACGTTGACTTGAAGTCCTAAATGCATCGAAGGGGCCTCGACAATGCAGGCAAGACGACTATCCTGAAGAAGCTGAATAACGAAGACATCATGTCAGTCAGCCCCACTCTCGGCTTCAACATCAAGACATTCTCTCATGGACGGTATGTCGAACTTGCCCTGCTTCTAACGCTTTTCGTGCTTCTTACTGAGACGCGGCTTCTGGTAGGTACACACTAAATATCTGTGAGTAACGCCTATTCGCGGCTAACGTGCCACTATATACTCGCGTTCCCGAATCAACAGGGGATGTCGGCGGTCAGCGGACACTTCGTCCGTATTGGCGGAATTATTTTGAACAGACAGACGCTTTGGTTTGGGTCGTCGATTCGGGCGATCGCATGCGCATGAAAGATTGTAGAGATGAACTCCATAGTCTACTCCTTGAGGACGTGAGTACGCTACGAATATTCCCGCGCCGTTCCGATTCCAGCGTGCTCATATCTTTAGCGACTTGCGGGTGCATCGCTTCTCGTATTCGCTAATAAGCAGGACATTCAGGGGTCGATGACCGATGTTGAGATTCGCGATGTGAGTTGCCGTTTGTGAAGGTTTCATGAATGCTACACGCGATCGCCACTGGTACTGAATGATTACAATGTATCAGGCACTTGACCTCCGCTCAATAACGACGCATCGCTGGAAAATCATGTCGTGCAGTGCTGTCACCGGCGAAAACCTCGTGGCTGGGCTGGACTGGGTAGTAAACGATGTCGCGAGTAGGCTATACTATGGCTCTACGATGTCATCGCGGTCGTCAGAGCCGTCTCAACCCATCTCACTCTAATTCATTTCATATTTTGTTCCGTGGGCGCTGATACCACATGTTCTCCGTGTCTGCATCCCACAAGCTCCCGTACACCGTGACAAAGATATCGTCAAACTAGATAAGTCTGGTCCCTTCCGTCCCGGCGGTATCGACTCCGTCCCACGTTACCCTACCGAGCCTATTAACCGCCTCGATATTTTTATTCTTTCGCGGCGTCCTCAGTTAACTGATCATCGGTAAGTTTGCAATCATCGGAGAGTCCCTGGCCAACAATTATACCTCCGCTTCTTCAACGGACTGTCTTGGCAAAAAGCTGAGACCCACTCTCACTTGTCTCACCATCGCCCTCAGCATTCATTTCTGACGCGCCAAAGTTATGGTAGCTTAGGATTTCAGGATTTGTGTCAATCCTACGGTCATTCGTGCGTTCCTTGCGGCCTATTCCATTCCGTTGCCACGCGACTAATGATCGTTCAGCTGTATCTTGCTTATCGTTGTGGTGGTGCCTTTCTCTTTTACCCGCTTCCACAGCGGAGAAATACCGATAATCAGACAATACAGCCGCACGTCAATGTGTCAAGGTCGTTTCTGACCGCCGACTAGTATATCTACTATAGCTGCCTCGAACGCATTGCCTCGAACGCAATCGCCAGTCTGACTCATCTGCCTGGATCATCCGTTCAATGCGGCGTTGCCAATGGTATGTTTGCCTCCAAATGATCCTTTCGCAATCTTCCGGGTACGGGCTGGCAGCGTCACTAAGCACCTGCCGCGTATTTTGCCATCGCTTTTCTTGTCTACATATTCATAGGAGCTCAGAACTTCAAATGTATTTGTCGACCACCGCTACACGGAGTACATGGAGTACTGTAAATTTTACTACATGTGCCGTAGGCTTCTCGGATATTTCTTCTGGCCTCCCGGCACTATTGGATGCAGCCGTTGAAGGAGACTTCATAGGAATACTATGGCATAATTACAATTATTCTAAGAGCTCATGGTAACCTGCAAAGAATCATCAGCGCTCAGGGGTCCACCCACTGACCACTCAATTCTTCTCTTCCCCTTCCTCTTGCGACTATTAGACAGGAGTCACTTTTCACTGCGTCGCTTATCGCCTACTACAGCAGTACATACCACCCATCCATTCTCCGTGGTTACCTTACATATGCACACCAATCTCCATCAAACGCTGGAATAATCTGGTTCCAACGCCTTTGGCGCATCTGGAACGTCTGCCTAACTTAAACCGGTTGTGACGGGCGCAACGCTCGGCTGCCTTTTTCTGTATTCAAATCTCGGTCCGTTTGCCTGGAAGTTCTGCCTAATGTTACAAGGTACACCCAGACCATACCGCGTCCATTTGTAAAAGGAAAACCCCTTTATTGGCTTGTCGGTAGCCAATTTCAAGCTACAACCCCACCCTTGCTGCCGATCCCATCAGCGCCCTCTATTTGGGACACACCTTTACACTGGCCGTGCAGTTCGTCCAGCCATCCGCGACATCCCGCCGTAGGATTCCATTGGATATCTTGATATCTGTATCTTTCTTTTAACTTGATAATTCCAAAAAAATCGCTTGGGATCCAACGCCCACGCCCCGCTCCTGCCGGCACTTTAGGCAAAAATGATTACTTCTATGATTATGGAATCCGTGGAACTTGCGAGCTACCTGGAACTTACCATACGCCTGGGCAAGGGGGGGATGGGACTTGCCTAAGTCATTGAAGAATGGTAACTACCGATCAACTTCACTCGGTGGGAGTCGGTTCCCGGACCATTGAACATGCTTTGGGTAACTAACTTCTGCGGCGGATTGGCAAAGCGATAGGCTCGAACGGGGGAACGGGCAAGTGCGGATGCGTACAATTGCTTAACTATTGAATAATCTGGTGGATTCCAGCGCCTTGCCTAGGGCACCTATATAGTATTAAGCGCTTCGCTGGTCGTTGTGCCATTTGCGCGCCACATACCGGTGGCTAAGAATGTAGCCGTCGGTTTTATCTTTCTATTGAAGATGAGCGGGTGGCATTTTCGGCTGCAATTACATCCTGGAACCACAATTCCTGCAAGGTCGTCCATTCGTCTTACTCTTCTGCTTCGCTTGCATCCCGTTGAGCCTCTTGACAACGATCCGATGGAAATTATGTTTCCTTGAGTTGTGCGAATACCTTCTATGCTGTACTTCCATTTTTATCCGCCCTGGAAATTTCGAGTTTGTAAAAGCAGCAAGCTGATGCACCGAGCGAGCTTCACCGCTCGATTCCTCCCTATGCAATTTTTTTTTTACTTTGCTTTGTAGGTGGAATTGATGTGCTCAAGCTTGCCCGTTTCCAATGCGCTTACTTGTGAATTAGGATTATCGGTGAGCGTTCTTTTTGGCATAACCTGTCATGCGTACCCCGAAACTACCTACCGCGATTGTTGATGAATGACGATGATTTAGGGTACCGTTGGCGTTTCTTACCCTGTAATTGGGTGATTTGACTCTACCTGCTGATGATAACCTCTCCCTCTCGGTGTTCGGCGTTCACCCAAAAGGTAGTTGGAGTACATATGAGCCCTATTTCGCGACGATCGATCGCTGAATGAATCAACCAAGGCGCGTTAAAAGGCTAATAGAATACCTTGTGGGTCCAGCGGGAACAGCTCGGCACACAATTAACCCTCTAAATGCTTATTATTCTTGACATGGTAGTGGACGCTTGCGCCATCAGCCAATGATAGCTCGCAGAGATGGTGTATGTGAATTTTGTACAGATTGGGTCGTACCTTTTATTCAAAGTGGCGTTATAGGTTGTGATTGTCTCAGGCGTTGTGTAGGTATGCGGTCGAGCCTTGAGGCTTGAGGTACAGGACGCTGGTATAGAGGCTCACCCCAAAATTTATTGACCCCAGGGTAAATATCGGCCGCTGTGTAAACATATGTTCCACCTGTTATTCTATTTTCCAGGCATAATATCCATGCGTCACTCTCCGCCGACCCTATTGATAACGGGTTCCATTCGATAGTTAGATGGGAGAAGATGCGAACTGTTTTTTTCCCATCCATGAATTGAGATGCAGGCATTCCACAGATGTTAGATGTATCTCGGTCCGGGAGCAGTTGTGCATAAACCATCAGAAAATGAGTGGGGGGATAGGAGAAGAGAAGGGAAAGTATTGAACGTGTCTGTGCGAAATTACACCGAATGCCTCCACACTACCCAGCCAAGGATCGTTGAAGTGATATGCGCACTCGAGATGGGCTTTGCCAAATGGGCTGTTGCGGGGCTGGCTCGTTTGCTCGACGGAAGAAGGATGTAGTCATAGCAAGCGGACGAAGACCACATATTAGGTACAAAACTTTGATCCTTTATCAGTATCAGGGGGGAGCGACGGTTGGATGGTTCATCCTTGAGTGTCATGCATCATCATACATAGGTGGGATGAGCTCCTTGGGGAGAGATTAAGCGGCAAAGGCGGCAAATTTCCTCCGTCGCAGTGAATTGTGATTTACAGCCTCCGCAAGGAAAATATGATCGTCGCTGACTTGCAACTATGTCTTGAGAGATTCCCAGAAACCCTTTGGTGGAATACGAAGAGGAGTTCCATCAAATCATTCAGCGGTCTCGTTTAAACCACGTTGCGCGGCCCAAGAGGTGGCAGGGTATGAGAATTACGGCGGGTCAGATCTGTGATAAGTAGGTTCGTTCGGTATGGAAATGCAAAAGGTAGCGCGAGGACGTAAGAGATTGGACTCTTTGGAGACCAAATTCTCCCTGAGCACATGCCTGCCGTCTCGGTGGGAGACAGGGAACCTTGAAGGAGTAGCGTTGTGAGAAGAAGAGTGCAGCGAGACTAGTCTGGCCACCAGCGATGTGTGTTAGCGAGGGAGTTGTTCGTCGGAGGCAGTAGTGGTAAGAATACGCGTTGGGTGATCATTCCCGGGATATTGTAGGAGAGAAATGATTGTGGGTAATAATTGTGATTCTAGGTAAAAAGGCTACTCAACGAGAAGAAGAACCTAGGAAATCCCAAAGAATCCTAGACAAATGCTGGGATTCCGGTTGGGTGGGAATCCAAGTAAATGCAATCCTGGGGTTCGGAGTGGTTTGAAGTTTGCCTTGAGGCTGACTGAATGAGAATGAGCTTGGAATGAGCGAGCTGAGAGAAATTTACATTCCAGGCAGGCAATTCAAGGTAGTACGCAGTCTCAGTCTCAGCCAGCCAGTCGACGGCGATGGTTCGGTGCACTTCGGTTCATTCACTCACTCTCACAGGTACTTACTCTCTGCGATGCATCCGCACAGTATATATAATATAATATACCCCAGTAAGCTCCCACTACCTTGTAATAATCAATTATTCATTCCCTTGCCTTTCTTCACCAGTGAATTTATCTGCAGGCCTCCCATGGCTGCTAGGCTTCCGGCGTGGAGTTTGTAACCACAGAATTCTTGCTCCAGAGTACGTCCGTGAGTGTATTCCATCCCCTTTCGGACACACAATCTGGCAAAAGCGAGTCTGACCCTGTCCTTGTACCGCCTGCAGGCAACCATGTACATACACCGCCGTTTGGTCCCATTTCCAAAACTCGTTATTCATCTGACAAGCTGGTAATCCCATCTCTTCGTGCATGGAGATCGGCAAAAGGTCCCAATAAATCTACAAACCAAGATCTATATCTCTATCTGTCGCGGACCCCCTCCACGAGCTTATAAGAGCCCTCTCTTTCGTTGCAATGTCTCCAGTACTTGCATCCCACATCTGCTTCTCCTCCCAGCCACACACATCTTCTCCAAAATGCCTGCGACCTCATCTACTTCTTCCACTTGTGTCGACGTCTTCCCCTCATCCAAATGTCGCCAGACCTCCTCACTATTCTCCCTGCCCGTATTCAACCCACGTACATGGTTATCATCCTTTGGTTCGTAGTACTTTGGCTCCTCCAGGCCGCACCCATTAATCCCTCCCCCCCTTCGCCCTCATATAGCTCGCACATCCATCCTCTCCGTCCTCGATAGTGCCATACATGTTGGACACCTCACAATCTCCGATTCCGAAGGGTTGCACTGTTATGGACAACGCCATAAAGGCAGCAATGACGTCTATATAACTGTCGTCAACGACTACTTCTGGACTCGCCTCCTGCTGTAAGTGGCTCTGTCATACCAACCCATATCCCGGTCCGCTAACCTCTCCTTTATAGATCTGGAGATCTAGGCTGTGAGAATCATATTGTCCTCGCTTACTTATATGTCACAAATTCTGATACCTCCTCAGTCAGTGAAGCGTACATGATTGGCGATATCGAAGTAGATGACCTCAAAGGTGCCATGAATGTTTGTCTCAATTCGCTAATGATCGACCATGTCCTTGAGCTAAGTATTCTAATTTCTAGCTGTGGCTCGAGAACCAAGCTGGTATGGAGGAAACACTCTCCTCTGCTCTCGCACGCATCTCCTCTGCGATATCGGGACTCTACAACGGGCTTCTCGGACAAACACAGTCCCAAGCCCGACTCAATGTAATCGCCAGCTACGACCAATCCAACGAACTGTTCAAGGCCTTCCTTAGCAAGGAGATGATGTACTCCTGCGCACTTTGGAGCGACGCGGAGAACGGAGTCCGGGGCGACCTCGACTTTGGACCTACTCCAGGGGATTTAGAAGCTGCTCAGCGTCGGAAGATCCACCACGTTCTTCGCCAAGCGCGTGTCCAGCCGGGACACAGAATCCTGGAGTTCGGCAGCGGTTGGGGTGGTCTTGCTATCGAGGTAAGCGTGTCTTAAAAACACATTATGACACAAGACATGAGTTCTCACCCTGCTATCATCATAGGCGGCCCGTACTTTTGGGTGTGAAGTTGATACGCTCACCCTTTCGATCGAACAGAAGGCACTTGCGGAGGAGCGCATTCGGGAAGCCGGTCTTCACGGCCGCATCCGTGTCCACCTTCTCGACTATCGAGAAATACCCGCCGAATTTGAGAAGGCCTTTGATGCCTTCATTTCCATTGAAATGCTTGAGGTAATTTGCCGATAATTGCTGCGGTTATGTGATCGTTGCTGATGCTTAACACCGTTTATAGCACGTTGGATCTAAATACTACGCTACATACTTCAAGTTGGTAGACTTTGCGCTCAAATCGAAGAACGCCACTGTCGTAGTCAGTGCCTCCACCTTCCCTGAGTCGCGGTTCTCTAGTTATCAGTGAGTTTCCCAAGGCCATTCATTACTCCAGGGGGACACTCCTGAACCTTTAATAATAGAGCGGAAGATTTCATGCGTCGCTATATGTGGCCCAACTCGTGTCTGCCCAGTGCGACGGCTTTGATAACCGCCGCTCAAGCAGGCTCTCAGGGGCGATTCACTCTAGAATCTGTCGAGAACCATGCTGCTCGTGAGTGTTCTATTGGTGTGTCTTCTATCGGATGATGGGTTCGCTAATTGCCGGCGGGACCTCTTAGACTATCCACGCACCCTCCGTGAATGGGGACGCCGTCTGGAAGCCAACCTGAGCCAAGATCTCATCACCAAGGACTACCCATCCCTCCGAGACAAATCTGACTATGACGCATTCAAGCGCAAGTGGCAATATCTGTTCGCATACGCCGGTGCTGGCTTCGCCAAGGGATACATCACTTGTCATATGCTCACCTGGATACGTGAGGTTCGTAAGAATCGTCTTACCTATGCATAAGTGGAAGGTGCTAAATGACATCCGCTTTATCCCAGAATGATACACCGGAACTCTGCGATTGAACCTGCTCAATAGATCTCCCCCTTCCCCCTTCCCCCTAAAACATAAAGTTCCTTCCGAAAGATCGTTCATTGTTCATTCTGGGCTTTGGTATATCATTATTTTTACATTGTATGATCATGACATTGGCTGCGGAATTCGCATTTCTTTAGACTAGATTTTGAATCCATCGATACCACGCATTCTCTGGATTTCTTGTTGTTTTCCTACTGTAATATACATGATGTAGATTGAATTTATAAACGCTTCTTAAATCGCTCTTCTGCGCCTACAGTTTTGAGAATAGGGTTTCCTCCGACGTTCTATGTCCATCGAACATAATACCACCGATAGCACCTCACATCTAGCGACACACTACCAGCGCGCTCTATGTATAGTGAGTGGAGTCATGGGAAAGGTGGGGAAGCCCTGGACCGGATCGTAGTTTTGGTGACCCAGTTGGGCCCGGGCACGGTGAACTTGAATGCTTTCACAAAGATCATCTGTGGTCTTGTCTGGGTATGGAGATGGACGAAAGGGGTTGATTCGTGGCTCTCCGCCACCAGACACAATGGTACACATGAACACCGAGCCTAGTAGGCCTAAAGTGCAGAGGTCAGAGAGTCCGTGATGTCCCGTGGGACTGCCAGGGTTTCCATCGACGCGCGCTTGATCGCATGACTTACTTCCTGCATTCTCAGACGGAAAGGTTTCAGGGTGAGTCTGTGGGTACTTAATAGGTAACGTGTCGAATAATCTTCTGCACTCTTGCTCCGGGTTGTAGAGAAACCTTCGCGGATGGTCTGCTTTTACTCTATAGTAACAGCTGCGGCAGAGGTGCCATAACTCCACACAATCAAACTGCTGATAGGCAGTGGTCCAATATAAATACTATACGAGGGAGGGAAAACATACATAATGATATTTACTAAGGGGAGTTTATGCGCACAATACAACTATGGTGTCATTAGATTATCAACCGACCCAAACTGGAAACAGACGTCGCGATATCATGGAAGGGAACGAGTAGGATCTAGCTTCGTTAACCAGGCATTAAGCTCCTTGACAGTAGGAGCCGCAAGGGCATAGGAATTTGAGGAGGTGAAAAGAGTGAATGTGAATGGTTTCTATGGTGAAAGTGTAAGGAAAGGAGCATAGGGAGTAATTCAGGGCCATACTCACCCCGAGAAGTAGCTCTTTCTGAGGATCGTTTTCGATATTAACACCAGTCAGATTGACGACACCCAGTTCCTCAACTTCGTTTGAGCGAGCAAACATATGGAGATAGGGCCTGGGATAATTGCCATCATTAGCCAGGAATGGACATCGCCGAGTCCTCGACTAACCTTTTCAGCACGAACCATCTACGCTCCCATATATCTTCCGTCGCATCCACAAGGATGCTCAGATGGCCTCTCTTCACCGCAGTATCACTAGGTACATGTGTCAGGGTGGTTCGGATGATGTTAGAAGGAAGAATTTACACCAAGGGAACAAGCTTGGTCTCAGAGATCAACTTCAGCCCATCAAGAGTCTCTAGGTCAGGTATTTTGGGTAACGACGCTGTCGATTCGTCGGGATCTGTCGGCTCTTGGCTTAAGACAATCTACGGGATGACCGTCAATTGGAGGGTTAGTGATCCAAGGCGATCGGTGACGTTACCTCTCCGCGATGGCCGAAGCGCTTCTGCCAGAGGTCAAGCGACTTCTTCAGCAGGTCCTCAGACCGCCAAATGTTGGCCTCTGGAGCTACAGGGCGGACTCTTGAGCCAGAAAGAATGACCCGCACGGCTTGCACGTCGGCAGCGCGACGTTCGGTGGAGACCAGACGATTATAATCTTCGACAACTGAGAGTCCGCGAGGTTTCCAGACGCCAAGAGCCTCCTCTCCTCGAACGTACTTCTCAGAAGTATCAAGACGCCATAGGTCCTTGGGAGAACGGGTTAAAGGAGGGGAGAGGCGGACGCTGAACACAGTGCTAGTTTTGTGTAGGACTTTCTTCGACCCTAAAAACCTCAGTAACCCAGAAGGAGGCCTTGCATCTCGCGAATGTATGTTGACTGCGACATCCATGCTAAACTGAACCGGCTCTGCACACGTTTCAACAGCGATGCCCCAGGTGAGCTGTAGAAGCACTCGGTGGTCGGCTGCCGTAATTTTGTTCAAAAGGATAGAATCGTGAATGCTGGAGTCCCACAATGCAGTCGCGGACAAAAGACCAGTACCGTCGGCCTTGAAGTCCAAGGTTTGCTCCCTGAGGAGGGGAAGGGGCACCAATGATTTGGATGGAGTCCCGTGAATGCGGCCCTTGGGATCCACTAATCGCACATTTCCCATGCGTACCTTCGTGAGTTCAACCCAAGGAAGTTGACGGCCTGAATTAGACGATAGGGAGATCACGATACGCCGCTGCAGCCCCTGATGTAGAGTGAACGAACCCGGATCTAGCGAGCCTTGAGAAACCACAGGAACAGCTGTATAATCGCCATCAGCAGTAAGTTCGCATATCCGCAGCCACGCGACAACGTCATGAGTTTGCTGGACAACGAAGTCGGTCTCCGAGCGACGCATGAGGGGTAACGTGGGTGGCTTGGTTTCAGGGGTTGGTGATATGGATGGTGGAAGGAATTTCTGTTCCCGCATTTCATCCCAACGTTCTAATCGTTCCAGATACGTAGGTCTGATGGACGCAAAGAATTCGACAGGAGCATATCCCTGGCGAAGATGGGTCAATGTCTTCGATGACGTAACGATGGAAAAACTGCGACGGAATTTCAAATCCGACAAGGACGATTGATCCAAGTTGATTGCAAGAGATGGAAAAACCTCTTCGGAAGATAATGTTGGCCCTACAAAAGAAGAGAGTCGGACTTGGAGATGGACGGCGGAGAAATCATGCGAAGAAAGGCCCTTGATAGAGTCGACAGTCAGGAAGAAACTCAGCTTGCTGCCTGCAGGAACTGCCCCAGGATTTGGCGATGATGACCGAGTAGATACTGCTGATCCGTTAGTGAGCTTCTGCGGTGGCGTGACATTGACTATCTTGATATCAATGCGGCACGAGCCAATTGCCTCACAAGTGTACCGGCAAAAGATCGGGACAGTGGAAGATGAGGAGAGACGTCGGGAAAGAGGGGCTAATGAGACTAGTGCATTTCCAATGAATGAATATTCTGGCGGAGGTGAGTCATAGAAGGGTTCGTCGGAAGAGAAATGCTGCGTGTAAGAGGGTCGATCAATGAACGTGGTGAGATTGCGCATGCGTTGAAGCTGGTGCTGCATGCGATCGAGGGACCAAGTATAGATAGCGTTATGACGCTTGTCCAGTACCTTGATGGCGACAGCAGGCTGGGTAGAAGATGCTAGAACAGGATCTGCTACATCGCCAAATTCATCTAAGCCGGCAATGGTATCAACTGCAGAGGTAGGTGCTGCCAAAGAACCACCGGCAGAGATGGTGAAATTGTATAGGGTTTCCTTGCCCAGTTCCTTGCTGCAATGAAATCAGTCAAAGATTGGGGCTTGAGCCTTATAAAGCTCACCTGATGATGTTGGCTTCTTTTACTACAACTGCGTTGGAGAGTACAACTTCTGCCATTGAGAAGGAACGGTGAGCCCGCCATCTGTCTAGGACCTTCCTGATAAGTCGCAACTGCTTGGCGGAATACAGAACTGGTTCGTAGTCCTGCACGGTGGCGTCTGTGTCCCCACGAGCGCGAGCATCGAGAAGACGTTTAATCTGATTGCGGACCAGATTCAGGTGGTGTTCCATGTGCTGTTTCTCGATTATTAAATCGTCTGCCTCAGGGGAGTCTCCATTGATCGCCTGTAACCTGTTTTCCAATAAGTCCTGGGTGTCACGTAGAGTGTCGTTAATTTCCGGGCTGCCGTAACTCGGAGTGGCGTCAACGCTCGTATCATCAGTAGCGTCGCTGGATAGCGGTCGTCCAGTTTCGCTCCAGACGTCATCAGCCTGACTGAGGCTACTTTCGGGCCGCGACTTGAGATTATGGTCTCGCATTGTCTTGACTTTGGTGATCTTTTCGAAAAGGCGATTGAGGTCGCCATCAGGGAGGCTGTCTAGTTGTGGGTCTAAGCCAAGTCTGGCAAATGCAGCTTCACGCTTCGCAAAAGTCCAGTCGACGTCCATTTCATCGGCGGATGATGTGGGAGAGTCTGGGCGAGTGGCCGGTGACCCTTCACCACCGGCTTCTAGTTCTGCAGCAGTCAGACTGAGGTGCAGATTCGATTTGGCTGTAGCACGATCACGCTGCTTCCGGACCTCCTCCGGATTGGTGAATCGGAAAACATGGTTATCGCCTAGGAAGACCTATGAGAAACGGCACGGAACAGACATACAAAAGAATCACCAAGAATGATACGAAAGCCGGACCGCAGCTTATGTGGCTAGGAAATCATGGTAAGATTCAATTCAAGAGAAGGAGGCCATTGGCTTACTTGTCCAGGAGTCAGCTGCTTGCCGTTGAGGAACTATGAAAGAGATTTGGTGAGATTCATGCAAACGTGTTGGCCGATTGCACCTCACAGTCACACTATCCGGCATGGAGTGAATGAAAACCTTATCCTCGTTGTTCTCAAAATAACAATGTTCTTCCAGAATATTGTCGCCACTCAGCCGGATAGCAAGGGGCTTCTCGCTATCCAGCCGCCCAACCTAGAAGGTGGATGACGTCTCAGAGTCGTGGATGACAGTGAAGCACCTGGACAACTTACCATCGTGCGCCCTGGCTTTAGTTGATAGATAAGGCATTCACTCATCAGAGGATCTGGAAGAAGAAATATATGAGTCCGCAATCGTATATCAACTAGGTAAGATGGAGAAATGTACCTTCATTCTACGATAGTAGGTAGTTCGTCAGATAATACGCCCAAGGTAATCAGAGATAAAACGCTTACGAGGTTCACTAAATGAGGCATCTATGGAACCAAGGAACTCATAAGAAGATATCGAATAATTGTTGTAGAGGTGATTCACCTTCTTTGGAGTGTGTACACCGACGAGATTCTTCTCAACAGTGATACCTAGCTCTTCCAAAGCCTTCTCCCGCTCCTTCTGCACTTCCTGGGTCCGCTGTAGCTTCTCCTCCCACGTCTCGTTCAAGCTCTCCATCAGCTTTTCGCTAGCCTCCATCTGTTCTTGGAGCTCGGCCTTCGTCACCGTCTTGATCTTGCCATCCTTGGTCTGGTAGGTGACTTTCTGTTTCTCGGGGGGAATCTTGGGGTCAAAGGTGTCCTCTCCCGCAGACCCAGAAACGCGTGCTAAATGTGATGATTAATGTCAGTATCATGTTCCATGCGGAATGCGGGGTAGCCTGCGGGGAGAATGACTAACCTCTGAGCATCTCCAATTCTTCCTTGAGCTCGCGCACAAGCTTCGCGTTTGGATCCTCATTAACCACAGCCTTGTTCTTGATCTTCTTTGCCTGATCGGCATACCGAAGTGTGCTGAGAGTCTCCTCATAGTCAGCTGGGGATATAGCAGCGATCATCGCAGTCTTCGAATTACCCCCCAAACTATCTTTGAGCAGCCATGTTAGGACCTAAGGCGGGTATTCCAAAAGATAGATAGGGGTCAGTCAGTCAAAGGTTCATGCAGTTTGAATGGCAAGCACCAGCTTGTGATACAAGACGAAGGACTACGCACTGAGTCGCGATAAGGGACGAACTCATCCCCCTTTCCCTTCTTGCCCTTCTTACTGGGCTCTGCTTGGCTCGCCATGGCTAGCGCCGAGATGACCTTGCCCAGGGTTGTCAGTGACTTATTGATGTTGGCGCCCTCCTTAAGCCGTTGACCCGTAGCGCCAGTGGAGTTGGCTCGTTCCGAACCTGCAAGATCAATCAAGCTGGGGAGGAGAACGTCAGTAAATTGTTGAAGAGGGGAAAAGGTGTATGGGACAATCTGGACCTGAGATTGCAACGGGATCACTCACTTAATCCGAGAGACCTTCTCGGTATCCATGTTCGTTTCTACATCATGCCTCTTCATGGTTAGCAGTAGCGTGAAGACTGCATGGGAACGCGACGATCTAGGATTGAAAAGGGATCAGCTAACCGCCCAGAGCTCGCCCACCAGAGAAAGCAAGTGAGGAGACCAAAAGGTAGAGAAGGGCGGAAGAAGGCTCGGGAGATTGAATGAGTATCAGCACGTACGTTTCATTCATGTTTGTCGCGGCGACAGTCCGAGCCTTGTTCCCTTCATCCATGAGCGTCATCATTTCATCGTAGCTGCTGACGACGAGCTTCGAGAGGTCTTCTACATAGGGCCCAAGACTTGGGTGCTCTCGGACACGTAGATTGCCCGTGTTCTTGGGGTTTAAGAGGTCTCTAACCTTCTCGTTGTATATCTACGTAACGTTTATATAGCAAAAGCCGATACATGCGTGGCCGAGGAAAGCCCAAGGGAAGGAGATACACAATCAGATTGAGTATCGTCTAGACTTCGGGGGTACGCAGATGCCGAGGGCTCACCTCGATGTAGGAAACTTCCACGGTAAAATGGACATTTGGATCGGCGGCTGTTTTCTGAGCTACTCGCTCAAATAATTCAGAGCAGGTTTGGGGGATGATGCCCTTATCGGGACCGTCTGACCAAAGGAGTGGAATGTCAGTGGACAGGTGGTGCGGAGAGTCGAGATTAACTTACATCCCATCATTCTAATATCACGGCCTAGGGGTAAGCTACTATCGTAACATTTGAAGGATGAATTCTCACGAGTAGGATTTACCAGATCCTAGAACCGCTATGAGATAACGCTCCTCGAGACAAATGGATCGAACGCTTACCAGTCTGGCCGTCTGTAACAAAGGCAGAAACCGTTTAGCACAATGCATATGTCCTTCGGTGCCAGGAGTAGCTGGTTGCGGGACTCACATGCAAGGATACACGCGTTGAAACCAGAAAAACTATGATCGAGCAGTTCCTTGCCAAGATCATCAAAAAGAGTCTGCTGTGAGCAGTAACCGGGTTCGTCGCGGGGACCTGCAGACCAGTAGCTCTTGTCGAAGGCGAAGGCGAGGGTCTTGCGTTCCGTGGCACGCTTGGCGTCTTGAGCGGAACCTGCTTCGGGGGGATCGAGGAACGTCTGGTTGCCAGACATGCGAATGAGTGGTTTAGCACCACGAGCCAACTCTGTTGGGTGCGCGCGAAGGCGAGACATGGGTCAATCGACGACAAGGCGTAAACCCGACGCGATACCAAAGACGTGTCATGTGGATGCGCGGGATGCGATGGAGTAGGGAACCGAGCGAGGATAGGAGGGTAGGAACATGGAAATTCTTCAGAGGGGTGAGTAGGAGGCTAAGAGATATGATGCTCACCGCGTGAGTTAAGTGGTCGACAACGGACCACCACCTTGATGTTTCCATCTCCTCCTTCAGACATTGATTATCCCGTCCTTTCAATAAGATATATCTATTGCGATAGTATTCCAGAACCCGTATCAGAAAGAAAAAAGAACTGAGCGCGTCTTGTGTCAAAAGGGATGCTTGTACGAGGCGCGAACAAATTAGGCCTATGATGTGCGGGTATAGTGTCCGGGAGTCGTGAACGCGAATCGTGTAGTGGTCAAGGGTTGCAAGTCGGTTTCAAAGTTCTTGCTTCATGCGCAAACGTTGGCTAATTCCTTTGAGGTCGAAAGACGACCTTGGCCGCTAACAACGGTGCTGCGTACAGACGGAGGTTGCTTCTAGGTTTTGGTTTCCGAGATATGCAATGAAAGCCAATAGATAGGGTATGCTGGCGAGTGCAGCCAAGCTCGCCTCGTGTGTTGTACGTTGTCAAGGAAGGTGAAGAGAAATGCTGCAGGGGGCAGGAGAGTGTAAGACGAATGAGGACAGATTGAACGGGCGCTTCTTCTTTTCGCGTCTTCTGATTTTGTTCTGATCCCGCAACATATGGGGGAATGGATCACTGTAAGCCACACCGAACGAATACACTAGGTCTAATCTACTTTTAACATCCTTGTGCGGGGCAACGGTCATAGCAAGTCAAAATCATCAAGCTGGCAGTGCATAAGTGACCGCGTCTCAAACTTGTTTGGTGGACTTACTTCGTCATTATACGACATGATCGTTCGTTTGAGTTTCGAGGTATCGACCCATGTTACAAAGTCCTCCATATGTCTAGTTGTCGATATCAGCGTGTCAAGAACAGTGCGGTCAGGTACCAGACAGACCTTGTAACCAGGAATGCCGGATCCGTTATTGTGTCGGGCCCAACACGCACATGACCTTGTTCAATGAACTTCACTGCAGCGCTCACTGTCTCCGCCATTTTGGACATACACATGAAAACTGCCAAGCGCCTCCGACAGAACGCAGCGACGGTGAGTTTGTTCTCAACATCCGAGAGTTTCGCAGAAGAATTAAGGACACCCATGTCATACAATTTAGACAGGATCTGGGACTCCATGCGGGAACGAAAGGGGTCTTGGGCGGGGAGCAAGGATACTCGGTGGGCATGGGATCTGAGCGAGCCACATAGTTTGTTATACTTGTGGTAATCTTCGCGATCTTGGATATGATACCGTCGCATTACCTTGATTTCTCGAAGGTTTGCGTCTTGCTTCCACTGAAGCAATTGTAAACATCGGTCTGCACAACGAGGGTAGGAGTACACACGTTCAAGAAGTCAACCTTCTTGAGGAGCTTTTGTTCATGGTACTTGAGTTTGCGGACCATTGGTACAACAGAAGCGAAAACGAAGTCGCGTTGAGAGGTTTACCACATGAAACGTGATCCCAGTGACAGTAGCTCCTGACTCCTCCTGAATATGAATCCACCGCAAACATCTCATCGCGGTATATGTATTACTACTGTCATATCTAACGTATATCGATTTTGGCGTATCAACTAGCGTGCAAGCGATAGTATTTATTGTTGAAATTCCGAGTTGTGGCGCGAAAAGCTGAGGAATCACTCATTCAATAGTAGGAGAACGTATACATCCTAGCTTTCCGAACAAAAATACATCCATTTCTGCGCAGTTGTGCACGATTCGAGGGAAGATTGATTGGTGTTGCAATCGGGGATCTGGATTGTCAAGTTTTCTCTGTTGATGAGTGGCACGTGTTGAAGCCAGTTGTGTGAGAAAATCCGAGTTCATCGACGACGACGACGGAGGACCACGGCGAGCCCGACGATGAACGGCAACATCCCACAAAACGGCTTGCTTCCACGATCTTTGGTCCCTCCTCAACGCCAACCTATGCCCAATGGCATGCAAATGATACCAAATGGCTCCATGTCCGATCCACACTACCCATTCCAGATGTCCCAGGCGTTGTCACAAGGTACAGGAGCCAACATGCTTCGTCCGCAACAATTGGTCGGCATGCGCATGTCGCAGAACATGCAGAACGTTGGAGGCGTCGGCATGAACCATATGCCTCTTCAAGGTGGGCCGTTCGTTAACCAGCCGCCACACCCGCAACAGCAGATGCGGCGCGTGGCACCCAATCCACCAGGACCTCCCTTCAATCAGCAAATGGTCATGGGCATGACTCCGGGGAATCCAAACGTTACGAACATGGGCTTTCGAGGGCATCCTGGCCCGCCGCCCATGGGCCCCCAAGCCCCTCGAAACAACATGCCCTCGGAACTGCAGATAGCTGCCGCGATGCGCTCGCAAGGTATACCACCGCCGAACCCAGGGGTAGGCATTGGGGGAATGCCAACGAACATGACTGCAATGCCGAACAACAGGCCTCCGCAACAATCCATGGGCACGCTCAACCAACCGATAGGCCATCTTCCAAACAATATCAACGCTAATTTCAACTCCCCCCCGCCCTCTCAGATGACCTCTTCCCCCCGTCCTGGGTCATCACATATGGCCATGCCTGCACAGAGCCAGACGCCAATCAGTCGTGCTCGTATGACCCCCGACCAACAGCAGCAGCAACATCATCAACAACAACAACAACAGCAGCAGCAGGCAATGTTTTCGAACGGTCCGTCGTTTCAAACGGGGACTCCTCGGATGTCGGCCTCTAATCCCTCATTCCCCTTTGTACCACCGCCTGCACCACACCCGCTAGGCACCCCCCAAGGCGCTGGAGAGGCCGCGCATGCATTGAGTCCTGCGTTCAATCAGGCTGGAGGATCTGGTGGTATGCAACCCGGTTCAGTAGGGGCTGGTAGGATACCTGGAAGGACGGGCAGCGGCGCTGGGTTTCATATGACTCCAGCTCAACAATTCGAGCATATGCAGAGTTTTGACCAATTTCCTCGGGCGCCATCACACACTTCCCAGCATGGTACCCCGCAAATGAATCATTCTTCACCCATAAACCATCCATCTCCGTCCCAGCAATCCCTCCCGCAGCGAGTTCACACACCATCTAACCCTCAGATGCACCCACCACGACCCCAATCTCAACCCCAAGGTCCATCCGCTCGGCCACCATCGCAAGCGGGTCTCCCCTCACACACTCCGAATCCTCACCCTACCACTACAAATATGATGAATCAAGGTGGTTTACCGAACGCCTCTTCTAACGGCCGAATATCAAGACAGCAGACACATCCTCCCGTTAACCCTCAGATGCCACCTGCAAATAGTTCGATCCCTCTAACCCAGCAAGGTCAATTACCAAATGCACCTCCGGGAACCCCTCAGTCAATGTCCGGCCTTCCCATAGCCTCCCGCCCTCCACTACTTCCAATTGCTCAGCCGAATGGTGTCGCAGGTCCAAGTAGCGGTGAAAATGCCATGATGATGCCAAGGCACCCTGCAACGTAAGGTTCAAGTAATGCTGACTGACATTTGTTAAGTTCAATCCTTCTTACTTCCAGAATTAATCCTCCAGTTGGAAGTGGACAAGGACTGATACGGTTGCTGCAATTCAGCGGCGTGCTGGCTGCACACGACAACCTTGATAAGGTACGATGCTGTCCCTTTGTCTCGCCCTTTTTGAGACCGATCGCCTTCGTTCACCAGAAAATGCGTCTGGACTGGTGGCAAGATCTTATCAAGGAGTACTTCGCTCCGAAAGCACTTATGAAGTTCACACTATGGAAAGATAGCCAGCGGCAAGAAGCAAAACCTTTCGGTGAGGACGGTGGTTCTCCAATTAACATGACTCTCATTTCTTGCAGAAATCGGGACCCCTATCCTTCCTCGGTTTTTTCTCGTCACGGCGCAATCTGGGGTCCAATCAATGACCCTTTCACTCGATGGCGCGCGTGAAAGGTTATATTCTACGGGCCACTCCGTCGTGGAATGTGTTACGGCAGTGTGGACGTACAAGTATGCCAATGGATATTCGGTCACCCTTCGAGGACCACTGACCGCACATGTCATCGTTACGAATCCCCTACCTCCCGGTTCCCTGGCCAACCCAGGCACAGGCAGCTCTGGCCCTTCGGCCGGTGCGCCGGCGTTTGCTGCGCCTGGCGCTGGTGGCAATCAAGCACCCCAACTACACCTTAAATTCGAGGAATTCCAATTTGATGCACTTACCCATGATAAGTACATTTCATTGGATCACATACATGGTCTGCGACCCCACCCTGATGGCGGGCCACCTATGCCAAATGGGCAACATTACCCTCAGCAGCATAGTCAAGGTGCTGATCGCGCGGATGAGCAGAGGTGGACGCTTGAACGGGGGTCAATACCGGCTGAGCCAGTCAATGCATTCGGGATTCCACAGGCTACGATGCGGTGTCTCGAGGTACGCCCATACTGTTCTTCACCGCTCCGAAAGCTCACCCTACTTCTAGCTCGCTGAGAGCGTTGGGCAGATGTCTGATCTGATCGCTTTTACACGCGAAACTTCGTTAGGACCCATAGGTATGCACTACAATGTGTTCTTACCAGTTCGCGTCCTGATCATCATTGTCTAGACGCCTTGAAACTCTTCGCCTCCAAATTGCGAGACAGTGGCGTGTCCCTTCCCCCACAACCTCATGGTCTTCCTCCGCCATTTCTCCACACAGCACCACCCTACCAACCCTTTCTGCCTAGCAATAGCATTGGCCCTCATATCCCCACGCCTTCTTTGTATCCCCCTCCGTCCAATCTAGCAAACTCGCAGGCCCTTTCTGCGGCATCGCCTCAGGCAGCTTCTACGTCTGCTAGTAACTCCCCTCAGAAGCAACACAAAACCATCCCGCAGCCGCAGCAATCCTCCGCTGTCGGTGCAGTGAATGCATCGACACCGGGTTCCGTTGTGGCAACGCCGACTACATCAACCGCGACCGGTGGAAGCACCCCTGCCCTGGCGAATGCCACCTTAAAGCGCAAGCAAGGTTCGGAGATGGCCTCTCCTACGACGGCGAACGCTGAGCAGCCCCCTGCGAAGCGGCAAGTCCGGAAAAGAAAGTCAACACAAAGTTAGGTAGTATATATTGTGTCGGTTGTTATATCTATATACACTCCTTCCTCTGTGGGTTCCCTCGTCCTCGCATTTGCTTTCTGATATCTGGTCATTTGTTATAATCCTAACATAGATATATACCATACTACCCTACATCTCTCAGTATGCATGTGAGTTGCCGCTTATCAACTGATTTATTTATTCCTTTGTACTTGTATCAGTAATAGTATATTTCGCTTTCCGGATCTGAACACATGGACAGTGTTGTTCACCAAAAAAGATGATTGATCATTGAAAGTGCAAGCTATGTAACAGAAACGTGCCATGGATGGAGTGATGTGAGGTATATACACGATGAGCATATAGGTGAATATAAAGATTTGTATGTATCTTGCCGCATAAATTAAGAAAATAGCATGTGTCCAAGCTTCGATGCCTCAATGCGAGTGCATCGTATCAGTAAATACTGCCAGGCGCGCTTTCGTGTGCAAAGTCGCACTGATCACCATATCGGCATCTGTTAAGGGACCCATATCAGTTTCCTATCACACTGCTTCGAAGAAATAACATTTGGCTCGCCTTCCAGCTGCGTAGAAACTGCAAGGTCTCTTTTTACTGTGTCTATATCCTCCTTCATCTCTTCCTCTTCCTCTCCCTCGCCCACGACCGCGACCTCTATCGGATGACCAATGATCACGCGGGCCATCATGATCGTGATAGCCTTGTCCATATTCGGAATAATTATTCCACGGTTGATCAACATACGCTTGTTGTTGTGGCTGCTGTGACTGCGAGGCCTGATTATTTCCGAGCTGCTGCAGGAGGGACTGCAGCTGAGGCATCTGCTGGGCAATCGCTGCTATTTGATCCAAACTAAGCTGTGTACCACCTAGCCCGACATCGCCATTCTCGGCGACTGCGTGTGAATAGTCCATTCCTCCGAGTCCTCCTGAGCCCATCTGTCCCAAGAGTTCGCTTACGACGTTCGTAGCAGGGGGCTGCGGTGCGACAGGCTCTGGCTGCCAGAAAAAAGCGTCTGCCTCGGGGCCGCAGGTCATCTGTGTTGTATCTTTGTATATATCTTCTTCGGAGCATATTTGGGACGGCTCGCCCGGAGTATCGGGTATATGCTGCGGGGACAAATAGACGGCGCTAAGCGCTGTCTGCTCTCGCTGCTCCTGCGTGCGCCGTTCCTCACTTTCTCCTCCTCTCTCGGGTATGACGATACTCTGGGGAATTTCGAAGGCTGCAGATGAAAACAAAGAGGTCATACCGGTTTCGGTAGTTGAGCGGGTTTACTAGGTGACGGATATAATGTTAAGATTTGCTTACGCAGAGGTTCAGTCCAATCTATGGTTTCTTCGAATACATGCGCGTGTAATGCAGCTCCTTCGGCCCGATCCAGATCGCGCAGATTGCTGTGCGGAACATGTGCACCCTATATGACGAAAGAGAAAGGGCAAAATTGCAAGGGGAGGGGGAAAGGAAGACATTAATGTATAGTACAAATAAAGCAGGCAAATGAAAGTAGCTGACATCTACTGGATCGTCATCGTAAATGGCTTTCTCAATGAGACGTATGGACTCAAGTTGACTATCTGGTGCCCAAGTAACGCTTTTCCGTTTCTTAGCCGGTTTCGACGGGTTGACAGCTTGAGTCGGAGTATCGGTTGGCGTTGGCGCCGCGGGAGGAGGCGTTTGCATAGGAGAGTCTTTTCGCGCCTTGGCCATAGACTTGAGAGCCTCCTGAAAGGGATCTATGGACGAAGGTTGGGCGACATTGAGATCCAATTCCTTCTTGACGGTGGCGGAGGGTAGAGGGGCCTTCTTGAAACTAGGCAGCTTGGGCTTAGGCTTGGGGGCGGAAAAGAAAGAAGAGTCCGATTTTGCGTCCTTAACGGGGGCTGAAGAGGACGCTTTTGGTTCTTTCTTGACAAGGGATTTGGCCAACGACCCGGTTCCCGTCGCAGGCTTCTTCTGAGGCGGGATCGATTTGGAGGGTGGTTCACTGAGCTTGCGCTTCTTCGTCCTAACATCTAGGGAAAAGCAGGGGAGAGCGTCAGCTGAGGTGCCACTGTATTCCGAACCGACGTGACTCACCCTCGGACTTTATGCTTTCTGAGGGCTTTGACCCATTGTCTTGTGACGATAATAGCGAGCGCCATCTACGCTCGATGTTGGATGCCATGTCCTTGACGGCTGCACAGCAAAATTGGGCAAAAATTACAATGAGAACTCGTCTTTTCTACAGTTATCATCATCAAGAAACTAATTGTCCGAAATAATGATTCCGCGTATGACTCAAGGGCATTCAGGAGGGAACCCAGTTGGGTGATGATAATCGACGACAGGAAAGAGAGCTTACCAGGTGAAGGCGGGTCTTTGACCAATTTTACGATGATCTTACCCAGCTTAGACGCCTTCAACAGTTCAAGTGTCAATGGCAGTCGGTCGATAAGCTTTAGGCAGTTCATTTCAGTAAGCTGAGGGATCCGCGAGAGAAAGTCTCACATGTAAGAGAGGCATGACAGTCTCAACCAGGGGATCGTCTGCTTTGGCTACGAATGCTGCTTTGAGCCATTCCCGAGTGATATCCATAGCGGCGCCATTCTCCGCCCACGCCCGAAAATAGTGGTTTCCTGCACCATCTCTTATCTTGGTCAGTATCTCCAATCGTATAGATGCATCCACTGCACTAAAACCAAAATCTTCGATGCGGCCCACGAGGGTGTTAACCGCTCCTGCCCCAGTGAAAGCTGTGGACACCAGAAGAGGCTTGAGTCCAGACTGGAACTGTTGCTTGCGCTCCTGGGGTGTCAGAACCGGAGGCACTGCGATTGGAGTTGCAGATGAGGAGGACGTTGAAGCGGTTGCTGACAAGGGGGGAGAAGAAGACGTATAAAAGGAAGTCGGAAGGATCGAAGATAGTGAACTCGTTGAAGGGGTGGTTGGCGCTTGGAGGACTTGGGGTGAGAGTGTTCCTTGGGAGGATGAGTAGTTCTGGACCTGCTGGGCGTAATGCTGTAGATAGGCATTTGTTAAGGAGATGGCATTGGGTAAGCTGAACGCCTGCATATATGGATTCCGTTGATGCAGCTGAGAGGCGGAGGCGGAGGACGTAGCGACGTTGGAAATGGGCGGCGAGTAATGCGGGTTAGGTGCGCTGCTGCCATTTGCTGTGGTTAACGCAGGGCTAGCGAACAAGTGAATAACATGATGCCGTAAGCAGGGGATCTAGACTCACTCTATCACCATAGGAGTCGGCTGGGAAGGCTGTTGGGATTGTTGGGATTGCTGAGGTGGCGATTGCTGGTGCTGCGGCTGCGACTGAGAGGATGAGGGAGCCGGAGCGCTCGGATTTGCGCCGTTCAACGTGGAGAAAGTTGATATTGGCAACGAAGGCCAAGAGGAACCATAGGCGATGGCGTTGAAGGGGGCCGGTGTATAGAAGAAACTGGGGTGGGAGGAGTAGGTGGAATGAGGAAACGAAGACGAGGATGAAGCCGATGAGGGAGGTGCTATCATTAGGCTCGGGCGTTAGTCGAGAATTCATATGATTGGTACATGTCCTCTTACCTCCGAAGCTACTGGTCGAGAACGGTGACGACGCTGATGATGGGCGAGTATGAGCCAAGTGATTCCAGCCAAAACAAGGCGGTTTACACACCTCCGAGAGCCAACGAAGTGTAGTCGTCGAGATCGATGGCATGAGAAGGATCCTGAGACGATGTAGCGGATGGATTTGGAGCGGTTGATTCGGCGAGGCTCGTGGACGAGGGCCTGTGCTGCTGCTGTTGCTCATGGGTGGCGGCTGAAGAAGGAGGCGGCAGCAACGACGACGACGATGATGACGATTGCTGTTGATGATGTTGCTGAGACTGCTGCATCCATTGGTTGTACAGAGCATCCATTGTGTGTATCCTTTCCCTATAAATTATGATATTCGTTTGTTTTTTGTACTTTTTGTGTGTGAAGGCTCAAAATCAACGCAACTGTGCCCTCTGTGGCTTATTTCGGGAGAAAAGAATTGAGAATGAGAAAAGCAGCACCCTGCCCTTTGGGAACAAGCGACTCGTCTGCGCTGTGGCCGGCGGTGAGCTCGACTCAAGTCAACCCTAAAAAAAAGGTGTTTGTGTGTCGTGAAGCTGAAACTGAAACACCCCAGAGAGAGCCCCCAGAAAACCCTTCCCCTCCACACTTTCAATCGCCGATTCAATCATGTTTCTCACAGTCACAAAATTTGCTTGATCAACCAAAGGTCTTGTTGGAGAGAAAAAATTCACCTTTGAACACTTTACCCCCCGCGTTCAAGCTAAGCTTCGACTACTTACTACAAGTTCGCACTTATCACAAATGGCCAACATCACTGATGGGCCTACCTGGGAGTTCCATAAAACTCAGGTATGTCCCCTCCTCGTCCTTCACGACCTCCTCCCTTCTAATTTTCCCGTATTCCAAGCTCGCCGCGAGCCTCGAGAACTGTGCTCAGGCGATGAGACAGTGCGCGAATATAGCAGATCATTTCTCTGCCTTCGTCAGAGCTCTTGGCCCTCCTCACCCTGGTGCTCCTATGATGCATGGTGCGTATACTCACAACTGCAGACGCGTAAATTGACCTGACGCGACACCGCAGCCATGCCACCCATGCCAACCCCTGTCCTCCCTCAACTCGCTGCAATCCTCGGCGTACCCCCGGCAGCTGAACACCCCGAAGTGGAGAAGACTCGTAAACGCAAGGCTCCGCCTGCAGAAGACGGTGCAGAAGAGGGGAAGAAGAAACGAAGCAAGAAGCCCAAAGATCCAAACGCGCCGAGGCGCCCTGCCTCATCCTACATCCTCTATCAGAACCAAGTCAGGAAGGATTTGCGCACAAAGTTTCCGAACCTATCCAACGCCGAATTGCTCAACTTGATATCCAAGCAATGGGGTGATATGACTGACGACGAGAAAGCCGTACGCCTTCTCGTCTTTACTCGCCACTCACTTTGTTTGACGCGTCCTCGCGTAGGTGTATAATCAAGCAACTGCAGACGCCAAAGAAAAGTTTTACGCCGACAAGAAGGCGTATGAAAACCGCACTCCCGAAGAGATTGCCGCCGCCAACGCTGCTACCGAAGAAGCGGCCGCTGTAAGTTGTGCCTTAATTAGCCTCGGGGAGCCTGGGCACTCAAGTCCTCTTTGGTTAGGTCAAAAAGACGAAGCGTTCGCGGGCCCCCAAGGCCCCTAAAGCCGCAGCGAAAGCCAACGGTCCGGTCCCTGTTCCTTCTGCGCCCAAAGCCGTTGCCTCGAGCCACGACGAAGGATCCGACATCGAGGAAGAATCATCCGAGGAAGATGGTCGCACGGCACCCACAAGGCACTCGCCGGCAACTGCACAGGACAGCGACTCTGACGATAGTGAAGATGAATCGGAGGATGAGGATACCGCTCCAGTACAAACGAAGGCAGCTGAGCCATCACGCACAAAGCGGAAGAACCATATCTGATGTGGTATCGAAAGAAGAAAGAGACGGTGATATCACTTTCGGTAGTTCTTGGATACGTTATTCTTATCTCCCTCATGATCAACAACTGAGGCGTTGTGATCGTTACTCCCCTCCCTGCCTGCTTGACTGTTTGTTATTCTATGTGATCACAGACCTATTGTGTTTCTAGCTACCACCCGGGTACATTATTCCTTCTATTTTTGCTGCAAACTCTGGGGCCCTTCTAATATCCTGTTTCTTCGTAGTTACTTATTCTATGATGGTCATGCTAATTCCAACAGAGCCATATGGCCATGCAATGTACATATACGTGGGTCAAGGTTATGCGCCGGCAATTACATGGCTAAATTTCACAAGGTTAGTGTGAAGCCGGTCCGTGCGAGCGAGGCGAGGCTATGTATGACTTTGACTTGGGAGAGTCAGATCACATTATAGGCACTGCCTAGCAATCGATGGCGCTATAAACCCACTTTCGCTGGAAATCTCGCAGCTTGCTTAGCGTCTGTTCCTCAAGCTCAACACCACTACCATCCCTCCCAGCTCCTCCCAACAACGATGTCCCAGAAAGAGAATCCAGATAGGCGTCCTTTGCCTCCTGGCTGGATAACCCAGTTCGATGCCAGGTAAGTCAAGAAATAAGTCTCTCACCATCCTTCGAGGCTGACTCATTCCCTCAGATATGATGCGTGGTATATAGTGATTCCTTTCCTTGCATAGTAGCTCGTTGACGATTCTTGCGTCGATGAAGGTACTATGTTAACACGGCGGCACACCCGCCAGTTACTGTATGGGAACATCCACTAGGACCGCCGCCCCCTGCAGGCCCTCCCCCTCCAGCTCAATACTCACCTCCTCCCGGACCTCCCCCACCGAATCACAATAGTTACCCTGGCGGCCCGCCGTATCCCAGCCCGAATAGCCCTGGGGCACCGCCATACAATAGTGCGCCGTCTAACAGTTATTATGGTAATCAGCAGGGTCAGTATGGTGGTGGGTATGGTGGTGCAGGTGGTCCGCCTTACGGTGGTGGAGGCTACGGATCGCCTCAGGCGCCTCATCAGCCTTATGGTGGTGGTCCGCCTCAGCCCTATAGTGCGCCTCCCCCGCAAGGTGGCTGGGGTGGTGGGTACCCAGGTCAACAACAACACTCTCCACCACTGCCTCAGCAGAGTTGGCAACAGGCCCCTCCACCCGCACAACAAGGAAGTAAAGGTACGTCGACCCTTCTTATTACTACCCTCCCCCCCTCGTGATTTTCGATTGGGGCTGGAGCGTTGGAATCTAGTGTAATTTGGAGTGTTTACTCAGACGTCCTTTTTTGTGTGTAGGATTGTTTGGTGGATTGTTCGGGAAGAAACCGAGTAATCAGGGATATGGAGGGTATCAGCAACAGCCACCGCCTCAGGTGGTTTATGGGCAACAGCCGCAGAAGTCGGGAGGTGGGATGGGGATGGGTACGGTGCTCGCTGCTGGTGCGTGAACCCCGTTGCAATGCGCAAATGAAGGTCGGAAGCTGATCCGGATGGGTGTGTGTGTTTACTGATTCGTAGGTGGTGCCGGTCTTCTCGGCGGTGCATTGATCGCAAATGCTATTGACGACGGACAGGAGGACGCATATAGAGATGGTGCGTTTGTTTGTATCATAATCATGTGTAGAATGTTCTGTGATACGTTTGTCTGACTTACGCTTTTGGTTTTTGGTTTGAAGGCTACCAGGATGGACAGGATGGTGGTGGTTTTGATGATGGTGGCGAATGGTAGATGGGTTCGCGCAGCCTGATGATGATGATGATGATGGCGGTGGTGGATGGGTTTCCTTGCTACCCTTTTCTGTCCATCATACGCTTCATCGAAGGCAAAGCTCGTCTCGGTCTCCCACAATTCCTCCTCTGTCCTCTCTCTCCTTTCTGTTGTACATAAATCTTACTTCTTTTCGTTCTTCGACTCTTTTATACGCGTCTGTGTAACAAGTTTTATACCTCCTTGCCCGTTCTCGTTTTATATGCATACGTGATATGTACATGCCTCATAAGACTGACTTACAAGTACACTCGGCTCCCGCTCATGCAGTTCTTAGTTGTATAAACTCTATGCCAACGGTTGAAGAATGTTTACGCGACTTCTATTTTAGTTTACGACTGACCAGGGTTGTGCACGCTTACTTGGGCACATGTCTATATTTATCATCGTTTCGTGTGTGTGTGAGTGTGAGTGATTCGGTGACTCGAGGTGATGGGGTTGCAATTGATATAAGTAGTATGATCATTGATGATGATGCATGGGATATGTAATTTTTTGACGCCTCGAGTCCGAGAAGGATGGAGAACATCTGCATCGTGTTAGCGCGTTCTTCGAGGGATGCGCGCAAGAACATATGCATACATACATACATAGTTGCATCATATCGTGATGCGGGTTGATTGATGGTTGCAATAGTATTAGCGTAGGGGGATGGTGAGCACACGAGTAGTCAACGGCGTAACGTCGTACACAGGTACGTGTATGTAGATATCAATTAACAGTAATATTGGTAGGCCTGTTACGATTTCCGGGTGGTTTGAGCCGGTAAGGCCTGGAATCCACTGGTCCACGGTGCCGGTGATCGGTGAAGCCATGCACATCACCTCTTTACAGACAGACGAGTTAACGTTGCATCAGGCTGGCAATTATAGACATTGGATTTATTGCGAGTTGTCGAGTACTGATGTATAATGAATGTCTAGCTGGAGTCGTGAAGGACTACAAAACTTGAGGATGAGTTACATACTTAGTGTCGAAAGTTCAGCGCTCAGCACCCAGCAGGATCGTGAGACGCGATGGTGTCATTTCCTAGGGTATAGTCGTTAGATCTTGACCTTACGACGATCGATATCTGTGTGTACCATATTCCAAGAAGGATGTAAACACATCCAACGTTCGTTATGATATTATGTACTTGTTTATGCTAAGCAGGGTGAACACAAATGGATAGATGTGAGTATTCGGGACTGAGGGGCGAGGCGGTTGAAGGAGGGAGGGAATGAGGGATGAGGGGTGGGGGATGAGGGAGGATTTTCAATAGGGTTCTAATCCGAGTAATCCTTGACATGCGCCTTCGATGTCTGCGATCTGGATGCGTTGGGTTGTTGTTGTTGTGATGAAACAGAAAGAATGTGGATTCAGAAATCGTGAGCAGTGAGTAAAAACCCCAACTAACCTCCTTTGGAGCGTTCACGGATAATACTATTGGGTTGTCTTCGCCTATGAGGACTTCATCCTAGGGGTGTGATGAGTTGATCCGTTGATTAGTTCGTGATACAGGGGTGCGGGGGGGTGCGAATGACGTCGTGAATCGAGAACGCGAGGAGAGAAGGGGTGGGATGAGGGGGGAGGGTATCAAGTGGGTCGGACGAAAGATGGACGAAAGAAAGTAAATACGTACTTCGATCCGGATACCGATATCGTGAAAGTGTTTTGGGAATATAGGTAGCGGGGGGACGTAGATGCCTATAAACGATTGAGGATTAGTGATTAGTGATTTAGAAGAGCGAAAGAAGAAGCGAGGGAGGTGGGTGTGGTGACGTACCTGGTTCGATGGTTAGGACCATCCCTGGTTTGAGTCTACAAGCGCAGGCGCGTTAGATCTGTGAATGTGGCGATTGTGGGGGATGGAAAGGTTTACATACGGTGCGTTTCGGTCAAAGTGGGTCGATTCATGGAGATCTGGAAATGAATATCTTCGTTGAGCAGGTTTACCCAAAAACGAGGGGAAAGCCACACACCGATCCCAATAGGGTGACTCAACAAATGTGGATATAGGATCCTTTCCAAATCGTTATTTCCCGGGGGGAAATTGAAGCCTAGTTGTCTGAGTTCTGTGCGTAGGAGATCGCATGATTTTCGATGGAGGTACATTAGGGAGTGGGATTCGGACGATGTGCATAGGGATATGAGGGTTTTTTGGGCTGAGAGGATGGCGGAGTAGAGATCTTTTTGTGGGGGAGTGAATTTACCAGAGACGGGGTAGGAGCGGGCTGTGTGGGATGTTAGAGTGTGAGGGTGAAGGTGCTGAAGGGAGACTTGCTTATGTCGGATGCGTAGCCACTTTGGTTTGTTTGTTTGTGAGCAGAGGGAAAGAGAGGGGAGGGAGAGTGCGGCGTACTCGTATTCACAGCCAGCGTCGATGAGGATCATTTCGTCCTCTTCGACAATGTGATTGTTCGATGTATAGTGTATGATTAAGGCGTTGGGACTGGGAGTAGGGTTAGGAAGGGAAGGAGATTTGGAGGGGAAAGCACCGTACCCTGAAGCGACGACGGGGACGTAAGCGAGTCTTTGAGCGCCGGAGAGAGAGCATAGGTATTCAAAGTGTGCTGCGAGAGCTGATTCGGAAATGCCTGGACGGGTGAAACGCATTGTCTGTGGCGGGAGTTAGTCGGAGGTAACGAGGGGATGGAGAGTCGGACATGCCTTTGCGTGAGCGCGTCCGCTGATGTCGGCGGCTGCGCGCAATAGGGATTGTTCCGCGGGGGACTTTATGGCGCGTAGTTTTGCTACCTGAGGTGCTAATGGGCATCTCCGGGAAGTTGCTAGAGCGTCTACGACTGTTTCGTATTCTGATTTGCCTGTTAGGGGGGATGAGAGGAAGCGGAGGAGGGATTTTGAGTTGTTCTGGGGTGAGCGTGGGCGCAGGACGGACTGTGGGAGGTCTATGTAGATGTTTGAGTAGTGGGGGAGAAGGGATTTGAGGTGAGTTGGGAAGGATGAGATGGAGGAAGCAGAGTCTGCGCGGAAGATGGATGCAGCGTCGGTGAAGGTTGTGCTGGTTTGGAAAGTATGAGTTGGGGCGATGTGAGGGAGCAGCGGGTAGACATGCCTTGCGCCATCCCATTTCTCCTTGTCAGTGTCCTTGCCGGTGCTGAACAGGTGCATTTTGTATCCCCGCGATGATGAAGGATACTTTTCTGGAAGAGACAGAGTTGGGGCGTGGGTTAGGGGAGTGGAAGAGTGGACTAGCCTATGATGAAAGCCGAGTCTGGTTCATCGAAACCTGTGAGATACCAAAAGTCGGAGGCTTGACGGTATTTGTAGCTGGCGGGGAGAGTTTGTGTTGGTGTTGGTGTGCGAGCAACGCGGGGAGGACTTACAATATGTCTAGGCAGAAGTTGTTTAAGAGTATATTTGATATGCAACACCCCGAGGTCACTCACTAGCACTCATGTATTTTACGGGGGCGGCCACGGAGACGACGAGACTGTCATCGGGCAAACTGTCGATTAGTTTCTTCCGTCTGGATTCGTATTCCTCCGCGAGTATACCTGGTGTCAGCTGCCCTTGTTTGAGGAGGTGTGGATGAGAGACTGCAAGTGGCTGCCCATATTTCGAGGGTTTCAGAACAGCGCGTCTGAATGTCGCCGACGCGGACATAAAGAGAGAGATATGTCGTGGGAAACATTGGTACGCCCTTGCGATGGACTGGGTCTACTACACTCGTCAAGGCTTGGACGTGGCTTCCTCTGCCGCATCCTTGGCCTTCTCTGCCGCAAAGTCGGGCACTCGTCTGGCCTTCTCCGTTGCTAGAGCCGTCGCTCGTCCTGCTGCCCTTGGAGGCACAGTCTCCTCCGCCTTGTCTCTCGCAGAACAATTATCTCTCGCTCCCCTCCACCTCGGAGAATACATCACCGCTACCTCCCTCCTCGCAGCCCATAGCTCAATAAACATCCTCTCCGCTATATTCCCCGGCAGCAGCGAAGCCTCATTCTCCCTCGCCTCATTCATCACTCTCGTCAGAAGAGAATGCAATATCCCACCGGATTCCTCTTGCGTGCCAGAACAGCAATATGGTTTCTTTCACGTCGCTAGAGCTGTCGTCGCTTGGGTGGCACTCCAAGGCGTCACCCAGGAATGCCAGGAGAAGCGCTGGTTCAAGTCTCTTCGCGAGATAAACGTCAATCAGCCACGGAAACAAGTAGATTCTACCCGTCAGAGAAGGTCTGTTCCTCTCGATATGCACACACCCCAACCACCTCTGACTTTGTGCACTCAGAGGCTCACGTATACGCGTCACATCAGACGTCATATTCCCTGGAAACAAAGCCCAGATCATCGCTGCAGAATTCGGCGACATCCCCAAGACTTATCCCAACACCCAAAATCTATTATTCCCCCATCAAACTCGCTTGCCAGACCACAACCTCAAAGCAACATTACGTCGCTTATCAAAGCTCGTCCTAGCAGGCTATGGTGGCGCAAGTCTCTTATTCTTCGGCGTTCCTCCCCATCGCATCACATCCTCTCAAATGCACTCCTCGGAAAACACCCTAGAAAACGCGAATCAGCTCGCTCATGCTGTCAATGCCTCGGAAGCCGAAGCTGCTGGTGATCCAGAGCAAGCGGACAGTGACGATCATAATAGCACCCATGAAGGCGAAGCGTACTCATGGTGGGATGTTTTATTGGGAAGACATGATCATGACATTTTTCAACGTGCCGCAGCTGGTTTGTCGCACAATGAGAGCTTGCCGTCTTCCGTTGTTGCTGGTATGGAACATTTGATGCCTAGGTTTTGGGTATTGACGGATCATGCCAGGAGGCAGGTCGTGTTGGTGTTTAGAGGTGTGTGTCTTTGTGTAATGCATTCTCCCTCCCTCCCTCTCTCTGATGTTGGTATTCGCAGGAACGATGTCATTGAATGAAATTGCTGTGGATCTTACATGCGATCCGGACGAATTCGAACATGCTAGCACACCAGCCGTGCACGTCAATGAGGGGGACGAGCATACGCCTATCCCGGGGGCATTCACGACGACCCCTCCTCCTCCTGCTATACCCTTTCCATCTGCGACCGAAGGAGGGCAAACATATATGGTCCATGGGGGAATGTTGAGGATGGCAAGAGCCATGGGCGATCCAGGTAAACCTGTACAAGTGGCTGTTAGGGATGCACTAACGAGGAACGGAGGCTATGGTGGGGTTCTCCTCTTTGTTGGTTTGGCCTGTTTGTTGACGCCTCGGGGTGTGTGTGTGTAGAACTGATACTCTGTGGACATAGTCTGGGAGCGGGTGTGGCGGGGTTATTGGGTTTGGTGAGGGGTTTTATTTCCTAGCGATGTTGCTGTTTTCTGGTTCTGATGCTGAGATCGAGATGTGGGCTGATCCAGAGACTTGTTTGACGGTTTCGACGAGTGGATTGCCGAAAGGGAGGAAAGTCTCGGTTTATTGTTTCGCTCCACCGTATGTCCTTGTTCCATCATACCACGTATGCATATTCACTCGTCGTTCGCACATAGGTGCCTGGTCGACCCAACCCTCTCACACCTCTCAAACAAACTGATCACTTCATTTGTGTACTCGCATGATGTGGTGTCGAGGTTGTCTTTGGGGTCGGTTAGGGATTTGAGGAATGCAGCGATGTGGTTGTGTGATGCGGGAGAGAGGGAGGTAGAGGAGGGGTATGTGGGTGTTTTGAAGAGGATCGAGAGGTGGAAGGCAGATGGGGAGGGTGAGGATGATTTGCGTTGGGTGAGTGCATCCTCCCGTCATGGCACTCAGTTACTAGCTATGGAATTGATTTATGTGGGTGTGTTTAGTTCATTGCTATGCGAAAGACTTTGGAAGCGAATATGCAAATGGCGGATTTGTTTCCTCCGGGTAGGGTGCTTTGGGCATTGAGGGATGGTGATTTACACCCTGGACATCGGTTACATGGACAATCTGTGGACAAGTTGAGGTTGTTTGATGTCCTTGATGTGGAGAAGGTGTTTTCGCAGATTGTGTTTGCCAAGGATATGCTTAGGTGCGTTTGTTAGTCGTTGGGTTGGTCGTGCTCTTTTTGACAATTTTTTTTCCCCAATGGGTGGTGGTTAGTGCGCATATGTCCCATCAGTATGATAGAGTGTTGCATGATTTGATTTGATTTAGCTTTTCGAGGTTGAGCGTTGCGTTCGGTTTAGGGAGACATGGATTTTTGTGTAGGTAGCCTTGGAGCAACTACATATGTATAGGTAGATACCATGATTTGTAGTAATTATTGTACATACGTTAATGGAAGGTGGAAATGAAAAGAAAGCAATGCCCGTTCACCCGCGCATTAGTATACACTTCACAGCACAGGGGGATGTGGCCTGACGAGTGCGAGTGGGTAATGGCCGGCGGATATCGCGCAATGCGATGTTGTTCTAATCCTGGTCTGTTTGATCGCGTGGGCGGTATTTGATACCTCGGTTTTCAAGTTCTGCTTCTACGTCTTCGGGGATTCGACCTTTTACGCGGACAGCGTAGAGCCCTCTGACATATTTGGCTATAGCGATAAGGAAGAACGAGGAATGAGGTCGGTGAAGAGGAAGAGGAGGGAGTGAAACGAACATGTTCTTTGCCAACGAGCAACCCAGCTATGTTCCGGGTCGATAACGGCTATCACACCGTCGAACATTTGCGTTGTACAGACTGTGCATCTATCTTGAGAGCCTTTCATCTGGTGATAACCGAGATGAGTTATGGGATGTATGTGTGCGTCGGGGTGAAACCTTGCTTACTTGCATGATTTCTTCGCAGTTTGGGCAGCCGAGACGACGGAAGTCTGCTGCGGATTGGATGAGGGAGCAGAGGAGACATGCGCGTAGATGTTTGGATTTGGCGGCGGAGGGGACGGCGGCGACTGCTGCATTGGACATGTCGGGGTCTCTGCGTGCGGTGCGGGAGGCGCGCCAAGTAGAGAGAAAGCGCCCATAAACGACCTTGGAGTGAGTGTCCGGTGTTTAGGTGTGTTACCGGAAAACATCCAGGTGAGCCGCCATGTCCTCCCGAAAACCGATTCTTTCCAACTCGGAAGTCACGTCTATCATTTGATGCTTATACGCTGTATGCATGGTCAAGGAGACAAGAGGAAGGAGCCGGTGTTGTGATATGACAAATGTCGGCCAGCAGCTGTTCTCAGGTGTGTGTTCTTCGCATCGACGATTCAAGCTCAAGTGGATATTGAGATGCGTTGCACGGCCGTTATAGGTGCCGTGTCGGGCTTCACGACTACTGTTTGCTTGCAGCCATGTAAGCCATCTGTGTATTCGAGCGCGTGGTCGCGTTGCTGACTTGATGACTTAGTCGATTTCCTTAAAACGCGTATTCAGCAAGCGGACGGTGCAACTGCGGCAAGGTATGTTCCTCCGTCACAGAAAGTCGACATGCGACTGAGTAATGGCTATTCAGGAACTCGTCCATAATATGGCATACGGTCCGCAATGTGGTAGAAACAAAGGGTCTTCTTGGCTTATGGAGAGGAACCAATGCCTCATTGTTACGGTGAGTTTTCCCTACTTCTGGTGATGGAGATACCAACTAGGAGGAACCAAGTAATGTCCCAGGCATCGCAATGTACATGACATGCTTGACGCAACTACGCAGCGTGATGTCAACATCTCCCTATTTTTCCCGCGTAGAAGTAAATCGGAATAATGGTGGTTCATCCGTGCTCCCCAAGCTTACCACCGGAGGCAACCTGGTCTCAGGAGCGGTTACCCGTGTTGGCGTTGGGTTCATTTTGAATCCTTTATCGGTGCTTAAGGCTCGGTTTGAGGTGAGATGGCTTCGGTCGTTCTTATCTTTGTGCGTACGTTGAATCTGAATCTAACGTGTCTTTTGTGGTAGAGTAATATATACGCGTACGAGTCTCTCACAGACGGAATCCGGAGCATGTTGCGACAGGGACCCTCTGAACTCTTTAGGGGAGTCCTTGCGTCCTCATTACGGGATGCTCCATATGCTGGGCTTTTCGTCGTTTTCTATGAGGCGATAAAGCGCGAGACCTGTGAGTGGTTGCCCTGACTTGGGGTCGCCATGTGCTCCGCGATCTGGTTATACTTATAGATATACTTTAACAGTGACACTTTCCCCGGCCATGAGTGATGGCCAATCAGCGATATTGCATAGTTCAGCTGCTGCTTCCGCGGGCGCTTTAGCTACTATCCTGACCCACCCGTTCGATGTCGTCAAGGTTCGGAAGCATACATATGATTCGTCCCCTTGTCGTCATTTCCTTGCTGATGTGGGTGTGTCTGATTGATTAGACTAAGGTGCAGGTTCGCAGAGAAGAGAGGTACCATGGGTTATGGAGGACGGTGCGAACGATTTGGCTGGTGAGCGATTGATTCTCCCGTTCTTGATTTCATCTCATCGAGATATCACGGGGATCTTCAGCAAAGAGGCATGATGGGCTATTTTGACGGGCTATCTCTTCGCATATCTCGCAAAGTCTTCAGCTCTGCGATTGGGTGGGCCGCATATGAAACCCTGCTCATATTTATCCATCGCACCAATCCCAAATAAGCATCCGTAATCTTAGACTTTGGAAATTGTGAAAGAAGTAGCGGCATTATACGACACACATACACACACGATTAATCCTTTTCTGCGTAAGCGAGCAAATGCTGTTCGATCTCTGCCTCATCCAATACTCGCCACAGACCCCGGGACTCGGTGGGTTCGTCTTCACTTGTGGAACAAATAGCAATTTCGACTTCGCCTGGTTTGTAGTCTGTTGAGTGAACAGTTGACATGGCTTCAATCGCCATCTTTGTCAAGGTTAGGATCGCTGCTTGTAACTGAAAAGGCTGGTTGGATGTCATACCTCGAGAACGTCGTTCCTGCTTAAGGATTGACCGGCCTTGGTAGGGTCGTCGGCACCTCTACCATTGTCAAGTTTCTTCCACTTTTTCTCAAGGTGGTTCATGGCCTCCTGGTGTTTCTGACCGGCGGCAGTGGCATGGAATCCGACAAAGTATCCGGCAGGATCCAGCCTGAAGCATTGTGGACCGTATTCCGAATCGATGCCGATGATGATCATGGCTAGGTAGGAGACACGTGTTGTGTGAATGCATGTAGATAATAAGGGAAAGCGGATGTTTGGGAGGTAACGTACAAATTCCCAATGGTCGCATTCCAGCCCTTTGGGTGTATACTTGGTTGATGTTTGCCAAGCGCCTGGAGAGAGCATCTGGAGAGATTTCGTAGCCATATTTGTACCGGAATTCGGCGGCTTCTTGGCGAGCTCTGGTAACCTGGGCACGCGCATCCGCTGAAAGCACTCATTCATTCATTGCCAGGATATATCGATGATGGATGATGCATACCCGAGAGGCCAGTCATTACGCAGCCGATGGATGGTGTTATACTGAAGAGATGCGTAACTGTTGACGCGTCGATGAGCTTGTCCTACGTGAGGACGTTAGATGGGATACCATAAATGAAAGGATATAGTTACTCACTGGGACTTTGCGCTGTGTGATGACAACGGAGGTATCTTTGCCTCTCAGTGCAACGGCAGTGTGACCTGAGCCTGAGATTGCCTTGAAGGCATATTCTGTAGGGCATTTAGCTCCCAAACGTCCAGATTAACTGGCTATGGGCACGAACCGACTTGATACAGACGACCTTCGGGGGAGAATACGGTGAGATAGCTGTATAAAGTCGCATCAGCATCGGTTCTTATGCGTATAACAGAGTAGCGTACCGATCGTAAGAAGTGCGCGACATCGAGGCTGGTGAATGAGACTGCAATACCGACGCGCAAGTGTCCTGTGTCACGCCGCGACTAGATGTGACGCGTGACTCAGTTATCAGTCACAAGCTAGCGCCAAAAGATTTCGCGGTGACTTCGTCCCAGAAAGTTATGCACTGACAGCGACTACTCAACGTCCGACGCGATGAAGGAGACCGTCTCGCACCAGGCCCCAAAAGTCATGTACGCTTATACAAGCCTTCAGTGGCCCTCTATATCTCTTACCTCTGAACTACAGAAAGAAGCTGCAGTTCAGTCTGTTGAACGCTCAGGACACCGTCAAGATCTCAGAATTTGAAGTTACGCATCGTGACCTGTACACACCAATCGACAGACTGCCTGTGAAAGATGGTGTACTGGATAGGCGTCTAGTGAGTACCCTACTTGACTTCGGACGAGGCTTCATGTTAACCCACCCTTCCAAAGGGGACAACGGAGAAAAATGCTTTCTGTGAGACCTGTGGTCAATCTTCTGTCAACTGCGTCGGACACTATGCCTACATAAAGCTGGTTGTACCTGTCTTCCATATTGGCTACTTCAAACATACTATCTCTATCCTCCAATGTATATGCAAGGCACGCCTCCTAGCCTACTACCATGCTATTAGTTATCTAATTATTGTGGCATGTGTCAGACATGTGCTCGCGTCCTCCTCGAGGAGCCAGACCGTAGGACATACTTGAAGCGCTTCCGACGGCCAAATCTTGAGAATATACAGAGACAGGCCCTCTCCAAGGCTGTAAACACAATAGCTCGAAAAGTGGTCGAGTGCTCCTATTGCGGCGCCATTAATGGTACTGTAAAGAAGGCCGGCGCACTGAAGATCATCCATGACAAGTTTCGAGCAAAGAAAACCGCAGAAGAGATGGAAAAATGGAAGAAGACTTTCGCTGCTGCTGTGGAAGCTCAAAAGGAGTTGGGATTATATCTGAACAAGGCTGTCCACGAAGATTTGAACCCCCTGAAGGTTCTGGACTTGTTTCGACGAATATCAGATGAGGTCGGTTCTTCTGGGTGATATTGCTGGGCTTGTCTAATTTACCTCCACAGGACTGCGAACTGCTCGGTCTACGCCCTGAATTCGGGAGACCGGAGGAATTCTTATGGCAGTATATATCAGTCCCGCCAGTCTGCATTCGTCCGTCCGTAGCTCAGGATGGGGCTTCCAATGAAGATGATCTCACGGTAAAGCTAACCGAAATCGTCTTCACCAACGCTTTGATAAAGCAGGGTTTGGTCAAAGGCGCGCCGACCGCACAATTCATGGCAAGTCTCACGCTATACGAATTGCGTTATCATCCACTCATATGAAGCTCAGGAACAATGGGAGTTCCTCCAGTTGAGTGTCGCCATGTACATCAATTCCGAACTTCCTGGAGTCCCTTCGCAGCCTGGTCAAAAGCCCATTCGTGGGTTTGTCCAGCGTTTGAAAGGAAAACAGGGTCGTTTCCGTGGCAATCTCTCGGGAAAACGTGTAGACTTTTCTGGCCGTACCGTCATTTCACCCGATCCGAATCTGCGAATCGACGAAGTAGCGGTCCCTGAGCGTGTTGCCAAAATTTTGACGTATCCAGAACGAGTGACCACCCATAATATCGACAAGCTGAAGCAGGCGATTCGCAACGGCTGTGACGTCCACCCGGGTGCCAACTTTGTTGCTCGGGGAGATAACAAAAAGTTCTTAAAGTTTGGAAATCGTGCTGCTATCGCCGATGGGCTGAAGTACGGTGACATTGTCGAAAGGCATATTATCGATGGTGACATTGTCCTCTTCAATCGACAGCCGAGCTTGCACAAGGTTAGATGCATGGGTCAACTTCTATGTGGCTATCAGCTTATTCCGATCTTAGTTATCCATTATGTGTCATAGAGTGAGTCAACTGGATGACAAGTTTATCAACCATATCTTACAGCCTCCCAGGTCAAAGTTCGTCCCTGGCGTTCGTTTCGTCTTAACGAATGCGTGTGCGGTCCGTACAATGCCGACTTCGACGGTGACGAAATGAACCTTCGTATGTGAGCCGTCTTATTGACAGTTCGTTTCCTGATCTTGAGTTTTGTCACAGATGTTCCTCAGACTGAAGAGGCTAGGACAGAAGCGTTGGAGTTAATGAGCGTCAAACATAATTTGGTCACACCACGAAATGGCGAACCAGTTATTGCTGCCATCCAAGACTTCATCACTGCGTCGTATCTCCTTTCTAGGCGCGATACCTTCTTTGACCGCCGCCAGTTCACCCAGATTTGCTGCTACTTCGCCGATGCCAACCTTCACATTGATATCCCCCCACCCACTATCTGGAAACCTGTCCGCCTATGGACGGGCAAACAAATATTCAACGTCCTTATGCGTCCGAACAAGAAATCCAAGATATTCGTGAATGTCGAGTCCAAGTGCAACAAGTGGGAGGAAGCAAAAGCCGAGAACTATCCACCGCAAATGCGCCTTGTCAATGACATGTCACCAAATGACGGTTGGCTAGTCATTGTCAATAGCGAGATCATGTGCGGAGTTATGGACAAGGCGATTGTTGGTAGCGGGAAGAAAAAGTCAATTTTTGGTGTCATAATGAGAGATTATGGACCCCATGAAGCAGCCGCGGCCATGGGTCGGTTGGCCAAACTCTGTGCACGCTACCTCGGTAAGAAATGTGGCGTCTCTCACCCATCGCCTCTGACCTCATACTTTTTGCAGCCAACTTCGGTTTCTCCTTAGGCATCAACGACGTCATACCTGGACCGCAACTTTCCCAGAAGAAGGATGAATTGGTCGAACAAGCCTACGCCGACTGCCAAGACCTCATTGCCCTAGCCAAGAAAGGCAAGCTGGAGAACAAACCAGGTTGCAATCAGGAACAGACATTGGAGGCCATGATTTCTTCCGTCCTGTCGAAAGTTCGCGAGGCTGTCGGTAATATATGTATGAGAGAGTTGAGTCGTCACAATGCCCCGTTGATCATGGCCACCTGTGGCTCTAAAGGTGCGCTCTGTATTCAACCATGACCTGGCCCATCTCTGCTTACTCGCAGCCATTCAGGCTCGGTCATCAACGTGTCGCAGATGGTGGCTTGTGTTGGCCAACAAATTATTGCAGGCCATCGAGTTCCTGACGGCTTTCAAGATCGATCCTTACCCCACTTTCCGAAGAAGTCAAAGGAACCACCATCCAAGGGCTTTGTGCGGAATAGTTTCTATTCTGGTTTGGTTGCCACAGAATTCTTGTTCCATGCGATATCCGGGAGAGAAGGCCTTGTCGATACTGCTGTTAAGACGGCCGAGACAGGATATATGCAGCGCCGACTTATGAAGGCATTGGAAGATTTAACAACGCAGTACGATCTATCCGTACGTAATTCTACGGGAGGCGTGGTGCAGTTCACCTATGGTGACGACGGCCTTGATCCTGCCTGTCTCGAAGGAGATGCGCAGCCGATAGAATTTCAGCGAGCTTGGAGTCACGCTATGGTTGGCTAATATGCTTCGGATCCCCGTTCATTACAAGCTCACTAGTTCTATAGGCGATCGGGTCGCGGCGTGGGCGTGGGCTCCTGCCATTTGAGATTATGGAAGCTGTGGATGCTCAGCTCGCAACTCAGAGATTTGTCTCAGAATGTCCTCCAACGTATCTGGCCACAGTTCGTAGTTTCATCTACGATAATGTCGCTAGGAAGTTGGCGGACATGCGGCGAAGTCGCGACATGTTTGATGCCTTGGAGAGAGAAGCCGAATGGGACGAGGAAACCGATCTCTCTTTAGGTGCCTCTGGTGTGTGCGCCCACTTCCTATCAATGGCTGTGCTCCTAATGCAAGACATCAGACTCTGATAAGGCTATCGTCGACAACAAGGCAAAGGTCACTGAATCGCAATTACTGGCCTTCTTGGATCTGTGCTGGGTTAAATATGCTAAAGCGAGAATTGAGCCTGGTTTGTCCCTTCGCCCTCGACTTATACCCCGATTAAGCCTCTCACCCCGCAGGTTCCACCGTTGGTGCTGTCGGTGCTCAGTCGATCGGAGAGCCGGGCACTCAGATGACTCTGAAAACGTTTCATTTTGCCGGAGTCGCTTCGATGAATGTTACGCTCGGTGTCCCTCGTATCAAGGAGATTATCAATGCCGCTAAGATCATCAGTACACCTATCATCAGCTGCAGACTTGTCACCTGCGACAGCGAACCTTCCGCCCGAATTGTGAAGGGACGCCTGGAGAAGACCTTACTTGGTGATGTAAGCGCTTCTCTCCAGGTGGAGATGTTTTTTTTAAATCGTTGCCACTCCAGATTGCCAGTGTCCTTGAAGAGGCTTGGGCACCTGAGTACACGTATGTTGGCATAATCGTGGACACGAAGGCAATTACGAAGCTGCAGGTAGGGAGCGGAGTCATACTCCTTGTTGACCATCTAACTTCTTGGTATAGCTGGAACTCACCCTCGATGATATTAAGTGGGCTATAGTGGGTCACAAGAAATTGAAAATCAAGCAAGAGGTAAGTTGATTTATTTAGCTGCCGAGTTCGAGCTCAGCGACCCCCCTCTCTAAGTCCATAACCATGATACCAAGGCGCAATCGCCTCCGCATATACGTTGACGGTCCAGACAAATTCTATCGCCTTCGCGAGCTGAAGAGAGGCTTGCCTGCAGTAGTAGTAAAGGTGTGTGTATAGCCACTACTGCTTTCTGCAATGCTATAGCCATCTTCTTCAGGGAGTTTCAACCATCCAACGTGCGATCATCAACATCAAAGACAAAGATGATCATAGAGGCAAGAAGGGCGACAAAGAGCTGCTCGTTGAAGGATATGGCTTGCAGAAATGCATGGTCACAGAAGGTTTGTGCTTTCCCTTGTAAAGCGTGTGTATCTCATTATGTGCTATACATAATAGGTGTCGTCGGTGAACAGACCACGTCTAATCATGTAATCGAAGTAGCCCAAGTCCTCGGTATAGAGGCGGCGCGGAGAACCATTGTCAATGAAATTCAATATACGATGAAGAGTCACGACATGATTATCGATCCTCGACATGTCATGTTACTAGGAGATGTCATGACATACAAGGTACCGTCGCTATAGTTATCTACGTCGTCGACTATCAGACCGAAGACATCTTAGGGTGAAGTGCTCGGCATCACTCGCTTCGGTGTGGCGAAGATGAAGGACAGTGTGTTGATGTTGGCCTCTTTTGAGAAGACCACCGACCACCTGTTTGACGCTTCGGCATATGGGAAGAACGATAGTATCGCTGGTGTCTCTGAGAGTATCATTATGGGAAATCCCGCCGCACGTTGTGGCACGTCAATGTCGGTTTCGCTCCATTTTCTCACCTTTTTGGTAAATGCTGACGCAATTGTGCAGGCCAGCCTTGTATTCTCCGCCCCCTGTGCTTAGCAAGTCTAGGAGGTTGCTATTCGAGGAATCAAGCATCTGAGTATACATACTGTATGTAGTCGACATCCACCACTGTATTTAACTATCATATATCCCTACTTCCATAGCCTAGCCTCATCCTCGACTCGTTTCCGGCTTAAATGAGCACATGGTTCAACACATCTGTTGCAGGGACAAGAAGAATCAACGGTAAACCTAGGGCCTTCTCAACGATGAACGAATGCTTGGGATTTATCAATGTCCTCAGTGTAATCGACTAGAAGTTTCGGACAGCCCATGGCCGCTCGGGGCTCTCAGACGGTAGGTATTCACCCCTAGTTAGCAACTTTGGTGAAATATGGGATCTGATGGACTCACCAAGGGGCGGGGAATGTGGCAAACACTAGCAGTGACGCCACAGCGCCAATGTGTATTTGTAACGAAGAAGCTAGAATTACGTTCCTCCGAGTTGCTCAGCCGCAGGACTCTGCGATCCTCGTATGAGTACTACGTACGGGACACGGTCAACCATGTGGCACTAGAGTACGGGTTGAGGCACTCGCTGAGGAAAAGGAGACGATGCTGAAGACAAACGATGATCGATCGACGATCGATCCGTTCGGGATCGCTATGGATCTACTTCTCAGAAAGCGAATTTGTGAGGATGCCCCAGGGTATAGGTTCTGGAATGAGTGAGGGCCATCTGCGTGGCTGCGCATGATGACAGTCATCTAAATTTTGTTTGGGGCACTCATGACATCACTGTCGGACGATGCGACGTTATCCCCAGCCCCCCCGGACCAGCTGCCCGAGTGGACAATTGAGTTACGCACGACTCCGAAGCGATATTATGTCGAGCAGAAGTGAGCAGATGCGCGCCGATGAAATCTCAGGCGATCACTGCGGAATGCGGAGGTAGAAATCGTATCGAATGTCATGGAAGTAGAATACCGAAGGAACTGATGTACAGGTGGCATTATTACCTGTGTATCGTCATTCCATTTCCGGGAATGACGCTGCGCAGCATGCGACAAGCACGTTGCACACTGTTGAGCGAATATTTGCCATGATGGTGTTAAGGCGGGTGGTCGGAGGTCACTCTGAGCGGATCATTAGATACGTGGGTGGCCTTGCCCCGAATGCCATGGTACGTTGATGCTCGCTTGAGACGTCGGGATGCTGCTTTTGTAAGGCCAGGTGGCCGAGGACGAATATGCCAATGTGTCTAAATTTCAGCTTCGACAAGCGTTGATATCGGTCATAAGTGACACTTGGACCGAGGAATACTATAGTATCTTGGTCGGGAGGTACATCACCGAATCATGATGTCCCTGTTCCGCAGTTGTAGCCCTTCAAGATGAGCTATGAGTGGCTGGTGTCAGGATTCTGTAGGATCTGATAATACATTTTGAGCTCATGACGTCGAGAACTAGAATCCTGGGTCTACGGAGACAAATCCAACCCGGACTTAAACAACTGGGTAGCTTCAATCCCGGGTTCTACTGCTACTATGCATGAGTCCGAGGTGTTGATGGGATACTGACAGGTCGCTAGACGGTGTTAAGCGCGATGCAGCCTTGAAGCTCACCGTCTTCTAGCACGCCCCGCGGGGGGTTCTATCCAGGCGGTGCGGTTCACCACTCAGCCGTGCGGTAGAGCATTCTATCAGACAAGCTTTTGCAAAGCACACCGGCGGTACTGCCAGCATAGCACATAGGCAGCTGTCCACGACGGATGGGGTAATGCCCGGGCATCTGGCAGCATCTTGCATCGGGGTATAGAGCTGGTTAATGACGTAGTTGGAAAACAACATGTCATCGGGACCGGGGATGCAATGAATCTAAGGTGATGGTCTTGGGTAGGGACTCGCGGGCATATTATGACAATAGTCGCGAGCGGCGGAGTATCAACGAGGAGGCAAAGGAAGAAAGGGGGCGTCCAATGAACCAAAGCTCGAGTGTTGGAATATAAGCCCGCCCAGACGAAGAGGCCGTGGAGGACCTGAGCATCGCATCAGGATGAGTAGGCCCACTGATGAAGAATGACGTCGATGCGCAGTTGACGATATGTCTTTTTCAAGGAAAGTAACCCTGACATACTACTATGTACTCTATTCTTCATGATCGAGCGGAGGTAAACCCGTGGCTATATGATGTCAGTCCGACCAAGCCCTGCAAAGATAGTGGTGTTGGAGACGATGAGAGGGGACTTAACGCACTAACAATAGCCTAGGGTACTGCGCGTGAAGCAATGGTAGGGCGATCCGTTCAAGCCAAGGAAAGAATAGCGCAGACGTTGCGGGGAATTGCGACCAAGGAGAGCCCATCTGGACAACATGAATTAGGAACAAGCAGCACTACTATCCGCGGGCGTGGTGGTAAATGGGCAGTCGTATGGTCGAACATAACATAGGCATATGATAGTAGGGTGCAAGGGGTATTAGCGAAGTCTTAGAGACATGCACATTCATACGGTTATAAACGTAGTGAAAACTGATTGATCCCGAAGTACTGTTGAAAACCAAAATCAAAAGAAGTCAAGGCAAGGGCTACCGGAGTCCAACGGAATAACAGCCGACCATCGCAGAAAGGTTATGAGTTCAGGAATCATCTCCACCTTTGGATCCTTCAGCTGTACCAGGACTACCTCTATTGCCGTGGAAGCCGCCACGCGTGAGGCCTGCAGCGGCAAACCCTCTCGCAGCAAAGCCTCCTCGGCCTCGTCCCCTACCTCGGTGACCATCACGAGCTTCACGGTCTTGGGCTTGTTTAACGTCGGGAATGGAATCTCCGAGTTTCTGTTGAGCGAGTTAGACGACGCAACAACATATCTTAGGGCTACGCACTTCGGCATGTTTCTCGAGAGCAGCTCTCATAGCTTCTTCATCACCAAATTCGACATATGCGATTTTGGCGCGACCCGGATGAGAGGTGGGTAACGTTATCCGAGTAATCTGAGATGTTTTTGAGCAAGGGGTTTCATCAGGAACATCTAGATGTCATCTTACCCCGTCTTTAGCTTCACCAAAGAAATCCCTAATCTCTGCATCGGTCACTGAAGCGATCGTCATCCTCATGAATATTGTCCATGGATTGCGTTCTCGTGGCTTCTTGCTAGTCGGTGTCCTTATACCAGAGCTGGCTTCGGTTGCAGGAGACCTGAGGTCATCAGTGTCTCTGGCGGAATCGCCAACGAGAGATTCCGCAAATGCGGGCGTGGCTTTGCCCGAGGCAGCGCCAGATTTTGCTTGCGGGGAGTCCGAGACTATGGGGGCTTCCTTTGCGCTAGTGTCTTTCTCCGTACGGTCTTTCTCCTTGTCTTTGCGATCCTTCTTCTCTTTCTTTTTGGCCTTTTCTCGTTCGAACCTGTCACCGTTGGGGGAGGCACTGGAAGGGGAAGCACCATTGATTAGAGGGGTGCTGGAGCGATCCTTGGGCGTTCCAGGTCCTGTACCCGAGCGAGAAACTTGAGTTGGAGGCGTGGCGACAATAGGCTTATCGATATCGGACGCAGAATCGGCGAAAGGGGCGGGCGTCGCGGGCTTTGTGGGGGGATGGGTCGAATTAGCATTTGTAGGGACCGGAAGTGCTGATGTGGATGAATTGGGTGTGGGCGCAACGGTTGCAGAACGGCGGTATGCATAATTGAATCCTATAAAATGGTCGTGTCGATATCGCAGCACTAGGGGGACTAGGGTAATGATAACACACCTTGACTCTTCAATTCGGCGCTGACGCGGCCTTCTTTGATGTCAAGAATCAGCGAGCCATACGCTGCATCACATAGATTCCAGTTCCAGCAATTTTTCCAAGCGACCTCATCGCCGGCTGAATTAGCCGCCCCAGGAGCTCCTGGAGCTGTCTGAATGGGCGGGATTCTCTCTACCACATTCAAAGCCTTGTCAAGCAGTACTCGCTGGTTGTCGTCGATAACCTTGTCCACTTGGGCTTTAACACTGTCCCAGACTTTGTCAAAGGCATCCTTCCCGGCTTCAAGCTTGCCTCTAAAAGTTTTGAAATCATTCTGGACGCTGAACTCGTTATACGAGGTGGCATAACGAAAGTGGAGGCCGGCAGACATGGTGAGGTCGGCTTTGAGGACTAAGGCTAGCTGAGTCATGATACCCTCGCGTCCAGGACTGGCGTGCGTGATGAGTAAACGCGTCTCTGATTGATCGAATACACGCTGAGCGGTGTCGACGAGTTCACCGATTTGAAGGGCTGTAGTCCACATAGTTCCTTGGCCACCAGCAATAGTCGCGCTGCCCTCTCCGCAGTCAAACATTTTGTGGGGTACGAGCGCACCACCTAGGCCGAGGAGACGAAGTTTGATGCCGCCAACGTCGAGGCAACGCGTCGTGGCCTCATCAATGACGGTAAGATTATCAATAGAGTAGATACCGGAGCGAAATTTCTCGAGGACGGCAACATCTTCGCAAGCTCCCCAGACTGTGAAAACGGGAACTTCAAGTTTTATCTGCCCAGAAAGCAGTAGAGGAAATTCAGATAGTAAGGAGACATTGACGGTGGAGCGTATGACAGAAGGAGGGTTGTCGGGCTGTAGAAGATGTGTACGCTGAGCAGAAGGGATGAGCGGCGAGTACATGGTGAGATGGCGCAGGGTTCGGTCATTTATTCTTTCAAGGCTTGAAGATTCTGAGAAAACTTGTGTGTGAACGAGAGAAAAGAGGAGGCAAGAAAGAGCGGGGCGCACCGAAGAATCCAAAGTCACCGGTGTGGATGATAGCCTTCGCATTTGCATCTCTTGCCAGGTCGTTCAAGTTTGATAAATGACCGCGTATATCAGCTATACAGAGAATTCTGCCGTGGTTTGAGTCGAGTACCTTTGTCTGGGTGTTTACCTGATGTTGAGGGCGAGGAAGGGGTGATGCTGCTGGTCTGGTTGAGGTCGACGTCGGGCGCGAGGCGGGATGCATTGTTGAGGGAAGGGAAGGACGATGAGGACGAGTCCGACTTTGCGACTTTGCGTTTTCAGAACCACCCTTCGGTTATTGCCGAAACTGGGCTCTCCCTGACGCCAATGCGAGCGACACTGGCGACTCATTCCAGATGGCCACCAAGCCTCCTCCTCCTCCTCCTCCTCCATCTGCCTCTGCGAATTCTACAAATTCCTTCAAACGTCCTCCACAAATAAATCTGGCTGATAAATTACTGGCTTCCTCAATAACTCTACCCAGCGACGTTGTCATCGCTTCAGCCACCTTTCTACCAACCCCTGGTTCTCAGAATCCATCGGATGCCTTGGAACTAGCACGCCGTGCCCTCATATCAAAGAACGCCAACTCTTCTCTCCTCGAGTCCTTCTTGGCCAATGTCCGAGTTGGCCACTCCTCAGCCATCTATGTATTTCGTATTGTAACACCCGATCGTCTGTCCGAAGCAATTACCGCTCTGAAGGATTTGCAATTTGAAGGGCTCGATGGTACGCGTTAACCATACTAATCACCCCGTATCCTTTCTCCCTAATACTCCTTCCTCTGCAGCCCCCAAGTGGCTCACATTTACCCCCCAAGACGTTACTTCCGCATCCCATATCCCGCGTTCTTATATCGGCCCATACACAACCGTCTTAGGCACATCGGACCCCTCTGCATCTTCGGCTGATCGTATGGTACTGCGAACCAACTGTTTCCAATTCATAGAAGCTGTCCGAAACTCACTCATTGACGGACTCGTCAAAGCTTCCCTCGGTCCGAATATATCTCGTGACCGGGAAGCCTTGCGTTTTAAAGACGGTTTACTTCTTAGCCATCCAACTAGGCCCAGCGAGTGGGGGACTGAATGGGAACATCATGCATTAAGGTTAGTCAACTACAGTCGTATGTTAGCTGTAAATCTGACGATGATCTACCACCTCAGGCCCTTCATACGTTGCACGTTCCAAATACTACTCCTACCAGCGACTGACGTCCCCGCACGTCTAATAATTCATCCTCTCTTGTCGTCTACTTCATACCTCCCTCTTGCCGCATTGCTACCCTTGTCACCCGGAGCGCCCATAAATCTACTCCCCTCCGGAACTCCTGCTTACTTTCTGGCTGCGTACAAGGGCCCTACATCCGGCCTTGTTTCTCAGTTCAACGAGTCTCTCGTTGGCCAAGGTGTCGCAGGGTGGGACAGGGGCCTCGTCTCTTCGCGTACCTCAAATGGTACAAGTCGGCGTCATCATGACAAGCAGCCTCTGGAACGCGATTCCTCTGGTTCGCGGCCTGGCTTCGTTATCGCGTGGCTAAGTGTTGAAAACAAGCAAGGTGAAGAGAAAGGACTTACGGTCATCTGGCCCACCAGCCTTTGCCTATCTTCGCATTCTGCGACCATGGACGGATCTCCAAGAATGCTTAGCTACATCCCAGAACTACCTTCTGAGCTGCAGCCTTCTCCACCTCCGATAAAGGCTACGAACGCAATGTCAGATTCGGGCCTTGGCTCTGGACTATTCTCTCCTTCCCTCCCCGGCTTGCCCGGGTCGCCTTCAGCAGCGGCTCTGTCTCCCACCACCGAGGTCCCCCAGCCGCAAAGCGTCATTGATCCTCCCCAATCCACCTCCCAAGGATCTACCTCTTTCGCCTCTTTTCCTACCTCCGATACTCTCCGAGCGTTTAGAAGCTTAACGGTCACACGCTCCAAAAACATACCTCAGGTAGCAGTTGAGGTTGGGGAGTATGTAGGTTTCGTAGCCCGGGAACGCGAACGTCAGCGTGATCAAATGCGCAAAGACAGGGAAAATCAATCTTCTCCAGGGCAATATCGAAGTACATCCAATGTCTCCTCAGCCACCGTCGCCAATGCTCCGATCCCGTCATCTACACCCTCCATGCCATCAGTTATAGCCGCCCCCCTTGAAACCTCCAGCGCAACCGGTTTGCCCACCATTATGTCCCCTCAGTCTAGTAACGGTTTGTTCTATCCCTCACCTCCACAGACCAATCCTCCAGTACCACTTGCTGCAATACCAGAGATTCCCCAAGCTACGGGGGCTTCCCTGGAGCTACCTGCAGCAAATGATGAGTCAACACAGATCAAACCCCTAGGAACCGAACCTTCTCCCCTGACCAACCCACCTCCCTTCAATCCCTTTGGGAATATCGATATGAGCTGGTCGGAAGCAGTCGACCCAAGCAATGGTGACTTTCTTGACATGAATATGGACTTTGACATGGACTTCAGCATGAACATCAATAACGAGTCGTCATCCACCAATACTGGCACTGCACGGGGATACCAGCGTGTAGATATGGATTTCGACGAAGCTTTCACAGAAGATGACTTCAGCTATTTTGATAGCAAACCTTCAAGACCCGCGGACATTTCTTCTCCGGATACCCTTCAGAATGCCCCTACCGTTCTCATCGATCCCCTTACGAGCTCTGGCCTTGCTCCTGCTGGCGGTACAGCAGCTCTTGGGTTAGGCTGGTCACCCTCACTTTTCGGCGATCTAAGCTTTTCGGGCCCCGGTCCCCCACAGGCCAGTTCGCCTTCAAAGACCCATTGGCCAGACGGGTTTACACCAAGGTTTGGCGACACCGAACCCACCCCGGCCCTTTCCCCTCCTTCTCCTGGACAAAGCCCCTTGAGTCATGGGGGTCCGCTGACACCTAATGTCCAGATCGAGGGATCCAGCTCGTTGCACTCTGATCTAGTAGATGCCAAGCATGGTTCCGATCTATTTGGGCCCATCCCTTTTTCTGATACCCACAAATTTGCAGACGGCAAATATACAGCTGGAAAATTTTCTTTGACTCCTTCCCCGGACAGAGTACATCCCCCGGGCAGACGCGCCAAACCCAAGGGATGGCGAGTGAAGTATATTGAAGCCACAGATCCCCGAGTCGGCCTTGTGCGCAAACTTATCGGGGTTAAAAGGAAGTCACGATCGCAACATTCCGTTCGAAGGCCGTCAAAAACCTGGTCCAGCGAACACGAGGATTGGGACACTAAATATGACACTGAAGAGCCAGAATCCGATGTGGAGTCTGAGGCTGGCGATCTTGAGGAAACCGACAGTCCTCTGGTGACGAGGCCCTCAACACCCCCGCCTCTCTATCTGCCTTTGGGGCATTCACTCCTGCATACTCAGTTTCATCATTCACAATTACTGCCACTTTCTTCATCCCTACGACCACCCAACTTAGCCGTTGCCCCCGCCAGTATCCCTACTGGTCCTGGAGCAATGTTTGCGCCAACACCTGTCTCTCCCGCAGCTGCCCTGGGTGCAGCCAACGAAAAGTCCAAATCACTAGAGGCGGCAGCCATGATGATTGCAAGGGAGGTAGTAGAAAACAAAACATGGGGCGATCTGTGGTTCGCTACCGCCCAACTCTCCGGGCACACGCAGCAGATAGACAGTTGGCATGCTGACCTTCACTATGTTGCCCACCTTTTATCGCAGATTCCTTTCATAGAGACTCCGCTTGATCTTCAGCAACTTTTTGCCATTGGTGCGTCTCGAATTCATATTTCTAGGAGCTGGCCGTCCGACATCGCTTTTACCCAGGCTCACAAACTGCTTTGCAAATGGCAGAATTGCCAAGCATTTCGGTCAGCAAAGGTGATGCCGTTATCCAGGTCCTACCTACCGCGATTCGCTTTTGGGAGAAACTAGGTCTTGGTCCGAAGGGTGGGCCTAAAGACGTCACAGCCTACGTTTTGTTGGACTCAGATGTCGACGAGTCGAGCGCTCATCACGTCGAGCTGTGGTTGCGGAATTTGTCAACGTCATATCAGGTTAACAGTCTCTGTATACTTTCCGGAACTGTCAGTACTCATATGCGATGTTAGGATAAGCGCCTAGGCCTACACATTCCAGGGCGCGGAAATGGCTCGGAAAACGGATTACTCCGCCTTCGCTTTGATCAGCAGTTTCGCAAGAGCCTTGGTATACTTCACGCGTTCTTTTATTCCATCTTGGTGCTAAATAGTGTATTGCAGGGAATATCGTTGCCGAGCTTCCTTCTGTAGAGCACAGTCTTGTGTTCTATGTCATTGCACCAGTCACAGTGATGACCCTTTCGTCGCAACTCTGCCGTCAAATCCTCTCTGGCGTTAAGAAGGCATCGAAGGCTTATTCAGAGGCCCAAGTTCTGTTTCATTTCGTGCCGGAGACGCTCATACCTGGCATAAGCGACGACCCCGCTGCCAGATTCACACTGATGGAAGTGATGTGTGCATCGGTTTACAATAGGTTGACACGTCCTATCGACCGCACGTTGTCTCGCCATTTCTCAGATCATGGTCAGCGTGTACGAGCTTACTTTCAAGACAACGCAGTGACTCTGGCCCGGGGAAAGGTCCATGCCAAGTTTTCGATGAGCGGCAGTCTTGATGTCATGGATCACTACACCTTATTGCAGGTTGGTTACCAAGTATCGCAATGTGGCAAGTGGATTCTAGTAAGCTGCGTTGATGAACGTGGAGAGATGCATGACAAGATTGTATGGCTCACTCGGAGCCAGGGCGAAGATAGTAATCAATGTGATGATGTCGAGGTCGGTGAGACGCCTCCAGAGGCATACGTAGCGTCAAAGGTCTGGGGCTTTGCCGAAGACTTTGCGAAGCGAGCGAATGTTGACTGGCGCATCATCATCACCAAGCTTGGTATCTTGACAGAGCGCGAGTTGCAAGGTTAGATTATTATGTCTCTATGGACCTGCCATGCTGATTGATTGCCCGTTTTCAAGCTTGGATAGCCTACCTCGGAAAGGCAAACGATTTGCAGGCCAGCGCCTCTCATGTCTCGTTACTATGCGCCCATTTAGATGCACCTTGGCAATTCATTCCTCCTCCTGTGAGGTCGCCTACCAAAAAATCACGACCTGCTCGCGCTACGAATATTCCCTTATTCGCTGACATGTCGGCCAACATATATGTGCTCAAGCCGCAGACTATCTTCCCCTTATCCTCCCCAAAGCCAATTTCCGATGCTGCGATGGTCGAAGAAGTACCACTCGATGATAGGATTGATGGCGATGAGCTCCCAATCTTCCCACTTGCAACATCTATCATCATTAGGGCCCCGTGCGAAGGGGGTCTTCCATGCAGCTCGATGCTACAGGTCCATCTTCTGTATACACACTGTCCATGGGACGCAACGGAAGGCACTGACGAGCAGCGGAGATATATACTTGAAGATGTTTCCCGTAATTTTGTGGAACTTGCCCATCTTGCAGCCTATCGTTTCCTACCCAGCGTCAACCCCATCCTACCATTTCACCTGGCTACCGTCAACATCATGAACAGGGCATTAGCTCGAGAGGAAGAACCTGATGATGTTGTGGGCACTGAATCATGATCCTTTTTCTTTTGTATTGCTTTCATTTACTGGTATATCGCTTTGCATGTTGCTTTCTTGGTATATAGAGATCTAGAATAATGTGCATTTACCCTGTTGTAGCTTTGTTGTAAGTATCTGTATTGTATGTCTTTTGTAATAATATCGTAGTATACTTTCCTTTAGCTTCACTGTCTCATGGCTCGAGAGCAAAGACACGCGGTGATGATGACGGTACAGAGGCGCAAGAATGGTATTGAAAGTGTAGCAAGAGCGAACGTGCTAGAAGTCCGGAAAGATATCTACTGAATTTTACGTTCCTTATCACTATAACCCTTCGGCGCTTCGACCCTCAAGGGACTCTGGATACTGGACAAGGCAGATATTCCGACGAAGAGCAGGGGAAACAGGATGAAGATTGCGACAAGAAGTACGGTGATGAGGGCGGGACTGAGTAATTGATAGCGCTTGAATATTCCGCCGCTTGGGAGGGGAGCCTTGGCAGCAGATTGGGAACCGGTATTATTATGGTCGCCAGCGAGGGCCTGACGCTTGCTATGAGGATTGACTGTGCCAGAGTAGAGCACGACGTAGCTGGGGAAGGTGGTAGCGACCTGCTTTAGTGTAGTCTCGAAAAGATTGTCAACTAGAGGATCGGTTGAATTATAAGAAGGTAAGGCGAGGTGGTAAGTATTTGATCTTACTATGGGCAGCCAGAGAGCTGTGACGGTCAGACATCATCCCTTCTAATTGAGGTAGGGATAAACGGACAACATGCTTCTCTCCGAACTCGAGGGCAGCATCCTTGTCGTGTGGGGTGAGAGTGACAAGACGAGCTGCGCAGTGAGTTGCGACAGCTTCTGCAAAGGTCAACAGGTGGTCTTCTGCGACTGAGACATAGGGAAATTGCCGCGATGAAGGTGCATCTCTGATTGCAAGCGTGAGTGGCGAAGTAGGAGGGAGGTTGCGGAGGTCTGAAGCATGAAGCTGTCACAAGAATTCAGGAAAAAGAGGATGTATAACGATTTGGGCGACTGACTCCAGAATGGTCAACTATGAGTATTGCATCGCTCTCACACAGTCCACCCTCAGCCAAGAAGCTGGAAAGAGCGGAACCCGACTGCAGGCCGGAAGGCAGAGCGTCCAGCGCAGTGGTCCTGTTCAAAGTTTGTCAAGGTGCAAGTCGCTAGATAATGTGTTGTAGACTCACCTATGCGAGGACCATGTAATGAGAGGTGCAGTATCGAATGAAGCGAAAGCAAAGGGGATTGCAGCGAACAAGAGACTGAGGCGGAGAATTGTCGACTTTGACATGGCGCGCAACAAACTCAATGGTCGCCCTACCACGCCCACGGAACGACGATGCGACGAATCACGTGTCATCTCGGATATGATCCAACCCGATTCTCCAAGCTATAACTGAAAGCGTCGGGCCCTCTCCGTCATTCCCCTACCACACCATGTTTCGCGTCGCCGCCAACGCTGCTAGGCATTGCAGAGCTCGTCCGGCTAAAGCACTAAGGTGTGTGTGCCCGCACCTCGTTAACTCTTTCTCAGCCAACGCTACAAGTAGCTTTAGGAGCTTTGCTTCCACTACCCATGTTCGCTCATCCACCCCAGTTTTGAACTCACTCGACGTGTTCACCGATGAGGAGCAGATGCTTCGTGACTCTGGTAAGCTCTCGACACCGTGCACCTCCATATTCCCTCTGAACATCCCATATAGTCGCCAAATTTGCTACCGACGTTATTGGCCCCAAGGTTCGCGAGATGGATGAGAATGAAATGATGGATCCCTCCGTCATCCAGGGACTCTTTGAGCAAGGCGTACGTTTCCTTCGCATTTACCCCTTGTTACCGCCCTCTCATTTAGCAAAACTACATAGCTCATGGGTATTGAAACCAGTGCAGACCATGGTGGAGCAGAATCTTCCTTCACGTCCGCCATCATCGCCATTGAGGAACTTGCTAAGGTTGACCCTTCGGTTTCCGTAGCCTGCGACGTTCACAATACCCTTGTCAATACTATCTTCCGGAAATACGGCACTAAAGAACAGCAGGACAAATGGCTACCGCTTCTCGCCGAATCAAAGGTATCTTCCCCCCATATCTACCTAGTACTTGATCAATCCTAATGGCCTTCCCGAGTAGCTGGGCTCTTTCTGTCTCTCAGAGCCAGCTTCCGGATCCGATGCATTCGCCCTTCAGACACGCGCCAAGCAGGACGGCGATTCTTGGATAATAAACGGCTCAAAAATGTGGATCACAAATTCGTACGAAGCTGAGATCTTCCTCATTTTCGCCAACGTATGTACTTTCCCTCACTTTATACATGATGCTGACGCATACATTCCCCTAGATTGACCCGAGCAAAGGCTACAAGGGGATTACATGTTTCGTCGCAACGAAAGACATGGGCATCCAGATTGCGAAGAAAGAGCAGAAGCTTGGTATCCGCGCATCGTCTACGTGTACGCTGAACTTTGACGACCTCAAAGTACCGGCCGAGAACATCATTGGTGGAGTAGGCAAAGGGTACAAGGTCAGTCTCTTGTCGCACCATATGGGTCATATCTCCACTCACACATCGCATATAGATTGCCATCGAAATTCTCAACGAAGGTCGTATTGGTATCGCCGCTCAAATGCTGGGTCTCGCTCAAGGTGCCTTCAATAAATCGGTACCTTATACATATGAGCGCAAACAATTTGGTCAACCAATTGGCACGTTCCAAGGCATGCAATTTCAAATCGCTCAAGCGGCCATCGACATAGAGACTGCCCGTCTCCTGACCTATAATGCTGCGCGTCGGAAAGAGGAGGGTAGAAGTTTCACAAAGGAGGCAGCCATGGCAAAGTACTGGGCAAGTGTTGTAGCACAGAGGGTTTCTGGTCAGGCTATTGAATGGGCTGGAGGTGTTGGGTTTACTCGAGAAACAGGGATAGAAAAGTTCTGGAGAGATTCCAAGATTGTAAGTGGTCTTTTCTCATCTATGCCTGTTCATGCTCATTCGTAATTCACAGGGAGCAATATATGAGGGCACATCGAATATTCAACTACAAACAATTGCCAAATTCATTCAGAAGGAATACTCGTAGTAGATAACCACCTGCGTTTGATTGATCACTCCTATCAATAGAATAGAACAGTTTCTCAGTCTGTACTATCCACAGAAGCTTAGTGTAACGGCAAGCTCCCGCTCTTGTTCCATGTGAACTCCAATGCCATCCTGGCAATGTTTGGTCCTGAGTACTTGGTTTGGTTGGAATGATGGGAGGGTGGGATGTGATGTCCAATGGCTGCGAATGTGTATTAAGGTGAGCAGATCTGTACCAGTACCTACCCAGTTCTTCACCTGTGCCTTTGCCTTTCCCATCTCATTCCTCCCATTCCATTCCTTGCTCCCTTCCAACCATCAACACTGTTTCACTTCACTGTTCAATGTCAGTGTTTATGCCCATAGTGCCCATGTCTATGCCCTAGCTCCTTGTTCTCCCTATGCCCAGCATTGATCCCAGTCCCAGCCCTGCCGTAGGTATGTGGGGTGACCAATGCCTCTCAATGTCTACAACTGGCTACCCCATCTAGCACTTGGCATCATCAGTGAAGTTGCCTTCAATCAGCATTTTGGGTCGCTAGACAACAAATCAGTTGATCTTTTGGTCATTTTGAGGACTTTGTTGTATGTATATATCATGTATGCACACCTTTACTTTTGTTGTATGTATACCTTTGCTTGCCCCCAAGTCATCCTTCAAGGTATATCAGACTCAATTGTGTGTTGGGCTGATGGGACTGCATGGGATAGGAGTGAGATGTTGGTTCATGCACCAGCACCTGTGACTCACAAGATATTGGCCACATCTCTTCTCTTCTCTTCCTTCCCACCTTCACTCAACACCCACTCTCTTCTTCACTTTTGTCCAAGACTGTCATATGCATGACCAAACCCTAGACTTCTATTGGTCAGGTGATATCCCCTGTCCCCTCTACCCCTATTTTGGACTATTTTGGATTGGTCTGGAGTTCTGGCCCATTTGTAGTCATTTCTTCTTACTCACTCTTTTGTTCTTGGGCTTGGCTTAGCTACCTCATGTCCAGTACTTACCTTGGCCTTGCCTCACTTATGCCATGTGTTACATAGTATATATAGGCTTTAGTTTAGATAGTTATTCCTATTAATGTTGCTTTCTATTCTCCCTCTTGGTTGCTGGCTTTGTCCCTTGTCCTCTCCCTCTTGTTTGACCACTCTCATGCTCTGCTTTGTTCCCATGCTTTGGCCCCTTTGCGTCCATCACCCTTTGGTTCACAGTCCAAATATACACTCTGGACATGTTGGAAGGCACAGCCCTGCTCCTCAGTTGCTGAAGCCAATGAGTCTCTCCCTTCCTTTCTTGTACCCCTATTCTGGTCCCAAGTGGCTCCTGAGGTAGTCCATAACAGAGGCACCCACCACAACTTTCTACCTGCACTATTGTGGAGGACAAATCATCAGGCAATAATGTAGGATCAGACACACTAGAACCTGTATTCTGAGTCATCAGATGTTCATTCATATACAATGTGTATGATGGCAATTGGAAACCAGGTCTATTGGGACAACATGAAGAGGTTTTTAAGGTAGGTATGTGTTTATTAGTGGAGATTTCGAATCAATCACTCATGTGGTCATTGGGATCAATAGTCTTCTCATTATCATTGCCACTCTACTTTCAGGTAGCCTGGCCAGAGTGCCCCATGCTCCCTTGTCCACCCATGAAGTATTTGTTCTGAGATACTGTTGGAAGGCAACAAGTTTTTTTTTCCTACAGAAACTAAACTAATCTCCCAAGTATGCACAACAGATATTGCAGTGTACAGCAGCCTCATTGTGGGTGCATTCTATTTACCCCACTAGCTCATCCTAAGAGAACGAACTTGTCATCTCCAGGCATTGATTGGGGGCTTAAATACTAATATACATGAGGCAGTGAGTAATTACTGATTACTATACAACATGCGTAGGCCATCACATGATAAATAGGGGAATGGAAGAAACCATAACATCACCCCCCCTTCTAGATTGGCAACTCCATTTGCCAATTTTCACTTCCTTCATCGGCGCTCATCACCTCATGGCCGATTTTACGCTTCCTCCCTCTTCGTCGTCTGGTCTGTCATCTTCGCCCTCCGGTCTTTCCATCGGCATTATGGTCGGTGTCATATTCGGCCTTTCCGGCATCATGTGTTATTTGATATGGCTGGGCCGTTGTTCGGGGTACGCCATTTGCTCACTTCACCGCCTTCCATCTCAGTGTAATTTTTGTAGGGGTGAAAGCAAAGAGCCGCAAACACTCTCTTTGGTAGTCTTCACGGAGCTGCAGCGACTTGACGATGGAACTCAGCCAGCTTCTCCAGTGCGTGTTGCAAGTCCTTCTCACTTTGCCATGTATTTGACTCATCAGTGTATCCCTTCCACTTGACCAGGTACTGGAGCGACCCACCCCGGCCTATCTTGGAGTCTAAGATAGACTCGACCTCGTCCGTTCCTTGGATTCTCACCAGTGGTGGTGGTGGCTGACTCTGTCCATGTATGGTGGGTGGTCGGTATGGCTCTGTCCTATGGGTAGAAATTGTCGGGTGTATTTTTACTGTTTTGGGTAGCTTGAATGTAACAGCATTTTTGGTTGGTACCCCCGTTATCTCATATGGACCAATCTTTTTGTGATCGAGTTTTTGCGATGGTCGGGTTGTTGCTAGGTTGTCGGTATAGATGTAAGCCTTATCCCCAATCTTGTACTCAGGGAGCGCGTCTCTATGTCTATCAGCGTAAATTTTCATGGCTTCCCCTGCTTTGACTAAAGCAGCTCTAGCTTCTTCCCATGTTTGATGCATGTGTTTGGCAAGTTGGTCGACAGATTCGATCTTGGACGATTTGGTTACTTCAAAGCCGGTTCGTGGGTGCTGTCCATAGTTCAAGTAGAAGGGAGATTGCTGGGCACTAGCTTGTCCTTTGTTGTTGATTGCAAACTCAGCTATTGATAACCAATCCGCCCAGTCGTCCTGCTGGTGATTGACAAACATGCGTAGGTAGGTCTCTACTTCTCGATTGACTCACTCTGTCTGCCCATCTGTCTGTGGATGGTAGGCTGTGGATAGTTTGGTTTGAATTCCAAGCAATCAATTCAGTTCCTTCATTACTTGTGATGCGAATTGTGGCCCTCGATCAGAGATGATGGTTTCCGGCAGTCCAAAGCTCTTCCATACATGGCCGCGGTATAGCTTGGCTAGTCCTAACACAGATAGTTCTTCTTGCATGGGTATCAGGCGTACCATTTTGGTGAATCGGTCAATAACTACCAAGATCGAGTCATGGCCCAACAGTTCCGGGAGCTTTACTATTAGGTCTGCCGAGATGTCAGCCCACGGCTTGGTAGGGATTGGATTTGGCTGGAGTTTTCCCTGTATTGGATGGGTACGACTCTTATCCCTTTGGCATTTATCACATCCTTTGCAGTACTCCGCAATGAACTTAGTCATTCCTGGCCACCAATAGTTCCTCGATACTAGCTCTGTGGTTTTCCATCGGCCTGGATGTCCTGCTATCGTAGAGTAATGGTGCAGGTTCACAATTTCTTGCTGTAGGTCTACATCCTTGGGTACATAGACTTTCCCATGGTGAAGTATCAACCCTTGTTCCTCTGACCATTCCTCTGTTTGCCATACCTTGGTAGGGGATCGCTTCATTTCCTCCACTATCCTGGTTACTGCTTCATCGCCCAATCAAGGTCTGGTCATCTCAACAAGACATCTGCTTTCATGTTGGATTTTCCTGGTGTGTGCTTTAGTACAAAATTAAACCTTGACAGATATAGTGACCATCTGGCTTGTCGTCGGTTCAGCTTCTTTGTGCTCATGAAGTACTCCAGGTTTTTATGGTCTGTCCAAATTTCAAAGTGATGCTTGTTTCCCTCCAGATAGTGGCGCCATGCCTCCAGTGCTCTGATTACTGCTAGCATTTCCTTGTCGTGGATATCATAATTCCTTTCAGTCTCATTTAATCCTTTTGACAAGTAGGTGCAGGGTCTCCACTTTTTGTCTTCGCATTTCATTGATAGAACTGCCCCTGTGGCATAGTTCAATGAGTCTGCTTCCACTTTCATTTCTCGGTTGGTGTCTGGTAGCACTAGTATTGGTTCACTCGTGAATGCTTTCTTGAGTTCTTTAAAAGCCTCCTGCTGTTCATTTCCCCAGGTGAATTCACAACTTTTCTTGGTAAGATTGTGCAATGGTCGTGCTAGTTTGGCGTAATCTTTCACAAATCGGCGGTAATAATTGCTGAACCCAAGAAACTGTTGTACATTCATAACATTTTGGGGTATTGGCCATTGCTTTACTGCTTCCACTTTGCTCTCCTCCATCGTCACTTGCCCTTTCTCAATTACTACACCTAGGAAGTCTACTTGTTGCACCTCAAACTTGCATTTCTCTGGTTTCACATATAGATCATTATCCACCAGGATTTGCAAGACCCTCCTTACTACTTCTCGATGTTTCTCCACATTGTCGTCTGTGTAGATCAAGAGGTTGTCTAGGTATACTGCAACTACTCCTTTGTCTATAAGGTCTTTGAAGAGAAAATTCATCATGTCTTGGAATGTTGCAGGTGAGTTATTCAGTCCAAAGAACATGACTGTTGGTTTGAATAAGCCTCTTGGGGTGTTGAATGCTGCTTTCCATCAGGCTTCTTCCCTTATTAAGATGTTGTGATAGCCCCAGCGGAGATCCATCTTGGTGAACAGTTTGGCTTTGGACACCTTGTCGACCAGTTGGGATATTAGCGGTAGAGGGTATGCATTTCTTACTGTGAAGTTGTTCAGATAGCGGTAATCCTGGACTAGCTGCTTCGTCCTGTTGAAACCTGACCGATGTTTTTGTAATAAATGCCACTAAATGAAGCCAATAGACCCAATAGATGTGTGCAATAATTGATGATTCAATAAATGTCCAATAACTGCCAGTAGAGTACTGCTGTTGCTCCGCTCTCTGGTATACAAGGAAAGGACCCTGTCAACCTTCCCACGGCCACTGTGCAGCGCGAGGCGTGAAAGAAGGTGTCCACTAAAATGCGTCCAAAATTGTACAGCTCCGGAGCAAGTCCAGGAGGTGTAGGACATGCTCTGTATGCTCTGGGTAACATTTATTAGTTGAGATCTTCATTTGATGAAGAACCCGGAGGCATACAGTGTCAGGAAGCGATCAGTAAGGTTATTGACATGAAATAAGCTTCCTGACTGACCGTGGGAACGGCTGGTGAAACTGTGAGAGCGCAGCCACAGCTTTTATATACAAAAGTATAAGAAAGTGTAACTAATCATGTAACAACTAATGATTATAGCGACTTGTAGGTTAATTCTATTGACCCCCGGCGCTAGCTCATGGCTTGGGGCTATGCCCTCTGCCTCAGGACCATGCGGGGGCGACTCTAGGGCGCTCCGACGGGCGCTATGCTCGATTTGTGCACAAATGCTTAATGTACTGATTATAATCAATGTACAATGCTCACTAGGGAGTGAAGCAGGGACCACCAGGAGTTCCTGGCAGTGTCTAGGCATGGTACACAGTGTGTAGACACTGTGTGGGTCGATTGCGCAGCGATGCGCGCTCTAGGAGCAAAGTCTTGGTGGCAAGTGTTACATCACTTCCAACACTCACTAGGGAGTGAAGCAGGGACTACCAGGACCTCCGGGCAGCGTCTAGGCATGGTACATAGTGTATAGACACTGTGTGGGTTGAATGCGCAGCAATGCACGCGCTCTAGGAGCGAAGTCTTGGTTCCAAGTGTTACATCAATTCCAACAGTAACCCCATCCATAGGTGCACAATCTTATCATGCTTACTCAGTCCACCCACCACATTCATGCAGTCAGTCAGGTTTGCAACGTAAACCTTAACTGCATCATCATTTTTGTACAAATGATTCAAACTTTTACAATGAATAATGTGAAAGTTGGCTAGCTAGCAAAAGTCCACCATCTTCAGGAATAGTGAGTCCAAGCCCCACTCCACCATATTTGGCGCTACTTGTTGCTCAAAGAACTGATGTGCCTTTCCTGTTATGTAATGACCAGCATAGCAGAACTGGTCTACAGGGTCAGTAATGCAACAGTCTTTCAAATATCCTTCAACATTGCAGATGAACTTCTGCAACTTGGTATTCTTTACCTTGCTATCCATACATCGCAGGCTCAATCTTTGCTTGAATACTTTTTGAGTGTTTCTTTCCTTTCTTCTTTCCTTTCCCCTTCCGTCTGCCATCACTATTTGAGGACTGGGAATCAGAGAGGCCATCATTGGAGCTTCCACCATCATCACCATCAGGAGACTAGCATATTTTCCAAATACAATGTAGGAAGGAACCAATAGCAGAGGACTTAGCAATTTGCTGCAAGGGGAGAATATCATCATTCCCGAATTCATCACTGTTACTACTACCTTAGACAGCATCAATTTCCTTACTCTTGTAAAAGTATCTTTCAGAAACGGGGAGCTAGTGTCACCACCTTCAAACTTAACAGAAGCATGGTGCTTCCTTAGGCTTTGCATGACATTGTGAGTCTCAGGTTCAACACTTGCTGTAAGTCAAGCACTTTGAGCATGCAAATCCTTAATTTCTGCTAGTGCTTGACAGAGCAGGCTGGAGGATATGTTCCTCATTGCAAACAGGCTTTGTCTCATGTTGAACACCAGAACCACTTGCAACAGGAGGTAAGGAGATACACCCTTCATTAATCAGGATTTTCCAATTCCCAATGATGGTAGCAAGTATCTGTGTGGCCATATCAGCATCCTCGTCATCAGAGCTAGCAGCCTCTGGTGTAATCTTGCCAGGTTGAATCTCACAACCTTTGCCCTTATTACTAGGCTTTGGATTCTTAGATATAGGACACAGGGTAGGTGTAGGGATGTTCACTGATGCGCAAAGGCACACAATATGGTCCACTAATTATCATTCCATAGATTCTCAGCTTGAAGTACAGTGGCCTTTTATCGGAAAATAAGTTACGGCAAAGCGTGGGGTCGTGAACATGACACCCATGCCTAACAGTGATCCAAGGACCATTGTCCTGATCATCATATGCACCGACAGACCCTCTGGCCTCAGATGCATCATGCAACTCCTGCCCTGGGTACACAAAACCTGAAGTGAGGAGCTGAACAGGACAAGGCAGATGGAGACAGCGAACCCTGCTGCTGTAGGGGGCTTCAGGGGACAAGGCAGAGGACGAGGCAGGGGAGGCTATGGAGACAACCTGCAACGAAACCAGTGCAGAAACTGCCTCAAGATGGGACATTGGGCATACAACTGTCCTGAGCCAATGAAACAGGGCACCTCTGGCACAGCAGGAGGAGGAGGAGGTATGGGCAACCCCTCCAATGGTTATGGCAACAATAGTGGGCCAAGTGGGAACCATGCCAAGCAGGCAGCAGAGGAGAAGGCAGATGTGGTGACAGAATTTGCTGGACAGGCAAGTGCTCGGAATTGTGATCAATTGTTGGCTACATCATCTAATACTGGACATAAATGGAACACAGACACAGGGACCACTTCTCATATGACCCCCCACAGAGCCTGGATTCGCAATTATACCCCCCTATAGAGTAGGAATCAGGCTGGCAAACAATCTTGTTATATATTCTGAAGGTGTTGGCAATGTCTTGTTCCGTCCGTTGATTAATGGTAGATGTGCTAGAGATGTCATGATCACTAGAGTACTTTATGTTCCAGATCTGCATAATAATCTCCTCTCAGTTCTGTATTTGACCAAGTATAAAGGCTTTAGAGTTGAAATAGAGAGGGACAGCATGCTGTTTAAGCAAAGTGGACAATTGGTATTTACTGCTTCAGTCAATGATCTAGGTATTGGGTATTTAGATGGCCAGACTGTAGTAGATGGTACCATAGTGGAAAATGCAAATGCTGTTGCTTCAACTCTGCCCTTAGACCTGACATTATGGCATAGACGACTGGGCTATCAACACCATGAGGGAATCAAGCAGATGCTTAGAGAGAACATGGTTGTTGGAATGACTCTGGATTCATCAGCAAAGCCTGATCCTATTTACGAGCCCTGTAAAGCTGGGAAGATGAATGCACACCTATTTCCGTCATCACACAATAGAGCTGATGAACTCCTGGAACTCATCCACTCAGATGTACACTGTGTTGGGTTGGAATCACACACTGGTCACAAGTACTGGGTCACTTTCATTGATGACTACTCTCGGATGAAGGCTGTGGTGCCAATGCGGCTCAAAAGCGAAGTCCTTGCATGTTTCAAGACATTCAAGGCATGGGCTGAGACTCAGACTGGCAAGTGGATTAAGACATTTCGAAGTGACCAGGGTGGGGAGTTCATGAGCAAGGAGTTTGACAGGTATTTGGAGGAGAATGGGATCAACAGGCAATATTCCAACAGGAATCGGCCTCAGCAGAATGGGGTGGCTGAGAGGGCAAACAGGCTGCTATCTGAACGGATCACTGCAATGCTGGATGAATCTGGACTGTCATTGGCCTTCTGGGCTGAGTGTTTGTCTGCACTTGTTCATGCCCTGAATTGTTGTATCACCTCAACACTGCTGCATGCTACTCCATATGAGGTGTGGAACAGGAAGAAGCCAGATGTATCACATCTGAGGGTATGGGGGTGTGTTGCTTATGTGCATGTGCAGAAGGACAAGCGGGAGCATATGGGATCGCACATGGAGAAGTGCATATTCATTGGATATCCCAAGGAGACCAAGGGGTGGAAGTTCTGGAACCCTGTAACAAAGAAGGCCATTCTTTGTGAGAGGGCTGACTTTGATGAACGGTACAACTTCAAAGGGGAGCTTCTGCGAGGACAACCACCCAGTGACATTAATGCTCCTAGTCCGCCACCTGCAGTCACACCAAGGCTCACAAATAGCAATGATACCCCTCCTGTTGAACTTCCTTTGACCAATGACAACTCTGATGGTGATGAATCTGATGGACATGACACACCAAGAGAGATGTGAAACCACCTGGGGAGTAGTGGAAGATCAAGAAGAAGCCTGTGGTAGTGTCACCCAGTCCCAGTGCCAGCAGAGAGTCTACACCTGCATGGGAGATGAGAGAGCCTACACCTGTGATCAAAGAGGAGTCTGATGAAGATGAGGATGATAAGGCACAGGAGGAGGATGATGGTGATGATGAGGATGCTTTGGCTACAGACACCATCACCCTCCAGCCAGGTGAAAGGTTGCCAGAGCCAGAGACATACAAACAGGCCATGAAATCTCCCTATGCTTCGAAATGGCAAGAGGCTGCTCTTGGAGGAAATCAAGGCACACTTGGAGAATGGGACTTGGAGACTGGTGACTCTACCACCTGGCAAGAAGACTATTGGTTGCAGATGGGTGTTCCGGGTCAAGTACCTGGCTGATGGCAGCATTGAACGATTCAAGGCATGGGTAGTGGCTAAGGGATTTAGCCAGCGACCTGGATTTGACTACTTTGAGACCTGGGCCACTATAAAGATTGTCATGGCTCTGGCTGCACTGGAGGGAATGCATTTGCGCTCTGTGGACATTTCACATGCATTCATCAACAGTCCAATTGACTGTGAAGTTTATATGGACCAGCCAGCAGGGTTTGAGGAGTTGGCACCCAATGGTGAAAAGAAAGTCTGTCTTCTGGACAAGTCAATCTATGGATTGAAGCAGTCACCTCGGTTGTGGGACATGGTATTGGGAGAAGCACTTGGATCCATGGGATTCAAGAGCATCTGCTCTGATCCATCACTCCGCATCTATGACAATGGAAGTATCCGAGTCATAGTCCCAGTGTGGGTGGATGACCTGACCCTTGCTTCCAAGTCAAAGGAGACTCTGGACAAGTTTGTGGTGGACTTGGCAAAGCACTTCAAATTGCGGGACCTTGGAGAGACATCCTATCTGCTGGGCATGGAGATTAGTAGGGACTGGACCACCAGCAGGATATACCTATCACAGCGTCAGTATATCATCAACAAACTGGCGGAATTTGACATGTCTGACTGCAATCCTGTTGGCACTCCATTGCCTCCTGGGCTGAAATTGACAAAGGATGATTGTCCCAAGACATTTGAAGAAGCAAGGGAAATGAGGTCTGATACCTTACATGAGTGCTGTTGGTTCCCTCCTGTACTTGGCTATGTTGACCAGGCCTGATATAGCCTTTAGCACCAGTGCACTGGCTAGGTTCAACTTGAACCCAGGCATGAACCATTGGAAGGCTGTGAAGCATCTGTTCCACTACTTGAAGGGCACTATGAACAAGAGGCTGGTATATGGGCCAGATCCCCTGATGGAAGGGAGGTTGTTTCAGGTGTATTGTGATGCAGACTATGGAGGCAACAAGGACAATGGCAAGTCTACGTCTGGCTGGATGGTAAAGATGGGCCTGGGAGCAGTAACATGGAGCAGCAAAGCACAAGACAACATTGCACTGTCTACTACTGAAGCAGAGTATGTTGCTGCTGTTGCTGCTGGCAAGGAGATATGCTGGGTACGGAATCTGCTCTCAGAGATTGGATACATGCAGAAAAGCCCATCTATCCTGCACATTGACAACCAGTCTGCCATTCGAGTTGCAAAGAATCCTGAACACCATGGGAGGATGAAACACCTGGATCTGGCACATTTCTGGCTGAGGGATCAGGTTGAGCGGAGAGTCATTGAGCCAGTTCATCTGCAAACTGATGATATGCCTGCTGATCTGTTAACCAAGATTCTGTCCAAGTCTCAGGTTGGCAAGTTGCGGAGCATGATGGGGGTTGTTGATTGAGGAATGAATTGGTGATGGGAGGAAGTGCTGGGCCAGGGGGTTGTGTTTGTGAATGGCCTAGCACTTTGGATGATGAAGGGACGATGAATGAAGCAAGTGTTACATCAGGGGGTTGTGTTGGAAGTGATGTAACACTTGCCACCAAGACTTTGCTCCTAGAGCGCGCGTATCGCTGCGCAATCGACCCACACAGTGTCTGCACACTGTGTACCATGCCTAGACACTGCCAGGAACTCCTGGTAGTCCCTGCTTCACTCCCTAGTGAGCAGTGTACATTGATTATAATCAGTACATTAAGCATTTGTACATAAATCGAGCATAGCGCCCGTCGGAGCGCCCTAGAGTCGCCCCCGCATGGTGCCGAGGCAGAGGGCATCGCCCCAAGCCATGAGCCAGCGCCGGGGGTCAATAGAATTAACCTACAAGTCGCTGTGATCATTAGTTGTTACATGATTAGTTACACTGTCTTATACTTTTGTATATAAAAGCTGTGGCTGCGCTCTCGCGGTTTCACCAGCCGTTCCCACGGTCAGTCAGGAAGCTTATTTCATGTCAGTAACTTTACTGATTGCTTCCTGACACTGTATGCCTCCGGGTTCTTCATCAAATGAAGATCTCAACTAATAAATGTTACCCAGAGCATACAGAACATGTCCTGCAGCTCCTGGACTTGCTCCGGAGCTGTACAATTTCGGACGTGTTTTAGTGGACACCTACTTTCACGCCTCGCGCTGAACAGTGGCCGTGGGAAGGTTAACAGGGTCCTTTCCTTGTATACCAGAGAGCGGAGCAACAGCAGTACTCTACTGGCAGTTATTGGACATTTATTGAATCATCAATTATTGCACACATCTATTGGGTCTATTGGCTTCATTTAGTGGCATTTATTACAAAAACATCGGTCAGGTTTCAACAGCTTCCCCTCAACGTCTACCCCAACCTCTACCATCATTCCATCCCTACTCAATCTCTACCGCCGCCTCTACCTGGTTCGCATCCACAATGATTGGGTCCACGGATTCCTTTGGACGTTATCACTATGAACTCGCTGGTGGTTCATTAACATTCCCTTCATCGCCAACCGACTCGTTATCGTGCTAGCACCCGAAGTCCCCCGCGTACCCCTTTATCCTCGTCGCTACCACTTCCTCTGAGGGTAAAGCCCTACTATTTTCCTTACCTTTTTAACCTTTCTTCGTCTTTTCCCCGATCCTCAATTGAGGTGATTTCCTCTTTCATCTGATTCATACTAGACACCCTACCGGGACAACTGTACCAACACTCTAGCGGAGTAACGTTTAGACGACTCTCTGAGTGGTACTAAAGGCACAAACCGATCACCGGATAGTGCGCAGAGGCTAGGCAAGGAAAAGTAGGCCGGCTCTGTTTGTCCAGCAAGATGGTGGCTAGTCCGTTTCTAGTTCCAGAACCCCTTCCTCGTCAATATCGTCTGCTCAGGTGCCGGTGTGCACTAGTTTGAAATTCGATATTGATTGACAGGCTCCGAATGCGAGTTACCCGCTCCCAATCCACACCCAACCACTACCTCCTAGTTCCTAACTCCAGCATCCACACAAAAGGTGGGGCAGAAGATCTCAACGACTTCCTACGCCGCAGACCGGAATTCGCAAGCCAAATCTTAGTCCCATACGAAGATTCCCCCATCCGAAACTACCTGTCAACCATCCACTCGCTAACCGGAGTCTACCCTCTCGGTACCTACATCTACATCGTCAATTTTAACGACCAATCCAGGATAAACGAAATCCTGAAGGCCCTCAACTAAAATGACCGATACCAGCGCTGAGATTGACAAACCTGTTGGAAGTGATGTAACACTTGCCACCAAGACTTTGCGCCTAGAGCGCGCGCATTGCTGCGCAATCGACCCACACAGTGTCTACACACTGTGTACCATGCCTAGACACTGCCAGGAACTCCTGGTAGTCCCTGCTTCACTCCCTAGTGAGCAGTGTACATTGATTATAATCAGTACATTAAGCATTTGTACATAAATCGAGCATAGCGCCCGTCGGAGCGCCCTAGAGCCGCCCCCGCATGGTCCCGAGGCAGAGGGCATAGCCCCAAGCCATGAGCTAGCGCCGGGGGTCAATAGAATTAACCTACAAGTCGCTATAATCATTAGTTGTTACATGATTAGTTACACTTTCTTATACTTTTGTATATACAAGCTGTGGCTGCGCTCTCACGGTTTCACCAGCCGTTCCCACGGTCAGTCAGGAAGCTTATTTCATGTCAGTAACCTTACTGATCGCTTCCTGACACTGTATGCCTCCGGGTTCTTCATCAAATGAAGATCTCAACTAATGAATGTTACCCAGAGCATACAGAACATGTCCTGCAATTCCTGGAGTTGCTCCGGAGCTGTACAATTTCGGATGCATTTTAGTGGACACCTACTTTCACGCCTCGCGCTGCACAGTGGCTGTGGGAAGGTTGACAGGATCCTTTCCTTGTATACCAGAGAGCGGAGCAACAGCAGTACTCTACTGGCAGTTATTGGACATTTATTGAATCATCAATTATTGCACACATCTATTGGGTCTATTGGCTTCATTTAGTGGCATTGATTACAAAAACATCGGTCAGGTTTCAACAAAACCCCAGCCCACGGAGTCGCAACAGCTCCAAATCCTAAATGTTATGGTCAGAGAATTGGTAGCCCGCCTGGAGGCAACGGAACGACAAGTGGACGACCTGAAAGCCCAGGTCGAACGAGGAGGAAACAGGGAAAGAGGACCGAAATTAGATCCTCCCAAAAAGTTCTCCGGGACCAGGTCCCAAGCTCGCACCTTCTTGGCAGAATGCGAGATGCACTTCACAGTGCACCCACAGAAGTTCGCAGAAGAAAGCGACAAGATGATGTTTGCCCTGTCGTATATCGAGGGAGAACAGATGGAGGCCTGGAAGTTGGCAGCCATCGAGATGTATAACCTCGTAAGGAACGGAGGTTCAATAGGGGATCCCACCCTCGCCTACTGGTCAGGATTCAAGGACTTCTTCATTGCCCTGTACAGGGACACCGACCCAAAAAGCACGGCTCAAATGAAGTTGCAAACCATGATCCAGGGAAGTGACGACCTGGAAAAGTACATTGCCAACTTCATGGCATACAAACACGCCAGCAACTTGGGAGATGAAGCTCTCCTAATGAACTTCATGAGAGGGTTAAAACTGCAGACTCGAACAAAGGTGAACACTATGGGCGACGCACCACGAAATCTACAGGCTGCCAAGGACAAAGCAATGAAGATGGAGTTGGAATGGCGGAAGGATCAGGCCTTTGGAAGAATGGTAGCAGGAGGACAGAACCACCAGCGCGCACCACCTCGAACCAACAACCAAAAACGAGAAACATACCAAGAGCTGCAGCAAAGGATTCGCCAGTCCCTGGCACCGCAAGCCCAGGCTCCAACACCACGAGACCCACAGGCCATGGAGGTAGATCGAACAAGGAGGGGGCCTATCCGAGCAGACAATAGAAAATGTTACAACTGTAATCAGATGGGCCACATCTCTTACGACTGCCCGTACCCCCGAAAGCCCAAGAGGATCTCCCATGCAGACCTCTTGGTGTACGCCACGCAAGCCACCCTAGAGAAGGAGCAGCAAGAACGGCAGACCACGAAAGGGAAGGAACCAGAGCAGGGTTTTATCAAAGAGGGTCAGGAGGCGTTGGCCTGAACTCTCGAAATAAATTTTCTATTCTTGTCAGCAACCCGGACACTTCGCTAGTCGATAGTAAAGATGTATCTATAAAAAGAAAAAAACACGTGAATTTTGTGATCCCTGACAAAGAAAAACCTAAGACACCAGAAACAAAAATTCTATATCGATCCTTCACCGAGGAAAATTATGTGCCGCTAAATCTATCAGTCAAAACCCTGGACACCCAGTCGCGAACCAATCCAGAGTCAATGCTGGATTGTGGAGTGTCAGACTCGTTCATCAGTCAAGATTATGTACAGAAGCAGGGAATCAACACCACCAAGCTGTCATACCCCTGCGCAGTCCACAATGTTGATGGCACCCACAACAGGGCAGGGGTTGTGGAATACAAGGTAGATCTAATGATGTACTTCGCAAACCACCAGGAAAAAATGACTTTCTTTGTGACCCAACTGGGGAAAATGGTCATGGTCATAGGACTGGACTGGCTAAAAAAGCACAATCCTGAGATTGACTGGAAGACGGGAGAAGTGGAAATGACATGCTGCCCACGAGAATGCAGAATGCCAAAAATGAGGAAGCAGAAAAAGAAAGATAAAAGACAACAGGATCTCCCGACCCTGGAAGAGGAAGAACAGGAAGAAGAGCAGGCTAAAGCCGAACCCAGAAACTCCCCCTCCTTGGAAACCCGCGATATCTTGATAGCAGGGGTGCGACAGTGGAAGAAGGTCAGATCGACCCACATCAAACACCTAGATCAGATTACCAACGATTACTTTGAACAAGTAGCCCGCATGCACATCAACCGCATGTGGAGGGACATGGGCATGGAGGTAGCGGAAGAGGAATCGGAAGGAGACATGTAAATCAGAGCAGTAGGAAAATATGATTACGTAGTGGAACATAATAAGGAGAAGATTTCAGCAGACGAAAGGAAGACGGAGGATGAGATGGTGCCCGAGTACTATCGAGAGTACATGAAAGTGTTTAGGAAGCGGGATTCAGAGTGTATCCCAATACACCGACCATGGGATCATGCCATTGAAACCACGCCAGACTTTGAACCAAGAAGAGCCAAGCTCTACGCGCTGTCGCCAGACGAAGAGAAGGAGTTGAATGAGTTCATTGACGACAATCTAAGGAAAGGGTATATCCAACCCTCGAAGTCCCCTCAATCGTCACCGGTGTTCTTCATTCAGAAGAAGGATGGAAAGAAACGTCTGGTCCAGGACTACCAACACCTAAACAGGTACACGGTGCGGAACGCCTATCCATTGCCTTTGATATCGCAATTGGTAGATAAGGTATCGAAGGCCAAGCTGTTCACCAAAATGGACCTAAGGTGGGGCTACCACAATGTGTTAATCAAAGAAGAAGACTGATGGAAGGCAGCCTTCAACACCCCAAGGGGGCTATTTGAACCAACAGTCATGTTCTTTGGACTAAATAACTCCCCGGCCACCTTCCAAGCAATGATGAATACCTTGTTCAAAGACCTGATTGACGAGGGAGTGGTGGTCATCTACCTGGACGACATACTGATCTATACGGACGACGACGTAAATGAACACAGACGGGTGGTACGAAGGGTACTAGAAAGACTACTAGAGAATGACCTCTATGTAAAACCGGAGAAGTGCGCCTTTGAAGCTAAGGAAGTTGAGTTCCTAGGAGTGGTCATCAAAGATGGGGTGGCCAAGATGGAGTCAAGCAAGATCGAAGCGGTTAGAACCTGGCCAAGACCAAAGAATGTAACCAACGTGCAGCAATTCCTAGGATTTGGAAACTACTATCGACGGTTCATAAAGGACTTCGCGAAAATGGCAAGACCGCTACATGACTTAACTCGCAAAGACCAGGAATTTGACTGGGGACCCAAAGCAGAAGCAAGCCTTTACAGAAGAACCAATCCTGGTGCTACCAGACACAGATAGGGAAATGAAGATCGAGGCAGACTCCTCTAACTATGCCACAGGAGCAGTTCTGTCAATGAAATGCCAGGATGAAAAATGGAGGCCCTGCACATATCTATCAAAGGGACTGTTGGAAACGGAACGAAACTACGACATCCACGACAAAGAAATGCTAGCCATCATCCGAGCGCTTGAAACATGGAGACATTATCTGGAAGGCAACCACCACCGTTTCGAAATCTGGACAGACCACAAAAACCTGGAATACTTCATGAGCACCAAGAAGTTGAACCGACGACAAGCAAGATGGTTGCTGTACCTGTCCCGCTTCAACTTCATATCGAAACACACACCAGGAAAGTCAAACATGAAAGCAGATGTCTTGTCGAGACGACCAGACCTTGATCGAGAGGAGGAAGATAACAATATGACATTGTTGAAACCGGAATTTTTTGAAATCCGAGCGCTGCAGCAGGGCCACGTACTGATTGAGGGAACAGAGGCGAAGCTGCTAACCAGAATCCGACAAGCCAAAGAATACGACAAAGCAGTAGCTAAAGCAGTGGAAGAGTTAAAGCGATCCCCCACCAAGGTGCTGAGGTCAGAAGAATGGTCTGAGGAACAGGGACTAATACTTCATCATGGAAAAGTCTACGTACCCAAAGACATAGACCTTAGAAGGGAATTAGTAAAGGTCCATCACGACTCGCCACTCGCAGGACACCCAGGGAGATGGAAGACCACGGAACTAGTAGCGCGCAACTATTGGTGGCCTGGGATGACAATCTTCATCGCGAACTATGTCAAAGGATGTGATCAATGCCAACACGCTAAACCACGCACTCACCAATTACAAGGGCCGCTACAACCCAACCCCATTCCAAGCGAACCCTGGACCGACATATCAGCAGACCTCATAGTCAAGTTACCGGAATCCATGGGATATGACTCTATCTTTGTAGTAGTGGATTGATTCACAAAAATGGTATGACTAATACCAACCAACGAAACGATCTCCTCGCTAGGCTTGGCAAGGCTGTATCGAGACCATGTATTCCGGCAGTACGGTTGGCCAAAAACCATCATATCGGACTGAGGCCCCCAGTTCGCATCAAAGTTGATGAAGGAGCTGAACGACCTGATGGGAATTGAGACCAGGCTATCCACGGCGTATCACCCACAAACTGATGGACAAACGGAGCGAGCCAATAGGGAGGTAGAGGCGTACTTGCGAATGTTTGTAAACTACCAACAGGATGACTGGGCAGAGTGGCTAGCCATCTGCGAATTCACATTGAACAACAAAGTGCAGACTAGCGCGAGGTACAGCCCCTTCTTCCTAAACTATGGACGACATCCACGAATGGGAACCGAACCCCTGCGACATAGCAAGATCGAGGCAGCGGAGAAGTTCGGACAGCGAATGAGAGAGTCTTGGACGGAAGCCAAGGCAGCACTAACCAAGGCAGGGGAGGAGATGAAGAAGTACGTGGAGCGACATTTGGATGAAGCCCCCAATTACCAGGTGGGTGACAAAGCCTATGTCATGGCAGACAACCTGGCCACTACCCGACCCTCGCGAAAGCTAGATCATAAAAAATTTGGCCCTTACAAGGTAGTGGGAATCCCCAGCCGAAACGCCATCACGCTCCAGTTGCCGAAAACGTTCAAAATACACCCAACTGTATCTACACACAGGACTGAGAAGTATGTAGTGCCGACAATACCCGGGCAGCAAGTCCAGCCGCCACCCACGGTCCGAGTGAACAATGCTGAAGAATACGTGGTGCAAGAAGTACTAGCCTCAAAGCTAGACCGAGGACGTCTGGTGTATAAAGTCAGGTGGGAAGGGTACGGTAGTGAGCACAACACCTGGGAACCGGAAGAGAATCTTAAACACGCACCACGGAAGTTGGCTCAGTTCCATGAGCAAAACGGGGCGGCCCCAAGGAGATTGTCTCTTCAACAAACAATTCATTATTGCTTAAAAAGAATGAAGAAGTAAAGGAAATGTAGAAGAAATGTAAATAGATGTAAATAAATGTAAAGCCTGATTAAGGAATTCAAAGTTTTGCAAAAGAAGTAGGGTTTATATGACCTTTATATGAGATAAATGTACCGGAAATGTAAAGTCATATGCTTCATATGAGCTTCATGTACAAATGTAGTAAACCACCTGATATACGCAAGGGTGTGAGTGGTAGTAAAGAAAAAGCAAACCCTTCATGCAATGTGCCTTCAGAGATCCCACTGATTGTCAACCATGGACATAATGAGGTAATTACTGTTAGTTTAGTGTGCACGCACCTACAGGTGATTGCGGAGTTTTTTGGACATGTACAAATAAGTACAAAGAAACATTGTAGCTAGTCGGACCTCTTGAAAATAGAACCTTTGCTGTTGTCCCTCACAACTGTTGTGGCCACTCTTGTGTCTGTGTCTGTGTCTGAGCTTTTTCTGTGTCTCTTGTCTTTCTGTTTCTATTCTATCTCCAACAATTACCCCCTTTGGTTGAAGCACAGATTGCTGAAAATCCCCATTTGGGAAGTCTGTGCTTAATTAATTCCTCCCACATATTGAGAGATCCAAGTGCCAACTCTAGTTTTGATTAGTAGCATAGATGGATTGGATTTACCAGAGCTTTGGAAAGGCCATTACATAGAAGATGCTTTTGTTAAAAGGATTCTTGAGGATCCAAAGCACATCAAGAACTTCGAAGTGCGAGACAGTGTGATCTTCATGACCTCTAATGGGAAAAAAGTACTCTGTATTCCCAAGGTTATTGGATTGGTCATAATGCAAGGGAACTTGTATTCACCAAAGGACACCATCTACTGGCTGATCTTGGGTTCAATAAGATGTTGACCTATCTTTGGGATCATGCCTGGTGGAAAGATATGGTAAAAGACACAAAGGCCTTTTGCGAGACCTGTATAGTTTGCCAACACTCAAAGCCCAGAAATCAGTGTCCATATGGGCTGTTGAGTCCACTCCCAGTACCCCATCTGTTGAAACCTGACTGATGTTTTTATAATAAATGCCACTAAATGAAGCCAATAAACCCAATAGATGTGTGCAATAATGGATGAGTCAATAAATGTCCAATAACTACCAGTAGAGTACTGCTGTTGCTCCGCTCTCTGGTATACAAGGAAAGGACCCTGTCAACCTTCCCACGGCCACTGTTCAGCGTGAGGCGTGAAAGTAGGTGTCCACTAAAATGCGTCCAAAATTGTACAGCTCCGGAGCAAGTCCAGGAGGTGCAGGACATGTTCTGTAAGATCTTCATTTGATGAAGAACCCGGAGGCATACAGTGTCAGGAAGCGATCAGTAAAGTTACTGACATGAAATAAGCTTCCTGACTGACCGTGGGAACAGCTGGTGAAACCGTAAAGCGCAGCCACAGCGTTTATATACAAAAGTATAAGAAAGTGTAACTAATCATGTAACAACTAATGATCACAGCGACTTGTAGGTTAATTCTATTGACCCCCGGCGCTGGCTCATGGCTTGGGGCTATGCCCTCTGCCTCGGGACCATGCGGGGGCGACTCTAGGGCGCTCCGACGGGCGCTATGCTCGATTTATGTACAAATGCTTAATGTACTGATTATAATCAGTGTACACTGCTCACTAGGGAGTGAAGCAGGGACCACCAGGAGTTCCTGGCAGTGTCTAGGCATGGTACACAGTGTGTAGACACTGTGTGGGTCGATTGCGCAGCGATGCGCGCTCTAGGAGCAAAGTCTTGGTGGCAAGTGTTACCTCACTTCCAACATACTGCTTGCCTCCTCCCGTCACATCACCCATACATGTCTCGCCAATTTCATCACACCTCAGACATCCCAGAAGAGATGTACATATTTCCTAAATACAAATGTGTCGGCAGCCTGGCAAAGGACGTATATGTTCTGACTCACCCAATGAACAGCATTTAGACTGCGCGCACAAAGATGCAGCTTCTAGAGCACTATGTCACTGCAACAAAATTATTACTTGCAAAATTACCACCTACTCCACTGTTCCTCCCAAGTATCATGAGTTCGCTGAAATCCACACTCTCAAGAAGGCCATCCATTTTCATTTTCCTATCATCAGTGCTTGTGACACTGTTCATATTTATGGACCCCTTACCTCCTAGGAAACACTAACAAAAGGCCCTTTACAAGGAGAAATGAGTGTCCATGGCTGCTAGGATGGATTTTCAGCTGCAGGCGGTAATGGACTATGGCTTGGAGATGGAGAAGGAAAAGAAGAATGTGACAAAGAAGAGGTTCCAACCTTTCAAGCAGGGTTGTTGCAATGTTGAGCCTATCACCTAAAGGGTGGATGGCTCTATTTGTGATGCCAAGACAAAGAGGTCAGGTGTTTGCGTGTCAATTGAAGCTGCTCCTTCCATTGTCCTCGGCTCTCCAAACACTTCCACACCTGCTATTCCTATCACATCAGGCTCCTCACACTCTATAACATCTACTATTACTTCCGTGACCGACATTTTGGCCCCGGCTTCTTCAGAAATTATTCCCACTGATGATGAGGTCCCAGACTACCTCATTGACCACTTGAAGCAAAGCGGAGACATTGAGATGGATGTGGAGGTGAGATTGAACAAAATGAATTTGTCACCATACCGGAAGTTCCCTCTTTGACTTAGATATATGTACACTCACCTTCACAAGTCCAGGTGGGCAAATGTAACAGACCAGGCTACTTTACCTACAGTTCCTGGTGCCTCAGATGTAGCAGTATACCAAGGCTGTAGGTAGACTTATAGTAGTTAGTTCTCTTTTATCTGACAGTTTATCCCTGTCTGTTGAGTGAACTCTTCATGTTATGAGACTATTTTCCTGTTTAGAAATCTCCTCATTACAGCTAAGTAAGAACACAGCTGCATGCAGCAGTCATTCCATGGAATGCTGGTCAATCCTGATATCATGACTGTGCATTGACTGTGGGCACAAGGATGGGGTGTGCTACTTACTAAGTCCTTACTCATTACTATGACTCATGATCACCTGCCATTAGGGGTCTTTGGAATAAAATAAAAATCAAACCATAACAAGTCACTTGAAGCCAACCAACTTTCACTGGGCTTCAAATTTATACTTAATGTCCAAATTTGTATCAGAGATCATATTGTATCGGGCTGAAACACAGGAAGTCATTACTAATCAATACGGTCACCCTTCTTAAGATGACCTTGTTCTCTAATGTCATAGACATCATCTGTCACTAGTCTCTTCAGCCAGAGGAATAGCCCAACCATGAACCCAACAACAAGGAGGACAGTGTAGACAGGGTGGGAGGTTACAAAGTGCTCAAGGGTTATCAATTTATTGCTGAGGTACTAGAGAGAGTTGAGATGAGTTGAAGAATCAAATGATTAAGGTGAGGAAGGGGCAACATACTCTGGCAGTTCGCTCAACAACATTCTCAGAATGCTTGTAAGGGGAGGTTCCCATGTATACGCCATGGATAGCGGAGAAAAGACTGAACGACGTCAATCTGATAGGCTGACTGAGTTCATCTTTATCATAATAAATCAAGTTCTATGTAAAGCTATAAGCTGCGCGAAGCCTAGAAAAGCTAGAGGTCAAACATACCTTGTGGTCGGCTATAACAATAGGCACATCATCTCCCTCGATCCGGATTGAATACATGCTTTTCATCCAGTCCTTCCACCTTTCTGCATCCATCCAAGCGAACACTACATCCCTCTTACCGGCGAGATCAGGATGATGACCTCTAAGCTTGAGACGCCATTTACCGGCGAAGTCCTCCAATTTCTCAGCTACTTTCGCTTTGTTGTCTTTCGTTACAGCAGCGATGACGACTAGCGGACCATTTGGTGCGTTCATGATTGTTTGGAAGCTATCTTGCGTTAGCTCAGTTGTTGAGGGAAGGCGATTGAATAGCAACCAAGGCGTGATAGCTTCTTTGATGGATTGGGCGTCGTGGACCGGTGGTCCATTGAAGGTGGCGGTTGGCCAGGAGACGTCACCATCTTTGAATGCAAGGAGAGCCCACGTTGCCCATTGAGGGATCTTGTATTTCTCGTAAAGCTCGGGGGCGGTGACAGAGTATACAGGAGGCGAACCGAGGAGCACTCGACACACTTGACTCATGATTTTCTGAACATAGGGGTGGATAGGGAGTAAGTGAAGTTATAAGAAGGGGGGAATGAATGGTACGCACAAGGAGTTTAGGATCGGATTCAGTTTCAACCAAGAGATAAACTACCGGATTCTCATGGACTTTATTCGTCACTTCGCTAACTTGGATAGGTTGTACGGCGCTGTGGGGACGTATTAACCAGAGACAATAGAACGAGCGAGGGAGAAAGCGTACGGTGCAGAGGCCTTCTCAGCGAATGCCTTGAGTTGATCTATTTTCCGGCCTTGCGTGTATTCGGCCTTTGAGTTGACACCAGCAGGGTAATAAGCGAGCATTGGGTAACCTTGTACGTCTTGAGATTTGCAAATGGCAGCATGATCGTCACAGTTGACTTCGGCGACATTAAGCTTGCCTTGCATGTGTCTGGCAAGCTGAGTCCATGTCGGGGCGAGTTTCTTGCAGTGACCGCACCTAGGATAACTCGATCAACGGAAGGGGAATGCAAACGAGAAGAGAGGAGCGTACCACGGAGCGAAGAATTTGACAAAGGTAGCGCCTTCGTCAAGAACGGACGCGAACGTGTCGTCGTTCAACTCAATGACGCGACCAGTAACACCGAGTAGTTTGTCAGGCTCGGCGGGTGTTTCGGGAACGGTCGATGCCACTGGCGCTGCAGCTGTCGGTGGAGGGGGTGGGGTAGCCTCGTTGACCTTCTTCGGCTCGGCGTGCTTTGAGATGAATTCGGTGAGCAAGTCATATTCTCTAGGGCCCCGATAGTATTCTTGGTATTCTCCATTACGATATAAATTGATTTGGGGGTAACCTTTAACGTTATGCTCATCACATAGATCTAGAATGCGTATCTTGAGGAGGCGCGCATGAGTTCTTTTAGAAGGAGTGTGACGCACCTCCGTTGACTGCACAGTTGACTTGAGCAAGGTGGACACCGGGGTCGGGGTTCTCCTCTACATCCTTCACCAGCCTCTCCCACGTCGGCGCAAACTCTCTACAGTGATGGCAATAAGGAGAGAAATGCTCTACCAACCATACACCATGCGCTATGCTTTCCCTGAAGTTTTCTGGAGTGAGGACGACGGATTGGACTGGGAGAGCGGCTGTGAAGGCAAGGGTTGTGATGAATATTAATGAGAAGGGAAGGTCTTGTAGAAGCGACCAGGACTTCATCGGGGAGGCGGGGGAGGACGTCGCAGACGTCGACGTAGGCGACGTGGAGGGTAGGTATGTTAGTTGTGGTGGAAAAATGGAAGACGTCACACTAAATCAGCCACCTCTGGGCGCTAACACGCTTTGATGGAAACCTTCAACTATCCGCATTTCTCACAAAATCATTCGATTGCTCACATCGCCCTGTTCACCTCCGTCACCAATGCTGGGGAGCTGAGAAAGCGCATTATCAGTGCGGCATCACTCGTCGGGGAAGAAGGGAACCGAGAACGGGAAGCGGTCAATTTTGCTTTCATCGATGCACGACTTGTCAGTTTCCTTCAGAGACTCCTTCGCCGCTGGCCTTGACATTGGGCGATACCCAAGATAACCAGCAAGCTTCACCTCCAAACAGCCATCCATCAGGCCCTTCTCGCCGAATCTCAGGACTCTTTACGCACGAAGACGGTGCATTCTGAGATCATCTGGATTTTGAATCCGACTAATAATGTATTGCCGTCACTCTTCAAGTCCGACTTGGCCTCGTAATAATGGTTGTCGACCTTGTACAGATCACAGAGGCGCTAAGACGATACGGGGTTTCGGATTCGAGCACGGCGTTGATCGTGGTGAGAATTGATGGGCCTAGGGTGTCTGATAGCGAAGTGAAGGAGCGGATGGCTGCAGTTGTCGAGGGAGAGCTGCAACCTTTGGATAAGCTGCAGGAGTCGACGGACTGGAGCGCAGTTAAGAAGGTTTGTACGTACCACCCATCACATCCCTATCTACGCTGATCCTCGGGGTAGCACTACAAGTTGAATCAGGATCTCGCTCTCCTAGACGCGAAAGGAGGCTCGGATACAGAGAAGAGAATAATCAACGAAATCGTTGTAAGCTCTGTAGCAATAAAGAGCGTCGCTTCCTGAATGCGACCGCACATCCGCTGCGATGGTCTATTCGTCGGCATCTGACTTGCCAATTGCCTACACGCTGGGAGTATTCCTCATAGGATTTGGAGTGTTTCTGACTACTATCACCTCACGAATTGCCTATCATTTTTAGCAATACCAAGACAGCGCTACAAGCGCATCCTAGTAGACATCATGACCCCCAAGACACAATGCTACATTCACATCTGTACGAATTCGCACAAATTCCTTGCTTGCATTTCACCCAAATGCAACTGAACCATAACATAGAACTGCAAATAGATTAATTCAAAGACCGAGTATGCGTTCACAAGTCAACTGTCCATTATCTTGTACCTTGGCTTTCTACTTACGACAAATAAGTCGTGGGGGTATCGAAAGCAATATGGGGTAGTTGACAGACAAGAGTAGGACAACGTGAAAGCAAGTAAGCAACAGTTGCAAGCGACCTAAAACCTCTTTGCCCATTCCGCAAAGACCTCGTATGCGTGCGTCCTCTCAGGCTCGTGCCACTTGGCAAGCATGACTGCATGCGTAGCATTCTCGATTTCAACATAGGACACCAAATCCTCCCCCATATCCATTTTCATCCTATCCGCCAAGGTCTTCATCGGATCCAGAGTCATTTCAACACCTCCTGCTAGAATCAGAGTGGGGGGAAGATGGGCAAAAAGGCCTTCATGACGGGGCAACCGAAGGGATGCAGGTGAGATCCAAGGATTTAGGTAGGCATCCGAGTCGGGAAGGGAACCGAGGAGAGAGCGGACTGGGTATCCGGAAAGGAAATTGTGCACAAAGTCGGTATTGGAGTATTTATGCATCGATGAGTTAGGGCCATGGTGAGTGTTGCCCCAGTCGACGGTAGGGGAGTGTAGAAAGAGTGCGCCTGGGCTAGGAAGGGATGGAATGCTGGCATGGACGATGTAGCGAGCCAAGGCCAAAGCAAGATGGCCACCGGCCGATTCCCCAGCGAGCATGATGTTCGAAGGATTGAAACCAACGGTATTGACCAAGTAGTCGTAGCCTGCCATAGCGTCAATGAGTGCGGCTGGGAACGCGCCGCTAGCCTCAAGCGGAGGCCCTTGAGACAAGCGGTATTCGACTTGAAAGACGCGGTCGTAGTTTGAGGCATACTTGATTGCTTCCTCGCAGAAGTACGCGCTACCGCCTCTTGGACCCGCAGAACCTAACTAAAACAACCATGAACACCGAGTGGGACGTGATAGGGAAGGAGAACGAACTACGAAACCTCCACCATGGAGCTCAAAGATCACTTTCTCGTCAGTACCAGCTGGCTGACCAACTTGGCCATTTGGACCGCGTTTGCCATACCAGAAGCCTGCTACCTTGATGGGCTGGATATCGTTCGCCTGTGCCACGGCCTTGATATCGCCAACGAGGAGATGTGGCTTGGGTTCAATCCAAACAAGACCAACCTCCTCCGGTGGACCCTCTTTCTCAGGGGAAAGTTTGAGAGGGTCGATAGAGGTGTTGAACATGGCGGTGACCATGACGCCAATGGACTTTACAAGGAGCATTCGAGAGAGTGGCCATTCACGCACAGGGCGCCATGCGGGAAGTAGGTACCGAAGAGTCCAGAAAGGGAGTTGGAGGAGAATGAAGGATAGGCCGACAGCAAGAAGGTAGATAGTTTTCAGAGGTTGGTAGCGAAATGCGAAAGACATTGGTCGACGTGAGTGCGCTGGTTCCCATTCGTTTTGAGAATCAATATGACCGGGTAGCTCGGAGTGCCCACTGTGGGTCCATGTGTATGTGGCAAATCCAGCGTCCCAAAGATAGCAATGTAACTGAGTTTACGATCCAAGTGCGTCGCATCAGGGGTAATGAAAAGGGGCCAATCACTTTCTGCGGCATTCACCGAACGACACTCGAGTCTTGGTCCGATCCAGCGCTAAGCACGGCAACATATGTCCCTCGCTCCCCCTTTCCTCCAAGCCTCGGCCAATGCCTGCAGGCGACGAGCCTTTCATTCAAACTTCCTCAAGCCTACCCATCTCAACCGGCCCCCGACGTGTCTGACGCATCGACAACGCAATACAACGCGTACATATTCTCAATTTCAGCGCGATCGTAATGCCGTAGGTGTGAGTTCAAAGGAATACTTGCGCGTATAGATTCGATGCTAATCAACCAATGCACTAGGTCTTCACCCCCACATCGGCCGCACTGTTCGTAGCAGTCGGTGTCGGCCTCTTCTTTTACTTTCGACACGAAAAGCAAAAGCTCATCGAGCAACGCGGTATGCCCCGTCGCTTCCCGAGAACTGTACAACTTTCCTATTCCAATCATCAGAACAGGAGCGCGCCGCAAAGCAATATGGCCGACCCAAAGTCGGCGGACCATTCACATTATCCAAACACACTGGTGAACCATTCACCGACAAGGATCTTCTCGGCAAATGGTCTCTCGTCTATTTCGGGTTCACGAATTGTCCCGACATATGCCCTGCGGAGTTGGACAAAGTAACGTCGGTCATGGACGTCATCGGTGCGTCCGCCTCTCATAGTTCCCATCTTCAAATCCGATTGATCCATGAACAATTATAGAGAAGCGCCATGGGCCAATTTTCCAACCAGTATTCATCTCAGTTGACCCAGCACGAGACACTCCATCTCGCATCGGCCAGTACCTCTCCGACTTTCACAAATCCTTCATTGGGCTAGTCGGGCCCTACCAAGCCACCAAATCCGTATGCAAAGCCTACCGCGTCTACTTCTCCACACCTCCAGATGCGGACCCCAATGGCGACTACCTCGTAGATCACTCCATATTCATCTACTTGATGGATCCAGAAGGGCAATTCGTCGAGGCATTTGGCCAGGCAGTCGAGGTCCCCGAGTTTCTTGAGAAGGTGAACGAAGCTGTGGATGAGTGGACGAAGGAGCATGGAAAGAAGACGTAGAACGGAACACAAGTGTATCCGCAAAAAAAAACCTCTACTCAGTTATCACCATAATAACGATAATTTTTTTTGTGCAAAGCATGTATATCTAAAGGAAGCTGACAAGGAGTACTTTTATTCCTCAGCGGCAGCAAGCTTCTGTTTCGACAGAGCCTTCATGCGACGGACATAACTGAGCAGATATTGATGAGTGGGTCACAAAAGTATGCGACTAAAACCTACTCGTCGTACTGGCACCTATATCACCCAGTCAGCTACAACGCGCCGCATGCAGAGTTGCATTAAAGCTCACTTCTCATAAGTGTGTCTTTCGTGGTCGCACTTCCAAGGAAGGTACATCTCATTCCTTCGGCAAACGTTGAGTGGAATAAGAAGTCTGTATATATATGTCACCATGAGCCAAAACAACAAGCAACGCGTAGAAGGGATGGGGGATAGATAGTCAGAGTGATGTTACGCCCGCGAATGGGGTCATGGACATACGCCGAACATTGATCCCTCCAGCCGAGAGGAACTTTGTTTGCTTTGAGCTCTTCTTGAGTAGCTACAGTCGAGGAAGTCATTGAGGGCGATGAGCGGGGAATGTGTTGGCGACGAGGAGGACGTTGACCAGCTGCCCAAGGCTAGTCGTTCCGACAGTGTTTGGCTGAATCACCTAATCCAAGCAGACTCAGTCAACAAACAGGGGACAACTACTACGCGCAACTTTCGAGACGCGTCACCGACCCCGACTCCCCACACACCCCCTTCCTCACCCATCATCGCCGCCCACCATGCCTCTCGAAGCAACAATGATGATAATTGACAATTCCGAATACATGCGGAATGGTGACTACCAACCAACGCGATTCGAGGCTCAAGCAGATGCAGTCAACGTCGTCTTCCAAACCAAGATCGACTCGAACCCAGAGAACACTGTCGGTGTTATGTCCATGGCTAACAAGGGGTAAGCAAAGAGGGATATCCCTTCGCTCTGTTGCAGAACTCAGTCACGATATGTTAGCCCAGAGGTCCTCGTTACGCATTCCAAGGATCTTGGACAGGTGCTCCAGGCAGTTCATACCACTTCGTCAAAGATCGATGGTCAAATTGATATCCCAACGGCTATTGCAATAGCTCAACTAGCTTTAAAGCACCGGACAAATAAAAACTTACGCCAGCGTATAATAGTATTCGTTGGTTCGCCACTAGACGGATCAGCCGCCGACGAGAAATCCATGGTGAAGCTAGCGAAGAAGTTGAAGAAAAACAATATTGCTGTGGATGTTGTTTCATTCGGCGACGGGATTGAGGAGACGACCGAGGATGGCAAGAGTGTCCTGAAGTCTTTCGTGGATGCAGCGAGCAGTGGGGACAACTCGTATGTCTACTTTGATCTCAGTTTCTGAACTTTTGCTCATTCATCCTAGACACCTTCTCGTCGTCCCCCCTGGCTCTCATCTCTTGTCTGACGCGCTGATATCATCACCAATTCTCTCCGGTGACCGCGCTGGTGCTATTCCTGCGGAATTGGGTGGCACTGGCGATGCCGGTGCCTCTACATCTGGAGGAGCTAACCAATTCGAATTTGGTGTCGATCCAAGTCTGGACCCAGAACTCGCTATGGTATGTGGTTTTTACCCTCTTGTGGTCTGCTGTGGCCTCAACCCTTGTAGGCTCTGCGCATGTCAATGGAAGAAGCTCAAGCTCGGGAGGCAGCAGAACGCACTGCATCATCTACACAAAATCCAACTGCCGCCCCCGCATCTGCTCCTGCTGCTCCGACAGATGACGAAGAAAAGGCTCTGCTAGAACGGGCAATGGCTATGTCACATGGACAGGATGTCGATATGGATGCTTCCGTTCGGTCGACAGCTACCGACGCAGCAGGGGACGCGGATATGGACGAGGATGAGGATGAAGAAGCAGCTATTGCGCGTGCAATTGAAATGAGTATCAAGGAGGAGGAGAATGATTCGAAGAAGAAATAATGAGATGTCACCCGGATGTTTTGTGCCGTATCAGTCGTTTAATGTTCATTCGATTCCTTTGATGTGGTGCAGTCGGCCACCTGGCGGAACTTGCCGTGTCATGAGTCAACCTCGACTTGGATGCGTGGTGCCAATGCTTGAGCGTACGGTGACGGTGAGGTTTCCGCGTGTTGCTCGGGTTTGCGACCGACGAGTCTAAAACGGGAAATGACGATCATATCGTCGGCTGACTCAGCGCGCCTGGTGGCGGCGTATATAAAGGCGCACAATTGAAGCCGCCTTGAGCGCCACCTGTTTCCCTTCCCCCCCCCCCCGTTTGCTTTGCCCTGCTTTGTTGTTGTGGTCCCCGGAAACTGAGTTTGTGTGACTAGAACAAAGCAGCACAAAGCGTAAGACTTAGTGGCTCGCGCAATCGGCCTGTGGCACACCCGTGGAGACATAAAAGCCCACACATCCTTCGCCTGACCCTTCTCCTCCAGAACCACCCACAACTCATACTTGAGATATCAAGCCATGGTCACTACCCGCAGCGCCGCAAAGAAGCTCGCCAACGCGTCCCAGACGCGACATCAATCTGCCCCTGACTCTGTCAACACGCGCAATTCGCGTACTCGAGTTACCACGCCACCTACTCCTGCTGCCACTCCGCTATTTCGAACTGCTCTCATTGGTCGCGCGGGAGTGACGATGACGGTAGAACCTTCAGCTACGGGACAGGGCGTTCACACTCGTTGGGATTACGGACCTCCTCCCCAGACATCTGGCACTGCCATTAAGCCAGCCACTAATCTTTCACCAACGTCGTCGACTTCGTCAAGCTCTGGATCTTCGTCCCCTTCGAGTCAAGCGAATACACCAACGAACGATAGATTCGCTACACCGGCGCCTCGGGACTCGTTCTACCCTGCCTCAGCTCTTTGCACGCCTCGGCCCAAACAAAGAGCCGCACACCGCAGTCCTCGTCGCATTGGTGCACTCACAGAAGAAACGCAACGTTACCAAATGGCTATGCAAGATGCGATAAATACCCATCTGACTCATTCCAGCTCTCCTCCGACTCCAACGGTAGGACGCACCGTGGCATATCAAGAAAGTCGGGAGAACGTCTTTAACGCAAAGCAACCCGGAGTCAAGGACCTGGGTCTAGGAAAGCCCGTGGCACTTCGAAAGGCACCTTTGGATAGGTACGATACGATAAGGTGGGACGAAGGTTGCGGTGAGACTCCCTCTCAGGAAGAGCAGACCTCGCCACGGAGGGCCTCGCCCCTTTCCCGCTGCACCGACACCACTGTCAGACCGCTCCTAGGCCCAGAAGGAACGCAAATTATCGGCCCCCAAGGAACCCATCTCTTACTAGGCGCCTCTGCAGGCCCCATTTTCGACACCCAAATCATAACACCCGACGACAGCCTTATGGATATCGAAATGGATATCGATGGCCACCTTAACGGACCCATTGGGCCAAACGGAGAGAAGCTGAACCCCGAGGGAAAGCAGCGTTTAGGACCGCAAGGGACGTTTCTCCACTACGACGTGAATCGACTAGTGAATAGGTTTATGGATCAGAGGATGGAAGCGCTGGGATTTGGTGAGCGAGGTCCACCGCCCCTAACGCAGAGGCTTGGTCCTCACGGTACAGAGCTCCTGGAGTAGGAGCCCTCTCGAGTTTGTTTCATTTCATGCATCTTTACATCGTCATCGCATCATATGTCTGTCATCTACATATTTTATATAACCGGGCTCGCTCATTGTAGAACCACCAACATTCTGCTCTCCACACTGATTCACGCATGTATCCGTGTCACCTTTGCTTATCCTAACCAACTTTGTATTCGCATTTCGAGATATACGAGATACTTTGAGATATTCTTAGGCACAGGCTTGAACGACAGTCGCCATGGCACCATAAACGCCCGACGATTGCTTTCGCGGCCGTACTACGGTTCAGAGGAGAGGTCAAGGGTAACTAATACAGCCGATGGGTCAAGTCATTGCTGAGCACCACAAGCTAACAAGTATGGCTAGACAACATAGCGAAAGCGAACGTCTCCAAGTGTATCTTCCACCTCCCGAATATGCATGCCCCTTTTGACAGCTATACCCCCCAAGTCGCCCTCTAGTTCGCCCCCATGAAACGCAGCTATCCATGAATATACACCAAACTTGCGGTGGGGGAGCCCCAATGGTAGTGTAGGAATGAACAGACCAGCAAGTACGCCGATGAGTGCGATGGCAGCCAGGAAAGCGTAAAGGAATCGCCATTTAGGTGTTGCACGCGCGATGACTTCGTCATTGTAGGATCTTGCAAGAAGGGTGTCACAGCCTGACAAATAAGGCAGGGTATTCCCGGATATAGTATTGGCAAGATATTCCTCGAGTAGGGGGGTTGAGAGGCCCATGTACTTTCTGTCTGCGATAGTAACGTTCGGAGGATTCTTAGAAATCAAATATATCTGTGAAGTGTCACATCAGCCTAAGCGATACTGCAAGGATGATTCCGGCACATACAGCCTCTGGTTCATGTCCACTGTTCATCTATCTCGAAATCAGGCAAATCATGGTAGCCGGGAGCCCCCAATGCTAGCACACACCTTGACAAGGTTTTGGGATGCACTATCGGCTGCAAGGAAGAATATATCTAGAACCTCTGACGTCGAAGACAGTGTCTGGGTGTCATTTAGTAAGTGTCCTTCAAGTTTCTCGTCGCTGCTGTTAAACAAGTTGATCCCTGGATTAAGAATCCTGGTGAAGGTTGGGAAGCCAGATGTCGAGTTCTGTGCTTCTACAACCCACGGTTCATATACCTCCAAGCAGGTTGCAGCATCGTAGCCTACACCAGCCTTTTGTTTGAGGAATGACCCTGAAACACTGAGACTGGGCCTGAGTGCGACTAGAAGGAAGTGAAGAGTGAATAACCGCTCTCCGATTACATTACTGTCGCTTCTAAGGGAAAAAGCCCCGGAAGATTCCGAGACTACAGTAATGTCACTATGAGAGACGAGCTAAGTAGAACGAGCGGACGAACCTCCAGATATAAGGCCTCTAGCGTTACCCTGGTCCTGGCTTAAATATTCTGACCAAAGTTTAGGAAAAGGAGCGTCGAAATGCCCAAAGAGAGCGGACAATGTTGTGTTTGATACAACTGTGACATGGTTTCTATCTGGCATACTGATTTCAACTGAGCTCTCATGCCACATAGACGGAAGTGGAGGCATGATTCATACATATGATCTGGATTGTCTTCCTTCAAGCAATGAATACGAGTGCCCCAGGTTGAGAGCCTGGGAACTAAATGAGATGAGGAGCTTGATACGATGAGGCTGCTAACAGACCTGATATGCCCAGACGGTTGAGAATTAACATCCAATACGTTCTTCACTCGCCAATCCGGGCTTGGGGCCGGGTTCCGGCCTTGTAACTGCTGCTCGAAGCTTTTACAGTTTGCCTGAGGCGTCAGCAAAGAGGGGAGATTATCTACAAAATGCACAGTTGTCCCATTGAAGTATAAGTCTATAGAGGGATCAACCCGCGAAGGTAGAGAGAGATAGTACTGCAGGATATTTCATCAGCCAGGAGGAAGGAAATCGGGAAAGACATCATGTACTAGGTTCATTGCCAAATCAGAATCTCTTGAAGAAACACGTCCTCTTATTTTGACTTCGCTGTAAGTGATATATTGAGGCTGTTCAAAACGTCAATGAACACAAGATGAACGCCGGACAATGTCCGCTCGAAAGGACACATACAATGGATTGTGCCTTGATGTCAACGATACGCCCAAGAAGGAAATTGATGCTAGTTGCCGCCAGGAAGACGAGGAGGTAAAATACTATGTAGACTGACCCAGGACTGGTGCACAGCTCAACATCGCTAGAAGCAGGCACCAAAGAGAACGCTTACTCGTATCGGCGTCCCCGAACAGCATCTTTGTATACCAATCTTGTTCGAAAAATCCGGCATGCCGCCAAGATACCACGCGAACTTTCTATAGTAGTCGCAATATGTCGCAATTTCATGCCAGCCGGGGTGTCGGTAGGTGTTTGAGATTGGCGGATGACCGTAGTCCAAGCTGATAACAGGGGTGAGGGGTAAGTCTCATTTATGGAACTTCGCTTCTTCGCTTCTTACCTGTTGCTTCAAGGAGGGGTTGTCCGAGGGCATGTATGCTCGCGCTTATTGCACTGCTGACTAGAAAAGTATTGACGGCAACGATGGCTCGTACGCAAGACAAGCCCCTTTCCTGGGCCAGGGTAGTGAAGCCCTTTGTGACTGGTAGTGCTAGAAAGCAGAGAAAGACATGGATGCATATCGTCAACCAGTCAGGAGGTTCGTGGGTTGAAGAGAAAGGGTGCCTTGTCGTCCGGAAGAACTTGGAGAACCAAGCCCAAGAGAAGGATGGTAGGAGATGTAAGAAAACTGTGCGGCTCGGAGGCTCAAAAGCGGTGGGCAGCTCATTGAAATCCTTGTCTCCGTAAACGCCAGGTGCAAGATCCTGCCGTAGGGGCTGAGTCTCGAGAACGGCGGACATTTCATTGAGATCCTTTTCTTGAGCTGAGCTAGTGTTTACTTGCATATTTCCTGAAGGTTATGAAGAATATCTATGAGCTGGCAGACGCTACTCAGTGATCACAATGAGGTGAAGGACTGACTCTGAGACGAGCTGCCTGAAGGGTAGGATAGATGCTCCCCTTGAGCGAAAGCTGTCTCGTTGCCGTCCACGAGGGAGCGTGTGGTGTGGGAAGCTGTATCAGAGACCGCAAAGACCATGGAAAGGTAGAGGTGAAGCTGGGGGCAAGTACTTCATAGAATTCGGGGATTAGTGCGCATTTATAAACCACAGTGTGCGGATGACCGTGTGCGAGCACTAGATACCACGACAGTGGACCTTGAAGCGTGCATGTTAACGTGAGCAATTGAACCATAATGAGTCTTGATGTATGGTCCTGATCGAGCCTCGGTCTTCTTCTTTGCTAACACCGAAACCATGTTGGATTTCGAGCGCGGATGGAGTGTATCTCTTCTTTATGTCCGTCGGTTCGTGTAAGCTAGAGTATGCAATACATAAGACTCAGTTTCCGGCTCAATTTAAATCAAACTCGCAAGCTCACCTTCCGGATATTGGCTTATCTTCAAAGTCCTTATTAGATATGGTCTCGTCGAAAGCGATGGTATCCGAGTTGACAACAAACCAACCACCCGCAGACATATCGGCCATCTACTGTGATCAAAGGGACGTTAATGACACCTGTTAACAACTGTCTCGAACGCCCAGAGTTAAATTGATAAAAGCTCTTGCAGCCTTGTTTACCTCATGGCTTGTTCAACACATGATGTGGGTGGCAAGGCATCTTGCAAGTGATATGGGTCCATGTCGGATGGTACAGTGAAGTTACATACTCACAGTACGGCATCGACGACATCGCCATCTTCTTACGCATATGCTGCTTCAGATGCTTTATCTCACGCTTTGGCTCTTCGCAGACCAATCGGCGGGGTGGCCTTACAACTTGGTTAAGCTTCCAGGTTGGTTTAAGTTGACGTCCCAGAACACAAAGAACGTGTGCACTGAGATGCTCAGTCCTCGCTTCCTGCGAGTCATTCCTTGGGGGCCTTCTTCCACCCTTCAAAGTAACTAACAGTTCAACTTTGGACACTTCAATCAAGGTAATTCTCATCATTATTAATATATCTCGAGACGATATGTGCAAGGCTCCCCTACATAGGTAAAGTATGTTACTAACTACCGAAAGCTATTTATTCACTGGGGACAATTTTCCAGGTTAAAGTAATCTATACGTATTCGAGAAATCCGTCGAATGGCTACCCAACCCGGGTTATCACTGGGCAGTGGGAACCATAGGCCAACAAGGAAGGCTAGATAACATAGCGAAAGCGAACGTCTCCAAGTGTATCTTCCATTTCCCGAATATGCATGCCTCTTTTGACAACCATACTCCCCAAATCACCTTCCAGTTCGCCGCCATGAAACGCGGATAACCATGAATATGCGCCAAAGTCCCGACGGGGAAGTCCTAGCGGCAGCTTAGGGACGAAGAGACCGGCAAGCACGCCGATGAGTGCGATGGCAGCCAGGAAAGCGTAAAGGAATCGCCATTCGGTTCTCGCGTGGGCTACAACTGCGTCCTCATACGATCTTGCAAGAAGGTCATCGCAACTTGACAGATACGATAAGGTATTCCTAGAAATAGTCTTGCCAAGGTATTCTTCGAGTCGTTGGACTGAGATACCATTGTACGTCCTTTCGTCCACGGTAACGTTCGGCATGTTCTCAGAGATCGAAAACACCTGTGAAGGGCTACGTCAGCGAAAGTGCGAGGAAAGCGTTGGCACATACAGCCTCAGGTGGATCGTGCAAATCTCCCCTAGTCTCCTGTCATAAAATTAGCCAAGCCATCTAGCCGCGACAGAAAGTGCATACCCTCTTAAGTCTCTTCCAGGCACTAAACATAGCATTTATGAATATCTCTAGTACGTACGCCATTGAAGACATTGTCTGAACGTCATCAATCGGCTTTCCAAGGAGTACTTCTTTGGTGCTGCTATCGTTCAAATTGCTCCCAGAGTCAAGAATGCGGGTCAATGTTGGGAAACCAGACGTCGAGTTCTGTGCTTCTACAACCCACGGTTCATGTACCTCTAGGCATGTGGCAACATCGTAGCCTACATCGTCTTGCGTCGCAAGGAATGCTGTCGCGTTCGGTGGAATGAACCGGGTATCAAGAGCAATTAGAAGGGAGTGAATGGTGACGAGTCGGTTTCCGATTACATAAGGGTCGCTGTACAGGGAAAAGGCAATGGATCTGTTAAAGGCTTGAAGGGATTGAATGGCGATGACAATGGGGGAGGAGCGGATATACGAACATAGCTCTCTCAAGTCGTGAAGGTTGTATTGGGGTACATAAACACCCAATCCACTGAAAAGGGTGTTGAAGGTTTCATTAGCGACAAGTGCTTTCATGTCGCCTGAGACTGAATAACTGAGGAATTGGGTGAGCATGCCACGAAAAGGGTATTAGAAAGAGGCCATACATGCTACTTTCATTTCTTTCCTCCAGGCAGCGGATGCGAGTGCCCCAGGTTGAGAACCTGTCAGGAATCATCAGGCAACATGTTTACTATGACAAATCCACTGCAGACCTGATCATACTAGCCGACTGGTGGGTAGCATCTATGGGTGGTGAACCTTGGGCTGAACTTACCCCGTTCGGTTTAGCTCGAGTAGAGAAGGATTTGCAATTCCCCGGGGGATTTGGAACCAACAAGGAGCGGAGATTGTCAACAAAATACACGGTCATATTATTCCAGGATAACTGTAGGGAATGATCCTCCGTTGAAGGCAGGGAATCGATCCAATATTCCTTTAAACCATCTCAGCAAGAAGGAAGATAGAGATTGGGGAGGATGTGTCATACGCACCGTACTCGCTGACGTGTTCCAGTCTTCCGTAGAAATACCACCCTTGATCCTGACTTCGCTATAGTGTATATTCTGATGCTATTTGGAATGCATCAGGCAGATAAATTCTTGAATTGAATGAGACAAACCTCGATTTCAGTGTCGATCTCAATAATACGCCCAAGAAAGAAGTCTGTACTAATTGCCGCTGTGAAAGCGAGGAGGTAAAACACTATGTAGATGGACCAATGACCTGGGCTGACACCGCTCAGATCACCGTTAAGGATAGATGCACAAGGAAATACTCACTCATATGCGTACCGACGTCTTCGCTCATTCCCATTGTATGACCTTCGTAGTCGAAAGATTCGACACGCAGCAAGAGCATCATTCGAACCTTCCGTAGCGGTAACGATATCTTTCAAATCCATACCGGTTGCCTGTGATCGAGAGCGATGGATAATCGTGGCCCAAGCTATTCAACAGCAGTGAGTACTGAGCATGAAGCGAAGGGAATGCCTTCTCACCAACAGCCTCAAGGAGCGGGCGCGCAAGGCCAAGTAGGGTTGTGTTTATGGCGAGGCTGACCAGAAGTGTGTTGAGGTGGACTATGGTACGAACCCAAAACAGATCCCGTTTCGGGGCCACGCTGACGAAGAGCTTGGTGACGAGCGCTGCCAGGATGCAGATAAAGAGGTGAACAAGTATTGCCAACCAATCAGGAGCCTCGTGTGAGGAAGAGAAAGGGTGCTTTGTCGGGCGAAGATGCCTGCTGATGCGGGCCCAAGAGAAGGATGGCAGGAAACGCAAGGTTCTTGTAGAATCCGGAGGCTCGGGAACGGTGTAAACCTCGATGAATTCCTTGTCCTTGTGATCGCCAGGTGCAATATTCTGCGGTAGGGGCTGGTTCTGGGCTGATACCGCGCCATCGGAGAAGGTAGAAACCATGAGGGGCCCGAGGATAGCACCTCAGAGAAAGTCAAGGCTTTATGAAGCACGACTGGGACTCCAAATGAGTAAAAAAAGGTATATTAGGATGAATTGGAAAAGATCTGCAGCAACCCAGACTGTGAGTATGTTGGCTCTGAAGTGCATCAAGAAGACTTACTATTACGTGTATAAGGCAGACAAGCGTCCAGTTCGATCATAAGTAGTTCAGCCTCCTCGTAAATAGAACAATACTCGAATAAAAAGGGCCATACCAACGACCAAATACAGATCCTACCACCTTTCCTCCTCCTCAATGTCGCTCAATAACCGGGGTTGGTGACCTAAAAGGTCATCCGAGAGGAGCCCGACGACGTGCCATCGCGGCAGAGTCAAAGACGTCGCTCAGATGAGGTTTTCGACATGGACTGTGCAAAGAGAAGCATTTAAGCTTTGTTTTAAACCAGAAAGAAGGCCGAGTCTTGGGTACACCTGGCTTGATCCGCTGGTGGCATCCGCTGGTGGCATGAATTGGGCTGCAAGGAAGCTTTGTATCAACAAACATTGCGTGGTACGTTGTTACCTACTTACCTCTCGGTGATGGTATCGTTCCTTCGAACTGGAGGTTTGTTGAATAGCCCGGTACATGATCGACGCGCGTCGCGAACGATGAACTGTATGAGAGGAGACTAGCGAGTTTATTAGACACTGTAAGGTGCTCATTGTTGTTCTCCCGTTTCAAAGCCCGTCTCATCGCCTGCTTCCTTGACTGGCACCTGTCCTTGATATGCACACATAACAACGAATTGTATATGTAGAAGGGAGAGCGCATACACCTCTTCTACCAAATTTGCTTCCCAGCTTGCTTCCACGTGGTAACTTGGGACTCTTGGGACTTGCAATACCTTACAATGGCCCACACTCGCAAGTAAGGGACCTACATTTTGTGGCTGTCCTTGAGTCCTAGAAGAACGCATAGATGAGAGAACGAGATAAAACCTGTCAACTTGACGCGCACTGAGGACTGACTGGTGCTACGTGTACGGTGGCCGACGTTACACCACTCGTACATCTCGTCCCGATATTAGTTGCAAGGCAAACGTCAGTTTTTATGAGAAAGTTTTTACATAACCGTAGATCTCTATTTCCATGGAAGGAGGCTGAATCGAATTAGAACCGCAGTGCATCCAACGATGTGAAATGTGCAGCAGGCCAGCCCACGTCTCTCGTCAAAGCCAAACTGCTAGCCCCTCCCACTACATATTCCTGTAGTCAGCATAACCATCGAAGTCAACGATATAAGTGTTGCTCCACCTTTGTTATAAGATTTCCGGTGATCTGGGTGTAAACAAGCTGCTATGACGAGTAGCTCGACGTGCTGCGATGCTGCACATACACGGCGTTAGGCCTCCTCGAGAGAAAAGAGACGATAGAAGAAGCGCGCCGGACCCCGGTCATTGAGAAGCATCATTGGCTGAGTCCTGCTCAAAGAGGTGCCGAAATCCTCACCGCTCTTCTAGGACTTTCTAAGAGGACGAGCCAATTCAAGCGGATGCTTACCAGCGTCCTGTCCTCGCCATTAAGGAGCGCTGAGATGGAACTATCTGAAAACGGCTCGATGACGGCCGGAGACGTGGTTACGTCGACTTGGACGAGGGGTGGATGGAAAAAGGTGCAAGTGCAAGGTTGTGCTTGTGAGTGCCAGTAGTACCATGAGCTATGTAGGCTATGTATTTACTCCATGTTCGTACCTTTTGCCCGTAGACAATTCCATGCGATAAAGATTCTGGTAAACAAGACGAGGCAAGCTAATAACGAATAAATAGATATACAGAATCCTACCACTCTTCGTCATCATCGTCATCATCTCTTTCTATTGGCGGCCAAAAGCTGTCAATATCGAGGATTGGTGATTCCACCTTGCCGCTGTTTGAGTCATCCGGGGATCGCAATGTGCTAGGGTAAGTAGTTTGAAGGAGCTTGATGACACGCCAAAAAATAGCTTCAGCATCTGTCGTAGCAGAGTCAAAGAACTCGGTCGGATGTTGTGTCGGACATGGCACTACGACGAATGGATTCGCTACGTCATCTGAGGCTTCTTCGTGGGGTATAAGCGCGGATGGGGCGACGCGTTCCATGTAGAAGAGGTCGAAGAGGAGAGGGGATTCGCTCTTGACCCCGTCCGGTTCAGTAGAGGTAGGGACAGGCGATGTTAGAGCGAGAAGATGGTCAAGATAAGGCTGAAGGATCGCTTCGGTTGACAAACTAGGCTCCGCGCCAAAGGGGAGCATGATGTATACGAGCCCTATGAATGGTTGAGACGGGAAGACGAAGGAATGGGGTTGAAACATACATCGATCTTTGGGCGTTGACATTGTGCCGTCACCCATAATTATTATTGTTGCTGCAGCCGAGTCTGAGCCGCCCACAATGGAGGAAGGTGGATAGATGATAGCCGTTCCATCTGTCGTTCGGTGAGCCGCTGTCTCGGATTCGGGCTCTAGGCTTTCATCATCTGCTGTGTCTGATGTTTCCCGGGAGTGAAGAGGAGTAGGAAATGTAATAGGTCGATCTATTATAGCTATACAGCGAGCAAAGGCATACACTGGATAGGCCCCATAATCTGTAGGGGTGGCTGCGGTGGCCTGCTGGAGTGGAAGCGAGTGCTCAACAGAGGCAACGAGGATCCTTGACATAAGAGGCTCAGGAAAGTCATCTAGGTCGATGGTGTACAGGTAAGGGGTTGGCTGATCTGTTCCGGCCGTCGAAGCTGATGATGATGATTGTTTATAAGTGACTGAATTTATACGACGACCAAGGATGTAGACGCCACCGTGTACGGCGGATGTTCTGCAGAAACCTTGTGCGATCTCACCAGCGCCTCCGTACTGACCAATGATGAAGGATGAAGGACCATATCTACCATGCGAGTGTAGATACCGTCTGATGCGAGTAAGAGCCGATTTAGTAGGATCTGTTATGTGGTACAACTGAGATCGACGCGTTATTGGAAGTGGAATGAACGAGAACGGACCTGAAAGAGTAGCGCAATATGCTAAAGCGAAACAGATGATACCGCTCATCTCAGGGTTTAAAGAAAAGACAGATTCGAGAAACTGCCGAAATGGCATGTCCTCTTTATCTTTCAGTTCGGGTTTGTCCTCAAAGTCGCTGGCTGCAAACATCAAGAACCGCATGAGTCTGCGTTTGTCAATGAGGCTGATCTCAGAGTTCTTGAATATGTCTTCCTTAGATCCAGGGACATTCTGAAGCGATCCAGACGCAGCGCAGACACTTATAGGCTGTACCAGTTTGAAACCTCCGTATCTAGCTACCCCCGAGGCGACCAAGGAAGTTATATGGGGTCCGATAGACGGGATAACGGCTGGCGTGAGGCTTATAGAGTATCGCCTAGCATCTGGCGGCGTATTAGTGGATTTAGATATCGAAAAGTACTTGTCCGATGATTCAGATTGGCGGTCAGCCCATGCTACGAGTTCGTCCAGGGTAAGACTAGCATTATCGGCACCATAATATGGATTTGGATCGATATGTGCGACCTTGATACCTGCCTTTGAGAGAGCGCTGTATGAATATTGAATTAGACGAGAAGGTCGTGGTTCACACATAAGAGGGCTCACGCAGCAGCAATGGATTGTGTGAGGCCTGTTCCGATGAGGACAACGTCGAACTCGTTCTCAGAACCGGCCATTGTCAGAAGGGGAGTATCAAATGTCAAGCCTGCCCTAAACTCTGTAATTGCCCATATCGAAATTTTTTGAAGATCGAGAAGAGTCACGAGATTGTCCCCTCTTCCCTCCTCTCCTCCTCGTCCCAAATGGCAAAAACTGACAAGAAGATCGACAAAAAGGTCGACAAAAAGACCGATAAGAAGGCTGACAAGAAGGTTGACAAAAAGTCTGCAAAGAAAGCTGATAAGGTCAAAGCTGGCGACGCCAAACCGGCCGAAAACTCTGGAAAGCAACCTCTTTCCTCGAAAGAAATTCTTGCGAAAGCTGAAGCTGTATGATCTTTCGTTCTATCTGACTAGGCCTCATATTAACCGTTTGATTATAGAAGTTGAGCAAATCTGAGCCTAAGGCTGAGACCAAACCAACCCCCAAAACCAAAACGAACGGCAAGGTGTGTATTTAATTCCCATGGAAGTACCTTCTACTAAACATATATAATATATTCAGGCCAAGGAGGTCTCGTCTGATGAGAGTAGCGAGAGCGATTCCGAAGATGAGAAGCCCAAAGCTGCACAGGTCAAAGTTGCTGCTAAGCCCCAGGCGGACTCCTCAGACGATAGTGACAGCGACTCCGACGATGATGATGCTCCCCCCAAAAAGGCCGCCGCCGTTAAGCCTAAGCCCCCATCACCTGCGAAGAAGCAGGTTGTAGCCGCCAAGGTCACATCCAAAAAGGCTGAATCGTCATCCGATTCTTCAGATTCAGATTCGGACTCGGAAGACGAGAAGCCTACAGTAGCGAAAGCTGCTGCTCCCGAAGAGTCATCATCGGACTCTTCTGACGATGAGGAGGAGGAGAAACCTGCATCAACCAAAAAAGCTGCTGTTCCAACAGCGAAGAAGGAGGCTTCTTCTGATAGTGACAGCGACAGCGACTCGTCATCCGACGACGACAAGGCTAAAGCCAAGTCTGACAGTGACTCAAGTTCAGACTCGGACTCGGATGTGGAGATGGATGACGCTTCAAAGCCCAAGCCTGTCGTCGCCAATGGTATGTATAGATCGCTCAATAGTTTAATTCACTAATTCACCCTTTGTAGGCAAGCGCAAAGCTGATGAAGAGCCTGCCGCTCCCCCAAAGAAAATAAAGCTCGCCAACGGCGACGCCTCTGCGACGAATGGAACTGAAACCACCGAAACCAAGACGGTCTTTGTCGGCCAGCTATCTTGGAATGTCGATCACGACTGGCTTGCCTCTGAATTTGCCCAATGTGGTGAAATCGTTTCCGCCACCGTACAGATGGATCGTACTACTGGACGATCGCGTGGGTTCGGTTACGTCCGTTTCTCAGACCCCAGCGCAGTTGAGAAGGCTCTTCAACTCAATGGGAAGGAGATCGATAATCGGCCTATTAAAGTCGACAAGAGTGAAGAGCTCGACCCCTCGAAACAGCGAGAGAACCGTGCCAAGGCTTTCGGGGACCAGACAAGCTCTCCATCAGCTACGTTGTTCGTAGGCAATCTGAGCTTTGGTGTCCAGGAGGACTCACTTTGGGAGTTCTTCGGGGAGTATGGTTCTGTCAAGAGTGTCAGGCTCCCCACTGATAGGGAGAGCGGAAGGCCAAAGGGCTTTGGCTATGTCGAGTTCGACGATGTTGATTCTGCGAAGAAGGCGTTCGAAGGTGCCAATGGCTCAGAAATCGAGGGCAGGTCTGTAAGATTAGATTACTCTCAACCTAGGGATGGCCCTGGGGGCGGTGGCCGTGGTGGTGGAGGCGGTCGTGGCGGAGGTCGTGGTGGATTTGGACGCGGCGGCGGCGGATTCGATCGCGGCGGCGGAAGGGGACGAGGACGAGGTGGCTTTGACCGTGGTCGTGGGGGAGGACGTGGAGGTCGCGGTGGAAGCCGTGGTGGTGGTGCTCGCACAGGCGGTATCGCCGCATTTGAAGGCAAGAAAATTACGTTTTAATTGATCTCAACCTTTGTTATTTGTCGTTCATACCGGCTTCTGATCTAATGTTGCATACTTATTATCCTTGTCATGACATGTTGCGTTTGCATGTGCTACTCACCTATCCATGTATCCTTTGCAAATTATTATTACTGTTGCTACTTAAGATACACAGAGCGATGCAAAATTTCGTAGGAATGCGGATTAGAAGGATATGAATGGAATAAGTATATTGTTATTGCTGAGATCGTTGAATGGCTTTGCGGACTGGATTTTGATCAGGTTGGATAGCACCGGTCCTTTCCAACCTCTCAAACAAGACAAATAGCTTTTCAGCTTCGCGTTCCTTCTCTTCGTCGGTCATTTCTGGCAGTGGTTCGTTGGTGGCTTCGGTACCGGTGATTGGATTTATAGAAGCGCTGAATGTAGGGGAATCTGAGGAAGAGGAGCCAGGTGGTGGCGCATTCATTATGCCTTTGTTAAAGAGGTATCCCGCGACGTTCCCATAGCCAACGAGGGAGATTAGAGTAGAACCTAGCCAAGGGTATTAGACCAAGAATGCAGACGCCAACGGAGAGATACTCACTATCTGAATCGCACATGGCGAACATCATTTCACCGACGGATTGTTTCAGTCTGTCATGATAGACACAGCTAAGAAGCCGCAAGCATCGTCCTAGGGTATCGCTCCTCGACTCCAACGGATTCTTGCGGTCAAGATCTGACGGGACAATTGTATTCCTAATCCTTATCCGTGATGCTTCATCAGCGATACAATATCGCGTAATAAGAACAACCAATGGAGTGATGAGTTCGTCGAGGGTTGAGTCACCGCATTCGGCTGTACAGCGCTCCTTGACAGAAGGATCGTCCGGATCGATGTTTCCGGGGAAGAAGTGGGCTAGCGTGACGTCAAGCAGATCATAAGCGCGAAGGAGGGTATCTGCTTTGAGCGGGGTATGAAGTGGAGATGGGGTTCGACTAAATGACCTAGCACCAGCGGACAAGGCACTGAATGCACGCTCGAGGGTACTGTGCTTGTTAGGAGAAGCTGGGGTAGTGGGAGAGTTGGAACCGCTGCTAGAACTTGAAGGGGCGGCGGACATGCTTTGTTGGCTGTGATGAGAGGATGAACGAGAGGGCTTAGGAGCAGGCTGAGTCGGCGGCGGGAACCAAAGCGGTCGGAGAGTAGAAGTAAATGGGATAGTTATTAGGCCATGGATGACATGCGTAAGTGGTGCGGCGAGAGGTGTCGGATAACTTGGGGGTAAGGTGTTGAAGACTCGTAGCAAAGGCGGGAGGAGGCTGGATGGCATAGCTTAGGCTATGTTGGCAAATAATCGTCTCAAAAGCACTCACCCATCGAGCTTGGGACTCCAATAGTCTCCCATGACTTTTGCATCATCTTCTCCGTCCTCGCCACTCGTCTGGTCACTGATTTCCTGAACCTCGCAGTCAGAGAGCTAGATGAAAGCAGTCAATGAATAATCGAGCAGAGCGAAAAGACCTTGTATGCACTTTGGGATAATGTACGAGTAGATTGAAGGCAAACTTGAGTAGATCGGTCATTGCTTCCTTTGCCATTTTCGTTCCAGACAAGATGGCTGTTGTCAAGACATCAAGTTTTCCCGCAATGATGTCTGTGATGTGTTTCTCTTCCACAAGCGAGCAGATATAGAGACCAGCACCGGCTGATGATGCGGTTGTTAGGAAGAGGATGCGGGAGGCTAAGAAGATCTGGTCTGGAGTTAGGGCGTTCTGCGCTTTCAAGGTCAACTTTGGGGAGAAGGATGGATCGAGCGGGTACGACGCACTTCAAGAAGCTTTACCGAGGCATCTCCGCCACCAACTTGCGTTGATATCCAAGTGGATCGCGAAGATTCTGTGAGGAGTAGCGTGTTCGCGACGCAGCGCAGAGCTTCACTGGAAGCATCGGGGAAGTTTTTGAACGCAGTACATGATGATAGCTTGAGGAGAATGGACAGATTGGCCTGTCGAGCTATTATAGCTGCGCCATTTGGATGTTTTCCCAAGTTCTTTAGCGCAAGAAAAGCCAGGGGCGAAACTGATTTCAAGGGACAGCGGTCATGGAAGGGTAAAAGGAAGGAAAGAATATGTCCTACGTTCGGGAGTTAGTCTGCTGGCATCGCCACGGCTACATGCGTCGAGGTCATTAATTAAGGCGTTGATGAGATCGCGACGTTCAATATCGTTTACGGAGAAAGGAGAAGCTGTATTGAACGATGAGTAAGCAGCAACGGAGGAGGATGGAATGTATCGAGCTCACCGTTTGCGACGGTGTCGAGAGCAGTTGTGATGGATGGTCTTGATGAAGCGGGCGAGAGGCTGAGATAGGACGACATTTTGCGTGCGCAGAGTCAGGAGCAACGCACCCACAATAACTTTCAGATCAACAACTAGGCGCCCAAGTTGGCCTTAAATGGGTCGTTAAGCGCACATCGCTGCTCATTTGTTGATCTGTCTCATCCTTCGCTCGTATGTCGTCCTCGTCCTCGTCTAACATTCCAGCACAGGCCCATCTCTGATTTTCGCGTTTTATCAGGTTTCTTGAAAAGCCTCTGCATGCTTTTCGGCCTCCATTCAAATGCTCTACGACGGCTGATTCCGCTTACCCTTCGTCCTTTCTCCGTCTCCGTTGCTGTCAACAGACATGGTCGAACCCTCGTTGACAGAACTACTCGTTCGCACAAGCGGCGCGTCGCATACAAGGTCAATACCTTGCTTATGAACTTGGGAAAACAAATACCCGACTTCGAGGACGACCCAGCGAAGCTCACGACCTTCATGCACGATCAACTCTCAACGCTTAACCTGACCAAACGTCCTCTTCGGCGGTCTGCCTTTGACTCAGCAATCAACTTGCTTATTGAAAATCGACGATATGCAGAAGCAATTCTACTATATGAGCGCATGCTTGATGAGGACTTGCCCCCGTCACCCACGACGAATGCCACCATCACCGCTCTATCCATTGTTGCCTCCGAAGCTCCACAGACAGACCTCCTCGAAGCTCTGGCCGTCACATTAGCCGATTCACACTACTCCGAACCCAGTTTAATGCAATTACTAGACTTTCTTGCCAAACTATCCTTCCCAATCGCCTTCCGCATGCAGGTCGCGCGTCAGTTCATCAAATCCCGCGCTGCAGAGTACACGCCCTCGTTCGAGTTGATAACAAGGCTCGTCATACTGCAAGCAAGGGATGGCATGCTTAAGCAGTCGTTAGACTGGATCATACGCGACGGCGACGATGCAGACAATCCCCCGCACCAAGCACAAAGTTCATCACAACATGCAGCCAACCTGTACGCTACACTCTTGACACACCTCAAATCGAGCGACCCGAAGAATAGCCAGGCCGTCGATATGGTCTTGTCTCATATGCAGTCAAATAAGGTCGCAGTCACCACCGGCATATTCAATGCCCTGATCGGTATACAAGTCAGACGCGGCGCTGTGTCGCAGGCCTTTTCCCTCTACGACGTCCTCGTGACCCTCTCCCGCAGCCAGCCGATACGCCCAGATTCCTTCACCTATGGCAGCCTTTTCTCAGCCCTTCAGTCCCTCCGTGCTCCCCATGCCCGCAGTGCGCGAAATCGTCGCTTCAAAGACACTGAAGGCATCCTCCCCCCTCGTTCCCTATTCAGAGACCTCATTTACTGCCATGCAACAAATAACCTACCTCGATCACGCTCATCCATTGTCACCACATCCCTACTCAATCTAGCCTTACGCACATTCCTGACTCTTCAGGATAATGCCGCCGCTTTTGTCGTAATCCGCTCGTTCTCTGTTCACCACATGAAACCCAATCTCCGGACATATTATATCGTCCTAAAGCTCTTGATGGATAGGATACGGTACGATTTATGGCGTACTAGGCGCCGCGGCGAGACACGCTGGGGTGATCATATGTTGGGTATCACTTGGCAGGACGTCTCCTCCGTCAAAGTGGACAACTCATTAGCCGAGGCCGTCCTAGCTATGGGGACATCAGGTTCAGGACGTCCAGTTAGTATGCCGACTCTAGCACAAATCGACGGTGAAGAACCTCTTCCAGAGCATAAGACCCTCGATGTTCTCCCGCTAGAGCGAATTTTGAGAAAGGCCGTCCTGGCAGATGTATCACTTCAGGATCATCCAGGAACCCCCACCGGCCCGCAACTCGTTTCTCAAACCCTCCGTCTCGCGAAACAGGACATGCTTCCGCCTAGGGCAGCTCTAAACGAACGGAAGGGTGACCTCAGACAGTCTAAAAATACGGACGTTATCTCTCGTTCCCTAGTTGCATGACGTAGTGTCCTATCATCTATGTCGTCAAACCAACCCCCGCTCTCCCTCTGTTCATCAGAAACAGTGATCTTTGTTGATGGCAGTATGGACGTTCAGGTCTGATTTTAGCTCGAGTTTGAGCTCGCAGCCAAGCGAAATGCTGATGACATAGGCCCCTCCTCGTTTACAGATACACCATTTACAGCTCTGTTCTTGAAAATAACGTCTTAATGATACCTTGAATCAATAGTAGCTATAATACTAATATCTTGTTCCCTTCCTGATTAGAGTGTATCGATGAAAAGATGTAGAGTACATACATACCGCTCTCTGGCCAAGGCTGAATCCGAGCCCATATATACCGCTCTCTGGTTAAGGGTTGAATAAAGAGCCCTTTTCGATTGAAAACGAGTATAGCTCTCTCCCAGAGTGCGTCGTCCTGGATCTGGTTGAATTTTAGTGCTACACATGGTCTACATGTCATGCATACCATCGGTACTCTCATTTACTCTACTTACAACCTGTTTAGGGACCTAGGAGAGGTCACGGGACCGCGCCTGCTTGGGCGGCACCTGCGACGCCCTGCGGAGATGACACGTGCAAACAAATGATCGGACACGTCCCCAATGGATTGATCCTCGAAATGGCACTCAACACCTTTACCAGCGACCACCATCATCCACTCCCGACTCCCCGAAACGAACAAAATGTTCTCGGACGAACTTAATACGTTCAAGAGGCTAGGCTTCAGATATGCACGTACTTTACACTGGAATTTCCTGCCACACATACTGATTTACTTCGTCTCCATACATAATAGGTCTTACTCCAGGTTCTGAATTTCGCGAGTGTCATCGCATCAGGCCTAATGCTCTGGAAAGGCATGAGTCTCGTCACAAATTCGGAATCACCCATCGTTGTCGTACTAAGGTTAGCAATTATTCCTCTTACCATCTACTGACTACAACCAATTATCGGGCTTTACCTTCTGCATACCTGTAGTGGATCTATGGAACCGGCATTCTACCGCGGCGACCTTCTTTTCCTAACAAATCCCTCATCCGAGCTTTACAAAACAGGAGACATCACGGTGTACAAAGTTCCAGGAGCTGACATCCCGATCGTTCACCGTGTTATGGAAACGAGGGATATTCCAATCAAGAAGTGCTTGCCTCTATCTCAGCCGTTAGACCTGCTACTCATTTGCACACTTTGCTCATAGCTGGAACGCTTCAACCTCGTCTTCCCTGCATCCCGTGTACCAGAAGATGTTGACGAAAGGCGACAACAATAATGTGGATGATTTGGAACTATACCAAGGGCTCGACTGGCTAGAACAGAAGCATATTGTTGGAAAGGTTAGAGGATTCATGCCGTATGTAGGATACGTAACAATAGCCATGGTAAGTCCCCCATCACTACCGTCAAAGATCAACCCCCTGCCGCGCTTCCACATACTAATTTTCCGACCACGGTAGAACGACTTCCCCCAACTGAAGTATGCCCTATTGGGAGGTCTGGCTCTCCTCGCGCTGGTACAACGCGAATAGATTCGGATATGATGTATTGTATCCATCGCTCTAAAGAGCCTCATTAAAATCACTAATGGCTCAAGCCCGCCTTGCCTGAAGCCTGACAGGGCTAAATTAAGTGCCCCCAGCGATATCTGCGAGGTAGGTTATCCCTCTTCTCGCTGGACATATAACCGTTGGCTGCCTAAATAGCAAACCTCGAAAATGTGACTATTGTTCGTATCGTGAATCGACGCATCTATATACGTTCTCTACCGGGCATTCGCATCCTAGATGCTTTACTCTCGTGCTCAAGGCAACATCTAGTCTCCGCCGTTGAAATTCATCTCCCGTGTTAGAACCACTGTTTTGTATACCCCGCAGATGCCCGAAAACCGCAGCCTCCCATTTCCGTTCCGCACAAAGTCACCATGTTCTGATAACTCAAGGGCGGCAAGCCCGCAGTCCCATTTCAATCACTCACTCGTAGGTGATCTCCCGTTGTCCGACGAACTAGCGCTCCCGTTCCCCCTTGCAAGATCAATCAACTCACGAAAGCCCAACTCCGATGTTCCCATCTCGGTTCATCTTTACCACCACATTGCCTTCGATATGATGGTGATCATCTGTTGAACATACACATGCTTTGATCCTGCGGGACTCAGCTGCTGTCAACAATCACCGCGGTACGCCTTGCATACCACGTCCGCCAACGTGACCGATATCTTGATTTCCCCACCCGCTGTACAGTTGTCTCATGCCCATCGCACCCGCGGGCATACATTCAACCTACGCCAGATCTAATGGACTTGCATCACTTCATCCAATTGTCAATACCATTCCGGTACAGAAAATCTGATACCAGCCAACATATCAGTTTTAGTTAGCAACTGAAATCTTAACAGAGTTCATTCGGCGGTGATCGTGCCACGCTCACTTACTACCGTCATCAAGCATGACTTCAGAAAACCTGCTCGAACCTCCGACAGCGCCAATCCTAGAACTTATAATAAGCATACCCCATGGTGTTATGTCTCAGGCATATCACCATGAGCCTGGAGCCCACCGTTGTCCACTCCTTAGTTTTGTCCCAAAGAATTACTGTGAGTCTGTACTCCCTCAACTTATAGCGATCAAGCTGCTGATTCCCCTTGCGTGCTGGATAGTATGTCCCAAGTACAGTTATCTCCCTTTCATCGATGTATCGGAACTCACTTGGCTCGGTGTAGTTGCTTTCTCAGCCCTCCTAGTGAGTAGGTGATCGTGTGACCCCACATTTTGCTTAGTTCATCTTCAAGACCTATGATTATCTATTGACACTGGGAGATGAAATCCACTTCGTCTGGTTTGCTCCATGGAGTCTAGGCAAAGTACTCTTCCTCTTGACTCGCTACTCTCCCTATGTAGACGTCGTCGTCGGGACATTGCGTAAGCCCACGCACTCGTCCAACTCGTCCGCGTCTAATCAAGCTGTTCGTGATTTGCATCAGGCTTCTTCGGTCCGTCTACGATGTCCCTTAAATTATGCAACATCCTGAACCACGCTGGTGGATGTAAGTTATTAAAAGCTTTGCTGATAATCTGGCCGTCTAACAGTCTTTCTGCTCAGGGCTCTGTATTGCTGGTCTGCTGATCGCCGAAGGTGAGCATCCCTTCCACTTATTTTCATGAGGTCCTGAAGTTCTTTGTTCAGTCATCATGGTCCTCCGCGTATGGGCGATGTGGAACCAGACACGCAGAGTCGGCATATTCTTGGCTATTTTATCGACAATTTTCATCATTGTCGGTTGTGCGATGTATGCCGTCTTTGTTGGAGGATCTAAGCGTGAGTATGCTCGTTGTCGTCTACGAAATCAAATGATCCATCACACTAATTCCCTGTCGATCTAAGCTTTCGATGTCGGACCTTCACCTTTTCGAGGATGTCACTTCGACATCACCTCTGATACTACCTTTGTCTCTTTCTTACTTTTAATGTTCTTTGAAATGCGTATGTGCCTCTTTGTCCATTCTCTCCACATAGCTCACTCGCTTAAATAGTAATGTTGATGTTAACCGTGATCAAAGGGTTGCAAGACCGTTAGTTCCTAACTGTTTGCTCCATGTTCGTCTAACCAGGTTCATTTTGGAACAGTTGGTCCCAGCTGTTCCTCTTCGTCGTTCCTATATAAGTTCTATCAAGATGGTGAGATTGACTCGTACCTCCCTTCGTCCCTAACTCAAGCTTCCACCAGGTATCCTATATTATGCCTGTTTATCTAGTGAGCATCATATACGGCCGAGTTCAAGCAAGCCATGCTCATTTTCACAATAGTCATATCTTTATTAAACGTGATAATGGTGCTTTCCCCTACGGCAAGTTACTTGCTTCCATGCATGCTACACCCACTCAAGAACTCTTACCATAGAGAGAACTCTCCACCTTATTCGTCTCGTAAGTAACTAGATCCCTGCTCCTCCACACCGACCAGACCTCACTGGGTCACACAGACCACAACGAACACTCCACTCAGTCCTCTCCGCTCGGATCCTCCTACGACTCCGAGAAGATGCCCGCCGACGCCAATCAATGCTTACTTTCACCGAACCCGTGGGGGACTCAATATTCGTCCTTACTGGGGAGACTTTCCGAGTTTCCAGGGTATGGCGGAATGAGAGGACAAGTTGGTTTGGGGATGCGAATTCAAACGTTGTAGGTGGTGACCAAGATCCTGGGCCCTCGCGCAGAGTTTGCCAGACCAGTTACAATGTCCACAATGCCTAGATAACATGAGTTTCGTATAGTTGATATGAGTTTCATTTAGTTGATGCGCATTCGAATGATCATTAGAAAACGAAAACTCTAGATATAAGGCGAGATGCAATCATATTCTCTGTCTATGGCACAACTTACCCACCAGTCGTTTGAAAGGAAAACATGGCTGAACATTCTCCCCTTTCAAACTCATACGTCGAGCTATACCATCCACAGCTGGTCACCTTCCAACCGTGGCTGCCGGGAGCATCCAAGTGAGTTCACTGACACCGTGGATCGCCAAGGTGACGCAATGTAGGGTCACTTACATTCGAAGTCGCTCTTGAACCATCGCCGCTGATTTTCTTTAAAGGGAGGTTCTTCACAGTTGCAACTCTCCATCACCATAAGTCTTATAGCCTTCCCGTTTGCACACAATTGCCCATCATCTAGGGTAACGACCCTATTATAGAACATACACGACGAAATCGATCAAATGGTCAACTTTGCTATGCTTCTGACCGTTGCGAAGCCTTTTGTTGGTCGCAACTCTTCGACAAGGCATCTATCCTCACTTCTACAAGAGAAGCCATTCACAGTGGCATCCTATACTGGATAGAATATAGATCTGCCTCAACTGGATTGGTTTGAGCCAATATGGGCAAGCCTAGTGCTGGAAATAATGATGGCCACTTCGTGCTGTTTCGTGATGCATGGAGTCCATCTACTTAGTTGCGTCAAAGTTCTTTAGCGACCGACGGTACTTCTGATCATTGATGTTAGTTCGCTGTGATCTTGGTTATCGATAGCCGGTACTCGCCAGAGACCAATACGCTGTATTTCTCTGAGCCTCAAATACACACCTCCATGTCTCCCCATGCTCTGTGCAAACCACCATGAGGATGGACGTGACCTCAACCATCCACTCTTTAGCATTATCTCTTTCTGTTAAAGTGAGCTTTCTCTCAGTCCAACATGTTGTGACAGCTCATGAATGGCCCGTGTATATAGCATCTCGCCGGTATGACGCAGGCCTACCTCTCCGTCGGTATTCGTTTGTTGACGCAGAATACTTGCTAGTGGGCTCTGGAAGCTTGCTTGTGAGCGTGCTTTCTGCTTATCGTTCTCATCGTGCCATACTGACATTGCGTCTCATCTCCCTAGATCTATGATTATCTCCTTACCTTGAGTGACGAGGTCCGCTTAGTCTGGCCCGCTCCGTGGGGTTTAGGCAAAGTCCTGTTCTTCCTGACTCGCTACCCCCTTTATGGAGAATTCATCAATACAGTGTTTCGTAAGCCTATTATGCTGAATACACGAGAAGTTTTCATTGAGACCTAGTAGGTATCGCAGCAAGTTCACCATCAGCTTCGGCATGTCGCATATCAAATGCTATCTCGGGATGTGAGTAGCTGCTGGCTTCGAACGCTAACGACGCCTCTCGCTAATTGGGTGGCCTCAGGGCTAACTTTTGCTACACTGATTATCGCTGACAGTGAGTTCGTTTCATGTCAAGCAACTTATGCTGTGTACTCATTCTTCCCTCAGTCATTATGGTCATGCGAGTTTGGGCGATGTGGGATCGGTCAAGGCGTATCGGAGTTGGTTTGGCTGTGTCAATGGTCATCTTCATCGCCATAGCCGGCGTGATGTTTGCCTTCTTCACAAAGAAACAAGATTGTACGTCACGCCATGACCAAAATCTCACCCATCTCGTTGACAGTGGGTAGTTTTTGACCCTAACAATACTGCCTTGTCATCCATTCCTGGTTGTCACGGTGACAATAACTCGAATTCTTCCTTCATATCGTTTCTGCTACTGATGAGCTTCAATATCTGTCAGTTTGTTATACATCAATTGCACGGAGACCCATAAACTCACCCTACCTACAACAGTGATGCTGGTCATGACAATTGTCAAAGCAATACCAGCCCGTAAGCAACTTTGATCATAATACTTCCTACCACCACGATTATCTTTATCTCAGTTTCTGATAAACCGAGCTCTTTCCTTGTCCGGCTCTATTGGGATGGTAAGTGATTCATGTTCTTGCATGCTGTCAGTTGACGTTTCACAATGGGTTAGGTGTATTTTACTATGGTGTTCTTTCGGGTAAGCCATTTTGACTCCAATCTTTGCAGTGTATTAATGGTCCCAGTTGTTTCTCTCCTCAATGTCGTGATATTACTCGTTGAGCCGGTCAGTCTTCAACGATAGAATTAGCTCCTACTTCCCTGACCCTCCATCTAGCAAGCACTAGCTCTGCTCTTCGTCGCGTAAGCCTTCCCATTGCGCCATTACAGGACGAGAATCACTGAAACAACCCTCCCCATATCAGGCCCCAACGCACCCTCCATTCAATCTTCTCCGCCCGTCTCCTCTTACGCCTTCGAGACAACGCCCGCCGTCGCAAATCATTCACAGGTCCAGTTGGATCTTCAGTCTTCCTCACCAATGTTGCAGTCTCCGTAGGCTCCATAGCATGTAACCCAGAACAAACCAGATGGTTCGGAGACGCCAATTCAAACCTTGGAGGCGGTGATTGCCATGATGAAGACGAAGACGCTGGGCCTTCTTGTCGTAGAAACTTGTCTCGCAAACTTGGATATGTGGAAGCATGATAACTAATCTTGAAACATCCTCTGGACCCCTCGTCTATAGATACGGACCTTTTTCGGTTTCAAACCAAAATGTATTTGCCTGATCACCCCTTTCAAGGGACCCCTGTAACAAATCAACAACACTAGCTCATCGACCTGGCTGCGCACCATCTGCCCTTTACGTATGATTTGAAAGAGTATTGGAGGCTTGGTCAATATCTCTGATCCCGTCTCAATGTACTAAGCTTACTGACACTCACTGAATGTGCTCTCTGTGAGGATTTTTCTCTGGTTCCTCTCGTCAGCTAGCTCTCTCTCCTTCGGCCGCTCTTTGAGGTTCCAACGTGGTTCTCGAGTAGAATCATTGCTTCCGGATTGCATCAACGGTCAAAGTGCTTCGAGAAACCTCATTGTTATCCCTTCTTACTCAGTCGGATGAAGCGTAACACTCTATCCAACCATCACCCGACATCACTTGCGACTTAAATAGTATATCTACTCATCAATATCATTCCGGGGCGTAAGTCTTCTTTCTAAAATTCCATTGGGATATAGGCGATAATGGCCTGTAACTCGATCTCATGCCCTGACAAGGCGACAGTGACAACACTCAATGCACAACTGTAATCCATCAGGATTTTTTGATAGCAACACCGTGTTTCCCCATGAATGCTTCGGTACGCTCCCCGACCCCTCTTGGACACAGTATCGGGCAGAGATATATCGGAGGGATATGCCATTTGACCCTCATACAAGTCCTGTCGTTATCCTATCTTCTTCGGCGCTTCAAGCTTCAAGTCTTGACATCGTGTTCCCGTTGACCACGACTTTTTATAGCACAGTACCTCGAAAATGTGCTGCAATCACTCTATTTGAGTTAGGTGGGCAACATGGTGCATGTACATGGCTTGATTCAATGAAACCAACTGCTGATCAAGCTTGGTTGCAATGTGTCCGCCGCTGATCACTACATCAAGCTCGGCGTCGTATCTAACTTCAGCCCCGTCAATATATAAGCTGTATGTTGCAATGGACTTGTGCCTCTCGACTCTCAACACCCAACAACCACGAACATGGAGGACTCCTCAAGCGTCATCCATTCTCTGAAGCTCAATACATACCTCAGTGTAAGATTCACACCCTGTTCTCATCGAGAAAGGGCTCATGGATAAGCCCTAGTATTTTTTAGGTTAGAAGCTCACTCCCTGCGAACTTCAGTGCTTTCACCTTGCTTCATCTCACAAGTTGCATCCCCAACATTTCTTGTGAGCCCTTCTTTAATGATTCGAGCCGGCTATCAATATCCGCTGACACAAGTGCGCTGGCACATAGGTCTACGACCATTTCCTAACACTTGGTGACGAGATTCACTTTGTTTGGTCCTCATCGGCCTCATCATGGAGTCTTGGAAAAGTCCTCTTCTTCCTTACTCGCTACTCCCCCTTTGTAGAAACCGTCCTCTCCACATATCGTAAGTTTCTACCCCGTTCATCCGTCCATCCGCCAAAGCCTAACCATATGGTTATTCATCCAAGGTCTCGGGATGCAATCGCCACCTACTTCAACTTGTCACCTTATCAGTACAGTCAATGGATGTGAGTTTGCATGATGGCGCCCTTTGATTTACTGATTCCATCAATACAAAGGGGCAAGTGTGTTTGGATTGCTCATTGCAGAAGGTGCGCACATCACAGAACACCTCCTCGTGTTCTACGGACTTCCAACTATATACCCTACTCAGTTATCATGGGAATGCGAGTCTGGGCATTGTGGAACCAATCACAGTGGATTGGCTTCGGTCTCGCATCAATAACCACCATCTTCCTCACCATCAGCAGTGTGATGGTCACCAAATTCTCCTCAAATTACCACTGTACGTATTCCACGCCCCCTTCCATTCCTGTCTCCCTGTGAAATTTGTCGACAATTTAATACTACACTTGTAGACATCGACATGTCGCATATTATCTCACCAGTTCCACCTGGATGTTTTCCCGATGTCAAGTCGAACCTGTCATACGTTGCATTCCTATTGCTCATGACATTGGAAATGAGTAAGCTATTATTTCTCACCGCTGTTTCTGAATCATATTAACCGGTCAAATAGTCATGTTAAGTCTAACGGTGGTGAAAGGGATACAAGATCGTATGTGTTCTGCCTTCTATATGGCATGTTGTTAATATCAGTCTGCCTAACATTACTACTTGAACAGTCGGATATCATCCATCATCTTTCCTTTATAAGTTCTACAAAGATGGTTAGTGTACAATCACTATCAGCTGTCATCCGTGATTTATGTTTCCCCAGGAGTACTTTATTATGTGATCCTTTCAAGTGCGTCAATGTACACAAATCAAATCTCTCGCTTATACCCATATTTTCCCCAAGCGATCTCTTTAATGAATGTTGTGGTACTCTTGGTGGGACCGGTAAGCCTCCCCATGTTTTGATACCTATGAAGTGTCCTTCCTCCCTTCTCATACCCATATCTTCAACCTTCCAGCCAGAACTCTCCACAATCCTCCTATTGTACGTCATTTTCAGTCTACATCTCAAAGACATACACAAGACGAATCCACAACCCCGCTCAATTCCAGCCCTCAACGCTGCCTCCATTCAATCCTCACCTCCCGAATCCTTCTTCGTCTGCGCGAAGATGCATCCCTTCGGAAGTCATTGTTGACTCTAACCGAGCCTGTAGGAGATTCAATTTTCGTCACCACTGGGAGTGCTCATGGGGGCGTTTCTTCGAGAGGAACTAGTTGGTTTGGAGATGCCAACTCGAATGTTGCGGGAGGGGAGGGTTTGTAATCATTAATCAGGACTCGCGATGAGGGGCTTTAGTCAGGGGGCGTCGGCGTTTGGTTTATTTGGGACTTCAGGACTTATGTTTTCGACTTGTCCCCGTTTTCCATTATACATAGTACACATCATCCAATGTAATGTACGAACTAACACTAATCACGCGACATACCTAAATTGAACATGCCCTAATCTCTCCTCCATATCCTTCATTGCCATCTGCTTCTCCATAACAGCACCCATCTCGGCCCTTAACTCACCACCCAATATTACAGGAAACAGGCATGGATGAGGGAGGCACTGGCTTTGCTTACTGTAGCAGAGGGAGTGTACGCAAACATCCCGGAGGCTTCCTGTAGCGAAACAGTCAGGTAGCGTACTATGCTATGGGCGAAAAGGAGCACCACAGGGTATCGGAAAGAAGCGAGCTTACCTTTAACATTTTGTCGACAGAGTTTTCGTAGGCTAGTCTAAAAAATTCCATTGTAAATGTTGGCAGCGTTATGTTCCTTGCAGCGCCCTCCGGCGATCCAGTCATCCGCTCGCCACGAAGATGTTCTTCATCACCTTTCCCCAACAATCCTAGTTAACCCAGGGACAAATCCAGATCCAGAGGAATTCCTCGCTTCGACGATCCATGGATCGTATACTTCAAGACATACAGCTGTGTCGTAACCAATTCGAGTTTCTTGGGTCGCGGCGTCAGGAACGGGTGAGCTGTATGCCAGAAAAGAGCTATTGGTAGCGTACGTGGTGTTGAGGCGAATTAATACCGTTTCGAGGACGACTATGTAATTGGATTCCATGGTCGTTGGAAGGCTTTGGAAACTTAGAGAGGCTCCATTGTCTGCGAACGGGACTGTAAAAAGTGTTGTGTTAGTTCCCTCCATCAAATCAGAGGAAGGATGTTCAATAACGAACCCGCGTTACCCAATGAGCTGGAGTCAACTGAGTCTGCATCCCGGAGTGAGTCCCCTGGCCTGAATATTCCGGCCAAGTTCAGAGGTTCCTCAAAGCCGGGTGGTAACTCCATATGTATGTGCCTGCGAATGCGGGATGCGCCAACCAAAGCACATACACACGCGACGACAAATCGAGTCCAGAATAGAGATTTGTTCTGTGCGATTTTGACGAATAGCATCAAGATTGGGGAAGGGAGAAGGCATAGGACGACATGAACCAAGGTGATTGTCCAGTCTGGTGATTCGTGTGATGAGGAAAATGAATGTTTTCCGTTGCATCGGAGGAGGTGGGCGAAGCGAGATAAAGATGCTGTATGTTGCGAAGAATCCGGACGCGGATATTTATCGTTATGCTTTCTGGGTATATCTTCTTGGCCTTTGAGTGGGGTATACTGGTAATCGGGGGAATACTAGTTCAATTTGAAGGAGTCTCTTGGGGGTCGTTTGCTGGCAATTATGTCGCCATGTTCGTAGAGTGAGTTGAGGCTCATCTCAGGTAGTTGGGTAGCGTCATAGTGCAGAGGGTCAACTTCAATTGGGCATTTCAGGAGTGATGGCGCCTGTCCGCAAATATACGGGGACACGTTACATCGCGATGCAACACAGCCTTTGAGCATGCGTTTTATGAGTTAGTCCGAAAGAAAGAGACAACAGCCTGAAACACAGTAGTAAAAGCTATGTGAACGAAAAAACATTGGGTCCGGAATCAGGAAGTAAGTGAATGATCTGCGACGCTGATGGATGGATGCTTAGAAGTGGTCAGGTGGCTGGATCACTCATCAATGACTCAGCCTTCGCACGGTCAGTGCCACATTCCCACAGTCAGAACTCGGAATAAGGCAGTGGGACGACCTGAGTACTACACCGAAGTGTCTTTTACATGAGTATGAGAGCATGTGCTACTCCTCCATGTCAAAGAGGCAATTGAAAGTCGCGTCTTCAAGCCATGCGTGGAGATGACTGCGAGGAAAAAGAACAGCAGCGGAGGCATCAGGATTTCCGAGTCCCGGCTTGACCCGGAAGGACCACCTTCAACCCTGGCCGCGGCAAAAACGTATTCAGCGCCGAGACGCATTTGAAAGAGCTGACAACCTCATTTCTCATCACCAAACTGCCATCATCACTGACTCACCTCTACTAACGACGACGACGACCACCCCAGGGCCTCAGCAATAATGCTGCCCAAGGTCGCAAACCACATTTTGCATCAGACTTCGAGAGCTGTTGCAGCAGTTCAGTCACATTCAACCCACACCATTAGAAATGCTCTTAGAACAGACACCACCACAAATTTGACTCCGTGGAACGGTTCCAGCTCGAGCTCGAACTGGGGGAACAACGGTCCAGGTCCAGGAGGCGCAAAGTACAACGCTGGTAGTCGTTTTCAATATGGTTACACAGTACGTCCTCGTTGAACCTCTTTTCTGCGCCTCTCTTTCTGACCGGTGAATCGTAGGGTGCTGGACGGGCTGTAACTCATGCTAATGCTATCACGTCGCACGACTCGACCTTCTCGCAGAACGATGACGGTGATGAGCTTTCAACCAAGCGCGTCGCCCTCATTCGTCGGCCAAAGCCCCGTACGACTCGCATGCGTAGTCATAGTGTCACTCTCAACATTCAGGACAGACGCGAACGTGGGGAGACACTCGGCGTCTTGGAATCCATTCGTGCGCACGCTCGGTCGCGCCATACATTCGCTCAGCCCTCAGCCATCGATCATATGTTGCTCGCGTCGGATGCTTCCCACACAGCCGCAGCAGATTCTAAACCCATCCAAGTTCGTCATAACTCGACCTCGCTCTCTGAAGAGCAGTCATTGTCCTCCGGTACTCCTCCACTCACGTCTCCTACCCCTCCACCTTCGACGCTGTCCACTGATCCCGCTGCGCCACAAACCACTGCCCCTCCCCGACCAGCAACCCCACCTGGCGAAAGTGAGGCTTACGCATCTCTACGAGTGGCACGCGAGAGTGGTAATTCGGCTCAGGTTATCACGGCAGTGAAGAACTTCCTGACCTCGGCGCAGACTCCTTCTGTTTTCGAGTTTAACTTGGCCTTGGAGGCTTTGCACGAGACACGTCGTCCTGGTGAGCCCTTGACTCAGATACTTGAGACGTACAATGCTCTACTCGGCCACTCGCTCCTTCCCAATGTCCGGACATACATCATCCTCATACTCGCCTTGACCGACCGCGACCATGAAGTGAACCGTATGATTCACTCCCTTCGTGTTCGCAGCGAGAAACGCCTCATGTCTGGCAACATGTCTCAGACATCTCAGCAAGTGGGATTGGATCAATCACGCATCGAACAACTACAACGGGAAAACAACTTCGGCTCGGCCCTGTCCCTTTTCGAGGCAGCGATTTCAATTGCGGGTAATGTCAAGCTCCCTGGTATCGTGTACAACAACCTGCTTCGTGCATGTTCATACCACGCGTCCGTCGACAGCGCTATCCATGTATTCGCTCAATTGGAAGCACGAGCAGATATCAGACCGTCTGCTCTCACCTACCTGTACATGCTGTCGACTTACACGAATGCCGGAGATGCAAAGGGCGCTCGTGCCGTCTTTGACGAATTTCTCAGCGCTTCACATGAAAATCGCGTTACTTGGACCATCGCTCCGTCGAAAGCATCCTCTGATCCCTCTCAGACGACCCAACGCTCCCACGCGTCTCGCAATGTCCAAATTCAAGTCTGGAACAAAATGATTGAAGCCTCCTTCCGTTCTAACCCACCCGTCCCCGTCGATGCGTTAAATCTTTTGGAAACTATGATCAACTCACCTGCTGTTCCCATGTTCGGGCCGGCCGACGTTCCTCCTCCGGCTTCTTCGACTTACACGACAATTATCAATGGTTTCGTTGCCACGGGTGACTTGGATAGCGCGTTGAGATGGTTTGATCATCTTCTTGGGCATGCCGATCCCCCGCGTAATCCTTTCGAGTCGACGAAACGCCCTGTACGTCCAGATGTTGTGGCTTGGATGACTATCCTCGATGCTCTCGCGCTTGCTTCCAACAAAGACATCGGTCGTCTTAAGGATCTCAACCGTTTGTTCAAGGTGTTCTGCGAGAATGCAAACAGGGACGGACTGGAGGTCAGGCCTCTTGACAGGTTGGTGGTATTCAAGGCAAACATGTACCATCTATCCGATCTTCGCGAGCGTCTGCCCACCATGTCAACGGCTGAACGTGATTCCATCAAGGAGCGTTTGGATTTCCTAGCTGAAGTTATACAGTCTAAGGATATCTCGCCAGCTCAGCTTCGGGCTGTTACCCACGATATCATGTCTGCATACTTGAGTCTAGGCCACCTTCCTTCCGCGATCAACATGTTCAACACACGGGTTGCCACAGAACTCTCTTTACTCGATCAACAGCGCACTGAAGGCACCATCGCCGCCGTTCAAGCCGAACAACTCCATAATGTCCTACAACAATCTGTCGTCCACCAACTAGATGAAGTCTACGCAAGTCAGAGACAGCTCGGTTATTCTATGCCCTTCGGTGCGGCGATTGAATTTGCTAAGATTGGGGATAGAGTTGGGGTTTTACCCGCTGGCGCACAAGCTGCTGAGTTGATGCATTCGTATGGCGTTGCGAGGAATGAAGGTCATTCGACGGAGAATCTGGTCCCAAGGGAATGGGAGCTACTCATCTATGCCGCGGCTGAGTTGGAGCTTCCTGGGAATGATGGTGTTCGTCCTCCCGCTCCTGAAATTGAAGGTTACGCATTTGGTGGGGTTGCTTCTTTGCTTCAGGACATGGCCGCGAACAACGTCGACTTGCAACAGCTCAATCAAGTGTTTGTAGGCAGGATGGTTCAGACCATCTTTGTAAACGAAGGTGTGGAGCAACTCCGAACGATTTTCAAGAACCTCGGTCCGGCATACGAACAGTTTCTAGCCAATCCTGAACGCGAACTCAATACACTCGCGGAGGCCGTTGCTTCTTCCCCGGTTTCGGAGACTGATAGCACCCTGGTAGAATCCGTACCCTCGTCTCCCAAAATCCAAATCCGAATCAACCCTTACACCACCCAATTTGTCGATGAGTTGCTTCAAGTCACTAAGGAGAGTCGCAAGCCAGATCCTCTCACTGCCTACTCCCGCTTCGAAGCTGAGCTCGATAAAGGTGTTGCTCCCGGGCCTGCTGCCTTAGGTCGCTTGATTCAAGGTCTAGGTCGTCTGGGTGACTTGGACAAAGTACGCCATGTCTACACCACCGCGCAGACGATCCTGATGACATTGGAGTATAACAAGAAGTGGCAATCACAGGCTTGGTTTTTGGTTGAGGATAGTATGATTATCGCCCTTGCTCATGCTGGGGATATTGACTCGGCTCATGTCCACCGTATTCGCATCCTGGAACAAGGTGGTGCTCCTACCGCCGATGCTTATGGCGCTTTAATTTTGTACGTCAAGGACACGACAGACGATACTTCGAATGCCATGGCACTCTTCCAGGAAGCACAGGCCCAAAACGTCACTCCCAATTTATACCTTTACAACAATATCATCTCGAAACTCGCCAAGGCCCGCAAAGCCGATTACGCACTCGAGCTCTTCCAGGAAATGAAAGCAGCACATATCCGTCCCTCGTCAATCACCTATGGTGCTCTTATCGGCGCTTGTGCCCGTGTCGGCGATGTTCACTCTGCGGAGATTTTGTTCGATGAAATGAAGAAGCAGCATAATTTCAAGCCGAGAATTCCTCCATATAATACGATGATGCAGTTGTATACGACGACGAAGCCGAACAGGGAGAGGGCATTGTTCTACTATGACGCTTTGTTGCGTGCGGGAATCAGGCCGACATCGCATACGTATAAGGTGTGTTTGTTTTCTATTTTTTAATCATGGATGGATGCTTATCATTCTCACTTAGCTTCTCCTGGATGCATATGGCACCATCGAGCCCGTTGATGTCGCCGCAATGGAAGATGTCTTCAAGCACCTCGAAAATGACCCTTCTGTTGAGATTCAAGGCGCACATTGGGCTTCTGTCATCAACTCGTGGGGCTGCGTCGCCAAGGACCTTGACAAAGCTATCGAAGTTTTCGAATCCATCGCTACTCACCCATCCACGGCCAAGTCATCGTCGCCTCTCCCCGATGCAGTCGTATTTGAGTCAATGATCAACGTCCTTGTCGCTCATCGCCGAACCGACCTCATCCCCCACTTTATGGAGAAGCTCAACGCGGCTGGTGTCCATATGACGGCCTATATTGCAAACTGTCTCATTAAGGGGTACGCTATCAATGGCGAGCTTGATCACGCTCGAGGCATCTTCGAGTCATTGCAGGACCCGCCTGAAGGTGTTGCTGCTCCTCATAATCATGCACCTCATCAACCTAGTCAATCGTCGCAAGTTGAACTTATGGCTCCCGTATATCGCGAGGTGAGTAAACCCTTTTTACTTGGTGCGTCCGGGACCTCACTCAACTCGCTCCTCATAGCCGTCAACATGGGAAGTCATGATTCGCGCCGAATTAGGTGCTGGTAATCGGGACCAGGCCACGACTTTACTTGAACGTTTGCAAGCTCGGTAAGTTGACCCGCTGTGTTACATTGGATTAGCTTCTCATCGTGCTATCCACCCGTTACAGACAATATCCCGAGGCTGTATACAACCGCATAAGCGGTATCATGCTGGATCATACCTCGCCGTCGCCCTGGTCAAGCCCCAACGCCTCAATGTCATAACCGTATCCGCCTATTCTGTCGCCACCACCACGTTCATTACCCACGCATCATCAGTATACCACTAAGTGAAGATCAAGTTTGTATTATATAAATATATCAATGATGTATCATGTACTGATAATAGCTAGATTTTTGCTTTCGACGAACGACACGGATATTTACCTATTTAGTAATGAATAGAAAAGTAATCTACATGCATAATAGATCACCACTCCTCATGTTTTTGAAGAGAATGGTTCAAGTTACTGACGAAGTTCGTCACTCGTGTCTCTGAACTTGATTTATGTTGCTAATTGCTTTGATATGTATGCCTTTCTACCATCCACCTGCTCCTCACTTAGACATAACAGGGCACCTGTTAGAAGGTTTATATTGCGATGGAAACAAAGCAAGGGGTGGAGGAAGTGCTGCCTTTGAGGGGACAAAAGTAAGCACATGTTACTGATGTGCACGTGTGGCCAGGCAGTGAATTGAAGCCATGCTCTTATTACTAGACTCAACTAGTTATACAGTAGACTCTGTCATAACCCGTAGCTGTGCTAACCCATAATCTGTAATAACCCATATGTTTCGGCATCCACCGACTTGGTTCCCACTCAACAACCCATAACTCTCCCATAGCCCGTAGGCCATACATTTTTTGGCCAAGTGTAACCCATAAAAGGTTGTTACAAATCCAAATAAGCTCACAGTCTAAGTCAGATTTATGTAAATTAGGGGTAGCTACTGTATGTAACGGAATGACCATGCGGGTTTACCTTTGAAAAAAGCTACTTTGCTTGCCACTCGACCCCATTTGCACCCAATGCCAGCCGAGTCACCAATTGGAGCCTTTCGAAAAGGTCTTGACATTCTCAAAGCCCATGTCAAAGACCACAGGGAAGAAATTTTGCTACACCTAAGGTTGAATGAAAGTGACAAATATTTCTGATTTCTTTGCACGAGAACAATTTATTGTTACTCAGATGTATATAATCCGCCTTTGGCTGCTGATTTGCATTGAGCGTACACTTGTCGCACAACTGATGGTTTTGTCATATAAACCCAGATGAAGTGCCCAAATAGGTGCTTCAAGGTAACTTATACTCTCTAATAACCCATAATTTTGGGTGTCTCCCAAACCCTATGGGTTATGACAGAGTCTACTGTATAATATAGGCCATTCATGAAGCTATGTTTATGGATTATATGATAACCTATCACAACAGTGTTGCTGTAAGGGCAACCTCTCGACTCACAACAAGAGCTAGCGAGGGGAAATCCAAAGGTCAATATAACACTATCTACGACAGAGGGGGACGAACCCAGCAAGGGGGAATCCAAAGAGAATAGTCTAAGGAGTTCCCTCGCCTGGTAGTACAACTATGTACAAGATATGTGTGAGAAACAATGAGAGGGTACAGTAACAAGCCATGAGAGAAACACATGAATTGACGAAGGAGAGACTAAGTACCAGGCAGGAAGACAAGAGCGAAGGCTGAACAATACAAGGCATGTGATAAACTACAGGATAAGTACGAGAGGGGGAGACAGGAGCGAAGAGGAGAGAGAGAGAGGAGATAGACAAAAGAGAAAGAGAGAACTCAATGAGGAGACTCGAGAGGTTGTGAATTGATACAAGAAGGCTTGAATTGAGGTGAGCGGACTCACGTCAACGAGCTATTGATTGAGGAGACTCAAGGTATCATTGACAAGGACAAGGTCGAGGTCGAGGAGGTCGATGAGGAGAATGAGGGATCAAAGAGGGAGGAAGAGAGGAGGAGGAGAAGGGGTGAGAAGGAGAAAGAGGGGGAGAAATAGAGTGTCCCCTTACAGTTGCCCTTGGTAGCCTCAGGATGCTTGCATACATATGGCATCAATCAGAAACACATTAGACTCTAGGATTTGTTTCTTGCCAGGATAAATTGTAAAGAGGCTTGATGGTTAAGCAATGTGATCATAGTGAGAGATACAAATACTTTGGAAGTGACTATATACTGCTAGCAAGAGCTATAAGCCAATCTATTCTAGACCAATCAGTGAACATTTCAAGTTTGACCATATTTATGGAGTGCATCTGATTGATGACCCCTGGTGTTCCAGTCTTTTCTCTAAGCAAGGCCAGAGTGAGTTTGTTGAGAACATCCATTAGAGATGCAGTTAGCATTTCATGACAGGAACCAGGTTGCAGTGTGATCTAGTCAGTATTAGAAACAATAGCTAGTGGTTTTGCATGTACTTTGGAATAGCCTACAGGATTTTTCTCCAAATGGAGTGATAAAAAGACACTGTCTTTAATAAGATTAATATTGTGTATATGACTTGTATAGATGAAAGAACTGTACCATAAGGGGGTAGTGCTTTTGTGTAGGCTTTGAAAACATCCACCCAAAGTCTGTCAATATCCATAGCCTTCTATTTTACAAGATATGAAAAAGAACCAATTTTGAGATGGTAAGGTAGTATGGATTTGTGATGGAAATGATTCCATAAAATTTGAGGGAGGTCCAAGTAGTCCTCAGAGCATAATGCAGCTCTTTAACCAGGATGCTGCATGGTTTCAGGACAGTTAAGCAAGGCAAGTAGGTAAACAGATAGTAGGTGAGAGAAAGAAGAAAGACTAGTTCTATAAAGAGATGCTATGCTATGTGGCTATGTGGCTGAGGGAAAAGTCACATGATTCCAATCAATATTTTTTTCCTTTGCTATAACTCCTTCTTGCCTTCTTTCAACATCATTTTTCTTGTTAACTGCACAAGCTCCATGGATGTTACCTCCTGCCCAGAAGCTCTCTTTGTCTTCACCACCACCAGTGACTTTCAGCTGATGATCCGGAAATTATGGGCATCTTTCCATGCCTGTGTAAAAGATGGAACATTTGATACCTCTGGATGCTGCATTGATTGCTTCAGTGACATCCATTGGTACTTCATGTTCAGCAACCATTCTGTTCTGGCTGGTTTGAGAAAGCTAAGCCATGTAGCCAATGGTAAGTGCTCTGGTTAGCATTTTCTTAGCTGATTGCTTAAATTTCTCAAACTTTAGAAAGACAGAAAAAGAAGCTATCAAAAGGCATTAATATTGCATTTCTAGTGAGGAAGATGATCAACTCCATTTAGAAAAGACTAAACTTCCTCAAGACACTGGACAAGCACCCAGACTGCCCCAATCATGATACTCATGTGCAGTACAAAATATACATAGACAAAGTGATGGAAGTGAATGACTGGTTGGATAACAGCTTTATGGAACCAGCTTTGCCATTAGAGGAGAAGGTTGAGGTGTTGCTGTTGGCTCAGAAGAGACTAAAGAAGATGCACAAGGTGGCAGAGTCAATGATAAACCATTTGTTAATCCAATGGGATAGAAAGAAAAAGAAGAATTATAACAAGCTAGTGTAGAGTTAGGCTACAAGAACACTGGCAGCTTCATGTATTTCAAATAGCATCATGTTCTTGGTGGTTGCTCAAGTGATGCTAATGCCATTGACTGAGATAAGCAGCTAAGCTGATATACTAATACTTGAGTAATCCTAATCATAAACACTTACATCAGTGGTTGTGAGCATTTTGAATTACTTAATGCATGTCTTGTTAGGACAAGATTGTTATAAATTTAGCTTGCTGAGATATGATCTATACATTATTTAACATGCCAGATGCTATTTTCAGTACATGGAGTGCTTTTTGACCCCACCCTTGTCAAAGATGTATTTGCTGTGAAGCATCTGTGATGTTATGGTAATGTATAATGTAGTCCTGGTGAAGATGATACAAATTGCCACAAGGGTGATGTTGATCAAGTGTGATTCAGGATTGTCAGCTCTCTGGTCAACAGGCCAACACAGTACCACTTGTGCCAGAAGGATTCAGACTCACACCAAGAAAAGTATTCAGCATGATGTTGTGAATGACATCTGAGGAGTCTTGTATGTTCATGGCTGTGTGTATGTGTACTTAAGGCAATGCCTCTGCCTGATACTTAACCCAAGCTGACAAAGCTATAGTTAGGTTTGCATTGAGTTCTTGGTAATGGTAATTGAGGCGAGGTGAGGGTTCATAGGGATACCACGGCATTGCAATCAGTGAAAATTGAAAGTTGAAAAACCCCAGTTCAACACTGGATTGGGTTGGTGTTGTTATTGTTGTCTTACATTCATTAAGTCCCAGATAAAGGGTCATTTATGGTTCAGCTCAACCCAAGACTCATGGCCATTGCAGCATAAGATCAGTTACAGGTTACTGTTGCCTAGCCACATTCTGATGTAATTTGAGGAAAAGATAGCAGTATGATTGATTTGGTGCTGTGGGAGACAAGACAGGATCTATGTAGTTGAGATGCAACGGTGAAGACAAGCATCACCTTGCTTCAGCAATGTCTCTAAAACTGACTATTAGCCTTTTTAGCGCTGCTTGCCTATTATATCCACTTTTTGGGTGTTTGTAAGGGTTTTACCGGTGCCAGTCAACTACATGGGACTCATGACCTTGAATGGCTTGCTATGCACATGTACATCAGGTGCCTTGGTTTCCTCAGGGGCTTTTTGGTTTCAGCATAACCGTCAAAATGCATGAACCACTGAGTGAGCCCAACCGAAGGTTGAGCAATGAGGTGCTAGGTCTGTAGGAGGGTCATTTCCCTTCTGAAGTGAAGTGAATTGGTAGTCAAGCCGATTGCTGTGACTGTGGGAACGCAAATATCATCACCGCTATGCCATTCCGACGCGACGACTTCTGCCTCGGAAAATCCAGTTCAAACCTTCAACAAGTACTCATACTTGCAAGCATGCAGACACTGGATGCGCGTATAATGTATCTCTTCTTCACCCTCGCCGGCTAGCTTCCTCTATATTCCTCTCCTGCAGTCGCTCTTGAGGTTCCAGTGGAGTTTCTGATCAGGATTATCGCTTCAAAGTTCGAGGAGAACCTGTTGTCTCCATTCCTAATTACTCGGATGAACAAAGTGTATTTGCATGTAGCGTATACGCTGCCTGATACTGCTTTCCGCGACTGTACATATACAAATGAACCAAGGTCTCATTTTGAGTATGACTTCGCCTTGGATTTTTCAGATAAACAAAAGGCCGTTCTATCAATGACTGGGTTCTCTGCCACTTTATCTCAGCTACTTGGTAGCCTTTGGGGAATCGAAACAACTGGGCGGTCAAAATCTCGGCAGAAACTTGGAACTGGCGATGGCACTACTCTTTTGGGTGCCTACCCTGGCTTGGCATCACCGACGCCTACCCCATTCGTGGATTCATATCATTCCCGCCCTCCCGCCATGAATGATTTACTTCCTCCAGTGTCTCATGGATGACTCGGGCTCCCCAACACGTCCTCTGCTCCTCGCGGGCGGGTTTTTCGATCGATGTGTTTGCTTTCATGTTTCCACACGTGATGCCTCCGTCGCGTCGTCGCGCCCGCCCAAGTCATATGTTGGTTTATCCAAATGTTTTGTTGATCAACAGTTCTTCCGCACCGTGTCGCGTCATTCACCGTATAAAATGCAGCTGCCTCCATACCTCCCAGGTTTCCTCAGTCATCACTGCGAACCCACCGCGTTAAAGACTTTCTGAAAACACCTTCACCTTCATCATCACGATGCAAAGCTTCACAGCACCAGTCCTCATGGCCTTTGTGGCCTTCTTGCTCATCCTCACGTACGCATCGCCCAACGTACCAGCGCTTCTATTTAGCTGGCTCCTCGGTCACATTGGAGCCAAAGGGCTGCTTGCGTGCGTCTTCTGTGCTCTCTATGGAGCAGCTCCGGTAGCTGGTCGTTCCATCTCTGCTCCGGATGCCGAACCTCTTCCATCTCCTCCTCCATCCCCCTCGCCATCCACCGTCGAAGCTCCCTTGTCACCACGCTCTTCTCATCGGCTGGGCAATACCCCTGCGGATCATGCACCTGGACGTTATGCTCGATCTCGCACCCACCACACCGAGCACTTAGAGTTCAAGCATTCGAACCCGCCTTTGGGATGCGGCGATAGAGCTAAGAGGAAGGATAAGGCAACCAGGAATAGGGCGGCAGAGAAGTTGTCGAGGGCAAAAACGAAGCCCCCGAAGGAGCGTCGACCTCGACCTGAAGCCGAGCTGCCCATCCAGCCGGCGTTCATTCCAACTCATGCTATGAGTGAGTTTGATCCTCTCCCTTCGCTGCTACCTAAACTAACCCAACCTCTGGTTAGCCATACCTATCCTCCCTGTTCGGGAGGTCTCCCCTTCCCCTTCCCCTCCTCCTCCTCCTCCTCCTCCTCCTCCTCCTCCTCCTCCCCCTACTATCCAGGGACAGGAAGTCCCCCTAATCGTCACCCCAACCCTGCCCCCACAACCTCCCGCCGCGATCAGACCCCCGAGAAGTCTCCGGCGTCACGCCCTCACGAGATCGTGGCTCGGTCGTAGTCACCATGGAGGGTATTCCAGAGTTAGAGCGAAAGAGCGTGTTCAAGAGTATGCTGTGGTCGAACCAGTGAGTCTCCCTCTACCTCTTCCTCAATCAACGTTGACCTACCCCTTTCTAAAGGGGGCGAAGGAAGTCCCCACCCAAGTTGAAGTTCCTCTTAGTCCCATGGAACTCCTCCCGACTCCCGACCTCACCTACGATGACGACAGTGGCTCTTCAGACGACGATGAAATTTCCTGTCTCCTCGATCGTCTCGCCCTCAACGACGACGATCGCATGGATTGGTCACCACTCACACCCAACCCAATGAACATCTGCACATCACCACTACCCGATGACTACTTCTGCCCTTCAACCTATCAGGTCCGGTTAACAGGAAAGTTTGCCAAGCTCGGAATCGACGATCCTTCATATCTCGGTGACGCCATGGACGTTGACCCCGACCCATACGCAATGGTGCTCTGCTAATGGGTTCTCGTCTTGATGCTCACATGAGTCTCTGTCTTGCTCGTCTTCTCCACTCCCTCTTTTATTCAATCTTTAATCTTTTATCATCGCTTCTTCCTGTGGTCCGAGTCTGTTGCTACCTGGTGAGTCCTTATCCAGCCTTATTCCTCTCCGTTTAAGCTAACTAGCTTCCTCTAGCCCATCCTTCGAGCTCATAAACTTTGATCTTCGCCTCGAGCTCCCAACTCCCTTCCCGCCCCGCGCACCACAACCTATTACCAACACCAGCGTGGCAGCGATGACCAAGGCAATATACCCACTACCAGCAATGAGTGAGGTTGAACCGATTCGGTCTTGAGAACTCAAGGAGGACTGGCCACCCTTCTTGATTACTCAGGTCCCAATCAGTTCTTCCACACGAAGTATACCAATACCACTGCCTTGGTCGTCGCAGCAAACACACACAACCAACAATTCACTAGCGCGGAGCGGGCACATACTATCACCCAACACCACTCACGACTTGGAAGTATACCACACTAAGCTGACTCGGTGCGTAAGCACATTTTCTATCAACTGTCATTACCACCACCACCACCACCTCTACCCCCCTCCACCACAAAGTAATCCAACTCTGCGACCTTATACCCACGCCGACGCGAGGAAGAGCTATTTTGACTTGGGCGCTGCGGGGAGGACTGGCCACCCTTCTCAACGCAATCTCGTCGATTTTAGCTCTTTCCGAGCAGAGGCATCTATACCCATGGTCGCGGGTCTTCGACATACCACCACTACGATACCCTCATGTTATCAGAACGGCAGCTTGGACTTGGGTTAATCATAATATATATCTTCTTCTTTGTTTACTTTAGATGCAACTTTATTGACATTCGGCATAACTTTAAGTGAAGTAGCGTGGACCCATAAGGCCGAACCGTCAAATTGAGCCATAATAAATACAAGTAATGTTACAGGACTATAGCAATGCTACCTCTACCAGCCTCTCCGATGAAGAGGACTAGGGATCATCCCCTGCAAGATTTGAATTAGCATCCCCAAACCATCCCGTCTGTTCCGGGTTCCACATCATAGATGCTCTAGAAGCTGTGTTGCGTTCAAAGATCGAGTTGCCTACTGGTGCGGTGAATGTCATTAACGATTGGCGACGAACAGCGTCTTCTCGAAGGCGTAGGAGAAGGCGGGCCGAGAGGATGGAATGGAGGCTACGTTGTGGTCTGCATGAAAGGCGACAATTCTTCAGTTGGGGCGGGAATGATGATAGTTATATATGGCGTACTCGGAAACGATGATATAAAGCTCAGGCTAATGTAATGAGTAAAAGAAGAAAATATCGCAATGAGGGGATACCAACCGGAGCAACCAGTAGTGTTACGACATTGAGGAGAGAAATTGCTTCATTTACCGGGCATTAGATAAGAAGTCGGAGGGAACGGCGGAGACAACCCACTCGAAAGTGTCACATAGTAAAACACTCCTTATCTGGCGTCACCGTGCTGTGATGGTATTATTCGAGATATTTAACTCACCATCCCAATAGAGTTTACGGATGAAAGATGTCGGTTTTTGTGGAACTGGACGCAAAATAGCGGTGAGTTGGTTTACAGCGGATTGGAGACTTACGATCCCGCACTGCTTTTATAAGTGTCATAATGAGCATCACTGTTATGATGTTAAGTCACTTGAAGGGGCATCAACTTGCTTGCGACTCACGCAGCTCGAAGGCCAATAACACGATGAAAGATACGAACGAGAGATTCGACCCGACCTTCGGGTGGCAACCGGGTAAAGGTGGCGAGGTGATGATTGTCAAGTCAAGGTCTAATCACGGGGGTTACGGGCTGGAAAAGATGGAAGGTGCCAACATACATTGGTAGCGCTTGGCGAATTCGGCGAACATGGTAGCCGCAGCGGCAAAGAGGACCACGACAACTACAGCCAAACCTATCCCGAGCCGTTTTGACCGACCCCACATCGCCCAAACACGCATGAGCATTATTACTAGATAGACCAGGTAAGCGCGTTCAGTATGTGACATAAAGAACAAACTTGCATTCGGCAATTGATAATGTGACAATTGTCAACCCTAGGGTATAACCAGATTAATAGGCTGCAACAATAATGCATCGACTCACATCCTGAGAACCCATTCAGGACAAGACAAAGCGTCGGTGACGGCGAGCGCATCCCGAGCCCTACTCAGCACTTCAGAAAGTCATCTTCGATGCAGAGAATTTGTGCTTACGAAACGCCCGACTAACAAAGTCTGCATAGATAGGATAGCGCGTCAAGAAAAAGAGCACTTTGCCCACACTCCATGGGGCAGGCCAAACGAAACGAACTTCATCGCTCAACGTGAGGAGATAATCATAAAGCTTGGAGCCAGAACATCATTTCAGCCTTTTAGTCTTTGAACGGAACTGCTGCCCACTTACAAGGAAGCTCCCAGAGCCCACTTGGATTGCGAGTTAGCATGGGAGGTGCTAGCACAAGGTAGAAGTTGCGCACATGCAACATACTAAGTGCGTGAATCATTAGTTGCTAGACTGAGGAATGGCTGCGATGCGTGAACTCACTTTGACATAGAGGGATAACGTTAAGGAACGGATGGAGCGGGTTCGCACATCGTCCAGCGCCATGGCGGATTTCACAAAGCATTTAGAGCCATGGAGGAGACGGTATTTGAGGCTCTGAGAGTGTGAAGAGTTGCAGATCAGTTGATGATCACAAAATGATGCGTGGATAACTGATGTGTGGATAGAGATGGATTAATCAGTCTAAGCTAACATAGCATCCGGTTGGCAACAAGGAAGATTAGACATTTGACAAGCTCCTTTACCCAACTGCTTTCGTGTAACGCCAAGGGCTCTGGTGAACCGCAACTTGGTCGCGAAAAGGACAGAGATGGTTGTCATGAGACAAGAACACAGCATATCCGTAGTTAACTATGGAGCGAAGAACCTAGACTATCAATAAATTATCGATGTCTGCCTTCCCATGCTGATCGTTCCGGTCCCATGCTACCGTCGCGGATGGCTGGCTGTTGGAAGGGGGATGGAAAGCTTTCATGGTGACACCCAACTCGCATCATGGCGAGATAGATATAGTTGATATGGACCCCCCAAACCACCTGTAGAAACAAGATTAGGCCTGATATAAAATCCATGAATATAAGTGCCTGGTTGGTGCCTGTCCTATCTTGCTGCGGACCGATTCGCGACTTCCTGGAGTCGGACACACACTTATATCGACTGGGCTGGCCAGTCAAGTGTCCCCAATGCTTCGGTGCCTGTCACCAAATTTATCTGAATCTGACTCAACGCAACAGTCTAAGCTAAGAGACTTGGTCATTGCGTCGAATTTCAATGAATTTACGGAACACTGCGCGTGGGAGTCACTGCGCAGCCAGATGGACTGACATGGATACTCTGGGAGAGGCTGCATAGAAGGGCGAGTGTGGGGAAACAGTTACGTCGTATCGCCGCCAAGAATAGCCATCTGCGCAGTTATAATGGCATGGTGATGATTTACCAAGTGGGCCGTGCATCAGTTGCTCAAAGACGCGGCCATGCGGTGCAGCTGGGTGCAACACACGCGAAAGAGGAAGGACCGTCGAGGAATTCACATAATCTCAATGCCTACAACAAGAAATAAATACAGATATCACAAATACAAAAGAAGACGAAATTTACGCAGACACGCGCTCGCAACCTTCTTTGCCTTCTTTGAATGTACGTTCAAACAGTGCGTTGAGCATCTCCGCTTGTTGAACGTGTATCCCATGACCAGTCCCCTGCCATTGCACGAACTCGGCTTCTGGCATACATGCTTTGATGTCAAGGGAATGTTGAGGAAGGATCAAATTATCTTCATCGCCAGTGACAATTGTCACCTAGAAGGAGTCCACTATCTGTTTCAAGGACATGAAAGCACGGAGAAGGAGCACTTGCCTTTGGTATGGACTTGGATATAATGCGTAGTCTCTCGGGGGTGACCCTATGGGTGAAGCCTGCAAGCATCTGGGAAATGTGCCCCATGAGTTGCTGGGGGCGAGTGATGCTCATGCGACGAATGTATGCCTAGGGATAGGATACGTAGATGTCAACACTACCGAGGAGATCGCGCGTGAGTGAACGCGTGCCTCTGTCTGTATTTCTCGATTCGTGCGACCCTGGGGGTCATCTTTGGCTTTTTCATTGAGCCAGGTGATAGGGAAAAGCATTTCCATGACTCTGGGGGTCTTCTCGGCGAGATCTGATATGAAAATGAGGCGCAACAAGGAAGTAAGACCTTTCCACTGGATTATAGAAGTGAGTGACTGGTTACCGAGTAGGAATTGGTAGCAAAGACTCACAGGAGGGAAATTCTGCCATGGGTAACCTCCAGGTGTGGTCACTACAAGCGTGAGAGATGCGATACGCTGGGGAATCCTGGTTGCCAACTCTGCGGGGTTACCATGTAAGTCGGTGCTCAACGAATGGAAGTTAGCGGCACAGGTTCACCTTGAGCAATCATACCACCCAAGCTCATGCCAACAATATGGACGGAGCGGTCACCTGTCCAGCCAACATGATCTAAGAGGTCAATGGCATCCTCAGCCATCCCGGCTGTTCTAAGACGGCTCAGTTCAATCGAAGGTGAATTGACAACACGACTCACGAATAAGGCCCTCGAGGACACGTCGAATTCCCAACGCCGCGGTTGTCATATACAAGAAACGTGTGTGACTCTGACCTCGAGAAATGACGAACTTGAGGTCCCCATGCAAATGCACTCGAGTTCAACCCCATAATGAAGAGGACTTTGTATTCACTCCCCCTTCCATGCTGTTCGTAATATAGTGAGTGGCTTTCGAGGACTTCGGGACCTTGATGGCGCAGCTTCGTGACAGGACAGAGACCTTTCTTCACGAGAAAGTCAGCTTCAAAAGCGGTGGGGAGGTCGTCCGCAGTCGTCGACATCGTTGGTGCTGGTTGGTTGTCAAGAGACACGGGTTGTGCAGCCCTGGTTGGTTGAAACTCAATTCCGGATTCTGGCTACAAGGAATGACTGAACTTCCAGCGGCTAACTTACCCAACCTCGACAGTCATGATGCTCCAAGACCTTCCGGACGATGTGATTCGCCTCATCGTCTCTGCTTACATCCAAGAAGCAATGCAGCCTGGTAGACCTGGGGCGGTCCTTCCATTCGTTCGTGTATGCAAAAGTTTCAAGATTGGGTGAGGTCGTATCTACACCTACGTCTTCACCACACGCTCAGAAAATCCCATCGAAGGGCCTACCCGCTTATCTATCGGTCGATATCTTTAGCCATTCAAAGACATAGGATTTGTATGTTGAAAAGGACGCTACAGGACTCGCCATATATCGCTGCATTTGTTCAGATCCTCTTCATGTTTACAGCAAACGAGGATATGGTTGGAATTATCTCCACCTGCCGCAATCTTCGCCGATTAGCCTGCTGGCCCTTGACTCATTCTGGAGAACCCCGCATCGATCTCTCCAATCATACTCAACTTCGTTGGCTCTCTTGTGACTTCAAGAATTTGGGAATGAAACCCTGCAATCCCACCCCTCCTGCATTCCTAGCCAACATCACCCATCTTGACTTGGATTGCGCCGAGGACACTCCGCAATGGCTTCCTTTGCTGCCTCTTCTACCCTCTGTAACTCACCTTTTCGTCAACTTCAACGAATTCCTCCCTCCTAATGACCCGGAGTTGTGCATTCTCAGCCAGTTTATGGGTCCCAATATTCGCGTTTGCATTGTGTTCATTCAGGAGGTTACCTCAGAGTTTGAAGCTCTCGGGCAACTAGTTCGCGGAACTCTGGATCCGCGGATTGTCGTAGCGGTTCAGTTTTGGGTTCATGAAGTGTCCCTGAAGCGTTGTATGTTGGACCTGGACGATATCGGTAGTTTGCAAGAGGATTGGCTGGGACGGTCTCGTGGAGTCAAGCCCAACTTTTGGGAAAGAGCCGAAACTATCGCAATAAATCGGTCAACTCTTATACACGCTGCTAAGTGATGAAAATTTGCACAAGGGAAGCTAGGAGGGTGTCGTCAAAAGGGATTTCTCGTTACTCTTCGTGTCAGCTATACAATACATAAGTACGCAATCGTTCATTATCGTCTCAATCACGTCACTCTGGCTTAGTGGTGGTGATCTTCCCATCCTTGTCGTAGAAGATTTCCGTGACTCTGACGGATCGCAAGTGATCGATACCACGGCTCAGTTCGCAATCATGGTGGAACAAGTACCATCGCCCTTTGAACTCGACAATGGAATGGTGCGTAGTCCATCCTAGCACTGGTTCCAATATGCGACCGGCGTAGGTGAATGGGCCGAGAGGGCTCGTACCGGTAGCGTAGCAAAGGTAATGGGTGTCACCAGTGGAATAGGAAAAGTAGTAGAGGTTGTCTTTCTTGTGCAACCAAGCCGCTTCGAAGAACCTTCGATCGTGGTCATCGGCGAGGATCTTCTCGCCCGTCTCTGGGGCTAGGATGTCGATCTCCTGCACCTCACTCGCAAACTGATGCATATCATCTGTCAACTTTGCAACGCGAGGACCGAGCGCAGCTACCCCTTCTCCAGCAGGCTCTTTTGCACCTTGCCAGGAAGCGTCGAAAACATCGTTGCCCTTCTGATAACACTGCAGTTGGCCACCCCATAGCCCGCCAAAGTAAAGGTAAGCCTGCCCGTCATCATCGACGAAACTGGCAGGATCGATGGTGTAACTGCCTTTTATAGGCTCCGGATCAGGCGTAAATGGGCCTTCAGGTTTGTCACCAACGGCTACTCCGATACGGAATATGCCTTCCTTGTCGCGAGCTGGGAAGTAAAGGTAGTATTTCCCATCCTTGAAAGCGGCATCGGGAGCCCAAAGCTGCTTGGATACCCAAGGAACGTCCTCTACAGCGAGCACGACGCCGTGGTCTACTACTGGAGCAGGTGGGTCGATGGATTCGGTGCTGAATACATGGTAATCAGCCATGTCGTATTGATCCCCGTTGTCATTGAATTGGATGTCGGTTTCGCGATCGTGGGATGGGTAGATGAAGATCTTTCCCTCGAAAACGTGGGCAGAGGGATCAGCAGTGTAGATGTTGGTGATTAGAGGTGCCATGGTGGAGATGACGAGACGTGAAGAAGGTTGGTTCTGAGATGTGGGTTCAGTAATTGATCGTGTTGATAGCGCAAACAAATTGCCGGGACGAGGAAGAAAGGAGTGCAAAGAACGGAGGTGAGTGACTTACTTCACAGAATTCAATGGCCCTTCGAGCCGTGTTGACTTGGAAGGACTTTGGGAAGCTCTTTCGTCCACCCTCTCCCGGTGGAGTATATATACATATACCCAACCACCCTCAGTATGATATCGGGAACTTGTCGGGAGTGAGCGAGGTTTCGCCGTTCCCTGAGCCCTCGACATCACTTGTGTGCCCGGCGGCTTTCACGTGGTCATAACCTTGGGGGCAGCTCCAGATTTAGCCAAGGTCTGGTGTTATGTGAGAGCCTGAAATTGTTGCTACTACTGGTGAATATAAGTTGAACAGTGCTGCCCTACTTAGAACTGAAACTTCAAGTAAACGTTGGTTGATCGGGCGCTTACCGACGTTGTCTCAGTATCTGACCCTGCCTGCCCTCCTTCAAACTTGAAGGTATCTGACTTTATCGGCCCAAGCTTCCCCGCGTGATCTTGGCTTTACTATTTACCTCCACGTTATCCACCAGGCACTTAGATTCGAGACTCCTAAATATTGATATTGGCTGATTCCCGCGGGTAAAGGACCGAGTGCATTAAAGTAGATTTATGAGTGCTAGGATCTTCTGTGAATGGTCTCTAAAGGAGTCAAGTTTTAGCCAACGGCCAGAACCTGGCGCGCAAGATCAATCAATCCAAGCTAATTAACCAGTCGCAAGTACTCTACTGGAGTGCACGCCTGTCGGCTGCCAGTAGATCAATACCCCACGCCAATTTGAAAGGAAGACAAGCACCCCAACCCAGTCGGTCACTTGCTACCCCTGAAGTTAATCAGAGCGTTCAGCGTCTGAAAAGTGAAGCCTCGGCGAGCACTTACAAATTCAGCACGCCAAAGGGAAAGTCTCTTTCGTGATACCCATTTTCTCAGCGAGTTGCTTCTCCTCAGCAGTCGCGACGCCCTAATGATGGAGCCGTGGTTAGCTTGCCACGTTGGCAGATTAACTTTAGCATACCAAGTATACCCTCCCGGCCAACTTAGACTTCAGCTCGTCACTGCATATACCCAATGAATGGAGTCCATCCTTGACGGGCACAGGAAGACAGTCAACGCAAGGGCAGAGCTATACAACGTAAGGGCATCGACATTAGCGCAAACTTTCCGGGGACCACAACATGCCTCACATCACTCAACGAAACACAGTTGGCGATGCAAGCCACACCGCCCTCTGTCAACATGCAGCCTGCAATGCATGCGCCACTTTTGGCGATCACCAACCCACATTTTAGGAAATTGCAGTCGGGAGCCTTGAATGCTTCAAAGGCAACGGGGCCAACTGAGAGATCATCAAAGTAGTTTATCGTTGGCAGGGATAATAGGTATGATAGACGGAAGCGTACCCTCTTGAAGAAGAGCATTCTCGAAGGCAGGTGAGAAACCGACGTGAAGCTGAGCCTCGTCCTGGGCAGCGAAAGCATTGCCGGCAAAAAGTGAGGCAGTGAGGATGACAGTGGAGAAGCGCATTGCAAAAAGGGGGATTGAGGATAAGCATAGATTGGGTGTTCGATGCCCTTTATACCGTTGGGCTTAGCGGGGGAGCTGGCTGGATAAGGAGCTATTTCACAATGATAAGATGAGTTCCATGCCTAACACCTAACAAGCAAACCTGCAAGCACTGTACCGGCGTAGGAATACTCCAATAAATTGAAATATCCTAACTTCCTCAAGACCGATCCGAGTGACCACCAAAGCGTAAATGTCAATCAACCAAGTTTGTGTCAAACGTATACTGCCGCATAGGCTATACCTACAGCCTGTCGCCATTCTCCTCGTAACAACGGGGTTCTCGTCTCCGGAGAGCCCTATTTGCTCGTCTGTGGCAATTAGTGTCTTACTCGACCGTAGAGACGACTTCGTGGCATTGCTCTGGATCCCCGTGGTGGCGATCCTGTATTCAATTTCACTTCCGTCCTGACGAATCGTGACGCTAGTACTGTGCCACTTCAGCCTGAGTTTCCCAATAAATCTGGCCTCATTGAGAGGGGAAGTTCGACCGAGCGTTGCGTTGCCTTAACGTTAACCTGGCTGGCCGTCCTCCATCCCTGGTCAGCATCATGTTCCGATATTTTGGGAGCACAAGTTACCTACATATCAAATGCGACAGAGCGATGTCACAGTCAACTCACGGCGAACCAAGCTAGTCAAAGTGGCCTCGCCTGATATATATAAGACATGAATACCGTCGACACCCACACATTATTGGGTCGAGGATACTTGGAGGATAATTACACCGCTCACACAGGCGCTCAGGCTCTTTATCCCTTTTATAGCCAGCGCTACCTTGACTAACACAGCCCATCTGTTCGGCTTTCTGACGTCGTCCCTTACTACACACAGACTTTGAAGATGTCTACCACGACTGATGACCTGCCCACCGCCTTTGAGGCCGACTTTCTGGTAAAGAAAGGTCTCTGCCCCGTCACAAAGCTACGCCATCAAGGCCCCGAAGCACTCGAAAGTCATTCGCTGTACTACGAACAGCATGGAAGGGGGAGCGAGTACAAAGTCATCTTCATTATGGGGTTGAACTCCAGTGCATTTGCATGGGGACCTCAAGTTCGTCATTTCTCGAGGTCAGAGTCGCACACGGCCCTCGTCTACGACAACCGCGGTGTTGGGAACTCAACGTACCCCCGAGGGCCTTATTCGTGAGTCGCGTCATGAAATGATAGGCAATCGAATTTAAGGAGTCACAGAACAGCAGGGATGGCTGAAGACGCAATCGTCCTCTTGGACCATATTGGCTGGACTGTCAATCGCTCCGTACATGTTGTTGGTATCAGCTTAGGTGGCATGATTGCTCAAGGTGACTCTGTACAAGATTCCATGAATATAACCCGTACTTAGCCGTGTAGAGCTGGCAAGCAGGATTCCTCAGCGCATTGCGTCCCTCACGCTTGCGGTAACTACCCCCGGCGGCTACATATGGCAGAATTTTCCTCCCGTAAGCTCGCATAATTACCTTTTGTGGTCCTTGCGATTCACGATAATCGATCAAGTGGAAAGGGTTGACCTCCTTGGCGCGGCTACTCTTTACACCAGATCTAGCCAAGAAGACTCCCATAGTCATGGAAATGCTTTTCCCTGTCACCTGGCTCAACGAGAAAGTCAAAGATGATCCTCAAGGTCGTACAAATCGACAGATCCAGACCGAGGCAAGTCTATCCAACCTCTTTCTCCGTGGTGTTGAATTACCTTCCTTTAGGACTATATCCGCCGCATGGGCATCACTCGTCCTCAACAATTCATAGGACACATCTCGCAAATGTTTGCTGCCCTTACCCACAAGGTTACCCCTGACAGACTTCGTACCATATCCAGTTCCATACCAAAAGTAAGTGACTACGTTGCGTAACTCATGTTCCTGATACCCATAGTGTCCCGTTTCAGGTGACAATTGTGACCGGCGACGAAGACCATTTGGTCCTTCCACAACACTCTTACGATATCAAGGCCTGCATGCCAGAGGCCGAATTCGTACAATGGCAAGAGACCGGGCATGGTATACATGTTCAACGACCAGATATGTTCAACGAGCTGCTCGAACGCACATTCAGAGAAGGCAAAGAACGTTGCGAGCACGAGGCTACGTAAATTTCTTGTCTTTCGGATTTTGTCGTGCATATTTATTCCTTTTAGACATCGATTTGTAGACTGTTGTTCCCTAGATGTACTGTTGACGCCATATTGTCTTTGCAGTATCGTTCATATACCACCATCCGACCGTATCCGCCAGAATTCCGCACTGATGGTCGCGTCCTTCAGTAATAGAAATGTTCGGCTCTCTCGGTAAGTTACCCTCTGATGGGACGCCATGCCCCGATATTTGCGCGAGTGTTCGCCCCGCAATCCCCTCACCTAGGTCAGTCAGTCCCTCCAGAATAACCCCGTCGGGATGGTAGCCTGGTTATTCCCATTCATCATCTGGCCCTGATGCAGACTAATAGAATCCCCGCAAGCGAGGTATTAAGCTTGCTGAGGACGGTGTAGGTGGGTATATTATCAGACTACCCCCATTCGTATGACAGATTCTAGTGCGTATAATAATCATCTCTACTCGTTCTTGACAGACGAACATTACCGCCTCCCCCTTGCAATGTCCCACGACCCCACGGCGATAATCCAGTCTCTAGAACGGTATCAAATAGTCACAGTGAGTTTCTAACGATCCCAAGTATCGCACGTTACACGCTCACGCGCCATCGCTCGTAGTATCTTCACCGTCAGTCCTTGCTACCACTCTTGAACTTGCAATCTTACTGAAGCAGATGTGCAGTCTCTTGTAATGGCTTACTGGTGAGCTAGCCTCGGCATCAATACCCCACTTCCGAGAAACCCACGATCGACACAACTAACTCTATCAGGCATACGATTATTTTCTGACGTTTGCGGACGAAGTGCGTCATGTCTACGGTGCCCCGTGGAACATCGGAAAAGTCCTATTCTACCTGACACGCTACCCGGTCTTTGTTGACACCGCCTTGACGCTTCATCGTACGTCAACCATTTATGTTGGTTTGGATAGACAGGCACTCATTCTCAACCGTTCAGATCAAGTCGCGTACCATCTTTCCGTAAAGGATTGCAAAAAATTATTCAGTATTACAGGATGTGTGTGCGTCCGTTTTTGAAGAGTCTCTTGGCTGATGTCAAGACCCCAAGGGATGATAATTATTGGCATTGTCGTCGCAGAAGGTCGTTCGATCCCCCTTGCTCCCATTACTATCCTCGGTCACTGACCTCGCCGTTGGGTGCTGTCCAGTCATCATGACTCTTCGCGTATGGGCGCTTTATAGCCGGACTCGACGCATCGCCCTCTTGCTTTCCATTCTAGCGGTGACAACTATTGTGGGTGGCGCAGTTGGCTTCACCAAATTTCACACATCCCAGACCTGTAAAATCTTAACTCCCCCTACCCTCCTCATGAATTGCCAACTGACTATCCACACGACCATATGGCAGTTATCGCCATGGATGAGATATCCCCCACTATCCCCGGGTGCTTTCCCAGCGATGGCAATAATCTCGTTTTCATCAGCTTCACTGTATTGATGGCTTACGAAACTGGTGCGTGATTTAGTAGCGCAAGAAGCAGGATACTGAATTGATAGTGCTGCCCTCTTAGCGATCCTCTTGTTAACGCTGAATCAGTGGATACAGCATTGTATGTACATCGTGCTTGGCATCACTAGCCATCTTCCCGGCACTGACCGACGTAACCCCAGTTCGACATGGGAGTAGCTCATTCATAACTACATTCTTCCAAGATGGTATGAATGGTCCTTTGCGTCGCGTGCCATCCAATGCTCAAATGATATCACAAGGCGTCTTGTACTTCGCTGCATTGTTAGGTCTGCGATTATCCTTCTTCTCCCGACGTCCGGTTCTCACCGTAGAATACCCAGCTATTTCGGTTGTCAATGTGGTTGTTCTCTTGACGGAGCCAGTAGGTACCCTCTATGAACTTTGCATATATTTCCACGTTTATCATCGTTCAGCGCGAATACGCCAATCTTATGACTTCGTAAGTTCCTTTCTACAAGTTGCTTCTTACCTACTAATATCTCCCAGGGTCCAGCGTGCTTTACATTCCATACTCTCTGCCCGCATCCTCCTTCGGCTACGGAAAGAATCAGAAAAGACGAAAAATCACCCCGACTCACCCACTGAGCTCGGAGCCATAGGCGAATTGGTCTTTGCGAATTCCGAGCAAACCCAGATCCAATCGGAGGGCGCTACTTGGCATACTGATGTGCCGACCGCTCAAAGAAGCCGACCTTGGAATGTCGATGATGGGACATGGTTTGGAAACATCTAGCACCAGTAGTGAATATGAATGATGCATCGATTCCTCTTGTCCCCCTGCTGTCGTGGGTGCCCCTGCGACAGCCGGCCTCATCCGCTGTTGACGACTGGTCACCCGACATGAGTGTTTGACTCGCTCTCGCTGTAGTCTCTTACTGATCATTTACCTGTATTTATACCATCCTGAGGCTGTTACAATATTGGGCAACTTCGCCTCAACCTCCCGCTGCCTATTCCCTTCCCGCCGCCTCCATTTTCGGGAAGTTCGTTGCCACTAAAGCAATTCATTCTCGGGGTGCAACGTTTTACGTCACTTCGACTGTCCCGTCAAAATTGTTTATCATTGATTGATAGTCTGACATGGTATGATGCACCTTATCCTACATACACTGCATAGCCGCTCGAATCCAAATACTAACTAGTCTCGGGAGTCAACCTGCATTCGTATAGAGCCGATAGCTCGAAATGAATACAGTAAGTTTGATGGAGCCAATTTCATTCCGACACCGAATCGCAGCATAGCTATCACCTCAGCTAGAGATAGCCCTTCACCGCTGACGAGAACTCTCGTATAAATAGTACAGGCCACTTTCCATGCCCAGCACTCCCACCCCCAAGGACGTCTTACCACCGCCGCCGATGTTCATTGAAAGCGTCCCCGGAATTCGTTCTCTGGCCCTATATCAGCGAAGCACTGTACGTGTTTGATGATCTGCGTACTACCCTAGTTTAACCAATGCACCTAGCAGTATGTTCCAGGTAAGCTCGACAACATAAGGACGCCTCTACTCACTTACTAATGAAGCGACCCCGCTCGCTAAGTGTCAAGCGCTTGTTTGTTCGTCAGGCAATTTCTTCTAGGCGATCTTTATTTCCATCTGACGCACGGTAGATTTACGACTACTTGCTAACATTCGATGGCGAACTCCGCTTTGTATGGAATTCACGAGGGGGATTTGGCAAAGTGTTGTTCGTCCTCACGCGGTACACAACATTTGGCGATGTTGTCTTGGCCATATACCGTTCGTTTCCGATCTATTCTCAAGCGAAGCTCAATTTTGTTCCAGGAAATATTGGCCCCTCAATGGGAGAAACAACATGTCGGTCATTATATGATGTGACAGGATGTGAGCTACTTTCTCGCCCGGCTTGTCTGTGTATGAGCGATCCGACAGCGCCTCTAGGGCTCACCATCGCTGGAATAGTCATTGCGGAAGGTGACTAGGTTGTCTCCCTCCCGCATGACAATGTGTTCAGACAAATGGAATATTAGTGATTTTGGTCGTTCGGGTTTGGGCACTTTGGAACCGTTCTCTGAAGCTAGGAATGGCCATCATTACCACTTCAATTGCCTTCATTATTGGAGCTTCGGTTGCCTACGTTAATTCGCGCCAAAGCAACAGCCAATGTGAGTATACCAAGTGTAGGCATAATGCTGAATCTTTCTAACAATGTCATAGTTGCACGGCTGGATACAATCTCTCCGGTTCTCCTTGGATGCTTCCCGAACAACATAGACAACATGGAATATATCAGTTACCTTTTCGTGATGATATTCGAGATCCGTAAGTGCCGACTAGTCGACCGCGAGTTTGGATGCTAGACTAGCTTGCAGTGATGGTATTCCTTCTTTTGATCAAAGGTCTCAATGATCGTGAGCACATAATGACCTGTCTGCTCAGGTTCACTCATAAAAATTCTTCAGTACGTCGTAGACCTTCTTCTTTCTTGTATAGCATCTACCGTGATGGTGCGTATTCCCCTCCCTTGTGGTTCTCTTGTCTTACCCAACGAGTGCAGGATTTGCTTATTACGCCGTTCTGTCAAGTGAGTATCATCATTTGCTTGCCAGCGCAGCTTCCGCTAATATGCCTCCTTACATAGGCATCTCAATCTTGAACGTAATCGTCTTGCTATCGGGGCCAGTAAGCCTCTCCCGTTCTTTAGATTCCCCTTAGTAACACTGACCATTATTGTTTCTCAGTGGGAGCTTGCGAATCTTCTTGTCGCGTGAGACAGCCGCCACATCCTAACTTACTGCCGCTTATCTACCGAGCACCGCGTAGTCCTCAACGTGTCCTCCATTCCATATTCTCGGCCCGTCTACTCATTAGCCTTCGTCAAGATGCATCTCGATTTGGTGTCTGCGATACCATCACACAACCCGTGGGGGACTCGATCTTTTTCCCGTCCGTCATTACACCGATAAACTCGCAACGGAATCAAAGGGACGACCATCAAAATGACTGGGCTGCCGCAAGCCTTCAGGATAATGATGACATTGATGGCACACAGCTTGAGGCCGCCACTAGCGACAGTGGTGATTTGCGTGAAACCAGAACGGGGAACTGAAAGATACTTAGCGCTCTGTTGGTCACGGCTAGGTAAGTCAGTGTGTTTCATCAACTCGGCGACTGACTTCCACTGAAACAGGGACTCCCCTGTCGCACGTCCCCTGAAGGCCTGCCGTAGCAAAAATACATGCTCGTAATTCGACTAACTCGGTTCCTCCTTCATAGAATGCGTGTCAAGCTTACGTTGATACTCTATATGTAGACCCAAATACACAAGAAGAGATACGTAATGTTATTTAATACATCCTGATAGTTTTTTCTCGTTGCGGTTCTGCCTATTATGTGGTGTTGTCGTGGTTTCGTAAAGAGGAAATGAACTGAGAAGGAAACTAGACCACGTCAATCGCGAATGGAATAGAGGTGTGTTCGGGGTGTGGATGGTTCTGCGCGAGGGCGCGATGGATGAGGCGGTGATGGTGACCACAACGATGAGAGGTTGACCAGAGATCAGCTATGGAGCGGTCAGGACCGTCGGCGATGATGAGATGGTTAGGCGCTAAGCATGTACTAATGATTGCATCTTTGATTCGCCACAAAATCATCTGCTGAAACAAAAGCTTCATTCCAGCAATAACAATGACGAGAGCGAGATTCGAACTCGCGCCCCCGAAGAGACTAGATTCACGCGAACCTGATTCTAGCGCCTTAGACCGCTCGGCCATCTCGCCATGACACCATGTGCCGTAAATCGTACACAGCAGAGACGCAGGTCAGGGGAAGACTGACAGGACCAGGCGAAGACAGGAGGATCCCGAGGGGGAGGGTAAGATAAGTACTATACTGACACAAAAACATAAGCAAAGACCACGGATAACCAACAAATTGACTGTAGAGTATATGGCCAAGCTGCAAGCTGCACTGCGGCTCAAGCGCTCACCACTCCAGCCATCTAATCACTATCACTATCGCTACTATCCCCAGCCTTCTCATCATCATCCGTACCACTTTCATCATCACTTTCTTCCTCTTCCTCATCGTCGTTGTCTCCGGAGCGTTTGACTTTGTGACCACGCATGGCAGCCATTTGACCTGCGAGCGTGTCTTCATCCGGTTCGGAAATGTCGTCTTCTGTTTCCTTCTCATCTGCGGTAAGGGCTGATAGGTCATCGATTTTAAGCTAGAGAGGTATACAAGAGGTAAGTTTGCTGGCTGGGCGCGAAAGATGAATGAAAGGAACGCACGCTAATCGACCGTGTAACCTCCTCATCCACGAAGGTATCACTAACAATGTAAAGCTTCCATGTAAAGAGACCGACAGTTTGAGGGGCTTGGAATTGCATCTTATATGAGCGGTAATTGCGATCCGAATCCGAATTGGAGTAGGGGACGTCGGTGACTTTCATTGGTGGGACTACAACGCGGCTGGTCTTGTCGTCGGCGAGGACAACCCACCATGAAGGTTTGCGTTTCTACTCAATGGTAAGAGGAAAATCTACGAAGGTAGGGAGGGGAAGGGACATACGCCAGGCCAAAGCGGTGCATGTGCCCATTCACCAGCAGCTTCATCGTCACCAGGCAACTCCTCCACACCTCCGCGACTGGTAAGGAATTGATTATCCTTCTCCTCATTCAATTTAATCGACCGCTTCGTCTCATCAACACTGAGATCTTTCTCCTCAATGGGAGCGGAGCCTGGAGGCGAGATTCGGAGTTTGACAATGAGGAAGACGATAGAACCGGGTGTGACGATTCGCTCGCCGATAACTATAGAATATAAATGGCCAATCAATGCTTGTTCGGATACGTGTGCGTGAGTGGGAAAGAAGTGACGAACCTTTGAAGGAAGCATCAGCCAACTCTATTCTGCCCCACCTCTCAGCGACCTTCTTCGCTTCGCTAGCTCTGGAATCGCCCTTCTCTTCCAAAACTGCAATAGCATCCTCGATCTTCGCAACATGACTGGGCAATGCGTTGACGTCTTTAGTGTCGAGACCGGGAATCTGAACAAGCTTGGCGCGCTTGATGTTGTCGTTGTGAGTGAATGCAGGGAACACAGCTTGAGTAAGGAAGGCGTGAAGGCGCATTACAGCGATGGTGGGACGAAGCCAATTTCGGGCTGTGGAGATTTGGAGGAGGGCGTTGAGGAGGAGGGGTGCTTGAAGGAGAATTTTGGCTTGGTCTGAAACATGGGACTTAGCTATGGCTAGACAATACTTTTGAAGTGGAAAGGTGTGTGCATACCTTTCTGTAATGATGACGATGAGATGGGCAGCCTGAGCAAATGCGCATATATCAACACAAGCGCCTTCCACCGACTCTCAAATCCATCTCCTTTGCCACCATCCTCACCCTCAGCAAGTTTCCTCACATCGGTCCACTTCTTTCCAGCTGCCTGGTTAATTTGTTTCTCCAGAGACTCGAGTTCAGAACGGTCGGATGCGGCTACGATGGAGGAGGGGTTTTCGAATTGGTAGGCTTTGCCTAGAGAACCCACGACGTCTGCCATCGCGGATTCTTCCTTCAATGTTTTGAAGAAGGCAGCAGCGGATTTAGCGTGGACGCCGTCCTTTGTGCGCTGGCGGCTACCAAACCACCATCGATACTATACGGTATTGGATCAGCTAGAGACGAGAAGACGGGAGGGGGTACGTACGACGAGCAATGGCAAGCCGATACCAATGAGAAGGGCGTAGAAACCAAGAACGTAGATGTTATTTTTGCCTTCGACAATCCATTTCGGCAAAGCGATACCCATAGATACTTCCTGGCGTCCATCGGGGTGGCCATATAGCTCCCAGTTCTTTCGGATGGTCTCATCGGTGAGTCTATCCAGCCAATAAGCAATGCGACGCGAGTATGTGCAGGCTGAATTGCTACGCACGATTTGTAGGCTTTGGTTATCTCCACGAAGCGGTTGGCAATGTCTTCAATCGTCTCGTTGACGGTCGGCTTGACCTTGTCCGGGTGGCTGTTAATGTAGAATACCTTTTATGAGTAGGTGCGCAGAGAAGCGGGTGTATGACTGACAATTTCCGAGAGAGTTTCTTGTAATGTGACTTGATATCCTTTTCCGAAGTGCCCTGCGAGCCAATATTCGCGTCAATCATCACTTGAAAGCTCCCTTCCATAGGACACGCACCATCTTGATATCCAGAATTTCAAAAGGATCGTAAATCTTGTTCTCCAACTTTGCCGAGGAGACCTTGTACGACAAGAAGCCAAGTAACGACCAGCCAAGAATGAGGAATATTGTTCTATTCAGCAATGGTCAGCTTATAGCGGTTTCGGAGGAAGCGTATTCGGTGCGACACGTACTTTCGACTGAGGTTTGGGTTTAGCAATGTGCCACGTTCGCGTTTCGCTATCCGAGCGCGTTGCGTCCCACAAGCACCACATTGACATCCCTCCTTTGGCTGCTTCCCTGCCCAAATGACTTAGCATACTAAACCCAAATGAACATTTGCCAGCACCGACTGACCTGAAGATTTTGTGAGCGAAGAAATGGTGAGAGGGACGAGAATTAGGGCAAGGAATGATATGATGAAGTAGGCAGCCATATGGCCTCCCTCATCGTAGTTGTAGTTGGCCATGGTGGCGAAGAGTGGGATGGGTAGAGACCCAGTCGCAGAGATTTAAATGTGAATCAAGTGCGTTGGCACAAGTGACAGCAAAGGAAATGCAACGTATGCGGGCACGTGAGTAATAGGGGCTTCAGCGCTTCAAAACGTTCCGCCGGCGCTCATCGAGTTCTCTACGCAGTGGGAGTGCGGAGTGGTGGTGTGTGAGCCAGGTGCCGATGTGAGTGTCAAAAGTGGACATTCCCAAAGGAAGCCCCCTAATGTTTCGCTTCCTACAGTATTACATCTAGGTCACCCGGATTACGGATATGCCGCATTCATAACTTCATTATGTATATACTTATGTCACACAGCTTTTGACTAAGTACGGACAGTCTTGCCATAACCAACACCGAGACCATGATTTACACTCTCAACAAAAACCCCAGAATAAATGAGGTCTTCAACCGAGCCTTCTTGAATCCCATGGTGAACAAGCATCACCTTGGTCCCTGGGAGAATTATTGGGGTTAAAAAGCAAACCATGAAGCAGCGGTAATACACACCTTGGATACATCAACGTGGAATTCACCCCTCCCGGCATCACCTAGTGAAACAGTGAGGTTAGGGGTTACTTTGGTTACTGGCTTCAGGGGTGCTCCGTCTTTCGAGTAGTAAGCTCTCAAGGTGAACTTATCCCAATCAACTACAATTTCGAAGTTGTGCCAAGACTTTGGAGTGAACGGCGCGGTGAATAGGACATTGAGCGCATGATCAAGGATTTTGAACGAACGGGAATTTGGGGCGGGGAGGGGCCTAGGGGGGGTTGCAAACGGCGAGCCTACGAGGGAGGTTTAGCCAAGTGAGGTTGCAACCTAGTTAAAACTCACCCAATTGTATTCCGAATACATGAATCCCATCACTAGGCTCAACGAACACGATTTGATAATCATGATCGTAATTCAACGGGGTTTCCTCGTCTAACAAGACCGAGAAATAAAACGCTGTGATACCTTGCTCTATCATAGGCGTTAGCGCCGCCGGTCCGCCTCCTGCTACGGGCTGAGTAGCTGAAGCCGTATTGACGATTATTCCTTGATTATTCCCACCAGGAAAAAATACGGATGTGTTATCTATTCCGACGGAGATGGCCTGCTCAATGGGTTTGGTACATGTATATTGGGAGGGGGAGGAAAGGAATTGGTGATTGATTCCACAGTGGTGTAGGGAGCTTGGAACGTCCCAAGAGGGAGGTATACTGGCAGAAGTGATTAGGGCTGGGTAGTGGGGATGATCGTCGAGACCAGAACTTACGTGGGTGGCAGACTCAGTGCCTCTGACGACGCTTCGTGGAACATATATATATATATATATATCGGTTAAAACGATGGAGCGAGAAAATACTAGTACGCACGTTAAAAATGGCCCAGTTGACGCACCCAGGTTTCCTTCCTCGAAAGAAAATGGCAGCCAACCATCATATAAGATAGGGGTGGCCGAGACAGCCGAAAGCAATATGCAAGTGATCAGCACCACCATACTCTATCCATCACTAATCAAAAACATTCCGCTCTCCAGGCTGGGCGGCGAACAGGATCCGTGCCCTAGTCAATCCGATCTCCGGCAGTTGGAAGATGGATAGTCAGCGTGAGCCACGTCGGTTCTGGAAGTTGAGGTATGGACGAGTAACGAGACTCAATTCATAATTTTTGGAGGTATGCACTCTACAAAACAAATGTATGACGCTAGTGAATACATCTCTATCCTTTTATATCTGAGAACATAATCACCAATTTATTGAACGTTCGAACTTCGCTCACTGTCATCTTGTACATTTTCAGCGTCAGGGTTTTGCCCTTGGTTTGCACGCGAGTGTTATGACTCGACGCTTTCAGACGGAGCCTAAGGAATCACCAGGTAGGCGAGAGAGTGGCAAACCGGGAGGGTACGTTGGTGTTGATGCATGAAAAGGCGGATGTACCTCGGTCTGACCGTCTGCTATTCACAGGATATGTACCCTTGATTGGAAGACTATGCGCAGAAACGGGTGCAGAACGCGTATGGGTGGCTGGGTGTCGATCAAACGAGCAGCGGTTTACGGCTTGCCAGTAGCAATGGAAGATCATCGATCATGATGGAGGCGCTGACTCTCCGACGTCGCCAAGGTTCTTGTTCCTTTCCGCACACTTGCGCTATTCTAACTTGAACCAGAGTATCTCGCCTCTTCGCTGATCACTTTCTGATATCTGATTTTATGATCAGCAGGGACCTTATCGTATCACAGTCCCCAGGATGAATAGCGTTCTGCATCACTAGCTATTTGCGTTGCTTGCGATACACACACTGGGTCAGATCGTGCGCTGTATTCACCATGCATACTCTGGATGAGTCGCCACCCAGTGATCCGACCTCGACTGATCTTTGTTGAAAAGGTGGGTCAGGCAGTGGTGAAAGTTCTGCTGCAGACTTGCGCTCTACTTATGTATGTCCTGCAGATTGGCAACATCTACACGAACTCGATAAGTCAACGGAATTCCAGCTGCATAGTGTGCTCCGGAAGGCCTCTACAAACATGTCGGGGCCGACGGAGGGATGCCCGATGCCCCGCTTCGCTTGGACAGGCTGTCCCGCCGCGTGGCTACTCAACTTCCTGGTGCACGTATTTCATGACCTGTTGGTTAGCAGAACTGCTGGCTTCACTCCTCACCCAACCACAACCGTGCCACCATCCTCCAATCACAATTGCCCACCCAACAGCTCAACTCCGAATGGTCATGGCCTCCTCGCCTGTCAATATCACCTCTTCACCCTCTCAAATCATCTTCTTCTCCAACAACAAATCGAAACCATTCCCACTTCCCACTCAACCCTCGTCGAGCCGTCCCTATTTTGAGACCGCTTAACTTACCTGTCACTCATCCACATCCCGTTCCGCTGATTGGGCAAACCAATATGTACTGCCCGGATTTGTGGAGTGTTTCAACCCCCTTCATGCGGCTAGGCTCTCTCCCCCACAGTTCATTTTATTGAGTTGAGTAAGCATGCCCTTCCAAGCTCAGACTCTGGACACGTATCGGAAGGTATGTGCGCCAGCCGCCGCTTCGTTTACGTCTAGATGATGACTTTTGGTGGTTCCTTAGGCGTCGCTAGTTGCTTTATGGGTATGTAACGGCATTGTCGTAGATCGAATATTGATTATTGACGCCGCGGCGATAGGTTGGGACACTGCTCTACGGTGCGATCGGCGTCCATCACTCATAACTCCATCCTTCTGTCTGTTTAGCTACTAGGTCAACTACTAATTCATGAATCATTTGAACCCTAGGCATCTATGTCGTCCTCTTCGGAATCTGCTTGTACATCTTCCGCAGTCGCAAACATACTCAAAACCTTGTCCTCATGATCAGCGCCTTCGTCATGTTCTCATTGTCCACGGCACATATCATCACAACCTTCATCTCGACCTTTTATGGCGTATTGAATCCGGATGAGCTGTCCCCGGAACGTGTCGCTCTTGCGTCGGGGCACATCTATATCACCAATAAGTGAATCTTTTGTTAGAGTATGAGTGTAGCTGTGTACTGACGGCCTCGTAGTATCATTGCCGATGGGATTATTGTGAGCTTGTGTACTTGAGTCTAAGCGTTCGGCGCGTACTGAGACGTCCCGGGTGTAGGTCTATCGGTGCTACATCGTGTGGGGTTCGAGGAAGAGGATTATTTTCCTCCCTTGCGTCCTGCTTCTCGCCACCGCGGGTAAGACCCCTCCCCCCGGATTTCACTTACCACCCTCCTGACTCGCACTAAATGCCTAGTCATCGGGTACACGTTTAGGATCACTATAGAGCTGATTGCCCTTTCGTTAGCTACTAGTATCACTTCTACTGCTCTGACTGGTCAGTGTCGGATATTCATTCGTCCTTCTTTGGTTCATGTATATTCGTGCAGCTGGCCGTATCATGTGGATCGCATGGGAGACTAAAAAGCATCTAGGAAAGCATTTCGCGGAAAGGTACAACACCGCCGCATCAGTCGTGTAAGCATCAATTCTCGCTGTGGTACCCACCACTTCCTACTCACCGAATGCTCATTGGTATCCAGTGTTGAATCCGGGTTGATGTACTCCATATCCTTGATCATATTCCTTGCGGTTTACATCAACGGCCCAGGGAGTAATAGTACGGTCGGCCCGTCGAAAGTCTATCCCTCTAAAACACAACCGATCACCACTTTCCCGTATTACTTCCCCGCCAGTGTAAGTTCTCTTTTTCCGCTTTTCTCAGGTGCATGTATTTCGTCTATATATTGAACCGTTGTCAATAGTATATTGTGTATGTTGCACTTGCGCAGATCATGGTAAGTCGCTTTGTTGTGATTTCCTGCTCAATCCGGGGATCGCTTTTACTCACTAGTTACATCTAGGGCATCGTATCAACTCTGATCATCGTTCGTGTCGGTCTGGGAGTCGCCACCAGCAACCCCAGCAACAGAACCCCTCCCCCTAGTTCAGGCCGTAGTCTCAGCAATCGATCAATGTACCCTCAACGCCGACCGCTACCCGTCAGCGTTGAACTTTCCACTATTGTGATCAATACGGAGACGATGACTTCGACGACCGATCAGAGTGGTGTGAGTCGGGATGATAAGTCAAGGCAGAGCTTGGAGGGGGAGGGGATGAGTTCCGTTGATGTTACTAGTGTTATCTGAGGGGTGGCGCTGGGGGTTTGGGTTGTCGGCCAAGTATTTTCTTTGCCTTGGGTGTTGCTTCTTTCCTCTTATTTCTCGCGCTCGCTTGTATTCCGTCAATGTCCTCAGTATACCAAGAATTATGTCTCCATTGATCATATGGATATATGCTTCAACACACAACCTATGTATGTTTACGTCTCTTTCAAGAGATATCAAGTACCTTCCACTGCGCCCGCGTAATTTCGTTCCAAGTAACCGCTACCTCGTCGCCTTCCAAGTCTTCAGCTTCCTCTACAGCAGCTCCACCATCGTCGAGGCCCGTGGCGAATTTCGCCGTTTTGGAGAAGGAAATGTCGGCTGCACCTGGGCGGAGGAGGGGTTTTGTAAGGATGGTAGGTGTGGTGGACGTCACCCTGGAAACAGCGAGCAGGTACTCTGGTGTGAATGTTTCGGGGTTGATAGCAAGGTCCTACAGCAAGCACATTGACATTGACGATAGCCAAGATGGAAGTTTGGATGAGGGACTCACCATCCAGCCAACATACATACCAACGCGAAGTTGGTCGAATGATTCGATGATTGTTCCAGTGGGGAACTTGGATTCAGCGAGGTTCCAGTCAAAACCGGGCGAAGGGACTGTTTGACTTGTTGGAGGTTCGGGATCGTCATAAGGAAGTACTTGTAGGTCTTCCTGCGTCTCGTCATGGCGCCGCTCTTTGTTCTTCGACCAATGGTCGCTTTCAACGTCCACGCTCGTGACAAACATGTTCGGTGGTAGTTCCCCTCGCTCCTGCTTCTCTGAAGGTGGAACAACTCTAGGCCGAGTACTCCGTGGGGTCTGCAAGATGTTCTCAATCACAGCCATTTCGACATCATCCTTCTCCTGCGTTTCACCGACACCGTCACCGAAAACAATTTTCTGAGGAATCGGTCGATTTAACGAATTCTTGAAACCTTTCTTTTTGTTTTTATTACGGAGGGAACTCATCATGACGTGTCCTATGTCTATGGAGGTAGAGCCGTTTGAAGCTTGAGTGGGTGTACCTGAGGGGGAGAGTACGATGTATCCAGGTTCTAATGTATCGGCAAGAGCGTTGGATGAGAACGCACCGTTCAGAGCCTCGGTTACGTTGCCTCGATGGTTTGGGACAGCTAGTTGCGAAGATGAAGATGAAGTGACTGGGAGTTTAGAAACAGGGATGGAGTTGACAGCAGAGGTTCCAGAGGGAGGTGGGGGTGGGGCATTTGCGATACGGGTAGCTTGGTTCTTGACCCTTCGTCGTTTATTACGGCTCTGTGTTCTAGGGAGTCCTTGACCTGGTGGAACGTGACTACGCTCCAAGTCAGTCAAGCAACAAATGGGAACAAACGATGACTGACGTCTGAGAGACGGCAATTTGTGGTGGCTTGAAAGTTGGAGGATGCTTTGCTGTCTTTACCAACGGTGGCCCATCATCGTCGGATGATGAAGAGGACGTTGAAGTGTCGCTGTCACCTTCACTCCCAGAGTCCGAGTCGGTGCTGGTATCAGTATCTGTCTCTCCCGAAGTCTCGTCGGAGCTGTCGTTACTTGACGCTGCGAGCTCCATTCGAGGACTATGAGATTTCGATAGTCCCGGGTGCTTGACGCCTAATGCTGCACCTAGCATTCTCTTCGCTGGGTCGCCAATCCTTGCCACGCTTGCCTTCGCGGGCACGCTTGGAGTAGGCACCGTAGGAAGCGCATTAGCCTTTGTGGCTGGTGGCTTTGGTTTAGAAATGTCCGAAGTTGCGCGTTTTCGCTTTCCAAGATTGCTCTGCGGCTTTTCTAGCACCAAGTAAAATCTGGACCTTTCGAAGACTTGGAATATACGTACCTACAGCCTCCTCAACCGTGCCATTAATACAAATCAAGTCCCCTTCCCTCAAAATATCAAGATCTGATTCATCAAGAAGTTCAAAGTCGTCGAGAGTCAGACTAATCCGAGATCGTGCTCCCTCTAGGGCATTGCGAAGTGCCTCAACATGAGTACAGAGATGCTTTTTCAGGTCAGCGATAGATGAGGAGGTTAGTTCAAGGCTTCCCGTGGAGTACCAAGCCTTAAGGGGAGGGAGCGGAGGACTGGTTTGTATCTTGAGTCTCATCCCGCGGAAAGGCAAGACACAGAAATACCAAAGCGCGTCTAAACGGCGTCTAACGGTCGACAACGCGGTCACATGCATTTTCGAATCTCCTGCTCCTAATCCATGGGTACTTCGGGGTGCTTCGATGGGACGGTTACATCCTGGTTCCCTGGTATGTCATTTACTCGCTTTTTCTCTCTTAAACGTATTCGGTACCCCCCAAAGAGGCTCAAAATCAGCGATGAACAAAGTGAGATAATTTCATAACGGACTGGAATCGTATCACGGGGAGGAGGCTGACCATGGCAGTACCCTTACAAAAGCTTCGCCCCGCCGCCTTTCACCCCCAGCTCGCTCTATCTTCAGTACTACCATCTGTCACAGCAATATCTACCTTAACACCCAACCTAACTGAAGAACCATGTTCGCCAACATCATCAACGTTGTCCGAGCCATCTGGGCTTTCTTCCTCTACTTCCTCTCCATTCTCAAAGACGGATATTCCTCCTCGTCGGATGCCTTTGAACTACCCATCGCTGCTCCCCAAGCCGACAAGATGGCCAGCCATGTCAATCTGATCGCTACTGTCGCCCCTGTCATCCCCACCCTTCCCTCCCCTATCCCCATCGCAGGTTCCTCCCAATGCCCTCGTTCATTACGAGCCGAGGCCACTGGAGGGCCTTCTAACTCGTTCGAAAAGTTGGAGGATCTCGGCGCTCCGACGTATTTGAGAGAGGCAATCCAACAATCAGAGAAAGTCGTCAAGAACATCGCTGATACTCAAGCTCCAGCACCAGCCTCCGGCGCTCCATTCGACCAGTTAGCCACCGTATTCTATGAAGATAATGCCTGCATTGCAGCCGAATTTCAACAGATCAAAGATACAATACTTGGTACGTCCTTCCAATGTCGTCGGTGCAATGTTAATGAGTGCTTACCGCGATCGCAGATACCCCCATGAAGCAGAAAGACAAGTGGTCGAGTTTATTGAACAAGTGCGTCACTCATTTTAGTGTCGAGGTTGGGGATGGTGGGTACCTCCTTTACATTCCCCTCTGATTAATTCTGACCCGCCTTTACAGAATCAACTGACATTACCCTGGTTGCGGGGGTTCGAGTGGCAGGCAACACATCCGGGCGTTGCCCGTTGATGACCGCCTCCTCTTCCTCTCCTTCGCTATCCGAAGGTTCTAACGACGACCCTGAATCACCTTTCCCTACCACACCATCTGGTGATCTCGCAAGATTCACGATTTTTAAATTCCCTTCTCCCCCTCCGTTTCCCGAGAACACACTCAAACGCGTTGATGATGTTTTTGGCATGCCGACCCCGATGAACGCTCATGGTGAGCTCCGGATTGCACCACCACCCTTTATGATGGACGATGAAGAGCCAGGACCCATTGGAGAAGGGAGTCCAGTGCCGAGTTGCCCACCCAAGTTTGGCGAGGATCTCTGCTTTCCTACTGCTGACTGCTTGTTCGTCGGCATCGAAACATCAATCTCCTTCTCGAGTCTTCTCTTGAGTCCAGATCCCCCGGTCTTCATACCATCTCACCATCGCCGACGGTCCTCATGTGCTTCTGACCACTCCGTCGCCGAACTGTGGGGAAGCTCTCCTATTCAGACATACCCGCCGTGGCCACCATCACCTACTCGTCCATCACTCCCTCACACGAAGACGTCTCCAATCCGAACACACTTTCATTCCATTTGCGACATGGTCTAGCCTCCCCTAAAATCCTTTATATTTATTCACTCTATCAAATCAAGTAAGCATAAAAACATCAGAAAAATGAAGGCGAACGGGGCGAAAAAACATATATAAAGCTTATTTAAGTATACCAATAGCCATCTTTGTCATGTACTCGGTTTTATCTTGATTCAGACTTTTTCGGCCAATCCACGGTGCCAACTTTCTTCTGCCTCATCAACCCGGCCAGCTCCCCAGTATCCCTAAGGGCCCGGTCCGCGCATCAACGGTTTGGACTGAAGGGTAGGAGTAGGGTAGGTTTGTCTGAGCTTGAAAAATCAAAACCCAGCGCCGTTGGATTCCGAAAGGGCGCTTGCGCACGTCACAGTAGTCACAAGTACCTATTTAGTTATCAGATTTCTCTTGATTCCTTCTTCACAGTGACACACATCTGTTCCAGTCGCACAGATTATATTGAATCAGCTATAGCAGTCCACGCAAATCGATTTATAAAAACAGCTTTTGTTTTTGCAGCTGACTGAGTGGGTAGACAGAAGGAGCCCCTTTATCCCTGGAACTTGGCTATATAACATGAGCAAATATAGATACCTTTATATAGGGACTACAGCTTGTATGTGGAGATTCATACTTTAGAGTACTGAAATCAAGTTCTGTATGAAGTAGTTACTCAAAGTTTCTCTTTCTGTGTAGTAGGATAGTAGTAGGTCTCTGTGTATGGCTGTAAAATTGGAATGTAGATACTCAGGAGCTGCTCAGGAGGAGGCATGATATCTGGTTTATGTAATAGTGTGACAACCTATCCCAACCCCAAACTTTGGCAGCAGACCAGACTTTCGGGTTTGTGTCGGGCTTGAGGATTTCCCAAACCCGATGGGTTGGGATTTTGGCAGGTAGCCCTTTCCAAACCCTACCCCGACAGATGCGCGGACCGGGCCCTAAGGCAGTAGGGGACCCCTGAGTCCCTGGGACTGTTGCTAGACTAGAACCACTGCGGCGAGCCCATCAAATACCGGTGTGCTGTACATGCTCCAAGGTGCGGGTCTTAAACTAGTTGTATATGGAAAACTGTGTGACCTATAACTAGGAATGGAGCCATCAGTACTCGGTCAACTGATATTTTCCTCGCTTCCCCACACGAAGACATCCACGCAAATTTAGATTTACCCCTTCTGATAATTAATACCATCACGCTCATTGGTATGAAGGACCGCGCCTTCGGGCCACTTTTGACCTGATTGGCGCCGTTATTCCTTGAGTCGCAGTCTTCGGTCTTAGTTCTCAGGCCTCAAGTCATGCACCCACTATGCGTACATGGCTGATGAGGTGCGCGGTCAGTCCTTATAAAAAATTGCTGCACGGTCGACCTCCCCCCTCGACACTACCATCGGCTTTGTAACTTGCTGGGGGACCATGATCACCCGCATCACCAGGGTCTCCCGGACCATCTGGACAGCCGTGCTCTATTATTTGTCCCTCCTGGCGAGGTTTCGACCAACTTCGTCTACGGACTTCAAACTCCCAACCATGGCACCCCCGATACACGCCGAGACCGGCCAGGCCAACTTTGTGCCTGTACCAACAGTTAGTCACACATTTGATGAGATGTCTATCATTGACATCCACGCCGGAGCATCTGAGACAAGGCGGGATGATGATGTTAGAGTGACCCTCGATGGACGCGTCCCTTCTTGCTGCCTTTATGGCCTATGCGAAGGTGCTCTCGGCAGTATGTACGAGCTCGGACAGGCTAACGGCGTCACAGTGGGCGGTAAAACGATCGTATTCGACCATCATTCTCATACTAAGCCTCCTTATAAGGTATCACCGTAGCCGCCGACGGACAGGAAGCCAACAGACCGACTCTATTGACGACGACCACTATGGTTAAGGATGGTACGCAGCTGCCCTCCATTTTGGTACACTCGGCCGTTGTGACACGGCATTTTTGCAGCACCTCTTGATATCCTCGCGACCGGCTACACTACAGGTGTATCGGATGGCTCTGACGATGACGTCGACTCATCATCGCCGTCTACGCTGTTGAGCGAATCTTCTAGCTTCCCATCGTCCAGAATCCCTGGACCTCATCTCAATCGACCGGTGTATACAACAAAGCAACTATTCAGTAAATTTCATGAAGCAGTATCATCAGGGATTCCCCGACACGCGCACGGCGGCCGGAATTCTAGTTGTGGCACTGAAGATCGAAATACCACCGCCATACACCAATTCACCGATAGTCATGTTAGCCACAAATCCCTCCCCGGTGTACTCGCCATTTGGTGGCCTGCCGATGGAGAGGCGATGGCTGGCGTTTACCCAGAAACTGATCAATCTGAAAGACACCTCGGCGAGAGTATGAACGACCAAGATCAATGAATCGTACGTCCAGGATCGAGCCGTCTTCCTGGGCGACTCAACCGCGGGCTGTAGAGTACAGCATCCAAGGAACATATGATGTAAAGGATATTTGTGTATGCATTATAAAAACGATGCTGTCAAGTTAGACTATCTGTCCCATGAGTGGAATAACAGCAGATGGAGGAGCTACCGAGCATGGAAATGGATGCAGCTTATGCGCACGCTGAGTGTCTAAGCTCAAGGGTGAACATGCGATCAGCTATGTGGAATCGAGTTAAGAGGACCTTGTCTGCACAGAAGAAGTCCATATCTAGTTTCCACATATTCCCCATTTCTTCTTTTTGAAAGGTCGGACCGATCAAGCTACAGAATCGCCTCCTATCTCAGCCCCCATCACCCCTTTATGGCCATTCGTTAGCACACTCGCATGTATCGATGTCTTCCAAGTCGTTATCTTCACTGGTAGCCGAGCTAACCCATTGCATTGGGGTGATCGTAACCGGCGTCGATAGAGTTGGAAAGAATATCGAGTCACCAGTGGTTTGTGTGATTTTATCACAGAGCTGGCGTCTAAAGGCATCTTCACGGAGGCGTAGAATCATGCGGGCGGAGAAGATTGAATGCAGTACCCGTTGGGGCCTACAAAAATGTTAATGTTAGCTGTAGATAAGGCAATCAAAGGATAGAAGAGCGAATTCACGTCATCAACAGATTCGAGAGCTCGGGCTGACAGATTGGGGTGGGAACGTATCATCTAGGATACAAACGAGACTTACTGCACCCGATAAGATAAATACGACGTTCAATATTGATACAACTTTTGGGGAGGATTAGAAAATGCCATAGAAGGTAACTGTCATAGTGACGTACGTGTTAGAATGGCGTAGTAAGCAAACCCTATGCTTCAAATCAAAACCCGGTATGCCAATGTGAGCAGCGAGCGGAGGCGTACCGTCGCGATAAATGGTGTATAGAAACGAAGACGACCTATGTGGTACTATAGGAGATCATAGGTGCGTTGTTCCATGTAAAGCGAAAAATAATGGGCCACTTACGGTCTTGCAATCCTCTCAACAAGAGGAGTACCGCCATGACTAAGTACATCCAGAGCGCCCCGTAGTCAACATCTCGCTCGGAGAGTAGGGCTATCGGACCATCTACGCACCAATTTCAAATATCATGATACAAAGATAAGCGACCATCATCAAATTCGCCGTTTCACTCGGAAAGCATCCGAGTAAGAATGGCGAGATCCAACTTAGATGGATAACTGAAATAAGGAAGGAAAGACACTGGAATCAGCGCCGTCGCAACTTGGATGTCGAGAGCCTAGAGTAGATGAGCTCACATCCGCTACTGGTCTTGCTGGAATGCGCAAAAACAACAGATGTTGCGATGATGCACGCTCCCAGAACGAACAGAATTATTGCACCAACTGGGCGGGATTGATTCCATATTGCCCATACACGGAGGGCAAGGATAACTAAGAGAGTGTAGCCTTCATTCGTGGGGTGAATAAGCAGGATGGAGACATGGAAGTTACCCTCGGCGACGACAATCCCTACCAGAGCGATCCCTGGAAGAAAGCGTCACACACGAGTCTAGAAGGGCGAGTGCTCGACGCACATCCAGTGGCGGTGTAAAGAACTCGACACGTTTCTTCACCGAGTGAGTATCCAGTATTACCTACCAACAAACCAGAAAATCAGTGACTCGGAAGCAGCGGAGAGATATAAATTCCGCTTGCGGTAGATGGCGAGGATTATGTCCCCAAAAGTCAAGTAACGTGTGAGCATGAACAGCACCTTTCCTGTGATGCCATGAGTGTGCCATATAAGGCGCATTTCGTCATCGATGGTGATTAGGTAGTCGTAGAACTGTTGTTTAGCAGATGAGGATATCGTGGGGCGGAAACAAGACGAAAAGTCCGACTTACGAATAAGCAGGCACTAGCCACTACGCGCAGAATCGTCACCAGTAGGATACAGAAAGATGAGATGGTTGACACACCTGGGACATACTATTGCATCGGAGTTAGACTACATCTACCATACGGGTCTGGTCGAATACTCACAGTACCTTGTTGATAAATCGTCAAAGAACGAACATCCGGGAGATTGGGGAAAGACATTGGGAGTGGGTAATCCATGGAAGGTCTGTAGCCATATATTCCGAGCATCCCAGTACTCCCATCAATGTAGCAGTTCCCTGCACCGAGCGCTAAGCCTCACAGTGAGCTGACCGGCCATCGTCGCATTCATCATGGAATAAAACATCAACTCCAAACCCGAAGACATCAAATCATCAAACTGATCATCCCAGAACAGCATTGAGGGACGATGCGTAATATGGCTAGTTCACCGGGTACATCGAACTATACAGGTCGAATCAAGGGCAGCAGTGACGGGTCAAAAGAGCGTTCTTGATTGTAACCCCAGGTGACCGGGGAGTGAAGGCAAAAGTGAGACATAAAGCTGAGACAGACCCTAGTCTGAGGCCTGAAGGCCTGAGTTTCCATTTAGTTGCCTCCTTGTGAGAGGTAAAAGACATAACCTGTGGGTGATGTGCTAGTTCCAGAAAAGAGCTAGTCAGTGTGTTCCATGAAAGGGGGGACTCGTGATAGGAGCGCCTACTGGCAGCCATACAACCTTGCACGCGGTTCAGTGGTACAGGTGAATCTCAACCTCTATATAATCGGTGCCCTTATACAATTATCGATTTCAACCATCACCACCACCGCATTCCGAAATGTCGACCCAAATTTCGCCAACCTCCCAAACCACCCCGGCTTCTCTCCCACCCTCTGTATTCACTCTCCCGCAAACCGCCCAACTTGAAGCCCTCTACACCATAATCAGAGACAAGGCCACTACGCGTGGTGACTTTCTCTTCTACTCTGACAGAATAATTCGACTGTTGGTTGAGGAGGGGTTGAACCACTTGCCCGTGATCCCAAAGACGGTGGAGACGCCTACCGTGAGTGAGGGGGTGTCGGTTAGTGTCCGTGAATCCAAATTTTGATTCGTTGGCGCTGTGGTAGGGATGTACGTATCAAGGGGTAGGATTTGAGGGGAAGATATGTGGTGTGTCGATCTTACGTGCTGGTGAGGTGAGTGTCCCGGATTCAAGCTTCGTCACCTGTAGATCAAAATAATCATTACTGCGATCCTCTACTAGGCAATGGAGGCTGGTCTGCGCGAAGTATGCCGTAGCGTCAGGATTGGGAAGATTCTAATCCAAAGAGACGAAGAAACAGCTCAGCCTAAGCTGTTCTACTCGAAGGTTCGGACCCAATGCATTTTAGTCGTGTGCAGCGCCTCCTCATGGTCAAGCTGTTAGTTCCCCCCTGATATCGCAAAACGCTACGTCCTCCTCCTCGATCCCATGCTCGGTACGATCCTCCATTTCCAGACATCGGATCCCAACGAATAACCCAACTTCGCACCCTGTTAGCAACGGGCGGTTCGGCCATGAAGGCGATCGAGGTGCTCATGGAACACGATGTCCCAGAAGACAGAATCATCTTCATCAATCTCGTAAGCATCGCAACTTCTCATAGCTCTAGCATCTCTAACGACTGTGTATTTTTAACTTTACGTAGATTTCCTCCCCAGAAGGACTTAAGACGTTCTGTACTCGGTATCCTTCAGTCCGCGTGGTACGTGCTCAACCTCCAATTATCTCATCGAGCGCATGGTTAAGCTGATCTGGGCCTCTGATGTACCTCACATATTCTGCTCGCCTTTGCCGATCTCGTTATCCTTACGCTAATCACCCCTTTACGAATGTTCTCCGTGGACGGGCCGACAACCACCACCACACGTTTCCCTCTTCCATGTTCCTCGTACCCTGCACCGATGTCATTATCTCCCACATACCTGAACACGCGATCATGCCATCCCCCACGTTCATAACCACCCCAGATCACTGGATGGATCGACCAAGGCCTTAATGAGAAGGCTTATATTATTCCCGGTCTAGGTGATTTTGGGGAACGCAGGTGAGCATGACGTTATCTCTTCTGTCATCGGCCTCGTAGTCTATTATGGATGTGTCAACGCTGACCATGCTTTTCTGACTAAACAGATATTGTTCATGAGTACATAGGGAACTAGGTATTGATGCAAACGAGTGGATGGTGGGCCTTGTCTGTCCTTTATGGGGTACATATGTAGGGTTACGTGAACAGCTTCGCATCAGAGCCACCTAGGATTGTGTACACCTGCGGCAGGATTACATCCATCGACCCGTCCTCCTCTAACATTGAACTCCATCGGTATCTATCCTTTGACATATTATTCTGTGTCATTGATGAAATGACCATGAGATGCATGATGCTCCGGTCAATTTACGGCGGCTCATCGCGGTTGGGGTCCTTGCATACTATGCAAGCTTTTGAAACCCCGTCGAATTTCTCCGGAACCATAGGACACAGAGATTGTGTTGGCGGTCATTCCCAATTTTGAGCACCTTACAGGCATCCAGACGACTAGGAATGACTAGGGCCTAACACTCTCAGCGTCGGCATTCTGCCCCCAGTTGAATAGGGGCAAAAAGGGGCGGAAACTCTGACTTGTTCTGCCACTAGGAAAGGTCACCGTCGCAATGCCGTTGGAACGTCCCCATGTACTTTATGTTTATGCCATTCGTGGGTCTGTGAGGGGTTTAACTCGTTGGGGCGATGGGATTTCCGGTGGAGGAACCACGAGGTACCTTGTGTATCAGCCTGCCCGGCATGAGCGCGCAGCGGTTTGCAGCCTGGTTGTGGAATATAGCGACCTGGGATGCTTTACCTTTGGTTCTACATGAGAAGAGGAATCCAACATCATGAGAAAGGCACCCAACGAAGGATAGTTGAGCCCAGGCTAGGGTGTGTGATATATGTAGTAGCAGGAGCTCGATCACAAATTTTCCAAAGCCAAATATAATAAGCTTTGCGCTGAAATCGCACAACTTTATATAAAAACCACCAACTTCGTGTGGATTTCGATTTCTCCTTCTCCCATCAGCTCTGCTGAACATTCCAGACACCCACTGTTCAATGCCAATGAATTCTGCTCGTCGAAGGCGTCATTCTGGTTCGGGCGCATCCATCGCCTCACCACTTGCCCAGGTTCCTCTCAGATCAGCTATGAACGCAAACTCGCGCCTCGCACCTCCCCGACCAAAATCTACTCCAGTTCACCCACGACCTCACCAAAGGAGACGTCAAAAGGGTCCCAGCGAAAGCGACGACGAGGCAGGGAAAGAAGAAGAGGAAATGCAGTTTGTGGACGGCGACGGCGACCAAAACATGGCACCACGGAACGAAGACCTGGGCAAAGACCAAGAAACTATGCAAATTGATCGATTATCTCAAGCCGGCTCAGATGCAGAGTCAGCTGCCGACGATGCTGCGTCTTCATCCTCTTCCACCTCCTCTACACTTCCGAGAAAAATGTCTCTAGCGAAAAAGGACAACGACGAATTTGCCCCCTCAACAGCTGGGATGGATGGTAAGCTGGGACAGAGACCCACGAAACCTTTACCGAACTCAAAAACGAGGAACTTGGTGTCGGCCAATAACGAAAGCAAAACTATAGTACCGCCTATCAGCCTCCCAGCCAACCCTTCTATGCTCCCAGTCCAAGCTCATGTAGCTCGTAACTCGGTCGCGTCCTCACAACGCAAGCTCTTCGTGATCCTTGAGCAAGCATGCTTAGAAGCATACCGAGTCTCATCTGGTGGCGCCAGCAAGGGCAGACACGGGAAATCCGGGGAGGAGCAGGTCAAATACACTTTGCTCAATTGCGACGACCACCAAGGGATCTTGGCGAAAACGGGGAGGGACATTGCTGACGCTAGGCCGGATATCACGCACCAGGTGAGTTTGGGGCGTTCTTTACGCCTTTCTACGTCTAGTAGGGCTTTTCCTTTGTCTTTCGGTTGTTTCCACTATCGATGGGCGATTCGTCGCACAATGGGCCACGGAGCTCAGCAACGTCGACGTTTTGGGGACTCTCATGCCATTCTGGGGTGCTCGCCTCCACTTTCTACCCCTTACACCTTTTACACCTTTCCCCCTTTCATCATTCGCAAGTTCCCGCCTGGACACATCGGCGGAGGCTCACCTCTTCTAGCCGAAACTTCTATCTTGCATTGATCTCTCCCGAATGATCGCTAACACTCCCTTGCATATGACCCCAGTGCCTCCTCACTCTTCTCGATTCTCCGCTCAACAAGGCTGGGTTGCTGCAAGTTTACATACACACGGCAAAAGGCGTGTTGATTGAGGTTAACCCGCATGTGAGGATACCGAGAACGTTCAAGCGGTTTAGCGGGCTCATGGGTGAGTTTCTTCTCGGTCCTCGGGTTTTGCAGCGCGTATAGTCGGGTTTCAAGTCCTTGAGACGATTATCCTGGGATTGTGTCCCGGTACCGTGTTTTGCTTTGCTTTGATTGACACTGTGAGAACACAACGCTGAACGCAAATTTCTCTTTCAGTTCAACTGTTACACAAGTTGTCAATACGAGGTGTGAATGGACCAGAGAAACTTCTCAAGGTTATCAAGGTAAGGATACAGCCTGATCCTTCAACCACGACGTTCGCCTCTCACGAATGATGCAATACGCTTTAGAACCCAATTACCGACCATCTACCTGTGAACACATACAAAATCAGTGCGTCTTTTATCTTTACTTGTCCCCTCTTCTCCCTACAGTATATCATTCCGCTTACCTGGTAATCGCTGCAGCCCTTTCCGGAGACGCACCCACAGTGAGACTTTCAAAGTACCTCTCATCATTACCGCAAACGCATTCAATTGCTGTTTTTGTCGGTGCCATGGCGAGAGGGAAAGATGATTTTGCGGATGCGTATGTCGATGAGAAGATTGGCATCAGTGAATACGCCCTTAGTGCCAGTGTAGCTTGCGGGAAGGTACGCTGTTTTTCCGTTGCTTGATCAAGTAAGTCCTTTATAGCTCATCTACGTGGTGTGTATCCAGTTTTGTTGCGCGCTCGAAGAACTCTGGGATATCATCTGAACGCTTCCTCCCCGCCTTCACCATCCTTCGTCTATTTCGGCCTTGAGTTAGACATGGCTATCTAATGTCCAATTCACCCATCTATTTTCCCCCTTGGTTTCGACTTGTGCACTTGTCTATCGTTACGACTCTCCCTCCCCATTGTGAAGTTCTGATCTGCAATTCAACCCGCAGACAACCCGCCACCGACTTACTTGTTACTTGTATCACCCGGAAAATGCGTCTGTACACACTCCCTTGCCGAGCCTATACCGCCCCACTCCCTCTACATACGCCCTGTCTCCCTCTCCTTGGCGCAGATCCATTGACCCCCGCAACCTACCAGCGATCCAACTCGCTCCCCCCCACATACAGACATACTCATCATCTTTATCTCTCGTATATAAGTATATATATTCCTTCTGTCGTAACGATTCCAACAATGGTGTTCTCATGTAAGGTAGTGTTGTTGTAACAAACCAAAAGTAGCTCGGCTTTGTACATAAAATTTGACACAGAAAGTGCGCAGCTGTTTTACAGCTGCCGTGCCAGGAACGATGAATAATTATGCGCAGTTTCGAATATGCGAAAGTGTGACAACACCGCCTGATCACCAGAGGCAGTGGTCACTGGTAAATCATTAATCATTTCTGATTTCATCCATCTTTCTCTCTTCAAATTCCTTATTGTCTCATCTTTGCCACATCACAACCACCGGGAGCCTTAGCTTCACATCGACAAGCACACACGATCTAGCAACGTTCACGAGAGCAAGACAACCTCGTTAGATTCCATCCGATTAGAATCACTTCAATTTCCCTTCTCAACTCCTTAACTCACAACCATCACGATGTCGACACCATTGCCTCAAGCTGCTAGCGCATCGCCTATGCCTGAAGGCGTCACGGATCCCAATTATCAACCCCTTCCAGGACGTCTAGGCAACCTGACAGTCCCGCAACTTCATGCATTGGAGAAATTCAAAAAGGAGTTGAAAGAAGAAGGGATTTTCGTTGAAGAGCGGATGGATGATGCGTTTTTGCTACGGTAAGCCAATTGCACGTATCTTCTTGGTGACTTTGCGTGGTGCTTATCATGGGTCTGATCTTCTGGTCGGTGCGTTGTGTACGTTCTTAGGTATCTACGAGCTCGCAAGTTTGATGTTGCGCTGGCTAAGAAGATGTTGATTGAGGCTGAACAGTGGAGGAAGGAATTCGGTGTCGAGGAGATCGCCAAGTACATTCCAATCCCATTCGAAAACGTGCATCCTGAATTCATAACCATTGCGATCTTAACAGGAACTTCTCCTTGAGTCCTGACGAGAAGGCAGTGGTCGACAAGTTCTATCCTCAGTTCTATCACAAGACTGACAAAGTGAGGGTTTGTTGCCCTTTCACTTGGGAAAACTTCTGACGCATAGAGCCCGCTCGTTAGGATGGTCGCCCCGTCTACATCGAGCAACTGGGAAAGCTCGACATCAAAGCTCTTTATGCAGCCACAACCGAAGAAAACCTTATTAAACGCCTAGTCTATGAATACGAGAAGAATACCAATGAGCGCATGCCTGCTTGCTCAAAAGCGAGTGGTCACCCCGTAGAGACTTCGTGTACCATCCTCGACCTTAACGGCGTCTCCCTATCCAGTTTTTACAACGTCAAGGACTACGTATTCAGCGCCTCGGGTGTCGGCCAAGACAGATATCCCGAGACAATGGGCAAGTTCTACATCATCAACGCACCGTGGGCCTTCACCGCCGTATGGTCAATCATCAAGGGCTGGCTGGACCCAGTCACCGTAGCGAAGATAGATATCCTTGGTGGAAAGTACCAAAGCAAGCTCTTAGAGCAGATTCCGGCGGAGAATCTGCCGAAAGAGTTTGGAGGATCGTGTACCTGCCCTGGAGGATGTAAATTGAGCGATGTGGGCCCTTGGAACTCCCCTCCCTCGTAGGTAGGATGAGAGCAGGCTTTTGTGGATGCCGTTGGGAGGGGAAGGATGTAGAGGCGTTTTCCCTCCTCGTGGAGTGCTAGTGATGGCCCAGCTGGCTCGAACGTTATAATTTTATACCCCAGCTTAGGAGACACCGTCTGCACTGCTACGTACCGCCATTATATATTTGGTTTTCTAACGCTAACCCATAGATGGAACAAAGACAATCTCTGATTGGTTGCTATTATGTTTAATCAACATCCCATCGTTAACTTTTCATTCCTGACACCCCTTCCATGCCTTCTTTCCCTTTGTGACTCATTTACACCAGCGCGCGCTCCATCATTGATGCGTTTATGTCGGTCTTTGCACCATCCACCTCTCAAGTGAGCACCTACCACCGTCGCACGGTGATCACGCAGCATACCTTCCTTACTGACGTGCAACAGCTATCCAGTTTATTGTAATCCGCCAAATGGCTCGGGTCATCTTAACCTTGTTCGGAAAGATTATGCACAAGTACCGAGTCTGAGAGACACTGCAAAGTACTCTTAAGCGAAATCGGGCATGGTGTATGTACACTTCTCTTCCTCTTCACATACGTAGCCTGGCGACATGGAAGCGTTAGGAGCAGCTTCGAGCGTACTTTCTATCGCCGTCCTTGCTAAGGACATCACCCAACTAGCATTTACCTTCCAAGACTCGCTCAAGGAAATATCGGGTAATCGCAAGGAACATGTCGGACTTGTCAATCGCATCATCAACTGCATGGAGAGTCTCATTCATGCGCCATCTACCCAAGACGTGCCTCCGGCATTGGAGCAAAACATTATTACTTTGCGAGGGTCAGTCTTTGTTTTGTATCCTGCTTCAAGTGCGTCAAATACGTCTTAATCATCTAAATTTACAGTGACCTACGTGCCGTACTTAAGCGCTGTTCTGAACTGCGCTCCCCGGAGAACGGAATGAAAGCGTGGGTTCTGCGTGAACATGTTAGCAAGGCCATCGACAAGCTCAAGAGGGACTTTGAAGTTTGTCTTCAGATCTTCAATGTACGTCAACCGTACCTAACAAACGCGTTCTAAGCTAAGCCATACATGTAGGCGATGTCAACCTTTCGGCTTGAGCATCGGCTCTCTGAGCTTCATAACAAAGTCGACATCCTCGTAGCAAAGCTCGAGGACAGGCTCGTAAAGGGTGACTCCGACGCAGAGATGGCTCATGCCTTGGTGCGGACAAAGTCTATGGATAGAAGAACGTTACAGCGTAGTTTAAGGCGAGCGAAGAAGTCCCCCTGTACCAAACCGGCGAGTAGATCGGTTTCCGTTCCCAGTCTATGGAAGAGAGGTACCTCAAAATCAAAATCAAGACAGTCAACGCAGCTTTGGTCTACACTCAAGATGTTAAATCCTCCCATATGTCTAGTAACAGCCCTCAGTCTTCTGAACCAGAGGATCTTTTTCTCGACGCCCTCGAATTACTTCGTGCTCTCAGAAAGCCTAAACCCACTCTCCCTGCAGATGTCATCGCCATTCGTCTCGATAACTTGTCCGTGATCCTCAGTGACACAGGCGACTATGAGGGCGCGTCTTTTGTCAGCATCGAATCCGTAAAACTCCTACGCAGCCTCGACCTGTTGTCCACGAGACATATACTTGCCACCGCGCTACATAATCGTGCTAATCACCTCAGAAACATCAATATCCATGATGCACTTGCTTCATCCAACGAGGCGGTTATGCTTTTCGAAGACCTGCACAATGAAGATTCGCATCGGTATCTTCCGAGTCTTTCTATGGCTCAAAATACGCTGGCCAACTGCCACCAGAAAGTGGGAAACCATGAAAAAGCCATCCGCATGGCGCGTGCCGTGGTTGGTATTCAGCGTCAGCTCTATGAAGAAGACCCTGAGCGGTTTGAGCTAGATTTAGCCATGTCGCTCAATAACCTTGCCGTCAAGCTACGCCAGACGGACTGCAGGGAGGCCCGTAATATAACCAGAGAAGCCTGCGATCTGTTTCGCCACCGCACTCCACAAACTCTGGAGGCCAATTACCCAGAGCTTGCAGCCATCCTGACAAATTATTCAACATGTCTGCTGGCCCTAGGAGAGTACGATGACGCGTTGATTCACATCCGCGAAGCTTTGTCGATTAGACACGCACTTTGCCGAATAAAGCCTCACGTTTATGCCCCCCAGTTAGCAGAAAGCTGTCTCAGTGCTTTCAAAGTCCTCATCTTGCTTCATCGCGATCAAGATGCAGACGTTTCGTTAAACGCCGCCATCGAATCGTACCGCAAGGTTGTCAATGACTATCCCGGCCGTCATCACAGATCTTTCGCACTCTTTCTGCGCGACGCTGCCCGATCTCTACTACCGCTTCGCCGTTACTACGAGGCTCTGTCTCTACTTCAAGAGGGCCTGCCGATGTTCGCTGAGATGGCTGGTGACTCAGCCAACCATATCAGCGGGTATGTGTCTGTTTTGGACGATCTTGCATCCTGTTCCCGACATCTAAATATGATGGAAGATGCTGATACATGGTCTCGATACGCTGATACCGGGAGACTGTGTATGAAGCTACTCTCCGACTAGCACAATACCGTAGTTCCTCGCCCGCTCCGTTGTCCTCTTTTCGCAACCAAATTATCAAGTCTCAAATTCCAAGGTCTCTGCCGTGTAGTTCGCCCGCGAGAAACTCACGGGGCAGCACCCCCTTACATTCTGAGATGTCGAAGGTTTCAGGGGCGTTGATCGCAACATGGACTGGCTAAAGCTGTTACCTTGGTCGCCCAGCTATCAGTCCGACCTCGTGTGCCTACTCAAACGTTACCGACTTGTTGTACCACGAAATCTTCCGATGATGATCGCCTCCGGCGCAACCGATTGGCTTTCAAGGTCTAACTATTCCCCTCACCTCTTTTCTCGGAGGTTACTGGTTCCCTACAACTTCCTAGAGCATGCACTTCCCAATGGCAATACACTGTCTCTATTCCAAAATCACAACAAGAAGTGCACCCTCCAACTCATACTCAAACCCTCTCATATGGTTCACCGACATCCTAACCTCTATATGACTCATCTTCTCATGTGTACAGTTTCACAAACTATAACTGACTGATGTGAAGTTATCGTGTGAGAACGCGCTTGATCAGTTCTCCTCATTTAATTATGGGCTCACTGCTTTCAGGCCGCAGGATGATCGGCGAATACGGAGTCTCTCAGGTTCTGGCCCTGTTGTGATATTACCTGGTCGAGGCGGGTCGAGGTTTACGTCGTTTGGAGATGTCAATGGTTTGGGAATTACAAGTCAATATCAAACCCTGCTGGAGCGACTACCTCTTCAGTCATTCGTGGTAAGTTGCTTCCATTACTCTCAACTTCGCCGGGGGGTCCGGCAACGTTGTACGTAGTATAAATGGTATTCTTTCTGATCATCTTTATTTCGATGTTCTGATCGCTGACAACGTAGCTTCTCCGAAGATCTTAACGTTGTTTTCCATAAGGTCCCATTGGAAATTACCCTCACTAACGACTACGTACATAGCACCTCCCCCGAGACCGACAGAACAATCATCGTCTCTCACCCCTCGAGCTTCGTGTGAAAGTGATCCAGCATATTCCGTCCAAAACTTTGTATATGATGGTGATGCATGATGGATCCATATCAATGCCCCACGGGTTTCGTTTCAGCCATATATATATATTGACTTGCCTCCTGACGACGAACTCGCCAGCGATTCGTGTACTTGGAGTAGCGTAGGCCCACACCGAGCGCCACGCAACCCAGCAGGCGGGCCTCTTCCACTCTCTTCCACTTCCCCCTCTTAATCATGGCTCAAAACGAGCGCTCGTTGTGGCTCGCATACCAGAGTACAGTGCGTCATTTTGCTGATATGCTGTTATCGCTATCTCAATGTGTGTTTCCGAAGTACCCTCCAGGTAAGGAGCGCGTAGTCCTCCGATACTTCCTCTCTCAGATCTCAACATCCCACCAAGTTGCTAGCGCCTGTCTCTTTGTGAGTTCTGCATATCCCTATAAACATCCTTCTCCGTCAGCTTATACGTGCGACGTAAGGCATACGACTATTTCCTGACGGTTGATGATGAGGCTAGGTTTGTTTGGGATGCTAGTTGGAGCGCTGGCAAGATCCTATTTCTCCTTACTCGCTACCCAACGTTCGTCGATGTGGCCGTGGCCGTGTATCGTGAGTGGGTTCGCTACCGCCATTGCTTCCTCCTCTCACCCGTATGGTATTCAGGGAACACACGACGATCGCTCTCGGTTTCGGCCTGCGAGATGTTGTACGAGACCTCGGGGTGTAGGCGGGACCCTTTAAATCAGCTCTGCCTCAGCTAACGGCTTACTACCTCTAGGGCTGGCCATCTTTGGGATAACGATCGCTGAGAGTGAGTGCAGGATTTACCCCTTCCTAGCACTCACTGATTCGGTGCTCAGTAATTATGATGACCCGAGTTTGGGCAGTTTGGGGTCGGGCACGCTCGATAGGCGTAACACTCTTGATGGCGGCATTGGCATGTTTAGCAGGGACTGCTGTAACTTTCGCTCTTTTTACCCAAAAAAATCACTGTGAGTTGTGTTGTCGCTTTAGCCACCCTCTGAAACTTATTCCGCGAAGTCACTAGAGAAGACATTCCTGGTTGCTACTCCAGTCCTGAGAATGGATCAAGAAGCAAAGTCGTAGTTATCGCCTATTTACTCTCCACCGTATTTGAAATATGTATGTTTATGTTCATTCCTCTGCCGAGATTCTGTTACTCAGTGCCTACAGTGATGATCACTCTCATACTAGTGAAAGGGTTCCAGAATCGTGCGTCAAACTCACCCAACTCATACCCCTCTGACCCCATTACCTCTTTGCAGTCAACCGTAGATCGTCTTCATATCTTTACAACATCTACCAGGATGGTGAGCATGTAACGAACTCGGACGCTCCCATGCCCTGTGTTAACGCATATTTGCAGGGGTTGTATACTACGGTGTCCTTTCCAGTGGGTTCTACAAGGACAAGCACACTTATGATTGCATCCACTCATGTTCCAATAGGTATATCGATCTTGAACGTCGTGTTCTTGTTAGGGGCGCAGGTGATCTTCTTCTAATCCCTTAACGGACCAGCCTCCTAATACTACATGTATATAGCCAGAATTCGCCAACCTCCTAATATTGTAAGTACCCAATCCTTCTCTCTCATGTTTCAATAACCCCCCACAGGCTCCAGCGCGTTCTCCATTCAATGCTTTCCGCTCGATTGCTCCTCCGTCTACGGGAGGATTCATTCAAGCGCCATAATATCTTCACGGTGACTCAAGCACCTAGCGAATCTCTCTTTGATTTCTCCGATACCACCACTGTGGCGCCTCCAGACAGGTGGTTTGGAGACAGCTTTTCCACAGTCGATGGACGTGTAACTAGTAGCCAGCCTTGGGCATGAGTTATCTCATTCACCCGAGTGTATATGAGGTTTGACCATGTAGCATACTCCTGTGTAGCGTACGTACTAATATGTTCCTTGCTAAATCCTTTCGGCGATGGCGGGCTTTAACTGCGCTTCTATCACTGGCGGTACCGTGGAGGGAACATAATAGATAGCGTTGACTATGGGCGCTCTCCCGAACTGTTACTATCACTGATTTAGAGGGCCTCGTCGTAGCCAGTTCTCTGCACACAATGGAAAGACCGAGGTTTGGGACGGGTATTGAGTTCGGGTCGTCGCGTACAGCCATCAACGGTAAGCTGAAACCCTTATCATGAGCCTCGGCATTTCGCTGATTCTTGGCCATCGTCCATCATCATCCATTTATACGCATCCCTCCACCACCCAATCTCATCTGCATAGATCCCCTTTCTATCACTAGCATTATCCATCGCATCTTCCAATTCTGCACTCGTCAAAATTCTCCCAAGGTCCTGATCGTCTTCCAAGAAAGGTTTGATGTTTGTGAAATGAACAATCTTGGCATCATGTTTGAGCTCTTCCCATAGCGTCGGGCTACGTCGTTTGATGACGATGCCAGCGTTGTACGCGTAGGGGAGGAGGGCACGCTTTGATGCAAAGTAGGTATTCAGGAATGCTTGCTCTGCTTGTTCCAACGGATAGGTCGCGGTTTCAATCTTCTTAAGCATATCCGCTAGTACGCTGGACGAAGGCCGAAGAGCGAGTACGCCGGCATTGAAGGACAGAGCGAATCCCCTTGCATCGTCTGGGGCGTATACGTCCGGTACGGCAGCAAAGTTGAATGGTATATCGAATAGTTCATCGAAATTTCGGAGGACTAACGTATCCGAATCCAGATAAACCAGGCGATCGATACCGAGCGCATCCAGTCCCCAAATGTTCAGCTTTGTATATTGGTCTTGATACCACTCGAGGATATCTTTTCCGTGGTGAGGGGGAGGTATGAATGCAACGGGACTGGGTTCCCAGCCAACCGCTTTGGCTATACACAGGGCCTCATGTGAGACGGTGTTGTCAAGGTAAATTAGCAGCATTTTCGCGGTGACGTTTGCCCGGCGCAATGAATGGCCAAGGACAGCCGTCGCAATAGCATAGCTGTTAGAATACAATGAAGTGACTACCGCCCGTTCGTGGGAGGAGTGATGAGATTCGCCAGGAATGGTGCCTGCGGCAGGTGCAATATTTCTAGGACAATGAGAATATTGATCAGTAGCAACGGAGGCAGTAGCCCCAGACCTCGACTTACATTGATTGAAAATGATCTTGAGGTGCATTGTAGAAAGGGCGTTTAAGCAGAGTGGTCGCAAAGGTAGATAGTAGCCAGACTGATCCTGCAATTGCTGTCAAGATGAGACATAGCCGAGGGTTACAAGAATGATGGCCAAGTGAAGTTGAAGAGAGGTCTGCGTTACTTGTAGGGAGCTTCTGATACGAATATCGTCGCCAAAGATGGCTCAAACTCATCGTACGTGCTGCTGCGAGAGGGGGGGCAAATTAGGAAGAACCAAGTTGGATTTTATTTGTATTGTGGGGAGCAGGGTCAGTAGTCTCTGGCCATGGAAACGTTCGACAAGTGAGACTCCGGACCAATGTCGAATGGGGTGTCGTGCGGCGTGGTTTAGTAACTGTGTTAGTTCTGTGTCTGTGTATGGCAGTATTATAAGCAACACCCGGGCATACTGAAACCCAAGTTAACCTGATTTTGAAGGAATGTCATCCTCCATCACCCAACCACCAATACATGTTCGGGTAAGCCTCGTCAAAGCCTCATTGCCTCGAAGTTATCTCAGTAAGCGCCCACCCCTTACTAGCTTCAGCTTCCGCTTCAACGCGTTACACTCAATGTTTCAACGTTGAACGTTTGAACGTTCAACATCCAAAGTGCGCGACTTTGAGCATGCTACTATAATACCTAACACCGTGAAATAGTCTCCCGTTTCTACCATTGTGAAACCATATATGTTTCGATTCACAGATCTTCCGGATGATGTGGCTTGTCTCATTGTCACCACTTGCGTTGAAGAAATCACGAGGCGTACTCCGGGAAAGCCTAAGGGAACCCTTGCGCTGGTTCTTACATGCAAACAGTTCATGATCTGGTGAGCCTTGATTTTGCATCGTATGTATGGCTCAACACTTATCATAGCTTCAAGGGCTTCTCCACTTGTCTATCGGTTCGTTTTCATATCCCAGGAAAGGGTCGCCGATCTTCTTCGACGGACTCTTCAAGGTGCACCGTTTTTGGCTGCATTCGTACGAGGCCTTGCAATAGCCGGAAATGCACCGGATGGCCTAAAAGAAATCGTCTCCATGTGCCATAACCTCCGAGACCTAGTCTTCTGGTCTATTACTGAAATGCCTGCTATCGACTTATCAGGACACACCGAACTACGCAGGCTCTCTTATGTGCTTAAAAATCTGGGAGTCGATCCGGCGAATCCTACCCCTCCCCCCTTCCTCACGCGTATCACTCACCTCGATCTGATCGACAGCGATATCGCCCGTTGGTCTCCCCTGCTGTCCTCACTGCCTAACTTGACCCATATTTGTTTGAACATCCGGGGCCTACTATCTCCGGATTCCGTCGAAGTAACCTCCCTCCTCCGTTTTCTACTGCCAAGCGTGCGCGTTTGCATCCTATTCCTCTTGCTCTTCAACGTAGAGCGAGACATCAAGCCATTCAAGCCATTCGCATTGGGACAGGTGGATCCACGAATCGTCGTGGGCGTTGACTTTCAGGGGGAGTCGCACCTTCCCAAACTTGCCTACATGAAGGAGTGGTACCTGCTCGATTTTACATTCTTCCAGGCGAATTTCTGGTTCATGGAGTTCACTGATCCTGAGACTGCGTGCAACTTTTGGGTAGAGGCCGAACGCCTTATTAAGCTCCGTTCGGCTCAGGGAGGTCGGATCAGCATCGAAGAGTCTGAAGAGTGACGATTTTTGGCGCGGATTGGGTTGATTTTACTTCCTGCGAGTCTCTGTAACCCCAGACACCGACTCATTGAATAAATTACGGCTTTCAGCCCCTGCATATCGAGCGGCTTGTCGTCCCCACCCTGTCCCCCAACAATTCCAGGCCACCTGTACTTAATCCTGCAAGAAAATCATCTTCGATCATGACGTGGACGCCTTGTGACCCGCCTCATTCGTGCTACATACTTTCATTCGAGAAAAATCAAACCCTGTCGCTTTCGTCTAGCAACTCGTGCTTCCATTTCGGTTCGCACCTGAAAAACTGGTGAGGTCGGCGTTCGATTTTTCCTTAAATCTAACCGCCTACTTGCACTTACATGATTCCCGATCTCACGACAAGGGTCTATCCAGTTATACTCTATATCCGACAATACCTCTTCGCGATGAGAAGAGGACATCCTTATTCAGCCGGAAACGTTACAGGAATCGCCAAGTTTGTCCACAGCGTGCAGATGCTCACCATAGACTATGCAACCACATACAATGATCCAGTCGAAATCATTGATTTGTGTCGTAACCTTTACAGACTTCTCTTATGACATTGGGCTCCTCCCGGAAAAGATTTCGAAGAACTCTCCACCGAACTCACTCTCCCACCACGCGCATCTCCGTTGGCTCTCGGGAATGAAGACACAAGAAGTCAACCTCTTGCATACCCCTAACCCAAATCACCCATCTTCCACCAAGCCGTTTATTTCTGGGGAGGTGGACTCACGAATTGTCGTGGCGATTCAATATTGGCCCCCTTATCAACGAAACTCCCCTTTCTCCGACTTTGTGATGTGTCCAGATGGCGTGCGAGGGAATTGATCGAGAGAGCCGACGACCCTTCACACAGGTTTTAGAACGGGGCTATGGAAATCGCGGCCCATCGCTCAGCTCGCCTTGCAGAATCTGCAGTATGGCGAGCGCACACCCTACATCTGGTCGTTCCTTAGAGCCTTCGCATCCAACGTATCAGCCTCGGTCGCAATACCATCATCGGCCCGCCTAGCTCAATCGGATAGAGCGTCAGACTCTTAGGCGGGATGATCTGAAGGCTGCGAGTTCGACCCTCGCGGTGGGCTAAGCTAGATAGTTTTACCCCCTGACAAGACAATTTTGCCTCTTACTTTAATCTCAACTCAGGTCGTATGTACGATCAATCGTCGATCCCACTCCATCGGACATGGGAAACTCTTTATCGAGACAGAGCGCGACAATTTCCTATCAAACCCATCAATGATTGCAATAATATACGATTTACCATTTGTCTGACATAGAATCACAACAGATTACATCAGAAACCTTGTATTCCATCACCAACGACCTCGGAAACCACCTACCGATAGCGCCTTGTTCTCAGGACTGAAATATACTCTCGTTTCCGATTTGTCTTCACCGCCCAAATTGGTAGTAAGCTTCACCGAGCCTAACATAACCATCAATCTCAATACACATAAAACGCAACGGATCCCAGCATCAATTGGAGAGTTAAGATGGGTTGGAAAGACTACACAACACAGCGCAGGATAAGGATACCCGCCGAAACCTGTCGTTCTTTGGGGCTACTACCTCACCGTCACGACGACCTCCTCTCCTTACTCCCCTTGAACCGACATGGACTATCTCACCCTACCGTTTCTCGAGCGTTTCAAGATATCTACCGTGAGTCCACCAAGCGCTCTGATTATATTTACTACAGTAAACTCACGCACGGCGTCCCCAGTATATCCCCGGTACGCATTTCAACAGCTGCTATACTCACCCAAGCGGCTCACGCATGTCGTCTAGTGTCTAGTGCGAGTTTGCTCGTATGTGTCCCTACCCCCCGATGGCTGAGTAAAGCTGAGAACATATCCTCCTCGCTTAGATGTACGACACCCTACTTACCCTTCCGGAGGAAATCCGCTACGTCTGGGGATCCTCCTGGAGTCTCGGCAAAGTCCTTTACCTCCTCGCTCGTTATCCTATACTCTTCAACGTTATCATCCAGCTACACAGTGCGCGATTCCTCCATGACTATCAAGAAACCGCTGATTGAGGAGGTATCCTTGGGAATCAATTAAAGGAAACGCTGGACATGATGTGTCCGATGCTGAATGCCATGTTCTGTATGCTTTGACTGGATGTGACTAATGACCTTTCTCTTCACCATACCCACTCGCTGAGTATACTTTCAAATACTTTAGATATGTACCTTTTCGGCGTCCTTGCAGCTGAAGGTTCGTCTGAGTTTATTCCACTGCCCCTTCATCGCTGTACACTCACAATCTGCTACTCATACTTACCACGGTATCCTAAAAGCGATCCTAGTAGTCCGTGTATGGGCTCTCTGGCAACGTAGCAGACCAATCGCCTGGTTACTCGCCTTTATGACTGTAGCCGGGTTAATAGTAGGACTAATAGCAGTGTTCAGACTGCAAGGGGGCGAATTTTGTGAGTCTTTGCATCAACTTGGACTCTGTCTGCCTTTGTACCCCACATCTCAGATCTCAGGGTTCTTTCCTGCCCCTTTGGTACCTTTCCCCGCACCCTGAACCTGAAAATGCGCCCCTTCCCCCTTACTTGCCCCACATCCCTTCCCCAAATGATTTTGAAACACTAACATATTTCCAATCATATGTATGATCGTAGTCGTCCCGAAAGACGCCATCCAATCTCTTTCGTACCCAGGATGTATTTCCGTAGCTGGGTCGAATAGTACGACGGTAGTTTCGTATATCGTCTTGATGACTTATGAATCCGGTACGTGGTGAACTACATCTTCACCCACGAGTACTCACCTATTGACGGCACTGCCCAAAGGAATATTTGCTTTGATGATTGTTAATGGGTTTAGGAGTCGTAAGTCTCGTCGTTATACGCCTTCCTTTGTGGCCTATTCTCTGAATGCACTGCGATCTTAATAACAATCAGATCTACGCCTACCATCGTCGTCGTTGATGTATAGCTTCTATAAGGACGGTGCGCTTCGATACCACTTCCTCTAGACATTATTTGTAACTAATAATGATGCACAGGACTGGTGTATTTTTCTTCTTTGCTCAGTGTGTTTTCTGCCTCATCAGACCAATTTTTGCCCGCTGACCCATTGCATGCATAGTTGTTTCAGCCGTAAACCTCATTGTCATACTCACCCAGCCAGTAAGCGTAACCGTTCATGTCATCTCAGCTCCCATTTAATGTTCAACCGCTACTAGCCGGAATACACCAACCTCCTCATCTCGTACGTCCATTCACCTCTTCATACCGTAAGGCTATAACACTGACATCTGTATGGTTGGCGGTCAATTGATCACCAGAACCCAAGCCTCACTTCACTCAACCCTCTCAACCCGGATGCTCCTCAACCTTCGTCACCGCTCCGAACAATCACGCTCCAACGTCTCACTGGCTTCTTACACCGGCTCCGTAGATGTGTCACGTGTACACATATACGGCACATCGTCGGCCAACAGTAATGCTAGCATACGATTCCGTTCGGAAGGCCCTGGGCGAGCTTGGTTTGGCCATGGCAGTCAAGCGACTAGAGGTGAGGTGTTGATAGAAATGACTGATGTGCGAAGATGATCTTGGGTGTAGCGATGCCCTTCTGCTTCGGAGACTTACGTTGTGTAACACAATAAGAAGCAGCTTCATGCGAGCTTAACAGCTGTATTTACAGTGCCGTGTACTTAATTGGCTCTCGCGCGTAATTTGTGCCCCGTCGAGTCGTCGCAATTGAATGAATGTATCAAATTACGTTTCCGTGAAGAATAGCCATGCGCCGTACAAGAGCCGGAGTATATAACCCGCTTAAACAGCAAATAAAAGAATGTTGTGAGTGGGAAATGTTGTAATAGAAATGTGTTGTATATTGAATTTGCCGCAAGCCACGGAGGCGAGTCAGTCGAGCAGAGGGATCACGTAGTCGGCGCACGAATCATGGACAGTACAGGTCCAGTAACCGGTGAGAGTTTAGGGTTGCTCCAGATATCGCTAGCGGCTGCAGTAGTTCCAGTACAAGTAGAGCTCAAGTGCGAAGGCGTCGCCGTAGATGTGGTAGCCACAGAAGAAGCATTCGAGTCCCTCAATGAAGTGGAAGCAGGCGGTTCTCCTCGGAGAGGTGAAGATTGTTTAGGCGCGTTTGTAAAGTTTGATCGAGGCGGGTGTACTCTGATATGAGGAACGTCACGTATATGGGCTGGCTCGGGACGAGAGGTAGTGACTCGTGCTGAAGAAGAGATTTGAGCAGTTTCTTGTTTGGATAGCGGGTCGTCCTTGGAGCCCGCCTTCGGTGAATAATGAGTTCTAAACCATGTTTCTCAGCGACGTACCTGGGATTCATCATTCCTCCTGAGTAAACCCGCTAACCAACCGCGTTTCCTCTTCACGCTCGAATCGTCTTTGATTTTCTTCCCCGGATAGTTGAACCCAGTTTCCCCAATTACTATGGTAGTTCCATTTCGTAACGGTTGATAACAGCTGTAAATCGCGTAGAACAAGACGCATGAGGTGATGACAACGATGACACCGATGGCGATGTAAGCCCATACGGTCAAGTGGATAAATGATTGTGCGTGAAAATGAGTGTGTTCTGAAGAGACATGGTGCGGCCCAAAGAATGAGGAGTCGTCGTCGTTGTGATTCGCGTCGCTGGTGAGCATGGTGGTGGGGAGGTCGACGGTGATGGCGGGAGGAAAGGAAAGAATGAAGTTAGGGGCTCTTCATTCTGGGGTTCAGGGTCGCACGGCTCTATCCCTGATAATTTCAGTCCTGCCGATCATCAAGTCATACGGGATGGCCTTGATTTCAATATAAAGGTCGCTGGGACGCTGTTCCTCGACCACCACCTTTTGCCTTTCCCCATCATGGATATGCCGCCAATTGTCCCTTGGGCATTACATCGACTCCCAAACCTCCTCACTCCCATTGTTGTCGTCTACGTCTCCACAAAAGTCGCCGAACTTCAATGCAATGTGGAATTTGCCTCATGGACTCTGGTTTTAAGCTACGTCCTATCTCTGCCCGCGGCCCTGACACTTTCTGTGTGGTATCATGGGTGGAAGAATGCCAGGGTTGCAGCAGCGCTGGGAGCAGAGCTTCCACCTTTGATAGAAGATAAATGGCCAGGAGGATTTACGTCTCTAGGGAAAATGGTGTCCAATTTCAAGACGGGATACGTCGGTAGGTGTACAGAAAGGTTTTTCCAGAAGTCACCTCTGATCTCAGTCAGCTGGGATGATAACCGACTGGACGGCTGAATATGGCAACACTTGGAACGTTAGAATTTTGTTCGAGGATAGGGTGCGTCCTCGTCCCATCGAAACTCCCCTAGGCTATATGTGTAGCATGCATTTGACCTTAGATCGTGACTGTCGAGCCCGATTACATCAAGCTCATCCTCGCGTCAGCTTTCGATGGTTACGAGAAGGGTCCAGCTTTTGAGAAACAGATGGATTCCTTGCTCGGAACAGGCGTATTCAACTCGGATGGTGAGCTTCTCACTTCACCGTCTCTAGTATCAACAGACAATCTCAGTGCGCTACCTCTTTTAGGGGACATGTGGAAGTAGGGCGCGACGTTTGAGTCCCTTCTCCGTATTGATCCTTGCATTAGATTTCACCGCTCCATGACCCGACCCTTCTTCTCCAGGGACCGAATTTCCCATTTCGAACTCTTCGATCATATTTCCGAAGACGCCTTTTCCCAACTCAAAGCACGCCTGCGCGCCGGGTACCCTGTCGACGCCCAAGACCTCGCGTCTCGCTTCACACTCGATTCCGCCACCGCCTTCCTATTCGGCAAAAATGTCCAATCACTCTCTGCTGGCTTGCCCTACCCTTACACCTCCCCTTTGTCCAACAATCCTGCATTTGAAGAACATCCGGCGAATCAATTTGCGAGGGCTTTTGGCGAGGCGCAGAGCTGTGCGGCGTTGAGGAGTAGGTATGGTGTTAATTGGCCTCTGGCAGAACCATTCAAGGATAAAACTGCGAAGCATATGAAAGTAGTCAAAAGGTATATAGAACCCATCTTGAAAGAGGCTGTCGAAAGGAAGAGAGCAATGGATGATGATCAGGGCAGTTCAGAGAAGGTTAGTGCGTCTGAAAGAGAGGTCAAGGAAGGCGAGACGCTACTGGATCATTTGGTCAACTACACAAATGGTACGCTCCTTTCATCGTGCTTTTAAACTTCAACATAACAGCGCGAAGACAAGAAGGTCCTGATGGACGAAATTCTCAACATCATGATCGCTGGACGTGATACCGTGAGGGCGAATATCTTTCTCACTCAAGGTCGCTTTTAGCTGAATTGACCAGACTGCAAACACTATCACGTTCACCATTTATTTGTTGGCTCAGCACCCAGATATTCTTCGACGCCTCCGTGAAGAATTATTATCTAAGGTTGGCCCTACGAGAGCCCCTACTTATGATGACGTTCGTGACATGAAGTACCTTCGCGCTGTGATCAATGGTGCGTTCCCACCCTTTCAATGTAGCCCATGTATTCATACCTCCACAGAGGTATTGCGATTGTACCCTCCAGTGTAAGGTCCATTTTAAGGAACTTTACCTGCACCTTTGATCTAATCGCTTTGGTCGCATCAGCCCAGCCAACATCAGGTAAGCCCTATGACTTCGCACCATCAGACAGATGCGTTAAATAGATCTTTGCGTGATCAGAACAAGTCGGCAAGCGGCTTTATGGCCTTCAAAGACCGGTGGCAAACCGCTTTACATACCCGCGAATACCAAGTACGTCCCCAACCTCTCCTCCCCACTCCCTATTCCTCAGCCTGCTCTTTTTTCTAGGATCCCTTACAGCGTATTCGTCATGCACCGCCGAACGGACCTTTGGGGACCGGATGCAGAAGTCTTTGATCCAGATCGTTTCCTTGACGAGCGTCTACACAAATACCTCACTCCCAATCCATTCATCTTCCTACCATTCAATGCTGGTCCGAGGATATGTCTTGGTCAACAAGTACGTACTCCAATCACTGTATCCATTGTGACCAAGATTTGATTGATTCCGACGTTTCATATGGTAGTTTGCATATCAAGAAACTTCCTTCTTCATCATCCGCCTGCTTCAACAATTCTCTTCTATCGCTTTGGCGCCCGAAGCCCAACCACCAGATTCGCGCCCTCCAGCCGATTGGGCCGGAGCTCCTGGCACCAAGGGCCTTGAGAAGGTTCGTCTTACCTACCATCACTAGCGCTTCACGATTTGTGATGCTGACAATATACTCAATTTTTTAGATCAGGCCTAAATCACATCTAACGATGTACGCGCTGGTGAGTCATGCTATCATCTATCATCTATCAACGTCTCATTCAACCTTACGCTGGTTTACGTATCAGGGTGGTGTATGGGTTAGTATGGAAGAAGCGACATACTAAGAAAGATTTCTCGCACTTATCGGATGAAATTTCGTAACACTTCATTTCCTTTCTTACATACAATCCTGATGCGCTAGCCCTTTACGACGCCATACGTGTTAGATACAGATACATCTAAGCATACTGCATCGCTGCCCCTTTACGGTGCTACAGCCCTTCCATCTCCAAACCAAGTAACAATTTCAACCGGTCGTCTTGTCATATTCCCCTGTCCAGGATCAGCGAATACCAATCCACTTACTCCACTCATCGACGTTGCCGCAGCGGGTGTATTGGAGAACATGACTTGTCTGCTGCGGTAACTGTTTCGGAGGTGGAGAAGGATTCGGGCGGAGAGGACGGAGTGGAGTGTTCGTTGCAATCTGCCGAAGGGGGTGTGTCTCGTTAGTTACGCAATTCTTAAGTATAGGGATGGACGACTCGGAAATCAATAATCGGTGGAGCCGTAGAATTGGAAGATACGGAGGAGCGGATGATGTGACTGGGCGCTTACGTCGTTAGCAGGTTGGCATATTGTGGCTGATTGGGTTTGGTGAGGCTATGATATGCTTAAAGAAGAAAGAACTCACGGGTCCAGAAAGTAGGATAGCTACGTTCAGAACCGAGATAACTGACGTTCAAGCCGTCAACCTCTTGAAGGGGAGATTCACGTTCCAAAAACGCACGCAGGAGTAAAGCATAATACACAATACCTGTACGGTGATGCCGCTATTCAGTCAATCAAGGAATGTGTGCATCACGGATGAACTTTCGATCGAACTATGCTCACCATCTTGATAGAAGGTATATAAGAAACCCGAAGATACGTGGCGAACTGATGACGAGAAGAGAAGCAACACAACATATCCTGTCAGAAAAGGGAACAAACAGATAGGGTGACACATCACGAACAATGCTGGAGGCCTTTCAATAGCAGAAGCCCCATCACAACTATAAGAGGTCAGAAGGTGCCTCGTTCAGCTCGGAACTCGCACTAAAGGGTGCAGGTGAAGATCTAGAGCGAAGACGTATGATACTCACTTGTTTCATAGGCCATAAGCATCAGGTAACCAATAAAAACGACATTAGTTCCGGGACCTGGGAAACAGCCGTTCAGAGTGGGCGCAACATCATCCATCGCTATGACTAGCAGATTGAACTGGCAGTCAATGGATGCGACTTCAGTGGTAAGCGGGCTGCTCACAGGTTTGGTCCCCTCGGAACCTTGTGAACGATATAGCCGTAACGACGATGCCAATGATGGATAAGAGGATGAGAAGTATTCCTATAGTGCGTGACCTATTCCACAGTGCCCAGACGCGGATGACCATGATGACTAGGATGCACACGAGGGTGAGAGATAATGCAGGTCAGCTAAGGAGCTCTCACTCTCAGCTATTACCATCCCTGCGATAAACATCCCTATACGAGGGGTGGTTGTGTATTCGTATGAAATAACGGGTAGGACAACTCACAGCCGGTGATTTCGTACAAAAGTTGGCAGGTTTCGACAGGTAGCGAATGGCCGATGTTATCTATATCCCCAATAATTAAGTTAGGTTCTAGGACAGGCTGGTCTGATAAAATTCTGGACTCACGATAAACGGTCATCCCAACGTCGACAAAAGTAGGGTACCGAGTAATGAGGAACAGTGCCTTTCCGAGACTCCATGGGGCTCTCCACACAAGCCGGATTTCATCAAACAAAGTCAATAAATAATCGTAAAGCTACCACTTTTAAATCTCCAATGAGTCATATTATACCAGAGGGAGCGCTCACAAAGAGGCCTGCGCTGGCAACTTGAGCAAACAAACTGTGTTCAGTTCGGCGAACAGGGCAGGGACAAGCAAAGCGCTTACTCGGGACGTACTACAATCGACGGTAAGCTGCATTCTCTAGTCAGAATATATATGTAGAGGGCTCACAGTACTGGTTTTAACGAGAATTAACGAGCGAAGAAGGGCCTGAGGGTCTTCCAGAGACATGGTGGCTGAGAGGAGAGTACCCAGTCCCCCTGCGGTCCTACTCATCGAGACTGGGTCCATCTATAATTACTCTTTCCAGTCACGCGCTAGAGCTTAATTGACAAGACGTGCCCCGAGGTGTGCGAGATTTCATACAAGAAACGCTGTTTGTCACCCGTTCTCGTAAGGTCAGGCTCAGAAGATGTAGTGACATTACACTTTCTCCAGTTGTTGAACGACTTTTATAGCCGCATGAATGGTTCATGAGTACGAAAGGAAGGCGAAATGTTAACCTACTCACAGATGAGTCAGCTCAAAGGACGAAAGAGAAAGATCAGGATAGCCACCGCTGAAATATCATGGCTCCATGGGGATTGGTCGGCGAGGCGCGGCCACGCGTGCTATATACCCAGTGCTGTTATATTTTGTTGTCCACTGACAGCGTGTCAGCTCGACCAGAACTCTACTGGAAAGTCTGACTTTACCCTTTAGATAATATTTGAGGACGAACCCAGGACTGACTTGTGCAGGGCAAGCGAGTGTTGAACATGACATCCACACCATAACATTAGGCTAAAGGAGGGTTGACTGCGCCACTCAGAACTGTGTCAGAAACCTAGGTTATCATAGAAGGATGGCCTTGCTGGCATGGTCCGGTGAGAAATGACTAGGTTAAAGATCGTAAGATTACCTAGCTTAGGTTCCGCGGAGCGCAGGAAAATGAACCGCGGGAGCAGCACACATTAATCGATGAGCCCCTAAAAGCGTCCTAAGGGTAGTTTGCTCCTCTTTCGAAGCCTGAGATTGAAAGCAGGCTGACCGCCCCTCCGAGTCCAATACTAGAATCCAATCCCAATATTCGCAGTTCAATATGTCCCCGAATCAGTCCCGAATATGATGAAGCAAGGAGGTCCAAAGAAATTTTTGGTAGGCGCAGGGTGGAATTATAGAGTACAGGATAAGACATGTCATCGAGAGGGACCCCCTCTTGTGATGAAATTTACATCCAGCGCTAAAATCTTCACTTTCTGATAAACCAAGCGTGCACCGGATCCACCTCGTCTTGGTGCGTCGCCAGCCCAGGGACACCCTTCAATCACCCCTCTATGAGAAGGAGGCTTGGCCTGGTCGATACGGGGCGGAAGGTCACGGAAAGCATCGTGATACGTTGAGTGAGCAGAGTAGTAGAAGTGTCTAGGTCGACGTACCCTCCAAATCACCCAAGTTTCAGGGTAAACTACTCAACTTCCAGCACAGAACTTCTATGGCATAGTCGTAGACTCCACTAGGTCGATCCCACTGACCTTCCCGCCAGGTGGTCAAGCGTACGAACGACTAAACTTCCCTGCATCATGCATCAGGTCTCAAGATCTCACCCCCGTGTTCGTTCACGGCGTTTCCTAAGTTTCGTATCATGCAGATGGTGTTCAAGTTTTCATGCCTTGACGACTACCTACGATTTGAAGCTCTTATGCATCCAGCGAGAAACAGGATGTGCTGAAAAAACTCCATGATGTATCCGACAGACCTTCACCCAGCGGCATGGTCTGAATCCAACGAGAGTCTCGATGTGGCATTGCCCCGAGTTAGATCCAATTGAAAAGTACCTGCCTATCTGCTTCCCCGCCAGTTTGCTTCATTCTTTGTTATCACCAACTTCCTGCTCTTGCGACTTCGCATAACACGCCTTTACACATCCCCAAAACCCGAGTAACCCAGTCCCTTCAACTGACATCCCGTGTGCTGGGTAATCTTGTCAACCATGACAACCGTTCTGTGGTGATGTGCTTACATGCTTCCCGCCCCGTCTTTTTCATCTGGCATCCGGAATGGCACTTCTTGTCCTTTTGACTATGCCTGTACAGTCTGTACCGCCGATTTTGTGCGCACATGGCCCGCCATCTCAGTCAACGGATTTCGCATGCATTTGTCTCCCGCTGTGCTCCAGAGACATACTCCAAGCCACCATCTCTAGCACGCATCACGAAACACGGCACCTGCGGCTCTTTACTTCAACTTTTCTTCCTACGCATTAACCGGTTAAGTGGCTGGCGGAGCTGCTATCCTCTGAGACCCTTCGACCCTTTCCCACTTCCGGGCGACCAGCTCGGACCCCCATTTCTTGAATTTGTTTTGTGCAGAAAGAACTGGCAGAGTTGTCATCCCCGAGACCCTCAGGCCTTTTCCACTTCAGGCTGAACAGAGACATTTTTTGGCTTACGCTTTGCAACGGTGTTTGGGTGAGCTGTATCTGGAGAAAACCCTCACCCCCCTGCCTCGCCTTTATTTTTCACCGTTTGTCCTCCTTTGGCAACCACAGACGTTTGATGACGATGATGAATCCCTCGAGAGCCTTTGTTTACAACACAGATTCACTGACCGGCCCATGCCCGCAGCACGTACTTGGCAGTGACTGGATCCCACGAGAACCTCGGCTAGCTAAACAAGCACCGTGTTGAATCCAACGTGTACCACTAGCCAACATTTTTTCGGTTGACCACCTTGGACTACTCTTATCCATTGTCCCACGCCTTTGGCAACACTCGTTCTTCCGCCTAATGGGCGTGAACCCAATCTTGTTGTCCGACTGGGACCAGACTTATACGCTTATACCGCATTCTTATGCCGCCGCTCGATATCTGTTATTGCTACGTTGTTTCATGAGGGGGGAGTACATATGCAGATATCACTTCGCGAAACCTCACTTTCTTTTATTTTCTCCATGGACCATTTCCTTACCTCCTCCTTCACACTAGACTGTACTCGTTGGGGGAGTGTTGGAGGAAAACGACCGTCTGGTGTATTATGTAGTACACTGAATATATACCTGGACGTAGAGGTTCGCCTCTAGATGAATCCCATCCTCCGGCCACCATCATGTACTAGACCTACGCTGCTATATTCACACTCTCTTTCCTTCAATATTCAGTGCCTTGGGTGTTTTGCCCGCTCGTTTTCCCAGACCCATTCCCTTCATCCCGGGATACCGTATTGACCTTTTGTGCTCGAGCTTTAAAATTGTGTGTCATCAAAGCGGCATAGAAGAACAACAGAAGAACATTCATCAATACAATGGCAGCTAATCAGGGACTCATAGGGGAAAACACTCATTGGCGCTTGGCGTGGGGGTCTCATGACTTCACAAGTGCTGCGAGTCCGGAACGACCTTTGCAACCTCGAAGCTAAATAGCTACACGGATTTGAGTCAACGATTTCTATGTCAGTCAACTCTGAATCGACCGATCTTGTTTGTAAAATGTGTGTCGAACTCTAGTCCTTTCACGAGCTCATTCTTTCATGAGTTCTCATCCTTTTCCCAGATGTCGAAGGCAGTTCGCGAAATACACTTGCCCATCGTGTAATATGCCCTATTGCTGTCTGACATGCTTCCGTTCCGAAGTGCGTTGTCATCCTTGATCGACCCAGTAAGCCATGAATTTTCGGGCTGCGTCGTTGACCTCCTATGCAACTTTCAGGCTCACGGTGATTGCTCCGAAAGCTTCTACAAGAAGGAATTAACCACTCAGATTCACTCCGAGCCATCGAAGACGAGAGAGGAGAAACAGAAGATGATGGAGGTGCTGAAGAGGTTTGAGGAGGAAAGCCAACAGGAGGAAGGGGAGATGTATGAATCCGACAGTGATGATGACGCGAATATTTTGGCGAAACGCTTGGGAGATGTTGATCTGGGTGATCGATAGTTTTTCCGTCGAGATTTAATGCGTTAGCTCACACGTTTCCCCGGATAGATGCGGCATCGCCAGATGATCTTTGGTCAATGCTTAGTCCCGTCCAGCAACAGAAGTTCGTGCGGGCTTTTCGGGATCCCTCTGGTGAACTAGCCCAGCAGCTACTAGCGAGTGAAACCATAGAGCACGAGGCACAGCCGCCGTGGTGGGAAGATGATCCTGCCAATGTGCAGTCCATAGCCATGATCGCAATCCCTTCGAATATGATCAAACCGCTACCCGCAGGTCCCTCTCTGATATATAACCTCGCAGCCGTAATGTGAGTGGAAACTGCTGTGTAACTATTTGGCCAATGTCTCACGTCGGTGTCAAGCATTGTGTACGCCTATATAACGCGATACTTCGCCGTCTCATCCTTATCAAATGTATCCCTTGATTCGCCGGATCTCATCGACGCAAAGAACCTCGTCGCTCAACTTGTTCCCCTTCTCACGAACCGAAAAGCAACTACGACATTCTCGAGTATCGAAGACGCTGCTACAGATATTTACTCGCGGATAGGCCCGGTAAGTGATGACAGGTCTCCGTATATTGATTTTAACGGCCGCCGATCCGTAGGATAAAGTATCAAAGAGAGCGCTCGGTATTTACGCCAACGACGCGGCCCAGCTTTTGCGGCCACTTCAAGTCATCCTTCTTGATGCACCCACTGATTCCGAACCCACATCACCTCCATCTTCGAACTTCGACTACTCTCACCATCCCCACCGAATACCCGTACTTGCACTCTCCGATCTCCACACCCTATTCACGTCAAGAACGACGGCGGAGTTGAACAGCCAGCATGTGAACCCGACGGCAAAAAAGATCATTTTTTATGCTGCGAGGGTGATTTCACTGCCTTCTCATTTGTTGCACATGGTTTCGGAGGAGCTGCTGGGGTATGCTGAGTTAGTGCGCCGTGAAGATGAGGATGGTGGCAAGGGGAGTGACGAACCGAGCGGTGCTACCTCACGAGGCAAAATACTTGAGATGGCGTCCGGGAGGGGGAAGCCTTTGGTGGAGGAGCTTCCCAAGTAGTCCTCTCTACGGGGTGTCTGCAGGTAGAGTTTCCATCATCGCGTCGATCGCACAAGCTACGCCTATCTCTCAACTCCGGGTTCTTGATCAATCTCAGCGAACATAAGACTGCCGATAGCTCCGTAAGAGATTGCGGGAGAGAAGAGTTGCTGTCGACGTGCTGAACTGATGCGAAGGTGTAAGAGGACACGGGCTGACAGTAGCGAATGCAGAGTGCGTTGTATTCTGTCCATGCAAATACAATTGGTCAGCGTATGAATGGATCAACAGGGAGAGCCTGGGTACGTTGTGAGCAAGTTGGCATATTCCCGCTGTTCGCGTGGGGAGGATTAGGATCGTCGGATAGAAACAACAGAAAAATAGGGGATTCTTACAGGACCCAAGAGTAAGATGACGACGTTGGAGATGGAGATCACTGTTCGAATCATTTGATTGGAGTGTTTCCTTCACATCCTCTGATCGAGACTTACAGAGAAGCAAAGCGTAGTACATGATTCCTATGCATGTGCCATCAGGTCAGTGAGATGGGCAAGGCGAGACGTCAGCGAGCTTACCGTCTTGATAGAAAGTGTACAAGAAGGCCGATAGTGATACCTGTCGGACTGGGCAAGCTGTTAACCACTGTATAAAATCGGTGGATAAATACAAGAACGAACAGTCCTGCACTCCTTTCACCAACAATAGAATCATAACGACTGGAGCGGCAGTTAGGGGACTTCGAAAGGAGTGAAGGGACTTGTGCGTGCCGGTCTCGTAAGCCATGAGCATCAGATATCCGACGAAAACGACGTTATTTCCAGGATCGGGGTAACACCCGTTAAGCTCGGGAGCTATCGTATCTACCTCAATGACTATGAAGGCAGTCAGCTCCTGCCATCGACGAGATCAAGTAAGAGGTCCTTACAAGATTGATTTCCATTGAACAAGGCAAAGAATATGGCGGTGACTATGGCGCATACAATTGAAGCTAGCAATAGGATGACTCCAATGAGTTTAGACCTGTTCCACAGCGCCCAAACGCGAATGACCATGATGCCTTGGGAAATGTTGAGTTAGGTTTAGAAATGATATAGTGCGTTGCTTACCTTCAGCGATAATCATTCCGGAGATGAACATCCCTGTTCCCGTGCGTTAGGTCATTGTTTTACATCTTCGGGGCAGGAAGCGAGGGCTTACATCCGGTGATTTGGTACAAGAGTTCACAGGTATGTATAGGCACTGCGTGAGCAAGATTGTCTGTGACAGTGAGGTTAATTCGAGTGGCACAAGGCCGAGATAGTGGGCAAGCTCACGATACACAGTCATGCCGATATCCAAAAACGCCGGGTATCGCGTGAGGAAGAAGAGAACTTTTCCTAGATTCCATGGTGACTTCCAGACCAGACGAACTTCATCGTATAAGGTTAGTGAGTAGTCGTACAACTAGGTAAAGCAGCCAAACTATTGAGTGGACATGCGTGAATCCAGAGGGCAAACGAGGGTTTGTAGCACTCACGAAAAGCCCTGCGCTAGCAACTGCAACATATATACGTTATTCTCGGCCGCTGTCGGTGATGAGGTGGGATCTTACCAGGGACGTACTGTGAGAAATCATTGAGGTTCTGCGACTCAGTTCTGATGCGAACGGGCTACTCACTGTACTGGCACGGACGAGGGCAAACGAGTGAAGGGTGACCTGAGGGGCTGCTAGTGACATTCAAAGTGGAGGTGGGTAGGTGTCAACCGTGGACTAGGTTGCGAATTTAGGACTTAAGTATACAGGTGCAACCTAAGTAATTACGCGCAACGCTCAATGTATTCACACGCAGTCCGAACAGTGTGATCGGACATATTGGTTGTCGTAGCATCGCCGTAGCCTATAGGCGAGGGGACTCCGAAGAACGGTGTTAGGACAGAGTTGTCAACATCAGCAACCGAACTCAGTAGCTCGGTTCCGGAGGGCGGATGATGACCAACGCCTTCAAAGTGCTAGAGTGACAATCATTGGCGGCGAAAGACTATGCTTTGCAGCATGCAGATTTGACAAGAAAGATCAGATGGTAACTCGGTTTCCTACATGCTGCCAGATCATAAGGGAGCCCGGGTCATATTAAGCATGATCAGATTTCATTCAGAGCGCACAGGACGGAGGTGGGGTGGGGGCCCGGGGGGTGAGGCCTGATGCATGATGCATGATACAGAGAAGTTTAGTCGCTCGTACGCTTGACCACCCGGTGGGAAGGTCAGTGGGATCGACCTACGACTACCTGGGCTGGCGACGCGCCAAGACGAGGTGGGATCCGGTGCACGAAGAAGATTGATTTTAGCGCTGGATGTAAATTTCATCACAAGAGGGGGTCCCTCTCGATGACATGTCTTATCCTGTACTCTATAATTCCACCCTGCACCTGTCGAAGCAGCATCTGTCCTCGACCTGTGAACCGGGGAGAACTGAGCGGCGCTGAGTGAAAGACTAGAGCATAGTCTACTCACTGGCTGGATAAAGCTAGTACGTAGCTACTTGCTTGAGGCACACACTTAGGTAGTTCTCTGGGTAGAGCACTGATTTATTGTAGGAGACTTAGGCCTCTTTATATACTACAAGAAATCGAGCACCTGACAGTTCACCACGTATTCATATGGTGTTCATATGGTAATTTTGTAAACAAATGAAGTTCATCTGAACCTCACCTGAACTTAAGATGAACTTTTCCCTACAAAATCTTGTTCACATTGTTTACTTTATGACCAGGTGGAGCATGGTTTTTATATAAAGTCATATGGCCTTTAAATGAGCATTTTGTAAATGTTCACATAAATCCCACATGGTGTAATTCCAAGAGAATGTCTATTGACTGTGAGAGATTATTATTGACTATGGGAACCCAATATTCATTATCAGCTATAAATGAGTTTAAGCTTCATTAGCATTTCTATTTTGTTCTCCTTTTGTTCACTTTATGTTCATATGGTATTTATGTAAAGTCCAGGTATTGTTCACCTTATATACATATTTAGTCCACATTTTGTTCACATAAATGTCACATGTTCATCACATGTTGGACACATAAACATAAAGTGATTTTTGAATCTGAAATGTTAATGCATTCATATAAAGACCATGTGGTCATTATGTGAACTTTAAGTGACTAAAATCTGAACAAAGTAAACTTACTGAACTTTTTATGAGGTTCACTTTTTGACCATGTGAACATATTGTGATGATAAAGTGAATATGTGAACAACACATGAACAACACATGGATATGTGGTGAACTGCTACATATACAAGAAATCTATCTAATAATAGTTCTGCAGTCGTTGACCCACATTGTGGTCCATAGGATTACTAACATTATTCTATAATGTTCTACTGCCAGTGATGACTGCGGAGTGACTAAGGATGTCACCATACTCACATCATCTGGATTACAATATGACTACCTCGTCATGTGGAAGGTGCATGTGCAACACTCCCCCTTGCTAAGAAGTTCCTCTGAACTTCGCGGCGGACTCATTGGAATCAAAGAAGTAAATTCCAAGATTTGACCTAAATAGTTTGAACTTGTTCCAACCAAGATTCTTGGTAAACATATCCGCAGGATTTTCTGCACCATTGACAAAGAAGCATTCGACGTTGCCAGCTTCAATCCACTCACGAATATAGTGATAGCGAATATCAATGTGTTTAGTCCATCTATCGGCCACAGGGTTTGATGCAATGAAAATTGCGCCCTGGTTATCAGCACAGATAGGTATCCGACTGATTTGAATCCCTATTTTGGATAGAAGATTCTTAATCCACATAATTTGTCTGGTAGTATCCGACAGAGCCATATATTCGGCTTCAGTGGATGATAACGCAACAGTTTTCTGTGTGTGTGATTGCCAGCAGATTATTCCACCTGCAAGTACATGGTGGTGATCAGAGAGGCGAACCTTGTATATATACAGTATATTACATAATACACCCTCCAACACTAAAGAACCTGTCTCGCAAAGGAGCAAGCACGATCACACAACCACTCACCAAACACACTCCCTTCAACGCACACCTACATCGTATCACAAAGGTCAAAACCGTGCTATGCCAAAGGTGCAGAACAGGTAGTGAAACGGTCAAGCATTTCCTGTTCAAGTGCCCGAAGAAAGAAGGCGCCTACGTGCAAAGGTGGGACGTGAAGCGACTGCCATGAACACCCTGCTAGCCAACCCCAAGCTATACACCGAGGTAGCCGACTATGCCAGACATACTAGGGGATTGCAATGGCTCCAGGACAGAGAGAGTGAGGAGGACTGAGCACAGCATGACGACATACCCCAATCAATTATTAATTCTCTCTTTGCAACCTATGTGTCGTTACCATAGTTCAACATTCAGGAGCTCAAGGTTCCCAATCCCCAAGAATGGTACAGGAGATGTAATTACCTTGCTTGAGACTGGATGTGCAGATGGCCTAGTGTCGCTCTTATTGTGCTTTAGGTATGTCGCCCTTTTCCTTCAATATTCTTTGTTACCTTATGATAAGTTCAGAATGCCTTTGCTTGCACTTCATGGATTAACACAGGGCGCAAGACACTATAGTTTAGACATAAATCCATGAATAATATGTGATCCTCATTTAGTGTATGACCCACAGATTGCAGGTCCTTGCATATGGTCAAAATTAAATGATTTGGTGAGTATTAGGTGTGTTTGGGCCATTGCTATAACTCCTTTGTCCAATAAACTGAGAGGAAACATTGGATCATTATTGAACATGTTGGTCAACTATCCCACTGGTAAACCAGGATACAATATCCACTCCTGTACCCTGTGTAATATGTGGGATTGACCCACTTGGTATATTTATAATGATGGCTGTTGGTGACTGGATACTCTTGGTGAGAGTAGTTTTAGAGGTGCAATCCTGTGGCCCTCATCACACAAAAACAATCATCAGTCACTTTGTTACAGGTATATATTTATTGCGGCTTCATTCCCTTCATCCAATTTGATATATACAAATCATGACACTCACCTGCTCATTGAAGACCGATTGACATAACACAGGCAACCGGGCATATTGATACTCTCTGGAAGGGGGCTCCCAATGTAGAGGCCATCAAGGAGTCTCACTGTGTAGGTGCGTAAAGAGAGGGAGAGGAGTTTGCCGGAATGATTAAATGCAGAATAGACACATGACTTGCGGATGTCTGGAAAGAAAGGGAATTACACACAAAAGGTGTCCAAAGCGCAGTCTGAAGTGTTTTTCCATCAGATTTTCCAAGCAAGGTATTTTTATGTTGCCAGAGGCAGCAGCTAGTACAGTATATACCAGTACTTATACTTGTACAGTGAGCCTCTAGTGTGTGGCTATGCCACAGAAGAGATTAAATAGAGAATCAAAGAAAAGAGCACAATTTTAGCCTGCCTACTCAGACCCCATAGCAAAAATGAGGAGCTGAGGACAAAAACGGCCGCTTCTGTTGCTCATTGATTTGCTAGCCTGCTCCTTCTTATACTTGTCTTACCATCTCCTATCTACCTCACTTCTGTATGATATACAATGTAAATCACCCTTATCGGTTGTGACCCCCCAATTTCTGATCATAAGCAGAGATCAAGTGGTATGGTCCGATGTTGGACGATGTACATAGGGGCTAGTTAGGAGTCCTAGGTAGACTAGGTTTTCTCTGCCAGTGAAATAGCGCAAAATATGGAGACTTAAAGGTGGTTGTGAACTCCCATACCCATCCAATGAAAGTTTTCCCTGGAAAAGGCACAACTACGGCAGAAGCTGTAGCCTGTGGTGCAAACACAGTGTACGTTTGTTTGCAGGGCATCCGGGAAGTAGTGAATTTGAGCTTATGTCAGATATTCAATCCCATACTGACGTCATCGCCGCGACCCAATGATTGACGCTTCTGCCGACATGAAAGGATCCGCGGGTCAGTTTCCTCCATGAAGTCATCATTCCGTCAGCTATCTTTCGTGCCGCCTCAAATCCTATATAAGCACCCAAGGGCAGCTCAAAATCTTCATTACTTCTTTCACCCCAATAACTCTTATCCTTTTGATTTTCGCGTAGTTGTCATGTCTGGCACTGGTACGTTGCATGTACCCCTGCTGCCCCTATTATATGTTTGAATTACATCAACCGTAGATGGAAAAAACCCCAACAACGTTGCTGGCGGTTACAAAGCCACCATAAACAACCCCAACACTTCTGAGCAAGCCAAAGACCACGCCCGCGACATGCTCGGCGACATTGAGGGGGGCGCTAACCCAAATGACGACTACGTCGATGACGGTGCAGCGGACCTTGACGATGACGATGCCTTCGATGATGAAATCGTTGACTCTGACGACGAACTTGGTGTGTCGAATGGCGTTTCGCTAGTCGTGGATAAGGCTAACCGCTCTGACCCCAGACGCGCATGCTGCCCCAGGAAAAGCTAAACGCGGAGTGGCCGCCGCTAAGGTCGATGGAAAGCCTGTGCACGGGAAGGAAACCAAGAATCGCAGCAATGTCTTGGGCGGCTACAAAGCAACGTTGAAGAGTATAGCTTTCTATGCACGGTCAATCTCTACTAACTTCATCTCTTTACAGACCCTAACGTTGGGGAGGAAGCCAAGAGGCATGCCGAGGATGTTTTGAAGGCAGAGGAAGAGATGTAGACCCACAGTTCTTAGTAGCGCAATATATCATGCACAATTCGGATTAGGTACATTAATACAATTGGTATCATCATCGTTCAACGAGCTGCCTCAAAGCATGTGGCCGCGCCTCTCGATTTATGCCACTCGGCCCAGGCATCGCTCAGGTCACTTTGCCGGAGTGGTTAACGGGATCGCCTGCTACTTGTTAGCATGACAGCGGTTGCTCTTTGAGCGCGTGTGTTCGAATCGCACAGGTGACGCTTTTTGGCTCCCAACACTTTCGCCGCAACCAGGTATTTTGAGAAACTGTGTTCCAGCTGTTCAATGATAGTATTAGACCCGTATACAATGTAATGGTGGCAAGCGGCTCTTGGGTATCAGTCAATATATAACGCCCAAGGTAGTTACGACGTTCACGACAATGACATCACGCTGCAGACGACTCGGGGGCAGGAATTACCGTAGATCGGACATTACTACCTTCGCCTACGGTGGGGCTAGTGTCCACGGCAGCCTTGAATGAAGGTCCAGATGTGCGAATAAGCATGCTACAAAACATACACGTTCAGCACCTCATTTTCAAGAAAGAAAAACCACAGCAAAGTGCATTCAACTCACTTCGCGATAGCGGCCTGATCAACTGGGGGAGAAGCACCAGTACCGACGATGGTCTTCCGGCCAACGCTGGGAACACCATTGTTTGTTACAACGAAGAGGTATGCTGGGCCAGGGGGAAAGATGGCTCCGTTTGTGGGCGCGGTGACACGGATAGACCTTCTATCAGATGATAAGGTCGCGTCAAGCTGAACGAGCCTTTGATCCATGTGAACTCCGTGTGTTGCGAAGCCCAGGTCGACAAGGTTGACTAGTTAAAGAGCAAGTGTTAGCATTATTGATTCAATCAGAGAAAAGGAAAGTTGGGAGTGGGACTCGAAGTACCTGTAACGCTCGTCGTGTTAGTTGGTAAAGTCACGTCGAGGAGGACAAAGTTTGTTCGATAGTTGATGGTCCCAGGGAGGCCAGTGTATGTAGGACGAGCTCCGGACATGTACGGCGGGGAAAGGAATTCCATCCTAATCGTCAAATTTAATGAAAAAAACCTCAAAAACCGTGAAAGGGAAAACTGTACCTATACTCGGTAGGGTATTTAGCAGTGGAGACGTTGTCGTTAGGATTAGATCCGGCTGGTATGTATAAACCATCAGCGTGAGTAGGTAATCGAAAGGCGAAAGCGGTATACCCAAGAGGATGGAGCCATCAGGGAGGAGTGAGGACGTCGAATGGTACATCCTAGCGATAGGAGAGGCAGGGATTCCAGAAGAGGAGAATCTACTACCAGCAGCTGCGTTAGGATCGTATACGACAGCCGTGAAAGTTGGGTTATCGGCATTGCTAGCTCCAATTTGGTCGCCAACCTATTCCGCGATGTGATTAGTCTAATCTCTTCCTCGCTGTAACGGCTGCACTCACATTCCCATAACCGGCGACACCAGTCCGTGCACCATTCACCAAAAGCACACGTCCGTCAGGTAAAAGAAGCAACTCGACAAATATCCTGGGCTGAGGCATCTGCTCAACCTTCCACCCAGCAGCGATACCAGCAGTCGTCAAAACCAATCGAGCACATTGACTAGATGCGGGAGTTTGCGATGAAAGGGTACTGGGATTAACTTGATCGGAAACGGTTGAGCCACCGCAGATCATGATTTCAGGTGTGAAATTGTTTGCCTGTGTGAGGGGAAGGAGCACAGCGCCGGCGGAGTAAGGCGAACTGATTCTAACGCCGTTAGGAATATTGGGAAGTCGTGTCTCCGTGTTAGTCTTCCAGTCGAGGATCATAGCTTGTTGGTTCGCGGAGACGAAGATGCGACCATCGGGAAGAACGTGCATGTTAGGAAAGTGGTTGCCATTGAGTGTATCTCGCATGAATTGACTGGGAATCTGGAGGCCATTGAATCCTAGGAAGCTATCAGACACATGGATAAGCAGTTGTAAGAGCACTAACCATTGATATTCTTGGGAGGATAGAATTCATAGGTGGGGTTGTTCATCCCGGCATTGTTTTGGAAGCTGTCATGGAAAATCAACTCAAAGGCGCATGTGTAGCTCGACAACTTGAAATACGTACCCTCCAGAAGTGGAGCCACTGTGCGTACCATCCCAGTTAGTTTGAAGAGCAGGAAGCCAGACGAGAAGGGACCTTACCCAAAGATCATCATCGAACCGTCGTCGAGCCTGACCTGGGTTGCGCTGTAGTCAGGGGCTACATACAGTTCAGGGGCAAGGGCTAAATACCGACCGAAGAAGGGTACCATCTCCTAGAAGTTAACCGGATTCGTTGTGGATTTTCAATTAAGTCACAGTTGCCGTCATCGCAGGGATTAAAAAGTCGAAGGCCCTGCAAACCATTCGCACCTAATCCGAAAGGACTTCAATGTTACAGCTACTCCAAGAAGGTCGAAGTATAACGTACCAGCACCGACCATAGGGTTGCCACCAGTATTGACAAAGGTACCGTTACCAATGAAGCTCCCAGTAGCACACCACGTATTGCTGATGGGGTTAAGAGGGCGAACTGTCCTCGAGGGAAGATCGATCTCGGCTGACCAAGCCGCATGGCCGTTAACTCTCAAGGGGTTATTTTCTCTAAATAAGTGACCGATCAGTCAGTAAACTGATGAGACAGCATTGGGCCTTACACTTTATCAAAAATTACGACCTTGGTTTCGGAGACGACGACCATCTGTTGGGCACTGACGCCCGTTGTTCTTAAAAGGGAATCAGAGATCATGAACAATGAGGTAGGACATAATTGATGCACCCTTGTTGCACAAGGCCCCAAGTTCCAGGGACGAAAGCGCGTCGCTCCAAGAAGTCGCGACGACCGCTTGGCGCGGGGTAGACGAAGGGTGCAGAAGTAAGGAGTGTGAGGGCAGCGAGGAGGAAGAAGACCGCCATCGCTTGCTAAAGAGTAACGAAAGACTGGGGTGAGCTACAAAAGAGAGACACGTCCGTAGAGGTTGGAGACTGAGTTTACCTGCAAGGTCCGTTTTATACGCAAATGACCGGGGTGAGAGAAAGTATACTCAAAACGAACTCTTTACGTTGTCGTTCGGCGTTCAAATGCCCCACAATTTTGAGACTGGGCTATAACAAGATGCGCCCGAACAGCACAGGTTTCGTAAAGTTGGACAGTTGCTGAGGTGACCACGCGGAAACCACAATGCAAGGCTCACTTTGGGTACTAGGAGCCGCAGTAATATCGACATGAAGGATCATTAATGATTAGATCAGAATGAGGAACAAACAACGCACCATGAGTATCACAGAGGTTTTGCATCGTTTGCATAATTTGATCCATTGGCTCAGTCAGAAAAGTTGTAGAACATAACGACATTCCGAGATGACTGACTCGGCATGTCGAGAGGGCATGACTGCTTGGAGCATCAAACGTGTTGGGCGCCGGGTTAACTTCTACATCACCACGCAATGAAAAAGAAAAATGGACGTTCAATATAGTCGAAAGGTGGGGTCTATGCTCCATGGAGGCCTTATACAAAGGATCTGAGGCGGGTGATTGAAAAGAGCGTACGTGCACGAAGTGCCGAGGGGTCGTCGTAACTGGAAGTCCGTGTAGAGCGCTTCAAGGAACTAGAGGACTATCAGATCGTCAGAGCTCCGCCACTGTGCCCATTCAAAGACTTCAATTCAATTCAGGTGATCTTCGGCGGAGACGGGCGAGACATGAGCTTTCAGATTTTGGTGTCCATACCACCCACTAGCCGGGTCTGTTTCAGCACGTAGAATGATTTGCGCTTTGATAGTCAACCATTCTACAGCAGTCCAGTTGGATTGTGATTGTGCCAAACGATACGGCCTCAGGGCACTGTTAGAACCATGCAAGGACCTGAACCTTCTCCGTTTTCACAGAAAATTCGACTTGTCCCAGGTTCACCAGATGTGCAACGTCGTTGACCAGGTCACAGGATCAAAGGCCTTGAAGCAATGGTGAGGTGAAACTGAAAGTTCTGAGACTCGGTGTGACTTACTGAAGGTTAAGAGAGTCATGGTGACTCCTTGGCAGGAATGGAACCAACAGCTTAGATAAGATAAGATAAACCCCGTTTGAAGCCAAGATCAAGCGCCTAAGGCAACCATGTTACTGCCTGTCATTCCCTCACGCCTGGCTCTCGAATCACTTCGCTTTTCGCGATGTTCTCTCATCATCAACCTCGCAAAACAGCGTGAAACTCAACGCCTTAACTCGACGCTCAGCTCGAACCATGCTACGTACAAGTCAACCGCGTTTCTGCATTCAGCTGGCTCAGATCCTTCAAATCCTTCGGAGAACGATAGCAATGGAGGCCGGCACCCAGAGGGCGAGCCTGACATATCCGATGCTGAATGGGAACTACGGACTGGTACGCATGATTGGTATCTGCCTGCCGACTGCCTCAGGACATGTTGAAATAGGTCGAAATATTGACGTGCTCACGGAGTCGTTGCCTCACTTCTTTTCCTACGGCCTCGCGTCTTCGATAGATCGAGCAACGGGTGCGCCGCGACCTGCATCGGCAATGCATATTCCAATTGCGAGCATGAACCCGTTGGATTTTCGCCACCACAACGAAAATGTAGAAACGATATATAGTCCGAGAGTGAGGCTATCGTATACGCCTCCGATAGCACTTCCGGCACCGTTTCCGAAAACACTGCATGTTGAAGGTCTCCCTTTATACCTGGCATCGTCTGTGTTCATCCGGCATACGCTAAACGCGCTCTACTCGGACCTCCATGTCGCTTTGAGGAAAGTCATCGTTCAAACTCCTGGCGCTAGCAAGGCTCTCGTAGGAGCTGTGGGTGGAGAACACGAAGGCGCCATCTCGTCGAAAGCACCTAGGAAATCTCGGGAAAAGAGTCTTTTCGTTGGACTCACGGTAAATGGTGTGGCGAGAGTCAGTGGCAGTGTCGGAGAATGGGATGTGTAAGTAATCCTAAATGTCGTTAGTCTCAATTCTGGCTCACTAGGCCCCGTCTATCAGCAACTCGATCTACACGTTTTCGCCCACAACAGGCCTTATTCACGTTCACACCGTCAGCTCGATTGAACCAGCTCCTCACCAAGCTGTCTACGATGCACTTCGCTCGAGCCTCGGAAAGGTGTTTGGATTCGGAATAATTGGAGACAACGATGCCAGACCTGGCGGTGCTGGTGTCAGAACTGAGAGAGGACCCTGTAATGCAAAGCAGGTGAAACAATGATTTAATGATTATTTCACCACTGCTATCCATCAATTGTTTAGTGAGTCCACCACAGGGCTTTAATTCTAAGAACCTTTCACTAATGCAATGTTAGATTCACCCGCGTAAATGAATTAGACCTTGTGGGGGTCACTGGAGCAGGGTGTCCACAACAACATCCAGTAGCAACTCAAGGCAGTAACTGGCGGTGTAGTCTCGGCGGAATCCAAAATTACTAATATTCTCTGTCGATTCCTGTTGGAGCGTTGCGATACAAAATGTTATGGAAAGTACAATGTGGAGGCTCGGTGCACAGCTATCGCTAGCCTCCGTACGAGGGCTAGCAAGACCTCGTCGTGTTGTTGCATCGATAAACTACAACAGTGACGCCGCCGCTTGGTGTAATGGAAGTACCGTGTGAATACCCCTATTGAGTGCACCCCTGCACACTTCGCGGTGCTTTCCGTACCGTTGAAGGCACCTGGTTTGATGGTTTGATGGAATGCCAGGTTTATGACATGATGGTAGGGTGCTGACTAGTGCAGGGGACTTGCTACGTTTGATCAGTACTGTGCCAGGTACTCAACGATAAATAATGCCTAACGGGTGCCACTAGGGTCTACCGACTTTTCGTTTATCCCCACATCCCTACCCCATTTCGTCCCCCTTCTGCGTGCTTTTCATGTCTTTGAATAATTTCCCGGACATCCATGCGTTGACGATATATCAGCAAGGTCTAGTGAGTATCTTATTGACTGGTCTAGGCCCCGAAGTTCCATCATTGATTGCCTATATATTTGGTAGTACCCTCCTGGTGCGTACTTATCCTCGACCGTTTGTGCTCTGCATCCGTACTGAAAAGCTCGTGAAGTGGCCAGTGCATGCATATTTGTGAGTAGGAAAATACTGTGGATATCTTCAGATACGTACTGATATGTCACCGACATTCGAAGCTCTACGACTACTTGATTACCATCGACGATGAAGTACACTACATTTGGGGTACCCCAGGCAGCGCCGGAAAGATCCTGTTTCTACTTACACGTTACTTGACGTTCGGAGACGTTGTTCTGGCTATATATCGTGAGTGAATTCAATCTGCTTCTACTCATTACATCGCAATGCTTATATATCGAGGCGGCAGGCAACACTGGGTATTCACTCACAGAGGAAGCATGTCGGACGTTATATGGAGTTTCCGGCTGTGAGCTTGAGCTGTGTACGTTTGGTGGCTTATGGAACTGATGACGACTGGTTAGGGTTCGCCATCATAGGGATAACAGTGGCTGAATGTAAGCCCTTTCCCAATTCGTTTGCCCCGTTTGCCTGTCAAGCGAGGTTGTCACCGACTCCATTCTCGTATATGTAGTGATTTTGGTAATCCGCGTATGGGCGATTTGGAACCAATCCCGACCAATTGGGATCTCCATCTTGGTCGTCCTAGCAGCCCTCGTGATTGCTACAATTGTTGCATTCGTTCGAACCAATAAATCGACTACCGGGTGTGAGTACCCCATTGCCTCCCCCCACCAGAGTGATTTACTGATTATAGCGACTCTCTTGCTTGACCCCGTCTTCTTTTAAACCTAGTCGTTCAACTAAGCTTAGTGTCATCATCTTTGGTGGGGTGTTTGCCAAGTCAGGCGCCGGATATGATGATTGTAGCCTATCTCTCTGTGATGATATTTGAGCTTCGTGCGTATTCTGATCCTTTCTTCTCTTCTTATGTGCGGCTCATAGTATTCGCTGAGCTTAGTTATGGCTGCGCTCCTCTTGTTGAGGGGCTTAAAGGACCGTTAGTACCAATTCAGCTTCACCGAGTTTTCATATTAACCATGTTATCCAGTCCCACACAGGTCATCATCATTTCTGTACCGAATCTACCGTGATGGTGCGTTATGCGCTCCTTTTATTGCCAACTGGGCTCTGAATCTCGAATTCGTAGGATTCGCTTACTACGCCCTGCTCTCGGGTACGCCATCCCGAGGTTCACTACCGGTTCTACATCTTATATCCCCCCCGCTAGTTGTCTCGATATTGAATGTCGTATTCGTAGCATCTGGATCAGTGAGTCCCCATTATGTCCCTACCCTACGCTTGTTTTCATCCGATGGGCTTGCAGCGCGAACTTGCGAATCTTCTAATGGCGTATGTATCCCAACTACGGTACCTCGCTCCATAGTAGTAACCCTCTCATAGGCCACAACGCATACTACATTCTATCCTCTCAGCTCGAATGATCCTTCGTCTCCGCGAAGATTCCTTCCGCCGCCAACTATGTGACACAATTACTCAACCCCTTGGGGAGTCTATATTCATGCCAACCATATATACCCCTACGCTATCACATGGACGGTGGCCAGATGATGGTACAGAGGAAGTTCTTGATGATATGTGTGAATGCATCCGCGGAGGTTATGGAGAGTGTTCGCGCAGGTGCCGTTCGAGGAGCGATAGAACAGTGTGATGGATGTTGAGTAGTCGGGGCTGGTCGGAACGCTTATCAGCATCGAGAAGGTGAGGTTCAGAGTGGTTTCCTTGGTTGTCTTGCTGGACTGACGGGTTATTGTGTCCAAGCATTCCGTCAGGCTCTTCAAAACCCACATCCTCACAGGGAACTGTCCGAAAATTCAATCAGGCCGCGCCAATAGCACCTACATGTGGATCTCAGCATCCAGCCCGTGTGTGTTGCCTCTCGAATATCCTCGCTCCAAGTGACGTCGCCCGTCCTACTGGAGCCGGGTCAACGTGGCGTACTAGACAACCATGCAAGGTGCGCTTCGCTGAGCAATCTACACGGGACGGCGCGTGTTTTTATGAGCATCAGCTCATCCAGGTCATGAATCTGGATCCTACGGCCTTCGTCCCAAATTCATAATACAGTCAGCACTTAATTACGTTAGAGTAGAATTTTGACAGTAATTCCCGATGATACCATAATATTGACAGTATTATACATAGTCAGTTTCTTTCATATTGTGTTTGTATGTACTTACTTAGCTTAGTAGCGACACAGGATTTCGATCAAGAGATTTGTTATTTTTCTTAACTTCCTAACGTCCTGAACTTGCATCTCCTCCGAAGTTGACACAACCGTTTACCTGATGCCATATGCCTGAAACAAACTACCTCTAATGGCTTGGTTTTTTGTAGCCGTCGTCCCTCTCACTCCAGCTTTTGGCACCAGATTCAGGACCTCAAGGGTTTCTCCTATCTCCTGTCATGTGTCCCCCTTTCCGTGTTTCATCTTTTCCTCAGCCATGACCATCTCCGAGTCCTCGGGTGCGACTGAGATACGTTATCTACTATCGTATGCCTTAAGCTGCAGAATTTGACGCGTAAAGTTCCCCCCTCTAGACACTCTACCTGTGAATCCGATGTGTTTGCCCTCAAATGTCGTATAACTGAATCTGTCCTAGGGGAGCAAGCTACCAGTGCCATCCTCGCGCGAACCATGAGGCCGCCCCAATTGCAGTCATTGCTTGAATATACTTATACTACACTGCCTCGCTATCCAGACGATCTCACGCTTCCTCACAGCTTCACTCCATGCGGATCCATCGTGTCCAGCATGACATGTTCAATGCCCTGGCACGAATTCAGCTATATAACTTGCCAAGCACTGATAAGTGCGTCTGAATCCAAGTCGCATACCAATCAATGTCTACTAACAGCTACTACTACCTACCCCAGCCCAACTCAGCCTCTCAGGGTGCCCCCAAGAAGTCAAGGCGGAGGCGGAGGCCTATGAGGAAGTACAAAAACGATAATTGCCCAGAAGCCCGTGCGTTCGCCCTCAGTTTACGCTTACCGATCTGATTGTCCTTCAGATATTATACCCTTCCTCCCCTTTTCCTGTGTCGTCCACGCGGTAGACATCATCGATACATTTCTTGTTGATCACCACGAAGACCACCATATCAACTATGTAGATAGCCCATTCTCGTTACAAGTACTTAAAGCGGGGAAATTCAGTGGCTTCTTTGCCACTGGAAACGGATTCCACCAGTCGTTAACGATAACATTAGGCAGATACGATCTGCGCTGCCAACTGGCAAGTATTCTTGCTTCATCTCGCAAACCTACTAAATGTTCATTCCCTCAAATGTAGTTGGTAGCCAAACGTTCCGGGGATGCCTATATCATTACCGACCAGTCCAACAAGCTAGGATGGAGTTTCTCCGGCCCTGGGATGCCCATAACACTGACATCCACCCCTTCTCGCTGGGCAATATCGGCCTCGGAAGGTACCAAGAGACCTAATATCACGTAGGGACATACTTCCTTGTCAATAGACAATGAAAGGTTGACACTGATCTTCACCTAGAATTCGCGCAATCTCGTCCCGCAATGGTTTAGCTGCTCAGGACTGGTATGCTGGAGTAGAGGGCAATCAGGTTGGTATACATCGCAACCTCTCAGTTATCTTGACCAGATGCTAATGATTTCCTGAAGGTGGTCATCAAGGAACGGCATTGTCGCATGCAGCTGCCCGTCTGGCAATTCAGGTCGATTTGATAACCCCTGGAGACGGGTGCAATCCTCATAGATACATACACGGTCTAGTGCTGTTACATGGGTGAAATGGAAATTGAGGCAGCTGATGCTCAGACATGGGTATACACTAGCCGTCCGATAAACACTACGGATGGGGCAAGTAAGTCATGCCCTGGGCAGAGATCAATATCAGATAGCTCTCCCAACGCCGTACATCAACAAGTGCGAAGTAGATAAGGCGGGCTGATAATCCCACTAGAGGTCGGATACAAAAAAGCCCGAAATCGTTGGGAAATTGGTGGACAGTTTTTTTTCGAAAATCGCCTTGCTGGTGGTGGATTGTGTAACCGACATCTCGAAAAGTTCTCACGTTGGTGGACAGATGTATCCGACCTCCAAAAAATCGGAAAAAATAGTGTAAATTACGAAAGAAATGCCCGCAGTCTCGTAACGGATATATTAATCTATCTATAGTCAATCGGGACCTAGGAAGATGTTTTTTTCTCCGGGCTGATAAGTTTCCGTACAGCTTTCGCGATAGAGTCTTGATTCTCTTGAAGCGGCTGGAAAACATTATCGAAGAAGGTTCTGTCGAGTTCGAGCATCGAACCGCTACTCAGAACCCGCAAGCATTTTGGTGGAATGTGGTAGAGAAATGCATGTGCTGGAAGATGGGCGAAGCGCGGAAGGTTTGATCGTGCCATGGGGCCAAGAAGCTTTGAGCTAAAATGTCGCTGCCTGGTGTGCTGCCAAACCTGCATGGCAAGATACGACAAGGCAGATGATAAATTTTCATTGATATTATGCACTGTTACAGCGAGCCAAGGAGACCCTGGTTATTGTTTGTATACCTACGAGACACGGTGGTGGACAAGTATCCGAGGTCAAGGAGGAGTCGACGGGACGAGGCCCTCGATTGGTGGACGCCGAATCAGACCTCGCGTGGGAATTTCGGCTCCGTTGGTGGACGCTCCCGCCAAAGAAATCCGACCCATCCGGGCCAAATCGGCCTTCTGGTGGTGGACTCATATCCGACCTCTAGTGGCATTATCAGCCCGCCTAGTAGATACCACATTGTTGTGGCCAACTTCTTCCTCGACATCTGGATTTCGAGGAACTTCCGTCCATGAAGGCATATTTCCCTGCAACCACTTCATGTGCCAATCAAAGAAGTGAAAGTCCTCTGGTAACTGCGCCACATGATCCTGCAGTGACTGAACGACAAGAATTGAATTATACCCGGCATGCCAGGCAGCGCCGTAGCGTCCCTTGGCTTGGAGGAGTTTCGCATAGAGCATTAGACCATACCCCAGCGCTTGCGAGACAGGATGGCTATCCCCAACTGTAACGGTCCAAGAAGCGTCCGGAGTGGAGATGATTTCTATCTGAGTCCAATCAGCCACTGGACGGTCAGAATAGTTTGAAGGATGCGTTAAGCGAAGCGCTCGCTCGCAGCACAACAAAGCGTCGTCCACCTCCCCGATCCAGTGGTAAGTGGCCGCCAACTCGGTCAGCGCACGGCATAGCCATGTCAGCCGCTGCGATTTGGAATAGGCTGAGCTTGAGCTCTGATATAATCTATAGCGGATACCGACCATCTTCCAGATAATTTCAAGCTTTTTGAAGCCATGCGTACATATCACCGACTGGCGCATCAAAGCCCAAGTATAAAATAGGAGAAAAGCGTCGGTGCCCTCGCAATCACTAGGGGCTCTCCTAAGAGCCTCCTCTAGCATCCGTGCGCCTGAACAGAAGATACTGTAGCTGAGATCCTCAAAGCCATACGCCAGGACTTGATCTGCCAAAACAAGTGCGGGTTGCAACCAATCATCAAAATCTGGTGCATTCGTCGACTCGCGAAGAGATCCAATGATCTGCCACACTTGAACTGTAGAGGTGATGACTGTGGTGACTTCGGTACTAGAGTCACTGGTGCGTGAGGGTATATAGTCACTCAAATTGAATGAGGACGCGGCACCCTTATGTAAAGATACTTTGAGAGATTCAAAGGTCTGTGCGATCGACTGGACCTTGAAACGAAGGTATTGACGGTCAACATCGCGGGGTTCGCTGTGTTCCAATAACTAGATCAGTTGTATTTGCTTAGCGGACTTGGAGACCAGCGACTGCACAGGTATCGCACCATGGACAGCTCGCAAGACCGATTCTGACGCATTGTCTCACCAAAAGTAGCGTCAAAGCGGTGTAGACGCCACTGCTCCTCTGATTGGGAAACAAGTATCTTGTGTTCCCTAGTATTGGCAGCCATTTCGCTGCGTACAACACCATATAGCTTGGGATACAACAGTCGGTCGGGGTGTTGGTTGAATGGGGTTTCAGAGCACTCACGCAAGTCCACAAGATGTTAGTCTGGAGATTGTCTTTCAGACGTCGAAGATCTTCTTCAATGTCATCTGCAACTTTCCAGTCGCGAAAAGCTCCTTGGATGCGACCGATGAGTCCCTTTCGACCAGGCGGCAGCATTCTTTCACATTCTGACAGTGCTCGAAAGAGATCTCTATGTAGATATGAAGAGAAAGCGCTGAGCGATGTAGAAGTCGTCTTCACCTTCGGAGGTCTCTCAGTGACTCTTCCAGCTCGGGGGATTCTTGGAGGACCAGCCTATTCAGGTTGCAGAACTGCTGTAGCCTGGTGAGATCCTGTACTATGTCGCCGGAGAGGTCGCGTAAGCGTCGTCGATTTTGGCCAAGCTAGCGATGACGAAGGAGAATCATGAGTATTGCTTGGCAAGCGTCAGCGGCTCGGAATCCAGCAGCCGACCTTGTCGATTGATGCCTTTATCTTCAGGGCGGCATCCAGCAGTGCTAGAACGGAGGTTGCAATTGACAAGCCATCCATAGGTGTGGGTACAACGAAGCAGCATGTATGTAGCCTGTCGGCCCATCAACCACTCGTACATATGCTGTGTGGCGCCTATTCGACCTCGTTCATCTGGCAGGCCCGTTCACACAGTTTACTTTCAAGAGGAACATACAGTATGAGTACAGGAAAAACATGACATAGGAAACTGTCTAGTATATTCTTGGCGAAGCTATGATATCATGTTTATACCAAATTATGGGCATTGAGCTGAGCACCTTTGTTCTGAGCATGAGCTAGAAATGCATGTCTGAGTTGGCGAGCTTCTATGGTGGAAAAAACGAGCGAACCGTATCGTCGCATACTCCTGCATATAAGCATGGCCCCGCTGGCCCAGTATCATTGGATACGGCTTGAATCCTGTGGTTTCGATATTAGCCAGCGAAGAGTGTGATTGGCAGGGATAGCTTACTCCACTGAGCTGATTCTCCGCGCCTGTCCTTGAGCAGTGGCGACGAGCCACTCGGAAGGGGTCGTAGATAGTGTTATAGGTCCATTGATATAGGTAAATGTCCACCCCAAAGTGGGGTCGCTCGATAGCACAATGTGAGATTTCCCATCCGTGGTGGGGATAATTTTCCACTGCCAAATCGTTCAGAAGGGAGGAGGTTGTATATGTCATGAAATGAATAAATACCAGTTGTTGCGAGCTTTCGTCTTGGGACATAAGCTTGATCACACCGTTACGGCCAGCGTAGGTCGCATATAATGGCACCCATTGACTTCGACCTGTGCTAGACGCTCGCAAAGTACATCCTGTGAAGTCATGGTTGTCGCCCAAGCAAAACTGGTCGAGCAGAAAGGGTGTTACCAGTTCATAAGACACGCCATTGGATAAACTTGAACAGCGGCGTTGAGATGGAGCCATCTGGGAACCTCTGAATGGAGAATCTGAGCTGTGGAGTTGGCGGAAGAACCAGAGCATTCAGTCTGACATATTGCAAGGGAAACTAACGCCAAATAAGGGGTAGTACTTGTCATCTTTGACGGATACGAGATGTGCGGAACCGATGCAATGGTGGGACATGTGCATTGTGTTGATCATCAGCCTAGCCCACGTATACCATTTGGGACCTCCCTCTATACCGTCAAACCGAGAATTACAGCTGCGAAGCTACGACTAAACGGTATTTGTGGATTTGCAATGCCATATGATTGGCGTCGAGCTAAGGGAGCGTGCCTTGAGTATAATCTGAGAGTTACGAATTCGATGAATAGTCATGCGCAACAGACAGGATATTTATCATACCGTATCGCCATCGACTCCCGCAAACAGAGATTGCCCTGCCGGCCTAGCTTCGCTAGACACTGCATGTATCCTGAGGAGTGCATCTGAGTGACTACATAGCTTTCTTCGTAATTCGACTTACTCGATCAAATCAGATCTGTGTGACTGACCCCTTGCGCTGGATATGTGCCACTCGGAGGGGGAAGATGACAGCACAATGGGGTTGCCAGTGCGTGAGAATGTCCATCCCAAACCAAGGTTATTCGTGAGCATAATACGACACATTCCTTTCACAGTAGAAGTGATGCTCCACTACTTCACTGAGCCAACAAGGCAGCTGAAAGGAGGGGCAGAGCACATACGTGCTGAGCCGAGGTTTGATCTGTAATGATGACCTTGATGGGAGCGTTTGGGCTAGTGGCAGTCGCAGACATCAACGCTTGTCGACCGTAGCCGAGCGCTTGCAAAGAGCACACTATCGGAGAGGTAAACTGCTGGTCTGTGTGTGACCATTCCTCGCCTGATACAAAGGGTTCAACAAGGTCTAACGGATCCACGTTGTGGACAACCAGACGGCTGCGTGTAGATGAGGGCATGGTCGAAAGTCATGAACGCGGAACCGGATATAGACGCCACCAAGCTGTTGGCCAGCCGTCATTTGTATTGTCGAAACAAACTAATTCGACAAACTAATGGGGATTTCAGAAACAGGCATAAACCGAATACATAGAAACAAACACACCAAAGTAGTGCTAACATAAGTTAGGATACACTTCTATGAAGTATGTAAGACAGATTGGGAATAGATAACGGGCACTTAGAAAAAGTCCACAAGCCCCCGACGAGGCGAGATAACACCCAAGACCTTGGAGTCCATACTCAATAAGCCACCACCTTGGGTCGCGACCATGTCGGCATCATTAAAATCGACTGGGACACCCAGTAGCTTCTGCAGGTTGGTGGAACCTATTGCAAGAGCTTGCTCTTCTGAAAGCGTCATCCCCGTTTCGATGGCAGTCTATCAAGCAATATCAGCCATCTGAAAGAATACAAAAAGAAGGACATACCCAAGCCAGGTCAAATCTAGTGTTGCGAGCACTCCAAATCTCTTCGATCCCAACTCCGACAGTAACATTAAATGCAAGCAATCGAGAAAACGCGGTCTGCTTTGTCAAAGGAGGTCCGGGAAGGCTGAGCGAAGGCACAGTAAGATGGTGCATCCTGTCCCACTTGAAACGGAACTCACAGTCGCCTGTCTTCCCAAACAGTTGGGAAAGGTCTTGAAGGGGTCAATATAACACCGATGGACGCTTCCGCAAGTTCCTTGGCGAGAATATGTGCCTCAGTCGCGCCGCTAATCGTCATCTGAATGTCATCTCCGATTGATCGCTCAACTTCCTGCTTGAGCAGGATCAAGGTGGCGATGACGTCGGCACTATGCGCTTCAATGACCAGTGGTATTGCCCCCTATTTCAATATCAGTCTGCGATATCCTACACTCCGCACATAACTTACCTTTTTAATCTCTCTGAAGTAGTGACCCATGGAACCGTCAACAGGGGCAAGTAACAAACGCCGCAGGGCAGCAACTTGCGTGCTTATGCTAGGGCCTTTCCCATGTCTGACCGCAACATGCAGACCCGTGACTTCTTTGATAATCGAGCCCTTCTCGAGCTTATGCGCCGCCGATACAGAGAATGTGGTGCCAAGCCCGGAGAAGAAACGTCGACTGACTGGGGCGGTTACGGCTGAAGTCACCCCAGCGCGATATGCCAGCCTGTAGATGTATACCATTAAAACGATAATCGCTTAAGCATGCAATGACTTACAAAGCGTCTCGTGTACCGAATTCTAAGCCATCGACGGCACGAGCAACGGAAGTATCTCCGCCAAGGATTTGCGGCACCGGCTTGAGTAGAGGATCATTGACCACTCCATCATTGGTAGAAGGTTCTTGATTCATGTTCTCTAGTCCTAGCGGGGAACCATATGAAAGCAGACCAGGGGACACTGAGCCTCCTTGAAGATCAACCAATCGAGCTTCAGACTTGAGTGATTGCGCCATTGATACGCAAGTGCCACTGTCAGCACATTCGATCTTGCCATTCTTGACTACAACGACTCCGAGGTCGGCGTTGGTTGTGGCGGAGAAAGTAGCTACAACCTCTTCGTTACGAGGGACGAAAACATTCTTCACATTGGTAAACACAACCACACCATTTGCAGCGGATTTCGGGTGCAGAGGCTGCAGACCCTCGTATCTGACAGCTGCTTCTACTTCATCATCGAAGTTGGGTACTTTCGGCGAGTGTTGAAACGAAGCGGGCTTCTTGACGTTGTGTGGGGAATCTAGCTGAGGGATTCCATCTATGAAGACCTGAACTGGGGTTGCACCTAAAGCAAGAGGATGACTGTCCCATATAATCAGATCTATGCAGATGATTAGGCATGAAGACAAAAACCATGGGCAATGGAAACTGACCGGCATCCCAGCCTAGATACAGCGTGTCAGTCAGCACATATGGTCCAGGAGAAAAAAGCGCACCTTTTCGAATGAAACCAAGTCGATGACCCATTCCGATGGCCTGTGCGGGAGTGCTTGTCACAGCTGCCAGGGCACTGTTCTCAGGCAGGCCGTAGAAATAAGCTTGTTGAGCTTCATACAACAAAAACCGAGAGTTGAGAACCGGGTGGTCGCTCTGATTGACTTTGTTACCACCGATGTGTAGGTAATCAGGTCATACATACCTTCATAGCTACTTTCAAACCATGAGAAGTCAGAATTCGAGGAGCAAACTCAGAGCCTCGGTAAGCTTCTCGCTTGTATCGGGCATTCGTGGCAAACAACGCAATAGTCGGGGGACCGCCTATGGCCAAGTCTTAGATAGGAAAGTCGGGGAATCGGCGTAAAGGAATTACCAAAAGTCTTCTTCAGGGTATCTGGGACTAGATATGCTTCGTGGGCATGATGGAATGCAGCGATGGGAAATTGGAATTCATTCGAAATCTACTGAGGGATTAGACCGAGCGATGTGACAATTAGGAACTCAGAGCAAATACCCGAACAAGAGCGTCCAAGTCAACAGTTTCATAACAATGAATGTTGATCTAGGAGACCGTGTTATTCAATTAAACACCATCATGCGCGATGAGGGGTACCTTGACTCGGCCTCGAAGTACGTCGACTAATGCTTCCCATTGCAAATCTTCGGGGAAATCACCTAGTCCTGCCCATTGATTGGCATTTACTCGCTCGCAAAATGCATCTTGTTTTTGCTTGATTTCCCGGGCATGATTATACCTGGGATAGTGTTAATTTAGATGTGTGCGATGACTGACGGATATCATCCGGCTACGTACGCTTTGCGGAATGCCCATATGGTGTCCATACGTGTGTCATCGTACACCCGACCTAGAGGCAAGTTGATCTCAATGAGGATGCTGTCAAGATGATGGAACGCTTACTAGGGTTCTCTCCTGCATTTCACGAGTTGGCGTTCAGTCGAAGGTGCCGAGACAAGGTATAGACATACCACACGCGTGTCTATAGCATCCGCTCAGTATCAGTGATCCAGCATACCAAGCTTAACTCACTTCATGTGTCGCCAGTGTAAAGGTAGACTAGGATCGGGGAACGATGAGTTAATTTGGTATGGGGCTTCGACCAACATAGACGACGGTGTCCTTTCAGCGGTTTCGCGTAGTTTAATCAGGTATGCTTGTCCACCAATGGCATTGGCCGACCCAGGGAGGACCAGAGCCGTCGTTACACCGCCCGAGATAGAAAGAGGGTACGAATCGTCATGAGTGTTCAGACCGTCAAGACTCCTGAGCCATGGTTGTGCGGTTCCCTTAATCGAGTTATCATCGGTCGAGCCCTCCAACTCGGGTGATGATCCATCCCCCAAATGCGAATGCATGTCAACAATACCTGGAGTAACCCATTTCCCTTCAGCATCCACGACCTCCAAATCAACGAACCGTTCCCGAAGGGTTCTGCCAAAGTGACCAACTCCTTTGATTATCCCTTTATCGACCAATATATCCCCACGTATAACCTCAGTGCCGTTTTCCAAACCAGTCCATATCCGTGCGTTGGTAATGAGGTAAGGTTTGGTGCCCGGAACGAATCGGTCGGATTCCTCCCGTTTCTCAAAGTTTGTAGAAGGCCCTGCCTTCATATGTAGTGACTGACAGCGAGCTACAGTCTCCGAAGCATTGGGAGGTAAATGCACTGTCGTCGACGGCAACCACAGGGATGAGAGTTGGATGGCTAGGAGTGCGAAAGCAACGATAGTAATAACACCAAGGGCAAAGGCTGAGCGAGTTGAGACGCGACCAGCCCTCGTTCGAAACATCCCCCCGTTCTTCTCCATGGCGTCAAGGATGAGATGAGGTTGATGGTGGGACGTCGAAGCGAGTTCGGGCACGCCAAACGCGTTGAAGCCAACCCGCTCCCACGCTGTGGCATAATAGGAGCTTCAAGAGCTCCTATATTTCCCCTTAAAGACAGTGTACAGTGTAACTCAGTAGTTTAGCGGGCTGTATTAGGGCGCGCAAGGACGAGGCTGATGAAACTTGGGGTAGCAGGCTGCGAAGCAGCTTGCTGGACGAGACCGGCTCCAATAGTGGTCAGTCTGACTGAGCCACAGATGCAACATCTCATGTGAGCCTACCCTGCAGCGGTTAATGTCTCAACCTGTATGGGATGAGTAGACTTGTGGCGGATATGCATACTATGTACTCCAATTTAAATATATATTTCCGATAGTGTGACATACAATTGACGAGGATTTACTTTGCAATGAATCCTTAGGCCATATGGTGGAGAAAAGGTATGCTTATGCCATGTATTTCCAGATTACTATGTCAGCTGCAACAAGCATCTTCTCCTAGTAGTACTGTATCTAGTTAGCTTGCTATAACATGAATTATGTGCCCATAATGAGAGCAAAAATACTCAATATAGTTGGCCCTCTTGTCCCTTGCACTCCAATTAAGGGGTTGGAAAGACTACCATTGTAGAATCAGAAACCAAATTTGAAATCAGTAAACATTGAATGACAATGGCAGAAGGATGTACAACTGGGATGGGGATCAGGGCTAGTGTTACTTGACCTGGTGGGTGGTAGCATGCTGCACCAAGTTTGTCAGCAATGTCTTTCAGTTTGTCAACAGTCTTGAGGTTTTTCTCAGAAAGTTTTTATTAGAGAAATGAAGTATTCCCTCTCCTCTCATCCTCTGCACCCAAGTCATCAGGTGAGCAGAAGCCTATCATAGGACATCAACACAGCATGTCCTTTGGAGAAAGGGGGAGAAAGATATGAACAGCCACTAATCAGTCCATGAGCAAGGGGCAAATAGGCAACAATTGCAGCCCAAAGCTCCCTTGCTACATCTCCAAAGCCACTTTTCTCAATGCCCAGCTCAAATGTGCTGAACTCCATCTATGCCGCTGCTACAACCTTGCCACCACCCCCTGGAACAGCCCTTGGCTTGCCTTAGTGTCTCATCACTACATTTACCAAGCCCAATCCACCTCACCACCCTGCTCTCAACATATGGATGGTCTGGGATGGAGCATCTCCACAACCACCTTAATAGGCATCTCAGGATCCACACAATGTTGGTATTTGATAGTACAAGTCAATGTAGGTTGTTTGTAGGTCTTGGAGTGAGTATTTGAGTTGTCATTTGATATAGGATGGCTGTTGGGGAGGTAAGCACAGTTGGGGTTATCTACTAAATTTGGGGGCTAAGAAAATCTTGGAGTGATGGCCTGCCTCGGCAAACCAGCGGCCCTTCAGTCATAGCCAGTGGGACATAGGGGAGAGCCCCCTTTTGACTCCTGTATTGCTCCTGTGAACTCCTAAAAGAGTCGCAACCAATAGGATGTTGTAAAATGCTTCCGGTTGATAAAGCATAGTAAACAAAAAAGTCCAATGATGGTGTAACACGACTAAGGCACACCAACTTTTGGCCAATCAGATGCCAGTGCCTGGTGCCTGCAAGAAAAGTGTTAAGGGTCTCCGAAAGAGAAACGAGCCTCCATTGCATTCCGGTCTCGTAACACGGCACAAGTATCTTATCCACACAAGATAGCTTACTTCCATAAACACAAACGAGATGTCTCGCGTCCCCCGAGTTCAGCATCTTTTTCAGTTGTCCGCCATTTCATTCTGGTCTCGTAACTTGGATGTGGGGGCCTTGGAATAAGGATAAATATGTACTATACAAATAATCAGCACTGCGCAAAGCCATTCTAGAGAGGAGAAAAGCTATCTACGACGATTCATGTACTTAAGCCTAATACCACGAGCAACTCGTTCATTCCAGCCATACGTCAACGCATTAGCGAGTCCCACAAACTGCGTCGAAGCCTGCATAATCTGTGTCACCTTGGACTTGTGCCCAGAAGCCTCAATTAGCCGGTTAGCCAAGCCAGGCGTCCACAAGAGGATGTAAAATAGAGGATATGCATTCAGAAGGAGGACCCGTTGGACCGCTTTGTACCTTGGATGTTCGTGGAACGATGTGTGAGATCGGACTTGTGGTTGAGCTGGCAGTTTCGCTGAGAACCCGCTCCCTGTTCCCCCTAGATACCCAGGCCTGGATGTAAACTGATCATTCACGACCACGGAAGCCTTCGGCGCGTCTAGGACGAAGTCACTAGAAGTGGGACTCTTGGTAGGACCCTTCAGGCTAATCTCGGTTTCTTCATCTGACGAATCCGAGGGTGCCCGCCGGAATACCATGCTTACAAAAGACGGGGGAGTAGTGGGAGGTGCTGAAACGATTGGGACTTGGAGTGAGCGAAAGTGACCCTTTAGGTAGAAATGCTTGAAAGAATAGGGTCAGGCTTGATTGGCCGCTAGTGGTCAGAAACGCAGACAATGTACCAGGTATATGGACAGGCCAATCTGAGGAGAACGGTCAGATGGTATAAGAATAAGCTTCACAATGACACTTACCTCAAGAAAGATGAATAAGAATCGCCATCCATGCGTGAGGACGTAGCGGGAATAAGCAGGCCTGTCGATGAGCCAACACCTAGAATAGAAGGACGGTTTCATGAGTGATGTGCGGAGAATTATTCAAGGAGCTTACCAATTCCCTGATACAGGGCCGTACCACCCTTTGCCTAAGGCAAGGAAACCTATGCGAACATGTCCTTATCAACGTGCGAATCAAGGTGCTGCTTGGAGCACTTACTAGTGATGGTCGGCAAGAGCCATATAGACACACAAGTGAGAAATACTGCTCGTCTTGACCACTCAGCCTGAATCATTCGAGACGTGGAAGTTCTTGTGATAGTATAAACGGTCACGAGAGTTATTGCGAAGATAGATGTGTCCGTAGCCTGCGCAGAAACATACCATTCATGTAAGCAACCCATGAGGGAAGAATACTTGAAAAACAGACCTGCACGGTTATTTGACCTAAGAAACCATTGAAAACGCAGGCGGGTCCGGGTCCCAGCGGCCTTTGTCTGATGAGAATTAACGAACCCGACGCTGCGAGATTAGTCGCATTCAAGAAATCTAACAAACTCTGTGTTAGAGGGCCGACCGGTAAAGTCGAGTCAACGATGATATTCACCAGCTACCGCGAGATTCAAGATTAGAATGTGACGGAAATGTCGCGAAGGAGGTAGGAGGATATAGCATAGCAAAATCAGACCAGAGCCCAAGGCGGAAGAAGTGCTCCCTATAAAATTCAGAATAGACAACACCAACGTAAATCTGGGGAGTCCCATCAGGCCTCGGTGAAAGGATACGGAAGGAGGAACAGAGAAAGGCTATCACTGCATCAAAGTTTTATACACTTCTGGGTAAATGGGGTTTCCGTGTCGGAAATGGTTTTTGGAGGTAAAGACATAACCAGACTCCAGAGTCAGACGCAGATCAGTTTCGGCGCGATCATTTAATTCGCCACATCGCTGGCTATCTGAACCATGAGAATCACTGGTTCGTTTCATCGCGGCCGCAATCGGTGAATGCATCATGAAGCCCCCGAGTGTAATTGGTCGGAAGTCGGCGCTAGACAATGACAGAATTACACACGCTCTTTCGAGTCGTCGACGGAAACGGCAGTCGTGTGATCAGAGTGATGCGGCAGCAGCGACAGTGAGTATGGCAAGTGAGGACATGAGTAGTAAGGAGTCTACACATATTGCGTTTGGCAACATACAAACGTCGTCGTTCAGGAATTGCAGTGCGTTGTGAAGGGGATGGGAGTGCACTCCGTCGAGTTAGGACGCGACGAACTGAATCACTCCTAGTGAACATTGAGTGTTGTGCGTTCGCGAGGGGCAGCGCCCAAAAACATAACGCAAGCGAACAGTAAATGGGCGTTCGCCGAACGTTAAAGGGTCACATTCTATCTACATGATTGGTCAAATTCAGATCAGAAAGTAGGAAGGAGATAGCCAAGACGATATATGATCGCCCTACTTTTCAGGAGAATATGAGGTTGTCCCGGGTCCGAAGCGCTTCGCCCGCTCTAGCCTCCCTTCAGCTTCCAACTCCTGCAAAGCAGCCTCTCCCCAACCAGCAAATCCGTCCTCTTCAAAGGCCTTCTTCAGTCGTTTCTCAGCATCAGGCCAATTCCATTCCACACCCGCATTAACGTTGTCCTTCGAAGAAGCAACTACTGTAGCATCCTCAGAATGATCACGAGGTTCCGGCGATCGGTGTATTCGTTCTGACAGTAGGGGTAGTTTCTCAAGGACGATGGCGCGCATTCGATGTGCGAATTCTTCCGTCTACATGCAAGTTAGTAAAGGTTATTAGGACAAGTTTAAGACGCGACACACTGATTTTACACCCATCCAAGTTTTCACCCCAACTGCAGTAGCCACCGCCCCTGCGCCAACCATAAGAGTCGCCAACCCGAATGCCTTCGCACTATACATTGCGCCATTGAAATCGTCATCTGTTGGAGGTGGCTGAGCAGCGGGGGCTACGGGTATCTTTGAAGAGCTTGGTGTGGTTGCTTGGGGTGTGGCGACGACCGGTCTTGCTGGTCGAATGTTCGGAATCGAGGAGATTGCAGAGCGACGCGGCGGTGCATTGGCCACTTCGTGCAAAAGTGTAGCACTAGTTCTTCTGCGAAGTAAATAAACCAGAGGAATGCCGAATCCTAGCGTAGCCGCTCCCGCGGAAACAACCTGCAAGCCTAAATGAGTCCGAGGGAGGTGACCAGTTCATAAAAGCATTTCAAACCTTACAAGAAACAATTGAAGTCGTTTTCTTCGCACTTCAACGTCTGATGGAGCATTGTCCATGAGCAAAGTTTCCGTTCGTCGCGAAACGGGATGGTGATAGAAAAGCAAAAAGAACAATTGACGCGCGCTTCAACGTTCAACTCTAAATCTCAACCGCAACGATGTCCACGATGGCAGAAGCAGCCACAGCACCATCGGCCCAATCCCAATCCCCGCAATACCTTAGAATAACGCAACAAGGAAAACTCCAGAATTTCGTCTCCTTTTCTCTGAAATACTTTGAGGTACGACCAACTCCTAATACACCTCCGTAACTCAAAGAAATCCTGAAATGCTCAGGAAAGACCGCTGGTGAAACAGGACGAAGTATAGTCTTCCATACGCTACCGCCTGCCCTATCACAAAAGGTCCTTCAGCCTGGAGTGGACGCCTCCGAGGGTGTTGATCACGATGAAGCGAGAGATCAAGTCAAAGAGGATCCTGGCGCCAACGCGACCACACCTTCAACTCCAAAAATCGCCGAAATCACTCCGAGACTCATTTCCGTTGTGGAGATCATCAAACGAGAGTACACCAAGCTCCTAGAGTCTCAAAAATCGGCTCGTTTAGTGGGCTTGCATCAGTACAACTACGTTGGTTTTGTGGAAGACGCGACTTCGTCACCAACTGGCAATGAGAAGGAATCTACCCGAGTGACTGAGGCAGAGCGGTCACAGAATATACTGAAAGCCCTGGAGGGTAAAAACTAGTGAGTTCGCCATGATGAGATGTGTGCCCCATACCAATGCCCAATTAGCCTTAAACAAACTCAGACTCCATACATGGTGATCTCTCTCTCTACAGAACCTCTGCCTCACCTCGTAGAACAGGGAGCAAGGCGAGAGTCCCCCGCCAATCAAATTAGCTCATCGTTTCCTCACCATCTTACTCTAGTTACCAACCTCCTCTTCAGCGAGTGTTGTCCAAAAGCGCTAAAGCGCGTGCGAAGAAGCGACAGAAGAAAGCGGAGATAGCATCAACCTCAAAAGGCGCAACCACTTCGGAGGAAAAGATGGAGGTCGATTAGGTGCTCGACCATCTTCATTGAATCTTGCCAGGTTCACTATAGTCCTACAATGTTCGCTATCGTATCCGATATGAGTAACGTCCTTCCGCACCAATTCCATCAACCCTTCGGGCTTCGAGCTTCAGCTTCAGGCCTTCAAGCTTCATACCTTACAGGCCCTTACAGAGTAGTGTCTATGACCTTTCCTGTATTTTACCATATGCCCCCCTCCTACTGGGCCAGTACCATGAAGTCCTTCGTAGCCGTAGCCTTGCTTTTATCCTTCTTTGGCGAAAAGCATCTAGGTTTGTCACGTTTCGTGTCCCCCTGGAAGATCGCGCTGCGGCGACGTCTGGTGCCCCGACAGGTATTTAACCGTCCGAAGTCAGTTTACTTCTAATAAGTTGCCTGCGACTTTCAACTTAATCTACTCTACAACTGGCTACATGGATTTATGTCGTCGAACGACCACTATGCCGAGCTACCCTCATCCTGAGATTTCCTGGGTACCATCGAGATAGCGCTGTGGCTCGGATTGTCGCCCACCTCCTCAGATGCACCAGCCACCATTTGGCCATCTACGTGGATATGCACTGCGCCCCCCTGTCGTTGTGCAACTTCGACAGGATCTTCACCAAATTGATCCACTATACTCCCGATCACATCACCTGCAGCAGCTCTGAAACTACCTAAAGTAGCATCCTGATTAGGACCTCTATCGCCTTGTCCGGCTGCTTGTCCATCTCTGTGCTTGGTTTCCCAGACTTGGAGATGGAGTAAGAATCGTGCTGTCAGTAGACCGGAAAGGCTGTGGATCCAAAGTTAATCGGACGTTACTGGTCGAAAAGGGGGGTTTAAAAGAAGGGCGCACGGGAGGAGAAGTGCGTTGAGCAAACGCTGCAAAAATCCGGCCTTGAGGAAGAACGACGAGCCTTGAGAGAGAGTCTTAATATAGCACGAAAAGCTGTACTCACTGGAGCTTTCTGTTGCGTGCATTCGTCTGTTAGGGCATTCCTAGGGACACTAATCGAAAAGGGATGTGCATACCACGTTGAGAATGACGGCAGCGGTTGTGATGAAAGAGACGATACTATTGACAGACGAATTAGCGACTGAGTGTACGAGTGCGCGACCAAGTGAACCGCACCTAAAATACAGGACACCTATCAAAAGTTAGTAGGGATGGTGGTTGTATGAGAAATAACACTACCTTGTTCAAATATCAAACGGATGAGGCCCCCACGATGACCATCCATGCCACCGACACGAAACGCCTGCACGCTCCGAATGAGAGTGAGGATAGCGACTGAGTACTCGAAGATGACCATTAGGATCGAAAGGAGAAGATCGGCTACGAGGAAGGAATGTTGAATGAATAGATTGACGTGATACTCGAAGTCTTACCACTACGGACACTACGTCAGGCTCCATTCCAAGGATGAGGTGAGAAAACTTACGTAGGGTTCTTTGAAGAGCCGACGCATCGAACCCCTCGAGCATGAAACTATGAACGATGGATTTCAATGGCTATAACCTTGCGAAGACAAGAACTCACAATGTCTAACCCGATGGCGGCAAGGCCAATTGCCCCAAGATAGACAAGAATGTAGGTAATATATCTATTGCGGGAAAATATTGCGTAAATTCGTCCGGTGAAAGTGACTGCTAATTGTGAGTTGAATTTAAAGTCTGAGGAAGTGAACCGTACATATAACGGCCGCTCTGCCGAAGATACTCAGCGCGCTAATGATTCTATACCAGCTATCGCACCTAAGAAGTGGCGAAGGTGAGATAAGTAAGCTAGATGGCGGAGTGGGATGGCGGGAGGAAACTGACTATAGATCAAATCAGAAGAGGGGCCTAGGAAGCGGGGGAGAAACCTACCCCTTGTTGGAGCTTGTTGCCTATGGCGAGTAGGTAGAGAACGTTCGCGATCAGAGCGTAACGGCAAAGGACATAAAGAATAGTCAATAGGCGGAATTTCTTCCCCCATATGTACTTGACCTCCAAGGGGAATGTTAAGGCATAGTCGTAGTAGAGTAGGGCTACACGGCCATAAGATATTGCGAAAACAATGAGGAGAGATTTTCAATACCTAAACTGGACCACTGAATGTCGAACTGAAGGTAGCTAGAGGTGGGCGGTTATGAGGATGACAGAAGCAGTGGAGCTGCTGAGCAGACGAACTGTGTAGCGGCTTTGCTTGCCATGGTGTAGCTGATAGAGAAGCCCTCATTTAACCAGAGCTTTTTACCAATGAGCGAAGCTCCACAATGAAGCCTGGCCACGCTCACAACCAACTTGACATCGAGTTGATAGCAATGAAACATGATGCCTTTGACGGCGTGGTCTATAATCGTCGTTCTAGAAGTTCAGGAGGAGCCAGGATATCAAAGATGGCCCTCGGCATGACGAACTTCAAATCAGCAGTCATATAAATAGGCGTTTACTAGCCCATGTAAGGAGAAATGATCTCGTAAAATACCATTGAAGCGAGATTCTCGGAGCGGCCAGCCAACCATATGTCGAGCAGATATAGCGCGAGGCAAAAACTTCAGCATCAAGACGCCGGAACCCTCAGTGGTATATATAGAGTCTGAGAACGACCAGAGTCGTGGCGTCCGACCCGAGAAAGAAAAGAGGATGTTTCCCAGGCATGCCAGGTATTGGCTCTCTTCGAGACGAAGTTCGCGGAAAGCATATGCAGAACGGCGGGTGGACCGCATTGCGCAGTGATCAGCCAACGACCCGCGGAAGCGCTAAACAGCCCGAGAGAAGGACAACAATCCTGGTGCACAGATGTTTTAGAGTTCAATCCTATGTGAGGCAATGCAGGGTCGGATTGAGGATGGACGTGATTTGCACCGAAGTGACTGACGTTAGGCGCGCTTGAGTACTTACCGGCCCTACCCGACAACCTTTAGATTTGGGCGGCTGTCAACAGGCGGAGGTTGGCGGAGGTATGAGTTTTTTCGATATTTGGTCATCGCAGGAGCTCAGTTGCATCCGTCCTCGAAATGTGCATGCCATGTACATCGAGTTGCTTCCGAATGTTGCGCTACAGTCAAGCGGCAGTGGCACTCGCAATCTTATGCCTTGCATCCCGAAGGCCTGAAATGGCTTGGACCCATGGTTTATAGTGATACGCACCACATTTCAGGTGCCATTCTCCTTTTCAATTTGATAAACTCACCTTCAAGTCATTATAGCAAGACCCACAATCGAGGTCAGTCTTGTCGAAATTTGTGTCGAAGTCAAGTCGTAGTCAAGATGCTTACTTAATGTCTTTTGAATAGGAGTCAATAGGAGTTACATCCCGGTTCACAGTGGCTGACATGCCAGCCTCGCCATGGCGGATATATCTATCCCACTTCTCAAGGAATCCCTTTCTATCAAGTACCACCATCACACTATCTGTAATATCCTCCACCATGCTCTCCAACATCAAACAATTCTTCGTCAAGAAGGCTTCTAAGAAGGTATGCACACATTTCAGTTCCTATTCGTTGTCAAAGGCTCAGCATCCTCTTAACAGACGTCACCATCTCCCCCGAGCATGAGTCGCCGTGCATCCGATACGAAGACCGTCACCTGCTCCCCTGCATCCTCCACCTCCACTCTCGTCGACCCTCCTCCCATATCCCTGGAAAGCCTCACCTTCCTCCAACGCACCGAGAAGACGTTCGACTCTGACCGCTATGAAGTTGTTCATGATACTAGTGGTAAATATTACGATCTTAAGGTCACCCGCACGGGGATGATGGGTCCGGAGGAGAAAGCCCAGGCTCTTCAGGAAACCGACGCATTCGCGGCTGTTAAGGGAAATTCGAGCATCGTCGACATGGCGGCTCATTGGGACGATGGATCCAATTCATATCAGGTCACAGAGTATCTACCATATACGTTGAAGGATGCACGGAAACAACAGGCGCTCGACGCTGGTCGCACTCGGCTCTACGCGGCTCATATGGTGAATTTGATCGCCACCCCTATTCATGTGGCTGACAATACTCTGCAGGTCCACGCCGTCGAATCTCTTCATAAGAAAGGCATTACCCACAACGACGTCAGGACATCAAATGTATTTTTCGCTTCGACCGGTCGCCCGGTCCTCGGCGGGATGTCCAAAGCCAAACTACTCAAGCCGATTCTCACCTGCGACGACGATTTTCTCGACTTCAACGCCAGCGAGCATGCCGAAGGAGGATTCTTCAACTTTGATCTGAAGTTCAACGACGCAGAATTTGCGGCTGACATTTGGGGGCAGGGCACATGCTTATATGAGATGGCGACCGGTCGAGTAAGTGGTCATTCATCTTTCTCGTACTTTCTTATCTCATCTGCGCCTTTCAGTCGTTCTGCAGAAACCGAACTGGTGGCATCAAATACCAACGTAACGATTATATTCCCAAACCCCTCCGCGGATTGATCAATCTCATAATGGACTCGGACATTTCCGAATACAAGACCAACATCGCTACGATTAAAGCACACCCCTACTTTACCACCATGTAAGCATCCTACATCGCCCTTATATATATCAGAGTTGCTGACTAATTGTCAGTGACTGGCAAATAATTGCCCGTCCCGAAGCTGGCGCATACAACGGCGCTCCTGTAGCTATCATCAAGCCTCACGACCTCGGCGATGTTTATTCGGACAACGTTGCCGAACTTGTATGCGATTGGGATATCACCTACTTTGAGAAGAAATCACCGCCCTCGCCACCACCGCCACCAACTCCAGTCATTGACATCACTCAACTGACGCTCAAAGAAGTCGTTCATGGGTACACGCCTTGTGGACGCTACACACCTCGCTATTTTTCTTCTATCGACGAAGAGGAGTTTATGATTGGTTCGTCGCTTGATATGGATTAAACAAGAGGAAGTCAGGGGGAAGAGGAGGGAAGAGGAGAATGATGGAGTGAGCGTGGCTTGCAGTCAATGGTAGAATCCCGAGGAGAGGAGAAAGTAGTGGCGTCTGGCCAGCGACACTTACTGGGTCCTCGAATCGGAATCTCTCCTTGACTGTAGCCCCGTTCAGAGATTCAGGGGTTTAGGGGTGACCCTGAATTCCGGAAACACCAAAAACAGTATCATCAACTCGATTATATACCCACTGATTGCCCTTTTATACCAGCTGCAACCATCTCACTTCATACATCTAGCTATTTATACCTTTCCTTTGCATGATAGGGATTCATCCCTGATTGCCCACACTCGTTTACTTCTGTTTCCTTTGCCTTTCCAGTATATATTGATCCTTAATTACGCTGTCTTTGAGTGGCTCTATTTCGGTTGGTTCTTCTTAGTAAGTAGTTACTAACTCGTTGAAAACATTGATACACATCACCCCCCAGCAGTTTGTATTGTATTGTTTAAGAGAAACAGAGCTTAGGGCAACGAATACTCGTTGATATTACTCTGAACATGCTTCATGTTGGGACGTACAATGTAACAATGGTTACGCCCCCCTTCTAGTACCACGCACATCATCCCCACGCCGCTGAGCAATTTCGACCGGATCTTCGCCAAACTGACGTGTTATGCTCCCAATCGTGTCGCTTCCAAGAGCTCGAAAGCTCCCAACCGTAGCGTCCTGTTGACTACCATCACTTTGTTCGAAGGAATCCGGATTTGTCTGCTTCTCCTCCCAAGCTTGTAGATGAAGTAAGAAACGAGCAGTTAGCAGCCCAGAAAGTCTGCGCAAGAGTTGAGTAAAAGTCATTTCATTTAAGGACGGAAAAAAGGGACGAACGGAAGACGAAGGGCGTTGAGCAATCGTTGCAAGAATCCAGACTTGAGAGACTATGAGGAAAGGATTCGAGGATCCACACAGGCGGTTTTCCACTCACAGGTGCCGCCTGAATGGTTAGCATCATCATTAGAAAAGTTTTGAATGTGATGAAGGACCTATCTCACCAAATTAAGTGCAACCGATGCCGTCGAAATAAAGGAGACAATGCTATATAATAGTGAAGATAAGTTGAAGTCGCCGATCACTACGGCGGAAGCCCAATTCATACCTGAAATAGAAGATCCCTACAACGTGAACATCGTCAGTACATAGACAACATTAGGTAGCAATAGGTGCGAATCATCATACCTTGTTCAACTATCAACCGCAGGAGGCCCCCTCGATGGCCTTCCATGCCGAACAAACGGAACGCCTGATAAGTCCTGATGGCCGTGAGGATAGCGACGGAGTATTCGAATACAGCCATTAGTATGGAAAGGAGGAGATCCGCTTAGCAAGAGGGCGTTAGGCCAACATATTCGTCCACGGAAGGGGAGGACAGGCCCACCACTACGACGTATAAGGGGCAATTTCAGGCGTAAGCAGATCGTGCTTACATGGGATTTTTCGAAGAACCAACACAACGAACACCCAGTGCATGAAACTAGACACTAAGAACCTTCCGCACCAGTCGAGGTAACGGGACTTACTATGTCCAAACCAACGGTGGCGAGACCAATTACACCAAGATAAGCTAGAATGTGGTTGATATACTTGTGCCAGGCGAATATCACGTAGATTCGAATGGTGAAAGTGACTTTGGGACATGATAAAGATGCATGGACGAAATCAGGGAAAAGGAGGAACGACATACATATAACGGCCGTTCTACCGAGCACACTTAGTATAGTGACAGTTCTGTACCAAATGTCGCATCTAGAGCGAGTCGGCGTGGGTAGAATAGCTATCTAGATGTAGGAGACTGACTGAAGAGCCATGGTCAAAGAGTGTCGGAAAGAGAGAAAGGGACCACAGGGACTTACCCTTTGTTGAAGTAAGTTCGCTATAGCGAGTAGGTATAGGACGTTCGCGATCAACGCATAACGGCAGAGGATGTACAGCATAGTTAATAAACGGAACTTCTTGCCCCATATGTAACGGGCCTCCATTGGGAAAGTCAAGGCATAGTCATAGTAGAGCAGGGCTACGAAGCGAACAGTGAGTTTAGTAATACTAGGATCATGATCTCATCCGTACCCAGGCTCGACCATTGTATTTCGAATTGAAGGTAGCTTCGCATGCGCGTGAGCGATTAAACTCGAGGGGAAGGTCATAACCACGAACTCTGTCGATGCTTTACTCGTCATGACGAACTTCGGAAAACAATGGGGATTGAATGACACAGGACGCCCGGTCGTCCAGATACAAGAGGATAATTTTATGGTACTCGAAGGCGCCAATAAACGACCATTCTGATCCAGCGTCGTATCAGTATTGATAACGGTGAAACCTGATACCTTGGCGGATTAGCAGAGGATAGCAGTAATGGATCAGGATCAGGATCAGAATGGATGCGAACGATGCAACTAACACAGTCTTATCCATATGAGGAAAAGAAGGTCTCACACTGCGAAACATCGAGGGGGTAAGGCTCTATTGTGAAGGTGGGCTGTGGATGAAGCCGTACAAATCATAGTAACAAATTCCGAATCACGACAATCCTTCAAATAAACATACCCGGCAACACAAAACATAACCGTTACTAAGCACAGCCGCTAAGGGAGAACCTAGACGAAGGCTCTTCTCTGGACACGTCGGTGGCGGCTTGTTAGTTGAACATTCTGTGGATTCTCACAGCCATAGCGAAGGAAACCTCGAGGAGAGGGGGGGCTTCTGCTTGTTTCTATTCCTTCGTTCGTTCGGGGTGGGTGGATGACTTTCGTCTGGGGGCGAACTTTTAAAGATCCAGCTCGAAGCCGGACGCGCCACTGACTCGGATGCGTGATAACAATGAGACTGGCGCTGTGTCAAGACTGGAGGCTGGGATTTCCGGGATGACACCCATGAAGGTTGAAGGCGGACGACCAATTGAAAGAGTTCTCGCTCCGAACTGGGAGGTAAATCTTCCGCGGAAGCCCGATACCTCCCGGGCAGATATTTTTTGATTGGGAGAACCCCACTCACCCGGGTATTGCCACAGTCCAGGAGGGAATAGTGTTCACGGGGCCCCTCATTTTCTCGCCTCCAGGGTGCGAACCTGTGGATGGATGAAGAGCCGCCTACAACGTATTCACTGTTCGACCCAGCGTTGTCGTGCTGCCAGTGAAGGATCGATTGTATAGCGTGGGAGCCAAGAGACAGGGGGAGGAAGACCCTGAACCTCCTAACCTCCTCAGACTCATGTTGTCACCATGTTCCGTGTCGATAGGTGCAATTTCTTGCCGTTATGCTGGCGTCACGGGCCGCGATCAAAGCCCTACATCGAGCAGCAAGCGCCATTAGTCCACATGAAATGTAACAACGTGTACTGCGCATCCGAAGAATCGAACATCGGAACCCCTGAGAATTATACTTCGCACCAGTGATCTGCGACGGGACCGAGCACAACTTGGAGAAACGTTGCTAGGGGATACCATGATCAAGTTCGCGTGAGACCACATAGAATCGATTTAGCAAGCCATGCAACTATATGGGGAACGCGTGAGGCATCAGAATCAAACGGATCACCTTCGAAGCTTCGTGAAGTTCAGGATGCGCAATGCACGATGCAAGAACATAACCAGATGACCCAGAGTTTATCTCTCATTGGCGGAGAGTTTACCCTATCCGAACAGACATGCGGCTACGAAATTAATACCGAACGGGTCGTTGTCGATATGAGGGCGGAAAGGTGACCAAGATGGAAGTCGGAAGCTCTGTGGGGAATTAGGCGGCCAGGAGGAGCCGAAAGGAAGAGAAAGGAGGACAATGCGACAAATTGAGGTAATCCAGTCAAGCTGATGCCAAAATGGATGGGAGAGGTGTATATATACGACTTTTGACTTCAAGGTCTCAGCAACAACTCACTTCAATTCTCGCTGCACATTCTCCAACTCGCGCCCCACATTTATTTCAACCTTTCAAACCTCATCTCATCATGTCTGACGTTACCAGTGAGACTCTCCATTTAATATACTTGGTTTACTGCTAATACGTGGTTTCAGACGGCAAGAATCCCAACAACGTCCTCGGCGGTTACAAGGCTGCTATGAACAACCCCAACAACTCCGACGAGATCAAGGAGCAGGCCCGCAGAGATCTTGAGAATACTCAAGATCAGCTCGATGAGGCAGGCGTGGCCTACGGCCAGGGTGGGAGCAACAGCAGCGAAGGGAAAAACAAGGGAAACTTTTTGGGCGGCCACAAGGCGAACATGCATAGTAGGCATTTGTTTCGTCTCGAGTAAGCTAGTAACTGATACATTATCATTCACGCAGACCCGAACACCAGCGATGAGGCGAAGCAGAATTCCGCCAACATCCTCAAGGAGCATGATGCTATGCCTCAGTAGTCTCTATACCTTTGCACCTTGCATATGCATAGTTCGTTGCGTTTATTAACGCCATTTCATCGGCTTTCGGTTCTTGCACGCCTACATGCCCGTAGGACTTAGTATTAAGGCCACTCATGTTCCACTTCCAGTAGCCACCGCTGAACGTTGCGCATCCAGATGCTAGCCACGCGTGATTTTGGGTACTTACGACCCTTGTAAGTAGCCACTCAGCCTCTGGACTCTCAACATCGCCCCTTGCTCATACCGCGACGGCAAATGGTGTTGCAGACGAGAACCAGGATCTTAGTCCGCTACTCTCCCGACGGATGATGAATCGCGCGCGAAGGCAATACATTTAAGCAAACTAAATAAAGACAAAACAATCGAGATCAAATCAGAACACCTCTCAACTGCAAGCTGGCCTGTTGTCGCCTAGTCAGTGAACATCTAGCGACCGTCATGTGGAAAGCACAAACCAAACCGCAGTCAGTTACTTGTGCACCTCTGAAATGTCTAAGTACGATATTCAGCGTCGGATGGCGGAGATATCGGTCAGCACTTACGGCTTCAAAGTTCTAAATGAGGAACTTCCTGGGAGATGCTCAGTTCTTCAGCCAGCTTCTTCTCTTCCTCATCCGCAATACCCTAGACGGAAAACGATGAGAAGGCGCCCCCTGGAAACATATCAACTCATACACACCAAGTACAATTTTGCGAATAACTCGGCCTCTATGTCGTCCTTGCACAATCCGAGCTTACGGATCACATCCCGAATGACCTGTGGATAACAATCTTTGCAGGCGCATAGCTACACAAAGGAAAGCTTCGGCATTAGTGGGAAATTCCATGTGGCCGATAATACGCTCGCCTTTTTGATTGGAATACATTTCGAGATACAAGCAGGAATGTCCTCCTTCTTCTTCTTGATGCACTTCAAGATACACTTCGTGCTTTTGCCGACGTCTACCAGGCATTTGACCTTGGGGCATCTCAAAGACTTTAACGCTTCGAAAGTGACGGGTCCGACTGGTATCAATTAGTAATGTCGTTAGAACGGCTGCGAGGTTACATAGTCTGAGTGACAGAAACCGTACATTCCTGGATGAGAGCCTGTTCAAAAGCGGGGGAGAAGCCAGCATGAAGCTGACTTTTGTCTTCCTCGGTGGCGAAGGCGTTGCCAGCAAAGATAGAGACAGCGATGAGGATGGCAGAGAAACGCATCGTATCGTAAATACTTGGAGAAGAGGTGGTTGAGTGGTTGAGTAGGATAAGGTATTGTCGGCTATCCAAGATGCTTTTAAACTGGTAGACTTAGCAGGGAGTTGTGGCCCTGGAGTACTAATTGTCCAGAGCACCGGTGGGTCGTAGAGCCCGATACCTCCGTTAGCACACTTGAAAGCAGACTGTCATGACTTGTCGGCAGAATTTCTGTACATGATATGAAGGCGCAGGGTTGGTTATGATACATCGATTGTATCTCGTATTGTCCTGTTAGCGGGAAGTAAGAATCCCTGAGTGATCATTAAGTCCCTGAGCAGTGGAATGATCCGCTGCAGCTTGGTTGGTGCGGTGATACGCCACAACCGTATCGGAGTGCAGGGTCAACAGTTCCGTTCATTTTCTCTTCGGAAACTTCTGCTGAAACCAGTAGTTGGTTGGCGTGTGTTGTGTACGCGCCAGATGTGCAGGCAGGCCATCAGGCGCATCAGGTTCGGCGCCCGGGTAGAGTCGAAGGGTGCTTCATACTTTCTCACGCATCTGCTCATGTCGCACTGCTTTGTACCTCTTTGTACCCGGTGAAACAGAATCCTTACACCTCAGCCTACGGGCTCCGTGAGCCATTAAAGCACCCGCTCTTGTCCTTCCAAATTTCACAGTTCACCGCAGCCAGTGCAATGAAAACGGGTCAACACACCGCGGAGGACTAGTAACCACCGGCGTATGGTTAGGGCCTGATGCAAATAAAAATTAATTTACCTCCGCAAATGTACCGTCATACGAGGCACAGTTGAGCTTCGTCACGATTTCTTCGAAGAGGTCGGATAGGGTCCGACCTAGATTGCTAGTGGAACACGACGGCCGTATCGCCCAAACACCGCCGCAGTTTCCTTCTACATATTCCTGAATAATTCGAGTCTAATCGATCATCCATGTAAATCTCGACTTCTCTCTTCAGAATGCTCGCCTCAAATGACCATTGTCTCTCATTCTCTATCATCACAGGACCCGGGGCTTTCATTTCTGGAGTGGGGTTCGTCTGCTCTTGGTCACCAAGTCAGCTAGGTCTCCCATTGTCCTTACAAGCCACCACATCCTCGACTTTACCCAAACACGGTAGCTCATGTCGCCACCTCGTTCTGTGCCAATCAGAAGGCCGCTGTCACGGAAGTCGGAGTGTCATCCCTACCTTTGTGCCAACCTAGCCCACAGGTCTTGACTTCACTTCTGATACCAGCTCTCCCTTGGTAGGTTAGCTTGGCTGGCACTTGATGGGGATAGAGAGAGGTCGATGGGCGGCGGTCCGATCGATTGGGATGGCGTCGCAGCTCTAGTATACTCTAGATTTTGAATCTCCCCTCCGGGTGCAGAGGCGCTACTGCGCACGCCGAGTTAGATATTTATTCCTCCTGAGTCCCACCAAAGCGAAGGGATTAAATGGTCGGCTTCTGCGCAGCTTTCTGTGGTGTCTCCAGTGTCTCTAGACAAGCTAAGGGCAACTCGAAATTCAGCACGGTTCATCCACTAATCTCCCCTATGTCGTCCGCCAGCCCCTCTCAGTATTCAATATGCCACCTACCTGGTTATTGAAGTACACGTCTGTAGAAGAACCAGAAGAACTGCGTATAATCACTGTACACGGTCCTGGGTCTGACATCCCCGATCCCCGAGCTTTGAAACGACCAGCCCTGTAAACATTTTTGTCGTGGTAGTGGCATTTGTCAGCGTACCTGTAAGCCGCCGGCACCGGGATTTGATTTTCTCAGCCCTAAGATTGTTTATCCTTCCACTTCCACACGACATACGCGTCCACTCGGCTTTCTGCTGGCGTTGTCGTGGTGAGAGCGTACCATCCCGGCTTGTGACTATCACCGGCACACACATATATACAGTGAGTACACCAACCTGACCTTCTGTAAATCCCCTCCTCTGCGTCACGACAATGGGTGTTCTTTTCTCTTCTGTTGAAGCGGCATTCCCGCCCAAACCAAAATTCTCTGTTGACGACATTCCTGATTTGACTGGACAGGTATGACTTCATCACATCAGAGACAATCAATGTGATCATAGCATTGATTCGATCAGGTGGTGATTGTGACGGGAGCCAACACCGGAATTGGTAAAGAAACCGCCAAGGTGGGATTTAGGTTCCCTTCTAAGTCGGATTACTTACATAGTATTCATTGTAGGCGCTTCTCAACCACAATGCCAAAGTGTACATCGCTGCTCGGAGCGCAGAGAAGTCGGAAGGTGCCATTCGTGATCTCAAAGCCACCACCGGAAGAGACGCGTATTTCCTCCAATTGGATCTTGCAGACCTCAAATCAATCAAAAAGGCGGCAGAAGAGTTTCTGAGGTAAGAATTCTATCTTGTTATGAGTTCGATATACTGGTTGCTCATTCGAACCGTCTAGCAAAGAGTCGCAGTTACACACTTTGTACAACAATGGGTAAGCTCTACGGCGAGAACCCGAGATTTTTCGTTGAATCTAACGGTACCGGTCCTCGTTTCATTGATAGTGGCGTTATGATCCCTCCAATTGAGCAGACTACCGCAGACGGCTACGATCTAACAGTCGGTACAAACGCTCTCGGTCACTTCTACCTGACCAAGTTGCTTCTTCCGACCCTCATCTCTACCGCGAAGACGACTGGAAAGCCTTCTCGAGTGCTCACTACTTCCTCTACGGCCGCGGTATTCACCTCGACTCTTGATTATGAGACTTTCAAAGATGGACCCACCCGTCGGAGGAAAGGTAACCAATATATGTACGTTCAAAGTAAATTTGTGAGTGAATTTATCCGAGTGTTAGTGTATCTTCAACACGACCTCACTGCGTTCCATAGGCAAACCTTGTTTTTGCAATTGAGTTGGCCAGACGCTACGCCGATGAAGGCATTGTCTCAGTCGGCGTGAACCCTGGTATGAGAGATGTCAATCTCTCTAAATTTCGTAACTAATGCATTGGTATAGGAAATATTACCACCGACCTGCAGCGTACCATGGGTTGGGTACAACATCTCCTCATTGTACGTATCTGTCAACTTCTCCTTACCTCAACTCTGATAACAAGCATAGGACTGGATGCTTTTCCCAACACCTATGGGTGCTCTCACGCAACTATGGGGAGGGACAATGTCCGATCCTCAAAGCATCAATGGGAAAGTAAGTCGATGATAAATCTATGCAATGAGGTTGATCTCTCATGGGGACACAGTTCCTCATTCCTTGGGCGCGAATTGGAAGGATGCACAAACCTGCTGCTGACCCCGCTATTGGCAAGAAGATGTGGGAATGGATGGAGGACCAGGTTGCCGAGATATAAGCAGCCCGGACTTCAGCCCTGTCAATTCTCTCTCGAATGAAAATACCCATAGAATACACTTAATGTAATGACCTTTACGAGGGCTATATCTGCCGTGGTATTGACGTCGAGTTCGCTGGCCAAGTGAGAACCGTTCATAGCCCCTGTGATCCCTATTTTGGGCGCTTCGCACTTTTAGTGGCCCCGGCGCCAAAATCCCAGTCTTTCAATGACTTCGAGGTGACCGGTGACCCCGTTTCAACGCTTGGACCAGACAGCGCCATGTCGACGAACTCGGACCCATTCAGGACGCCATCTAGCTCTCAACCAACCTCTCGCTTGACGCGATCGACGCTGAAACGCGACACCCTCGCGGCTGAGCTGGAGAAAGGTGCGTCGACCGCCACAGTGGCGACGCTTTCATTATGCTTCCTCGGGGCTCACATACTCCGTGCTCATGAGCTATCTACCGGATATAGATCCTCAATTATCAACTGCAAAACGACAACAACGATCTCAAGCTTTCACATCGACCGTCGCCCATGCATCGCTCGAACGTCAACTTGCCGCGCTCAAAACGTACAAAGTGGAATTGGAGCAAAAGCTTCGCGATAAAGATCTACAAGTAGACCAGCTGGAACGAGACCGACGGTCGATTGCTGAGCTGGAGAAGAAGGAGCGCGAGGAGAAAGAAAGGGAACGTGTTGAATACGATGAACATAGAGTGAGTTTACTTTCATGTTCATGTGGTTGGAGGTTACTCATAGTGCATGATCAAGAGGAAGCTGGACGCGGAACTTCGTACACTGCGAGCTACGCTGAACAACCTACGCGAAGAGCATGCGGACTCTCAAGATGCTTATTCGACTCTTTCTCGGACTACCAACCACACAATCGCATCCCAGAGCACCCAACTCGCCACCCTTACGCGTCAAACTCAGCTCCTCACGACTCAGCTCACTGAAACTCAGTCCCTTAACACCACTCTTGCCTCAGAGGTCGCGGACTTGCACTCCGAGCTAGATGAGCTACGTAGCGACAATTCGAAGCTATCGAAAGATCGTGTGGAGGTACAGGAGATGGGCGTGGTCAGAGAAGAGCTTCATCGACAAGCGGCTTACGTGAAAGAGATGGAGAGAAAGAATGACAAGCTGCTCAGTGAATTGAGGATACTGAGGGAGAGGCAGACTAGCGTGGAAGTCTTGAGGGAAGAGAAGCGGGCCTTGGAGAAGAAAGTCGCTGGAATGGAGGAGATGCGAGATAAAGTTGTAAGGCTGGAGGCCGAAATTGTAGCTGCACGGAGGGAGAGGGACGAGTGGTATGTTTTTGTTATGTCTGTGTTAGTCGCCAACATTGAACTTTGTTCTGAAGGGTACAACGAAGTACCTCCCCGTCTTCTTTCAACTCCACCGCTCCTTCAATAACTACGACCGCTACTCTATCCACACTTCGCCTTGAGCATGTCAAACTTCTTGAAGAACATGGGGCCACAGTTGCTACACTTCGCCAGCGAGAATCGCAGATCACCGAACTCGAAGGTCAGGTCAAAGAGAACCAACAAACGATAGAAAGTCTGGAGGCGAACGTACGCATCCTGGAAGGGAAGGCAGAGAGGAGTGAAAGGAGGGCAGTGTTGGGCGAGCGGGAGATTGGGTTCTTGAAGGCAATGGTGGCAAGTTATAATGCAGAGGCATCGCAAGACAATCAAGGCGACGAGTCTACAACAGCGATACCGAACTCAGCACTCTCGCTACGGGTGCAGCAGCTGGAAGAACTACTTGCAGAGTACCGCGTTACTATAGATGAGCTCCGTGGTACGTTGGACCAGATTGGCGCAGATCCCAAGAACGGGGGGAATGATGTTCAGAGGTTGAAATCGGAGCTAGACGAGGCTATTAAGGATAGAGATACCTTGAAAGACGGTAGGAAGTCTTCTCACCTGATCCCTTCCTCCACACTAATCCATTCGTAGAACTGAAAGCTCAGGAATCACAGACGCAAGCCCATCTAACTCAAATTGACTCGCTTGAGCAACAACTCTTCGAGCTGTCAGGCGAGATCGCTGGAGGAAGGCATGTCCCTCCTGGAGTTCGCGTGCTGTCAATGAAAGGCAACCCTGAAGAAGAATGGTTTGCGTTGAGGAAGGAGGCTATGGAGAAACTGCGGAGTGAGAATGAGGCGTTGATGAAGAGATTACGGGAACTGGAGGAACGTGCTCCAGTCGATCAAGCCCAGCCCAGCGTGGATCTCAACGCTTCTCACCTTGTCCCACGCGAGTCCTACGACCTCGCCGTCGGTGAAGTCACTTCCCTTACCAGTCAATTGACGCAAAAGGACAAACGTCTTCAACGTCTCCAACAAGTGTTCGCATCTAAATCCGCCGAATTCCGTGATGCAATCGCCAGCATCATGGGTGTCAAACTAGCGTTCTACCCCAACGGTCAAGTTCGGGTTACTTCGATCTATGATTTGAATGCTAGTTTTGTCTTTCAACCGGAGAGGGGAGGTGGCGGGACGATGCAGTTGGTTGGACAAGGAGAGGAAGTTTCGGAGGATTTACTCGCTTTGATGCAGACGTGGATTGTGAAGGAGCAGTGTATACCGGCTTTCGTCGCGCTAGTGACGCTAGATTGTTATGAGAAAGCCAAGGCAGAGGGAGGATTATAAATTGATTCCGTGCTTGCCCTTATCCCATAGCGTCCATGTAGGTTTGTGGTTCCGTAGCGAGCTATCGAGTAACTCACCCAATCACAACAGTGCTACACCATGATTCAGACAACCACACCCCCCATACTTACTAACGTAGATCTGATTGCTACTTGAATGCTGAGCGTTGATCCTTGCATTCTCTAAGGGGACCTGATGGGTAGTGACAATCCCGAACACTCATCAGATTCCTGTCTTACTCTGATGCGAAGGTTGGTCCATCCGGTGGCTCTTCACAGCCTCAATCAACTTCCCAAATCTCGCCCTATGCCACCGGAATCCGGTGGTTCTATAACGCCTGAACCTTGCCTAAACCTGCATTTCCCTCCCAGATTGGTTTACTCCAAATTATCCTCATCTACAACCTATCATCGCTACGCCGGATGGACTATATCCCCGATGATTGAATTCAGACTGACGTGCTGTAGAGCTTTCGATGCTTTAAATGAGCTCGAGCCCTTCAAAGTGTGGCCTGTGCTGAAGCCTACCCACCAGTGATTGACCCATACCCCCACCACCTACGGTGAGCCATTCGACATCATAACGAAACGCGCTACATATAACTCTACACCTTATATAGATGACGAAGTACAACATCCACCAACAGGTCTACATCCTCTCCCAGGCGTCGAATCTGTTGACATCTTGTACTGGATCCCAGTCGGAACTCGAGAAGAAGATCTCGGCGGCACTGCAACCAACCATCGACAGCATGGCTATCGGAGATTGGAACGTCGTTTGGGGTCCCAGCGTTTGGAAGCCGCGTCCAAAAGATACTTTGTTCGGGCCATCGCACACTTGGTACATCACCCATAACCCGTCTGCTGATTTTGGTGACGGGTCCTATGACACCTATGTTGTTGCTGTGGCCGGATCAGCAAACCACTCAATCATCGACCTCTTTGAAGATTTCTCGGTCACCAAAGTCGTCGATTTTGCTGCTTGGTCGAAGACGGCATTCGCAGACAAGCCCCAACCAGCCAAGACCATCGATGACGCTTCGTTTGCTTATATCTCCGAAGGCACGGCGCATGGAGTCCACATCTTGCTAAATGCCGAAGGGCCCAACGGCACAACACTTGCCCATTTTCTCTCCACCATCCCCTCGTCATCTCGTATCATATTCACAGGTCACAGCCTTGGTGGTGCTTTGACACCAACCCTTGCCCTCGCCGTAACCGAAGCAGGAATTGTGAAAGGTCCATCGACTAATGTATTCACGTATCCAACCGCAGGTCCGTCCCCAGGCAATATTGCCTTCGCTACACGCTACGCGACCGCATTCCCAGCTATACCACAAAGCGCACCAGCAACCTCTTATCAAGTTTGGAACGTCAACATGAGGAATCGCTATGATATCGCTCCGCATGCTTGGAGTATGCGCATAGCACTCAAACCGAATCTGCTGGGTATACCCCTTATCTTCGGGTGCCTCCCCGTAAAACTATACAAGCAAGTGACAGCAGCCATCGCTCTCCCTATGGCATGGTCCCTTCTGTCTCGGATTACCTATGCACCACTTCAAGGCGTAGAACTCACTCCAGAGAAACCTACTTCTCCCAAAACATTCAAGCAATTTATGCAAATCGCCAGGACCCAACATAACGATGCTTACTCCAAGTTACTCGGAACACCGAAGGTGCCTCCCTTATCCGGCACCCTGGATGCGGCTGATGCAGCCACGAGTGTCCCGCTCGTTCAAATTATGCAATCGACTTTGCTTTTGGTCGGGGAAGGAGATGAAGAGGAAGTCGATGAAGTGTAGGATATGCCAATGATGGCCAACGGGACTTAACTAAAGAAATGTAGTAAATAGATCGCTGTAAATATGTGTCCAATAAATCTCAACACAGTTCACGCAAGCTCCTTCCAGACAGGGGTCTGAGACTACAGAGGGGCTATGAAAAGGGGCTTGAAGATGGTAAATGGCTGAAACGCCTTGTTGGTGGGATTGACGCTAAGTGGGCTAGCTCGAATGTACGCTGAGTCGATAGTCAAATGAATCTGGTGCACTGAGATTTGAACCTTCTAAGCTTTCATGGCTTTCATGGCTCCATGGTCACTTATAGGGGCTGTTCCTAGGAGCAAGGTACTTCGACGTAGAGTAGACACCGCCATGCACCCAGTGCTGGGGGTTTATCACAGAGCCGCCATCTTTTGTCTAATACTTTCCAGTGGTAGGTATGCACTCATATTATTGCGCGCAACGAGGAATTAAATTCAACAAATCCGTAGGATACATATATAGAGATTTGAAAACGAAAAGGAAGGAAGGATCACCGCTGAGCTGCAGGCCGGCCTTACGTTTATGTGATTTCAGCAGAGTCGCAGAGTTAAGATAGGTAAGGGATGCTTACCGAACCGCAGTCAGTTACTTGTTGGAGCTGGGTATCCGACTTTAATGCTCGGAAAGGTCAAATTTGACAAGGCCGACTTACGAATCACTCCAAATCAGAGGATCAAGGAGTCCTTTGTGATGCCGTACTGTTCAGCAAGCTTCTCCTCGGTCTCATTCGCAATACCCTGCGTCCAGCCTGTGAGCTTTGCTGTCGCACATACAAATACAAGCTCAACATACCATATAGATCTTGCCAAACAACTCGGCCTTGGCCTTGTCGGTGCAAATACCGATCTTGTGGAGCGCGTCCTGAACGGACTTGGGAAGACATCCGATGCACGAGCAGAGCTGCGAATGGCTCATCAGTCTCCAATTAGTACTTTGGGTCAATTCTCTATACCTTGTCGAGGTTGATGCACCCAGCAACACAGCCAATGCCACCGCCGGAGGAGATGCATCCGACAATGCATGGAGCGGCCTGGCCAATGGTCAGAGCACAGGAGAAGACGTTGCAGCTGCTCGACTGAAACGCGTCGAAGGCAACTGGGCCGACTGAAACAATCCAGGTAAGTCTCTGATGAGAGCAAAGACTTGATGTCGTGGCTACGTACATTCGTTGAGGAGGGCCTGTTCAAAGGCAGGCGACAGTTCGGTATGGAGGCTACTGTCGTCGCTCTTGGCGGCGAAGACGGCACTGACGAAGGCAGAAGCAGCGAGGAGGAAGGTAGAGAAGCGCATATCGGGAATGAATGTGTAGGATCAAGTGACGAGTGAGGCGAAGGAGTGGAGGGTAAGAATGGGATAAGGACATTGGAGCTGGGGGTATAGGCTTTTATGTGTTCAACGTAGGTACTGAGCCGTTGGGTACTGCTTTCGGTGGGTTGTCCACCTTAGAGGAGACAAAAATCGCTGCGAAGTATAGCCCTTCAGGACCAGGGATACCACCTTAACGAACACCCTCAAGACGGCCGAGTACGAAGCTCATTGTCCACTTTAGAAGTTGCTTACGGCCCAGGGGATCTTCCGCACATCCAAGTGTCGCCGCGTGTATGAATTCATCGGTAATATCTCTCTCCGGGCGTATCAGGATATATATAGGCGTTGATATAATTTGGGCGCATCATTGTCTACGTAGGTGATGACGGAACTATCGATTTTTACACGCGGCTAGCGAAGAAAGAGGGAGCATGCTGCGTAAGATTTCCTAGCCGATAAAAGGCATTCGACGCCAGAAAGCGGTATAAGCATAAGTGAAATGGTCCGTCAAGAGGGGTGCACATAGAGGCTCACTTTAAGTAGTCCTAGCAGCCAAACGAAGCCAGTAGCCCGTAGCATTAGGCTTGCATCCGAGCAGCTCCTTACAACAATACCGGAGCTGGGCATGAACTTCACTTCACTGAGCTTTGCCTACCTTTCGTAACGAGTACGGCGAGATGATATTACCGGCGCATTCCAGGCCTCCCCAACGACATTTAGGTGTGCGGTGATACAGTAACGACGCAAAGGAGATGCCACTTATACTCAAGAATTTGATCGGATCATCTTACTTCCAGGTTGATCTTTCTGCTTGCATACGGGAACGTTCAGTGCCCAGCAATCAAATATGAGGGCTTACTCGCTAGGCATCGCTACACGTTACAAATACATGTGAACTTTCCTCTAAATTTGCTCATGCATTCACGGAAATATCATTTACTGAAATTTTGGCCGTTCACGTCAATTATGAGTGTTCGACGGTTTATGACCCCGTAAAGGTATAAGATGCTTTCAAATATGCTCTACATCGTTAGTATCCTTACTATACCTCTCCTTCATATTTCCAATCGCTCACCAACAGCTCAATCCTACAACATTCATTCCCGATATGCGCTTCTCTACCTTCCTCCTCGCTGCTTCTGCCTTCGTCAGTGCCGTCTTCGCCGCCAAGAGCGACGACAGTAGCCTCCATACCGAACTGTCGCCTGCCTTTGAACAGGCCCTCCTCAACGAATGTACGTAGCCACGACATCAAGTCTTTGCTCTCATCAGAGACTTACCTGGATTGTTTCAGTCGGCCCAGTTGCCTTCGACGCGTTTCAGTCGAGCAGCTGCAACGTCTTCTCCTGTGCTCTGACCATTGGCCAGGCCGCTCCATGCATTGTCGGATGCATCTCCTCCGGCGGTGGCATTGGCTGTGTTGCTGGGTGCATCAACCTCGACAAGGTATAGAGAATTGACCCAAAGTACTAATTGGAGACTGATGAGCCATTCGCAGCTCTGCTCGTGCATCGGATGTCTTCCCAAGTCCGTTCAGGACGCGCTCCACAAGATCGGTATTTGCACCGACAAGGCCAAGGCCGAGTTGTTTGGCAAGATCTATATGGTATGTTGAGCTTGTATTTGTATGTGCGACAGCAAAGCTCACAGGCTGGACGCAGGGTATTGCGAATGAGACCGAGGAGAAGCTTGCTGAACAGTACGGCATCACAAAGGACTCCTTGATCCTCTGATTTGGAGTGATTCGTAAGTCGGCCTTGTCGAATCTGACCTTTCCGAGCATTAAAGTCGGATACCCAGCTCCAACAAGTAACTGGCTGCGGTTCGGTAAGTCCTGTACCCAGTTCCTGCCAATTAATTTCACTGACCTTGGCACCGAAGGCCGGCTTGCAGCTCAGTGGTAAACTTTCCTTCGTTTTCAGACTTCCTTAGTTCGATTCCTCGTGTCTAACTTACATATCAATTTAAATCATCTTGCGCACTATTATGCAACCGGCTTGCAAACCATCTTAGTAAACACTCAATATCGGAGCGGGTAAGTAAAGCAATGAGGAAGCCCTCAACTTACTTCGTACATATATATGGGATCTCAGGTTTATCAAAATTATACCGTAGCTCGCTCGCTTGATGTCACTGGGCCCATTGAGATCCCAACATGTGACAAAGTAGCTGCGACTCTTTAATGTGATCCGTAGGGAGTAAACGGAGGGCGATGACTTGCGTGCGTGTTTGATCCTTCAAAGAACTTGTTCAACAGCCAGATACTGGAGAGAATATTAGTGGCACGTACCATGTAATTATTTTCTTCAGCTCTGCATATTACCCGATATGTTGTCGACAACGTCTTTTGGACCAATACTTCGACTGATCCATGTTCTTCCTAGTACGTGGAACGTAACGTTGGATGAGATTGACTGATGCGTTAGACGAAACTTACAGCATATTTCATGAAGTCATTAGCAGACATATTGAACAAGACTTCTCCGGCTTCTCCAAAGCCTTTAAGGCGCATCTGTCCGGTCCAGTCGGCAACATTCATGGAGAAGAGATAGCTTTGGCGAGATAAATCACAATCGGCATAAAATGATAAGGGGAAGGAGAAACGGACATACCGATAGTCAGGCTTCAACATAGACGTCTTACACTTCTCACAGTACCATTCCCCGCGTTCATTCTGAGCAACTTTTTTCCAGCAACTCGAACAGGAAGGGTACACAATATTCGGGAAGACGAATACGATGGTAGCGAGAATGATGAACAACTCTGATTTCTTGTCCGGCAACGAGCTGATGTCGACATCGAGGACTTGCGAGATGTAGGCGAATTTGCTTGTGTCCCAATGAGAAGCTCCTTGAGCGTTCTCGGCCGAAGGATGGAACGACTGGGCGTAACCAGAGGTACGGTACCACGTGTGGAGAGCGGATGCCTCTGGGATGTGGGGGTCAACGGTCATGGAGCTGGTAGGGGTCATTTTAAGAGAGAGGCCTTGACGTTAGTAGAATCAAAATAAATGGCATGAGCAGTATAGAACATTCTCACCTCCGAAATTCACCAATTGGACATGACGGAGTGCAACAACTACTTCAGCAGTGTTGAGTCTTGGAGCATCGCGGCTCCAAAGAGTAATTTTTATGGACGACATGGACATATCTACGAGTGTTAACTCTCTTCGCCTGGCCTCATTTCTCAGTGTTAGAAGATCTTCAAGAGGTAGCGATTACTAAATACCTTGCGGGTAGAGCCATTGGGAATCATCTCTTCTAGTCGTCCCACTACCCTGACGACGGCAACAATGTCTGTTGAAGGAGTATATGGTCATGTATGAACGGCCGAACGATCAGACACACCACAGAAGCTGTCTATTTCCAAGTTAACCAGGTCCGCGATAGTCGAGAAGTTGTACTCCAAAGCCGGTAACCCTTCACCCTCGCACTATATTGTAGAGTTTTAGCTCTGTATGAAAGGAAGATGTCGAGCGCGTACCAGTTGAAGTTTGGAGTCATGTTTATACAACAATTCATAGTCGTGTTTAGAACCGAACCGCTTGTTAGTGAGCCGAATCCGGGCCCCAGAAAGGGAATACACCTTCCCTTCAACTACCGTATTGTGCACTCGCTCGACGTCATCGAAAACGATGACCTTTATCTGCGCACTGTCGTCCTGGAGCGTAAACTGGAATAACGTGCCGTTCCCGCTTTTGAATTCAACAATGCCAGATTTCTGGATTACTATGCCTTGGATTGTCCAATTCATGCTGTATGTTTGTAAAGAGGCGATTGGAGTTACTTTACGAGAGTGTAGCGGCGATTCAGCGGCGGAGTCAGGTACCAACTGTCCCTTCTGAGAGGGCTGGGTAATATCTGGTGGGCTAGACAAGGCAAGGCGCCCAACCGCCTCCAAAGCATTGACAGGGTGAGAAACGCCGTTGATAGGGACAGTCTGGGGAGGAGACGCAGGCCACCCGGGATGAAGCGATGATATTGGGAGGATCTGAGGGCTGTTGAATGAGTACAAGCCAATGCTGCCCTCCCGAGAGGTTGAGGCAACTAACGGCTCGTTGCATGGCGCGCTATAATCCATAGATGCATTCAATGAAAGTTTAATTGGATTCCCAATCTTGGGAACGTTCATAGCGATAGTCCGCATATCAGTGATCTGAATATTTCTAGCAAAATAGAAAAATGTCAGCCCTATGTTGACCAGAGAAGATGGAAAGGTGACGGATACCGAGTTCCATGAGCAAAGGAAGACGACGCTCGTCCCAGCAACACAACGGTATTTTTAGAAATTTCGTTCGTCTCGACTAAGTGGTTAAGGCTCTCGCCAAGTAGCACTTGAATGCAATGGGCACTGTCAGAAATGATAGCTCGATAACTATCCATGAAGCGAGACCCCGCTGAATCAAAGACGGTTTTCACAGAAAGTAGTTGGACCATGCACGGTGTGGAAAACAGCGTGTCCCATTCTTCGGGAGTAATATCTTGAGTGTATAGCTGCCTGCACACTCCGGCTGAAAGTTGGTAGTAGTAAGACATCAGAAGGAGCGTCCAAGAATCAAGATGATGGTTGCAGTGCAGGAAGCGTAGGGGCGCTTATTTGGTGTCGCGTTTGATCGTCGCGGAGGATGAATATTAGACACCGGATTCCCATGAGGTTGAGGTGCTTTCTACGTTAAGGTCAACCACTTACATTTTGGTTTGTCGCTTGGATGGATCTTACACTTTCAGTGGGAATATGCAGACGGCTTTACACACAGGATATGGCACCTGATCGCTGGGACCCGCTAATCCCCCGTCCTTGCCTCGTTCAGCTTCTCTCCGTCAAGCCAGTTGGCAAGACCGATTCAACCCAACCCACTCATGTCACGCGAAAGGAACAATATCGCGTTCTTGTGTCTGACGGCTCTCACTACATTCAAGCACTACTCGATAAGCGGCTTAATTCGCTCGTCGAAAGCGGCGAGATCACTAAGCACGTCGTCGTCGCTCTCAACAAAGCGTCCTCTCTTTTCTACGAGGGAAAACGGTATTTTTCAAGATCTTGACCCATTGCCTAAAATTTATACGCCTTGCTATAGGATTATTCAGCTCATTGAAGTACGCATCATAGAACATGGATCTCAGACGATCGGGAATCCGAGTAAACTCCCACCAAATAGCTCGATAGCTACCGGGATAGCTCGTGAGGCTGAGATCTCCCTCTCATCAGCATCGTCATCTAGCGCTAGCCCCTACAGCTTTATATCGTCTTTTTCTGAAACCCCATCGTCGTCACCTGATCGTCATGCCCGACCTTCTGGCTCGCAGCAATCCGCATCACGATTTCGACCTGTACTGGCTGAGCCGCCGAGTTCGTTTTCATCAGGACCTTCTCCGTCTCCCCCTCGCTCTACGCCTTCAGAGTATCATACTCCTGAACCTGGGCCTACGATAACACCGCCTCGGCAGTCCTTTCCACCTGTACCTAGTATGATCACCCCTACCCGCTCACACCACGCCGTCAAGTCGCCCAGCCCGATCAAGCAGCTTCAGGCCAAAACATTCGAATCGCCATCCAGACCATCCAATGCAGCCGCTGGTTCAAGAAAGATCTCCCCCATCGCTTCCCTCAACACCTACTCGGCCAACTGCACCATCAAGGCTTTGGTTGTCCAGAAGTCCTCCATCACGCCTTGGAAAAGTGGACGTGGCTCTTTATTCAAGTTCACACTGATGGACGATAGTTCTGAAATCTCGTGCGCTGTTTTCGAGAGTGTCCAAATGATATACGACCGTATCGAGGAGGGAAAGGTATATTTTTTCACTGGCGTACAAGTCAAGCCCGCAAACAAGCAGTTTGCCTCGTCATCGACACATGACTTTGAGTTAGTTGTCGGCCGTAACACAACCATCGACCCGGTATGATGGCGTCCCCTACCAGTCTCCTTGTCAATAAGAGCTGAATCTTCTAACCACTCAGTGCACCGACTCCGACGCCCCTACTTTAAAGTACAACTTTGTTTCCATCGCCGAGCTGAAGGAGCTACGGAAGGATTCGTATTGTGGTAACATGTCTCGCGTATTCAACACAAAGTACCCTGACAGAGACTACGAACAGACGTTATTGGCATTGTCAAGCAAATTGGACAACTGGCCGAATTCTCCGCCAAGGAGTCAGGACGAGTGGTGAGCGGGCGCGTGTACGTACGTGTCTTGGCGACCTGATGCAACCCTTCCTCAGTATAAGAAGCGATTCCTGTTGCTTGTTGACAAATCGTTGGATTCTGTCCAGGTTACACTCTGGGACGCTGAAGCCGAGTCATTTAAAGCCGGTGATGATGCGGTAGTGGTTTTAAGGCGAGCTAAGGTATCAAGCTTTGATAGTAAGGTGATCGATACCAACTATGACATTTTGACTAACCTTCAGCCCACAAGAAACGGTGTCCCTTTCCGTCGATAAGTCGACCTCCATGGCCATTGAGCCAGACATCCCGGAAGCTCACGATTTGCGACGTTGGTATCACGCTACCGGAGCGACACAATCCTTCCCCATGCAACGCATGGGTAGCGATAGTACTATCACGTTAGATACCAACGACCTTGTCAGCATAAAAGACATCGTCGACGCCAACCTCAACGAATACGACGGTAAAAAGCATGATTTCTTCACTGAAGGGACGATCGTCTCTATCAGCCGAAAGTTCGCATACCCTGCATGTGCGAAATGTAGTAAAAAGCTCGCGGAGAATGGGCATGGGGCGTGGTCCTGTGCGTCGTGCAAGAGCGTCGTGGAACATCCAAACTTCCGGTATGCCATGTTCACATCACTGGCTTCTCTTTGTACTACCCGCTAAATGTTTCCGTAGGTATCTCCTCACAATGGAGGTCGCGGATCGGACTGCGCAAATCCGACTCCAGGCATTTAATGAGGTTGGCGAAAAGATATTTGGCATGAAAGCCGACGAGCTGATTGCCCTCATGGTGAGTGTCGTTGCGGCTGAAATGGCGTACGAACTCTTGATGTGCTCCTATTATAGAGCGGAAATGATGAAGCTGATAGTGCCCTGCGGAATCGGCCTGTTTCGATGGCGTTTAGTTTCCTATGTAGAGCGAACGAGGATGACTACAAGGTAAGATCTTCTCTTTCGATTTGCAGTTGATGACATCTACCACTTTTCTTTACCACACAGGGCCAGACACGTATCCGCTACACCGTCGAGAAGCTCAATTCCATCGATTACAAGGAAGCTTCAGCCCGCCTCCGTAATATGCTAATGTCTCCTTGGGCGACGTCCTGAGGGAATGATCGAAAGAATATATTAATGTAACTGGATACCCCAGTAGGAGGGTAGTAATCAATATAGCGGGGGAATATATACTTTGGAACTTTGGTACTATGCATGGGTCTATAATACGACTACTTACAAAAATACAAGAAAGCAGGCCAGTCGAGTACTAACTAGTAAGTAATTATGGTAAGTGATGTGCTGTCTATGAATGGGAGCAATGAGGAGCAATGTCTATGGGTTTTGAGGCTCAGAAATTAGAAATGTTCGGATGTTTAAGCGTTCATCGACATCGGTCAATGTTCATGCCTTCGTACTCCGCCGCGTTCGCTTGCCGCCCCCACTGGTTGTCTCACTTCTTCGTTTGGTACCCCGAGGAGCTCGAGGGGTTGGCGTCTTAGGTGACGCAGGAAGGGGGATATCGGGGTTCCCACCTGGGGGTGTACCTGCATGAGGAACAGAACCAGCGGCGGCGTTCCCAGTATCCGCAGGTTCAACGTGACCTTCCTTAGGTTTGATCTCCACAGTACCGGTAAGCCCGCATCCTTCATCTTCCTTGATAGAATCGATTCGACTTAACGAACCACCCGACGGTTCCCTTCCTCTTGCCCTCCCTTTGACGCCTGGGGTAAAGCTCACGCCCACGGTTGCGAACTTGTTGAACGTGATACCAGCGCTACTTTGGGGTTTAATCGAGGCTATACTCGTAGTCCTGGCAAGATGACGGGGGGTCCGAGGCGGGGATGCAGCAAGTTTGGTCTGAGATGGTGGTAATGACTCATCCGCGATGGTGTCCGCATCACTGGTGAATTCGTCTGCATCAGGATTGAATTCTTTCTTGATGACAGCACGATATGCATTCTGGATGAGGCCAAAGAAGACTGGAAGCTTGACGTAGACTCGCATCAACACTTCTCCAAACGTCTGAGGCATCAAGGTAGAATAGTCGCCATGACCAGCATAAGAACAGACTAGCAAGTAAACGTTTGAACTTCAGTCATCCGAGAGTGGCAATGGGACGGGTAAACTTACCTCTGGGATTTCTCTTACTATAAAACTTGACAAAATCCATCGGGTTCTTCTCCTTCATGCCATAATGCATAAGCGAAAAATCCACGATGACGTGGTCTGGCCGAAGTGTGGCAAGTGCCCCAACCAGCTCTGCATCACTCGTGGGGTCCAAAGGAATTTTCTTGGCTTCCTCAACAATTCTATAGGGGGTTACCTTGTCCTTGAACTCATTGTAAGAGGACCAGTCGACGGTCTTCCACTCGGTTAACCTGTACAAATCGCGAGTGACGATGCGCTGAAATATTGCACGAGCTGGGGCAAGTTCCTGTGGGATGATGAGCTGCATTGTAACCGGAGAAATCAAAATCATACTGAGGATTCACTACCTTCAATGGTAGCTTTGATATCATCAGTTAGATGTATCAACTGCTTCGCATCAAATACACGATGGGCGATGCGTAGATGGGGCTCAGCCGCAAGGAGGCCATCAATGATCATATATTCGATGGCTCGCGCTAGAAGGGTAGTGTGAGTTGCTGCAACTTTTATTCATAAGCAACTACTTCACCTGTCTTGTGGTTGTATACTGTTTTATGAAGACGGAAACGTGTGGCGCAGATTTCAAATATTTGATTAGCATCCTTGATGTTGTAGCAAATCTGGTTATCGATGACGCGAGCGGATTTAACGAGTCTGAGAAGCTCAGTATCAGTGCCTACTGTGTCACGAGGTGAGACCAATCGGTACCGTTGCAGAGAGATGTTGCCTTGGTCGCCAATCATGTGCGCGTCGCGGCGAATGTAATCAAACCTACATTTACAGTCAGCCACAGACCGGAGAGATCGAGGCCAACGTCTGCTTACTTGTCCACATCCAACCCATTCCGTTTGTTGGAAACAATGTCAAACAGGAAGGGCTTCTCTGTTGGTCTTATCCAACGTGTAAGTATGCTATCGACTTTAATGAAGTGATGAGACAAAAATAGCAAGAAGCAACCGAGAGCCGAACGCATCAACACATCACTTCGACTTCGGATGAAAGAAGGGAAAAGTTTAAATGGTAAATGAAGCGCCTAACTGACGTACCTACACTTTGTTGGGTCGCCTGCTATGAGTGCCTTGATGAAATCAAGATCATCTTGCTCGATGTCGACGTGGTTCTCTTCGACAAGGTAATCGAGCATGCGCTCGGAGCCTTCTTCGTGGGTCCATGTTGTCCCGGGACTGTGTCAAAGTGTCAATGACGTAGGGATGATCGTGATCGGCGGGTTAGGGAACAGGTAAATTCACGGCCTACTACCTGAGAGAGGGAGGAAGAGACGTACATTGCCATTGGGATGAACATAGAGTCCCATACATGGCTCCAAGGACCATGACCGAGATCATGACACAACCCAGCAATCTCCACGCACTCGACGTCTCGCTCTGTGATACCGAGATTGGGCTGTCTCATCATTAAGCTCTTGGCCAGCGTTCGAGCAAGATGCGATACACCTATAACGGTGAAATGGGTGTCAGACCATGGAGTAGCTGGGGAGTAGCATATACATAGCATATATGCAGGCAAAGCAGCATTCTCTCACCTATACAGTGCTCGAAACGGTTATGGCACGCTCCAGACCATACATAATACGAGGTTCCAAGCTGTTTAATATGTCTCAGCCGTTGAAACTGCCGTCTGTAGGGTCCCAGCATTGTCGACATAAAGTGCCATCGTCAATACTGTCACTGAATGGGATCATTAGAAACGTACATACGTATCAATGAACTGGCAAAGTCTGGGTGAAAGTGGAACTGTACAACATTACATGCGTGAGCCTTGCGCCAAAGCCAAGATACCGCGCCGCGTGTAGCGACCGAGCAGGGATGAAACATACTATGATCATGGACCGGATCCCTCAGTTGACGACCATTTACGTCGTCATCATCATCCCCGGCGAAATTAGCAGAAACGTTCATTGTTGACTTGTTGGAGTGTTGGTGGTGGTGGTGGTGGGAGGATGAGAGGCTGGGCACTCAGGGTTCTGAAAGGTGGAAGACGGAAAGAGCGCTATAAACGATTATGCATATGGGCGTCTATCCTGGCGTGTGGCTGCGTAGGTCTGTCTTCATTTCGCACAATTCGCAAGGGAGAACGCCGAGTCTATGTTGTGTATATACACAGATGGTCTATTCGGTTTAGATAATAATGCAGAAGTCTCAGAGAGGATAGTACGAGTAGGATAGTACCTCTTAACGAAGCGGGACAGAAAGGTGCACCCAGAAACATGTGTACGAATGAAAAGTGAAGAGCGGAAGGGCAGTAGAACACGAGGAAATAGCTTGAGATAACGAGAACGAAATCAAAAGCACCCCTCTAAGCAGAATTGATAGGACTTATACTTCTGCTGACGTTCCTGCTAGCGGCCTTGCTATTGTTTGCACTATCAAAATCAACACCTTCTGCCTTGAGCTCAGCATGGCCCATCTTCTCCAACTTGGCGTCGAAGTCGCGTTTGCGGTATCCTGACACGATGCGTTCGAGAAGTTCGGATGTCGATACTCCCGGAGTGCGTCGGGTAGGTATGAATTTGCCTGAGCAGGTTGTGTTGAACGATGTATGCAAAGAAAGAGGGCGGGACATACCTAAACTCTTGGCATACCCATAAACGTCGTCATGACCATCAGACACGTAAGGGTCTTCGTCATGAGCTACGTAGTCAATCTGATACTTCTCAATGAAGTCTCCCTTAATGACCCAAGGGGCTTCAGAAACAACTTCATCGACCCAACGACAGTGCCGCACGGCTTCACAGCTACGTCACGAATAAGTCTCCAACAACAATGAAACTTAGAAATTCCGACGTACCGCTCGCCATGGTTCATAACCGTCCTAGCTTTATGCTGCCATACGAGCTCATCCGAATTGACACCTACAAGAAGGTAGACGTTCGGGAACGCGAGTTTCGCTTGTCGAAGTTGTAGCGCATGTCTAAACGCGTCTCCTGGGCATTAGGATGGATGAAATCACTTCGAATGATCGTAGCTTACCCAAAATGGAATAAATCATATACCCCTGTTCAAGGTCCCAAAAGATTATCAGCACACGTTCGTTTCGATGACGTCTTTTAATTGGATACTTACCGTCAGCGTAGACGCGAACGGGTCTGCCCACTGGAGGGGGGTTGATCTTGTAGCTCCTTGTGAGCTCGCCCTCAATGGCTCTTTGAACGAACTCCTGAATATCTTCAGGCGTCAAGGCTGCTGGGTTGATTGAGGATTGCGTGGGTTCGGCAACGGAAGGCTCTTCGGGGACGTGGAGGGGTGCAGTGAGAGGGTTTGGGGTGGTGGAAGAGTGATAGAAGCTGTTAACAGTAGAAACCGAAGACGAACTATTGTGGTGATGCGTTGCCGACCTAGTACCCGTCTCCTGAGCAGTAGTGCTCGACTCTATATCTCCATCGTAAGTTGGTGAATCCACACCATCCGAGTAGTCAGACATGACTGTAGCAGCTAATTGGTGTTTTGCGCGATTGAACGTCGAAGGTAACGTGGATGGCTTCAAATTGTTAGAACCCCCTAATCGTTGAGCACTTCCGCTCGATGAACTTGGATGATGGTTTGACGAAAACTTGGAAACAGGAACGGAGACAGCAGATGCCCCGTCGTCAGTCAAAGGATCGTTATCTTCTTCGGATCTGACCCAAAACCCCAAGTAAGCTTGAAAAACCTCATGGCATGCAGTGGTATGATTGTTAGAAAACTCACGCATCATATGCCGGCGAATCCACGGTTGATGGATGCTTTCCAAAGGATCGTTTACTGTGTAAAGTTTTCTTGTGGAAGTATGGAGGAGGGTCACCGATGTTCATGTTCGCAGGTAAAAGATTTTCTGGCTGTCTCTGTACCGAATAATATGTCAAGATGACGCTCTGTCTGACGCCTGGTCACGTAGACATCGTCGGTCTCCGTTCCAAACAGGACCAATCAACGCAGCCCAAAATGATGCCCTGGACTTTACGGACTTGTCCCGCTATAGACCAAGACGTACTTTACGGATCCCAACTTACTTTGATCAGAGTCTCGTTACGCTTCAAACCAAAGACCATCCACAGCCCGGACGGCTGGTATTTGCACCCGTGACTGAGCACACGACCTTAATTTCAGGACGGTTCTTCCGTCTCCAAGTCCTCGCATCCCTGCCTCTCACACTCCATCTTCACAAAGCCCTTCAGAATTCTGTCATAGGTCAGGGGGTCCTTCTAGAGTTTTCTTGGGCCCATGCCAGAGTGACGCCACGCATCACTTGACCTCGTTGCTCCTCCCCGGTCCATGTGGTCAACTCAAGGGTAGACTCCCAGTGCAACGAACCGGATCTTGGGCATGCGCTCGGTATAGGTTTCGTTTCTCGGAAGTGCGCATTGGCCAGTAGGAATCTCCGAATTTTTTGTTAATGGTATGATGTCGCGGGCGCCCGTCTGGGGTGTCAGAATATTTCTACGAGCTTTCTCCATGCCGTCGCACTGGCCGGAGAAGGGACGATTGAATGATCTGAGAAAGAGAAGTGAGGTAGGGGAGAACATCTGTGCCATCCATGACACGTTCTACCTACTCGCCTTACATACAAACCATTGTCTGACCGTGGCAGCTGGAATATGCATTCGCCAAGATCGAGAATAATTTCCCCAACGGTGGAGAGGCTCCCTACCCCAAGAAAAGGGTACTAACTAGCCAACGAAACCGGTTAGCCAACACGCCAACATTATGGCAGAAGTGGCTGTACCTGTAGACGCCTTGTCTTGTTCCTCAAGTGTCTGTGTCAGGGTTCACTTGTCATCCTCCATGGACCACACACGCGGGACGGTGAGTCGACATGAGTTGTGAGATCAGCACCGGTGTAATTCGCTCAAAAGTCAGCTGTGAACCCTCTTTGAGCAAGTCGCCCCCTCGTATATATGATTCCTTGGCCGCTCGATCCCCTAGACCCTGAAATTACAAGTGCCTTCTCTCTCCCTTCATCTTCTGTCGTATATTGCCGTCTTCGATGAGCCTATAGCCTCTATCGCATCCCTAATTACGTCTTGGATGGGTATATAGCTAAAGGGTTCAACCATGGGTCGTGAATATACCGCTAGCACACGTATTTGGGTAGTTTACTTCCCAGTTTGGCAGGGCAAGACAATACGGAAACCACCGAAACCTTCTATTGAGGACGGGGGTTGTTCGGTGGTATTTCGAGTCTACATCATGGGTATACATTGCTGAGTAGGTGTCATTATGACAGCGAAGAGAACGTCGCTTATGGGGTTTGAAATTTGACATGAGTAAGCCATTGCAATGGTCATAGAGGGCAAGAATCCTACTATATTCATATTCGTACTTGAACATGTAGAAAAACGGAAGCATGTGGGCACAGGAAACTCTAGGAAGGTAGCCAGGGACAAAAGCGAGGAGAGTAGCTGAGTAGCAGCAAAGCGAATGAAAGAAACAAACTGATACACGAGAAGTAAGGCCAGGTGAATATAATACATGTACCGCGCGGGGAGCAAGAAGAAAAGAGGGACGTATTTATACAGACGCTATTCTATAGAGGGCAGGGTTATTACTTCCCGGCCACAGCTATTGGGGAATTGTAGACGGAGACATTGGCTGATGGGAGAAATAAAGGGACGTGTATTAAGTTATGCCCGGGGTAGTCATCCACGGTGCAGACATACCGTTAGGCAAATTCGGGGGAGCCTGGGTATGAATTGAGGATGGATTGGTATTCACGTTGTCGTCATTCGAATTAAATGGTACAGCAGGAGCCTGCCTCGGACTAGTCGCATCGTCGTCGTCATCCTCCTCATCAGCTTCCTCTTCTTCTTCATGGTTATTACGATTGGGATTTCCATTAGATTGGCGACGATGGCTAGGCCCTCCGGAAGAAGGTCCTGCTGAGGAAGACTGGGCTTTCGGATTAGATCCGCTGATCTGTTGCTGTTGCTGCGCACCCATTTGATATGGTGGAAGTTCATGGACCGGTATGAGCGTGGGTCCATTGATCCGTCCAGGTGGCCTGCCTTCAACACGGCGAACAAATTCCCCCCAACATGCTCGTTCATCTTCTCCCAGCGCTTCAAACTCCTCTCTCAGGGACTGTGGAGCTTTGCGCCAGACGCCACGATGGCGACAGACGGTGCTCTTAACGTAGCGGCTTCCGAACACGCGTTCGAACGCCATCCGTTGGGTCATTGCAGCACCGCCATTGGGAGTTTGATGGACTAGGGCTTCCATCGCTTGGAACCCTGCGGACAGCTCGGAGACAGTGTAGTCATTGGGCCAGCGCTTCAAGGGAGGGTGTGGATGATAAGGAATGAGAGGTGCAGCAGCCGGCGGGTGAACAAGATACGAAGGGAGCGGAACTGACGAAGGAGACGTCGGGTTGTTATTATACTGCATAGTAGGTGATTGATAGAGATACTGCGTACTTCCGGGGCGATTGGGATTATTGGGATATTGGGGCGATGTCGGGCTGGTGGTACTCGCAGGTTGGTCTCCCGACGACGGAAAAGAGGAAGATGGCGACGGGCGGGTTTCGGCAGGTTTCGGGCTTTGTGGAGATGACTGTTCCGTCGAAGTGCCGTTATTCTTCGAAGACGATGTCCCATTCTGGGCTGGTGCGGAGAGATATGCAGGATATGGCTGTTGTTGCTGACGGGTGTATCCATCCATTACCAAAAGCTTGGTAGGAGGCCCGGCCATGTCAGAATCGCTTGAGGGGGCCGGTCGCTTCAGTGTGGGGCTTCGGCTTTTGGCCTTATCCTCAACGGTCATCTCGTTCGATGGCGAGACGGGAGACATCGGGGACAAGTGAGGCGAGGCAGCGCTCTGAACGACCGTCGCCGTAGCCCTTTGCTTGAGTTGGTTGTCAATTTCGTCCTTTAAACCGACACATTCGTTGTCACCCAAGGCTTCCAGAAGACTTTTCCGGATTCGGTAAAGAAGCCTTGGGTGTCCATCAATAACACGTACTGTGTTGATGGTGTGCTGCTCCCACTGCCGTGAGTCACGGTTATAGGTGTCGAGATAGGTAGTGGGCGTGAGACCAAGGTCAGTGGTCAACGAAGGAAAACGAGACAGCTGAAATAAGGGAAAGGTGGGAACCGGGTGCTGCAGACGAAGGGGTTCGGTATTGGCCTAGTCAATGGATCGAGGGTGAGTACAATTCCAAAGGAACGCAATATACAGCCGACCTTGTACCAAAACACGAGCGTAACGGTTCTTTGGAGGATTTCAATTTGGTTGCGAATATCCTGATTGGCGGTCATAAGGACTAAATCGGAACCTATGGCAATAGGGCTCGAATTCGACCGTTCATCGTTGTTTGATATCCCCTGGTCAGTCTGACTGGTATAAACTGGTGACGAAGTAGGTTGGCCCGACATCGCCATAGTGGGCAACGGCGGTGCTGCTCAGGCCAGCAAAAACAACAATTGCTAGCTCTTATCAGAGCTATAGAAGCTGAGTATGAGCGGTGCGAGGCTATGTGCATGCATGAAGATAGCGATGATCATCGTATTTGACTTACTGGAGAGCGTGCTGTACGTATAGACAGCTGGACTCCTCGGATCGTCGCTGGTTTCGTGGGCGGGAGCGATGGACGAGAGTTGATAAGAGACACACGCACGGACCTACGAGGTCCCAGGCATTTGAGGCGGAGATTAAATGCCAGTCCTTGTAGCACGAGACCCGAAGTCTCGCTGTGTTCGGATAGGGGAGGTCTCAGGATGAGTAGATTGGATGAGAGGTCGATCATACACCCACCAGGTATATATACGTTCTTTGGGATTCATGCAAACAGCTCTTGGGACAATGATTGTAGTGCGCTAATCTACGTAGTATTGTTCGAAGCCCTGTTGCCCTAGATGTGTGTAAAGCTGGGGCCCACCACTATACTAGGCGTGAATTTTAATTTCGTAAAAGGGTACATTAAACCCCATCCAAGCCCGAAGGGCTCTTAGAAATGGGGCTTGAAGAAACGTAGGTAAGATCTTACCTTGACAGAGTTGCTCCTGCCCCCTCCCCCTTGCGCAAGGATACGAACGACTGCAGAAATCCTGGTATACTGAACAAGTCGAGTTGGAGAGTTGCGATCGCAGTCCATTGTCACAGTCCATTGTACTGCCTACCCATGCTGGGGATGCCGGGATCCGCTAACGAATGGAACATTCTGTGTATAGCTGGTGAGCCTGTTCACATGAACATATCCACGGGTCAAAGCGGCTTCTTGTAGAGTGGGTGCGTTGTCCTCAGCAATGTAGCCTTTGGGAAGGAGGTCACTGATCAGGCTGTAATCAAGTAGCACAGCTATTCGTGAGATAATCTAATTGACTGTGGGAAACTCCTACCACCTCAAGGTTAATCAGTGGATTCGCCTTCGTTCAGTCCTGATGATCCCATTCACAACTCACGCAAAAATCGCGCAGACTCGGCTCGAATCCAATCCCAATCCTTGGTAGCTAGCCTCAGCTTGGAGAAGACATAGCGCACGAGAAAACATCTTACGATCATCTCTAGCTGTAAGCAAGTGCGACGAGTAACATTCCTGTATATTGACCAATTGTAGGCTTGAATCCGACGCGTGCCGTTTCGACGTCACCTCAGTCAATGGGATTCTGAGGGGACTCTACTCCAGATAAGTGCTGCGAGTTGCCAACACCGAACAAGAGCGGCAGGAAGGGGCTACTCATCAGCGAAGCTGTGTTTGGACCGGACGAAGCTGGGTCGCGCAGTAAGTCACCTAATATCTCAGCAAACCCAGGTGGGCCGAGCGTTTTGTCTGGTACGGCGAATAAGATCTAGAGGCGGGCTTGACCCACCGCGGCTGCAGGTAGGTGGGAGTCGCTCAATACACAGGCGAGGACCTTAATATCGCAATATCGTGCGATCTGGCCACCTGGGCAAGTAGGTGGGTGCCTCTGCGGAATGCAAAGACTCCGTTTCATTCAAACATTGTCTGACCATCTTCAAACAAGTATTACTCCTACCATCGGAGTAATTTATGCTCGCTCGGAAGATAGACGAAAGACGCGCGTTCAACAATTCACTAGTCAGCGTCTGAACAAATGAGGACAAAATGAACTTCTTGCTGTTCCCCTCCGTTGCTATCAAATTGTGGCTTCCATTTGTCCATGTCCTGCGGATGGATCGGCGAGGTTCTTTGGAGGAATAGGTGCCTCGTTTACATTTATTATTGCATGTATTTCGGTTCTGAAAGCTTCTCCTAGGTAACGCGTGCTCATCGCGCATCGCATGTCGTGTCTCTTCAGGTTCCGCTGGGCTTAGAGCGAGCACCGAAGGGGGAACCTATGACGGTGCGAGGTGTTATGATGCATGGACTTACGGCTTTTTCAGGCACACTTTGACCCTGCATAGGGGAGAAAGAGAGGGGAAAGGGTGGTAGCCCCCTGCGTACCCGAAGGGCTCTTAGAAATGGGGCTTGAAGAAACTTCAATCAAGTAATACTCGGGCCCGGTTATCTCAAGCTCGGAAGACGCGCGTTTAACAAATGAGGAAAAACCAAAACCTCTTGCTGTTCCCCTCCGTTGCTATCAAATTGTGGCTTCCATTTGTCCATGTCCTGCGGATGGACCAGCCAGGTTCTTTGGAGGAAGAGGTGCTTCCTTTTCATTTAATATTCCATGTAGTACGGTCACTCTGACTTCTCCTAGGTAACGCGTGCTCATCGCGCATCGCATGTCGTGTCTCTTCATAGGTTTAAATATCATATAAACAACGGCATGTCAAGACCAACGAGCGATACACATACTTTCCACGATGGATGGAGCCCGCGCCATCCAAGCAGTCAAATCGCTCCTTGCTCCAGTAGAAGCTGGAGCTGCCGTATCGGTCTTCCTCCTTGGAGTAGCCACTCTCCAGACCTACGCTTACTACTCTAGGTTTCCTACTGACCGCTGGACGATCAAGTATCTGGTAAGCAGTCTCGCAGCTCAGGATGAATTATCCCTAACCGGTGATCTCTTCCTCCTATTTCCCACCTCCGACAGGTAGCTACGGTCTAGTACGCGCCTGCTTTAACGCCTACTTGACAGATTGTTCACTTTCGCTGCGTCTAGCCTTATGGAACTTGGACAGGTCATCGCTATCCTGCAATACATCTACACGGTCTCGATTGATTGGTATGGTCAACCTGACAAGTACATGATCAAGGCCCCGCCTGGGCTCTACATCGAGGTTTTCCTCGGAGGAGCTATCTCGTGTCTGGTGCAAGTACGTAGTTCAACTCCACAATTGCCTCACCGCAGTCGATAAACCATAATGTCTTCCCCAGTCCTATCTAGCTCTACGCGCAGGCCGATTCGCCGGCTCCATGTACATAACAGCTATTTTTTGGCTCCTCATCCTCACTGGCTTCATTTTCGCCACCGCCGTGGCTGTCGTCGTCTATATGTATACGTTGAAGGAGTTCGTGGGAGAGTGGAGCTGGCTCGTTTCAGTCGGGAAGACGGTTTCTACAACGGTGGACGTGTTTGTCGCCGTGCTCTTATGCTTCACCCTCTACAGAGAGAGGAAGCAGGTGTTGAAGCGGTAAGCACTTAGTTTTACCAGCTAAGTTCGTGTCTCACTGCTGATTCATTTCACCCCAGCACAACACGAGTTCTTGACCGCCTCATCCTTATCAGTTTTCGTAAGTTTGCCGCCGTTTTCTATGCGGAGCTTTTTCTGAAACAATGTCTAGAGACGGGACTGTTGACCAGGTCATCCCGGTTTCTTCTACCCTCGTCGCACGCTCTAATCTTCTTCCAGTCTCCTATCAATCGCAGTGATGGTCTCGGTACGTGGTACCTACACCAAACATTTGTTCGTTCACACTGACCCCTCGTTGTGATCTAGTTCATCGCCGCGAACCGCTCCTGTAGGTGTTATAAACATTTTGCGTCTTTCCTAATCTCAGTTTCTTAGTTGTTTGGGTGGGACTGTTCATGTGCCTCGGGGGACGTACGTACACCAATCTCCATGACTTTGAGCTTGAACTTGAACCTGACGTCGCCCGAAAAGTCCATTCGAATTCCCTCTTGGTGACGTGCGTCTACATTCCGTCCCTATCTGTGGACTCCTAACTGTCCTGGACAGATTAAACGCTCGTTCGGAGCTTCGCCAACTCGGCCACGGTACTGCCACTACCACCACCGGCCTTCCGTCGAGTCACTCCAGCGCACCTGTGGCCTTTGCGCATCCGACCACTGTGCGTTCCTGGTCTAAGTTTATGCTCGCCGGGGTTGAGGCTGATTCAATCTGGTAAACAAATCAGACTACGCGGATACCCATGGAGATCGGTGTTCAGTCGCAGCGATCCGCACTCCATGGAGGTACATTATCATTTGGTCCGTCCTTTTGGCTGTCAACGCTATGGCGCTCTTCTGACTCGCACTCAAGTATGAAGCTAGTTCTTCAGTGTAGAAATTGCCAATGTCAAGCCTTGTGAAATCCAAAAAATCAGTCCAAGTTTCCCCTTAGTTAACATTTCAACCAAGCAAGCGCATTGCTCCAGAAACGTTCCTGACATGGTGATTTCTTTATCATCCCCGTTCGACATCGGAATCGTGGATCGCTTCGCTACTGGCGATTGGATTCTCTGTCCAATGGCAGTGCTTCAGTCGGATCAGATACCATTCCGTGTACGCCGGTGTACCTCCTTCGGTAACTTATTGATAGACTTCTATGCCATGGCTTGACTCAGGAGACATCCACCGCATGCCATGCATGGCCTCGCCTTCAGTATTACGTACAGTTATTAATGGATCAAACTCCCATGACTTGAGCAGAGAACGCTATGTGAACACTTGGACCAGACCACTACAGACAACTTCTTCGCTGTCTAGTACAGTATATCTTGGTTTCGGTTTTCCCTCCTCGATGGATTCACCGGAAGTATCTGCGATAAAACACCTACTTACGGTCGTTGAAGTCGGCACCGTTGTATCTGTGTTCCTTTTTGGCATCTTCACTGTCCAACTATACCTATATTACTCCCGCTTTCCTACTGATCGATGGCAACTCAAAGCCCTGGTGAGTGCGATAAGTTTTCGTCCATCGTCCATTGTTGATCATTTAGCAGGTAACTGCTGTTTCGTATGTTCTCGGCTCTCTCTCGATTACCACTCCAGTCATTGATGTCTGCCATTCTGCAGTCTTTTAGAATTGGGCCATGTTATCTCTACTCTACACTACTTCTACACGGTCTCCATCGGCTTGTACAACCGCCCGGACAGACTATTCGCCAAAGCACCCATCGGCATCGACATTGAGACCCTCCTTGGGGGATATATAGCCTGTTTAGTTCAGGTGAGCATTGCGACATTCTCTTGATATTTCCCGGACCTATTGACCATCTTCTAAAGACCTTTTTCACCCATCGCGCCAGACGACTAACGCAAGCTATCTACACCACCACATTCTGCTATTCCCTATCCTTCGCACGATTTGTATTCACGACTGTCACTGTCGTTTACCTTGTCAAAGAGTCTTTACGCAATTTCGAACAGAAATGGGGTTGGCTGGTTACAGTTACTTTGGCCGTTGGTGCTGCGGTGGATATCATCGTTGCGGTTCTTCTGTCTTGGCATTTGATTAGGGAGAGGAAGACATCGTTTAAGAGGTAAGTCTTCATGCGGAGTCTAGTCGGGAGGTGCCTCAATTTTGTCAAGGACGACGAGGCTCATTGATCGAATTATACTTATGACACTTCGTGAGCATTCTTGCTTTCTGATGCACTATATTTTCTCCCTCAATTTTGACATCCAGAAACTGGCTTGGTTACGAGGTGGGCTCTTTGAGTTGGTATACCTGAAGTTCTTGCTGACCAGTCGGATGCCAGTTTACTCACTCTCGCCGTGATGATCTTCGTGAGTCAAAGCCCTCCATCCTTGATATAGTGTCTCATCGCCTCCAACGCCACTCCACCTAGTTCGAAGCTATGACAACTCAATGTGAGTCGCCCCATGTGCTCCCCTCGCAATCTCACGACTGACAGCTCGTGACCAAGATATCTGGGTCGCACTATACATGTGCCTGGCTAGAGGTACGTTCCTCCTCACCAAATTATGCCCTTTTTGACCTATCACCGCGCATCACCCTAGTCTTCTCCAACTCATTATTAGCAACGTACGCCCCCCCACCCCTAACCCTAGACCAACCCTAATCTCCGTAGCCTCAACGCCCGCACAGCACTCCGCCGCATGGCCATTACGGACAATGTGTCTTTGCACCTTGCTGACGCGGAAAGTTTCCCCGGGCACATTAAATTCGCTCACCCGAAGGCAGTTTTGCCATCTTTCTCCTTGGACGTATGAACCTGAACAGTGATCAGCAGGCTGTTCCCCTTGATATTACCGGCTCTGCCACAAGTCAGTCAACGACGCTGGATCAGCCGCCGTGTGGAGATGAACCATAAATATGACGCACAGGTGAGCGCAAAATCTGTGGCACCCGATCTTTCGAAGGGTAGTAAGCAACTGTTGGTTGCAGAGTCTCGACCGCCCAAGCTAAAGTGATGTGCCTGCTGGCACGGCGGGTTCCATGCGCCCCTACTTGAATACTACGGACAAGTCATCATAGAGTACGTTTGTAGGGCCTTCCATTCACGAGGTTGCGCTATGTTTGCCCTTGATAAATAATGCCTGTACACTAATACTTGTACGATACTTCACAATCTACGTTACTCTACTCTGCGCACTCTCAATGGTACCTTCGCCCCATCTTCACCAGCAAACTTGGGTCGGGGAAGAATGGATCTATGCTTCTCAATCTTCGGCTCGGGACCATCAAATTCAAAGGTGAAGTTGCGTATGAGCACTGAAAGGACAGCCTGAAAACCGAGCTATCAGCAACGCCCAAACATACGCTACTTGTCTCGTACGGACCTTGAACTCGGCCAAAGCAAAGTTCTTTCCCAAGCAAATTCTCGGACCATCGGAAAAGGACAAGAGATGTCTATACCCTTGTACTTCATTCTTCTCGCCAAAGTCAGGCTCCAGCCAACGCTCGGGATTGAACTCGTTCGCGTCGGGTCCCCAAAACCATTCGGCCTTGTTCATCAGATGGATTGGCGCAGAGACAGTTGTGCCTTTGGCAACGGAGATGCTAGACACGGTTTGCCCTGTCCGGGTGACGATAGGGGTGCTTAGGGGTATGATATCGTCTTGGGCAGCCTGGCAAGTAGGCACCGTCAATGGTTTTACGGACGTCTTTAGGAGTTCGACTATACCTTACGAGTAGTTTCTATCAATGGTGGATGCATTCGGAGGATTTCGTGAACAACTGCATCGAGGTAAGGGATGGAGGTCATGAGTTGGTCCCAGGTTGGATCTGAAGACGGGAATTGGGCGAGCAGTTCTTCGCGTAGTTTCTTCTGCCGTTCTTGATGCCTAGTGAGCTCGATCAAAGTCCACTAAATCAAAGAGTTATTACCCCAGGAACGAGGCCGTCGTAATAGGAGCAGAGCGTACAGTCAGACTGATCGATGTCGTTTCGTATCCTGCTAATAACAGAGTGTTCATCTGAGCTAATACTTCTTCCTGAGAAAGCTTAAGTTCGGAGCTCGCATTCTCGGCTTTGACTATAAGACATGAGCAAGCGGCTGAACGATATACGCAGCAAAGCCTTACTGAGAAGGCCGATGACGGATTTCTCTTCCACCCCGCCGAAAGATTCCTTCCTAGTTCGCTCTAATAGCTCGTCGGAGATCTTGGACAGGCTCTGGCGTAGTTTCCGCATCACCCTGTTGCGTTTAGTCGGCAGGGTAGCGAGGAAGGGGAAGTAGGGACTGAGAAGGAAGATGAAGGCGGTGAATACACTTGGATCACCCCCACCGAGAGAGTTGAAAGCGATCGCGACATCGGAATCTTTGCCATCAAGTTGACCAAAATCATGAGAGAAGCCGGCGATCCCGATGCTATCTAGTCTATAAAAATAGGCTCGGGTCGGATACTAGGCACAGCACAAAAATAAGAACGAACGCTATGTTATTCATCCTGGGCGCATCTTTAAAGTTAGCACTTGCGCCTACAACACGTGGGTAGGCGCCACTTACCACTGCTGGACATTGACGACGACACCTTCAGGGTGCGATTCAAGCAGGGAATCCCATGCTGCTTTGCACTTGTAGGATGAATCGTAGAAGACAGACGTCAGCCGACGGATGGCTGCATTACTGAAGGCTGGCGTGAGAGCCTTGCGCTGTCTACAGGGGTAGTAGTAAAATGATCACACAATGGGCCGAATACGCCAACCTACCTTCGATGGCTTTCGCCATCAGCCATGAGTAGGCCACGTCCGAACTACGGTCATATTGTGAGTCGTGTGTATTGCGGAAGAGCCGGAACAACTCACGAATGTTGCGATGAATATCTTGGCAAAAGCTGTTTGAACATATGTCCAAGTCTCTTTTGAGTAGAAGTGGGCGACGGCTTTGGGGTCGCAGAGTTGGATGCGGCGAGAGCCGATGACACCTCGAATCTCATATACATGGCCGTATTCGTTGGCCCAAGCTTCGTAGATGGGAGCCGTGTCACTGGCCTCGCTTAGATATTTTGTCAATCCCCAGAACCAGCCTGGTGCCTCAGGGCCACGTAGCGGTGTCGTAGCACCCCTGCTAGATCGAATAAACCTAGTGAAGACGAATGAAGCTAGCCACGCGAACACTAGAAAGTAAAGAACGTCAGTCGAGGTCAGTTGGGAGGCGATCATGATGGTAGGAAGAAGGCAATTAAGTGTCGGTGTAAATGTAGGTGTGCTATAAGTAGGTCTCTTATTTACCGATGAGTGTGGGATCACACGGGTGACATCCGACGGAGTGAATTGCGGCGACGGGGAAAACCCGTCGGCCTTCTCAATGCATAACTTCAGTGCGGCTAACTTGGTGCTACGCTCCTTGGGTACCTAAGCGTACAAGTATGAGATGAAAGCGAGGGGTAGTAAGCATCTAACCTCAGACTTTCGCAATCCTAGACTCAAGACCCAATATAGCCGAGAACCCCGATCCAATCATCGTCCATGCATCATGCATCAAACCCGAATTAATAAAATCCATGAAACCTTGATTGAGCCTATGTATCAATAGCAATCAGCTGGCTTGCCATTTGCAACCACCAAGGTGTTAGGAAGTAGAACTGCAAAACGGCGCGCGGAAGGCACCGCATCCTGCCGAAGAAATCGCAGATAGGTTGCTCACAACGTTCATTTGGAAGGTGCATGTCCGTTCGGGATGATGGCTGAGGCAACTTCTCAGTGACTGCCGTCGCAAGCACTCGGTCGGTGTCCTGTTCCAGCGAGGAAGTGGGGGAGCGGGTGGAGGTTATCGGGAAGCCGAACTATGCTTTGATTGTCATCGTTTGTCGATCGCTCCAAAGCTATCAAAACAACCCATGTCCATGTCGTTGCTTCCTGGAATCGTTAATTTTGTTCATTCAGCTTCCTTGGCTTGCAAACACTCCCCCAGACGGAGATGTATCAAACGACGAATGATTAAGAGTAACAAATTGAAAGAGGATGCGCTTTGCGGTGAACGGCCCGGTCTAGACGTGACATGCAAGGAATTGTTCCACAACGCTTAAACAAAGGTGACTTGGACACGCTTCTCTATATGAATTGGACACAGGTGTATCGGGTATACTGACATACTTCTGGATCATAGTCCTGGTTAACCAGATACTAGACCTCGACGTCGAATTCGTTCTTTAAAACATCTTTTGCATGTTCCTTGGCCTCCTCGGAAACCTTGGGATCTACAAATAGATGGGCCTCGATCGACGTGGAAATTGAAATGGACCACAAACTGGATATAGTGGCTTTGTATCCGCCGATGACGTTCCCGGTATTCTTTGGTCCGTCTGCACAGACTTGCTTGTCTGGGCGGTTCAAAAGTGGAATTAGCGGATGCACGGTTAGTTCGCAGCGCTGGTACGGCGTACTATAGTCTGAGTTCGGGTTTTCTAATAGGAAACGGTTCAGTGTGATTTCTTGGAACTGTCGCGTCGGGAGACTGACCAACATAGGTCTCCTCTCTAATGTCAATGAGGTCAGCACCATCGGGTGCTTGGGCACTTTGACGAGTGTTAGGCTTCTCTGTTGGCGACATGAGAACCTGTGCGTGTCCAAGAGGCCAAATACGAACCTGTAGTCGACATTTGTGAACTATCAAGGGACGAAGGGCGACACGATTTCCTGGTGAAGATGACGGCGGGGAAGAAAGACTTTGGACGTCGCACGCGAGCTACAGCCTCTTATATATGAAACCAGGACGCGGCAACGGATCGCGAATGACTGTGATGTCATCGAACTGTCTGCGCAAGTTGGAGGAACTTCGTCATCATTGACTGGTACTCCTGTATTACTCCTAACCCCTTTGCTAGACAGCCGACCTGCCAATCGTCGCAACACGCACTCGAAAGGATGCGGGGTTACCTTGCGATATTCCCCTTGGGACCTGCGAAGCCCGCACCTTCCGTCGGCGATCAAATTTGCAGTACAAGTCATGCCAAATAGTCACATAAATGTTTGAATGAGCTCCGTCTTTCAATATCATTCCTTCCCTTCCAGTAACATGCATCTCAAGCCCTTACTTCTGATAACACCTGCTTTCGCGCCCTATAAAACTGCCCTACGCTATGCGGGGTTCTCGTCGTCGGTTTTCTGCAGCGGACCGAGCTTCTTTTGCGAAGACAATGGCTTTGTATGCTGCGCTATACCTATAGGCTTCGGCTTCTCCGCCCAATTCATCAACTTGCCTTCGGAAAGCCAAGGGCAGGGCTACTTGGGAGATACTTGTTCTGCATTCCTATTGGCCGTATTTGGGAACGGTACAAAGTGCTGGAATGGAGGAGGGAATCAGTTTACTGGTTCCTCAATGGCAGGGAGAGGCGCAGCATTTCCCTAGAGGTGGGCGGGAATCAAACATGTTCGGATGCTTCTGGATTCACATACTCCGATGAACGCAACATGGAGAGGACAATAAAGGTTCCTGAGGGCGGGGCCAGCCTCCACCAGAACAGTAATTATGTCGCCCTTTCCAAGTACCTGTCATACTGAAACGTGAGTGCATTAACTCGCTGTACCATTATTGCATGCTCACAGACTGACAGCATACCCTACTTCCCTATGCACCCCCCATCCCGCTGGCTCTTGTTTGGAAGGAAGCTACTGATATACTCCCTTGACTCGTAGATATTGTACTTGCACCTGTGACCAGAGGATATTCATGTATCAACCAGTGAACCAACCCTCTTTGTCTTTGTGATCCTTCATTTGATCCGCCTTGCTCTATCTTCTCAGCATCCTGTGTATCAGTGCTGCTCCAATCCTGCAGAGGCAAGGTGCCCCAGGTGACAGCTAGCAAGACATCAAGTATGCTGACGTGCAATGCACGAAGTCACTGACGAGCCTACACAATGAAGTCAAGGATAATGACAGCAATGGTATCCTCTGATAACTGTACAACCCTAGCACTCTGCTCGTCAAAAATGGGCGGCTGTCCAATATTGTAGTCCCGAGGCCAAGCCCGCTGCACCGCACAAGCCATACCATCCAACTCCCTCTATTTGTACCATTTCCTACTTCCTTGTTAGGACTGCTATTGCGACACATCTGGAATCACTGTCAGAATCTCGTCGGAGGCTATATGTCATTGCCTTGTTGTAGAATCGATCACAGATGAACACCCAATGTAATCCAACTCCAAGGTTATACATGTAACTGTTGGCTGTTTGGTAGTTGACCAAGAGAGTTGATGTAGGTATCAGGGACACACCCTGCAGGATGTGTATACTAGCAATCCCTTGAGCTGTTGCGACATTGATGTATATACTGCCAGATGGCTCGTAGTATGTTGGGGAAATGCTCCGCCAAGTATAATTTCCCGGGAGGTTGAATTCATGGGTAAGTGTATGGGGGATTGAATGAGTGAACCTGGTTTGACTATTGGGAGCCGCTGGTACTGGGATAGTGTAGATAGCGGCTTGACCAGATAGACTCAATAGATGGTGATTTGGGAGAAGTTGGATGTCATCCTGGAGGTAACACTACTATTAGCTTGGTGCTAGTCATTTTGGAGTGCAGATACCATACAGGATAATGTTGTGGGAATATAACACTTGTGTGGCTTGTCTCCTCTGAACACTCTTGCCAATTGTACACATGCATGCAGCCTCCGGGTGGACAACTTGCAGACCAAGTCCAGTAATTGCCAGAGAGCAACATTGAAGCCATATGAAGGTCTGAATATACAGAGATTGATCCTACTTGTTCTGGAGAGATACCAAGCTTCCCATTGTTGTACCAGAAGGAAATAGATCATATTGATACTGAGAAAACTCCTGATGCAAAATGAGCATCAATGGTTACTACAGTAAAGGAGAAGAATATACCCCAATTGCTTTCAACAACAGCTAGATTGAACTCAACATTGGGGTTATAAGATGCAATTTCCATGTCAAGGTGTCTTACAGTCCCGATGGGCTGTGCATGTGACTTGTGGTGGGGCAGAATGAGTTCATGGGATTCTGTCTCTTGCATAGAGAGACCATGGATGTATATCAGAGGTTTGTCAGAGGTGGTGAGAAGCCAACATCTGCTTTGCATGAGATGACAACAAGAGATGTCAAAATTCCTGCCCCAAGGGTTATCAATGACATGTTTTTAGGGGCCCTGTTCACTGGATGTCCAGCCTTGTTCAACACGTTCCCAATTGACTATGAGAGGCTGTATCTGGGTAACACATGACACATCAATTGTCCTGAGAAGAGCCTGAGGATAAAGGTAACATTCAGAGAGTTGATGGTAGAGATTGAGCCAGACATCAGATGTACAGCTAGCGGTGTTGAGAGTGGTGCAAGTCTAGTTCATTATTTCATTTACATAAGTGCACCCTCATACAGACTGCTGCTTGCCTGCAGTTACTGCTTGACTGACATATTTTTGCTCCATAAACGAAGCAGGGGACCATATTAATAAAAGATAAAAGGAGTGGGACATCTGATCACAAGGCAAATCAGAGCAAGGATAGAATTTCCCCAGCCTAGAAAGATGTCTCCACAGTGGAATAGATCAAATAGGCTTCACATACCCTCGCCAAGTTTGCTATACATTGTATCAGCAAACAAGGGAAAGCCGAAGCCAGCTAAGGCACAGAAAGAAGTTGCTGCAGCAATGGCACTTGCTGCAAGGAGCACATAATTATCAATCTAAGCCTAGGTGCTGGCAAATGTGTGGGAGCATTGACTAATGGTACTGATGAGGTATGTCTGAATACAAGTCCAATTCCCACCTATTGAGCATATTGAGTAGCTTGAGAAGCATGATGGGGTAAGATAGATACCTATTCCAATGGAATAGCACATATGATAGCTGGAATGTAGCAGTACACTGCTCTACCTATGGCATAGGTAGAGCAGACAACTACAGTGTGTATTGTACACATGTCTGCGCGGGGTCTAGTGGACTCCCTAATGAAATATGTAAATAAAACATAGTGAGAGCAGGTCTCTGCCAACAAGAGGTCTGGTGGCAGGTCCAACCAAGGGTGTGATTGAGTATATACTGACCACAGTGCCTTGTTCCTCTGGTAACCAGAGGTCGCCTACAATGCCTCCACCAATGGACTGCAGGCAACACCGCCAAAACTGGCAAGGAAACAGAAGACAAGCATCTGAGTGGGTGTTTTGGCAAATGCACATACTATGTTAAAGACTATACAACATTCAGCTGGTACCCCTTAACAGAGAGAAGGGGTTTACATACCTAAGAACCAAATGTTTAATACTTGGAGGACAATGAGACAGCCCTTTAGTTTGCTTAAGGGTCCCCAAAACAGGGGCTAAATCATTTCAAGGAGTGCTAAACCTGAATTTCAAGAAACACTTACACCCATTGCATACGCTAAGACGAAGATAGAAAGTATCATGTTTTCTAGAAGTGATCCGGGGTGATTCCCACATTGGCTGAGATAGCAGACAACAACAGGGATGAGATAGAAGAAGCAACAGGGCTGGACATGAAGGTTTGAGTGAGTAAACTACTAATGAATTCAAACAGGAGACCGACAAACTTAATAAATGTGAATAGGCTAACAACAACAGTCACAGTCCATTGGCATTGATAACTCCAATTCTTAGGATTATTGATGTCTTTCAACCATCCCAGCCAATAATATTGACCTCTTCAGTGGGGTGGGGGGGCTCTCAGTCTCTGCAGCCTGTGCAAAGTGAGATCCTTGTAATGTCAACAGCAATGGATAATATAAACACTGTCCAACACTCATACACAAGCTTTCCGACAACTTGATATCAGCATTGAAGCCAGACCTCAGTGCATTGGCATGGAGTGTAACTTAGGGAGGCAACGTCAGAGCAGGTCACACATCAAGTACGTGGATGTAAATTACCATGAGGGGAGGACACATCAAGGACAACCATGTCTAGTAAAGAGCCTAGCTGAGGGTAGTTAATGATCTACAAACACTCTCAGAGCTAAGTTATGAGATTTCAGGCTTCAATAGCTCACTGAGCTTAGCTGCCTTGGAGCCCTCCATTGGAAGATAGGCTCACCCTACCTGAAGGCCTCGTGTAATTCTGAATCCTTCCGTAGGAAGTTTTGTGTCAAGTGGTGTACTGCGGAGATATGGTCTCATTATTCCAATTTGCTTATAGAAGGTGAGTGAGATAGGCCAACTATGATGCCTCAGTTTCCATGAGATGAACACCCAATTCCATGCACTGTTCCACTCACAGTTTGCTGTTTGATGCATCCACTGTAAATATGTGTAGTAGTATATGCGTGTAATTAGTGCGAGGTGACTGTGTCCGTCAGTCAAATGGTTAACCCCTAAGAGATGAGATAAGTGAGTATTAAATGTCCGGGGTGATAGGAGTTATTTAGGGATGTTGCGACAAGTCGCGGAGGGCGAGGATAAGACTGGAGGGGTTGAGAAGGAGTCGAGAAGAAAGCGGGAGCATGCGGAAACAAGAATATAAAGGCTCAACTACGCTAGAAGTATGCGGAAGAACAATAAGCGGACGCGATGAATGGAATATAGACGGAGATGACAGCGACAACGGACGAGGTAGATGAGAAGTACGCGAGATAAGCTTTAGATGCGATGAGAACAAGGAGAAGTTGAGATGTTCAAGCTTTTTAGAGCAGAGGCAGGGGTAAGAATATGCTGTCCATTTTGTATGGAATTACATCAGTTTTATAGCTAAGAGGGGGGGTGTTTGTACATTATTTACAGTGTCCTATTAGGGAGTGATATTAGAGTGGGAGAAGGCGCCTTCTCAGAGAAGGGACAGAGAGCCATGAATGGTGGCACCTAGCAACACGAGTGACAGGTTGATTACTAGTGCGCAAGTTGAGAGACACGAGAAATGAAAGTGAATATATAAGGAATGAGCAGGGGACGAGAGGAGAGTAGCGCCCAATAAGCGCGGGTCGGAGCTGAGGGTTGGGCTCAGCACAGCAGACAGCCTGCATATAGGGGAGCGCTGGCATGATTCGAGAGGTACCTTGGTTATGTTAGCTGATAACCAGACATGCCAAGTCGTTATTAGCGGTTTAAAGTTCGCGCAGGAGTCAAATTCAATGAAACAGTCTTTATGGAGGACCTGCTGAGTCAAGGTGAGTGTCAAGGTTTGCTTAAATCACGTGGCAAGAGTCGAGTATCGCAAGGGAGCATTGCTAGGGGTAAAGGGGGATACACAGGCGTCAAGAGGGGTGAGGCAAAGGTGATCCTGGTAGCCTTGTGTGAAGTCCTTATATTGTCGTTATACAGGAGTAAACAGGGGCACCACCCCTACACCACTATGAAAGATAACAAGTGGAAAAGGAATTCTAGACTGTCTGAGAAAAATTAGTGGCTCAAATATGCACACAGTACACATACAAATAAATGAGAACCTGATCACACTGATGCTTTTATGTAAAGACAAAGCATGATGAACAGCTTCAGTGATTGGTGACTCCTTTGTGACATTGTAAGCCTTCACCACAACCTTCAAGCAGTTTCATGGTATTCTGCAGCAGGGTCTTGTAAAGGTTACTTTGATTTGTACCAATTTGACCCTTTCATATTGTATGGACTCAAACAGGAGGATAAAGCCAATCCACCCTGGTCCACACCGGTTCCTAGGCTCACAGTTCATGAAAAGTTCTCATGCCCTTGCTTGCAGCGTATTTTCCACATCCCATTCAGTGCCATGAGAAACAAAAATTGGATTCAATGCTGAGCATGAGCAACTACCCTCAAAGGCCCTTACTGGTGTAATCCATACATCTCTTCAGCTGTGGGAGCGATTTTGAATTTGCTCTTCTCCCTATCCTATTGGACAAGAGATGCACGGCTATGACTACCTTTCTGGCATGTGAATCTATATTTCCCATCCTTGGGCTCTTTAGTTCATCCGCTTCAAGGGAGAAATCCTTGTTGATGGCATCAGGCATACCATACAGGGTAATGGTACTAGTGTCATACCCTGTATGGTTGACACTCTCAAGTCCAATCTAGACATTCACCTCTCCGAGAGGTGAATGTCTAGATTGGAGTCCATCATTGAACTCTCTACCCAGGCTATCAATATAGATGAACCGGCAGATAGAAAAACAGCTACATTCCTCAAAATTATTGGGACTAGCATGGGTGAGGACGTGCACTCATGGGGTGTCAGTGTCTCCTCCAATGTTGCTGCATCAAAATGTAGGGCCTTGATCAGCGCAACGAACAGCATTATTGGCGAAAAATTACTCCCAGGGCCTAAGTTAGTCTTCAGCCCGCGACCCATACCTGGTAAAAGACCTGATAGTGGATGGCTGCATGGTGTTAAGATATGGGCTGGGCATCACCGCTTGGGCACTTCTGAAGATGAGTGTCAAGAGCTCCTCACCACTCCTATCTAGCCCTTGCATCTCACAACGGACTGAAATTTCCTAGCTGTAGGCTGGCCTAGCTACTTCCATAAATCTTCATACTCTCCCCAAAACTCAATTTTACAAGGATCCACCCCCACCCCCTCATCATAGAAGCTAGTGCCAACAAACCAGTTAACTGCCCCAAAGTGAGCCTAGCTGGTGAGGCTGAGTCACAACCTAATTGCCTGTTTCTTCCTTTGGAAGTTTCACATACTTCTCAGAATCCTTTCCGTAAGTCTCCCTAAAGTATGAGATGCCATTTAAATAAATAGCCATATAACAGCCAAATGATGATAATGAACTTAGCTATATCATTTGGATAACCTTGCTATATGGGCGGAAGGCCTGTAATCAGATACCTTGCCGTACACAAGTATGACATTCCTCAGTCATCTGTACCAGAGCAAGTAGTAGTCTATACAGCAGCCATGGAAGAACTCACCAGTACAGAGCACTTTGATCGAGTAGCAGAGTCACCACAAATTGTCGCTGGCTTGGAGGGACATATCTTGTGTCATTTATAGGAGCTTGTTTGTAGTATACTGGTGTTTGGTTTCCCTCTTTTCAGCGAAGCTTATCACTGGAGATGATCAAAACACAAGCTGGTGTGTCCACTCATCCCTGAAAGGAGACCCTCATATCACTTTGCTAGTTGGTCCTTGAAGTGCAACAGATACTTAAGTTGTCCCTCCTTTGATGGAAACACACAGAGAGAATCACATTTGAAAGGTATACAAGTATGGTGTTTGGAATAGTAATAGCCTGCAGATCATATATGTATTGACCAACATCAACAGTGATTAAATAAATAGATTATATGAATTCATGCCCCCAATATATAGATTGTTTGCAATTTCAAAAGCACCAAATGCCTAAAAGCTGAACAGGGCACAAGCTTTTGAATGGTGAGCTTCTCAAAGTGAACTAGGGGATGGACAGGAGCTTCCTATCATACATTTTGGAACACCCATAACCCATAAAAAGTTTAAATTTTTTCCAATTAACTCAATGTTTGGGGCAAATATCAAGTGAGGAAGTGATATTTTGAGCCACTTTTCCTCCATTTCCTACTGAAAATGGCCAGTTTGGTGTGTGGCCCTCCCCACCCTCACCGTAATGCTGGCTCAGTCAAGGCTGGCTAACATAGGCTTGATATTTTTGGGGAATCCAAGTGTTAGACCTACTTGGAATTATTGCTGAATTATTGTAGACTTGGCCGGTGCAGTATGACTGTTAGGAGCATGAATTTTGGAAATTGGGATTTGCATGAGACACATCACAGTCACTTGCTTGAGGGATGTCTGTTTTTATAATGTAAATGATGCATGATGTTCGAGTTACAAGCCTTGATTATTATAGTTACGTGCCCTAAGTGCCCAAGTCTGTGATAACCCATATTCTCAGGTGTCTCCCAAACCCTATGGGTTATGACAGAGCCTACTGTACATACTAGCAGGGCAGCTTGAGCACACAAGCTTAAAGTTAATTTTGTTTTACCCTTGTGGTTTCTTGAATAAGAATAAAAGAGAATACATCCATGTGTTCTTCATGAGACTTCCAAATCTATATAAATGAGCAGCGGGGACAACCACATTCAGAATACACCCAACTACACACAGATTGATAATAGGCAGCACATTGATGGTCGGCACAGGTCATGGCGTACAAGCCAGCTTCAGGACTTGCCATGGCCTTGCATTCCTCCTCAACATCTCTATTCTAATAAAAAGATAAATCCAGCAGTGAGCCCATAGGTGAGCAAGGTTTGACTGATCAGAACGAATTGAGGGGTTGCCATATATGTAAGAAGTGAGTCTGAGTAGATCACCTTGTCTACTTTGGAGGATATTTGAACCTGGATGAATTTACTAATGATACCAGAATCACATTATCCCACATACATGAAGATTGTATGGCAGCACCTCCTTGGTCAGGCGAGCTGTGTGCGTCTTGATCGCGACCTCCTTGCTCATGTCGAGGGCGCTTTAGTGACTGGAATGGCATCTGTTAGGGATAAGTTTGTGGTGTAGTTTAAGGGGGCGAAGCTTTTCCGAGACAAGTCAAGATCCAGAGCCCAATTGAGGAGAGTTTTAGCAGAGGAAATTTCGCGAGGACATTATATAGTCAGAGTCTCAGAATTGTAGGGCCACCGTTGACTTGGACTTCCAAAAGCATGGCCACGCGAGAGCTCGCGCAAGATACGTGCCCCTTCTCGTAGTGCGGCCTCGCAGGGTTTGGCTTTGGAATGGCAGTACGACACACCACACCGCACGCGTTGCATCAATACTTGCAAAATCTGGACAAAAAGAAAGGCATTCTACAGCATTTGTGAGCCTTTTCAGGTCCTAATGGCACTTTAAATAGAGCAAATTCTGGCTCCGGGAGGTCAAGCGATTTACTAAAGGCTCATCCGAAAAACGTGATCCCCCTATCTAGTTTCCGTCTCACCTCAAACCTTGCTGGTGGACTGTAGAACGTACAACCAACACCAACCTCTCCCAAGTGTCCCGCGGAACAATGCGACCAACACTACTCCGTTTAGCGCAATCCATATCCTCAAAGCCCTTGAATCTCACCGAAGCAAGTGCCATTCTCCTACCCCCAAAGCCGTAGGGTTATATCACATCTTCCTCGAACTCATGGACGGACAAGCTGACACAAAGGGTTCAGGCTTTTTCGAAGGCTTTTGCGCGCACATAGGGCTTTACCACAGGAGATGCGATCCCTTGGGGATGTCTACGTGAAAGCAGGTCAGTGCTTTGTCGATTGAAAAGCTGTTTGAATATCATGCCCATGGTCTTACCTTTCCGCAGAATTCCGACGACACAAAGACGTAACGAATCCTGTTCATATTATGGGTTTCTTGTCACAATGGAAGGTGTATCTTGACCAGCTTCCGAAAGGACCAGATGGAAGGGATTTCGCAGGGAAAAGACTGGACCCCACTCTCGTGGAAAAAGTGAAGTGAAATCATCTCCTGAACCTCACACATGACTTACCCGGCGGTAGATGTCTGCAGAGCAACTCGGCCAGCTGCACGAGCTAATGCATGCCACCAAGGATGTCTGGAAACCTGGGCCACCTGAGAAAGGTTCATCCAACTAACTCATGCGACCAGTCGACATTATTCACCAGAATCACTCGGTATTACTATTCTTTATGTACTCAGTACATCTCAGGTGCCATTGGACGCACGTAGGCTCTATACAGGGTGGTGGAGATCACTCTAAATCGTCAACCTTGGTCGAACTGTTTCATCCTTCCCTTCCTTTTGATGTGACTCCGCCTCGTCAGGCTGGACATTCATGTTCTCAAGAAGAGATGAACCAAAGCCCTTGCTATGACTAGTCTGTCGGTCCAACACCGATGGGTTTCCCACACCGGGGAAGGAATTCGCCCATAGACTGATACACTTCCCGGTAGATCGCCAATGAGAAACTTAGCGGCCCGTTGAGCGACGTTTCGTAATTGTCACCTTCGAAGGCTGAGATGTCCCTTAACGTGGTCCCAGTACCTACGAAGCGTCTACAAACACTCGGTCTTATCGTTTCTGTAGAGGTCAGTGTCAAGTTCATTGAGGGCTACACAAACTGATGGTCACTGTCAACGCACTGAGGCTGGCTTACAATCACATGGGACCACTTGTATGTATTTCGGGGGCAAATGAAAGGAACGATCGCGATTGCTTTAGTTTTTCCGGTATACCATACATTCCATCTTTTGACTCCTTATACTTTACAACCAAAGGTGGAATTCTCCAAGACGAGGCAAGATCTCCGAATCTGCGAGGAGAGTCAGATGTTTTGTCTTCTCACTCTTGAAGGCAGCCTTGGTTGAACGCTGGGATGTCACCAACACCTGATAATTGATGCAATTGCAAGGGTGCAAGCTAGGTCAAAAACGTACGCACTACGTAAAAGCAGGTCCGCTTAACGAACAATGGTCTTTCACGCTTCATGCATCATGGCGGAAGGGGCCGAACTGGACAGGTGATGACTCGAAATGACTATAGGGATCGCTTGGTGAAAATCAAAATCCTATAAATGCTCAATTGAAGGAACTGGGTTGCACTTGACAACTCGACAATGTCTGAAATTCTCACCCGCCTTGTAGAAGCCGCAGGTAAACACGCTCCCTATGTCAACGGCGTTGTTAGCCTCCCACCCCAGTCCACCAATCTTTTCTTCAACCGCGGTCAAACTTCCGGGTATGTTTACTTTTCCAGCTGTTCCAGATACCTGTCTGACACCTATACCTCGTAGATGCGTGGATCTGCTGAAACCAAGCGAGGAGCAGTTGGAATTGCTGGCCACGGCATGCGAGCCAGCTTCCTTTGGGAGAAACAGCGAAAACATCCTGGACAAAACATATCGCAAAGCCGGAAAACTAGACGTCACTAATTTTGCTCTCAATTTTGACCTCACCGCAACTGGCATAGCCGATAATATTTGCAAGGAACTTTTGACCGAAAAACGTCCCATTCGAGCAGAGCTTTACAAGCTTAACTTGTATGGTATGTTTCCTCCTCCCTATCCCTGATGAGCCCCTCACTCCGACGGGCATTGTTTAGGTCCTGGCTCATTCTTCAAAGCGCATAAAGACACCCCACGTGCGAAAACCATGTTCGGATCACTCGTTCTCGTCCTACCGACCCCCCACCGTGGCGGAGAACTTGTGCTTCGCGCTGATGGCCGCCCCGAATTGCGTTGGGATTCTTCTGCAATCCTTGCCTCGCATGAGAAACCCGCTATCGCCTACATCGCTTTTTATGGCGATATCGAACACGAAGTCCTCCCCGTAACTTCCGGCAATCGTATAACGCTGACTTACAATCTCTTCTTTGAGAAGAAGCAAGGACACGATTTCGAAATTCACGAGCGATCTGCTCTCGTACACCCCCTCGCGGCCGTGCTCCTAGACACCTTGAGGAACCCCAACTTCCTTCCAGAGGGTGGTTTACTTGGCTACGGGTTCCAGTACGAGTATCCAATGGGCCCCGACGATGACGTGGATGATGTAGAGACCAATCTCAAAGGCGAAGATGCCAACATCGCCCGAGTGTGCCGTGCCCTCAAACTGAAAGCATCCGTTGTGGTTGTGTATAGAATCGAGAGTGATTACACGGAGCCGCGCTATATTTCTGTACAAAGCGTCGCAAATTATGCGCGTGATCCATCTGACACCAGTCACCTTTACGAAGAGATCATGTCGGGCATTGACGGCGCCATCGAGCTCACCTGGGATGGTTTACAGAACGGTGCCACCAGCCGCCCACATTGCAAGGAGGTCCTTTGGGTCACTGAGCCTTGCTTCGATGGAATCCGGTTCACGTATAATGCCTATGGAAATGAAGCAAGCTACCAATATGATTATGGATCTTTCTGCTTCCTAGTTACAGTCAAGCCCTACGAAGAGAGAAAGCAACTATTAGAGAAAGTCTTGTAGAGCAGAGACCAATATACTTGCATTATTGTACTTCATCTGTAATCATAGGCGCGTCGCACGTCAGTGCATCCCGACCCAGAGCAGGCACGTATATGTACAGACGCGAACACCACAACCACCAACAAAATTGATCAATCACGCATACTTATGATAATGTACATGGGGGGCATGAGACATGCAATGCGATAGAACGAGCAAAGAGCAATGATATCAATAATGGGTAACGAAAGTCAACACAACATTAGTAGCACAATTTAAGTAGAGTCCACTTCAGAATGGGATGAAGGGTTATCGGTTACAAGGCATAAACTGCCTCACTTACAGGGAAATCATTTCTCTTCCACTTGAATCTCAACGCCATTCTTCGACTTGGCCGAACCACTTCCATCCTTCCCTACATCATCAATTCCCAAGAGCCCGAGACCCAATGTATCGCCCAATGATCTCTTCTCCCTGCGATCGCTGGTAGCTCCTGGAATGGTCCCATTGATACCATCGCCTGGGTGTACCTCTCTTCTATCGCGCTCAGACTCGTGTCCCCGACGATCCGTTGAGCGCCTATGATGCCCCCTCTGACTCCTCATCCTTTCCCTTCCCCTCCTCTCTGTAGTCTCTCTATAACGGTCCCTTTCTCTCTCCACTTCCCTCTCCCTCTCAATATCACCCCTTCTGCCTCCCTCAAAAGCCTCACGAGTAGTACGATCGGCATCTCGCTTCCTCGACCCATAACTCTTCAATGATTGAATGATCAACACGAAGTAGAGTAATCCCAGAAGGAGGATGGCGGTGATGGCGATCCGAGGGCCCAATATGGCTTGAGGGGTCATGGGGTCTCGTTCATGTGGATCAAGAGTGGAGCCGGTGCGCCAGACGAAGGAGAGGATGCATACAAGGAAGGAGATCATGGACCTAGAGGCGCAAATGTGGTGGTGGTGAACTAAGCGACAAAACCGTTGAGAGTGACAGAGGCAGACTTACCAAGCTAGCCATACAGCTGGCATAGCCAGCAAAATCCAAGCATTCCACCAGATCAGCGTGTATGACTTCCGTGCCTCCTACCTCTAACCGTTAGTCAATACACTCACGAGTGGAGGTGGTGCGTACCTCAGCCCATCTAGATGCACGGTACATACTCCTCATCGTCCCGAACCTGACAATATATACACATCCATACGTTAAGCTCATCAACGCACAGATCATGGAAATCAGCGCTGCGGTACGGGTGATTGGATCGTATGCGGCATCCGGAACTTGGAACATAGTCATAATAGCCCTAAATCATATATATCAGGAAGGGCCTCGATCGGGATAGACAGCGGGGGACGACGAACGAGAGTAATAATGCTGAAACCAGATTCAAAGTCTTCCATTCTCTCAGCAGGGAATCTATGAATGCCTCCCACGAATTCTTGAAGCGCACGAGAGCAGGTGAGACCAATGGAGGTGACCATTCGTCCGGGTACGGCAGAGGCATGGGTACGGCAGCCGCAGCCGCGCTAACATGCGCCGTGAACCCCAATCCAGACGCCAACGCCCCTCTATGAGTCGGATCACCTGCCCTCCTCAACGCTTCAGGAGCAGCCGTAGTGGTCCCCCCTGCCAAATCCGTAGGAGGGACAAATCCACTCCCCAACAAGCCACCCTCACACATTCTATGTATGTCCGGCTGACTAACTTCTGCATCCCTGAAGATCCTGGCTACCCTCGAAAAGTAGATCGCGGGGAGACGGAGGAGGAGGTAGAGGTAGAGTATCCGTGGGAGTGTTTCGGTGAGGAAATCGCGTGTGTTCGTGAGCCCTGCTTCGATCTTTGAACGGGACGGGAGGCACGACGGGATGGCGTCTTCGCAGGAATAGTCTAGCTGTGCTATACGGGGCGAAAAACTGTGACGAGATTCAGGTGTCACCCCGACTTCTTCGTCCGTCGGGTGGTGTCGCCAGAAACATAAGCAGCTGGTCAGCGAGTCGCCGAGGTTGAGTTTCCACTTGGTTTGGAACGGGTCCACTGGGATGAACGGTTCTTCGCGTTGGTGCATGCCACGGAATCCAGCAGACCACTGGTGCAGGAATCGAAGCGGCGATGCAGCTCGGGATCGCGAGCGTGAAGGAGAACGCGAAGAAAAGGCATTCGGGGAGTCTGAAGCCAGTTCCTTCTGCTTGAGCGAAGGTGATCGCGCATCCTGGGGATGGAGAGCAGGCGAAGATGCTTGATCGCTACCTCTCCCCACGCGAGAGAACGCTTGTCGGACATTATGAAACGTAGGAAGCGAGATTCGATCACTGTCAAATGAAATCCTCTGCCGCGGTGTCTCTTTCCCAGCCGAACTGTCGGATGCAGAGTTGCGAGGGAATGTACCGTGCTGGATGCTGAGAGGGCTCTTCTTTGCCGGAAGGGATGCATACGACGCGTCCGACAGCAAGTCGCTCGTCGGAGAAAACGTTGGCGTGGAATGGGACAATGGTGTGGAAGCTGGTGCGTCGAGACTACGTCGGAATGCTCTGTGACGCACCGGAGGAGATGCAGGGGGTGGCAAAGCAGAAAGCTTGTCCGATGAGGTGAGTTTGGAGTCTTTCGAAGACGAATCCGCCAATGCCTCTGCACTCCGTTGTTAGTAGTTCCCGAAACCACTCAGGACACCGCTGACACCGCTGACCTTGGCTGGGCTTTGTAGATTCTGGACTAAGAACAGGAGTCGGTTGCCCTATTCGAACAGCACTCAATGAACACCACCATTGGGTGTCACTCTGATGCAAGCATACCTGGACTTCCTCGCGGGGTGACTGAACGAGGTGAAGCGTTTACTGTGACTTTGTCATCAGCGTCCGTCAACTACAGCGAAGCTCGACGCGTACCTGGCGTCACCGAGAAACCTGATGATGGGCCTTGAATCCAGGATAGTTAAGCTTCCACGTAGGGTTAATTTCTGCAGCACAACGTACCTTGAACCTTGGGAAATGGAATACTATCGCTCCCCAGCGTATCCACGTTGTCGTTGGTCATGATGCGTGAAAAATCGTGAGCGGCGTTTATACAGCCGTCGTAAAGCGTCGTAGCAGGTTCAGAATGCCAGAATTGGGGAATCCCTGAGCATTATATGTGGGATGACGGATATGGTTTCGTCGGCGCGAGCACTGCAACCCCTAAGATTTGATTCCGTGCACGTGCCAATAGGGGTCAGGGATGTTCTTGCATTCCGAGGAGCAACATCCTCGACACGCCGACGGGAAGGCGGAATTCAGACGTTTCTCTAGTATATCCTATAGCCCGAGCTCGTCTCAACCCTTATTAAATGACTCGAGCGGTGCTTGGATTGCCTTCCAATACTCGTGGACGGGCATCTGATGAAAGCTTCGATAAAGCAACGTAAGTACTCGGTACTCAGGCTCGATGCAATGCCATAATCATCTACAGTAGCTCCCGCAATTAGGTCACAAAGATGCTGTCTCGGGCAGTATTGTACAAGAATTCGATGACCGGGTCAGCAGCACTGAGGCAGTGTTGCATGATATTAGTTTTCTCTCAACTGAAAGTGCCCCCGGGTAGTCCCTCGAGAGATCTCACCCAAGAGGTGCTTGCTTTCTCCGAGTACGCCGTACCGCCAGTGAGGCGGGAGCCCCTGAGAATGGTGTGCAGCATGGATTAGCACGTGATCAAGACGCGTGAAATGAGGCAAGTCCTCAAGGGCTTGACTTCAGCCACATCCTGCTCTTCTTCTCTTACCACCACATCTCCCCTTGCAGAATGCCCTATTTGACTCCTACTTTGGCTCCCGAACCGAACGTCTCTGCATCGGATTCGCCTCACGAGTTCCCAAAACCACCGACAGATCATCTCGTCGCGGTTCCCAAAGGAAATCGCTGTCTCAACTTCGATGATCTGGGTCGCGACGAGGAAGACTCGCAGAAATCAAGGATTCCAACCGTATACTTGAGCACGAACACCGTTACGAGTTCCATGGCTGCCAAGTTAGCCACAAGCTTACTTGGACATGTCTTGTTTTTGAAGAGTCAAGTACCCTTGTGAGTTCTACCTAAATATGCTTCTGACAGTCGCTGAACCTGTCATGAAGTCCTGTGATGCAACTCTCTCGTATGCCTGGAGGGCAGGTACGTCGTATTCATTACATTCGCCACCGCACACGACCAATAGTCTCGCATAGGCAAACACTCGTGCAGGGAAACTTAAAACGGAGTTCTTGTCCTCATTTGACACGCTAAGCTCTCATCTTCTCACGACGTTCACGGCTCTCTCGACGGCATACGCTCTCCGAGGTTGCACATCAAATTTCCCTAAACCGGACGACCCACTAAAAGGCGACGGACCCTGTCAAGCGTATCTGAGTATCCTGGTAGGCCCGAGTATAGGATCTGCCAGAGCGAAGGTTGTGTATGCTGTGGACGGTCTTGAGGCAAAGCAGTGGGGTCTCAGAGAGCAGGTTAATCTTGGTGAGGAAGATGACGACGAGACCGAAGAAGATGGAGGTGACGACGCCGATAGTGATTGCGTAGACGAAGATGGAGATGAGGGAGAGCCCGGTCTTTCCGACGTAGAATCGTCTGAAGGTAGCGACGACGAATCTGACAACAATGAATCTGAAGAGGAGAATCGGCCTACGCCCCAGTCTCGTTCACCTTCACCAGTGCCAGTAGTTGACAAACCCCCATCGCCACTGAGCGTGAAGTCGATGCCTCTCTCATCGAAGCGGCCCCATATGGCTCCGCCGCCACCTATATCATTTTCAGAGGAACAACAAGCGCTCCGTACCGCTGAGCGTAACCTTGCGAGAACCCTTGCCAACGCCTCTGCCAATGAGGATGAGGATGTCATGGATATGTCCTGCGAATTAGGTACTTGTTGTCACCTTTCTGGGGATCCTTGTTTGATACGTGTCCCCCTAGCACCGACACAAACACACATCCTCCTCCGCGCTCCAAGACGATTCAGCCACCCCGCATGGATACCGCGGCAAAATATGACCGTGTCGTTGGACGGAATCCTCGACGAATTCATGATCGACTCAAACCTACCACCCCTCTCAGGCCCCGCTCAGCCACAACGCAAAACCACCACCGTGTCAGGAAGGAAACCCGGGAAGTCGAAGGGTAAAAATAAAGTCGAAGGAGTATGGATCAAATGCCAACACAAGGGGCAGTCAACCGCGAGCGCTGTGGATGTGAGTGTCAACAGCAAGAAGTCCGCTATGGTGATAGGGGACAGGGAGATTGATGAATTGGATGAGATGATTTGGTGGAGCTGGGATGGAAAGATTGTCGGTTTCTCTGATTGGTGAATTTGTTTTGTCTAGCTTGTCATCCGTCCTTTCATTGTAGTCGTGCGTCCCAACGTAAGCTCAAGTTCATCTACATTCGCTTCGTTCACCTAGGTATGACAACGACATCATGTATCATGTATCAGATAAACCAACGTATATGTGTCAATCTCAGTGTGTTTCAATTGTGGAAGGGGATGTGGGTTGAGTGCCTTGAATAGGTTTCGGCGGTTAGATCGTGCATGTATTTTCTTTCTTAATGAGCAGCATGTCAAATCTAGATTTGGGACATGCCCATTGCTTCGGTTCCCCCTTGGCTGATGCTTGATGGTATCAAGAAAGAAGGGACCTGTTCCCCCGAATCCTCAAATTGGTAAATGAATTGTGAGCAACAAGCCTAGAGAAACTACTTTTAATCTGGACTATTATCTACGTGGAAACGGACAGAACGATTCCTAGCTTGCACAATCTACTCTAGTAGGTTCTTCCACTCTTCATATGGCTTGACATCAATAAGGATTCAGAATAATCTATACGAGAAGCTGAGATTTGCTTCATTTCCGTAGGCGATATATGGGAGCTGAGGTCCATTGAGGCGAGACCTGAGCTTGGTGATCCAAGCCACCTCCATACAGGGAGCAGTCCGTTTGATCTTCTTACGGCCAGGAATTGGATTTTTAAGCTTAGCCCAGGTAAGCTCAAAGGTGTCCTTTCTACATATGAGCTCCTCGTAGAGCTCGCCCTCTTCAAATAGGCATCCTCGATTATCCGGAACACCGGAAACGGCAACGTAGTGTGAGTGTGGTGAATAGTCAGAATTGTCTACTTTGTACAGGATCATGATGGACGCATCCAGCTTTGGAATACGACATGTTTGCTTGACATTTGCGTCTTCGCCAGTTTGAGGTTGTTCTTCACAGCATCCAGGTTCCCGCGGTTACCAACTGGATATTCAAATTTGAGTGGGTAGCCGAGCAAACCGCCCTCGGGGAGAAATTCAGGCCGCTTAAGTGCATCTAAGAGTGTCATAGCGAAGGGAGGCGCATTGGGAACCCGGGAGCTAACCCCTCCACAGCGCCGTCCTCAAAGAAGAGGTTATAGGTCAGTGTGACTTGGTTGCCGGACGTAACAGGAAGAACTTCGTGCTCAATATCTCCATAGAATGCGACATAAATCATGACGGGCTTCTCGTGTGATGCAAGGATCGCAGAGGAATTGTAACGAGCATCTGAGCGGCCGTCAGCACGAAGCAAGAACTCGCCGCCTTCGTGTGAGATAGGCAGTATGAGGACAAGAGACCCGAGCATGGACTCCCCGCGAGGAGTGTCCTTGTGTGACTTGAAGAATGAACCAGGACCTGACGGCGCACATCAACCGGGATGCTGCACGATGACCGATGGAGAAGACATACCATACAAGTTGAGTTTGTAGAGCTCAGCCCGAATGGGGCGCCTTTTGGTGAGTAGTTTACTGCCTATATTATCGAGAATTCTGACAGCAGTGCATCTACACGAGGCGCAGTGACTCAGATTCAAAGAAGTGCAACTTTGAGGTAATTCACGATCGCGATCCGTTGACGACCCCTTGGACCCTGATTACCCCCTCTTTATGTAAGTTTGCCATCCCTGTGCATACCTGCATGTGTGGATGTGGATGAGCTTGAGCCTTGAGAGGGATCAGATTTTTTTTCAATGGTACAGAGTCTCATCAACGCGAAATTCCGAGATGGGTAGCCTGGCAAGAAGGGTAACACGCACTTGCATCCATGAAGTACTCAATGAATTGACATGGAAATTTTCTGCGGTACGTTTCATCAAGGATGTGTTTTCGTTGTTCTCTCAGAAGGACGCTGGCTCGCAGGTCATAGCTAGCAATTCCAACTGGAATTGCTCCCCGCTCAGTTTCAGCAGATCCACACATCTGCCAGATAAGTATAGGGGTTCGGGGACGTATTGTAGACCACTAGACAGGTGACCATACCCGACAATTTGAATGCGGTTGAAAAGAGGCGGGCTGATGGCAAATTATGGGAGGTGCTTCAAGTATATTAGGATTTAAGTGACTCTTACAGGCGAGGCACAGGTTATAATTATCTACTAACCATATCCCTGCACCGAGCTCCTTTACAGGTGTGGTGGAAAGGCATCGCGCTCTACAGGCAGATTCTGGGATTCTGCAGACCATGGCTCGATTGAAGCGTCTTTAACCTATCCGTAACAGAGTGGTAGGTCGAAGAAGCGTATAATACCATACCGTGGATACGAACGCGACTTGACTTGTAGCAGAGGAATTCTCCTTTCATCCCCCCTGAAATGTGAAGCCTCATGTGATTCTGAGTCAGCGCTTCAAGCCGCAGTGTGACTTGCATTGTCATAAGCGTCACGCATTTTCGTTTCGCTTTTCTGTCATCAACCACCATCACCATGTCCGACCTCGATGCTGACCTCTACGGCGGTGAGCACCTTTTCATGCGGCCAGGGTGACCCTGCTAACTGAAATTTGACACACAGACCTCTACGGCAACGACGACAACGAATTTGTAGACGCTGCTCAGGACGACGCAGACTCAAAGCCAGTCCCGGAACCTAGTGAGCCCGCAAAAGCTTCTTCAGGGACCTCTCAGCCTTCGACGACGACGACAACGACAGCGAGCGTAAAGTCCCCTCCACCTCATGATGCTCCATCTGCGATACCCACTGTAACCTCTTCGATTCCTCAAACTTCACCTATCCCCACCAGCACTAGTCAGGCTCCGCAGCAAATCCCTACGTATGAACAACCACAACCAAACGACTACTCAGGCATGGGTGGTGATCCCAGCCAGTACCAGAACATACCTGTGACGGAACGAAGTATTCGGCCGTCGGAAATGAAAGACGAAGGGTGAGAATTCCTGATTTCCCTATATACTTTCGAACGCCCGCCCGCACACTTGCAAGTGTCCCCCTCCTCCAAAACACTCTGGGATTGGATGAAGAAGACGCCACGCCGCTAGCCACGTCCGTAGATGACCGCTTCGCGTAGTCAGTCGATCGTCTAGGATATACCCCACATCTAGTGACATGCCCTCGAATAGCACCTAGGCTAGGCTAACGACACTTCATCTCTCACAGTAGTGTCCCCTTCTTTGTTGATTCGCTCCTGTTCTAGCTTAACAGAATGCTAATAATTTTTGTTTCTCCCTTCCATTGCCCCCACTTCATAATCCGCATACGCTTGCGACTCGGGATGCATGATCTATAGGAAAATGTTCATTGGCGGCCTTAACTGGGACACGACAGACGGTATATAATGTTTACCTTTAGTTGGTTCAGTATACTGAAAATGAGTCTTTATGTAGAATCTCTTCGCGACTACTTTACACAGTTCGGCAAAGTAGATGCGTGTACTATTATGCGCGATGCAGCCGGCCGGTCGCGCTGTTTCGCCTTCCTAACGTTCGAGGACCCCGCCAGTGTAAATGCAGTCATGGTTCGCGAACATTTCCTTGATGGCAAAATTGTAAGTAGATACCTCGGTTACTATGTAGAAGCCGTAGTTTTAATCAGTCTTCTCTTTCTACCTGCCTTTTACGACAATGGCGTATGTAGATCGATCCTAAGCGTGCCATACCTCGTCAGGAGCATCAACGCGCCACTAAGCTCTTTATTGGGGGTCTTCCGGGAAGTGTGACCTCGGAGTCTATGCGCGAATTCTTCTCCCAGTACGGGAAAGTTATTGACTCTACTGTTATGCTGGATCGAGAGACCGGCCGTAGCAAAGGCTTCGGCTTCATCTCTTTCGAGGACACGAATGTCCAGCCTATCCTTGGCTTCGGCAATCTTGAAATTGATGGTAAACTTGTCAGTAATCACTCTGCTCTGTGTTTTGTTTCGTACACCTCATATCCCATTTCTGGTACACAGATTGATGTTAAGCTTGCCCAACCACGCTACCAGCGCGACAATTATCAAGAGAACCAAGGTTCAGAATACGGCAACCAGACCGCTGGCGCTGCCGTTACTGGCGGACGCAACTTTGGTGCTGGACAAGGCAACTTCAACAACATGACCCAGGGTGCAGCTGCTGGTACTGGTGGAGCTGGAGCTGGCATGGGTACAAGCGCCGCTGGGTTCGACCCGCAAGCTCTCGCAGCGCTTTACACTCGCATGATGCAAATGGCCGGCGGTGGTGCTATGAATCCTGCCATGATGGGTGGTATGGGAGGTATGCGTCCCGGAATGGGCATGGGCATGGGTAACATGGGAATGGGTATGACTCCAAATATGGGCATGGGTATGGGCGGTATGGGTATGGGTATGGGTGGCGGGAATATGGGAATGGGAAGAGGTACACCTGGGATGGTCCAAGGGGCTGGGAATCCTAATATTCCTAGAGGTCCCCGAGGCGGATCTGGCGGCCCTCCTGGAGTGACGGGCAACGCCAGTGTTGGTCCACAGCGCGCCGGTCAGAGGGGTCAACACAATTACCATCCATACTCCAGGTAAAAGACGAAATCATCGTTCGGCAGGTTGAATGTGCCTTCGGGGTACTAGGGAATAAGGACTCGTCACTTTTTTGTTGATATACTTATGCCATTCTCCTTTCGCACTACTTTTTCCTCCCCGCTCATACATATGTAGTAAAGCAAAACTTACCGTTCTATCCGTTGAAATATTACGTTCATCACCTCGTGTAATTTTTTAGCCAGATGCCAAACCATTTGAGCACAATCATTGCCCGTCTTTGAAGTGCTCATCTCGCCCACCACTTTCCAACTAAGCAGTCAGGGTGTTCTCAGCGAAGCGTGGTATTATGGCAACTTCCATAGATACAACACCCGTCAGCACGGATCGACGAATAAGTGAGAAGATCTCGTCTTTCCATGACCTACCCCGACGAATATCCCACCATGGCCTGATTGCAGAGCTTGGCGGGATCAATGCCAAACATGGCACTGGCGGGGAGACTTGCCACACCTATAGGAACCTCCTGTCAATCTCCTATCAGGCGTCACTTCGGGACCCTTTGGCACCGGACGTTAGAAACGGGGATTGGGTGTCTTCGCCTTCTAAACGCTTCGCAGATTGCCTGAAAAGCCTCACAGGTGCAACACTTTTTCAATGATTTGAGTTTTGTACACTTTGTCCTCCCTATATTGAGAGTCAATCGTTCTCGTACATTCGTGGTTCTATATTCAGAACTCAGACAAGAAAAACACAGAGGTTTACATAAGTAAGCTATACAAGCCTTTTGGCTGTAAAACTTCGGTCTGCGTGAGATGTAAGGGGCGGTAGTTAAATGGTTAGATAGGAGGGGTGAGGAGCTCCTGTCGCTCGTGTTCAGTGGTACCCAGAAGCTGGTGCCCGGCCCGCATCTTGACTTCATGCAACCATCCACTATCAAGTCTTGTACTGGGTGAAGGATTGGGGTTGAAGGTCAGTCTAGCTTTCGGGAATGGTATATCACCAATAATGTTGTTCGTCGCGCTAATTAAGGCCCTGCATTTTGATGCAGCAACATCGGAGGAGATACCGACACCCCAGGAGTGCACGGCCTCACCCAGGATATTACCGATAATTTCAAGAAACGTGGCCGTTTTGCTATGCGCTAGTTCCTCTATATTGATACCTTGAGTAGAGAGTTCAGATATGGAGAGGTGAATGTCTAGATCGGACTTGAGAGCGTCGACCATAGAGGGTATGACGCCAGTACCATCGCCCTGTACGGTGCGCTTGATTCCATCAACGAGGATTTCTCCCTCGAAGCGGATGAAGCCATGCTGGCCGTCGATGGATGATTCAATGCTGGCTGGGTCGTCAGAGTAATCCGAAAATGGTGACGAGGGTTCCTTGGATGACGGGGAGAGTGGGAATAGGCGGAAAGATTGAAGATGGATGCGGTGTCCATCCGGTTGAGCACTGAGATGGTAAGTTCTCTTGAAGGCGTCGGTGATCAGAATTCTCGTCATCTCCTTGCCTAGACGCTCACTCTCCGCCTGGACGACTTTGTAGAAGGCTACTTGCATATTCCTCGGAAGATCCAACGAGAGCGATTCCTTGATAACATGTGCGGTCCCAGCCTTTCCACTTTGGCTGCTCACACGAATGAGGTTCTCGTAGCCGAAGCCAAGGTCTTTAGGATCGAGAGGGACGTAGGGCAGCGCCCAGTACTTCATCCCTTCGCCCGTTTTCTCTACATCGGCCCATCGCCTTGCTTGTGCGTCAAGGCCTTTCTTGATCGCATCTTGGTGTGTTCCAGCGAAAGCCGTGAAAACGAGTGCTCCAGCGTAAGGATAACGCAATGGAACTGCTGACTCGTTGCATCTGCAGACAACCTCGACAATGTGTGACAGGTTAGAGAAATCGAGCGACGGCGATATGCCTTGGGAGTATAGGTTGAGCGCGAGTGTGATAAGGTCGACATTTCCGGTTCGTTCGCCGTTTCCAAGAAGACAACCTTCGATACGTTCACCTCCGGCAAGAAGTGCTAACTCGGCCGACGCGACAGCGGTGCCTTGAAGAAAACGCATTGGCGAAGGATCAGATTTGTGGGCGAAGGAATGCACATACCTCGATCGTTGTGTGGATGGATACTGATTTCAACGCAGTCTCGTTTGTTAACATGGTTGCTGAAGTACTCCACCTGGATTGGATTCATCAGCCGTACGTTGGGTGCCAAGCAATGCGAGACCTACCATATCGGCGTAATGATTGCACGGAGCACATTCGACCGTAGCGGCCAGATCAAAAATCACTTTACCATCAGGGGTTGCCTTTCCCCATTCCTCGAGGACATGATTAGCAAGTTCTACGGAGAATTCGGGCTCGGCTTGCGAGAATGTCTCAAGGCAGTAATTCAGCCTAAATTTCGTACCTAATACCAATGGCCCAAGTCAATCTCTCGAGTAATTGTAGAGGAGACGAAAATATTACCCGAACGTGCGGTTGCCTCCTCAGTAACTGTCTTGAGCGAACGAACAGCGTTTAGTACAAGCTGGATAGTGGCCTCCTTTGAGTTCCGGAAAACGACTTCGCGGAAGATGGGCGAGACCGCGTTGTAGAGTAGAATGATGACTTCGCGGGCTCCAGATACAGCTGCAATGGACTGTGGGATAAGGTCAAGGCGCGCGGGTACCATTATCTGAGAAAGGAAGTCAGTATTTGTTTCTTCGAGGAGGGCCGGCTCCAAGTCGGCTCTCATGGAAAACCTTACCTGAATTGTAACGTCATCAGGGATTTCCTTGTTGTCGATTAGCAACCTGCAGAATTGGAACTCTTGGTCGGACGAGGAGGGGTATGCGATTTCAATTTGCTTGAACCCAATTTCAACGAGGAGCCTATGTGGTGTTGGTGAGAGAGGGTGAAAAGCAAGGCACCTGTGTGGACTAACTTGAACATTTCTAGCTTTGTGGCATTGTTCATGGGGTTGACCAAGGCTTGATTTCCATCACGAAGATCGGTGGAAAGCCAAGTCGGGGAAGCGGTGGCACGACGAGTTGGCCATTGTCTAACATATCCAGGGGGAAATTCGACGGCTGGATAAGGGAGATATTTAGCAGATGGATCGGGTCTATGAAAGGCGTCAGTGACGATGAATCAGGGTAACGTCATGGGTTCATGCTTACAACATAGGCATCCTAATAGGACTTGACGATGACGAATGTGGATTCAGGAGAGGAATTGTAGCTTCAAGTACTATGCTCATCCCTTGAGCTTATATAGCTGAGGGGCGGGTTATGGGGTTTCCCGTTCTGATTACCCTGTTAGTAGAACATGGCTTCTCAAGAGATAACCACTCCAAGAGCTGTCTTCTGTGCTGCGACTTCTATCTACGTAGATATGGGCGGTGACCGGTTCGTAGATGGAAGAAAGTTATCGTGCACATGCCAAGACCAGAATCAAGGGTAGAAGTCGACGCATGAACGATCGTGGTTTGGAGACATCCAGAGAGGCGGGTGTGCGATTTCCAATGCCACAAGGCGCGAGTTACTAAGCCCGTGATCGGGAAGATAGAACATATGGTGGTATCTGTTAGTGTAGAGGCAGCCTAGGTACTCAGACAACCACATCCTAGGTGCCCAGCTCCAACACCCATCCTCTGAGGGACGAAACACACGGGTATGTCGATGTTAATTTGGGTTTCTGAGACGTATTATAGGCCAAGGCACATCAAGTCAGATACACAGCAGCGAGGAGGTGAAATTTGCAGATCAAGATAAACACTTGCAAGATACCGCCCAAAAAGCGATTGGAAGGCGGCCATCGGGGAGCCAAAACAGAGGGAGTGTCAGGCGAGAAAGTCCTTTAGTCCTACTCTTTGGGAGTAGAAGAAATGAAACCGGAGATGTCCGTTTGTCGCTTGAGAAATTATATAGCCAAGCCAAGAGAGCAAATTCCCGCCAAGTACATAAAGAGCCAAAGGTAAGGAAGCATAGAGTCGCGTGTTAGAAGCCAGCCCTCGCAGTGCATCTCTTGTCCGATAGGATGGAGGGGGGAAAGGCCAAACCGGCTCCCACAGCTGAGGAATCTCTGCACGGAATACGCCAGAAGTGGCCTTTGATGGCGGTTGCTGGAACTTGTGCCCTGCATGAAGTTCAAAGTTGAACTTCAATCCTAGGAGCGGGTGTGGACTACGGTGGTGCAATCCCCTTCTCCCTTACCTGTGCGATATGTGAGGCTAAAATAGTAAGCAATTAAGCTTAAGTGGTGGCTTCGAGGCCTTGTGGAATACATGGGACCGCTAGAAAGCCGTGGAGAAGGCTTGCGATGTCGCGAAAAGTCACCAATCACTGAAGCTGTAGATATTTGTGGCGTGGGAAAGGTATTGACCCAGGATATCCAATGTAACCTTCAACTCGGTTCATCGAGCTTCATATATCATATATCATAGGCCATGATCGGGCTACCATTCAGTACCTCGGGGTTGCTGTGGTACGCCATCCGAGCCACAGATTTCTCTCCTGGTATCCTCTAGAACCTTCTCTTTCCACATGTCTTCTGCAGTTAGATGAAGTGTCAAACAGTAACTGTGAGTGGAGTCGGATTTGGGGACCGTCTCATCCAAGCTGACCTATTTCACTCATCTTCTGCAGAAAAAGAGAACAATAGAACGTATTCGCAATTCGATGCTAGCCAATCACCCTGCGGCGGATTTTACTGGCTGCTTCACTTCGCGAAGTCGTCGTGAACTACTTGGCATCGAATGTGTTGCGAGGACGATCCAATGAGGCCATGTTTCCGCAGTACACACTCGACACGAATCCTTTAGCCGAGGGGTTCAGCACTGCGCCAAGACTTCCGATTTAGAATGCCTATCTTCCAATGGGAGGCTCGAGGGTAGTCAAGTTCGGTAGCCTGCTGAAGCCTGAAACCCCATAACTTCGTCCTAGGCATTTGTAGATCCTCACTTGCCCTTGTCTAGGTTATTCACAAGATATGGTTGTCCTTGATTCACCCTCTCCTCAAGGTAATTTACATCCGCATATCCAAAATGCACCTACTCTGACGTTGGCCCCCTTTCAGTTCCTCTCTGCACCGACGCGCTGAAAAATACCTTCAATGTCGATATCGAATCATCTGAAAGCTCGCCTAGAAGTGTTGGACGGTGTCCAACCCCTCCGCCGACGCCGACTTTGCAGGGATCTCACTTCACTCAGGCTACAGACACTGAGAAGTCCTTCGGTCTTGAAGAGATCAATATCATTGGTTGGGATGGCTCGCAAGACATCGATAATCCTAGGAATTGGAGTTATCGACGCCGATGGGCGGTGACTATCGTAGTTAGCCTGTTTACATTTATTAGGTTTGTCGGCCTCCCTTTCGAATTCATTAGTGGCTTACTCACTTAAACCCCCACGTCCAGCCCCGTTGGCTCCTCTATCTCGTCGCCGTCACTGTCTGCTATCTCAGCCGACCTTGGAATTACCCCAGGATCCATTCTAGAGAACATGTCACTCTCTATCTTTGTCTTAGCATACGCAATGGGTGTAAGCATTCCTTGTGATCTGGATTGGGCACTCCTTGAATTACTTTCAATGATTTAGCCCCTGTTCTGGGGACCCCTGAGCGAGTTAAAAGGACGGCTCGTCGTCCTCCAAGTATCGAACATCTGGTTCTTAGGCACGTAAGCATTTTTGCCTCTGAAATGGAGTACAAGCTCATCGCAGCGCTGTTCAGCCTTTAACACGATATGCGCATTCGCCAAAACACCCACTCAGATGCTTGTTTTCCGTTTCCTTGCTGGCTTTGGCGGTGCTGCCCCACAGTCCATCGGTGGAGGCGTCGTAGGCGACCTATGGTCACCTGAAGAACGAGGCATCGCGATCAGTATATACTCAATTGCACCCTTGGTTGGACCTGCCACCGGACCTCTTGTTGGCGGATGGATTGCTCAGAAAGCTCACTGGCAGTGGGTATTTTGGAGCGTCAGCATCGCTGACGCAATACTACAGGTTGCTGGTTTCGTACGTACTGCCTTTTTCTAACTCTCATTTTGGCTCATGCCCACGTTATTCTGTGTAGATTTTCTTGCGGGAAACATACGCTCCCGAGCTATTGAGGCGAAAAGCGCAGGCTCTCCGGAAAGCGACGGGAAATTCCAAAATCAGATCCCCATACGAACAGCCTGATCGTCATTGGAGTGTGATCATGGGTAGAGGCATGGTAAAACCGCTGCAATTCCTCGTGACAGAACCCATCGTTCAAGTCTTCGCGTTGTATATGGCCGTCCTATACGGCGTCTTGTATTTAAGTTTGACGAGTGAGCCCCTTGATTTTCCCCCTAATCCCCCATACTAACATATGGCTCCATCAGCCTTTGTCAAAGTCTTTACGGACCAATACCGTCAAAGCAGTGGTATCGCTGGTCTTCATTACCTTTCAATTGCGCTAGGATCTACCGGTTCGTCGGGTTTTTCGTTTCCTTTTCTTAGCTAAATTGAGGTCAAAATTTTCTCAGTCGGTGGTCAGCTGGGTGCTAGGGCCCTGAATGTGATCTACCGAAGGCTTAAGGAAAAGAACGGGGGCGTTGGGACTCCAGAGATGCGGTATGTGTAAATGCATTTGTCGCTTAGGACGTGTGATACTCATCAATTCACTTGACAGGTTGCCTTTACTCATGGTTTCAGCAACCACCCTACCTATTGGTCTGCTTATCTACGGGTGGACTGCGAACGCCCACGCGCATTGGATTCTCCCTGGTGAGCTGCGCTAGATGTTGATGTATTGACTTCCCGTAACAGAATTGTAGATGTCGGCGTGTTCATCTATTCTATTGGAATCGGTATGTATTTTCCTCCGAGGAGCCTCTCAGGCTGCTAACTGCGATCAATAGGTGGAAATTGGACTTGCATCCAGACTTACCTTGTTTGTAGCGCCAGTCGACGCTCTCACACCTTCCCTGACATGTAACCTAGGTCGATAATTACGCGCTCCTCGCGGCAAGCGCCATCGCTGCTGCTACTTCTTTCCGTGCCTTGGCTGGCTTCGGTTTCCCACTCTTTGCGGACACCATGTATAGTAAACTTGGCGATGGTGCGTCATGCCGACTCTACTATATCTTTCATCGTCAGACACATCTTGCTAGGTTGGGGAAATTCCATCCTCGCTTTGATATGCCTCATCATCGGGTGTCCTGCTCCTTTCATATTTTACCGATATGGTCCCCAGCTCCGTTCATGGAGCAACAATACGTCAGTTGAGCAGTAGCATATAGGCAGATATGAAGGGCTACTTTTATTGATGCGCGCAATTCAAAGTCGAGCACGATTCATACACAGTGGGGCGTCGGCGTGTTCTCATGCGCTTTTCCTCAGCTCGAATCCGAATTCCGCTGGCCTTCTTTTGCAAATTCACTGGCGAAGCGCTTCGGCCAGATCTTCGGCTCGCAAAAGATGCTTTGTACTGGAAGCAATGATGGTTGCGGAGTGATGCCGGATATGCCCACAGTATACCTCTGACATCCCTTATGACGACGAAGAAACTCTTGGCGTAGGAGGAAGCCTGCTGAAGGGTTAGCTGATAGGATCGAAGGTGACCAAGAGGCCGCCCATGGGTGGATGAACTTGAAGCCACTGAGGAAGAAGATATATCCGTAGGCTCTTTCCCCGAGTCTGCGGACTCGTACAATGTCAACGATTGTGACCGCAGCCGATGGCAGAGAAAGATTCTAGACCGCCAACAAGTGCTACGACGATGTCAGTTACGATTCCGAACCGAGCGTATTGGTTGTAGCAAAGACCGGCGTCGCATGTCAGTTTACAAGACATCAGGCAACATCGTCGGGACGCAGCAAGCTACTTCACTCTGATTTCCCTCTGCGGCCCATCTGCAGCCCGAATATCTTCTCACTCCAGCGGCTGTTGCTCACACCAACGCGCTTGATCCAAATTCCTTGGCAGTACCTCCATGGCCAATCTGTTCTTCGACTCTCCGTGAGAAGAATATTGCTCTTATGTCTACCGCGACCTCATTCGTCATTAACACGATTCCGTGTGGTTCAAGATGGGGCCATGCGCCAAGCCCGTGATATAAACAAACCTCAAGAATGGCATACGCCGATGGAAGTCGTGTCCTTCTGTGGTCCCATAGCTTTGGTAAGATTGTCCTGCAAGTGCCTGTCCCTGGTCTACTTCCTCCCGTGAACCCGACGGCGCAACCTTCTAGCGGATGCTCTCAAATTAGCCATCATCTTGGGTTTCGCCCGCGCTTTTCCTCGGACGACCACGTAGTCCCATTCACAAGGGACGAAACCGCTCCCATTCTGGCGCCTCGCTCGCAGGTTCTGGCTGTCGTGGACGGGTCCGCAGCCGCTCCGGCTCCGGCCTCATAGCTCACAAGCTCAGAGATGCGGGCACTAGAGGTCGTACCAGAGGCCATTCTAGCTCGAGTCTGGTGATGATTCAGCTGGCTCTAGGAGTAGTGGGAGGAGCCGTTCAAAGTCGAGATTCGTCTGCGGCAAACATAGAGATTGAGGCTCCCGTGATAAAGGTAGAAGCCACTCCCGCTCTAATTTAGATGTCCAAAGCACGGTGATTCCGTGGTCGCAGCCGTACGCTCATTGCTCGTAAGCGTGATGACTCAGGGGAAGAGTTTGAAGGTCACCCTAGCTCGGTATTACTATGGCGGTTCTGGCTCTCGTAGCGGAAGAGATCACCTTACTCTGATCTCTCTGCCACGGAGATGGAATTTCCGACTCTCGCGACAGAGGCAGGAGCCACTCTCGTTTCAGGCCTTCGTTGCTCACAAACCAAGGTGATTCTGGATCTAGACGTCCTTTCTCGACGGTGGATGCCATACATGTAGGACCAGTAGCTGCGTACACAGTGGCTTTGGTGACAAGCTTTTGTGGGATTTTTGTGGGATTGGTGCATTTAATATGATTGATTGGCAGTTGGAATAAAGTGAGGAATACTCTTGTGCAGTGCACCCAGTCGTTTATAGTGAAATGTTATCATCAAGAACCCTTGGCGCAGTGGTAGCGCGTGTGATTCCAGATCAAGGAACTTCCACAAGGTCGTCCGTTCAATCCGGGCAGGGTTCAGACGCCATATCCAGTGATTTCTTTTTTTTTTTCGATGCATTGTACGCAGGAGTAGGGTGTGTTACTATTGCCTATCAGCAATACGACGACGAGACTCAAGCGAAATTATTATTATGTTGCCTAAGAGCCTGAATATGATAATGTACAGCAAGTGATAATCATTCATTAATCATTGTCCTTTGAACAAGAGCGCACCACCTCTGACTGTCCCAATTCCAACGCCTATTGAATCCCAGTCCCAAAAGCACAGAAAATTCAACCCACCCATTAACAAGATCCTTACAGCAGAGCCTGACTTGCATAAAACACCCTAGCAGCCTCCACTAGTCTCCTATACTCTTCACCCCACCTTTTCTTCACATCCGCTCGAGCTGACTCTCTCAACTCTGCTTGCGCCCTCTTGACCGTAATAACCAGTCCAGCCGATATAGGCCGATGGTCTGACACGTTTGCTTCATAGCGGTTATAGTGCAGTAGCTTCACGCGAGTTGGCACAGTACTTCGCCACAAGACGCGATCGCACCATGCAGGTGCTCGTCGTTTCTCTGAGGTGTCATATTCGGATGTACGTCGATCATACTTGTATGTTGGGGGAAAAGTGAGAGGGCCTTCGGAAAAGCCGCGGAGTCGACAGGCTTTGTTATATTTAATCTCTTTGAGGAGTTGGTCATGCGGCCAAAGAGTTTCGTGTTCGTTTGCGCGAACTGCAGCAACGATGGGATCTCGCCGTTGGTCGATGCGATAGTTCATGTCGCCACTTATCTATGGACGGGATCAGTACCCAGGTCGGGACTTGCGAGTGGACAAGGCTCACAATGACAACTTCATGATCGAGAACCATAGCACCATCGCCACCACCGACATACGCCATAGGATGGTCTCCAACGGGTAAGAGAAGTTTGTTTTCTAACACAGCACTAATATCCGCATTCCGCTGCCGCACAGAATGCTGGCCAGCAGCAAGATGGCAATTAACCCAGCAAATTGAAGTATCTTCGATGACAAGCCGCGAGATGATTCCTCCCTATGTGCATAAAACACTCCAGTCAAACAGACCCGCCGATGCAAAACAAGACAATTGAACGCACCTTGTTCCCATATCTCCCGCCGACACCTCTCTTCAACATCGTGATTGTCGCATCCTTCAGAGCCGGACGCTGCGAAGCCCTCACAAAGACGCAGCTAAACAGTCCAACCATACTTTCCGAATGCACAAGTGTATACGGCTCATCGCCAGCAGGTGCAACCGTACGCATGGCAAGCAAAAGTGCATCATGCCACCGTTTATACGCCCCTGTAACCCGATCTGATAAACCCCCATCTTCTGGTTTCTTTTTCCCGCCGAGTAAGACGTTTTTAGCTGTCATTTTGCGGGATTCGAGGTCGACGACTTCTTGGAATCCAAAGGATATTATGTCGGGAGCATCGACGCTTGTTAAGGCTTCGCGGAGGAAGGAGAGGTTGGCTGGATCGCCATTTAGTTGGTCGGGTCGGGCGGCATCGACGTTCCATGAAATTAGAAGGATTTTGGCGTCACGGAATGTGCTGAATTCCATTTCATGTTTGATCAATTCATGTTCTATACCATTAATCTCACTGGTTAGACTCCAACAAAGAAATATCAAGCCTTGCAGCGCACCGATCCAATCCAGCCCAAGTAACCCGTCCCATAACTTTAGTTGATCATCCTTCCCAGCGCTAACAACACACAACTTTCTTGTCTTCTCAATCCCAATATGATCAACCGACAACCTGATGACCGGCATTGTAGCATGGGCAACCCAGCAATTGGTGACCACAAAAGGCCTCGAAGAAACATCATAAGCTGTGATGGTACCATTACGCCCGCCAGCCCACAGGCGATCGTTGACACCTTCCAAACAAAGGACATCGGAAGCCGACACTCGAATCACCTCGACGCAACGGGGATAGCCGTCCTCTGCTTCCATCAGCCAGATTGAGACGTAGCCCTCCTCATGCCCGACGTAGACATATCCTGGGTGTGAGGGAAGGAACGTGGCAGAGGTCACCGGGCCGACATGTTCGGTTGGCATAACTGACCTCCCAGTACTACCCTGCGTAAAAAGGTCATATATGCGTATTATCGGTATCCTCGAGGTAGTCCCAGGTGCATGTGCATCACTCCTTGAAGCAGTCCAGAGCTTCCCTCCAATCAACCGCACGAAATCCTGTTTATCCGTCACTCGAACTATTCGTGGTGGCGTGCTTAACAAATCGACATCCATGCCAGGTTCAGGGGTAAATATTAGCGCCTTGCCCGACTCGTCGAGGGAGATCATGGTATCGCCATACCGGAAGATGTAGGTTATCGGGTGGGGATGGGCAGCGTATTTGGTTTTACTGACAATGCCTGTGCGTACGTCCATCTCGAATAAATGGCCATCTTTCGTGCCAATCCATATCAGATAACCACGATCAGCGGGAGAGCTCGACGCCCGGAATTCCATGCTGGTGACTTTGACCTCTTTCGCGCCGACCTCTTTCGTATCTAGGCTCTTGACAGGACGGTCATCCCCCGAGGCTAGATCGTATATTTTTAGGTGATGGCTGGTTGCTACCACTACCTGGGATCCAGATACGGCATAATGATTTGAATATGAAGTGAGGTTGACCCGTGTCTCCCATCGACGCGGGACATAGGAGAATGTAGGTGGACGCCTAGAAGAGTGGCTACTATCTGGTAGTAAATCGAGCCCCTTCACCACGGTTTCTTCTTCCTCGTCATCATCGTCCGATGAACCACCGGTAGCTGCGGCAGCGACTGGACGCTTAGGTGGAGGTAGCTTCTCGCCTAGAGCGATAGTCCGAGTAGGAGGTGGCGGTAACTTAGCAGCACCTAATAGCTTGCGTGTGCTCGGCGTAATAGGCGATGGAAGACTAGAAGACGCGTCTGAGGGCAATGGAATCGTAGGAACAGATACCTGTGGCTTGGGAGCTTCCTCCCGTGCCAAAGTGATCCGTCTGATAGGAAGGGGAGGTCCTCCAAGGGTGCTAGGAAGCTCATGCGCAAGTGTGACCCGATGACGAGGCGGTGGGCGAGGTGGCGGGAGATGGAGACGTGGAGATCCAGACGGGGGTGTTGGGTCGCTTTCGCTTGATGTGCGGCTAGAATGACTTGGCGAGTCCAAACCGGAGGACGAAGAGGCAAAACCAGAAGATGATGAATCGGTAGCAGCAGTGGTTTTTCGTGGAGGCAATGCAGGAGGAGGCGGATTAACGACTAGAGCTGGTGCAAAAGGATTTTCCTCGTCAAGACCAAAATCTGAGAACCCTTTAGGAGAAGTAGTAACATGTTCGACTGGGAGCACGACATCGGGGGTGTGTTGGGTTACTTTTGGCGGTCGAGGAGGGGCACTAGGTTTATTTGCAATTGGAATTGGAGGTGGGGGAGGGCCAGGACGAGGAGAACTGGTGCGCGGCGGTAAATTAGGGATCAGACTGTTTGGTGGAGTGAAATGTGAGTTTGACTCGAAAGCTGTTGACCGCTGCAAACTGACCTCGGAACGCTGTCGTCCACTAGCAGCTCATTTCTCCCTGCGTTCAGCAGTGCAGCCGGAATGGGTACCGGCCGTAAAAGCGACGATGGGCGTGGTGATGGAGACGGAGACGGTATTAGTCCCTTCACACCACGGGGAGGCGGCGGCGGCGGCGGTTTCCTCCCGGCCGGAGGTGAAGCTCCCTGCCGTAAATCTGAGGACGAGGAAGACGTACGAAGGTGCTGTATGCTATCTGGGCGTCCCTTTAGTGATGCGCCAGAGGATGCCCGAGGTCGAGGACTATTTGGCTCCTCCGGTGCCAATAAGTCCCCAGTGATGATTGCGGAATGTCGTTTGTCTGCAGCAGTCCCCGAAAGCTGCTCAAACATTGACCTGAGATTCTTGACAGGTGCCAGCGAGCCAGATTCGATGTCAGCCTGCTGTGCCATTGTGGCGGCGACGTTGCGGATGATGTGGACGAGATGACAGTTTGGGTTCAAGAGATGATTACAGCTTTATGGTTTGGATGCGGGCACTTTGCTAACTGAGCTTTGAGTCCGCGATGGAGCGCGCCGCATTCTCACGAGAGGACTGCGAAAAATGAGATGCTCGGGACAGCGGACGCGAAGAGACGACAATCAAGGACTGCTAACTGGGCCTTCTTTAAGCGCCCGCCGCACCATACAAGCCCCTGTCCAATTCCCCTAGTTCTCTGTGTTCTCCTGCCGGCATTGACCTGTGATGGACGTTCGAATGCTGTCGAGTAGCCTCAAGCAATGTGTTTGATGGCAAGTTTATCAGTTTCATATACTCCAGGATCTGACACATCTACAGCAATAGATCAACAATAGATCAGCCATCTGAACTCGATTACATCGTGTATACCGAGTACGGCATACCCATTGGGCTGGGAATGTCCAATATTCATCACCAAGAAACAGCATCTGGGAGAGAGTCTTCAGAAATAACCCACAGCCAAGCCTAACGTGCGAAAAATAGGTTAAAAATCAAACTTCACGCGCCTCATGTCACCGTCCAAATTGTGTTCCTATCCCGGACATCCCTCTCTGCCTACGTTCGTACCGCTTGCACCATTTCATCGATCAGCCCATGGATCCAGTCGGGCTAAAAGTACCAAAAGCCCACAGCCCAAGTACACGCACGCATCTCAAGTAGCCAGTCGACCCATTTGACCGTTTGGCTTATTGTTCCATGCGTATACCATGAGGCAGTCGCGCTGATAAAGATTAGGGCGAACCCAACACAAAGGGTCCTCACAACCCCCAAATTCCTTCTCTCCCCCATAGCTGCCGTCATGTCCATAACGTTGACCCTCCCCGTAGAAATTCTAGAAAACATTGATATCGTTAGAGTCCAAGCGAATCAAATAGCTCGCCTACAGAATCGATTAGACGAAGCCAATGTAAGTCAAGGTTCAGGTTCCCCGCCCGGAGCCCCTCCCAATAGAGACCCTCGGCTGCTCCTCATATGTGCATCCCAGGCTAATTTGTCTCGCAGACTTTGAATGCGAGGATTAGTCAACAATTGGCTGCAGCTATGGTGGAAATTCGATCTCTGCGAGATCAAATTACCAACTCCCTGCCCCGCGCCATGGCCAGCGCACCCCCCGTTCCGAAGTCAGAACCAATAGTAATCAAAGCATCCACGAGCGTCGCATCTCTGCGAGATCAGACCACCCCTTCCCAGCCCCGCGTCACGGCCAGCGCACCCACAGTTCCAAAGCCAGAACCAATAGTTATCAAAGCTTCCACGAGCGCCGCATCACTGAGACCTAACGTGAGCAGAAGCTCGATTTCTGAGCCTCAGATTACTACAAAGGCAAGTCCGCATGACACATCGGGTTCCAAGAGTCTAAGGCTAACTTCCCTTATTCGTTAGGTCAAACTCAGCCATCCGCAATCAGATGATGGTATTGAGCCCGACACCGAGTGGAAGCAAACCCTCAAGAAGAAAATAGAGGAAGAACTTCGACCAATGGTTAACGATGCTCAGGATAACTACAACCTGAAACTCAAAGGCCTCCCGCCGGCGAGCGACACTCTGGTTCGGCAGAAGGTATCGCAGGAGTACAACGCAGCGATGACGAGTATACGTGGGTTGGCTACGGAGCACTTCCAAACAGCTTTGGAAAGAGAGAGGCAGGAGCGCAGGTGGGCTGCTGGGCTCGAACTGTCGCCGGAATGGAACGAAGCTTTGAAGAAGGAGCAACAGTCAATTATGATGAAACTCGCCGCTGAGGTATGCATACTACATTTCACCTTTTTCATCTCTTGTCAAAGTAGCAATGTGTTAACCATCTTCACAGCGTCGACAGAGCCTTAATCGCGATTCCCGCTCATCTGCATCGAATTAATGCCCGTGCATGACTCTGCTTTGCCTTCTTAATGACCGTAATGCCCTCGGCGATACCCCTCGTGATACCAGCTTGCATCTCGCTTTCACTCACACATACGCACGTACCCAAGCATTTTTTACTTATATTTCCTTGCAATCTTTGTAGCTTCCAGCTTTCGGTTCATCCATCCTCACCGATTACTTACCTTAGTCTACATTATCGGGTATCTTGTAGACACGGTCTTGCGTATAATGTCATACCTACAGAGTAGTCCGTGTGATACGTAATTAGTCCTAATCCATACCATGGTCGCATGTTCCACCCAGCGAATGTCTATCTGTACCTACATGCGATGTGCTATGGGTACCTCTCATTCACCCCGGGCCACCGCAGAGCATGTAGAGATCAGCATGGATGGGCGGTAATCCCAGAAGCTGTCTTGAAAAGCTTAACCTCTGCAGCCCTCCTCTGCGTAAGTCCCGCCAAAACCTTCCCTCCTGCCTTATTCCACTTGGGCAACTCCTGCTCCACAACAGTATTGGCCACCTCCCCATTATTCAGCCTCTTCACCAACGAGCTGCCCCTCATCGCACCACACCCAACATTAAACACCCACGACGTTAGCGCGCCAAATTGGTTCGCATTTAACCTGACTTTGTTTTGTATGGCGGAGTTGAGGCAAGTCGTTGCGATCCGGCTGTCGGAGATGAGGAGGGTTGTTGCACGGGATTCAGATAAGGGGAAGGGACCGGCTTCGGTGCAGCCTTTAGTTTTGCAGAGGTGGCCGTAGCCTACGGTTGGTAAACCGATAGGATCAGGTGCAGGACGTGGAACGAAGCCTTCAAATTCTTTGATGAGCTTGATTGTCGCGGCGTTGATCTGTGGTGGGCATCCGCCACCCCCTCCACCGCCAGATCGAGGCAAGCAGCATTTGAAGTTACTTGGGCCAGGGCAAAGACCTTCGAGATCCGTGACAATGTAAACATCAGCGGACAGTATTGAGCTAGGATCGCGGACTACCTGAGGCAATGTTACCCGTGGAACAAGTGTTGGCGAACCGACAGTTTCCACCCGAACCACATTTGGGTTTCGTACAGCATTTGATGTTCGTGGGATCCTTTGGGCAGAGCCCAGTATAGGAGGTACCTCCAGCACTACTACAAGACGAACTAGAGATACAAACACCAGGAGTACCCTTGGCCGAGCATGGGCCGTTCAGAGCCGCGTTGACGAGAGAGGCAGAGAGCAAGGCCGTCAAAAGAGCAAGCGTCTTCATGTTGGTAAAGTCTCGGGGGGACGTTCAGAGCATTATAAACGAATAGACCGTATATACGTATGCGATCGGAAGCAGCGAACGTGGGGTTCATTCATGACCTTGCTAGGTGCACATGGATATCATACCCGGACGCAGATGTAATTTACCAATGTGATTATCACCGTGAAGGTCATCCAACAGAACGAGTCGAAGTAGCCCTGGTCTTGGGGCATGAGAGAATCCAAGAGTAGCCATGCGCAGGAGAAAACATAACAAGCCAAGGGGTCAAGGGTCGAATGACGAGCGGCAGTGGCCCTAAGCCCAAGACGATCGCAACTGCGCAGAGCGTCAGAAATTCACATTGAAGTCACCTCAGCGAACCAGTAAAGTCAAGGCTGTCCCGGGCTCCAAGCAATAGACCTAGGAGGGATACGTTTTGTAACGGAGTATATAGTAGACAGGTAAAAGGCACAGGAAAAGCGAGGAAAAGGTCCAGACACACGGACTAGGAAGAGCAGGTAGCACTACAGGTACGATGGGCCGAGAAGACAGGTAGGTGGATGCGTAGAAGATGCCTTGGAAGGCGAAGTCGGGTAACCGTGGCAGGGGAAAGAAGACGGGGACAGGACTGGCAAGGGGTGACCCATGCAGAGTGTGTATGTTTAGTGTAGGAGGGAGCAGCGCCGTTTTCAGACCCAGGTCGAAGGTCGACTAAACCAGCAATTACCGTGGCTATTATGGGGCTGAAAATGTACACAGGCTTCGGCATCATGGGGAACTTCAGAATGAATAAATCCTCCGGGATCTTCTCCTCGTCAGCATATTGCTTGATCTTCGGAAGGAGCTCCCTGGACTAAATAACATCCTCGAAGACAGGGTAATCCGACAAGGGCTTCGCGGCATAGATGCGAAGGATCGCATCGTACTCAATCACAAGGGGCAGTCCTTGAGGAGAGAGCCGCCTTAGCTCTGTAAGAGAGCACTAAAAAAAGAAGGGTGTTCCAAAGTTCCATGAGGACAGAAAATACGATATGGTCATCTTCAGTGATGGCTTGCGAATCGATGAAGATAAGGCAGTGCAAAGCGGCATCCAGAGCCACATACACTCTGTCTGCAATACCCGGCCGAGACTGAGCTGTGTCCCAATCCTTGGTTTGGCGGAAGTGAGATCGATACGCGAATGCAAGCCAAGAACAGATATCGTGTCGCTTTTCTATCACCGCCTGTGCAATAAGGCATCGAGAGAATTGTATCCAGTAAAAGACGGCCCAAGGTGGCAAGATTGGTCAAGACTATCGGTGTGGGCATACACGATGTCCTGGGGTCCCGCATATTTAGGAATATTACGAGCATGAATATTTGAAGTGAGTGCTTTGGCGACCTCGGCGGAGTGACCCCAGATACATGCGCTTGAACTATCTGGAGGTGATGATCGCAGGAGAGCCTCTGCCTTGGCCTCTACGCATTCGGTGGGTGGTTGGAAAAGATGCTAAAGAAGCTGGATTCAGAGTCTGCCCGTGGCGATGATAAAGAGCCATTTTCACCGAAGAATACTCGAGCATTGAGTCTGGTTGGCGCAAGCCTGCCTTCGAAGATGGTTGGCGCTTATGTTGAAAATTTGGGGGGTACATAGGGGCAGACAGGAGAGGCAGAGGAACTATATTGTCGCTGTCTGATAACATCCAGGATTCGAATATTCGAAGCTCATGTAGCTAATGTTGGGCTGACTCTATCCAAGCCATACTCTCGAGCTCCTTAATTAGAGGCGTCGTGCGCTTCAATCATCTTACTCGCATTCTTAAGACCCTTCGCAGCAGCTTTGTTTTCCTTCTCCTGCTCAAAGAAGATTAGAAAGAGAGAATTGAGATGCCATCCCCCCAGTAATTATGAACTCACCTCCGTGAGGCGCTTGAACTCTGAATATACAAAGATCAAAAGGAAGAACACAGTCTCACGTCCAGCGTGAGGCTCTATTACGACCGACGCAGGTTCGTCGTCGTGAAAGATGCGCGAATGATAGGGAGTCAGAGTGGCCGCATGTATTTCTTCAAGCTCTGACTTTGCCTGGTCCCCGCTTCAGTGTTTTCCCGATCGGCATCGTAAACGAACTTACCTCCCACTTCCCGCTGTCTTTATGCTTGACTAGATACGCTTCGCCATCCCACCGCCATACCCTGGACCTATCGCAGGATGCATGCTAGTCAACCCCCCGGATAGCGTCAGTTTGAAGAGGGACCGTACGTGCTGGAAACCCAAAAACCTGGTGGATGGGCTTTGACCGTGGTGAAGCTCAACTTCCTCCCATGGATCTCGAACATCCTGTCATCCCAGTGTATCATAGCTGCGATAGTCTTCTTCTCGCCGTACCATATCTCTGTCCTCGTTCTATCGTCTACCTCGTCCGTGGCGACCGTAAAATGGACCGACCCGTCGTGTTTAGAGCGTACAGTGGAATTGCAGAGATCTTTAGAGGCGAATATGAATTGCATCGCGTCGTTCGTTTATGGGGTGGATAAGTGTTCGTGGACAAGGTTACAATGAAGGGCAGATGTCGCCCAGCCCTCGCGCACTTATATGCCTAGCTCGTCCATAAGCCATCAAGTGAGGTAACAACGAAGGATAGATATCTGAGGTTTCATTTGCGTGGCAGTGTCTTTCACTGCGACTTGCACGGAAATGGTGCCAGCGTGTTGCTGTCATGTAGTAACGTATAAGTGCTCAAATATCGGATTCAACAGTCGTTCGTTGCGCCCACACTGGCAATCAATAGGTCAAGCGGAAATGAAGCCCAACCAGGACCCATTGTGGGCAACCTATGTACGATATTCGAGCGGCTGTTGTCCGAATCGGAGATGCCCTGAAACACAAGTGGTTTGGGACAGCCATGCAGAGGCTCTGCACAGGCGATTGCGACCAGTGAGGCAAGCGTGGCCCTGCGCGGTATCAAAAATATGTACGGCGACGCCCATTCGCAACGCATATACCTAAACCCCACTAAATCAACGCAGACATAACAATTCGACAGAAAGATATAAACCAATCTCTATTCAAATTAAAGCAATTCAGGTCTAATCGGTTCGTCAGTTAGCTCTCAGACGCCCTTCTGCGTCCCCTAATCTCTATCCCTAAGAGTCTTTTCCTATCTCTCCATGCAGCAAACACACTCAGACCTACGCACAACGCACAAGCCGACATGGTCATGTACAACGCGTCGACGTAGCACGCTTTGCCTTCTAGACATATCCGCGATGTCTCGACGGGGAGGCCACGCTTCTCAGGAACAGGAGGTTCGTGCGCATCGAGGTTGCGACCGAATGCAATGGCGAAGAGGTTTCCGCCAATGAGAGGAGATGTTGATGTATATCCCCAGTTCTCAGAGAAGTGTTCTGCGAAAGTTGTGTGAATATTAAGAACGGTGTGATAAGACGTTTATTAGAGGAGACTCACGAAGACCAAACCACTCGATGCACATAGAGGGGAACAGGGAAAAGACGCTGCCATAACCTAGACCCAGGATGGCGCTAGCGATCCAGAGGTTTTCAAGATCCTCGATGTGCGTAGCGACATACTGCGATGCAAGCAAGGCTAAGGAAACGAGTACAAGGCAATATGACCTTGGCCACCTGAGACGAGTCTTGATAAAATCGCACAACAGGCCTAGTATAGGAGTGTGAGGAGAGGGAGATACTCGACTTGTAGTTGTAACACACCAATGATGATCCGACCAGCAAAGTTGGTTACGCTGATAGTGGAAACTTGGACGGCCTGCCACTTCTGGGCTTCCTTGTCATCATACACAGGATGCTTGTGAGCATAAAGGGCCTGCGACATCGAGCCTACATTGTTGATATCTGTTTGACGTGGAAACCAATGGGTTATTTAACCAGGGTCTTTGATGTGACTTACACATTAGTCCAGTACCACTGACTAGGTTGCAGAATGAATGATTGTAAATAAATGCATGAAGGTGAGACGAGACGCACGCATCGAAAGCAGGCTGAAAAGGAGCCAAAAGTCCCCGGTCCTCCATAACTTCAAGCCATATATATTTGGTAGCTCATCATGATACTCCTTGTGGGAGCCTATACTATGGCGGCCCATTGAACTCCTCGAACGGTGCCTATAGACCTCTGGGGACCTGCTCCGCGATAACTCCAGTGTATTGCCTCCCTCGTAGATGGAGTGGTCACTTTCGTTGGACTCTTCAGGATCGTCCGCTAGAAGGTGAGTGCGACTAGCATCTTCATGTTGAAATAACACTGCAGCGGCCTCGATTGCATCGGCATCTCCCTCGACGGCCCCATGATCGACAGCGTAGGACTCTGAAGGAGGTAATGGTATCGGTCGAACGAGGAAAAAGCCGAGGATCATTGGAAACGCAGTCCCGACTGCAAGCAAGAGTAGGAAGGAAGATATATCGCCTGGGAAGAGTGTGTGGGCTAAAGTCGAAAAGAAGAACGCTGAGAGCCCAAAACCAGATATCACTAGACCGGTGGTCGTTGCTCGCGCTCTATCCGGAAACGTTTTGGCCGTAGCGTTTGTCGAGCTCATATGCCCGCCGTTCCCACCTGACCCTGTGAAAAAGCTGCAAGTAATCAAAGCTAGGAGATTGAGGGTGGATAGTGTTGTTTCCGATGGGAGTAGGCCGGTGTCGAAGAAATGACGAATTCCTGAGTACCCCACGAGGAGAAATAAGAAACCGCCTGCGAGAAGGATTCGAGGACCACGAGAGTCGACGATTCTACCCCAAATTGGCCCACTGGCGTACACGCCGACTATACGCAGCGTGTTAGGAGAGAAATTTACTCCAGGTGGGCTATGAAGGGAAGAACCGCACCATTCCCTGCAAGTCCTATTACATTGAGTTGAGTATGGGTGAGTCGCAGCCTCGCTCCGAGTTGAGGTGCCCAAGCTTCCGCAGGCGGTCAATTACGTGGCCGAATCAATGTGTGTCAGAAGCTCACCAGAGAAGGCCTGTTAGTATGTGAGCTTCAGCAGACGCAATCAATCAACGAAATGTCTATCGCACATAGTTCGTTCCAGATGCCAACGAGACCAGTGTCGAAGCGATCAAGGTAGTTATTCTGGGCACACTGACGAGTGCTGGGAATGTTTGATGAGAAGGCGCCGCCATTTCGCGCGACCTGTGTGGGCTGGCCGAGATTCTCCAAGTTTCTGTATCCAGTTTCACGATTAGGGCCTGTGCTGCAGCATTGCGGGGGTCGTGTTGGGGAATGAGAAAGGTTCCGCGGGCGCTGGTCGGCCACATGCCAACACATCGTGCGAAGATGGAATGGAGATATCGGCGCTTAGAGGACAAGCCAGTTGAGCCCTCTGACGACCAAGTCAATCCGTGCGATCGCGCCAGTCCTATCCGCTCACATTTGCGATGACCTGCTCGCCTGCAGAAGCTAAATTGCGGAAACAAACACCTGCATTTGACATATCGAGGTCATGCGTCATACTGGAACCAAAGTCTACCTCTACACGCCCAATTTGGTTTGCCGTCCGCCCTTTGTGGAGTGCCAGAGGCGGATGCCATCATCAAGTCTACTTTGCGGGATAATGTCAGCAAGCCTCTCGTGAACATATAAAAAGAGGCATTTACCTCGTCCAACACCCATTCTTTCTTTCACTGCTACATTGCACTCTATCCACAATTACTACAGAAATGCGTAAGGCAACGCTTTAATTTCGCTGAGATCTTGCTGACTATGTACTCACAGCTATTGGATCGACAATCAAGGGAATGTTTAAGCATTCTTCTTCGTCGGGCTCGCTTACTGGCGACCATGTTCAGCCGCCCACGGCGGCGGCCAATGTACACGCCAACGACCTCGCTACCACGCAGCGCGATAGTCCCGCCCATGGCGCCATGAGAACCCATGGTGGTGGCGAGTTGCCCGCAGGTACGGGTCCTGGCACGTCGGGTAAACCCGCCCCCATGGGCACACATTCCAAGGTTCACAATGAGGAAGCCATGTCGCCCTCTCATAAGCATGGTCAAGGTCTCGGTTAGTTCACGGACTCTTTACGCGTTGGACATTGCGAAACTCATTTATATGCGCTCACCCAGGCCGCAACGAAGCCGCCAATGTTGAAATGGCCTCTCCATCACACGCAGGCGCCATGTCTACAACGAATGGCCGTGCGTACCCTTGTTTTTCCTCGATTCCTGAATATAACCGCTGGCATAGTTGGCAATAACACTGCTAGCCACGGCCCATCCGCCGTTGATGGTAGGTTCATTCTCACATCCACCAAATATTAATTCACCTATTTCAATGCAGGATCTGGCCATATGGCCAACTCTGACAGACTTGGTGCATCTTCTCAAGGGATGGCCCATTTCGCCGGTTCTACAGGCGACCCCCAAGAGAAAACGGTTCATTTGCAACGTTGGTCAATCTCTTGCGTTGTCGCCTGCGCGTTTTAATGCGTGTTTTAGCCGTCACACACGACAAGATCCGCCAACAGGAAGTGGAAGAAATAACTCACACCAATAAGCGTGACCACAAGCGTCAGTTGTCCTTTAATTACCACTGAAACCGCTATTGCTATAAACTAACGTCAAACAAGTTACCCACATCCAGCCTCATACGTTGCGAGTAAACCATCAAGAGGCACGCGAGGAGGTTCATACCGATAACGTAAATACCCTCCGTTTTTGACCACGAATAACTTTCTTAACTCACCTTTAGGTTCAACCAACCAAACATATCGAAACACACCGCGCGAACACCGATCGTGATATCAGTGCTCTCAAAGGTGTTCTCGGTGACGCCAGAGACACGGTTGTGAGTTAGCCGATGCTGTGTTATTAGCCTCCATGCTCATTAATTTTAGACGCACGGTGACATCGAGCGCTCTGTTATTGACAAAGGGGAAATAGTAAATGACTCTGTTCATCACGACGTCGTCCATGTCGTTCAGCCAGTGATCGAAAGAGAAAGTAAGGCCAAAGTTCGCCCCTAGTCGAACATCTTGTCTCATGCAATTACTCTAGTTATTGACCCCAAGCGCATCCACACGGTCATTCCAACCCATGAAGTAATTCATGAAGCTCCTATTGTTCACCAAGCGCACCATCATGAGCCCATGACGATGGAACAGTTCCAAAACAGCAGCCATTTCGGCCAGGCCATTTCTAGGGACGAGGCGATCAAATCCCTTTTGTCCGTTGGTCACTCCAGTGGCGACAGTGCACGAAATGCGCAGACAAGTTCGGCTCTGGGCAAAGGTGAAGGATTGGAGAGGGTTGGAGGTAACACCGGTGGTATCGGGCATAGATCCGAAAACATGGATAATTCAGTTGAAGATCGCCCACGTTCTTCGGTTTTGGAGTCTCGCCGCGCGGATGGTCGCGTCGACTCGATGTAGTCGAACTGCGACCTATCGCATGGTTGGTCCCGTGATAGCTCTGTAATTTGTATATAATAATAGCAGAAGTTATGCCGCACCAGCCCGAGTTTTGAATCATTTAACGACAGTCATTGAGTCCCCCAGCTGGCGACATTGACACCTGAACAAATCATTTAGTGATGTTCCCCACGCCAGATTCTCCATCAAGCTGGTTGCAACAGCAGGCAGAAGGTGTCATCCCGATGTCTGGCATCCTTGGACGTTTGCATGCGTTACACTACCTGAAGGCTATACACTTGACGACGTACCTAGACGGCGTTAATGGGAGTGACGATAGGATAAGCTTAATAAACATATTTGCGTTGAGGGAAAACGAATTCAGAAGATTAGGCCTGTGATAATAGGGTACATGGTGTCGTTCCCCCGAGATAGTACACTGCAACAACTACCCAGAACCTTTGCGCACTCGATGGTATATTATAATCGCTACTGTCTGTCAGTTGTGCGAGTCGCAGCCTCGACAGATCAATATAAATGGGCTCAGTAAGGTAGGCATCGGCTATTGCGTTCCTTGGATGATCAGTCCCACAAGGCTGTGTATTCTGTCATTTTTAGGCTTCGGCCAGGACATGCGGACTCAAGTTGCTATAACAATCTTTTGACGCCGTCACCTGTGCCCACGTAACTGTAAGTACTCGGGTGCTGATTCCAATTTGTAATAGCATCGGGTTCGCATGTTTACTGCTCGTTTGGAATATATGGTATGGAAGGAGGGAACTATATAATGGAGTGGTACCCAACGCTTCATACATCCTCCTCATTCTGCTCTCTTTTCATTGACCTGGTGTCGCCTCCTAATTTCCCTTCAACGTTTCCTTCGACTTTCATACTTTCATTCCCGTTCACTTTCGCCCTTCGCTTGTTTCATCCACCTTTTTAAATAATGGCCCGTATCATCTCTGCTATTGTTGCTTTCTTCTTGTTCGTTTTCGTCGCTCAGGTCGACGCTGGTTAGTGCTTCCCTGTGTACCTCCAAGATCGTATGCTGACTATGACTATGCACTTGACAGCACCCATCGAGGCTCGCCAGATTGGTAATCTCACTTGCAACCTCGCTCGTCTGAGGATTGTCGGTGCTCTCGCATCTGCGAACAGGAACGTCGGCAAGATCAGCACAGCGTACGTCTGCCCCAATGCTTTCCCCTATGCCAATTTGAGAATAACGTACCGAATTGTTTTAGTGATGCTACCACTGCATCCGCCGTGACTACAGCCAAATCAGGCCTATCTTCCGCGAGCGACGGTATCAAGACTATCGCTGGCGCCATTTTCACCGGTCAGAAGGCTCCCGCATCTGCTCGCGATCAAGTTGAAGCCGGACTACTGCAAACGCAAGGAGCGTTGCAATCTATTACTACGTGCGTCCCCATCCCTCCCACTGATCATGCACGTAATGTCATCATTACTAACGCTCATTGTGTGTGGTGAATATAGCGGCGACGCTGCCCTTGCGCCTGCCCTCAGCGATATGACCAAAGCTATCAAAGCAGGCCAGGACGTTGTGGCAAACTGCAAGTAAAGCGAGGGTGTGACTCTTGAGAGGAAGTTTGGATTACTTGAAGGGATTGATCATGAGGAGTATGATTTGTATTGGACATTTTTTGCATTGCGACATATGATTTGAGCAGGATGTGTACTATGATTTTCCTTGACAGCGTGTGTAAGACTTTTCGACAGCTGTGAGACGAGTGGTGGTATTGATGATTTCTCCTGAGCCCCTAAAGCACTCTGACACATTGACAATTTCACGAGGGAACATGTCGGCGACACTCTCGGAGCATGCCTTGACTCCGCCATATCTCCGGTAGATACGGCACACGATATGTTGTTTTCGACCATCCCTTGCCTTCCTCCTTTCGTTCCTCCACTCGTGTTCCCTTCCTATACATTAGTCTCGACTTGGCCATAAAGCACATACTCTAGAAGACCTAGATTGACCTCGTTTTACATTATCGAACCCGCGATGGGCATACAACTAGACTTGGACATGAACGGATCTTTCGGCGGAGGTGATATCCCTTCTGCACGATTGGAGGAGACGGAGGTTGTTATTGGAGTTCTAGGTAGGTTATTATGACGATGACGAATAGCCGAGAGCTGATAACGTGGCTGTCAATCTACCTCCGACTTTATGGCGATCTTTCAGCTCTGCAAGGCGCATTCATAGAACACGAATATGCACTACAGCGGTTATTCAAGGCACCCTCGTTCATAAAGGACCATAGACAGGCTTCATTAAGGTTTTCCACTGTACAAGTACGGACACCGGAGGATCTGGAACAATGCACGGCGCTTATCATACCTGGCGGAGGTGAGTTTCTCCACTCAGTTTTCAAGTGGAGTGGCGATTGATCAAGTAGTCGACATTGTGATTGACTTCATATAGAGTCTACGACCATTGCTCTGTTATTGCGGTTGTCCTCTTTGTGGGAACCGCTGAGAGAATTCTCCTTAACAAATCCAGTGTGGGGGACGTGTGCGGGAGCGATACTTTTGGCTACCGAGGTGGCGAATCCGAAGAAAGGTGGTCAAGAGGTGCTCGGCCGGGTCAGTGTTCGGATTGAGCGGAACGGGTGGGGCTCGCAGGTACATATGCTCTTCCAGATCTTCGTTGCACTTCTAACAACATCTTTTTGCAGCTTGAATCCTTCGAAGCCCCGCTCGACGTGCCCAAACTCCGAAATCCCAGACAACCTTTCACGGGCGTATTCATCCGCGCACCTGTGGTTTTATCCCTCCTCGACTCCCGGGGTGCACCAATAGAGCCAATAGCTCAATTACCCGACGACCTCCTCCCTTCCATCAGCGTCGACTCAAATACCAACCATGAGGACCGCCATGCCCAGGCAATCGTTGCGCTTCGCCAGGGGAATCACTTCCTTACGACTTTCCATCCTGAGCTGACGGATGATGATAGATTTCATGAGTACTTCGTGAAGGAGTGTGTGGTGAGTTTCGTACAGCGGTCTACCAAATAGAGGGGGTTAGTCGATGGGTGAAATTATTGAATATCTGATTGGCATCATACTAATATATATTCGGTTGGCTTGAGGGTATCTTCTTGTATTTCACTCCGGGTACTTCCCTAAGACGCATTAACGTGAGTTGGAATGCTCTTCTTTTCCTTGGACTTATCCGGTAAATACAGTCGGTTAAGCTTGCAACCACTTCTGACATCAGAAAGACTGAACGCCGCTTGGATACCTACATATATCCTGAGTTTCGAGGGGCGTGATCCGCCCACTAGGTTTGACTCAAATGGGCTTCACATATGGTTTAATGACTCGAAGATGGGAGGTGGCTTTGCGACTGTAGCAGGAAACTGATTCTCTTTCCAGAAATAGAAACCGATACGTATGTACGATTCGTTCTCGGGAGTGGAGAACCTGGTCAAGGAGCCGTGCCGCAACACGCGGGGTGATTCCGGTACTCCGCATTGCGCGAGAAGGATCAGTTGGCCCATGACTGCTGGCACATTGTAGCCCATCGTCAATTTCTGCGTCTTCAATTATGGCCTTGCTGGTACCAATTTTTTCCATTCCGTTTTGCTGGTTCCGATGCTTAGAGTGCGCCAGCGAGGGAGGGGCCTTTGAACAGGAAGCGCCCATAATGTAATAAGCGCTCAATATCAATGCTTTCTCGCTTGAACTACTAACTTCGAAGTCGCACGCAGTCACATCGCGCACCTTATCGTTGCCGCTGGCCATATGGCCATCTTCTTCGTCCTAAAAATACCTTCAAGATGTGCTCGCACCGCACGGTCATGACCATATGCCATCTTTTCTGCCATTAATAACCCACATACAATGAGAAAGTATATATACTTCGGGTCATTTGGTTGAGTCTCGTCGACCTCTGCCACGTCCTCCAAGTTCCTGCCTTTTCTTCGTTCGTTATCTTCTTTCCAAAGGAGCTTGGGAAAAGCTGGGTTTTGTAGTTGATGAGGATGGCTAGAAGCGTATTTTCGACTTTGGCTGTGGTCCTTGTGGCCGTGTGTATGCTCTTCTCCACTGCGTGCGAGGCCCGTCAAATTACGAAGGCTCAATTGCGTGCCAGACAAGCAGAGGCTGCGAAACGATTTGCTTTGAATGCAGGAGACCCAGTGAAGAGGGCCACTTCCGCTGGTGTGAAGAATATCACTTTCTCTAACCCGAGAGCTTCACGTAAGTACTGTCCTGTACTAGACGATTAATTCTTTGTATCCAACCTTTTATCGCTGTAGAATTCTTCGTCGATGGAACGTCGATTCCTGAAGTGGATTTCGATATTGGGCCAAGTTGGTCAGGGTTGTTGCCAATCAGCAACCGTACTGGTGAAACAAGAGAGGTAAAACAAATATATATGCCTCGGACGGACGAAGTGTAACTCATCACAACGCATTCACTCAGCTTTTCTTCTGGTTCTTCCCTCCTGGTCCTCAAGGCAGCTTGGACGATCTCCTCTTCTGGTACGATCCCACTTCTTCGCCGATAGAACGCCCATAACACTTGGTACTGTAGGACAAATGGTGGTCCAGGATGCTCTTCTCTCGAGGGTCTCCTCCAAGAAAATGGACCGTTCTCGTGGTCATGGGGTACCGCCAAACCAATTCAAAACGAATTCAGCTGGACGAATCTAAGTAGCGTTCTCTGGGTCGAGCAACCTGTCGGTACGGGCTTCTCCCGCGGTACTCCTGATATCAGGGTGTGTTTTGGTAGCGATTGATGCGCATATATGCTGACCATTCGACGATTTTCGTAGAACGAGGATGATCTCGCTGCTGAACTTGTTGGCTTCTTCCAACAATTCCTCGAGGTCTTCAGTGAACTTAAAGGAAAGACTTTCTACCTTTCTGGTGAAAGTGTACGCCTTCTTTTCCTCATTTTTATGTCGTTGGACGCTGATAGAACCTGACCTTCATAGTACGCAGGAACATACGTCCCTTGTTAGTCTCCTTTCGATCTTAATATTTCGCTAGCACTATCTCCGCAACATTGACACTGACAACCTTTCTTTCGCATTTCATCCAGACATTGCCAATTACATCTACACCCACCCCGGTGTGATAGATCTCGACCTAAAAGGAACCTGGATTGCTGATCGTAAGTTAACCCTTCCGTTCATCGCATCTCAGAAAACTCAGTCATCCATATTCCAGCATCGCTTTCATGGGACGTTGTCCAAGAACAAATCCCAGCTGTCAACTTCGTTCATAAATACGAACATGTATTTGCTTTCAAGTGAGCCAGGCTTGTCAGCAATCGCCTGAATTCGAATTAACTCTCACCATAGTCAATCCTTCCTCGCACAACTTGACGCACAAGCCGAGCGCTGTAACTACGCTAACTACATTGAGCAACACGTCACCTTCCCTCCTAAAGGCCTTCTTCCCCTCCCTGGTCGTTCGACATCTGCTGACAGGGGATGTGACGTTTGGGATACCATCTTTGATGCTGCGCTCAGGGTTAACCCTGCTTTCAACATCTATAGGATTTTTGATACTGTACGTGTTGTTTTCTTGCCTCAGTTGCTGTATACTGACCATGTCCATCTAGTTCCCCATATTGTGGGATGTCCTCGGCTTCCCGTACGCCTCCTTTCCCTCTTCTCCGACCTATATAACTCACTCCATCGCTTGACCCTATTTAGTGGTTCATTCGAAGATATCCAACTCGCCCCCCTCTACTTTGACCGTACAGACGTCAAGCAAGCCATCCACGCCCCTGTCAATGTCTCCTGGTCCGAATGCTCCAACGTTCGCGTGTTCCCCAGGGGCGATGGGAGTTTACCATCGGCATTGAGCGTGTTGCCGAGTGTCATTGAGAAGAATGAGAGGAGTGTCATTGTTCATGGGTTGGCGGATTTCATTCTGATTGCTGAAGGGTGGGTGGCACTTTTTTCCCATGTGAGTGTATGCTGATGGATTGGTTTACTAGGACGCGAATTGTCATACAGAAGTAGGCAGACTGTTTCTTATGCTCTTACTGTTTCATAGCTGATGGCCAACCTCGAACTTTTTCCCCTGTCTAGCATGACATGTAAGTTGCAATGATAATGCGTCCTCTAACCCAACACCATCTCACCTATCTATCCTAGGGAATGGTCTACAAGGTTTCCAAAAGCCGATCCAGAACGACTCTTTCATCGTTGATGGAATGGGCGCCTTGGGTACCTCCCACACCGAACGAGGCTTGACTTACTTGGAGGTCGCTCTCAGTGGGCACATGTACGTCGCATCTTCCCCACCCTCGCCCCCTACCGAATACCAAATGCTCACACTGTTCTTGTAGGATTCCTCAATTCTCTCCCAAGGTGCGTTCTCTTCTTAGCATCTCAAGCCCTTGGGATGCTTATTCCATTTCTCGTAGGCTGCATTCCAGAGTATGCAATACCTTATGGGCTTCCGATCTACGCCTTGAGTATGACTTTGACGATGATGTATCTACGCATGCTTTCGTCGCCCCAATTCTACATCTACAACTGCTTTTGGTACACTTGATTTCTTGATCTTTCGATCGCAGCACGGCCGAGAGGTTAGTCTGAAAGGTGCACATGAACAAGGGTAATGATAACGCTGCAAGGCTTGGTTGACGGACATCAGAAGGGGAGAAGTGAGTCGTAGTAGTCTGGCTTTCGAAAACCTAAGCACCCGTCAGGACAACACCGTTAAAACTGTAGACACACTTTCAGCGAGAAAACTCAACGACGCCATAGCGATGTTGGACCACAGGCCGGTAAACAGTATTCGAAGTGCTGGCGCGGCTACTGAGCCGTATCCTAACAGTGGATGTGGTGGGAATCGCTTCGAAACTGGTTTGAACAAAATTGCCACTGTACATAGTGGTCAAGGTGGTAAAGAAGGGACGACGGTCGGCTTACTCGAATCCACACTTTGTAATATTGTCATGAGGATGCGAATACAATTATCAACTGGTTACATTTCAATGTATGGACTATAAACGTGGCTAGGCAGTAATACAGTAGGTTGCGTAGTAAGTAATCAAACCAGAAAGAGATCAGCGAGATGGTAATGACACGAAAAAGGACGAAAATAACGAAAGGGCGAAACCGAGGAAGTTATTCAGTATCCAGAAACTCCTCGACCTCCTCCACGAAATCGCGAAGAACAGTAGAAAGTTCAACAACCAATGCGCTTCGGTCCCATTCCGTCCGGTGCCTCCACACACAGCCCAGACAAGTCGCACGTAATTGTTCTAGTTGCTCAATATTGAGCGAAGACGTTTTGCCATACAGATCCTGAGCAAAGGATGTCAATGCTGTTTCATCGATGATGAAATCTGGTAAAGCAGGAGTAGGAGAGCGCTCGATCACCATGGGGATAGGCGATGTTGGCTGTCTAGGGACTAGCATCTCCGATGAGGACATGTCAGTATCTACGGGGGGCGCATCACTAGCGATGGTAGAAGAGGATGCAGTTGGTACACCGTCAGGAGTGTTTGCGCTAGGGGTACGAGGGGCGTCGAACTCTGGTGCAGGGTTGAGTAGCATTGGGTCAAACCCATGCGACACAGTTGAGATAGAATCAACCGCCATATCATCACTAGAAGATGCTGCGGGTTCATGATGGGGAGGGGTGCTTGGGGCGTGCTGGACGTCGTCGGCAAAGTGAACGGTGGGTTGATGAGTTATCTCGGCGCCAGTCACCGTTATGGGGGAAGGGCCAGCCCGAGGAATGCAATCGAGAGGATCTTTGTCTTGATCCTCTTCGTCGGCAGTCCGGGAACGTTTCATGGCACGTTCAGAGCCCTCTTCCTCGGAACCATTGGACTCAGCGCCGCTCGCGCCATCGGCTCGCTGTCTTTTTAGCCGACGCTCGAGCTTCACCGGATCTGTGATGGTGATCTCGGGTTGTTGTCCATTCGCTCGTGCACTCCGTCTCGTCAAAGGTCCACTGAACCCTATACCATTCAGCGTAACCCCATTCTCTTCAGTATTAGCCTTGTTCTTTTCTTTGAGCTTCCGCCGTTCCTCTTTCCTTTTCCGCTCCCGACCGGCCATCCGTTCGCACTCCATCCTGAAGTTGGCATCGAAATCCTGCATACTGACTTCGGTCGCAGTGTACATAGCCTGAGCTTTATACATGCGCTCAGCATCTTCGTACGCCCGCGCTGTTGCGTTGTAGACTATCTTCGCTACGTCATCGAGGAAGTCTTGGGGAGTCAGGTATTTCCCTTTGAAAAGGTCGATTTGCATGCGCTCAAGGTCCATATCGAAGAGTGGGTGTTCCTGGATTTGCTGCTGCTGTTGTGGCGCAAATGGGTCGTCGGGTATTGGGTCGACATGACCATTGACGACCGGTTGGGTAGCCTGTTCTTCAGCAACCACATCTACAATACCGTTGGGCTCAACCACTTCCACCACTTCCATAGCGGTCACCAAATTGACGGGTTCCACAGGCGCAGGTGGGGGAGCGAACGTCTCATTTGGGTCGAAATTGTACTCCTCCTGCAACGTATTTCAGACATTACATCTTAACAAAGGAAGGAGGAAGTTCGAACTCACGGTAGCTCGCTTGGTAAATCTCTTGAACTTCCTCTTGAGCTCCGTCATGATAGGTCCAAGTCGGTATTTCAACAGAGTGATAATCTTCTGATCATTTTCTTCTTGTATGGCTAGCTCTGAGGCGGTTGGCTGCCTGGGTTCGAGCGCTGGTGCGACAGGTAACTCTTCGAGTATACGTTTCCGTCGTTTGACACCATCGGGGAACATATTCGGCGGACGCCTGACGTCGTCAATGAGTCCTTTAAAGAAGGCGGCGCGTTGCGAACTCGTCGGGGTGGTTAGTTGGATACGGTTATCGCGCGTTGGACCAAACCAGGCCTTCACGTCGGATGGGAGAGCGGAGAACGGACCGTCGACAACGGCGAGGAGGAGGATGGGGTCGGTGGGAGCAAGAGTATCGAGCATTGCGCGGACTGTCGAACGTGCTGCTTCGCTGATAGCTGCGCACCAGCCAACGAGGGATGGGATGTAGACAACAGAGGGTTGATTTCGTTTAGCCTCGACAAAGAGCTGGACAATGGCTGCTTCGATGGTCTAAAGAGAGCCATTAATTAACCGGTCGTAACGAATCGTGTAGGAACTCACCCGAGCCGAGTCACTCATCAGCGTGCCAAGCTCAAGACTCTGAACGTTGAAGCCTTCGAGGTGATGAAGTGCTCCAGCACCGATGTATCCCTGACCCATACCAACTGGTCCATGGATAACCACTCTAGGTCTGTAAACTCGTAACTTTTCCATCGCTAGAAAAATCGATCAGACAGCGCATTAACATCACAGCAAGAGAAACCGAATCAAACGCACATTGCAACGTCATCTCCCTATCCAAAGCCCCTTCCTCACCGCCATCGTCTTCATACTCTGCTTCTTCTAAAGCACTCCTCTTCTTTTCTACGGGGAGTACTCGATTGATGACTTCCTTAACTTTCTCAAGGTGATCAGAGAGGAGAGGGAGGAATTGAGAAGGCAGTGGTGTCGCAGCAGAGGTGGATGAGCGTGCAGAAGATGGTACGAGCTCTGATGCATATCGTGTCAACAGGCGAAGGGGGAACACGAGGAGGGGACTCACTTTTGATGGAGATCATGAAGTCCCGAAGTTGAATTTCGATAGTTTCTGGAGCGAGCATGAGCCGATCTGTTGACTTGTAGATCTGCGGGTACCGTCGTTGAACGGCATTCAGAGCGGCCTCCGTGCACAGTGCCTGCGAGTTTGCGAACGGATTGAGAACTTCGAAAGACATACGATGTGAGCATTAACCACTTACTCGGAGGTCCGCACCACCGTAACCCTTCGTCAACTTAGCCAGACCGCGAAGCTTCTCTTTCAGATGCTCGCTTCGACGATCATCCACCACCGAGATTTGCTTGTCCAGACCATCAGCACCGGTACCTTCTCCAAGATCAATTTCTCTTCCCTTCCCTTTCTCAATCCCGCTTTCCACACCCCATCCTTTCCACTTCTTGGTCATAATCCCCAGTATCCTCTCCCTCGCTTCTAAGCCAGGCAATCCGAAGTAAAATTCCCTATCAAACCTCCCAGGCCGCCTCAACGCGGGATCAACAGCATCAGGCCTATTTGTTGCACCAATAACCACTACCTGCCCACGCCCATCCATACCATCCATAAGCGCAAGCAGAGTACTCACAATACTGGCATGTATTTGATCTTGTTTTGACGAGCGGACGGGAGCGAGGCCATCGATTTCGTCGAAGAAGATGATGGAGGGTTGGGTGTTACGGGCTTCTTCGAAGAGTAGGCGAAGTTGACGTTCGGCCTCGCCGACCCATTTGGATAGACAGTCCGCACCTTTGCGCATATAGAATGCTAGTGTAGAGTGAATAGAAGTAGATATATGCTATGCTATCTACTCACATATGCCTTTGCCGTTACTTCGACAGCTAGCAGCGAGTGCGCGGGCCAGCAATGTCTTACCAGTTCCCGGAGGTCCATGGAATAAAACGCCTCTAGGAGGGGTAATACCGAAGTTCTGGAATACTTCTGGATAGAGAAGGGGTAACAGCGTCATTTCCTTGAGGGAATGTATGTCTATGGGCGAAGTTAGCCAACATTACGTGGCGAAGCGACAATGAAGGCACTCACGCTCGTCTAATCCTCCAACATCACCAAACGAGACGTTCTGACTAGGACCGAGGGGGTCAGCGTCAGCCAAAGCAGAATCAGCGCCGACTTTGCCCAAATTCGAGGGAGTCCCAGCAGCAGCAGCGAGGTCGGCAGCGGCGGGCAACACACCCATACCGCCAGCACTTCCAGTGATCGCCCCAGTTCCAAATACTCCAGTCGCTGGGAAAGCTTTCCGGGGTGTCCGAGTGGGGTAATCAGAGTCCTATAAGACGGAGACATGAATGAGGGGGTTGGACGATGACTGAAGCGGATGGAGTGACTCACAGAATCATCACCCGGGATGCCCATCAATTTACCGAGCTCAGCACCAGAAGCACTCCACCCCAATCCTTTAGCTTTACGACCACCATGCTTCCTGTCTCTCCCACCACCGCCACCGAAGAACCCGTTCCCATTCCTTCCGCCTTTCGGTTCGTTCTTCCTTACAACTTCTTCAAGAGGGGGCGGTATAGCGTAGTTGATCTTGACCCGTTGCCTCAGCGCGTAGGGCTTGCCGTCACTCTCAACCAAATCAACAGCATCACCATGATCGTTGTCATTATCACGAAGATCTTCTGGTTCTGGTTCTGGCTCCGGCTCAGATGACGTATGCACCGCGTCCCCGAGAGAGCCATCTTCCGAGACGGATTCCGCGGAAGATGTATTCTGGACATATGCTTCGTCGCCATCTCCGTTCTTGGCTGCATTCCTCCGCGCCTGGCGCTCATCACGTAGTGCTCGCGTGTCGACCTTCTTCGGGGGAGCCCGACTACTGAGACGACTGCTCCCTCTGGTAGGCATTGGACGAGGGGCTTGCTTCGATCGAGAACGTGTGGGGTACCGTGGCTTCACATCCTCGTCGTCTAGTACTATATTCTTGGTTCTACTGGAGGTGCGACGAGTGCTGTACCGTCGGCCCGTCTGAGAATCGGCATCCGCCTCCTCGTCATCATCATCGTCCACACGATATCTAGGCGCAATTCTGCCTCTCCGTGGAGGGAGCATTTCGACATTATCGTCATTGTCAAACATAGCTGTCGGGTCTTCTTCGTCCACGCTACTTTCCCTGAGACTCTTCTTCTGCACTCTTCGTCCCCGTGATGACTGGGTCCATATGATTGCCTTGGCTTCTTCCTCGCCGTCATCCTCTACCTCGCCTTCAGCATCTTTGTCATCATGATCGAGCGACTTGTCGCTTTGCTGGTACTCCGAGCCGGATGGGGCGGTCTCGATCGAATTGTTTCTAGGCCGAGAAGATGATTGACGGGTAGCCACTGGCATCTGGCTGGATGGTGGAAGTTTGATTGTCAACGGATGATGGGATGGCTGGGGGAAAGGTGGCTGGAGTGGCTGTTGAGGATAAGGGAAGGGTATGTGTCCCTGAGGTTGTGGGTTGAATAGAGGCTGCTGTGGGATGTAGCCTGGACCGTAGCCTGAATGCTGAGCGTACTCGGTCGGTGGGTAATAAGGCTGGCTTTGGTCAAGAGGTTGGTTGAGAAAGTTTGTCAAATGACCGGGATATCCTCCTCCTGTGTTCCCTCCTTGATTCTGTAACGGAAATTGTGGTTGTTGCTGGTTTAAGTGTTCGAAATTGTAGTCGCCTGGCGGTGGGAAGCCAAAACTCGGTTCTGGCATGGAACCGGCCAGGTCAAAAATAGAGCTCTACGACTGGCAAAAAAGCAGACGCAGAGTGAATTTTGCTGTTTCAGTCAGCGGAGAGGATGGGAGTTGTGTTGAGGAGGGCGTCAGGGACGATGGGGCCGGGGCTTTTGTCGTTGTCGTTGGCAGTGACCTCGTCAATCTTTGTCCAGGGTCTATTTACCCCTATTTACTTGACTCACAATGGACAAACACACCCAAATAACCTCCTCCTCATCTCCTTCCGCCTCCAACCATGCCTGCAGCCAGCACATCACCCCGAAAGCCCAAATCTGCCCTCTCAAGCTGTCCATCCACTTCCATCGAATCCAAAGGATGACGAAGGCGACGTCCGTTTTCGTGTAAAGTATCGCAAACTTGAGAAGCAAAGAGGGCAAAATGGTGATGAAATCAATGTGTAAGAGCGCCCGTGCAAAAGGCGAGGTTGATGGAAGTTGGAAAGCACGAAGCGTATTTTTTGCAGACAATTTCGTCCCATTTCCTCTGGTCATTTTCCTGCGTGACATGCTGTTACAGGACGTTACTCCGTAACGCGTGACCCCAAAACCGCCAAGTTCCCAGCTCCTAGGATCAGTTAACAAGCTCTCGAGCTCTCCACTGGCCTGGAAGTCATGGACGATACATCTTCTGCATAACTCTTGTCGAGAGCCACCACCAAGATCAAAGGAGTGCCGATGCTCATCCCTCAAATATTCAAACATTCATTCCAACCGCAGTGACTACCTCTGGCTTTCCCTAACCCGGTGACCTTGGCCGGTAACAACACCTAGTTATTATTGCGCACTTGAAACTCTGCGTGAATTACTGCGCGTACATAGCCGTTGCGACGCTCCTAAAATAGTCTTTTCGATCGACGACCTCGATCAAGATCGCTTCCAGGCTCAGCCTTAGCTTTCCCGTTGTTCCTCTCCATGTCCAGTCCAACCCGACCAATCGCTACACATCAGCCTATCTCATCCAAATTTGGGCGACCGTATGGTATGTACCTGAAGATCCCGCGGCCAGGCCCATATTCTGCTCAACAAAGTGACACAGACTTGATAGGTGTTCAATTCTTTGGCCCTCGTGACACGATAATAGTCCGTGCTTTGATAGAAGCTCGAAGAGAATTGTATAATACCCCTACATAGCACAATCTAACGAAATTTGGGAGGATACAGATGGTGCGCAACTTAAATGTCGACTTTTGCAAATTCCATTACCCTCACCATCTCTTGTGTCTCTCACCATCTACGCCACTCCATGCCGTGCCCTCCCCCGGTACACATACCCATAGCTACTGTCTGGATGCCATCACCCGTTCGACTGTACCCGATACGTATCCCGTGCTCTTAGGACTTATCCGTATCATTTGAAATCGGTCCCTGTGTGCTCCCATACAACTCACTTCGCACATCCACAGCAAACTTCCACTCCGAAGCAGACAGAGAATGCATCGCATCTTACTGCGAAACGTAATTCCCAACTGCACCTATCAAGCATCGACTCTGAGCGGTCTAGCAACCGTTGCCCTTGTAGTACGACACCGAAGTCCAAATTTAGGCCAACCTATCCTCTAACCTCCAGGACTATGCTCTTCATTGATGAAGATGAAGGACTAAAGGTGAACTAATTGACCTGCATCATCCCCACTCTCTCCAGAGCTTATCCCATAAATTTATTGACCGTCAACGTTGTCAAGCATCTCTGCCGAACGAATCTACCGTCCCATCACTTTCGCACTCTCAGCGCCCAGCTGCGGGCTCGCAGTGCCGCCTCAAACGCCAATCCACTGCGGATCCCTATGTCGATGTACTGAACGCGCTCGATGGAGGTTCCTCGATGGTATAAAAGTTCGCGTTCTAAGGCATGAAGAATCCTCATCACCAATCATCGCTCCTTCTACAGCCTAGCGCTACTCCCCATTTCTTCTTACCGATATCAATTAGAGCTAGTCCTCTAACTACCCCGCCTCAACCTTTGACCATGTTCTCCTACACTGCCCTCCTCACATTCGTTTTCTTGATCGCTTCCGTACAAGTCTCTGCGAGTAAGTTTCCACTTTCCCTACACTTTCGTTCATGACGCTGAACCCGTTTATCAGGGCCTTGTTCGGACCACAAGTCGGCCCAACCCAGCGCCTCCGCTTTGCAAGTCGCCATTCCAGCCGTCACACCAGTCGCCACTACCCCAGTCTCCACTCCAGCAGCCGCAGCCGCGAACGCCACTTCCGAGGCCTGCACCCAAGCTCGTCTTGACATCCTAGTCGATCTCGCCGTCTCAGAGGATGCAACCAAGAAGATCAACTCAACGTGAGCACTCCATCCCGTTCGAATATCCCCCTGTTGATTCACCGCATTCCACATCCTTTTAGTGACGCGAGCACCCAAGCTGCCGTAAGTGCTGCAGAAGAAGGTTTCAAGCTTGTGCAAGTTGGAATCGCTAGCATAGCCAATGCAATCCTGACCAATCAGGCCCCTCCCCCTGAATCGCGCGACCAAGTCGGCACCGGGATTATTCAAGTGAAGACCGCGTTGGCTGGGATTAACGGGTTGGTTGCCGACTCTCCCTATACTTTAAGAATACACAGCTAATTGACCTTATAATCAGGACTGATGTGGCTGACCCCAACCTTGCTCTGGCCAACAAGACCATCGATTTGGCTGTTGACGCCTCCAATCGTGTAGTTGACAACTGCAAGTAGAGGAACAATCTATCTCAAATGTTCGTAGGGTCAGAATAAGCTATATAGTGTGAAGTCTGCATACTCTACTCTACATACTCGACAAGCGTATCTATGTCGAGTGTACACTCATTCGTTCGTATCACTATATCACTGAACTGACCCACTAATTCCTCTGGATGTACATACGCTTCAAGTTCACGCCGCATTGGAGCTGCAAGAAGCACTACTCATGAGTCTGCCGTAAGAAAAGTTAAGTGAGATAGGTGTTGCTTTTACCCACAGATTTTCCCCTTTCAAAAACCCTAAATTGATAGGTTAATTGAGAGACTGACGAACGCAGGCTTTTTCAAGTTTTATAACCCCCTGGTCGCCCCTGCCCGACAAGTACGCGTGACTCCTCGTCAAACACTCAGGCTGGACTTCGTGCTCTAGCTCTTTTGCGCTATGTACCTCTGTCAGAAAGCCACTCCTTCAAAATACACACACCGATGATTTATGTAAGGCAAAGTGGCTGGAATGTAGACTTTGACCTTCCTCACGGTCACGGTAGTCCCTCGAACGACTCTTTGACCAATCCAATCTTGACCCAACCATTGTTTTCCCAAACATGGTAGGGAACCCGGGCAGAAGGAAACACTCGTCACAACCACAACGGGATATTTCCTACCTGACAATCTCGCTGGCTTGGTTCTACCCCTTGCCTACTCTTGACGACATGGATATCCCGTGATCCTTGCCAGCGATCAAGTAATCGTGTTCACGGACTGACACCAAAATACACTGTGAATCAGGTTATATTCAGTGCATCGCATTCTAAAAGAATGCTCACTGCGCCTGCATCATCCCTCGACTGGCCTAACAACCGTTACTCTTGTGCGACAGCGCAGGTTTACCTTGTGGCCGGCGTTCTCCCCGTGCCCCCGCCAAGGCTAGCCCACTAACCGGTGCCAAAATACTCTGACACAATGTGAAGGATTTCGACAACGTCGTTTGTAATCATGTTCATCGCGTCTGTCAAACGAGTTTCCGGTTGCGCTACGCTTGATACCTTTGGCAAATGGCTGCGCAAACAATATCTCTTCCGCTGATTCCTTCCGCTGCGGACCGATTTGACTGAGGGAAAATATCTCTATGGTACGCGTCACGAAAAGTTCCTTGAAGATATAAAAGCTCACAATCCTATCTACTCAAGATTCCTCATTATCCCTACCTCTCCTTCTACAGCCCAGTGCTACAGTCTTCATTTCATCTTTAAAGGAGCTAGTTCTCTTATTCCATATTCTTCCTATCATGATCTTCTTCGGCGCCCTCCCCACATTCGTTTTATTAATTTCCTCCATAGCAGTCACTCAAGTCTCTGCGAGTAAGTCTCCCATCAATGACTTTTCCATGGTATATCTAAGATGATTTTTGCACCAGGGCCTTGCTCAGACCCCCAACCCACGCCCAGCTCCTCCTCTCACACTGCTCCGATCGCTACTTCATCCCCAGTCGCCGTATCTACAAGCACTGTTCCCGAGGCTTGCACTCAAGCTCGTCTTGACATTCTAGTTTCCCTCACCGTTTCAGAGGACGCAACCAACAAGATCAACTCAACGTAAGAGCCAACCCTTCAAACTTACAGTGTACCCTCAAGGCCTCTCACGTTACTCCGTCCTTATAGTGATATGAATACCCGAACTGCCATCAATGCCGCACAAGAGGGCTTCAAGCTCGTTCAATTGGGAATCGCCAGCATAGCTACTTCAATTCTCACCAACCAAAGCGCTTCAGCTGAATCTCGCAGTCAAGTTGGCTCAGGGATTAGTCAAGTCAAGACTGCATTCGCTAGGATCAACGGGTTAGTAACCTTGGTCAAATATATCCATATCTGAAACCAATTTGGCTGATGTCTGTCTAGTACGGATGCGGCTGACCCCAACCTCGCCCTTGCCAACATGACCATTGACCTGGCTGTCGATGCTACTAACCGTGTAGTGGAGAAATGCAAGTAGAGGGACATTTATATACGCCATAGTCGGCAAACGTAGTTTCCCTATATTGTTCACTGATTTGAACACACACATATGTATATTCTAGATGGTCCAGTTGGCCATGTAAAGAATACCCCTCTATGAGTTAGTCTTCGAGCTCCCTCGTTGTTCCTGTTCGCCCCTGTGTCTGCTACCTTTCCCCCCTAGAGCCCATCACCAAGGCGTTTGGTTGCACGGTCTTCATAACCTTCCCATCTCTTCCGCAGCAGATCCTCAGGTCCTACTAGTTAGACCTCTAATTGCTCTAATCTATGGTCAAGGGTAGCAATTAAAATCCCACCAGTCGTACATCTAGTCATCCCGGCGACGAACACCTCATCCGAAGCTCACACCCAAGCTCGTCATCGTACGGGTTGTGTGTACTACCACTTTGATCTTCCGTACCACCGAACTGGAGCTAGAATTCGTTATTGTCAGGCTCTGAGTCTAAGTAGCGCCCCTAGTCCCATGCATAACAAGTGACGCAACGCGTGTGCGTGACTTGGGAACAAAACAATGTCTGCGCATACCGCATATTCATATTACCTCCAGCAGATTGCAGTCCCCGACCTTACCAACACTGTCGTGCAAGTCCGCAATGCGCTTAAGTCGACTATTCTCGTTATGGTTTTGCGACTCACCTTCCAGATGGACGACATATCCCCCCAATATCCCCCATCACTGCGCTGGCATCAGGTACTAGGTATTCCTCAACAGGCTCAACTCGGTCGCGCAGTCTCGCTGTAATCTTAACACTCCGCCCCTTGTTTTCTTCCCAAACGTCTGGCTGCGGAATTCACTGCGGATATCTATGTGTGTCGAAGTCTCATCACCGTCGACAATGACGCGACGCGTTGGGGGGATCTTCAAAGATATAAAGGGTCGATAACGCAACAACGCAAAATACTAACCCCCATCACCACTGACATTCCTTCTGGAGCATATTTCTGCACAGCCTTCTTAGTGAACTCGCTCTCTAAACATTCACCTCCCGATTTTCCACCATGTGCTTTGCCTCCCTTCTCACATACGCTTTCTCCGCCTCTTCCTCAGAGGATCCACAAGCCTCCGCAAGTAGGCATTTACTCTTATTCTACTGCTACCAAAAGTCCTCACACCGATCGCATCAGGTCTTCATCAGTCACACATCACAACCCCACAGACTACTTCTCCCACTGTGGCCGTGAATATATCGCCCGGAGCACGCTCCCAGGCTCGTCCCGGCTCTGTGGTGGACGATTCCGAACCGGTTAACAATACTATCAGCTCAGCCATCGACGCTTCTGACCATGTAGAGGAAAGCCGCAATTAAAGTCACATAGGAAGTATTTGCAAACCCAGTTGTTCAATGATTTATACTTGGCGGGTCCATGAGTCTGCGGCGTGTCCCGTTTCGTGCCTCCATAGATGCATCATCTAAGTATTAGCTCTACGACATGTAGCCTCAGTGCGTGCTGCCGACCTGTCGAAATGATCGTTGCGGTTGTTGACAAACTTTACTTTTCATATAGCCCTTGAAACAAACAGTCTCTTGGCTACGGGTTTGCCAGTATCAACACCGAAGTCCCCCCATCGGTCCTTTCAACTGACCCACAGACCTGCCGGTGCACCACGCACCATCAGGAGCTATTGAAGGACTTTGTGATCCTGGTAACCTTTGTATCACCGCTCAAAGAACGTAAAGAGTACATCTGTCAAACTGTCAAAACTTCTCCGCGACATCAATTTCCGAGTTCTGAGCGCTGAGCGTCTACGTCGAATTGCACATCTGGCACTATGGCAAGTGAACCCCTCACAACATATGAATCGCTTTCCTGAGGACATATATAATCGCAAGCAAGGGCAGCCAATACCTATCCTTCTACTTCTTCTTACTTTACAGCCTAGTGCTTTTATCATTTCTATTCCAGAGCTAGTTCTCTGCTCCGTTTTTCATTCTTTAATTTTTCGATTATGTTCTCCTTCGCCGCCCTCTTCGCATTTAGCCTTTTGATCTCAGGCTCGGCTATGGCAGCGCCACAGGCGGTCGCTGGTGAGCATTAGCTTATTCAACTCCACCAGTACCGAATAATTCTAACGTATACCGCGCTCAAAAGCACCCGTTAGCTCGGCCTTGGTCTCTACCCCTCTTCCAAGTACCACAGTTGATCTTGCCAGTGGAACCACGGATCTTCCTAGCGCCGCTACCGTATTTTCTAGTGCAACCACCGACCTTGCGAGTATAGTCACCGACATTCCTAGCGAAACTGCCGATATTCCTAGTGAGCCTACCGACATTCCTAGTGAGCCCACCGACATTCCTAGCGAAACCACCGATCTTGCGAGTGCAGCCATCGACCTTCCCAATGTAACAGCCGATACTCCAGTCGCAACAGCCGCTGTGCTCCCCGATGCAGCCCCTCCCCCGGTTACATTTGATGGCTCTGACCCAGCTTCAGACCCAGCATCCGTCCCGCCACCCATCGCCTCTGACGCATGCACCGCCGCAAGACTCGATACCCTCCTCGGGCTCTTCGTCTCTTCGCACTCGGTAGCCTTAATTGATTCCACGTAACTATTCCCCATTGTTCACTAGTAGCTCCCTTACTTACCATTTGAACTGGGTGTGCAGCGATCCCAACACAAGGACTGCACTTCGAAGCGCCGGCCGAGGTTTTGTCACTGTTGAAGATGGGGTATCTGCTATAGCCTTCGCTATCCTCACAAACCAAGCCCCACCGACGGACGCCCGCGACCAAGTTGGACGGGGACTTATACAGGTCAAATCGGCGCTTTCAGGTCTCGATGTGTATGTGACGTCGCACCCTAAACATTTGACTTTGAGTATCCTGCTGATAATGTGCCAATGTAGATCGGATCCAAACGTTGAAGTCGCAGCTCAAGCCATTGATGTAGCGATCGAGGCTGCCAACCGCGTGCTTATTAGCTGCAACTAGGCAATAGAGGGAAATGTAGTAATTTACTACTCGGTATTTAGTGTGTGTGCGTGCAGAGCTTCACTGGGATGTGATAACCAGCTCAGATGAACTGCAGGTATGATGTTTGAAGCTTTGAAAGGGGTATTGTAAGGGGCGCGGGCATTTCGGCCTTCGGTATCTATGACGGAACGAGGTTTGATCTAAAAATAGACCCACCACCTTGAGCGCACCTCCGGATATGTGCACACAGGACTATGAGAGCATACACGACTTTCTTTCTCCGGACTAGAATATCAGGAATACCATTAACTCGTCCTCGCATCATCTGACCCAAAGGAAAACGAACTCGCTGAAACTGCTGGCTCTATACCTGTAGGTTGTGGACCTTCTTTCGAAACAAAAATAGGACATGTACTCTGAGCGATAGCCCTATGCATCCGAGGCCATCGAAGTCGATATACTTACCTTATCGTCGAGCGCGAGTTACGTCTAGTGCTTCCGACATTGACGCGAACATCACCCGCGAGCTATTGTACGTCGCGCACGGCCCTCTGCGAAGCTCTATGCTTAATTAATACTCCGTAGGCTGCCTCACTAGATGTCTTCTCGTTGATGCCTTGACCAATGCATCCTCTGCTCGCCGGCGAGACGTCGGAAACCGCCTAAGTACCTTCGGTTTAATACTGGTCGGCATCGTGCATATTTAAGCATTGCAGGGGTGTGCAGACTGATTGAAATTTCAACGGGAAGTATGAACTCCTTATACGTGCTAGGCTTCGTAGGCTTGGTCTCCCTTTCGGCGCGAGCTCAGTCCGCTCTTTATGCACAGTGTAAGTTACTATCCTTCTTTGACCATATTATTTGTCTCATCTAGTCCGTTTGCAACGCAGGTGGTGGAATTGTAGGTCACTCAATGTGTCAGGAATTCCCCTTGGACTCAATGTATAAATAGGGCTGGACTGGTGAAACGGCTTGTGTCTCTGGCGCGGTATGCTCCGCCCTGAGTGACTGTGCGTATACGCCTAAGCGGGACATTCGACCTACTCACTTGTTATCAGACTACTCCCAGTGCATCCCTGGAACAGCTGCCCCTCCGTCGTCAACTGTTTCGTCGCCCACATCCCCATCTTCGTCACCTAGCACCCCATCATCCACGGCTACCCCTCTTCCTACCAATGGAACGCTACGCTTCACTGGTGTAAACATGGCTGGGTTTGACTTTGGTTGCAATTCCGATGGCATTTGTACCGTTAGCGCTGCTTGGCCGCCTTTGACTCAATACTACGGTATAAATCTTCCCTTTTCATTCTCTTCTGCACTAAACACTGCATATCTCATAGGCGCGGATGGTGCCGGCCAGATGCAGCACTTTGTCAATGACGATGGCTTCAATACCTTCCGACTACCCGTCGGCTGGCAATTTTTGGTTAACGATGTACTTGGAGGGCCCATCGACGAGGACAACTTCAAGATATACGATGACCTTGTCCAGGTTCGTTGTTTTGCCCCTTTCACCAACTGATATACCCCTGACGCAGTCGATGGTAGACCTGCTTGGCAACAGGAGCCTTCTGTATCATCGATATCCACAACTACGCTCGTTGGAACGGAAAGGTCATTGGTTTCACGCCCCTGAATATCTATACTAACTCAATGCTGTAGATTATTGGTCAAGGCGGTCCAACCGACGACGAGTTTGCATCCGTCTGGTCACAAATCGCCTCAAAATACGCAACAAACGATAGGATCATGTTCGGCGTGTAAGTCTCCTTAATCATTCGCCCAATATGACGCTCTTTATTCACTGCCAACTCAGAATGAACGAACCTCATGATGTACCCGATATCGAGCGTTGGGCCCAATCCGTGCAAGCTGCTGTCACCGCCATCCGTGAAGCAGGCGCTACTACCCAACTCATCCTTCTCCCCGGAAACAACTGGACATCCGCTGCCACCTTCGTTTCAAACGGCTCCGCGGATGCCCTCGGAAAGGTCACCAACCCTGATGGAAGCGTAACTGGCCTTATTTTCGACGTCCATAAGTACCTCGACTACGATAACAGCGGCACCAATGCCGAATGTGTTAGCAACAACATCGCTGAGGCATGGGCTCCCCTTGCCGACTACCTCAGAGCCCATAATCGACAGGCCATCAATACGGAAACTGGGGGTGGAAATGTGGCTTCTTGCGTTCAGTTCATGTGTGAACAAATAGCGTACCAAGAAGCTAACAACGATGGTGAGCTTGTTTAGCGAAATGCACCACAAATCACTGCTCATTGTACCTCCAGTATTTCTGGGATTCATTGGATGGTCTGCTGGTAACTTCTACCCGACATACGTCTTGGGAGAAGTCCCAACCGCTACGGGTTCCGGTTGGACTGATACGCTGCTCGTTGAGAGCTGTTTGAAAAGGAAATAGGCGACCTAGGCAACATTTTTTGTAAACATCGGTAGTTATCTACTAGTTACTGCTCAAGCATATATGGAATTCAGAGACGACTTTGTTCCTCAAGTTGGCATGCGTAGCATCATGAGTCAAGCGGCAACGCGGTAAAACCATTATCACTACTCACTCAATAAGCCTCATAGGCGGCCAATGCTTCGTAGTCTTTCTTGGAATATAACTCTGCTACCTTCTGAGCTCCTCCAGCAGGAATCTTGATAGACCTTTCAACTCCATCGTCTCCTTCATAATTGAACTCATCCGCGTCCGCACAAGTCGTATTTGCAGCGGCGCGAGGAACGAGGCTACGTCCATGGGGAGAATGGAACCAATTCATGTTCGAGACACGACTCCCTCCACCATTCCAGCACTTGTTCCCGGGACCGAAGACCGAGAACTTGAATTGCTTGCATCCACCACCGGTATACCCTTGTCCTTGTTGGCCAGCGCCAAGACCGAAGAATTGGACTGAGTAACCAAAGCCCGTTGGGAGCGAGCAGCAGACTGCGCCTCCGTCGTTGCAGGAGAAGCTCGGCCCACTGCACTGAACTGTCGAAGAGTAGCCTGTATAGCGCAGAGCGCTAGTAGCTGGGGCTACAGTGGCGATGGCAAAGGCGACGAGAGTTTTGAACTGCATAGGTGAGGATGAGTGGTTTGTCTAGGTGTATGGGGTCTAGAGGATATCGCAACTGAGGTCTGCCGCTTACTCTTTTCACCAGTAAAGCGTAGAGCCTTAAGTAGCTGGTAGGGTTGCTGAGTATGAAGGGGGATCCTCGGGCATGGATGGTTTAGAAACATCCGCTGCTGCGAGGTAGCCGATCTAGAGGTGGCATGTAGGATGTGCGCCGTCGACAATCGCCGAGTACGTATAACACGTGAGCGCCTCTATGGACTGCAAGTGTGATCGATTTACTATTTAGCGTCGAGCTTCAGGGTACGGACCGCTCGAGATGTTTTGAAATGAGAAGTTTCGGTGATCCGTAGAGTCACTGATCGGGTATGTGAGTCAAAGAACCTCCGTTCCACACATATGGGCGCTCCAGGGATGAATCGAAGCATTGTTAAGGGTCTCAGTCTAGACGATGAGCGTGACCACTGTAAAAGTATCCGAAAAGCAGCATCGAGCAACCATGACACGGCGATAAAGACTTCAATTCGTACTGATAACTGCAAATCTGATGTTTCTAATGCTAGATTGCGACTCGGGGTTTGATCCACAGGCTGATTGTGAACTGATTCCAACTCGGGTTGGAGGGGGAATTGGGGGGAAGTGCTAAAATTTTGGCGAAAATGCGACTCGGAATTTGGGCAAGAGTTTAGGGTGAGGACATTCTTTCGGGTATAGCACATGCCACGACCTAGGATAAGCCCTAGAAGACACTGGCAGAGCCCTACGCAGTGTTGTACGGGGTATGCGCATGAGGCCGTGAGGTGAGTACTTGAGTGATTGACGAGTGGATGAACTACGTAGGAGGTAAATTCAACTCAACTCCACCTTACGTAAACCGGAGCCAAATCCAGACAAAAGGTCATGATTACTTGTCGCTTCACACGAGCAACGATGGATGACCCCGCCATGCAAAGTACTCATTCTCCGGAATGAAAAGCCATAGGAGAACGAACTTGACCAAAGCATCCCAAAGTTGTCCGACTTGGAGGAGGAATGTAGGTAAGTAGTTCATTACGTACTATTACCGTTTATGCGAAGGGGGGACTTTGCTTTCCGTGAAGAGAAATTTGAATATTCTTGGGTCGGGGTTGGGTCGGGGCGACAAAAAGCATACAGCGAGTTGAACCCTGCCCGGATTGAACGGACGACCTTGTGGACATTCCGAAATCTGGAATCACACGCGCTACCACTGCGCCAAGGGTTCATACTAAGACAATGAACCTTCAAGCTCCAGGTCTCAATAGGCAAGTCAACATGAGCTCCTGGCCCCACCTTCTGCACCCAGGGGCCTCCACTGATGCGGTCATTCAGCCAGCTACAAAACGAAATCTGCACACCTTTAGACTTCCACTCATAACTCGTTGGTTTTGATGATCCCAATGATCCCAATGCGGCAAAACCCCCTTCGGATACGCGTAAGGCTTTTAGGGCATATATCTCCCGTCGAGCCGCCGGAATGCACCTCGAGCCTCGAGTTCAAACCCAAGACACTGGTGCATGCGAAGTGGCCGATCTAAATGTAGTTTCCTCGACACGGCCGCACTGTTTCCCGGCTGGTATAAGTATATTACACGCTGGGTATATGTCTCCTTATCAATCCATGTCAGACACATGAGGATGCGAGATTCCCTCGCCCACATGGACACTCTCACCTTATCATACCGCAGCTGGGATTACAAATCCGACATACATATAATCACATCCTTCGAATGTCGCATTCGTTATCTCTGCGCCTGACGATTGACCTGTAGCTATGCGCACTAACAAGGAAGGTATTTCTCCTCTGATGCCTGAGGCGATAGACTTGTCCCACCATCTCTCCGAGGTCGCAAAGGCAAGGCGGGTTTCCCCATTGAAAAACCTACAACGCCATTTGAACAAAGATGGCCTCATTTCTATGGGCGGAGGCGAGTTTCGACATTACTCTCTCTGTAAGGATCTAGCGAAACGACACGTCATCAACAGGTCTACCAAATCCGGCCTACTTCCCCTTCGCTCGGCTCGAAGCGGAGGCTTTGAAAGCCGATGCGTACCCTGTCGCTGCGAAGAGAACAACTTCATCGGCGTTCTCTTGGTTGTTCAGACTTCTCGGAGGCTCAGGGGCCAGATCCAAGGAGAAAACTACACATTTGGCTGTTCAGAAATATCCGACGAAACCAGACGACCTGAACCTTGCTACCGCATTGCAATACGGTATTGATATTTTATACTTTATATCGTGACTCTGAAAAGGACGGATAGGTATGGCGAAGGGTGTGCCACAATTACAGAAGTTCATAGACGAAGTGACTCGTAAAGTGTACAAACCTGCTTATGGGAACTACGTGAATCTAGTTCACGCGGGGAATACTGATGGGTGCGAATATTTCATTATCTATCGCTCTTCTGTATGTGGTGATGGACTTGCAATGTTGTAGATGGTTCAAATGCGTTCAGACGTTATGCAACCCAGGCGATGGTATCCTGGTGTCAGAGTGGACTTATCCCTCGACCATCGCTTCCATGGTTCCGTATAATATCAAACCTGTTCCTGTATCTATGGATGGGCAAGGTATGAGCGCAGTTGGACTCCGCCAGGTTCTGAGCAAGTGGGATGTCCCCTCGCGTGGAATGCCTAGGTGCGTTAACACCTTGTCTTTGTCAAGGCCCCCTGTATCATGAACCCTACAGGCCTCACGTACTATATATCGTTCCAATCGGCCAGAATCCCACCGGCGCTGTAAGTCCCTTCCTTGCCCAGCACCCATGAAATGCGATGTTGAAATGCGGGCAGACAATGGGACTGGCCAGAAAGAAAGAATTATACGACGTTTGCATCGAGTTTGATATCATTATCGTCGAAGACGATCCATATTACTTCCTTCAACACGATCCATACGTCCGCAAAGCCAACCGACACTACCCGAACTCATCCTTGGGAAACCCGACCGATGAAGCGGGTGTTTTCGTGTCGCAATTAGCACCCAGCTTCCTGAGGTAAATCGCCTAGTTTACACGCGTGGTACTCGACGAAAACTTTTGTTTACAGCATCGACTATCAAGGCCGAGTCATCCGCCTTGAGTCCTTCTCGAAGGTACCCACTCCCCCTGACCCCTTTCGCAGTTGGATTTACATTTTTGGTCTTCATCAGACCATCAGTCCGGGATGTCGTCTCGGTTGGTTCACCTGCAACCCAGTCTTCGCCGAACGCTTGGAAAGGCAGGCCGAAACGACCTCTCAGGCTCCATGTGGATATAGTCAGGTAAATTACTCCCATGCCTATATCTTGCCGCACATTGTTGATGTACGTGGCGATTCTGATCTTTTATAGTCGATGACTACGGCGTTACTCTTGGAGTGGAAATACGATGGCTATATTCGCTGGCTCAGAGGTAACAATTTCCTGCCTACCTACACCTTGAATCCCCCGGGCACACCGTGATTCAACTTCTTATTATCTAGCACTTGGCACTCAATATCAACACCGCCGCGACTACTTGATAGACCGCATATCTCAAGAATTCCACCTTGAATCCGAATACGAAATCGCCGGCATATGGAGCGGCCACCAAATATGGCGAGCGTACGAGAAGAATCCGTTGATGACCGCGAGCACCAGCGCAGAGAAACTCATTGTCTCTCAACCGATATTCTCTTTCGTTCCACCTACGGCTGGGATGTATATCTGGGTACCGCACCTTACCACATCTTCATCGCGTGCGCTTCATTAACTCATTATGAATATTGCTTGACCTCGCAGATGCAACTCCACTTAGAAAACTACCCCTCCATGTCCAAGAGCGGCGATGACGAAGAGGACGAGGGCCCCCTTGAAATGAAACTCTGGGCCGAACTCGCGGACGCGGGCGTGGTTTTTAGCCCGGGGTGGATGTTCTCTGCGGCCAAGGGCGTTGAGGACCCACTCGGGCTGGGCCACTTCAGGATTAGCTTTAGCTTTGCTGAGGTGAGCGTAATCATGATCCCTCCCTTTTGATATAGAGTTGACGATTTCCATTGGTGCTCGAATGCGATAGTACGATGAGATTAAGCGAGGGATCGCAATATTTGCCACAGTGTTGCGGAAGTTTTCCAGCAAAGCGCGAGCTTAAACACGATTTTGAGATTAGTTTACATGTCCTTAGCCATTGCTCGCACTTGCTACCCTTGCCCCCATCAGATAATTGCCCCTTGAGGGGCGATATGAGGTCTTTCCTCAAGGGTCTACGATCTTAACTTTAGGCCACTTGAACTGAGGGCCAATCTAGTACAGAGATTAGCGTCCAAGCCGTAGGATCGTGTAGAGGACGTCACTTCTTGGATGCACATGCTTCCCATCTTATGCCCAATCTCCACACACTCATCCAGCTCCTTGCCGAGTATGTAAGCTGCTAGGAACCCACCAGCGAACGCATCCCCAGCACCATTAGTATCAATGATCTCTCCGTCCGTTAGCGCATGTACTGGTATTACTCTAGGACTGTCTGGTGAAGCTGAGGTGACATAGATGGTTGATGCGGCGCCTTGGGTGAATGCCACTATTCGTGGTTTTGAGGGATTGGCCTTTGGGAGCAAGGCAATTGATTTAGCTATAGATGGGAGGTCTTTTGGATTGAGAAAGCTGTTGGCGGTCGCATATGCTTCGGCTTCGGCTTCATTGCCAATGACGATATCGCAAAAGGGAAGGATCCTCTGTACTTCATTATTAAAGTGTCGAGTTATGTAGGGAGCTGCAAAATTGAGGGTGAATATCTTATGGCGAGCATTAGTGGGAGGGCCACGGTGTTTATGGTGACGGAAGTCACCTTTCCTGATGTAGCGGCTTTCTGGCCGAGTTCTAGCACACAATCAGCCCCATGTGAGAGGAAATAACCTTCCACGTAGTAAACTTTGGCTGAATTTATCGAGGGTGCAACGGCTGGTGACGAGAAGTGGGAGATATCGAACTTTCGCGCGGCCCTCAGAGTAGACACGAGCGACCTAGGGACGGTCGAATCCATGATATTTTCACATAGCTGAGGTGCTCACACGACCAGTCTCGTACCTATTGTGACCAGATATAATGACGGCGCAAGCACCAGTCTTCTCCTCCGCTTTGATCTGATAAGCCTCATCCAAGCCTTCACGACGGTTCGCTACTTTGAGCTGTTCAGCGAGATCGTCGTTCCCCACGCATCCGGTGAAGAGCACCGAGTTCGGGGGTAGGATATACTGATCGGACGTGATCCGTGAATTCCATGACACCATTTGATACGTCAGCAGGAAACCCACAGCAGCGGCTCGAGCAGCGTTCTGTGCCGCACCACCGGCGACGTAAGTCACTTGCTGATGCTTCACGATCTCGTCGTACCTAGCCACCAATTAGCCATTTTCAACCACGGCTTCATTCCAGGCTGCCAGGCTTACAGGGGCATATGTTTTTCCTCGGCGAGAATCGCATCGTTTGCCTTCAACTGATATTTATGGAGTATCTGTGCATCCCTGACCTGGATGTCCAGCAGCGGATGGCCCAAGCAAACCAGGGTGTGCGACATAGCACTGAACAGGCTGTAACAAGTTAAGGTGTAACAGTACAATACAGCAGATGCGTGCACTGGGTATCTTGATTGGGTCGGTGCATGGCAGAGCGAGGATAAGGCAAGCCGCATTACGTGAGATCGCCTGATTCACAGTCAGGGGCATATAGGGGCATCGTGGCAGCAACTAGTGCTTTGCCTCTGAGATTGTCTGACTGAATCTCAGCTCTCTGAAGACATCTCAGAGACTGTGGTAATTCAATCACTTATACTGGGTGAATGTAAGCTGAACTTCCTAGTAAACACAGAAAGGTTCAGTGTGAGCATAGCTTCAATATTTACTCTAACAATCATAATCATACAGATGGGGCATTTGACAACGGCCGACTAGCTCAGCTGGTTAGAGCGTCGTGCTAATAGTAATTCAAATTGGACATTTACTCCCTCAACGGGGAGCAAATGAGTAATTTGAATTGTTCAACGCGAAGGTCTTGGGTTCGATCCCCACGTTGGCCAGAGTCTCATTTTTGCTCTCGTATGGGCTGCGTCACTTCTGGCTTTCAAACAGTGCTGCATCGGAAATCATTTTGGTCGGGAGCATACGTAATACGCATGAGGGATAAAATGACAGTAGATTCACCCGATATCGGGCGGTACACAGTAGACAAACTAGCTACGAACTTCTGAGGCGTAAAGAAAGGAAAAGAAAACCGCAAACGGCTCGTAAAGAGGGAACCATTCGTAACAGAATCATGAAAACCGAAGTGTAGACGCAACATATCAACGTTTTCCACTACGGACTTACCTTGGACTAACCTCCCCCCACATGAGGTCCATTCACAGCCACATCCATACCCACCCACAGCTCCTCCATCCCGTGATTTCACTAGGCGTTATTCTGCTTGTGCAGAGGCAATGACAGGAGTCCAGCGTCTGTAGAGTGGCTTGCGAGCAAGCTTCCACAACTCGGAGAAGACCACAAATACGAGGGACATCCCAATCACCAAACCCCATTCCCAACCAATACCCCGTTGATAAAAGACCTTGGTGTTAAACACCGGGATATAGATAGCTGGATGATACAACTTTATCAATATCCGATCAATACAGACGGAGTAAAAACAGGGAACTTACGGAGGACAACACTAATCAAACCACCGACAATCGTTGCAAGGAGGACTGGGTTATCGAGGTATGGTCTGTACCAGGGCTGTCCAGCGACGAGAGAGAATAACGATCGATCGACTAGAAGAGCATATAGTCAGAGGTCACGCAAGAAACAAAAACCAAAGAGGAACACGCACAGGACTTCAAAACGAGGGCATACAACAGAATTTGGTAAATCATCGTAGCAAATGCAGTCGAGCGTGCCCGGAACACAGCACGGCAAATATCCGAGTCGCTATGATTGCAATCGTGGGCCAACTGGCCATCATAAGCGCCGTAAATAACGATGATGAACTAGATCACACTGATGAGAACGAGAGAGTCTAGGGGGAAAGAATTAAGGTACACGGACATTGACAAGACAGGTAACACCCATAACAACACCATAGGCGATGGTATCAATGATGACGGGCCAGGTGAAGATACCTTCCTTAACGGAGTGAGGTGGACGGGACATGAGTTCAGGAGCGGCACGTTCTAGACCAAGACCCAAAGCAGGCGGGCCACTAGTAAGCTACGCGAAACACATGAGTCAATGCAAGGTCGAGAAGTCCGAAGACGCGCACCATGTTCACCCAGAGGATGGCTAAAGGACTGAGAGGAAACACGCTGGCCTTGTTCTCATCGATGAAGACAAGACCGAGGATGAGAAGCACGACTTCTGCGATATTCGCAGAGAGAAGATGAAGGACGAAACGCTGAATGTTGGCAAAAAGACGACGTCCTTCAGTGATAGCCGCACGGATAGAGTCAAAGTTACTATACAAGAGACCAATTGAATCAGACACCGAAAACTAGGATACTGCACGAGAAAGAAAGAAAAACTCACTCATCAGTTAAAACCAAGTCAGAAGCATCTTTCGCAACATCTGAACCACCCATACCCATAGCAACACCTACAGGAGCAAGCTTCAAAGCCGGCGAATCATTAACCCCATCCCCAGTCATCGCCATATGCTTCCCCCTCCTCTTCCCAGCATGAATCATCCTAACCTTCGTCTCAGGTGCACACCTTGCGATAACCAACGGCAACTCAGGCAATTCATCAATCTCCTTATCCGTCAACCGATCAAATTCGACTGCAGTCATGACAGCACTCTTCGGAGCATTGGGGGAAAGGATTTCGACTGCTTCGGCGATGGAACGGGCGGTGGTGATGTGGTCGCCAGTCAACATGTGTACGACAATACCAGCGCGTTTACATGCACGCACGGCATCGAGAGTTTCTGGGCGTGGAGGATCGAAGATACCTGTCAAGCCGAGGAATGTAAAATCCTTCTCAACTTCCTCGCGAGGAATGTCTCGTGCAAGCGAGGGTGCAATATGGCGGTGACCCAGAGCAATAATGCGGAGACCCTGGGAGGCGAGGTCTTCAGCCTTGGCAGAGATTTGAGCGCGAACTTCGTTGGTGAGAGGGGCTGTCATATGGGGGTTTTCCATGGGTGCGGGGACATAAGAGTCAGATGCATCGAGGATACGTTCGACCTAACAGAAGACGAAAGAGAATCAGTAATCAGAAAGTGTACATAGCGTGAAATAAGCCGTACAGCTCCCTTGATGAGACAAAGAACCGTCTCCGTCTTCTCCGTATCAGCGTATATAGATGTCATTCTCTTCAATTCGCTCGAAAAAGGGAACTCCGTGATCAAAGTGTAACGACCGGACGTAGTTTGCTTTTCATCAGCGAAGACGACATTTCCGGTGACCTTCTTCTCATTCTCAGGAGCGGGGACAGGAATGGTTGCCTCTGATAACGCCCTCGATTCGGCTGTGATGAGGGATGGGCGTCCGAGACCAAGTTTGCTAACAAAGACTTGGAGAGCAACTTCAGTCGGGTCCCCAGTGGATTTCCACTCATCCTTGAGGTTCTTGTGAATGCTATACGCGATCATACAGGTGAGGGGCTGAGGAACAAGTGCCTGGATGAAAATCGACAGAAACTCACGTAGCGAAATTATTAAGAGAGGCCACGCGAATGGTTTGGACGAGCCCTTCATCCAAGTTGTTGATATCAACAATTTTTCCGGTGTCGTCACGGCGAACAGGGCCAATCGGTATAAGTGCATTGGAAGCAGTATCCGCCGTATACTCAACAGCCTTGCTACGATCACCAACGACCCAAAGCTTGCGAACGGACATTTGCCCTAGAAAGAGAGAACGTGAGGATTGTGTAATTGCATAACTATGCCTTTCAACTCACCAAGAGTAAGTGTGCCTGTCTTATCACTACAGATATCTGTAACCCCTCCCAGATTCTCCAGCGCATCAAGTTTCCTTACAATGACGCGTTGTTTTGCCATCCTGCGTGTTCCAACAGCCATGGTCAGCGTAAGAACGGCGACTAAGGATTCAGGGATGATTGCGATAGCCGTGGCGATGGCATATAAGGCGACCTCGTCGTTGATACGCCATTTGGCGGCGCTGAAAACAATTATAGCGAGGACGACTGCGCAGCCGAAGAGGAAGTAGGCGAGCATGGCCATTTTGATCTGGAGGGGTGTACCTGAACGCAAGCCACTAATGAGGCGAGTAGATGAATTTATTAGTAGAACACAAAAACAAAGTGCTTGTAATCACTTACAGCCATGTTAAAATGCCATGCCAAACTCTAGCATAGATAGGCTTAGTATCAGAATCATCTCCTCCAGAACCTTTAGATCCACTCATCGCCGCAGCGATACGACCAATCTGCACAATGTGTGTGAACCGAGGCTCTAGACGCGCAAGAAAAATAAATGCTACATAGTACCTGGGTAGTCATGCCTGTTCCAATTACGATGCCTGTTCCGCGACCTTTGGTGACGACTGTTGAGGAGTAACAGAGGTTTACGCGGTCGCCGATGGGGATATCAATATCTTCGGATTTGAATGTTTGGATTGTTTTTGGGACTGAATCGGCCAATTAGATAAGGGGACCTTGCGTAGCAGAACTTGAGGAGGAAGCTTACCTGGAATGGATTCTCCGGTGAGGAGTTGTTCGGATACTTCCAAGTTCGAGACGAAGACCATGCGCAGCTAGTGGAAAGTCCGTGTGCATAAGTAAATCGACGTTGGAATGATAATGGACTCCACGAGATGCTCACATCGGCTGGTACGACATCTCCGACTTTGATCATGACCATATCACCCGGAACAACATCTTTCGCAGCGATCGATACGCTTTCCCCGTTTCGAATAACAACGGCAGTGGGAGAGGACAATTGACGCAGTGAGTCCATGGTCTTTTCAGCCTTGTATTCTTGGAAGAACCCGACACTGAAGGCAGGCGCTTAGATTTCAGTTCTCAAGATAAATTCATGGTCTCGAAAAGCTTACACAGTGTTGAGGGCAATGACGGCGGCAATGACACCACCTTCAGTGTAATCGCCTACACCGAAACTAAGAGCCAAAGCAGCGAAGAGAACCAAGCAGAGTGCGTTCGCTAGAATCCAATAAATCAGCACGTCTGGTTGATAATTATGAATGGTTATATATGGTCTTGCTACTTACAGAATTGGGCGAACAGCACTTTCCATGCAGAGACGCCGCCTTTTCCAGCAAGTAAATTTTCGCCGTAGGTCTCCAAACGTCTCCCGGCTTCGTTTTTCGTCAACCCATCTGCCTTCAAAGTGCCAAAATCGTTAAGCAGCTCGTCAACTGATTTCGTATGCGCAATAGGTGCCAGTGCCGTGAGATCTGGTGAGCCCGGAGGAACGGAGACAGATAAAGTTGTGTTGGTTCGTGAGTTGAGTTTCAGCTTGGACTGATTGTTGGAGAAGAAAGTAGAAAGACCCATTTTCTGCGTTGAGGTGCTCAAGGTGAACCTCCCGTCTTATACTAGGCTCGAATCCCAGCCTCTATGACGAGAGGATCTTATACATACATAATAATAGGGGCCGAGATCCGAATTGAGAGAAATCACAAATGCCAAGATGCGCCGCTGGTGCACGTTCGTCCGTCCACCCAGGGTCTCCCCTGTTCCAGCCGCGTATAACATCCAACTGGAGAAACAGCAGCGAGGAGAAACAATAGAACTTTTGACTCTTCGACCTCGAGGCTTGATTTGCCCAGTCTTGGCGACTCGATAACGTATGTCTCATCTCCCGCCTGTATTTACCTTGTATTTACCGGGGCCCCAGTGTTGTGGAAGTCGGTGACAGGTCGGTCGCCGACCTTTCCATGCGCAACCGACCTGGCCTTTTTCACGCGGTCCCGACCTCAGGGCATTATTACCTCCTGAAGGCCTGACTGATCCAATTCGCAGACTAAGCATATCAAGTCCTCGTTGGCTCAGTTGGTAGAGCGCCTCACTAGTATGCTTAATTAATGAGGAGGTCAGTCGTTCAAATCGGCTACGAGGAATAACCTATAGGCAGTAGAGCTTTTGCTTGCAAAGGAACTCTTTTTGGCAGCAATGGCGTGTGCTCTGCTCGGTTCTAACTATCCTCCCTAGGAGATTGATATAGATATCAAGCACTCGAACTTGGGAAGTAGCGTTGCACGTTGCCTCATGCTTCACGCTTCACGGCATGTGGACAATACCGCTTTCCCATTGGCCACCCGAACCGAAGATTACCCCGGCGCGGGGAAATTCGAGACATCGCTATGCACATACCATTCACCACCAATCTCCTGCGCTTGAAAAGGACCTTTTAAAGGGGTTCGGGACCAGGAATTAAGTCTATTTCGCGGTACCTGCTCCCTCGGCTGGATGCAGGTCTGGAGTATAGTTGCATTTCCAATTGCTAGAATACCAGTTTACCCTCACTTTTATGTAGTTGCCTGTCGTTAGCCTCCATGGCGCGACTGGGTCAACTCGGTAACAATTCCCGAAGTTGTAGCCAACATGCATCCGTTTATTCAATCAGTTCATCAAGCCGACGGCGTAAGGTACGACAACCCACATCTACTTATCAATACATCACTAACAAACCCCACCTACGGATCATTTTACTTCGTCCCATGATACCCAACCATGCATCCAACTCGCCGGTATGACCACATGCCATCTGGACGGCTAAACCTTCTAGCCTTTGAACTGTGAAAGCACTCTGAAAAAATACAGACGGACAAAACACCTAGTCCTATGTCATGTTCTGAGAGTATAAATTCACTCTGTGTATCGCTACAATTGTCCCTCCAAACCCAAGCGATTAGCACCCCAGGATGTTCCACTTGACTCTCCTTGCTACAGCACTCAGCCTTCTACCCCGAGCTCTTGCTCATGGGGGAGTCTTAGCTTATTCTAATGCTGGGAAGTGGTACGACGGTTGGCACCCTTACAACTCCCCCGCTGGACAAACTTCAATCCAGAGGCCTTGGGCGACATAGTTTGTTCATCTCACACACGGCTCACCGAAAATCTAACCGGTTTCTTGGTTCGTGTACAGTGACCCGATTCAAGATGCTGGAGCCTCCACTATAGCGTGCAACGACGATGGGGCGTCGTCCGCCGCCCAGTTGACGGCTACAGTGGCAGCTGGTTCCGCCGTCACAGCTTACTGGAATGACTGGCCTCATCCGTACGGCCCAATGGTAAGTTCAGAAGCCCCTCCTTTTGTAAATATTCTGCCAGTGGTACTGATCGCTAAACATCATATAGTTGACCTACCTAGCTCAATGCCCCGGCTCGTCTTGCACAGGCGTTAATGCTAACGGTCTCAAGTGGGTGAGTGTATTTGCTGTTTCCTTCGCTATCCAAATGTCCCTCACTAACGGGCACGTCTTTTGTAGTTCAAGATCGACCAGTCCGGCCTCATCTCTGGTACCGTCGGCAACGGGTATTGGGGCTCAGGGAAGATGATCGACCAAAACAACTCGTGGACGACTACCATTCCCAGTAGCGTACCTAGTGGAAACTACCTCATCCGTTTCGAAACCATTGCCCTTCACTCCCTTCCTGCTGTGAGTAATTCTTCTCCTTCCAGGCTATCCTAGTTGATAAATGGGTGTTCGGTTATAGCAATTTTACCCCGAGTGCGCTCAGATTCAGATCACTGGCGGAGGGAGCAAAGCTCCTTCAGCATCCGAACTAGTTTCCTTCCCTGGTGCATACAAGAATACAGATCCAGGCGGTAAGCAATTCATTTTCTCTATCCCTTATTGATTCAAGTTAATCATCCACTTCAATTCGAATAGTAAACCTCAACCTCTACTCCAACGAAGCGCAAACATCGACTTCGTACATCATTCCAGGTCCTCCACTGTACGGCACAGGCTTGGTATGTTGCTTACTTAGCTCCTTGGTCCACTGTTCACGGTTAAACAAATGTGACTTCTGCTGCTTTTGCTTTAGACTCCTACGCAGCCAAACAACCCAAACCCGGGGACCAGCAGCAATCCATCTGCAACCTCCACCCAGTCCACGACGCCCCCTGCCAATACACAACCGGCGGGTACGGTACCTCAGTTTGGCCAATGTGGCGGTATCGGATATACAGGTGCTACAGGATGGTGAGTAAACCGAACGTTACTGTATTATTCTATTTGAGTTTGATAAATCACCCTCCTTTTTCTTTCTTTGTCCAGCGTTGCTCCGTTCACTTGCCAGGCCTTGAATGGTGAGCAGGTTTCTGAATCAATCATCGACAACTACTCGAAGCTCATGATATTCTCTTCAAGATTACTACTCCCAATGCTTATGACGAAATTTCGTGTGTATTTTGATTCCTCAAAGATTGTATTACCTAGCCAATATATGTAAATCTGTAAATATGTGTATCTTTCCACCGAGGAGCCCCTATCGCAGCTTATCGACGGCGCTAAAGACCGAATCTCACCAGACGCCGACTCCTATCATCTTACTACCAATGTCAGAAAAAGTGGTTGGGATTCTCGGTAGGCGTAAGTTCATAGTGCGAAATTCCTCGACCGATGAATCTCTGACAATCATGCCATAGCTATTTGTCTGCTCTCTTCCCCGCCATCTGATGCCGCTGGTCAGGTGGTGGACAACTTGGACGCATGCTCGCCGCGTCGGCGTCGCTTTTGAATGTCAAGGTGGTTATCTTGGATGTGGGGGATCATAGTCCAGCGAAACAAATCGTCAAACCGACGTCTCCTGAACACTCGCACATCGATGGCTCCTTTTCCGATCCAGACAAGATTCGCGAATTAGCTGCGAAAGTCGACGTCCTTACGGTCGAGATTGAACACGTCGATGCTGATGCTCTCGAGGCGATTGGAAAATCCCATCCGAACCTAGCTATTCACCCTCACCCTCGTACGATCAAACTCATACAGGATAAATATCGTCAGAAGGAGATGTTACAGTCGAATCAGCTTCCAGTTGCTCCATTTCTGCAAGTTGAACCTCACTCCGATTCAATACGCTCTGCTGCCAATCAGCTAGGTCTCCCTTTGATGCTCAAAAGCAAAACGTTAGCGTATGATGGCCGAGGGAACTTCGCTATCCGCAGTCTCGATCAGATCAACGACGCTATTGCATCTCTGGGTAACAGACCGCTATACGTCGAGAAATGGATGCCTTTTACTACGGAAATTGCCGTTATGGTGATTCGCACAGCTAATGGAGACATTAAATCGTACCCTGTGGTTGAGACGATTCACAAGGATAGTATATGTCATCTCGTCTTCGCTCCACTTCGGGGCAGGGATAGACACGTCAGTACCAAAGCTCGAGCTGTTGCTGAGGCAGCTGTGCGTCGTCTGAGCGGTGCTGGCGTGTTTGGAGTCGAGATGTTTCTGATGCCAGATGGTGAGGATTATTACGACTTGCAATACACCCGCTTAACATCCCCGTAGGCGAGATAATCATTAACGAAATCGCACCCCGCCCACATAACTCAGGCCACTACACGATTGAAGCTTGTGAAACTTCCCAGTACGAGAACCATCTTCGCGCAATCTTGGATCTTCCCCTTGGTTCTACTGAACTCAAAGTTCCGGCTTCCGCGATGTTGAACATCATCGGAGCCTCGTCGTCGATGTTTGACATCACGTCGTTGGCTCTGGCCGCATTGAATGTACCAGGCGTTAGTGTTCACCTATATGGAAAGTCAGAATGCCGCAAAGGTCGAAAAATGGGGCACATAACCATCGTCGGCAGTTCCGATGCTGAGGTTAGATCACGCCTCCGGCCATTGCTTGAAGCTCTCCCAACTGGCTCACTACGCGAAGCGGACTTGTACAGTCCCAATCCACCGCCACCGGGATCGGGATTCTCCCATCAACACCCCCTTGTTGGGGTTATTATGGGGTCAGACTCGGACCTACCGGTCATGCTACCTGCCGCTAGAATACTCGACCGGTTTAACGTCCCGTACGAGCTCTCCATCGTATCCGCCCATCGCACGCCTGATCGTCTCGTCGAATATTCTCGATCCGCTGCTTCGCGCGGCCTGCGTGTAATTATTGCTGGCGCTGGTGGTGCTGCTCACCTACCTGGCATGGTGGCTGCAATGACGCCTTTGCCGGTGATAGGTGTTCCAGTGAAGGGTAGTTCTCTGGATGGTGTGGACTCCTTGCATAGCATTGTTCAAATGCCAGTACGTGTCTTTGTTTCACACATCCAGCTGTTCCTTGCTGATTGGATTCGCCGAACCTAAGCGTGGAATCCCCGTTGCTACCGTCGCCATAAACAATGGTACGAACGCAGGGCTTCTAGCTGTTCGCATGCTATCCGTGGGTTCGCCCAAGCTCTTGACTGACATGGAGGAATACTCGAAAAGCTTAGAAAACGAGGTCCTTGGTAAAGTCGACAAGCTGGAAGAGGTCGGCTGGGAAAACTACCAGGTGAAGCGGTCATGAGGCCTGGATCTCACACCATGATTGTATTATTTAGCGTTAATGCGCAAGCCACCGAAGACGTAATTAAACCTCCGCAACAGATGCTTCCATCATGCAGCCGTAGGAAGTTTGTCTTTTGTTGATGGTTCCCAAGAACTTCTTGACAAGACAAGGACATGCACCTTGTCGCAGAAAAATGGCGTTTTCGGGCTTGTGTCTTGATGAAGCTTTACATCAGTTGTCTGGGGGCCCGCCTGCCGTCAGAATCTCCGAGCTTTGCCAGCTTCAATCATCTCTCCGAGTTATCCTGACAATGGTTTCGCATAGTGTTGGAAAGCTTCAACGCGGCCCGGCATCTATGGTTTCGCGCAACTTGCGTCCCAATGCCGTTCATCTGTCGATCTTGGTTAACCAGATCTGTCCTATGTTCATCCCCGTTTCGCCTAAATGTGGGGTATATTGTGCGTTCTGGACCCTGTTGCGGGCATACGCTTGCTCGGATAGATCACCACCATCTCGTAGGTCATGTTTGCGCCATATTGCACCTTCTTCGCGGCGATACGCTGGAAGATTGACATGGAGTAACATAGGCTATGGTCACTCGGTGTCACATGATCCAACCTCCCTGGCATCATCACGCCAACTTCCACGCTATTCAGTGTTCAATACAAACGAAATGCAATCAGATTGAACTCCACTTTTCATGTTGATGCGGGCCCGCGATGGGCCGTCGGTCCGTTTGATTTCGTTGGGTACGTTGCTCGTTGGTTGTGTGGAGGTTCACCACACCCTCCCCCAACAGCTTGGCTCTCTTGGCCGCGTCGTTTGGTCGCTCTACATACTAGAACCGCAAGATTTGGCATAGTCCTTGGCGTTTTCGAGGAGAAATGAGCTGTGATGGCGTTAAGCCTCAGGATAAATCTGGGAAATGTGTTCAACTATAAAGAGGGATCGTCAATGCACCCAAAGACCCAGAGCTCATTCTCTATCGGTATACGGCACAAGCAGCATGAAGTTCTTCGTTTCTGTACTCGCTTTTCTAGCTATCCAGGTCGTCTCAGTCAGTGTTTTTCTCCTTGGGCTAATTTCCACGAATCGTACACACCAACCTCACTATTTTATTCATAGGCTTCCCCGGTTCTAGAAAAACGCGCATCTGTCAATGATGTGGCTACCCTAGGCTACGCATCTCTGAATGGCGGGTGAGTAGCTCTTCGCGCCGTCCTATGATTTTTCTCTGATGCGCCATAGGACAACTGGAGGCTCCGGTGGCTCTACTACCACTGTGACCTCGTTGTCGGCCCTCACTTCAGCTGTCTCCGGTTCGGCAAAGAAAGTCGTTATTATTCAAGGCACGCCCCCAATCCCGCTGACTATCCTCCTTGTGTTAACGATGGATTTTAGGCACAATCTCTGGAAACACCGTTGTTAAAGTAGGCCCTAACACGACCATCATTGGCCGTGGTGCTTGTAAGTTTAAATTTTTCCTGCCACACTGCTTACGGATAACCCCATTCCGAACAGCTTTAGTCGGTGTGGGCCTCCGAGTCATTGATGTCAGCAACGTCATTATTCGCAACGTTAAAGTCTCCAAGGTACTCGCTTCAGCGGGTGATGCGATTGCGGTCCAAAATTCACAACAAGTGTGGCTTGACCACCTTGATTTGTCCAGTGATTTAGACCATGACAAAGTAAGCTTTATCTCGTCATCCATAGATTAGAAGCTCATTCATTCATTAGGACTAGTAAGTTATGAACCTTGGTAAAGATGTACCAACTAAACATCCAATAGCTACGACGGTCTATTGGATCTCACCCACGGCGTCACTGGTATCACCGTGACCAACACCAAGCTCTACAATCACTACAAAGGCTCACTCGTAGGACACTCTGACAGCAATGGCTCCGAGGATACCAAGATCACGGTTACTTACGCTAACAACTACTTTTCAAACATCAACTCTCGGTATGCCATATCAGACTACTACCCCTGTGTGTTCTCCTAATACTCTCCTCTCATAGCACACCTTCCTTCCGCTTCGGCCATGGTCACCTCTTCAACAACGTCTTCGAAAACAACAACGACGGCATTAACACCCGCGTTGGTGCTGAACTTCTTGTCGAGAACAATGTTTGGACAGGTAAGTTCATGACAAACCTCCCGGATGGTGCGCTTACGACTGGCCTAACCTAGGTACCAACAAGAAGCCCCTGTACTCCACCACTGGCGGTTTCGCTGTTGCCCGCGGAAACGACTTCGGCGGAGGATCCAACACTGCCCCTTCTGGATCCTTTACCCAGGCACCTTATTCCTACTCCCTTCTTTCTACGTCTAGTACGCTCTCTTCCGTTCGTTCCAGCGCTGGTGCGACTTTGAGCTTCTGAGTACCTTCTTCACAATTTGCGGGCCGGGCGCAGATACGTTCATTATTACAGCTGTAGTTGTAGTTGATGTGTACCGACCCGAAGGATCGCAATTATGAAACCGATGTGTTATTGTTAACTCCGTCCTGAGAGAATCCCCATAGGGGCTGGGGAAAGTCTTCATTAGACGTTTCTGGAAGCACTCGAAACCGCTTATGAGAAGTTGGCAGGCACTGAAGCTATGTCTCAGAATGGCAAGAAGCCAGGTAACCACATACACTCTCACCAAATCCATCAACCCCGCGACTTGCGAGCCTACCCGACGGGTGTCAATGAAGTTGCAATGAAGAACACGTCAACACAGTAAGAACAGAGAAAGCCCAAGTGAAGCTGTAAAATCGGTAAGGCTACGGGAGTTGCCAATATAACTGAGGTCCGGCACACTCGCCTACATCGAAAGCACAGACATGTTGGATATGTTAGCCATCGATCTTTGGACGAGTTCGTACCGACGGCGTATTAGCATTGCACTACCTCTTCTCGGCAGAAAACACACGGCGTTGTTCTTATACACACGCGTTGCAAAGCTGGCAAAGCTGTAAAGAGGGGCTAAAAGTGGTATTATTTTGCGTTATGCACAGAAGCGATCAGCTTCGGTATGTACACGTGCGTCTGGGGTGGTATATTTCCATTCATAACACCTGCGGGGGAAGGTTTGAATCAAAGGTAGCCAATCATACTGCAGGGCGTGTCTGTGGGGGGGAAGGCATCAATATGCTGGCGGTCCGGGTAGAAGGAAAACTGATGTTCTCAGAATAAATAACTGCCTTAAGAATAGTCCTCTGTTACATCCTGAGAATGCCAGAGTTATTCCGGAGATGTCAATTTCTAGACGAACGGGTAGGTCCAAGAAAGACGTGCTCCAACACCATTCAGGTTAACGATGAGCAATGCTCTCTGAGAAAACTAGGTGGTAAGGCCGCTTTAATAGGGGATGTTAGGAGATGCGGGGCGATAGAGTTGGCACGTAAAAACCCATGTCGTGTCAGGCCTTCAGGATTCTCCGCGACCGGGGAAAAATGATGGCAAGGTTCGACATCCGAAGCGTATGTCTAACTTCGGAAATGATGCAGACCGAATATGTTCATTCCAGGTGCCATTGTATAGTGCCTCGGTCGGTTGAGCATTGCGGTCAGAAGAGGCATGACTCGAGCTGACGCCACTTCTGTGCCGGTTTGCAAGACATCTGCACTTTTGAGATGCTTTGTGAACGGATTCCGCGCGGTCCTGACGGTCCGTCTAACACCCTACTGCTAATCCTTGCAAAGTTTCGCAACTTCGCCACCTCTTAGACTTTGGTGGCTTCTGACCGAAGGTAATCCGGTGTGCTGGGGGTTGGAATACATATATAAGTGAGCAGAACGAGTGGAATGAAGGGCAGAACACAACAAGTTCTTACCTGGTTAACCAACAATGAAGTGGCTCGTCTCTGCTATTGCTTTCCTCGCTATCCAAGTCGTTTCGGTGAGCAATGTCTTGTTTCGATTTACAGGCTGTATGTCTAACGAGGACGACAATAGGCTTCTCCTTTGGAAAAGAGAGCTTCGGTCAACGATGTCGCGAACGTTGGCTACGCTACGCTCAACGGAGGGTAAGGGCAATTATTCAGTCGAAAGGGAACATTCGCACTAACACTCTTCATAGAACTTCAGGTGGCTCTGGTGGCCCTACCACAGTCGTCACTACTCTCGCCGCTTTGACTTCGGCCGTCGCTGGTGATGCTAAAAAAGTCGTCATCATTTCAGGTTGGTGTTCATACAGCGACTGAAAAGTTGGGCAGTGAGACTGACCGTAACTTACGAAGGCACGATTACTGGTGATACCGTTGTCAAAGTCGGCTCAAACACCTCCGTCCTTGGCAGGAACGCTGGTACGGTGTCCCCGGAATACGGCTTATAAATGGCTGAAACCCTTTCACAGTCTTGAATGGTGTTGGCCTTCGTGTCATTAACGTCTCAAACGTCATCATTCGCAACATCAAGATCACCAAAGTTTTGGCTTCAGCTGGTGATGCTATTGGTGTCCAGGCTGCTTCGCAAGTTTGGCTCGACCATCTTGATTTGTCTAGCGACCGTGACCACGACAAAGACTTGTGAGTTGGGCACTATTAGACCTAAAGGTATTTTGCTTACCTAGAACATGTAGCTACGATGGTCTGCTCGACATCACCCACGGTGCCAAGGGCGTCACAGTCAGCAACAGCAAGCTCAGCAACCACTGGAAGGCCTCTCTCGTTGGCCACTCTGACAGCAACGGAAGCGAAGACGTGGCCATCACCGTCACATACGCGAGCAACTTGTGGTCCAACTTGAACTCCAGGTTAGATCTCATCATACAATATACGTATAGAACAAACACACTTACTAAATACCTTCACAATAGAACCCCTTCCTTCCGCTTCGGTCGCGGCCACATCTTCAATAACGTGTTCGACAACAACAACGACGGCATCAACACCCGTGATGGCGCCCAGCTTCTCGTTGAAAACAACATCTGGACTGGTAAGGACGTTTCTTCTCTGGAAGATATAGCAGAACTAAACCAACCCATTTAGGCACTAACAAGCCCCTCTACGCAACCGACCAGGGCTTCGCTGTCGCCCGCGGAAACGACTTTGGCGGCGCTTCTAACACTGCTCCCGTCGGCACATTCACCACGGCGCCATACTCGTACTCCCTCGTTTCCACCTCCAGCCTCAGGTCCCAGGTCGTCGCCAATGCTGGCGCGACCATTTCCTTCTAAGTCGAGAATCAAGTCCCCTAAATACAAACCTGTAGCTTCGTTAGTTGATACCTTCTTTTCAATTGGAAGTTGTTTTGGGTAATAGCACTGCTGAATAAGAGGCATATGAAGCCTTGAGGTGCAATGAGGTGACCCGGTACCGGAGCTTCTGTCAAGATCTGATAATAGAATAGCATGATTGTGCAGTTTCCCTTGACCTGACCTAAGAACTTCCACCCACGTATATTTACTCGTGGTTGACCGGCAACCGTCAAGTACATGGCCCCCAAGCGCCAACCATGTTGCAGGAATCCATAATCTACGCAGCCGATGCCAACTACCCCTTCAGCATCATCGCGAAAAGATACTGGACACCCTCTTTTCAGCGCAATGCCACCGACCCTGAAGCCCTCACTTTGATATTCCTCCATTCTACCAGTTTTCATAAAGAGATATGGGAACCAACGTTATCGCACCTTTTTGACCTGGTTTCCAATTCTTCCATGAAGATACGCGAGGCCTGGGCTTTGGATTGTCCTAACCATGGTGAAACGGCGTCGTTGAACGACCAAGTCCTGCAGAAACCAGAGTATCGGCAAAATTGTACGTCAGAATATTTGCCAAAGACTTCGTTTCAGCGCTAACGCGGAGGCCTTTCTTCATCAATCCAGTCACTTGCGAGAAATATGCCCAAGCGGTTCACCGATTCCTATCCGCTGGGCCTCAGCACGGTGCCAAAACGGACTTTTTCGCAAGAAATCTCGTGGGTATCGGACATTCCTTGGGAGCGGTGGCCATGTAAGTCCATATCGTCCCCTAATGATGGCTCAAGCTGTCTTTCTGATGTTTCCAACCCCCCCACAAAAGGTCAGCGTTACAAGCGATCACTCCGAGGTTGCCGTTTTCCTCGATCATCATTGTTGAGCCAATGCTGAGCCCCGACGGGCGCCGCCATCTCGAGAAGCTGAGAGAGAAGCTTGTGGCAAGTGCGTCGGAGCGTCGAGATGTTTGGCCAGACCGAGAGGCGGCAAGGAGGTACCTCCAAGACCGGTTTGGTCAGCGTGGTAGGATTTCTTGGGACCCACGCGTTGTGGACGCGTTTGTGGTACGCCGTCGTCCGGCATTCCTTTCAAACTGTTCCTTTGGCTGAATCGACGTGAAGAAATACGGACTGAGGCAGCACCCAGTCAACGCTCTCGAAGCTTCTTACAAGGGGGTATCCCTAGCGTGTTCTCGTGACGAAGAAGTGGTACGTAGCTACACAGTCGGATCCACCGCTGCTCTCTCCCTTCTCTTCTTCCCCCTATTTTATGATTTATTGATACGCTTTGGCGATTAGGGCATGTACCTTGACGTCGACGGACCAACACTCCCTGTTAAAGCCTTGACAGACGCATGCCAACGTATCCCCGTACATATCGCCTTCGGAACGATCATCGATTACATGTGCGTCTACGCCACAATTGCCGTCCTGGGCGATGCACTTTCTAGTGCCTAGGTCCTTGACCTTTTAGTGCATCATCAATGCTGATTTGGTTCGTTTGGGTATCTGCTTTAGACCCCGAAAGGTCCGCGAGGCAACTATCGATCCTCGATCGGGACGCAAGTTCGCAAGCATATCGTACATCGAAGGTGTAGGCCATCTGGTACGCATACCTCTTCTTTCTCTTCCCTTTTTTCGCATTTGCGTTAGCTTTTAGCAAGCAGTGATCAAAATGCTAACCGTTTCATATTCATCAGGTTCCACAAGTCGTGCCGGAGAAGCTAGCGAACGTTATCTTCCAAACCTTCAAGCAAAACCAGTCCATGGCGAAGTGGAGTCCTAAAGGCAAGCTGTGAACAACTCCATGACGCCTTTCTCCCCAGTCCCCTCCATCCTCCCATCTCGCTAGACCCATCTATCTGATACCATCTCAAGACTCAGAATCTATGCTTGTCCCTGTCTTTATCGGTGATTTTACTTACCTACTTTCGGACTCTTGCTTGCTTCCCCTCCCCTCCCCCATCGCATTGGCATTGCTTTGAATGTACCTACTATATGTATATTTACCCCTTTGATCCTTGTTTTAGCTCGATTCTATCTCCTTATCTCAGCTATGGAATGGATAATTTTGGCGTGGTTTGGATTTTTATGATAGTACATACAATACCCCCATCAAACGAATGCGCCTGAACAGAGCCTGAGAACATCATACTGCCAATTATGCTAACCACATTACGGCTCTTTTACTTCCTGGTAGCACCAAACGCCACCCTCCACCCAATCCTCTTTCGACTTCCTCACATACATGGCCGATCTTGTATTACTCTTGGTGGTTTATCGACTCTGTCCTTCACCCCCTCATGCTCAGAGCCTCTCCGGAAAACTCATCAAGCGATATTCAAGTAATATACCATTTTGGTTTTGGATGTCTCTTCCTTCCCGTCCCGTCGCAGGTACCGGAGTATCAACCTGCTTTGCAACATCCCTCACCGAGCCCTTCGTTATGACATGCACTAGTATTCAACGGAAGTGGACTTTTAACTAGATGGCTACACCGAAGGTCAACCGGGCGCGGGGGAATATTCCACTCTATGGTTGTATACTCGATTCCTTTCCTTACCCGACCTCTGGCAATCAATGGGCTTAGCGCTAACTAGCATTCGGGGATAGGCTAGCTTGAAGCTTGGCCCTATGGTGTACTTTAGCTGTGGTTCCGCACACTTGCCTATAGAGTAAACCGTCATTGAGTCAGGCTGCTTAGTATCATCTCTTTCTTCCTCCTAAAGACAGGCCACATTCGACGACATTCCAACTAACAACTCACCTACATACAATGGGAGAAACTATACATACACAATTAAACCCCTGCTGGAATTCCGGACTTTTAGTAATCCCATGCCTTCTTCGACGTGTATACCGCGCGGATCACCGCTGTCCTGTCGCTACAGCTACTCATAATCAATTATTCCAATTCTATCTGTGCGTCTTGGCCGATAAACGTGTAGACTACTGCTCACAATGCACTTAATGGTGGAATAGCAACAACCCATTCAATACACGGTGATTTCCGTAATTACAACTGGAAGGTCGTCTGTAATAATATGTGGAATAATAGTGCAAAGGAAGACGAGGACAAAGAGTCGTATTCAGCGCTCAGCTTTGGCATTGTATCTTGAATGTTCGGAAGCCCTGGGAGATAGGTCATGCATGACCCAGGATCTGGGAGAGCTATGACTACTCGGTTTTCAGAGAGAGAGAGAGAGAGAGGACGCTCACAATTCTTAGAACGATTTAGCTCTTCATCGATAGGTGATCCAGCCAACGCACTTCTGGAGCGCCATCTTTTGGGTATTGCCCCATAAGTTGTACAAGGTCAGTAATTTCAGTTGGTTAGAGTTGCCTGACCATAGTAAGCTCGTCGTCGCGTCAAATTGATCTAACCAAGTCATACCTACGCCTCGAATGCCTTAGGGTTCAAATGGGTCGAGTGTAAGGAAGAATGGTTATTCCTTTATTACCTCTTACTGGTACCTCGTGAGCGGTCTCCGTTGCTGCGATCTAGTGCATATTGGCGGCTGCTAAATCGTCCCTGCTGAGGGGTGTTGTTAGGGGTAGCCCCTTTACAAGATTAGCGGTTATGGTTGCGAGGAGCGAGGCTCGTTTGGATGTCTGCAGACGGACGAGACATCCCTCTCAAAACATGACACGAGCATGACCTCCAAATCCGTAGAAGAAGGTTTCGCAGGACTGTGCAGGGTGTACGGATGGTTGGTAATGCGGGCTATTTTAGTTCGCACGGGTGGGTCACCATGACAACGCGTTGGTGGACTCTGCATAACGCAATCCAGTGGCATCCATACCTCTTTCTCCCTCTATTTTGCTTTATCCAGAGTCAAAGCCCTTCACACGAAACAAAGGAGCCCTTTCGCTACCACATCTGTCCTATATAAAGTTCAGCCAACATCCATCATCTTATCTACAACCTCAATTCAGATCTCACCTCAGCAAATTGCTTTTTCGATTACACCAATCCCTTGGACATTGGATCTTCCTGCCTCGATGTCTTCTACAGTCCTCGCAGAAACACAAGGTGAGTGGAAGGATTCTTGTCTCGATGGACCATATCTGTACGCATCTCGATGACGGTAGGGAGTTTGAGAGGCTTGATGGGGACGGGTGTATCGTGAACGAGCATGGTTGCGCAGTGATGCGACCTCGGACGCCGTCGACCGTGGTGGCCTACAAAGATAGTGCCTCGGTTGAGCCGCCGTCATTCGCATCAGGGGCTTTCCATATCGTATCACTCTCATCTCATTTCCCATTTCCCATTTCCAATTTCCAATTCCTTCTCGACTCTTGCTAATCCAGCCCTTCTTTGCTTCCTTCCTTGTCACAACGATCTAGCCCGACCAAACTCAGATCACCGCCTTTCTCTTTGTGTCGACGTCCCACCTTCATCGTCGCCCTTTCCCTCGCCGTCTTCATCCTTCTTACCACCGCCTATACCGGGTGTACACGAATTCGCTGTCAAGATTCCGCCTGGTCGGGGAAATAGGAAGAGTGCGGAGAAGGGGCAGAAAGCCATGGATGGTGGCGGGGGAGTAGGAGGCAAAGTTGACAACAAAGCCGTTGGCGTAGACGTCAAAGGTGACGGCGCGGGTGTTGGTGGGATCGTCAATGGCAGGCCAGGGCACACTAAAGATTCATCAACATCCTCGACCGGTTCGACCATCATCTCGCCTTCGACTCCAACGCCAGGGGCCTCTCAACTTCCCATAATCCAAACTCAAAGCCCACCGCCTCCAGCCACAACAACGACTGCATCGCTCGCGGAGACACAGGCCGAGGTTGATGTTACCTCTCCAGCGACGACGCCTACCAAATCTACCATCAACATACCTATCTTGCCTGATACACCGAACGCTACTTTCACCACTAACCCACGCGACTCGCTAACAACTCCCCAAACTCCCTCTTTCTCCCACCACCAACCGGCCCCCACTGCGCAGTCCCAACAACGCGACTCGTTAACCTCAAGCAGGCCAGCCCCACCATCACCAAGCATCTCTCGTCGCGCCTCAGCAGCACCCTCCACATCCTCCACACATTCAGGGAAATCCAGATCATCCCGACCTTCATCTACAGCGAACCTATCTCGTGCCAACTCGAAGCGGAAATCAGGAGCGGGAGGAGCATCTCCAGCAGCCACACATCGACTTAGCCAACTGTCGCAGGTATCTCAACTTCCTTCAATCCCCATCACTGCCACATCTACCACCGCTACTCCCTCCAAACCTCAAACCCGCTCCATAATCGCCATCAAAATCCGTGATTTTGCATTCCCCACAAGCGACCCCCGCCACACTGGTCTAGGTCCAGACGTCCCGAAACCCAACCGTCCCAAGGTCTTAAACCGCAAACTCGGTGGAGGGAGTACATCTGGTTCGAGTGCTATTCGCAGGAGGCGTACGTCATCCGGAGCATTGTCTTCATCCACTGGTTCTCATCTTAATAATCATAATCACGGTGTTGATGGGAATGAATATAGTGATGAGGATGAATATGGAGAGGAGGATGAAGAAGAGGAAGAAGAGGACGGAGATGGAGAGGACGGAGGAGGAGGAGATGGCTGGGGAGGATTCAAATTTGGCGTAGGAAGGTTCAGTTGGGGACCTAGTTTTTCGATGGCTGGGATTCTCGGTGGCAGTAGTGCTTCTGGCAACGGAGGAAGTGATGGAGATAAGCCAGCCGGAACACCCGAAGGTTACCCATCCCTCACCGACCTTCGTAACAACTTTGCAAACTCACCACACTCCTCTCCTTCTCACTCAGACGAAGAAGGTTTCTACGAAGCAGAGGAAGACACGTACGAATCCGACGAAGGTCCAATTCATGATGAAGATATGCCTTTATACCCAGGTTTATATCGTGCCTTGTATGCATTTGAGCCGGAAGGGACGGCGGAGATGGCCTTGGAGGAGGATCAGATTGTGAAGGTTGTTGGGAGGGGTGGGGGTGTTGGCTGGGCGGTTGTGGAGCAGGGATATGTTCATGGAGAGACGAATAAAGCCAACAGCGAAGGTGGAAGTAGCTCTGGGCATGCCCTTGTGCCAGAGAGTTATCTAGAGGTTTATCAGTTGGACGAGGTTGTTGAGGATCAGTAGACAGGACTCGGGGACTCTTTCATTTTTCTTTTCATCTAGTCATCCGACAATCTCTCCTTTGCTTCTTCCTTTTTGTATAGTCGCCTTTGACTGCTCACACACAGCCTCACTAACCATCTTCACGCTACACCCAAATCGCTCGATTTAGCTCATTTGTAGTACTCATCTCTTCTCTCACCTTGGGGTTCTATCTTTGTTTCCGATATCTATATCAATAGTTGATCAATAGGAATATATTCTGCACACGGAATACGTTTTACACCTAGAAATTTGTTCCAATGGCCCTTGAGGAATTTTACCACTATACGCCCATATGCCCAGAAACCTTAACTTTGCCAACCCGAATGAATTAGAAACGCCATGCTGGCTGAGACTCCGTAGCTGCACGAGGACGAGTAGCTTTACGCCGGCTCGAAACAGTTGGGGTGGAGAGATCGCGAGTAAGCCGTCTGAGAGAACGAGTAGACCGAGGTAGAGTGGCGGGAGCGTCGTGTGCTATAGTCGAAAGAATCAATCGGTGTTGAGGAGTACAGTGTGAGGGTGTAGAGAATACGCTATCATCGGGTCCATGTTGAAATTCGGATGCTCCAAGATCGAGGGAAGAATGGATGTCTTGTTCAACTTCAGAGATGGGCGACAAAGCACGGAGGTGGTATGGGTCCGAGGAGAAGGATTTGCAAAATTCGTCAAGCGCGACGCTGGAAATGCCTCCCATTTCGACCTTTTCATCACGGTGTTGGCGTAGAGAATGTTCGTCTGACTCATCGAAGATGTTAGCAGGTAAAGGTGTATCAGGTCGTCCGCCAGATCCATGGAGAAAAAGGCGCCCCAGTCCATCGAACGGTTGTCCATTCGTTTTGTACAAGCCGTTAATACCTAGGCCAACGTTGGCTTGAAGGCTACCCAGAGCAGTAAAGGGCGAGTTAAAGTGAGCATCGTCGTCGTCGTTGGAAGCAAAAGACGACAAATCGTTGTCAATAGACGGCCAAGAACGGTCCAGAGACGGTGTAGAGGGTGTTAGCAGGGGAGAGATGATTCGCTTATCTCCAGCCGACTTTGTAGGTGTATTAAACGGAACAGAAAGTTGGGTCGTCGTCGTTGCAGGGTTGAGCTCTACACCAGCACTCGAAGGACCTTCCACCGAAGACGTCTGAAGCACATTGAGCACATATATGCGGGTGTTTTGTGGTTCAACCAACCTTTGACAGCACGCCTCCATCACGAAAGAGTGTGTTTCCATTGGGTTCATCTGATTCGGGTGTTTCGACACGAGCGACCGTGTCCACAGGTTGGCGAGCATTTCGCGATACGCTGGTCCCAAGATGCGCATCGCTTAGGCGGTTATTGTAATGGTATTTGGCGGTGTAAGTGGTGGTCATTGTCGATAGAAACGTGTGATAGAAGGCAATGAGTGTGGCAATAGGAGCTAGCATGCGTTGAAGGGAGTAGAAAGTGTTCGATGGTGGTGGTGCAGAAGTAAGAAGTAAAGATTTAAGGTTTGGCGACGAGCTGGCTAAGGACAACACTATACTCCGATGCCGAGTGTCGGCAATAGCCTCTATTAGTCGATATCCTTAGGACTGTGGCGGCGGCCCACTTGGCAAGCACACAAACGACACAGAATTTTGTGCCTTTGATTCAACCGGCCAAAACGGCAGAGAAGTGTGAGGCTCCTTTAATCCACGGGACCAAATATTCATAAGTAGTTGAGCATCGCTGACTACTTGCCATCGTCTTCCTTTGCATTGTATAGGTACATCGTGATTAATCTAGCTACAGACATACACGCCTCGTATCACCAACGAAAACTACCTTGCCTTGACTCTGTTCTTTCTACTAAGCCGCCGTTACGTGCATTGAGAGTAGTAATCTACAAATTTACCAAATCTCAGTCTATACGTCATGTTCCACGAAATCAAAAGCAAATGGCTTACCATTGAGAACGGAACAAGTGGCCCCAGCGGCACTAGAGCGATATAACATGATGAGAAGGTAGCCCTGGGTGAAATCTCACAATATATAAGGCGAAACTTACCAAACTGTAGGTCCGGTATACCCAATACCACCACATTGTCCGTATTGAGCTACGGTGCCTGTGGATGATGGAGGGGCAGCGGATGTGACTGGAGCAGATGAGGTTACAGGAGCGGGTGTTGAAGAGGTTGGGTGGGTGGACGAAGGAGCTGGTGCAGGCGAAGCAGGCGCGGATGACTATTGACCGACAACTAAGTTTTAGGCGTCCCGAAAATTATGAAACAGAAACAAGGAATTGACTTACAGACCCGCCGTACAAAGGAGGTCCAGGAATAACGTAGTTTGTTTGGGTCAATGCGTCGTTAGTGTATAGATTGACTGAAACTAGAAGAGTGGGAATTCCGTCAACCAAAGTATCGACGGCGTGAGCCTTGAACAGGGGAGAGACTTACGACCGGGGTCAGTCACACTATAAGCACCAGGGAAGGAGACAAGCTCAGCAGCTGTGGGAGCTCTGCTACCCCCACCAGTGATCTGGATCTGGGCACACTCTGGGTATAATTGCTAAATTACAACATCCGTGAATCAGAGGACGAAGTAGGATGGAAGCAAGTGTTCTTACAGCGGGCAGTGAGTGAAGAGCAATAGTCTCAAACCGGATGAGGTAGTTTCCACTAGGCACGCTACTAGGGATGGTCGTGGTCCAGGAGCTGTTTTGGTCCACCATCTTTCCGGCGCCCCAGTAGCCATTCCCAACAGTACCAGAGAGGAGACCTGCTTCGTCGATCTTGAACTGACCAGGCCGAAGGAGGATGAGTAAGCCATAGTTCGATGGGCAGAGCAAGTAGATTTAATTACCCATTTCAGGGTGTTGGAGTTGACACCAGTACAGGTGCTCCCAGGGCATTGCGCGAGGTAAGTAAGCTGAAGGACTAGAGTTAATACGATCGAACACAAGGATATGTTGAGATGATTCAATTACCTGAGGGCCGTAAGGATGGGGCCAGGTATTCCAATAAGCAGTGATGGAAGAGCCTGCGGCAACGGTAGCGGTGAGCTGGCCAGCAGGAGAAGTGCCGTCGTCATTGCACGCAATTGTCGATAAAGTGGGGTCCTGGATGGGGTCGCTAAACGAGATAAATACAATTAGCGTTGAGTTTCCCCGAAGGATATAAATGCGCCTCACTAGGTAGACCATGGCCTCTGGATGGTACTCTGTCCAACGGGGCTGTTATATGGCTGCCATCCGTTGTACCAGTTACCGCCGTTGGAATAGTAAAGTACGCCGCCGTGTGCAAGAGCGTGGGGGAGGAGGCCGAGAGCCGCAGAGAAAAGAGCTGTCTTGTACATTGTCGATTGGAAGGACTGCTGTTCAAGATATGATAGAAGATATCTCTAGCGAAACTATACACTACGAACTGTCCTCGTTTTATAGCGGAGGAGGGGAAACCCTTGAGCATGATCGTACCGTCGCTTCGGCGGCACCGAGTGAGCTAGAGATGCCTCGGAGCATTGGTTCAACTGAGCCCGCGAGGGTTCCTTGCAGAGAGTGGTCTGTAGCGAGGAGCGAGAGACATATATGATCCGTGCGGTTCCAGTTTGCACACGTCGAGGTATGCGTGGGAGTACCAGACGCTGGAGTTCTAGCATTTTTAGCTTCTCATAGTGAGACATAATCGAGTGATCGGAGAGTTGTTGGTTAGAACTTCGGGATATAGCCTGTCAATATGGGGAACAAAGAAGTGGCGTTAAGCGAGCTGAGTGTCCTTTCATAGGAGCCGTATCATTACTGCTAGTATAGCTGGTCTTAAGCTTATGAGCTACATCATCCTCCGTCTCTGGTGATGCGAAGCTCAAGTGGAGCGAGAACACACTAAGAGGAGAGGGTAAGCAGCAAACCAGTTGATAGAGCTGAGTTCGGTTGAAAGAGGGGTAAAGGGTATCTCCCCGCGCTTGGTTGATCTTCGGCGTAGCCACCCAATGAAAGTAGAATAAATTTACTTTGAAAACCAACGTGTGTCTTTGATGAAGGGAACGGCGGGAGGTCCATTTGCTTTTTCATCATTCTTACGCGGTGGGTCGAGGATGGGTGGCTATCAGGCGCTATAGATCCCGGTGGCATTCCCTCGTTGGATAGGGAGAGAAGGCTGAACGCGCTTGACATCAAGGCAGCTTTTCCGGCCGTGGACCTCGAGAGGGTGGAGAGCTGAGCTGATGGAGTGTCCATCGCGGGGGATGGGGATGAAGTTCCATAGGAGTATCTAATACTTGAGTGCAGATCCAAGGGAGGGCAGCAGTTGCCAATCGTCCCATTGTACCTTAGAGCACGGTACTAGGAAGTAAAGAGCGGGAATCAATACGTCGGCGAGATCGGCAGCACTTGTGAATATTCTCAGGGTCTGTCAACTGCTCCCACGGTCACAAAGTTACACACCAATACACCTCCTTTCCTTTGACCTCGTTCCCTGTCAGGTAATTTGTCCAAGGCAACCTGCAGTAAATGGAGACAGACGCAGAGGTCGAGAGGTTGACAAAACTCAGAGATACGAGCAGAGGATGCGATTTGGTCGACCTTGAGGTCACCTGGCAGAGGGGTCATTCCAGCCAAGGTCTAACCAGCACCATCACCTCGTCGCAATGGTACCTCCACCGGCAAAACCGGCAAAACCAACGAGAAAGCGCAACAGAAAGCGGAAACGACGCGCAGCCTCTTCATCGTCATCGTCAGATTCAGAATCCAGTTCTTCCGATGCCGAATCCGTCGCCCTACAGCCAAAAATACCAGAACCGGCACCGCCTGCTGAATCTTCGGAATCATCCTCCTCTTCCTCCTCCTCGTCTGATTCCGAGTCCGATGGCGACGATGCCGATGGTCCACACAAGGTAGCGGCAGCAAGACCGCCTCAAGGGGCTCTTCAGACACAACTCAGAAAAGTCCCATCGCGTTCACCTTCGCCCCAGCCAACCCCAATTCCGTCTTTCCTCCCTCAGCCTGGGGATAATGATGCAATCGAGCGAGAGAAAGTTTTGAAGGAAAAGTTCCGGAAATTTTGGTTGTCGAGCGTCGTCGATGGTTTCAAGGATGATTTGGAAGAGATCAGAAAAGTAAGTTTTGCTGTTTATCTCTGCTGGGAATACGCACACAATATTATTCTATAGGAGCCCAATCTTGACACAAACCGATTAGCTTTGCTGATTGAGTCATTGGCCTCCGGTGGTGAAGTGTTCTCATCGTCGGACAAGGATGACAGAGGAGTGAACGAGATGGAAGTAGTTGTCGAAAGTTGAAACGGTTCTTCCATTCAATCCAGAGAGCAGCTATGCGTACAAATGCAAAATCAATCATACGACGTTGTAACAATGTATCTAAGCATATGGCTGCCGCGCTTCTCCACCTCTTCTTCGTCTTCCTCGGGTTCCAGCTCATCTTTCCATTCTTTGACTTTCAGTGCATTCCCCTCTGGCATACCGCCCATAACAACCTTTTGAGCATCAATCAGATGTACCCTTTGACGAGGAATCTGTAGCTTGGTGGCCGCCTCTTTGACAACTTGCAGTGTGGCTTTCAAGTCAGGATAATCTGTCCGCATCACCACTTCACCCTTCTTCGCCCTTTCCTCTGCGGCCTTTCTCTCTTTCTCCTCTTCTTCTTTCGCCTGCTTGATACTCTCCGATGCAAGCGTCTTCTCTAGTTTTCCTGCGAAATCGAGCAACAACTTCGTCTTCTTGTCGTCTGGATTGAGCTTGCCTTTACTGATCAAGTCGTTGACAGTTTCGCGGAACTCTGGCACCGTGCGTGCTTTCTCCTTAGCATCGAAGATCGGCCCGGTCTTCCAGTTCATAGAGTAGAACGGAAGCACCGTCGGTTGATCCTTGACACTTGTAAATTCGTCTCGGGTGCGCCAGACAACCTCGCGGAACAGAGCCGTCTCGATGGGTGTATCACCAACACCGTTTTCCGTTGCGAGGTCCACATCGGACCCTGCTTCGATGAGAATTTGGGTTATTTTGGGATAGCCTTTTGAGATCGCTAGGTGCAAAGGGGTATTTCCGTCGGTTTTGCGAATGGAGAGTGCATCTTTCGTAATCGCAAGGATCATCTCCACAATTTGGGTATAACCGCGTTCGACAGCTAGATGTAGAGGCTGGTCCAAACGATCACCATTACGCAGTGGGATAGGTCCGAAGAGAACGACTTACTGTACTCCCGCTCTTCTTCGTAGCCTCCGACAGGGCGTCAGCAACAATATCGCGAGGAAGCTTCTTTACCAGATGCTCGAAAAGCTTCGCCGAGCCGTCTACGCACAGATCGTGGAAGATGTTTCCCCTGGCATCAATTTAGATGATTAACTTAGAAAGAAATAATACAGTGGGAAGACGTACCTGTTCGTTTGCTCGAATAGGTTGCCTCCGTTTGCAAGGAGGAAATCGAGCATGTCCGTGTCACAATTCCTGTACACCGCAATTTGGGTCGGATTCATCCCAACGAATTTGATGCTGGCGACAAATATGTAGGTGTGATGCCAAATACCGGAAGATCAGGAGAGCGTGCTTACCGTTGCCTCATACCATTTGACATGAGCTTGGGAGCAAGCTTGTACATTTGCTTCAGAATCTCCAACTTCTGCGAGACGATCGCCGCCGTCAATGGTGACTCGCCCAAAGCATTGACAGTCCATCCCAGGAGTTCGGGGAGAGCTTTATCCAGATCCTTGTAACGACGCAGTTTGAGTGCCCGCTCGTCACCACCGGCGGTAGCATAGTGATGGAAAGCTGCGTATGGTCTCTCTCCGTGAAGATACTCAACGATTTGGGTAGCACCGTATGCGGCGGCCTGCCAAACCAAGGGGAGAACAGCCTGCGAAACGTCCTGCTGGGCATTTGGATCGTTTTTCCTGGCTAAATCGGCTCGCTTCTTGCCATGGACGTTCAACCCAAGATACACCCTGTTGCCGTCGTTCATGGCGCGAACTTCTTCCTCCTCTTTAGGGTCAAGCTTGATGGCGATGCCGTACCCGGTTCGTCTGATATATTCATCCAGTATTGCTGGTTGATCCCGATCAAGGATGGTGGATAGCAAAGCGGCATCGAGTGGTTTGTTGTTGGGACCGGCGTAAAGACTAGCGATGTTCTTAAAGGCCACCAAGTCGGCCTCGTAGATGGCCCTCATGATCAAGGTCATCTGCATCGATATTTGTTTTCCCTCACTATTGGTCGTGATGTATTGGAATGGCGTATCAAGCAGTTGCTTGGGCCCGACTTCGGCTTCGACCTGAGAAGGTCGATTGGCGATATCCACGAACTCGAATTCTCTTTGGTCGACAGTCATGTCAGAGTCATCTGAGCACTCCGAACCATCATCCTCATCGTCAGATTCTAAAGGAGGGCTTGGTTAATTCATCGTCAAAGGAACCGTAGCACGTACCCAGTGTGATCCCCTTAGTAGTGAACTTTTCTTTTTCCTCATCTTCGACCTTGTGCTGGGAGGTAGCGATTGCTGTGATGAGGCGAGCTGTTTGCCAGTGGCCCGCAGATACAGCTGCATAGAGTGGGGTATAACCTGAAAGCACTGCATGAGATATGTGAGACTGAATGTGCAGGCAGATGTCATACCGTGATACTGCCATCGGTTGCGAGGGTTTATCATATTTACCGCAATCTGAAGGGGCTGTGTGGTAGGCTTGGCTGTCTTCGGAGGCATGCAGAGCTCTTCGATCTTTGCGTTGTCCCCTTTCATACAGGCTTCATAGAGCTCATCGTAAAGCTTCTTCTCGTGATAGGGTGCGGGGTACTGGTTATAAGTATTTCGCTTGATGTGAGCATAAGGAACATCGGGCGGTGTCTCGTCGTTGGTGTTGTAGTAATTACTATTGCCGTTCTTATTGAATGTCAAGTCGGCAGGGAGCTCGCCAGGTAGGGGCGGGCTGATTTCAACACCAGGCTTAGCACCGTTCGCCAACAGCAGGGACTGGACAGCGAGAAGATACGCCTTGATCTCAGTGAGCGTTCGAACCCGAGCAGCGGACTCAGCTTGGTCTGGGTTCGATTTCTGGAGAGCTTCCAGCGGCGCGACGAGCTTAGCTACGTGAGATTCCCATGCGGACAGCCCTTCCTTTGCAGGCGTAGTGGGAACAGATTGAGGGGAAGCGGATTTCTTGGACTCTTCCTTTATCTTGTCGTCGATCCAGGGGATGGCACCTTTGATCCAATCCAAGACATTCTTCTTTCCTTCACTCGAGTACTCGAAGCTTGATTTGAGCCAAGTATTGCTGTCCGCTCCGAAGGCAAGAAGAATCTCGATGATGGGATCGTATTTCGACACGGCGACGTCCAATGGGGGATATACTTTCTCAACAAGACTTTTACCATTGCGATAGTTCTGGGCCTTGGGACTGAAGTTCAAAATGTCAATATATATCTTTCTTTCTTTGAGGGAGGCTGACTTACCCCGCGGAGGCTTTAATTTGGCTTAGTTCCTCTTCGGTGTACTCCAATTTCGCCCCGTATGCAAGGAGGAGGGCCACCATACCGTGATACCCCTTTGACACCGCCGTAATGAGGGGGAAGAGCATACCATAATAGTCTAATCGGGGGAAGTCGATCACGGTGCTTGCTCCTTCATCATATCGTAACATGCATTCGACTATTTTGATTTGATTGGCGGCCACAGCCCAATGGAAGATGGTGAGGAAAGACTCATCGGCTGCAGAAGACTTCGCGCCCGCCTTGATGAGTCTCTCTGCGATCTGAGTGGCGAGCTTAGGTTCATCGGAACGAACGAGAGTGAGGGTTAGGGGATGGAAAGCAGGTGCTTTGTAACTGTCAGCTTTCGTGGCAAGTGTAGCATTGGCCTTCGCATTCAAGAGTGCTTCCACTACAGCCATAGAACCGAGCAAGACAGCATAATGGAGCGGCGCGAAGGCAAGGTCCCAATCAGGCGCGTTGACGTCGAGAATGTCGAGATCGTCCTCATCGACTTCGGGAAGATCTTGACTACCTCCAACGTTAACGGTGTCCTTATCTTTTCCGTCCCCCTTCGTGTTCCCTTTCTTCTTGCTGTCGTCATCATCTTCGTCTTCGTCCTCAGCATCGGTCATTTCAATATCCTCATCGTCATTATCGGAGGACCAGTCGTCTTCGCTGCTATCGCGAACAAGGTTGTCGCTAGCATCGGCCATTTCAACATCTTCTTTCTCCAGTAAACCAGCCTTGATGGCAGCGGCCTCGTTCTCCTTGCTTCTTGCCAGTAGTTTTTGGACAACAGAAACTTCGTTCAGCTGTACAGCCATATGCAGTGCCGTACGGCCATCATAGATGCGCGAGGTGATGCGTATTCCAGCATCGACTAGATAGGACGCAATCTCCTCCCGCTTGCATAAAATTGCGAAATGAAGGGCGGTGCGGCCAACGTGATCTCTACGGTTGATATAGCGTTGCTTGTGAGTAGTCTTCTTCTTCTCCTCTTCCTCTTCTTCCTCATCACCTTCCGTATCCTTGTCCATTGCTGTTGCTGCCTTTTGTGCCTCTGCTTCCGCTGCAGCGGCGGCTTCTGCGGTATCAAGGTCTTCTTGTTCCTTGATGAGCGTCTTGATAGTTTCGAGATCATTAACAGCGATGGCTTTAAATAATTTTTCCGTGGGGCCGATGAAGGCCTGTTCGCTCCATTCGCCAACGTCGATTGGATTGAACGAACCGGTCATACTTTGGCGTCCGGGATCTTCCTCGATGAAACTGCAGGAAAGCTCGTATTGGGGACAACGCTAACCGGGGCAGCGAGCATCGGCACATACCTAATTCTTCCACGGATGTAAGAATCATCCTCGCCTTCCTGTAGTTCTTTCTCGTCATCATCGATGGGCTCGGGGCAGCACTGATGAACGAGTTAGAGTTTGTCAACATGGAGCTGTATAGATGTATTTACCTCGCAACAATCATCCAAGCACTCCGCCATTGTTCCGAAAAATGCAGGGTGACGGTGAAGACGACGGTCCTTGTTTTTGGGGTTGAATGGTGCTGAGAAGAGATATTAAATTTCTTCCTTCGTTCATCTAAAGTAATAAACCCACAATTCATGCCTAAATCCTATATCGCTAGTCAGTGGACAGATGGGTGACGGGCAAGTCTTCCGGGCTTACCGTCTGATAAATCAACTTGTCGATCCGTCTAGCATCCCAGCCAGGTCCGTAGGGAATATGCAGGCTCGTAACGTCGTAATCGTTCATCGCAAGGTCGTCCAAGATAGACTTTTCGGTCTTGAGATCACCCTTGTACTTACGATTCCTATCCCTGCGATAGTTATTGCTCTCGTTGGGTCTGCCACGCAAAGTGCGACGGTAGGTAAGGAACTGGTCGCGGGCATTGGGATTGGCAAGCTTTTCAAGGACCAAGAGGCGGGCGAGCCCAGTGATGCGCCCAATGGCACGTTCATAGATCTGAGGGAGTGAATGATCCAGTCATGAGTCTCAATATGGACCTCCAAATGGTACATACGGTAGGATCCACTTCAGCGCGGTTGAGAGTGGGGACATAGACTTCGTACCCCCTGGTAGAGTACTTGCACAAACGGACTTCATAAGAAGGCGAACGACGAGTCATGTCGACAGTATTGGATTGCCGCATCATTGCGATGATGGAACGAGGGTTAGCCCATACCGTCTCACCTGAAAAGACCAAGTGAGCATCTACACATCAATATTGATTAGTGAGGCGTTGACCTACCATCGTAAGCGACGCAAGGCGCATCGATGTCGAAGCCGGCAAGAATTTCGGCGGGCGATTTATAGAGGCGAAGGACGATCTGGACCGAACGATAGGGGTACTGGGCTGAAATGGCAAGTCAGCGAACGTTCATGTGGTAAATTAATGAGAATCAAGCACAGTGGATAGACACAGTGTGCTTGGTGCGGACGCAAGTCACATCCCAGGGGACACTGTCCCTCACGGCTTCGTATATTTCGTTAATACGGGCTTCAGCCTGTAGAGAAAAGGAAAGTTAGAATTGCATATATAACACGCCAAAGTGCAACCCACTTGCTCTGGGGTTAACCCGTATAAGAAGAGATCAACATCAGAGGTTGGGTACTTCTCTGTGTGGAACCACTTTCTCATGTTGCGTTTCGACGACTTGGCTTCTTCGGGCATAGGGGCCAAACACGCCAAGACTGAGCCTCCTGCGGCGATGACGTTGTCCCATCCACTCTTGCCCAAAGGCAAGGCCGTGAGCGATCCTTCGCTGAAGACGGCCCAGTTCTTCTTGAACTCTTCTGAGGACTGAGCCATTGAAGCCTCCCCATCTTTGCGACGATCTGAAGGCGCAAGGGGCATGATGTGCTTCGCAGATAAATCATCCTCATCTTTTACGATACGCGCGCGAGTGGTCCTGATCGCATCTGGAGCATCGAAGACATTGACAAGACCAACGTAAGGATTCTTGAGACGTTCGCAGTCCCTGTCGGTGGCGAAAAGACGGCGGAGCTCAGCTTCGTATTCGAGAGATGGCTGAAGAACATCATCAAGGATGACGCCAGGAGAAGTGGGCAGGTCGAGAACGCGTTTTAGAAAGAGCTCGGCTTCGGCCTGCTGGGGCATTGAGACAATGAAGATGAGGATGAGGGGGAACGAGTAACTAACGCGTCCAATATATAGTCAGTCCTAGATGACCTCGCTTCCCCTGAAGACCCTGCGAAACAATTTAAAGTCAGAGGAGCATGTACGCAGCATGCTGCATCCACGCCTGGGATATCCCACTCATAGTATATGGCTTTGTGACTCGGTATGGGAACGAATTGATGGAGAGTTATGCGAACATGCCCTTAAGGGGATCATCTTTGCGTCGGGGATACCAAATTTAGTATAGAAAAGCCGACGGATTTCCTGTTATGGAAATAGCTCGGGAGAAATACCGACAATGTATGACTCTGAAGTCTCATGCGATGGGAAATAGTTGCGAGGTGACTCATTTCATGGGCATCTGAGGGAACACGAGGCAGTCACAAGGGCTAGCGAGGGGCTTATCATAGCTGATCACTGAATCAACCCTTGGCCTAGGTCGTGTCTGCCCGCCTCGAATGCGAACACGTAAAAGTTGAGATTAGCTGAAACTTCTGCCTGGACGGGCTTCCCTTAGTTAGTGGTGAGATACTATACAGCAATTGGCGAAAGTTGCTTCGACGGGGGAAACTGGCCTGACAATAAATTCGACTGTGTTTCTGGAATGTCTGATGGTGAACGAGGGCTTCTATGTGTACGCGGTACATTATATCATACAGAAGTGTACTTACATCGTGGACCACAAATATCGGTATCTCGCGGATGGTTTGCCGCATGCTTCGCTCGGTGATTTCAATGCAGCAATAGGGAATGTGAGGGGTACGGTTATTTGCTTTTGGCCACCTCCCCGAGAAGAGCAGGCAGTTCAACTCATCAGTGATCGAGGTTTGGGCGATGGTGGTAAGATTTAGAGGAATGGCTCACCAAGACAAGGCGATGGTGAGCTTCATCGTAAAGCAGAGCTACGAGGGTATGCGGTGCCGATGAAAGGATGGGCGACCTCAATCTTCAATCCACTCGCCCACGACTTCCTCAAAGCGGCTTACTTTCCTTTTCGAGGCCAAGGTATGCTCATTAGCATAGTATGATAATAGATTAGCAGCGAGTGATGGTATACATCCAAAAAAGAGGGTATTTTAGTTAACAGATCGGAAGCAAAGGCGAAAGCTTGTCTCAATGAGTGGAAATGACTTGGAAGAGATAGTCATCAAGAGTCTAGGATATCCAACGGTCAGTGATGACTTCAAAAAGGGTGGAAAGATGAGATGACCTTATCTAACTCTTCTAGTTCTTTGAAAGTATTAGCATAAATGTCCCGTACTTGGGGATGCAGCGATTCAAGATCCAGGGGTCTACCAAAAAGGAGTTTATCAACCGGGTCCAGCGGTTTCAACGGTTCCTTAGGTTTCAACGCGCCCAACTCGATGACAGCCATCATCTGAGTAAGACCAAAGTCGTCCTTGGGTATGACGACGCGTTTTCTTTGGGTATACGGTTTTGGCGTAGACGTCTTTCTGGGGCTTTCTGTAGGTGAGAACTGCGTCGTAGGGGTGGCATAACCCGTGGTATCCGAAACAGCAGATGCGACCGATGGATTCCTTCGATTGGGACCAGGGTAGTCTGGCTTGGCGGTAGGCGTGACTGTTCCAGGCCTTGGTGTCGCCGTCCCCGCCCCCGAGGGTGTCAACGACCTTGAGGATATATCATTGGGAGGGATGGGCGTTCTGGCCAGCAAACCGGCTGATCCAGGAGTGGCTGATCGGGAGTGATTGTCCAACGAGTACTCGGATGGCGATGCAGACTCCATCGAAGTAAAACTGGACTGAGATACACTTTCTCGTTGCCTTTGTCGAGCTTGACCATTCTTGATCTTATTGAGGACCCGATCAAGCTTATCGCCGTAACCGTCCTTACTCCGTACAAGCATGCTATCCAGCAGATCGTTTTTCCCTGTAGCAGTTCCCCCTTGCCATTCTTCTTCGATGATATCGCTAATATCGTAAGTTTCGCCATCAGGTTGCACATAGGAATATCTCATCCTATCTCCAGCGTCATATCTCGAACTGCGAAGCATAGCATTACCAGGGAGGAGGATATCCACGCCGCGTACTGAGTTGGTCTGCGTAGAAAGTATAGCTCGCTGGTTTGCCTGCGTAGCACGGCGCTGAGCTGCGATAATCTCTTGACGAGTAAGCGGCCTCTTTCCATCTTCCGTGATAGGGCTGGATGGATCAGAACTCGAGCTAGCTTCAGATTCGCGGCTTTGATGCAAGTGCTGTAGAGCAATCTCATCTAACGGGGCCGACAGTCGATGGCGGGCGTTGGAGCTACGATAGGCTACAGAACGGCGAAGGATGAAGACAGGATCTTCAGGGCTGACGTCGTCTATTGTACCAAGGAGGAGACTAGAGTCTACCGAACGGCGCTTGCTCCCATCATTCCTACGATCTGTGGTGCGGAAAGCCGGAGGACGAGGGAAGGCCTCAATGACTCGGCTTGAAGGCGAGAGTTCGCGCTCTATCATACTCATTAGTTCTACATAAGAGTCTCGCTAGACGTTGATTGACGCACCGTGATTGTTGATGTCAACCATAAGACCATACCGAACGCGCGACGAACTCCGCCTCTTCGACATCTTGTCTTCGACCTCGTCGCCGCCGTCCACAACACCCTCCGGAATCCCAAACCTCTCCAAACCTAACTCAATCACTTCCGCAACGGTGACATTCTTGGGGAAGATGAACACTTTCTTCCTCATCACTTGGGAAAGGGATGTGCTGATGGAGCTGGTGGACTGTGGTCTACCCTTCAGCGATTCCTTCGGAACGATGGCCTCAGTGAGGGGGTCAAACACCATATCCTCGGGCAAATCTTCAGGGTATATCATCAATTGTAGGGCGAATCTGTACGATGGGGAGGTGAAGCGATCCGATAAGTTACTAGGCCCAGAGGTCGCTGACAGGAAACGTTGCGTCCCCCGTGGTGAAAGACGAAGATGTGCTTCCGCTTCACCACTCGTCATCGATGTTTCTGCCACCAAAGTGTCATCGCCCTCATTCCCAGCTAGGCTACCCGCCTCTGACCCGCCGTCCTCTGCATGCCGGTTCAGATAAAACTTGACCGCAGAATCGTCTGAAAAGTCATTCATGGGCAGCTTTGTGATAGCAGGATGCATTGACAAGTTACTGGCAATACTGCTGATGCTCCCAACGCTGCTCCTTTTGACTTTGGGGATCTCAGTTGCCGCCTCGGTCAAGGTTTCAAAGACCACCAAAGGTTTTTCCGAGGACTGGAGAGGAGCTTCATCACCGTCTTCAACTTGTTTGACCGTCAGATAGTAATTGTTCGCATCATCACCAGCAGGAAGCCGGAATCGTTGGATAGCTTGTCGGACCAACTCTTCAGACGTTGTATTTTGGTTTAACAAAACTGTCTTGAATGTGGCTTCCGTCTGCAAGTTCTTGCCAGCAAACACACGGATAACGTTTAAGTCGGGAGGCATTCCGGGGAGTACAAGTGATCCAGGACGGGGTCGGGGAGTTGGAACGGCAAGTCCGGCATTAGTGAGGGAGCCGTTTGGGCTATGATAACTCGTGGGAGGTGCGTTAAATATTGATGCTGACTGTAAACCATAAGAAGGCTGGGCTTCGGGGGGAGAAGAGGGAGAGCGATTGAGGTATTGTTGGTACAAGGCCTGTTGCTGTTGATCCTTCTGCCTGAGATGAGACGCGTGTTGCGACACTTGAGGTGGTGTACTAGGAGTAGTCATCGTCGCTGGAGGTGCTACAGCTGCAGGGGGCGCGCTAGTTTCATCTATTTCCGCCCGTACTCGTTTCGTATCGGTAGAAGTCTTCGGTGCGACTGATTGCATAGCTTGCATCTGTTGTTGCTGCATAGCGCTAGCGGTGACGGGGGACATGAGACCTTCAGCGGTAGTCCGACTATGCACCGAACCTGAGCGATTCGAATCCTCGGAGGCACGGTTATTCGTTCCTTCGCCACTATCAAAGCTCCCAATCGACGTATTCCTATCCTTCTTATCTTTCTTTCGCAAGAATAACGCTCCGAACATCGAGGTCTTCTTCTTTTTGCCTCCTTCGTCGTCGGTCTCGCTTCGCTCCTTGCGTAGCTTCCCACCACCTTGACGAACAGAGCTTGAGGAACTGGAAAGGCTACTCGAGCTGACCGCTGGACCAAGTGCAACGGGTCCCTTGCCTTTCTTTCTCCTGGCCTCCTCCTCCTCCTCAGCAGCTCGAGCCCGCTTTCGCTCCTCCTCTTGGTTTTGTATTACTGCACTGGGCAGTAACCCCGTTCGCTCATCTTGTGCAACCAGAGGTGTGGCGGTGAGTTTCCTCGTCCCCGTAACTTCCGCAGGATCGATTCGACGAAGTCCAGGATCGGCCATGTCAGCATCCTGGTTAAGCCTTTCGCGTGACGGCGTCTTCCGAAGGCCATCCTGAGCTTGAGCTTGCTGTTGTGCCATTTGGCGCTGCCGCTCGTGTTCCATTTGCTGCTGACGCTGGATTTCGCGTTCCTGCGCTTCCATGATTTGTTGTTGCCGTTGCTGCGATTGGACTTGCTCGGCACTTAATGCCGCAGGAGGCGTCAATGTTCGCGAACCAGCGGGAACACCTCGTTGCTGCTGTGGCGCGCGACCGCCTTGTGCATCCATCGACGTCCCATCTTCCCATTGCATCCCGTCGTCCGGCTCCATACCCACATTCCCCCCCTGCGAGGCGCCCACTCGTTGCTGCATCTCCTCCGCCCGCCGTTGTTGCTCCAGCATTTCTTCGGCTAACCCAGCGTCCTCACCTTCGTAGCCTTCGTCATCCCATTCTATGTCCTCTTCCTCCTCTTCCTCCTCATTCCAAACCGCTGGGGGGTACCTGTGAACACTGAGTGAAGGCGTAAAGGCAACCCCGCGTTTGCTATGGCTTGATCCGCGAGGTATTGGAGACGGCGACTTGCTGGCGCCTCTGACGCGCAGTCGATCGTTACTTCCTGCGATCTCTGCTTCCGTGGCAGACGCAAGCTGTAATAGTTGTGTAAAATACATCTCCATTCGTTTGAATGAACACGCACATCAACATTTCTATGTTTATTCAAACGAGCGAGTCTTTCGAAGGGGGTTTCGATATTCTCTGCAGGAATATACCCGACTTCCTGAGTTTTTAGCACACGCACCAGCCACCAGTAGCTGTTGCTGTCGTCCATCAAAAATAAGCTATCTCCCTTCACCACGTTTGCCTGACCTTCCACCGTCGCCGCAAAACTGTGCAACGAATACACCAGGTCGAAATCAATACTCTCGTTTGGAATAGACAGGTCCGACGAGCGATCATCCTCCTCATCAACGTATTCCATTTCATGGTCTTCGTTGTCGGAATCGTCCTCGAGAACGGAATGCTCTTCGTCCGAAATAGAGTACGTCGGGTTGTTTGTCGAGTCTGCGTGGGCGTCCATGTTGTCTGCGTGTATTTGATCCCGAAGGTCGTAGGCAACCTGCCTAGAAGGCCTGCGGGGATCAACAACTTGCATTTTATACGGCTGGTGGTGAAGGATGTGAGATGGGAAACCAGTAACTTGGACACATACGAAGGCACATTCCCACCATCAATTCGCATTTCACACGCTCAATTGCAATCTATCGTTGACTAGGTGCGTCAACGTGATACAGACTCTAACTTAAGAGACACATATAAATTTATGCAAGTCCGGTTCATCCCTCTTTGAAATACTCAGGCAGAACATAAGCCAGTTTCACCGCATCCTCTGGCTTCTGTTTTGCAGAACGAGGCATTATCGAGTATTTCATCGATCCCACCTCTTCACAGAAGATGTCCGCTGCTTCTGTAGAACTTTCGGCAGCAGCCTTGCTGACGGTGATATGGAGATCATCTAAAATCGTGGCGCAGACGTGGCGCGCCGTATCTGCGTTGGCTTGGAGGGTTTTAAATACCTCAGCCGCAGTGACGGCTTCAGACTGGGGTCGCCAGGAATCATAGTCTGTGGCCGTGGCGACGAGAGCGTAGCTACATAAAGTGACCCGAGTTCAGCGTGATTAGACGAAGGGAGGGCAAGAGGATGAGCGAACCTGAGTTCAGCCTCGCGAGCCAGCTTAGCCTCTGGTAACACGCTCATGTTGATCAAATCGCCTCCCCATTGCCTGTACATGATACTCTCCGCCCTGGTCGAGAATTGAGGACCCTCCATGCACACGATTGTCTTCCCCGTAAACAACTTCACTCCGCGTCCCTCTTCATCCAAGGCCTTCTTCACACGACTCTCCAACCATTCCACCAACCGATTACTAAATGGATCGCCAAACGCTGCATGAGCAACGATACTGGTCCCTTCAAAGAAACTCGCTGGCCGAATGCCTTTAGTGCGATCGATGATTTGGTTGGGTATGACAAAGGACCCAGGGGAGATCTCTTCACGAAGGGAGCCTACGGCGGAGAACGCTACAATCGCGCGTACGCCGAGGGATTTTAAGGCTGAGATGTTGGCTCTCGAGGGTACGGCAGATGGGGAGTGTATATGACCTTGGCCGTGCCGAGCGAGAAAAGCAACCTGAGTACCAGATGGAAGAGCACAAATAGTGATAGGAGAGCTAGGAAAGCCCCAGGGCTAACCGATTCTGTATGAGCATCCTAGATGTGATTCGACTCGGCCACGACTAGTCAGACTCACAGTCTCCGGGTTCACCTCCTTACTGAATCCGTAAGCATCAGGTCGATGAAACTCAGAAGGGACAACTTACACAACGGAAAGGTTGTCCAGATTGTAGAGTCCACTACCACCAATCACGCCAATCAAAACTTTGGATCGCATTCAGGACCAACCGTGTAGATATCACAAACCAAGCAGGCACACCTTGAGCGTCAGTGGTCATCTTGTAAAAGAATGTAGATGGCGTAGCAGTACAGCCTCCAGTAAAAATTCCAGGTCACTGAGTGAGGAGGAAGAAAGAGTGGCAGTCTGGAGGTGATCATCAACAACGACCATGTGGATATTGTCATCATCATCCATCATCATCATGATTGCCAATTCGCGCCATCAGGACACCATCAGTCGTGTGGGTATGCCAAAGCGAACGGCTACTGCAACCGCGACCGTACACACTCACCCGTTGTTCCTCGCATCGCTTGCACTCCTTACTACCTTAGGCCAAATACAATGCGATACCGTTGTAGGATGATTAGATCGCGTACAAGGAATTGAGCCAAGTTAAGGCGCGCAACGGAGGCCTAGCCATTCACAATCCTTTCCGGTCCTCCCTCGCTGCTCTGGGTAAACCCCACAAGCATGACCGTCGGGGTCAACACAATATGAAAGCCTCACCATGCAAGGAGATACCAGGGACCCCAAGTTTAACAGCCGGGCCCCTGCCCAAAGCACCAGCCCCTAAACCCTTCGAGGGTCCCACCCGAGAACTCTACCTTTGAGAAGGTCTATTCACGACTTTCAAGACTCATAGAGTATGGAGGTGTAGATAGCACAAAGTGCCGATCAAGATGTCTAAAGCAAAGTGAGGGATAGTACGTTGATCTCTTCTGGATCGTAATAGGGATCATTTAGGAGGGCCCCTTTTACCATCACGACCTACGGAGCGTTCTGAACGTCGTACCCACTGCCTGTAGCTCTGTATACAATGAAGGTTATTTTACTATATACAGTACATAGGCTGAACACAAGAGCAGGTTCTGAATACATATACATCTACACAAGTACAAACGAGTTACATTGGCGAGTCTGCTAGGAAAGAGGTTGGATGGCTAATGGGAAGTGAAGGCCGCTGAGAATGATTACATAGTAAAATATTAAACAATCTAGGCTAGGATAGAGACATGCTCAGCAAAGGAGTCCTGATTCTCGTGACTGGCCCGCTTCTTGCGCTTTACTGGTGACAGCATTAGGACAAAAATCCAACAAGGCATGTGATGGGGCAGACACTCACAACTCTTCGAAGAGCTGCTGGGGAGGATCAAAGCCCCACACTCGCTGGAAGAAGGGGTGATCTCGCTGGATTCTTCTTGTTCTTCCTGTGCGACTGTTCTGAAAGTGAACGCCGCCGAGAGTTGAGCACGACGACAGACATTCTCAGAAGGTCTCGCGTCGTATACGTATTTTCTACCAGAAGGCTTCGTTCCAAGAGTAACCAAGACATTCATCATCACTACCATGGACCTATCAGCGCACGCCTCCACCACGACGTCGGGATGATACTCACCACGACTTATGGTGTGCTCGACCTCCAACTTCTTCAACTTGATAGCCAAAGCGATAGTCTCCTTGTCAAGCTCGCCATTTCGAGTCAAGCACTTGGAGGCTTTCTCCTCCACCTGTGCCTTGATTTGATTCAGATGGATCTGGGCGTCGTCCTCCGCTAGGCGGGCGAGAATTGCCAATTGATTCGTAGTCAGGGGCTCATTGGTACGATAGCTTTTGTTGATCTTGCGAGCGGGCATGGTTCCGGATTTAATTTATGAGAGTGGGAGGTATCGCAAGTTACCGGTCAAGCCTGAAAGTTCTTGAGCGCGGTGCGGGTATAGATTGAAGACTGGGAGCACTCATTCTCGTGTCCATGGCCACCACAGGTTATCGATCATGTGACCGCGAATAGGAGGTAGGAGAGGGGATACATAATTCATAGTACAGCATGAACATGCACATGCTTCAAGGAAGCCAGTTCGGCGCCCCGAAACGGTGAAGAAGACTCTATGAATGTCGAGGCGTTGGATATGTTGACTAGTTATGGAGGTTACGATTACATTATAGATTTGTCACTACTTCTCTACGGGCCCACTCGCCTATATCACATACGTCCTCACCTACCACAGATCGCCAAACAAGCAACCTAGATGTCAGAGCATCCCAGGAGTCGTTGGAATTTGTAATCGCCATTGACACACGCCATAGACATTCTATCGTACCACCCCATGTGCTCAGGTCATCGTAAGGTTCATTTAGGTCGAACAACCCAGCCGAAGGCTGAGGAGTTAGAGATCGCAGTTCGACCTTATGGACAGGCGCAAGATGAGGTAGTTTCGCTCGCACTTCGATACGATCTAGGTAGTCTAGGGATAGTTTGACCAGGCCTTGCATGTTGGCGGGAGAAGGACCAGGAAGGCAGGACAGCCTTAGTATTACGGGCGCTATTAGATGTAGAATATTTGGCGCCGGCGCTGGAGGGGTTGCGTTTGTGATGTCAGACGGCCGGGGAACAATAGCGTGTGCTGAGGTTTACTTACGCTTACTGGACACGGTCAGCAGTTTCAAAAGGCATCGGGAAATTGAGTCGCGCCACCCTCCATCGGTCGCTGACTCGATCTTGGAGGAATCTACGATGGCCATAATGTTTTCGAGAATTTTAATCCACGCAATTGCCTCTAGGTTGCGACAGCTTGATAATTGCATTTCAACCCAGGAGAGGAGAGAGGATTTGAGAAGTAAGGACGTCGTCGCTTGAACGTTACAGGTGAAGTTGGCCAGAACCTATGGAGGGAGCAATCGTAAGGCGTCTTGAGTGCAGGTTTAAGGGGTAAATACCTCCAGGATACTATACCGTAAGGCTCTGTCATTTTCAGAGCTTTGATACAGACTCGCTAAGAGGTCCCAGGTATGACGTCGTTTTAGGACCCGCCAGTCATCGGAACTGATCATCCCATCTGACAAAAAGCGAATGATCCATCCTCGTTCCTTCTTCCAATTGTCCGAACTGCTATACAGCATGCCGTACAGCATTGGGATATCCTTTGTATCTAATTCGGGCCGCTGAAGGAGGAAGCTCGATGTTAAGGGATAGATGAAGTTGGACGGGTAGAAGATAGCTCTCAAGGCATGAACGAGGATTAGAGTCGAATATGATGGTAAGCGTCGGATGGGTTGGTCCGTAGGGGCGTCGAATGTGTCCTTGAGTAGGTTAAGGAGGTACACTACGTGTGACTTCTCTTGCATGTCTGCATTCTGGGGAAGGGATGAATACAAAGATCGTTTGGGGCAACATAGCACCTACCTGGAGCGAAGTCCAGAGTGTTGTCACTTGCAAGATAGCTATCTCACGTAATTTATCATCCTTGGAGGACAGTGCGCGTATCGCAAGACACACGATATTAGTTCGGAATAACTCTACCCAGGCGAGCGTCGACGTCGGTGGACTTTCGGACTGCGACTGGCTAAAAAGAAGCATCAAGAATACAGGGTCGTATAGCTGCTTTTCGCTCGACGATGGATTATGTACAACTTCGTTGTCGAGACGGCGCCAGCGGGGAAAGGCGAGGCAAGTCTTAAGAACCTTGCCAGGGTCAAGGCTCTGAATTGCTTCCAGTGCATCGGTTGAAGATAGGTCGGGAGAAGACGACCAAGTTGCAAGCAAAGAGGCAACTGACGTGCTCCGTTGCGCCTCAAACAGGCGGAAGATGGAGAGGATTTGTTGATCGGAGACGCAGAGAGTACCTCGGTATACACGGATAAGTGGTGCGATGTGAGTTGGCTGGCATGTATTCGCGGGGTGGAGGTGAAATAGAGTGTGCAAAAGCCGGATGATTGCATCGCGTGGTGGTGATCGGCACAACCCGTAGAACTGTGGGTTCTGGAGAATGTTCTGGAGGAAGCGATTGACCACGACAGGCTGATTTACACAAAAAAGACTCAATAGGGGTTCTCGAACGGATAGAGACAAACTGACTTTCAGGGGCACAGCGCTTACGAGGGCGGAGGACAGTGAGAGAACAGCAGCGTTAGGGATAGCTTTGGTCACAACAGTCAAAAGTGGCTCAATCAGATGGGATTTGAGAGAGGGTGAGATAAGAGAGGCTTTGAGGAGGTGAGTGGACGGTCAAGAGACACAAAGCAGAACGACATACTAAGGATAGTTGCAACCTCTTGCCCTTCACTACCGTCACCTTCATCGCCAAGATATCCTACCAACCACTGCAACGCCCCAGCGACTATGGTGTTTATCAGTTCGCTGTAAGAGTCGGTGCCCAGGCGGCGGAGACGTGATGCAACCACGAGGGACTCTCTCGGAGACGAGCTGACGTCAGCTCCATCGACTTCCTTCGTAAGGATTGCCGTAAACTGGGAGTGTTTGGCAGGAACCGAGGACAGCAATGTTGCTACACACCAGGAGCAAGTATCACGCATCTCCTGAGGGCGATGGGAGTCCATGAGACCCCTTACCAGACGTGTGAAGTGGGGTAACCAAGCGTCTCCTTCAATATCGGGGACCTCTTCTCGCCGGCATATCAGAGCATCCATGAATGCGTGTAGGACGAGAGCAAAGTCGTGGGTCGATCTATGGGCGCAATTATCGGTCTTGACCCATTTGATGAAGACTTGTTTGGGAGACACATGTCGATATAGGAGACTACAGATAATCCTGACCGTAGAGGACGCCCATGAAGTCTGGAATAGGAAGGACTTGATGTCTAGATCAGAAGGAAGTGTGTCCTTGCGATGAGTCCAGTGTGATTGCGCTCGTTGAGCCCAAACGCTGAGAGACACAGCCTTGGGGACGTGAAGGTACTTGTGGCGCGCGTCATGACCATCGTGGCCGAGGGGCAGCGAAGCCTCGATAGCTGTAGCAAGAACATCCTCCAGATCATAGAACCCAGACAGTACTGGGCGCAAAGCAAGTAACTGAGGAAGTCTTGTCCGAAGATCATCCTCTAAACTAACCTCACTTGCTAACAGATCTTTGAGAGCAGTTATGACAGTTCTGAGGACTGAAACGGTAGGCTTGTTGGGAGTATCACTGATGCCTTCGCCGATGAAATCCAATAAGTTCAAAAGTTGATCAGGCTCGGCGAAACGAATCCATTTAAGGGCCCGGGATACCTTAGCAAGTATTAATCAAATTCTCGGATTGTATAATTGAGATACATACATCGTCGGGTCCATCACTTGCAACGGATCTGAGCGTAGCAATCCAATAAGCAGTAATGTCAGCGACAATTGCTCGATCACGCGGACTCTCATATTGGAGACAGGAGAAAAGGTGGTCCAAGGCTGCGAATATGTTAGCAAGGATATGAGGAGGAATGCGAAAGGCTTCACCATCGTCGGAAGCGGCATCAGTACAGAGATCTTTGAGAGCCTGGAAGCTTGTGAAAAGGTATTCCTTCAAGTCCAAGTAGAGTGCCTCTGACAACGAGTCTGATGCCGTCTGCAAAACCATCGCCAACAATGAAAGCGCAGAGGGATGACTCTCTGGTGACGGCAGGGAGTGAGAGATCAATCGTATGGCTCGTTTAATGTTGGCGATATTTGAACCACGGGTTAGTATATCGACCAATACGCGCTGATTCCGTTGGTCTCGAAGCCGCTGGATGTCGGTGTGCATGTAAAGCAATTCAAAGGAGAGGCTGCGGTGGAGAATAAGTAGCCATTAATTCAAGTGGGTGGTTGGCTTACTAGGTAGCCAGCACAGCGTCATTCGGCGAGTTGTCGAGTCCATTCCAGAGCGAACATGAGGTGATATCAATGGATTCAGAAAGATCCTTGAGCGCGGGAGCATGGTAGGCCTCTATGAGATGAAGGCATCGCGTGAAGTCAGCGGCTCCGAGAGTTCCATCCATCAGCCTGATGTAGTCAACCACTTCATAGGCGGCTTGGATACGGGTAAGGGAATTGGACGCTAGAAGCGCATCGTCACAGAGGGAGCTTGGACGAATGGCTATGAAAGACTCACATGTAGAAGACTCGATTTTGGACAAGAAAAGGCTCAGACCACTGTCAACATCAGTAGAAGCCTGTGTAGGCGTACTACCTGCAGCCCTGCTCAGATAAGTCTTCATAGCTCTGACTTCTCGGTTTACCGCCGTAGAAATGGCCTTGGTGTGGAGCATCGCACCACCGAACAGTTGATCAACCAAGTTGACAAAGGTAGTCAGAAACACCAGATCGGGTAAGTGTCCCATAAGTTGCAAAACCAGTTTGCGTATGAATGTGACGATAGCGAGCGTGTCTGAAGGGGTGAGTAGTTGGTGCTCAATTTTGGATTTGAGCTGTTCAAGGATGGCCATGAACAATGGGCTGGGGAAGGCATGCTTCTCGCCTTTGACAAGGGTATGCATCTCCTCGATATATCCGTAAACCCTCTTCTGGCATCTGCCAAAGCAATCGTCTAAGAAGTTGACAAGTCCCTCACCCTCATTAGTCAGGGGAGTTCCATCAACTGTCTGGGCGCCTTCAGCCCGTCGCATCGTGGGTAAGCACTTGAGCCATAATGCTGACTCATTAGAGTCAATGGCTTCGAACCCATTCGTTTGGAAAACCAGGGTTTGAGAGAGCAAGTGCGAAAGGGATGCATGAAGTAGAGCCCGAATTGCTGGCACTGAAGTGTTGATGTAGACCTTCATCAAGAGATAAAAGTTCGTCTGTGACGCAGAGCCTGAGAGAAGAGTTGATTAAGTTGGGTTGGAAAGGTAGATGCAAGGATGGGCTACATACTTGCTTTCGAATTCAATACAAACTGATCCGCCTCTTTCAGCAAACGCAAGATATGCAGACGTGTCACAACAGAAAACTTTTGCGAGGCGTCATGCTCAATGCCGCCCACATTCGTGCAGTCGTCCACCAAATTTCCCAACAACTTTCCAACGTCAAACTTTGCCTCAATCACAGCGTCCGGCAGGCAGCGGTGGTACATCCACACCAGCCTTTGAGCAACCTCTCCTAACAGAGCCTTTCGAACCTTAGCTCCATTGTCAGATTCAGCGGGGCTGAGCTCCGTTTGGCGAGCAAAGGCCTGGATAACCTGGAAGTCGGGTAGTCGTTTACGTGCTTCTCTGATGATTTCCGATCTCCGGGAAGTCCACTGACCACCAACAACATCACCAAGTTCTCCTTGACCAGTGGCGATGTCTTTGGATTCGCCTAGAGCGTCTTCCACGCGTCTCCATACTGCTAGTACAGTTCGCAGCTTGTCGAGGCATTTGACAAGGACCAACGCTGCGCAGTGCTGAACCAATGACTTGACACCAGAACCTCCTAGGAGCACTTTTGTCAAGTTTGCCTTGGTCGAGATAGTGCTGGGTACGACATTCTCCATGATAATGCTAAGAGGCGGCGGAGTGGGGTAGTACAGAGCAGAGCCTCCGGATACGCTCAATTGAATATCAGCCAGAGGCATAATGAAGGTTTGCTCAGGGACTGGGAGGGAGATGACCGCGCCCGCAAACCCAATATTGGTAATCCATCTGGACGAAAGCCGAGGTTCGAGAGTCAATCCAGCCACCGACCAGTACCTAGATGGACATATGGGTGTTATGATGAGCAAAGGGAAGGAGTCTCTGAAGGGCAATTGAAAAAAGTAAGACGTACCCAGCGACAAGCTCGGGACAGGCGGCAAGAATCTTTAGCGCCAACTCCTGTTGTTTAGCATCCTCATTGACCTTCAGCATCTTCAAGACATTGGCAAGGATCTTATTATAGATCTTCCCTCTCAACGGTCCCTTACTCTTGTCATCTCCGTTGGGTGTATCGGCTTCTTCAGCCAGCTCTGACCCCAAGACCCCATCCACGCCGATTTGCGTCTCACGGGGGTACCACCCCCTGTCCCGGAAGCAAACGCCAACGCCAGGTCGCGTGCAAACAGCGAGCAAGAAGTGGTGAATCAACTCGGAGGGGATAAGATCACCCTCCACTTCTTCGGTCCGATTGTAGATCTTGATTAACTGAAAACGAACATTAGTCTGGAGTGCGCACTCATCCGAGTCTCGTGTACTTCGTTGAATACTCTTTCATTAAAGAGGGCTATCTTATCTTTACGAGGAATTGTCTTGTCGCTCCAAAGTCCTTCCCAGAGCCGTTCCAAAACATACCTTATCGGTTGGTCAAAACGAAAAGACGATCGTCCGGTAGGTGTCGTGCTCACCGAATTACAAGAGGGTCGTCGCTTTCAATGCCTTTCCAAATAAGAGATAGGGCATCGACATAAGGAGAGGTGGAAACATATGTTTGCTTCATGGCCGTTGATACTGATGATGAGGGTGAAAGTGGTGAAAGGAGGAAGGCCAGCGTCAGAGTGCGAATGTCTGAGGAGGATCATAGGTTACTTAAAATTGGCCAAGAATACCGACAGAGTTGTACCTGGTCTTTCAAGAGCGTTCTGAGCGCTCAACTTTGCTTTACGGCGCATGGCCAGAAGTTTCATGACGACCTGAAGATGTTCTATGGGCTGCCAAAATTGCAACGGTGATACTTACTTTGTGGTCCCAGCCAAACGACTCCACAACCTTTTGCTTCTCTCGTCCCCCAGCAAACTCAGCCATGGCGACCCAAAGTCGCATACTAACCAATACAAGTTCAGCAGAACTATTGCCGCCGCTAGAAATATAAACGGAGAGGCGTTTTGTGTACAATGGGACGAGTAGGGCCTTCAATATAGCATGGCCATGTTCATGATACAGATACTGTGATGATAGCAAATCCAAGAGGTTGGCAAGTAATGATAACAGAGGCACGAGTAATCGCAATGCGTCCGATGGAGGATGTAACGACGAAGATGATGTATAGGCAGAATCCCAAATTTGAAGCAGTTGAGGACAGCCTGGCGATGAAGACAAGTAGCCCTGGGCAAGAATCAACCGCAAGTCATCCGCTGGAATCTGAAGCCTGGATCCAAGAGGAGCCGAAGGCGGAGAGAGCTGATTCCGTAGCGCAGAAATTACTGCAAACAATGAATAGAGGATCGGTTCTCATGAAGACACGCACATACCATCAACCAATCCATCTACGTCTTCAAACGCTATAGACTCCAGAATGCGTGCTACGTCCTGGCCATCGGAGAACTTGAGAGTAGTTGATGTCGATTTTACAGCCGAGTTTGAATTCTTTGATTTCGAGGCCATGAATGATACACTGTCACAAGAGAGATTTCTGTGGATGCTACACAGCAAAGCTGCGCCTTTTATTGACTGAACGAAAAACTGTAGGATCCGACGAAATGCTCGTTCGGCATACGTCCGCAAATCCAGGCGAGTTCGATGGTCGGGACCAAGAAAGAGAGTGCTCCAGCCCTCCACGTGCCCGCGACTGAGCAGGGGAGCAGGGGTACCCCTGGCTATCGCTGTGCAAACATATTCACTGTTGAGCAGCAGTATTGCTACAAGCCACAAGGGCGAGCACCGCGCTAGGTGAGAGGCAAAGCTATTCACCTGAGGTTTGTATTCACACACAAGTAGTTCGTAGAACGAGTGTTATTCATCAGAGGAGTAAGTACGAGGCTTTATATACTGTAGCTATTACTATATACGGATGAAACCAATGGAACGGTGTGATACTCAACACCATGTGCAACGTATCGTCAAGCGACGTACTTCATATGATAAGTTGACTCGGGGTCGACACATGATTTAGGAGGTGCATGCGCAACACTCCCCCTCGCTAAGAAATACCTTTGAATTTCGAAGCGGACGCTGCAGAATCGAAGAATCGAATTCCAAGCATGGACCGGAATAGGGTGAACTTTACCCAGCCAAGATTTTTGGTGAACATATCAGCGGGATTTTCAGCGCCACTGATAAAGAAACATTCAATGTCTCCAGCTTCAATCCGATCACGGATGTAGTGATATCGGAGATCAATATGTTTTGTTCTCCTTTCGGAGACAGGGTTCGATGCAATGAAGATTGACCCTTGGTTATCACCACAAATCGGTACAGGACCAAGATCCATTCCGATTTCAGAGAATAAGTTTTTTGTCCACATAATCTGACGACTTGTGTCAGAGAGAGCCATGTATTCGGCTTCGGTTGAGGACAAAGCAGGTGTTCTCTGAGCATGAGATTGCCAGGAAACTATGCCACCGGCAAGTTTAATCAGGTATCCAGTTGTAGATCTCGGACTTGTCCAGTCTGAATCGGTAAAGGCGATTAAGCCTCCTTCCTGATTTGATCCGTCATAGCAGACAGAATAGTACTGTGTTCCTGCTAGATATCGCACCACATAAAGTGCTTTATCCAAATGCTCTTTGGACGGATTGGCAGAGTGCTGGGACAGTTTGACAACAGCATAGGCAATATCTGGACGTGTGCCAAGCATGATGTACAAAAGAGATCCAATAACTTGTTGGAACCTTGAACGAAGTGCTGGGTCGACTGTACCTTGATTAGGCTCAGGTCGGTATCCAGTGGGTAGCGGAGTACGGGTGGTATTGCAGTTCTCAAGGTTGAAACGCCTGATAACTTTCTGCAAATAAGTCTCTTGATCAAGATAGATCTTGGGACCTTTCCTCAGAATTCGCATACGAAGGAACTCTTTGGCTTCACCCAAATCACGACATTCCCATCGCTTCATGAACACGGCTTTTAGTTGTAAAACAAGCTGCCGGTCAGAGCCACAGAATAGTGCATCGTCAACATATATGATGGCAATCACAACAGTGCCATTCAAATGCTTGTAAATGAATAGGCCGCTGTCAGATTTTGCACGTTTGAATCCAAGTTCTGCCATAGACTTGGAGAGCTCTTTCCACCAGGAAAGTGCTGCTTGTTTGAGTCCATAAAGGGCTCGCCATAGACGTAGGACGAAATCCTGTTTGTCTTTAGCTATAAAGCCTTCTGGCTGCTCCATATAGATTTCCTCATCAAGTTTACCGTAAAGGAAGGCAGTTTTAACATCTAGACCTTCCAAGTGCCATCCCTCACAAGCGGCTAGCACAAGTATCATTCGGAATGTTTCATATCGCACTACGGGGGAAAAGATTTCATTGAAATCAATTCCTTCTCTCTGAGAGAAGCCTTTGGCAACCAATCGAGCTTTCTTACGGCCATCTGACTTTATGTCAAAGACCCAACGGCATTTAATTGCCTTGCGACCTTTCGGTAGCTTTACCAGACTGTAAACTTTGCGATCTTGCAATGATTTCAGCTCCTCCTTACAAGCTTCAATCCATGGTTTACGTTCTTCAAGCGGTAGACGCATGATGTCACGATATGTCCATTCCCGAATATTATCGGGTTTGAGCTCTGTTGAATTTATTACAGGCTCAGTCTCTGGTTCAGAAACTGCAACCGCTTTTGACAGCAGGAATTTCATGAACTCTACTCCCCCTTCCTGAGACATGCAAATTAAATCAGCATCCTCATTATTTTGGGTATGAGAAGGACCAGGAGTGTCCGGTGCAGGTTGGTTGGCTTGTGGTTGAGTTTTACCACGACGCCTGGAAGTTGTGGGCAATCGGGAGCGACCCGATTCTTTATCCCCTACAAGTTTCCTCCAATCTGAATCTTTCTCAATATCCCTTTGGATCTCATGAGGGAGTCGGTTATCACCTTCTCTTTCATATATCGATCCAGGTGGTCCTTTTGCTATTTTTCTCTGTCTGCCTGACCTTCTAGGTCCTTCCTGCACTTCCTCTGGCGCAGGTTGATTAACCGGCTCAGGTGGAGGAGGCGGGGGTAACTCTGGCGACGGAGAGCGTTCCGGGAGTTGATCATCCTCAACCGGTTCGTCTTTAGCAGGGCCTTGTGGGGAAGGAGATCGGGGAGGTTGATCTAAGTCATTTTCAGGCTCGGACCCCTCATTAGGTGATGGAGGACGAGCGCCTCCACCAGCACCCGATGGATCAAAATCGTTGTCTGGTTCATCGTCATCTGGTGGATTACCACCGTCTGATCTTCCAGAAGGTTGACCAGACTTGGGACATTTTGGTAGTAGATTCTCATCAAAGAGAGCCTTAGTCCCATGGAAGACGGTATTATTATGTAGTCGCATGAATTTGTATCCTTTGATACCATCAGTCAAACCAATGAAGCACATAAGTTCGGCTTTGGGACTGAGTTTATTTGGACGAACAGCATCAGGCAAGTAGACATAAGCACCACAGCCAAACACTCGAAGGTGAGTGATGTCAGGAAGCTCACCTTTCAGCATCTCAAATGGTGTTTTCCACTTAAGACGCCTTATGGGTGTGCGATTGTAAATATGAACCGCATATTCAACTGAGAATTCCCACCAGGACGGAGGAATGCAAGCATGGAAACGCATAGCTTGCGCTTTATCCATCAACGTCCTGTTGAACCTTTCAGCACGTCCGTTCTGTTGTGGTTGATGCGCAACTGACTGATCTATTTTGATTCCGTTTGAATTGAGCATCTCTTTGAATTCTAGGGATTTGAATTCTCCCCCTCCATCGGACATCCAGGTCTTAATCATGGTATTATATTGATTTTTAACCATGGCGATAAAATCACGAGTTGCGGTAAACGCCTCAGATTTACGCTTTAATAAGCGGACCCATCCGTACGAGGTATAGTCATCAAAGAATGAGATGTAATAGTGATATCCATGATAGGACTTCACCGGAAACTCTTTCAAGTCAGAGTGGACTTTCTCAAAAGGTTTCGATGCTCGATTCAGCGATTGCGGAAACGAATCCTGTGGGGTTTTGCCTTCGGCGCAACCCTTACAGGGCTTAGATCGATCAGCAGGGATCTTAAGATCTGGGAAGTTCTCAGTGTGCTTCTTAAACTGACGTAATACATCTGGAGATGGATGTCCAAGACGTTGGTGCCAAGTGTTAGAGTCTACACTGTTCAAGAGGATCGCGTTGGACTGGACAATAGATTCCTGACTCGCAGTTCCTCTGGTCCAATAGCACGTGTCATGCTGACCACGGTGATATCCAGACATGATGATAGGATCTTCCAATCGACTATCAATAAACTCAAAGCGATCTCGTGTAGCCCTTAATTCACGGTTACAATCCTTTAGGAAAGTTCCGGTAGAAATAAGACGGAGTTCACCCATCTCAGGCATGTAATACACTGGATACAGCTTCATAAGTTTGTTTTGGCGGACGACTTCGCCGTTTCGCTCAACAAGTTGTTCATAGCGAAACAAGATGGTACCAACACCCTTAATGTATGAATGTGAGTTAGCGGTTTTCACAAAGATTTGATCTTTCCGCTTAAAGGGGTGATAATGGGCAAAGTCGGACATAACCCCGGTTGTATGTAAAGAACAACCAGAGTCGTGCATCCACCAATCCATATCTGGATTTGCGTCAATCTCAACACTCATTACATGGTACTTATTGTCATTCGCAGCATTGTTGGAATAAAAACAATTTATTGCGCGGGACAGTCCATGTACATCAACATTGGTAATTACATAGGCGCGGGACCCTCGGAGTAGAGGACGCTGCCAATCAATGTGATCAGAGTGTGAGGACGACTTAGGGTACGAATTAACATACCTCTCATTCTGGTAGCCAGTCTCAAGCTCATCGAAGAGCGAGTCAGAGTCATAAACTGGCTCTGGGCTAGGAGATCGAAGACGTTCCTCTAAAGGAGACGACCGAAAGCGTAAGTCTTCAGGTGTTTCAGACCTGAAGCGCTTTGAGATGTGGTCATCGTCATCGTCATCGCTTTCATCATCAGAGATGTCAGCGGGCGGAGTCGAGGATGTGGACTGACGCTGAAACATGCCATGGAGGCGGCGAAGAGTTTCAGTCGTAGCTGGTTGTTCGGTGATGCGAGAAACCAGCGAGCGTGCCTTAGCCAGGTTGTCGTCCCCAATAGACTTGCAGTTGGACGGTTTAGCTTGTCCATTGTACTGCTGGGGCGCAACTTCCTTGTGTTTGTGGTTGAACCACTTGGGCTTAGGCATGGCAGGAAGTCCAACGATGGTGTTGGTTTCACCAACGACAATTGGCGCAGACGAGGAGGAAGTGTCGATGCGATCGAGAAGCGTGTGAGTATGGGGGGAAGGCGGCTGCATGGTAAGAACATTGGCGAATGAGTCCTCGACGACAACAACATTGTTTCTGTCTCTGCCACCACGCTTGCTACGCTTGCGTTTATGGCGAGAGCCGTCAGAAGGACCAGATTCCGCTGGTTGCTTCTGCCCAGAAGAGTCGCCATAGGGTTTGGCGTTATTCTTCTGTTTCTGCTGTTGGAAGTTGGGATTTTTTCCCTTCTTCTTTACGGCAGAGAGTTTGTTGGCGGTTGCGTTCCCCTGTTTGACAACTTGCATACGCTGCCATTCAGACTCAACATAGATAGCGACGTCGTTGAAATCAAGAGAGGAAATCTCTTTGGTCACAGTCAGTTGGGCAATGAACTCCCATTCCTTGGGTAGAGCCGTGAGGAAGATTAGGGCAAGGAGTGATGTGGGAACGACGAGGCCAAGTTTTTCAAGTTGTCGGAAGGAGAAGCGGAATTTCTCAATGGTGGGAGTGGGATTTTCGCTAGCTTTCAGACGAACATGTAGCAGAGCTTGAAGCCACTCATAAGCAGCAGAGACGGAGGTAGCGGAGAATTTGTCCTTGAGTTTATCCCAGGTCTCTTTAGAAGTCGGCTTGACATAGTTCTGAAGATTATCAGAGATGGTGAGGGAGATGATACCGATGGCCATGTTGTCCTTTTCAAGCCAGCTGTTAACAGCGGCGGTAGTGTCAACAGCAGGTGTTTCACTGGTGCCGGCAGTGACAACAAGAGCGGGTTTCTTAATAGTACCATCGACGTAGAGCCAGACCCCTTTCGCCTTCAGGAGGGCAGTCATCTTTGAAGACCAGGTCTGATAGTTGGTTCCGGTGAGGGTACCAACAACGGATTTGAGACTAGCAGTGTCAACGTTAGAAGACATAGTAAATATCTGAGGTTTTAAACAATTCATCAGCACAACATTCAAAGAATAGTGCGAGAAAAGGAGACCCCTGACTGCCCCTGTCAAAGCGCAATTAAGCAGCCTGACAGTTTGTAGGTTAGGTAGCTTTGTCACCAAGTACTCAGGGGACATAATGACACCCTTTTCCTAGAGCGACTAGCGGGGCCCATAACCTGTTGAGCAGCAGTATTGCTACAAGCCACAAGGGCGAGCACCGCGCTAGGTGAGAGGCAAAGCTATTCACCTGAGGTTTGTATTCACACACAAGTAGTTCGTAGAACGAGTGTTATTCATCAGAGGAGTAAGTACGAGGCTTTATATACTGTAGCTATTACTATATACGGATGAAACCAATGGAACGGTGTGATACTCAACACCATGTGCAACGTATCGTCAAGCGACGTACTTCATATGATAAGTCGACTCGGGGTCGACACATGATTTAGGAGGTGCATGCGCAACATTCACTTGGAGTAGCAGGCTACGTGGCGGCACGCTGGACGAGACCGGTGGAAGGTATCTGTCAATCAAGGTAGGTAGCATCATGGAGACCAGTTGGTTGTATCTTGAACGTATTTCAGCACTGTATATACATGTCCACACAAAACCCCGATTACAATGCATATTCAAGCCAAAGAAAAATCCCAGTCGACCATATTGATATCGCCCGAGTAACACAAAGAAGAAAGCTTGAAGTAAGACCAGGACTTAGGATGCATATGAATTAGGCAATGATCGTCTGCAATACTGTACTGACAAGCATATATCCATCCATATTGACCAACATGTCCGGGTTTTTCCTCAGCATCAGGCCTGATTATGATTTTACTACAGCCCTGCTACTCACAGTTAATGTAGAAGCATTTTGAAGAGGATCTAAGTGCTTGACTTTGAAAAGAAAGGTTGGCCACATCACTGTCCCTCCCAAGTTTCACAGTGACTGTGCTTTCTTCATCTTTCAATGATACTGTGACCACTGTACAACCTGTACATCCCTTGTATTTTCCTTTCCAAAAGGCTTGTCAGACCACCCTCCCTTTGGTGCTCAACTTGGTTGTCTGCCAGACCACAACCTCGCACTTCCTATGCCTCATCAAAGGTGACAGAAGCCATTCTGAAGACATCTGCTCAACATTGACCACAATATCATCTCCTGTTACCTCAGGACAATCTTCACCAGGGGGAGTTGCAGTGTGAGGCACAATGACTGTTGAAATCCAAAGTTTGCAAGGAAGCAGAACCACCTTAGTCACTGGTAGATGAGAGCTGTAGCACTATTAGGCGGAATTCGACATGAGAAATAAAATCAAAACTGCTCACTGTTTCTTGACTATATTATTCTTGGTGACTTTGGTGGTACAAGAGGTGATATTGACTCCTTGATTCACTTGAAAGATGATTGCCTCGTGTGAGGCCTTGTTCACAGTGTGGTGCTGCACAAAGTGGTCAACAATGTACCCAAATGGGACTTCTATGCGTCTGATGTGCAAGGGGGCACTAGGTAGTGATGATCTTAATCCAACATAGGGAGCTCTTAGATGCAAAGGATGTGTAGGCAAAGTAATAAAACATACCACACAAGGTTCAGTGGCCAGGCCAAACAAGCCAATAAAATGGTGTGTGAGTGAAGTGTGTCATAACAAGTGATGCAAGAGGTGAGGTGGTAGATGGGAGGACCAATGTCTTCTGGACAAGTGGAATAACTGGTGTATGTATGATACTGTATTGATTATTTAAAGCAAAGCTGAGGTACATCAATGTTGGGCACAAAACCGCATCCTAACGATACTCAGGAACTGAACCATCACTGTAGAGGCCAGAACAGGATACTTACCCGGAGGTGGTGTTGTCACTGAGTTCCTAGCCAAACTGGAAGGTAGACAGATCCAGACACATTTATTAACATCAAGTTTGTGGACACACTTAGCGAACAATAATGAAGGAAGATGACAAGGAAGGTTGATATGCATGACCAATTGGCAACCACCGAACCTCCTTGGCTGCCCCTGCAAGCTCCTGAGGGCACTCCTAGAGAACCAACCAATAAGGAGGGGGGAGGAGCTTCCGGTCGATAAAGCATAGCAAACTAAAACCACCGATGCGAACGAGCCACGCTTGAGGCACAGAGCAAATGCACCAATGAATTGTGCCTGCAAGAAAAGTGTTCAGGGTCTCCAAAAGAGAAACGAGCTTCCATTGCATTCCGGTCTCATAACTCATCCCAAAGAATACATAATATACAGAAGCAAAGCTTTGCTGTTCCATGAAGTAAAGAAGGGGACATGTAGAAATGGTGCAGGGGTATAAGGGGCCACTAGGCAGTCTCTTGATTTTTCGCTTCTTCCATCCTCAACCATAATCCTCCCTGTTTCAGCGGCCCAATCATGACAAGTCCGTGGAATCTGAAGGAAAGGACCCACCTTGACATACATCGTCAGATGAGCTGCAGGAACAATCTTTTCTGTGCCTTTTGAACCGGAGCACTTGGCCCACTCGGCGGGAGGCTTGGTGGCAGCCGGTTGGACATCAGGAGCCAACGAGAAGCCAGAGAACTTCTGGAGGAGCCTAATGAGGAAGAAAGATGATTCGTGGTACGCAAACTAGGAGTCGGGTTAGACGAGGCAAAAGAATAGAGGCGAAATGAGGGGTACAAACCTGCTGTCCAAGGCAAATACGAGGGCCTCCGTTGAAAGGCAGGAAGACTAGTAGAGACCCAACGTAAACACAGTGTAAGAGCAATATGTCGTGAAGTACAACTGACTGAACGGGTTCTTGGTGAGATAGTTCACCCTTTCATCAAGGAAACGGTCAGGGTCAAATTGAAGCGCTACCGAAAGGAGAGCGTAAATATAGCAAGATTCACCGCAAGATTCCGCTCCGCTGGACCTACCATCTGGGCCCCACAAATCCGTTCGGCGGTGCATAAGGAACACGCTATATGTCCCTCTGTAACATCAATCAGACGCAGCCACACACCACACCACACCACAAACGAACCTCGTGAGCGGTGGAACATAGAAGGGCTTCTGGCCGGGAGCTTTGGAAGGTAGGAGCGTTGCGCGACGCGATGTCCTAAAGAGACGTCTTGGCATACCTCCGGAGGATTCAACGAGCCATCACGTACCTCGAGTTGAAGGGGCTACCGAGGTTGCTTAGCATCGAGACTAGAAGCATTGGACAACCTGACTCACACAGCTGGGTACAAACGTAGAGTTTCTGATCCATTTGCGTCCTATCCGTCAGCGCCTATCGCGGATCGGTAACAGTATACCTTACCGTTGACAAAAGCCCTGAGGTACTTCATGTCCCGCATGTCTTCATACGTCGGCCGTCGCGTAGGACCGACTTTCTCCAAGACTTCGTCCCTTAATCGTTTGAGCACATGAGGGTGTTCCGCTAGCATGTAAACTGCGAAAGTAAGGGTACACGCCGTCTACCGCGGGGCTTCAGTAATCAAAATGATACATATTGCATGGTGGGCTAACTCACGGTATCTCGACCAGCTATCATAATATTGAGAATTTCGTCCTGAAGGATCTGATGGTCTTCATACTGTCCGTCAGCTCTGATCGATGCACACTACACATCAACGCGCCCTACCTTGCGTTATCTTGACTAAATGGTCAAGTAGGGTTTCTTCTTCTTTGACATCCTTGTTCTCGTCAATATCACCGGCGGCAACCCGGGCCTTGTGCTTCTGGATGGCGGCAGCAACGATGGGATCGATAAAGTTGTTCACGATATCCCGATGCGGCCTAACCTTGTCGTTCCATTCAACTACCGGGAACCATGGGCCGTAGCGAGTACGGAGCGAAGTAACGTTCTGCCCCTCGATAAACGCCTCCGCAAAAACATTGGCCGGATGGGAAGAATTCGCCGCAGTGATAGACAAGGGAGAAGACGAAGGGTAAACAAGGCCAGCGGACAACGAACAAACGTCTTGTCCGAATAAAAACTCGGTAGCAGAGTCTAACGTAAACCGGGAAACCATATCCTGTATGCAGGAGCGTTAACATAGGCCCAAGGGCAAAAAACAAGTTTAAGAGGATTACCTGGAAGTCAATCGGGTAACCTTCAGCGAGCCTAGCCTTGGATTGGTTGAGAGCATCGTCGGCATGCCTATCAAAGACGTCAAAGTGGCTGATGCGATCTTTGCTGAAGAAGGGCCGTGTCATCGAACGATGAAATCTACAGCAAGGTGAGAACAGCGCGGAGTAAAGTCGCAAGGGTGTCCATACTTCCAACGATCCCCTGTTCCATTGTGAGCTTCTAACCGTTGAGGGGGGAGAGCTAGAGACTTACCGTCGGAGTTGAAGACGCCTGTTCCAAGGAGGGTGTTGACCTGTGCAAAGGCAATCGGACCTTTCAGGCGATGATACGTCAGACTCGACGGCGAGGTCGACGAACAACAGCACGCGCACCTTTCTCGAAGTCGTCAAACTGCGTCGCGAGCATAGCCTACCGAACCGTCTATAAGCTGGGAGCAATGATGCTACTACTGTGCGTACCTTGATATACTCTGGCTCTGTGGTGAAGAACTGAGGGCGATATGAATCAGGCAAGTGTTAAGAGGTATGATGGCGCTGGAATCCATACCCTATTCTCCGAGAAAATCTTCATACTGAAAGTCTGGCCATACTTGGTACACCACTCAAGGAAGATATCGCCTTCGATGGATAATCAGCACAATGTATACGAGCATATCAGTTGAACAATACCAGGATAGCCTTTCTTGAAATTGTGAACCAAGGCCTTGCTGGTCGAGATCCCCAACCACGATGCCTCGATGTAGGGTGGTAACTCGGCGCCATTGGCAGCAGCGTCTCTTCGATAGACGTAGTCTGCATATGTGCTGGATATAGCGTAATACAGAGGAGCCGCGACGATAGAAGCCAGAATGATAAGGCCGTTGGAGAGATGAGTTACATAGTGCGATCTCTTCACGCCATACTCCAAGACAGCATAGGTGAATAGCGAGGGGGCTAGGAGAGCTGGAACACTCTTCAGAAGAAGCTGAAGGCCAATGGGGACAGTCATGATCGAAGAAGTGTGTTACGTGAACGATGATTAAAGGACAGGTGGTTTTAAGGCTATCAGCAAGGCATACCGGTTACTCTCATTCCGAAGGCTGGTCTTCTTCGTGGGATCAGGCGCTTCGTCCACATGCCCTTCTCAAGACATTCCTGGAAGACCAAGCACGAGCTAGATGCCCGATGGCCGAAATAGGGACGCACCCCGAACCCCGTTCAACTTCCGAGTTGTCCGGCAGTTTAAGCCTCTCGGTGCTTGTCGGTGCGGCGACGACCCACAAGCCACAGCTAACGCTCACCGAATACCGGATACGGAGCCAAGATTGGTGCTTTGGAAACACGGCAACGCGAATGCCGCCCGTACCCACACCCTGAATATGGTTAGCGATGGAGGATTAATCGATCATGGGTCCCATTTAGCAGATATATGTCGCCTGGCGTTGCGGGGTAAAATCCAATACTTTTGTGGGGTAGTTTCAAATGACAAGATGCAGGGTTCGTATGCAGGGTCGAGCTCCTATGGTCCCATCGCAGACCGACATCGAGCGCATCTGACCAAGGTACCGTAGCCGCTGCCGAAAGAAGAATGTTTGGTGCACAGACTTGGGCGAATTAAAGCAGCACATACCGACTTTAAGCTGTAACACTTGGAATAGCGTCGAAGCCGTTGGAAACTAGTAGGTATAGCTCGCGGGGGTTCTGATCATGATTCGCAGTATGGATTGCCTCATTCATGACGCGTCGTGGAGTCCGTCGCAGCGTCGCTGCATACGAAATAAGGTTGGTAAAATGACCTGGAAGGCCAGAAGCGGTTCAAGAGATGAGTCATTGTTGGCTTGTCATTCTAGCGGGATGCCATGATTTCATCCAATGAGGCGGTGGCTGTATGGCGTTCGGTGAAGGCGTTTACGTTGACTTGGGAATTCCGGTACCAGGAGGCGCGTCCTCCGATGCATTCAGTATTGGGGGATTCGGCCGTGATTCTGGTATCCAAATGGTTGGCATTATGCCAGCGAGAATTGAGGAAACCCGCCAACGTCAAGTCAAGCCCCTGTAAGCAAGGAAGCAGCCTTGAGGCCGAGCAAGAGATTGAGCAAGATGGACGAGCGTGTGTAGGTGAACTGAATACGTGGGAAACATAATTCTCACAGTTACAATTATGTATGTAAGTATTTAGTTTGCGAGCTACTCGAGCACGGACGACCGCATGAAGTTGTGTGAGTGTGCATGAAGAACATACGGCGATCGAGAGAGAAGAGACGAGATACTCCAGAGAACAATGGGAACTGTGGGTAGAAGGCTAGGATGGGGATATGTACACACAAAGTAAGGGGGAAGAACTCGCGAAGATGATGCGAAGGATAGTGGTAACGATAAAGATAGCCAGAGAGCGGGGGACATATCGGTGGCGGAGATAGGCGAGGTAGTGAGTAACGGAAGCGGGGGAGATTGGGGAAGAGAGGATCTGAGAGAAACATACGTATGAAGCCTAAGTACAGCATTATTGGGTAACTACTCTGTTTGACCGGAATGGCACACGGGCGGGCCATGTGGCCCGTGCTTCGGCGCAGTAGGAATTAGGGGGGTAGAAGCAAGATAGTAGGGAAGAGGAGGGCGCCATAAATAAGGGTGTAGGCCGAGGCCGAAAGTGAATGGGGATGGGGTGATATATACAGAGTATTGATTACCAGAGTTCTGTCTGGAGGGTCCGTGAGATGTGTGAAGATCTAAAAGTGAGGTCCGTAGCTTCTTGACTGATAAAGGTTGTTCTCTAGATGAGCGAAAGGTCCGTGAGTCGATAAATGTTGACTCGAGTGCGTATGTTGGTGCCGCGGACGGCTACGATGCGGGTGAGGGCCCCCAGAGGGATAAATTGGTATTGCAGTTGAAGGCGGGGGGAGACCAGGAGGATGAGGCTGGTATGGTTGTTGTATGAAGGAGGTGTATGGTGGGGGGAGCGTGGAGGTGTAAGGTGGAGCCGGACGCGAGATAATGGGAGATGCGTCATATAAGGGATGGTGGTCGTGATCCCTCCGCGCCTGGGCATCAGGAATTCTGATGTTCGGCGTACGAGGGACGGACTGGGAACGGTGTGGAGCTCGTGAAGAGCCGGGGTAACCTGGGCGGCCCCTCGTAGCGTATGGGTCCGAAGAGGACGACCCAGAAGGTGTGACGGGTGGGGTGGTGGTGATGGGATGGCGGTAATCTGAGTCACGGGAGACGTTGACAGGCGAGGTGCCTAGAGTAGGACACCCTTTACGATGCAAGGCTTGGTCTTTACAGTTGATCCAAAGGTTGCACCGGTGGCATTTGGTGAAGTTATCGTCAAGGGCTTGTGATCCTGCTGCGTAACTTTGACGGACCACAAGATCCAACTTCTTTTGTCGACGACGATGCAGGCGCAAACGCGCCCTTTCTTCGTCATCAAGGTCCATGCTCCCCGCAGCGTATTCGCCTGAAGATACCGACGAGCGAGTACTAATACTCCCTTCGTTGACTGCTGGAAGAGGAGAAGTAACCACATCGCGTCGAGGAGCGGTTTGCAAATTCGCGCCGACACCTAGGAGGCCGTGAAACGGAGCGTAAGGCTGCCAGTTGTTATTGTGGTGTCTGCGGGACATGCTTTTTGAAATTTCGACGGGTCTTGGGGAAGAGAGTGAAACCCCAAAGTGACACGGAAGCTTTTATATGTCTCAGAGTCAGCCAGAAAGATGGGAGCGCAATACAGGCAATTCCCTGATATAGATATGACGGAATTATCCAAGCCACGATTGCTGCACAGCAGACCCTACCTCTGTGAAGGAAACCGAGGACAGGAATCCAAAAGGAAATAACTGGACCCCCTAGTAGATAAATTAGGCTGAGACGAGCAGGAGGACAATGACGAAGCCTACGGTTCCTAATGAATGCCGTAATCTAGTCGAAGAGCAGCCGCATCACACATTAAAGCTCACATCAAGTGGGTGCCAGTAAATCACGACCTGGGGCCTGTCGAATGGAAGCGCATCAGTATCCCATTGTTCGCCTGTGAACAAGCTCATGCTAAATGGGTTTACTCACCAGCCTTCCGAGCAATCCCTGTCATTCATCGTATACTGAATTCTCCAAAGCACGACAGCCCATGTTTCTGTGTCTGGAAAACGTTCGACCTACCAACATTGGAAGAGGAAACTTCGTCAGCAGGGCTGCTGGGCGCTTAGAATTCGTTCTCGTCGGCAGTACAAGTTTCCTATCAAGGCAGCAACAATCTGAGTCAGGAAAGATCTGGCGAGTAGACTGGAAAAGGATTTTCGCGAAACAGCCAGATACGGAATCTGGTTTGGGAAGGCAATTCAGGCGGTGAGTCGCCTCGACGGAGTTAAAATTGCTGTTACCTTACAAGGGTGTTGCCACGGTGCGGACCCGCCCCTATCCCAGTCCTTCGCTCCGCCGTGCAGTCAAAGCCATGCGCAAGCCTGGAGATATGCATTTGTTAGCGAAGCACCAGAAGCAGCGGCTCACCGCGCCCGAATCCCTTGCCGATCTAGCCTAAGAGCAATAAGTGAATAGAACATGAGTACTTGAGTATGGTGTTGTTTCCTTGCTTGCGCTTACTCAGTCTGATTACATATGACTACTTAGTGACATCTACCTAAAGGGATACATCCGTATAACTGAGCATCTCGGCAGCAGATCAAATCAATTGATGAGAATGATCAATTTGGGGCCCGCAGTCCGAGTTTCTCAATTGAATGGGCTGTGCTGTGCACGATCTTAAATATCGATGTGGACGTGGATGCGCCGTATAGACGTTCGACGCTGGTTTGAGCAAAGATTGAGACAGAGATGGGACGTTGATGACGACGAACTCGTAAAAAGAGATTTTATAGGTTAGCGAGCGATGTTGTTTTTGGGAACAGAGCATAGGCTTGGTGTTTCCCTATGCGGCACAGCAGTTGAACGCATGACAGGCGAAAGTTTGAAACGTTGGGGCAGCGCTCACTCGCGACGGCTCAGCGCCATGCAACTGGAAGGAAGGTCCGATAAAACCTTCAAAATAGATCATCTTAACTGACACCAAGTACTCAGTACTCACCAGTCGTAAACGTTATGCAGGATCAGAGCCCCGAAGTTAGTGTCGAATCGGGGAGCCAAGTAGTCACATGGCTACTCCTATCTCCTATTAGCTCCTGGTCTTAGCGCTTAGCCCGCTGTCGAACACGCTTCCCGGCTTGCGCCCCAGCGTAAGATAACTCTCGACGGCCTTCTGCTTAAACTTAGTCTTGCTATTGTTTAGCCATACTATAGCATCATCTAGCCTAACTATTACGAGCGTTCGCCAATGTCTACCTGGGTCCTGAGCTTGAAGCTCCGTTTGGGGTCTCGCTTGTACCTTCTTTGGCATGGTGGCGGGACAGTCGCGCAAACAATGCTAGAACACACACGCTTTACTTGAAAGACTCGAGTGACTATATATATCTTGTTCTAGGCATCCTTCTAAGTTGTCATTCTACCCACAGCTCGATCAGTCTATGTAAAGTCAATGCAATGCGTACATTGGACGTAGTCACAAAATACATATTTACAGTTTAACATTATTCCTACTACAATCGTCTCCAAATTGCAAGTCTTACAGGCGGTCTAAGATAACGAGTGGTCGATCAGAGCTACCCATTTGACCATAGATCAGTGAAAGGGGTACTTACTAACGTTGCCCAAGTCGGAGCAAGCCTCCTTGACACGCACGACAAGGGTCTTTTCACCCTCACGCACCCAGACACGGGGATCGTAAAACTTCTTGTTAGGCTTATCGGGACCATCGGGATTACCGACCTGAGTCAGCAGGTAGTCCTTCTTGTTGAGCACAAAGTCCTGCAAAGCAGATCTGTCAGCGCAATATCTACGCCACTCACCGGCGTAACAACTTACGCGGATACCGGCCAAATAAGCAAACTGAGTATCGGTATCGACGTTCATCTTGACAACACCATGGCCAACGGCGGTAGAGATCTCTTGCTTTGTCGAGCCAGAGCCACCATGGAAGACAAGGTACCTAACACAAAACGAGCAATTCAGCGCTGACCATGCGCCACATACCCGAAAGGATCCACTCACAAGGGCTTGGGCTTTCCAACTTTTGCGCTGGTGAAAGCTTGGTGCTTTCCGAGTAATTCGGGTTGCAATTTAACATTTCCGGGCTTGTAAACTCCGTGCACGTTACCGAAAGCGGCCGCTATACTGAAGTTTGGTCCGACTTGGCTCAGGGCGTTGTAGACATCCCAAATGTCTTCTGGCTGTGTGTACAAGCTGGCATTGTCGACACCAGTGTTATCGACACCATCTTCTTCACCACCAGTGATCCCGATTTCCATCTCTAGCCAAACACCGATGGGAACCAAGCGCTTGAAGTACTCCACACAGGTTGCGATGTTCTCTTCCTTGGACTCCTCCGAGAGATCCAACATGTGCGAAGAGAAAAGCGGTTCACCATGCTCCTTGAAGTAAGCCTCATCAGCTGCTAGCATACCATCAAACCAGGGAAGGAGCTTTTTCGCGCAGTGGTCGGAGTGGAGAACGACGGGGCTAACAAAAATAAAAAAGAGTAAATCAAGATAGCCATTCAGATCACGCAAAAGGTGAGTAACATACACGCCATAGGCTTTCGCAACCGTTCGAATATGGTGGGCAGCGGCAATGGCACCGGTGATCGACGCTTGCTGTTGATCGTTCGCGAGACCTTTGCCGGCGAAGTAAGCACTGCCACCCTGGGAGCATTGAAGAATGATAGGCGATTTAATATCTCTGTCATACGTAGTGTCGAGTTGGCGGAGATATCGTTACCGAGATGTCAACGGGTACATTACCTTGCGGCTTCAAGGACGGCGTTTGCGGTTGATGAGGAGGTAACGTTCTAGTGCAAAGTCAGTACAGGTATTCGACGTCCAAATCCCGAGGGGTGCAACTCACGATGGCCTGGATATACATGGACATACCCTCCCAGTCAATATGCTCTGATGCATTACCCCTGAGTACGAGGAATACTAACCGGGATAGCAAACTAGATAATGTAGTTAGCTGCCCGGTACAAGTGATCGCGAGTTTTATATCACACTAACATTGTTCTCCTTTGCATAGTCGAACAACTTGCGAACATTGTCGCCAGTCAAAACGCCAGCCTGTTCCACAATCAACATCAGGGCCCATCGCCGGCCACCTGGAGGAACATCGAGGACGTACTGGTACGATATCGAGAACGCCCATTGTATCGATGCGGAAGATGGATGTGAAAGAGAGGAAGAGACGATGATAGAACGGAAATCCGGGTCACTCTCTTAAACTCGTATCGACCCCTGCGGGAATTGGCGGAGATGGTGATCAGTATCCTCATATCACGTGCATGCGCGGGCTGCCCCACTGCCCGCACCGCGATTTATTCAATCCGGGGTTCTCCTCGTCGTACCGTCCAAGAATTTGTCCAGCAGTTCACGTATCACTTCTATGATGTTGCTGAACTGGTCTGCGCCCTTTGCTTGGACCCGCCCGCCGGGTTCTCTAGCGTTTAGACCCGTTGGTCCAGGGAAATAATCACGGAACATCTGCGAGTCTCCGGAACATCCTAGAAACGAATGCGCCATATATGGGTCTACGTATGTGGCCTCCTTCAACGGCTTCCCGCCAGGATTCTCCCGGGGGGCACAAATATAACCGCCCTAGCACGATCATTCGATGAACGAAGTCTGGCTCTGGTTCTTGACGATCACCTAGACGCAGTCCTTGGGGTACTGACACGCGAACGAGAGATTATGGGCCGCCCGGCCCTTGAGATTCCGGACAGCTAGGATCAAAGGCATTGGATAACTGTTGAAACTGTATAACAAGTGCATTGCATTCATCCGAAGACCTCGCGACATAGCATACCTTTCAACCCTGGTATCTTATCGGTGTCTAGGTGGATGCGGAATCCTGCCATCAGCCCGATTGATAGCGCCTTTAGCGCTGGAAGGGAGATCGGAACAGAAATGCTATAGAAAGGGCTGTCGTTTGCCGCTGAGATCGCCTCAAAGACTTACAAGCACTTCAAGCTGACTTTGAGTACAGAGATTTTATATTGCGACTTCTTAATGGTACATCTATACTGCTTCACGTCTCCTTGGCGTAGCACGAAGGATATCATCAACCCTACGAAAAGTCAGGCCAAGAAAAGGTTCGCGAGGAACGAATATACACGCACCGTATAATCATCTCAGCTGCTTCTGAGGCGCTAATGACGACCTGGCGTTTGAGCTTGAAGCTCTCAGTAACGCCCAGATGCTTCATAGAACCTATCGTTCCTTGATTCATGTCTGCATGCGAAGATGAGTGACTCAACGGACACGAAACAGCTATGCGACTCACCCAAACCAGCATCCGACTGTCCCTCATAATGCGCAGCCCTCAGCCTTGCTACCAAATCCGACGAGTCATACCCAGCATTATCCGCCAAAATAGTTGGTATCTGCCTCAACGCCCGACTGAACGCCTCAACAGCAATAGCCTTCTTCCCTTTGATCTTCCTAGTTTCCTCATCCACGGCACAACTCATCAACATCTCAGAGCATCCACCACCAAGGACGATACGTGTTTCTTTGACTGTTTGTGATAGAACGGATAGGGCGTCATGGAGGGAACGATCGGCTTCGTCGACCATTTGATTTGTTGAGCCACGGAGGACGACTGTGCATGCTTCACCAGCAGCGACGCCAGAGAATTTGATCAACTTGAGAAGAAGTATTCATATGCATACTGCTATGGATGCTGAGAGTCGAACGTACCTTATCCTCCCCAATCATGATCTCCTCTATAAGCTCACATCGTCCTAGTTGCACCAGGTCTGGCCGCTCAAACGTACTCGCGATCTCACCACCAGTGACCAAAGACAGCCGTTCGACACCCTCAAAATCAGCATGCTCAATCACCATGATTCCCTTGTCAGCGAGTAGTGATTCAGGATAGTTATATACGAGTTGTCGGTTGATGAAGACATTGATGCCGTGGGCAGCGATCGCGTCTACTTTTGCTTTCATTTTTTCCTAAGGAGGAGGGATAAACTCATGATCATTGAGAGATGATAAATGGAGTCACGCGACACACCTTCTCAGCGCGCTCAAGCTCAGCCAACTTTCCCGTTCCATCGACCTTCACGCGCGCCCCAAAGATTTTGATTTTATCAGTATCCATCGCTACAGTTACAGTCAGCTTGTTCTTATGGAAAGCCGAGTAATTGAGACCGCTCACAAGTATTAGCAATGAGGATCTTGGCATTCTCTAACCGCTTAGGCGAGTTGACAGCGATCGTCTTATCAAGGATGAAGCCTAAGAAGCGTTAACGATGGCAGAGTCTCGTACCGCTGGGACAGGGAACATACCTTCATCGAGGTAAGAATCGGTCAACTTCCCGCCGACTTTCTTGATGATTTGTATGTGTTCTAGATCTGTTGAGCCCTGTACATAGAAAGTGCCATTATGCTTAGAGAGATGGGGGCAGTATCTATGGACCTACTCTTAGTCGCATGACGGCATCTACGGCGAGATTGGCGAAGTAGTCCTTGTCTTGTGAAAGGACCTTTGAAGAGAGGGTAGTGCGAGCAATGTTGAATAGATCTTGTCGGAAAGCTTCAGGATCCGCTCTATCATGCCGTGAATCTGACGAGACTATGAAAAGCGCAACACAGAACAGACGTACGCGTTATCAACTGCCGCCTTCTCCAAGGCTTTCAGCGCAGCTAAACTTGCTATCCGATACCCCTCAATAATCGTTTGAGGATGTATTTTCTGAGCAATCAACTTCTCCGCTTCTCTCAGCAGCTCAGCAGCCAGCACAGTAACCGAAGTAGTCCCATCTCCAACCTCATCATCCTGCACCTTGGAAATGTTCACTAGAATCTTGGCAGCAGCATTATCAAGTTGGATCGACTTTAAAATTGTTGCACCGTCATTCGTTACGTTGATCTCGCCTGTTGACGCGGATTGGAGGATTTTGTTCATGCCTTTTGGACCGAGGGTCGATTTAACGAGATCGCCGAGGGCAAGCGCGCCGACGAAGGAAGAGAGACGGGCATTCTCAGCCTTCTCTTCTGTGGCCTAATTTAATCAGTAAAAGAAGTACCAATACTTGTGGATACAGATATCAGCACCTGTTCACCAAGGATTTGCATCGACATTACGAGCGAAATAAGATGGTCTAGATGAGAAGGGAGACGTGAATGGGGATATGAAGTAAAATGTGAAGTTCAGGGTAGTAAGCTGAGCACTTCAATAAGCGAGTGATAAGGAGAAGGTCGAGCAGAACGCGTGTAACGATGCCGCGACCAGTTGGACGCGATTTGAATCACTCAGCAGCGAGCTCTGGAAAATGGGTATCTACATTGACCGTGGGAACATCGGACAGGCTCAGGAGGATTTAAGGGAGACAGGGGTTGCTTCAACTTATCGTTCGTCAACGTACATATATGAATTCAGGCTCGTAGATAGGCAAAGGACATTGGCTCGTAGTAGGGTAGGTGGGCCGAGCCACAGTTGGACACTCGCCAAGGAGTTTATGTATAAGGTGACGACATCACGTATTCTAAATCGCCCATACGGCTGACCGAAGTTCTCAATCGCCCTTCCAACGCCATGGATGTTGTCAGATGAGTGGCAATAAACCTTCAGAATAGGCTGTTTCTCGCCAACCATCCATAGGATCGTCATAGAGGGTTATTGAGTTCAATCATCGTCACAGACCGAGTGCACTGCAATCTGTGACTGTCGAGTACAGACGGTTTCCCGCCAAGCGCAATCACCCGTATCCGCAAGTGGCGAGCAAAGAAATAGATCAAGGAGGCGCTCACCCAAAAAGCAAGACGACCTCTGTGAAGCGGCGACATCACGCATCCTGGGACCCCTACGATGAAAACAGCCGACCGAAGTCAGCCAAACACACGTTGACACACCAGCTGTTGACAGAAGGGTGGCGGGGGCCTTTAGATACGCTGTTTCCCGCCGTCTTCACAGAGGGATCTGCCACAGAGGGGTAGCGGATTCGGGTATCATCGCGGGGCGAATGCTTCCCAGCACACGAAGCTGCAGATCGCAGACGGTTTGCCGCAAAGAATCCCCAATCACCCGTACCCCCAAGCGACGATAGAAGAGAGGGCGAGGGAGGGAAAGAGGTGGAGATGATGGTAGGAAGGGAAGAAAGTTTGGGTGTACTGAGGAGAGGAGAGGGACTTAAATATGCACACTTCAGCGAAGTATCATGTGACCGTCAACCTCCCCGCGGGCGGGCAAACCCATGCACCAACAACCACGGAGAATTTAGCAGGGAGCAAGAGGCGGAATGCCCCGGATTTCGATATCTGCGCAACTACAAATTGGGGGGTTCGAATCAGCGGCGATAAGTGGGCAAGGCCATTCCATATGTTTCATTTAAATAATGAGAATATAATTGACAGAATACACGAGTGCGAGGGTATTAAGTGCATGTTGGAAGACATTTATGATGAGGGCCAATTATCTTCGAAGAACTTCACGAGGGATGGAGATATCTCCATCTCCAACTCGCTGATGTCCTGCATCTTTGTTTTGCCTTGGGTGATGATGGAGGTGCAGACGTTCTTCGGGTCTGATTCATCGTCAAAATCGATATCGCGCACAATTTGGTAGTCGGCGATGTCGGATTGATCGAATGTGATAAATCCCTTCATGACAAGACCCTCTTCCATGATATCAAATGACTCTGAGTCGTTTGAATCGTCATAAGCTTGCTCGCACTCGAGCTGAGAACAACGGTAGCTTAGGATGACATGAAAATGAACACGAGAGAAACGGGCTCACGTCAAAGAGCTCTTCAATGGCTGCATCAGATTCGAGAAGAATTTTGATAATCTCCCACTGGCTAGTCTTGACAGTTTCAAGGAACTGAGCAGTCTCGACTTTCGCCTCTTCGATCTCGGCCCAATCAACCATAGCGGTTGTGGCGAACGACCAATTTGCATAGTCGGCAGCGTCGACCTCGCAAAGTCCTTGTGTAGAGACGATGTATGTAGCGAGGAAGAGGTGGTGTGGTGACGATGATGCGATTGGACATGAACCACTTTCAGTGATCCAGTTGATGAGAGTGAGTGTCGCGAGGGCGGCCGAGAGAGGAGCAGGGGAGGCTCGAAGAACATCCTCAATGAGAACGTCAAGGTCGACAATGGGTGTGTGATAAACAGGAGCCTCGGTCCACAGAGGAGACTCCTCGAGGAATCGCTGGGTGGATGCAGCACAATGGGAAGCCCATTGGGTCTTAAAATCCACAGCAGGAGTCTGAGGCACGAGGAAGAGTGAGACTTCGAAAACTCGTCTGAATAAGTGGAACTCACGATTAATTTCGTGGTAAAGGCAACAGCGGAAAGCTTGGTAGTAACGCAAGGCATGTTGTGTAATAATAGTTAGAACTTGGTTGCAATGAGTTGATGCTTTCAATCTGCCTAGAAATGGGGGTATTTATAGGCTGCCCACATCCTCGATATCTCCACTTGCCGCTGCGTTGGAGTATTTTGAGGTGGTGCACGGAATCATTTTGTGGGGTACTATGCGGCCCCACGCGATCTGTAGGTATGCTGGCAAAGCAAAGGTTGAAGTTAGCCGTCCGGCGGTCTGGATCGTGCACATTAGGGGTGCATACCTACCGCCGGCATGATTCCTGTATGTACCGCACCATTGTGAGTCCATGTCCTATCTCTCTTTTGTATATAGATTGCAATACCTATCAGCCTGTATAGTAATGCCATAGACCGTCGAAGTTTACAGCATCTTGCACTCGCGCTTGTATCGCCATTGAAAGAGGGGCTTAGAGGGGGAACGACTTTGGGTAGTCGGGTTACAATTCCCACCGACGGACGTCACATATCCGCAACAGCATCTCTTTACAAACAAATGATTTCATCTACATCTACAAATGACGTTGGGCTCAATACCGGAAGTCCCCAACATCATCGGAGAAACAGTAGTTTATTTGGTATGTCATCATAGAAAGGACGGAGTGGATTGAGCGCACCTCCACCAGATAGCAACTATTAGGGGGAGGGGATGTTGAGATGTGTTCCCCTAATCCATTATACAGAGCACCTCGGGCCATCCATATTGCCTTGTTATGTCGTCAGTAGATGTACTCTTGCTGTTACCAACTTATAAACGATGTTTTGGTACGTATGAGTGGTTTCAGGCTTTGTATTCAAATGTTGACTCTTTGAGGTGACAGGGGAGATTCATGATGACTACGCGTAATATGCCTCTTCCCGGAAGTAGGACACTGGAGGTGCACAAGGTTTCACACGGTCTTAACGTATCCGTACGGGAACAGCTTGGACATGAACCATCGGTGTACAGTATCTTAGGCTCCTGATTTTATAGATAACACCTTGCGTCTGTGGCTGGCTGGCACTTTCTGCTCGTCCTCGACACATTCCGTCTACAGGAGCCAAACAGTGTTGAGCGGTTAATCCCTTTGACGTAAGGTCAAGGTCATAAAGTCACAAAAGGTCAGGTCAAGGTCAGTGACCTTGACCTTTGACCTGGCCTCTCGACGCCATACGCCTTCCATAATCTAACCCCCCTAAATCCGCAACTCAGCCAAACTGGAGCTCAATGTTTGTTAAAAAAAAATCCGTCCAAATCTGTGGGGGAGCCTCGCTAATCACATCTGGATAGATGCATATACTCAGAAAGGTCGAATGTCTGTCTTGATGATCGCCCGCCGGCGAGGGAGTTTTACGGTCACATGCTGCGAAGCTATTTGAATCCATCCACCCTCTGTGCGCGATCCCTCCGTGAGGATAGCGGAAATACCATCTTTGATGCCTTCCACTGCCCTCGTGGTGTTAGAACGTGACGGGTTTGACTTCGGTCCCCAGGGACCATACGCATGCGTAGAAGCATGGGATACGTGAGGTCGCTGCGTTAAGAGGGTACATAACGAGCTCTGTGGGCGGCTCGTCTCCTGCCTGTCTTCGTATTTACAATTAATGATCATTCTATTCGACCTTCTGAGTGATATTCGTGAATGTTCATCAACGGCGTGGTTCAACCAAGTTAATAAGAATAAACGAATTTACTGGATATATATAAATGAGAGTATCGGCCCGACGCAGCACTCCAAGCTATACAAGCTTGAAGGCACGCACGTGGGCAGACCAAAGTTCAAGCCGGACCACACTAGCCACCAAGTAGACAAAATTCCCAATAATCAGAGCAACAGTGAAAACAACCACCTGCAATCTAGCACGGGGGCGTAATCCCAGAGTAGCGTAGTCGAAGACGACAGCAAGTAAAAGGATGGAAAGGTATAGGGCGGGGAAAAGAGGGTACGCGGAACTTGTAGAGTCCACGAATTTGAATGGGAAGTAGTGGATGATCCACCCTGCGAGGAGGAGGGCGTATGTGGAATCGTATCCTGTGGGAAGTACAGCAGTGTTAATCGGCAGAAGAAGGAGATATGAGAGACTGTTCTGACCTTGGATAATGGAGGGAGGATGCTCTACATTCACGTTGGAGCGACCCTGGTTATAGAGTCGTAGGAGAGGATATATGATAACGGCTAAGATGGCGAGTTGCCAGGCAAAAGGAAATGAGGGAAGGTCCGTAGGGGTATTAACCCAGAAGTGTTGTCGGTAGTCAACAAGTTGGCGATCGACCTTACCAGCGTTCGTAGCCCATATAAGCCGCTGGATATCCCATAATCTCTGCATTGGAGTTGGGGCGTAGCCAGTTACCCGCTCAGTGGCACTTGGAGCTAAAGCAAACATGTCAGGAAAGCGGAGCAAAATTGGAGGGGGACTCACATTTCGAGTGAGACGACTCGTCTATTATCCAGAGTGAATCGGTTGTCGTGCCCCCTTCGCGTCTATGGCACGTAACCTCTTGCCCTCCGAATCCCCAATCGGGTAACTGTGTCCCGTTTGAGGATAAGTAACAGCCGGTGATAACATGCTTCAAACGGAATAAGCTCTTCTGGGTCCGAAGAGGGAGGTGCTGATTCCCCAGGTGGAGGTATGCCTCATCATCGCGCATGTCGGCGTAAGCCAACTCGACGAACCAATCGTCGTTGGCATCACCCATAAATCCTTGCACACCATATGCTGTGACCTCCTGATGCGTTGGATCCTCCACTACAGGGGCGGGTACTTGATGCGAATGAAGTCGTCTCTCTGATGGAATATGCTGAAACCTTATACGCATGGTATCTGTCACAGCTACTTGCCAGTCAGGGGTGTCGAAAGCAGTGACGAAATTATCGGTAGAAGGCCGCTCAACACGCCAATGCATGCTGTCGTTCCTGGAGTCATACAATGATACAAGTTGTTCTACAGCGAAAATCAGAACCAGCCATAACCTTCCTTGAGAAATCGGTTTGACTTACGTTGACTCCCACTTGGATAAGCGTGAATATAGGAGTAGAGGTAACCTCTAGGAGTATAGAAATGCCTAACGGTAACCTCCGAGCCCAGAGACACATCTACGCTCCGCAGGTCAGTAGTGGCTCAAAGTCACTGAGAAGCAAGCAAAATTACGGGAGTTGGTGGTGCCATTGATGCTGGGGACAGGACCAAGGGACTGTGATAGTTGATAGTGGACGCCAGAGAAGAGCACAAAGATGCTTAAAGGTGCGAAAACGAAACAAACGGTTCGGCTGATAAGTGCAAGGGAGCGATGTTTTGTCGACGACCCCCGCTCTTCAACACAGAATTGAAAAGGTATGCGTAGCACTAGCGCAAGAATGGACAATATCGCTTGCCAGTCAGTGTACAGTCCAGCGCCCAGGCAAAAGCTAGCAAGGACAGGAACAACCCACGCATGTCGATACGTATGAATGGGGAGGTATAAGCATAGGAAACTTGCAACGAAAAGCACTATCGGTGAATCAAGAAGGGCATACTGAGACCTGGTGAGTGTTCCGCTTTCGAGTAATATCAGGCACGACGCGAGAAATGCCGTTGTTTCTTGGCACTTGAGTAGACGCAGCAACATATAAGATAGGCCAGTAATTGAAACGCCAAGCAGCAGGTGCAAGGCGCGTTCAAACTCCCAAGGACTATGTAGGCAGTGGATGTCAAGGGAAGTTCAGAAGTAGATGATGTATCTCCGTACCTGTCGTTTGGCTGGCTGAGAATATGAAATCGCCGCATTAACCAAGGAATGTTCAATAATTAGTGAAATCTTACAATATGGCATATCTCAGCAGCTGTACGCTTGCGCCAAGTACAATTAGCAAAGGTAGGATCTTCGTCTGCTCAGCGGTCGTCAATGTCGGAGAAGCTTTGGGCTCAGAACTGGCAGGTGTATCCTCTTCTTTACCAGCGACGGAGGCAATCTTCTCGGTAGGACCAGCAGCCTCCATTATGTCGTGTTTACTGACTGGGAGCAGCATAGGACTGCTCTCCGCCATGTCTAGCAATGCGTCCTGGTGATGAGCTGGGTAAGAAACTCTATATTTTGAAAATACTAAGCGCAAAAGGCTGTGAGAATTGAATATTGAACGCTGAATGAAGTGCCCCTGAGTCGCGCCAGCGCGCTGCCAAGACAACGATATCTGAGCCTGGCTATGTCAGAAAAATCCACAAGTCCATGTTTCTAGCATAACAACAAATTAAGCCCAAGTCAACGTATATACAACTAATTTTGTTCAACAGCGCCTGGATACAATTCCTCAGCAGCTTTCTGCGCTTCAGCCTCAGCCTCACCGAGAGGGCCCGCCGGGGCACCTGGAGCTGCGGCTGACTGCGGTTCTGGCTGTGATTCTGGCTCCGAGACGTTGGGCGGTGGAACTACAGGAGCCGCTTTTGCTTCCGCCTGAGATGTAGGCTCGGGCTCAGGCTTGGGCCCGGATGGTTCAGCCTTTTCAACCTGAATATTCGCGGCAGGATCGTCCTTAACGTCGTTCCCAACCAACGTATTCCCCTTCGCCTCCTGCATCGCTGCTTCCGGGCCGTTCACGGCAGGTTCAACAGGTTTGGGTGGTTCTACTGAGCTGATTTCTTTGGGTTCTTCCTGAGGTGGTGGTGGCGGAGGGTGATGGACGTAGTCGCTCTTGATGTCAGGTTCTGGTTGACCGAAAACGTCAACACCGGGAGCGGGCTTGTTGATCACAGCAGAAGTTTGAGCATCTGGAGAGGCGACGGGGACATCGTCGACGACCACAGCAGCTCGACCGCCAGGCTCGCCTCCGATCGTTACCTCTGGTGAAGTCGACTTCTGGGGAGTCGCAGCGATATGGCCGTGGTACTGTGAATACTATGGACTGGGTCAGAATCTCATTCACCGAGGAGTCATTATGAGCGTACATCGTCATAGAAATCATGGCTACAACATTCGATTGGTTAGTCAGAATACCCCAGCGGTGGATGAAACTTACCATGAGAAATCCCAAGTCTTAAGCCATTTCGCCTTATTGCACTTGGCTTTAGTCCAGGGGCTACCGTATGCAAGAGGACTCAAATACGAGAAATTCCAAATCGCAATGATGACGAGGACGGCAGCGATTTGCAGCCTGACCCTAGGTCGCAGTGTGGATGTAACCAGATCAAAGACGCTACAGAAGGCCAGGATTGCGAAATAGAGGGCCGGGAAGTAATGGTGAAGGAAGAGTTGTCGACCCATCAGGAAGAATGGAAAATAGTGGAGTCCCCAGCCCATGACGAGGAACCCGCATAGGGCGTCATATTTAACGACTTTTGCTAGCGAAATATATGAGCACGGTTAGTAGATGGGGGAGATAGAGCTGAAGAACTCACTGTTCTCGAAATCTCTGTATCCCCGTTTGGCACGAAGGATAAGGAAGCCTCGCACAGCAAAGTATGCAGCGACAGAAAGACTACTGAGCCACCAGACAGTTGGATTACCAATAAGATAGATCTGTTTGTGGTCTTTCACCCAGAAATTCTGCCAAAAAGTGTAAGGCAGTGCCTATCAAGAAGGGAAAACCCTTACAATACCACGGCGTAGACGAGGCCACGACTCGGGTCTCGAGTCATACGTATGGCGGTCAGTCAAACCGGCGTTCGTGGTCCACATAACTTGTTGGAGTTCCCAGAACTTTGCGAAGAAACCAGGCTTACGATAATTGGCTTTGGGGGCATCCGCAGCGACTGGGTACCATGATAGATTACCCGTAAGTATTTAGGAGCCGCAGAAAGGATCATGCAGAATACACTCACAGTTCTGATGCCTGCTGGTCTCGACAAACCACAAAGAGTTCGCCCGGACAGCATTCTTATTACAAGTCACTTCTTGTTGCCCATAACCCCATTCCGGTAGCTTGACTTTATGGGAGAAGAGGTAGCAACCAGTAAGCGCGTGCCTCAAACGGAAAACTGTTCGCAGAGCCCGAAGACGTTTAAACGACTCGGGATCGCTTTTGTCTCCGTGATCAATTTCAACGAACCAGTCGTCATTCGCGTCACCCATGAACCCGGGCATGCCATAAGCAGACACTTCGTTCTGGAAATCCACGTCGGATACTGGTGGGCGAATTTCATGAGAATGTAGGTGACGCTCAGTGGATATGTGAAGAAGTTTGATGCGTTGGTTGGGCACGACGAACTCAAGGGGGGAGGTTTGCCAGTTCGACGGCGCTTCGTCATCTACGGTCGCGTTGGTAATTCGCCAAACATTGTTAGCGTCACGATGAGGATAGAGGGTAACTTGTTGCTCTAGAAGAGCGTGAATAGGGAGGCACGAGAGTTGGTCAAATGGACTCACGCTTGCTACCAGTGGGATATGTATGGATATGAGAATGTAAATAACCGCCTTGAGTGTTCACATGTCGGAGGGTAATTTCGGAGCCAAATGCGACATCTAGAAACGCATTATTGCCACAATAGCACAAAAGACAGGCTTACACGTACCAGCAAAAGTGTCTTCCATTTTACGTCCCCCCAAAGTGTGCTGGAACTCGGCTGACATGAACCCATCACCATCACCTGAATTCTCCAAAATGAGGAAATGGACTTGGAACATCAACATGTAGAATGAAACGGGGATCACGATCAAACACAGAGCCCGGGCGAGGAAGTGACGCATCCATAGCCGTGGTGGGCATCTGAGATCCCCGAGGAGATTCCAGAGTTGATAGACCGTGCTGCAACCAACTGTCGCGACAGTAAAGAGTCCGACCCACTTGCAACTTAGTACAGCGCCGAGGGAAACGCCAGTCAAGGCAAGCCATGCCCACCAGGATTCGGTGAATGGCTCGTGCTTGTCTTCGTTACAGAAGCAGGCCCAAAGGAAGATAGTGAGAGCGGTAAAGAAAATGAGTGGAGAGTCAAGGAGAATGTGCCGTGACTGGGTGACCATGCCGTTTTCGAAGGTAATAAATAGAGAGGCTAGAAGTGCGGTAGTCGCTCGACAATCGAGAGCTCGAAGGGTCAAGTAGGCCAAAGGGACCGTCGCAACACCAAGAGTGGCTGGAACCATACGCATCGCGACATATGGAACATGTTCATATAACCTGCATCCGTAAGCACGCATCCAGCGTCAGGTAACACTGTCAACGTACTTTCCAATATCCTTGAAGTCAAACTGTCCGTCAAAACCAAAGACAAAAGCCGCTAAAGTGATGAGTAGCTTTGCTAACGGAGGGTGCACGTCAACGAAGTACTGTGTCTTGAGGTACTTTCCAGCAAACTTTCCAAAGTGAACTTCATCAAAACTACGCAAATGGTTATTCGCGAAAGGTATGTGCAGAGATTGATATGGCACTTACACAACGCTATTCGGTTTTGACAATCTAAACAGTCGTACACCAGCAGCCACCAGCACTATCAGAAACAAGAGCTTCCATTCGCCACTAGACAGGTTGAGGCCACCCAAGGGATATAGTTTAGCACGACCAGGCCCGAAGCCTTGCGAAGCAGCGAGTCTTCGCTCGTCAGCGTCCATGTAATCCTGCCGAGCATGAGGAAGTCGAGAAGGTTGTTGCGTCAGTTTGGGAGGTGGTGAAGCTGGGCGTCGCGCCCGAACTGTACCCGACATTGTTAATTGAAGGCAGCCGGGCCTCCGTCAACGAGCTAGATGGTGATGGAGGAGGGGAGAAAAGGGATATCGACGTGTCAGGACTGGGCTTGGCTGTGTGAGGCGTGATGTAGTGATCATCACTGCGCGCCTTCTGTTTTGATTGACCGTGTGTAATATCTACTGACTGTGGGAGAGCATCCCTAAAACGCTCAGGGGATCAGGCCAGGAGTCTGGAGGTTGACCAGGTCTCTTGGCCTGGCTTGAGACACAGAACCTTTGAAAATGGTCAACAACCTCACCATAACTGCACTTCACTTTGCCAGCTGCTTGACTTTGTATTTGTATATCGGGCGCTCGCTAAGAACGAGCGATACGAATGGCTGGTTCTAGGAGCCTGTATTTTTAGCGGCGTGGAGCGTAGCACCGTTCCGAGTAAGATAACTAGTATCGGTGAACTCAAGGCTGAAGTACACATTCTCGCAGTCGCATAAAGCGGCTACTCAGTATGACCTATTCAGCTCTCATAATTTGATATTCTTCTTGACAGCGAAAACAAACGATTATAGTGAAAATGTCCGACGATAATAAATATAAGTAGTCTAGAAACATCCTCGCTCAAACAAGACCGCCCTTATCCTCAGGAGACAGGCTATCATACTTAGGGCACAGCGCGTCCCAAGATGCTAAGAGAAGCGAGTGAGAAGTGAATGGAACATCAAAATGGAGGCTACTTACGAGGAGGGCGTGCCTGTGATGTCCTGCCAACATCCTCTGCGAAAACAACGGCCAATCCACTAGAAGACAAGAAGGTAAGCAGGGTCCGATCAAGGGAAGGAAACAGCAAACATTTCGAGATGCCAGTCAATGTGGCTGATATTCAAAGCACGATCAATAACACTCAAAGGGTCATATCAGCACCAGGAACTCACCAGTGAAGGAACCTGTAAATCCCAGAGTAAGCCACCGTCAAGTCGACGAGAAGACGGACTGCTCACCATGGTCCAGCATTGTCAGTAACAAATCGGATAGTAACGTTATCACCGGGGGTGCCGGTGGAGACGACATCACGACGTGGCGGGTTTCTGTAGTTGTATACCGAGCTGCCTGCACTTCTGATAACATCGAATGCATGCTACAATAGTTTAGTACGTTCATTCCAATAACATCAGTGCAAGTAGACTTACTCCGTGCAAATGGAAGGGATGCTGTGTAGAGTGGTCAGACCAAGGACGGATTGGCTCAAGGCTAGACAGGCTCACCGGTGCGCCAATTTGCGTCGCTGGGATGGTCAACTCAATCACCTTATTCGGAGGTAGAACATAGACAGCGCCCTCAGGGAGCAAATCCGTAGCAGACGAAGCACCGCTCATAATCTGAAGGAGCACCGGACTGGTGGGGGATTTGTATGGGAAGCCATTGATAGTGAACTCGAGCGTAGCAAAGTTGAAGGCCATGGCCAAGTTGAGGTTTACGTCTGCGGCACCGAGTTGGGGGACGCCAGGAGCACCGGGACGGTCAGCAGGGACTAAGTTGGTTTCTACAAGCGGGTTGGTACTAGGTGCTTGTGTTGTTGTTGGTTCCCTGTCGCGAGGGGCACCGATATAGCGAAGGATAGCAGAGTTTATGCCTCCCTCAAACCCTCTTGTTCCTAAGTTAGGTTCGGCACGTATCCAATAATTCCGTATCGGTTTGTTTGCGGTTAGAATGAACGAATACCGCTGGCCTAACGAAGCAGGAGTCGATTTAGCTTACAATCACCGCCTGTTTCAAGACGACGAACCTGCGAAGACTCTTATGCTATCGACTTCCAGGGGTTTTGTCAGGATACCATCAGCTTCAATAATGGTCATTGTGTGGCCATCAATAGAGAAGTCATAAAATGGATCGCAAGAAGTCGAGACGAGTCGGAATCGATACTTGATACCCCAGATAACGCGGATTACGGCAAGTGGAATGGCGTCACCGCCAGCATAGCGGCCACGACCATTGATTAGAGTAGCATCCGGTGTTGGGACGAGACCCGCCTGTGGGGCGACCGTATGATACTATGGGGTGGGTCAATAATCGCAATGAGCTCTTCAGTTGCCCGATACACACCCTACGAAGCAATGTCAGAAGATACCGTATCAGGAAATGAACAACCTACCAGTCAGCCAACGTAATTACGGTATCCTCTGAGGCATAACGTGAGTAGTCATTCGATCATGTCGGCAGCCTAAACTTACCGTTATCAATTAGATATCCATATCTCAATCGATCCCTGATGTGATCGTAAACCTATAGCGATTCAGAAATAGAACAAGGGCAATCAAGAAGAACCCTTACAACGAATGCGCCTCGAAGGCCATCACAGTATTGCGTAGATAAATGAGCGTGATACCCTGGGACAGTCAGAAGTCCGTCTTGCAATTGGGTAAAACCGACTTACAGAAGGTGCCTATGGATTGCGGACATATTCAGCATACAGAAGGATAACGACTTCGAGCGCATTTCTTACCAGCTTGATCCCTAGCACGGAAATCGTACAAGAAACTATCACCTGATCGACGGCGGTATAATTATAGCCAATTTGATAAGCAAAAAAAAACATCGCATACCTGATGCGATAGGGCACTGAGTTACGAACGCAGGACCTGTGCCGACGCTATATTAGAATCAAGCCAACTTTTTACAAGAAATCAGCGCAACTGACCATCGGCCCATGAAGTGCCGGCTTGGAATAATCCATGCCAGTGCTGGAAAAACACCAGGAAGGTGAAGCTTATCTGCCGACCGATTAACTCGAAGCATGCTTACAATACTGGTCGTTTTCAACATTGACGTATCCGACAACTGATTGACCAAATTGATGCGGAAACGAGCATCCTGAAGTACGACAGGGGTGAACATTCTGCCAAGCAATCATTGAAGTTCATTTGTGACTGACCTTGTTTCCTCTGATCAACGGTCCAGGGAAAGCTACATTGTTGGAGTTGGACCCAGCAAGGACGGCACTGTAGGCTGGATGAGCACTGATCGAGAAAGCCAGCAAAACAACGTTGCACTCACGAGCGACTAAAACCATCCGGAGCGATGACCTAAGTGGGGTTGAATCGGTCAATAATCTCTCGAGCACGCTAAAATGGCTCAAAGACCTTATTCGCGATGACGAGGTTGGTAGTGGGACCAATAGCGGCAGAGACACGACTAATTGAAACAGCGAGTACCGCGAGGTAAGCCAAGGTCTGCAACAGTGGTGCCATGGCTTGAAAGGGCCAAGCGTGGAGGGCCAAAGTAGTTTCCCCAACTACCGGAAGTGACACTCGTTTATATATCATACCAAAAAGAATCCCGTCCATGTTTGTGGACCGAGAATCCTGGCACGAGCGTCCCTTCGTCGATCGCCAGAATCTGGTTTCAAAAATTTCAAGGGAAGAGTTTACGACATTCCGCCAGCCAAAATCCTTAGAAGGTTGACCCTGTCAAACTGTCATAGTAAAGCAACAAATAAATTATCCCCGGCCTCATCTCACCTTTAAACAATTCAATTCGATTACAGGCTAAATCAGCGCATCTAGCTCTATCCAGATTCTTGGGAACCTGACCACGAGAAGCCACCCAAAATGATCCTTGACGGAAACGGCCATGAAAGCCTCGTTGATTCCGTCCGTTCTGGTAGACCCTCGAACTTGGAGCAATGAGTACAACGTGTACGGAGTGCATTGCCCGTGAACGCGAGATCCCTTGGCAAATAATACCCCAGTTGTAGAAGATGCCAACTCTGTTGTGCTCAGATTGATTTGTTGCGAACAAGCAGCTGTCCACACACAGCCAGCGCCCGGAGTTGTGGAATGAACGAAAGGCAGTTCCAGGCACCGAGGGAAACAAGCTGGCTGTTATAATCCAAGGTCCCAAATCAACGGCACGGACGACGTTTTTAGGATGTGACATGCGCAATTTTAATTCTGCCGTTTGATTCACTGTGTGATATCAGGGTTCTCCGAATTTCGCAGGAAGACACCTGGTGCGTTTCACAATAAGTATATGAGGTCACTCTAAATGAGAAGGGCCATCATCTTGTCCACCTTCTGCCCATCATGATGTTCAAAGCTGCTCTGAGTGTTTTCACTTGCGCTATGGTAGCTCTGGCTGTAAGTGGAGTCCCCATGAAACTGACTCCAAGCTGACGATCTCACCAGCAACACGAGACGGAGACTAGCTCAGCACCCACCTCTATCTTCACTGCGGAACGGGTCTACCAAGAAATCGTCAGCGAGTCGCCGTTCATCGTCCAGAGAACGGAGCAAATTGTGTTTACACAAACCTCGACCATCATCGAAATCGACACAGTCACTGCGACCACTGTGCCTACCGACCTCCCCGTCTAATCCAGTACGAATTCGGTCTCCGCATCTTTGATGCCATATAACACAACTAATGTGTTGTATCACAGATGCTACCCGAATGGCATGATGCGTGATGGAGGACTTTGAGTGCGAGGAGCTATAGTTGGTGTGATGAAGATTACATAATGGGAACTTGGACTTCGAGTTATAGAGTATGAAATAAGTTATGTATGGCTCGTCATGAAATGAATCATAATCGAAAAAAACCGACTGTCGCGCGAACTGATAGATGAAGAAGAATACGGCGCGCACCAAATTCGGCGAACAACATCAGAATATCCCACCAAGTACGCCGCCGACTCGGAAGCTATCCAAAGACGAGACGACGGTTGTGCCCTGACAAAGGACATCCATGTGCAACGGTAGCACTTGGGCGCCCCCGGGATTCATATACAACGCCACCATCAGCCCGACGAGGCTCAAATCTATCACCGTCACAGCCGAGACGCATACGTACTCATAGAGATCATGCGAGCAAATACTTGTCCAAGACTAATATCGCGACATACAAGGTACAATGCCGCTCATGAAGGTCGACTTGATCGGAACAAGCAGAGCCCAGGACAGGCTGGCCAAGTAGTCAAGCGTCCGAGGAGACGAGAACGGAGGATCCGAACAGGAAACAGACGAACCGGGTGCCTTCCGCCTTCCAACCCTGCAGCGAGAGAGGTTGACGGGCATCAGAAGACAAAGATAAGGGGTACGATGACATGGGGCGAATGTAGCTCAATGATGCCTCAAAGCGAGCAAGGACATTCATCAATACTAGCAGTCAATCAATAGGCCGAACAACAAGTTGAATGAATATTTGACGTACCAAAGGCCAGCCAAAGACCGAAGCACAACGCAACCAAGCAGTTGATTCATCCAGAAATTACGGCGTTAGGACCGGCGAAAAGGGGTCTCTAGGAGTCGCCCTAATCCCGTCAACCTGAGACTAATCGTCACAGGCACGCCTCCCCGCCACTACAGGACATCTACGATGGAAGCAGATGGCGCGTATTCACGAGTCCTCGCGGAGATCCGTACTTGTAAGGCACACGTCCTCGGTGTCCAGGGGTGAATACAAAGAAAGACGCGTCTGGCTCAAGTCTAATTATCAGTGCATCTAGGGTATGGAGTAAAGCCTCTTCATCAATCATGGGTGTAGGTCGGCCCAGGGGTATAACGATAGAGCGGAGACGAACTAAGAAAAGTCAATCAGGAGGCCTGTGCGCTCTCCTGATGAACTGGGGAAGGGGGTCCTAGCCCCGCCGAGAGAAGGATGTGAGTTCCGACTGAAGCTGGAGGAGGGCGAAGGGGATCAAACGTACATATGTACGCACGATGGTCGGGTCTTGGGAGAAAGGTCGCCCTCCGGGTATCGAGAAGAACGGAACAGAGATAGCGAGCTAAACTCCTTGCTATGTGTTATTCGATGGCTTCCACAAGAAGGCTTACGGAAAGCTAAAATAGTCAGTTAGAAAGATGAAGCCATCGGTAGCAAGGCAACACGGCTCTTCCATATGATATCCCCCCATCTAGTCGAGCTGGGGACCTCAAGGATGACTCATCCAGTCATTCGAAGTCATCACAACAACACCTACTTGAAGCATCAGTTACGCTGGCATCTGACGACAACCAATATACTGGTCAATCATTCGTAATTTCCTGAAGGGCGTTGCGTAACGCCTGGTACCTGAGAGCACAATCTTGGTTTATGAATAACGTACTATGTACACTCTATCCTTTAACTGACTATAGTATAAGTCATCAGTTAACCGATACTTTATTGGACATACCTGGACTCCGTAATCCCCTTGGCATCACCGCCGTCCACCTGCAACGCGTGAATCTACCTAGGAAAGATCATTTTACCTCCTTTCCAAACTCTCTCACCATCTACCAATTATGGGACGTATCAGCATCACCCACACACCCAGGGTATTCTAGACAGCTTACCAGCTTCACTACCAACGGCGGTTCATTCCATTCTGGATCATCATCGCCAACCAGGACATCAGCGATAGGCATAAACCCATGCGACATGTAAAACGCCGTGTTCGCGACATTGCTTGATTCAAGGAAAGATGATCTTGAAGACGCGTCCGCCTAGTCACACGCAAAGAATTGAACGATTGGAAATTGGTGCGAAGAGTAATTTCATTACCATGGATGTTACGGCATCGAGTAACGCGCCACCATAGCCTCTACCTTGACACGCAGGATCCGTGGCCAGGCCATCTACATGAACCATATCGTTTACACGATCACCCAAGGTACGCTCAGTCGCTTCTGCAATTTTCTTGAGAATTCCCTTGCGTTTCTATTCCGTATGTTTAGATTTAACAAACGACAAACTTCTGCATGAAGCTCACCTTTGTAGCGCCTTCAGATCGAAACCACCCAGCAAGAGAAGGCAAAGTTCCTGCTAGCCAATCGCAGATACGATCCAAGATTCCGGAAGGCTGCTTGAGCGAAGGGGTTGTGCTAGCGATGGGGATTTAGTATAGGGCGATGAATGATACATGAAACTTCTAGACCCACGCAATGGTTATCCCTTCCCCAGAGCCAACCGTCAGAACGATTTTCCGCCTAATCCACAGCCATATGAGAGCTCCAAAGATAAGATGGAGTACGACGCGAGATGGCCTCGAAGGCTTCTTATTCTATGGTCAGATACAAGCGTAAGTGATCGTGATGACAGAGGAAGTCAAAAAAGTCCTCGCCATAGTGATGTAGCGTTGCAGCGGGTCATTTTCGAACGCCTTTAACCATGAAGACACTGCCCTATGTATTTCGGCTGTCCAGGAAGCATTAGTATTAGAAAGTGCAAAAGTAGCCAAAATGCGAAAGAACACACAGTGACGCAGACGCACAACGCGAGGCGCTCCCCGTACAAGCAGAGTGTCGTGCTTCTCGCTGGCCATGTACTTGATCGCTGGATATCGACAAAAGTTGACGCGGTAGAGTCTATTATAAGTAGTGAGATGAACGTACTGCGGATGCTAGTGTGGAATCGAGCATATTAACGGGTGCTGCGAGATCACAGGAGAACTTGTCAGAGAATCCATGCGAACGATAGCCAGCTTGCGTCCTGCGAGACAGTCTGGAGACGCTGCGCTGCGCGAGCATGTGGTGACTATTGCTGAATGGAGAATGAATGGCTGACAAAGGATAAAATATGCTTGCGGTCCAATCATATTCACCGTGCACCATGTTATCGGGGCCGCGATGTCTGTCCGCAGTGATGATTTACGCGCATCGACCTACTGTGCGCGTCCAGATTTCTTTGGAGTCAGACTGAACAATAGTTCACACATGACCCCGAATTGTAAGAAAAGTGCTGCGCTCCTCATGTCAATGTGTTTTGTTATGATAAGAGTGGTGTATGGCATTCAACTAAGCAGGAATTCAGAAAAGCGAATGAGGTATAGCGACGTGGTGGCTTTCGATGGTGGATGTCGATGAGGGCCGCAGAGTCAATGGTTGTTTGGTCATGTCCCGGTGGGGGAAGTGCAGGGGCTGACAAGGGCTAAGCCATAAACATGAGTCCCAGCATTCTCGCTCAGTACAATTCAGAGGAGACAGTCCATTCCAAAGCCTCTGTACTCTCCAAGATGATATCATTAAAGGCGCTATACAGACCAATCATCCCATACAAAGCGGTACAGTCGGTATCACCAAGCATTAGCAAGCGGACTCAGTATCTAACTTTACAAACAACATGTACACGGCATATGGAAGCGGGATGAAACTAAGGAATATATCTGAGAGCACGCGCATGCTTGGTCTATCTGTAGCGAGAGTTTACTCCTCTTTGACCTGATGGTATACCAAATTGCCGTCTCTCCAAGGACGTGAGCCGATACTAGAGCTCCACGGCGTATCAAAGCTAACACGATTGAGCTCATTTGTTTGTAAAGAGGCGGTGTCACGAATATGTGACGCCCGTCGGTGGGACTTGTAACCCCAGTTACCCCAACGTCGTCCCCCAGTTCAAACTCTTATTTCACTTCAACTCTACCTTACGACACCCCGATATTGAAAAGAATGTACATCAGTCTTATAAACTATACACACGATTATTTGTTTCTTTGGGAAGCGGCGGTGATCCCTATAGACAGGAGGTGCGCACCCCTAATGCAATCCTGACCGGCGGTTGTCACCGCCGGACGGCGTCATCAAGAATTCCAACGCTGACACCACTGTCGTTGATGCGAGGACGCTGCGTCGAAAAGTCATCATATATCTTACCTCCATCAACAATTTGGATAGATTGCCGGAAGCTACTCATCCGTAGATAACTATGAACTGGAATTCTCTGTAATGCACGAAAACTTCTGCCGCAAAGTGATATCTTGTGGAGTTACCTGTTATTTTTGTGATGACATACCAGGTGAAATCATCTATTCGTACAGAAATGCCGTTGCGGAAAAGTGACGTCCGTCGGTGGGAGTTGTAACCCGACTGCCCTCCTTCAAGCCCCTATTTTAATACCATTGTATGTGACGCCGCAATTTTTCATTGCGGGCTATGTATGGTATCAGCGAGTCCGATCATTACTGTAGGCAACACAAAGAGGGATGCAGTCCGATCCACATAACTTGAAATCCAGCACATGCTTTCTGGCGGACGGTAGCCCCTATGAAGCAGGTATGCACCCCCGATGCGATCCACACCCGCGCATCACAGTTCCCGTGGGGCCACATAGTACCCCAAAAATGATTCCGCGCTCCACCTCAAAATACTCCAACGCAAGCGTCAAGTGGAGATATCGAGGATGTGAGCAAGGCTATAAAGACCCTCGTTTCGGGAGGTTCAGAATCTACAATTTCTCGCAACCATCTACCCATTACTCACGCACACCATGCCTTGTATCGCTATTAAGATTACCACCTCTGCTTTCGGGCCCTCCCAGGCAACCGTGAGTTCTGCCTTTATCACCATACATTCAGAGAATTAATCCTTTCGTGCTTAGATCCCCACCAACGATGTTACCAAGCGCTGGGCCTCTCATTGTGCTGCGTCCTCTGAGAGATTCCTTCAAGAGTCTCCACTATGGAACGAGGCACCTATTTACCATACTCCCACCGCCGACCTCGAAGGTCTCATCGAAGACGTCCTCCGAGCCTCGCCCGCTCCTCTCTCAGCAGCCCTCGCGACACTCACCCTCATCAACTGGATCACCGAGAGTGGTTCATGTCCCATCGCGTCGTCGTCACCCCATCACCTCTTCCTTGCTACATACATTGTCTTTATACAAGGACTTTGGCAAGTAGAGGACGCCGACTGCACAGAGTGGACGTCTGTCGCAACCTCTTTGGTTGACCGAGACGAAGTCGAAGAGTCCAAAGCTGAGGTTTCTCAGTTTCTTGAAACCATCAGCATAACTCGATGGGAGATCGTTAATGTTCTCCTCAAATCTGATGCCGCCATTGAAGAACTCTTTGATGTGAGCTTACCGCTTCTCCTTCTCATTAGCATTACTAACCATAATTATCACAGCTCGAATGCGAGGAGACTTCAGACGACGCGGAGTCGCTAGATATCATGGAAGAAGACCTAGTCATGAAAGGATTTATCACCTTCGATCAATCCGACTTTGCCAACTACCAAATTGTTCGCGATATCGACTTTGACGATGACCCAAAAAACATCTGCACCTCCATCATCACACAACGTAAAACAAAGATGCAGGATATCAGCGAGTTGGAAATGGCGATATCGCCATCGCTCGTAAAATTCTTCAAAGAGAATTGGCCATCGTCATAGTTCACTCCATCGTACAATTATACGTCGTCGATGTTTTCTTACCACTCTCTCAATTATTTATCATCATTACGCATTGCTAAGCACCCGTCCTGCTTATGTTTTCGGCTTAAAAGCCCAATCTCATACGCCCCTGACGCGGGTTATTTTCCGCCTTACTGGTGAGGAGAGCTGCCCGCCCGGCGGGGAGGTTGACGGCCACATGCAGCTCACGCGAATATAAGTCCCTTTCCTCTCCTCGTCACTCTCAACTTATCTTTCTTTCCTCCATCATCACCTCTTCCCCTCCCTTTCCCTCTCTTCTATCGTCGCTCGGGGGTACGGGTGATTGGGGATTCTTTGCGGTAAATCGTCTGCGATCTGCAGCTTCGTGTGCTGGGAAGCATTCGCCCCGCGATGATACCCGAATCCGATACTCCTCTGCGGCAGATCCCTCTGTGAAGACGGCGGGAAACAGCGCATCTAAAGGCCCCCGCCACCCTTCTGTCAACAGCTGGTGTGTCAACGTGTGTTTGGCTGACTTCGGTCGGCTGTTTTCATCGTAGGGGTCCCAGGATGCGTGATGTCGCCGCTTCACAGAGGTCGTCTTGCTTTCTGGGTGAGCGCCTCCTTGATCTATTTCTTTAGTCGTCACTTGGGAACACGGAAGACTGCCGATAGCTCTTAAGGAAGGCGGGTAATAGCGTATTTGAGTGTTTATTTCCATCCTTCTGACAACATTGGTGGTGTCGGATGTATGAGTGAGGACCTCTGTCAGCTGCATGCACGCGTGCGGGACTCGCTCTTGTACTTCTACCTTCTTTTTAACATACCCGAATGGAAACTGTTATCAATTCAGTGCGTCTCAGCATGATTTGAGGTAGGCCGAGAACTGGGAATGTGGTGAAGCTGCCAATTTCTGATGTCGTGCGAGCCGCGAGTGTCAATGTCCAACCACTGTAGCTAGCCGCCGCGATATAAGAGTTTATAGCATCGGGCTACCACATAACGCACTGGGAAAGTAAAAGCTCGAGGAATTAGTGAGATGATTGCTTGCGAGGGTTTGTAGTGAAGAAGTACTGTAGTTGGCGATCAGGCAAGGTCGGGCCTCCCAATCTACTCCGCTCTTATGTCTGATGGGAATGTGACCGGTGAGGCCAGCAATGTAAACAGTCACCGCAGCGACCGTAGCGATTCAAGTTCTCTCCTTCGTGCAATGGTACCCCAACCTCTCTTTCTTCTCTACCACCACCTTCACCACCTCTTCTACATCTCCCTCCGTCGCCACTTGGGGATACGGGTCATTGCGTACGGTTTGCGGGAATCCGTCTACACGTCCGCACCGCAGTTCTGGGTTGTATTCGATCCGCGAAACTACTCGAATTCGCTATCCCTTCGTGTGCGGCCCTCTGTTAACGATGGCGGGAAAAAAATCGCATTTGACAGCCTTTTCCACCCTGCTGACAACAGCTGTGGTGTCAGATTGTGATCAGTTGGCTTCGGTCGACTGCGTGCATGCGAGAGGCAATTAGGATGCGTAATGTCGCCACGTTGCAGAGGTTTCGTTTTTCATTTTTATTTGGTGAATATCTTCGTTCACTTACTTTCAATGTCCTTCGGGTGTACTTGTTGGTCCCCCGCCTTTGTCGTTCGTTATGTATGCGAGCGTGTTCTGTATCTCTGCGAACAATAAACTTGCTGCCTTAAGTTTTAGCGTTGAATATTGACTGCCATGCCTTGAATATGATCAGTGTTCGAAGCCTCGGTGTACCGTATTGGGAATCGCCGCAGCAGTCTTTTCTGTGTGGATGATTCATATAACGACTCTAAGCAATCATCTGACTGGAGCGAGTTAACTCAGCAACGGACATCAATCTCCTGCATGGCACTTACATTTTTTTTCTTTACACTTCATAGGTTCGATACTGTTCGATGAATTGATTGCGAAGCAGACTTACGACAGGTTAGCATGTGATGGGCCAGTGTCCAGCACACTAAGAGAGCAACTACCAAGAACTTGTACTTGGAAATTGGTGGTGACAATTCTTCCACGAACATCATACAATGTTGCTGGAAGTGCATGGTAACGCCAACCCGGGAATTTGGGATTGCCATACCCGATAAATGACATGACCTAACGAACGAGATGAGTGAAGCATTATGGCCCAATTACGACCACACTCTCAGATGTCCAGTCACACCAGACATCGGCTTCTTATGTAAGAGAGTCGACCAGTAATGAAGGTCAAATTGTAGTCATGTTGCAAGAACCCATCTACGATGCCAAGTCAAAAATAAATCTAAGCAACGAAAGCCTTGCCCTTCTCAATGTTCTTCTTCAATTCAGGCAGGCATGCTTCGAGGAGCTGCTCTTCTTCAGCGGAGAGGGCACCAATGGGGTGGATTTTCTCGACACCGTTGGGCTAGTAGGGTTTACAACAGACGCTCAAGGTTAGAGTTGTATCGGAAAAGATATTGATGAACTTACGCCGAGTTCGACTAGTGATGAGAAGAAGTCGATGCCCTTGTCGGCGAAGAGCGGACTCTTGACGAAGGTAGGCGTAATGACACCCTTCTCACCGCTCAATCCCCGAAGGAGACTGTTGGTGAACTTGGCACCGGCATAGGCCATAGAGAGGGTAGCGCTGCCAGCACCATCCTTCGCTTTAACAACCTCATCACCACCAAACTGAATTCTGTGAACAAGGGCTTTGTAAGCTTCGCCAGTGATTCCCTTTCCTACAGGGGTTTGCGAGAGCAGAGGGACGATCGTAGGACCGGAGTGACCACCAATAACGGGGACATTGGCTTCTGAGGGTGCGACACCGGCGACACCTGCTACGAATCGGGATGCACGGACAACATCGAGAGTGGTGACACCGAAAACGCGGCGGGGGTCGAAGACACCGGCCTTTTCAAGGGTGGCTGCGACGATGGGGACAGTGGAATTGACTGGGTTGGAAATGACGAGGATGTGGGCCTTTGGCGAGACACGTGCAACCGAAGCGGCAAGATCACGGACAATTGAAGCGTTGGTCTGATACGCGAAGTTACAGCATAGTTGACATGCCAAAATGTGTCAGTACTCACGTTGAAGAGGTCATCACGCGTCATCTTCAGTCGCGGTATTAGAACGGATGCTTCAATGTTAAGGGAATGAAATACTTACGCCGGGCTAGGAAACTTCGTCAGTGACAGGTTGTCAGTTGGAACAGCAACGAACACACCTTTCTTGGGACGCCAGCAGGGATGACAACGACCTCAACACCTTCAAGAGCTTGGTCAATCTGGTCAGCAGCGTAGCCCTTGACCTAGAATTCACAAATTTGTCAGACCGGTCTTCATATGTACACATGTATTGCATTTCGTACCTCGCTACCAGTATCGACGTGGCTAACGTCGGCAGCAACACCGGGAGCACCACGGATATCGTACAAGCTCAGAGAAGTGACCAGGGGGTCGCTCTTGAGCAACAACGAAAGAGGTTGTCCAATTCCTCCTCCGGCGCCCAGGACTGCGACCTTGGTCAATCTCGCCGCTGAAGATGAGAAAAGCCTGTTTGAAGGTGCAGACAAGATGCGGGCAGCTGAGCGAGAAAGCATTTTGTGAGGAGAGGAAATGAACAAAAGTTGTGGGTGGAGGAAGTGGACGGAGGTAAAGGTTGGGTGGAAAGGAGCGAGTCCTGAAATTTCTCGGGATCAAGTATCGTGGGATTCCGTGAGAACAATTTGGGTAAATCCTTGCGCCATCCCTGCGTCCTGATCCTTTTGGAGTTCGGCATCATTTTGTAGCGAGCTCTGCAGGCCATGCTGAGCGATGGCCACAGACTTTTGGGCCAGTTCTCACTAGTGAGGATTTCACGAAAAATATCCTTCTGAAACACTACTCATTTCTCAGCAAAAGGTGGATTGTCGACCGCGCAAGTGTGAAGCAAGCGCGTGCAGAAGATCTGCAATATGTTGATGACCCGCAATATCTGGATTTCTTTGCGATATACTTTGCGGACCGTACGTCGTGGCACCGAATGCTCAAAACTGTCAGATTTTTGATATGTAGTGGTCAGTAATATCCAAGCTGGCGAAGAAGCTGTCTTTGAGGCAGCGGGTAATCGCCACCGCAACCATATTCTTCAAGCGGTTCTATCTCAAAAATTCATACTGCGAAACGGATCCGTTCATCGTAATCGCTGCATGCTGCTATGTCGCAGCCAAAGCCGAAGAATCGCCCGTTCACATCAAAAACGTAGTAACGGAAGCGCGATCTTTGTTCAGTCGTACGTTTATTGCTCTGCAACCCGTTTCTGAGGGCTAACACAAGCTATTCAGAGGAGATGTATGGCGCGAAGTCGTTCCCCTCGGATAATTCCAAACTAGCGGAAATGGAGTTTTACCTTGTGGATGACTTGGAATGCGATTTGACTGTGTTCCATCCATACAGGACACTTCTGACGCTTTGTAGGAAGGAGGGGGACCCTTCAAATCAGGAAGAGGAAGCAGAGGCCGGTGAACTCGGCGCTGGTATCGGAGTGGATGATGGGTCTAAATACTGGGGAACGAGTAAAGGCCAACTTGAAGTGAAGGATGGAGCGCTGCAAACCGCCTGGTACGCCAGCTCCATCTTCAACTACCTCGACTCTGGAATGACTGACTTCCACCGGACAGGTTCATTATCAACGATACATACCGTTCAGATATCTGCCTCATCTACCCTCCCCATCTCATCGCCATCGCTGCCATATACATGACTTTCATATTCGACAAACACGCCCGCGCTACCATCCTCCCTTTCCTCCCCTCCGCTTCCCCACCAGTCGAATCACCTTCCCAACGAGCTTCTCTACCGGAATCATCCTCGAATACCGCCCCTCCGCCCAGAAGATCATCAAGACAGGCCAGCCAGGCGTCGATTTCGGACGCGTCGAAGAAACCACAAGACCCTATTGGCTTTCTCGCTGGGTTGAACGTCTCTATGCCACTCATAGCCACAATTGTCCAGGATATTATATCCCTATATACACTTTGGGAACGCTACAAAGAGGATGGCGCACCCGCTGAGCGACATTCTCCCTTCGGTACTCTCACTCCGGGAGTGAAACGATCCCTAAGCCATAGCAATGCAGGTACACCTTTAGGAATCCGGGACGAGGGAACAGGGAACGGGGGCGGCGTAGAGACAACAGTGACGCCAGGGTTCTTGTCTGGATTGTTGGTAAGGATGAGAGAGGCTAAGTTCACGGATATGGCGCATCCTGGGAATGGAAGACCTGTTGCAGTGAATAAGATGCTGGAAAGGACGCAGGCCGCTGGTTGACTTCCGACGTTTATGTTCTGTACGTATGGTTGTACGTCTCTGATTCTTTTTTCTATGCAAAGTTATTCGGAATCGGGATGACAGCCTTTCTTGTCATGTGCTTCTTCAGCCTGTAAACCATTGTCTTGTTCTCTCTGATATGGCTTGCGTGTCTCTCGACACAGCTCACATTCGCTTCCTCAAACAAGACCCCAGCGTTGCAACGCCCTCAAAACTATTTCTCGAAATCGCTCCAAATGACCCAGTATGTGCACACTCTGAATCAAAATTCTCGCAAAAGGGTTTATTGTGCTCAATTGGATTACAACAGCTCATACGCACACATAACAAGAGGGGCCAATTGAAAAAAGTTACAACTATCTGTAAGGCGGCGACATCACGCCCCTAGCCTTCGTATATGCTGTTTCCTACTATCCTTACAGAGGGATCGCCAACAGAGGGATAGCGAACTCGAGCATCATCATCGCGGGCTGTATACCTCCCAGAATCCGCAGGTGGCGAGTGCAGGTGGTTTACAGCAAAGCGTGTCCAATCACCCGCACCTCCCAAGTAGTGATTTAGGGGGAGAGGAAGAGAGAGGAAGATGGTGATGGGTGTTGATAGGCTGACATCATGTGACTGTCAACCGCCTCTGCCCGCGGGCGGGGAAATCGAATATGAGGGGAGAGCGAGGTGCGTGTAACCGGCGGCCCACCGCCTTACACTCTTCGTTACTCTCTGAAAACAGGGGAATGCTCTATGAATTGGGTCACACACTTACTGGCTTGATGCATGCCCTCTCGGCCAACCGACCTTTTTTCCAAAGGCGTCGTCTCAGGGTGCACAATGCTCGCCACCACATCAAGAGGTCGGGTTACCGATAGACGCCATTACCACGGAGAAACCGACCGCCAAGGCATGTTAATACCCAAGCAACCAGATAACCCATGGGCCATCTGAGGTCGCAAACGCCACAAGTTTAAGGCGACCCCCAATCTCTCTTACCCCAAAGAGATCAATTCCACGATGTACTTATGTGGACACACTCAAGGAGGCGACTGCTCCGTGGTTACAAAGCAGCAAGTTTATTGATCATACAGATACTGGTACGTACTCATACATATGCGAACGGCGACAAAGGCGATGATGAGGACGTCGACGATAACCAAGAAATGAAACGAAGATACTCAGCGGGATAAAAAAGCATCAAAGCTCTGTAACGTGGCGACATCACGCATCCTGGAGCCCCCCCGTGTGCTTGCGGTCGACCGAAGTCAACCCATCACAGTCTAACACCACGACTGTTGTCAGAAGGGTGGTTGGAGGCCATGAAATGCGGTGTTTCCCGCCATCGCTACAGAGTATCGCCACAGAGGGAGGACGGATTCGAGTAGTTTCGCGGACCGAATGCAACCCATACATGCGCTGGAGACGTGTAGACGGTGACCGCAAAACGTACGCAACCACCCGTATCCCCAAGTGGCGACGGAGGAGGTAGAGGTGGTGGTGGTAGGAGAGGTAGGGGCATGTGGATGATGTTGGATGGCGGGGAGGACTTTATAGGATTTGGAGGCTGACATCATGTGATCGTCCCTCCACCCTGCGAGCGGGCGAAGTCATGGCCAACAGATGGATAGCGATTCCGAACACCATCGCGGCCCGAATACCTCCCAAATTCTGTAGCTGGCGAACGAGTGCAGACGGCCTATAGCAAAGCGTGCCCACTCAAACGTACCCCCAAGTGGCGATGTGGGGGCCTCCTTAGATGGGAGGAGGGCGTTGGGAGGCTGGCATCATGTGGCTGTCAACCACCTCCCCCGCGGGCGAGAATGTAGTTATAATAACGACAAGCAGACGCAACGACCAGGCGGCCATCAGAAAGCCAGAGATACGAAAGCGGTACTCACTCAGAAAGCGGGACAACCTCTGTGAAGCGGCGACATCACGCATCCTGGGACCCCTACGATGAAAACAGCCGACCGAAGTCAGCCAAACACACGTTGACACACCAGCTGTTGACAGAAGGGTGGCGGGGGCCTTCAGATGCGCTGTTTCCCGCCGTCTTCACAGAGGGATCTGCCGCAGAGGGGTAGCAGATTCAGGTATCATCGCGGGGCGAATGCTTCCCAGCACACGAAGCTGCAGATCGCAGACGATTTACCGCAAAGAATCCCCAATCACCCGTACCCCCAAGCGACGATAGAAGAGAGGGTGAGGGAGGGAGGGAAAGAGGTGATGATGATGGTGGTAGGAAGGGAAGAAAGGTAAGGGAGACTCTGAGGAAGAGGAGGATTTATATATGTGCGCATCATGTGACTGTCAACCGCCTCCCCGCTGGCGGGCAATCGCATTCGTCGTCCGGAATGCCAAAGTTCAAGCTGCTGAGCTTTTCTGGGTTGCGGAAAACCAAACATGAGATGCTTATGTCTGCCTCGCCGTGCCACAGTCCACTGTCACTCCCGGTCACCCTCAGTAACTGATATCGTTCACTGTGTTCTCAGTTCTCCTGAGCTCGGACGCACCGTACCAAGTCAACGGCTGCAATCTCCTGGCTCTTCTACCGCCGGCGAGGTCGTCCGTGATACAACCTGAAACATCACCGACGCTGTGCACTCGTCCAGGAACCCAATTGTCAGGTCCCACTGCTCTTTCCCTTGAACATAGTTGATTGCCCGCTCTTACGATATAATCTGTAGCTAGCTTTGTACCATCGTAACCTGACCCTCCTATTAGCATACCTTTCGCCGCGGAATTCTCGTCTCTCCGGTTGTCTCTTTGGTAGAAACTCTTCCCTTCACGCGACGTGGGGCCCCAGCTACGTCAAGTAGGTTTCAGCCATCCCCAAGACTTTGACAACGGTCTTGGAAGCTCACTGGATTCAAGCGGGTCATTATTCTCCTTGCCCTCTTGCCGTTTCCTCTTGGTTACCTTCACCGTCGCCCCTTCTAGCGATGACAAGTCAGGCTTCTTAGCATCCAAGGCGACCGCTGTGGTGCGCAAAGACTTGCGCCGTAAAGGTGTTCTGGTCGGTTTCAAGACACTGGAAGTGCTCTCAGGCTTGATTGCCGGAGATCTGGTCGCGGAGATGGTTTCTTCACCGAAAAGGGTGAGTATACGCGCACTGCTCGTTATCATATCGGCCATGTTACCTATGTCTGGTTTGGTAGCTTGTGAGGATTCACTCTCAACCTTTGCGGGTGCCGGGGACTCATACTCGAATAGGATTTCTGAGGCGAGTAGAGTAGGTATATGCTCCCGCCTGGTTGCAAACTGACTTACCTGTGGCTTTCGTACCCTTCTCAGGTGTCCTGAATGCCTGGCGTAACATATCAGCATCTGCCTGCATGCAAAGCTTCTCTGATTTCGTTTTTCTCTTCATCTCAATGCGAAAGCTGTCATCCATCCCTTTCACAAAGCTATAGGCCTCGATGCTTGTCTTGATGGGGTTCGAGTCAGAATCAGCCTTGAACGCATCTTCACGCATCGACCACCGCGCAACAAGTGTCGTAGAACTAGTGCCCTCGTTTACGCTCGGAGTAGTCGACATTAGTATTGAGTAAATTCAAAGATGGAGATAGATTGTGGTGGTAGAAGAGGAAGAGCAGGATAGTGTTTTCGATGTGACCGCTCTTTCTAGCTTTATAGGGACGAATCTGCCTACTATATATGGGAAGTGTTTTGCCAAACCTGGCAATGACGTCTTACTTATCCCCAGCCTGTAACGATGTACGTGTCGAATGACTTTACATAAGCTGAGGTCATTCATGTAGCATGGAGAAAAGCTGCACCCAACCGCTTCTCCAGAGTCCCGAAAAGCCAGGCACCATTGGGTCTACTCTATTGGCCAAAGGCCCCGCTACCAACCACCCCCGGGGATCATATTGGGGCAGGTCCAACACTTGTGTTACTCAATGCCAGCGAAGTTCCGTACTCTAAATCCTGTGACCAACGTGAGTGGGGACACGCATACCTTAGGTACATAAATGCACAGTTTATACCATGCGATAATAAAAAAATATTGTTACGAGAAGGGTAGAAGGGATGGATAGATATCCACGCTGGTGAAGAATTTAGGCCTTGATACCATGCCATTCTCCCCACTTCTTCTTGTACCCTGTGATTGGAGTCAGCAAGGAGCAATGGCTCATAAATGAGAACCAGATGCGTACGGGTGAAGAAGCCTGCGGGTTGGGAGGCGGAGAAGGGTGATATACTTGCGCGGGATGCCTTTTGTACCCCAGATGGGCTTCGCAATGGAGAAGCACGCTTCTTGGTAGTCAGGAATCTGGGACGGAGGGTGCGAGTGGATGGCTGCGGGGGAGTGATAGTCTTAGCGGCTGAAGAAGAGGCGATTGGTGAGAGTGGACCCATGATCTTCTCCATGGCATTGGGGCTCCATTCTTTCATGGACCGATCGCTGTCAGAGTCTTCGTGTAATTCAATAGGAGATACCAACGACCTGGAACCGATTTGAGGTCTTACCACTTCCACTGCGTCCATTGTCAGAAGTAGAATCCTCGGCGAAGGCGTCGTCATAGGCATCTCCGTGGGCGGCCCTCACCCTCTTGATCGATGCCTCCTTGATTTGCCTCTTCATCTCTTTTCTGCTCGTCGTGGTGAGCCACGCGATGTAGTCGCGAATGCCTTGGAGAGTTTCTTGATCAAGAGGGCGCGAGTGTGTAACAGTAAGAGTGAATTCGATGTCAGACATGACGAGAGAGATGCGCAGAAAGGTCGCGGCTAGATGTGGAATGGACGATAGGATGATGGGGGTAGGAGAAAGAGAATGAATTTGGGTCGTCGCCTGTCTCCGTAGGGTTTATATACTTGCGGGTATACTTACCGTTGTTGTAAGTCGACAGAAGATAGACTCAATACCCTAAACGGAAGGACCTGTTCTCAGATACCCCTATCAATAGTGATCAACTCCTGCTGTAGGCGGACAATGCAGCAAAGGTAATCATGGACGTATGACGAATGCGATTGCCCGCCAGCGGGGAGGCGGTTGACAGTCACATGATGCGCACATATATAAATCCTCCTCTTCCTCAGAGTCTCCCTTACCTTTCTTCCCTTCCTACCACCATCATCACCTCTTTCCCTCCCTCGCCCTCTCTTCTATCGTCGCTTGGGGGTACGGGTGATTGGGGATTCTTTGCGGTAAATCGTCTGCGATCTGCAGCTTCGTGTGCTGGGAAGCATTCGCCCCGCGATGATACCTGAATCTGCTACCCCTCTGCGGCAGATCCCTCTGCGAAGACGGCGGGAAACAGCGCATCTGAAGGCCCCCGCCACCCTTCTGTCAACAGCTGGTGTGTCAACGTGTGTTTGGCTGACTTCGGTCGGCTGTTTTCATCGTAGGGGTCCCAGGATGCGTGATGTCGCCGCTTCACAGAGGTTGTCCCGCCTTCTGAGTGAGTGCCTTATCAATCTATTTCTTTACCGTCACTTGGGGAATACGGATAACTGCCGATAGCTCATAAGGATGGCGAGTAATAGCGTATTTGGCTGCATATTTCTGCTCTTCTGGAAACATTTGTGGTGGCTGCACGGGCCTCTAGGATATGATTTCTGCACCTTATTGTACCGCCTTCGTATCTCCGGCTTTCTGATCACCGCCTTGTCGTTGTGTCAACTTGTCATTATTATCGCTACACTTTTATATGCAACGATAACAATCGTCTGACTCTTAATCTGAGGAGCTGATGGTCTCCCTAAGGCTATACTTCTGATAGCATTCGACTCGTATCTCACATGTTCACACGGCTTCACACTTACTCTACTTTGAACCTTACCTTACAGCACCCCGTTACATTTCCTTGCGGCTTTTCCCGACTTTCTTGAGAATCGAAAAATAAAAATTCAACACTGCAAACCTGCCCCAAACCTTCCTTTTTTAGCTGCTCCAGTGACGTCGAGTCTACCTTCACTACCGAATAAGGAGATTTTTGAGGCGAAGCATCGAATTTTTTTTTTCATTCTCAAGAAAGTCGGGAACAGCTGTAACGCCTTTTCGCCATTATTTGACTCTAGGTATATGACTATCTCATTTTTGCACATGTGAATTTCCAGTACCCAAGTGTTCAGTACTTAGTACCCGGTATTCAGCTTCGTCTCCCCTGCTTCCGTCTCTCACCTGACTTCGAGTCCAGCGTACTGTTTACGCCGAAGATTTTGAGCTCCCTTATATCAGCTCCTGCGCTTACGTGACAGTATGTAAGTTGCTGAATCGCCCTCACGCCAACTTATCTCAGTGCATTCATTCATAAATAAAATTTGGAAGTTACGCGTAACGGAAATGGATCTTGCGGAACGTTTTCCTGTAATCGGTGATCGCAAATCAGGCCCAGGACCAATTAGCGAACACGTTAGGCATCGCCCACCCATATACATCGCCTATAGCAAGATGTGCATGATGGCTTACCCGGACCGCGCGTGGTTTTCTCCGTTTCGGACGACATCTTTAAAACAATCATATTGGTGATATCACAATTGATTCGAATTGGTTTGTCAAACACTCATTATTACATTCTTATCATTTCTGTATGGACCGATTCCAAGACTGATTAATTCTTCTTCGCTGCGGTCTTAGTTCGAGCTAGTAGGTACAGTTGAGCAAATCAAGCACACGTCAAAGCTATGAATGGGATGCGGCTTACTGCCTACGAGTAGCGACTCCTTTGCGGAGACATGACTAGTTTTGAAGGTCTCTTTCATGGGAGTCTTTGCAGCCCTGCGAGTACGTTCTACGGTGAGAGGCAGAGTTCTGACCTTGCTCGCCTTAGACGCGCCACGGAGGATGCGGGACGACGCCGAGGCGCACCGGACCCCCGAAACCTTCGCAGACGAGTAGTCTCTCGACGGAGAACTGTCAGATTCATCGTCTAAGTGTAAATTAGCCCATGGTCTTCGATAATAGATGCGCAAATAGTCACCAATCAATGCCATAGCGAGCTCTAAGTCCTTCGCGCTGACGGTGTCGTACATTGAACCAAACTCGTTTAGCATTTGAGAGGAGCGGGCGTCGAGTTTGTTCTTCAAATCCAGTTGGCACATTCGCTCGGCGTGCTTACAGCTCTCGTCGAGTGCCTTCAGGGTTTCCTCGGAGATGGGCTCGGTAGACTTAACGGTGAGGGTGACAGTTACGGTGACTTTGGCCATTGTTGGATAATAGTAGGTAGATGCTGGATGCGTGACAGAGGTAGGATGCGAGCGTTAGGAAATGGGTTTGTGAAGGTAGGGAATAAAGGAGGGGAGTCAACGGTGAGGGGATCGAGCTGGTATTTATATCGAAGGCATCGACGTCAAGTCCATTGTTTGTTTGTTGAGACTCCATAAAAGGGAACAAGCATGCCGCAAAGGGAAATACGAGTCTATCAATGGCGCAATTATGCTAGGGTTACACGGAACTTGAGGAGAAGAACGACACCTTCGACGGTGGAAAGGTGGTCCAGTCTCCATTTGCAGCTGAGCGCACCAGGCCCACGGTTTTCCCGCCGGCGGGGATTGATAGCTGAAAATTGCAAGCGAGCTTTGACGGACTCAACTATCCAATGGTAAGGGGGATCCAGCCGTTGAGCCTAGGGCCCTCTCCAGAGTTTAAATGGTCAACCACTGCCACCTGAAGTTCCGACCGGCGCCGAACGCAAGTGAGCGCTGGAACGAGGAAGGCACCGAGGCTCACTCGATTATCTCACTTTTTTTACTTGCAATTTCTGGTGAAAACCCTCTCCTATACGACTGGCAAAGTAGACTGAATTCCTAGTCATCGTGGTGGTTCTCAGAATGTTCGCTACAATTCCTAATCGTTGTCAACAACAAAAACAAATACTTACTTCACGGAGGGTCAACGCTTCCGCACGGGTTCCATGATCCCATCTGCGTGGAGGGGTGCGCGGCTAGGGGGTTTCCCTAGCTCCTGAGGTGAACAAGTCCAATCCGAGCAAGGTGTATACAAAGTTCACGATTCAACCGAGTTTTCACCGACTACCATACATGATCATACATTGAGAGAAAAATGCCGAAGCAATTTAGACTTTTAGTGGGGTGGTTCGAAGGTACGGCTATAGAGAATAGACTAGTCAATATTTCGTCTCCGCATACGAGAAAGATATGGCTTACCTTGTGGACGGTGTGTTCGGGGAAGAGAGTCTTGGCCTCTTCATTGGTGACTGAAGGGTGCACAATCACATCGTCGCCCTTCTTCCAGTTGACAGGAGTAGTGACGCGGTGCTTGTCGCCGATTTGCAGAGAATCAATTACACGGATGATCTCGTCCTGTAGTACAAGTAATATATTAGCCCTCCGAAATGGTATTAAGGGGATTGGGTACGTACGAAGTTGCGACCAGTGGATGCGGGGTAGGCGATGGTTAGGCGAATGACTTTCTTGGGGTCGATGACGAATACTGTTCGGATCTAATAGTGATAAGATTACGATAAGATAAAATCGCCTCAGATCGCGGACAGAGAGTCTTACTGTGAACGGCAAGCCCTTGTTATCCCTGTTGGTGGCATCCTGGTAGTCCAGCATGTCATACAAGGTCGAGATTTTTCGGTCAGCATCAGCGATCTGAATATACATCCATCAGCCCTCAGCCGATGCTCTGACGAGAAACCGTCTATAGAACTCACGATGGGGAATTGGACGTCGGTGGGAGCGAACTTGGATCCAAACTCGTTGATATCTTGGACCCATTTGTGATGCTCTTCGAGACCGTTGGCAGAGATGCCGATCACCTTGACATTGCGAGCGGCGAAATCGGGGGCACGACGAGCAACCTCACCGAGCTCGGTGGTACAGACGGGTGTGAAGTCACCGGGATGGGAGAACAAGACGGCCTAGTCGCATCCATAGGAGTTTTGTTCAGCTGCGATGGGACATCAACGATCAAGTATGTTACGCACCCATGAATCCCCAATCCAATCGTGGAACTTGATTGGTCCCGCGGTAGTCTCTGCCTCGAAATCGGGGGCGATAGAACCAAGACGGAGAGACTTGTGTTCGGCCATAGTAAGCTTATCTGTAGTTGTGGTTGGGAATGGGGAGATAAAATTTCTCTTCAAGGTTTGTCTCGAATTTATAGCCAACTTACCAGTCTTGGAATTGGGCTTGCGAATCGATCACAAATATATCGCATCACTGATGCAAGTATGGCACCATCCCTCCACGAAACCCTGAACTGTGACTCCTAGCCCTCGTATGGTAACGGGTTCCATAATACCGCATGCAAACGGGCTGTAAATGGCACGTTAGTACTGTAGATGGTACCTGAGGTAAAGTCGACAGAATAGCCGAAACATACAAGGACTCCTGAATAGACCTTCTGCTGACCACTTGGACCGGCAACATCCTCTGTGTGAGAGCATCGTGGGTGGTATTTCATGACGCACTACCATTTCTCATGGCATTATCTAGCTCGAGTTTTCCTCCGCCTGCGGTGTACTGGCAAGGGCCCCAATAGATGAAGGCTCAATATCCATCGCGAAGAGTCGGGCGTAGGCGCCATAATTTGAACTCGATGGCATAGCCAAATATCCACCACCGCCACCGATCGGTCTTTCGCGTAGTTTCCGATCAAAACGCCTTCGAAAGTTGAAGCGCAACGCGTAACTCGTTAAGCTCTTTTGTGTCTCTCAGTTCTGGCCAAACTTTGATTCGCCTGCAAACGATCTCCGCTGTCAACGATGAACACCTATCATCTGTGAGCATGTCGACGCCGCGCTTCTCGGTGATGTCGAACGACCAGATGACTGGTTGTCGAAACACTTTGCCCCCATACAGGATATTCAAATTCTTTTCAGAGCTCGAAGCACCTAAAGATCATGAGCTGCTCGTTTTGCTGCATGCATGGATTCAAAGAAGCTCGCGAGCTTCAGGGACTTGATAGCGCACATGTACTTTATAAAAGGGACTGATCTGTGAAGGTTGACAGCACAACGAACATGATTCGGCCCACCCTCGTCGTCGTCGTCGTTGCTGCAGCACTGCCTTTGCACACCCTCGCTTTGAATAACTGGGACAAGCCCTGCTTCAAAGGCGAATGTTCCTACGATCTACGCGAGAATGGGAAAACCACTGCTACGTTGAGAATTGTTCGCCCTCATATTTGCTATCTTGTTCACGCACTAGCTTGTTAATCGCACTTATGGTAGTCTGGCTCCCCTCATGCTATCGCTGACATCACCCCTGCTGGAGGATGGGCCATACTCGGATGTGACCCCAACGCTGGAAAGCAAGACATCCGAATCGTTTGCCAAGATACTGACACTACGAAATGCGAACATCTATTCAGTACAATTGGCGCCGAAGGGAAGCTCGTCCGTCTTCCTGACAATGTGAACTTCCTTTCCTCTTCTCATCGTCTAGTTCACTGACAATATGTACGATTACCTTTTAGTGTGGAAGTAGCGCATTCGCTCGTGTTGCTGCCAACTGGGTTCACAAAGACCAAAACCTGCCGTCGAACATCCGTGACCAATTCAAACGCAGAGGGGTGGTGGTACCAACCGTGCACGGCGTCTCACTGGATACGGATTTCGCTGCCATTGACGCTGCTCGGTGGGCCATTTCTTGTGTTCTTTCGCTCCTCATTGACTTCCCTTAGTACCGGCGAAGTGACAATGACCGTCATTGGGTCGACCTCCCCACTCGAGCCTGCTACTCGTGTCCAAACGGAATCAACCGACTTCGTCGAAACGGCTCTTCAGGGTAGGTATCATCCCCACCCTTCCTCTCCTCTTAACAACGGACCTTACCACCACCACAATATAATCAGGGTTCAGCAAATCCTTCGACAAATCAAAAACAACCGATCTCACGCTTGTAGACGTGAACAACCACTATCCCATCTACTCACAATCCTTCGACTGCCCCGCCAAACCAGGCGAAGTAGCTACATCTGGCAAGATTGATATTAGCGTAGACGCAAAGGTGCACGTAGCGCTCCAAATCGGTGTTGTGGCGAAGGGAACTATCATCCCGCCCAAGGTTAAGGAGTTTGCGTTGTTCACGGGTGGGTTTTCTAGTCTGTGTTAGTGTCCGACTGGGTTTATCTTTTATTAGGGTTGGATGCGGATCTGAATGCACAGCTGCACATGGCTGCAGAGGTTTCAGTGCGTCACCCATTCCTTCCCATTTTTGCATTGATTTCTAACATCACATACTTACAGGGAACCCTCGATTCCGGGGAGATAACACTATACCAGTACGGTCTTCCTAAAATCGAGTTTAAAGAGTAAGCCCCAAATTAGCCTTCATCTCGCCCTTGACAACTCCGGCTAATTTCTTCCATTCCCTCCTTCTACCACCTCCCATGAACTTGAACATAGCATCTTATCCATTGACTCAGGTTTCAAACTCCTAGGCGAAGCTAGTGCAACGTTGTCTCTTGCTATGGATTTGACGGTTGGAGTGGTTTATCAGGCGAGGAGCGAGAAGATGTTTTGGCCCAAGGGTCAGCCGTCTGGAGGGGCCTTTGATCCGGGGAGTGTTCGTGAGTTTCTCTTTTCTTTTTCCTTCTCTTATAATTATCCTTACGCAACACTCTACACGTAGCACTCAAGCTATCTGTCTCTGAATCCATCTCGGCATCGGGCTCGGTCGGTGTTCACGTTATCCCTCGCGCCGAAATTCGGATAGAGGCATTCAAGGGTATAGCCAAAGCCAAGGTCTTCCTAGATTTGGACGCGAGTGTCACGATGCCGTTCAATGTTCAAGTCGATCTTCGTGAGAACGAGGAAGAGGAAACCAACGCTCTCCATCCCGCTGTTCACTCGGGACCGTCGAATCCCCCATCATCAATAACTTCCTCACGATTTTTCCCTCACGATCTTGATCTCGCTGCCCCGACGAGTAACGAGGTTGCACGCAGAGAATCTCCTTTCGACGATCCCTCGGCGCCTTCGGCCACAAGCAAAGCCACAAACCTAATTAACGGCTGCTTCAAAGTCCTAGGCGGATTAGACGTCCACGCAGGTGCCGATGCCAAGTTTTTCGACATCTTCGATAAAGGCACAAAAGTTACTTTGTTTTCGAAGCGATTTGGGATTTATCAAGTGGGTGGTTGGTTCTGGCGAACTCTCTGAAATTCTCATCCCTTGAGTAAAACAAAGCTGACATGATTGGTCGTCCTAGAAATGCTTTAGTGCGAAAGCAACACATAATCTCACGACACCCAAGCCGCTAAACGGGAAGCGAGACCTAACTTGTCTCAAGGCGGGGTTATCTGGATTGATAGGGTTGGCTGATCAGGTGGTTCCTTCAGGAAGGTTAGTTCGCAGCGGCTGTCCTTTCTTCGTGCCCTTCAAGGCCCACTTCGTTCTGACGAATCATCTGTCCGCACATTTTCTAGCATCTCCCCTATTTGAGCGTCTTTAGACAGGGGATAGGGGGCGCTCCTCATTGGTGTGGGGCGCAAGCCAAGTTTGGCAAAGCATCGATTTGGCCGATGACACTACGAGTTTTGGCATTTTTGGGATTCGGGATTTGCACGGCTCTGTCGGAATTGCACGAAATCGCACCATAAATCATTTCCTCGCGATGAGTGAGGATAAGAATATATACGTATACATGGACTGATAAGCCAGTCTTTCGAATACATCATCGTGATATACATAAGGAAGGAAGGCATGCATGAGTAATGATGGGACATAAGGTAGGGCGGTGTGTATGTACACTCTAAGCGAGAATACACAAAAGAGAAAAGGGCTCTATCCCCTGTGTCGCCGGGTTAAAAAATCGAAATCTTTCCCTGGAGGGGCCTGCTCACGCCGAGCGCGGAGAACGGGACAAGTCTTTCGATGAACGCCCAGAGTGTCCACCCTAGCAAATCTATTCACGTGGAATCAGCCAAGGAAGGAATGTAGGTTGAGGAGACGGGCACGTACACTGCCTTACAGTCGATGCAGGTTGGAGCGATCTGGGGGCCTAGCTCGCATTTAAAGCGCCAGTGACGGCTATATTGAGCTAGGTTATAGGCTTCAAAGCCGCAGGCGCAGGTTCTGTATATAGTAGGAGGAGAAGTGGGAGGCATCTGTGAGGAAAGTGAGACGCACAAAGGCGAGTAAATACGTAAGTAACGGACTGGAGTGAGATAGTAAAAGTAACGGACGTACATCCTTTGGTAGCTCCATTGGGGGCTCAAGTTGGTCTGCAACGAACTTTAGCTTGGGGATGCGTAGTCTCCTAGTAAAGTCATCTCCCCGGGGAAACGATGAGAAAGCATCGTGAGGATCTGGATGCAAAGCAGAAGAGGAGGAGGACGCTTGGAAATTGGTCACAGGCTCCGGCATAGGCATAGCCCGAATCTTCTTCATCCTAGCACGTACAGTACATGCCCGCCCAGAAAGAGTGAGTTGAGGCGGAATCGGCTCAAGCGCGAATGACTCCCCATAAAACTTGACACGAGGTCTTTTCTTCTTCTTCATCGTCATCAGGGGAGGAAGGGGCTTGGGCCCCGAGCTGTGTTTCTTGGAGTAGGGGGCTGGTTTGTATTCTCGAGTGTTTTTGGAGCGGTGTTCGGTTGTTGGTCGATTATGCGAAGTAGGAGGTTCCATACTCGAGCCGACACACTGGTCGCCGGGTGCCGCGGAGGCTCGTTGCATTTCTATGGCCATGTCCACGTCCAGTTCCTTTTGATTCTTTGATTCTACGACTCGTTCCGTCCTTGGAATTGCCGTTCCAGTCTCGAGAGGGTGAGGCGTATCGTCATCCATATGGTCATCCTCAAGTTCATCAACTTCGTCGGAGTCTTCCGAGGAGAAAGCAAAGAGCTTGGGGGTAGGTGTAGACCTGGGCGTAGACCCCGGAGATGAAGGCGCGGAAACAGCAGGAGAGGATGAGGGAAAACGTAGGACTTCGATAGGAGGGACGTCGACATCGACATCTTGATGCGGAAGGTTGGAAGGAGTAGCGTTGGCAACATTGTTACCTGTGTCGCAGGGACCAGTTGAGACGTGTGCGACACCGGAGTCGTCAGTGGAGACTAGCTGAGGCTGCTGATCAACTTGCATGAGGGAATCCATGGGTAGAGTAGGAGGCGTAGCAAGTGCACCGAAGCAGTAAAAAGGAAGTCGCAGGGGACACTGAGAGACTGAGTGGCAGGATATTCCGAGTCCAATGCCCCTTTTATACCTCAAAACCTGGGCGGCCACAGTAGCCACTGACTCAAAGCAAAGCCCGAACTCGTAGCACTGCCCAAAGCACCAAGACAACAAGGTACAGAAAGGGTCAAGGCATCTGTTGTGGCTCAGAATACGATGAATTGGGGAGGTGCTCGTGTGGCGGGATTGGGAGTGGCTTCATTAGTTCAGGGAGAAGTGGTCATTGTTAGACTGATTTGGTAATTCGTGTCTCAAGTCATCTCGTGTCATCGGCATCGGGGGCCAAAGCGGCGAGTCGCAAGCGGTGAGTGGCATGGTAGAGGCATAGTACCCATCTCACCAACTGAGAGGCATCAGCGAGATCGGTGGTGAGTGCGAGCATGGTTGGATGAGCATATTGTGTTGGAGGTTCATCCTAGCTTAGAATTTGAGTTTAAGAAGGCATAATTCGGGTAGAAGGTTGTAAACCAAGTAACTTATCACGGAGTTATTGTCTCAGGACAATAATGGCCACAGCGTAAGGCCCCAGCACAAAAGGAGGGGCGAATAATTTAGGATGTAATAGGGGTAATTAATGAGGCCCATCTAGGCGCGCGCCGCGTGTTGAACGTTGAACGTTGAAGAGTGCCGCCGGTCGATGTACAATTTTGTAGTAATATGACGATTTGAGTCCGCGTAAACGGCCTGGAATGGGAAACCACAGGTCAGGTCTGCCGTCGGTTAACCCTACACCGCGCAGGCGTGGCGACTTGCGTAGCTTCGGATGGTTAGGCTCAACCTCCAATCGGTAGAAATTGTCATGTTTCGGAAGTGGATTACCATTTACTGACTGGAATGTCATGGTTTCCCGCTGTTACTGTCGACGTCGCTCTATATTGCAATGGGCGAGGTTTGGCTCAACTTCACCAGTTATAAGGCCGACTTGAATCCTGACTGGGACCGGCCGCGGTCTTTCCCATTCTGAATGTAGAGTTTTCCGACCGAATACTCTATACAATTGTGCTTCCGGATATTCGCGGGTAGGCCATATTCGATAACGAGCAGGACCGAACAAAGAGATTTGCGAGCAATGTTATAAACCAACAGTGTCGGAGCCAAGTCGGAGCACGTAAGTAAATAAAAATAATGACCAAGATCAGCAAAATTTCGGATACGGGGAATCGAACCCCGAGCTGCCGCGACCACTCCTTGAGAGGCGGCAATGTTAGCCTTTACACCATATCCGAGTACTTGTAATACGCAATTTTCTCAATATAGGCATCAAATCACTAGTCGGGCCAACCATCTGTACCTACCAGACTCCCTCACCTGTCTTGTATCTCCCCACAGCAGCACAGCACTGGCTATGAAAAATGCAAAAAACCACACTCCAACTGAGCACCTCGGGTCGACATCCTTATCTAGACGTTCGCGTTTAAGGGAAAGACCATTCCATCCACCATTGAGTACTGGATATTATGTAAACGTTGAACATCCGGGTCAGATTTCCAGGTGAGCCGTTAGTTGATATCAGGAGCCAACGAGAATCGCTCGGTTGTACGCAACACAGCCTGGTATGGTTTCCTCGAAGTTCCTTCATCGATGCTATGGTGCTGGATCACTTCAAAGGCCTCCGGGTTTCCGTAACAGAGCCCGCATCAGGTACACTCGAGCTCATGTCCCAAACCCTGTCCAATGTAACCATCAAAGCTTGCCTCGAGCTCACAGAAGGGCAGCCTAGCGCAGCTCATCAACGCACCAGACCCTGATCAGGCAGAGACGAACAAAGGTCAGTCTTGATATAGTATATTTCGCCGGCTGTGCATCTGGGGGTCACCCCTGAATAGACCCATACGCCCCACTCAATCCGGGTAATTCCAGAATGCAGCTTAGAGCCAATTGTCTTCCAGGATGGCTGCAGAACTTAACGTGCCCGGGATCACGTATATAAACACTACTCACATTTTTCCTGACGAAGAAAGTAGATCTATCCCTCGAATATGGGCTCCGATAACACCAACGTTGAGCAATCTACTCCCATCGAGACTACGGACCAAGCTCCTTCTGAAGAGGTCGCCAACCTCGCCGGAAATATATCAACCAGTTCTTTACAGATCCAGCTTGTGCCTCCTATCGATGTCTCATATTTTAGCCGGTATGTCCTTCACTCCCTACCTCCATATCTCTCCTTGCCGGCAACTAATTGACTTTTCCATGCAACACTAGCCAACACATAAGCGTCTTCCGGGATAGACACATTAACCATGGCAAAGATTCAGCGGGATCCGTCACCTGGGACGTCGACATTTTTAAATACGCAACTGGGGCCAGCCCTACCGATCCTAAATTCGAAGACAGAGGAGAGATTGTGTTGCTATTCCTTCATAGCGGCAGTGCCTCTCTAGGCGATGTGGCCTATGAGCGGCAATTCAGAGTAGCTAGTGTTGGCCCACACGCCGGTGAAGCGAGGGCGATCAAGCATGAGCCTGGGGTGGGCTCGGGGACGAAGCGGGATGACTACTACGATTGTGAGTCTAGTTCTCCTCGCATTCACATAAGCCCGCTCATCGCTAACCCCCTGTCGCTCCAACCTCCAGTCACAATTGACTACAAGGAAACCCTGCAGATGCTCAGAAATAACGGAAACGAGCCTGTGACATTTGAAGCCGTCTATCGTGACACGTATACTCGTTACATTGCCCAGCAACATGGATACGTCGGGGCTAACGAGATCGAGTTCACAGTGGATTATATGTCGACGGTGCGCGTTCTCAATATATTTGATCGTATGCATTGCCTAAATATCTCCGTACCCGCCACGTCCCCCAGCCTTATCACATTCCAACTACGACATTCCCCATTCGAGGATTTTCTGTCTTTAAATGCAGCAACCCAAAAGCATGTCCCTTGAGATTCGGTGAATTCTAAGCTCTACAGCCGATCTTCTGCCATCGCTTACCAGGATCACTCCCTCTTCTAGAATTCAGATTTCGCACCCGCGTAAGCAGGGCACCGGGGAAAGAGGTGAGTTCGTCTGGCCGAACAGTAGATTCATCATCAAACGCGCATTTCCCCACTTCTTAGGAATATTCCGATGAGGCGCTTAATACTGTCGACGTGAAGCTAGGATTTTAATGACAAATTTGAGGAAACGAGACGAGGGTAGTTTAAATTTAAACCTGGCCTTGAAAAGGTTAACTTACGCATTCAAGGTTGACTTCATGCGTAAGAATCCTCGAAACGAGGGCCTTAATGAGGAAATGAAAAAGACAGACCCGAACCTTGTGTGCTCTGTGTTCCATTCTACTCCTCATATGATTTGAAGCGTTGTGGTTATCAGATAGTTTGTGTCTGCTTATAAATAACGCAACGATAGGAGTACCAATGGCGGTATGTAGGTCGAGATCGACCAAGAGAATGCCCAACGAAAGAGTAAAATCATGTCTAAGGGCAATGGAACAGGTAAGTGATAGACTGCCAGCCGACGCTGTCACTTCGTACTCGGGGGGCTACGTTGAACGATGAACGTTCAACGTTGACGTAATATGGCTGATACTCATATTCAATAGTCGATAACCAATGGCAAGTCAGTGGGCCTTGGGGCCCCTGCCCAAAGACGAGAGTATCTGTGGATTAAGTGCTCACATTACTCCGTATATGCTTCGAGCACGCTGTACTATGCATATGGTGAGAAGCTGCAAATATTGGAACAATGTCGCCGCTCAGAAACCGATATGATACATACTTTTTTCAAGTACTCATTTGCTGCAGGCAAACAGGAGTTTCGGCAGATATGCATGCAGGCTCTGTGCGCGGCTCTGCCATTATCAAATCGATTGTGGTTTTGATACGAGGAGTCGATGTATGATAACAACGCGGTGCCACCCGACGTGCTTACCAAATATGGTTATAATCAAACAACTTGCGCCACTTCCAATCGCGCCACCCGAACTCTTTCCTAATCCCGTAATTCTGAGAAATATAACCAACACCAATCCTCCCGAGCAGGTCTTTTGAGCGGACAATGTGATCCCAGGCAATGCACCAGCTGTGTGCTTTGACTTGTTGATAAGTGGCTAGTGGGTGTATAAGAACGGGGGATTGTGGACGGGATGTGGTCAATCTCACCATCGCCCCCACCCAACCACAAACAAGCGATCTACTTCGATTTTCTTGAATCCCCCGACATCGACATGAACTTCAACCCGGAAGAGCAATATCCTATCTTCGCGTCGTCATCAGACTTCTTTTCTCAAATCCTCAACGGCGCTGGCCTCCCCCCTTCATCTGGTACCTCTGGACGCGCCGTCAAGTCACCTGATGCGCCCTCCAGTCGCGTCACTAGCTTCTCTCACTCAGCGCTATCAACTGGAAGCTCCCTGGAAAGCTTTCTTCAGGCGACCGTTCCCCCCTCAGCCCTCCAGATCTTCTCCAAGTCATACAGAATGACCTCCTTCGATGAGCAGCTACCCTTCAACACCCTCGATAATTTCTCCCTGGCGACTTCAGCCGAGCTCATGGATGACATATGTGGCTCCTCAAACGCAGACGCAGCATCTGACTCGGAGAATTACTGGACTCCCGCCCAACTCCCCTGCCTCCCAGCGTCTGTACCAGACTTCCTAAGGCATCGCGAGATCTCTCTCGTCGAAGCTTCGACTTCATCTGGAATATACTCCTCGGGACCCTCTTCACAGCTCGACCCCGAGAAGCTTGCTCAGAATCTCAGCTACACTTGGAGTAAACCGTTGAAACTCGAAAGCGGCCGGAAGGAGGATGCAAAGCCCAAGCGCAAGGGAGGATACGGTCGCACGAAGGTACTTATATACCTCACTCTCCCCATCCTTGTCCCTCATATCTGACTTTACATCTTAATCCCTCCCATAGATCGTCAACCCAGCACAAGTATACAAATATTGCATATGCGGATTCCCTGCTCTCAACCCTAGCCAATATCGACGTCACTGGCGGTATCAGTGCGACCAAGGGCCGAAAGTGGTTCCCACTTGCCAGGATTGTGGTGACACGTTTTCGAGGCCGGATTCACTTTTTCGCCATCGACGATCGGACACAGCTTGTCCTACCAAGAGACTTCCGTAAACTCAACTTTGTGCCAGAGGGACTCGTTCCTTCCCTATCTACTCTTAATTATGCGTCACCTCATCTGTATTCATATGTTCCTCGTCCTCCCCTCGTCGATTCAGAAAGTAAAGTGTACTATTAAAATACCCGCTACATAATCCTCAGCCATATATACTCATTCATAGATCAGGTTCTTTGGATCATACCACTCTGAAGTACATTGTAAGTTTACGGAAAGGAGAAAGGTCCTTTTGATTACTCATTATCTTGACCTCGTTGACTTCCACAACGTTCAAATCACTTGCCAGCGAGTCTCAAGGGGGACTACCCCTTTGTAGCCCCTGAACCTAAGTTCAACTCCGGGCCGAAGCGTTTGTTCTTGCTCCTCATGCCAGTCCAACACCTTCGGTTCTGTTTTGAGCAAATATGACCAAGTCAAAATGGAACTCGCGGCTTTTCAATCCCGGAAGGAATAACTGGATTCCGAGGTGCGCCCTTAATATATCGAGCGACTGCTGTGACCGAGGCTGAGAAGCCCTCCACGCTCGTAACCGGTAACCCTTCAATCCGGCTTGGCGGGAGATACGAGGACGTATGCCTAAACATCTGGAACCTACTTTCGAGGCAGCTATGGAGAGATATCACAAGGCCCAAACCAGTGTCAATTGAGATGGACATGGTTATCTGCTTAGCAGGATGTCGCCGAGTCCCTCGTTGCGTTACTTTCAAAATGCGTCATCGATCCAACCTCACATCAGTGCGGCTTACAGTCGCTCCTGACCTCATTTACGACGAGTCTCTTCTCCCGTACCAGAGTAGCAGCTTTACAGGCCATTTATACGAATACAGGCTCAGACGTACAAGTACATGGTAAAGGCGATCATCCGCGACGGGAACATTAAAAAAGAAATGGACCCACTAGGAGAAAGGAAGGAAATAAAACCTCTGTAAGGCGGCGACATCACGCATCCTGGGGCCCCTACGCGCACAGGCGGTCGACCGAAGTCGACCCATTGCACGTTCGACACCACGATTGTTGTCAGAAGGGCGGCAACTGGCCTTCGTATACGCTGTTTCCCGCCATCCTTACAGAGGGATCGCCTCAGAGGGATAGCGAATTCGAACATCATCGCGGGCCGAATGCCTCCCAGAATCCGCAGCTGGCGAGTGCAGACGGTTTACCGCAAAGCGTGCCCAATCACCCGTATCCCCAGGCGGCGATGGAAGAAGGTGAGATGAGATGAAGAGATGGTAGTGGTAGGAAAGAAAGAAAGGTTGGGGGCCTCCTGCGATTGGGAGGAGGAATTTATAGCATTGGGAGGCTGTCATCATGTGACTGTCAACCACTCCCGCGGGCGGGCAACACCTCAGCACTTCGCTCGTGAAGTCACCTGCGTCACTCAATGCCTAAATTCGACTCGCTTGAGAATACAGAGCATTTCGTTCACCGTCCACGCTGCTACGCGTCAAGCTAGCTTCTGATCTCCCTTCTGTCGGGCACCCTCGTTCAATCCTTCAGCCAGCTGCCCGCTCTATAATGCATATCTAGATCCCAGAGAACTGTGCTGACCTCCTGCTGTGGGATGATGACCTCAGCTCGCATGATTATTGAATCTAGACATCTCTTTCGTCCTCTTGTTTGGGTTTCTCTGATTCTCCGGCCACGCACCCCGCGCCCTGAATCTTGTACCAATGCCTGACAAGTGCTGTCGGCTGTATAAGGAAACTACGGCTCGCACGAAATATTCGGACCTACTGGTGTCACCGTCTATCACTTTAGACGGACGGGGCCCTTCAGCGGCGCAGAATAGGATGGTCAAAGTAGACATGCAGATGGGCACATAGCCCAAGGAAAGGAGGATCCCGTAATTGAATTGGTTATGGCCCATTGTCACTCAGCATGAGACTCGAGTCGGCACTAGTGGTGACACAATCTGGGGCCGTTTGAAGCGCTAGAAAGACCGAGAGGAAGAGGAGAGTGGTAGACGGAAAGATTATTCTGAAGATTAGGTCGCAGTTCCAGACCACAGGACTGTTCTGAAGGATAGAATGAAGGGCTCCATCGACTGCCACGAAACGAGGTCATTCATTCTCTGCGTATCATGGTTGACCAAAGGAATATTAGTCGATGTGGACGAAATGCATAGGCTGTACGCGTAACTTCTCCCAACAACGTCGAGATGGGAGCACCCGTGAATGCTGACTAACCAATGAGAACGCAGGCTCGGGCATGGGCTTAGCTCGCTGGCTAGCTAAACTCCTACCCCAGAAGTTTGGAGGTCAAGGGATGGGGATGAGTCAAATCGAGACGGTGGGGCACGACAACGGCGAGCCAATCCTTTCGTGATGGGCGGCATTGGCGGAGGAGGTGAACGCCTGTAATGGGCCTTCGAAGCGATGGGCGTTGAGCCGGCCGCGGGAAGGGAGGCCCCACCACGACTAGCAATGCGGTGGGATCTGCGACGCTTGATCCTGGAGAAGCATGTAAGAGTTTACCTAGAGTGGAACAATAAGAACGAGATAAACGTACGTATCCTGAACGGGCTCTTCCACGGCGCGCTTACGACGACGCGTGGTCAGATGAGCGGTAGAGATGCTAGAAGAGGCAACGGAGATGTCAAAAGCTGAGTTGGGGCCCACAGGTGCCGGAGTAGAAAACCCTAGAAACGCGCATATAAGAGACGGTATGAGCGATAATCTGAACGGTCCACTCACCTTCACGTCCAGCAATGGCGTTGATTTCTTCAATATTCCGTTGCATATCATTGACAACTTCGCTTCGACCCAGCTCCAGAATTCGAGAAATACAATATAAGGTATACGCCTTGTCCGATGCGGATACACGCCTGCCTTGGAGGAAATCAGGGAGTAGCTGGTCGACTTGGGCCATGGTTGTCGCCTTGGAGCTGCGGTGGTCGAAGGTGATAGTTGGGAGGGAAGTCGCAAGGCTTGTCGTCGAAAGGCGTCGGGGGTTTATATAGCTTTAGCCAACGTCAATCTTAGTCATCCAGTAGACCATGCCAGCCCGAATTTGGGAGGCGGTCTACCCAGTAAGGCCAATGACTAGCGATCAGCGCACTCCCTGCTTAATCCCTGTCAGACTGGTAGCTCAATATGCCTTCTAGGTCAAAAGATATCCAGGATATCACGAATCAGTGTAATCCATGGAGGGTGCCCCGCAGGTGGGTAATCCGTGGTTTGGCGTTGGCGAGACTTACTAATCTCGAGCAACAAGTGATCAATTAGGCATATGCGACGGGGAAAATCGTGGTAAGAATCCAAGACTGAACCGCACGTAGATATGTAGCGGCTACATATTATTATGCAAGAGTAGTTCACGTACTAAAGCCATCATGTCCTATTAACTTCGAGTATACAAAGCAAGTGTCCTGATCTCATCGTCTTTCGCCCGGAATCCAATCATACACCTTCGGTGGCCAAGCTTCCAAAAGCTCCCAATTAACGCTCGACTCTCGCTGATTACACTCGACACTTTTGATATACTTTTTCAAATATTTCAGGTCCGAAATGAGCTCGGGAGACCGCGTTCTTCGTGAGGAGTGGCGAGACAGCGACGAGATCACCTGCAGGGACACGATAGGTTGCCCCAGCCGCACCCGCTCCTCCGCCAAGATCAGAAGCCGCAACACAGACCGAGAGGTGTCTGCGTACAGACGCAGCGTACGAAGCTCCGGACAAAGTAGCGAGTTGGCTGAACCAGTTAGCACAGGAGGGGGTATCACGCTAGGCGTCGTTTCCTCCCCGTCGTTATCCAATCCACCATCCAGAGTGAGCGCAGAGATGATCGGCTGTGACGATCGCCGTGAAATCACTAGCGTGCGTAGTAGAGGGAACGATGATAGGAACGTTCTCCATTGCGAAGGCTCTAATTCGGGGTACGCTTGACACCCAATCCAAAGCTCCGTGACCGTAGCGAGGGGGAACACCGTCGGCGCTGCTAGGAGAACATTTGCCGGCTGAAACGACCCATCAATTTGGAACGCAGTGGGCGTGAGGAAGATGTTGTATAGTGTGTCTTCGTTCCCCCACCCAAGGTCCAGTGATCCGAGTTGACGGTCTGGGTTGTGGGTTATGCGAAGCTGTGTAATGTTCATGGAGGGTATGAGTGTCGGCGGGAAAGGGCAGATCTCCGCTATGGTGTCATCTGCGCCGTGGCGTGTGCCCCATATGAACAGGTTGATGGTGGGAGGGAGCGAGATGCTCGAGAGCAGCGTGGCGATGTGCTGCGAAGCTGTCCATGATCCAAGACTGAGGGTCTGCAAATGCAACAGCGGCACAGGCGGAGATACCGTCGTCGTGTCAAATACAAACGAAGGGCGAATTATTGCAAGATCCTGTAAGAGCGGGCAGCCGCCCAGATTGGTGACAAACTGAGTTAGTGATATGGGAAGGACGGTGTCCTGGTTGCTCAGGGTTAGATGGGTGAGGTTGTGGAAGAGGTTGGGGGACCAAGAGGTGAATCCATGTAGGGTGACCTGTCGCAAGTTCGGGGTAGCACCGATGAACAGGGTGGATAGCGCAGCGGCGTTCGGTTGAGCCGAAAAGTTCGGGAAAGCGACGGAGATGGTGAGGGCCTCTAGCGTCGGCGCAGGGGACTGAAGGAGTTCGCTAGTCGTAAGTGAGGACGACGCAACATCAATCAGATGCAGCTCCTTAATTCTGCCTATGTGCGGCTTGATATTCTCCATCATACGTAGGTCGCGTGAATTCGGCGGTTGTTCAACGGGGATACCAGCCCATGGATACTGAATATACACCTTCAACGGGGTCGGCGCCGACCTCGATATACACTTCAAGATCAAGGGTTCCTCCGCATTGAAAATAACCGACCAAAGCAAAGGCAACGCGAGGGCTGTTTCCCTCCACCTCCGACACACAAGAGTGACAGGTTCGAGAGGATAAGTCGTGTATTCCGGGGAACCTGCTGGAGATGGCTGTTGGGGTAGGTAGGAATCTGGAGTCGAGAGATCTTGAAGCCTTTGAAAGATACTCGCTAGGATTTCGGGTGGTAACCGGTGAACGGGAGATGTCATGTTTCGGAACGAGCGCACGATGGAGAGCGCGGTTGAGAGCTTCTGTTCGAGTTCCTTGAGCTAACGCGCAGAGATCAGAGCAGAATTCTCCGCTTCAGAGCCAATCGTCGTACCTCGCCAGCAATCTGTGCACTTTCTGTCCTGTGGAACCGGTGTGTTACTTCGGTAGCCAGAGATACATGAAAGGTGCACACGTACTCACTCTTGTTTCAAGCGCCAAAGTAGGCCATCCGCCAGTTCCATTGAGCTGAGTCGCACAGCAGACCCTGTCTGGTCATCCTTCACGGAATCTCTGGCCATTGTCGCGAGTCGTCGCGTTCGGGGAGGAGACGTTGGCAATGACGAAGCTCAACACCAGTAAGCGCTTGGGCGCTTTGGATGACGTAAGCAAGCAGCTAAGCATTCTAAGATACAAGTACACATTGTCCTTTAGGATCTCTACACAAAGTTCGCAAACATGTACCTCTAATGAGGCATCCAAGTAGTAGAGCCATTTGTACGAGTCAGCCAAGTGTACGCCTTCGGTGGCCAGTCAGACAATACATCCCAATCTGCATCGGTCACAATCCTCGTACAATCCACCTTATCCACATACTCCTCCAAGTGCATGAGGTCAGCTACTACAGCCTCTGGCCATGGAGGGGCGACCGCCACAGTACCGTCCGGATTCGTTGCGGGTGGCCAAGGGGTAGGTGATTGATACCCCCCGTGAGCATAGCCGTCGTCGTAACCATCCCCTCGTCTCGTCCGACCGTCAGAGACGACATCGACGAGCTTCAAGCGCTTGTTGCGTCGGTCCCGCTGCTCTGCAAAGATAGAGAGCCGAAGGACGGAGAGGAGACGGTCATTGTAGATACGAAGAGTGTGTAGATCAGGGCATAGAAGATCTCCTTGCGGGTTGTCTTTGGCTAAGGTAAGAGCGGAGATGATTCCGTGGGATGAACGACGGCTGATGACCAGTGTCGTAAGGGAGGTCACGGAGAAGAAGAACGTCCTCCATTCAAGGAGCGTAGGCTCCGTTCGGAAGCTCGTTCCGAGCCACAATTCTTGGACGCCACCGAGGTTGAGCATCGTTGGTGCGTCGAAAAGGAATTCTGGTGGTTCAAGCCGTCCGTCTATCTGGAGCCTCTCCTTGGTCGAGATTATGGCGTACTGATGGTCAGTGCGCCATAGACTATTGGACACAATGGCATTGTATGATGTATCTCTCGGGCACGCAGTAACCCTCAACTCTTTGAGGTATTCACCCTGTGTAGAATGTAGGGGAAACAAATCAGGCAAGGTTGAACCAACTTCCCAGCCCGAATTCCAGAGGAAAAAGTTTATTGGATGCAGGATTACTAGGTAATCCATGAACGAAGAGAGCGCTATGTGAGACCCCCACAAGCCTATAGAAAACGTTCGGAGGTTGGGCAAGGCAACTTTGTCGTGCGGTAGGTCATCGAGGTCGGGACCGCAATCAATAAGATCGAGTTCCTCGAGCTGGGGCGAGGCAGTGAGGAGGTCGAGGAAGCCTCCCATAGTGAACCGTTGGGGTGTGAGCTGATTAGCAAGGCAGAGATGGGTGAGACCAGCGAACGTCTGCTCAGACAGAGAAGGGAACCGATGTAAGGTTAACTGTCGTAGCTTTGGAGTAACCCCATCGAAAACCTTGGATGGTTGCCAAACATTCAGAGCAGACCAGGTTGCCGGCTGACTACGATAATTCATCGAGAGTGTCAAACTCTCAAGGTGAGGCATTGGAGCATCCATGAGGGGGGTGATGCCGAGGGTTTCTGCGTCGGCATCTATGAGGTGGAGATATTGAATACGATTGGACTGCGCAGCGAGGGCGTTGAGCAAGGTGACAGTCCCACCATTGCCGCCTTCTACTGGTCGAGGTGTACCAGGTGGGGAATATGGTGGATGCCAGAAAGTAGGGTGCGGATGCAGCGACTCGTTGGCATATACACGCAGCATCGTATCCTGGGACCTCTCGAGCGAAAGAAGCACTGGAGGCCCTTCGGAGCGATAGATAGTAGACCATAGGTGGGGGAACGTCAGCGCAGCTTCACGCCACTTGCGACATACGCGAGACGGGGACTGAATTGCTGGGTACGAAGTCGACATGAGCCCGATGTCTGGGAGGAAGCCTCCAGGTACTTCCATCTCAATCAACTTGGCGAATATGATCGCTAGAACTTCGATGGGTACTTGATGTACGGGCGACGACATATTCCGAAGCGATCGAATGGCTGATACAGCGCTGTTGGCCTTACTTTCTAGTAAATCAAGCTAGCAGAAAGATAAGACTCAGTTAAACATGAAACCAGAATAGCCTACCTGTTCATTTGACAGCTCCCCGGGCGATCTATCCAGTATGTGAAGCCTGATCCAAGCAAAGAAACCGAGCCACTCACATCTTCGTCACAGCATCCAACAATTCATCGAGCAGCAACATGACTTGATTGACCATGATACCGACGCAACTTCATTCACTACAAATGACAAGCCTTTATTTTGTAGATTCTGAGACAACCAAAGCTGTAGAACAAACGGGCGGAGCCAATCCTTGCTGGCGCCCCAATGTGACAGGAAATGACTCAGCGAACGTGTTCGACTCACCCAAATGTCTGGTTAGCGCGCTTCAATAGGCAATCGAATGATGAACGAGTTTCAGAGCAACTTGTCGGCCATCCAGGAGAATGCTTAACGCGAGCGGGCACAACCTGGCGACTTGAGGCTGGGCGCTTCGACTTCAGACCATAGGGTTACTCCTTTTTCAGGAGTCCGACTTCAGACATCGTTGAAAAGGCACTGGGGTGGCCTTGCGACCTATATCGCAACCGGAGTCCTTTTTCATTCGCTCTAAAGAAGGCAGAAGTGCAATGCCAGCCCCAGCTACACGCAAGGCCCAACTGCATACCACTGATTACGACCTTCAAAATTCTCGTAGTATCAGTCTTGCAAAGCTACTTGTACCCCACATGCGACTCTGCTCGACTGTCTATCTATGGCCTCTTCACGTACGCATAGCGGATAGTTCGAGAAACACTCAGAGATAGGATGCGAGCAGCGCGAGCTACAACAAGTACAACAATGTCTATTGTGACAGGCCGAACGCTTTGGATTTTCGCGCGGGGCGTATCACCTCCGCTAGCTTCAACCTTCGACTCGCCGCCCGTTCCAGCTGGCGGAGCGTCTATAGCCTATGATGAGTTAGAGGCACATTCTGAGTATAGTCAGTGGCTAGTGGGCGGTTCAGGTAAAGCACCACTAAACAGCACTGACCCCAAGAGGAGTGTGTGTAACGAAGGAAACAGACGGATGCCCATGAGAAAGCTTACTCTCTAGTCGGCTGAGTATCTTAACTGAATGACGGTGAACAACCCTGATATATTTCAAAGGATGATAGTCGCTGACACGCAGTCAACTTACTTGAGAACTCGGACTCGGAGCCGCCACAGGAAATCCTCTTCCTCATATTCCAGGAACACAGTTGAGATCACCCAGGTGGATAGTCGGGTCAGTTGTGCTGGCAACGTTGAATGTTGTCCGCCTATTGCTTAAGCCTAGCTAACGCAAAACGGAGAGGAACGCGACAAGCAATCAATGTCCTACGTAAAGAAACAGCAAATACGGTAGAGCAAAGGTAATCGTCCGTTGTGTACTTAATTAATATCGCCTGCCACGACCTCCACCAGGACCTGTGTATGGACTGTAATCCGGAGGGGGTCGGCCGCCTAAAAGAATTACAATGATCATGGGTATGAGTTCAATTGGACATGGGCAAAGCAACTTACCTCCTCTTGGCGGAGGTACGGGGGGTGGTGATCGTGCGCGCGTGGAACTGGGGATGACGGCGTTGCGGAAGAGAGTGAGCAAGTCATCCGTTCTGAATATCGGACCTAAACATAGCAGCATCAGCATCCCAGAAAACAAGGGAACCAAGCTACAAGTAACACACCATCGAAGGCAGTCGGAGTAGGTAGTTGGCCAACGAACCAAGGAATGACAGAGGGTAACAGAGGTTTGTCGTCGTCACGATCCCTGTCTCTACCGCGGTCTCTATCGGGCATAGGACTATGCCTCCTCCGAGAGGAACTATCCCATCTATCCCTACCACTATCTCTATCCCTTGGCGGAGGTGATGTAGGCCGTTGACGTTTGGGCGCAGGCCCGTAGTCTCGCCCCGATACATCATCCCGACCTTTTCTATGATCAGGCGAAGACGGTCGCTTATGTCCTGACCCTGAACCTGAAGATGGACCGGGGGGATTGGTAGCACTTTGCGAAGCTCCAGCGGTCAGCGCAGTGTGGGTTTCCGTGCGAGCGGGCTGTTGTCCTGAGCTGGATGAACGAACTACTGAAAAGCCAAGGTCTCGGACAGCGATGACGTCGAGTCCATTGTACATGTACTTCTGCGCAAAGCGCTTCATCGCGGGGTCTGGGGAAGTGGTAAATACTTGGAGGCAGAAAAAATGACAAAGTCCGCACCGTTCGGATACACCTCCGCGATACGCTTCTCAAGCTTTTGAACGGCTTCGAGCTCGCCGTACTGATACGTATAGCGGGCCCAGCGCTCCCAAAGCGGGCGAGCCTTGTCAGCAGGGAAGTTCCCGATGACACGTTCAAAAAGAGCCCTAGCATCTGGTGATACTGCGTCAGCAGCGGGCGGAAAGGAGGATCATTGGACTCACTATTTTCGTCGTTGATAGAGATCAAAAAGGTAAGATATCTATGTACATATTCCACCTCGCTGCCAAACATCTCGAGACCCTTCTCGTATATACGGAGCGACACCTCGCTCTGTTGGGAGCAGTGATATTCCATCAGCGCTGGACTCGCGTTAGTTGATTGTTGAGGGGCGGCGGCTGCGAGACAAGCGTTGCTTACCAGATGCGTCGTACACCTCCCACGGCACCCATTTATCTTTACGAGCTCGTTGGAACACCGCCCGAGCTGATTTAATGCCTTCGGCCCGACGAGCGAAACGCATATACATGATGTACACGACGCCATATTCCGATCGCCGCTCGTTCAACTCCTTATCATTGATCGGTTTCGAATCATCAGCCGCCGATGCGTCCTTCGAGTCCTGTGATAGCCCAGGAACGCCGTTGGTGGATTGGGAGTTGGGGCCCTCGTCCTGTGAAGAACTGGGAGAGTGACTAGCTTTCACAGCGGCATCGGCGGCTTCAAGGGTTTTTTGAAGTAAACTTTGAAGCTGGCTGTATACTTCATGCACGGCTTTAGCATCTCCCTTGGCTTCAAGGACCTCAGCGAGGGCATAGTTAAGGAGCGGGCTAGACACGCCGGTATCACTCAAAGGTACGGAGAAGAGAGAGGTGTGGAATTGTTTACCTAGCAGGGTTGGCCTTGATGCCAGCCTTGAGGATAGACAGAGCCTCATCATCTTTACCAACGGATGACGTCCAGGTGTACGCCATAAACCAGATCTCGGAATAATATCGCATTCGTATTACCGCTTTACGATATACAGCTTGAATACGAGTGATTAACGACGCCTTCTCTCGTTCATCGATTTCGAGAGGATTGCTTTCTTCCCATTTTAGGTAGGCTTTCCAAGATCCAACCAACGCACGGTCAGGCGGTGAAAACGACGGGGGCGATGGCAAATATAACGGCGGACGCCTTGAGGAAGCGTGCGGCATCGGCGGGAAAAGAGGACCTAGATGCTTTTGAAGTTGTCTAAGGACCGTTCGCGCTTGCATATGGCTTGTAGAAAGATCGGACATGAATTTCTTAGCCGTTATACGATTGAGGTTCGTTTCAAAAGCCTCAAGCTCTTGCCACAGCTTTTCAACGTTTGCGAGAGGTATTTGGACTGCACGATGATACACTTTGCGGAGCGCGTCCATTTTTTGCTGCTCCTCCCATGTCGATGATGTCTCGCCAGCTTTGAGGAAGTCTATGTAGTCACTCCAAATTTGACCGCTATCTTTGTCGTGGCCAATGTGTGCAAGCGCAAACTCATATGACTTCTGGATAGCATTACGCGCGCCAGCGCCCACGTTGACGCGACTAAGAAAACGTTCAGACGTGATGGCATGGTTCGAAGGAGAAAAAGACGCACCGAACGTAAGTAAGGTAGAACATCCATAAATCCACAGAGGGTGAAGACCACAAGAAACGTTTAAACAAAGTTTCCGAATATTGAGAATCAGCAGAAAAATGTTGAAGGTACGCAAGTTGAGCTGAAGACTGAGTGGCATTGCCCTCAGTTATGTCGTCCTGTCACATTAAAAAACCTATGCGCTCACGTTACTGGGAAATTGATCCAACAACAGGTCGTAGGCTTCCTTCAGGCGGTCAAGGTCCTCACTCTCTTCAGCGATGTCAAGCAGCCGCCTCCACTGTTCGTTGTCTTGAGGATTATCCTTGAGGTGCTGCTTTACCAAGTCATATTCCGAAAGCGGGGGTTCCGGTTGCGAGGAATGTTGGTGTTGCGACTGGGAGAGCTCGGGGGTTGCAACTTCGGCCTTGACTGCTTGTAAAGCTCTTAGAAGTTCTTCGGTCGGTTGAGTAAGGTCGCCAGCGGAGGGTTCAGGAGGATATGGCTCATTGGGATTCGGGACAGCAGAAGGTGGTGGTTCATGTTCAGCCATAATTTATGCGAAGAACTGGGAACTTAAAGTCGAACTTGAGAACATCTTAAGGCGACCTTAAGTCTAGTCAGGACGCTTAGCGTGGGATAGCGGAGCTACGATACTGACTGTGTGACTTTCCCAGTGTTGATCGTGGGAACATGGATTGTGAAGAGTTTAGTGGGACAGAGAGATGGTGGAGGAGGGAAGAAAGATGAGATGGGACTTGAGTTCTCGGGATTGGGCGTTTTATATGGGTTTCTGACCAGTGGTCCGTGCGATCATTGGAGCACGATGAGAAGGTGAAAGAGGTGCTGGTCTTTATAGCCTCCTAAGGTCACGGGACTCAGACGCCGTCGGGCGCTTCGTAGCTTCTTGAGCAAATCCCAAGGGTCAAGTTCCTCGCTGGCGACTTGATCATGCCCCTGCTCGGTCAGATTGCACCACCTCCAGTTGAATGTCTCTATTTCAAGTCTCTTGCTGAATTAGACACTTCGTGTGCGCTAAAAGTAAATCGAAAGTTTGATGCCATAGTTCCTTACATTGGTCGGGCTCGCCCAGCGGCCCACGCGACTGGCAAAGGAAAGCTGATGGTGTGCCATGACTACAAGGTACATAATATACTCGAAAGCTCTGCGGATCCTCACGCCTCCCCCCAGGGAGGCTATATAGAACCCCCGTTTGCACTATCATACACATTCAACTTTTGGTCTAGTTGTGATGTCTTCATCTAGTGATATCGAGTTACTCATTCCAGCGGCTTGCGCTGATAGCTAATTTAGCTTCGCTCACCACAGGATATCTACTCCTCCACCTGGATGGGTCAATGCGGCTCATAGACAGGGTGTCAAGATGTTGGGAACAATGTGAGTCTCACCACCCTCGTCCATTGGAGGAAGTTCCTGAGACTTCCCCCTGATATTGTCAGAATATTCGAAGGTGGGAGCGATTCCGACTGCCTCAGACTTCTTGTCGGCCAGTTGCCCAATTCGCGAACGAAACCCGCGGCGGACAGCTTACAATCAGGCTCCTTGCCTGTCTCAGCGCATTACGCCCGCCTTCTTGCTGATCTAGCCAGAGATCGCGGATTCGACGGTTATCTCCTCAACTTCGAGTGCCCACTGCAGGGAGGATTCGAGCAGACGCGTGCAGTAACCGCTTGGATTAGCCTGCTGCGCTCCGAGCTCAAGACCAAAGTTGGTGAACACGCCGAAGTTATATGGTTAGATCTTCAACTACCTGTACTTCAACTCCTACTGAATCATGCTTGTAGGTACGACAGCGTGGTGATAACGGGGCAACTTGCTTGGCAAGATCGGCTGAATGCCTATAATCTACCCTTCTTCTTACCATCGACTGGATTTTTCACCAACTACACGGTGAGAAAAATCCCTAGGTTGGGCTCTGACGTCGGCTGACTACTTACTAGTGGAAGCAACAATATCCCGAGAAAACGGCGTCGTTCTTCATGTCACTCGATCCTGCTATCCTTGCTGGAAATACACACCCGTCCGTCGGGAAGTCCAAAGCGCTGAATGACGTCTACATGGGTGTGGATGTCTGGGGGCGCGGTTGTCACGGTGGCGGTGGTCTAAACTCCTACCGTGCGATAGAACACATTCAACCCGAGTCGGTCGGCCTTAGCGTAGCGCTCTTTGGTCAGGCCTGGTCTTGGGAAACAGAACAAGATAAGCCTGGGTTTACTTGGGAGCACTGGTGGTCTTATGAGCGTTCACTCTGGGTTGGTTCTCCGGAAGAGGAGGTGAAAGTACCGGAGCCACCAAGGCGAGAGGGCGAGCCTGATTGCGTCCATGGTCCGCTTGTTCCCTTAAGCGATTTCTTCACCCGACGTGCCCCTCCGAATCCGTTATTGCTACCCTTCCATACCACATTCTGCCCTGGAGTCGGGCGCTCTTGGTTTGTCGACGGGGCGAACAAATTTCACAACACTTCCGGGTGGACGGATATCGATAAGCAGTCCACTATTGGGGACCTAGTTTGGCCGAAGCCTATATTGACATGGGAGGAGAGTGAACGCACGGACGATGTCCCTTCGGCTTCATCAGAGCTGTATTTCGATGACGCATGGAGCGGTGGATCTTCCCTGCGCTTGGCCGTATCAATCCCTCCTAGCAAGGCCGAAGACGCATCGTTCCGCCAAGTTTGCGCGCCGATACAATCACTGTCTGTCACCCCCGGTGTGGCCTATCGATTGGTAATCGTATACAAGGTTGACTCGGTCGGAGAGTTGGAGCTGGATGCTGGTTTAGATGTGAAGGTACTCAACGTTCAAGGGGTATTGGCCCAAATTACGCCAGACGACGCTAGTCCTCTAGAGTTATCGGGTGGATGGATCAAACTATCCGCTCAATTCATCTTACCTACCCAACCTACCCAACTAGATGACGAAACCATCAGTGTTGGTCTCACGATATCAATTGCAACGGAAGACCCTACTCGATCATCGACATTCTCTCTCTTGGTCGGCCAAATCAATGTGTTTCCATATGCACCAGTACCAACAGCCCACCCTCGACTTCTTTGGGCAGATTTCCAACCTACATCCTCCGCAAGTACCTCCGGCACGTTGTCATGGGAAGTAGCTGTCTCCCTCTCTCCACAAACCATCAGGATACCACCCCCAGAAGATACAATACCGTTATGGCACTTCGAGCCGTCGCAGCCTTGGTTGCCCGACTTCCTATTTTTCAACGTCTACGTACAAGAGACGGGAACCAACGACGGAGACTCTCCTGACCAAGCGACTTGGATCGGAACGTCCGGGCTAGGAAGTCAGAAGTACGCTTTCCACGTGGAGAGAGCGAATTTACCGCTCAGTCAGAGCGGGAAACGGCCGGTCAAGTTTTATGTACAAGGAGTGGATTCGAGGGGTGAAGTCCTTCCGTGGAGCGATTGTGTATCAGTAGCCGTCGATATCTAGGGCTGAAGATCCCAAACCGTTGGGTTAGAGACTGATGTCCCCTGCACACGGCAGGGAACTAGTTAAGTACACTAGTAGCGAATGTGAGTCAATGATGGTTTGAGAAAGGAAATTACAGTTTTCGTAGGATTTTTAATGTGAAGGTAATGCATACCCCACCCCTACGCCAGAGGCTTTGAACTCAAGGCAGCGGAGTGGTGTTGGGTTTGCGGCCGTTCGCCAACTACGTCTTCCCGGCACCGGTGTGGTTTTATTCAAGGTCCGAGGGGAATACAACCCGCGGAAGCCAGAACATTGCATCAAGGTTAACACTTCCGCGCCCCTCCCCCTATGTCTCCCTCGGCTCCTCAATCGAAAGTTCCTCCGGAGTCCTCCCCGGACCTTCCTCGCAGCTCGGTCGACAGTTTGCAATTTTCAGCTCTACTTACTTAACGCGGCGGGTCGAAGTCGGAGCGGCATTAAGCATGATGACGAGGCAACATTGCTTCTTCGCTTTTTCAGCAAGGATTATAGCATTATCCATCCTTCTGGATTTACTCGATGCGCGGCATCATGTTTGTTTCATCAGTCTATGCTCACATCGCTCTTGCTCCAGAATTTCCGTGCTGGAATTGCCTCAAACCTGCTCTTGGAGTCAGAGATCACTCGGCCATTGCTATCTCACCTCCATACTATTTCCGGGCATGCACAGAAGCAATAGCGAATTCAGTTTGCTACATAGCGCATCAAAGAAACCAGAAAGGCCGAGTAATTCAAACCGAGGGACTTCGACTTCGAGTTTGAGGGGGCATCGGAGTGAGACTAATAGTATGGAGGCTGAAGCTGATCTGGCTGGGATTGTGTAACATGCCTTGCAACGCCTCCCGGTTTAATAGCCTCTCAAAGGGTGAGTCGAAGCACGGAATGTGGAATGCATCAGAACAGGGCTTACATGCTGACCATGGAAATTACCGATACTGATATGAGGAGATCGGCATGAGTTAGGGTATTTATACGAGAGGTAGATTCACTCACGCTGTCCGATGGCGACGAAGGGAATCAAGCTAGATGGTGGGACCGCGGAATCAGCCATTGCGCGGCAAGTGATAAGATCGACTTACAAAGCCGGTACTGCGGGTATTGAATTGAACTGCAGGTAGATTAATTTGAGTACTCGAAATTAAGTGCCTCGACAAGTGCTCACCAGAGCGACAGCAGCAAGAGCTGCCAGGCTAAAGAGGTGGGTTAGCAGGCGTAGAGTGTGTAGGGTATGCACACACCTCGTCGCAGCTGCTCGATGGACAGCATACTTGATCAACTTATCAATCACACTGTCCGTCCTAAAGGAAGCTAATGAGTGGACTGGACTAATTCGAGAATAGACCTACGTACCTTTTGATTCCGGACCGAGAGCCGTTGAGGAAGCGACATAACGTGATGGTTATGAGGATATCTGCGGTTGCCATTGCCACGCCATGGATTGATGTATGCGTCTGCATGGAGGTTAACGCTTAAACAGAGGTCTGCAACACACTAAACTTCGTTCGTTACCATGCTGTTGTAGAAGAAGTCGATGTCGGGTGTGTCGTTGCGATGAGAAATGATCAATGCAACTTGGGCTGACGGATTATGGCCATGTGAGTGGGGTAAGAGAACAGATTAACCGAAGCACATACCTATGCCAGCAACTTTGTGGTGGGTCAGGAAGTGTATGTCATACAGCGATGGAGTTTTCGTGACATACCAAGCTGGGCGAGAGTGCACACAAGCTAAGAGACAAGTAAGGATTAGTGCATAAGTGGGTCGGAGCAATTAGGGCCGGCTTACGATGGGAGCAACGAAGAACCAATTCCCTCGGGATACTGGAGGGCTCAACATCAGAGAGTTTTGAAATCGGGATGGGCTATATATACGTACGTATCCAAGTCCTCGATGTGAGAAATCTTCCGCACACGCAGCTCAGAAACTGCCAACTAGAGTTGTAGGACGAAGACCTTACATTTGCACGACGAAGGCGGTCAAATACTGGAAGCAACGTGAGCATTGGATGGTAAAAGTGAACAAAGGTGAAATCATACAGTGGTGAGAGCCTGCCCTCCCTGCTCAGTTAACATGCCTGTGTGCATAAATCTTGCATACGCACTGTGCTGATTCTGGAAGCAAACGGATATGAATCAGCTCCCTGCCAGGCAAGCCAAAGGGCCATACTTCGTGTAGCTTACAGGGTAGACAAATCAAGTATGATTTTGGGCGAGCGGTTTATGATCATCCAAATATACATCCCCTCCCATAGAGAAACTATCTGTGCCGAGACGAGAAAGCTGCACCGGTCATGCGCGAGGTTTGAACGTGGTCATAAATTTTTCACTTACAACAGCAGGGCGACCTGATTGATAGTTGCATTCGCGGTTATTTATTGAGCCAATAATTCCATCGATAAAGGATGACGTACCGTTCCTTGCACAACCATTGTATCTTTCACCCGCGCAGGCGAACGAAGATACCGCCCGAAAAGCATCTATCGAGTTCCGTATTCTCTGATAAACTCGAGCCCCAACTGCTGTGGAAAGAGTAACTCACAAGATTCGTACCGTAAAGACTTGAAGCGATGTTAGCATCCGGGAATCCCGAACATTGAATGACTGAAAGGAACTTACAACGACCCAAAGAAGATGCTCCCCAACCGCACCCCAGCATCTGGTCCGCTGGTGGTCATGATGGAGGAAACACGAAGGTTGGGCGCTCGTCTATCAGACCAACAACCGCTTATATGCGAAGTTGCATGCGAAATGATCATGATCTTGTTTCGGGTTGACCCGATATCCCGTCTAGGGTGAGCAGGACAACCGTGGTTCAACTTCTATTCGGGAGGTCTGCAATTTCGATCATTTACTTGGGCTGTGGGCCAACGCATTGCGTGGCATGTACGGGTCCTGCCCAAGTGTCGCTGGAGAGGATGTTATTACATGGTTGAGGGGTAAGGCTAAGCTGTAGTTCATCCGCAGTTGAAAACAAATTGGAAATACTTTTCTATGGAAGGCTTCAAAGGTACGGTTCCGGGATTAGCTGGGAATGTTGCATGTACATCCAATTTAGTCATGGAAATACTCACAGCGGTGATCAACATTGAGGCCAACAGGGCTACAGACATTGATGCGCACCACTGCCCAAACCAATTTGATTCCAACGATGTGTGCATACAGCAGTCAGTAAGCTGTTGACCTTCCTCGATAAGGCCGGGATAACCACTAACATCGTTAATAAGCATCAGGCTCATTCTGCTTGTCCTCAACTCTGAACGTGTCGATTCCGGAGGTCTGCAATTTCGATTATTGATGTAAACACCTTGAACGTTTGGCGCTTCAAGTCATGCACCATTGAATTCTCCCTTCAATCATTCCTGGATCAACAAAATCATATTTTTGTGTGCAGTGACGATCCAGGGCCGTACTATATAACAAGAGCTCTTAATACAGGCTTCAAACAAGGCACGTCGTCAAAGGATAACTGGTCCCAAACTTGGCGTCCATGGTACTCCATAGCCATGCAGCGAGAGAAGCATAGAAAGCTAAAGGGGGTGTTTGCGGGATTTGTCACGCCATTGAGCCCGAGCCACTGAAAAAATGATCCATTGGTCAGGTTCGAGTCGCAAATGGGACATGCTACAGAGCCTCACCATTCCTGATCGCAATTCTCTTCTCCTCGCTACGTACATCTTCTTCTTCCTCCTCACCTTCACCATTACCACGCACCTGCTCCTGCCCTAACGCCTTTCTCACATCATTAGAAAACACACGAACCTGATATCGCATGAGCTTATACATGTGACTCATCATCGCCGCCCGAGCTATGCTATCGAAATCTCTGATGGTGAATGGTCGATCTCTGCGTTCGATCGGTGGGACTTGAATTGTGTTTTCGAATGCCATTTAGTCAGCCGGAAGCAGGGGAAGAGAAACGAAGGGAGGAACTCACGCTGCCACTCAGATGTCCTACGATACTCGGCAAGTGCTTCGGGTCTGCCTAAGGCATCTTTGAGAGTACAGTTTGCAATGATGAATATCTCTTTGGATATCATGGATTGTTCGGTCAGTTCGGTAAGCGATGGGCGGGTTGGGCCCGGGGAATCGCCAAATTCTCCAGTGACTGGCAAGCTCGGGTGGTGTGGGTTGATAGCTGTGGGCCGTCCTCCAGTTGGTTGGGCATGCGGGCGGCTCGGAGGGAGCATTGTAAAGTTCAGTCGACACTGGGATGGTGGTAACGGATACAATATTCAGCCAGAGGATATAGGCAAGAGAGAATTCTGAGGGGAAGTAAGGAGTGTATGTCATATTTATACTCGTATGAATTGAGACGGAAGACCAGAGGGAAGACCATTGTTGGACCAGGTTGACCATAGGAGGACTACAGGAGGCGACCCTATCTTCCTTCACGTGAATAGGAGCTTAGGAGTATTATACCCGCTCAATTGGCTGAAAAGATGGGTAGCAAAGATGGCGAGAGCATATGTGGTGCTCTGGATCAAGGGGACTAGGTAACTATACGTACTAGAGGTGGAATACAATACAATGCTATGTGATGGCATATGTTTGAGACCTCTACATCAGAGAGGGTACTTGTTCTTCCCGCGCCATCGATCCGCTGAGTCGGTCGTCTGCCTCAGTACGCAGCAAACCAAGAGGGCTTGTTTCTGGTGAACTCACCGCTTCTAGGCTTCTTATTCTTTTTGCTGCCCTTCTTCCCTGTCCTAATATCCTTTCCGCCCGCGTTGCCATCGTCGTCGTCGTCTTCAGCATCGCTATCATACACGCTCAGAGATTCCTGCCCCAATGCTTTCCGCGCATCGGTTGAGAATACGCGGAGCTGGTACCGCATAAACTTGTACATATAACTCATCATCGCCGTGTGGGTTAGAGCTTCAAGTTCCTTGACGCTAGGCTGCCAATTGTTCATCGTGAGGGAGGGTACTTTATACGATAATTCGAGCATTGAACGATTGCACAAACTGATTAGTCCAGGCACGGGAAAAGATGTATATAGGTACTCACATCCCCAATTGGAATTTCTTCGATATTCAGCGAGGTACTCAGGTTGGCCTTTAGCGGCTTTGAGCGAGCAATCTGCCAAGACAAAAATTTCTCGGTGGATGAAGGCTTCTTCGGCCAAGAAGGTAAGAGATGGGCGGGAGGCCTGAGATTTTGGTTGCTTTGCTAGAGATTTGTCGAGTGGGTTGACTGGAGGTGCCATGGCGGGTTTGATATTAGCGATGATTTGGTGTTCTTTAGGTCGAGCTTTTAATCTAGGAAGGGGCGGGTTTCGCGATTGATGCGCCTTTGCTGGAGTAAGAGGTATCTGACGGGTATTGCGCCAGGGGGTGAGAGCCGTACTATCATTGACTTCATTATAATATACGTCGTAGGACAACAGTCTACCTAGACTTCACTCTTACAAAACTCAGCTGGACTAAGATTTGCACACATGCAATTGCGTTCAGCTAGATGTTGGATGGCGGGGACGAGCCGGTCAATGAATTGAATCAAAGGCGGCTCGGAAGTGAAGCGTTTGTCGTAAAGAGTTGCTACTGGAGGCCAACGCAACCACCGGTAGGGATAATATTGTAAAGCCCACGAGTCAAACATCGAACACTAAGTATAGGATGAAATTCGAAGGTCATCCCATAGTGCTTTTGGACCAACTAGCATAAGGACTCTGCCTTCTCTCATAATTTGCTCATGTACACGTTAAAAACTTGCCCTATCTGAATCATTCTAGGTGAAGACCTGAACCATTTTACTCAAGTTCGAACTCACTTCCCAAGGGTTCGACCCATCTTCATACCACTGCTGTCGATTATTTGAAAGAATTTATGGAGTTCATATACCAGTATCCATGGTTCACATACTCTTCCGCGAAGTAGTCCTGTGTCGCTATAACTCCGTAATTTAAAGTGGATCTACTTGCCCCTGGATACCCCTGAGTCCGTTACAATTTTGGGCGCCTGTGGGTTGGAAGTTCTAGTTGCGTTTTCTCCTTGCCAAAGAGGTCGATGCCCTCACTTCCTTAGGACCCCGTTTGGAATGCACTTATGTGGATTTCTGCATGTTTGATGTAAAATTACAAGCCAAATTAGTACTCGGCATCTGGGGGCGGTGGTGGGCACTGGCAGTTCAAACGTTCCCCAGCTCCTCCAATTTCTCAGTCAGATGCATAGCGGCACGCAGGGTGAGGCGTCTTCTGCATAAATCAAGCCATATGCCTTAGTTGTGACCTGGGTTGAACCAAAAAATTCAATCGTCGATGACAATGCCAGGCGTCATGCATCCTTCATGACGGTCGGCATCCTGAATGGAAGATAACCTTGGCTCTGGGGTGGCCATTGTCACCATGCACAACTGTCGCTAGTACGTTGCATCTTACCTGTCCAACTACTTCGTAAAAGCGACTTGGTAGCTAGTGGATGCCTCTTACGACCCCATGAGTTCCGACACCAATACCACTGTTCACCCTATTATACCCTTTCCTTTTCCATTTTATGAGTAGGTTCTTTATTTCTCTCTCGCCGCTGAACTAATGTCGATGCTTCTACAGCTCTTACGAGATCGACCCACAGTGGCAAATAAAATTCACCGTGATATGGGCATCAGTGCTCGGATTCGCTACACTACTTGCGTTGCCAGCTATATTCCGTTCTATCCATCCAAAACGCCTGTTAGCCGGATTGTTGGGCATTAGGGAATCCCGTACGACGAGGAATTATGCCCCCATCGCTTCGTTGGATTGCGATATGCCACCGTTGACCTTGGGCGATGGGCGGCGACGCAATCGTATTCGAGGTTTCTTCAGGGCTCTTGGGGCCTTCGCATATATAACGCCGCCGAAACTGGGCTTGAATATATCACAAAGTGAGCCCTTTGGTAACGTCAATGCCCTCGCTAACCTGGTTGGCTCTTGGCAGTCATTTTGATTCTTGGATACTTGGGTGCCGTAGCCTACTGCATAGTAGTGGAATCACCTCTCGTCCGCCATCCCAATCGTGCTGGTAAGTACTAACCAATCCCTGTGCTTTCCTTCCCGCTGAGACTTGGACATAGGCTTCCTGACACTCGCACAACTCCCCGTCGTTATCCTCTTTGGCACGAAGAACTCCATCCTCGGCCTCCTCCTCGGACCAGGAAATGGTTACGAACGTCTCAACTTCATCCATCGTTGGGCAGGCCGTGGTATGTTTCTAGCGGCCCTCACACATGGCTCTCTCTGGACTCGCAATCGCGTTGGCTGGGGTCATGGCATCGCTGATTCCCGAAAGACGAAAACTGGCCTCGCTGCGTTGATCTTCCTGTTCCTCATCACGTTGACGTCATTGCCAATTATCCGGAGGCTTGCCCGGAGGCTCTTCTTCGCCATGCAGTGAGTCAAACCTGGCGTTGATATAACAGGGGATGCTTAGTTCACGTTCTTCTTTCCGCAGTGTTATCTCGTTTACCGCGTTCTGTATTGTCATTTTCTACCATACCCCATTTGCGAGCTTCTGGTTGTATCCTCCGATACTGCTCTACGCCTTGGACGTACTCCTCCGGTTCTTCAGATACCGGATGAAAGATGCCACCCTAATCGCTATTGACGACCAAATGACACTGGTACGCCCACCTCCCTACTCTCTCATACATCACCAAATTAACCCCTTCGTAGATACGTATCCCTGATTGTGATGCCGGATGGGATGCAGGACAGCACGTCCAGCTACGAGTTTTCTTCTCCAACCGCTTCATGGAGTCTCACCCTCTAAGTATCGTAACCGCACCACCATCCACCTCATGTCTCTACAGCGAAGGCATCATCCTCGCTGCACGTGTTAATGGTGCTTGGTCAAAAGCCTTAAATGACTACGCGAACACTGAATCCCAACGCGCGTCCACGCCGTCTGTGTTGACATTCAAGGGCGATGCAGAGATGAGTGCGCCGGAGGTACCCATACGGGTGATGATAGACGGGCCGTATGGGGGTTGTAGTATTGATTTAGGGAGATATGAGAATGTTATGCTCATTGCCGGTGGAAGTGGGGTTACGTTTACCATTGGGTTGTTGGACGATTTGGTTGGGAGGTGTGCGAAGCTAAGACGTCTTGGGAATGAGAAGACGAGTCGTGTCGAGTTTGTTTGGTGCATACGGTCATTCGGTGCGCCACAGCCTTTCATTTTCCTGTCTGCTGCCAGCAAACTGACCTGCATGACATACAACTTTCTTTTAGACTCCTTAGCATGGTTCGCCCCGCTCCTGGCAACGATAATCAACACAGCGATGAAATCTTCCCTGGAACTTCACTTATCCATATTTATAACATCACACTGCCCACCTCTTCCCGTAATCAATCTACCGAACACAGAAGTAAGGATCGGACGACCGTGCATTTCGGCGATCTTGCATAGCTTCGCTTCGATGCCTCCCGGGCCAAGTCGATTTGCTTTGGATAAGGAAAATGGTGGTGGTGCGTTGGCTTACGGTGGTATGGGGGTTTGTGTTAGTGGGCCTGATGCGTTGACGAGGGAGGTTGCGAATACGGTTGTGCAGATTAATCTTACGCAGGGTATGAGACTTGGAGGTGTGTCGTTGCATACGGAGAAGTTTTCGTTGTAGCTAGTCAACTCCGCTCTGTATTGTTATTCATTTCTTTGTTCTGTCTCTGCTGGTTCGCTGATTTGCGTGGCTGTCAGTGCCATGGACACCAAGTTAGCTATCCTTCGACAACGTTTGCCGCAGGGCGGGTTGTCATAGGGTCGACACAGATGTCTTATAGAGTACATATACCTTAGTCTACAGGTAGGGTGTTGATTAATCTGATTTACTATCTATCAATATATCAAGGGCGCTGGCAGCCCGGCCAAAAGTTTAAGAAGTACATACGATCTCTAATCTGGGAAGGTATTCACTGACCACTGTTTGGCGTTCTATATGATTTTACTCGTCTCTTCAGCATCTTGGGGGCGAATAGCAGTCATCTCATACGCCTCTTGATGCTGTTGCTGATCCTCATACAAAGGATCGGCTTCAACATCAACAACTGAACCGGTCGTCCCAGGGGCATGAAACTCTATAGGGTTTGTGCACATCGTGTTGGAAGGGCCTAGCGACGCGTTGGTTAACATTTGCGTCGAGGGATACAAGCCGTCTCCTGAGCGTGGGGTTTTGAAGAAGGGGAATCGCCCTTTTGGAATGTCCATGTCCACGGTACGTCGGCCGGCTTTGCGGAGGTTGAGAGTCAAGCGGGACATCATAGCCACCTGCCAGGTGATGAGCATAATGCGAGGAGAAGGAGAAGCAAATGCGTCTAAAAACTTACAGTAATCCTGCGAAGACATCGTTCCGGAAAGGGTGGAAAGTTGAGTGTATAATTAGTGGGTGCCGAAGCATGAGGCAGGCGTACAGTTGTTCTAGTCTGAAAAGAATTAGGGTGTCATGCATCATGTGAGTACCCCATATATTGACCGATCGCAGAATTATACACTTACTGAGCAGCTATCATCTTTATACCTGATATTTGGAAGGGGGGGAAGCTTAGTTGAACCGAAGCCTCGGGTAGCATTAGTGTGGACCCACCTGGGGGTGACGCTACGATCATGATGGTCAAGGCAAGTGTAACGCAAAGAATAACACTGGAAACAGAGTAAATGAGCACTCTGTGACATGTGAAACGAAGGGAACCCTACGAGTAGTATAGGAGGCCGTCTTCGAAAAGACGCTGTGCAATGTATCCGGCTTCTTGTCGCTTTATGGAAGGCCACGTTCTGTGGAGTGTGAGGCCGAAAACAATGCTGTCGTACATCAGAGGAAACCACGCGGACGTGGCGGCGGCGTCGTTACTAAACATCGCAATCAATCAGTCCGGAGGCTGGTCACAGTTTTGGTTTGGGGGGGCCTGCACATACTGGTGGGGATCATATATAATGGAACAAGCTTGGTGCATCCAAATCAATTGCTGGAGTGAGTATGGGAGTGTTTGACCACGTACAGTGTACACCAGAAGCGGGGTTATGTGGCACGCCTAGAACCAAGAAATCCGATACTATCACGGATTCGTGGAGCTGTGGAGACTTACCTCGTCCGCCGCTCAGTAGCCAAGCGTTAATACCAGTTTCAATGAGAAGCAGCCCCCACAAGGCATAAGTAATTCCAGGGCGGTGGGGATACAGAGCCCTAATTCTGAAGAAACATGGGTGACTGATAATAAATCAAGAACGGAGATGTACCGCAAAGACATCATTAAGCCGACAACCTCCACAGCAAAGATCACGGTGAACCCCTCGTAACGGATGAATCGTTCACATCTATCAAGGAATTATTGAGTTCCCGGGGGGCTGTCGGTGGATGGTAAAGCCTACCGCTACCGGACGATTGGAGTTGTATATCAAAAAGTGGAAATTGCGCAGATTTGGGCGGAGCCTTACCTCTGGCGTCCATGTCGGAGAAAGATAAGCTATGGGGAGCATCAGGAGGGAGCGGCGCCCAGAAAATTGGAGTACTTACCATATAGATTGACGATGAATGAGAGTGGGGTGAAGTAGCGATTCTGTGGGATATTAATGACTGCTCACGAGACCTGACTCTTGCTCACCAGAAAAAACAGGTATATGACTAGGCAACGTTTAGCCTTGGGCCCTAGGTTATAAATCGGAGGGCACGTACTTGGACCTTTCTTCCCCTTCCATATGTAATGCACTTCGTCGGCAAATGTGATCGCATGATCCCAAACGAGGACAGTGAAGCTGGCGAAACCAACGAACTAGAAGCGCGTGAGTACCCTGAGATTTACGCCCCTTAGTGGCGTACATTGGTCTGTAGCCTAGACAGATGTGACAATGGAACTAGACTGAGCAAAAGCAGTGGACTTACGCCTCGATAACATCCTCCTCTGGTGAGATTGATTGGGCCATGGCCTCGGGGGGATGAAATTCTTATCCGAAGACGGCGATAAATGAAAGTGGGCGGCTGAAAAGGGTTCAAAAATCGATCTGAGAGGTGGGGTGGGGGATGAAAACACCATAAAAACATGAACAGGGTGATCATCCTTATATAACGGAGCAACGGAGAAGCTGGATTGGTGCCCGATCAGTCGATGACTTCTCCGGCGCCGGTCACAAAAATAGAAGACGTTCACTAGAAGGAGTTGTCATTGTGCCGATTCATAGGGCATAAGGCGCCCTCGGGTGCGCTTTGTGGGTGAACCATTGGTGGCCCAACTAGGCTTGCGTGGAGACCATGACAACGACACCATAGAAAGAGTATACAGACAAAGAAAAATGAGAACGACGCTAGTTCTCGTACCAAAGCAATGGGTAATTCTTACCTGACGTGAGACCAATTGTCACTGGTAGTTGTATGTTCCGTACGCTCATGAACGTACGGCAGTCACGACCCAGTCTCCTAACGCTGGTAAATCCAAGCTCTGCGAGCGGAGTTCGCGGTGAGCCATTGAAGGCTGCAGTTTAAGCCCTTCAAACGTTCTGCCAGATATTGGACAGATACGCGAGCAAATTCATCAACATGATCCCCTTGGATACGAAAAATCGAGGAAATGGCGGAACCACAACAAAAGTTGCGGCCATCATTGTGGTAATCAACTGACGCTCCAAATTACCACTTCGCAATGTGTTGCGAAAACGCTCTGACACTGCATATGCTCATCGATTTATCGTGCCCTATATATATGTTCCATTTGCTGCATCTGGTTTAACTCTAGAAAACCCAATGATCGGGGGCTCCTGAGTCCTAGTTTGTCTCGAGATAAACCTATCACCATAGGGAATATTTACCTTTGTGAGGGAAAAGCCGATGGGTTCACTTCACGCAGTGTAATGGTGGCTGTCAAGAGAATGGCAAACTTCTTAGTCATCCCGCCACAACTTACCAAATAAGTTTACACAAATCCCGCCCTTTTCCTTATCGGAACACACCGATTTTGGACATATTCAAGGCATGTCAGGCCTACTGCCATACTGAGCACCCCGCGCTTACTTTTCGTATGCACCAGCGGTCACCCCGGTCTTGCGGTCCGATTCGTCATGATCTCATAACTTTCATCAACAGATTACTGATTCTTTTCCACACAGCCTGCTCGCACAGCAGTCGCCATCGAGTAGAATTCCCGTGGGATGCATCAAGCAGTATAACTACCCTGTCGGGTACCCTTCGCCTCAACGAACTACCTATCGTTCCCTTCAGCTTATGTCCGACCAGCTCTTGCCTACTTTTGGTTTCTTGATTGGGGCGTTCTTACTTTCAACCTTGTACGTGACCTGTTTTTAACCCCCTTTTAGATTCCTGGCTAATTTGCTGTCGTTGAGATAGACTGTATGGAATCAACCTAGTAAGTTACATTGTCCACGGGACGATTTGATGATGTATTGCCGAAAGATGCTATTTGGCCAGTATTGTCTCGCGACGGCTCGGGTGAAGGATGGCGTAACCATTACAAATTCCGTGTGTATCACTCCTCAACTTAGCTCTATGGGTTCCCATACTAGCCAGCCCTAGGTTTACTCTCTTGTGTGGGTCATACGATTGACCGCGTAACCGCAATTGCGAACTGGACTGACGAGATAACTTCAGCCTCCTTCTTTCCCTCCAGATTGCATTTCTTGCATTCGGCATGTACCGTAACTACGCTGAACCATCTCTTGCGTCAAAGATAATGGACCCCGTGGCTTTGTATGCATTCTGACCCTAGCTCCCCCTTTCCTTCCTGTGATAACACACTTCACGCTTTAGAGGCGGACTTGTAAGTACCTTTCCAAGCTTTGTGGTGCAGAAAATATTAAAGAATCTATTTATAACAAGGCTTTCTCCATTGTAACTTCCACTCATACTGAGCCATCCAGCGAACCTACTCCTTACTCTCTCACAGTATCTGACGGCGTTCCTCGTACAAATGTGAAGTTTGGCTCGCCATCTTGATATCACCAACGCTGACAACTTCGCTTCTAGATTTTTCACCTCCAGACTTTGGATCCGTACGTCAACCTAATTTAGCTCTTGACTATGACCCCCATGTCATCCCCCTTAGTTTCCAAGAACTGGATCTTGGTTGCCCCGATTGTATGTACCCCCTCAAGTCTATCGAAGGCCTTTGCTACTCACCTACCCGGTTAGCTTGGCCTTTCCTGTCTCCAGCTAGGTATGTCGCCCATCTGTCCTGGTCGAACCATCCTGACTCGCCATTCCCATACATAGCTGCCGGAATAGGTATGTCAAGAATTAATTTTGATCTGGAAATCGAGAAATATCTCATTCTTTCGCTACGTAGCACAATTTGAGTTGATAGCTCAGTCAGTGGTGTTTGACCAGACAAATCAACACGATCTTACGCTTTCCATCAACACTTAGGCCCCTCCAAGGAGAACTCGATCTATTCCGCGCGAGTATGGTGGGTCGTCACCAAACATAGACACAGTAGTGGTGGGTGCTCAGCTAGTGATTGTATGGAACCTCATACAGCCCCGTACTGCCCTGCAAAGCGTTGGGACAGCCGCCGCGGACATCTTGATCACATATGCGCTCTCTCGTACTCTGAATAAATCACGTTCCGGAATACCAGCGTAAGTCCTCGCTCACTATATATTCCCTGTAACATGACCGTGACTTTTGGGCATCGATTATAGTACCGACAGCGTTGTGGATAAGCTCATCACTTATGCCGTCCACCGAGCCGCAGCTACAAGGCAAGTCCTGTCATAGCATCTATACTGAGAGTCTTGAGCAAATTCCTGGAATGTTTGTCTACCCAGCTTCGCCGCTGTAGCGACTTTAATTCTTGTGAGTCTGCGGCCGTTGTTATGCGCTAGCACCTATGTAACATGCCTCAATTCTAGTTTGCTTCCATTACCAGAGTACCCATCTTGTGCGAATCTCCGATTCTATCCTCCGCCTGCTAACCGAGCAAGTGTCTTAGCATGCTCCCATTCCTGGCAAGTGGACAACGTCAGTACGCCGTTATCTGCTACTCCTGACGCTTCTCTGACGTACCCTTAGTTTATGGTATTTCAATGATGAGCATGTACGTGCGCTGGTAATTGCGTTGCGAATGGACCTGATGAGGCCCGATCCGAATCGACAGGCTGCTGAATCGGAGTCCCCTCCGTGATATGCTCCATGAAAGGGAATCCCCCAGTTTACCCTATATAACTTCTCGTCCTTCGTGAGCAGGCCAACCGCCCACCACATAGAATGGATACAGGTTCCATGGAATCCAATTTAATATCTTCCTGTAGTTATGTGTCGTGGATATATACCGCCGCTCGATACACGAAAAGCTCACCCCACTGCAGAGAATCCATACGAATATTTTCGGTATTGAAAAGTATAGGATACAAATGCACGGAGCGAGAAAATAAATACACTACGACGAAAAAAGCTCCAAAATCAGGATTGAAGCGTTTTGTTTACTGCTCGTTAACGAAGACAGCAGCCATACCCATGCCTGAACCGATGCACATGCTGGTGACGAAGACCTTGGCGCCATATTGCTTGGAGATGTTGTAGCCAGTAGCCACTTGGCGGGCACCAGCTATAGAAAGGAAAGCGCAATTAGACAAAAGGGCGATGTACGACGGAGAAAAGAAAGCACGCACTGCAACCAAGAGGGTGACCAATGGCGATAGCACCACCATGGACGTTAACCTTCTCGAAAGGGATACCGAGCTCCTTCACACAGTAGACGGCTTGACTGGCGAAAGCCTCGTTGATCTCGAAGAAATCAACGTCAGAGATGGAGATGCCGGCTTTCTTGAGGGCGGCGGGGATAGCGAAGGCTGGGCCGATACCCATGACGCGTGGGGGAACACCAACAACTGCAGCGTTGTTGAATTTGCCGAGGATGGGGAGACCAAGACGCTTGGCGACTGAACGACGAGCGAGAAGGACAGCGGCGGCACCATCAGAGACTTGCGAAGCGTTACCAGCGTGCGTAGAACCGTCCTTGGCGAAAACGGGCTTAAGTTTGCCAAGACTCTCAACTGTGACACCCTCCCGAACACCATCGTCGGCCTCAACGACAATCGTCCTCTCCTGCTCCGTCTTGGGATCGATGACCTTGGCCTTCAAAGGAACGATCTCGGCTTTGAATTTGCCGGCCTTCTGAGCTTCAGCGGCACGACGGAAAGATTCAGCAGCGAACTGGTCTTGCTCGAGACGAGAGATGCCGTACTCGTTGGCGACATTCTCGGAAGTGATACCCATGGGGATGAGACAGTCCTCGGCCTCCTTGTTACCCAAAACAAGCTCGGAGTAGCCATCGGGCTGGGATTGGGCACCAAACCCATGGGTCATGCTCTCCACACCAGCACCAATACCGATATCGATTTGGCCGGTCTTGATTTCGTTGGCGATTTGGTTCACGGCGGTGAGACCGGATGAGCATTGTCGGTTGACGGCGTTGACGGCGGTGGTATTGGGGATACCGGCGGCGAGGGCAGCCATGCGAGCGGGCCCCGCTCCACCGCCCGGTGGGAGGACAGCGCCGACCGATACGTCTTCGATGAGCTTGGGGTCGAGGCCAACCTTGCTGTACACAGCGCTGAGAACACCAGTCAAAAGCTCCTCAGGACGAGTATCCTTGAAGCCGCCCTTCCTGCCCTGCAAGAAATGAGGCGAAAGGAAACTTCTTGACAAAATTAACACACCTTCGTGATAGCCGAACGGACAGCAGACACGATAACAACGTCGTCGTCGTGCTTCTCAAGGAGACGAGCTTTGGAAGATGAGGTGCTGGATTCAACTTGCAACATAGCGGTAAAGAAGAGGAGTGGTTGGAAAGCTTCAGATGGAGCCGCGAAACTTATATGTCAGGCCGGTGCTGTTGATTACCGAAATCACATGCAAATCCGCGCGTTTGGGTGGGCGCTTGTACGCAAAGGCAGAAGAAGCGCCAGGACCGACTACTTATGACCAAGCAGGGTCGGTCTCCGGTCTCTCTGAATTGGCACAACACTCTCGTGTTTGCGGGGCTCCGCATGCGCATTTTGTGTATTTTCCCCAGTTTTGTTTTGCTTTTCGTCGGTAGACACCCCATAGATGCGAAGTAAGTTTGTGAGGCCAAGTCTGGCACAGAAGTCTTTCATTTGAGCCGAGCCTCCGGTCCAAGTTGTGGCTTTGCATTACCAGGTCGTATGGGGCGGCGGTCACATTATCCGGGGAACCGGGGAGAGATCGGTGGCTGATTTCTGCCTCGAATTTTCAGCAGCTTTCCAAGTTCCCGGTGAAGCATGCAAAGTAACACCCGGGCGGTGACCCCAAAGGTGGTAGCCGAACCTGATTCTCTAAAGTAAATTGCTTCTGTCGTGAAGAAAAACCTCGCGGTGGATTGGCATGCATACCTTTACTGCGGGGTGAATATTCACTGGCGGTGTATTATTGTGGCTGCGGCTGATTGCTCGCACATAGCACATAAGGGGACGCTAGAGTCTCGAAGCAGTGTCTGGTGATATTGGTCAAAGAACCCGGGACTTGAATGATCTAGCCGGTCCCATCGAGTGCCTAAACGATCAACTTGGGTCCAAAGGCTAAAACAACACTACGAGGGTACTCGTTGTCTGGCTGGATGAATTTTCCCTCGGGGCTAAAACGGAGCCCAGGGCATACTGAACATAGAGCAGTCCATGAAGGCTCTAAGTCTGAATGTTTGTCAGAAACAGAGATTGAGTGAAGCATACTCAACAACAAAGTCACGGTCTTACTTAGAGGCGAGACGGAAGAGGAATGCCTTGGGCGTGGATGACTTCTGGCTTTTGGGACATAAGCTGCATCAAGGTGTCATCCCACTGGGGACTCTGACGCACCCATGTAGACATTCCTGGACGATACCGATCAGCCCTTGCAACCGAATTGCACACCAAGCTAAGGTGCGCACATGGCGCCGGTGAGCTCGACTGCGTTTGAAATAGCCGAACTTCGCATTTTCATGACGTGCGAGTTCAGCCACACTGAGAAATCCTTGTATGAGTATATGTTAGAGCGCATATATGCGCTCAAAGCTACGGATAGATGACCAACCGCTTACACTGCTTCTTTTAAAAAACTCTAGAAGGTGAAAATGAATAAAAGTGAGGTACATGAGTGATCTAGTCGACCACCTCTGCAAAAGATACTCGCAATGTATAGAACCGAGAAAGCACGAAGACGCTGGACGGAGAATCATAGACAGAAGCCCATGCGAGGCTCGGAGAGAGAGCAGATATGCATCACTGCAGTGTCTTCGCACCTACAGAAATATTGTTGCGTCCAGGGGGACCTCTTGGCGGTCGGTGTGAATGTAAACGCGTACCCGGAATATCACTTCGGAGGATAGGAGACCGAGAGCTTAGGGGTACTTGATTCCTTCCCAGCTGCGTCCTCTCAGTCTTTCTCACTGCCATAGATGTTGACGACGGGGTCTCTCAATGAAGAGGCTTCCAATTTCGGGTGAACGGACAAAGTGATGAACTTGGAAGTAGGAAGAGGGGCGGCGCGTTTACCTTATCTATCAGTAATATTCCCACGCACAGACACGTTCAACCAACTTCCGTCGAAATGATTTATGCCAAGAAGACCTTCTTCGCCGAAAGCTAGCGCGAAGCGTAAAGGACCTCACCGTGGCGACGAAAAATTAGGAACGACCTCACGTTATACATTGAAGGTAAGTAAAAGTACACTTCCAAACTGCGGTCGAGGGTGAATAGGAAAGGAGACCGACGTCAGGTTTCTGGTGCTAATTTATGCATTCACAACTTTCCTTCTTTCGACTTCATGTCATCTAGAAACACCAACCCCTTCCATCCATGCAAGTACACATTCACCGGTATTAGAACCAGAGCGGAAGGCTGCTCTAAGACAGATATCGGACTGAACCTGCTTCATTAGCCATACCTGCTGACCATGTTGGGTCCAGAGCTCGTATGGTAAACTAATGGGCTCCTGGGGAACAGATAACCAAAATGTCAGCACTTTCGGTGCTAGCCCTCCGTGTTTTCCATCAATCCAGGCTTCGCAGACAACGGTAGACAGTCCTCCGCCTCGTGCTAGACACCTTTCTAATGGCTGTGAAATGTACGCGTTGATGATCATATCTCAGGATGACGTTAAAAATTCAAGATAGGGATGCAGTACCGTATAACCTACTGTACGCATCAACCCTGCATTGAAGAATGGGACTACCCCAAAAGCTCGGACTCGATATAATAAAAGGTCGGGCAGGGTAGTTCAGACCTCACCCAGACGCTTCTCGCCGTCCGGAAGAGTGCCTTGTCCTCCTCGATGTACTCACTCGCTAGCTCTAGCCTGTTAAAGAAGCCATGTTCGTGAGTTTTGAAGACGAACCCATTTTCATGGTCTTGGAAAGTGATCTCACCAAGTTCGTGGAGCATATAGGATCCGCATGGCTCCCAGTCAAGGATTTTGGAGGTATGTCTCCCAATTAGCCTCACTTCCAGTGCTATCTGAGTCGCTGTGCACTTACCTGCTGTACCCGCTTCCACGTCTCGTACCCCGCGTCGGGGCTGGATCTCATAAATATTCGCTCACGCTCTGGCTTCGACACTGGTGCTCATCATCAATGAATTCTCTCTCTTAAAGGCTGCTTTATTGGAACAGAGCTCAATTACACATTTATCAAAACAGCCGCTGAAAGCCACAGGACGGAGTCAACCAGTTTATTCAGTGGTCCTCGACACCAACTCAATCCAAACTCAATCTCGAGTACCGTCCAGCCAGGTTGATAGGATATTTCGTAAATATTTCTTTCAGAAGATATGTATACTGAGTGAAACATTCAATGATCTTCTGCATCAGATCTAAAATCAATGCTACTGAGTCAGGTTGGGTTGTGTAGGTGGGCCAGTTGGCCACCTAACGGAACAAGCTCCTTTCGATTATGTAAGCATGGTTTAGGTTTCATCTTATCTTTTGTTTTGTGTTTGTTACACGAGGACGCATCCTGGTGATGCGCCCATTTCTCTTATTCCTTACCGATTACGCACCTTACTTTTCCTTTTTATCTCATTCACCATGCATTAGATGCACACACGGAATTACAGGTAGTTAGGTATTTAAAGTGCGTAGTTTATTTTGGAATAGAAGGCTTTCTTCCCCCCCTCGGAAGCTCTCCCTCGTACGAAGGACCTTTAAGGTCACTACCTGTGGTACTTCCGCCTCGTTCGACGCCGTTTGCGCTCTCGAATTTGGTGTTTCCCATGCCTGGTCCTTCCTCTACGTGATACTCGCGTTCGGGATCGCTCGCATTCGACGTTAGACCACCTGTTGGTGTCTACAGTTGGATTAGTGAAAGGTCCTCAAGGCCCTGCATCCCTCATGATTCGAAAGACGGTAGACAGTGGTAAGTACCTCCCACTTACAAGCTTCCTTCGAGTATTCATTACTATTTAATATGCTGCCTATCTTCGCATAAATCTCTATAACACTCGCTTAGCTCAAAATCTGCACACTCCTATCTCTGAATCAGCCCCTGATGATACAACCCCGTGATCTATGGTGGGAGGTTTTCTCCCCAAGGCAGTACCGAGCTTAACGTCCGCCACGATGAAAGCGAGCACGTCGTCAACGCCGTCGTCGGCTCCCGTCGCTCACAATGCTTTACCTCCACCATCAGCTCCCTCTGCTGGCCGATCCTCACGAATAGCGCCCCATTCGCACATTAAAGGTCTTGGACTGAATGCAGAGGGATTTGCCTCTGGTGATGGTGCTGGGTTCATTGGCCAAACTAATGCTCGCGAAGTACGTCTTTCCAAATTCATAGATATTGACGCGATCTTAGGTAGTATTGAACTTGAAAGGCATGTGGAGTCGTCGTCGACCTTGTCAAATCGCGCAAATTCTCTGGACGCGCTCTTTTGCTAGTTGGTGCCCCAGGGACTGGGAAGACTGCTCTGGCTTTAGCCGTTTCCCATGAACTAGGCGCAAAAGTTCCATTCTGTCCCATGGTTGGGTCAGAGGTGTATAGTACCGAAGTGAAAAAGACGGAAGTCCTTGCCGAGGCGTTTCGCAGAGCAATTGGTGAGTTCTGATATTAATTAGCTATGCACCACTTCATCGTTTCAATCTTTTGTATCATCTCTTGAAATTTGCCTTCCTTGGAAATAGACGCGTCGTGTGACGCGTGCCAGCATGATGGATCTCTCACCTTGGTGTGATGCAAGTACTTCTCGGCGGATGTTCATCAGGACATGCGTTCCGATGCGTACTGATCGTCAACGATAACAAGCAGTCAGGTGCGGGGGTATCTAACAGTTTGTTTCGTCCAAACCTTCAAGGAAGCCGCCGAGATGCTTCACATCGAGTTCTTATCCTCCCTTCAATCTGGTTCCGTGCTATGGACCGTCAGCTGACCCGATGATGATAGGCTTGCGGATAAAGGAGACAAAAGAAGTCTACGAAGGCGAAGTCACAGAGTTAACTCCAACGGAATCAGAGAATCCTCTGAGCGGATATGGCAAGACTGTTTCGCATGTCATCGTCGGCCTCAAAACGGTCAAGGGCACAAAACAACTCCGACTAGATCCCAGTATCTACGAAGCCATCTTGAAAGAAAAAATCGTTGTTGGTGACGTTATTTATGTCGAACAAAACACTGGTGCGGTCAAGGTGAGCCAAATTGAACGATTACGGGATTCCCAGTGTGCTCATGTCCCTGAAACAGCGTGTAGGACGTTCGGATGCATATGCTTCATCATATGATCTTGAATCTGAGACCTATGTCCCCCTTCCGAAAGGCGATGTGCACAAGCGCAAAGAGCTAGTACAAGACGTTACGTTAGGGGACCTGGACGCTGCCAATGCCCGCCCACAAGGTGGCCAGGACATCATGAGCGTGATGGGTAGTCTCGTGAAGAGCGGCCGGACCGAAGTGACGGATAAACTAAGGCGTGAGGTTAATAAGGTGGTTAAAGGCTACGTTGACCAGGGGGTGGCAGAGGTGGTCCCTGGTGTCGTTTTCATTGATGAGGTATCGTCTTCTCTCATTCAGTAACGGACGACTGCGGGACTAATCTACAGCATCTCTGTTCCCATGGTAGGTGCACATGCTCGATATCGAGTGCTTCACCTATTTGAATGCGCTTCTCGAGTCACCCATGGCTCCGACTGTCATATTAGCTACTAACAGAGGCAATTCCCTTGTGAGAGGCACCACAGATATTGTCTCACCCCACGGAATACCGGTTGATCTTCTTGATCGGTATGAATACATCTTGCGTCTACTCTTTATCCGGTCGTTGATTCTTTGATCAGATGCATGATTGTGAAGACCGACGGCTACACCCGTGACCAAGTCGGCAAGGTTGTGCAGGTTCGAGCCAACGTCGAGGGACTTGTTCTTGGCCCCGGTGTGGTCGAGAAGCTGTCCGCGGAGGGCGAGAAGAGCTCACTTAGGCAAGTCCTGTTCCTCCTCTGCCAGTAGTTTGTGAGCCTCATGCCGGTATCCTATGTCCTACTAGATACGCTTTGCAACTCCTCACGCCCGCTTCGATCCTCGCCAGACTCGCTGGCCGTAGCCAAATAGAGGCAGAAGACATCGGGGAAATGGGCGAGTTATTCCTGGATGCGAAGACTTCTGCTAGCATGATCGGTCGAGAGGGAGGTTTTGACGGAGGTGGAAAGATGCTATAGATAGGGCGATTCCGATTCCGATTTCTTGCTGTGAGTTGTTCTTGCTCTATATCCCTCTCCGTGACACCCTTGTCAACGGTCCCCACGTGTCGTCTACTAAGCGAATAGTTCGAAAAGTAATATATTCGATCATCAGCTTTGTACATGATGCATGACATCTGCCTCCATCATCATCCTGCGTCAGGTCCTGCTCGGTCGCTACCATCGTGCATGATGCATGACATAGGTCACACCCGGACCTTATACCTCAATAAATTCCGGATCATCTATGTCCTTATCTATGCCACTCTCGCTAACCTATTTTCCCTATACCAGCAGCCTCGCCGATCCAGTGGGCACTAGGAGAAATTCGCCATCCGGTTCACTGATTGTACCGGTTCTACCTCTTGGGATAGTGCCGTGTGTAGTTTATATGTTTCAAATTTGGGCGCGAGGAAGTTGTATCCGGTTTCGGGATGGTTGTCACAAGACACCATCATGCCATTAGGCTCTACGACTTCGCAACCCTGATACTGTCCATTGCGTTATCGGCGAGGCATCAGCTGGTCGTCAGAATTTGATTCCGGGTGCTCGCGTATTATTTGGCTCAAGCTTTTAAAGGGGGGTCTTCCGGTTATACTTCTTGAATGTATTATTACGCCATATTGAAGCTTAATATTACCCCAATGTTCTTGCGGTATTGACTTTGCACCCTCAAGATATCGGTGAGTTCTCTCGGCATCCGGTCATCTGTTTTACCTTATGATGCTTCCCCACACCCTTAGTTGCCGTTTATGCCCAACTATCTGCTCTCCTCCGCAATCTCTCCGCGATGGGCATGCTGCCTCCCCGGGTGACTTGTACTCCCAGACGGCATGTCCAACGTGGTATTCGTTTATTCGGCCATCTGCAGTTTCTATCCACCATCACGAAGACCCTGTGGACAGAGGCAGCGTGCTCCTCGCTCCATTGCGACCAATCCCTGATAACGGGTGACTGCATTGTATGTATGAGTGGTGTGTCTTTGGCATCTATTCCCGGTCTCAGGCACTGTGCAGGTACCTCCTACCTTGTCGGTATCCTGGGAATATCGCAGTGGTACCCGGTAATGCCTCTTAGGGTGGTGGGAGAAGGTGGGAGAGTTCTGTCTTCCACCATCGGCTGGTGCTTCAGAAGTATGGGGCAGCGCCCCCACAGAACTAACATCACATTGGTATCCGTCGACCGTGTCTCGCTCTCAAACGTTCGTGATACACCTGCTATGCAATGAGTTTATTATAATCGCCAACGCCTCTATGTTTCCCCTTGCTTCTTTCCTTATCAGAACTCCCTCCTTCCCCGGGCGAGACCAACCCTCTCATTCAGGACTAGTTTATAACCTATAAATTACTGAATGGCTCCCACTTTGCTTTCTCCGAACAGGTATTTGCTGTATCGTGTACCAGCAGATACACGTTCCGGTTCTTTCGCGCCTTATTCCAAGGACGCTTGAGCGCGGGCGGATCGCTATCTCCAGGGGCATGCCGTAATTGGGGAATGTGCGTCTATCTTGCCTAAATTCGACTAAGGCCATTCGTTGATACCTTCTTGTGGTATTGCCCAAGCCAGGGATCTGTGATCCAACGCTTCTCGACCATATTACGCTATATCCCGAAGATCAGCTACCTGAATGGTGATATAAAGAGAAGCGGAAGTGTAGTGTACCCCCAGCACAGTCCTATCATCCACTGACCCCGCCAACGACTCCCATTCTAACTCCTGGTCGCTATGCAGGCTGTCTCTCCCGACTCCGTATACACTCTCGAGGATCGTACCGCTCTCATATCTTCGTCAGACTTCGATGACATCTACGACCGCCTTTTCCTTCGTGTCTCTCGCAAACCTCAGAGCACCTCGACGAGGATATACAAAATGAAGCACCGCTCATCACGACACCGTGACTCCCAACCATTCACCAGCGAACCCATCGCCATTCTTGACTTTGCTTCAGACGAGTCCCTAGGAAATATAACCTTTCCGCAAATGAAAGTAACGATACCCATGGCACGGTACTTACGCAAGACGTCGTTATTCGGAGGGTATGCCCCAGGCACCAGCTATTTATTCCCTTGCTGAACTTCGGAACGAATAGGTCGCTATCCAGAAAGTTTATTGGTTCTGATGGTCGAGAGTACACGTGGAATCGGGGCTGTATGCAGGGTCAAGAATGGACCGTAAGTGCTTCATGTCCATGCCAAATGACGAATGTCGTACTGAGGGATGAGTAGTGTATGACAGAGAACTTCATTGTTGCTCATTACGACCTAAAACCTGCACAGCAACGTGTATACGGCACGTCAGGCAACACTCTCAAAGTTTATCAGCCATTTTTCCATATGGCCATCGGTGAGGATTGCGTGCTCTGGGCTTTCTCATAAATTTGGCAGCTGACGAACTTCCTCGCCAGAAATCGTAGCATCCCTAATAATAATGAGACATATTGCGCAGTTCAACCTTTAGGGTCGTGGCCTTAGTCTTGGGACTTGGCCATACCTAGGCCTAATCCTCCATTCATATCGCATCAACACGCATCACTGTTTACCCTCACCCTCGCGGGCATATTAATTGGGCAAGCATACCTTAATTTCGTATTATTAGCATTCGGATTCTGTATAATCGACATTTCAATGTGAATGACTATTGTCTTGCTTATGTACGTGTTGGGTATCGTACCAAGATACTTCCTTCTCAGATGCAGGCGATTATGTATAAGGCCAAGGGCCAGGTGATAAGATAACCCCTCTCTTGTTTACATAATCAATTTTATGTTGCCGCCTCTCACAGCGCTGCTTTGACTTCAACCATGTCGAACAAGCCTTATGTCCAACCCGGCGAGCCCCTCAATGAGTTTCTGCGGTCGTTCTGGCAGCGTCAAGTTGATGCAGCAGAACAGGAAACCCCGGATTATCGACACCCTCCACTCCCGCTAGCCAGAATCAAGAAAGTTATGAAGAGTGATCCGGATGTCAAAGTAAGCAGTTATCACGCGACATAGTGGACCTATCTTTGAGTTGTTAATGTTAAGATGATCGCAGCCGACGGTGAGCAGGAAGATTGGTGTTTTTGGTAGCGGTCTGAGCGCGTAATTAGCACCCATTTTGTTTTGCAAAGCTTGCGAGAGTATGTCCTTCTCACGTTCGAGGCGCATCGTTTTCGCTCACACAGAGACAGTCTTTATCTCAGAAATAACCGCAAGGGCATTCATTATTGCGGACTCTAACAAGCGCCGAACTTTGTCACGATCGGACATCGCGAAGGCTTTGAGCAAGTCTGACCAGTTCGACTTCCTCATTGATATCGTACCACGCGACGAGCTGCCATTTCCGGCTTCTGTTGGGGCGAACGGAGCGAAGAAGACCGGGTTACCACCTAAAGGCAAACAGGCAAGTGTGTTTCTCCCTTTCGTTCGCATTGTGCTCATCTAGCATTCGCAGAAAACGGAAGGTGTGCCTACATCACCAGATCTCGCCGACACGAATGGCGAAGGCGGCTCGAAGGAAGCGTACGAACAGGTATGAGCTCGCGTAGTGTTTGAACTTCGACCTTGCGTTGCTGACGGCCTGCTCCAGCTAGAATCCCTACTAAACCCTACGGGTGGACAGGAGCGGAGCAATCTCCCCTGATCCTTAGAACTCTGCATGTATATTTATACCTATATCTCCTGCACATATCACCTGTTCCTAGTCCTGTATCCCACGTGTGGATGCTGTAACTTCCCCACTAGTTGCGCCAATGCCTCTGTCTGTTCCGTTTATAGAGGCTCGCGAGATTCAACAAGGGCGACCACCCATTCGCTATTACCTTGCTTCAAGCAAGGTCTCTGGTTATACCAATCTTTCCTAGCAAGGTAAACTGTGCGCGCGCTTAAATCCCCAAAATCCTGAGCGCTCTGCTCTTGTTCTCCTCCGCTTTGAACAGGGCGGACCTCTCCCGTGCAAGACTGATTCTCAGAGCCCGACTCTCTCCCGCGTGAGATTGCTCTATTTCAAACTTCTGTGAGGCTACACTTCGGCTGATTGTTTTGGCATCTTTCGTTATACTAGCGGATGACCCGTGCTACGCACGGGAATGAATTTGCAGGCTCACAGTTTACAGGTTGTTTGCAGGTTTAGATTGCGTGGTAACTGTATGATGTGAGAGGGATAATATGTAGGATTTGTAGTAATTAGTAGTTTGCTCATAGGCACCTCATCGCCCAACCTCCAGTTGGGCTGTTTCGCTGCTCCGTGTAAATTTGCAAGCTTGCTGAGATATCATTTCAATGAGAATAACTAAGTAAACCCATGATCAGTAGGAAGTACCTCCACACTCTTACCTTTTCGTGTTGAATGTAATTCACTCGCATACTACTCGTGTACCTGCTTGCTAAATTTCATCCATGCTAGTTATCATTTACGAGGATCCACAACTCACATTGAATTGCGCATTATTTGTGCACAACCTGTCCCAGAAATTTCCAGGGAAATCATAATGCGGTTCTGAGCAAGGGATGACTTACTTGAGCTATGCGTTGAATTTGAAGTCTGCAGGTGAAAACTTCCCAGTAAGTGTGCAAGCACAATGTCTCTGACAACCTGTAATTTGCTTGTTGCATCAGCGAAAAGGCCGTCCCCTGATGAGCCTAACAAGGCACAACAGAATGACGCGAGTCGGGACGCCCTCTTGTCAACACGCTGCAAATCCGTCACCAGTCTGGCCTGACTGACTACTCCATGTCTTCATAACACGGCCAGGTTAGGTTGACGCCACACTGATGGGCCTGCATGGTCATGATCTTATCTACTGCTTGCCAGCTGGAGGTTGTGTCAGTTAGGCCCGGGTTTGCTCGACAATATGATGCAGAGCCGGTAAGTGCTTATTTCGTTGGCCGTCGCGTAACCCGCCCTCCCCAAAAGTTATCAACACCATATATGGCTCTCAGACACTCTTGTACGTGCTTCGTGAACGCACGGGCCACTCTTAGGTCAGCAACTCATATAAACTCGGAACTTTGCAAACTTGAGCCCCTCATGCATCTTCCTTCCCTCCTTCATCATCTCCCGTCTATCACCCTTCGCCTGTTGTCTTCCATCATCACAACTTCCAGCTATCAGACAGTGCTTGTCCTCCATGCTCCGGAGCTCACTTACGTGCGTAAAATGTCCTAGAACCATTGAGATCAATCTACGCGCATATAGGGCCGCTCTTGCTGGAGTTTCCTGTGCAATCTTTGTTTCTTGTCTTGGTATCTCATGTAGGTCGTGTAAGAGAAGCAAACTTAGGTTCACGTTTGCACAGGCAAAGATGATATATTGGCAAGTACCTGTAAGAGAAGCAAACTTAGGCTACGCGCGAGTAAGTAACAGAAGTGGGAAGATATAAGGTATAATACTCACTTCACGTTTGCACAGGCAAAGATGAAGTGAGTGGTATCGTAAAAGTAAGCTATAAGTACTATGAAAGGCTCGGAACATGTAACTAAGCGGAATATGATAGATGAGAATGAAATATCATATGCATTAGGTGCTAAAGAGAAGGATGAAAGGAAGGAAAACCAATCACTAGGGTCCATGGAGCATATGTACAGACATCAGGGCTGTGGTCCACACACAACTCCGAGTTTGGGTTTGAGCTCGACAGGCAATCAGGTCTCGCGTTATCGTTTGTAATTCCAACAGGTTGTGCATACATTCACTCAAACATGCTCAAACTACTCATCTAACCTTCGCAACAGCACCGGCTACTTCATGGACCACTCACGGACGGCTTCACCACACGAACTTGCATCCAAGTAGCCCGAGGCTGTCAGTGGACAGCTGAACTTATCTGCGCACACCATTAGCTCCCACAGTCCCGCATGGATGTATGAACTCCTTGTACTGGTGAGGTATGCCTCATAACTTACTCTCTTCACAGACACGAACAGCAGTCGCCAGACAGGTTCCGTCAAAGGCAGATATCCTCGCAGCCAATGCCAATACTACCCAGGGTTGCCACCTTTTGATGAACCACAAGGAGCTAATGAGTTTATAATTAACAACCTTGTTTTCTCCAACTCGCGTACTAGACAAGTATCCTCTACATCAACTCTATATAGCAAATAAATTTTTGTTTCAATTATATCTATAACATATCTATAATGGGTAGTCAGTTCCCCGACATCGTGCCCAATCTAGTTCATGCATGCTAGGTGCAAACAGAGTGCTCATGGTTATCAAAATGATATACTCATAAATGAATACACTAGTGAGCAGAATGATTACCTTGGCCAATCTGTTGGCTATATAGGATTCAGAATAATGAGCCAGCAGGTCCAGATGGGGAGCTTCGCTAGACATGGTGAAACCGCTATGGTCAGATCACAGCTTTACTAGGTATGCCTTATAATTTTGTGCCTAACAGTGGATGGCAGGCCTGGTAATGCTTGGTGGGGACTAATAAGGCCTTTGCCAGAGAACTTGCATTTCGCTAATGTGTGCACCTCATTGCCCAACTTAATTTGGTGTGTCAATTTGTAAGATTTAAATACTTATATGTGACAGTGACCTTACTTGGATGTGTGAACTTATGCTGTGCAAGAATGATTGAGCCAATAAGAATGCTCGAATGACTCGTGGGAGAAAATCCATGGATTTTCTATTGTAGAAGATGCTCAAATCCTCAAGCTTGAGGATAGGCCTCACGGCTTTGCTGATCCTCGTCTTTCGTGTAGGCTGCGGGGGCCAATGTAGCAGCTTTCATGCTTGAAATGACGGGCTGTCCCATGTTAGTGCGTAGGTGTAGGCATCGCGAGAATTGTCAATTTCTCCACTGCTAGGAAGCTGCAGCCGATCATAACGGCTGTGGACATACTCAATGTCAGTTTCCATTCAAGTAGGTCGATTTGACCCATCTTTCATCGGAAAAGGCTCTAATAACGAAACGGATCAGCTTGCGTGATGAACATCATGGCGTGCACTCACGTTTACAGCCTGTGTAGCGAAGACACCCGGGAGGAGCACGCCACGCTTGTAACCAGTGACGGGGACACTACTACACAAGAGCTTCAAGTACACAGGCACAGGTCGGACATGCCCCCTTTACCTTAAGGATAAATATGCGCGACCGTTTATTGTCTGTCCGTGAGAAGCAAGGTAACCAAAGTCGCCGGGAGGCAGCAGCTAAACTGTAGCTTCACGGCTAGACCGCTCGCACGGTAGGTCTCCTTGCTCTAGGACGTCATTCCATGGAATATCAAAGATCATTCCGAAGCTGGCCTCGCTGCTGGGTATTGAAATGATGATGCCCATAAATGACGATGTGTTCACCGAACCCCCACGAACGTGCCCATGTCCCTTAGGTCACCCACGCACTCGGACTTAATAGGTACTCGGCCGTAATCTGAGTCCGTCCTCTGGTCGGACTTGTACTCCATCTGCCATGTATGCAGCTGAAACAAGGCCTTAGCACACTGACGCCGCCTGGGCCTGGAGTGTCATATCCCATAGGGTCAAGGCGCCGACTGTCGACGTTTGAATCATCCCGATCTTCTCTACCTTGTGCGTTTTTGCGCACGCGCACATGGAAGAAGATCAGAAGTAGAGGTCATTGGGCCTGGTGACAATGGGGACTAATATAAAGTCACTGAGCCATTAAGACGATTGGGTAGCAAAGCTCTCTGAAATTCTACTATGGCTTGCAGAGCCAGCTTATCGCTGATCCTAGCTCTACAGTTCTGGGTCAACCTAGCGCTGACTAAAAATGTACCTCCAGCATTCCGAAGGCCGCCCAGCTCGGCCGTTGATCATGTTAATCCGTGCGTGAACAGCTTATCTGTGAAGATAAACATCTCAGCATACCTGATAGGCTCATCGGGAACGGGGGTGCAATTCCTTCCCATACAGGTGGCATGATCCCAACCACGGCTCCACCATTTGCCATGACCCGCTGGGTAGCCCAAACTCGTCAAAACTACGTCTCAGTTCCGCCGTATATATTCACCGATACGTCTATTCATGGATTCCAGGGTACCCATCAACCAGCGATATGGATGGGCGAAAGCGGCCAAGTGGTGGTCGTTCCTGGCGCCGGTCGGATAAAGAGTACTTTCGAAGAGAGGGGAATGACTTTCGACAGAGCTACCGAAATCATCACGGCTAGCTATTATAGTGTTGAATTGAACACCGTGGAAGGGGGAACAATTCTTGCGGAACAGAGCGCTAGTATGTGTTCACACATCTTTCAGTAGTTTCCATGTATTGAAATGTACCCTCGTTCAAGCTTCCAGGACTGGTCATCTGAGGTTTACGTTCGATAAGACAGCTACTCCATATGTCGTCGTGGAAGCTACTCGAGCTGCTGTTGTGGGACACTCCGATATCTCGAACGTGACTCTCTACATTGGCTCTATACAAATCAACCCTCGAACCCGTGAAATTTGCGGCAGCAATCCAGAGCGCCAAGATTCTATCATTGGGCCTCTGTCCACGCCCGCACGGGCATTCAGCGGTTACTTCTGCGCCCGCTTCAACCAGCCATTCACATCTTGGGGCGTAACCCACAATGGCACTGTCCGAAAAGGTGTGACCAACAGCGAAGATCGCCTCCTGTCCGGCTTCGCCACCTTCAGACCCTCGCAGAACGCTGTCGATGTCCGAATTGGCGTATCCTTTATTTCCATCGACCAAGCCAGAAGAAACCTTGATCGAGAAATTCCAGATGGGACTAGCCTGGAAGAAACCGCCCTAAAGACTCGAGGTGAATGGGCTGAGAAGTTGGACCGGATTCAAATCGAAGGTGCCACTCAGAAGCAGAGGAACATATTCTACACGAGCTTCTTTCACTCTTTGCAGGTATGCCAATCTCACTGCCAAGCCTTATATGGTTCTCATGCATATGGCTTCTACTCTACATAGTATCCATATGAAACCAGTGAAGATGGCAAGTATTACTCCGGCTTCGATGATCAGGTACACGAAGGCGAGTCCTACAATGGGTACTCCATATGGGTTCGTTTTGCGAGGAACATCATTGTGCACTCCTGATGGACAAGAATAGGATACCTATCGCGCGGAGTGGGCCTGGCTCATCCTCTTCGCTCCAGAGAGAATGCCGGGAATGATAACCAGTATGTTGAATGACTTCAAAGAAGTAAGTAGGGCCTGAACACGAGGATCCCTTGGCTTCCATCTCACTAGTTCACCAGGGAGGATGGTTGCCTAAGTGGAAGAATATCGTAGGTCCGTTCGGAGGTCCGATGCACTTCCATCGTGCGCTGACACACTCATTATTCCCATGAAGAAACGAATATCATGGTAGATCCATCTCCCTCCAGTTTCGGCCTCTGCATTCAATTGGTCATTGCAATAGGTTGGGACCCATGCGGATTCACAAATAGCTGAAACTGTGGTGAAAGGGATACGTGGATTTGACCTCGATTTAGCTTGGGAAGCTGTGGTGAAGGATGCGACCGTTCCTCCTATTCGTGACGATACGGTGTCGTAAGTGAATGACTTACGCCGTTGTTGTGGGTATTTTCATATTGCTTTCGTAGTTACGGCGATCGTCAAGAGGTGAAGTCACCCCCCATGGTAAAGCCCTCATCACCTGCTAAGCCCTGTTTGTGTAGAATGTTGATTATGAAGTTCGAGCTGGCCTCTCTACGGTATACACACAGAAAGGTTGGGTTGCGAATGACATTCATTCCGAAGCCGGATCCCGAACTTTGGATTACGCTTGTAAGTCCCCCTCATCCCTGCCTCGGTACTTGAGAGCCCAGCATACTCTAAGATGACGACTATGCCATCGGATTATTCGCTCAAGCCCTAAACAAGACTGACGAAGCAGTCTTTTACCTCAAGCGAGGACTCGAAGCCCCGTTTACCTTGTTCAATCAAGACACTGGATTCATGGAATCTCGCAACGCAAACGGAACCCTTGCTGGACCAGATGAGGGCTGGACGGAAGGCGATAAGTGGATATATACCTTTGACGTGGTGCAGAATGTACCGGAACTTGCAAAGATGAAAGGTGGAAACGCGAGCTTTGTTCAGTTCCTGGATGATCATTTCAACGGAGGTAGGAGTAACTCAAATGCTGCGAATTGGTGCTGAATTTCTAACTTGTAGGTCACAACCAGCACACGAACGAGGTCGGTCTGTGTTTTTACATCCTCTTGATCATGCTTACGCTATGTGGATCAGCCATCACATCATATACCCTACCTCTATGCCATGGTCGGTGCTCCAGCCAAGACACAAGAACGAGTGCGTTCCATCGCTGTCACTGACTACGATGATACGCCCACCGGGCTCCTCGGGGTATGTTCTTTCACGCTGTGATCATGGGCATAAACCTACCTCGTTTGCCATGTTCGCCGCACTAGAACGAGGATTGTGGCCAGATGAGCGCGTGGTACCTCTTCTCAGCTTTGGGGTTCTATCCAGTTGATCCCGCTTCCGGGAATTACATCCTCGGCTCGTATGTACACATACCTCTTTCTGTCATGCCATGCTTAATAGGTTCAACGTTCCTATCAGACCATTTTTCGATAGGGTGACCGTCCGTCTACCTGGCGCCGAAAGACCGCTTGTGATTTCCTCCCCTGGCGCACCTTCGGGAATATATGTCCAGAATGTCACCGTCAATGGTGAGGTATTGCAGAACTCAATCATCAGCCACGATCAGGTCGTGGGTGGTGGTGAGATTGGATTCACGATGAGTTCCGTTCCCGTTCGAGGAGGGAAATGATTTCAATTGGGTTCGTGTTTTTGTAGGCAGTGCTGTGTGCATGTACAGGTTTTATAATGAATATTGATTGCTTATCCTGAAGTAGTCTGAAGTTGGCCTGAACTGTAACGAGACCCTCCAACGGTATTGTTTCTTGCGTTGTGTATCCTGGCGATTATAAGCAGCGTATTCGGGATAGTAGATATCACTAAATTTTCATGTAACTTAATTTGGGTGTGGGGGATACGCAATTGGAGGAACGGACCTAGAAATGACATGACCCGGAGGCTTTCAAGAAGTTCTAAATACACACGAAATTCCTTCCCGTACATGTAAACTCAAACATGCAAGCGATGACAGTCAGGCAGCTGAGGTAGAGAAGTATGTATCAAAAACGCTGTGCGAACGGCAAGTAGAGTACAAGAGGGAACATGACTAGCTTACGGGAGGCGGACAGGTAAGCCTGAGACAAAGATCAAGCCGATAAGGGAAAGAAGAGAACAACAAAACAATCTTACCGGGAAGGTATTGCGCTAGCAGGGTGACAAATTTTTCGCTAGTGATAGCTCCTCCGATGGTTTCCTTGTCCGGACCCTCACTGAGCAGGCGATAGTAGATGTAAGGATTGAAGAAGCGCTGGATGCGAAGGAGGCATGTAGCCATGCCTTGGTACTCAGGCAAGATAAGCTCGGACAGTGGCTTGATGAAGAGGGTTTCCTTGACCAAATCCTGCCTGGACTCTGTGCGCCAAGATGCAACTGTGAACACTCCATCGGATCACAGGCGACATCGAAAAGGAGGTAGAAAAGAACTCGAGGTCGCGCCGATACAAGCGCGAAGGGGGTCCCCAGCTTGAAGAAGGTCGGAGGCCATGTAGGGTTGAGTACCAGTCCTTTGCCGCGATGTCGGATTCATCACTCGGGTAGCAAGATCAAAGTCGTTCAGCACCCCAAGTACCCCCCTAGACTTGCTCTTCCGGTACATCCAGTTACCCATGGTGACATCCCGATGCAACACTCCACCAACATCATAGATCCACTTATGAACTATGATCAGAGAACGTCACAAAGCAGCCTTAGACTCGAGTGTGGTGCCCACATCTCACAAGGTCTCCTGTCCCCCACCGAGTGCCATGATCGGCCAGAGCTCCTTGAAAACCTGGATACGGAGGATCCGCATCTCATGATCGTCGTTGGGAAAGTGCTTTACAAGCCGCTGCTGGATCCCGACCTCATCTCCTAGGCTCGCGTCGTGGAGAAGCTTAGGGAGGTGCTTTCGAATCCATTCATCGTCAGGACCTATCGCTTTCTCGATTCGGCGTAAAAGATCCGCTTCAGATGTTCTTCCATCCAATGGCCAGCCCAACCTCACCACAAGGCCGACCACGGAGAAGGATTCTCCCTGGTTGCGCGTCCGTAACGGGGAACTCGATTAAATGCTGACGGGACCCAGGCGACGTCATTTCCAACGCGTAGCTGGCACACTGAGTCAAAGACGTCTCAATCCCCCCATGGTGTCGGGAATCTCGGCAGGTAGTGTGAGGTCGAGAGTAGACGTGCACGAAAGAGCGCGGCGCGGGCTACTAAGATCCTCAGATGAGTCCTTGAGTGCTTCTTCGTGGACCTCCGACTCGACGTAGCTACATAACACCACTGAGTCACCCAGAATGTTTCAACAATGAGCGCAAATACCTACGCCTCCTAGACTTGACTGTACATGATTTTACTGGCGTGAGATCCTTGTTAATGCATCTGAATCCGAAGAACGAGCGAGGCTCTGCGGGATGAAATGAGCTGTCTGCTGGCCTCTTCTTGGACGGGTTGTCCACAGACACTCTGTCAGGATTATGCGTCAAAGTGGTCCTACATACCAACGCCACGTCAGGCTTGCACTTCGCATCAATCCCCCAAAGATGCGTGTTTATCATTGCGGCATAGGAAATAGTTGGATGGTGTATGGAGGATCGCGTTAACGTACGCGCAGAAGTAACAATATCGATCCTCGTCCTGCTGAACTGGCCGGCAGTAATCCTCTCGAAGTCAATCTAAATCAGGCACACCAGCCTCCGGTACAGTTGAGATATCATAATTCAATATCAACGTGCAGAATTCCTCTACGGAGACAAATTTCTCGACTTTTAGATGTAAGGGGCGTAGTTGCGTTGGCGAGAGCTGCTTGGATGCTACTCATTCGTGCTGGATCTCGCAGGCATAGGAGTGTTGTGTACGGATATCTGAGCATTGTGCGCCGACGTCGGTGGCGCACTCGGATGAGGTTGCATGGTGAGATGCGGTAGGAAGCCAGTTGTTCAGCGCTCAGCCAGGGGCCTAAGTCATCAATTATAACTCCGTCAGGGGTCTCCTATGGGTATGAAGATAGCTTTGCAGGTTTTATTGTTCCAGGAACGGACTACACACTCCAGGTGAGCATTCCCGTCTTGCGCGTAACCATCACTCCGGACTCTACTCAAGAACATCATTAGAGACACAATACGGGAAAACCTTTAGGAAAGAATTATGGCACAGTTTTGGTGTCTGTCGACGCTCCCTGCAACTGCTACGAATTTATGTAAGGTGAGGAAGCGGCGTGGCCCATCCTTTTGTTTTCGCGATACTTACATAGTGGACGCAAAACCTGCTTCGGAAGTATTCTCTAGATATTCCTGCCCAGCAATGTAATTTCAACGTAATGAAACTGTGCGACGCGGGGAACGTCACATCCTCTGATGTTTTACTGACGACTGCGCCAGTGCATTGCCTGTCACAGATTCAAGTAAGTACTCACTCGACATATTTCCATACACATGAACCCAGCGATCATAGCTTCGCCTTCGATGTATTTCTAGATCCTTCTGGTGCGTCAAAAGATGCGTGTTGATAGGTGTGGCTACGTTCCTTATCGCTAACCTTGCTCAGCCTCCGTAGAGTCCATCAATGGCCCTGTCAAGATTCTGAATTTCTGTTGGTCATCGATGGAAAAAAATGGAAATTGGGACGATGTCGCTACTTCTTGATTTCTTGGTCGGGCCAGGATGTCTACACAATGGGGGTACCTCAGACGCTTGCACATGGAGAAGCCTGGGCGAACTCTACACACATTCCTGGGCGCGAAGGCGGCGCTAAACTTGCTTATGTTATACTTCAAGGTACAATGATCCCGCCAAGCGGAGTCAAATCCATTGGCGCCCTCCAGCACTAGCAGTACAATGGCTTGAAGTGAAGCTCGAGGGCCGCCGTTTGTATGAGCTCAGGTATCTACCCAGTTTGAAGTTCTCGAGGTCCCTTTCGATCCCCCTACTCGCCTTATCTCCGTGGTTTGAAGTGCGCCTTTCTCTGGTTCTTGGCGGAGAAAATGCTGGCTTGAGTCATTCTTGGAAGTTCTTGGGACCCTGTTTTCTGGTGCCAATTACTCCATGCCGGACGGGCCAGTTCCGCTCGATCCAAGAGTCCTTTCTCGGCATGACCCACATGTTTATCTCGTTTTTCTTGGCATTTTCCATCGGTGGTGTATATATAAGTGGACCCTCCGGCCGAAGTCATTTCCCCCTAATCCTCTTGGATTCTTCTTACGACCATGTTGGAACGCCTATGGAAGATTAATGAAAAGTCCTTGAGACTTACGAGCCGGACGAACACCACCATCTCAGTTAGCGTCCCTCCGGGTAGCGCTGACTTCACATCGGTCGCCCATGATGCACACACTCGCTCTATACCCCAAATACTTAACGATCTAGGTACCTCAGACGTTCACGGTTTAACGAAGAACGAAGCTGCGAGACGGCTGGAAACGTATGGCGAGAATTTGTTAGAAGGAAAGGATGGCGTTTCTGCTCTGAGAGTATTGGTCGGGCAACTCGGTGCGTACTGTTGTTAATTCAGTATCGCCTCAGATTATTGACGACCGCCTAATAGCAAATGCCCTCACCCTCGTTCTTATCGCGGCTTTGGCCCTTAGCTTTGGTGTTGGGGACTACGTCGAAGGAAGCGTCATTGCCGCCGTCATCTTTCTCAATACTACGTACGTAGTTGCTGTTCAGTTCCTTCTCCAAACTCAACCTATACATACCTTTCACAGCGTCGGATTCTTTCAAGAATATCGGGCAGAGAAGACCATGGATTCGTTGCGCCAACTCTCTTCTCCCACCGCGGTTGTCATTCGTAATGGCGAGAGCTCGGCTATTCCTGCCAAGAATGTTGTCCCTGGTTTGTATAATGCCCCACAAAACCCACACTCGCTTATCATATGGCTTAGGTGACCTTGTCATGATCAAAGTCGGTGACGTCGTACCGGCGGACGTAAGTAGCCCGCTTCATGCGTCATTTGATTATTCGACTGACGCATTCCACAATGTAGATGAGAATGATCGGTGTCTCTAACTTGGAGGTCTCTGAACAACTGCTCACTGGAGAATCGATACCGGGTATACATCTCGTCCTCTCGTTCCTTTATCACTAAATGAACACAAGTCTTTAGTGCCTAAGACAACACAGACGTTCAACGAGGATGAGGTTGAAATGCCCATCGGTGACAGAGTCAACCTGTGCTACGCTTCGACGATCGTTACGAAAGGTCGAGGTACTGGTGTCGTTGTTGGCACTGCGATGAACACACAGGTACGATTACCCTTCATTGCCCCTAATGACTTCTCGCTGATCTAAGGAAATAGATCGGACACATCGCCTCTGCCATGAGCGGTAACAATACTCGCCAAGATGATGGAGAAGTTGATCGTAGACCATTCCACAAACGCGCTTATGACCGAACAATGATCATCCTGTAAGCTACTCATCCACCCGTTCTTGATGGACTTGCCGACTTACTGCATGTTAGGGGCCTTCGTACTGGCACGCCATTGCAAATCAAGATGAACCAGCTTGCATACATCCTCTTTGGCTGCGCTTTCCTTCTGGCAATCATTGTCTTCAGTGTTGCTAGATTTAAAGTCACCAATGAGGTCGCCCTGTATGCTATTGCGTGCGGAATTGCTATTATTCCTGAGTCACTCATTGCTGTTTTGACTTTGACGATGGCAGTCGGCACACGGCGTATGGCTAAGCAGCAAGTCATTGTGCGCAAGCTTGATGCGCTGGAGAACCTGGGGGGTGTCACGGATATCTGCAGTGATAAAACCGGAACCTTAACTCTAGGTAGGCTTCCTTTAACCGTTGTCTCTTGTCGCTTTTTGAGATTGTCTCTGTCCCAAGGCCAGATGTCTGTTCGCAAGTTCTGGCTTGGTGGAGAGCCTTCGAAGGATTCTGAATATACGGCTGATCTCATTTCGGATAATGCCATCGAACCCGTCGGTCCCGTTCGTGTTGGTATCACTGGCCCGGAATTGGATATCAAATCCTTAGATGAAGGCTTTACTAGAACGATCCACGCCATGGCTCTCTGCAACGTTGCAACGTGCGTATATCTGTGTCACAAGGGTGCTTCGCCGTACTCATCCAACCTCTAGCATCCATAAGAATTTGAAGGGCGAATGGAAATCCACTGGTGACCCTACCGAAGTAGCTATCCAAGTCTTCGCCACGAAACTCGGTCTCGGTCGTAGTACTCTTACTGCAGACAAACTTGGTCCCGCTGATGCTCCTCGCCTTCGCCCGGCCATGGGAGAGAAGATCGGCGGTGACCCAACTGTTATGTTCCCCGATGAAGAGAAAGAAACACCTAAGCGGTACACTCTCGCTATTGAATTTCCTTTCTCTAGTGAATTGAAACGCATGACCACTATCTACTTCGACACGGAAGAGAAGGGCGCTCTCTGTGTCATTAAGGGAGCTGTAAGTCGTATCTTCCTACGTGTCACTTGCTTGCTGACCGAGGTTCTCAGGTTGAACGTGTTTTGGATGCTTCCATTACCTACCATCCTTCCCCACTTACGGATCCTTCTGCCACCGCTCCGTTGACGCCCGATGTTAAGGAACGCATCCTCGAAAAAGCCGAGCAGCTTGCCGGTCAAGGTCTTCGTGTCATCAGTTTTGCTCAAAAGCGTATCGATCCGGCTATCGCTAGGGAAATCACTCGTGATGATGCAGAGAAGGAACACACTTTCTTGGGGTTGGCCGGTATCTTTGATCCACCGCGTCCCGAGACTCTTGGAGCTGTTAGGGCTTGCAAGGATGCTGGCATCATTGTTCACATGTAAGTACTTCATTTTAATGTCCTTGGGATTTGGAGCTTACTTTTTTGGCTAGGCTTACTGGTGACCATATCACCACTGCACGGGCTATTGCTGAAGCTGTGGAGATCATCTCCCCTGATGCTCCAAAGAGTGCCGTCATGACTGTCGGTCATAACCTTTATTGTTTTACTTTCGCAGCTGATCCTCTCTAGGCTGCCGAATTCGACAAGTTGACTGACAAGGAAATCGATGATCTACCGGAACTGCCTTTAGTCATTGCTCGTTGCGCACCCGAGACCAAAGGTATTCACTTTTATCCTCTCACATACGTCATAGCGTTAATCGCCGCTCCAGTGAGAATGATTCACGCTGGCAAACGTCGCGGCAAGCACATGTCCATGTCAGGTGATGGTGTCAACGATTCACCCGCATTGAAGCTGGCTCCCGTCGGTATTGCAATGGGCATGGGCGGCTCTGATGTCGCAAAGGACGCGTCTGATTTGGTATTGACCGATGAGTGAGTACACATTTCAAGCTTATCCCCTGACGAGCTGGTCGCTAATGAAGCGCAGTAACTTTGATTCCATCCGCGCAGCTGTTAGCGAAGGTCGTAGGATCTTCATTAACATCCAGCGCTTTATCCTCCACCTGCTTACGACCAACGTCGCCGAAGTCGTGCTACTGATCGTCGGTTTGGCCTTCCTTGATGAGGCGAGAGCTAGCGTTTTCCCTCTTTCCCCTCTTGGTGTTCTTTGGGTCAACATGGTGAGTTGCGTTCAGTCTCAGAGGCCCAATCCTGCTCACTCCAAACGTAGATTACTAGTTCGCCTCCTGCCTTCGGTTTGGGCTTGGAAAAGGCACCAGCTGACCTCATGAAGCGACGACCTTACTCCGTGAAGCAGGGAGCTTTCACTTGGCCCGTCATTATTGACTGTCTTGCGTATGGAACTGTCATGGGCGCTACCTGTTTGCTAAACGTGAGCCTTTATTACTGAGGCGTTTTGTTTTGGCCACTTACACGCAGTCTCTAGTTCGTCATCGTCATCTATGGCGTTGAGGGTGGCCAACTCGCCCGTGATTGCAACCATTCACCAAGTGAAGCCTGCGATGCCGTGTTCCGCGCTCGTTCAACCGTCTTTGCTACCCTCATCTTTGAGATTCTTCTTTATGCCATCGTTCTCAAATCATGTAAGTCATGACCATATTAGGCTCATTAATCAAACACTAATATTCCTGCCGTGTAGTTGAGCGATCCATCTTTGCCTTGACTCCAGGACGGCCATTCTGGGTAGATTGGTGGTCTAACCAAGTGCTCTTCTGGTCCGTTGTTGCTGGGATGATCAGTGTTGTGATTCGTGAGTCATACTACCTCTCTCACAGATGCCTCTTCGCTGACTTTCGCCCTCCTTAGCTATTTACGTGCCAACGCTCAGCACCAGAGTATTCTATCAACGCGGGATAGGCTGGGAATGGGGCCTGGTTGTTGGTATGACCATTGTCTTTGTTGCTTGGTCAGAGTTTTGGAAAGTAGTGCGAAAGCCGTTGTATAGACGTTGGGAGACACCCCTCGTTAAACCCTCGGCCACCGTTTGAAGCCCTTTGCATGTCACCTGAGATACTTCACGCTTTGATAACTGGACGATTTGCGTGCCTAAAATGGAACGTTGTATACAGTAGACTTTTGTATCTTCTCTTACTAGCTTCTTATGACAGGCTATTGGACTCTAATGATAACGTGATAACGTTGTCCATCTGTTCATGCGTTTGCTACTTGCGTTCGGTGCAAGCTTGGTGCCAGAAGCAGCTTGGCGAGAAGAGGGACTGGCAGGGGTTTCAGGGGCTCCTTACCTTCGGCATTTTGCTCACTTGTAGCTACATCCGAAGGCGGCTATGCATGCCTTAATAGTGGCTTCGATATGAGTATGATACAATGTTTCAAGGACAGAATTAGCAAGCGAAAACAGCGGGGCCTGGTAATATATGGATCTGAGCATATGTAGCCCAGCTTAAAGCTTGCAAGCATACCTGGGATGGTATAGCCGGAAAGGGTTTGGTAGATATTGATGGCGATGCCAGGATCGGTGCCTGTTTTATTGAGAATCATATTCGACAGATGCAGATCTTCGAAATAGGGTGCATACTTACCAGCGTAGGCACCGGGAAAGTTGACAGTGGGTGAGGGAGTGGTGCTTCCACCTCCGGTGATCTGAATTTGTGCGCATTCCATCTATAGCTATCGTCAGCGATTATTGAAGCATTCGAATTACAGAAGCTTACGTAGAGCTGTGCGCCGGGGTAGCTACCGGCAGCATGAAGGGCTGAGGTGTGCATTAGTGTAGAGTAGATCACACCATTCCAAGAGAGCGTAACCTACCGATGAGTTCGTGTCGAAGCAGGTATTGACCAGACTCGATACATGCTGGGATCTTGAAAGTAACCTTTCCATCGTTAGCGATGAGACGGTCAACACCCCAGGTCTTAGTTGAGGCATCATAGCCATCTTCCCATATCTTGAACCACTTCAATCCAGTTACGTCGGTCTGCGTCGCATTATTGACCTTCGCACTAGAGTTTTATTAGCACGCGAAAAGAAAGGATGGCACCGAAATGATGAACGCACAGGTAGGAGATGACAGGACCTTTGTGACTTGCATCGATGGGGTCAGAGCTGTCACTGGGATCTAACGGAACGGTCACTATACGGAAGGTTACTTGAAGGGGATGGACGTACTGGCGCCGTCAAGAGTGTGATGCCACTCTGCGGTGACAGTAGCTCCAGCGGGAACAGGAATGATCGCTTGAGAGACAGGTTGGTGGTACGGGTTGATGCCACCATTGCAGATAACATCTAATGTGAGAACTCGTGAGCCTGTGTGTGAGTTCCCGTGGAGGAAAGAGTACTCGCCATTGGACGTGACATCCGTGATGGGCTATCCGACACGTTAGATGGCTATGGAGGGTGTGGTGGGGACGACCTGAAGAGGAAGACTTACACCGTCATAGTCAGGTACGCGGATGCCTACAGTGTGTCCGGCGGATACACCATTGACATAGAGCTCTTGGAAGATGGTGTGTGCTTGGGCAACACCCGCGAAGAGAGCGGCGATCGCGACGGTGGTAGACTTCATGGTGTTAGATACAGCGTCGATATTAGGCCGATAGATTAGAACCGCCGTTATATACTCTACTGAACCGGCTAAACCCTGCGTCAAGCACAAAGCACAGTTGTCGTCGGCTGGAAGAGGAGCGAGCTAGGCAGCGAAATCACCTCATGTAGCGCGACGTTTTTCAGATGTATTTCCGGAATAGCACGGCAAGAGGCATAATCGAAACTGTTGTAAGCATTGCCGGTAGATGTAAAGGCTACGCTCCACTCTTGCTAGTAGGACATGCTGATTTGCGACTTAAAAGCTCCACCACGGCAAGATATGTTTTTCCGGAGAAGGTGGTTTTGGCATCGGCAAAAGTGGTCGGCAAGGTAATAATGAGGTCTACTTCCAAGCACGAGGGCTTCACGACATCGTGCGGGGACCCGATAGGAAGTGCAAGAGATCAGTGACGTCTTTGCTGATAAACCGAGACCGGATAAGCTGGACAGGAGGCGGGGCAACTAGTGTCCCCGGCTTCTCCGAGAGGTCCTCAAGGCCGTGAAGGGACAAAGTCAAGCTATCCAGAGACGCTGTATGGTAACTAGGAACACCCAAACCCCAATTTCGTCGCGGTAGTTCGAGGGAGTTGGGTCTTCCAGACAAACGACAAAACGCTCTTGGTGGAAGTCGTTGGTATCTGTGTTCCCAAGCTAGATTTTGAGAAAGCGGTATAATTTCGGCACTGGAGCCTAATCGCGTATAAGTACCTGATGCGCCTTTGAGTAGCCAGCATTCTTCCTTCCAAGTGACGGACACACGGGACGGGAAGCAGGCAGCTAGAATCGTATTTTGATGAGGAGGAATCCAAGGGCATTTGGGACAACCCAAGCGTGTCGCGTCTCGATTATGAGTCGTAACTTGGTCGTGAACCAGGACTGCAAGATTGGTATATTCCATAGATACGAGCCTATCGACCAAGTTAAGGACGCAGCAGATCATTTGAAATAATTGCCGACCTTTCAGGCCGAATCGCTACATGGTCGTATAACAGATAGTACCATACAGTATCTGGAATGTGCAGGACTTGCCATACTCTAGTGAACCGCGGAATCCGGATTGGGATCTGACGGCCGAGCGCTCGCATAAGCGCTCATTATATTGTGTGGTTGACCACCACCGACAGCTTACGTGCCACCGTCACAACGTCTGCATGAGACCTCAAGGCCTCAGGCGAGCACTATGGTGATGTGTACAGCCATGCAATCAGTATAGGTACGGTGTGTGCTAGGTGTGTGCTACCAGTGTCGCAGGTTGATCATGATCAAGCTCCCTACAGATTTCAAGTTGAGGTTCTATGATGCTCACTTCGCCCACGAGTTGCCCATGAGTGAGGTGTCAGTTACATCAGTGAAGAAGATCCTTTGATGCTGGTGCATTGATGCACATTGAACGCTGACGGCAGAAAACAAGAAGCATAAACAACACCGGTTCTTTCGCTACAGATGGGGCACGGATGCATGGGAGTTTTCTTGGGAGCATCCGCTCCAGCGCGTTCTGCCTCCACGCTGATAAGGACACAAGACAATCCGTCTCAAAGGCGGTATCACTGCAACGGGAACTGGACTACGAAACCGGATTTGTTGCCTGTTGTACGTGGGCGCGATGTCAGGCCTCAGGGCCCGAGATCGATCTTCGCTTGCCCAACATCCCGGATATCCTTGGTGGGAATCTGAAGATATCCATAGCCAAGGTGAAGTGTCCCAGACAAACTTACTCAATTCTTGAAGCTTGATTTGTCCATATATGTCTAATACAAGATCTTTTACGTGGCCTCCGTGCGTTCACCCTGGCGTAGTAGGGTTTCAATATTGAGCTACTTACGTGTTGCAATAGTCTTCAAGCCGCTTCCCGCCCCGGTCTCCTACTTATCGGAATATACCTTGAATGCCAGACATGATCTCCCGTTGAGCTCATTGGGCCTAAGTTGAAATATCACACAGATCAAGCCCCCGCGCCGGTGTAACCCTTTACCGATCACAAACTTTGACCACGTATTTATGAGCATCACTCATGAAACCCACGAGCCATCACCCCAGAAGCCGCCGATCCCCTGCCTTGACTCAAATCCCCTCGTCCGCGAATTATCCTCTAAAGCCTTCGGAGCGGCTTTTGTGGCATGCTTGAATTATTGATCCAGCACGGGATTTGGTACGTTCCGTATCACTCACCTTGTCGCCCAAGTCTCATGAGTATCCAGGGTTCCCGTCTTCGTTATGGTTTTCCGCTTGTTATTGGTGTTGAAATCGAAGTCGGACCCCTTTTCTGACATTCCCGGACCATTTCTCGCCAGGTGGACACCTCTATGGCTGGCTTACCAAGCCCGGAGAGGGAGACGTTACAAAGTTGTGGAAAAACTGCATCGTGTATGTGGGATTCCAAGGTCATGACATCAGATTTCGCTAAATCCTTTAGCGATACGGGCGTTTTGTTCGTATATCACCCAACCATATTTCCGTTGCAGACAAGGATGCCCTCCCCGTAGTCTATGGCCAGGGTACTAAGGCCTTCGACAAATCCCCCTTCTACCATGCTTTCATTGGGGAGAAGGCCTCGGTATTCTCCACGACTGATCGAACCGACCACGCGGCGAAGCGTAGGATGGTCTCCCAGGCGTTTTCGTATAGCTCCCTTCTCCACTTAACACCGCTTATCTCGAGTATCATCTCCCAATTCGTCGAAAGAATAGATGGCCTCTGCGACTCGGATGAATACGTCGACGCCCTCCTGTGGTTCAACTATCTCGCCTTTGACTTGCTGTCTGATCTCGCCTTCGGAAAGCCAATCGGCATGGTCGCAAACGTATGTTGACGGTTGTCCTCTACCCCTTGGGTGGTCCTGACCAAGCGATTTAGGGTTCAGATGCCGTGGTAGTTGAGAAGGCTGATGGGAAACGTGCAGTTGAGAATGCCATCTCACTTGTTGATGAGGTGTGTGAAACGTCACGAACAGTGGCTAAAGAAGACTGATGGACACAGCGCGAACATTTGGCTGCCGTAGTGGGCCATCATCCGATGTTTCGGTTCTTTTCTAAGTTTATCCCCGACCCCTTTTTTATTAGGGGGCATCGGTCTTCAACCGGCCTGGAAGACCTCGCGAGGCGTCGTGTACTACAGCGTGTCCATTCGAATGTCCAACGCGAGGATATCCTTGGCCGTCTGATACATGCTCGCACGGTAGACAATGATGTGCTCAGCCCCGACCAAACAAAGGAACTTACCGCTGAGGCTGTCACCCTTTTGTAAGCAATCATCCTCTGCTCTGAAATCTCCGCATCTTAAATTTGATATGATAGAATCGCTGGGTCTGACACAACTTCGAACTCCCTAACTGCCATTCTTTACCTATTGTTAACCCATCCTGAAGACCATCAACGGCTTCTACTGGCCTTAGAAGAACGCGCAGGGTCAGAAGACCTCCCTCACTACGACCAGGTCAAAGATATACCTCTTCTCGATGCAACTATTGATGAAGGGTGCGTCATACAAAATATCACGCATCACAAGAGACTTGAGCCCATGCGGTACATTCCAGGCTCCGATTACACGCAACAACCGCAATTGGTCTGCACCGTTCTGTCCCTCAAGGCGGTGCTGTGTGTTGTGGACGCTTCTTTCCTGAAGGTGTAAGCAGAGTGATAACCATCTTCTGCACATCGGGGAGCTTACCGCATTATCTCAGACTGAGATGTCCGTACCAGCCTGGACGATACAGCATGACGAGACTATCTGGGGAGATCCTGAAACCTTCCGACCGCAACGTTGGTTAGATAATGGAGATTTGCGTAAGTACCTGTTAACGTTTGGGAAAGGACCTCGTGCTTGTGTAAGTGACCAAGCTTCTCCTTCTGGTGCTATCAGTAACCGCTCCATGACATCCCTAGCTCGGGCGAAAGTCTGTCTTTCATCTATCAATGATCCATACATTGCTAACAGCCTAATCACCTCAGTTTGGCTTATATGGAGATGCGCCTCGTGCTAGCGACTGTCTTACTTCGGTACAACATTCGGCTAGAGTCGCCGACATTGGAGACAACAGAAGGCTTTATGCACAAGCCTATTCGGCTCATGGTACGCTTTCGACGGCGTAAGATATGAAGGCTGCGTTTCGCTGAGGACCATCTATCATTGTTATTTGTTGCTGTAAGATTCTTCGATAGAGCATCGAGAGCATTGTTTGTACTATCCTTATTTACTTCCTGGTTCAGTGGGTTCTACGCCCAGCGTCCGGTGGCCCATGCCGCCCGAAGGCTGCTCTATTGACTAATCCTGTTCTGAAGACACGCAAGTTTCGGTTCACTGCATCTGTGTTGATATAGTCGCCATTGCAGGAGCCGCTCCGGAGATAAGGGTGACCTTAAATGATGGCATAATCAGGCTGGATAGGAAGTATCTTAATTGAGTAGTACAGCTATCATGGTTGAACCTTGCGCACACTGATGGCTGAACTAGCGTGGAGACAGGTAGACTTCTTTCCATAACCTGGGACGTCAAAGCTTGCTAATCTGTCGGCGGCCAGCGGCAGGTGAAACACCTTCGAACATAGCTATAGTGTGTACGGACTTAGTTGAATCAATTGATGTCGATGAGCGCCGACTAGGCACTGTTTGACATGATGGGTTCCCAGGTCCCCTCGATGCATTCCCACCATCCCTCGCATGCTAGTTTACTTATTCTTCACACATCTTCTATCACCACTACAGCAGGCAGAAATTAGCGGGAGCTACCCTGGTTGACAATGGCGCCAGTACCGAGCAGCCCTCTGCGAACAGTTGAGCAACCTGATCAATCGTTCGATGGCATGTCAACGGACGAGAAGAAGGCCCATGCCATCGATCGGGCAACACGGGGAATCGGTCTCTGCTGGATCAAAATGGCTCGGTGGATTCGAGAGGATATACCTCCAGTAAGCAGAATCACAGATCTAAGTATTCGATTACCCCTCCCTAACGCACCAACCAGCCATGTACGCATTGTGAGAAGGCGTCTATTCCGTGCATAATACCGGAAGGGATGCTAGTTTGCAGAGGCTGCAATTCAGGAATGCTTCCTTGTTCGCGCACTCACGAGTTTCGAAGGGTGGTTTACATGAGGGAATATAAAGTCTCGAGGGAAGTCTACGAGAAATGGTCGCTAGAGATAAGCCAGCGCTTAAAGCTGGACATGCGCGGAGGAATGAGGGCGCCGGAGGTAGGAGCTAGCTTGGAATCACCAACGTTCAAGCGTCCTCTTACGCCCAGCCCAGAGGGGGATGAGAACTCTCGACCTTCGAAGAGGGCTAGAGGGGTCCTGCCTGTCGAATTGGTGGGATCTACAAAGTATCCGGGGGATAAAGACATGGCCAAGCGGTTGCGGTCGGCGAGTCCAGAGACCGTCGATGAACACTTGCGAAGCAAAAGGGTCAGGAAAAGTGACACCAATTCTATCGGACTACCCACGCCACCGACAACGCCAGAAAAGTCTGTTGACTCTCTTACCTTCAGCACGGAAAGTTCGCTGGAGGACGGGGATCTCAAGAAGCAGCTCAAGTCACACAAGCAAAAGATCGTGTCCTTGGAAGGCGAGATAAAGCGCCTCCAGCAGGAACGCGCCACTGATACTGCTCGCATTGTGACTTTGGAAGAAGTTATTCGAGCGAATGGTTTACCCATCCCACCGGAAGTTGTCAAGAAGCGTGTCGAAGATGCGTCATGGCGAGCGGATTATTTCGGGGATGTTACAGAGTCGCCTCTTAGCATAGAGCCCAGGGATATCACAGCAACTCGTGGGGTGGTTCCTTTGGAGGAAGTTGATAAGATTGGGGGCGAGAAAACAATGATTGAACGGAGGCATAGAGAAGGTCGGAAAAGGGTGTCGGAAGATCGCCGCAAGGTTTTCCGGTCACCTATAAGGCGCTCAAGCACAGAGGTATCAAGGAGAGTGTCTGGGTCGTGAAGCTCGCCTTTTGCCTAGCTGCCTGATCCAGATGAAAGACCCGGAGACGTATAGACTGCAATCGTGGCAGCATAAGTCAGGCGTCCGCTACTGAGGGATTTGCACGTTCTTAGCGTACGACAACTAGGGAACCACGATTTCATTGGATGACAAGTCCCCATCTTGCTGATCGCAGTGCTAGCTGGTTCCCACAATCAATGATATCGCCCTTGTCATGAGCCCCTGAGGTTGATTGAGACCATGTAAGCACCGTGTCGCACGTTCCCCTGGCATGCTTGAAAATCGAGTAGCTTGGTCTGGATGGCGGGTGAAGCGGCGCTGACAGTAAGTACCCAATAGTGATAACAGTGCGTACATAATAGTTTTGGCATTTCTACACATTTCAACTTCATTTTATATACTAAATGGTGAAAATTTCGACGCGAGCGACATGCGAAGGGTTTTCAAGGCATGGTCTATAATCAGATCATCGGCGGTAAGCACGGATACAGATAGATGAGATTGAGCTTCGGAGGGACCACGGAATGAAGGAAATATGGGATGATCCACTGGGCAAACCACGCCATCTGGCGGGAGCCTCCCATCAATCAAATATTGTCGGATGTATTTCTGTGTGCATAAAGAAGGTGCCGATATAGAGCAATGCTACAGACAAGCATTCATTGTGAGTGCGCGTAGGCTAGACGATGCTGTAGAACATACACCAGGGGAGTCTTGAGTCAAGACGATAGAGCCTGGAAAGCCTTTCGCCATCTTATGAGCTCTGTTACGAGGTGTTTCGGCATCAACAACGTTGGGTGGAGCAGGTGTTAGTTTTAACCACTTACGAGGAGATAGGAGTGACAGGATCTTGGACCGAGTAATGAACGCAGTGTCGCCTGGAAATGCCAGAGACTCACCAGCAGTATTCCCCACCCACAGTATGGGATGGCTTGTGTTGGCAGTAAATGGACCTGCAAGCCCCTGTATCACAAGGATATTCAGGGGAGACGACAACAGGGGGGCACACCACTGAAATGTTTCTTCGACTGCTTCGGCCACGCGCTAAGGATGTACGAAATCATGATAGGTATTTAGATTCCAGAGAAGTATCAACGTCTACTCACATGCAGCCTGTTCGGATGGTCGACCAAAGTTCACCCCATTGTGACGATCGAAGCAGTTCATCAACATACACCTTCAGTTCCTCGATGGTATCCCGAACTTCTTCTCCGTCGGTACACAGGATAGCAAATTGCCCATCTAGAACTTGTCGAGGTAGGCTATTTTCCCTACAAGAGCACTCGAAAGTGGGCTGTTCAGACATGCGGTAGAGAGAGGTTCCATTCCCTGCCGCGAGATCAGCCAGGCCCCGCGCAAGTCGGGGAAATTCAACGTAAGGGGAGTACAAGGATTGGAAAATGGTACGTCTCAGGCGCGCGTAATCGACCAAGCCGTACGAGGTATCGGTGACGACGGGAACGGGCCGGAGATGAATAGAATCAGTGAGAGAGTTGAGCTTCCTTGCAATCTCATCGGCGGATGGCTCGAAGAAAGGGCAGCCATCTGGACCACTTGCCGAGCATTGATCAAAGAAGGCTTGCCACGTTTTATCGGTGTCGCGTAAACTTTCAGACCACTTTACTGTAAATGGTGCACTGATTAACTGGTTTGGCCAAAGATCGAGAGGCTTCGATTTACCAGAGTAGTAGTCCTCCGCATCAAGGATGCCTATGGGGCAAAATAGCTGAGGATTACATTTTCAGGGGTAAAAAGGCGAACGTACCGTCCAGAACGAATCGCTCGATGCGGTCCTGACGATAAGTGTTAGCGACGAGGACGGAAACTGCCCTGGGCTTGAGTTGCGATGGGCGCGCACCGGGAAGATAGAGGCAAATGTTGCACCAAGAACTGTACCATATCTGTCATTTCAGGGGCATTTCAGTGAGAGTCTTCCAGGACGAAGTAGTAGGACTTACGAAAGACCCCAATACCGAATTTTGCGTTGACCATGGGCTTCGACGATGCGGAGCATATCTCGAGCGGTATTCTCGGTGGTGAGGTGTGCGAATCCGCTTGCATCGTGCTTCTCGACGAGTCGACCGACAATCTGCGCTCGTGCCCAAGCCCGGGATAAACCGTCGGCTGAAGCGTTAAGAACGTTGAACATTGACGAGCCCCACAATTCTCTCTCTACATCACTATCAAAGAAGGATGCACGAGGAGTTGAAAGTCCAACACCTAATATAATGAAGTGAGACTTATCAAGCGGACGGAACGTGTTAAATTCACCTCTTGGGTCAAAAGAGACGACATCGAACTGAGGTCCTATGAGTTGAGAAAGGGCTTTGCCACCGCTGACAACTAATTGAACACCACTGAATCCTGGGCCGCCTGGGTTGAACAGAACGGGTCCTTTATACTGCTTAGTGTTGATAAGCGGCGAGGGAACTCTCGTCAACGCTATCGACGCAGATGCGCCCATGAGGTCCGAATAATTAAGAGGCACCTAAGACATCCATAAGCATCGTCAACTTTGACATCAACCGTAAACTTCACCATGAGTCGAGCGCATTGTAAGCCTGAATAGCACGCTGACCAGTTCAACTCCGTACTGGGAAGTATCTGACATTACACAATTCGGGGGAAGTTGAGAAGCAATTATTGTGTAGAGATCAAGCAGAGATCAGGCTTACGGCTGGCCAGTGATCAATGCCTTTGGAGTCACACCCTTCCGCTAGCTTGAAATTGTCACCAGAGATGAGAACACTCTCCCGTAGAGATCCAAGATAGGCTGGTAGAAATAGGAAGAGGGATATGAGGCAGGCGAGATAGAGCCAATCTTGTGAGGAGACTACCATGATAAGTAGGTGGGAGGTGCATCGTCAACGACTCGGAGACGACTCGGTATTAGTACAGGCGTCAGGTACATAGACAAGTGAGAATTTCTGATGTATGTAGCAAGTATGTAGTGCTGTTAGCGCAGGTGGCGAGTGTCCTTCAGCCTCTTGCGACTGATTTGGGATTTACGTAAACTGCGAACGCGAAGGGGTTGATGGTTTGTGGGCGGTTGGGATTGACCATGGAACTGTGATTGGAAATGGTGGAGAAAAAAATGATTCGACCCAGGCTCGAACTGGGGACCTTCTGTGTGTTAGACAGATGCGATAACCAACTACGCCATCGAACCGTTGAGAGCAACAGCTACCTTTGTCTCCCAGACATGTTGAGCCAGGAAATTTGCAGAAAGGCATCTATTCCCGAATGCCAATGCGTAGGATTTCTAAAAGGTGTGAGAGAAAGTGAGGTGCTCCACTGCACCGAACCATCAGAACTATCAGAGAAGATGGGAGACGGGACCTACGTTGGCAATTCCTGGGACACACTTGTGGGCGCGTTGGTTTGATTCAGAGAAGAGAGTTGTCATGGGATTCTCATCAACTGTGAGGGCAAATTGAAATCGTAAGCAGACGCGATGAGACGGCAAGACGTCTCGCAAGAAGCTCCGCCTGCGCAGTGCATCGGATATGGTGTAACGACCTCTCATGCGCAGGTGGTACGCGGCAGCTTGGAGTTCGATTCCCCGTATCCGAGCGCTTTTGCTTATTTTCAACCTATTATCGCAATGCGCAAACACGATAGGAAGGCCCTTCGTCGCTGACACCCTGCCGCCGTCAAGGACGGGACGGGAAGGTCGTCCGTAGAAGGGAGCAGAGAAGTTGTTGGGAGACGGCGGGTAGTTGTGTACTATGAGAGTTTCAATTGTATTGCCTTTCCCCCTTCGATGATGGGTGTCGCTTCTGGTATTTATGCTCCCAGAACTGTCAGACGTGAGTATTAGGGAGATGGTGGAAGGACAGCGCTAATAGAAAACGTTGAAACCAAAGTGGTGTGGCTTTGAGAATGAATGATCCAAGGCCTAAGTTCGTTACGCAGTCGGCGGTCGCGGTGACTCGAGGTATATATAACCTAGAATTCGCGTGAGATAAGCAAAGCGAGAGTAGAGTAAGGGTCTAGAGTTAACGCGTACATGTAAGAGTTGTATCGCAGAATGGCTAAGGAGCGAATGTGTCAGTCAACCTCGCAAGATACTATCACGCGGACTTTACACGCCGAAGGGACACAACTGGGCTGTATCCACCTCGTCAACGCCAAGGCGTGACTTCACCTGAATCGTCCTCGATAAGCATTGTCCCACATTCCTATAATAGCCCATGGTACGATATGAGCATATACGGCGGGGGACGGGGAAGAATAGGAATGAAAGCAGGAGAACGATTCCTCCTAGAGGAAGACAAGCTTAGCGGCTGACTTATGAGGACTGTCTGACAAGTACGCCGCACCTTAACCAGAGTTACCGAGTTCGTAGCTTTCCGAGCTGTTCACGTGCCAAGGTATCACCACGACCCCAGTAGGTACAGCTAGGTTTCGAGCTCAACGAGCTAGGCATCCTAATTCAGCATCCTAGAGCGGATCAACGGGATGATCGGGCTGGTCCACAGTAGCCTCCCCACTGGTCTAATGCATTTCTGGTGGATACGAGGTGGACTGGGAGGGTTGTGCGGATGGTCTAACCATGCCTGCGCGATATCCTGAGGAGGCTGAGGAGAGCACCCCGCCGAAGTAGTGGCTCCGCCTAGAAAGGTATTCAGGGTTTAAACCGTCATTTGGCAGCAGAAGGATCGAGAAGCGCGGAGATAAAGTGACCGAGTCCCTGGAAAGTGCTGCTTCCTGATAGTGAGCAAGACCCCCTTGACCTTTTCCTCCTGAGACATAGGTGAGGATCGTGTCTCAGTCTCAGGAGAGACAGTGGGGGATGTGAGATCCCGAAACATATTTTTGCTACGACGCGTATTCTTAGTCTGCCGCTCAGCTGGACGTTTGGTTTGTCGACGTTTAGAGTCGCCCGTGGGTATCGTACAGGACCCGATGGTAATCCACCAAAACGCATATAGGCCATTTCTCGCCGAGTGCCCATCATCAGGCGCCCCATTGGTTGCGCCATCAACCTAGTCGATTGCCTCGACGCATACAGCCGACGTCCTCCACGATTGCGATTGAATTCTTGTTAAAAGGGCGGATACGCGCTGCAACGATGTGTCCCTCGATGCAATCGAAATTCGACAGTGGGATCACTTGGATTGGATTTCGATTTCGGGGAGCGGTGGCTTGGGTTCGACGTGGAGGATGAAGCTTTGTTGGGCCTGGTATGGGTTGGGAGCGGTGGGAGTGGGAAGTGCTGATGAGAGCTCGACACCGACGTAGCGTATGAACCGTACGCGTAAGTCCCTACCCCTCTATAGACTACACATCTCACCAAGCGCATACCTAGCGATCGAGTAGTCGAGAAGGGTCGACATAGCCATTTGACCCTCAGCGCTCAGAAACAAAGAGCCATTCGTCGACTTTGTTAACCACCATCTGAGCAGCTGCCCTCTGCAACAGGATCTTGCTACAATACGCCCTACATTGGGTCACTTCAACCACAGTTTCTTGACCTGTGCTGTTGTGCTGTCGGGCATCCTGTATCGAAGGAAAGAGTGAATATGAAAGCGCACGTCTAGTACATGGTGGTCGGAGGATAAGCTAGAATACAGAGGTAGGCCGCGGACCTCTGCATCCGGGGCTATATATACTATGTTACGTAATACGCGGGTACAACCTACCAGCGAAGTCTGGTTCCGGGATACACGGCTTGTTGAGCAGCAGTATTGCTACAAGCCACAAGGGCGAGCACCGCGCTAGGTGAGAGGCAAAGCTATTCACCTGAGGTTTGTATTCACACACAAGTAGTTCGTAGAACGAGTGTTATTCATCAGAGGAGTAAGTACAAGGCTTTATATACTGTAGCTATTACTATATACGGATGAAACAAATGGAACGGTGTGATACTCAACACCATGTGCAACGTATCGTCAAGCGACGTACTTCATATGATAAGTCGACTCAGGGTCAACACATGATTTAGGAGGTGCATGCGCAACACACCGTAAATAATGTACAAACACCCCCCCCTTTAGCTATAAAAGCCAATGTAATTCCATACGAAAGGGCAGCACATTCTTACCCCAGCTTCCGCTCTAAAAAGTCTGATCATCTCGGCTTCTCCTCGTTCTCGTCGCGTCTAAAGCTTATCTCACGTACTTCTCATCTACCTCGTCTGTTGTCGCCGTCATCTCCGCCTATATTCCATTCATCGCATCCGCTTATCGTCCATCCGCGTATTTCCAGAGTAGTTGAGCCATTATATCCTCGTTTCCGTGTGCTCTCGCTTTCATCTCGACTCATTCTCGACCCCTCGGGTCTTATCCTCGTCCTCCGCGACTCATCGCATCACCCCTAATTACCCCCTATCACCCGGACATTTATCACTTACTCATCTCCTCTCTCAGGGGTTAACCATCCGACTGACGGATGCAGTCGCCTCGCATTAATTACACGCGTACACTACTACGCATATTTACAATATGTAGCGGCTACCTATCTACATGTGGTTCAGTTTTGGATTCTAACTACGATCTTCCCCCTCGCTCTCCTACTTAGCATCACCTTGTATGCCTAGTCGATCCCTTATTGGCCCCATCTTTGTCAAAACACGGGTCACCTACCTTCGGGACATCCTCCATGGACCACACTGAATCGAATACCAGCCTGAATTTTCCTTCTTCCACAAGGACTTTCAATCGCTCCATCTTTTCCAGCTCGGCCGCACCTGTCACTTGGATGTACTCTGAAGGTGTCCCTCCGAGCATTCGAGGCCACAGGATGTTCTTCATCATGGATGGTACCGCAGATAGCAAGCTATTCTTTAGAGGCGACACCGGTGGAGACGAAGGTCCCCATTTTGCTGAGATATAATGTACTGTTGGTATAGAGTTCCTGGATACCGTATGCGTCGATGATGACGTTGAATGGCGTAGCTGAGTACTGCTCTGAGAGATATTTGGTGACTGGGGCGGGTGCCTCGTAGTAAATGACCTAGAGTGCTACATTTCGAGGTGCTTCATGTAGGGCGATTACCAAATAGTACTCACCTCATCGCACCCTAGGCTTCTTGCCAGTTCATAATTTCTACCATGCTCCTAGAAGAGCATCCCAACCCCGACCAAGTTCTTTGCAAACTGGATGGCCATACTGCCAATACCACCGCTAACGCCATTAACCAATACCCTCATATGTAATCTCTTGTAAACGCGCGGCAGCGATGAGTTCGAGCGCCGTCATTCCTGCTACAGTCAACCCAGCAGCGGATCCCGTGTCCAAGTTTGCAGGAAGGGGGACATCCGTTCCGTGGTTCACAACAACATACTCAGCTAACGCACCACCCCCCCCCTCCAAATGCTCTTCAACCGTAACCGACCCAAAAAAAAACCCAATCCTTCACTCAACCCCCGATCCACCGGTACACCACCTCCCACCTTCTCAAACCTACCAGCGAAGTCTAGTTCCGGGATACACAGCTTCGTACGCGCGATTCCGAGGAAGAGATGCATCCATTATGCCGCCTCCTCCGTTGAGAGAGGCATGGGATATACGGATGAGGATTTGGGTGGTTTTGTGATCGTTGGATTGGGGATGTTGGTTGAGAGGGTGAGGTGGGTTGGATGGCAAGGTGAGGTGTGTATCTAGGCTTTCATCGTGATACCTAGTGGTGGATTCAGCACACTCTATCTCTTTATGAGCCATTGGGGTGGTGGGCTGTGTCGAACGAGGGCTGCCGCGCTCCCGTCCAATGGGTTGCAGCAGACCCTGATTAAACTTCCTTCCCAGCTCCCATCCGTGCTTAGTTTGGACACCTCATCTGAGACCGCCGGTCGTTATGTCGAATTCCTGCTCAATATATACCAAAGGAACTCGTGGAGAAGGCAATCAAATTCTCACAATATAGAAGTGGTTGTCCACTTTGAGACCTGGGGGTTGATCCAAACGTGCTGAAGGTCCATGAAGGAGAAACGATGAGAATTAGACGGTGGAATATCGTTCCAGCTAGGCGAAGAATGATTACTCAGGTCTCTGATAGTGGTCAGGGGACCTTGAAGGCGAATACTGAGGTCAGTCAACTTCCATTTTTCTGCATTTGGTTTTGGTCAAGGGACGGAGCGAATTTACGCCTGAGTTTCAAAGGCGACGAAATCGTTTGGAGTGGCAGGTATTCCGACTATCGTTCTCTCAACCTATACTCGTAGTTCCCCGGAATAAATAACCATCTCATTTCGTTGAGACCGAGGCGTACCATCGAGTCTAAGCTTCGCGAACAGCACCAGCGCCGAATTCGTATTCTAGTGGATTGTCCTACACATACGTGCCTCCCGGGTCATGCTTTCTCTTCGGTAAATCGAGCAACTACCAGTCTACAACTTCCTCGACTGTTGCCGAACCTCCACCGTGCTCAATCAGATGCCTCAACGGCGAACCCTTCGAGTCGGTGGAGTTCACCAGTCGCTAATCATTGTCGCAACTCGGTTTGCTGAGTAACATGACATAGCAAGGCTTTGTGTGATCCGTAAGCATTTGGTTGACAGGGTCGAGCTAGTTTGTCCTAGGTGATTGAAGCAAAACGAATCGCTAATCAAGCGTTCCCGCCTTTATAGAGTGTAGCATCCGCAACCGTCCAACATGCTGCTCCATGTATTGATCGTCCCCGCCGGCGGGGAGAGGTCTCGTGCAAGCCAGTCGCGATCGGTACCATCACGTTATCGACGCGGCCAGTTTGTTGACCAACAATCCCTCAAATGTTTTTCTGTGTTTGGTGAGCATCTCAAAGGTATAAAGACAGCCAGGGTCGCAGCCTTACCTCCAGCATCCTCCTCCTCACATCGCTTTCCTCCTTCTCATCTACTGCCCCATCCTCATCGGTGATCAATGCGAAATTTCCTAGTGAAATGTGCACGGAGTGGTTTACGTCGACTCATGCTTCACCATCGATGGACAGCCAGCGCCGACGCCGACAGCGTTTTCAGTCTCTCCTCGTGTTCGTGATTGGCGGTCTCTATGTGTTGCTGAACGTGCTCTCTGCTGGTCGTGAGGGCCTCAAGGTGCCGGTGGGGCCTAGGGTTCGATGAGCGGCGCAGTAGTAGTGCCACGGAATGTGGGCATAGGGGGATGTTCCTAGCGATCTTGCGGGGAAGACTGGTGGAACGCCTTGATATGGTCGGCATCGGTAAGCCGGTGAGTACTGACTTGGGAGGAAGACCAGCGGCGTGGGTTGCAGTCCGTGTATTTCCTGGAGCTCGATGAAGAAGCCATTGCGAGCCATTGTGCTGAGAGCGAAGGGATCTGGTGAGCCCGCACCCGAACCCTGTATAGCGTAAGCTTTGTCTCCGGGCATGAGGGCTCGTTTGGGACACACGGCAGGGTGCCGGCGCCGAAGACTTTGATCATTGGATTTGGATTCAAGACCGGGGCCTTCCTTTATTTTCTGCGATGTGAGGAGGAGGGGTCACTATCTCCCCCGGTGAGTTTAGCCAGTCCTTTTCACCACGAAAACTATTCATGATAACTCTCATTTTCGCCGACGGGCCGACGATGCCCTGGAGCTGGAGACTTCCTGTCATTATTATGGAGATCTCGACCTTCTGCTTTACATACATCATCTTGTAGAGAATCGTAATAAGACTGGTTCTGTGCCCAAATGTCATTTTCATTCTCGATGGTACTCTTGAGCAACCCCTAGCGCTAACGCACGCCCCTGTGGGAAATTCCCTGAACTTCCACTGCTCTACTTCCTTCGTGCTTGATCACCTCCTCCTGCCACCCCATGGATACCCCCACTCTGCCTTCGCCCACCACAGCGAGGATGCTCAAAATGGCGGCTCATTTGAAGGGCCTTGTTGGTCCTAAATGCCGTCTCTCACTCACGGGCGCCTCCCCCGAAGTGCTGGCTAAGGTACATACTAGGCTGGATCAGTGGATCAGGACCCTTATTTCCCAGTGTTGAATGCGTGTATCATTATAGATCCTTGGGTATTGCAGCCCCGGAGATCTTCTCCGTCTTCGGCTGGTCAACCGCTCCATTCATAAAGTACTCGAGACACACCCGTCTTGTTGGGAAGCCGCCCGCCGCAATATGTGCCCGCCCTTCCCACCGCCCCCATCAACACTCTCAGAACGTGAATTTGCGGTGTTCTTCTTCGGCGGGGGATGCTGCTCGGTCAAATACTTTATTCTATCTTTTCTTCTTGATTTCTGACGACGACACGGGCAGATCTGCGGTAGGTACACAAGGAGTCTCCCGTCAATAGCGGCGTTAAGGATTTTATTCTGCTCTGTCAGTTAATTATTCACTATTGCTTCTCCACATCCTCTCAATTCCTGTGCTCTAGTCGGCCTGCTCAGGAAAATTACAGCCGTGCGCCCCTTTGACATTTATACGACCTATAATCAATGCCCTGACTTTTCTTACCTGCATTCACAGGTACCGACACATCGTGCCCCTCAAACACAACCCTAAACTTTGCAAAAGTGAAGCAGAAACTCTTAAAAACATGATCGGCAGGCTATTACCACACTATATGGCCATAGGTAACTCTGAAGCTTTTGAGCTTCTCGTTTAGAAATCAGCTGACTTGACTAGGGACTAAGGCCTATCACCCAGACCGTGTCCGCGAGGCTGAGCAAGAGTACCTATCAGCCAAGGTCACTGGCACCATTCCGCAATTACAAGAGGTGCACACTACTGAATCTAATTAATGAACATGCTCAATTTGTCATCCGTAGAAATGGAGTAAACTCTCTGTTGACCGAGAGGAGTTTATGAAGGTGGTGTAGGCGTGCTCTCCGCTTCCTTTCGAACTAACAGGAATATTCATCAGCACGCTGGAATGTTATCTCAATGGCTGATCGCTTACAAATCTACGGTTTCACTCTGTCGGGAGGAAAATTACAAGTTGTGAGCCTAATTCTCGGTCTTATGATTACATCTTGGACTCATATGAATATAGTTTGAAGGAGAGAGCTCGTGATGAGCGACTTACCTTCAAGGAGGTGAACCGCAGTGGGTCATTTAGGCGCCTTTTGAGCGCATACAACAAGGATGGCGTGCATATCACCTGGAAAGGCGAGTCACACATCCTCTCTCGGTTGCGGAAAGCGAACTAAGTGTTACGATTCTGTAGCCTGGAACACTATATGCTCCGTGGTGTTGGATGAAGTCCAGCGAGGATCCATCATTACAGACGTCTCTCAACTGTCTATACACGAGCGAATTTTTCGCTGCGGGCTATGTTCTACTAAACAATCCTTCATTCCTTCGGCGTTCGTGAACCATTTACGTAGGCATTCCTTGCAACCTCCCCGCGACTTCGTTGTGAAACGATAGTGCAATCAACCCTACCAATCTTTGTCATACTTGTAACCTGTAGTCTCCAAATTTGTACGTCTGTAATTCGGTTACCTCTCTATATCGTCATCTCGATTTATACATAATGTCACCAATGCACGATTACGAGATGGGCACAGAAAATCTCTCATAATGATACTTATTCGCTCTACACAGTCATTTAGTGGGCGGACTCTGAGAACATCGTAACGTATAGTTTACTAGAACCTGCGTGGCGACGCTGCAGCCTTCGCCTACATAAATAAAACCACGATTAATCACCAATGATACGAAGTGGGGATGCAGCCCACCGTACCTCAAATTCCTTTGCGATCCTCGCCTTTCCAGCCTCGAGTTCCTCGTAAAAAGCATCAGCCGTTTCTTTGCTGACTAGGTGGTTGGGTCGATGTAAGCCGCAAGGAAATGCAACTACAAGAAAACCAACCATTGCGCATATAGTCCTTGAACTGTTGTCCTGTCTTCCTATGCTCTTCGCATGCCTCCTCGTAGCTTTGAACGGCTCGCTCCATCGCTTTGTCAGCCTCAGCCTCCCGCGCTTGGTATTCCCTGAACATCGCCTTGTTACGGGTCTCGGTGTCCGTTGGGACTGGTTGAATTTCACTGCTTTCGAGAGGCATGGGGGAAATTAGGTTCGAAGGTGATAGTGAGTGGGTTCAAGGGTGGCAGAAGGAGGGAGAGGTCATACGGTTGGGTGATGACCAAGATGACAGGGACGGCAACTTCCGCTCGAATGCGTCAGGATTCCCAATAAGGCAGATTGACTACTGCTTTGGGTGGTGGGATGGGAGACTGGTATGTTGTAAGCAACAAGCGAAGACAAATAATTGTGGTAGATAAAAGGGCCAACCGAGTTATATGGCGCTCTATCCTACCCGCCAACGTTTAGTATAATGGCCCCCTCGCGTATCACGGTTCCAACGCAAGATGTCTCCAAATTCATCGTTTTGGGCGCAGAGCACGACGCTCGTACTAGGCTTACGGATCAATTGGAACGCCTTTACAAGAAATCAGCCGCTGAGCTAGAGGCATACGAGCAGAAAGCTTATGACAGGCGTATCGAAGATAAAGCTAGCAACGTTTGGAGGAAGGAGAAGGAAGCAGCTCAGTTGCGCTTTGAGGTCGAATTCCGTATGAGTAAGTAATGAGAATGCTGATCTACGTGTTTAGAGCACTGACTGTCGTCGTCAGAGTTACTGAGGGGAAGATTCGTCCCGTCCCCAAAGGCGGTTGAGTTGGATAGCACCTCGAACGTCCCTCCCCAGCCCGCCGAGTCGTCGACTAGGGCGACTCGTTCCTCCCTTCCAGATATCTCGGTAAATCGTCCTATAACTCGCTCTACTTCTAGGAGTTCCGCTGGAGCCGTGAATAAGCGAAAAGCGACCGAAGAAGCCGATGTTGTCACCAAAAAGACTAGGAAACGTGAGTTTGCTGCTAGTTTTTCCATTTACAATCGAGGGTTATGTTCAATTTCCATGTATCCATCAGTCTTTAGAAGCCTCCTGAGGACCAAGGATGGGGATGAGGAGATCGAGTAGAACCACCAGAGATCTGTACCGTCACGAAGAACAGCAGCCTATCCAGTACACTATGATGATCGATCATGCAATCATTACTATAGCTTCAGCGAGTGTGGACGCGTTTCTCTGTCACCACCGCTACCATCAGCGAGAATTGAAGGAAGGAACAATCCACACTTACCTTGAATCGTCGAACGCACGAATTGTCTGGGGAGAGCGACGTTTGGGCCAATATCGTCACACTACTAAGATGCCCGTCTCAGTGGCGCATCCTTGGGCACACTTCCCTGTGAGGTCCTAAGGATGTCAGTCGCTTAGTTAGTTCTACTAGTATGCTTATCGTGGGAACATAGGTCTATTGACCGTGTGAATGATACGTGGTCACTAATTAGTGCCAGCATTACATCACTGGTTCATTTCTGTTTCTGCTTCAATCCTTGCTCATCATCGTACCCCTCGATGAGGCTGTTGGCGCTTTCGTCGTCGGTTCTCGCGCTCGTTACTGGAATTTATGCCGCCGACTCTTCCTCCGGCGGTCTCTATCCACCCGGATTGCTACCCCTCATCAACCGAGCTAATGCACTGCTTTCAAGCGGTCAGTTCAATGAGGCTGCCAAGGTTTACACTGAGGCCATCGGTGTGTGCTTTAGCTACTCAACGCGGAGAGCCCTAATGCTGATACGAACGAACAGAACAATCACCCGCTGATTACTTGCTGTATTACAAGCGAGCTACAGCGTTTCTCTCTATGAACAGGCACTCGAATGCGTTAGACGATTTCGACAAAGTCCTATCCTTGACCTCTAATACTTTTGACAATGCATACCTCATGAAGGCTCGCATACACACAAAGGACGGCCATTTCAGCGAGGCTCGTGGTTCCTTGAAGGAGTTTACCTCGAAAAACAAGAATGACGCTGCTGCCACTGAGCTGGCGAACGATATCAACTTTGGTGAACAGGCGGCGAAGAAAACTGCTCAGGCAAAGAAGGCTCAACTTTGGACTGCGTGCACGGAGAGCGCTACGGATGCCTTGAGGGTGGCATCACATTCCTTAGAGATTAGACAACACCGTGCGGAGTGTTCTTTGGCAGCGGGAGACCTTGAGGGTGCAGCCGGTGACATGACGTGAGTTGCTTCGACCTTAAAGAAACTTTATGCTCACTCTCCCTTCCCTAGCCGTCTCTCTCATTTGGCTTCACCCTCAACGACTTCGCTCATGAGGATCTTCCGCTTATCCTACTTCTTCCTTCCTGCCTCTCCAGCCTCCATGGCCACCCTGAAGCAATGTCTTCATCTAGACCCCGACTCCAAGCCATGCTTAACTGCTCATAGACAAGTTAAGGCCTTCGATAAAGCTTTTGCGAAACTCGAACAACTCCTTACTGCCGAGGACTGGAAAGGCGCAGTTACCCTCCTCACATCATCCGGAAAGAACAATGACTTCGCTAAGCGATTTGATGACGCGATGGACACGAATACAGCTCGTGAACAACTGCTTGAAAAGCCGACGTCTTCAATTCCTCTGCCAAACCCTAAGAAGTCTAGCCCGAGACGGAAAGTAATCGTTAGCGCGTTGTGCAAGTCATACGTCAAGCTAGGAAATGTCCGAAGTGGTGAGACGTGGTGCGAGGAGTTGCTGAAGATGGACGGTGCTGAAGATGACGCCGATGGTCTTGTTGGTCGTGGAGAGGCCTTATTGAAGAAGGAAGACTACGAAGCTGCTGTTCGGGCTTTTGAGAAAGCTTTCGAGAGTAGTGGTCGATCAAACCGAGATGTTAGTATTTTGACAGCTGACTTTCTGCTCAGAGGTATTGACGTGTTCATTGCAGATACACGCTCGCCTGCAGAAGGCTCAGAAACTACTAAAGCAGTCGAAGCAGAAGGATTACTACAAAGTTCTTGGCGTAGCCCGCGATGCCGATGCAAGGACGATCAAGAAAGCCTTCAGGAAAGCAGCGATGAAAGCACATCCTGACAAGGGCGGCAGCGAGGCTAAGATGGCTGCTGTCAACGAAGCATATGAGGTCCTTTCCAAACCAGAGCTCAGAGAACGCTTCGACAACGGAGATGATCCAAATGACCCCACAGGTGGACAGGGCGGGTACCCTGGCGGTGGACATCCTTTCCATGCCGGTGGCAGTGGGCATCCCTTCTCTCAGTTCTTCCAACAACAAGGTGGTGGTTTCCAGGGTGGGAGCTTCCAATTCCATTTCGGACATTGAGGAGGGTGAGGCGTATCGTCGCCGGCATGTATCATACGTATATAATCAATATGTTGTATCTAGCGCACTAATGATCATCGTGGACACAACCGCAGAAGAACGCACATTCGTTCTTCGTCAGGGGTACGGCGCTATAGGGGAGCTTACTAAGGGGGTTCATTGACACATGAATGTTGGATATTTGACGGCGAAGGTTAGACACCTTGCTCGAAGGGTAGCACATGGAAGGGTCTGATATATATGCGGATGTTCCCCAACAACCAGTATGTGGGGATGCACAGGTGCGTAGTAGCGGGTACAATCTGTGTCATTGGCGAAAGATGGTATTGCCCGCCTAGCTCAATCGGATAGAGCGTCAGACTCTTACCACTAGGCGGTATCTGAAGGCTGCGAGTTCGACCCTCGCGGTGGGCTATTGCAAGTTATGCGCGCTGCTTTTGGACGGTAAAGGGTCCCTTTTTGCTCAACGCAACTCGAGGCGGTCTGTCAGTCTAGTACTCAGAGCACTCATCACTTTATCTATGAACATTTCAGTCATTGACGCGATTCAGATGAAACTCTCGATGCAATGAAGCCAGGTGGAAATGCACTGGTGTTAACATTAGTACAATGCAGCGGATCACTAGTACTCAAAATATACCGTCACTAGTTCGAGATCTACTATTTTAGAAGGGGGAATCATACAAGGAAAGGAAGATACGGGCTCCACGCACTCAGAACAAGAATTCGCCGTTCATGTAAGCGATAAGCAAAACCAAAGGCTACTTCCCCGGAACTGCGCTTCCGCAAGACCGTTGAATAAGTGCTTCACCAACCACCTCTCGGGAGCGGCCAGAGCGGTCCCTACGTTCACCCGTCCTACCCACGGCTTATCACAGCCTAGGCCCCTCCAGCACCGTCAGTGCGTGCCTTGCGCTGAGTATTATTTCCATCGGCGTCACGAAACCGTCTTTGGAATTGGAACTAGGAGATGTGAGGGGAACGGATGATGTTGGTACGAGCTCCAGCTAGACAAGATAATATCCTGGAGCCTGTGCTGGTTAGCGGCTCGCAGTAGTAAAGTGAGTGCACCGATGGCGACTGGATATATTGGTTAGGACCTAATGTTTCATGCTCAGTATGTTTTTCCTACGGTCAATAGCACTTCCGCTACTACAAAATGTAGTTCATGTTCAAGCGACATGCGGTAATTTCTGAGTTTTAGATCAATCATATAGCTCGCCAGAATTTTGAGCTTAGGGTATCATATATCATGCCCCAGAAGTTATAGGGCTCGAAAACTTTGTTCAAAATCCCTGGATAAGCGCTCCTTTGGGTTATCGCGGCCGTTGAACGTTGAACGTTGAATGTTTGAACGTTTTACAGGAGGGTCAATTTCTCAGGATAGCAATTGGAAGTATGTAGCATGAAGTAAGAGAGCAATCCAAGCAATAAATGAAGGCACTACAACCATAAGGCCTCTGAAACGAGGAGGCCAACAAGAACACGCTTCTAAACTTCTTAGTACTTGGCTTTGACTTGGCTTCTACACACCACGGGAGCCAATCTTCTCCATTTCTATGCCTCCTTGTCGGAAAGGCTGTTACAAGAGCATGAGCCAGACAGTAAAGAACTAGAAGTTCTGCACATGACTCACCAACTCGGCATCCGATGATGTCCCAACATCAACAACAACATTGACAGCAGTGCCTGCATTTGCACTTCGGCCAAGGTTCTCGAGCTTATGCGGTTGCATTGAGTCTGACAGCGTGTTACTAAGACTGCTTTTCGCGGACTGTCCGTTTCGTATAGCTGCACGTGCGTTGAGGCTACATATATGAGTCAATGTGTTCATGGTAAGGCTTTGACGAGTTCAGGGGGTAGGACATACGATGTCAATAGAGCGTTGATATACACTAGATCAAGTAAAAATGATTTGAGAATATGAGTGGAGCAAGGGGTGACGTACACTTAGCAAGCATAAAGTTGAAGAAAAGACTGTAAAGCTTTTGAGGGGCGGAAACCAGAGCTACAAGGTTGGCGATCACAATCAAGCTTTACAAGAACATAATGAGCATTGAAAGTAGGTGCATTTGCTGGGGAAGGATCGTACGTGGACAACAGCCCTGTGGTAATTGTCAATGCAATCAGCTTGGTTATCATGTCGTCGGACCTAGCACCATGGTTTCAGTACGGTGATGGAAACTTGATGGACCATCCATAGCTGTGTACCTTTTGAAGCCAGTACGTCCCTTTTGCAGATAATAGCATAAAGTTGCCGAAATACATACATCGGTGACCACAGCAACTGCGAGCCCACCTGTACCAACAGACTGAAACACACAAAGTCAGATGCACTGACTCGTCAGGCTGTAGTCTTGTAAGAGGTCACAGACGCACCCGCAGCGAAGTGGCACCAGTTATGAGGTTGGGGTATTCAAGGCTGGTTGAGAGATGTCAGTACTATTCGAGTGAGTTGAGGGCCTTACATACGTCTTAACGGGAAAAACAATATTCATCACTTCGGACCGGGTGAACCTGAATTCACCGTGTGCAAATAACAGTCCACATACCCAAATGTGCAACGGTTAGAACACCCTAGAATTGATATCGCTAACCCAAAACAAACCTTCGTTGAGGATAAAAGGGCTTACACATATGGTTGTAACAATCTTATTCTTCGAGCTGACTGCAAGTAACGTTAGGCTCGTGTTCTGCGGGGACTTGGCAAATTGCTTGATTGCTTACGGATCCAAACACGGGCAACAAGGAACCTGGAGCCACAGAGATCAGCACAGTTTGGAGATATGACACCTTTGAACACATTACACACCCTTCCACAAGGAATGCAATGACAGCCTGTCATTAAATATAGAATTTGTGGACTGTTCAGGCAAATCCAAAAGCTTACATTGACAATAATTTCGGCCTAGATGTTGAACAAGGATAAGTCAGCATCAAGGCCTTGAGTCATTGGTATAACTACTTACCGCAATGCTCCTAGGGAAACGGTTCACTTAGTAACAACCAAGGCAAAATATGGCAGTTAATACGTGCCATATATTATGGAAGAGCTCGAGGGGATTGAAGAAGTTAAGTACCAGGTAGTGGTACACAAGCTCAGCGATCAGTGCTTGGTGCATGGTATCGAGGATGCTGGTTTATAAATGAGCAACATTGCCAGTCAGCAATAGAGATGGGATTGAGAAAACTTGTTCTCAGCCTCACAGCAGGACAAACACCTAAAGGAAAGCATCGGCATTGAGGCACTGCAGGAGAGCTTGGAAGCGAATTGCCTCACCAAAACCTTGATGATGACAGGGTCTTTCCCAGAGGCACGGAAGTAGTGGAAAGTCTGGATGATTGTGATTCCATACAGACTTATATTGCATTTGCGGGGCAACGTCAGTAGAGATTGGCATCACTACTGGGTAAAGCGACCCACACCGCAGATATGACGCTGCCAATGTAACCGATGCCAAAGGTCTCTGTTAGATCAATCTTCAAGCCTGGCGGTGCAGCAGTGGCCATGGTGGTGCGAGAATGAAAGTGTCGACCGTACTGTCAGAGCGGCTTCCTAGCAGTTGGGGTGAGTCGTTGGAAGGCCACTAAGGTCAAAGAGTTTACTGTTTGGAAGACGATGATTGGGAAGCAGCTTAAATGGTAAAGGGAGCTTTGAGTTCAGCAAACTGACAACTGTATTACACCCACCCCATACCACGCCCACACAGCACTTTTGGGACCTGAGTGTACAGAGGACATCTTACACCATCGGAGTGATCATCAGAAGGTGATTTCGGTGGTACGATGGCTTTGAACTTGCACCGAAAACACCTATCATCAACTACGTACACAAATGCATATGGTTATCTATCAGAAGGACCTCCACTGACTAGATGAAACTCACTCGTTCTACGCGGGTCTAGCTTTAGCTTTGATGGGTTCTCTAAAGAAGGGGTTGGTAGTCAAACCTAGCAATTGTTGACATGGGAGGTTTCCAAGTAATTTTGACTCATTGATCGAAGGCTACGAGATAAATCTGATTTAGTTATGCATAACTCGGACACAAAACAGCTTTCTCAAGGACAAATTTAGTTCATACATACTGACAACATCTGACTATAGTAGGAAGAGCGAGCGCATTACAGACTGGGGTAAAATGCGAGAGCAATCAGATTGACAATGCCTTGGACATGATGAAGTCGATGATTGAGTTCAGTGACTCCTCCTTGACCCCATCTGGTTCATTATGAAGCTCGTGGCGAGCGCCCTAGACGAGCAAACGGTAAACAAACTAGACCAACAGCATTAAGAATAATGTCACTTACCGGATACTTGATCATCTTCTTGCTTTTTGCAGGAAGCTTTTCGTACAGCGCTTCGGCGGCCACGGGGGATGTCACCTAGAACAGACGTGTGAACAGAGCCGCTTCCCTCAGATTCAACAAATTGTTAACCTGGTCAACTGTTCCGTGTAAGAATAGAACCTGCGTTGGGGGCAGATAAGGGAGCCTGCAGGAGCAACAGTATACTGGTGCAAACCCATACCGGAGTATCTTCAGGCCAGTAGACGTAGTTGGTAGAGAGTAGTCGGCCCCCCTAGCATGCTTAGCTGTCAGACTTATGAATCCAAACACCATACTAACCTCAGATATCATGTCGCCAAGGCTGCGGAGACTTCCAGGTGTACGCACAAAAGGATCTTTTTCATAATCCGCATTTGTCTCTTCGTTTCGAGAAAGGTCCTAGAAACAGACATGAATTAGCAAAATCAAAAAGTATAAGGACGGAACTACTTCAGGCTTGTTGCGAATGGGGTACGACATGTAGGGATTGACTCGAGCAACCTGGTGGCCTAACCACAGGACGGTCCTGCCAGGGTCTCTTGTCAATTTAACACATGGGCTCCCTGCAATTACCCCGGAGATAAGTAACGTTGCATCCGAAGGACGATCAGGGCGTGCTAGGTAGCCAAGGACGATGCCTCCCCCCTAACGTCCAGTCAGCGCACCACTCCACCCCTCATAGAACGACATACCATTGATGTTCCCATGAGAAATATAGGAATGCTGACGAACATAGTATGGGCAGACCTGATGGCCCAGTCAAGGTCCTCCAACTGGTTGTTCCACGTGGTTTTCCCATAAGCAGCTCCTGGTGAGCGGTTGGAAACATCCAGAGCCGTTCTACCAAACCCGCGCTGGTCAAAGGCGAAGACGGCAATAGCATGATCCATGCTGAGGGATGAGTGGGTATGAGTGTAGCGCCCGCAATGCTCTGCTGCACCATGGGAAAAGACGAGCACTGCAACTGGTTGAGTGGATGGTTTGTAAGTGCGGGTGTAGAAACGGGTGTTGGCTGGTCCGGTGAGCCAGGATTCAGTGAAGGTGGGGGCAGACATGGTTGAGGCCATCCAAGGGTTGTACTCTCCCAAAAGTACGTAGTCATCTTTGCAGTTCTCCAGTGGATTCCATTTCTTACCATCATTAACATTTCCCATGACCAGCCTGGCAGTGTCTGCGCCCACAAAGGAAATTACGTGATTTGAAGCTGTATTTGCCTCTACGACATTTTGTGACAAGAGTCCACCTAACCCCCCCGGCTGTATGTAATTTGTTGGCTCCCGAACAGAACTAAATTACATACCCGGGCAATGTCGAATTGCTTCGTAGGATCAGAAATTGACAGATCGCAGTAAGTATTGTGTTGCCTCCATGCCAGCATTGAGCTTATTTCATGATATCACGCTAAGTACGGCAGCCCAACGTTCAAGTGTCGGTGTCTTACTGTCTTGCCACCGTGAAAGTGACACACATGATGCTAAGTAGGTGGGTACCTTCTAGAATCGAATTCTGACATCAAATCATTAGATCACGGTATGCAGTGGGTCACCTAGTTGGGCATGATCGAAGTTAAGGTTCATTCTGTATGTTTTGTGCCGGAGCTGCAGATGAGCTTAACTTGCCATACGGAGCCATACTACTTACCTACTACCTAGACTACCGTTAGATACTTGTTTTCGAGCCACCAAGAGTCTTGCTCGACGACCATGGCACCTCCACCTAGCAATTCTCCGTCCCTTCCTCCCCGCGATTCTAGATTCTGGCTCGTCTTCGTAGCCAACCTTGTTGTTGATCTTCTGTCTGCTCTTGACCTCGTAGGTTCAATCTGACCCGCATTCACCCATGACTCATCCAACACCCTAGACCGCAGTTTCTACGGCGCTACCGACAATTGTTCAGCACCTTCATGGCTCAGAGTTTATCTGGGTTGGCAGTGCATATGCCATTGCGTCTACCGCTGTATTACCAACAGTGGGCGGACTTGTCACTGTCTTTGGGCGAAAGCCAATTCTCATTTGCTTCATCACATTATTCGCCATCGGGTCTGCTATATGTGGCGCAGCACAGAGTATGAACATGCTCATTGCTGGACGTACTATCCAAGGCTTGGGGGGTGGAGGCTGTATTGCCGTCACAGAGATAATTTATGCCGACCTCGTCCCACTTCCAGAACGCGGGAAGTTCCAAGGAATCACTGCGCTGTATGTATCTTGCACCAATCCCCACCATTTATCCAACTCAATCTTTCTCAGTGTTTGGGCTCTTGCATGGTGAAACAATTTACGGTTTGAATCAACGAAATTCACTAATAAACGCTGGTAATAGTGGCATGGGACCACCTGTTGGCGGTGCACTCGCAAACTCTGATGCATGGCGATGGATCTTTTACCTCAACTTACCACTTTGCGGAGTGGCGATTCTTCTAGTAACACTATTTCTGACCGTAAACACCCCACGAGAGGGCTTCAAGGAGAATATAACGCAGATGGATTGGCTGTGCGTTATGCGAGTTCAAGTTCAACTTTCGTCTGCACATCTGAGACTTTCACACAACAGAGGACTCTTTCTCGTCATCGCCAGCACAGTTGCTATCATGCTTGGTCTGACATGGGGAGGTATCAAGTTTCCCTGGGTCTCAGCGCAGGTTCTTGTGCCCATTTGCCTTGGGGCTGTTGGGCTTGTTGGCTTCTTATTTGTGGAAATATTTTGGGCAAGAGAGGCTACGGTAAGCTCACTGTTCCAAAGGCGCGGACATATACATAGCTCATTCGTCCGCTCTTTAGGTTCCACCATTCCTTCTCGCTGATCGCACCATCTTGAGTGGGTAAGTTTGCCGTCCCATATTCAAAATGCCTGTCATACTCACCCTATTGCATAGTTATCTTGGAACAGTCTTCCATGGTGTTGTTTCCATGGCGGTCATTTGTAAGCCGTTGGGCTTTGCTCGCACTGCGTCAAATTCTCACTGACAGAATGGACAGTCTACATGCCCATATATTTTCAAGCATGCAAACTTGCCTCACCGATTCGATCTGGTGTAGACCTTTTTGGCTTGGCGTTGACAATCGCACCATTCGCCATTTTCACTGGCCTCTCTGTTGAGATTCTCAAGTTCTACCGTCCTCAAAACTACATAGGTTGGGCACTCAATATTGTTGGCTTTGCACTTCTGTCGACACTCTCGGCGGATAGCTCAGAAGGAAGGTATATCGGCTACCAAGTTGTGCTTGGGATTGGATTGGGTATGACGTGGATCAGCACCCAGTTCCCGATCCTTGCGCCGTTACCATACTCAAACAACGCTCATGCCCTAGCGTTCTTCACTTTCTTGCGTTGCTTTGCACAGGTGCGAACTCAGCAACTTCTCTCATTTCCTTTTCTCAACAGGGGTGTAGAGCTGGGGCACGGTTGTTGGCGGTGCAATTTTACAGAATTACTTAGGCACACGACTACCTCAAGGTTTAGCCAATGCTGCTGCAACAAACCCAGAGCTTGTATACGCTCTCATCCCGGCCATCCGTGGGCTACCTAACCCCCTCCAAACTGATGTACGCATCCTATTTGCAGAAGGACTAGTGATCATCTGGCGACTGATGATAGGGTTGAGCGGTGCTGGGTTTCTCACTTGCCTACTCATGAGAGAGGTGCCCATGAGGTCAGCACTGGATGAGGCCTGGGGTTTGAAGGATGAAAAGGCACATGAGACGGAACTGTCTACTAGAGGCGAGAAATCAAAGCTAGAGGGTTCGGTTGCCGTTGAAGTGCAAGGCATCAGTGGGCCTTGATCGCGATGATAGACAGTGGGTGTAGCTGCTTGTGCAGAGTATAATCCTGTGCTTTCCAAAGAATTCTTTCTCATATCTGTCGTACGTTCAGATCCGACGACCAACGAGTTGTGTCCAAATAAAGCAAAGTCACAGATAAACCACTCCCCACCATTTCAGTGTTGTCGCCCCAATCTAAGGAAGAACCAGTAGCCACATAAGTCCGAGGGTGACGATAAACCTCTGGACGCGGCAACAGGACCCATCACCATCACTCTACCAGCTGGAACATTTTCCTTCATTCACTCTGAGCGGCGTTCTACCTTGATGTATGATGTTTGGACCCCATTCCATAATGATAGTGGTCGCTAATCGGCCCCATATCTATCTCCGTCAGATCGTGTATAAGTGTGGATGATGCTCACTGGGGATCCACACATGTGCGAGTACAACCTCCCTGATCTCGCGGCTATTCCTGTCCCTGATATCAATCAGATCAGGTTTGACTTACTCTTCGTGTTCTTCCTGCAGCAAACTTAGGTATAGCCTTGAATATTAATTGGCTATTTATTAGCTACTAATACCCTGCGGAACTGTTCGTTACACAAGCACCCTACCGCACAACTTGATTAAACATGAATCCGACACTTGTAACTGCAAAGGCCATCACCCTTATTGTCGCCAGTATCTCTCACTACATTGGTCTCCGACCCCCGCAGCCTCCGAACCCAGATAAAGTGTATCGCGGTCAACATTTTGAGACCATGGTCTTGATCTGGGCCTTTGCCTCCTGGGTAAGTTTGCCCCCCGGATTGTCTCCGGAGAGCTGAACACAAACCTCGGCCACCTTTAGGTTACTATCGGTGCACTGGCATTTTCAAATGCCCTGGTAATCATGGCATTGCTTCAACAGCCAGGCGATAAACACGCTCAGCGAATCCTGGGCACATTTTGCCCATACCCTTCCGATAATATCCACACAATCACCCACATCGACCCTGTCTTCATGTTGGGCATCACCATGATGCTACTCGCTTGTGGGCTGCGTGTCTGGTGCTACATCACACTTGGTCGAATGTTCACATTCCGAGTTGGAATCATTCCAGGACATAAACTTGTCACATCAGGACCGTACGCCTATGCTCGACACCCGAGCTACACTGGAGTCTTTTTTATGCTCCTTGGAGTGGCGGTGACATTCCTCGTCGCACCCAACAACTACATTAGGGAATGTGGGATTATGATGACCCCATGGAGATGGTTGGCGGTCTATTGGTGTGTCTGTGTATGCTTCTCAATATTTTCGCTCGTCAATCGAGGCAGGGTAGAGGATGAGTTGATGGGTAAGACATTCGGTATCGGTTGGCAGGCATATGGTTCTCAGGTACCTTATAAATTCATACCGTTTATCTTCTGAGTAGTTTATCTTTTCTCGTCGTCCAAATGCTCGTCTGTTGTCACGCTATGTGTTAGAGACATGCTATTTAATGTATGAACGCAACACATTGGTCATTTCTAAATTTGTATTGCGTGTGTGTATGTGTATTTTTGAATGCGGCCTTGGTTCTTTTGAACTTCTGTTCCCAGTCCCACAATTACGGCCTTAATCGACATGATGCGTGCTTGTCGTGTGTCTTCCACGAGTACTGATGCATCAGAAGACGGCGTAGGCATTTTACCCGGCCACTGCAACGTTTATAACTTCTCATGAACGAACCCCTCACAGTCAAACCAGATCCACAATGTTCGACACCATAATGCGTCTCTATTATGTGAGATTACATCGAAGTCGTCATGCACTTTCACTAAAACATGCCACAATCATTAGATGGGGTCACCCCCAACCGTTCCCAAGGCTCAAGTAGGCGTCAAGTTTGGGATGCTTGGAGCAGCCCGCATTGGTCCTGCTGCACTGATATTTCCAGCGAAAAGTCACCCCGAAGTGGCGGTAGTTGCTATCGCCTCCAGAGATGGTGCCAAAGCGAGCGCATATGCAAAGAAGCATAAAATTCCCCGGTCATATGCTGGCGCCGACTGTTATGAGTGTTCGTTTCGTTGCAGTCAACAGGACCCCCCGATTCTTACTTTTTTGCTGCTTCCCTTCGTAGGTGTTCTTAACGATAAAGAAGTCAACGCTGTATACATCGCAGTAAGTCCACAAACCTGTCAGCAATCCGCTCTCTCCAACACGCTTTATAATAGTTGCCGAACGGCCTGCACTACCACTGGGCTCTACACGCCTTGAATAAAGGAAAGCATGTTCTCGTGGAGAAGCCTATGGCGAATACCCCTGAGGAAGTTCGCGAGCTAGTTTCAGTGGCTGAAGAAAAGGGTTTGATACTCCTAGAAGCCATACATTACACGTATGTATCCCGACCTCTGGGATCGGTTGACTTGTACCGAACAAATTGGCAGATTCCATCCAGCTTTGCAGCGTTTCAAAGAAATTTCCCATAGCGGAGAACTCGGGCGAATCAAAAATATCAAAGCTGAATTTGCCGTACCAAGTGTGATTTCCGGGCTGTTCTTCCTCAAAGACGATGTTCGTTTCAATTTCGATCTGGGAGGCGGGGTGATGATGGATATGGGAGGTGAGGCATGTCAATACATCACAATCGCACAGCTAGCACTAACATGACAGCATTTTCCTAGTATACCCACTCTCAGCTATCCGCTATGTGGCTTCAGGGAATCCTGTCAAGATCAGTGATGCGACGGCAACAGGGCATCCCCTAGATCCTTCCCGTGTCGACAGATCGATGATCGCGCAGCTTGTGCTACCCTCATCTGCTTCAGGCGAGATGTACGTTGACTTTGCCATGCCTGGCTGGGGCCCGCTTGGCATACTTCCTCGATCTCTGAAGACCACGATCACAGTTGAGCTAGAGGAAGGCACTCTGAGTCTATCCAACTTTCCGCTGCCGCATATCTTCAATAAAATCACAGTGCGTCCTAAAAGTGGGAAACAGCGCACGGAGAGTGTGTACACCTTCAAGGACGGGCGGGGGGAGCCATGGTGGACTACGTGAGCCTATTCACGGAATTATGGGAACCGTACACTGACTAGTTTGCATACTCAGGTACCGCTACCAGCTAGAGGCATTTGTGGACTGCGTACAAGGCCGCAAAGCGCAAACGTGGCCTTCCAAGGACGAGCCTGCACTTCAGATGGAGTGGGTCGACGAAATCTACCGCGCAGCAGGCATGCCAAGTCGCCCAAAGTCTGTTTCTCCGGCTTAACTGCAATAGTACTGTGTATACCCCCCTTTGCGAATCGAATGGCTGACTCATACTTGTGCTATTGAAATGTTTTGGGACCACGAGTGGTGTGACGTGAGACATGACAAGCCGTTGGCTTTGACGCGGGCGGGAAGGGATCTTTAAGATCCATACTCGATGATCCTTGCTTACACACGGCCATCCTGAAATTGTCATCCTGCCCCAATCTTTCGAAATGACCCCTCTGCGTGGGTAGCTGGCTCGACTCAGACGGCGTCTTCAGTCCAACTTTGAACGAGCCAAGAAGCCAGAGTAAATGCGATCAGAATCACCAGGAGAAAGCCCTTCGCCCGGATCGATGTAACGCCATCATCGGAGCCCATCAGACTCGTCTACGGTGGGTGCAATGCAGTGCTTGGGCGCCCTTGATGTGGCAAGCTAACTCGGTGTTCTTCTGATCTTTCCGTAGGTCCATGCCAAGTTTAAGTTGCACCCCACCCGTGCATCTTATTCTTCTATTTCGGGGGGCTAAATATCAGCGCGAACGCTAATTGTGAGCTCCTTCGGGCTTCAACCTCCAAAATTCAAGAATCAGATCTTATGTATCAATACTCGGTCCTTGCCATTCATGTTCGTCTATATTAGGTTCTTTGGTCCATCCCCTTGCTCTTTACATTCAGGCCGCCACATTTAAGGATCCTTTCCTAAGACCAGCCCTCCACACCAGAGAGCCGTTCCAATGCTTGCTTTTGTATCCCTTGTCTTTGCTATATGTGGCGGTCTAGTAAGGTCACTCCCTTAGTCCATATATTGTCTCTGCTCATGATCACTAGGTTACTTCTCTACTTCTTCACTTCTGGCCCATACGGGGTGACCATGCGGCCGCCTTGTGCACCGCCCTGGTCACTAGCTTCTCAATTGGCGCGGCCTACGTGCCAAGTGTTGAACTTCAAACTTACGAGGCGATGAAGCTTGCGATCAGCTTTCTAGTCGTCTACGCTGCGTCAGGCCTTGCTGCAATCGCGATTTACCGTGTATCCCCCCTGCATCCACTCGCAGGTTATCCAGGACCATGGTTCTGGCGCATCACTAGCTTACGCCTAGCCTACATCTCATACATGGGCAAAAGACATCTCATCATTGACCAGCTTCACCGCCAGTATGGGCCTTTCGTGCGCATTGGTGAGTCTTTGTCGTGTCCGTGACCGGCTGCAAGTGAACTTAGATAAACCTCGTGGTAGCTCCGGACGCATTGTCGATTAATACGCTTTCTGCCACTCGGATATATGGCGCGCAGCTCCACATGGAAAAGGGTGACTCTTACTTGACACCTGGTCACCCAGACGCAGTCGCGCTTTTCTTCAAGCAAAAGCATCGTTCTATACACTCTGATCGCAAGCGCATCTGGTCGGCTGCTTTCACCGGGTCTGCGTGGGTCAACCGCTTTTTTCGATAGATTCAACTCGCTGACGCAATGCGTTGATCAGGACTTCCATCTTTATGCCGATTCTAGAGCGGCGCACGTGGGATCTTGTAAAGTGTATCGAGCGGCGACAAATAGTCGGCGCGCCTACCAAGACAGTCGAGCTTGCAGACTGTCTATGTCACTGGGCGTACGACCTAATGGTGGGTGGATTTTCAATGGAAGATCGCCGTCATCCTCACCTACTTACCGATAGGGAGACATGGTTTTCGGCGGTTGCAACAATCTGGTATTTACACAGGCGGTCCGGCCTGAGATACATGCTAATGGAATTATTCTAAGGAATTAATGAGGGAAGGTGACCCTGAGCGTCTTGTTTACGGAGGAAAGCTAGCAACACTCGTACTGGACAGGTAAATTGATAGCCATACGGTGCTGCTTAAACTCTGTAGCTAACGGCCATTCTATTACCAGTATCGGTCAGTCACCATGGCTCATGGATCTTGTATGGCACCTACCTGTTGGCAAGTCACTGGTGTCTATGCGCGAGAGGGCCGCTGCTATGATGCGGCATCGTGTCAGAATGGACTCGTCAACGATGTTCCGAGATCTGACGTCCTATCTGGTGCGTACTTTCTAATTGTTCTCTACATTGATAGGCTGTGAAGCTTACACGAAATACAGCTTGAAGGAACTATGCAGTCCGGCGAGAAGATCCCATTGCGAGATCTGGAACTTGATGCCGTTGTTGCTATTCAAGGAGGTACATGTTTAATGAGATTGATAGTTTCGCGTCGCTTAACGCTTTTTAGGTTCCGACAACACGTCAACGACAATGGCCTTAGCTTTCTACTTCATGCTCTCGGCCCCCAAGGAATACGGCTACTACTCACGATTGCGGGCAGAGTTAGACGCAGTGTTTCCTGATCCACTTGGCCATATCTCCTCGGATACACTGGCTAGATTACCCTTCTTGAACGCGGTGATCAACGAGGCGCTTCGACTCGGCTCACCGTTTTATCTGCCGCGAGTTGTGGGCCGAGGAGGTGCGGTTATTGAAGGCAAGCACATCCCAGGAAACACTCAGGTTGCTATCGCTGCGTACTCGCAGCAAACGAGTCCAGAGAATTTCTGGCCCGAACCACTCGTACGCAACCATTTTCGAGCCTCAGTAGTTAACATGGCTCAGCACAAAGTCTAGGAATTCCGCCCCGAGAGATGGCTACCAGAAGGTCTCGGTCCTGGTTCCAAGACCGAAAAGAACGCGCTATTTTCGTTTTCCTCAGGTACGAACGGTCTAATAAAATGGACTGGCAATGATTCACTAATTTTCAATGGCGCTTCCTAGGACCACATATGTGCATTGCACGGGCGTTTGCTTACCAGGAAATGCGTCATGTCATCACCCGTCTTGTGCAGTTGTTCGACATGGAGCTTCCGGCTACGTTCGATGCGAAACAGTATCGAGACGGCATTTTGAACATGCGTACAACCATTTTGCAGCACCACCTTCCAGTGATCATCTGGCGTCGACCATGCGTCGACTTCGACACTGTAATCAAGTAGATTCGTTGTATATTCTAGTAATCAGTTAGTTCGTAGTTCGGACGATCGCAAAATCATTGGCGCTACCCACCATCGATGGTGTCCATGACGAGAGAAAAACGAGAGTGATTATGCTCACCAAGCACAGAATAACGTCCAAGGGTTTGCCATTCGTTGTTCAACAAAGCCGCCACGATAATGTGGGGTAAGGATTGCGACTGGCTTACTTGGGAATGTGAGCCACTGCCTCTGCGTGGAAAATACGGGGCCTGTATCTTGCATACAAACGACATGATGCTAGTCAATGCGTTGCTTCAAGTTGCACAGCTTCTTTCGTCTCCCCCTATCTTTGGGACCAAACAATGGTCCATGGACAAACAATAATGGACAGGAATTGACATCTGTTTGACACCAACTCACTCCTCCGGCCGTTTTAAACGATCGCAAACAAGCGACGCTGAGGTGATAAGGAACATGAACGAAATCCCAGACGTCTAGTGAATGTGGGTTGGTAAGGCAAAAAGTCCTGACGGGACGTGAACCGTACCTCCGAAGCTTCGGTGCGCATTCAAGTCCCGGTTATAGTCATACTTCTCGACACGGTATCAAGACCAGGGGAGGGGCGTGTGGTTCTACATTGAAGAAAGCCCCCCGCGCAAGGCTGTTGGTTCTTCTCCTGCCATATACAGAGACGCGGAACAAGGTCCCAACTAGAAGAGAACCTCTAAAACACGCACGGGAATCAGACCTGCGTCCAGCTGTATAAAGGACGACACTCACAGATCAGCACCGATTCTATACTGCCTTTCCAGCCAACGAGAGGCCAGAGGGACAACCATCTAAAGCATCCAGATCAACCAGTAAAACTAGCAGAGTTGAGCGAAATTCACAAACCGATTCACCTCTCCTCCGCATCGCCTTCGGCTCTCGGCCCTTAGCGTATCTATCCTCTCTCGTGAATCCAAAAACCAAAAAGCGGCCTGAAATTGCCTAGGGAAGGAATACTATGCCTTCATGCATTCAGGTTGGGAGGGATGGAGGTTCGGTCCGTAACGACGGTATGGTGTTTTGGCGTGTGGTAGGAGTACGCTGCACGGGTTGCGGGGGACAAGGTTCAAGCCGCCTTCACCGAGATCAGGAACAATGTGCACATACCCGCACGTCTTTCGATCCAGTAAGATAGAGCAGGGACACAACCAGCAAAAGCCGGGGATTGTTGTTGTTTGTAAACTCACGATCAACCGGCACCGAAGGCATGTTCAATTGACCTCAGTATACCTGTAAGGCCTAAAGAGCTAGGTAAGCTGAGGGTTTTCCGATTTCGACGTGAATTGGCGGCTATCACCACAACAACGGACGGGGGGGAGAGCATTGGGAGTTCTCAACGGTCAAGCTGGGCGCAGCTCCAAGGTCGGAGCCACGTACACCAGATCGTCGCGAGGTTATGGCCAGTGGCTGAAATTTGAAATTTGAAAGGCGAGCCTTGGGCGTCTCTTTCTCCACTGCAGTGGGTCCAAATTTAGCCCAAATTCAGCGGACAGTAGAGTACATAGAAGGCAAGTCTGTCTGACTGAATATATATCAGGGCGAGTACTGAAATATACATCTTATTACGCTATTTAGGTGCACTACAACGGTGACTCTCATGTTCTAAGATGAGCCGGGAGTACTTTCCAAAGTAGTACTCGCCAATGGAGTATCGTCAATAATTTACCTCAAAAAAAGGCACTGTTGAACTCACCGGGGGAAGATAGTGGCCCTCCTCCTCACATCGCAGAAAATAAAGGAAGGCCCCGGTCTTGAATCCAAATCCAATGATCAAAGTCTTCGGCGCCGGCACCCTGCCGTGTGTCCCAAACGAGCCCTCGTGCCCGGAGACAAAGCTTACGCTATACAGGGTTCGGGTGCGGGCTCACCAGATCCCTTCGCTCTCAGCACAATGGCTCGCAATGGCTTCTTCATCGAGCTCCAGGAAATACACGGACTGCAACCCACGCCGCTGGTCTTCCTCCCAAGTCAGTACTCACCGGCTTACCGATGCCGACCATATCAAGGCGTTCCACCAGTCTTCCCCGCAAGATCGCTAGGAACATCCCCCTACGCCCACATTCCGCAGCACCACCACTGTGCCGCTCATTGAACCCTAGGCCCCACCGGCACCTTGAGGCCCTCACGACCAGCAGCACGCACGTTCAGTAACACGTAGAGACCGCCAATCACGAACACGAGGAGAGACTGAAAACGCTGTCGGCGTCGGCGCTGGCTGTTCATCGATGGTGAAGCATGAGTCGACGTAAACCACTCCGTGCACATTTCACTAGGAAATTTCGCATTGATCACCGATGAGGATGGGGCAGTGGATGAGAAGGAGGAAAGCGATGTGAGGAGGAGGATGCTGGAGGTAAGGCTGCGACCCTGGCTGTCTTTATACCTTTGAGATGCTCACCAAACACGGAAAAACATTTGAGGGATTGTTGGTCAACAAACTGGCCGCGTCGATAACGTGATGGTACCGATCGCGACTGGCTTGCACGAGACCTCTCCCCGCCGGCGGGGACGATCGATACATGGAGCAGCAGAGCACTCGCCTACTATAAGAAATCATGTTCTGCCACCGCTGACCAACTAAATTCGAAGTGGTTTGGAGACAATCTGGAGAAGATAATGTCGCGATCGTTGAGTTTCGCATGATCAACCGCTTATCTGAAGCTGTCAAATGCGTACGCAGAGGCGATACCACGCCGGAACAAAGTTGATTTGAACTCCATCAAGTTGTGCTATTCGAAGGTCGGATATGGTGTAACGGCTAACATTGCCGCCTCTCACGAGTTTCGCGGCAGCTCGGGGTTCGATTCCCCGTATCCGAATTTTGTCGAGTTCGACGAGTGAGTGTAGGTTTTAGAAAAATGTGAGCATCTACAGCAACTCATGAATCGAAAGGTACTTCGAAGAACTGCTTATTATACGCACAAGCCAAAGGCATCAGAACTATTGTTATAGCACTCTTGAGCTCGAGCGATCTCATAGAGTATTAGACACAACGACAGACATGATCCTACCTATCTCAGGGCGAGGCGAACCTACGATAACAGGAAGTAGGGTGCATAGTTGGCGCATTTAGCCCCCCGTGCACACGTCATAAATCCGGCCATTTGGACAACACAAGACCTGCGGGGGAGTGGTGGATGTAAACCCATGTAAGCATCGACAAAGCAGGGGAAGTAGGCGCACCCTGCGGTACAGCATCTCCCTGACCCTTCCAAACGTATCAGTGGGGAAGACTAATAAACGGGAGTCGCAACTTACCGCCACAACGATTTAGACCATCATCTCCTGCCTGTGTAAGTAATCGACCTATGGTAAGATATAGTCGGCCGAAGATCTCTGTAGGCCCCTGTGAACGGCATTGCCCACCGATCCGATAGGATAACGAAAGCCAGGAAGGTTGGGACAAGCTCCCCGACCTACGTTCCACGCTTGCCGAGTACCAAGCGAACCGAAGATCATCCCCAGTGTGTCTCAAGCGACAGTGGGCCACTAGTCATCCAAGAGGATTGGCCAGTACCACCCTGAAATCGGACGAGGGGGACGCCAGGAGAGCAATATTCTACCGTCGAGAAGACAAGCCCTTGTGGTGGAAATTATAGTTGAACCCGCCAGTGCCCCATCGGAAAGAGAGTCAGTTAGAGCCGTCGAGTTGCTGTGTCTCCAGGCTTTCACCAGACCATTCAGAGTCTGAATGGGTCGAACTGGTGCATTTTGTTGTGGCTGATTTAGACTGCCTCGTCGAGAAAACGCTCGAATGGTCTGCAGACGACACTGATGAAATCCTTAGGACCTGAGGCCTAAATGAATGTCTAAGATAATTGAATCGTGCTTCAGGGTTACCTGTGAATAACATTTGAAGGTGTCCACACGATCTATCCGGGGTTCGCTCGTATTTTATTATGCTCCGATACGTCAACCTCTAGCACCGACATTATATGGGGCGATTGCTTCTGATGTGCCTGAAGTGAACTGAGAAAATGGCGATGATGGGGCGGGTCAAGAAGCCAGACGTTTGTGACCTTAGATTGTACCATGAGGTTGCCATGAGGTCCCACAGTATAGCTCGCATAATTCGCTGAGTTTGAATAGATGCTGACATAATCAAATTAGAGAACATGAACTGATTTTCGCAGACGCACCCAGCTTTATCACACACCACCATCATCGACATACTCGCCGCAACATCTCGACGACGACTAACGACTACACTAACGACATTTCCTGATCATGAACAAGGACAACAGAGAGAGAAGATCTTGGACTGAGGACGAGGACCAACTGCTGAAAGACGCAGTTCGGCAAGGTTTGTGGTCTGCTCTGACTTCGTTGTTCCTACTGTTTCTGAATCCTGATTCGGGGCAGAGGATCCGGAAAGCGATCCACCAACCAAGTGGTCACAGATCGCTAAACATGTGCCCAATCGAACCAATAAGGACTGCAGAAAACGGTGGTTCTCCAAAATGGCTTCGATCGTGGCAAAGGGTGTTTGGTCGGCTGAGGAGGACGAGCGGCTCACAGAGGCAGTAGAGCTACACGGTAACAAGTAAAGTACTCATTTGCCCCTTCAGTGCTTCGCATCCTGATCATCCAAACAGATGGTCTTTGGTTGCTGCTATGGTTCGCACCAGGAACAATGACCGTGAGCAAATACCCCATTTGAGATGTATTAATCTCACCTTTCATATCTCAGAATGTGCAAAGCGTTGGATCGATACGCTCAACCCTCAAATTGATCGATCTGCATGGGCTTCGGAGGAGGTAGTTGACAGCTTCATTCAATGCCCAATATCCAGGATCTAACAATGCCTAGGACACACAATTACTACGTGCCGTCGACGAGCTCGGGAAATCATGGAAGAAGATTGTTGAGACGTACTTTCCCGGTCGCAGTGGACTTGCAGCCAAAAACCGGTAAGTGACATCTTTTCGGCCTCGTTGTATCCTCATGCTTTTGTTAGGTACAATTGCCTTGCGCGCACGAACTTTGGTGCCCTGCGGCGCAACCGTCTCCATCGATCCCAGGTTCAGACCCGTCCCCGTCCCCCCTCTTCCAGCTCGTCGCAGCGCTCATCCAGTCCCTCGCCCTCCTCGCCGGCGTCGTCACATAGCACATGTTCTACGCCTCCGCCTCAACTCAGCCCTACACTCGACTTCACCGACATGGTCATCCCTCCACTTTCATCCGACACGGCTTTCAATCAAAATGTGATGTCGGTTGCAGGGTTGGACGAGCTCCTACGACAATTAGTACCCCCTTGTCCACCGTCCGTGTCAGAGCTTTCGCCTTTGGAGCCTCCCTCATCACTCTTCCCTTCCGATCTTCTTGATGGTAACAGTGATTCCCAAATCTTTCACTTCTCCTGCCCTTCGGACGTTACCTCCGATTCTTTTGATTGGTCCTCCTTGGATATAGGAGTTCCTCAGGATCTCACCATGGGTCCTTCGTCATCTATCGACCCTTTATCACCTTTGTCAGCATCCACTCCTTCCTCCCTAGCTACGTCCAGTGAAACGACTCCGGAAGGTACTTCTGGGGGTTCGCATTCGCACGCCATGGACTTGGAAATTACACCTACTACTAATCCCTTACCCACATCCGCAGTACCTGAACCACAATCCAAGCAAGTCACAGTAGCCGTCGCTGTGGCCATGTGTGAAGCTCAGGATCTCCAGTTCACGGTTCAGACTCTCATTAGTGGTCTTTGTAAAAATTTACGAACGCAGACTCAAAAGACAGCATAATATCTCCGGTATGTTACCCGAAGCTCACTTGTACTTGCGATTAACCCCCTGGCTATTATAGGCATATCTCCTCGTTGTTGTTTCCCTGTTATCGGATCATCGCATGGTAGACCTTGCTTTCAACAGCACTCACACGCTTTCAACAGCTATGTAATCTAACACTTCAACAGTTGTATTTTTATTAACTTCAACAGCATTAACTACAAGTCATTCCCTGTACTCTGTATTATCCCCCTCCTACCCCGTATAACTCCCCCTCAACTAGCTATGAAACCCGATTGGTTTTCAACAGAGCCAGTCGTGGTTTGTGGGTTATTCAACACCACATTCGTCCTCCCCATCTCACCTAGTTCTGGTATTTGGTGTTGCGTCTAATATACGCGCTGCTCGTATTATGCATGCTCTACGCAGTATATCGGATGTCCTAGAGATGTCCTGGCAAATTGACGAGATATTAATTGTCTCAAGATTGTCTTATTTGGTTTAGATGCGATGTGAGCAGCTACCGATCTCCGGACACATCGGCTTATCATGCTGCATGCATGCATAACACCGCAGCGTATGTACGGGCGCTCCATTCATTTCTACCTTTTCTTCGTGAGTCCTCTATATCGCTCATAATATTGTCCTCTAGCAGTATGACAACTCTACACGAGAAAGCCTTTAAACTGACAGATGAACTACTCTGCACCCTGAGACTGTAAGTCCTTCATATGCACCGTAGTATTCAGATCGGATGTGCTGACGGTCAAGAGAAGCTTGGGAGACCGTGTACCACAACATGAGGTCCGAAAGATTGCCGTCTTCACTGCAAACACCCAACAGCAAGCTCATACTCATCTACGCTTAGGTAGACATTCTTGACGCCAGAGCAAGCCACGTCGTTTCAACTATTCGCTCACTTCAGAACAAGACGTCCCCAATCGACAGGCTCCCCATCGATATCCTGCGTATAATCTTGAGTATGGTCAACGATATGCACACACCACGCGGTTTTATGCCGGAATTTAGAATGTGCTTCCTCCACCCTTGGTCTGTGACCCACTTTCCTCAAGTGTGTAGGAAGTGGCGGGAGGCGCCACTTGCCTTCCTCGATATCTTGTCCACTATACGTCACGACAATGGATGGTCGCTGCCGCCGATGCGACGGGAAATACAAAAATACAAGATTATCATCACAGGGTCCAGTGCCCTGACGATGGGCTCACAATGGCAAATGTCTGATCCTTCGTCACCAAACTTTAACGGAACGCTCAGATTTCTCGACAAACTATCCGGCGTAAGCCATCTAGTTCAAGATCTACATATCATAAGCCCAGATGTACATCTCATGGGTGATTCGCCATTCATGTCCGCTCCATATCCCAAGCTTGAAAGCCTAACCATCTATCAAACTCGTAACTACTTTGATGATTGGCCATCGTCATTCAGCAGGTTATACTGTGGGATAGCTACAACCTTGCGGAAGCTTACCTTGCGAGGAATCCCAGAATTTCCATTACAGCCTTTCCCCAGCCTCACCCATCTACGTTTTGTTGATCAAACTGTCCGCACGGTCGCAGTCGAGCATGTCCTTGACGTTCTCCGCCATTCGCCTAACCTTAAAGAAGTCGTCCTATCAAACAACAATTTCTCTGGTGGCTTGGATATCAGTGACAAAGTCTTCCTTCCAAACCTCCGTCTACTATTTCTGGGCAACTGGATGGCGCGAGACGTGGTTTCGTTCATCCTCAAGCACCTGGTCACTCCCCATCCGATCGAGCTCTTCGTTCGGTGCATCCCGAATGACATCCCGTGGTGCACAATCTCAGATATATTCCCTATGTATGAGTCGCAGACGCAGCGCATTAAAGAGTTGAGACTATCAATGGTCTCAACGGAGCCGCAGCTCCGTCGGAATTGGAGAAACGATGCCTCCATATCGGTCATCTCTACCGAAGACGTCCTACAAGTAGATGGATATCTTGATAACATTATCACAGATGCGCCAAACCTCTTCAACATGACTAACGTTCAAGAGCTATGGATCATAGGGGCGGGAGGGACACTCCCCGAAGAGCCAGCGTTCGTGGAATGGAAGCTCTTCTTTGCTTCTCTCCCCTCTCTTAGGACGCTCGTACTTGCCCATAGACCGACACACAACATACTATCTGCACTATGTTTATCGAAGGACGATCACCACAAGGACCTTCTATGCCCAGACCTCTCCACTCTCCGCATCTGCAATGACCCTACACTTTCTGTGCTCCGACTATCGATATTCTGTGAGCAACGGGACCGCTGCGGAAAGCGCTTGAAGCTGTTGGACGTCTTTCGAAGCAAACCAAAAGATGAAACCTTTTTCCCCCATGGTCTAGGTATCTCCGCTCCAATGACACTGTCGCCATTGATAGCCTCCGACCTCGAACTACTTGAAGAATACGTGGATACGGTAGATTGTTCGAGGGTTCATCTCGGAAGGGACTGGGAAGTTGCAAAAAAATGGTCGTCGGAGGTGATGACCTGGTAGGCACACATCCTGACTTACTTGAGATGAATCGCTCATGCATGTGCAACCCCCACAGGCTGGAATCCTCTGCGAGTTGGTAAACGTTTTGAGGTCACTAGCATACATTCAGGGCTGAGGGAAAGATACTGATTACTGACCTCGCTCGCAAGCGTTTTCCTGTAATCTCCCATAAAGTGTTCACTTGAACGGAAAGGAATCTCCAAGATCCCATCTAATAACGAAGATATATGTTTTGAATGTTACAATACTACTCCAGGCGGGCAGCATTGTGGTCCAGAATGCACCCCATCGCCCAACCTAGAAGACTCTCTATCTCGTTCATTATTGAGAGTGGGATCTCGGGCGGACCTGTGCATGTGAGCTAACAAAGGGGGCGCGGCACCTGAGATGAACAGGGGGACCCTGGACAATACTCTAAATTGCTGAAAATGTCTGAACATACAAAGTAGCTGCGCGTCGCTTCAGGACTATGTAGTTTTGTCTGAATTTCAGATCAGCTGTTTGCCATTTTTTCGGCCAAAATTGTCTGAAACCTATAATGGCCTCCCCACCTATTGTCCAGGGTCTTGGGCTCATCGAGATCTTCGGTCAGTCTCTCAAAACAGGAACCATACATTTGTACACAGTCCCGGGGGTGATTTGTCGAAGATAATACAAGGCTGAAAGGTGAATAAGGGAACAAAACATAGCGCTTAATAGCGAGACCCAATTACAGCATCAAACGTCATTCACACTGAGCTACGTTTACTATCCACAACGTACCAAGCGTCGTGGACTACTCATACTTATCGGACAAGCAATAGAAAGACGGGGAGGAGGCAGCAGGCTCAAATCCAAGATGCCTCAACTCAGACCCGGACAGGGCTCAGCCCCATCAACGCTTGTTGATTCAATCCTCCGAATAATGCTGGGGCATCAAGCAGCAACCAGGCTGCTTCAAATCACTAGAGCAACAGCTCCAAGTTCGTTCTAAGTATGGGGGAAAGGTGTCAACAATCTCGCCTAATGGGATGCTGATAGTTAACGGATTGCGGCGAGTGATAGAGGTGAGCTGTATACCTGGATGATATTGGCATGCGCTTTGATGAATCAAAATTATATCGCCATCTTCTGTATCACCAGGATACTTCTTGAATGTTCGCCCACACCTCACACATGTGGCGTACTTGAATATTGGATGTTGAAGGGATATCGTCGTCAAACTGCGTAAAGTGATTGGTGAAGGGGATGGTTTGGGCGAAGGCCAAGTGACAGCGTGCCTGAGGGGATGCGGGGGGTTAATTTTGGAAGTGGGTAGTTTCAACGGCCGGCCGTCAAACGGTGGACTCGGGGAAGATAGCTGGGTAGGGGAGCTAGCAAGCCGTGAACGGAGAATATGAGGAGAAGAATCGGGATAACGGGGAGCAGGACTTTGTAGAACAGGTGAGGGTTCACTGGGCCGGGGAAGTCGAGGGGGGACAGGCGGCAAGGAAGAAGGGGAACTCCACAAGGGAGAATCCTCGCGCATAGATGGAGAGCTGGGGGTAATAAACGATGAATACTTGGGGGATTTGCGTAGACGACGAAGGTGAGCGCGCAGACTATTGATAGTAGGCCGCTCGGAAGGCGAACTGCGCCAGCATTGAACCATGAGATCCCAATAGGCCTGAGAAATGGGGGGAGAGATAGGACGTTCAGGATGGCAACCACTTTGCAGTTGAAGGATGAGATGGATTTCCTTGGTTTCACTGTATGGTACGAGGTTGGTGAAAGCCTGAGATAAAGGTGTCAGACACTTGGGAGGACAGAATGACAGGAGCAGAGCCCAACTTGATACATGATGCTACCAAAGGAGTATACGTCGGAGTGTTTAGAAATACGATTGTTGAAGACACTTTCTGGGGCCATCCAGCGGATCGCACCGCTAACCGTAGAGGAGTCCAGTGATGTTCCACGGAACCGTGCAACTATAGAGGAAAAGCCAAAGTCACTGATGTAGACTCGACAACCGGTGTCCAAGAGGATGTTGGACTGTAAGATGATTCAGAATTTTGGTTCTAGATTTGAATCGCGACCTACACCAGTAAGATCCCCATGGATCACACCTTCAGAATGGACTGCAGGCGCCTTGAGCATGATGGGGGATGTGAAACTCGGAGACGTACGGTAGGCCAGTCCGGAAGCAATCTCACGGATCTACGCCAGGTGATAAGAATAGGAGGACACGGAGGAGTAACGACTACGCACGATTTGAAGCCGCTCTCGCATAGCTAGGTCCTGCCCTTCTTGGTCCAAGTACTGTGTCAGGCTACCCTTTTCCATCCATGGACACACCATGGAGACATGAGGTCCAAAGTCGCGAGCAATTCCGAATAAGGGGAGGACATTCTTGTGCTTCAGAGATTTCCACACGATAATCTCCCTTCGAAGCCGCTGCCTGCATGCGTCAGTGCAAACGTTAATTTGTAGGATAAGACTCGCCTTATCTAGTTTCTTCATATGCTTACATCCAGCATCCCTGAATGACCGAAGAACCTTGACAGCGACACTCTGCTCACTCCCTTGTATTACACAACTCGCAATCCAGATGTCGGCGAAGCCCCCTGCACCGACCGAGTACTTTGACTTCCTCTCGATGAGGCCTGTGAAATCTTCGAGATCCGAGAAAGAGTGTGCGACGTTGGCCATAACGCGTAACGCTCAGCTCTCTCCTCAATTAATGGCGCGAAGTGGAAGGGAAGGCCATGGGGAGTCGAGACGGCGCGCCGCATGCGTGGGGCAAGCTGTGCGTTCTCTTTTGAATTCAGACTAGGCGCGCCAGGCGTGATACACGAGGATGAGGCATGTCATCCTGGAAAAGAATATCAGTGGTATGGAGGTGAATCGCAAATATCTTCTGCACAAAACGGTCATCAGGGGACCCGTAGTTACCTTAGTTACTAGTCGCACGCCCGATTTCCAGAAACTGCCGCCGGGGCTTCATGGAGGGTCTGGTCAACTATATCATGTCGCAACGGCCATCCGGGAGGCTTGCATCTTGTACAATAGCACCATCCGAGGTTGACAAAATACCTGGAGATGCTCCCTACGCCGCGAAGGAGATCGTTCTGAAACTGTTTCATGTGTTCTGTGAGAACGAGACAGAATTCTCGGGCCCCATTTCTAGTCGCCTCCGCATCACCGAGATTTCTGCGGTGCAAAGCTCCGGTGCGGTGCTAGACAGCCGAGCGAGGGTGGTTTGCGAATTGGACGTGGCGGAAGGTGTGTACCTCGAAACTCACGGGCATGTAATCTTCTAAGCGTAGTTCCGATATTCTTCAGATATGAGCAATATTGCGGGTAATCTCCATGGTGGATGTGCCATTTTTCTAGTGGATACGTAAGCTTCATATACGACAGTAGTCATTTCAATCAACTCACTGCCACTTTGTAGCTGCTCAACGCTGCCTTTGGCTGTTTCGCAGGCTGTGATCAGAAACTCTACCACTGCCGGCGCAACTGGTGTATCTCAGTCTATCAATACCATTTTTCATGCACCCGCCCCGATGCAAGCTGTTTGTCTTGTCCAAACCTTTGCCACTTCTGACTGGTTCAACTTCTCAGCGGGACGAAACTCAGGATAGTCTCTACCTCGTTATTCATCGGTAGCGCGTGCTCTAGCTGTCGCTGCGAGGTAAGCTAGCTGTCGTGGGTTCGTTTTCGGCTGCGGGTAGTTGACAGGTTGTTGACCCGCAGATCTGGGACGTCAATAACCACAGGCTTGTGGTATCTGGGACCCACACCAAGATGAGGCCTTCTCCTGCGAAGCCAAAGCTGTGAGCCCATTGCAGACAGTGCTGCTTTGTAGTCTACTTTGTATGGCTTTTAGTCGAAAAGACTCGCTCGGTCATTAAGCGTTGAATAGACCCTGCAGATGGCGGATCACAAATTACCTTTATATTTAGGGTTAACTCGCGGAACCGCCTGTGCTCCCCCATCAAACATGCCAACAGCCGAACAATTGCTCACCATCCCAGAGAAAGTTGCTGCATTGGACGTCAGCCCATCTGCAGTGGCCGAGGTTAGAGGAAACGCACCCTACGCTTCAAAGAGAACCTGTGTGGCCCTCATGCAAGTTCTCTTATCACATGAAGGAGGAGCGACATTCGCCCAATCCGTTACCGAGCGCATACGAGTGACGGAAGTTTCCTTTATAGCAAACCCCGAAGAACCTGCAAAGAATGAAGCCAAAGTCGTTTGCGAAATTGAAGTCACCGAAGGTATTGAGTCTTTGTTCTCTTTGTCGCGTCGCATTGATTATTCGTGGTTGATAGATATGCTGGACGCTTCCGGTAACCTTCAAGCCGGTTGCATGGTTTTCTTGGTCGACCTGTAAGTCACGCCGATTCCCCTTTTCCGTTTCTGACTCTGCCCCGCGCGCCGTCCATATCAATATTCACAGGTGCTCAGGCCTTCCCCTCACCGTGAGCCTACAAGCTCAGTCACAAACAAACGGGCACAGCGGCGTCTCGCAATCCATCAACACCGCATTCCATTCACCCATCCCTCTGTAAGCCTTGTCTTGTCCCTCCAAATTATGCCTTCTCCTATGCGGCCTAGGGGCACGAAGCTAAGGATCATCAATACCACCATGGCTAGTGAAAGCGAGGTGCTGTGTGCCAGGTCCCAGGTGCGTGGCATCCGGAGCCTTGGATTAATAGTCAGTAACCGGTAATGTTGAAGATATGGGACGCTCAGAGTACGAGACTGCTTGCATCGGGTATCCAGATGAAGATGATGCCCTCGCTCCCCAAGGCGAGAATTTGACCCCGTGGTATCTTGTCTGAAGCGCGGTTACTGGTGTGGCTGTATGGCCTTTAATGTAGAGTAAGAATATATGGCTCCATCCAATCAATTCCGCTTTTGCTACAGAAAATGCAAAGAGATCAGGTACAATGACTGTCAACGATCTAAACGCGCCCAAGGCGAGTACTGACGTGGACATGTAGGTGCGCCTTGGGAAGAGGACGATAGACAGACGGGATGGGGCTGAGTCAACTACGATGGGCTTTGTCTGGCTTTGTCGGCAATTCTCAGTGATGCAGCTCCTTCCATTCGCAATCTAGCGCTGACTGCGCTATGCAGGATATATTTGGTGAACATTATTCACAAAGGTGAACAAGACATGGCGAATGCCCAGAAATGGCCAAAGATTTACTTGCAAGTAGGTAGTCCTTGGTTGGCTGGGCGCCTACGAAATGACGTACTTGGAAAGCCCTCTAAAGTTCATCTGGTTGTCTAGATACTTTTGCATCATTGTTATTATATAACCCATACGCATACTCATCGTTATACTTTACGATGGAGGGTCAGTTCCATCGCCACAGTAGATAAACCAGGACGACTTACGAATGGACTGAAGGCCTTGGGCTGAGGCTGATCACTCATCTCGAAAGTGATATTCCCTCCGTCAGCAAAAGTCCTGTGGCTGATGATCGGCTCCTCAAAGCGAAAGCCATCCTTGAACAGTGACTTCACATAAATCTTTGATGGCGCGCCGGGTGCGTTGATGATGAGAGGATTCGAGGCCCCGGGAAGGTCAATCGTTATTTTGTCAAAGAAGGGCCTTGCGATGGTATGAGCATCTGATCTAACTAGGAGAGGGAGAACTCACGAGCCAACAACATAATTCGCTGACACGGGATTGACAGGATAGAATCCGAGGGCACTAAATAGCCACCAAGCACTCATCTGGCCGCAATCTTCGTTCTGTGGGTGTGGTTAAGTAGCGGATGTGTGATGCAGTGGAGGAGTGACGTACCCCAGCGAGACCCCTGGGTGAAGTCCCATAGTCGGCATTTGCAATCTGCCTAACTCGTTCTTGAGTTTTCCAATGTGCGTCTGACAGAGCATAAAGGTAGGGTATATGGTGCGAAGGCTATAGAAAGTGAGTCTCGCAGATTTGTGGAGCGATATAAAAATTACCTCGTTAGTGTGGTCATTATGGCCTAGCTGAGAAGTTAGCCGGGATGTGCAACTAAGCACATAAGAGTATACCTCCGTTGAAGTGGTCCTCTAACGATTGTACGAAAGCTACCGGTCCGCCTCTCTTCGTTATCAAAGTAGGGATATCATGCACAACATCAAACGAATACGCCCATTTATCACCCTCTGTCCAACCGGCGTCCTCGCCCGCCCAAGATCCATCAGCATTCCGAGCCTCCATAAACCCGGTTTTGTTGTTGAACAAGGTGAACGGTGCAGAGAAGCTGCGTTCCAGGAAGAATGAAGCCTCCTTTGGTTTCCCGAGGAGGGAGGCCAGCATCCCTACAGCGTAGTCGTCATCTACGGTGATGTCAGTAGTGTGAGTCAGTGGAGAACAGTAAAGGAGGGCAAAGGAAGGCTAACAAGCGTAATCCAGTGTCCTGGATGCAGACTCAGAATGGATGTCATCAGCAACCCAGCCTTGGGTGTCGTAAGTAGAGGTGAGCCCTGCTCGGACTTCATAGTCAACATGCTGCACATGATCGGTTGGTACTCGACTTCTGAAGATGATACTAGCATACCTCTTCACGATCGTAATACCTGTCGAACGATCAAACTAATGACAACTAAAGACGGGATATGGCTTACGATATAGTGGTATCGTTGAGAGGGGGCACGGTGGCATCTTTGTAGACGGCTTCCCAGGCAAGGTCTACATCGAAACCCTTAATGCCCTTCATGACGGCTTCAGCTATAAGAGAGTCTGCATGTGTCCCAACCTAGTATTTGGGTTTGAGCACGTAGTCCCAGTCTTGGGGCGTACTTAACATACCATTATGTTCGTTTCTAAAAGTATTCAAAACGAAATGAACAAACAAATGCACGGGACCGGCGCTCACCAATTATGTTCTTCCACATGGGCAACCATCCTCCCTAGTCAAAAAGCAAGGTGAGGCTGAGGCGGGAAAAAGAAGGGAGAGATGGCTCCGACTTCTTTGTAGTCTTGAAGCATACTGGTTATCATGCCAGGCACACGCTCTGGAGCAAATAGGATCAACCATGCCCATTCAGCACGGAAAGTATCCTTTCAGTCTCAAGATCAGCACAGATATCTTACGTAGCCTCGGACGTACCCAGATTGAGTAGCCACTATACGATACGCCCTCGTGCACGGAATCGTCATAACCAGAGTAGTACTTCCCATCCTCACTCGTTTCATATGGATATTGTAGCGTGTGGTAAAAGGCTGTATAGAAGATCATCTTCTCGTCCTCGGCAGCTCCTTCTAGCTTGATTCGGCCCAACTTCTCTGCCCATTCCGCCCGGGTCTTCGAAGCGGTCGTCTCCAAAGTGACCCCATCCGGAATTTCGGTGTCGAGATTGCGCCTGGCCTGGTCGATCGAGATAAATGAAACGCCAATCCTAACGTTAACGACAGTTTCACTTGGATCAAAGACAGCATAACCGGACAGCAGAGTTGATTCTGCTGAGGCCGCGTTGGGGTGCGACGTATTGCCTTGGATGATACCGAATGATCGAAAGGGTTTATCGAAACGCGCGCAGAAGTACCCCCGGAATCCGCGAGCTGGTGTTGAGATGGGGTCAATGATGAAGTCCTGGCGTTCGGCGTTGCTTCCGCTTATTTCACGTGCGTCGCGGTCAATGTATATTGAGCCGAGAGGATAGGTCACATTAGTTGGGTCCGCGGAGCCCATGACGGAGGCACGGCTGGCTTCCAGCAAAATGTACGGCGTTTCCGTGTCCTTGAAGGTGAATCGCAAGTGGCCAGCCCGGGATGCTAGACTCTAATCAGATCACTGAGAGGATGAGATAACAAAGCACGAACTGGCACTTTGTTCCGCAAGGATTCTACCACCTCCTCTCGCGTGAAGGTTGGCACTGTAGTAGCTCGCGGTGATTATCTCACTCTCCTTGTCAAAAAGCATTCCACGCTCCTCGAACTTGTTCCTCACAGTCCCCGTCCCCGGAGCCACTACGACCTGGCCACTCTCTCCCATCCAGATAGCCGGCTGGTGAGTGCCTTGAAAACCGTGGATGGACGCGTCCGTGTCGTTATATGGGGTCATCGAGACATAGTTTTCCCGAGTCTGTGCTACCCAGCGCGTCATTGCGAATGGCGGCGCCGTCGAAGGGATCATTCCACCCGAGCCATTGGGTGTATCCCCACCATTACCTATCAAGCTGTTCTTGTAAACCGCAAGCACCAAACTCCTAAATTGGGACTTACGGATTGATGTAGTCGACTTGGTCGCTCGGACTGTTCTTTGGAGACCATGCAAACGCGCTCAAGCTGAGAGCCAGTATGCCGGTGAGTAGCATGAGGACCCGTGGAATTCCCATTAGAGCTTGGTTCTAAAAAGTGCGAAAATCAGTGCAGGAGCTGGCTGGGAGACGGCTCTACGGCGTCTAATTTCGTCAGGGGAATAGGGGTAGTTGGACCGGGCACGTTAATTGCAGCAGCCTCCCATGCCTCGCTATCCCGAAAATATTCAAGAGAGATATAGCAGAGCTAGCAGAGCTATTGATGATTGATATCCAAAGGACTGCCCAAAGGGTGTACTCTGACTTGTTTTTGATTGAGCTGCAACCTTGTTGCAACCCCAACTCGTCTTTACCCGCCCATGTCCAAGACACACCAGTGCCCGAATGTTCGGACGCTTGCGCAGCTGCAAGCCCGGGCCACGCAAATAGCATGACTGAACAATTAAACCCTCATATTATATCGAAAGCGAATGAGTTCAGAAGCTGGTCCTTTGAAGTTTTCTCTTCGAGCATTGTTAAGCCTTGCAATAAGTGTGCACTTCCGCCACAGATGCAGCCCAACCTAGAGAAACTCATGCATGCCAATTATATTTTCCTTTCTTATTGGAGTTAAGTCAGATAGATAAGAAATTTCTCACCATTACCATGTCATGGGACCACAGCTTTGAGCCTGAGAAGCGGTCAATCTGCCAGTGAACGGCGTCCATTCTGCGACTCCCCTCCGTACTTACACAACTCAATATGGCTCCACTGCAGAAGGCTACATCTGACGGTACAATGCCTCGTACCAACTCACAGGCAGCTTTCGTACTACGTACCCCTCACCGACTCAGAGTGAAAGACCACGCGATTCTCACTATCTTTGTGCTATTTACCGCTGTCGTTGGCCTCTTATCGTACTTTCACATCCAACGACAACTTGCAGGCGAACCTTTACCTGAGACCCTTGAAAGCACAGGAGATCCGCTCGGTCGATGTCCGCCGCCAACCCCTCGCCCCGCACACCCCCCTGTCCCGATGAACTTATGGGCTCCGTTATCACCGAAGCAAATCAGCGATATCTACGCGTTTCTCCACTCCCCTTCGCTGAATCTCAACCTAACCAAGACCAACTACAAAATCAACGATAATGCCGTGTTCCTCATAGAAAGCCTCCCACCTTCAAAGGCCGCTGCACTCAGGTACCTTGCCGATTCAAGCACCCCGCCGCCCGACAGGTATGCTCGAGTCATCTTGCACTTGGGTGGACTTGACCACCCGGTGATCAAAGACTACCTGGTGGGGCCATTGCCAATTGATAAGCGCACTACCCTTGAAGAACGTCAAGGGGTGTATCACCGGAATGATATACCGTACAATGCCAGAGGTATCAACCTGGGTAGCGAATTCTCTAAGCTCCTAGGTCAGATCATGAAGCCCCTGGTAGAACCGATGCGGGTCCGTGAACAATTCGTTTTCCTTCATTATCATCACTTATCATGATGTAGGCTCTCTTGGGAGGTATTGCTGTCGGCTTACCCAACGATACCCTCGTCGCTGGCGCAAGTGCTCCGTGGGGGATTGACGGTGAATTCCGTCGTGCGTGGTTCTCTTGGAAGCGAAATACGGCTGGATCATGGCTTAACCCCCTCAACCTGTATCTGTACGTCGACTTCAGTGGTTCTGATCCCAATCTGTGGAGAATCCTCAAAGTATGTGTGCTGTATACCTCATTTACATGTTTCCAATGTGTTCTACCCTAGGTTGTGTATGACAAACAAGTATTTCCATCGACGGACTCATTCCTGGAGGCTTTCCATAACGGCACACTCAAACCTCTCCCACCCGTTCAGTCCGAGCTGTCTAACTCTTCTCATCCATGGAGCTCCCGATACAGACCTAACCCCGAATTCAAACTCGATCTAGATCATCTTCCGGGTCCGCGTTCTGTCCCCTTCGCTGGGTCACGCTTCAGAGTGGACGAGACCTTGAAGTATGTTAGCTGGATGGGCTGGGGAATGTATTTTGGTTTTGATAGGGATATGGGATTGAGTTTATGGGATGTCCGCTTCCGTAATGAGAGAATACTTTACGAGGTATGTCTTCATGTACATTCGAAAATGGGTCAAGCTGAATTCCTCGGAGCTCGCCCCGCAAGATGCCCTTGCGCAATACGGTAAGCGTAACTCAACGCCAATCATACGACTGAGATTAACCATTGATGCAGCCGGAACGAATCCTTTCCAAGCGACCACAGCGTGGTGTGTTCTCTTCCGCGCGTTCTCTCCTCCAGAGCTCACCTCTTGCATAGGCTTGACCGTTACTTTGGGATGGGACAAGCCGTCCGCCCCTTGATGCCATCATACGATTGCCCTCAAGGAGCCGCCTACCTCTCCGCAAATCTATTCTTACCCGGAGAACAAGGAGGAAGCACCATTGTCATCGACCGAGCCATCTGTGTCTTTGAGATGGACACGACTCGTCCGATCACTCGACATACGGGGTACTCGGATGGAGAGTTTGGTGCGGTGAAGGGGTACGTCTTGGTTGTGCGGTCTATCGCTACCGTTGGAAAGTAGGTTGTGCTGCTATCGATTGTTCCTTGTTGATTAAAGAATTACCATCCCACAGCTATGACTATCGTGAGTTTATGTCGCCTTCTTAACTAGAGTTCCCGCTTAGCTATCCACGCCGAATTGCCATCCTATAAGTGGTAAGGTTATGTCCTCGTCTGAAAGCCACAATACCTCACCTCCGCCATCACAGTGGGACTACACCTTCCATCTAGATGGCACAATCGAGGTTCGGCTGTCAGCTTCAGGATACCTCCAAGGCGCCTTCTATCTGCCCGAAGAGGACAACTACGGAGCTAAGATATTCCATAGCTCTAGTGCGTCTCAGTGGATTATTGTCCGCCATCAATATTGAACTTGTCTTTCTCTTTCAGTGGGGTCGCTCCATGACCATGTTATCAACTTCAAGGTACTTTGGAACTCGTTTTTCGCAATTCCCATCTCAACCTGCCCTTCTTTTAGGTCGACCTTGACGTGCTTGGCACCGAAAACTCCCTCCTTCGCACGTCAATGGCGCAGGAAGAAATCTCTCAGCCATGGTTCGACGATGACTGGGGTGAGACCGTCATCCAACAAAGGATCACTCGAGAATACATTGAAAATGAAGACGACGCACTCATTCGGTATCCCGCTAACCTTCAAGGAGGATACGCCATCGTAAATCAGGGGGAACGAAATAAGTGGGGGACGGTTAGGGGCTATTCGATTCATCCGGGGATGAACTTTGTTCATAACGTCAGTCCTGTTCAGCCTCATAACACCGTTTCTCGCGCAAACTACATCCTAGACCGTTGCTGGGTCGCCTCGCTTACTGAACAATGCAAACTGGGCGAGATACAACCTAGCTGTCTCGAAACGCAAGGATAGCGAGCCCTCCTCTAGTGCTTTGTGGAACTTGCACCTTCCAGGAAATCCGGTCGTTGATTTCCACAAGTTCTTCGATGGCGAGAATATCACGCAAGAGGATCTAGTCGCTTGGGTCAACGTTGGGACGCACCACCTGGTGAGCCCAATGTGTTTATGACCCTCCTCAGCCTAACACCTCTTCCCAGCCGCAGGCAGAGGATGCTCCCAATACGCGGACTACTACGGCGACAACCAGGTCAGTATCTACTCTCCCTGAATCTGCTGCGCGTATCTTGATTGTATTCGATTAGTTTCTTCATCACGCCTCTGAATTATTTCGACTCGGATATCTCTCTGGACTCACTCAACGCGGTACTCATTACCCCACCAAAGCGTCCAGAGGACCCTTATATCCATGATAACTACGGAGTAGACCAAGGAATGACTTGTGTTCCTGAGACGCCAATGCCGTTCGAGTATACGGACGTCCATGCGTACGATATGGATGGCGATTTGGTGGAGGGTCAGGAATTACAGAGGATCCGAAGCATGGCATACGCACCACACAGGATCATGGTTGAGTTGTGATAATCGTTGGCCATGAGGCATGATACTGGTCCAACTAAAGTAGACGTTGTATATCCATATCCTGTATCTATTTTTCATAACGAAGACTACGAGTATCATTGTAGGTCAAATCCCTAAAGACACGGCATCTCCTTCAATGTGTCCAATCAACCTTGGTCCTGCTTATCGTCCTCCGAGGTATCATCCCTCCCCATTACCAGCCTAAGAAGCTTACGTTAACCTGCATCATTAAACGGTCATCTTATATACAACTTTGGAAAGAGCCTATTAAATTGGTGCCGCCATACTGAGAAAATGTAACATCAAAGTCTCATCTTCGCGGGCGACGGCATCATCTTTGTCTGAATACCCGAAGCGAGCAGTTTCGCATTTTCGGCATCCCATATCTTGTTCAATGTCAGCTACGGTCAATGGCCTGAGCTTAAATAACACGCACCTGTGAGGTGGCACACAACACTTCACCCTCCCCAACCATGGTGACATTGACTATCTTAAGTTTCGTGCCCCTGAATATGATAGGAGACAGATGAGATCGAAATCCAAAGAATTGAGTAAGACTAACAGAGGTATGGGTGAATGGAATGCAGTATTGATAGACTGCGATACTCCACTATATCCGCTTTGATTTGGCTGGACTTCTAGGCTCACGGTGAGGGGAAGACCCGAGCACCTGTGATTTTTCGTGTTGGTGTGGCGGACAAAGGAAACTGCATGACTTACAGGTCGACCAAGAAAACCATGCAACCAGCTTGAAGGTTACCAGAAACATCCAGCATATCTACCAATCCGTACGTAGTTAATATGACTCAAAAGGTGGGGGTAGGACACAAACCTTCGGTGACTTCGACCTCGCATACCACCCTGGCCTCAGTCTTTCCTGGTTGTTCGGGATTTTCTACAAAGGAAACCTCAGTTACTCGGATGCGCTCGGCAACTGCTTTGGCGAATGTTGCTCCCCGTTCGTGTGACAGGAGGACTTGTATGAGGGCGATACAAGTTTTCTTTAACGCATAGGACGCGTTTCCTTTAACTTCAGCTACCACAGATGGGCTGATGGTTAATGCCGCAACTTTCTCTGGGATGAGCAGTCGTTCGGTCGTAGACATTGTGGAGGGATCAATGATTCTCATTGTGCTAGTCAACAGGAAATATATGGTAAATGGTAATTCGGTAAGCATGATGCAGGGTCTGCCCGAGGCCGAACCCCTGTATTAGATCGACGATCACAAGCCAAGCTATGGTGAGATGAGATTGTGACTTGCTTCAACGGAGAGGAGCTCATTTAGTGTGGTCGTCACATATATATGACAAGCCCATTTCTACGCATCTTGACTATAAATCGATCCAGATCTCCAGACCAGAACGCTGCCCGCTTCGCATCTCAGGTGCCGTGGCCCCTTTCATGATCACGGGTTACTTAGGGTCCTAGGGGTATTATATAAGCAGCGGAAAATAAAACTAAGTCTACTATTCACTCCAAAGCTGCCTAAGTACCTCCCTCCATGCCAACGGACTAAATAGCGATGTTGATACACAAATTCATACATAGGTGCTCAACGAAATGTGAGAGTAAGCAGATGCACGCGACTAATGGCTATCAAACCGTTCGACGATGTAGGTGCGAGGTGTCAGTGCGTCCAAACTGCGTAGGGTGGGGGTGGACGGGCCAGCCGGTGGTGTTCATATTGATATAAGAAACCCAGAGCACGCGCTCTGTCCCCACCATATACGGAACTCCCAATCCCAAAGCCCGAAAATTCAATCTCCTGGGCAATGTTGGAGGGACGAGCAGCAGCCTGGCTGCTTCAACTCCTTGGAACAACAGCTCCAAATCAAGTCAGCAAAGGTGGAATCTGGTTCCATGGCTTGGCCTGGATGATATCATAAAATTCATGGGTCCATCAAGGGGGACGAGAACCTGCGCACCGGGATGATAGTAACATTCGCTTTGGTAAAGGACAATAATATCGTCATCGTCTCCACCGACAGGATAACTCTTGAAACTGCGGCCACATCGGGCACAAGTTGTGAAGGCGAATGCTGCGGACGGCAGTGGAGGGACTGCAATGGGCAACACTGATGTTGATGGGCAAGCAAAAGTCTTTCGAAGAGGGTGCGGTTGTCCGTTCCCGTGTACTTTCGGTCGGTAAGGCGACCTTTGGTCAACCGAACTGCTGGATATTTCAGTGGTGGTGGCACGTTTCAAAGGGAGAGCACCCCGACGCGGGAGTGTCTTCTTGATGCGAAGGGGAGGGGCTGGAAATGGAGAGGTATTCGGAGATGATAGATGTTGAGCCGTCCAGAGAGATCCCTCCGCGAAAGATGACGGGGAGCTGGGTACGAGTTGGTGATGTGCTGCGGGTTTGGAGAGGCACCGTAAGCGATCGCGCAGGGTATCTATACTAGGTCTATCTGTCGGACATTTCTCCCAGCAATCTAGCATAAGTTTCTGATAAGGGATAGGGATAGGGATAGAAGTGGGAAAGTCTAGGGGATTTCCGTCTTTCAGTCTGCAGACCACGTGAGTTTGCGTGATGGTGTGATATGGAACGTGGCCAGCGAGTGTCTTGCAGATGGCCTATAAGACGATGAAAGAACGCATGAGGTAAATTGTCATACCTGGAATGCGACACGTCCGAATGAGAATACGTCCGAGCACTTTGAGGATATTCCATCAAATACACATTCCGGAGAAAGCCAGCGAACAGCTCCGCTGACTGTGGCGGATTCTAGCGAGGTACCGGCAAATTCAGCAACAATTTTGGACAAGCCAAAATCTCCGATATGAACTTTGGCATCATCGTCCATGAGGATGTTAGACTAGATAATCGTGCCATTGTCAGCTAGGTACTGTGAAGGTGGAGTGGGGGATTTACCCCAGTAATATCTCCGTGAATTATGTCTTGTGAATGGACTGAGAAGTTTATGAGATGTACTCATACAAATTCATGACGGGAGTTGAAACTCACGGTACGTCAGCGCCGATGCAACTTGATGGATCTACTAATGGTGAGCTGATAGCTTCAGAAAAGATAACGCTTGTGCTGCACCTACAATCTCCCGTCGCTGTATGAAACTCAATCGAACACCTTGCTCATCTAGATATTTGGTCAAGCTTCCGCCTTGCATCCACTTGCAAACCATAGAGATATACGGCCCAAAGCCATGGACAATTCCAAGTAGGGGAATGACGTTTTCGTGATGAACACGCTTCCATATTGTCACCTCCCTTCTGAGTCGCTACAATGAACTGTGATGAGTGCGCATGTCGTTGACCTTAGGAAGGACCCTACGTTGTTCAGCTTCCGTTCCTGTGCCACGCCAAGATCGGAGAAAGATCGAAGGACCTTGACAGCGACAGTCTGCAAGGTTGAAGGTACCTTAGTTTACCTTTGGTCCATGTAAAACTAAAGTATAAGTCACCAGTCTTCTTGATGGTTTCCCAGGAAATATACAGGTTTCTTTCCAAATCTCGGCGTATCCACCACCATGAAAGGAGAATGGGGCTTTCTTCGTGATAAGGTCGGTGAGATCTGTGACTCCTGAGAAAGCAAGGGTAGTGGTCATCCGCAGGTGCTATGGGGGAGCCAAGTCAGCATCGATTCCAGACGTCCATAATAGATATATATCATATCGGGCAACGAGGACGAAGCAAGGAAACAGTGCGGCCTGGTCGTCACACTTCAAGCTTCAAGTAAGTCGCTCCCACGAATTGTCTTTAACTCCGCGAACCTTGTTACTCCCTAGTGGAATCCGCGTTGCATGTGCGTGTTGTACTACTTATATGTTACAGTTGTTTAATACAACGTTTACCTCATCTATTGGCGCAGTATCAACACCAGGGGACAACACCCCCATCATCTGAATGCCCTTTCAGTCGGGCGTCGGGCGTCCGCCCTTTGCTTTCACGAAACCCGACGACTTGACGGGGTTGGTGACCAAGAAGTCCAAGTATCCCGTTAGTACCGGAGGATACGCAGATGTTTGGATGGCAAGCCGCGCCAAATCCGAGACGAACGAACAAGTACAGTCACCTGTATCTGTTTCTTGAAGCTCTCGGATGACGATTTGCATTTCCTAGATTGTTGCCGTCAAAGTTCTCCGATCCTTTGCGGAACCCAGCAACGAGCGCATGAAGAGACTTGACCAGGTATTAGCTCCTGGAGCCTCTGACTACATACCTTTCCTTACTCTTAACAGCGTCTCAACCAAGAGGTAGTCGTGTGGCAGCACCTTGATCACAATCATGTCATTCCCCTCTTGGGAGTGGTTCGCGATTTCGGGCCTTTACTTTCAATTGTCTCGCCATGGATGGATCAAGGATACTTAACCAAGTATTTAGATCGAAACAAAACCGCTCTAAGTGAGAGTCGACGCCATCAAATTGTACGTATCAATCTCTCTCTCTTGGTCGTACCAACTGACCCAGTTTCAGCTCCAAGAAGTCGGATCTGGTCTAGCGTATCGTAGGATTTATCTCTACTACGGAATTGGCGTGCGCTAACAGCGTACTTTTCAAGTCCATTCCCGTGGCATAATTCATGGTGGACTCACTGGGGTACATTCCTCGTCGATCTATCTCAAATTAATACTGACAACAGCGTCGCTCTCAAGTCAAGTATCTTATTGGATAGGGATGGTAGGGTACATCTCAGCGACTTCGGCTTAAACCTCCTGGTGGGTGCGCTTCGTGGTAGCTCGCTTGATTCCGCTGTAGGTGGAGGATCTATCCGATGGATGGCTCCCGAATCTGTTTTCGATAACGAGTCAACGATGTCCTCAGACGTTTATTCATTCGGTAGCATCATGTATCAGGTATCGTATTATTGTCCATCCACACTTCTGCCCGACAACGCGCACCCATATCTCCCTTCAGGTACTCACCAACATGGTTCCTTACCAAGGTATCAAGGCGGTATATATCATTCTCCAGCTCAGAAATCGCCACCACCCCTCGCGCCCTATTTCCCCTCCCATTACTCAAAACTATTGGGATCTCATGCTGCAATGCTGGCATAAATCACCGCCCGGTCGTCCTACGATGGACGCTACTTGCGAAACTCTGAGTCGCCTCCAACCTCCCCTCAAGAATTCCCCCCTAGACACCTCCAACTCTCCGCTCACATTATCTTTATCACCCTTGTTCACACAATCTACCTTTTCATCCTCCAATACATCTCCCACCTCACCAGCTGCTGTGAATGCACGATCTCCTTGTCCTTTGGGGGCCCCAAACATCAAGGACGATAATGAACCTCGAAGTTTTCCCTATAAATCGGATCCTAAGTCGTCTCCATCACGGATCCCTTCACGGTATCATTCTCCCTCTCGCTTGCGCCCTTCTACCAAGGCGCCCTCTCAGGAGACACCATCGAGGAAAGCGATCTGCGGACGTTGCGGCGCTGTGTATAAGAAGTTTTGGGTAGCCGAAGACGATGATATCATCCTGATCCACCAGAATGCATGTCACTATCACACAGGTTTGTTTGTCTGGTCGTTCCCCCCTTTTGCATAACATGATTGGTCTCTCTAGGAAAGCTCACCCCTTCCTCGCCTTCATGCCTTAAGGAGGTTTGGAGTTGTTGCTCAGGAAACCCTGACCGACCAGGTTGTTACGCAGCGGATCAGCATCACTCTGAGGACCACCCTTCTATAAAATCTTTCTAACGTTAGGACTGCATAATGTTGAGAAACTGCATACCTTTCGGGCTTTTTGTTAGAAGTGTCGGCAGTGCTCTCAAAGGCTCGTTTCCTGTCGCTCATTGTAAGCAGGACTGAGGCTCCCTCGGGTAGAAAGATGAGTTCAGAAGCAAAGATGTCGGCGGAACACGATAATGATGTACTTAATTAGATTTTCGATATAGTATTACATGTGTACTCTACACGGCCTTTCGTCGATCGTGAAGCCTACCAATCCCATTGCAAGATCTAATCAACTAACCATGATAATACGTTTCCGTTAATCCACGACATGTATGAAAGTACCAGGAGTGTCTAGAGGTATACACAAGGAGAAAGGCGCAAGGTTTGAAAAAGGTAGGAATTGTTGTCAGGATGGAGAAGTCCGTGATGAATGGGAAGATGATTGGGTGGGTCCAGTATATGTATCGCACGAGTAATTATGATGATGATGAATACAGAAGGAAAAATCGCAGAAGACGAGGTGGGATATAATTATCAAGCGTCCTAGGGTTAGTCGACAAATATGTGCTATGCAAATGCATCGGAGTTGGTGTGCAGAACATCGTCGATCAACATTTGGAGAGTCGTTGCATCCAGATCTTCGAGAGGGAAGGGAGAAGCCAGCTCAAAACCATTGGCACTTTGAGGGGGGTCGAAACCCTGGAGTTCGGGGGCAGAGCGAGTAACTTCTTGGTTTCCGATTTCGTCACTGGGAAAGGTAATTTGTTCATCAGAGTACTCCAGGCTAGTCGGCCAATCGACGAAACTTTGGTCTTACGCAACGCGTAACGGGGCAATGTGTTAGATGTCTTCTAAAAAGCGCCGGGGGGACATACCTGGGAAGAGTATAGGTTCTTGGTTAAGTTGAACCGAAGGTAAAGTTCCGAAATTTGGAATGTCATTGAAATGGCCCGGGGGCGCGAGGGTCGAGGGGGCATCGACAGCCAGCGGAATTGCGGATAGTATCGCCAGGCTATCGGAGAAGGCATCTTGGACGGGCCCGCCAATCTGAAGGTCGCTGTCCATCAGCGATACCCCGAGAGAGGAAGAGAACGGAGGAGGATAAATGTTGTCCACAGGTACAGCAGAGATCAGGTTACTCGTGCTCGCTGCTGGATAATGATAAGGGTAGCTAGAGTGAGAGTTATTAGTAGTAGGGGGTTCTCCGTCCATATTGAGGGCACCGAGCGCTGTCGCAGCTGTGCCAGGAAAAGCTGGATATGGGTTGCCCGAGAGCTGTGAGTATCTTGCGTCAAAGTCTGAAGAAAAGTCAGGACCTCCAGTATACGTTGCAAACTCCGAAATGGGGGTATAAGAATCTCGTGAGCTGGAGGTCGCAGAGGAACCTTCGGGATTTTCTCTCCTGTTGGCGGGGGCGGGGCCCCAATGAAGGGCGTGTGAAGCCAAGGATGGTGAAGGGGTCGGAGAAGTAGGAGGGAAAAACTGTGGACTGCTTTCTGGCATCTCAGGGTGTTCAGTAGGCTGAAAGTCATTCCAAGAAAGTCTAGGAAGATGTCCCGAGGATACACAGAGACGTACTCACAGGTGTCCCCAAGTTACGCCCTCTGCTAGAGGACGCTCGTCGGCCCTATTGGTGCGCTATAAGGCGGGATGAGGAGCGGCAGATGCAAGAAAACCCACGGATCTTCCCCTCACTCCCCTCCTCCGTTTGTCCCCAGAATCCTTCAAGCATTTAGAACACGTCCGACGTGAGGCCGCGGACCCTAAATCCCGTTTACATTTGAGGCAACTGACGGAAGTGAGAAACGTCAGATCGGCTTGCTCATATGCCTTATCTCTATGCACAGAAGCTCGACGAGCAAACGGAGATGAGCTATCGCGAGGATTATCTGAGTCATTTTGTTAGAGTTCGTTTGCGTTTGCGATTTGCAGGAGAACGTCATACCCATCGAGTTATGAGCAGGACTTGAGTTTCTATGTGTCGTTCGGTGTAGGGCTGGTGGGAGCAGAAGACTCTCTGGGGGGTACAGAGGCACAAGGTCCGAAGAAACAGCAAATATATAGACAACATTTCGTCGTTTGTTGGTAGGAAATGTAGTTCATTGCGTTCAACTCATACACAAGGTGTCTGCGAATTCCATGGAAACTTCAGCGCTCTCGCGCACGGGTAACCATAATGACAGGCGAAATCGCCGTTTTCAAAGACGGAAGAACCCAACCAGGCCAAGAACAAGGAAGTAAAGTGCTTCGTTCTCGATACGGTATTAGAAAAAACCACAAGGGATGTTTGGCTCTGATTGCTGTTGAAGGCAACGCCCTCTATAGACTCCGTCCCACTTGTGGCGGTGTGTGTGCCTGGATAATGTCCACTTATGGATACTGATCTCGCTTGTTCAACAACACCATCAACCATGGCCACCGAACCAGAGAAAAAGCTCTCACCTTATCTACGTACTCTGAAGGTATGCTGCTGCAAGATGCTAGTGAACAAAAGGTGAGCAGGGAGACAATGCACCTTTTACTGGTCATCTCATTGTCCCAATATAGTTTCGGTCCTCAAATGGGCCTTTTCCCCCAGAGATCGTACTCCTCGTACTCGAGGAAGTATCATGCAGGAACTCCCTGAAAAATAGCTCACTGGTCTCCTCTCAATGGAGGAGTCTAAGCCAGCCATTCATCTTCCATCGACTTGTCGTGCAAAACAACTTACGCTACACCTCGGCGTACCAGTTACTCATATTCGATGCACCACACCTTCGGTACCATGTCCGCGAGATGGATATAACAGATGTGTGCTTTGAGAGTGCATTCTATGGTCAATCCCAAGGCCGTCGCTTCCAGGAGTTTCTACAATCATTTCCCAGAGTCAGGGCGTTGAATATTTCATATCCACCAGAGCCAGTGCTTTCTACTCTCTCCCTGATTGTTCAGAGATCTGAACTCACATCCCTCCATCTTGGCGATACGTCCATCCACGATCACGATAATTTTTTCTCGGTACTCCGCTCCGGTCATCGGACACTTCGTTCCTTGAAGCTCTACAACATCTACTTCGGCGAACCTACTTTTGTTCCCGCCAGCTCTCTATCAATGACGGGGCTGAAGGAACTCTCCATCGTCAGCTGTGACAATGTTCCCTTCACACCACAAACCATATCCCTACCTAACGTTCTAATATTTGAATGGAGGGATCGAAAGTTACCCGAATTCAATAATTGCCTTCCACGAGCGCTGCGCACTCTCGCAGCTTGTATCGTCAGACGTGAGGACTTTTGCTACATGCCTCATCAGCTGGATTTTGACGACCGTGTAACAGCTTCTCCCCAGGTTTTTGCCCAGTTTATCGTGCAGAATTTCTGCCTCCTGTGGCATCCTTCGTTAGCCCGCGAGGCAAGTGCGAAGCGGACCATTGAAACTCTCGCTTCCCCTTCACGGATAGAGCACTTGGAGCTATTCGTTACATCGAGCTACCAAGTCAACCCTTCCGAAACCATCATCGACGCCCTGGATGGCTTTCTCGCGATGCTATCTCGAGATCATGCACTGAAAAGGGTAACCATAACGGTTAAGCCTGAAGGACAGCGTCTGGGCGCTCTCCAGGATGCGTTCCCAGAGTCCATGAGTCTTGGTATCTTAGATATCCGCATGGGGCAGCCTTCCATATTCCGCCCCAAGTTCAAGCCGTATTCGTAGAATGTGGACCGTCGAAGAGTGTAGTCGATAATCATATACATATTTTGGTTGGTCTTTTCCTTACCTATGCTTCACCTTTGTATGACTCTGGATTTATGGGATTGTTATGCTGTAGTTGGTATATACTGAATAATATAAATACCAATACCTATGATAGTCCATAGTGTCGGTTTTCATATATAATTTCCAAAGCACCTGGCCGGCAGGCGTTCTCAATTGATGGTCAAGGTAGCGTTCAAGAACGACTGATCACTGGTGCCAACTTTTATGCGGAATTGGCCAGGTTCGACAACCCAGGTATTGCTGAGAGACCAGATAGCTAATTGCTGAGCATCGATCTCTATTGATACCCTCTCCGTACCACCAGGCCTTTGATGTACCGATTTAAGCGACGCATGGGTACAACGAGGGGCGTGACTTACTGAATCTCCACTTTCTTGAAGCCAACGAGCTCTTGGTTCGGTGTAACAACGGAGGCTACGAGATCGGTCACAACAACACTTGGTTATGATGCAGGCGGGTGGGTTGGTGGATTACGGACCTGAACGACTTCTTTTCCAACCTTCGAGCCAGTATTGCGGACGGTAACGCTAACCGTGAATTTGCCGTCTGTTCCGATAGCATTCGGAGACAGCGTAATATCCGCGCTAGCGAGAGTGAGGCGGGTAAGGATCCTGCTGATGCAGATGAAATGGACACATACTATTGGAAGGTTGTGTAACTGAGGCCATGTCCAAAACTCCAAAGAGGGATCGGACTGTCGAGGACATACTGTCGTGTCCAGATCAGCGCCAGGTTCGATTGAAGAAAGATATAAGCCACGCACTTGGTGACCAAACTTCAGCGTACCGTCGTCCAGAACACTACCGGGATCCAAAGGCCGACTACCTTTCAAGTAATTATAGAAAACAGGCGTCGTGCCGACATGTCTGGGGAATGAAATTGGGAGCTTCCCTATTTTGTTTGTTTACGTAAATTTCCGCGGATTTAATGTTGATACGACCACTTACCAGACGGATTCACATCTCCGAAGACGATTTCGGCCAAGGCCAAGCCACCCAGTTCACCGGGGTAGAACTGTTGGATTACCGCGTCGGCGTCTGTATGTGCAACAGACATGAATGACACTGACTACACAAGTTGACTTAAAAGAGGGTGTTGCACTTACGATCTTGAATCCAAGGTTCCGCTATAGCCTTCCCGCTAACTAGAACGACAATGGTTGGTTTCCCAGTGGCTTTAACTGCTTTGACCAAGTCCAACTGGGCACCGACGAGTGCAAGATCGTGAACATCGACGTGTTCGCCAGTCGTCGCGTTAGTGCCTGGCGTCCATAGTTGAGTTTGGTCGAGGGACCATGTTCCAACCATCACAATAGCGACATCAGAGGAGCTGGCAGCATTGACGGCTGCTTCGAAGCCGGATTGGTCATTAGACCAGAGCTTGGAGCCTTCAGCGTAGTTGATTTGGACGGAGGTGTCCGCCAGAACTTGCCTGAAGCCAGCAAGAGGGCTTACGGCATTGAGAGTAGCATTGAAGAAGACGTAGTCGCCAAACTGAAGCAAAATCACTTCGATGATTTGTCCTTGACTTTGTAGGGGGATGGAGGGCTTACAGAAACGCGATCTACTTGAGGGCCAATCAGTGCTACAGAGCCAATATTTTTGGACAAGGGCAAGATGTTGTCGTGATTTTCAAGCAAGACGATGGACTCGCGATAGGATGCGAGGAGAGTTTCTCGGGACTCGGGCGTGCGCAAGAAAGACAAATAGTCATCATAGGGATAGGGATCTAGACATGAAGATGCATGAGTTGAACTCATGCCAACCACCATAAGAGCTAGCACGCACTTTCGAATAGACCCATCGCAAACTTGATGCGGAGCAGATTCCCGAATGTAGTGTCCAAAGCATTGGTATCAATGGTGCCCGCCTGGACCTGGTCTATCGCGATCCGTATACGTGAGCGACATGTATTCTTGGGAATGGCATCACAAACATCCTTACCTGGAAGTGTTAAAAACGTGTAGGTTCCTCCACCCATCTCACCCGACAACCCATTCTCAAGCGTTATTTTCGCGGCACACTCTCTCGTAGCGCAAGTACCATGAAGGGTAATCAAGAGGTCTACTGAACCTGCATCAGAAACGACCCAGTACTTGTAGCCCCATTCATTTCGGAGCTTCGGTGGAGTTAGATCGCATTACGGAGGTGACGGTATAAAGCGTACGATGTCCTTCAGGAGATCTATGTACGAGCAATCGTGAGTTGTTGGCTAGCGTGGTATGGGATGTAAAGGGTCTCACGAGTGTTGGCGATAGCTGGGATACCGTCATAGCTGGAGTAAGCTGTCATGATGGACAAACTCTCCATGCAGGCTCTTTGGAACGCCCTGAGGTGGACGGTGCGAAGTTCACGTTCGCCACCAGACACTTGGGAAAGGTTCCTTATGAATAAAATAAGATCAACAGGGCGTTCCGTGGGCTTGCCATTTTCGTAAACAAAGGGAAATTTCGCTTTCCAAACGTTGATGTACTCTGACCATATGGTTCGTTTTCTCTGATGGATCATGGGTATAAGGGAGGTTAGATTATGTGCTACGTCGCCGATGATAGAGATATCCGCCGGGAAAAGTTTGTCGACGCGAGCAGGATCTATTTCGAAGGGTATGACCCCACCACGACCGTGTCTCCTAGCTGCAAGGGCGGCGGGTGCAAAATACTCGGCTTTACCCGTAACACGGTCATCTAGACGGGTACCTAGAGCTACAATGACATCGGCGCGCTGAACAGCGTAGCTTCCGTAGACGCTACCATGCGTACCAAGCATATGCAGGCTGCATGTGTCGTCTTCGTCGAAGGCACCGAGGCCGTGTAATGTAGTGGCTACAGGGATATTTCCACTTTCAGAAAGCTGAGCGAGGAGGCGTGGGCCATCAGGTGAAGCAAGAATACCGGCGCCAGCAATGATAAGGGGCATCTCGGCGGCATTGATCAGAGAGGCAGCTCTTTGTATGTGATCGACCGCATCAGGAGGCGACGGGTTTGGAGAGTGGAGCTGTCCTGCGTGAAGCGTGTTTCTTGAGAAAGATGGAATATCATTCTCGCGAAGAGAGCTCATCGCGACGCAGCTGGGTATTTCCAGTAGGACAGGACCAGGTCTTCCCGACAAAGCGACCCGAAAAGCCTCATCTATGGAGGGACCCAAGCTCGCCACATCCTTCACTGCCACGGCCCATTTTGTGCAGGTTCGCGTGATGCTAATGACGTCGGCTTCTTGGAAAGCTTCGGTTCCCTTGGCTTTGATCGGAACCTGCCCTGCTAAGACCACCAAAGGGATCCCATCGCTCATCGCGTCTTGTATGGGGGTGACCAAGTTTGTCGTACCAGGACCTGAAGTGACGAGAATGACACCTGGCTTGCCTGTGACACGGGCGTATCCCTCGGCCATATGACCCGCTCCTTGCTCGTGTCGTGGCATAATCATCCTGATATCGGGGTGGTTGGATACGGAGTTCATGATGCGAGTAATGGCACCTCCCGGATATCCGAACACCAGCTTGACACCATTCCTGACGAGAGCATCCCGAATAATTTCTGTACCTGCGGCTCCGATGGAGAGAAGCCCGAGGGGGAGGGAAGCCAATGTAGGGTTTCGTTGGGCGATAGAGATTTCCGGATGCTCATCGGAGAGCTGCTGGACCTGGGCAACCGGTCTGATCAAGCTGTGGAGATGATGGATAAGTCCGGCTGACAATGAGACATAAGAGAGCGGCATCCTCATCATCCAATCTCGGGTGGCTGGGCAGCATCTTCAGCGGATTGACGACAGCAGGGGGCGAGGCATGAATCGTTTGCTTGCATCACATCGCATGGGCCGGAATGAGACGGAGCGACGAACGTCCACAGAATAAGAGCATTTTCGCAGTTCAACATGCTGCATGGCATTGGGAATTCGCGAGACTCTTATGGGCGTTCAGATGACTTAGTTAGTAGACTACTGCCGAAGTCGATACCAAGTGGCGTTGAGAGCACCCGTCGATCCATAAGCTTGTAGATTAAAAACCTCAAGCTAGAAATTCGCGTGGAACAAGATGCAGGCGTGCTTGCCTGCTCGACCCTTCCACAGAGATACCTGACCAAGGGTTATGCCGAAGTTTACACCCTGTATTTACGTATATCCCTGATATGCAAGATGTGGCTCACTACTAGAGCACATGCATGCATCGAGCACGGTGAGCGGTAGGACGCATCATGGGTCTGAGCGTTGAAGGAGATGGTCAATAGGGCCAGCAGCGCAGGAGCGCTTGGACTACCCAAGCATCATTAATCATTGTTTATCGCCATGGTTGAATGGCGACAATACGATAGATGCATACGAAGCTGGTGGAGAGCCTTTCCAGAGGTATCTACAAAAGATAAGTGGTGTCTCTTTCGTAAGTCGGTGAAGGGACATCGTCGCGAGAACGGACCTAACGAGCCTTTCGTCCGCCACCTTCCAGACGTCAACGAGCATGCTCAGCCTTGGAAATGAGGCATATTCATGCAATACATTAGTAGCATTCAGAGTAAAATCGTTCTCGTGCCCGTTCTCGTGCCCGTGCCCGAGACGCCGACAAGACGCCCGCCCCAAACAGAGATTAGCGCGGTCCTGTGACTTCCCCTACACGAGCCCCTAAGTACCTCACACTGCAATGTTTAAGTATTGTCAACCATTTCAAAGTACATGTAGGCAAAAAGCTTGTGTTACAGTGAATATTTAAGGGGTTTATGTAGCATGATAGTGAGTATGGTTTGAGTATAGTATGAAAGGATTGGACCATATGTTCAACTCATATGAAAAGCCTGGAGTGAGCAGTTTAAAGGGATTATGATTCCTTAAATTATTATCTCTTATTGAATTCAGACAACAGGTGCATAATAGGACAACTATGAGCAGGAGGATGATTAATATAGTAGGGAGGGTCTGCATCAGCAGGCACCTGCACCCACCCCAGTCATCAGAAGCTGGAGTCGTGATACTTCTCCAAGGGAACCGCAATGGGTGATCTACAGCACCGACTAAAACGAGCTGGTGTTGTTGTTCCCACTGACTCCGCCCCATTGACAACCCACGACACAACAGTTCCCACTGCCATGGACTCTAGCTGTGATGGGAAAGCTGATGAGGGTGAATATAGTCAGCACAAACTCAGGGCAACCTTTGGTACAAACTATACCCACACTGAGCTGCTCTTCATGCGCCCGTGTGGTGTAATTTTATCCTGCGTGACGCTGTTTGGCTCTGAGGCTATCTCTGCTGTCAATGTGAGTTTCTTTGGACTTTGCAGTTGCTCGCCATTATTGATCATTGTATTTAGGTTGCGGCACACACTACATTTCCCACTCCTGAATCAACACCGGAGTATCTTTTCTACGACAATAACTGCAAACTCATAGCCCATCAACGTGCCATTGATGACCACCATTTTGATAAGACTGCCAGGCCGGTGGATGTATTTCATTTCCACACCAAGCATAAGGAGAGTGACACATTCTGCCAGCAGAACTGTAACCCAGCCTCATTTCAGGAGCTTATGATTGATGGGAAGTGGCGATTCAACACTTCAATCTGCGAGCAAACAAATGTATGGTTGGGGGGATACATGGCCATCTTAAGGAACATGGCAGCAGTACGGTACAACTTCTACCTCAATGAGATGATCAAGTGTTGAAACCGTTACATCATTGAAGAACTTCGTCAGCAAGGGAAGACACCATGGATGGTACCACTCGAAGCTTATGCTCTCAACGGAGTCTCAATGGATAAAAATTTGGCAAGCCATTGAATTTTTTTGGTTTCATACACTAACAACTATATGTAGGCTAATGTACAAAGTGCAGCATAAAACAAGTTAAAGTAAAAAATTAGAAGATATGCATCTATTGACAGTATGTAGACAATGGTTTTGGGGTCCATCAAGAGAATGGTTTTAGAATAGGCAATGGCAAGGTTTAAAGACAGAAGGAGTATTTAAAAAGCACGCAAATTTAAAGACATACAGATTTGGTTGCACTGATGTTCAAGTGTGAACTGGTTAAGGCCAACACAGCCCATGGACAACACAAAAGGACCAAGGTCAGAGAGTGTCTCATCACTACATAGATAATATCAGAGGACCTCATGGAAAGATATAAGAATAAGTTCTTACACATGTGTGGTGCAATCAAAAATGACCAGGCCCTTCGCTGTGTGACGAACTATTGGGAAGGGTAAGTACACAACATAGTATAAAGGCCTACCCTGAAAGTTGCCATGGACAATGAGAGAGCCACCAATGTCATATGTATAGTGCGAGAATGCGTCCAACGTATTCTGGCAATGCTGCAAGTTGGTGGGTGATAAGTTTTCAAAAGGACCCTCAACCCATGGCTGGCCAATGCGGTATTTCCCAGCGATGACAAAGACCTCAGTCCGACATACCTCAAAGGCTATTATGTGAACAGATTAAACATCAATTCATACACCATTAGTATGCTATAGCTGGCTCACCATGGATTGCAACATCATAGGACTTGCATCGTGCAACAAAGCCCAGAGAAGCATCAGAGCATAGAGGTAGCTTGTACACCTCTTTCCAGATGAGCGGCTCATCAGCGGTGAAAAGTTGCTTCCAAACAACATTTTTCCCGGGGTGAATGTAGCCCTGGTAACATGTGTAAGCGATTGAACATTTGATCCCATTAATCACTTACTGGAAAGACATAGCGAGTGGACCCTTTATAAGTCTATGTTAAGGTTCACCATGAATTCACTTGAAGTTCAGCTGAACCATAAAGTTCAACAAAAGGTCAGTTGAATTCAGCTGAAGTTCAGCTAAAGTTCAGCAAAGTTCAGCAAAGTTCAACTGAACATGTCATAGTCAACATGTTCATCTGAAATTGATGCCAAGTGAAGTTCAGGTGAACTTCAGCTGAACTTCAAGTGAACTTTGTTGAACTACCTGAACTTTGACTCATTTATTGTAGTATTTTGAAACAGCTGAACTTCACCTGAACTTCACCTGAATCCAGTTGAACTTTTGCTGAACTCTGACTCATCTCTTTTGTCTTTAAAATGGGCTAAAGTTCAGCTAAGGTTCAGTTGAACTCTCATTGATTATGCTGAAAACTAATGTAGCAGGAATAGGACACCTTGCTACATTAACTTTCTAAATTATTTATCCTAACAATGTTAATGATAGTAATAGTCAAGAAACAAATGATTAACAGGTTTAGAATAATGTTAGTAATGCAAGATTGTCATAAGGTAGGGCGCAGGCGCATACCGCCAACCTCACGTGATGCACCGTGACAAAACGTTACTTTAGCAATATTTTTCGAATGGCACTTGAAACACTTCAAAGTTAGCAAATATAATTGCAAGGAAGTCTTTAGAAAGTAGTTATCTATGAAGCTGCGTGCGCCAATTTAGGAATTTCAGCCTTAGCAAACTGCCATTCAGAGTTTACTGCATAATTAATTACAGACGCGTCGCGGCGCGCCTTGACCATACTCAATTTTCACTCCGCACTGGGCCCAAATGCCGCGCAGGGCTCTGAGAAACCTCAAAAACCTCGGATATCATGCTAGTCCAAACACCAAACGCACTCAGCTAGCTAAGGAGGCAAAGGGAAAAGAGAATGTATGTAATTTGCTGTTCTACAGCCTAAGGGCTTTGATTCATGTGACATTACAGCGCATTCCAAAGGCTGCATGCGCCGAAAATACATCCTCGCCCCTCCAAAAGGCTAAAGTGCCTTTTCACCCCCTTTCTGCTCCCACTGATGTCTTTGCCTCGGCTCCGCGCGCGCCACCATGTGCGCTTTCCCACCCCTTTTCGACACCAATACTGCATCATGATGTCCCCCACGCGCCGCTGCTCAACCAATCAGAGCTGTGCACCCACACCAGGGACACTTTCCCAGCTGTTTCGGATGAGGACTATGGCTCTAACTGGCCTGGGACCGAGCACAAGGATGAAGACGAGCCTCCAATGCTCGAGGACCAGTCTGATGATGAAGATGAGGATGGGGACGAGCCTGGGGACCTTGAAAATCAGTCTGACAATGAAGACAAGGAGGAAGATGGCCAGACTCACAACGAGACTGAGGAAGACCCAGATCTCTTCGACGAGGACATATACGAGTTGCCCGAGGTCCGAGATATGGGCAGAAGAATGCCATGGCAGATGCGGAAGCCACCCACTGAGGGTGAAGCTCTTTCAGCACTAACTGCTTTGGAGGAGATTCTGCAGCCGTGTCGAGGGAAGAGCCGAGGATACAAGGAGAATGATCTGGATAGGTGGACTCGTCACCAGCTTGAGCCAATGGCGTCGTTCTTAAGTCTCTACACTGGCAACATCTCGGAGTGTCAGGGGCAATGGATGCATGCTTCGCTGCAGGCTGCAGCATCTGACTGGACTCGTCGCAAGCGGGGAGGGAAGAACGTAACCAAGGAATGGTGGGCCCGGGAATTGCGTAAGCGAACGAAGCATTTTATCTGCACACGCGAACTCCCAGAGAACCCATTCGGCAACACGAAATCGAGAATCGACATCGATGACGAGCTGCGGAGTGATATTAATCTCCATCTGCAAGGTGTTGGACAATATGTGAAGGCGGCGGACATCATAACGTACCTGGAGACACCCGAGGCTCGGGAGAAGCATGGATTCAAGAAGCCGATCTCCCTTGCAACGGCGAAGCGATGGATGCACCGAATAGGCTATCGTTGGGTCAGGAACCACAAAGGGCAATATGCTGATGGTCACGAACGAGAGGATGTTGTGGATTATCGACAGAAGGTCTTCTTGCCCACATGGACCAAGTTCGAGCCTGCGATGCGGAGCTGGACTCGGGAGGGGATCGAAGAAGAAGTCTCGCGCCTATTTCCGGGGAAGCGTGTCGTAATCTGGTTCCATGACGAGTCAATCTTCTACGCGCATGACCGACGCAAAACACAGTGGGTGAAGGAAAGCGACTCACCTACACCATATGCTAAAGGCGAGGGTATTTCCCTCATGGTCGCCGATTTTGTTTCTGCGGACTATGGCTGGCTTCATTCGAAAGATGGGAAGCGCTCTGCTCGTGTTATCTTTCGGCCTGGCAAGAATCGTGATGGATATTTTGACAATGAGGACATTCAAGCCCAGCTTCGCGTTGCCATGGATATTCTGGAGGAGGATTATCCAGATGAGCTTCATATCTTCTTCTACGATAACGCAACAACGCACCAAATGCGCCCTGAAGGATCACTGTCTGCTCGCAAAATGACGAAGAAGCCCTCGGAAACATTTGGTGTGGACGTCGTAGTCCATGGTGCAGATGGAAAGCCAGTTCATGGTCCTGATGGTAAAGCCCTGAAGAAGCGCATCAGGATGACTAATGGGAAGCTGCCTGATGGACGTGTGCAGGAGTTTTATTACCCACCTGGTCACGAGAAGGCGGGACAGTTCAAGGGAATGGTGGTGCTGCTCGAGGAGCGCGGGTTCAGAAGTATGGCAAAGGTGCGAGCCGAGTGTCCAGGCTTCAAGTGTCCTCCTGGCGCAACTCGCTGTTGTTGTCGGCGCATGCTCTATAATGAACCGGACTTCAGAGACGCAAAGTCAATCATCGAGCTCGAAGCGGAGAAACGGGGGTTCCAATTATACTTCTTACCGAAGTTCCATTGCGAGCTTAATTTCATTGAACAATGCTGGGGGTTTGCAAAGGGGAAGTATCGCTTAAATCCACCATCCTCGAAGGAGGAGGATCTCGAACGAAACATGCTTCATGCACTTGATTCCATCAGCCTTGAGCAAATGCATCGGTGAGTTGATTTCTCTGATAGAAGAGCTGTTTTTGACCTCTGAATGCACATACCAGATTTGCACGACGTTCTCGCAGGTTTATTGATGCCTACCAGAAAGGCTTGGATGGCAGACAAGCAGCTTGGGCAAACAGGAAGTACCGGGGCCACAGAGTCTTACCCCCTTCATTAATGGATGACATGGAAAAGAGTAATATGTTGTAGAAGTGTAAACTATCAAATACATGACTGGCTAACTGTTTCGGAGTGGGTTGGGCAGTAAACGGAAGGGAATGGATAGCGAGAGTGAAATAGTCGCGCCGTGAGAGCGCGTTCATGGGTTGTTTAGGGGCGTCATCACGATGGAGTCACGCGCACGTGAGGTTGGCGGTATGCGCCTGCGCCCTACCTTATGTTCAGCTGATTGTAGTTATTGATCATACTTGAAAGATTATTAGTATTATTATCATTATTATTACATAATTAATACCAATGCATAATGTGGTAGTAAGCTAAATCACTAGCTGTATGCTACTATCTATTGGTCCAGAAAGGGCCCTAGCAAATTTTTGTATTCTGCTCAGCTCACGGGTTCATCATGTGCGACTTCCATATATGGATAGGGGCTACTTAGGAGGTTATTTAGTAGTTACTCTTCACAATTCTGGGCGCTTATATAAGCACCCATATATCATCTGCTCAATGCTCAAGTTCACCTAAAGTTCAGCTTCCGTTCAGGTGAACTTTAGCTGAATTTCAATTTTAGAAACCTTCATTCAAACACTGTGTTCAGTTGAAATTCAGCTGAATTTCAGCTGAAAATTCACCTGAACAGTTTACCAAAAGTTCAGCTTCAATGGGGTTCAGGTGAACTATACCTGAACTGGAGTGAACAAGTTAAAGCAGGGAACCCAGCCAAAAAGTTCATCAAAAGTTCACCTGAAGTTCACCTGAAGTTCAAGTAATTTCATGGTGAATCAAGAGGTGCTCCTTTATGAAATGGTGTTACGGACTACCTCCGGAGTTGCTCGGATCGGGAATAGGGGCCCGAGAAAAGGGGGAGAGACTCATTGGCTTCAGCGACTGAGGAGCAGCACTGCACCTTCCAACATGTCCGGAGTCTGTATTTGGACTGCAAGACAAAGGGCGATGGACCCGAAGGGGCCGAAGCGTGGGAATGGACCGGTTTGGACCGGACTGAAGCGCAAGAGCGGTCAAACAAGAGGGAGAGGACAGAGGACAAGGCCGGCAACCAAGAGGGAGAATAGAAAGCAACATTAATATTTGAGCTAAGGAATAGCTACCTAATCTAAGGCCTATAAATACTATGTAACACATGGTATAGGTGAGGCAAGGCCAAGGTAAGTAAAGGACATGAGGTAGCTAAGCCAAGCCCAAGAGCAAAGGAATGAATAATAGGGAATGACTAACAAAGGGGCCAAAACTCGGAGCAAATCCGAAGTAGTCCAAAATAGGGGTAGAGGGAACAGGGGACATCACCTGACCAATAGGAGTCTAGGGGGTCAGTCATACATATGACATTCACTGCCAGTTCAGTTGGACTGTGGATAGTACTGCACTACAGCTGAATAGTTTGTCTAACTGCCGGATTTGGCAGCAACCTTTTATTGCTATATATGGTGATTTTTGATTCTTCCTAATATAGTAAGTTTGCTACTTTTCCCTAATATAGTAATTTTTTGTAGAAATTACTATTGACCATGGGATTTTTTTCATAGACTGTGGGAAAGTTCTCAAAAGAAAAAATACACTCTAGCTACCAGCACTATTAATGACTTTGCTAATGTAGTTGAAAAACTATTCACAAAATACTAATTAAAAGGTTGAGCATCACCATTATTACTGACCGTGGGAACATTTCACGAACCATGGGAAAGTTAAAAGTAGAAAAATATGCCCATTAGCTATAACTTTGTGAATTCAATGATCCAACTGATCTTGGAATTAGTGATTAGTGATCTAGTTATTGAGAAAACACAATTGGGATCATTAAATTACTGACTGTGAGAGAATTTCACTGACTGTGGGAAAATAGTAAAATTTGGTAGAACTGTCCGGAACACTATTCTATCTATAGTTCTGAAAGAGGCATGTGAGTAGTCCAGGTAGTTATTGAGAAATAAGCAAAATACTTACATGACATGCTAAAAGTTATGGGTTGAACAGTTTCCATTGGCTGAACTCCAGCTAAACTCCGGCTGAACTTCCACTGAACTGAGCTGAACTTGCTGAACTGGGCTGGACTTCAGCTGAATTCAGCTGAAATGGGGCTGAACTCTAGATGAACAGTGAACTCCAGCTGAACTCCAGCTGAACATGTGGTGAACCTGGAGATATGCACTTCTGTGGGTGTACTGTGAAGTGCATTTCACACTCCGCCAAGAAGGTGCAGGCTTGGGACCTTGTCCTGGAGAATTTGTTTGAAGGATCCAGCTTCGGTCCTTTTTCCCTATCTCCCGTTCTTCTTTCAACCTGGGCTCTTAGGTCGTCCACCTGTCTCTCCATAGCTTTCAATCAGGCTACTAGCACCTTAGGCTGCCACTTTTCTGGTACCAATAGATGTAATATATAAGTGTCGAATAATACCTCTATTGGTGGGTCATATCCTGGGCTGTGCCCGGGGCCTTGGGCATGCCCGAGAGGGTTGGGCGTGCCCAAGATGTCACATACAGAGTGACAGCTGTGGGCATGTCCGTGGGTGAATTTGGGCCCAAAGCGGGCTATATATGGAATGTATGGGCATGCCCGAATGCATTTATATTACTGATTATGGGTAGGGATTAGGCATGCCCAGGGGTAATTGGGGCATGTGGTGGTAGGTTTGGGGGCAATAGTAGGGGGATATGGGGGTACTTTGGGCATGCCCGGAGGAATTTTGGACGAAATTTTCAATGGATTGGGGGCTGTGCGTGGGTATGAAAGGGTCAATTGTGGGCATGCCCGGGGTGTAATTGAGACTTGACTTTGGGTAGGTGCTAGGTAGTATACTAGGATAAAAGGGGGGTATTTTGGGCATGCCCAAGGGGTAACTGACACCGGTATACAGTGATATAGGTAGGGGGTGGTACCTTCGGCCAGTACATAGGGACTCACCCTTCTCTACTCCTCATCGGTCATATCCCACACACCTACTCTGTCTGCATGCATACTACTTCAGTAGGTGTATTTATCAGCTGTCTCACAGCATCTTCCACCCACTTGTGGATTTTGGTAATGATCTTAATTGGATTGAACATGGTCTGGTTAAGTCTGGTAGATGGTCTAGTTGGTGATGATGTTGTGAATGTACTTGTCTAATTCAATGTGTTACAAGAGAGGTGTCAATCAGCTCTGGGCATGCCCAGAGTACAAATACTTGAGACTTGGGCATGCCCAAGGTCTATTTCCTACATGACAATTTGTTTTCATGCCAAGTTATACAGACATATCAAAGATGTTTATGTGTATGTCCACATGGTTAACCCCTCAGGGGGAGTATTATCTGACCTGTACCTTCTATTTGACTTTGTATGTCCGGGTTGGAATTAGTGGGCGGGCATGCCCAGAATGCAAATACTGGAGACTCGGGCATGCCCAGGCACTATTTGCATACTGTTCGGGCATGCCCAGAGTGCAAATACTGGAGACTTGGGCATGCCCAGGCACTATTTCCCACAGTACATTTTGTTTTGATTACAAGTTATACAGAAACATCAAAGATGTTTATGTGTATGTCCACATGTTCAAACTACTCAGGGGAAGTATTCTTAGACACGTACCTTCTATTTGACTTTGTATGTTCAGGTTGAAATTAGTGGGCGGGCATGCCCAGAATGCAAATACCAGAGACTCGGGCATGCCCGGAGACTATTTGTGCACTGTTCGGGCATGCCCAGAGTGCAAATACTAGAGACTTGGGCACACCCGGAGACTATTTGTGCACGGTTCGGGCACGCCCAGAGTGCAAATACTAGAGACTTGGGCACACCCGGAGACTATTTGTGGCACACCAAGGCACCATGTGTCACATGCTCATAGATGTCTTAAGGAAACAGTCACTCAAATTTCAAATGAACAGTGTGCAAACTAGCAATGAGATATATATGAGATATATTACAAAGCCTCCTCTCCATAGGCATCAATCATATCCTCATCATAGCCATTGTCTTCAAAGTCATCCTCACTTTCAGACAAGTCATCCCCACAATCCTCCTCAACTTCTGCAACAATCTCATGGAGATGCCTAACATTGGCATTGGCAATTTCCTCTTCTGATGGTCCCCAGACATAGTCAGTGTCTTCAAGAGGAGTACCTGAGAGATCCTTTTTCCAGATAACACATAGTTCAAGAAGGCGCTTCTTGTGAAGTTCAAGTTGATAAAAAATGGGAGTGATTTGAGCTGCATGAAGTATGAGTAACAACACAGAGATATCATAAAGGGGTAGGTTTCACCATTGGTATGAATTGCCAGTGTAAGAATTCTCCATTCTTCTGCAAACCAATTGCGCAGTGCATTGGCCTCATGGATAAGACGGAGCTGTTCCTCTTCACATCGGTCCCGTAGAAGCATCCCGTTGATACCATCAATTACCTGCTGATCTCCAAGCCATTGTGGAATAGGTTCATCATCATGATCGTCAATGAGTCCCGCATCACGCCAAATTGGATCATCAATGTTGAGCTGAAACAAACCGGTTGGAGACATCTTCTCAGGGACTTTGCAGCGAGCAGGAGCTTTGCCCATGCGAACAAGGTTGTTCATTTCATCAATGAGACCATTGAGCTTCCGTACAAGGGCTACAGTCGCAGGTTCACATTTGGTTGCAGCCCTTGAGGTTTGGTGGGAGGCATTTTTATCTAGGGATCAACATGAGAATATAACCATCAACATTGAACATACACATACCTAGTGCCTTTCGACGAGGATCACGCTGAAGTGGTTGGAGTTCAAAGCGGTGCTGGCAAAGACGCTCACGTATGCGAGATTTAATAGCAAGAGCCTTGAGCCGTGTAGCAAAGAAGGGATTCTTGAGTTGTCGGTTAAGGGTTTGCAGATTGTTCACACCAAGTTTCTTCCTCTTAACAATGATATCATGTTGATACTTGGCAAGAGTGGCACGAAGGTTGGGAAGCTCATCTTCGGCATCCGTAACTTCATAAAGAGGTGTTGTCAAGTTGGAAATCTTTTTCTCCAAGTCCGCAATCTGACGTATAAGCGAGTCACGTGCTTTGACAAGTCGGAGAACGTCTGCCACGGCCCGCTCACCCAGTGTCTTGTCCTGACGTTGGAGAGGGCGAGTCTGGTGCTCAACTTGATTTGCCCACTCCCGTTGAAGTGTAGTCTCATCCACAGTAATATCACCAAGCAGCAGCCGTGCCTCCTCTCGCTTCTTCATCATGTTGGAGAATTTACGGGCTAGCCACTTGCCCATGTGAAGGAGATTCATTTCCGAGTCATGATGAATCTGAGTATCCAGCACAAACATACGGCGGTGATGCTAACATATATAAGCAAATAACAACAAATATACCAGCTGAGATACTTACTCCTGAAACTCTAAGGCACCCTATAAGCCCACTGATTGAGTACCAAAATCGTTCACATCCCTCACCATCTGTCAACCCAAAGCCCACAACCTTGTGTGGATGATACATGATCTGACATGGCCACTGATGTCCAAAGGCATGAAAGATTGATATTCCGAATGATATACGTGACAAATAGCGACCAAGAAACCCATACTTGACACAACTACGGTGGAGTTGACATCCAATATCGTAAAGGACACCGACATGATATGTAACAGGGATATGTTGGAACAGTGTCTCCAGCAAAAGAAGTGTATAGTGCTGCTTTTCTCCCGAGGAGGACATGTTGACAAGCCATAAAACTCGATCATGGCAGCAAAGTAGCCCCATGAGAGCAGTAGTGTCAAAGAACTGCGAGCTAGCCTTCTGTCGTGTATCATCGGCAGCGGTGAAGCTTTTCTCGCATCCAGCAAGGACAGAGTTAGGGATGGGAAGGCCAGGCTCAATGGAATCTTCATCGTCACTTTCAGCATCATCACTTGGCCTTGGACACTTCCGCGATGTCGAACTTCAAATGTTCTCGACGTACGCTTCCATACAACGAGCCTGGACATCAGATAGGAACACAGTGGATGGGTGATTAAGCGGAGGATCATGCTCTTGATGGCGACGCTTCTGAGTGAAGCATGCATCTAAACATACAAGGACGTGCGGACTGACTGACATGAGTACCAGGGCCAGAAATACAAACAATAGACCATACCTCGTTGGCGACGGGCGGCTATTTGTACCACCAAAACAAACGGGGCAACGGCTCTGAAGATAATTACTTGGAGTATCAAGAGGGGGTGGGGGGCCAAAGGGGAGTGAAACCTCGCGATCAACATCTATGTACAACAGTGAGCATCCAGAATATCATACACCAGGAGAAAGAAAAACTAACCATCAACAGATTCACCAAGGGGTACCAACAACAAAGTCTGGGGCAATGGAGGATGAAGAGCAGCTTCAACAGCTGCTTCACACTGTACTTCCAAACAGTTGAAGAACTGCAGAGCATTGCCAAATCGACGTCGAAGAGGGTCCTTGCACAATGATGTCAGCGCGCACACAACAAGACACAAGAAACTGCATACCTCTCCCTGAAGCTGATAACCACGGTGATGAAGAAAGGACTCCAGCGCACGGCACCAGGCAGTGGTGTTTGGTGCCAAATTAACAAAGAGCTCCGAGACAAACTGAAGGAGGGCAATATCGACAGCAAGGGATGGCCGGAACGGCGCACACGGGAATAGACCCATACTGACAAGCTTGTGAGCAGCGGACATACAGGAGCACAGATTGAGAAGAATCTTCTCAATGACTACAGGGTTGATATGTCAATGACAACTCTCAAAACAAAAAAAGTCTCACTGTTCATGCGCACGACAAGGATACACACTGACCCCGAAGCATTACAACTACAAGTCTGTGCACTGCCATTGACAGAATTCCCAAGCCGAAGGGACTTCGTCCGGCGCAGGAGCTCAAAGTAGGGTGTTATGAGGGAGGGGATGACTTCATCTAACCATGCCCGCCACTGGCGATTCCTACGGCGACGATGACGACTGAGAGAGGGAAATTCGGGCGACATGCCACGCGCTTCGTCGAGATCATGTCCGTGGTCATTGCCGGGAGTAACAGGAGGAGGCAGAGTAGCAGGGCGAACTCTCGGAGTGGGGAGAGCCACCACAATGCCACTATGCAGATGGGCTTCGGGGTATATCCTAGTGTGGCAAGAACGATGATGATCCGCCTTGGGCATGATACCGAGTGCATCGCGGGTGTGGGAGGCTCGACGACTAGCCTGGGATTTGGCAGCCTAGAAAGCGTACTTAGCTTTAATTGAGATAATGGGTGAGGCGATACATACCTAGACACGACGTCCGATAGATGCGAACCAAAAGCGAATGTGAGCAACCAAAAACACGTTCGTTAGTGAGATACATATCTTGAAAAAACGATACTTACCTGACAGGACACGTGTGCACGGCAACGGTAGGCGTCGAAATAGAAAAAAAGATAGGTTAGTAAGTGCAAATAAAGGCGAACGGAACGAGAGCGTGCTCACCTTCGCAATTGAGAGACGCGACATTGAGAAGGAAACCACGCGAGGTGAGTGAGACAAGCTCCAAGGAAAGATGCGTATCAACTGATAACACGCCTCCGCGCTGTGAACTACTGTTCTCCAGCGTCGAGGAACAAGGGGGGAGGAGATGGTGGTGGGAGGAGAGAAGTTGGGGGGCACAACACGTCTTAATAGCATCGGACGTTGAAGCGTAGTTTGAACCCGCACTTGACGCCCACTGAGCCTCGTGATCTGGGCGTCAAGTCAAGAGCGCCCGTTGGTGCCAAACAAACCGTGGGCATGCCCGCCATGTCACAAACACTTTCTTTCTTCTTCACCTCCCATCACCCACTACGACACCCATCTCCCTTCTGACCTCAAGGCCTCAAGCCCTTCTTCCCTTTCCCCCAGTTTCCCTGTACCGGAGAACAGTCGTTCACGGACGGACGCGGAGAACAGCTGTTCACGTTGTCTGAGGGGTATCTGCCGACCTCTTCCTGTGGATCTCCCCCGCTTTCTTCCGTGTCGCTTTCTCGTGGTGGACGTGGTGTTTACGCACGCATTGCATACGCACGCATTGCCAGGTAAGATCGTTTTGGATTTCATTGGATCGTTTTCGCTAACGTTTCATTCACGTTTCACCACCTCCTCGACCATATCTCTCCCATATCGCCTTCGATTCCACCATGCTGATGCACCTGCTGCTGTGATTGGGCTGTGGCGACGTATAGGATCTCCATCCCAAGGTGCGATCTTGGTTGATCTTTCGCGATTGTTCCCGCTAACGCCTGTTCGCCCTGTTGTTTACCATTCTCCCACCATTCTCCCTGAAAGCAGCATTCCCTGTCATGTACGTATGCCTTTAGTTCACATCACCCATTCACTTCAACTAATCCCTCATACATAGCGTTCGTTCCACGTACCTGTCGGATTCTCGCCGGAGAACAGTTGTTCACAGCCGGATATCGGTGAACAGTTGTTCACGATATCGATTTTGGATCCCTTATCCACGCGCATCGCTACGCCTAGCAACACACCGGTGGCGATCTGCGTTGATCGTTCATTGACGTCTGTCCATCCCGTTGTCTCCAACCGTTGATTGTTTGCCATGTCTGGAAGTCGTAAGTTCATGTCTCGGATCTCAATATCAAGGCACCTGTTGATTAGTTACTTAGGCAAATTCGTTGACAACATCGTCGCACATCCTCGCTTACTCCTGGCAAAGAAAGGGAACCCTGAAACGCGTACGTATCTTCTCTCATTTGTGGGGTTGCCTTTCTAACTTCATGTACAGCTTGTAATGAATGGGAGGGATGTGTAGGTCAACTACTCGACAATAAGTACTACATAACTTCACCAAATTCCGGCTACATCCCTACCCCCCCAATTGGCAATCTTCGACCTATCTTCCACTGCAGTGATGGCGGGTTTGGCGTTGATGATCCGTATCAATGGCCACAGCAATACTGTCCCGATTATCCTCACTTCTGCTGTGTTCCGTCCAGGGGCGAGGATCTCGCTGTACTTTGGTGGTCACCAACCATTGACGATTTCGAGCTTACGGAAGGTGGCACCAATCTCTTGAACCACCCTGGGCTGATCTCAAAGTCACAACGAGATTTACTACGGCTCGATCATTACAGGCCAAGCTCCCCCTGCCTTCCTCGTTGTCTGCATCATTTCTAGGCACCAATGTCTTGCCAACCGCCCTTCCGTCGGTTGATCTGGCGCGTCAAATTATCTGGGAGGTTGGTGAGCTTGGATGGTGTGTAGACTTCCATGACCTCGATGCGCACATGCATGTGAGTGGTGGCAAGAAGACTTTGTCGCAGTGGACCGAGGAACGCAAGTCGCGCTCCACATACGTTGATACGCTTTTTTCGCCGTCTGGCCAGCATTGGACCCACGTCGTCCCTGACAACACCCGAAGTGGCCTGACAGCTATCTCCATAGAACAACGTCGCGGGGTGATCTTGAAGCTTGCAACCATCATGAGCTCGTGGCAAGGGATTGATTCGGAGATAGTTGATCTACTCACATCTGGTGCAGAGGGGGATATGAAGCTGTTGAATTTGGAGGAAAGGTGTGCGCGTTTCTATACTCAGTCATTTTTCGAACACTTTGGGCGTGCTACTCTCCTCCCTTGCTATACGCGTTAGACATGCAATGTATTTCTTCCGGTGTTGTTTCTTTTGTTTTTTTGTTGTCTCCATATACTTGTTTCGTCACAATATGACACATTTACTCCCCGATGCTAGTACTATTAAGGACAAGATATATCCGCGCTTTTTTGACTAATAAACCTTGCCTGTTCTTAGTAGCGATTCCCCTCTTGCAGCCTTTCCCCCTCTTGCCCCTGCCTCTTCCACCTCAACCTTTCCCCTTCGAAATTCTCTTCGCCGCAATGCCTCCTAAAGCTCGCAAAGCAGCCTCATCCACCCGCGCTGACACCCGTGCAGCACCTGGGTCTAATGGTAGTGATGCTCGTGCTCAGAATCACGCTGCGAAGCGGCCGTTTGTGGCTGCTGTCAGTGATGAAGAAGTGGTAAGCCTTCCCCTTATCCCTTGCCTCCCATTATTAACCCCAAGCTTGTAGTTACCCCCTCGCACGCGTACTCGCGCTCAAACCAAAGCTTCGAAAGATGTATGTTTATGTTTTTCTTTTTTCCGTTCATATTCTCATCTTTTCTGAGGCTGTTCCTCTGCCACAGGAGTACACTGTTATGCCCAAGAAACGCGGAGCAGGTTCACGTCGACAGCCTCCTCTCGAGCATGATGATGAGGCACCAACAGAGGTATGTTGTCAACTTGTTATTGCGCTGCACTACTAATCATGTGTTGATATCCAGGACACAGCCGGTCAGCGAACAAAGACAAAGCGAGTTCGTAAAGAAAAAGAGAAAGAGAGCCCTGCAGCGGCCCATGCTGATGGGACAAACGAGGTAACTCTTAATGGTTCACTAGCATAAGCAACGGTTACCCATCCTTTTCAGGCAATGAAGATTGGGCCACCCCGAGCTACACGGCGCTCGCGATTGGATGTACCGAGCGAGGGTAGCAATAAGGAGGGTTTTGCTATGGAACCCGCCAAGGTGTGTAGTAATAGTTCTGTTTATTCCGTAGTTCTCATTCCCTGTTTTGTAGAAGAAAGCTCGGCGGAAGTCTCCGGGGCCGTCTGCCTTGCCGTCACATTCCGCAGCCACTACTGTGGTGAATGCCAATGCTGGCCCTGCTGCTCCCCTCTCCAAGTCCTTTGCTGATGTCGCGGCTTCTCCTGCAAAGCCAAAACCACGCTCTGCTATTCCACCACCAGCATCCCCTCCTCCGCTGGAGATCAGTCGATCACAGCGTGCGAATGTGTTATCAGTTGATACTTGTTTGCTGCCCTCTCATTCTCCTGCGGCCTCTCCCACTACTGAGCAGACCGTGTTTGACCGATTCGAGAAAGAGGCAGGTCCATTGCTTCGAATGTCCCCCCTCCCTTCACCCCCTCCTGTCCTTGCCCCTCATAAAGCCAAGGTTGCTGGTCTTCAACATCTTCAACACCAACCTCGCCCATCCTCTCCTCGTTCCGATGCTGATGGTTCAGACTATGATCATGCACCCTCGCCCAACAACAATGAAGGTGGTGATGGGGTAGATAGTGCTGCTGATGATGATGAAGATGACAATGGTGATACTTGTGATGCTGCTAAGTCAAAGCACTCACGTGGACCCATCCCGCATGATATTGTTCGTCGCCTGAAGATTGCGGAGAGTGCGTACAAGGCGGAGGTAGATGCACTTGCCCAGGAATGTGACAAGTCGCCTCGGACGCTCCTTGCGCATATCAATTCTATTGCTCAACGCCGCCCACTTAATGACCGCAATGCCTGTCTTCACGCATACTCCAAGTCTCTAGGTAAGTTAACCTCTAGTCTTTGCCTTGAGTGTTGTACTTATATACTTGTAGGCAAGGATAAGACATACTCGGGGCAGGACTTCAAGGAGGAATGGGCTCGGATCAAGGCCCTTCCTGAAGAGGAGTATAAGGTGCATGTTGCTGCTGCTCGGGAGGCATATGCTAGCAACCATCTTGATGCTATCAATTGGATCAAGGAAGAAGGATCGTTTGATTCGCAGATGAAGAAGACCAGTGTTCAACTTTCCCGCATTGTAAGTTGCTCATCCAGTCCTGTTAACATCTTGTCAATTGTGTTCTCATAGGCTAAGGGTATATGGGAAGACCAACAAATCCATGTTGTTAGTGTCTTGATAAGCCACGCAACAAACAAGGTTGGCCGACCCCTTAATCGGTTTGTTTCGGGAAGCCCCGCCACTGACTACATCATTGAGAATGACAAGCCACCATCATTGAAGCGTTTTGTTGAGTCCATGGAGGCTTATATTGTGTAAGTTATTCAACTTGATCTAATAGTATAGCTACTGATGATTTACCAGTGGATATGAGAATAACCAAGGGCTGGATGACTATGCCCCAAGTGCTGATGGCCTTCATGGCTACATTTTTGGTATCGACTTTAACCTCCCTACTGGCAAAGATGAAAGGGATCATATCCGTAGCTTGATTAGCACAATATTTCTATCGCAAATCTGTAAGTTGATCTCTAAACTTGTTTTGAATCATGTACTTATCTTTCTCTAGTATTTATTCTTGATGCTCGTCATGAGCCTGAGGGGCGTAAGTCCCAACCATCAAGTATGCAGTGGAAGCAGTGGCCAAAATTTGCTTATGCCCATGAGCTCCGCATTATTGGCTGGCCCTCGAAAGAGAAGTTTCCTGGACCTGCTTTTGACCACCGTACCTTTTGGAAGGTAGCAAAACCCCCATCTGATGCCCCTGCAGATCCCATGTATTTGCCAGAGATAATTGACACTTACAAGTCATTTGCCAGTCGCTGCCGTTATAAAACCAAGAGTCGGGATATTGACTGGTCAGCATTGAATGATGTGGTCCAGATTGTCAGTTGGACAGCTGGTAAGTTGCTATTGTTCTTTGAAGTGATTTGTTGCTCAATATTTATTAGAGGAAAGACAGTTACCCCCTCACCGTCGTGGGAATGTTCCCTTAGTCACACTGGCCAACATGGATGGTGATAGAGACCGGGATGTGGAGGAAGTTGCTTTGGTAACGGTGTCGACATATCCAATTAAAGTGTTTACAGATGCGAAGGAGAGGTATGAAAGGAAACGAGGCAAGGGAAAGTCGGTGTCCAAGCCTGTTGTGTCTGCTCCATCTCCATCTCCTTCACCTCCTGGTTCTCCTGCTGCTTCACCAGTCCGTCCTCGCCCTCGCCCTCGCATTATTACTCAACAACTAGATTTTGAGTCCCCTCGATCTCCCTCACCTCCCCCTGATTCTATTTCCAATCGCCCTCATCCTCGACCAATTGCAACCCAACCTTGTTGGATGCGAGAAAAGCTTCACCGCTGCCGATGATACACGACAGAAGGCTAGCTCGCAGTTCTTTGACACTACTGCTCTCATGGGGCTACTTTGCTGCCATGATCGAGTTTTATGGCTTGTCAACATGTCCTCCTCGGGAGAAAAGCAGCACTATACACTTCTTTTGCTGGAGACACTGTTCCAACATATCCCTGTTACATATCATGTCGGTGTCCTTTACGATATTGGATGTCAACTCCACCGTAGTTGTGTCAAGTATGGGTTTCTTGGTCGCTATTTGTCACGTATATCATTCGGAATATCAATCTTTCATGCCTTTGGACATCAGTGGCCATGTCAGATCATGTATCATCCACACAAGGTTGTGGGCTTTGGGTTGACAGATGGTGAGGGATGTGAACGATTTTGGTACTCAATCAGTGGGCTTATAGGGTGCCTTAGAGTTTCAGGAGTAAGTATCTCAGCTGGTATATTTGTTGTTATTTGCTTATATATGTTAGCATCACCGCCGTATGTTTGTGCTGGATACTCAGATTCATCATGACTCGGAAATGAATCTCCTTCACATGGGCAAGTGGCTAGCCCGTAAATTCTCCAACATGATGAAGAAGCGAGAGGAGGCACGGCTGCTGCTTGGTGATATTACTGTGGATGAGACTACACTTCAACGGGAGTGGGCAAATCAAGTTGAGCACCAGACTCGCCCTCTCCAACGTCAGGACAAGACACTGGGTGAGCGGGCCGTGGCAGACGTTCTCCGACTTGTCAAAGCACGTGACTCGCTTATACGTCAGATTGCGGACTTGGAGAAAAAGATTTCCAACTTGACAACACCTCTTTATGAAGTTACGGATGCCGAAGATGAGCTTCCCAACCTTCGTGCCACTCTTGCCAAGTATCAACATGATATCATTGTTAAGAGGAAGAAACTTGGTGTGAACAATCTGCAAACCCTTAACCGACAACTCAAGAATCCCTTCTTTGCTACACGGCTCAAGGCTCTTGCTATTAAATCTCGCATACGTGAGCGTCTTTGCCAGCACCGCTTTGAACTCCAACCACTTCAGCGTGATCCTCGTCGAAAGGCACTAGGTATGTGTATGTTCAATGTTGATGGTTATATTCTCATGTTGATCCCTAGATAAAAATGCCTCCCACCAAACCTCAAGGGCTGCAACCAAATGTGAACCTGCGACTGTAGCCCTTGTACGGAAGCTCAATGGTCTCATTGATGAAATGAACAACCTTGTTCGCATGGGCAAAGCTCCTGCTCGCTGCAAAGTCCCTGAGAAGATGTCTCCAACCGGTTTGTTTCAGCTCAACATTGATGATCCAATTTGGCGTGATGCGGGACTCATTGACGATCATGATGATGAACCTATTCCACAATGGCTTGGAGATCAGCAGGTAATTGATGGTATCAACGGGATGCTTCTACGGGACCGATGTGAAGAGGAACAGCTCCGTCTTATCCATGAGGCCAATGCACTGCGCAATTGGTTTGCAGAAGAATGGAGAATTCTTACACTGGCAATTCATACCAATGGTGAAACCTACCCCTTTATGATATCTCTGTGTTGTTACTCATACTTCATGCAGCTCAAATCACTCCCATTTTTTATCAACTTGAACTTCACAAGAAGCGCCTTCTTGAACTATGTGTTATCTGGAAAAAGGATCTCTCAGGTACTCCTCTTGAAGACACTGACTATGTCTGGGGACCATCAGAAGAGGAAATTGCCAATGCCAATGTTAGGCATCTCCATGAGATTGTTGCAGAAGTTGAGGAGGATTGTGGGGATGACTTGTCTGAAAGTGAGGATGACTTTGAAGACAATGGCTATGATGAGGATATGATTGATGCCTATGGAGAGGAGGCTTTGTAATATATCTCATATATATCTCATTGCTAGTTTGCACACTGTTCATTTGAAATTTGAGTGACTGTTTCCTTAAGACATCTATGAGCATGTGACACATGGTGCCTTGGTGTGCCACAAATAGTCTCCGGGTGTGCCCAAGTCTCTAGTATTTGCACTCTGGGCGTGCCCGAACCGTGCACAAATAGTCTCCGGGTGTGCCCAAGTCTCTAGTATTTGCACTCTGGGCATGCCCGAACAGTGCACAAATAGTCTCCGGGCATGCCCGAGTCTCTGGTATTTGCATTCTGGGCATGCCCGCCCACTAATTTCAACCTGAACATACAAAGTCAAATAGAAGGTACGTGTCTAAGAATACTTCCCCTGAGTAGTTTGAACATGTGGACATACACATAAACATCTTTGATGTTTCTGTATAACTTGTAATCAAAACAAAATGTACTGTGGGAAATAGTGCCTGGGCATGCCCAAGTCTCCAGTATTTGCACTCTGGGCATGCCCGAACAGTATGCAAATAGTGCCTGGGCATGCCCGAGTCTCCAGTATTTGCATTCTGGGCATGCCCGCCCACTAATTCCAACCCGGACATACAAAGTCAAATAGAAGGTACAGGTCAGATAATACTCCCCCTGAGGGGTTAACCATGTGGACATACACATAAACATCTTTGATATGTCTGTATAACTTGGCATGAAAACAAATTGTCATGTAGGAAATAGACCTTGGGCATGCCCAAGTCTCAAGTATTTGTACTCTGGGCATGCCCAGAGCTGATTGACACCTCTCTTGTAACACATTGAATTAGACAAGTACATTCACAACATCATCACCAACTAGACCATCTACCAGACTTAACCAGACCATGTTCAATCCAATTAAGATCATTACCAAAATCCACAAGTGGGTGGAAGATGCTGTGAGACAGCTGATAAATACACCTACTGAAGTAGTATGCATGCAGACAGAGTAGGTGTGTGGGATATGACCGATGAGGAGTAGAGAAGGGTGAGTCCCTATGTACTGGCCGAAGGTACCACCCCCTACCTATATCACTGTATACCGGTGTCAGTTACCCCTTGGGCATGCCCAAAATACCCCCCTTTTATCCTAGTATACTACCTAGCACCTACCCAAAGTCAAGTCTCAATTACACCCCGGGCATGCCCACAATTGACCCTTTCATACCCACGCACAGCCCCCAATCCATTGAAAATTTCGTCCAAAATTCCTCCGGGCATGCCCAAAGTACCCCCATATCCCCCTACTATTGCCCCCAAACCTACCACCACATGCCCCAATTACCCCTGGGCATGCCTAATCCCTACCCATAATCAGTAATATAAATGCATTCGGGCATGCCCATACATTCCATATATAGCCCGCTTTGGGCCCAAATTCACCCATGGACATGCCCACAGCTGTCACTCTGTATGTGACATCTTGGGCACGCCCAACCCTCTCGGGCATGCCCAAGGCCCCGGGCACAGCCCAGGATATGACCCACCAATAGAGGTATTATTCGACACTTATATATTACATCTATTGGTACCAGAAAAGTGGCAGCCTAAGGTGGTCGAATCACCACCACCACGTCCCACTTGCCGGTCAAACTACCACCACCCCTCCCTGCTGCCGCTGCCGCCTCCATCGCTGTCCACGGATCCAATCCCAACCACCACCACCTCCCATCCCTCCTGCCGCCATCGCCGTTGATGGATCCAACCGCTGTTGCCATCACCCTTGATCAATCAACCTCCCAACCACCTCCCATCCCTCCTGCCACCATCGCCGTTGATGGATCCAACCGCCGTCGCCATCACCCTCGATCAATCAACCTCCCAACCACCTCCCATCCCTCCTGCCGCCGTCGCCGTTGGTGATGGATCAAACCACCAACCGCCACCTCCCTTTCCCATTGCCATTCTATATGTATAGTCAGGCTGAAGCTGAGAAACCTCGCTCTACACGTGCAAGTGCAGCTGCCCAAGCGGAGGCAGAGAAACTGTTACAGCGCTCTACAAGGTAAAGTGTTTTCTATATTCTGTTCTTCCCTTCCTTACAGATTCTATCTTCAGGTCCAAGACCAGAGCTTCTGCTAAGGAAGTTACTACACTGTAAGTCATATATGTAGTCTGAATGTTAATGTAGTAAATATAAATGTATTTGTGTTTTAATCCATGGCTTCATGTTACAGATCAGGTAGTACTCTTACTGCTAAGAAGCAAGCACATAGAAACAAGAAGAAGAAGTAAGTTAACTTCTTTGTGGCTTGACTGCCCTACTAAATTTTACTATTAGGACTTCTGCTGATCGTGATGCTCAGGATGTGGAAGCAAAGAAAAAGGAAGCAGAGCAAATTATGACCCAGTAAATATTTTTAGTTTGATAACTGATATGATAACTTATAAGAGGTTAGCACAGCCAAAATTCTAAAGGATAGTGGAGCAGCTGTTGCACCACCAGCCCGCTCTGTCAGCACTGGGATTGTCTTACCCCCCATCACATCTAACATTCAGTCTACTCGTGTACGTCAGGTTTCTGATGATGAAGAAGTTGTGGAAGAAGTTGGGGATAATAAGGAAGTTATGGATGAAGAAATTCTAGATGATGAAGCTGCAGATGATGTAGTTGAGGATGATGAAGTTGAGGACACCAATGATGTGGTGTTGGAGGCCCATGATAGGGATGGGTCTTCATCAGGTAGTGAGATGCATTCTGAGGATGTGGCTGCTGGAGTTGAAATCAAGGGGAAGGGAAAGGAGAAGGCTGTTCCTGACAATGCTAGTGATGATGATGAGGGCAGTGATGAGCATGATTCCAAGGATATGGAGGTGGAAGACTTCAATAAAGATGAGGGGAGTTCTGATGGCACTGAGGCTGATAGTATGGATAGGGAGATAGTAGTGGATGCTGAGAGGACCCCTCGCAAGCCTCCCCCTGCCAAGCGTCCTGCAAGTCTTTCCCCAGTTGTATCCCCAACATCCTACCGTGTTCTCAAGTCTTCTCGTCGGAGTATTTCTCACTCCACCACCAGCAGTGCTGCTGTTCCTCCAGGATCTCGCTCACCTACTCCTGATGATATACATGCTCGTCAGGGTGCTTCCAGAGCATTAGGTGGAATTGCTAGGGGTCATGCCTTAGGTGGGGCACCTAATATGGCAGACTTAGGCAAGCGAAATACTTCAACATTAATTTTGGTGCTTAACAATTCATATAGAAATGCAAGATGTGCAGCTTACTACCCCTGATACAAAGGGGCGGGTTTTCCTGTATGAAGCTATTGATCAACCGCCCAACCGCACTATGTTTGTGGCCCGTGACAAAACATTGGCACCAATTCTCAAAAATATTACCAAGAGATCAAACATTACTGGTATGGAGTCATTTATATACATGCAATTTTGGAAATACTGATTAGAGGCATTTTAGACAAGCAAATTTCTGTTTTTTATCAGGGTGCCTGGGACTTAAAGGGACCATATGCTGTTGCCATTGAAGAGAATGAAGATGTTAAGTGGAGCAGTGACTCCGAGCTCAAGATTCTACTGGTAAACTCACTTTCTGACTCTTGTAAGCTAACTAACTATGGTTTAGGAGTCTGTACCTTCTTCTGGCCTTTCCATCCAGCCTTCTCTACCTCAATCTAGCTCCGTGGACCTGGCCAGATTTGCTTCCACATCTGGCAGTTCCGCAGAAAAGTCCATTGAGGATTCATACAATCACATCAACAATGCTGGCAAATGTGCCCTAGTCATCAAGGTTGCCCAGGCTCTTGAAGTGCCTCCTTCCTTTGCCCCATCTCCAACATCCAAAGCTACTCTTTATGAGGCGTACGAGAGATGGAAGCTAGCAGAGTCATGCAAAGCACGCCTTGCTGTGCTCAAGCAAGAACATTGTTGGTCTGATGTTCTCCCATCTGATGAAATCTGCCATGCAGTTTACATGGCTAAAACCAGCCATTATACATATTCCTTACTTTTCCGGGATGCATTGTCTCATCCCGAGCTAGCAACACTGCTGGAGAACAAACCTCCCTATCCTTTTCAATCTTCGGATGACATTGCAGTTTGGGGATCCCGCAAACCCACCAAGGCCACCTTACAAGCTGTCATCAAAGAGCTAACTGCAAAAAAAGCCCAGGCTGCTGCTGAAACAAGTGGTTTAGATACTGGGAACAAGGCTGGGGGCAAGGCCAGGCAGCCCAAGGCTAGTGGTTCTGGTGGTAGCACCTTGAAGTCAAAGAAGAAGAAACACATGTAGGCATTGATTGCTTTAGTTTTGCCTTGTAATTTTTCATGAATCCAATTGTATTCATGTCTATGCAACTTTGCATTGAGTTCTCTTGAACCTTTTTTAAAAGTTTTTTTTAAATAAGTAAGCTAATGTGCTCTCTTTACAGATTCTTTCTGACTCAAACATTATGGCTTTTGGTTTTCTTGATCTTTTTGGGCAGGATTCCATGTGCTTTTGCTTTGAAGCAGGAATCATTTCCAGATGTGCTGTTTTCAGACTTTTCCAAAGTCATTAGCACTCTCTTTGGCCCCAATGTTAAGCTAGCAACTGTGTTAATGGTTCTGTTCAGCTTGACCAGCAACACAGACCTGCTTAACTTACATGGCAGACAACAAGTGGTGCAGCATCCCAATGAGGCAAACCCTCATCTGGTTACAAGTTGGATGAGTGGCCTTGTGCGTGCAATTCAAGCAAAACTGGGTTCCAAATGTGACACTCTATTTTTAAAAACTGAGAAAGTTGCTCCTGGACATAGCCAAGTGATTAGTCTTGGGAAGAAATTTGACACCCTTACCAAAGCACTTGGGCTATCTCCATACACAGAACAGTCCAGATTCCAGGGAAAACTCAGAACTATCTCAACTGCTAAGATTTTGCCAGCCCTTGTTATTACTCCTAATGTGATGCAATGTACAACTCGAGCATGCAATGGTAAATCACTTGCTCAACATGCTCATGAGCGCGATATCTCATCTGTGACATTGCTAAAAGGAAGTGACTGCTATTTAAATGTACCAGTGCTTGTTGGACACTGTGGACAATGTAAAACATTTTACTATGCAGATCATGAGACATGGACAGAGAATGACAAGTCATTATCTCTTTATCTCAATAATGCAAAGTATCTGAAAGTTGGAAAGTCAATTTGGACTGATAGGGTTGTCTCACGTGGTGTGGTCAATGCTATGTATAGCTTCCATGCATCAAATGCTGCTATTTCTGAATTTTGGACAACAACCTTCACTCAGAATGATGAAGTTCATGTAAACTTCACTAGAGCACAAGTATGGACAGCATTTGTAATGGAATCATCCCGCCATCTAGCATCATTTTCCAAGTATAATCTACTATTGGAAAGTGGCCTTTCCACAGCTAACTTTGTTAAAGCTGCATTTTTGCAGCTTGGGGATAAAGGAATTATCCGCTGTGCAGCTGACCATAGATGTGCAGAATGCTGTCATGAGTATAAAGCAGAAGCAGATGTTATTCCTGATCGCCCTACCAATTCTGCTAGTTTGGTTGGTCATGATGAGAGACGTGCTGTTCCTGACTATGAAGGTCCTCAAGTAGATGATGATATTCAAGAGCCAGGCTCCAATAATGGCAGTATTATTCAGGATAGTGCACCTGTCCGTATGATTGTCATTGATGGGATTGTGATGGGGCCAAGACATTGCTCTATGGAAAACTGTCAGCTACCACTTGTGAATGCTCAAACTGGCGTGTTCTGTGAAGACCATGCAAAGATCATGCAAAACCGTTGCAGAATCAAAGGATGCCAGGAAGACAAAGTTATGTCTACTCAAGCATGTGTAGCTCACCAAGAGCAATGGATCAAACACCGTGGCCGCTATGCTAACTCAAGTGTGCTTGGTGTGCAAAGAATGCTCCACCGAGCTCAAGCAGAGAGACAGGATTGGCTGCCTGCAGCAGTAAGACAGATTGCTGCCTCTCATGATGATGGTACTGCTGAAGAGCCAAGTGGAACAACTTATCAGAATTATTTTTCTGCACCACGATTTTACTGTGTTGAGACCATTTGTGCACCATGTGGAGCTGTTATTGCATGGCGCAAGTTTGCAAAATCAGAGTCAGAGTCAAAGATTCTGAGATTTCTTGAGGATGTGTACACTGATCCAGCAACACGTCCCAGCTATGTTGCCATTGACAAGGGATGCTCCCTTCTCAAACATATTGCAAAGCAGGGAAAGTGGCCTTCTTGGGAGCCAACCACTCGGTTCATTGTTGATTCCTACCATTATATAAACCACAGAGTCACAGACTATCTTTGCCGTACATGGTGCAATCCAGCACCACTAAATGGAGATGCACCAAACTTGGTTATTCTTGATACAGATAAGGAAGGGAGGCAATACTACAAAAGAGCATTTAACACACAGGTAAGTATACATGCTTTGGATCTTTATTTGCGCCAAACTAACTTCAACTTCTAAGGCATGTGAACAGCTCAATGCATGGCTGGGTGGGTTTCAGACCATATTAAACAGGATGTCTGTGAGCAACTTTGATTTCACAATTCATACAATGCTATTCCTTCACTCTCAAAGAGTGATTTTAAGGAATAAAGCCAAAGAAGAAGAAGTAGCAGACGAGGAGGAGGATGACTTAGATATAGGTATTGACAGAATTGATTAGATTAACAAATGAGTGAGCTCTTGTACTAATATCACTGTTGAGACTATGCATTTATCACCAGTAGTTGAGATGATTCAGCTGAAGTTCAGTTGGAGCTCAGCTGAACTTCAGATGTCTCTATAATATTAACAATAAGTTAAAGTTCAGCAAAAGTTCAGCAAAAGTTCAGCTGAAGTTCAGTTGGAGTTCAGTTGAAGTTTGCATGTCCCCATAATATTAACAATAAGTTATAGTTCAGCAAAAGTTCAGCTGAAGTTCAGGTGGAGTTCAGCTATTTGAATGATATAAATAATATGTCAAAGTTCAGCAAAAGTTCAGCTAGATTCAACTGAAGTTCAGGTGGAGTTCAGGTGGAGTTCAGCTATTTCAAATACTTCAAGAAATGAGTCCAAGGTTACCAAAAGTTCAGTTGAAGTTCAACTGGAGTTCAGCTGGAGTTCACTTGACATCAAATTCAGATGAACATGCTGAATTTGAGGAGTTCAGGTGAACTTTTGTTGAACTTTGTTGAACTTTGCTGAACTTTGCTGAACTTCAGCTGAACTTCAGCTGAATTCAACTGAACTTTTGCTGAACTTTGTGGTTCACCTGAACTTCAAGTGAATTCATGGTGAACCTTAACATAGACATACATTCCATATATAGCCCACTTTGGGCCCAAATTCACCCACGGACATGCCCACAGCTGTCACTCTGTATGTGACATCTTGGGCATGCCCAACCCTCTCGGGCATGCCCAAGGCCCCGGGCGCAGCCCAGGATCTGACCCACCAATAGAGGTATTATTCGACACTTATATATTACATCTATTGGTACCAGAAAAGTGGCAGCCTAAGGTGCTACTAGTTCCCTGACCATGACATTCAGGATCTGGAGTTGCTGTGACTTTGTGGGCTGGGGTTCATCAAGCTGGGTGCTGGTTCCAGCCATGGTGGTTTCCTCGGTGTCGGTCATCCTTAGTTGAGGGCTTTCAGGATTTCGCTTATCCTGGACTGGTTATTAAAATTGACAAAATATATGTAGGTGCCAAGGAGGTAGACTCTAGTTAGCGAGTGGATAGTCAATAGGTAGTTTTGGATTGGAGAGTCTTCGTAGGGAACCAGGGTATGGCTCACAAATTCAGGTCTGCAGTGCAGGAAGTCGCCGAGATCTTCTGCCCCACCTTTCATGTGGATGCTGGAGTTAGGGACTAGGAGGTAGTGGTTAGGGGTGGACTGGGAGCAGGTAACTCGCATTCGGAGCCTGTCAATCAATATCAAATTTCAAACTAGTGTATGATGGCACCTGAGCAGATGATAGTGATGAGGAAAGGGTTGGTAGAACTAGAAGCAAACTAGCCACCGTCTTGATGGACAAACAGAGCTGGCCTACTTCTTCTTGCCTAGCCTCTGCGCGCTATCTGGTGATTGGTTTGCACCTTAAGTATCACTCAGAGAGCCGTCTAAATGTTACTCCACTAGAGTGTTGATCCTGTTGTCTGAGTAGGGTGTCTAGTATGAATCGATGAAAGAGACAATCACCTCAAGCAAGGATCAGGAAAAAGTGAAGAAAGGCTATGGGTTGCTTAAAGATAACAGGACTTTACTTTCAGAGGTAATGGTAGTGGCAACGGTAGAGTGGTACTCCAGGGACTTCTGGAGCTAGTACCACAGCGAGTCGATTGGTGATGAAGGGGATGTTGATAATCCACCAGTGAGTATGCAATGAAAGTGTCCAAAGGAATCCAGGGATCCAGTCATTGTGGACGTGAACAAAGTAGAGGCGGTGGTAGAGGTTGAGTAGGGATGGTATTGTAAGGTTGCACCTTAGTTTGGACATGTAATCTCCCCTATATCACATGATTCGCCACATTACTGAACACACATCTTCGCGCCTTGTTTATTCCACTCCCTTTCACCACCTCTCCCCTTGTTACCTTCAAATTCATCAAATACTGTACCTTTCCTTCTCCTACAACACTCCCTTTCATATCCTTATTCCATTTCCATCAGAACCTATAGCTATATAAACCCTGTATTTTCATACCAAATATCCAGTGAATTTCCCTTGCTCAGCTCTGTATCAGCTTGACTAGCCTCTCTCCTACTCTCTTCTTGTCTTCGAGGTTCCAGCCCTCTGCCATCTGTCTCGCCATTTGAGTCTGAGGTTCCAGCCCTCTGCCAGCATCCCGCCATTTGAATCCGAGGTTTCAGCCCTCTCGCACTCACAAAATCACACTGAAGTTCCCGAAACACCCTCACACAAATTCATCTCATTAAACGGTCATTTAAATTGCTACTCTATATCACTAATCCACTATCTACAAAGGTCTTATCAGCTCTGGTTAGCCGGAGGCAACCTCCCTCGCATCACAAACCCCCGTGTTCATACCACACCTCAAACTTACATCTGGAGCCCACCGTGAGGGGCTGATATTCTTTTGTTTTGAGTTCCCCATCCTGTATTCCTACTCGCGTATCCACACCTGCATCCGCTATGCCTCCCAAACTTCCTCCTCGTGACAAATCCGGCTGTTTCGTTGCTAGTGCTAAAGTGCCAACGACTGCCTCTCCTGTACTGCCCGGATCATTCCCTTTCACACAGACGACTCTCTGATTTCCCTCTGTGCCTACCATCAACGAGCTCCGGGAATCTCTCTCAGCCTCAGCCTCACCTTCCCAAACGATCTCCACAGAGCCGTTTACCCCCATCTCCGACAACCTTAGTCTCGGTCACTTAAACTTGTCTCCTGAGCTCGTTGACGACTTCTTGCCTATTGCCGAGCACCTGACAGTTCACCACGTATTCATATGGTGTTCATGTGGTAATTTTGTGAACAAGTGAAGTTCATCTGAACCTCACCTGAACTTAAGATGAACTTTTCCCTACAAAATCTTGTTCACTTTGTTCACTCTGTTCACATTGTTTACTTTATGACCAGGTGGAGCATGGTTTTTATATAAAGTCATATGGCCTTTAAATGAGCATTTTGTAAATGTTCACATAAATCCCACATGGTGCAATTCCAAGAGAATTCTATTGACTGTGAGAGATTACTATTGACTGTGGGAACCCAATATTCATTATCAGCTATAAATGAGTTTAAACTTCATTAGCATTTCTATTTTGTTCACCTTTTGTTCACTTTATGTTCATATGGTATTTATGTAAAGTCCAGGTATTGTTCACCTTATATACATATTTAGTTCACATTTTGTTCACATAAATTTCACATGTTCATCACATGTTGGACATATAAACATAAAGTGATTTTTGAATCTGAAATGTTAATGCATTGATATGAAGACCATGTGATCATTATGTGAACTTTAAGTGACTAAAATCTGAACAAAGTAAACTTACTGAACTTTTTGTGAAGTTCACTTTTTGACCATGTGAACATATTGTGATGATAAAGTGAATATGTGAACAACACATGAACAACATATGAATATGTGGTGAACTGCTACATATACCTATTGCCAATTCGGCCTCGCTCTCTCTGCTCTCCATTCACTCTACGCTTGCAGCTTCACCAGATACCACCCCCGCACAATTACCAGGCAACACCATGGCCAACATGCCTGCTCACATGCCCACTTGTGGTCACCACTCTGCACCTAGGTTTTCGGGCGAAGGACAGTTCTTTAGCCACTTCTTTGACGAGATTGAAGCCCTGGCAACCACAGCTCAACTAAACGATCAAGACAAGATCCTCTGGACTCTGGACTATGCCGATAATGCTGAATACGAGATCTGGTCTATGGGTCTACCAGAAGCTAGTGGCAACAATTGGACTGCCTTCAAGGCTGCTGTTGCTTGCCTCTATCCAGGCTCGGATGATGACCGTCACTACACGGTGTCCAACTTCAAAAGCTTTTGCGAGCTTCACTCTCAGAAAGTCATGTGCACTAAAGAGGACTTAGGGAAGTTCCATCACGAATTCCTAACAATCTCTATGTTCCTTAAAGGGAAAAACAGGATCTCCAATTGAGAAGTCAACAAGCTCTACCTATCGGGCTTCAACAGCACATTCCAGCAGAAGATCCGAGAGCACCTTCAGCTACGTAACCCGACACACCATCCCGATGATCTATATACAACTTAGCAGATCTACAGAGTCGCGACCTTCATCCTCAATGCGCCTGTCCCGTCCCTTATCAGTAATCTCATGCCCTCACCATCCGCCACAACCCTGTCAGGGAAACAAGAACCTATGGACATGTCAACATTCCAAGCAGCCATTATCACATCAATGCAAGTGGCAATGACAACGGCAACACAGAGCATGACAGCCATAATGCAACAGCTGGCTACCTCCCTTCTCCAGCCTGCACTAGCAGCTAACCTCGCCACAGCGCTGTCTCCCTACCCACCTATCAGCCAACCATGCACACCCCTGCTCCGCCGGCAAATTACGCACAACCAGCTGTGCCAGTCCCAGTCACTTATGCTCAGCCTACACCCCCTGTTCCACCTCAAGTCCCTTCATCTGTATACCAATCCTCGTACCCTCTCTGTTGCCCCTTCTGCTACAAAACCACTGCCCATACTTGCATGCATCAATGCCCTTGATATCACGCTGCACTACAAAAGGGTTGGATTTATCGCAACGAACAGGGAAGACTGGTCCTACCGAATGGACAATTAATCACTTGCGTGCTTCGAGGAGGATCCTTCATGGACCAAATTGAGAGTTGGCAACACGACAACCAGCTGCCTCTTGATACACCTGATCCAGGTGCCCCTTCAGTAGCTCACAATGTTCCGCCACATGACACAACCACCACCACCACCACCCTCTTCTGGCACAGTGCCTACTGTTGCATTGGCCAATATGATGATGGTTGCAAACTATCACTATAACAGAGCGACCCAGCCATCAGCACCAGTAGAGGCAATTAATGAAGATGGACCGTACAACATTCCACTGGCTGAGCAGCTTGAGATCGCACAGAATGTCATCTCAACACTGATGAAGCAGAAGAGGCAGGATCCCCCAAAGAAGGAGGTCCGCTTTGATGAAGCTCCCCGCTGTTCCACCCATTCAACAACTGCAGCAATGTCGACATCTACTCCTCTTGCTCCCAGCGCTTCAGCAATCCTGACACCACCAAAGCCAAGTGTCCCCTCTCCCACCTTAGCCCCTCCTTCATCAACACCACATACGACTCAATTGCGCAAAGCCCTGGAGACTGGTAAAATCAAATCAACCCTGCAATATCGCTATCAGTTGAACACTGAGGATCCCAAGTTGTCTGGCAATGTTGTCGAATGAGCTCTTGACACACCTGTCACACTCATGCAACAGGAACTCCTTTCAATGGCTCCAGAACTTCGGAAACATATGCGGGAACTCACGGCTACCAAATGAATACTGCCTACCGATGTGAATGTCCTGTACCAAGAATGCTCTGAGGATTGCGACACCACACAAGTCTCAACATTTTTCACTGGTGAAGCCAGACCCGATCACGCTCTCTCGCTCATGGTTCAACAACAAGATGAGGTTGTAGCGGCAAACAATATGGAATCATTACGCATCATATCACTCAACTTCGGCAGTAATCATTCAGTTGAGTGCATCCTTGACTCTGGTTCACAAGTAATTTCTATGTGACATGTGGTCTGGGAAGTACTATGTCTTCCTCTTAACCTTGATGAAGGCCTCGTAATGGAATCAGCCAATCTTACAACTAACAAGACAATGGGTCTTGCACGCAATGTTAAAGCAAGCATTGGAAACCTTCACATGTACCTTCAAATACAAGTTGTCAAGTCTGCACCTTATGACATCCTCCTTGGTCACCCTTTCCACTGTCTCATGTCTGCGATCACCACTGACTTTCCCAATGGACGACAAGACATTACACTGACTGATCTGAACTCAGGCCTTCACCTTACCATCCCAACAGCAGAACGACATGTTTGATGCTGCCCAAATGAACATATGCATCCCTTACATGGACAACCGCGCCATATTCATAGCCCAAAGCATCCTTTTCAAGTGTCAAGGAGCCAGTAAGGGGAGACGTGAGTACAGCCTTTCTAATTTCATCTGATCCTTCCCTTTGCTTCCCATCATCATGCTCCCCTATCATTTCTTCATTCATGAACACTATTGTACCTCAATCTATACCCATACTACTTTCCCCCCTCCTCGGTCTTTCTCCATCCCAAGTTCCCTTCCTCCCAAATGTCCCAATATCTCTACCCCTTCACTATATCATTCCGATCCCGCTACCACTGCCTTTCTTGAGAAACCTTTAGATGACTATACTGCACATAATATTTCCATATACTTTGCCGCATGTGATAACTTCCCAGCAGGCACAATGTCCCCCAATGGCCATGTGCACATCTGCAAAAACGGAGATGTTCTGAGCGGATACTTTCAGAATATACCTCTTGATCCCTCCCACTCCGTTTATCATTAGTCTGTTTCCCCTCCATTCCCTTCTTTGTCTCTGTCTCCTGGAACCTCCTGCAAGCACACAACGACACTGCTCTCCCAGAAGAAACCTTACAAGAAGGTTGCTACCCGCGTAAAACCCATCTCAACAACCTTACCCACGGAATATCGAATTGTTCAATGCGAACCACCTGACATCCTTGCTGACCTCAAACCCCTTCCCACTCATCGTCCCGACTTCACACCTGGCCAATGTTATACGCAAGAGTGCTATGAGAAGCAAAACATCGATCCAGCTGGCTGGCTTTGGCCTGAAGAACCCAAGCTTGCTCACTTCATCCTACGTGATAAAGAGATGTCTTTTGCCTGGGACGAAACTGAGAAAGGCAAGTTCTCCTCTGAGTTGTTTGATCCAGTTATCATCCCCACAGTTGAACACGTACCTTGAGCTTTACGCAACATCCCCATTCCCCCTAGCATCTACAATGAAGTCATCAGCATCATCAAAGATAAAATCACGTCCAGAGTTTATGAAGATTTGAGCTCATCCTACCGCTCATGCTGGTTCTGTGTACTCAAGAAAGATGGCAAATCCCTCCGCCTAGTTCACAATCTGCAGCTGCTCAATGCTGTTACCATCAAAGACGCATCCCTTCCCCCGCACATGGAAACATTTGCTGAAAACTTCGGTGGCCGCTCCTGCTACGTGCTCCTTGATGCATTTGTTGCTTTTGATCAGTGTGAGCTTGATGAACTCTCCCGTGATCTAACTACCTTCCAGATGCCTCTTGGTGCAAAACATCTTGCTAGCCTTCCCATGGGATACACCAACGCCACGCAGATCATGCAGGGTGATGTTGCCTTTATCTTCCGCCCTGAGATCCCTCATATTACCGACCCATACATTGATGATGTTCCTGTTAAAGGCCCTACAACACGCTATGAACTTCCTGATAGACGTTTTGAAACCATATCCGATAACCCTGGCATCTGATGCTTCATCTTCAAGCACCTCACCAATGTCTACAGACTTGTTCACCGAATGGGCAAATTTGGCGGCACTTTCTCGGGCAAGAAAGTTGAGCTTTGTGTACCTCGTGCCCTCATTGTTGGCCATATGTGCACTTATGCTGGCCGTGAAGGGGACAACTCTTGCATCCAGAAAATATGTGACTGGCCTCCCTGCAAGGACCTTTCTGATGTTCGTGGATTCCTAGGGACTCTCGGTGTCATGCGGTGTCACACCCCAAACTGGATTTTTGGGGAGTTGAGCATTAATTGTAGTCAATGTATCAATCTTTCAGATGATAGTCATTCCTATGTGAGAACCTGTATTCTCCCACACTATCAAATGTGTAGTATATGTCCCCTCACCTTGATACTTCATATTCTTCACTCAAGACAACAAGTACAACCTCAAGAATCTATCAGGAGACATGAAATATTATATTAGGGGTAAGCCCCCAAAAACCCCGAAACAAGATATCTCCTCCATTATGAATAGGTTGGACTATTCCCTTTTGCTATGTCTTCCTCCTTACTATGCCTACCCTTTTATCACTATTCACACCCCTAACACTGCTCAGATAGCACCCACACTCTCCTCATTTCATTATACCCCTGTTTTTCTTTCTTTTCTCCAGGATCCTAAAATAAAATAAAATAAAAAAATCTTCATGGGGATAAGAGAGTCTAGAATCAGATGAGATCTGCTTCCTGATGCCAAGATCTCCCTAAATGAGTTCCAAGCAGGCTTGGCATCAAATTAGAAGAGAAGATCATGGAAGAGAAGAGAAGGTCATGGAAAGACAAAGAAGGACAGAAGCCTCACCCTGGGAAATTATAGGTCCTATCTCTGCCAAGAGAGTGATGAATCAGCCTTGAATTGTGATGAATCATCCTCCCTTTATGATGATTCAGCCTCCCATTGTGCTGAATCATTCATTCCCTTGGCATAGACCTAGTCACAGGAAGGGTGGGAAATTTGGGTCTTCTTCAGGAAGGCAAGAAGAAGTGAAAACTAGTCAGACCGACACAGAATGAGTCAATAGAACAAGGTGCCCAGGTCCTTGTTACAAAGCACCAAAGTTCTTGACTCAATTCTCCTTGAGAGTCATAATAGATGACTCATCCTAGCTATATGTGGTAATAGTTAGCCAAACAAGTACAAATAGCTGTAGAGTATATAAGCTGGCCAGAAATTGGCCTTGATAATAACAATTCCCCCAAGATTTCAGTGTTACAAGCATAGATTGACTTTAAGAGAACCTATTAGTCTAAGAACTAAACACAACTGGTGTTTCTGAGTTCTATTCTAACCAAGCCAAGCCTTGGAAACAGTTCTATAAGTCTGTTTGGAACTAACTCTCTGTGAGTTAGGGTTGTAATACATCATTCTTCTAATCTGTTAAACTTGGGAAGGTTAACAGATTCTGTCAGTATTTGTAAGGCTCACTTAAAAATGTTAGGTGACCTTTCTTTCTTTGTTCAAGCTGATTCTTCAGAGTGTGCCTCAAGTCTATCTGCATTCAAGTCTGTCAAGAGTACAGTCAGCTGTATAGTGGTAGTGCATACTGAATTCTGGTGTGTGATCAATTCACTGTCTTGTCACTGATTATTTGTTTACAGACAGGACTCTACCTTACCTCAAGCCCATCATATTGTACTTAGGGGTCGATACTCTTTTGTTGTTACACTCAGCCTTGCTATAAAAACCATAACAAACCAAGACACTGGTGATCAATCACAATTACTCCAAGTTGTGTAAAGACAAGTTGGAAACAAACTTATCAACAAACAACCAGGCACTAACTCGATCTACGGAAAGGTCCAGTGTCGTCTGGGCACATTTGGCTATAAACCCCAGTGTGCGTGATAGCGGATCTTCATCAAAGACTTTGCTCTTCACGCTCATCCGCTTGTTGATCTCACCAAGAAAGACAACAAGTTCATTTTTGGAAACGACCAGATTGCCGCTATGAACACCTTGAAACATCTCGCCATCACCTCCCCCGCATTACGTGCTATTGATCATACGTCCAATGGTGAAGTCATACTCGCTGTCAGCTCCTCCTACATTGCTATTGGCTATGTACTCTCCCAAATTAGCGACGATGGTAAATGTTACCCTTCCCGATTTGGCAGCATCACCTGGAACGAGCAGGAATCTTGTTACTCACAAGCTAAAATCAAACTCTATGGGCTTTTCCGCGCTCTTCAAGCTACCAAACTCTGGCTGGTAGGTGTCAAGAAGCTCACTGTGGAAGTCGACGCAAAATACATCAAAGGAATGATCAACAATCCTGACATCCATCCTAACGCCACCATCAATAGATGGATCGCTGGCATACTCCTTTTCAACTTCAACTTACGACACATCCCCAGAAAGTCCCATGCCTCCGCCGATGGTCTCTCTTGCTGTTCACCTGCTCCAGAAGATCCCTCTGTTGATGAAGACATTGAAGCCTGGATTGATGAAGCCAACAGTTTTATGTTAGAGGTTCAGACACGTACCAGCACAAAGAGTTATGAACTTGTTAAGTCCTCTATCTCTCGCCATTGGCAGCTCAAACCATCCATCTGGACTCAGACCAACATCGCCAACGAATCCCCAGTTTACCCACCTCAGAATGCTCGAGCCAAACAATGTGATGAACAAATAGCGGAAGCTGAACACTTCCTTCGTACCAGTAAAAAGCCTTCCCATCTCAAAGATACCCAGCTCCCCTCATTCTATCGACACGCTCTTGACTTCTTCATTCGCGATGGGAAACTCTGGCGTAAGGATCCCCAAGGGCGCCACAAGCTCTACATCCCCCCTCCCATCATATATCTCTCATTTGACAAGCTCAGGATGAACTTGGTCATAAAGGCACATTTACCACATGCACCCGCCTTCTCAAACGATTTTGGTGGCCCCAGCTTGGCCAAGATGTTCAATGGTATATCAAAACTTGTCATGATTGTCAAGTTCGCTCGACCCAACATCTCCATATTCCACATGGCTTCCACTACATTGTCCACACCTGATGTGCCCTTACCGCCTACCCTGAATGGCGAGCCCTTCATTGAGAAACTGCCAAACATATTGGAATGTTCATCTTCCAAGATATTCTCTGCCGCTGGGGTGCAATCGAAGAAATTGTCACTGATAATGGCACTCCGTTCATCAAAGCCGTTGACTTCCTTGCAAAAACTTATGGCATACATCACATCCGCATATCAACCTACAACTCCCAGGCTAACAGCATCATTGAACGTTGACATTATCCAGTACGCAAAGCACTTAGTAAAGCCTGCAACGGTGACAAAAAGAAATGGGTTTCAGTTGCTCCTGCCATATTCTGGGCTGAGTGTGTATCTATTGTCAAAGCAACTGGGTATTCTCCCTACTACATGGTGCACAGCATCGAACCCACTCTCCCATTTGATATCCACGAAGCCACCTACCTTGTCCCACTCCCCTCTACTGAACTCACCACCTCCAACCTCATTGCCCATCGCGCTTGCCAACTTTGTAAATGTCCTGAAGACCTTGAAAATATGTGCCAGAAAATCCTCAAAGGCCGCATCGCTTCCATCGAGCAATTTGAGAGGCAGTTCGCCTCAAATATACATGACTATGATTTCAAGCCCGGTGAACTAGTCCTAGTATGCAATGCCCGCCTTGATAATGATTTGTCTGGAAAGATGAAGCCCCGCTATCTTGGTCCAATGGTTGTGGTCCAACACACGAAAGGTGGAGCCTATGTACTAAGCAAGCTCGATGGCTTGGTATCAACACTTCGTTTTGGTGCATTCTGTGTTGTACCCTACTACCCCCGCAGCACCTCCTCTTTACCCCTTCCCACCCTTGACCATGCCGATCTCCTCAACAACAAGGATATCTCTCAAACTCTTCTCATCCAAGCTGTTCCCCTCATACCCCGCCATCACCCTTCATCCCAGTTCCTCATCTAGCTCCCTCACTCTCCCCAACAACCATCTATAGCCCTTCTCCCTCTTGCACTCCCTACTCCATCCCATCACTCTCAATTCTTTTTTTTTTCTTCTCTCTCTCTCTCTTCTCTTCCTTCCTTCATCAGGAAAATGGGATTTACTGTTGGAGTGTCTATTTTCTTGACGGCGCTGTACAGAGTCTACAGTGCTGGACAGCTGTTCATATCTGAATATCACTATGTGCAGTGCCGTCATTCATTACGCAAGTATTTGGGATGTCATTTACACTCTGTCCAGTGCAGGTAGATTCAATCCACAAAGTACTCAATCTGGGTTTCAAGGAATGTTATTAGTAATGTGGTTACAAACTATCCATGAGTACTGAAGTGGGTGATTCTTGTCAAAATATTGATCTCAATGCTGTTTACGGACATTGAATACACACCCTTCAGTGGGTTGCATCACCTTCACTGAGGACCCCAGTAACTCCTGCACCGACCTCGCCGTCCAAAATAGTGTGTTGAATGGTGGAGGCCTATGCGGAGATTGCTGAGACCGAGCCACTGGCTGTGGAGTGGGAGAGCACAGGGGGAGATCATCAGAGGTGGGTGATCCCATGCAATGCCCCACAGAGTCGGCCACCCACATAGTCTTTTGAGTACCCCGGAGCAGGACAAAGTACATGTGGTATATGGTCTGCCGGACCCTCGATGGAAGACTACAAGCACAGTGTGTCATGTACTCACCTTTCGATGTTCTCTCGACACCCTAAAATCCGGTTGACTACATCTCATGATGCTTTCAATCTCCTGCAAAAGCTTTGGGTAGAAGGATGTCCGGGATGTCCCATGCTTAAGTTTCTGCTTCCTTTCCTCTCTCTCCCTTCCTGGCAAGTCCGACCCTTGCCCTTTCCTTTTCTTCTACCTTTAATTGTACGCATCTCACATGCTTCGTTGTGGGTTGACCACGGAGGGTCAACATCTTTACCCCCCGGGAGATGTAAGGTTGCACCTTAGTTTGGACATGTAATCTCCCCTATATCACATGATTCGCCACATTACTGAACACACATCTTCGCGCCTTGTTTATTCCACTCCCTTTCACCACCTCTCCCCTTGTTACCTTCAAATTCATCAAATACTGTACCTTTCCTTCTCCTACAACACTCCCTTTCATATCCTTATTCCATTTCCATCAGAACCTATAGCTATATAAACCCTGTATTTTCATACCAAATATCCAGTGAATTTCCCTTGCTCAGCTCTGTATCAGCTTGACTAGCCTCTCTCCTACTCTCTTCTTGTCTTCGAGGTTCCAGCCCTCTGCCATCTGTCTCGCCATTTGAGTCTGAGGTTCCAGCCCTCTGCCAGCATCCCGCCATTTGAATCCGAGGTTTCAGCCCTCTCGCACTCACAAAATCACACTGAAGTTCCCGAAACACCCTCACACAAATTCATCTCATTAAACGGTCATTTAAATTGCTACTCTATATCACTAATCCACTATCTACAAAGGTCTTATCAGCTCTGGTTAGCCGGAGGCAACCTCCCTCGCATCACAAACCCCCGTGTTCATACCACACCTCAAACTTACAGTATGGTGATAAGAGTTGGGGTAGACATTGAGAGGAAGCTTGTTCTTCCATTAGGGCAATGTATAATGTGGACCCCACAAGAAATAATGAGCAAGAGATTTATATAGAGGAAACAAGTAGTTGATGGACATCTCGTAATTATACGGAGTATCCTAAGAGAACAAGCTTACTGTTACTCTACCAAATGGCTGCTACTTATGCTGTCATCCATGAGGCCCACTAGTAAGCCCTTCTGACTACGGCTGAGTAAGGACACAGCTGTGTGCAGCAGTCATTCCATGGAATGCTGACCAACCCTGATGTCATGGCAATGCATTGACTGCATGCATGCAGAGGTGGTGTGCTCATTACTAAGTCCTTACACATCACCGTGACTCATGATCACCTGCTCTTAGGGGTCTTTGAAATAAATAAAAATCGAACCATAACAAGTGCCACTGTTGGCAAGCTTGGTGATGGATGTGGGATCTGACCTCCAGAAGAAGGTAAAAAGTGGTGGATACCGTGATCCAACATATATTAAATAAGATAAAATGCTAAAAAGCACAAAAATAATGCTGTAGCTCTGGTAAGTGGGTTTCTTGCTGCTTCCAAGTAGAATATCACATTCCTGGCTCATTCAATGCCAATAAATCTTTGTTGAGCTCACAGGACCTCCCCTTTTCTCAATATCAGGGGCTTAAGAGTTGGACATTTTGAATATCTTATGGAAACTTAACTGCCAAACAGTGATAACAAGGACTCAAAGTCTGTGTTTGTCCTGGCAATCCATTTTCTATCCTTCACTTTCTCCTGTCAGACAAAATTCCCTCCGCACCATAGGTATGTGGTGGATGCAGCTCTGACATTGTGGTCGGGCCACTCAAAATGGTGGATAAAATTATCCAACATTGGGCTCAAAAAAGGGATTTGGTAGTGGATTAGTCAGGAACAGGATCCAACATTGTTACTATATATGGTAAGTCTGGTGGTAGATTTGGATCCAACATTAGGCGGGATTACTGGGGGTCCTACCTCAGCTTGACAGACCTGGTCACTGACGAGCATCTCTTGATTCACCATGAAATTACTTGAACTTCAGGTGAACTTTTGATGAACTTTTTGGCTGGGTTCCCTGCTTTAACTTGTTCACTCCAGTTCAGGTATAGTTCACCTGAATACCATTGAAGCTGAACTTTTGGTAAACTGTTCAGGTGAATTTTCAGCTGAAATTAACACAGTGTTTGAATGAAGGTTTCTAAAATTGAAATTCAGCTAAAGTTCACCTGAACAGAAGCTGAACTTTAGGTGAACTTGGGCATTGAGCAGGCGGTACTTGGGCGCTTACATAAGCGCCAGTTTAAGCGCCCAGAATTGAGAAGAATAACTACCAAATAACCTCCTAAATATCCCCTATCCATATATGGAAGTCGCACATGATGAACCAGTGAGCTGAGCGAAATACAAAAATATGCTAGGGCCCTTTCTAGACCAATAGATAGTAGCATACAGCTAGTGATTTAGCTTACTACCACATTACACATTGGCATTAATTATGTAATAATAATAATAATAATAATAATAATAATAATAATAATAATAATAATAATCTTTCAAGTATGATCAATAACTACAATCAGCTGAACATGCCCTAAGCTCACCTGAACTTTGTTACAAACTGACTCCAGCGTGATAACTCGGATCCGGAATAAGAAGGGAGGAGAACTATGTGGCTTCAGCAACAAGTAATAGTGCTGCGCCCACCAACTAGTCCTTAGCTCGGATTTGGGACAGAGCTGAAGTTAGATGAGGGGAGAGAGGAGTGGTAAAGTCGAGAATACGAGGGCTGAAGTAAGACGGCACCAAAGTAAGATGAGGCCAAAGGAGGATGACCGAGCTGAGTTGTTACATGAGACTCGGAGGAGATGGGATAGTCTTGATTCGGTCGAGCAAAGGTCGAGGGGACAGAGGAATGTGAGTTCAGTCAAGAAGACCAGAAGCGAGTTTAGAGAGAGTGAATAGCGTTTATATTTGAACTAAGGAATTACAGTACTGGGACTATGCCTTTATATACTGTAACGATTGTTTGGTCCGAGATAACATGAGGCCGAACATGAATAACCCAATAGAAAGAAGCCGATGGCAGTGTAAGTATTGTAAGTCTGAGAATATGAACATGAGGCATATTAGTAGGTAAGTAATAGGTAAGTAGTGTAAGTGTCCTGAATGCGGACCGGAGGGAATTGAACATGTGTCCCAAGTATAGCCAACTGGGCCAGGGTCAAGGAATCCGAAGATTAGGAGCCAATAGGGGTAGTCATGTGACCCAGGGGTTAGGGGCGAGGCCCAGGATATAACAAACTTCAGCTGAACATATGACAATCCTGCATTACTAACATTATTCTAGACCTGTTAATCATTTGTTTCTTGACTATTACTATCATTAACATTGTCAGGATAAATAATTTAGAAAGTCAATGTAGCAAGGTTTCCTATTCCTGCTACATTAGTTTTCAGCATAATCAACAACTGATCTTTAGCTGAACTTTAGCCCATTTTAAAGACAAAAGAGATGAGTCAGAGTTCAGCAAAAGTTCAACTGGATTCAGGTGAAGTTCAGGTGAAGTTAAGCTGTTTCAAAATACTACAATAAATGAGTCACAGTGCAGGTAGTTCAAAAAAGTTCACTTGAAGTTCAGCTGAAGTTCACCTGAACTTCACTTGGCATCAAAATCAGATGAACATGTTGACTTTGACATGTTCAGTTGAACTTTTGTTGAACCTTGTTGAACTTTGCTGAACTTTGCTGAACTTCAGCTGAATTCAACTGAACTTTTGCTGAACTTTATGGTTCAGCTGAACTTCAAGTGAATTCATGGTGAACCTTAACATAGACTCACTGACCAGGGGTTAGCACAACACTGTTTTGTTCCAAGGTTTCAACCTCATTTCTTTTGATTTGTGTTCCCCTGAACATAAGGTTTTCATATTTTTCTGATGCACACAGTAAACCACACTTAGGGCCCGGTCCGCGCATCTGTCGGGGTAGGGTTTGGACAGGGCTACCTGCCAAAATCCCAACCCATTGGGTTTGGGAAATCCTCAAGCCCAACACAAACCCAAAAGTCTGGTCTGCTGCCAAAGTTTGGGGTTGGGATAAGTTGTCACACTATTACATAAACCAGATATCATGCCTCCTCCTGAGCAGCTCCTGAGTATCTACATTCCAATTTTACAGCCATGCACAGCGACCTACTACTATCCTACTACACAGAAAAAGAAACTTTGAGTAACTACTTCATACAGAGCTTGATTTCAGTACTCCAAAGGATGAATCTCCCCATACAAGCTGTAGTCCCTATATAAAGGTATCTATATTTGCTCATGTTATATAGCCAAGTTCCAGGGATAAAGGGGCTCCTTCTGGCTACCCACTCAGTCAGCTGCAAAAACAAAAGCTGTTTATATAAATCAATTTGTATGGACTGCTATAGCTGATTCAATATAATCTGTGCGCCTGGAACAGATGTGTGTCACTGTGAAGAAGGAATCAAGAGAATTTGATAACTAAATAGGTACTTGTGACTACTGTGATGTGTGCAAGCGCCCTTTCGGAATTCAACGGTGCTAGGTTTTGATTTTTCAAGCTCAGATAAACCTACCCTACTCCTACCCTTCAGTCCAAACCGTCAATGTGCGGACTGGGCCCTTATGGTACATATACACGTGTCATTCATACATAGGAAAGATAGAGCAATTAGAGCATCTTCCCCAAGTCTACAAGTCTAAGTCAAATCCATGTCAAGGTCAGGATCTCCTGTTCCTCCACTCCTCCATCTTCCAGGCTTTCCTCCTCAAGTCCCCCATTGGTTGCCAATCTACAACATGAAAACTCACACAGGGAGGTACACAGTCTCCACCCGCCCTGGCGTAATTCTTCACCTATCGTCTGCAAAACAAATGCTAGCCCCGGGATGCATACACTTTTGAACCAGTGGTTCAAAAGTGTATGCAAACTGGCACGAAACCTAATGAATGTGGTGGTGGAGTGGATATCTGGAAAGATCAGAGTCACACTACACAGAAGGGGCTAACAGCAGTGGCAACCTTCAAAACTCCAACACTTTTTGCCATCCCAACTTCGACAATGGCTAAACTCCAAATATGCCCCTATGACCCCTGAGTCCTAACTATGCTTTCCCCTTCTCCGCACCCCAAAAGATCTGTTAATGCACTCTCCCAGATAACTTATCACCCCACCATAAAGCATCACTCTGAGCCGGATTACAATACTTACAGTAGTATACCGCACCACCTCACCCGGACACAGCATGTAGCTTTGTTCTTGCTGGCGTGTTTATTCATGCACTCTCACTGCCAACATCTAGACCAATCTCGTGGTCCAGACAGGGACCTAGCTATATACTGTGCTCATCCAGCACCGCATCTTCGTAGCATTAGCGTACTTGTAACGGCATACAAATGCAGACTCAAAAAAAAAATCAGAGTCACGCGGCCAGAGCCCCTAGCCCCTGTCACACGAGACCAAAGGCTCAGCCTTCTCCAATTTGTCCCAAATTCCCTTTCTTTCCAACTTCTTTTGTCGTCCGGTCGCAATGGCATCAGCCCAATTTCTCTCAATATATGAATCTCTCGATGAAGACTGTCAACTGCAGGCTGCTTCCAAGCTTATTGAGTTGCTGGACGACCTCCCATCACATCTCACAGACAAGGGTGTGTCCGCGTCGCAGGATAATGGATGGGGTGCTAATACATCTTCGAAGCCATATGCTCGGCTCTCGATGTCAAGGCGCACTACACAAAGATGCCCAGACTTGATTTGAGGAGCAAGAAACGCGAAATCGATGGCCTGGTCGAACGCCTCAGTCGCGAAGCGAAGCAAGGTCTCATTATGTCGGATCGGTCGCAAAGGGACGACATTCTGTCGGAGGCTGTGGATAGTCTGCTTCGCTGGTTGGAGGACATCTGGCGCGTCGTATATGAGTACGAGACATGCTACGAGAGGGCACACGACTGTCTGCTTTTCGCTGCAGATTCTCTCGTGAGATTGTGCGAATCACGCGGACCGTACGTGGATTTGATACGCTTCGCTTCGCTTCGTACTGAACGATCGTGGTTAGTAGTTGCAAATGTCCTCTTTTGAATATTCCTGTCAACCTCACACTGCGGCGACAATCTGGCAAAGAGGCGAAAACATTCTCACTGATGGGTCTGCCGAACTTGGACGAGGTGCTGCTGTGGGTGTGGCGGGAGCTTTTCGTATCGATGCTGGGCAAGAGGGCTAGAAAGGCAAAGATGAGAATACCGGAGATGCTGGTCGATATTGAGGATTCGCTAACCTGGCACGCGCTGGAACGACTATCATACGGTGGCAGGCGTTGTGCGTATATACTTGCTATCATGGCCCGTCCTTGACTCATGGTCTTTCCAGCGTTATTGGACTACGACTACGACGATGACGATGACGACGATGGCGGCGACTTTACCGCCTTGAATGACAAGGATCGCCAAGACCATGCATCGCGCTGGGCGGAGAGAGTCAACAACAGGCGGGCCACTCTTCGCAGTATGATTCGAGAGCATCTTCTGCAAGCTTTCAGGATTTCCCCTTCGCTCCATCTGTACCTGAGTTTGAAGAGGTTTGAAGAAGAGTTCGGAGATGATGGTGATATCACGGGGGAATGCTTTGAGGTGTTGTCGGATGTGGCGACGCACTCATCGGAGAACTTGGTTGCTGCATTGGCGATCTACGCGGATGAAGGAGAGAGCGAAGCTATTCGACCGCTGCTCGAGCACTACGCGCACCTGCTCCGACCGCGGGATGCAGGTGTCTACCAAGGTGCCGTAGATACACTTATGTGCAACGAAGAGGAAGTTGAATTCGGCTTGAAGATTGTCGAGCAGGAACTTGTCGACACCGTCCGATCAATACAAGCATACCTCCGCGGTTGCTTCTCCGGAATTGACGTCAAAATGCACCAAGAGGAACTAGAACAGATTCTGAAGCTACGCAATACTTCGACTCGGCATTCTCGTATTGAAACATGGGTCGACAATGTTGCAACGCCGCCGTCAGCTCCTGCAAACACGGTGCAGTTTGTTGCTGCAATGATGGGAATACCTGTCCCTCCCGGCATCGGCGACGGCGATGGTGCTGGTGATGCCGATCCGTTCTTGTACGCCGATATGGATGATCCTGATTTAGTGGACTTGAGAGAAGAGTACCGGCCCCGGTTGAAGGAGCGGTTCGAGGGATGGGTGGAGGCAACAAGTTCTTTGACGACGAAGGAGTCCATCGGAGTCCACATCCGTGTATACAAGAAGATCATCGAATTGATGCCGTTCTTCAGAACTGCTGATATCGTCGATGCGATGGTGGAATAGTGAGTTTCGCTGCCATACTCTTCCGATCATGATGAAGCTCTTTGCCTCTAGCATTTTGGACAATCCGAACAGGCAGTTCCTCTCGGAGGCTTTGGAGTATGTGTCGTCTTTCTGTACACTGCAGAGGAAGACATTGCACATGAAGGCCAAGAGGAAGGCGAAAGCGAAAACGCAAGCATCTGCGTCTTCCAGCACAGCAAACCACTCGCAGCGTCAGACCTCCCAAACGCCAGCACCCCAGACATCGTCTGGCAACGGACCATCGCGTTCACTAGATGCCGACGATTCGGATTCACCACCTCCTTTGGTACCGATTGATATGCCTACACCACCTTCACTACCAGGAGCTTTGCCTGGTATGCCTGGAGGATTTCCATTCCCCATATACCTGCCTCCTTTCATACCGGGTGGTATTGAGGATGTTGACTAAGCTAGTTCGACTTTCAAAGATGAAAAGATGACAGAAAGGATCAAGTAAGAAGAGGTTTGCTATCGTTTATTTCCCCCTTATTTTATGAATGTGCTATATGTTGTATCGATATATCATCACCTGTGGCAAGTATTACTTATAAGTAGATCACTTTACTTTTTCCATCGTTGATTGGCTTTGTCTGCACGAACATTCGCATTTCTCGTTTCTTGGTTGACGTTGTCGTGCCACTAACCATTCCCTCTGTAGCAGCACGAGTTACCAAATTCCACGATAGGTACGGACACCGATTCTTGCTTGCAGAGATTTACTTACCTAGATCGGTGAATGCGGTTTCGAATGATTGCTCTCCTCAGTCTCATATACACCGGCATCATAACGCGAAGAACTCACCCCTGCGCCAGCTACTTCTGACCGTCGTATTTCGCGCACCTCCCAGGAAAAAATTCTCGTGGGTCCGGAATAATGAGCCTTGGGAAATCGTCTTTTCAGCTGGCTTTCGACGTTGCTGGCGTATATCAGCTCGGCGTAGTCCATGTCGATTTCATGAAATGCGCACTGGTTACCTGCCGCCGCGATGACACCGATCAGGTTGTTGGTTGGGTCCCTCTTCAAGGCATGCGCGGCTTGAACGGTCACTTGCTCAAGAACTCGAGCTCAGACCATGAGTATCCAAGACGCTTCACCACGGTTTACACCTTGTTCACGATGCGTTCAGAGCCTTCATGGATTCATTAGCGGGGTGCTGTCAACTCTGATCTCATTCTGTGGTCTCATTCCGATCATCCCGGGATTCCCACTTGCATCATCAGGAGTAGACACCAGATATTCAGTTGACTTCAGGTATAGCCTCCCCGAACCATCCGGGTCCCCTCAGCCCGGCTGCCCTAGGATGCCCATCCAACAAGTAGGTGGATTTCCCCTATTCAATTCCCCGCGTATCGTCACAGACGAGCCACCGTTTTTCAGGTTGCTTATCTACCTTCGCCACGCTCTCACAACGCTCACCTGTTCAACTGACAGAAGTATCTGATCGCCTTCGTTATGGCATCGCGGCTACGCTTCGATCTTCATGATTGGTGAGTTTGCTCTGCGTTCTCGTATCTTGCAAGACAGGCTCTAGCCTGCGAGCTTCGAGATCAAGTGCAGGCGACTATGGTATGCCCCACTTTGAGTTTAACTCTAGGCCACGCGAGCGAACACGGCTCTGTATTGAACTACATACGATTGCTCTGCCCATCGTCATCTCTTTGGTGAGTATCTTCGCCAACTCGGTATCAGTATCGAATTCATGCTCTAACGACACGACCACTAACGTGAGGCTCATAGACACATATCCACAAAGCCGCCGACCCTGCATTGACGCCCTCCACTCACCGTGACATCGCAAGTTCTTGTGGTTAGCTCACCGCCATGATTTAGAGTAACTTGACCTCCGCAAGCTATCCTATTCCTATACTATCGACGATTTGAGCCAGAATGATTCAGCTGGAGGACGTAGACATTTCGAAGCCCCTAAAATGAGACCCTGATGATGAACAACGTGTTATGTTTTCCCCTTTCCGTCTTTCCCTTTCCGTCATTTCAACTTGATTTCGACCGTCAATTGTTCCTTCTACACCAACGTCACGACGGCCTCCTTGTTCTCTGGTTAACAAGCTCAACCGATATGAACGTCAGAAAGTGTAGCCTTTGCAGCAGGCATTACAACTATGCCATAATTGGGGAATTTCCAGTGAACAATTCGGACCGGCGTCTGTTTTCTGTCCGATGCCAGCAATCTGCCTCGAGGCAGACTTCCTAAGATGGGTGCTGACCTCGTTGTACACCCTGAAATCAAGCCTGGCCTTCACCGGTCACCGTCGAGGGGAACACGTTGGAAACGCGCGCCAGGGTATCATTTCGCTCAACAAAAAACCCAGGAGACACACAATCACTTGTACGCCCTTGTTACGTCTCTTTCTCCCCCCGCTTTGTTTCGAATCTCGTTCAGCAACGCTAAATTGCGACGCATTGCCTGAACCACTGTTCAAACGCAACTCACATGATGGCCAGCCACTCACCGCAACGCAATCGTCCCAAGCCCCAGCCGCATCAAGGTGAGCAGCGTTGCCTAGTGTTTACCTCATATGTGAAGATCTGCGCTGCGCTACATCCCGAGTCGGCAGTTTGCCAGAGGCGTCCGAGTCGAGTATCTTTGTCTCTCGATTGCTCGAATCTGGCCCCAGCCTTGCTTCCGATTTCCATCATCAGTCTTCGATAAGCATTTCTGACTTAGCTATTCTCAGTACCTCTTCCTACCCGAGAAATGTCCCCATCGCCTACTTATCGCGAAAGACAACGAGCTGCAAAGACTCAGTCAATGCCCCTCGTGCCAACCATGCTACAAATGATGAATACTCAACAAGCCAGTCCCACGATCTCGAATACATCAAGAAGATCGCCTCCCCTTTCATCCTCCCTGCCAACCAGCGCACGCCAGCCACAAACCTCCTCAAATGTCAACGTTAATGCCGGTGTTGGAGTCCGCGACTCAACACCCGATCATGGGGTGACCCCTCCCCCCGCGCCATATATGGCCAATCCACCCAATCCCTTACCCCACTCTCAGAGCACGCCGAACGTCAATGCGTCACAAGCCACGCACTTTCCTCGCCCAAACCGTGCCCAAGCCGCACAATTCCTTTCATCCTTTCAAGAAATGGATCACAACTGGCAAATGACGGACGAGTTACTGGCCGAAATTGAGCAAGCGGACAAGCAACAGGCACGTACACTAGGGCATGGACCAACTCAATCTCTACCTTCATCCCAGGCGGCTTTGTCGCCCCGCGATCAGTCTAACATTCCTACGGAAGCCCAATTAAGAGATGCGAACGTTGAAAGAATTAAATCTGGGGAACGCTCGAGTCCAAAAGATTCTGCGGACCCGTCAAATCAGCAACGGAGGCAGCAGGTTCCTGCTCGCGAGAGTCCAAAGGTTCGTGATCGACAGCCCAACTCTCCGACAGCTCCTACATTCCTGCCTCAGGAACGCACGCCTGAGTTGCGAGGCCCATCTTACCTTGCCTCGGGCGAGGCCACATATAACCAATATCAGCGAGACTCGCCTCCCGTTCCGCGTAGGAACAACGCTGACGTGCGCTCTCAACCTCCGGCTAGCACAAGTCAGACGCCCCCAGTTTCACAAACCCGTTCCCCCGACCGCTCTCTTCCTTTTCAAGAGGAAGCCGAAGACGATCTTCATCCGCACGGCCACCCACCCGACGTGACTTGGGATGACGAAACCGACCAAGATATACGGAGTAACATCGTTTCCCCCGCTCCTTCGTCAGACGTTCATCCTGTCGGTCCACGATATGACGTCAGCCGCCTACACTCTGTTGCTGTTACTTCTGGTGCTGCCAACACCGGTGGAAGGGACAGTCGATCCGGACATCGTGCAGATGATCCAGGTGAGGCGCGTGCGAATCCTAGCGACGAAGACGCGTTCACGCCCAGATCGCCGACCGCCGATCTACCCGATGATGCCAGTAGGTATGCCCTACTCGATCATTCGAAGACGATTCGCGGTCCGAGACATAGGAATGGTTCGGCGGACCAGCATGGATACCGCACCTTAGACCCTTCGGTCTTCGTCGCCCAACCTGGATCAGCGACAGGAAAGGAGCCGGAACCTTCACCGTCGACAGTTGACCCTCGGAAAGCTCCAGCAACTCAGCATCCAGATCTACCTTACCTCCAAACGGGTGAAGCACAAAACGGTCAATATTACGGTCATCAAATGCTCTCTGATGATGCTCAAAGCCTTTGGGAGCATCCCTCCGCGGAATATATACAAGCCTACGTTCAGTCCCCCAGGCCTAACGCTCCCATCCCACCTACGCCACACAGCCAGACCGCTGCTCCATCGCCCTCGCCATTTGTTTCTGGTATATATAGCGACGTCGGGAAACCATTTAGCCCCATCGCCCCAGTCGGCTCCCCGTATCCATACCCCTTCTCCCATGTTCGGAGGGTCAACCCTTACGCTCAACAACATATGCGCAACCCTCCTCCCCCTTCATCTACAGGATACGATCCGAATCATCCGTCGGTGATTCAAGAACAGTTAATGAAACAATGGCAGGTATACGCTCAGAATAATCAGGGCCACATCACGGATTCTACGCTTTCACCCTCATCAACTCCGTATCCCGGTGGCGCCTTCGTTCCATGGGCATACCTCCACACAAAGAAAATCCTCGGCATGGATAGGCTCGATCCAAGAAGCTCACAGTCGAGCCCAAGCCACGAACCGGTCCCTTTGCCACCGAATCCAGCTATCGGATTGAGAAAGAAGGGCGCATCTTCTAACCTTAGGGATAAGCCTGAGCTACCTAGAGCTCTACCCCCTAGGGTGGAAAGCACTCAGCCACGAGATACTAGTCCAGAGCCTTCGACTTCTGGAGAAGAGACTGCCGGGGAAGATCGTAGTCGATACACCGGTAGGGACGACGGTTGGGTGAACCAAACTCCCAGTACCAATATATCTGGCATCTCTATCCCCGTGATGTCCACGATAGCTGGTGATGACGATGCTGACTGGATAGACGAGGACGATGATCCCGATGATGAGGATCTGTTAGAACTAGAATACCATCCGTCATTTATCAATAACGTTGAGAAGCGGCGCCGCCGCTGGGATACACGATGGGAAGCTCTGGTACAAGCAGTGAGTCCAAGGCATTTTCCCATACCTTCCTTGATCCCCCCATTTCCTATCCTCCCCAATCGCCCCATGATGCCTGATTTTGGTAATAATGACCCTGTACCCCGGCATTGCATGGCTGACTCCTATGTTTATCTCCACAGTTCCAAGCTCTTGATCGGCAAACTGATGCTACGCTCGTTTTACTCGCTGCTCCGTCTCATTCGTCTTCCAAACTCTATTCAATTGCGTCTCGGAGTATTCGCCGACAGCCAACGTGGAAGAACTCTCCTGCTATGGTGGGCATGAAGTCTAGTTTTCGTCATATTGCTATCCAAAGGAGGCAGACGAGGGTACAGAGACCGTCGCTGGTTGATAGGTTAATGGCATTGCCTCCGTCATCCTCTTCAGGCGGAGATGGAAGTGACGGCAGCAACGAGAGCCGCGAGGAGGATCTTAAGAGAGCCCTTGGGACTGCCTTGGGGAGTCTCGGGGCGCTTGGAACGATCTATGAGCAAAGGGAAGCGCGATGGAAGGATGAGATGAGGAAGATAGGCGAAGATCGTGAACGAGTTGAACTTCTTCTCAAGCAGGCCCTCGGTGATGATGCTTTACGAGGCTTGCGATCCCCAAATGGTGTTTAGCGACTCCTTATGTAGCCCATGGTGTTCATGATATGTCCTCGCAATGTATGTACAGCCGCATGACGTTGTATGTCTATGTAACTGGCAAAATCTTGCTTGTAAGTAGTATGTACTTTGTATGTACCTTATGTACCACGTCCGGACATCGCCAGACGCTGAGCTTACAGCTACGTGTATGTCTTCGTCTAACCATAGAATTAGTCCCAAAATCGCCTATTCCTAATCCCCAGTATCCTTTATATATCCCGGAAGTGGAGGGCGCTTCGCGGTTGCCAAGCTTGCAACCCACCTAGTTTCAACGCCAGGTTTCAAGTCTCTGTGCTGATTGCGGACTGCGAGTATCATCAGGTACTTTCTTGGTAATGCACAGGCTGCGCGAGCATGCTACTATAAAGTCTTGTACCGGACACTTATCACCACTACTTACCCCCTGCAGCACTGAAGAATGAATTCCATGGACCAAATCATTGAGGGTCTCTTCCTCGGCAAGTAAGGCTTACCTCCAAGCCATCCACTAATCCAGTTCTGACGACGGCATATTAGTATCTTCGCCCCACGCAATGCCAGCGCGCTTCGAGAGGCAAATGTAACCCATATATTATCGATAACAAACGATTCCGTTGTTATTCCTTCGACATTCAACCCGCCACTGATTCATAAGAAGATTGGCGTAGATGACTACGGGGATGAGGTCAAATGCAGCCGACTACCTTGCTCAGATGGAGCTGATGCGACCTCTAGAATTTGCTCCGATATTTCCAAGAAGCCAATGCGTTCATTGATGAGGCACTTACCGCTGGACGGAGTGTCCTCGTTCATTGCGTTCAAGGGGCGTCGAGAAGCGCTTCCTTCGTCGCAGCTTATTGTGAGTCGTATACTGGGAGTTCTATATGATCTCATTGATGACGCGGGGTGCAGTGATGCAGAAGAACGGATGGACGAGGGATGAGGCCATCAAATTCCTCAAGGATAAACGGGCTGCAGTCGACCCCAATGCGGGGTTTATGGATCAGCTGGATGTGTACTTTCGAGCGCAGTACCAGATAACTCCCGAGTCAGCCGAGTATCAGAAATGGGCTCGACGCGTCGCTGCAGATTACCATGAGAAAGTACAAGCTATGACTTAGTTTGGGTCATGTAAACTCGTTCCTGCCATCATCAATGGGTTACTTGATGCCTGCCGACAGCTTTCTAATTCCCTGCGGGTGCACACGGCCCTTCGCCAAGCGAGGGAAGTTAGCCATCCCCTTACTTCGTCCATCCAACATGGATGTAGTCAGCTCAGCCCAGGGTGCCTTGAACCCCAGCTCTTCCAAAAAACCAGCCTTCCAACTCAAGCTCTCGATATAGCCTACCCGAGGCCCCGAAGTCCTACTTCCTTGACGGCTTCCATCAGAGGACTCTCGACAGTTTAACTTCCGGCGCTCATGTTTCGGCAATGCTCTTTGTCTTCTCATAAGAATCGGCTTTGGTGTATTGTGCCGATGAGAACGGCCAGCGTTCCGTAACCTCGTAGACCCCCCATCAAAAGAGGGGCAAACTATTTCTCCAAACAGCTTGTTTGATGTTGCCCGCGCGATGGTCTGGTGCTTCCCGAGTTCTCTACCTATCGGCAGTCCCTCCGATAAATAAGGACCCGCCGCCCTTTCCTTCTTGCCCCATTGGCCACCCCCACACCCACACGGCACGCCCTAAAATATCTCATAGGCTTCTCCCTGCATTCAATTGTGAAGAATGACTGGTCTTCCATCTGCCTTTTCGCTGTGCTACATACCCTTGTTGAACGAGTCACCTTGTTCCTGATGATGGCAAAATATTGTATAATTTCTAAAGGATTATTCATGGAGTCAGAGGCTCACAGTATAAATACGTGAAAGAATTTGCTCTTTCCCCCAGCCTTCAGCTACTTTCACTGTCCAAGTCCCCGAGTACTAGCTTCACGATGTTCTCCTTCACTGCTCGCTTTGTGGTTCTTTCTTTTGCCGCTGGTAAATTCCACTTTCATGCCCACCCAGCGCTACCCTGACCGTCTCCCAAGTCGGAGCTGTTGCCCAGGTCCAGATCCCCTGTGCGAGGTCATACACTGTCCAGCCCGGCGATGTTTGCAATGGTATCGCCGCAGCCGAGGGCATTTCTACGTGAGTACCCCTTACGGCGCTGTCGTATTTCTGAAGAACCGACCACTTATATCTCGCTTCAGGTTTCAAATCCTCGCCTCCAATTCTGGCGTCATTAACGCCGACTGCTCGAACATCTTCCCCGGGCAGGTCTGCCTTTGATTGTCGATTCTTACGACCAGTCCTATCATCTGATCCTTCTCTTCTCTTTTCAGACCATCTGTCTGCGTCGGGCCTGCTTGGATTGCCGTACGATCCATGTAGTCCAAGAAGGAGATGATTGTACCTCCATCGCCAGTGGGGCTGGAATCTCGGTCGCCACAATGATCGCTAGCAACCCGAATGTCAACTCTGGATGCACCAACATTTTCCCCGGAGAGGTATGGCCATGAGATGCCGTAATGTGAATCGCTAACTAACCGTTTTGTCAGGTCCTCTGTGTCGCCTCCACCTTCTGATATAAGGCCCATTGCCCCGTGTATTATTGTGTGGTTTATATATGATTGTAAACGTTGCGATTCAAATAAATCGGAGAAATGATAAATGCGTACTTGAAATTTGATACAAAATTTGATAAATCCACCTGGCATCTATGTTACCTTGACGCTCGTAAGGTGACATCAATCGTGTCACCCTAGGTTGAACTGCAGTGACTGCTGCAAAATTATGTTTTCTTAAGGACATGTCTGGAAGTGAGGAGTCGGTGTGACTAGAGTGCCCTTGATGTGGGCTTCCTAACACAGGGGCCCGTTATCACAGGGGTCCAGTGCGTGACTGTTTGGCAAGTGCATTTGAAGCGCCGAGGGCGCTCGCTAGTAATAGCTAGCGTGCCTTGATAATCAAGGCTCAATTCCATCTTACACCGAACCACCATGTCTGGATCTCCGTTCCCTCTTATAACGCAATCGGATATCCTCCATTTCCAGTTCTCATCCTGGTATCCTATATTTTCTCGAATATCAATAAAATCCACCATAATACGGCCTCTCTCAAGTGAATTCGCGCAATATCTCAACGCAGATGGGGTATTCATTCCAGAAGGCGCCGACAATGCGTATGTCTACCTCGGTGTTGACAGTGCTTCCTGATGGAACTATAACAATAGGGATCGTTGAAAAACCGTAATCTGCGTTGAATACAGTCCGATGACGAGTGAGTTGTCTGACGAGGAGGAGGGTGATGATCAGGACGAAGAGGAAGGAGAGCCGCCACAGCCGTCTTACGCGTTTCCAGAGCTTGATGCCAGGATAAGAGAGTGTATCGAAGAGTATGGTGCCGTCTTCCCGAAGCTCAACTTTTCGTCTCCTAAGGTCGGAGGCCAATCATCTGCCTTTTCAATCCGTTCACCGTTGATTAGGATGCCTCTTGGATCCTTCCCGGATCGTCACCACTGAAATGCACATCCCCATCAGATGTGTACATGTTACTGAAGTCCTCCGACTTTGTGACCCACGATTTAAGTAAGGAGATCGTCTTTAGCGGATGCTCGTCGACCATTGGAGCCCCTGACGGGTACGCGCTTGAGCTGGTGTTGCGCAAATGGTATCCTGTAGACCGGAGTCGAGAGCTACGCTGCTTCATCCGAGACAGCATTCTCATTGGTGCGTTCGATCTTTTCCATTTGACTCCTCTAAATGCTTATAATCCATTTACCAATTAGGAATATCGCAGAGGGACACCAATTACTACGAGTTCTACAACGATCCGATGACACGAGATAAAGTTGTGTCTACCGTTACAAGTTTCTGGGACACAAACGTGAAAAATCAGTGGGACGGGCCAAAACACTGTGAGTACACCTGCCGTCGTTCACTAGCGATGTGCTCACCGCTCTCTAGATACATTGGATTTGCTGCTGACGCGAGACATCTCTCGCGCCCACATCCTCGATTTCAACCCCTATCTACCGCGTACCGATCCACTCCTCTTCACCTACGATGAACTAAATAGCATCCACCTCTCATCGGAGCCTATTATGGCTCTTCCCTTGATGAAAGTCATCGATTCCCGATCACATCCCGCGGCAAACTCGAACTCGCCGGCGAATCAGCACAATATGATTCCATTTGAGGCTTTATCACTGAGCAGTGGTAGGGACATCGAAGAGTTTGCCAAGGTCTGGGAAGAGGAGGTTCGGCACGGGATGAAAGAGTGATGGATGAAGAAACCGAAACAATAGGCAAGCGATACAAAAAGGCTGAAAGTCAGTTTTAAAGACTTTGCTGAAGCAAGTAGCCAAGGGCTCGGGAAATTGTGATACTTGAAGCTTGACCAGTGACTATTCAAGATCGAAATTGGCATCAGCAGACTTATATGGTTGCTTAAATAATTCTTCTGTCTTAAATACGCAGTTACAGCTCGTCGTGGTTCGAGCCACTGCCTTCCTCGAGTTCCGTCAACCATGCCCTTACCACAGCATTGAACTCCTCCGGATTTTCTAGCTGGACCCAATGGGCCCCCGGAAGCATCTACAGCAAAATAGTATCATGCTAATTGGTCGGAACCAGGTATCGGGATAGCCCACCTTCGTCGTAAGCTTCGGAAGAAATTTCGCAGATCCTAATAGTTTGGCGGCCACCTCCCAGTCGGCCACTGGATCCTGTGGAAGGAAAGATGATTTTTAGCGGTGAGGCTGTCAACATGGATGTACGAATTCGTACATCTAACGGCAGAATACTCAGCACTGGCTGGGGGATAGTATGATTCCCCTGGGTATGAGCGAATTCCCAGGAACGGAAGCGGTTCTAGTGGAAAGAAGCTCAGCTTGCTGGACAGGGATGGAGTTAGAGGTAAATCAGCGTACACCGTTGGTGTAAAACTGAAAAGCTGAGCGCCACTGAGTTCACTTATAAGCATAGAAAGATTCCAAACATACTGTTCTTGAAGCCTTGGATCTGATACTGTTCTACAAAATAATCCTCTTCTTCGGGGCTGAGGAAGGGAACAGGTAGTATCTAGCGAGATCGCAACTCGTTTAGGCACCATCGAAGACAAGATCACGAAGTAGAACTGCCAACTAACCGTTTCAACGCCATCCCAAGCTCCAATGAAGGTCGAGTTGCTAGTCAAGAAGTGTTCAGGAGGAGGACTAGCGACGTTCCGCAACGTGCCACGAATGGTTCGCCGAATATCCGCATCAAGCTCCTTGACTGCTTCCCGGGTTGTCCCGCTAAAGAAGAGTTGGTAGGCAAGCTTTGGGAGGGCATGAACGAGGGCTTTCAAGGGGACAAAGTCCCCATATGCCGGGATGTACTAGGCTACTGGTCAGAGGAGGAGAATGAACGAGCGTAGTTAACACTAACCGGGATGACAGACCCAATCACGGCTTCGACCAAGTCCGGACGGCTCCTCGCCATCTCGTAACATAGTTGGGTCCCCCAATCGTGGCTAACGAGAACAGTATCGTACTCAAGACGGGTGACGAGACTATGGAAAACTCACCCCATACATATAGCTGAAGGCACCTTTGCGTGGGCCAGAATGCACGCAAGGTCACCTACTATATCTGGCATTGTTCCAGAGTTCTCCGCGTCGCCTGGGTGTGTCGACTCGCCAAACCCCCGAAGGTCGGGGACGATGAGATGGTAATCATCCTAGAAAAGTATATCAATCCCCAAACAAGCAACATAAAAGCGCGGAGGCGCGCACCTTCAATTCATCGATCTGGTTCGACCAACTACTCCAGAGACTTGGCCATCCATGGACCATTAGGATTGTGCGCTTCGCGCTTGGGTTGATATCCACGTAACCTGCGCACAAGCCGTAGGAAGAACATCACTTGCCAATTAGGAAGAAGTCACTTACGAAGCTGTAGGTCTACAGCGTTGGGTTCACCGCTGCTTCGATCGATGCCCGGGCAAGTAGCTACATTCTTTGCGTAATTTCGAGGCTGAAATCCTTGTATGAGGACTGCGATTGTTAGGACGATGATAATCGTAGGTAGACGGGGCATTTCAGTGGGTAGTACGCTCTCGCAGGTCAATTCTGGAAAGCACTAGGAATTTGTAGGCCGCCTACATCGGCGGATTTGAGACTCCAAGAACATAAGCCAAAAATGATCAACGTCAACAGGCGCCGTTGGCCCGGGTAATAATGAAAGCCGTTCCCATACACGGTGGGTATTGGTCAGAGCATCATACATCAAGCTTCAAGCTCCAAGAAGCATGGGCGAAGGTCCTGTCTGCATGCCAGAATCACGAAGAACGTCGGCGTCTGAGTCGGTCCTGTATTGGTGACGGCTTCGACGGAAGCCGTCACAATTCAAATTGACTTTAAAGCATTCAATAAACTATTTCCCACAGTCAGCTCAACTATCCCACAGTCAGTGCTACCTAACCAGGCGCTTGATCAGAGGTATATCTCGTAGTCGCTCGCCGCGTGATCCCAATCCCCAAGCTGCCCACCAAGCGAAGACATAGGAAGGTCCTGAGCGTGTGAGGGGACAAACCAACGGAAGGGAGCATGAGGGAGTGGGATCTACCAACCAATGACCGAGCTCAAGCCGGCACTGGAATTTTTCTCGATACAGAATTCAATGTAGAAGTCGTTTGTCGACGACTGGCTTGAGAGCTTGAGGAGGAAAGGGAGGACAAAGGAGTGGAGCAACAGGAAATTCCGACCTTGCCTCGGACTCAACTTAGACATAGACTCGGGGAAGTCGCTCTTCTCTATTCTTCTATGTACAAATAGCACAAGCTATACATACCTTAGACGCTGCATACTGTGTATATAAGAGAAGATGAAAGCCTCATGTCGAGGTGAACACAAACCAAACCAAATGAAGTTGAAGCCCCGGAACCGAAGGGAATTGACAGGAGACAGGAGTAACACCACGTGATCGCGAGTGAGTTTCCGGCGGTCAGCCAAATATTCCCAGGATCAACGTCCAATATATTCAATGATTTGGCCACTCTGGTCGTGTAAGCCCATGAAAAAACCCATCCTACGCCTGTCAACTTATTATGACGCGTAGTCTCGCGATCGCGTCCAGATAACTCACAAGGCTAACCGGATTTTTTTTTGTATTTTTGAAATTGCAATAAACGGCTTATTCTTTACGAGTCACCTTAACCCGAAAAGTGATTTCTTCGGATAATCGCTTCCCAACTGCCAAACATCTTCACCGCTGAATTTCTGCTCCCATTGACTTCTTGGTTTGCATCCTGATCGCCCGAGTAGGAAGATCTTAGGTCCTGCGTCACGAAGGCGGTCTGTTTGCCTTTTCATCGATGTAGTTGGCTTAAGTACGAAGGGCTCTTCCAGACGTCGCGTGACGAGCAATGACCCACACCGCAGAGGCAAATTACCGACGACCATTATCTATTTCCCTGCGATTTGTAGTCTCCTCTTCAATAATGGGAAGTAGTTATTGCTGAAGATCAGGGCGAGTTCAAGGTTCCAATCTCGCGCAAACTGATGGTCCTTACAAAAGTAACTCTAAATTCCCCCATTCCAAACTGCATAACCTTCGAAGTGTCAGACCTCGGGCCTCATTTACGACCTTGTAAGGACGTCAAGCGGGATCAAGCATCGGCACATTTTCCCACCACCTCGGGCTCAAAGTGGAAAGTGTTGTTCTCCACCCTTACCTCCGAGTACAATATAACCATCATTCACGAAGAAAATGGCAGTCGTCATGGCCACCTTCGACGAAACATCGTGTCCTTGTTGGTGCTCCAAGTTGTGGGTCCACATTTACTTCACCGGCCCCTTCAACGTTGTCTTCGACGGAATACATTCAACGGGTAACCGCCTATCCCATCCCCATTCATTTACGGTGTTGTCGATGCAGATTCTTTGTTTTCCTGCAGCAACGTCGTCATGATGCCCTTCGCGTTAGAGAATACTCAAATACCGCCCCGCAGGACTACTGATCGATTCAACAACCTCGTCAATGCGCCGGCGCAAGCATCAGTTCAAGCCTTACTCCCTCCAGTCTCCGATGAACGGTACTGGATCTCAGCAATCTGGTGTGTCTCCTGTGTACCTCCTCCGTGTGCGAGATCTTTCCTTTAATTCCTTCTATAGGTGATTCTGCATCTGTTCGAGTACAATTTGTTACCCCGACTTGCCCCAATTGTCGTCAACCCATCCCTCCCGGAAACAAGTTAACTAGCGTATGCGATAAGTGCTGGGCATTGAAAGGAGATGGTAGAGCTACCGCTGTTAGTGTTGATTTCGTTCCTTTCTCACGCCTGACTAAGAGCAACATGTTCAGCGCAGCACCGCAGTGACACAGCCCATCTGCACGAAGGCACAGTGTCGTGGTGCCTTAGACCTGGTAAACTATCCAAATAACAAACGTTGCCGACGCTGTCGGGAGGAAAGTCTACGTGAGCGACGAGGACGAGGTGTCGCGCCTTCAAAGGGATCGGATCCGATGTGCCCCCAGTGCCACGAACCCATGGTCGACGACAAGTTCCCTATCTGTGCTGAATGCGAGCAAGGACCTCTAGCAAAGCCCAAAAGGTCTAGGAAGCCAAACTCCCTTGCTGGACCCTCGACGTCTCCCAGTGCTGCTTCCTCTTCTTCACGTCTACTTCCACCTATATCTCCCGTTTCCTTTAGGCCTTCTGGTTCTTCGCCCAACACGCCCCATAGCCTATCTTTAACCCCTTTGTCCATGGACGATACCCTGGGCTCGAGCTCTTCGTTTACATCCTACAATGGTACGCCGTATTCTCCTTATGCGATCAACCTACCTCCTGTTTGCCCTGACGGACGCGGGCCCGAGTACAATTTCTTTCCTGGAGGCTACAACGACCCACAACCTTACATCCAACTACAGGCTCATAGCCCCGTTACATTCTCAACGCCCCTCTTATCAGTCCCCCTCCCTGATATGCCCAACACTGAATATGGATCCATGGCCGCCTATGGACATCACATTCCTCTCGAAGCCGTTGAAGATGATGTAGAACCCGCAGTCCATCAACACTTGTTATTTCGCAATAGTGTTTTTCCTCCGGACAACGTCGTCGTCCACGATCCTGGATTTTCTTTACCCCCCGTCGGATTGCATGATCACCAGCCGGATCAACGCTTCCCTGGCGGCGAGTCTTTCGTTGAACTACTCAATTCCCCTACCATCCCACGCACTCCATACAGTTAAATATCTATTTTCGGAAGATGGTCCTGTTGTGTCACCGTTCCCTCCACTCCGAACACATCTTTCATTGATATGTACATCACAATCGGACTATCAGAACCGTCTTCTCTGTATCTACTATTAATTCCTGACATCTCACTCATTCCGAGTTACTACTCAATCCGTCTACAGCTTCTGTCATATTCAACCTACATCAACCATCATCTACTGAAATGACAACATCAGTTACCCTCGGTCATCCGCCGGAGATGTCCCCTTTGTTTTTTCCCTGTTTTCAACGCCAACGACTGAAAATGTTCTAGCCCTCAACTACTAACATCTTGAGTGACGATGATAGCATGTGGGCAAATGTTTCGCGAGGACTGTGGGAGCGCAACACCATCTTTGAGGATTCCACGGACATCAGCTAGACACCCTTCTTCGATGTAGTCGGATGGAAGCTTCAAACTCCCCCTTACGAGTCCGGATGAAACCCGTTCAAGTGCCGTCAGGACTTGAAAGGGGCCGGTACTTGTTAAGACAGCGGACTGACCTCGTAGCGACTCACAAGCAGCTCACAAGTGGACAAACGCTGTATGTCCGTTCATTGAGGTTTGATGTCCTGCTCGTCAATGTAATGATCTACTCGATTTGCGTCTTTGTTGCGCCCGATGTCTCCACTACGCAAAATTCCGCACTGGTTCGAGCGCAAACACTGACGAGGAACCTCATGGCGTCGCTCGTACGAGCCGCTCTGGGTAGATCAGAGTTGGATATCCGAATTCTCTAATTTGAATTGTCAAGTCTGGCTCTGTAGAGCACAGTGGAAAGTATCTTCAACTCAGTCAGCTTGATTCGTCTACTGCGTAATAGCATACCGAGAAGTAAAGTTTAGAAGGATAGTACAATCTCAGCGAGGCAATTTCCGAAGGATCAGATAGATTGCCACGGAAGGCTTCATGAGCGCTGCGCGCTGCTTTGTATTATGACGCAAGGACGAGTCATCACCACCAAGCTTCTCTTCCTTGTGTTCTTTCCCGTCGGTGGCAATTCTCCGAAGGGTCCCCGCGGTCATTGGAATGGTCTCTTCTCGGCAGGATTGTCCAAGTTAGCAAGGAGTCTGAGTCTCCCAAACTTCGCCCGAGTGAGCGGCCACGCATTACCACGCATTTTACATGGCCATGATTAGATTGACTTCGGGTTACATCCTGGGACGTGTGGATCGACCATGAGAGGGCGATTATATGGATAGGGGTAATAGGAGACTCGAAACTAGTTCAACGTTCTGGAATCAACTTAGCATCGCATCCCGTGCATGCTGTATTTGATCACAACCCAATTATACTTGGTGCCGTATCTCCACATGAACAACTCGTAAATAAGTGGAAAACAACTGTGTCTGATCTCTCGGGCATATTCATTGCATAACCAAGTCTCAAGGTTCTTTGGTTTTAGATCTCCCTCCCCACCTTCCGAAAGCTATTCGCCTCGGCTGGCTAGATTCATCGCGCCATATCGCTTTGACCGGCCTCCCATGGTGGTGCCCTAAAATTATTCATTATACTGGGCGTCCAAACGGTCCTGCAGATGTCAGTAGCCAGTAACTAGGTTGCTACACTAATTGTCTCCTCACGGTGCTAGGGAAGAACAAGCGGTGACTCGACTTGTCAGACAGAATATGGTGTAGCCATGCAACGATCCCAGGAACGTTGTGACCTTCTCTATTGTTCGACTATCAGGGGCAATTTTCTATCTCAGCAGCCATTGTCTCCTCGCTCCCGCGCGCCACTCTAAAAGACTATTAAGTAGGACTTGATGGCTTCATCGAGTAGACGACAATTACCAGCTACCTATCTCCTACAACGATAAAACACAACTGCTGTGAGTGAACTATTCGGTGGTGTAATACAATTCAAACGACTCAAGTACTTTCTTCATTATCTCGGATTTTCCTAGTAACTATGCTGCATCACCACCCAGACTTCTTGTCTGGACTACCGGACGAACTCCTACTTTGTATCTGCGAAGAGGCTGCATACCAAGATGCTTACCAGCCTAACTTCCGCTTTAAAACCTTATCCTCGCTTTCTCGTCTTTCAAAACGGTGGCATAGAATTAGCATGACTCCATCACTGTGGGCAACGGCCTATATCACCTTTGGCGACCTTCGTTCCGCAGAGATATGCCTCAAACGATCGCAAAAACTACCCCTCGCCGTCGTCGTCGATCTTGGATATTCCCTCTGTGACCGTGACACCGAGTCGTGTCTACTCTCCACGTTCCAAACCGTTTTGAACCACGTCCATCGGTGGAAGAGCCTCCGGCTCTCCGCTCGTCGACAATATCTTCGGCTTTTGCTATTATCATTGGAGTCGGCTCGCGCCACAAATCTAGAAGAAATCCAATTTGCACAGTGCGAAATGGACTTCTCTCCCATGGATCTAGGTCCAATTTTTGACGTTTTCCGAGGCGGTCTACCGTCACTGAAATCTCTCCGAACATTCGGGTTTATCCCAATTACCCAAGAGTCATTTGTGCAACCGTCTTTGCAGGGTTTGGAAATTGTTCGAGCTCTAGATCACCCTTTGGAGTGGAACCAATTCTTCGATTTCTTGACGGCACCTTCGAATCTCACCTCCCTCACTATCTCAACCGGAAGAGCGGGTCTACTTCCAGACGTATCATATCCTATCATCGACCTGCCTCACTTGAGCACCCTACGACTTAAGTTTGGATCCTCCGATTCGCAGTCAACAATCCTCCGTGTACTCCATGCTCCAAATGTTGAGACGCTCGAGGTTAGTTGGATCTCGGACTGGGAGCCCTTCTTGGACTCTCTCGAAAGCTCGTGCGGTTGCCACAAGGCCAAATTCCCCGGAGTTACCTCCCTCATATTGTGTATGATTGGTTACACGCCGACATTCGAGGACTTTCGGCTTTTTGGTACATTCCCGGAATTGGTTACTCTGACTCTAGACGACGTCGAGGAAGTGGAATCCTTCTTTGATGCATTGAGCTCGCCGTGGGTCAGCTCACTGACCCACGGTACCTTTTTCGCATGGCCGAAGCTGGAAAATGTTTTCTTGACGGGTACTTCCGGCCTCATGTCAGTAGATTCAGCAGGAAACACGTCCATCAAAGCTCGTTGCATGGAAGGAAAGATACGGCCGTTGGGCGTAGTCCGAAGTTAGAGGGTAGCTCTAGCCTGATTGATCACTGTTCTTCCCTCGATTTCGTCGCATTCGCCAATTTGCCTCCCCATTGATTTGCTCCATGGTGATCACCACTCGTCGTGCCTACAAAATCTACTGTCGATTTCCCAATCGATGTACGGCTTTGTCTTCTTGCCCATAACATACCACGGCAAGGAAATACGTGCTGTGGCCTACTTCTTGGCACAATCTCCGCCGCACTGTATAATCCCCGACGCCGCTCTCGTCAAATTTGGGAATTCGTCGGAGCTTGCAATGTGTAATTCATTATGTACGACCCCCGCGCCACAATAATTTTATCGTGATGATCAAGCCGTCAACTTGCTCGGTTCACAAACATACTCGTTGCTACGTGATTTTGATTGCAGCGCTCGGTCGTATCAAAGAGAGGTACGCTGGTCTTGATCGCGGTGGCCGTCCTTAATTCAGTGGCTCTTGATCCCAAGGACTCGGTGACCTTTGAACCTGACTAGAACATCATTTCATGCAAGGCTGATAGCGCTGCGCACACACATCCTTCAACTAGCAAGCACGGTGCCACTCGGATCTGCGGCCCGATAAATTCATCGCGTCGCCCAAGAATGCATTCCCCACATGCTCCCGGCGGTGGTGTGATGTAAACTGCATCACACTTTTCAAAGCGTCGATCGGTCGCGCTAACAGGCTTTGATGCTATCGCAGCAGAAGGTAGACGGAGCGTTGATGTCTCGTTTTCGAGACCTTCAGCGTCGCTGTGCCACATGCACGGTGATTGTTTATCAGGCGCTCTTTGATACTCTTCAAACTGAGGCTAATGGCTGGCCGTTGCTCCACAAATGCTCTGTATAAGCACGCCCGCGGATAAGAGCAAGCCGTTATGGACTGGCTCGTTTGTCTAGAGACCATATGGGCTTGAGAAGAGGGGGCAGAGTGCTGTACAGGGGCGCCAGGAAACTTGATGGAATGTAGGTAGATAGCCAGGTAGCCAAGATATTCTTTCGGCGCACCCAAAACCCCTAGGGGTGAGCTCAAGTAGCTAGAAGCGTGTGCGATAAGAACATGCAATTGCCGACCCTGCGCTTCCCTAAATGGCCTAACCCAGGCTTGCCACGCGCGGACCATAAGAGATTATCCTTACCTTTGCTCCGCTCAAATATTCGGTCAATAGTATAAAGTATTTGTTCTCCGCTTCATAATTTACTTCTTACTTCGACATAATCGCCCTTGACATCACCATCTCTGTCGCTTCAATTGAGCCATGTCGCTTCCTTACGCAGATTGCATTGAGGAGTTAAGACGCCCGCTTGGCCGGATAAATATAACATCCTGAGTATCTGAACCTTAAACAGCCATCTCTCTCCGCCCCGAGCAATCCGAACATCTACATATTCTCTATGTCTAGGGATGGCTAGGTTGGTCGACATTGTAGTGCCGAATATCGTCCATTCAGAAACGCAGTTGAAATAAGCTCAGAACGGAGTTAGACCCACGCTGTGGCTCTTTGTCACCTCGGAGACCCATAATGGCTCCTGAATACACCGCATGCGTGTACCGCAGATTCTGCAGAGAAATACCATGTCGAGTGATTACATCCATGGGTTCTTTCTCACACGACCTCGAATAAAGGGCTTGAACCTGGTCCGCATTCGCTCCATAGGTCTGTGAATCTTTGTGTTGTGCCGTTTAGTAAAACTTCGATGTAGATCAGATATATCCAACTTGGTATAATCTTGATTGGTTCTTTGCTACCTACGAAGGTATCTCCAAAGCAGCGAATTGACGTTCCCGACATACTGATATAAGGGACGAGAAAATTTAATTATAACCCTCTTGGTACAATTTCGGGTGACTTCTACATAGCCCCACACTTTGCGACCCCCTTCCGTCATTCATTACTCATCACACGGAGGCGCAACATGAAAAGGTAACATGACGTTCTTCCAGCCCAAGTCGTGCACACGAAAGGAAGCCGTATATTATGCCGTGGGATGGGACATGGGATTGATCCAGTATGTGTTCCACCTTGAAATCTGACTGATGTGGCAGCACGAATTCTCATGGACACATTGCTCACTCCAACACAAGAAGTAACAAGTGGAATCAGTACCCCTCCATCTTCATCATGATTTGATTAGTGATGGAACCCCGCTCAAGCGGTGATGCTCTGCGTGGATCGGAACACGAGACTAAGAATAAGCTATTTCAATGTTCAGTCGATGTGTCGTGACATAACCAGTATTCCGAGAGCCCAAGAGAGGCTATTCCCATAGAATTATCAAAGGAACACTGATGGCATACATATATAATTTATATAACGATACATGATGAGGGGAGCGGATTGGAGTTGCATACTCGCAGGACCTTGTCATAAGATCAGACATAAACAAAAAAGTAGATGATCAACTTCGGCTGAATCACTATCAACAGAGGGGCTATTCGAATTAACGGAGCAAAGTGTGCATGGACAACAGCGATTTATCAGATTTTCTTTATGCATGTGTGAAACGCAGGCAGCTTCATCCGAATCAGAGTCTCAGATCCTAGTTTCGAGGCGAGGGTGCACAACGAGGTAGTCTCTCTGAGGCGCGGTAAATGGTGGGGGTGGCGACATCGAAGATGATCTTCGACTGAAACTCGTTGAGACACTCAACGACGAGCTGGTTGATAAGGTAGGGCTGGAAACTGATGACGGGGGAGAGCTCGATGGGTGCACCGCACCTGGTTCAGGTCTAGAGATGCGTTGATTGCTCGCCAAGTTCGCCGATTGTTGGAGTTCGTCGTCAGAGATTTCATCCTCTTCCGCGTCGTCAGGAGGACACATTTCGTAGTCATCCTCGACATCAGACGCACCAGAGCTTGTCGACGATCCATCTCGCAGCGATAGAGTTGAGATAGGGGGAGCGAGCAGATTTGTGACATCGCTTGGACCACTGCTGCGCCTGGAACGGGGATCCTCGGGAGTGGGTCCTCCGCGTTGATAAGTGGGTCCGGCGGCTGGGTTGGCATCGGCTGCTCTGCGCCGACGCTGCCGCTGGGCTCCTCGTTCCCCCGCTCTACGTGAGGTTCCCGGGCTCGTATGGTTTCTAAGGTGCCTTCGCATATTTGAATTGACGTTGAACTCCCGCCCGCAATCAGGCCATGGGCATTTAAAAGCTAGATGCTTCGTTAAACCCGAATACAGCAAACATCTTAAAACCACTCACGAGTTTCTCCTGTGTGGGTATTGATATGTATCCTGAGGGACGAAGGGCGATTGAATCGCCTGGAACAGATGGGGCAGACGTGCCTCCTGTTTGCGTCGCTACCGGATGAGCGTTCATCGTGATGATGCTCGCTATCTCCCAAAGAGTATGTTCTCCCATGACCGCCTCTAGACGAAGAGGAGGAATCCGCAGGGAATAAGATGACAGCCTGATGTTCCCTACCGCCTCCAGTCGGAGGCATGCTGTGAGCGGGGGCGTTTCAGAGCCCAACTCTGAGCGTGCTATCGATCGCGGAGCTGACCGTTCCGGGTGGTCTACCATGGGAATTCTCCACACAGGGTCTCTTCCCGCAAGGCGACCAGTGGTTGCAGCTGTGTGATATGGGTGGTTCGGCCCAGGCAGTGAGTTGGTAGAAGGTATTGACTCAAGACTCCCGTCGCGATGAAGACGAAGGACGTGATTGCTTGAACTTGGAGCCGGCCTTGTGGATATAGGGTGCTGGTCTACGACGGTAGCGTCACCGGTGTTGCCCCCATCCCATGATCGCGTAGCGACATGGTGGGCGTCGTCCCACCTGGATGGTTGACTGGAGTAGGTGTATGATCGGCGTCGGTTACCAGACTGGCTGAGTTGCTGCGGAGCACCCTCAGTTGGCATACTTCGTGAGGACGGTGACGCTCTCTGACGAAATGGTGAAGTGCTGCGACGTGTCTGCAAGTGGCGTCGATTGACTTCAGTCAATGGGGAGAGTCGTGGGGCTGGTAGCGAGAGCGGGTGAATGGGTGTCTGATGAAAGCACGTTTATATGTGGGTGTTTAGAATTTCGAAAAGAATGCGGACAATAGTACTGACGATGGCCGTAGACCTTCGAATTTCAGTTCGAGGTCGAGCAAATGGCGCTGGTTCCTCTATGGATAAGTGAGCGGATCGGCCAGGGGCAATGATACGGATAATGCACTTGCCTGGAAGCCATTCCCTTATGCTAGGAAGTGTGATGTTTCGGGGGTCGTCTTGCATGGTGAGTTCAAGCAGTAGGAGATGGGAATGCCAGTACGACTAGGATGGGTTGGCCAGCTTAAAGGGCGAGGAGGACGAAGGGGAGGCGGGCGGTGATCGGATAACTGGCACCACGAGTATGTGCTAACCAGTGTTTTATAGAGCTTAACTTCGGATGTACTTTAAGTTGCCGGGCGTGTACGAGAAGTGAACCGTTCGTCCAAAATGAAGCACCTTTGATCGATACTTCGAACCAGCGTTAGGCGCTGCCTTATCCCGAGGAAATAGCAAGGCACCCAGACCACCTTTGGAATGAACCAGTTCAAAATCCGAGGCGAACTAGGATTCCCAGCAGGAAGGATGGCAGTTCCACGGTGAGTTTAACTGCAGGTGTGAAAGCGGGAACAGAAGAGATTGGCCATAGAAAGGGCTACTATCGCTACGGTGAGGCAGGATTCCCGCCTCAAGGTTATCGCAGCGTCCACATTACCCGATATAAGCCGAGCTTGTCTGGGGATCTGAGGGTGCATGTGTGGTACAGCGTTATATGGACGCCACGCCCAAAGCTAGTCGAGTTCCTGTGACGATAAATCTCGCGCAAATCAAAAAGATGAGTAGGCGCCACACAAGGTGCACAAACAAGGACCTGCTTGCAAACCGTACAAACCTCGCCTGTGAGAACTTCTGTCAATAAACACATATGGATCACTTAGATAGCATCGATATGTGTGGGAGACTTTCATTTGGGATCCCCATCGCCATTTTCCTAGAATAGGGAATCGGTCACCGCCCGAAGGACAATCGATGGATATATATTGCAATAGCATCCGAAAACGATTTCTGCCCGCGTGAGGGATTTTCGACGGGTGGGCAAGTTTAAGTTTGCGCTAGATTTTGCTTACTTTTGCCGAGGAGGTGATTTCCTGGTTGTCCGAGGCTTAAATCCTCGAGGCTGCCCTTCAGGAGTGCCAGCATTCTCCGGGACATACACGTGGAGGAGAAGTAGGTGGTGGATTGGCGGCAGGAGGCAAGGACACCCTAGCGGACGTTTAATTTACTTCAATGATAACTCCGCGTGTGCCCTGACATGCCGATGCCGACCAGCTCCGAGCTTGAATTTCGAGCAGTCCTTTTCTCGAAATTCGCTCTTGGTGCTTATTCGGCGTGGAAGCCTACCAAGAGAATGTAGCGTGCCGGTCGGCTACGTATTGGACTGCTTAGCTATCTCACTGCGATGTACAGAAGGAGTCACCAACTTTGAGGTTCATGGATTCGCTGTCTAATAATGTAACGCTAGCTGCTTCTCCAGTCCGGTAATCTCAAGGCATCCTAGCTCACCGTCCTCCTGGAGCTTAAGTACTATTGCGAGACTTCCGGACCCAGCGCAGCAAATGGAAGTGTGATGATAGATAGATGCTTCACCCACAAAAGCATAGGTCCATCATAAATCCGGCAGCCTTCTTCAGTACTGAGACCGCCGAACGTGATTCCTGGCATAACTGCATGGGAATTACCTCACATAAGTAGAGCTTGCAGCGAAAGCGAAGACATCGGACGTTGAGGACGGCGAGAGTGAATTTACATGGGGAATGTTCAAGATCTTCAGGGGATTCCTATTAATATTCGTCACCGGTAACTACAAAAATCACCGTCACATTAGCACCGAAAGAGACACACACGGATGCTGAGGTCGGACACGGCTAAAACACTGCGGTGATACGCAGTCAAATTCGAGCCAGACAGCGAATCTCCTCTCGACTAGCTCAGGTACGATTTCCCCATCTACACTGACCAACATGCGGGTCTTTGGAGGTCAGACCATGTTGGAGGACAAACATCGAGCACATTACTGATACCAGTCAAATCGACTCTGTCATAACCGGTTACTGTATGAACCCATACATTTTGGTTTCTACCAACTTAGTTACCAGGGAAATCCGATATCTCCCATATCCAATATCCCATACATTGTTGGGATAAATCTATTCCAAAACAAAGGAATTCCACCGACCCATACATGGGTTATGACAGAGTCAACTGTAACTGGTATATGTATTATGAGGTTTATCCCTGATACTAGTAACAGGTATATATATATATGTATATTTCTATATTTTCGGATTAAGACGGTTATATATGTCGACTCCTGGTTTAGGAGTGCCCCTATGTCTCTTCAACTTTCGACCATTGCCACCATCCTGTCACTGATTGTATGGTGTAGGTGTGAGAAGGGCAAACTAAGGTTCACGTTTGCGCGGGCAAAGATGATGTATTAGTAAGTACCTGTGAGAAGGGCAAACTAAGGCTACGCGCGGGTAAGTAAGGGAGATACGAAGATATAAGGTATAATACTCACTTCACGTTTGCGCGGGCAAAGATGAAGTGAGCGCTATTGTAAGAATAAGCTATAAGTACTACAAAAAGGCTCGGGACATGTAACTAAGCGGAATATGGTAGATAAGAGCAAAATATCATATGCATTAGGTGGTGAAGAGGAAGATGAGAGGAAGAGGACTAGTCACTAGGGTCCATGGAGCATATGTACAGATGTCGGGGCTGTGGTCCACACACAACTCCGAGATTCGGTTTGAGCTTGACAGTCGGGTCTCGCGTTATCGTTTGTAATTCCAACAGTAGGTTAGGTTGTTGGCCGGCTAGCAGAGCTATGGTAGTTAGCGGTTTGTTTATATAATTGGTAGCTTTTAGTCCCGAGGCTTTCGACCTCATTTCTTTTGGTTTGTGTTCACCTCACATGAGGTTTCCATATTTTTCATATTTACACACTATGCAGCGCTGGTAGTATATATAGTTGTGTAATAAGTACATAGGAAAATAAGAGGAAAATATCTTCCCTGAGTCCGAGAGTCTGAGCCGAGTTTGAGTCAAGGTCGGAATTCTCTTGTTCCTTCGCTCCTCTGTCCTCCTTTTCCTCCTTGAGCCCAAGACGCTCGCCGACAAACAAACCGTGTGTTCCCACACAATCCCCACTCGCCTATCTACAATGGAATGGACGTTGCAGGCACGCAGCCTTGGGATTCGCGGCTCGGCAGGCTAGGCTCCGCCACCGTAACACCATAGTGATCACCTTGTGGCGATGGATCCCCACTGCGGCGCCCGCCGAATTCCAGGTTTCTTTGTATAGATACTACATACCAAGCACGAGCACTGACAGCTTCCAGTATAGCAGTGGGGAAGTAGAGCCAGGCTGGCTTCTGAAGCTTTGGACGAGCCAGAACGTATGTAACCTGGGTTCCTTAAACCAGAGTACCCAAGGACTACCCGCGGACGAACCGGCACAATAGCTTCCAACGATGTATTCCCATTACACTATAGATCCGCATACCTAATACAGCAGTTCCCGGCCTTCATAGGACGCATGCCCTACGTATTAGAAAGCCAGACGCATGGGGGAAACGTGCCCTTGGCGTACACGCGTGTCCTAATATGGTGCGGTTGGGAGCCTGTTGATATTATTGACCGGGTAACATAGGTGAGAAATCCTTATCATATTCCTGGATAAACGATTTGCGAACGCCCACAATATACTCTGAGCGCAATCATACTGATAGCGCGCAGCGACTAGATAGTGATGATCCATCAACTGTCTCGCGTTGCAGTCAGTTGAAGATGGGAGTCTCGTTAGCATCGGAGGTTACCTTTCAAGATGCTGATGCTCGAGGCGAGTAGCGTTCGCCGTTGTGTGGGTCAGAGGGGTCAGCGTACCATTTAGATCTCTCAGAAGTACACCTTTTCCGCAGCGTGTTGACCAAGTGTTCTTCTTCCATATCTTTTCCATCATGCTTCTATTGCATTATGATTCCGCAAATCTCTGCAATGTCTTTGAAAAGATGCTAGAGTAACCACGACGAGGTCGGAATGGATACTTGTTAGAACGGCGAATGCATGCGGCATATGGATTTCCGCGAGATAGGTGAGAGAGCACCAAAACGCTCGACCTTGTGACTTACCGCACTAAGCACTTAGTTCCAAAGCGATTAGAACTAATTGCTTTTAGGGAAGTCTTGGATGCCGCAGCGTGCCGAAAGAAGGGGGACAATGAGTCGAGCCGATAATATCCGTTACCCTGACCTGAGTCTAGTCATCCTCGCGGGAAGCATTGGCGGTGGACGAGAGAGTAGGAATTGGCTCGATTTTCGGCCCTTTGACGTCGATGACCGACGCTCCGTCGTTAACGTTGGTGAGTATTCGTCGACTGCGCAGAGACGAACCGGTATTCACCTACCGCTTAAAGCCCACGACATCTCATTTCCAGGGATCGTAGTTCTGTTGTGTGTCCAGACCTGGACCACAGAGTATCGATGAGCACGGAGGTGTTCGTCAACCTAGAACCATACGCTGGTATCTTCCGCCCAAAACACTGACATCGGGCGGTGAGGGATTCACATCGCTGATCACAATGATGACCGTGATCTATATACTTGGAGAGCTTTCGGATGATTGACACACCTGATTCGTCCTGGAGGGAGGCATGAGAACGGCATGATGGCATGGGTAGATGGAATCCGCATGGCCAGAGGCCCCGCTATTTATCTACTTACCGAAGGGTACAAACGGGGATACTCTACGGAAATGGATGCACAGCGATTTTCGATTGTATATTCAGATCATCTGTTGACGCCTTATTCGAAGATTATTCACCATCAATGAGCTAGCGGGGGGCAATAGAGCAGATCTGTGAAAGACACTCGAGATGCTATTGAAGATGAATGCGCCTCTAACACAAGGATCTTTAGTGAACTCAAACAACCAACAAGATGGCAAAGAAGTGGCCCGGAAGGACTGTGAACACCGTAAACACAGATGAGCACGGAGATTCTCTAGCGAAGAGCTCGGCAGCCGAATCTAGCGAGCAAAGAGTCGGTCATGAACCCACCTGTGCGAGTGGATGTCCCTACTTCGGTAATTTGAATGTAAATGGGGTTGACGTGCAAGCGGACCGGAGAGCACGCGATGCATCAAGGCCAGATTTGGCCTGGCATATTCGTGAATGGGTGGAAGAGACTTTAGTAGCGGACACCAAACTGATACGAAGACCTTGCATCCCGTCGGATGCGCATTATCGCAGTTGCAGTGGCAGAAACTCATCTACGCATGTGATAAGCCTCCCGGGTGATCCCATCTCGGTGACCACAGACCAACCTTCTAGAGATATCTCAATGATTTGACAGCTCCTGTTAACGCCTTCTAGCGGGAGGTTTGGTAGTCGAACTCTCATCATGGGCTGTGGAATGGGCCGGTCATTCTCGGAGCAGAGCAAGCTGACCAGGTCTCATAGCTAGATGGAGGAAGACATGTTGAAATCGTCGTCTGGCTTGAGTGTGCCGGACCGCACGTAGTTCAGAATGCAGCTATTAGGAAGGTCGGCCTGAAAAGACGATCAGATGGCGTTGTGAAGGTGAATCGAAGAAATTGGGCCATGGTCCTGAGTAGAAATACAAATATAATAGCGTATCGCGAAAATATGATACATCAGAACCAGTCTTACAGAACACCGTGAATCGTGGTAGAGTGGGCGGGCGTAGAGGAGAAAGACACGAAAATGACGGATTTCTGATCAGATAGTGTGGCTCTTGACATCTAGCCTACGGAGTTGTGGCCCAGCCTCACGTATCCAAGCGGGCCCAAGTGAGGTGAGTGGCAACGGAGGGAGAAAAACCTGAACAATCTGACTCTGGGGAAGATCCGAGGGCGGCGCATCAAGGACGTAACGACGCTACCTTGAGGCAGGCGGCCGCGGTGAGAGCAAGGAGTTTTGGATGAGGAGGTAGATTTGAAGGCCGAGAGCGAGCTTCGTGACAAGGCTGAAGGTGACGGTACCCGTTCCCTGGTAATCCCGCTGACCATGGGTTCTCGCTGAGGACAACGAAAAGAAAACGGACACATCGGACTCCGTGAGCCCAAGTTCCAAAATATTCATTGAGACTTTGATGTGAGCACTATGGAACGCGGATGATTTCTCGAGCGCGATATGTTCGATCAGCATCAGTAGCGGAGAAAGACATCGATGCGCGGGGGTGATATCCACTGGCTCTAATATTACGTTGATAGCGGATGGAAGTATGCAATCGAAAGCGTCGGGTCCAGTAGAAACTAGCACGTATCTATGTGATCAAATTAAGAAGTGTTCTGGCTCGACCATCCATCAAAGACTTACCACTTAGATCACTGCGCCTGGATGATATCAACGATCAATGGTATTGTCCCTCTCCATCGATTCGCCGAGCTTTATATGGTGTAGAGCGCAGGGTGTCACAAAGGCATCAGTGAACCAAACCAACCAAACCCATGAGGAAGATGAATGGATCGTGGTGGTACGAATGGACTCGAATTTTCAACTTCCGCGACTGTAGGCGGCGGGTTCATAGTGATGATTGAAAATACAGGGAACCCCTTTTAACCTGTGGAGTAGGGTCCCGTTGAGCTTCAAGGAAACAAGTTTCGAAAACAGGTTCTCGATGATGAGTAGTGGGACAAATCACTCGCCGAGCCACCGCCGAATAGGGAAAAATTCGAGCTCCTCTTGTTCAATCTATTATCCGACTCATTTCCCTCCATGTTCGTCTTCCAAGGATACGCCTACTTTTCGGATGTGGATGGTGAACACGTCCATGGGGTGATGTTTGTAGCCAGAAGAAAACATCGATGCCCGTGTCAGTACTACGCTTGAGAGGGACTAAGTAGGAAATCAGATTAGGTTTGACTGGAACCCACAAGTTCGTCTCACCTCCAAGTAGGGGCGAGGGAGTTTTTCCGGAGATCTCAGCGTTACTGGGGGCTAAGCGATGCGCTCAACCCCGAGCTGAAACAAATCGCATGAGTGTAAAGTATTTAAAGACGCCCAGGGGAAGCGATACAAAACGTCCTTCAGACGGATTAAGGAAGTTTCTAAGACTTGCATGGGCTCAAAGTCAGGCCCAGGGTCTTGATCTTCTATATCTGATAGATGTTGTTAAGGAGCGGTGCAGTGATGCATCAGACGGCTGGGATTCCAGCGCTCACTCGCACTTAGGTGGAATAACTGGGGGCCTATTCGCAAGAGCCACGGAACCGCTCCAACCTCGTGAACCGAATTTTTGATGCGAAAGTCACCCTCTTGTCAGGCTGGGAATGGATTACCACGTAAGTCTTGACAATGCCGTGCGACTGAGAATAGGGCGGTGGAGAGAGAGGTCGAATTGTATCCGCGACGCTCTTTCGGATTCCAATCGTAGCCTGGGACCCCGTATTGCAGCAGGACAGCAGCAGCTGCGTATGTCCGGATGGTTCCAAATAACTCCCGCGTGCTGACACTTAAACGCCGCCATAGTTGAGCCCTTATGGAAGGGGTACATGTCATGTGGTGGCGAGGCATACCAGGTCGGCAGCCGACCGTCGGCTTATAAGTAGGCCAATCTATTATGCCTTGTAAACAAGGTTCAGTGTGCCACATGGATTCCAGTTTCGTTCATTGACCCACATCGTGAACACGCAAATGCGAAGTCTTTGACGACACCACATCGACGCCTGTGGGAAGTCTTTATCCACCATCCAAGATAATAGCCACGAAAAGGGCCGTTTGTGTTTTCGAATAGCCTGATCTGTCCAGTTCTGCTGAGCGTCTAGCCCCGCCGCTACAGCATCTATACGATACTATCGACAAATGCAGCTAGAGAGTCACAAATCTCATCGGGCGCAGCGATACCTGGTCTATGTTCGTCACCTGGACGATATTTCCCGGTCCTCACTGCCGAATACGCTGAGTCACGTAGGAAGGGCAGTGAAAACAAGACAAGGTCTTACCTAAAACTCTCCACAGACCCAGTTCTATTGCTCCATCTCCAAGGTCAGCCTCTACATCATCTCCGATTACTGCAATATGATCTGCGTTGAGGTCGGGGAGTTCCTGTCTCAAGTCGTCAATCACAGTTGAAAAGAACCGCCTCGTTGGTTTTCCCAGGACTTGTGCTTGTAATCCTGTCGCGTACTCGAGAGCAGCGACGAACGGTCCCGGACCCAAAGATAGGCCAGGTGGCGAGGAAGATTCCCTGTATTTGGCTTTGTGTGTAGCAATCAGAGGTATGGCCAATTTCCGAGTACCTTCGTCGGATTTCTTCAGCGAATCCGTTGTTAGTGGCAGGTCCTCTTGGTGTTCACCAGTGAGGATGCGAAATGCGGTATTCAGGTGGTGGTAATCAAAAATGGCGGGGGCAAGGCCGATAACGACGGCGTCATAAGGGCGATGTGCTTCCTTCGACTCGTTGACTCCGAGCTCCTCTTTCGCCGAGTCCGACAGAAGAAGATACGGTCTGCCCAAGAAATGCTGTCAAAGAAGTGACTTATTTCGGTGTAACGGAAGCGCCTACCGGTGAACCTCTTGCTCCTGCAATGTACGCTTCACCGCACCGATACTTGTCCAAACCTCCTCACCCGGACTAACCACATCGTCCCGCAGCTGAATACCCATTTCTCTCAACCTGAACTTGACCGCGACTGTGGATTCCTTGCTGGTATTGCTACAGAAACGGAATGGAATCCCGTTCGCTCGGAGCTTTGAGATGGCCTCAATAGCACCTCTGATGGGATTGGAGCCAATATGAACAGTACCGGACAGGTCGATGAGCACAGCAGAGATACTTGACCGTCGCGACATCCTCTTGGATACTGCTCGGCTCGAGTCTCTCGGTTTTTAGAACTAGGAGCAGATACGGTCGTGAGCACGGGAAATGGTTACAGCAAGGGGCTCATCGCAGAGGCACAAACGAGAGAGGGATATCGGCGTTATCGCCTGGTCGAAGCTTGCCGGAAAGTCAAGACTCAAGACCAGGTCCCATAATCATTGTCTGAGGCCCGTCCTCGGACTCAGTGCCGAAGGCCGCCCGAAATATCCTAAGTGGGATTGAACCTCCAGGACTCGGCCAACCGGCCGAGGTTACGCACCACCAACTTTGCATAAGAAATCAAGGAGGAACCAAGGAGGAAACCATCAATTTATCATCATCGTCACGATTCAAAGCATCAAGTTATCGTCGTCGCAACTGCACCGTAGGGTTTACAAATGTACATTCGAGCGTATTCGCCACTCGACGCCAACGTCGCGAAGTTGTCGCAAACTACTTGGCAGCGTGTTGCGAATACGCTCTTTTGTTACCAAGCTATCATCTAATGATCTACACAGGTTCCAAGCACTTGGTCGGTGCCAGCGCCGACCACGCCGACCAGGTACGAATGTTCCTGGACGCAGAGCAAGCCAAGGTTGCGCCGATGCTCCGCATAGGACTCGTTCAGAGTAAGGTCGTAGGGACGCACATATGCTCAGTACAGTGAGACAGTGATTCCCATGGCAATTCATCTTGATCGGGTAAAATCAAGCTCAAGCTCGATATCTCTTCGCATCGGTGGTTGAATGTACCAAACGTCCGACTGATAGATAAAAGAACTCGGGTAAGCGGATATAAGGCAATTTTTGCTTCTTTGCGGTGCTGACGCTTTTTCGCCATCGCAAAGAATTGTTTCAACGTATCGAAGTCGAGATGATTGGCTTGGACTAAGGGGACATCAGGGCCACTGACCAATGCGGTCTGATCCTGCGTTACGGAATCAATATTCTTGATCGTGGCAGTGGCGCCTCCGAAACACCTCGCACATGGACGACCATGTGCACGTCGGCGCTGTATTCTTTTTCTCGCCTTTAAATGATGGCTGACTGCTCAATAATCCCCATCCACATCCCCCATATCTTTAGACCTAGTGTCTCATTAATACCTCGTTTCTTCAGCTGGTTTCGTGTCTGAGACAATGTTCCGAGTCCAACGGTTCATGTTTGTAACCTTTCTGGTTTGCATCGTAGCCTCTGGGCCGTTCTTGTGCGTGTTCTTCCCTCGGTATACTTCTTATCGTGTGTCTGACTTGGTTATCAGTGTCACCTCCCAGCATGCACAACAGCCGCTGAGCAGTTGGTCATCGACCCATGCCTACGTCCCGCGCGGAACCGACGACGATCGTTCGTCATGTCCGGCCTTGAACGCATTGGCTAATCACGGCTACCTGTAAGATCTCTTTCAATACTACTCGTTGTTCAGAAACTTAGACTGTCGCATAGACCACACAATGGCCGGGGTATCAGTCACTCAGACCTGTTCAGTGCCCTACGGAACGGTTTCGGTTTAACATATCCATTGGCCTCCCTCCTCACCTTCGGCACCTACACCCTTCTCCGCCAGGTCCCCCCACTCTCCCTGACCGACATAAGTCGCGTTCACGGCGTCGAGCACAACTGCTCCCTTGTCCACGACGACGTTCCAAAGGACGGCGAATACCCCAAATCTACCCCAAATTCATGTCTTCTCGATCAACTTCTCGCAGACTCCAAGGACAGAATAACTTTCGATATTGAGGATATTGCACGTGCCCGTGTTCGCCGGGAAGCTTCTACGGTGTACACCCAGGCCAACATCACATTAGACGCGTTGCACGCTGAGGTTGCTAGAGGAGAGATGGCTTTGGTACTTGGGATTCTGGGTGATGGGGAGGAGGTTCCTCTGGCTACTCTTCTTCAGTTCTTCGAAGCGGAACGACTCCCTGAGGGCTGGTCGCCTAGGCACCCTCAAGGTTTAGTACGCACCGCTCTCACAGCACGCAAGATCAAGAATCAAATGAACCAAATTAGAGGGAGTCATAAATAGCCAGCTGAACGATCCTCTTGCGCTTGTTTGTCATTAACTTATCTATTTATTTCGCACCTTAGAATGTATCGTACGCATACTGTATACCATCAGGCCTAGCATAGTTATTTTATACACATTGTACCAATGTCCCTCCAATTTATGATCGATGTGATGACCAGCTGTTCGATCGACTTTCATGGCTGTACTCAAGGCAACACGGGTTGTCAGACGACGATTTACCTTCAGTAGTGTCAACGATCAGATGGATAATGGATAGACAGCTTTGAGATGGGGTTAGGTGTGTAGAACGCCGGCGAGAACGAGGGACCGAACCAGACATGTTGTTCGATTCGATGGTAACCGGGTCATCGTCAGCTCCTAGGTAACATAATGAAAGGAGTTCCGGACGTGGCTCAGCCGATTGAGCAGTTGTTGGTTGCCTCGAGTCTCAAGATGACATATCGAACGTGAACCAGCGTTACATTCGTTGATGAACACGAGGAAGAGTACAAAATGGGGTATCGTACAAGAAAGGATGCGAAAGCTGTGATTATAATAAAGCAACTCGAAAACCTATTCGATACAGTATAAAAAGATATATGTGGAGAGAACGCGAGCCCAATGAGGATATGAAAAGATGATAAGTTACATGAAACCTCGTAAAATGCTAATCGTGGAGTGGGATCGACCCGAGCGTTGATAAACATCGATACATTAAAAACATTCTGTCATGAGCGTTGCCCGCCCGTGCGGAGCCGTTCTAGACGTCTAGGGGCTAAGGGAAGAGGATGCCGAAGTGGTAAAACGTCTACGGAGCTCCATTAGCTGAGCAGGACTTAGACTAGCTAAGTCGGCACACTCAGATGGATGCTCCTGATCGCAATGTTGATGCAAATCATCCCAAGATGCGTTGAGGGAGAATGACTTGGGTGGAGTTATGGATGGAGAATCTCGATGTGACCGGGCGGTATCGTTTCGATTCTTGAGGATACAAGCACGACATATGAGGCGGCCGTTGTTGGGCATGTACATGAGGTCAATGAAGGAGGCCTTGTCATGGGATGTCGGGTCATTGGCCATGGAGACAGAGCAACTCGATGTGCGTCGCTTCTTGTATACGAATGACGTGACATGGGGAGTCGGAGGGAAATGGCCCGGCACAGCAGGGTCAGCGCTGGTGCTGCGGATGTCCTGCTTGCGTTTCTGACCAGGAGAGTCAGGATAACCATCACTTGATGGAGAGGGCGCCTGAGTGGGGGAACGCCTATCATGTGGACCATAGGTAAAAGCTTGGCGACCATCGCCTCCCGCCGAAGTGGGGGACGTTATTGATATTGGGGAGATAGGGAAGTCTACCTCCTGCGGTGAAGCTGGACCGTCACCACCACTCCTAGACATCAAGGTACGGACGGTCTCGCGGGCAGCATCCCTCTCGCGCATTAGTGACATGCACTGCATCCGAAGGGTCTCCTTATCTTGCTGCTCCTTGTGCAACGCCCTCGAACACACAGCCCTGAAATGGACTAGTTCGGCCTGCATTCGTTCGGTCGACCGCTGAAAGGCGGTATCGAGATGGTTCACGGCAGGCTGATTGGGGTGAGGCATATTGGAGACATTCTGCAAGCGTGGTGCATGGGACTGAGATGAAGGTAATTGGTGGATGGAGGCAAGAGGGGGTAAACGAGGACGCGGGGAAGATGCCGCGGTGGGAGAGTTGACGATTGGCGGCAAACGGTTGTCTTGCGTGGACTGTTTCATCCTTGGTCAGGCATGCCTCATCATAGTCGGATTATTGCTACGCACCTTCGAGAGGATCTGCCTCGCACTCTGGGATAGACTGGCGGTGCAATCCATGGCGAATATATCGAATAAGATAGAAAATGAGTCGAATATATATGAGATTAACGAGGCTCCCGCAACCGGCGGATCACCAGGAAACGATGGTTAGGAGTGAGCTGAGCTACCATGGTCGAAGAATCCGATGCCTTTATCAGGAAGCGGAAAGAGATGGGAACCATAAGGAACATTGTCGAGTTTACAATAAGTAGGAGGGGAACCCGTTTCGGCAAATACAGAAGACAATAAAGAATTGACGCCGACATCACAAAAAGGAATTGATAGGGGTCACACGGAATTGATTCCAGAGCTGTAGAAACAATAATTAGAGGCACTGAACGTCGATGATCACGTAGACACAATGAGTTCTCATAAAGTAGCTGAAAACCTAAACTTTGGCGTCGGTGACAAGGCGGCAGCCTCACGGTGAGCCTGAGCTTCATCAATAATTAGGACAATTCTGACGCCTTAGGCCTTATCGTCTTGTTACTATTGCAGCTGAGTGGTTGTGACAGTTGTCTTCGGTAGGATTCAGCATCTAAGAATCGAAGAAAGTTCATTCCATTCCGCAGTAGCGTACTATGTGCATTTCCGTACCTAGACCGCTCGCGCCTGCAAATCACACCATTCCCGAATTTAAGAACTCCCTGTGGTTTTGCAACGATCGACTGAGAGGTTCCCAGGGTTTCCCCACCAGGACGGAAAGTCAACGGAGTTACCGCTTGCACCAAAGACTGCGAAACTCAGAATGAAAAGAATCACTTGCGAACCTCCATCAAGGGCAGCCGAGAGGAGGTAGTTGTACTGTGACGTGTTTATGAATCATTCTCAAGGCTCGGGAGCCGGTTTGGGGACATACCTTGATGAACCAGCGAGGCTTTCGGGTCCGAAGCCACCACTGAGAAACGAAGCCAATGACAACACAAGACCACCATTGCCCGTTGACTGAATATGGGAGCCTAGAACTGATCAGATGGAGGGCCATACACGGAATTGACTGAACAGGCACCAGCCAATGTACAAAGTCGCAATAGGTACATTGATGTACTCCATTACTTTGCACAGCCGACCGCCCTTTTTGGACAGCTTCCAGACGATCCAGAAAGGGAGCGGGGTAAATAACCCGATAAACCTTAGAAGGCATTCAATGTCAGGGATGGGGAATCAATCGACTCCCTACTTACATTCCGAATGGAATGATCCAATATCCCGCCGGCTTGCCAAAGGCGAAGAGCTCCTTACCGAACGCGCCCATTGCAATGGACGCGGAGTTGTATTCTTGGATGATCCAGCCACTCCACTAAGACGCTTTTAGTATGATGAACGAATTTAAAGAGGGCCCCGGCTGCCTACGACGCGGGTTCCGACGGGGTCCTTCAGAACCTCACGGTTATTGGTGACTATAACCTTCATCACTAGATATTAAAGCGTGTCGCTTAGGGATAGAAGAATTCTTGAAATGGAGCTCAAGTCACGTACTCGTGAAGTTGAATATCGAGCCCATAATTGAACCAGCCTGATTGCAGACGTAAGCATGCAATTATCGGGCTATGGGCAGCAACAGCAAACAATTTGTGCTAGAAACGTCATTCGGGGTGGAAGCTTGATATATTGTCCCAGCTTAAGGTCTATCAATGCCACCATTCCGCAGTAAGAAGTGGGCACAGAGAAACAGGGAAATTTACGGTACCTTGGAGCATGTATAATGTTTGAAGAGAGGTACTATTTCCGAAGAGATTTGCATACATGACAGGACTGGATGATCCAGCAACTGAATGGGAAAGTACTGCGAACAATCGATGAAGAGATATCAACTTACATTGGTTGTCCAGGGTGTATGAAGGCGGCCACGATTTGGACAGCGTATTTAACGGAGATGTTAAAACCTAGGGGAGCTAAGTTATCAGTGTTGAGGCGAGTCCGATGAACCTACCAGTGGTGGCCGTAACTGTCGGACGGCGACGTTCAGAGGGGGCGTGAGATAATGCAGAGGTGCACGTACTAAACCCCAGAACAACAGCGATGAAGATACTAAACACTAGATGGGTACAGTCAGGTATGAGTCGTGACGCCGTAGCCGAGCAGCCTACCCGTGAAGAACAGAATGCTCCAAGCAGGCATGAGGACAGTTCCACTCGCATAGCTACAGCCAATGCCAATGCCCAGGGATACGAGGAACAGCGAAGCGTAAACCCACTGGGGTACCTCAGCTAACGTGAATGTTAGCTATGTATTCGGCACAATGTACGCTGAGAGCGTACGGTATTTCCGCATGGCTATCATAGGAATTAATTATGTTCTCGAACGAAATGAGAGGCAGGGCGTACCTTGGTAGTGTGGGTCATCAAGATCTTCTGGCGCTCGACGCAGAAATCGCAGCCCCCCAAATGCTGCAGATACCATCAGACCCTTAGAGAGACGAAGATCCAGACACTATCTGGAATACATACCCCCGCGCAGCTCTTTCCAATGCCAAACAAAGATATAAGTTACAGCCGCACCCAAAGAGATATTGTAGCACAACTGGGACACGGCGTAAGTCGTGGTATATCGTGGAAGCCCGACAGTTTCCAGGGCGTCTGGGTTCAGTCTGAAATCCGCCCCGACGACTGCTGATTGGTTGTACGCTTTGCTATCGACTCCGAATAGGGAAGTGGACATAAAGACAAGGTCACGGCCGTTGAAGACGTTAGTGTAGTAACAAACAGTAAGGACCACGTATCCGAGGCCCAGACCAACTAAACCAGCACTGAGCTTTCGAGAGGGCTACTACGGAAGGAAAGGGCTTACTGAAGGAGCTAATCTCTGGTTGAAATCAAAGATGTGATCATTAGCGAAGATAGTTAAATAAGGAGTGATGCAGACGTACGCGTTTGAAGAGGCCAAACTAGTGGATTACCCTGGGTGATCAATGTCCACGATGTACTGAACGACAGCAGACCGATTCCTTCATTGCTCGAGCCGGCACCGAAGAGGTTGCGAACAAAGTCATGCCGACCATTGTCGACAAGACAGATGACGGATATAGCGGTCAAAAGAGGGAACGAGTATTGAGGTATCCACTCCCACAGAAATATTCCGGCAAACTAAGCCAAAATGTGTAAATGAGGTACGGAGAGGGGAGTGGGGGTGGACGAAACGTACCACTGTCCAAAAGAACTTGCTAGCAAATATAATAAGCGCCAAGAAAGAAAGAAGATAAGCGCCAAAAACCATACCGTCTTTTATCGTTAAGAGCACTACGGAAGTGAAGGCTCTGAAGTAGATTGACCACGGATATGTACGTTGGATAGAAGGCACTACGATCAGAGTTTATCACTGCCGACATGTGAGTAACACTCTAATAGACGCACTAAGTAGGATAAACCAAGAAATTTCGAACTGCAAGTAGGATGAGTAGCTAATGGCACGGAGAGTAGTGCTCACTTACGCAGGCCAGCAATTCCATATCCAAGCATCTGCGTCGAGAATATTTGAAAAAGGGCGATCGCCGCATTCAAACGAAGGTCATAGAACAAGTCTGTCCGCAAGTTCAGTTCCAATTGAACTGAGTGTCACCTGTAGATATGATGGCCTACCTAGAGCAGCGATAATTTCCATACCGACGGCCACGCTGGCCGCCGTTGAAGACATTATCACTATGAAAGCATGTTCCCTTAATTCTTAAGTACGCATCGACTAGAGGCGAAGCCTCGCTGTACCTACTTGATGTTAAACGGGCCGGGGTTGAACCACCGAAAGATACCATGACAGGGAATCAATGCTAGAAGGTGATTAGTACGAAGATGTGACATAGGAGGCTAATTAAAACATACCGGCCAGTGCTGTGCCTAGAACATAAGCGATGATCAGACAGAACAGCTGCGAGACCGTCGCATTCTGGGGCTTGAAGGTGTATATAGTGCCTAGAACCTGATGCAGCGTCAGTACGTCCTTGCATCAACAGAACCTGGCCGACGATACCGATGAGAAGGCGCTGATACCGACACCTAGGAATACAGCGCGAAATGTTAAGACAGGGAGCGAAGGGTCGTCTTGCGCTGATATAACCTGAGAACAAACTATCACACAGGTTGATCTTCATCGGACCATTGAGGGGCCTCACCTTGAGAGCGACATCTTCTGCTTTCTCTATCAAAGCGTCTTTAGTAGAGGCGCCATCTTCGCTGAGGTTGTTCATGACTGAGTAGACATCTGCCTTCTCCTCGATAGAGAAGCTCTTGTCGGGTTCCATGGTATGAGATGCATGGAGGTCGTGCTCTTGTCCCATAGCTGTTGCAGTGAGAGAAGCGAAAGGTACCAGCCAACAAGTTGGATGTCATTGTAAGGTTTCTTATCTCTTCCTCTTTTTCGAGCCATATGCACAGAGGAGCATGGGAACAAAAGAGTGGACTCAAAGGGGACGAAGAAAGAGTTTGGATCAGCGGAATGTTCTGCCAAGGGGGAGGATAAACATCATTTCTCGTTTCTGACGACGTTCAGCTGACCTTTGCCTCTTTGATCTATGAAACGACACGTCGACCTTGGTCAAAATATAACTTGAACGACTGGTGCTAAAGCACTGACATACGGACTTGATTGCTTATCGTTCTATCGTGTGAGCCATATTTTTGGCCCCATAGTGTAGCATCGTGGGGAATTCTGTTTGTGTTGACTGATTCCCGATGAACCGCAATTGGAGGAGGAAAGGTTCCCGTTTTCCAAAGCCTCCACGATTTGAGATATTGGCTATGGGCGCTCGAAATTGTCTTCCGTTCCGTCACTAATGCTCGGATCCGTTGGCCTCCGCACATTTTTTCTCCGTTGGTCCCGCAATTAACGACCACGCGGGTCTACCATGTTTGATCATAGCCCTCCGTGCCCAATCGTCAAGCGGGTAGATCATGATGCATGATGGTCGTCGAGAACATGATGCCATGGTGACCCTCATCCCAGTGCAGCAGGTATTAAAGTGATGGTAGACGTTGTGCTGTTGACTTCAGCATCACATCTTGCTGGTCAAGTTCAACTGTTCCCTCGCTCGCTGGCCGAGAAAGTTCAATCACGAATCCACCATCGATGAGGGGGTCTACTTTTATTATCTCAGCCATTATCTCGGCAATCCCAGCGTTTGCCTATCCGGTCTATGATGTTGGTGAGCATGGCCAACCGAAGTCCCTGATCAATTGGAAGGACTAACCTCCAGATTTCAGCCCATATAGAGGCCCGAGAACCGTTCAAAGTCCGGTACGAGTTTGTTGCCACCCTTCATTCGCCTCAACCCCCTGACACTGTGAATAGCCCAGAGACCTATGTTCCCCCCGAAGCTAGACCTGCCTACGTTCATGAAAGTGCGTTCTCTGGGGTACGAGCTCGAGAGCCAATGAAGTTGAAGTGTGTGTCGTCACCTCATTACTCGTGAATTACTTAGGTGACAGTTTAACACCATCAGGCCAGGAACCTACATCCCTCCAGAGAGTCGACCGACGTACGTAAAGGAGAGCGCGTTTACTGGCCTTGAAGCGCGTGCCCCGATGAAACTAGTGTGAGCGATGGTCGTTGCAAGCGTGTTCTTCAATTCTGACGCGTCAACAAGGCCTGGAACATATATCCCTCCTGATAAGCGTCCGTCATATGTCAAAGAAAGCGCGTTCACGGGTGTCTACACCAAGTAAGCTGAGCCCGTTTGCTTGCATGATGATTATGTTTTAAACATACGGATAGGCGTAAGCTATACCGAGTAATGTATGCATGGTGCCCAACGCCTTTATCGTTCGTCCCTAATGTTGGTGCTCAGGTTCGAAGGCGAAGCTGCGCAAATTCCGCCTGCCCGTCGTGAACCGTTAGTGCTTCTGTAAGTAGGCATTTTCCTCTAGAATTCGCTATCAACATTGTTCACCGTTTTCTAACAGGCCAGGCATGCAGCCCATAGAAATGCCGAGAGTCAATGGGAGACCGATTGCGGTTAGCCTCAGAGACGTTGATTGAGTGCTAAATTGGTTGCAGCCCGTAAGGTTGGCCGAAAGTGCGAAAGTAATGCCCGTAATGCAGATGCGAGTTTTGATCAATGTGTTAATAAATTTCCACGGTCAACACAACGTTCCCACAGTCAATTAGTCCATAGTAATTGAATGAATGTTCTAGAATTCAGAGGTGCCAGTCATGTTCAACTTTGGACACGACCTTCGGTCGAAGTACCCAGAAATTCCGGATGCACATCAGGGATTTTGGAAATTTCTGGTGAGTTCTCCCCGTGTCAATGGTGAGTTTCTGACCGTTCTCTCGAAACACCCTCAGGAACCCCGGAAACTTATCGTGTTTTCTGGAGCTCCTAGCTGGAGCTATATATCTAGCGACGTTGATGGCATAGGACCATGCTGCGAGGACTCACTGCGCGGTCACCCCCCTTTCACTGCTCTAGTCTTGCGAATGATGGCTTGAGAAGTCACTGTTTCCGTGATTCACTCGGGGCGGAGCTTTATATATGACGCTGGGCTCCGCCTCGCCTTCCCTTGGCGCGTCGGTGCCCGTACTATTCGCGATGTCAACGTTTGGAATTTATAATCCAGGATAAACAAGGCACTTAACGACCTTGGGTACAATGGACGGCTCCTCTACGTTGGCCCTGCTCTTTGATATGTACTTGCAGTTAGATGCACGGCTTGCTTGCTCGCCTGCTAAGATGTAATTCACGGTCAAAAACTACCCACCATGTCAATGTCGCTATGAACGACTCCAGTGCCCGTGCTCAGTCTTCTAGAAGAGATTTCTTCGTCTATGTTGTTAGTATAAGCACGGCATATGATCGCGACCACCCGTGGATCCTTGACGCGTATGTTACTCTCATCCAAGGTCGCTGAACTTCGAGCTGATGCGGTGATGCGGCATCTTGTCCAGGAGCTACTTCGAAATTCTTAGGGCATAGCCGTTACTTGACGGCAAGAATTTCCACTATTTCCGAATCAACGAGTCAGCCCTACGTGGATATCCACGCTGTCACTATTCTGGCTGTCTTCGGGGCTTCGGTACGTATGTTTTCACTCCCGAAATCGTGATGTTGCGAAAATACCGTGGTATTGACTTTGATCTTGACTCGAACCGTTTCCCAGGTCTTTATTGGCCGTTCCAACAATCACCCTACCACGGTCCCCGAATATGCGTACAAGGATAGAAGCTAACTTACGTGGAGGTAAAGATGTAACGGTGATGAAAGAATTAAAGGGTCTCGCTGTTTCCCGCGCAAGCAAACAATTGTAAAGTATGAAGATTCGTGTTCACCTGTTACTGCCAACTTCTTCCTTCCAACCACGCAGTTTTCTACTTCCTCCTTTACACCCAGTGTGCTTACTTCCACCAGCCTCGTTTATCACGGCCCATCTCTTGTGGGGTTCGAGCCATGACTTCTAACTTGACTTCACTTGCTTTAGCCAAAACTGTTCGAGGTTCCACTCAGCTTAACAGAGCCGCTCAACAGCTTGTCCCAGCATTTCTCCAGAAGCTCTACGAGTTAGCCCTTCACATCTCAGATTTTTGAAAGCGTTCCTTGATTTCATCTTAATTTTTTAAGAATCATCAACGACGAAACAAATGCTGATCTGATACGTTGGTCCGACGGTGGCGACGCTTTGATAGGTAACGCCTAGCACTTGTAGTCAAAATACTCGTTAATGAACAACTTTCCAGTCTTGGATCATGAGCGATTTGCTAGAGATCTCCTCGGTCGATGGTTCAAACATCAAAATTTCAATTCCTTTGTCCGCCAGTTGAACATGTACGGATTTCGCAAGGTGTCTCACCTCCAGCAAGGCAGTATCCGTAGTCCCATAGACGCCGATAACTGGTGCTTCGAGCACCCGTGTTTTCGGCGCGGTCAGCCCGATCTATTATGTCTCATGCAACGAAAGAAGCACTCGGCATCCACCTCCATCAGAGAGGACAGCGAGCCCCCCATCACCGGCGATCCAAATGACCAAGTTGTGGCCGAACGACTCGGCGCTCTTCAGTTACAGAAGATGCAAATTGTCATTGATCAAATCGCTGGCATTGAGCGACACCAAGCAGCTATATCCGCTGATCTTGGCGAGCTGAAGCGGTCGAACCAGGTCCTCTGGCAAGAGGCCACCGCTGCGCGGCTTCGGTTGGAAAAGCAACAGGATACCATCAATCGCATCGTTCGTTTCCTTGCCGGCGTCTTTGGGAACCAGTCCGACGGTAACATTGACGAAGTTGCGGACCAAGTATTGGCGTCGCCGAACTCGTCGAATGCCCTCGGTTTGATGGTCGGGCGGATTAGACCACGTCTTAGCCCTCCAGTGGAAGGCCCCACCGTCGTCGGTGACATACCGGAGATCACCACTTCAGCGCACCAACAGTACGGTATGGTAATACGCATTTGACTTGGATTGCGTTGTCTGACTTGATTCTGATTTCAGGTGCTACGCGTAGCTACGCTGTCAAGTCCCCTGAGTCGCTTATTGCAGAGCTGCCATCCCAGCCGGACTCCGGAATAGTTGCTTCTCCCATTAGCCCCCTCATAATTCCTCCCTCGTTCATCCATGAGCCGTCTGATATCGCTGGAGCCAGTCAAACATCATCTTCCATCACCTCTCCGCTCCCCATCACGCCAGACTCTTCCGCTGGCGGCGCTGAATCTATGCTGCAAGCTTTCCAGAGGATGATGGGAACTCCACCAGGTCTCAGCCAACCCCATCGCCTTGCTTTGAAGACACCAGGTCCACGGCTCGGGGCTCTTTCAGGCCCCTACGATAACGCCGCACCCGACTCTGTCCCGGTCATGAGTTCACCAGCCATGCCTTATGATTACGGCTCAGGTGCTGAATCAATTCTGGAGGGTATTCCTATAAATTCGATGACCCAGCGCCTTCTCAATGACTGGAAGGCGAGCGCGGACATTGACAAGGATGTCGCCGCATTACAAACCAATATCTCCTCCCTCATGGACACATTAGGCCTCCAACCAACCAGCGATCAGGATGGCATACCATCCCATAGCTTTCTCGGTGATCTCCCTGACGCCTTGCTGGAATCTTACGCGAATACCCTCGGTCTTGATGGGTATGAACCGTTCTTGGCGGATTACCTAGGTGACGGTTCTCTCTCCAGCACAAGAGTTGATCCCCACGATGTCGCATCTACACCATCCTCTAGTAGTCTCAGCGGCGCTGCGTCCCCGTTGACAACTGCTCCTCCTGACGGTGTTGGAGAGAATACAAGTAATATTGCCCGCGGCGAGAAAAGAAGGCCCAATGAACATGACGATGGATTTGGACCACCGATCAAGGCTACTCGGGCGAGTCTTCGGTCTCGAGGAAACAAAGGCAAACGTAGAGCCCAACAGTGATGGTTGAGCTCAAATCGTTGCCCACGTCTCTTTGGCGCTATACGCGACATTGACGACACTCGCGTTCGAATGTAGTGACGAGCTGTGATGTTGCGCTATTACTGTATACTACTTGTATGTGTATGACACACCTACCCACCTACACGAAGAAAGGCTGTAAACAATTTACATAGAAGAATAACAAGAACCTCGCCTCACTCAATTTACTGGAAGATATTCCAAACCTAAAGCTTAAAGCCGAAGGACCTGATCTTGGAAGTACTATGGGCAATATCGACACCACACATACTGTATGATGAGACTTACTCTCGCACGTGTCAACACTATAGCTCTCCCAAAGCCTTAGCACAGGCGGGGGAAGCTGGGCAGCGTTCCTAGAGCCTTTGCGGTTGAATCCAAGTTACATGACCAAGTTATGGTAGGCGGCTCGGGCGCTCGGGCTCTAAAATGGTTTGTGATAGAAGCCTGGAGTCTCTGCCACCACGTCAAGCTTCACTTCTAATTGCGAGGATATTGGGTGACACTAGACAGCAACACCTGTAATAGGGGTATTAAATAAGGAGGCATTGAGGGGTGCCGGTGACCGCTTAGTGTAACGCCCGTTGAAGCCGTAGTTCGTTCTCATCTATAATTGTGTTAAACGACGGTTGGAGATGTAGAATTATGCATTGCGCTGGAACATGCTCAACGTCGAGGGCTTGTGAATTTTGCCTGGGTATGGCGTCTTTAACCTCGTCACTATTCTTGAAACTGTGGGAATGTCACGTCTACTTCTTTTCTTCTGTTCAAAATCATATCCGTGCTTCCAACGGATCGTCCATGGCTAAGTACCTTACAGCCAGGCACTTTCTAGGGCAGTATAACACATCTGTGGCTCAGGTGTGCAGTGCACACCGGCTTCAAATTGACCCAGATGCAGATCACTCTCCCAAAAACACGCTTTCATGTGTCGACCGCAAGTGGTTCATCTCGACCTCAGGCGACGACTGGGGACGACGAAATTGGCTTGGCTTCCTAGACTTTATTCACTTGTTCATCATGGCAGTGACAAACCTACTAGCTCTTTCGTGTAGGCTTGTCCTGGTTTGCTTGCTTGCAACGACGCATGCATCGTCGCCTGCATACTACAGATGTCAAAATGGCGGACTCATATGTCAAGAGTGGTGCGTAGTATTCTCCATCGTATCTGCTTCGAGATACTGATTTCATTTCCACACCACGAAGGCGCTCACTTAGCTCACCACAGAAAGCCCAGTACATCGGCGCTGTGAAATGCTTGCAAGCCCTTCCTGCGATCACCTATTTCGACGGCGTAAGGACAATATTTGACGATTTTCAAGCACTTCGTGTTTCTATGACCTACGATGTCCATCTCGTGGTTTGCCGTTCACTCTTACTCTTACCGCCGGGGCGCTTAATCCTTCTGTAGGACCAATCCATGCCCTGGCATTGCAGATTTATCCAGTTCTACCCGAAAGCCCTGCTTGAGGAGTGCGGCTACAAGGCACTCAGCCGTAATCTATGCCCAATCCACCTTCTTTTCTCAGCCTGCATTGCTTTGACCAGCTATTGGGACTGGTCCATCGACGCTGATAACTCAGATTCGCACGTCCCCTCGCCCCTTGCAACATGAGAGCGAAGATAACGTTCTGGAAGGATTTCCTCCTCACCCATCTTCGATGATATATCCAGCTTTGGCGGCAACGGAATTCACGTACACAGGTACGCGGGCCCATAGGGCAACGACGCTGACATTCCTGTTGAGGTTGCATCACGGACGGACCATTTGCATCATACAATCTCAGTATCCGGTCTGGCACGCTCGCCACCAATCACCGCCTCACCAGAGGCTTCAATACCTTCGCCGTTCCTTTCCTTCGGTCCACCAAAACTGCCAGCGCCATTGCACAGAATACTTTTGAGCTTTTCCGCACCAAGCTGGAGGGTCTACCGATTGCTGCTATATTTGGGGTTTATGATGCTGGTCATCTGGTGGTAGCTGGAGAAATGTTTGAGGTATTCTCCAGCCCTGGAGGTGCGCCCCCCCCCTTAACGCTGCTTCAACCTCTCCCTCCCATACTAGATCCCATCTTCTACCTTCACCATGCGAATATTGACAGGATCTGGTGGCTTTGGCAGTCAATGAATCTGAAGATGCGGCTCAAGGATGTTTCAAGCAGGACGACGATCCCACTGCCACACAAGAACGTTACACTCGATCACCCACTTGGGATGGCCAATTTGGCGCCCGTCCTTCGCATTCGCGATATCATGGATATTCGTACGGATCCTTTGTGCTACGGTTATGCATGATCTTTGTCCCAAGAGCGCTGATTACCCCAACATATCATATGTCTTTTTCTCTCAAAGCCTGGTCGTGCCTAAACCGCTTAGCCAGCGGGATGTGATGTCGGCCCAGTTTGCGCATCACCTTTTCGGATGAGCTCATTTTCCATGACGCTTACAGGTGTCTTGGAAACCCCCATCTGCCGAACCTGAACGTTTCAACAGCGACTGTTGAGAATTTGCTTCTCTTCGCTTCCGAGGATGCAAATCGATCAGCAACAAAGGCTCTGCCATGTGGGGGGGCGTGCGGAGTTGGTTTGTTCGGGTGGTACCTGGAGGTACTGAGAGAATGCATAGGCGTTAGGCACCCGCCGACGTCAGCGTTCCTAGATGTATTGAATGTCGCTCAATCGGATTGATATTCTTCTCAAGCTTTGATGGTGTGCGTCGTTATCAGCGACGCCAGAACCCTTCCCAAAACACGTGACCATTTTACAGGGGAGCTCTAGGAGCAAAGGAGTTCGCTTCCGTTTTGTATGCTACATTTCGCAAGGAAGACGCGAGGCATACGTTCATCAACATAATTCTAGCACATTGACTATCAGAGTACGTCGACCGTGAGAAGCCCATTCCTTTCTGGCAGTACTATCAGATGCTTGAGCCTCCCGCACGAAATCACTGAGACCATAGACAAATGGAAGCAATAAGGGCCAACCCCAGAGCACTAGATGGCCACTTCATCTGGACTAATTAATCTAGTAACACTCAGCGGGTCAAAGATTCTCCTATTAGCACCTTCCTGTGTGAGAGTACCCAGAAGCATCGAGCAGTTCAATCCATAAGTTCATCAATGAGACAAGTGCTAATGGAGTGGATTGAGGAGGCGACTAGCACCAGCGGCTGATAATGTCGACTGGAACCGAAAGGCGCAAAGTATCCGAATGATTACTGGTTCGGAAGAGGGCCAAAAGTATCGCAACATGATTTGGTCCCTTGGTGCCAGCGGTCCTCCAATGCTCCAGAGCGGGCAGCTCCGTCGGCCCGAAACTAGTCATATAACCAAGCCCAGCCCAGCCTCAGCGGCGGAGGAGTCGCTAGAGGGATCAACCCAGGAGGAAACAACCAGGATACTGGTGGTACCATTCTGTGACCCAGCATAGCGAGACCTATACGGTGTATGGATAGCGGCGGTGATCGCGGTATTGCCGGAGGCGGGGAATTTGGCGACGGATATAGCTTGTCCAGGACTATTTGACTGCGTGCATTACTACTAAGTACTGGTGACTGGGGCAATTGTACAGGGGGTGCGCCCGGAATAAACTCGAGAGGTGCCGTCGGTCCTTGAGAATATATGTGCCATATGGCGATGACATGAAGGAATTGAGGCCATCTCACCTGGTTACGCGCGCCGCAGCCTCCTTACATCGAAGGGAATATGCATAAGTACATACGCCCGAAATGATGAAGTCCTCGGCATCACTAGGCGGATCCAAAGAATGGAAATTGTGACCAATTTCGAAGGCCAGCATAGTCTCGAATGTAACGGGGTCCTTGATGACGGCAAATCAAACGCTATGCTTTAAGGCGGTTGGTGGGGCCTGAAAATGCCGTCGTTGCGATCTTGAGAAAATAGATGTTTTTTGTTTTCGAATATCATTCCGCAGGGATTTGGGTGACGGTCGCTGCCAAACTAAGGAGGGAATTTGTCGCAACTCACAGAGGGCAACAATATGCCGCTCATATTGTCATGCATCATGACGAAAGTTCGGGAATTGCCATTTTCAAGGACCGGGCCCCCAAGGGCGCAAGGAAGTAATATATTAATATAGTATATAGGTACATACTCGAGATCCCGAAGGTGTCGTCGTCATCGTTATCAACGGTATTTGTCATAGGCGGGTTAAGCCGACCTGCTCGGGTCCGTCAGTCTGACAATATTCTCGATCATTAGTTCAGGACTTACTTAACCTAAAGAGATACGGAGATCTGAAAAGAAAAGAAGACAAAAGTTTCAGGAAATTCAAGCAAGGGTCGGGTGGCGGTAGCGAATACAATAGATTAATGGAAGGCGGGATTGATGCGCATACCGTCGGGACGGTATCGTGGCAGATTCGAACATATGAGTGAATCTTGGGCCAGATGATAGCTATGTATCTGTTTCGACTTGATGAAGTTTTGAAAGTGGCCTAGGGCCTAATGAAGATATCGTCCACATCCCCGGGCAACTCGCGGCATTACATATGAACGCATCTAAGCCTAAGTTATGTCGCATCGGCGTCAGATATGGTGCTAAGTGTTGGAGGCAGGGCTCGCGGAGAAGGGGTGGCTTGAGACTCAAACTCTCCATCAGGCGTACGATGTTCCGAGGTCCATTCGAAACTTCATACCTTCGAGTTTGTTGTACATGTCAGCGCGCGGCGCTCGTCACTGATAGTCCGCAAGTAGCAGGTCGCCGCCAACCAAGGCGCGCGATGCCAAGGGCGCACTGGGTTGCATTGACAACTGACACAAATCGCAAATCGGACCTTGGGGGTACGGGGTGAACGATTTCAGCTTGGAGAAAAGGGGACAGTCCTTTCCCACACCTTTCCGACATAGTAGGAGCTTCTTCGCAAAGCAAGGTTAAGTTTAGTTCGGTGCTGTAGCCACATTCATGATCACTTGCCTTAAATTTAAGATACCTTTCGATACGCTCATCGATATGCTCAGTTACATCCTCACCAGAACTTCAGGACGTGTGGCCACAACGCATTCCGCGGCGGCCATCCCCTCTGTCTTAATCCCGCTTGACAATCTATTCGGTTCGGTGAACGCTGCGTATGGGTTTAGCGTGTAGACATAAGGCCTTTGGGGATGTGGCGTTTAAGTTAGTCCATTGGTGCATAGGATAATCGGAGACAATTCAAGTATGCAATGTATCGAAGCGAGAGAAGTCTTCAGTCTGATCAAGCTGTCCGCACGATGCGTTGTATGTAGTAGAATGCTGATAGAACGGTACGACCGGCAACATGACCTACCTAATACCCGGGTCCGAGAGCCACCGACTTCTAAAAATACCATCATCTTACAGTTCCACCGTGCGATGAAAAGAACATACTTATCCGCTCATTGATCAAAGACCGTGACGTTCCATATGCCAAAACCCACTTTCGGTATGATTAAAAACTCCCACACAAGTCCTAACCTCCTGACCTTCGCGTAGAGCTTGAATGCTTCTCTATAGATAACTTGGTAAGGAGGCGTGGGCGAGGCTCTGAAAGCTCTGGTTGGTAGGAAGCTTCGTGTGATCCTAGGATCATCTGAATACCAGGTTCGGGAGTGTTCATACATAGCTTTATTTGCGTCACAAGGACTTCGAGTAGCTTCGATTGCGAGAACACCGGCCTGGTGCGATCGGTGGACGGTAATTGAGGGAAAGTATAACGGTCTTTGGGCTATCATCAGGCTGTACTATGAGTATATTCTCGAAAGCACTGACACCATCTTCGCGGCATTCTATCGCTTCGAAAACATTGGTGGTGTCAACGGTCAACTCGGCAGCGAACAGCAACTTACATATCGCGCTCTGCATACCAACGCATCGGCATTATTTGATCGTCCTGCGTTGCATCACAGGATGTCAACTGAGCCCGGAGCACCACAATCATCATATCCAGCGGTGATGCCTGGACGCTGACTTCTGAGTAAACGGTGATGTGGATATGTAGACGGGGAGAGATACGGAGACAAGTAGATGAGATGAATGCCGGGCGCTGAACGGTCTAAACATCTTTCTGATGATGACGACGTGACCGGTGCGTTGATGACGAACCCGTACTTGAGTGGGGTCCATGCATCATGATCTGACACACCCAGTAGTAAGAGGGCTTGGTTCTGCATCGTGTTCAGGGTCCACTGCACTGAAACAAACAAACAAATAAACGAATAGCCCCCTCACCGCTTTCGAACTTCACTGGACACCCTAAAGGAACACCTTCCTTCCTTGCTTCGAACAACAAGCACCGGGAGAAAACACTGGTATACCATAGCGCCTATCCACAAACCAGGGAAAGAAGAACATTAGTGGGAGGACGTCGACGATCGGGTAGAATCGATGAAATGATGAAACCAATGTGCCTGTGAGAGACGCAGTGAGAGTGTAAGCTGCAAGTTGCAAACGTTTCCCATTGAGTTCATCCGCTATGAACATGATCAGCCAGGATCAGCCTCGCTTCTCCCACTGTGTCAGAAGTTGACCTGCTGTGCCTTCCGTTTCGTCATGGAAGTTCCTGGACTAGACCATCCATGGATTGGCGGTTGCGGCTTCTGGGCCTCTTCAACCTCTCAGATCTCAGCATTTATCGACATCCCTCGCTTACCGGAAGTTGGAACAGACTCTCCGAAAGCGAAAAGTCGCGTCCGACGTCCTCCTCCCATATAACTCTGCGCAACTCTCCTCATAACCATTCCCATGGATGCTCCGCAGGGCCAACCACAAGAACCACAGATCTAGAATGAATTTATTTTTTTGGTTACTTGAAGCGTCAACGCGTCAACCTGTATGGTCTTGGGTGTATCGGCGACTGACAATCGGCGACCTATATACTAATAACCTCCGAATGGGTATAATGCATAATTTCTCATCCCTTTCGCGACATTGCCATCACGATCTCGGATCCATTCGTCCAGTGCAATGGACAACGGGGAGACGTTTGGGAGCCTGGGACCTTGGCGGCACAAGCGCGTCCTCTCGTAAGCAAGGCAGAGAGGATCAAGATCTATACTTAACTTTTTAGTAAGGAGTGTATGAGCGTGTGTAAAAAAGCAGGACACTGCTTGGCCAAGTGTTTCATATGTGAGATCTCGAGAATGATGCAAGGAGATTTAGTATCGGATTGTGGATTTGGGGGAAAGGAAAGGCGATTGCCTACTTTATAAAGGGAGGATCCCTCGGTACCAGGAGGCACGCTGCAGTCCCTCCCCCCCTCCCCCTCCCGGTCTGCACCTCCTCTCTCTAATTGGTCGTTCAAGCAGTCAACTCATAACGGGCTGACAACTGACAAACTAATTGACATAACGACTTACCCGCTCTCCCCTTCAAGACTCCTAAAACTAACACGCCTCTTCCTTTAACTATCATCACCACCACCTCCCAATTCAATTGAATTCTTCCTTCCATCCACACATCGGTGCTTCACAATGTCCGACCCCGTCCCCGCATCAACCTCTCCCTCCTCCTTTTCTTCCGCTTACACTCTTCCTTCGTCTATCCCGACATACCACCCCCCTCTTCCTTCCGACCACCCTCCCGTCCCTGCACACGTCCACAAAGCTGGAAAGTGCCCCTTTAGCGCGAAACATGAATACTGCTCCCCTCAGGAGGGCGATATCAGGAGCCCATGCCCCGCACTGAACACCATGGCCAACCATGGATACATGTAAGTAAGAGCTCCCCCTAAACCCTCGAGCGCCACTCGATCCCTTTTGGCCGATCAACTACCCCTTTCCTTACATCCTTCTTTGTTCGATTTACTTCTCTCGTCGCTCGTCGAATGGCTGTGCTAACTTGTCTCTTTGTTCACCAGTAATCGGGATGGTCAAAACCTCTCTGCTAACGCCCTTGTTCGCGGCCTCATGTCCTGCTACAACCTCTCGTTACCCCTCGCAATTGTCCTCTCATATGGTGGCTTCTTCCTCCTCCACAAATATAATTTGTTCCAGAACATTACTCTCCACGACGTTGCCAAGCACGGCTATGTCGAGCACGATGCGAGCTTGGTCCATCGAAACGTAGATGATAATGTCGACGAAAAGGTCGAGGTGATCAAAAAGAGGTTTTGGGGTTTGTTGGGGGAGAAGAAAGCGGAGAGATTCTATGCATCCATCGACATCAACCAAGCATGGGTCGAGGAGCTGGTAAGGGATGCTAGAATTGATCAGGAAGATCACTCAGCCGATTTGTATCCTTTCGCCGCCTCGTCTACCGGTGACGCCCAAGGTCAGACTCTCGGACAAGCGCCTTCGTCTTCCCTCCCGCCTTCCCCTCCTCCTACCACGGCAACCGTGACTCGAGCCCGCGCCCCCACACCTCTTACCATCCTGCCACCGACTGCGAATATTGACGGTCTTCCTTCAACCCTTCTCTCCACAATCGAAGTTCGCCCTTCGTCTTCTGGGACACAAGAAGTCACCTACATCCGCCAGACCCACAGAACGCTTGGCACTACCGGGTCGGACTTCACAACGCCTCCCACCGGTGCCAACTCCCTGTTCTCTAACTTGGGATCGATAGATACGGCTGCAACGTCCCCCCCATCTTCTCCGGTTTCGAGTAAATTGCAGAGTCGCCTCCTTGGGAACGCTGGCTCAGAGACGGCTAGCTCGGCGCGCAGCTCGCCATCACCAGATATACCTGAAGAAGCGTATACCGATGAGCTCGTCGAGTCACCCACCACTACGTCTGGTCAAAACACCACCTTCCCTGTTTCAGCATCTTCCTCTCGGACTACCTCCATAGCCCTCACTTCCTCCCAATCCGCATACGCGTCCAACTATGAAACCCCAAAGGGCTCCAATCGCGTTCTCCTCTCACCACGCGCTTTGGCACGCTCACGTGTACGTAGGGAGTACGAGTCATGGAGCGCTAGTGGGGGGAAGAAGAAGTTGGATGCTGTGCATGCCGAGATCGCGAGAGGCGAAATGGCCATCGTGTTGGGCATGTGGGGCGTCGAGGTACCGGTCAACAAGAAGGATGACGAAGACAACTTCCCCGGTGAAGGAGATGTTTTGGATGGTACCAAGAAGAGCAAGCGGCTTTCGTCGATCTTCTCGTCGTCTTCTTCCTCGCCTTCTGTGATGCAGCAGCAGACTCATAAAGGTGTTCCTATCGAATGGCTACGCGAATGGATTGCCTACGAGCGTCTTCCTGGCGGGTGGCGAAAGATGAAGAAACAAGGATTACTCGAAACCGTGAAGATGAGTCGTACCGTTAAGCAGGACATGGAGGCTTTGAGGGCGAGGGGTGTTGGTGCCATACCCGATACACTTCCTGAAAGCGGTGATGCATTGGGCTCAAAGCCCAAGGGATTGAAGGTGCTGGTGGAAGCAAAAGAGGGCGTTAAGGCCGAGTTCAAAAAGGCCGAAGAGGTGGTCAAGGCCAAGAAGACCGAGGAGGCTGTCATGGGAGAAGTGAAGGAAGAGATGAGCGAGAAGGAGCCCGAGATTGTTTCATATCGTGGATGGAGAGCTGGAGGTGAATTCTGAAGAGTGCTAATTTCCCGTCACTCGTCCATTTGTATGTACCATACCCGACTCCGATGATCTATCATACACTCGCCATCCTAGCATGTTGCATTTATACTATACTCTACATTGAATAAATACCACTTACGCAATAACGAGCATGTCTGAAGTAGCATATATGCGCGTTTTTCACGGAAGGCGTTGCTTTTCGGTTCGGTACGAGTACGTCTACACATATCGTCAGTCAGAATTCGAGTGCGTCGACATTCAAACTCACTGATCTCAAATACAGCGCGTATATGCACTCAACTTGGCAGAGACGCGTCCGGGCTAGACTTTGCGTATGGGAGTATCGGTCAGGTCCTGCATTTCCGCCTCAATTATGAGTATTGACGCGACATTTCAAGCGTCGGAGGGCGCGAGCGACGGTGGGGAGGGAGAAGGGGGAGCACAGTGGTGATGGTTCTGGTTCAAGAGGTAATCTGCGCGCACGGACCCTCGCTAAAGCATCTTCTGTCGCGACTGTGCCTCACGTGATGGAGTATTAGCCCCTGATGACTTCGTTGGTGAATCCGCTTACAGACATTGAGGACCTCGTCCACTCCCTGCTCTCTATCTTTGGCTTCTGATCGCACCCTCATTGGTGATTACAATTTCTAAAATCATCGCGTAGTTGACACAGAGGGAGAGGTATCTGGATTTTCAGCGCTCTAAAACGGCGAGCGCTCCCGATCTCATCTTCTGTGGTGAGGGTGTCATCACAGAGATCGCAAGATGGAACACCAGGGCGATTGAATACCGCAGCGAGAAGATCCACATCATAGATATCGTGAAGCGCTCAGCTTCACCAGGTGGATGATAACCGCATAGACGTGTGAGCGCAAGACGTAGGGATTCGGGTGGCGATGACCCGTTAAATAAAGCGGAGGAGAAGCCCAGGTTTAGGAAGAAACGGCCGCTCGAACTTCTCATCCGGAACGGTGAGAGGAATACGTGATGCTCGTCCATCGAATGGTTGTCATCGGTTTGTTGGTTACCTGGAGGAAGAAGCAGTTCTGACATAGTGAGTAGACCTCGAGTCGATGATGTCTATTATTCTCATCCTCGTCATTCCAGTACCCATTGTATCAAATACCTCGAGGAAGGTCGCATTCCCGGATGGCAAGTTTACAATGCTACCCCACTACCTTGAGTGCTTGCCTCGTATTGACAGGTCGAACGATCCTGCCCCGGAGATGGCCGTCGCTCAGATGAGACCACCCATCGATTCGCCAACCATAGTCTTGCGGACTTGAATGACAAGACAGACGTCAACACGTTTCGCCTTCAGGGAACCTGACATGCATGTCAAAGGGAACGAGATTGAGTTAGCTCCGTTTCCCTTATTAATCGCTACTTAGGCGTACGTGCCGACAGTGAGGATGTTAGGTTTGAACGGTCAGAATCGGAAAAGTATGCCTAAGGATCGAAGAAGCTGTACCTGCAAGAAAAGAAGGATGATTATTGTTCATTGTTCGAATAACAAGATGATTCAACCCCAAGCTGAAGCCATGCATGACGATACCTGTGACGACCCTTGTAAACGAGTTGAAGACTCGCGGGTCCTTGACTATCACAATGATATCTCACTCTCAAGCTCCAAGTCGCGCATTCTCCATCAATCGTAGATATTAAAGATGGAGTCCATTCGCCAGCTCCTGAGCCTGTAATTAAGCCTTGCTCCGGGGATATGGCCATCCATTCACCCCGCGGTAACGGTGAATGTGATTGCCAAGTTCGAGCCGAGTACCATTTCGCACAACACTCAATATGTTGGGTCCATCAGATTGGCATTGGAGTCTATCTGCTGACGGGTGCTAGTGCCTCACGCATAAGCATTAGGGTTCGCCCGAAGTACCTTTCTGTGGTCTGAGGTTGGTCTGAGGAACGGACCTTTGGGTACCTCATTTTAATTTGATAGACCGCGTTTCTATCGAAGGTGTGACAAATTATCTGTCCTTCGCTCGTGGAGTGGCGGCGCCCTAAACCCAACTTAAACCTGCCCTGGATAACTAGATACCGGTAAACACCTCGCAGGAGGATGGCTTTGACTCGGAGATCTCCTAAATCTAACCCTGTCTTCTTTCTATTACAATGTTCTGGCAGCGTACGGGATCCAGTCTCAGCTTAAGTACGCGATTGAAAACTTCGCACTCTTTACCCCTGTTATTGACGCTCCTATTCAAGTGCCTGGACAGGTTACAAATTTTGCTGTCGATTATGGGTATATGTAGCAGTTCACCACATATTCATGTGTTGTTCATGTGTTGTTCACATATTCACTTTATCATCACAATATGTTCACATGGTCAAAAAGTGAACCTCATAAAAAGTTCAGTAAGTTTACTTTGTTCAGATTTTAGTCACTTAAAGTTCACATAATGACCACATGGTCTTTATATGAATGCATTAACATTTCAGATTCAAAAATCACTTTATGTTTATGTGTCCAACATGTGATGAGCATGTGACATTTATGTGAACAAAATGTGGACTAAATATGTACATAAGGTGAACAATACCTGGACTTTACATAAATACCATATGAACATAAAGTGAACAAAAGGTGAACAAAATAGAAATGCTAATGAAGTTTAAACTCATTTATAGCTGATAATGAATATTGGGTTCCCACAGTCAATAGTAATCTCTCACAGTCAATAGACATTCTCTTGGAATTACACCATGTGGGATTTATGTGAACGTTTACAAAATGCTCATTTAAAGGCCATATGACTTTATATAAAAACCATGCTCCACCTGGTCATAAACTAAACAATGTGAACAGAGTGAACAAAGTGAACAAGATTTTGTAGGGAAAAGTTCATCTTAAGTTCAGGTGAGGTTCAGATGAACTTCACTTGTTCACAAAATTACCACATGAACACCATATGAATACGTGGTGAACTGTCAGGTGCTCGATTATGGAGCGCTTGGAGGGTGCTTGTGGCCGATAATGATGGTGAGCTCCCACTTGCACCTTGTTCAGCCATCATTTTTTGTAGATACCTCCTGGAAAGGCTCTCCACCAGCTTCGTATGTACCCATCGTCGTCACTCAACCATGGCGATAAGCAATGATTAATGAAGCTTGGGTAGTCCAAGCGCTCCTGCGCTGTTAGCCCTATTTTCCATCTCCTTCAACGCTCAGACCCATGATGCCTCCTACTGCTTACCGTGCCCGACGCGTGTATGTGCTCTAGTAGTGAGTCACATCTTGCACCTCAGGGATATACGGAAATTTAGGGTGTAAACTTCGGCATAACCCTTGGTCAGGTATCTCTGTGGAAGGGTCGAGCAGGCAAGCACGCCTGCATCTTGTTCCACGCGAATTTCTAGCTTGAGGTTTTTAATCTACAAGCTTATGGATCGACGGGTGCTCTCAACGCCACTTAGTATCGACTTCGGCAGTAGTCTACTAACTAAGTCATCTGAACGCCCATAAGAGTCGAGCGGTTTCCCAATGCCATGCAGCATGTTGAACTGCGAAAATGCTCTTATTCTGTGAACGTTCGTCGCTCCGCCTCATTCCGGCCCACACGACGCGATGCAGGCAAACGATTCATACCTCGCCCCCTACTGTCGTCAATCCGCTGAAGATGCTGCCCAGCCACCCGAGATTGGATGATGAGGATGCCGCTCTCTTATGTCTCATTGTCAGCCGGACTTATCCATCATCTCCACAGCTTGATCAGACCGGTTGCCCAGGTCCAGCAGCTCTCCGATGAGCATCCGGAAATCTCTATCGCCCAACGAAATCCTACATTGGCTTCCCTCCCCCTCGGGCTTCCCTCCATTGGAGCCGCAGGTACAGAAATTATTCGGGATGCTCTCGTCAGGAATGGTGTCAAGCTGGTGTTCGGATATCCGGGAGGTGCCATTACTCGCATCATGAACTCCGTGTCCAACCACCCCGATATCAGGATGATCATGCCACGACATGAGCAAGGAGCCGGCCATATGGCCGAGGGATACGCTCGTGTCACAGGCAAGCCAGGAGTCATTCTCGTCACTTCAGGTCCTGGTACGACAAACTTGGTCACCCCCCTACAAGACGCGATGAGCGATGGGATCCCTTTGGTAGTTTTAGCAGGGCAGGTTCCGATCAAAGCCAAGGGAACCGAAGCTTTCCAAGAAGCCGACGTCATTAGCATCACGCGAACCTGCACAAAATGGGCCGTGGCAGTGAAGGATGTGGCGAGCTTGGGTCCCTCCATAGATGAGGCTTTTCGGGTCGCTTTGTCGGGAAGACCTGGTCCTGTCCTACTGGAAATACCCAGCTGCGTCGCGATGAGCTCTCTTCGCGAGGACGACATTCCATCTTTCTCAAGAAACACGCTTCACGCAGGACAGCTCCACTCTCCAAACCCGTCGCCTCCTGATGCGGTCGATCACATACAAAGAGCTGCCTCTCTGATCAATGCCGCCGAGATGCCCCTTATCATTGCTGGCGCCGGTATTCTTGCTTCACCTGATGGCCCACGCCTCCTCGCTCAGCTTTCTGAAACTGGTAATATCCCTGTAGCCACTACATTACACGGCCTCGGTGCCTTCGACGAAGACGACCCACGCAGCCTGCATATGCTTGGTACGCATGGTAGCGTCTACGGAAGCTACGCCGTTCAGCGCGCCGATGTCATTGTAGCTCTAGGTGCTCGTCTAGATGACCGTGTTACGGGTAAAGTCGAGTATTTTGCACCTGCCGCCCTTGCAGCTAGGAGACACGGTCGTGGTGGGGTCATACGCTTTGAAATCGATCCTGCTCGCGTCGATAAACTTTTCCCTGCGGATATCTCTATCATCGGCGACGTAGCACATAATCTAACCTCCCTTATACCCATGATCCATCAGAGAAAACGAACCATATGGTCAGAGCGCATCAACGTTTGGAAAGCGAAATTTCCGTTTGTCTACGAAAATGGCAAGCCCACGGAACGCCCAAAACCGCAAGCCATTATAGAAGAACTGGACCGACAAACATCGCACTTGAAGGATATCACCTTCACTACCGGGGTCGGGGACCATCAGATGTGGGTTGCTCAACACTTGACATGGAAGCCGCACAGAAGGCTCGTAACTTCGGGAGGACTTGGCGTAAGCTCATTCGTTTCTCCACGGCATTCCTTGCTTTCTCACCAGTCACTCCAGACAATGGGATTCGGTTTACCAGCGGCCATAGGCGCCAAACTTGGTAGTGCAAGTCGCACCGTCGTTGACATTGATGGAGATGGGTCTTTCCAGATGACAGCCATGGAGCTGGCGACGGCTGCAGAGTACTCCATCGGGGTAAAAGTCTTGGTACTTAACAATGGTGGATTAGGCATGGTCCGCCGTTGGCAAGGTAGGATACTGGTCTTGACGCCCCCTATGATTGGATCTCCTATTCCCTTACAGATTTGTATTCCGAAGAGTCAGTTCTTTCGCGCAAGATAAACCCCGACTTCGTCAAATTGGCGCAGTCCATGGATGTACACGCGATCAGATGCTCCACTAATGAGGACCTGCCTCGAAAATTAAAGGAGTTCTTGGAGTTTGACAACGACCGACCGGTGGTCTTGGAGTGCTTAGTGGCGGAGAAGGAGGACTTGTGGCCAATGGTGAGTACTTGAGTCTTTATATATGTCCTACTTTGACAGCGTTACTCATCCCATTGTAGATACCTCCTGGAAAAGCGCTCTATCAGCTTGCTATGCATCCCTCGTTGCCATCCGAACCTGTCGATGAACTATGAAGCCTGATTGGTTGTTATACAAGCCCTCCCCGCAATAATGTTAGCCTACACATCGCCTATGCAGATTAGTAACCTCTGGCGGGTTCTAATCTATAGTTGTTCAGTTGTTGGCGTCGATTCACATTAAGAGACGCAAACGTGCGCCCAAACATCATGCTTAGATGTCATCAGGTTGCAAGTCCTGTACGGGGACGGGATGGTTGCTACCATGCTTGCATCAGTAGTAAACATGCGCCGAGATGATAGTTGAGCTCACTGACGGGACCATACTAGGCTAACCAGTACACGGGCAATTACATGAGCGGTGATGGTACGGTCATCTCGCGCTCAGTGACACACTCCTGGTCAATGACACAGACACAATTCCCTGATCCTCGACTTGCCATCTAGCCTTCTGAATTTTCCAGTACGTGCCTGGATGGTCAATTTCTATGATGCCAAACTTTGCAGTTAGCAGGCACTTTTGGCCATCCGTAGAAACTACTTTGTCCCGAAAATCCGAAGGAATGCGACACTGTGACACATGCACATACGAACGAGTGAAGTTCCTCGGAAGCACCCCTATTTCAACTCCAGGGGTAAACTCAACAAAAAGTGAATCGCGAGCGCCTAACGTCTAACAGCGCGACTTCGACTTTATGTTTTGCTTTGAATTTATGTTCTACCACCTTTGGAAACTGGATCCACCTGAAATTGTACGTTGATCCTCGATTGCACGGCGAGGCTGTTGTTTCCTCCAGTATCTTCCCACCTTCTCTCTCTCTTAACCTGGTAACGAAGCGGATTGGTCGCGACATTCCGTGTACATATTTGCTGGCAATCTCTACTCCACCTTGTCGCCGCTCGGGACAACTCGCTGAGGCGTATCCTTTTCTCGAATTGACGTCTCTGTGTAGCCAGCGCTCAATGGTATCTGCCACTGTGGAGACATGTCTTGGGCTTCTCTTGGACCTAGACGTCCCTCTCTTTTTCGCAGTCGCCTCTGACAAACTGCGGAATTGGTTAATGTCCTGCACCCCAGTCCCGAGGATACACCTGAAATTACCTGCTCAGCATGTGGCTGCATTATCTCGAAAGGATGGCTTATCCCATCGTTCTGTCTCAGGCCTACGTAATAGCTCCGTGTTACCCCCTTGGTATCCATACCTCATACCCGAACACATACCGGACATATTTCGATCGTACTATCATGGCTTATACCAGACAAAACGGCTTGCAAGATCTTACGACCGTCGGTCCATTTACTAGGGAGAACCGGTCCTGGACAAACCTCGGCTCTCCGGCGACGGCCCGCTCACTGGTGGGAAGTGTGGTATGCGCTGCTGGCCGGGTCATCTGGTGTCTTCACATATGTTTGGGAACCTTCTGCGAAAATGTAGACAACACACAGTGATCTTGTTCAAACCGCTCTTTACCTCCGAAACGTATAAGGCTTCTCATGTAATTTAAACCTTGTAGCTGCTTCCTTTTCTTCCACCCCACCTTCCCCCACAATGGGTCTCCGATCCGGACTGGTCCTAGCACTATGTGCTCTCTGCGCCAAAGGAAACCTCTTCGGCGTTCGCGATGACTTACACTTTTCTTTGGAGGCGCGGCAAGCCAACACCGATGGCTCGCTCCCCATCTACAAGGATCCCACAAAACCCATTGAAGACCGCGTCAATGATCTACTTCCTCGTATGTCCTTGGAAGAAAAAGTTTCACAGCTGATCCAAGGGGATCTAAACGGATGGATGACACTTGACGATCCGTTGGATAATACTTTGGTCTTCAATCAAACCGGGCTGGTGGGCCAACTAGGGCCATTATACGCGTTCAGTCACTAACTACGAGCAATAGGAAGCGATGATGGGCCAAAAAGGCGGCTCCATCTGGGGAGGCTACCTTATGCCGTGGGAGAAGTTCGTCTTCGCTGTGAACGTTGGGCAACGGTATCTAATGGAAAATACCACTCTTGGCATTCCCGCTTTGATCCAGTCCGAAGGTATATCAACGGGTTCCATCATGACCAGTTTGTCGTACTTTTATTAACACCTTTGCCAGGTTTGCATGGTTTTACCAACAATGGGACAATTTTCCCTTCGCCAATTGGGTTGGCTGCGACATTCGATACTGACCTCGTCAATAAAATCGCTGCTATTGTCGGTACGGAGTCCGAGGCGCTTGGAATCACACACATCTTCGCGCCTGTCCTCGATCAAGCTCGCGAGCTTCGTTGGGGCCGAGTAGAAGAAGGCTTCGGCGAAGATCATTACCTTACTGGTGAAATTGCCTTTGCCTTCGTGAAGGGACTGCAAGATGGCAAGCGACGAAATACTAGCGATACAGCATTTGCGCGTGCTGCAGCAACTTGCAAACATTTTGCGGCTTTCGGTAGTCCCCAAGGAGGCTTGTGCGTTGGGTCCTCTCCTTCGAATGCTGTCGATCTTATCTTATTCATAAGGAACCTTGCCCAAGTGTCTGGTGGCGAACGTGAACTTCGCACTGTCCACCTCAGGGCATTCCAAAGAGCCTGCATGGAGAGTTTGTCCATCATGACAGCTTACTCCAGCTATGACGGTATCCCAGCTATCGCCAACACTCGTGAGACCCTTTACATCCCATACCACGCTAGCCAACAACTCACGATTGCTCGTACATAGATCTCCTGAAGGACATCGTACGCTTTATACCGTCACCTCTGTAATGCGATCTAACTCCACCGAAGCTCCGAAATGAATGGGGCTACAAGTACTGGGTCGTTTCTGATGCAGGTTCAGTAGACCTCTTGATTACCCTTCATGGTACTTGCGCTACGAGAGAGTGTGCCGCGAAAATAACGCTTGAGAATGGGTTGTCGGGTGAGATGGGTGGAGGAACCTACACGTTTTTAACACTTCCAGGTAAGGATGTTTATGATGCCATTCCCAAGAATAACATGTCGCTCACGTATACGGATTGCGATAGACCAGGTCCAGGCGGGCACCATTGATACCAATGCTTTGGACACTACAGTCGGGAATCTGCTCCGCATCAAGTTTGCGATGGGTCTATTCGAAAGTGCGTGCTAGCTCTGATGGTGGTTGGTATGAGTTCAACTCATGCATCTTCATGTCTAGATCCCTATCCCTATGATGACTATTTGTCTTTCTTGCGCACGCCCGAGTCCCGAGAAACTCTCCTCGCATCCGATCGCGAGTCCATAGTCTTGCTTGAAAATCACGACAACATCTTGCCCTTGTCCAAAAATATTGGCTCTGTAGCACTGATTGGCCCTCAAGTAGATCGCGTTTCGGTAAGCCCTCCATCTCCCTACAAAGTCAAGGACAAATCATCGAAGTGATTTTGCTTCAGTTTGGCGACTACGTCTTCTTCAATGCTACTCTCAATGCCGTAAGCCCTCTTGCTGGCTTCAGGCAAGTTCTGGCGGACACCTCCGTCCAAATCAACTACGCTGAAGGCTCCAAGCTCTGGTCTAACGACCAATCCGGCTTCGAAGCAGCCGTCAATGCTGCCAGCTCCTCTGATGTCGCCGTTGTGATGGTTGGAACATGGTCCCTCGACCAAACTCAACTATGGACGCCAGGCACTAACGCGACGACTGGCGAACACGTCGATGTTCACGATCTTGCACTCGTCGGTGCCCAGTTGGACTTGGTCAAAGCAGTTAAAGCCACTGGGAAACCAACCATTGTCGTTCTAGTTAGCGGGAAGGCTATAGCGGAACCTTGGATTCAAGATTGTAAGTGCAACACCCTCTTTTAAGTCAACTTGTGTAGTCAGTGTCATTCATGTCTGTTGCACATACAGACGCCGACGCGGTAATCCAACAGTTCTACCCCGGTGAACTGGGTGGCTTGGCCTTGGCCGAAATTGTCTTCGGAGATGTGAATCCGTCTGGTAAGTGGTCGTATCGACATTAAATCCGCGGAAATTTACGTAAACAAACAAAATAGGGAAGCTCCCAATTTCATTCCCCCGACATGTCGGCACGACGCCTGTTTTCTATAATTACTTGAAAGGTAGTCGGCCTCTGGATCCCGGTAGTGTTCTGGACGACGGTACGCTGAAGTTTGGTCACCAAGTGCGTGGCTTGTATCTTTCTTCAATTGAACCTGGCGCTGATCTGGACACGGCAGTATGTCCTCGACAGTCCGATCCCTCTTTGGAGTTTTGGACATGGCCTCAGCTACACAACCTTCCAATAGTATGTGTCTATTTCATTTGCGTCAGAAGTATCCTTACCCGTCTCACTCTCGCCAGCGCGGATATTACGCTGTCTCCGAATGCTATCGGAACAGACGGCAAATTCACGGTTAGCGTTACCGTCCGCAATACTGGCTCGAAGGTTGGAAAAGAAGTCGTTCAGGTCCGTAATCCACCAACCGACCCGCCTGCATCATAACCAAGTGTTGTTTTACATTAGGTATACGTGACCGATCTCGTAGCCTCCGTTGTTACACCGAACCAAGAGCTCGTTGGCTTCAAGAAAGTGGAGATTCAGTAAGTCACGCCCCTCGTTGTACCCCATGCGTCGCTTAAATCGGTACATCAAAGGCCTGGTGGTACGGAGAGAGTATCAATAGAGATCGATGCTCAGCAATTAGCTATCTGGTCTCTCAGCAATACCTGGGTTGTCGAACCTGGCCAATTCCGCATAAAAGTTGGCACCAGTGATCAGTCGTTCTTAAACGCGACCTTAACCATCAACTGAGAACGCCTGCCGGCCAGGTGCTTTGGAAATTATATATGAAAACCGACACTATGGACTATCATAGGCATTGGTATTTATATTATTCAGTATATACCAACTACAGCATAACAATCCCATATATCCAGAGTCATACAAAGGTGAAGCATAGGTAAGGAAAAGACCAACCAAAATATGTATATGATTATCGACTACACTCTTCGACGGTCCACATTCTACGAATACGGCTTGAACTCGGGGCGGAATATGGAAGGCTGCCCCATGCGGATATCTAAGATACCAAGACTCATGGACTCTGGGAACGCATCCTGGAGAGCGTCCAGACACTGTCCTTCAGGCTTAACCGTTATGGTTACCCTTTTCAGTGCGTGATCTCGAGATAGCATCGCGAGGAAGCCATCCAGGGCGTCGACGATGGTTTCGGAAGGGTTGACTTGGTAGCTCGATGTAACGAATAGCTCCAAGTGCTCTATCCGTGAAGGGGAAGCGAGAGTTTCAATGGTCCGCTTCGCACTCGCCTCGCGGGCTAACGAAGGATGCCACAGGAGGCAGAAATTCTGCACGATGAACTGGGCAAAAACCTGGGGAGAAGCTGTTACGCGGTCGTCAAAATCCAGCTGATGAGGCATGTAGCATAAGTCCTCACGTCTGACAATACAAGCTGCGAGAGTGCGCAGTGTTGGTGGAAGGCAATCATTGAATTCGGGTAACTTTCGATCCCTCCATTCAAATATTAGAACGCTCGGTAGGGATATGGTTTGTGGTGTGAAGGGAACATTGTCACAGCTGACGATGGAGAGTTCCTTCAGCCCCGTCATTGATAGAGAGCTGGCGGGAACAAAAGTAGGTTCGCCGAAGTAGATGTTGTAGAGCTTCAAGGAACGAAGTGTCCGATGACCGGAGCGGAGTACCGAGAAAAAATTATCGTGATCGTGGATGGACGTATCGCCAAGATGGAGGGATGTGAGTTCAGATCTCTGAACGATCAGGGAGAGAGTAGAAAGCACTGGCTCTGGTGGATATGAAATATTCAACGCCCTGACTCTGGGAAATGATTGTAGAAACTCCTGGAAGCGACGGCCTTGGGATTGACCATAGAACGCGCTCTCAAAGCACACATCTGTTATATCCATCTCGCGGACATGGTACCGAAGGTGCGGTGCATCAAATATGAGCAACTGGTACGCCAAGGTGTAGCGCAAGTTATTTTGCACGACAAGTCGATGGAAGATGAATGGCTGGCTTAGACTCCTCCATTGAGAGGAGACCAGCGAGCTATTTTTCAGGGAGTTCCTGCATGCTACTTCCTCGAGTACGAGGAGTACGATCTCTGGGGGAAGAGGTCCACTCGAGGACCGAAACTACATTGGGACAATGAGATGACCAGTAAAAGGTGCATTGCCTCCCTGCTCACCTTTTGTTCGCTAGCATCTTGCAGCAGCATACCTTCAGAGTACGTAGATAAGGTGAGAGTTTTTCCTCTGGTTCGGTGGCCATGGTTGATGGTGTTGTTGAACAAGCGAGATCACTGCATACCCATAAGTGGACATTATCCAGGCACACACACTGCCACAGACGCGAGAGCGCTGAAGTTTCCATGGAATTCGCAGATACCTTGTGTATGAGTTGAGCGCAATGAACTACATTTCCTACCAACAAACGACCAAATGTTGTCTATAAATTTGCTGTTTCTTCGGACATTGTGCCTCTATACCCCCCCCCCACTGGCAGAGAGTCTTCTGCTCGCACCAGCCCTACACCAAACGACACAAAGAACCCCAAGTCCTGCTCATCACTCGATGGGTATGACGTTCTCCTGCAAATAGCAAACGCAAACGAACTCTAACAAAATGACTCAGATAATCCTCGCGATAGCTCATCTCCGTTTGCTCGTCGAGCTTAGAGACAAGGCATATGAGTAAGCTGATTTGACGTTTCTCACTTCCGTCAGTTGCCTCAAATGTAAACGGGCTTTAGGGTCCGCGGCCTCACGTCGGACGTGTTCTAAATGCTTGGCTTTTCCTCAGACTTTGACGCACTCTCGGGCAACCCATATCCAGCTTTTCCTGTCACAGCTGCCACAGCGCTCGGTGCTTCAAGTATGGACGGAGAACTCTCTACTACTGATATCTCTCAACACAGCTACCCTTATCATTATGCAGCAGCGAGTACAAGTAACCTGATCTCTGCCGTACCCGTGGACGACATTTATCCTCCTCTGTTCTCTTCCTCTCTCGGGGTATCGCCAATGGACAGCGACCTTCAGATTGGCGGGCCCGTCCAAGATGCCTTCTCCGATAGCCTGGAGATACTATCTGCAATTCCGCTGGCTGTCGATGCTCCCTCGACCCTCGCGCCCCCGGGCCATTTCAATGACATTCCAAATTTCGGAACTTTGCCTTTGGTTCAACTTAATCAAGAACCTATACTCTTCCCAGGTATGTCGCCCCGGCACTTTTTAGAAGATATCTAACACATTGCCCTGTTACGCGTTGCGTAAGACCAAAGTTTCATCGATTGGCCGACTAGCCCGGAGTACTCTGATGAACAAATTACCTTCCCCAGTGACGAAATCGGAGACCAAGAAGTTACTCACTCTGCCCCCGAACTACAGGGTTTCAACCCCCCTCATAGTGCTAATGGTTTTGAGCTGGCTTCTCCTGCCTTCCCTCTTGAAGATTTGGATGTAACGACCCTCCAAATGTTGATCGACGATGTTCTGTATGCATCCAATATCAACTCCGATGCATTTGAATAGCACATATCTGTCGACTAACCACAGGACACTTGATACTTATATCCCACATCATCTCCTAAAATTTTCCCTTCTGTATTCATCATTATCATCTTGCTCGTGCAATACATATACTGGACCCACCCCTTCATCTTCCGTTGGCAGCGAGAGTGCATGAATAAACACACCAGCAAGGAAAAAGCTACGTGCTGTGTCCGGGTGAGGCGGTGTGGTATACTACTGTAAGTATTGTAGTCCAGCTCGGAGTGATGCCTTATGGTGGGGCAATAAGTTATCTGGGAGAGTGTGTTAACAGATCTTTTGGGGTGCAGAGAAGGGGAAAGCATAGTCAGGACTCAGGGGTCATAGGGGCATATTTGGAGTTTAGCCATTGTCTAAGTTGGGAGGGCAAAAAGTGTTGGAGTTTTGAAGGCTGCCACTGCTGTTAGCCCCTTCTGGGTAGTGTGACTCCGATCTTTCCGGATATCCACTCCACCACCACATTCATTAGGTTTCGTGCCATTTTGCATACACTTTTGAACCACATCCCGGGGCTAGCATTTGTTTTGCAGATGATAGGTGAAGAATTACGCCAGGGTGGGTGGAAACTGCATACCTCCCTGTGTGAGTTTTTATGTTGTAGATTGGAAACCAGTGGGGGACTTGAGGAGGAAAGCCTGGAAGATGGAGGAGCCGAGGAACAGGAGATCCTGACCCTGACATGGATTTGACATAGACTTGTAGACTTGGGGAAGATGCTCTAATTGCTCTACCTTTACTATGTATGAATGAAATGTGTATATGTACTATAAGTGTGGTACTGTGTGCATCAGAAAAATATGAAAACCTCATGTCAAGGTGAACACAAATCAAAAGAAATGAGGTTGAAACCTTGGAACAAACCAGTGTTGTGCTGACCCCTGGTCAGTGACCAGGTCAGTCAAGCTGAGGTCAGTACCACCTGACCTGACCCCTCTTTGACCCTGGGTCAGAGAGGTCAGTGGAAACCATGCTTGTTTTTCAAGTTTTTTTTCTTCAAACCAGATGGTTAATTGAAGTTGTGGTACAGTCACACAAATATTGGCATTGAATTGCTAATATTACCTTTGCACAATATTGAAGCCTGTGATGGGATGTGTATCCCAGTACTCCCTATTCACATCACTTCTTGCAACACTGTAAATCCTCCTCCAATGGATGGCTGCTAGGGTCTTCATTTAGGGTTCAATATCAAGGGAAGTACATCAGGGTGAGAATGGGAGCATGGTGGGTGCATACTTGGGGGTTAGGTGGTGATTTTGCTGCATGTTTGTCCCATGGGCCATGAATAGATATTTGTTAACAAATTCCGAGACATAGAGACTTGATAGAGACACTACATGTGGTGTATGTGTACACAAGATCAGTATTATTACATAAATGAGCAGCTCGATAAGGTGGCTTGTGGTCTAGTTTTTTGTGTACACAAGCCAACTTCACATATGCTAGTTGATCCCAGTAAAGCTTGAAGCTTTTTGACAAAGCACACTGGCATCACAAAGATACATACCTTTATCAAGGCAAAATAGTGACACATTCTGATTCAATCTCTACCTGTAAGTCTGGAGATGACATGAGAGGAAGACAGCATACTTTGCAAAGATACACCCAATCGGATACATGATTTGGGGACACTCATTGGGTGAGAGGTAACTTCCAGTGTGACTGACTTACAATATACAAACTCCACTGACCCCTAGCAAAGGTCAGCACCCCCACTGACCTGACCTGACTGAGCCTGACTGACCCAACTGACCCCTGCTCAGGTCAGCTTGGGTCAGGTCAGTTCCCGACACTGGAACAAAAAGCTACCAATTATGTAAATTATGTAAATAAACGACTACCCACCATGGCCCTGATTCCCAGCCAACAACCTACATACCCTACAATAAGATGCATTCAGAGTAAAACTGTTCTTGTTCCTGTGTCTGAGATGCCAACAAGACACCTGCTCCAAACACAGATTAGTGCAGTCCTGTGACTTCCCCTACATGAGCCCCTAAGTACCTCATGCTGACTGGTCCAAGTATTGTCAACCATTTCAAGTACATGTAGGCAATAGCTTGTGCTATAGTAAGTGTTTAGGGAGTTTATACAGCATGATAGTGAGTGTATAGTATGGGTAGAAAGGATTGAATCATATATTCAGCTCATATGAAAAGCCAGAAATGAGCAGTTCAAAGGCTTGTATAAGGCTGGAACTGCTGATACAGACCCTCCCTGCTATATTTAATCATTCTCCTGTTCATAGTTGCCTTATTATGCACCTGTTGTCTGTGTTCCATAAGAGATATCAATAATAATCTTAGAGACCCCCTCCTTTCATACACAATGTGAGAAGATACATGTAGTCTTCCTCTACTCTCACTGCATTACTGTGATTCTGCTTTGACAATCCTTGCACAGTCCAGTGTGAGGTACCTAGGGGCTCATGTAGGGGAAGTCACAGGACCGCGCTTTTTTTTTTTTTTGTTTTTTTTTCGAGTCTGCATTTATATACCGCAACAAGTACGCTAGAGCTACTAAGACGCAGTTCTGGATGAGCACAGAAAGTAGCTAAGTCCCTGTCTGGAGCGAGGGCCAGCTCCAGACATTGGCAGCGAGGGTGCGTTAAAAAACCCGCTGGCAAAACCCTTTGGGAAAAAGCCGTTGGGAAAAAGCTACCTGCTGTGCCCTGGTGGGGGCGGTATGGTATACTAAGTGTGGTAGTCCGGGTCGGAGTGGTGCCTTATGGTGGGCTGGTAAGTTATCTGGGAAGGTAGGTTGTCAGTGGTATGTTTGTTTATTGCGAGTGGAGGAAAGGAAAGGAGCATAATTAGGGGCATAGGGGCATGGGTGGGTTGATTATCCATTGTCGAGTTTGGGGGGCCGGAAGGCGTTGGAGTTTTGAAGGAAGGTTGCGATTGCTGCTAGACCTTTCTGGGTACCTAGAAGTAAGTCAATGGATAGTGAGGCTGAGGCCTCGCGGAGGCAATCTCTGGCATGTTCGTGGAGTGGGCATTCAGTAAGGATGTGAGCTCTGGTCTGGAAGTACGTCTCGCCACATGGGCAGGAGTTTGGGAGATGGGGGACAAAGCGTGAGTAGTATTCCCCAGTGAAGGCGTGGCCAAGGATGGCTTGGATAGTATGCGCATATGTTTGACGAGAGCCGCTGAAGGTGCGATGGAATTTGTCAAGTTTTAAGGAAGGGGGTTGGGCCAGGGCTAAAGAGGATGGGGAACGTTTGGCTAGGTATTCTTTCCAACGTTTGCACCATCTTTTGAGAGCCCGCTCTTTGGAGTTGGCCTTGGACCATGCTAGTGTTGAGCCAACGATGGACCGGCCCGCGGCTGCCTGTTTAGCGAGGGCATCGGCTTGTTCATTGCCTGGGATTCCTGAGTGGCCAGGGGACCACGCTATGGTCACTGAGACATTCCGGTGGAGGGTTAGAAGGTGGTCTAAGTTTTTGCGGAAGATGATAGAGGCGTCTTGTGACGGGTGGGGGGATGTGTCATAGATCGATGTGATTGCTGAGACGTTATCAGCGAAGATGCGAACCTGAGCGATTGAGGGTTGGTCATTGATGAGCTGGTCGAGGTGAGCAGACGCGTGTGCGAGGGCGAACATTTCCCCATCAAAGTTGTCCGAGTAGGGTCCTAGACCTACGGAGCCAGTTTTTAGTAATGCGCCGCGGTGGTAGGCAACAAACACGGCCCCGGTTTGCATGCAGTTATTGACTTGGTGTCTGGATCCGTCAGTGAAGATGAGTAGGTATGAGGGATCTTGTTTGGACTCAGCTTCAAGAGAGCAAATGTTGCGGATGATTTGTTTTCTAGCATCTTTATCCCGGGGGACATAGCTTGACTGGGAGAACCTTGCTCCCCATGGGTTGGTTACACACCATGGCGGCATGGCATATGGGTTAGTTCGTTCGTCAAGGTCAGAGAAGTAATAGGCTTGCTCAGCTAAGCGCTGAAGATTGGTGGGGCCGGAGCACTTGTTTTGGGAGGTTGTTGGACCTTGGGCGCCTTGGAGGTTCCATGGTTTGGGTAGACAGAGAATTGGCTGTGAGTGATGGGGTAGGGTCCGGAGGCGGGTCGCTGCGTTTGACAATATTCGGTCTAGTAGGAGGGGGATTGGGAGGATGGCTCCGATGTGGTGCATGGGCTCTGAGGGAGAGGTCTTGAACACCCCGAGGATTAAGCGTAAGCCTGCATTTTGGACTTTGGTCATCTGGTTGAGGAGGGTCTTTTGACGTACGCCCGTGTACCATAGGGTCGACCCGTACGTAAGGACTGGTAAGACGACCGTTTTGTAAGCGAGTCGTCGGTTTGCGTGGTTCATGCCTCGAACAGAGTTGCCTAGGACCGTTAGGGCCTGAACCTTAGACATGGCACGGTTGCACATATATCGAACATGTTCTTTGAACGACAGTTTGCGGTCTAGGAAGAAGCCAAGCCATCTCATGATGGTGTTGGGATGAATCGTGAGCGTGATGTCTGGTGCTGGTTTGAGGGAAATGGGGAGGAGAATTGGGGACTTAGCTCTGGTGAAGTGCATTATTTCGAATTTAGAGTGGTCTGTTGATAGGCCGATTGCCTGGAGTTTCTCGTTGATGATGGGGAAGATTAGCTGGAGCTTGCTAATGTTGTCCGGGATTGATTTGGAGAAGGCGACCACGAGGCCATCGTCAACGTAGGAGTAGAGCGCTGTGGAGTCGAATGTGGTCGCGAGGGAGTTGATATGGCCTGTGTATAGGGCCGCAAGGATAGGGGACAGTGGTGAGCCTTGGGGGATGCCAACGGAGCAAGGGGATGGGTCGCAGTTGGTCCCGTTGACACGGATGATTACCTGGCGGTCGGTGAGGAAGCTTCCGACCCAGTTTCGAATTTCTTCAGAGAAGCCTGCGAGACGGAGGGTCTCAATGAGCCGGGCATGGTGTACGTGGTCGAAGAAGCCCTTGATGTCGTAGGCGAGGGCTGAGGCTGTGAGGCCCTTCTTCCAGCCAGACTGGATGTCGTGCATGAGAGTGATGCCTGCGTCTGAGGTCGAGGACTTGTCCCTGCATCCGAACTGGTTAGATGGGATTAGCTGGTGATGACCTACTTCAAATAGAATGCGGCGCGTGATAATCTTCTCAAGTAGCTTGGACAGGCACTCCAAGAGTGAGATGGGGCGGTAGGCCCTCAGGTTGGACATGTCCGGTTTGCGGGGTTTGGGGACGATGGCGACTGTGGCGACTTTCCATGATTTGGGGTGGTAGCCTATCCGTAGGCATGTGTTGTAGATTTCCGCAATGATTTGGCCACCTGATGGGAATGCCCATTTGATGAGGCGGTAGTTAACCTCTGATGGCCCTGGGGCTGAGACGTTGGAGGTGCCATTTAGGGCGGTAATCACCTCCTCTGTGGTGATTGGAGGGAAGGGGCGGGTTTGTTTAGGGGGAGGGTCGTTGGGCTGTGTTGCGGCTACCTGGGGGGGGAAAGGGGGAAGAAAGTGGCTTGGAGTGTTTTACCAAGTTCCTCAGGTGATGCCGCAATGGAATCCTCTGTGATTAGCGGGGGGGTACGGGACTTTCGCTTGCCTACTGACCAGTTTGCCAGATTCCAGACATTATCGGGGGTTGCTGTGGACAGAATCGTGTCTGCCCAGGCTTGTTTCGCTCTCTTGACGGTCCTGTGTAGGCGGTTGATGAGTTTGGGCTTTTCATCGCGGGGGGCGCTTCGCATTTTTTCCACGGCATCTTGACAGTCTGCGTTCCACCAGCGAGCAGTTTTTGTTGATGGGGGTTTGCGGTCTGGCATGCATTTGTTGGTGGATTCGGTGAAGCAGGAAGTTAGCTGGTCAACGAGGGTGTCGATGTCTGCTGGAGTGCGGAGGGGGGGGTGAGGCGGTAACATTTGAATACGCGTTGAGAACTCAGCTATCCACTCGTCACGCTTATCGAGGTCTAAGCGCTTTCCAAGGAGGTTGGGTTCAGGGATTATCTCGGCGTTAGGTGGGTTGAATTGCCATGTCAATGCGTTGTGGTCTGATCCAAAAGCAAGATCTTCGTCGACTTTGACTGGGCTGAAAACGGATGAGTCAGCGGCAGCGTGGTTGAAGAATACTAGATCAATGATTGAGTCTCGCTGGTTAGTGGCTCCCACCCGGGTGCGGACTCCCCGTGGGTTCATGAGGGTGAACAAATTATCGTTGGCCCATTCGAGCAGGTCTTCCGCTGAGTGGTGGTTAGGGCGGGGGTGGAGAGCCCATTCTGAGTGGTGGAGGTTGAAGTCTCCGCCTACAACTGAGGGAGTTAGTAAGTCTAGCTGAAGAAGAGAGAGCATGGTTATGGCTTCAGCTTTGGGCCCGTTGCCACTGTTATAGACGTTTACTGTGAGGAATGAAGAGCTACCGTATTTGATTTCGATTGGGAGAATGTTGGGATGTTTGGCTATGTCTGGTCTGGGCTGTGCGCTGAGGCCTGCGATGTTGCGTCTTACGAAGGTTGCTACCTTGGGATGAGACGGTGATGACGGGGCGAAAGCCTCCCATGCTGGGGATGACGTTAGGCCGAGGATGGGGAGGCCCGCTGGGGAGGAATCGGCCTTGTCGAGGCCAATTTTGCCAAACCACGGTTCCTGGATTAAAATAATGTGGGTGTCAGTGAGCTGGTTGAGCATGATATGAGTACGGATAGATGAGCGGGCTATGTTAATCTGGACAATTTTTAATGGGGGAATTATCTCCATAGGTCAGCTTGCATTGGGGGTGGGGCAGGGTGGTTAGCTAGTTGGGGTTGCGCAGGAGGTGGGGGGTTAGGTAACGTAGCTGGGGGAGGGATGCTATGAGGTGGTTTGGGACGTGGTACAAATTTGCGTTTCTCTGGGCAGCCGCTATCCGTTGCCCAGTGTTCGCCTTCGCAGTTGGAGCACCGGGGGAGCACGTGCAGGATTGGGACCTGCCTTTGAGTACCGAGGGACAGTAGACATTATGTTTGGTGGTGGCATGTCTCTGTGCGCATTTCGCGCAGACGTTAGGTTTGTTACACGTTCTCGCAGTGTGGCCAAGTCCCTGGCACCTATCGCATTGGGTTAGTTTTGGTTTTTCTCTCCATGGGCGTACCGGGGTTAGTTTTCCATCCATAAATATGGGTGTTTTGAGCAGCTCCTTGAGCTTCGAGCCATCAGGGTCTTCAAACGCGAAAACAATTGGGGCAACTAGTGGGAGGCCTTCGGCGGGGTTGGGGATGAATCACGGCTCTTGGGTGATTTTGAGACTTTTGATGAAGGGGTTACGGCGGAGGAGGACGCCGAGGGCTTTGGAATCCCAGCAGGTCCCGTCAATACCCATGGATGATACCCTCGAGCAAACGGCCTTGGACCATTTGGTGTCATGGGAGATGATGACGCCCGCCAAGCCATGGTCAACTATGGGGCGGATGATGTTGGTGTGGGTGTGTACTGTTTCGGGTTTGACGTTGGCGGGGAACGTGAGGACGATGTTGCCGCTGCGGTTCCAATCGGCTCCCAAAATATCTAGGCCGTCATTGCGAGCTGCCGCATTGTTACTGAGGGCGAAGAGAAGGGCATGGAAGAGGACCTGGGAGGACTTCCTCTCTGCCTCTGGGGGGAGGCGGCCCTGGAAACGCACGATGAACTTAGTGTTAGGGGCGGGTTTCGGCGGGGGTGGTGGTGGTTGGGGGTGCTTAGGTTGGGCGGGAGTGGGATTTTTCGCTGCTGCGGCCGAGTAGGACTGTGGAGGTAGTTGTTGGGGGGGTTGCTTGGCGGGTTGGCCAGAGCCATTAGCGGGGGGTGACACAAGTGACGGGGCAGGGGAAGCGACGTTTATGCGCCTTTCTAGATTAGAGATCCTAGAAGATAAGTTAGCTTCGAAATTGAGAAACATATCTTTAATTTCTATCTTAAACATGTCCTTAATTTCTGACTTAAACAAATTGAGGTTCTGGGGGGGCGGGGCCTTATCTGCGGGGCGTTGGGTGAGGAAGATATCGTCCTCTATGAAGACCAGGCCCTCGATTTCTTTCGCCGTGGTGTTGAGGGCCTTGATGACGTTGGTTATTTCTACTGTGGCTTCGTGTTCTTGCGACCAGTCAGTGGGTTGGCTTGCGCCCTTCGCGATGTCGCAGAGGAGTTGGACACATGTTCGTCGCCACTGGGTCCAGGAGAGGCCTTCTGGCCCCCCCCCCAAGTCTGATGAGTTCGGGCTGGTAGGATAGTGGGGCTGGGGCTGCGGGGGGAGGGGAGATGGACTCGGTCCTAGCTCGTTTACGGGTGGGGGTCATGTCCATGGGGCTGTCTGTGCAAGTGCTGTGCGCTACCGGGGTGACCACGCGGTTTGGGGCTGTCCCATCCTTGCGAGGGGTGGTGGGAGGGGGGATTTGGGCCGGTCCTGGTTTCCAGAGTCCTGGGTCCTGAGAGGTGCCTCTTGGCCGGGCATTACTGGACCTGGGGGTGGACGGCTGATGTTGTACCGAGAGGGATGAAATTGTTGCGGGGTGGGCGCTTAACGAGATGGTGGGAGTAGGGAGCCAAGAAGGCGCCTCACAGGACCGCGCTAATCTGTGTTTGGAGCGGGCGTCTTGTCGGCGTCTCGGGCACGGGCACGAGAACAGTTTTACTCTGAATGCTACTAATGTAATGCATGAATATGCCTCATTTCCAAGACTGAGCATGCTCGTTGACGTCTGGAAGGCGGCGGACGAAAGGCTCGTTAGGCCCGTTCTCGCGACGATGTCCCTTCACCGACTTACGAAAGAGGCATTGACGCTGTTTTTCGACTTGTTTCCCTTCACTGCGCGACATAGCTCCGTCGGCGCCAGCGAGTTAACCTGCTTCTTTGAGTGATGTTACCACTTAACGCACAATAATCAAAGCGGGGGAGTAAAGGGTGCGTATCGTCTTGGGGGCGTCGTCGATTTCGACAGTCTTTGAGTGTCAGTATAATGCCGTTCTCGACTTCAAGCTCGCTCAGTAAGTTTCGTCCCTCTGTTTCTCGTCTGTTGCATGTGCTTACCACCCCTTTGCTCTGATCCTACCAACTGCAGCATGCCTTAACTCCCTCCGTAAATACCGGTTCACGCGCGATAGTCATTTACCTCACCCTTCCGATATTTCCCCTGTGACCTCCTTCGATTCTTCTAAACACCACCATCAGCCCATCTTCTGCGCTCAAACTACCTACTACGAGCCATCATTATCTACTATCAATTCCCCAAATGCGCCGGCGTATCTCAGAAGTGCGCCCATTGCTGAAATATGGGCGATAAGACATGGGCGATAGCGTGATGGATGGTCAAGCTTCAAGACTCAATAGATACCGTCCTGACTTGTTGTCTCTCTCCGTCTTGAGCTGGGCATCGATGGACAGGACGCGACTGGATGCTATCTCTGCTACGCGGCGTCAGTCTGTCAAACTCAACCGTCTGGTCGTGCTCAAATATGGCTGGGCTTCGGAATCCAGAACGCTAAGTAAATAGCCGACCTTACCTCAACCATGCCCGCTTCCCGCCACCACGTCTATTCGGGTCTTATCCATTTAAGTTATGGACATTCCGTCACACCTCCGACTTCCTGCTCCAAATTGTGTATGTTGCTCGGCGAAACCTTCGGAGATCGAATGCGTGTAGGCATTGGTCCTCTCCAGTCCGGTATGATTGCGGCTCACCCATCCCCGTAAAACCATCTATCACCGCTCGATAGCCTCACGTCGCCAATCGGATGTGTGGTTGCGCCTCTCATGCCCACGATCAGTGAAACGCAAATTCTGCGGTGTGTCGTTGTATCACAGCGCCTCTTCTCCCAGCACGACCCCCTTCTATCACCTGCAGCAAGCTCTGGATGTGCCGGCCTCATTCGTTTTAATAAAGCCTGTCTGCATGCCCATTCTTCGGCCTGACCGGCTCGCAAGAGAAGCCGTGAGAGACCGGTTCTACGCGACGCATCCACGCATGCATTATTGAACGAAACATATCATTCTCCATCCAGACCTTAAGAACTCACGCGAGAAGGAACACCCGTCCCCCTCAATTGCTTCCTTCAGGAGACACAGGAGAATCTACGGAGATTCTCACCTGTCGTTTGGAATTATGTCTAATTCCCCGGCCTCGCCTCCTTCGTCCACCCATAAAAGGCCCCCACGGCTTCTTCTTTGGCGGATTCATCCACACCTCTTCCTACCTTTAATACTAAGCTTGTTCCACAATTATGGGTGCCGGAGCAGCAGTTCATACCGATGGCGGTGCCGGGTACGCTCACCTAATCGACCCGCGTAGGACGTGGTACAATAACAGACGGTCCGTTCTACGTTGCGAGCTTCATTTTGGACGATCATTCATGATAATGCCTCCCTAGTATCATCGCACTTAACGGCTGGATATTTCTTCTGTAAGTCCTTCTGCCATCACTCATACGCCATTACAGCTCACTTCACCCTACCACAGTCTCATTACCTCTTCTACCAACGGCTACGATGGGAGTATGATGAATGGTCTCCAATCCCTGCCTCAATGGAAGGAGTATTTCAACAGCCCTTCAGGTAGCATGTTGGGCCTTTTGAACGCCATCCAAGTAAGTTGTGTCTTTATATGTCTCCCAGATCTGCCCTCCAAATTAATCAACTCGCTCGAAGAACATCGGATCTCTCGCAGCTTATCCCTTCTCCCCATATATATCAGATGGTCTAGGCCGTAAATCAGCGGTCTTCCTTGGTGCCAGCATTATGTGCATCGCCACGGTCCTCCAGACTGCGTCCCAGTCAGTTGGAATGTTTATCGGCGCTCGTTTCTTGATCGGCTTCGGTCTCACTTTCGCCGGTATGTGTACTGCATTGATTCTTGATTTTGGACGTTGGTTCTTAGCTGTAATTGATAGCTGGCGCTGCGCCGATGCTGGTCACTGAAGTGTCGTACCCCACATATCGTGCCGCCCTCACTTCAACCTACAACTCACTCTGGTATTCCGGCGCTATCGTGTACACATATTTTTTCCGTCCACTCCTCTCGCCATCTATCTAACAATCTTCCCTCTAGTGCTGCCTGGAGTACATTTGGTACATTCAAAATCCCCAGCACCTGGTCATGGCGTATCCCTTCCGCCCTCCAGGGCCTTCCCTCGGTTCTCCAAATTCTCCTCATCTGGTTCGCCCCTGAATCGCCCCGTTGGCTCATTAGCAAGGGCAAGGATGATCAAGCGTTGAAGACTCTCGCTTACTACCATGCCGATGGCAATGCGTGAGTAATCTATTCATCGGTCTCTCGTGAAATGTTTCTTCAAGTGCGTCTAGCAACGACCCCCTCGTTCAATACGAATTCAACGAGATCAAGAACGCTATCGACTTCGACCGCACTGTTGCCGCTAATGTTGGGTGGAAGGCCCTTTTCGCTACCCCAGGTAACAGGAAGCGTATGCGTATCATCGTTGCCCTGGCCTTCTTCTCGCAGTGGTCAGGGAATGGACTCGTCTCTTACTACCTCAACAAGGTCTTCGACTCCATCGGTATCACAGACCCTACCATCCAGGTAAGACTTTCCTCACAAACGCTAGCTCCCTGTCCAACGTCAGATCAAATAGCTTCTCATCAACGGTATCCTCCAAATATGGAACTTGGGTTGGGCCCTCCTAGCATCTTTCTTGGTCGAACGTCTCGGCCGTCGCCTGCTCTTCTTGAGCTCTACTATTGGCATGCTTATCTTCTTTACCATGCAAACAGTCTGCTCCGCCCAATTCGCCATTCATGGTGCGGATGCAGCTGCCCATGCTGTTATTGCGTTCATCTTCCTCTTCTACGCTTCCTACGAGTGAGTTTACTCCCCGGCTCCTTTGGACATTTGCCCCGCCCTAACATCGTATTTAACCAGCCTTGCCTTTACGCCCCTCATTGTATCATATACTGTCGAGATTCTCCCTTTCGCCCTCCGCGCCAAGGGTTTCACGGTTTTCAACTTTGCTATCTCCTTATCCCTTATCTTCAATCAATACGTCAACCCAGTCGCCCTTGACGCCATCCAATGGAAATACTACGTATGTCCACACCTTTCTCTCCGCCTGAATCATTCATCCTGACCCACACGACTTTTATAGATCGTGTACTGCTGTTGGATCGCCTTCGAAATGGTATTCGTATACTTCTTCATCATCGAGACAAAGAACCGGACGCTCGAAGAGACAGCCGCTCTCTTTGACGGTGAAGAGGTTGCGCAACAGATTGCTGCATCGCCCATGGACGTTCGATACGATGATGATAAGGATGGCAACTCAACTGGCTCCTCCCACGACAACATTCCCAAAGTCTAACTATGCCTAACTACGCTACCCCTGGAGTCACGAACATCGCTTCCCCTTGTCATCCTTTCATACTTGGCTGCACGGTGGTTAGGGACTTGAAAGATTTATTATTGCTTTGGTGTACATAACAAACCACATGTTTTCGAAGAAGCATCTTGTAACATATGCCTACCTCATATGAAGTATCTGTAATTATTGAATGTGCGGTCTAATTGGGTAGTGATCAAAGCCGATCTCGTCAGTACTTAGTACTGAGTGCTGCGAACCAGGAAGTAGCCAACTCGCCAGGTAGCCAAGGCCGCCATTTCAACCTTGGCAATCCTTGGAACATCTACACCGCTACGCAGATTCACCTTCAAGTCTTGTTTCATCCCTCATCGTGACATTACATCATGGTTAAGTACTGTATTGGAGCCCTACTCTGTGCATATGGCTCTGGTAAAGTTGGTCAAGTACTCGCACGAATAAGTGACCTAAAGGGAAAGGTAAGTCTCACTATAACCAATCGAATATTGGTTGTACACAGGATACAAATGTGACAACTACATCATGCTGGGAGTTGATCTAAACAAGTCATGACATCGATATTCTTCTCTTTTTCTTCTTTCTGGCGTCCCCTTCCCACTCTTCGTCTCCACTATCGACGTCCATCTCATCATCACCTCCTTTCCTCAGTCCCTTCATCTTCTTTCCAACTAGCTTGCTCAAATCCTGCTTCCCGACATGTACCCGTCCTCTCAAATCACCCATCTCATCCACCTCCGTATTCTTCATCTTATTCTTCTTTCCAAGCCCACTCTCAATATCCTTCTTCACCACCTTCGGCCTCTTCATAGCTTGTTTCCACATTTCTGGGTCAGCAGGCTGATGCCGCCTCAGAGTGAGGTCTAGAGAAGGCCCCATGGGGGTGAGCTCAGCACGAGGGACACGGGTTCCCGAAGGAAGTAGTTTTGTCGTGTAGGTCCGGATATGGACTTTTGGAAGATTAACGTAGGATTCCTTGGTCTCGGTGGTAGCGTTGTTGAGAGAATCGGGCATGGGCGCGAGTGAGACACTGATAACATGCTCTAATCCAGTCAAGCATATTGAATCGATGGCTTCGCCGTTGAAAAGATCGAGGAGGAGAGATTTGAGCTGCACGAAACGGGGGTGGGTGTCGAAAAGTTCCGAGGCAAAGTGCATGAGCGGTTTGTTCCCCGGGGTGCATTTTGGTGTCTACGGATGGAAATGAGGGATATCCGCGGAGAAAAGACGGGCCAGCGAACCTTGAAGGAGTCTATGCTCTTATAATCTTCAACTCCAACTTCACACATGTCCAATATCCGCCCATCGTACATCCTCACTATCGTCATCCCGTGCGGCCGTTTCTTCGTCGACTGCCCAACCAAGAACATCGATGCGTCGTTCTTGTTTGACCAAAACTCGAGTGAGGATTGAGAACTCGACCCCGATGCCGATGTCGTTGAATCAAAAGGGCGTATATCATTTTTCTTCGAGAACGAGATGCAGTGGGGTCTCTTCAGCGCCATCTGCAGGAAGCAAAAATCAGCATGGAGGAAACACCTTGTCAAGGAAACTGACCAGGTCCTTCATCACAGCGTCTACCCTTTCTCCAGTATGCGTACCACGAACAAAGATGGCAGTGCGAGGGTCCTCGACTTCTTTTGGTGCCCTGGCATCCAGAGCTCGTTTTGAGCGGGCATTTTTAGGTCGTCTATTGGATTCTTGTCAGCAGAGATTTGGGCTCGCCAAATAGGCTCACTCACATTATCCGAAGCATCGTGCGCCGTCAAATCGGTCGCCGAGAAAGAGAATTGCAAAACTTTTTATTTGCGTCTGCTTGACAAGCGCCCTGGATTGTCCTTCAGGGGTTCACATAGGGAAAGAGCTCAGTCAGGTAACCAAGGCTCGGAAAACCGTCTGACGATTGACTATTCAACGGAAATCATCCGTTTTCTACATCAATACTGGCATCAGCAGACTTATATGGCTTCTTAATATTTCATCCGTCTTAGATACGCAGTTACAGCTCGTCGTGGTTCAAACCACTGCCTTCCTCCGGCTCCGTCAACCACTGCAGCATTGAACTCCTCCGTATTTTCTAGCTGGACCCAATGGGCTCCCGGGAGCATCTACCCAAATCAAGAGCACAGCATGTCAGATGGTTCAAGGCAGGCCTCAGCATGGGAGGCAACGTCAAACTTACCTTCGTCGTAAGCTTTGGAACAAAGTTCGCAGATCCCAACAGTTTGGCGGCCAATTCCCAGTCGGTTACTGGATCCTGTAGAAGCAAAGATGGTTTATCAAAGGTGAGGCTGTCGAAGTGGATGTACGAATTTGTGGATCTAATGGCAGAATACTCAGCACCGGCTGGGGGGTAGTGTGATTCCCCGGGGTATGAGCGGATCCCCAGGAACAGAAGCGGTTCTAGTGGAAAGAAGCTTAGCTTGCTGGATAGTGAGTGAGTTAGAGGTAAACAAGCATACAATGTTAGTGTAAAATTGCAACGCTACGCGTCGCTCCAGTGAAGGTCGAGTTGCTAGTCAAGAAGTGTTCAGGACTAGGGACGTTCCGCAACGCGCCACGAATAGTTCGCCGTATATCTGCATCAAGCTCCTTGACTGCTTCCCCAGTTGTCCCGCTAAAGAAGAGTTGGTAAGCAGGCTTTGGGAGGGCGTGAACGAGGGTTTTCAAGGGGACAAAGTCTCCGTGTACCGGGATGTACTAGGCTACTGGTCAGTGGAGGAGAATGAACGAGCGTAGGTAGCACTAACAGGGATGACAGACCCAATCACGGCTTCGTCCAAGCCCGGACGGCTCCTCGTCATCTCATAACACAGTTGGGTCCCCCAATCGTAGCTAACGAGAACGATGTCGTACTCAAGACGGGCACACGGGTGACGAGACTATGGAAAACTCACCCCATACATATAGCTGAAGGCACCTTCACGTGGGCCAGAATGCACGCAAGGTCGCCCACTATATCTGTCATTTCCCCAGAATTCTCCGCATCATCTGGGTGCGTCGACTCGAAGGTCGGGGACGATGAGATGGTAATCATCCTGGAAAGCTATCTCAGTCTCGAGGCGGACGACATAAAGGCGTGGCTGCACGCCCCTTCAGTTCGTCGATCCGGTTCGACCAATTACTCCAGAGACTGGGCCATCCATGGACCATTAGGATTGTGCGCTTTGCGCTTCGGTTGATATCCACGTAATCTGTACCAAGAAACAATTTGCACGGAGAATAAGAACATGACATGCCGATTAGAAAGGAGTCACTTACGGAGCTGTAGGGCTATAGCTTTGGACTCATCACTGCTTCGATCGGCGCCTGGGCAAGTAGCTACATTCTTTGCGTAATTTCGAGGCTGCAATCCTTGTATTAGGAAGACTGGAGGACGACCCGTATTAAGGTATCGAGCATTTGAGCCTCTTCACAGGTTACAAATGGGAAACGCGCAAATGTTTTGCTCACGCAATCCTCAGTAGTACGAAAGCCCCTGTTGCTCATCATCATGTGATCATGCAGGTTCCGGCCCGGTGCGGCCTACCTTACGTAGTTCTCTTAGTTCCCACCACATTTCACCATCATGCAGTCTCACCAGAGAGTATCCTCGCGTCCTAGCACGCCACCGCCGACGACGGAAAACGCTTGGGAACCCGAACATAGAACGCCACCGCCGACGACGAAAAATGCTCGGGAACCCGAACATAGCACTCCCTTGTCTGCAGGATCCACCACGAACGAGACGCATCGAAGCAACTCTTACCAACGCGACTACGCTCCTTACCTTCTCCAAGATCTAAAGGTCGAGCGAATCGTCTCTGTAGAGGAATTCTGCACTCTGATCTTGGGTCTCGATACCTCAAATATGCCGCAAGCTGATACGCCTGACTTGGACGAGCTTCGAGACGCATACTGCCAGCCAGTTCGGGAGGAGGAGGAACGATATTATCACTTCTGCAATTGGGTTAACGCAAGCCTCCCGGAAGGATCCAACTATGTGCTATGTCGCAACGATAACACATATCTTTGCGGCACTGATGCGAAGCGCAAGCCTGACACGGGGCTCGTATGTAAGGACACTTTGATGAGGAATCAACGCAGAGTGTCTGTGGACAATCTGTCCGAAAAGGGGCCGACGGAAAGCCCATTTCATCCCGCAGAGCTTCTGTCGTTCATCGAATTCAAACTCATCAAGAAGGATCTACTGTCGGTGAAAGGTCAGGTCCGGGCCGCGAAAGGTAGGTATTTGCGCGTGATTCTGAAACGTTCTAGGAGGCTCAGTGGGGTTCTCATCTGGCTACGTCGGGTGGCCGTCGTCCGAATCGGACGGGCGCGAAGAAAGCTCAAGCTCGCAACCCCACTCCCGGGGAACGCAAATCCTCGCGCACACTTCATTCGGCCTCCCAGTCGAGTCCCACTCTCGCACCAGCTCTTCCAAGGGTGCTCAACTCTATGGGAGAGGTGACTGAGTCGCCTCTGACCCAGTGTGCCAGCTACGCGTTGGAAATGATGTCGCATGGATTCCGCCAGCATGTTATTGGGTTTCTCGTTACGGACGCGGAGATTGAATTTCTCTATTACGATCGTTCCATCCTGCTCCGCTCCCAGCCGCTCAACTTCATCGTGAACTGGGACATGTTTGAACGCATCATAGGCCACATCGGCCGTTTCTCCCTTGCGCATTGGGGATTTCATGACGTCATATCCAACATGGAACCACTACAACTGCGACGACTGTGGGAATTTAATACCATTCCAACACGACCCATTATCAGCCTCTTCAATGGGTGCAACATCCAGCTCGAGGGTGGTCGGACGCTGAAGCTGGAGAACATTGTACACCAGACACATGGACTCCGAGGACGCGGGACGCTCGTCGTGAAGGCCAAGGTTGACCAGGGAGAACCCTTCCCCGTAACCAACCTTGTGGTGAAGTTAAGCTGGCCGCCAAGCGGAAGAACATCTGAATCGTATCTTTTGCACCGAATCGAGCAGGCGATAGGTCCCCCCGACGAGTGGGTTCAAAGGCACCTCCCTAAACTTTTCTGCGACGCCAGCATAGAAGACAAGGTCGGGATCCAGCAGCGGCTTCTAACGCACTTTCCCAACGATTACGAAACACGGATTCTCCGCGTCCAAGTCTTCGAGGAGCTTTTTCCAATTACGGACCTTGGCGGAGAAGTCATCCTTGGGAAGACGTTCCTGGACCTTGTGAGATGTGAGTCCTGCGACCGAGTTGACGGTTACCTTGTAACATTCGCTGATTATAGACCATAGGTCATAAGTGGGTGTATGATGTCGGGCGAGTGTTACATCGGGATATCAGCATGGGTAACTGGATGTACCGGAAGAGCAGGTCCGGGAACGAGGTATATGGAGTGCTGAATGACTTTGATCTCGCTACCGAGAGGGACCCACCCAATTCAGGGCCCACTTCCCTAAAAAGGACCGGCACTCGGATATACATGGCGATCGAGCTTCTTCGACGTGGAGACCCCCCTCTGCACTTGTATCGGCATGACCTCGAGTCCTTTTTCTATCTCCTTTTTGACATCGCCCATAATCCATCCAATCAAGAAGTCACAGTTGCATCTTGGCGCACAAAGTCCCTGGAGGATTTGATCGCTCACAAGGTAGCCCTCTTCATCAGGCCATTGTCCAAGCTTCTCTTGCCCGAGTGCCGAGGCATGGCTACATGCCTCTTGCGCATCCAGCTATTTTTCCGTCCTTACCTCGATTATCGCCTCTTTGGTGAGGGTCAAGACAGTGAAACCATTGGAGGAGCCATCACTGGCGACAAATTTGTGTCCCTGCTAGAGCGACACCTCCCTGGTAAGGTTCCCCTGTTGTTACCATCTTCCCCTTGTTGACTTGTTTCTTATATCAGGCTTACTCGTTCCGCCTCCTGTAAACTAGTCCCCTTGCTAGCCTATCTTTTACACAGTATTTTTGGTTACGGACTACTCTACTTGAGCTTTCTGGAAAGTCATCGCTTACATGTTTGAGTTATGGGTACGGGAAGGAGTTTCGCGGTGGACTTGGGCCTTCTCGAAAGCCTCTCTATCTTTCCTCTTTTAACCCCATTGCATTATGGTGTTCCAAGTGCCGAAAAAATAAGCCCCTTAGAGAGAACAAATTAGATAACTTAACATTCACCATCTAGATAGATAGGTAGATATCCTTGAATGATAGTGTAGATACAAACACATTTGATTAGTGCGATAGATAGATACATCATGACTCTGATAGATACTTTGAATGAATTTCGACAGTGATCTAGAGATAGCATTGAATAAGCGCCCCTAGGCGTGCACCAAGCCACTCTCCAGCCAATCAGATCAGCCACGTCACCCTGGCCGCGTCCCTTTCCTCTAACATCACCCGCCTCCTCAACATCTTCCACTTCTTTTGAGCCCAGTCAGCTCTGATCCTCTTGCTGGAATTGGTGCTCAGCGCTCGGCAGCCATCGTTCAACTTACCTTGCCCAACAGTACAGGGCTCCCGCTTCTTTGTTGGCAACTAATCTTTTGAATCCCTTGATTTCCAGGTAATATACTATGCCTACTCTATGCCGTGCATGTCTAATCCTTCCTTCTCGGTACTCTCACGCAGCCCATAGCGTTCCAGTATTGCGCTCTCAGCTGCCTCCCTTATCACCTCCTTGGCTTGAATCCGTTTCGAACTTCTTGGAGTCATCCCGGAGTATGGTGAGCGATCAATTAGGTCTGCGATGTGAATAATCTTGATTGGGTGTACTGGGTGAACAATCTCCATCATGACAACAGTCAGCCACTTTTCCTTCCACACATGTAGGCACCGTGTTACGGTTTGGACTTTCACTCTTGTTTCATCCTTAGATATTCCTTTTTTATCTCTCCTGTTTAATCACTCCCCTTTCCTATCCCCTAATGCTTTGACCTCTGGATACTTTGATTACTACCATTCCTTAAGCTACCATTAATTATCACATTGCTTGCTCCTACTGTAAGTTTGAGGTGTGGTATGAACACGGGGGTTTTGTGATGCGAGGTAGGTTGCCTCCGGCTAACCAGAGCTGATAAGACCTTTGTAGATAGTAGATTAGTGATATAGGGTAGGAATTTAAATGACCGTTTAATGAGGCGAATTTGTGTGAGGGTGTTTTGGGAACTTCAGTGCGATTTTGTGAGTGTGAGAGGGCTGAAACCTCAGATTCAAATGGTGGGATGCTGGTAGAGGGCTGGAACCTCAGATTCAAATGGCAAGATGGATGGCAGAGGGCTGGAACCTCAAAGACAAAAAGAGAGCAGGAGAGAGGCTAGTCGAGCTGATTCAGAGCTGCGCAAGGGAAATTCACTGGATATTTGGTATGAAAATACAGGGTTTATATAGCTATAGGTTCTGATGGAAATGGAATAAGGATATGAAAGGGAGTGTTGTAGGAGAAGGAAAGGTACAGTATTTGATGAATTTGAAGGTAATGAGGGGAGAGGTGGTGAAAGGGAGTGGAATAAGCAAGGCGCAAAGACGCGCGTTCAGTAATGTGGCGAATCATGTGATATAGAGGAGATTACACGTCCAAACTAAGGGTGCAACCTTACACCTCCCAGGGGGTATAGATGTTGACCCTCTGTGGTCAACCCACTACAAAGCATGGTCTATGTTAAGGTTCACCATGAATTCACTTGAAGTTCAGGTGAACCACAAAGTTCAGCAAAAGTTCAGTTGAATTCAGCTGAAGTTTAGCTGAAGTTCAGCAAAGTTCAGCAAAGTTCAACAAAGTTCAACAAAAGTTCAACTGAACATGTCATAGTCAACATGTTCATCTGAATTCGATGCCAAGTGAAGTTCAGGTGAAGTTCAGCTGAACTTCAAGTGAACTTTTTGGAACTACCTGAACTTTGACTTACTTATTGTAGTATTTTGAAACAGCTGAACTTCACCTGAACTTCAGTTGAACTTTTGCTGAACTCTGACTCATCTCTTTTGTCTTTAAAATGGGCTAAAGTTCAGCTAAGGTTCAGTTGAACTCTCATTGATTATGCTGAAAACTAATGTAGCAGGAATAGAAAACCTTGCTACATTAACTTTCTAACTTATTTATCCTGACAATGTTAATGATAGTAATAGTCAAGGAACAAATGATTAACAGGTTCAGAATAATGTTAGTAATGCAAGACTATCATATGTTCAGCTGAAGTTCAGGTGAGCTTAGGGCATGTTCAGCTGATTGTAGTTATTGATCATACTTGAAGGATTATTATTATTATTATCATTAATATTACATAATTAATCCCAATGTGTAATGTGGTAGAAAGCTAAATCACTAGCTGTATGCTACTACCTATTGGTCCAGAAAGGGCCCTAGCAAATTTTTGTATTTTGCTCAGCTCACTGGTTCATCATGTGCGACTTCCATATATGGATAGGGGCTATTTAGGAGATTATTTGGTAGTTATTCTTCTCAATTCTGGGCGCTTAAATGGGCGCTTACATAAGCGCCCAAGTACCGCCTGCTCAATGCTCAAGTTCACCTAAAGTTCAGCTTCCGTTCAGGTGAACTTTAGGTGAACTTCAATTTTAGAAACCTTCATTCAAACACTGTTCAGTTGAAATTCAGCTGAATTTCAGCTGAAAATTCACCTGAACAGTTTACCAAAAGTTCAGCTTCAATGGTGTTCAGGTGAACTATACCTGAACTGGAGTGAACAAGTTGAAGCAGGGAACCCAGCCAAAAAGTTCATCAACAGTTCACCCGAAGTTCACCTGAAGTTTACTAATTCAGCTGAAGTTCAAGTAATTTCATGGTGAATCAAGAGGTGCTCAAAGCATGCAAGGTGCGTACAATTAAAGGTAGAAGAAAAGGAAAGGGCAAGGGTCGGACTTGCCAGGAAGGGAGAGAGAGGAAAGGAAGCAGAAAGGAAGGAAGAGAAGAGGGAGAGAGAGAAGAAGAAAAAAGAATTGAGGGTGGTGGGACGGAGTAGGGAGTGCAAGAGGGAGAAGGGCTATAGATGGTTGTTGGGGAGAGTGAGGGAGGTAGATGAGGAACCGGGATGAAGGGAGATGGCGGGGTATGAGGGGAACAGCTTGGATGAGAAGAGTTTGAGAGATACCCTCATTGTTGAGGAGATCAGTGTGGTCAAGGGTGAAAAGGATGCTTTGGGCCATGAATATGGTGCGGTTGTCCATGTAAGGGATGCATATGTCCATTTGGGCAGCATTGAACACGTCGTTCCGCTGTTGGGATGGTAAGGCAAAGGCCTGAGTTCAGATCAGTCAGTGTAATGTCTTGTCGTCCATCGGGAAAGTCAGTGGTAATCGCAGACATGAGACAGTGGAAAGGGTGACCAAGGAGGATGTCGTAAGGCACAGACTCGACAACTTGTATTTGAAGGTACATGTGAAGGTTTCCAATGCTTGCTTTAACATTGTGTGCAAGACCCATTGTCTTGTTAGCTGTAAGATTGGCTGATTCCATTACAAGGCCTTCATCGAGGTTAAGAGGAAGACATAGTGCTTCCCAGACCACACATCACATAGAAATTACTGGTGAACCAGAGTCCAGGATGCACTCGACTGAATGATTACTGCCGAAGTTGAGTGAAATGATGTGTAATGATTCCATATCATTTGCTGCTACAGCCTCATCTTGTTGTTGAACCATGAGTGAGAGAGTGTGATTGGGTCCAGCTTCACCAGTGAAAAATGTTGAGACTTGTGTGGTGTTGCAATCCTCAGAGCATTCCTGGTACAGGACATTCACATTGGTAGGCAGTATTCATTTGGTAGCTGTGAGTTCCCGGATATGTTTCCGAAGTTCTGGAGCCATTGAAAGGAGTTCCCATTGCGTGAGTGTGATAGGTGCATCAAGAGCTCATTCAATAACATTGCCAGACAACTTGGGATCCTCAGCGTTCGACTAATAGTGATATTGCAGGGTTCATTTGATTTTACCCGTCTCCAGGGCTTCGCACAATTGAGTTGTATGTGGTGTCGACAAAGGAGCATCTCAAAAATGGGACTGTGATAAACAGAGTTGTGCAGTACTGGACAGTGTTGGACAGCTGCAACATACTTTTAGAAGGTTCATACAAGGCACTTTTGACATTGAGATTGACAATGCCTCAATAGCATCAGACACACCTGGACAGACCCTGATGGAGATGTCCAGACATCCTCAGCCACTATGTACAGTGACTGACAGTGACTGACAGCATATTACAGCACACAACATCTGAGCACATCATACCACACTAGAATTGCCATGCAAATTCCTGTTGAGCATTTCAAAGCCAGAGAACATATACAAAAGCTACGGTTGCCGCTGTCTATATCTGGGTCTGATTTACACTACTGGGTTTCAACTATGTTGTCTGCTGTCTTTGAATTCCTTCAAAGCCTGTCAAGGGCTTCTAGCTGATCTGTACCTAAATTCAATCTCAGTTGATTGATAGGATAAGATAACAATATGAGATAAGATAATCCCAGTTGATTGATAGAATCAGATAACAAGATGAGATAAGATAATCTCCCATCTTATCAATTTGTCCCAAGATCTTATCTATAGATCCAATCTAATCTAAGGTTCTCAATATCTATGATGTACGATTAGATCTAGAGGACAGGATTAGATAAGATAATCTCATTCTGATAATCAATCACAAATCTAATCTGATCTAATCATACATGACTGATGCCCCCATTGAATCGGAGCTCAAACACTATTCCATATTTGTACATAGTGTTTCCACACAGGGATAGCCCCTATGTGTATCCCTATCTTGGCCCTCTTTTTGACAGGAGCCTCACCCCTATATACAGTTACTCTTGCTCCATCGCATTGTCCTCCTCCTTCTGCTTGCCTTTGGTCCGATGCTTCTGCTCCAGCTCTCTACTCACTTGTTCCAGTGCCTCCGTGTCAAACTCATCCTCCATGCTCACAGTCTCAATATCCACACTCTTGTATGGTGTTGACTCCCTGCCATCTGTCAATCAGCAAGGATCCTGCATGCCAGACAAAGACTTACACCACAGCCACATAAATGTCCTTCCTGATCTGCAAGAGAACCTGTGGATACTGCCTTTTCAGGTTATTCATGGACATCTGCAGCAATAGGTATCTACAATGGAACAAAGCATTAGATTCAGTCTAATGCAGGGGAAAGATAAGGACAACATTGGCTCCAGGGTTTCTTGAGAGAGGTGGATTTGCCTCTTGACTCCAGTGGACCAAGCCTTCAGGGAGTTCAGCAACTGGTTTGCTGTTAGCAAGTCGGAGAAATATCAGGGGAGAAAGTTAGACACACCATTGTCATCACCACAAGAAGAACTCCCTCATCAATCCTTTTCTTCTCTCTCATCCTCTGCAGCGCTGCTCCATCCAACTTTGTACAGCTGAACCACTGCAACTGAATCAGCTCCAGAATAGCTGGATGCTGGAAGGGATTCACCCCCATAACTTTTTCCAACTGGAATGCAACACATCAGGAAGGATGGCCGACCATGATAATATGACAAATCATACCTCAAAATCAAGAACCTTGTTGTGAAAGGTGTTGTTCTTGATCAGCCACTGTACCCTTGCCTGAATCTCCCGGTGATCACACATGGTGTTCAACCCATAATGTCCACACACCAAGCTGTCCGCCTTCTTCTTCAACTCGCTTCGAAGGTTCTGTGTACTCGTCCATAACTGATACCATATCAGCCATGAACATAGCCTCCCAATTGAACTCACGCTGCTGCATACGAAGCCCCTTGTCTTGCCTGACCGTCGTCGACACCTCACCAGCCATACTGAACCATGTCCATGCCATGGTGGTGGACCTATCTCAGGCATTTCGCTTGAGGTATGCGTTGATGATAGACAAGACCACTTTGCTTTTCGAGGATGATGGGGGGAAAAAATCAGTGCAAGCAATATAGCACCGGACATCTGACCGTAATCCTCCAATCATCCCATGGGTATACAAAGGGAATGTAGCCAATGTTGCCCTGGATCCACCACGGACAGAGTCAGACTCCTCAGACTCCTCCTCATGCTGCACCATGAGTGTAGGTGTCCGCTTTCTCTTCTTCCGAACCGGCTCCCCTGCATTCCCCATCTCCCCAACCACATTCATGGTAACATCCTGAGGTGGTGGTGGTGGGGCTCGGGGCCACAATTGTCTCTTGACAGGGGCCTCACCAGCTTTCACCTCTGGTGTTGATCTTGAGACAGTGGATGGAGGTCGCAGTGAAGACGATCAACTCCCATGAACCTAAGGAATCACAATGAGCAAGACATGTCCCAGAATGGCACCAGGAATTTGACCCACCAGCGGCAAACCCTTGCCACTGCTTGAGCTATGGGACACCAGCCACAATGATGAAGACATCTGGGACACCGGTATCTACAAGGCAATCAAAGTTCATCAATGGAACCATCCAAGACCACATCATATACCTGCCAGACAGAAGAGCTCCCAGCACTGGCAACTCCAGATGGCAGCTGTGAAGATGGTGACTCCAAAGGGAACACTACACCAAGGGATCAGCATTGCACAAACACAAACAGGAGAGCCTACCCCAATGACCATCATCACCTTCAAGCCCCTCCTTGGACAGGGAGGCCTCCTCGTCAGCCATGAGTTTCATGCTCTTCTCTTGAACCTCTAGCAGCAATGGATTAATAGAATATGAGCTTGCAATAAAGGAAAGACAAAAGACATACTTTGGTCATGAAGGCGCTGCTTCTGGGCCTGCTGCGCACGCTGCTTCTTTTGCCTTGATTTTTGTCTTGGGAAGTCTCCTCCCGCATAACCCGCCGCCTAAGGCTCTTGCCAATGGGAGGTGGGGCCATATGCACATCCTCAACATCCTCCTTTTGAAAAGCACGCTTGCCAGTTCTTGACCCCGTCCCTCTCTTCAAGATCACCGTCTTTACCACATGCTCCTCATCCACCGAGGGCAACTCCAAATTGGAGGACTCTAGCTCCTCAGAAGCTCTGCCACATGGCAGGGGATACCTGTGAAAGGGAGAGCTGGGGAAACTTGAAGAAGCGGAGGATTTCACATCTTCAAAGTCGGAATATTCATGAGTGTCAGCCATGGAGATGAGAGAAGAAAGAGCGCACAGAGAAACACGCCAGCAAAGACAACTTTGTAGTCATAAAAATGTATCCCCATGGAGCAATTATGTACAAAAGTATTTATTGCCAAGCCACCCATTCCGATCGTTACACCAATATTGACCATGGCAGTCAGAGTGCAGTACCATGCTCACCCGTTTGCCCTGGTACAGCAGATTGAAATGAGTGACGTGCTTTGACTGAAACACCAACCAGTCCCCGTTCTGCAACTTGACAACCATGCAAGGCTCCACCAAGCATAGTTAACCTCCTTCAAAGTCTCCAATGGGCATGACCAGACATACTGTTTGGTCCATGGGGTCCTGATGACTTTTTGTACAAACATTCATATTCACCACCACACCACTGAAGGGGAAGACGGGCAGAGCTTTGCCATATGGTAGGATAGATGAATAGAACACCTCAATGGCCATCTCCTTTGGAAGGTGCTTTGAAAGCTGAAGAAGGCTCAGTGATCGGTCACAGCAAATAGTACAATGCTTACCTCCTCCTTGATGGCATCAAAAACCACGGCAAAGTTTTCAGAGAGGCGCAAATATTCCTCTGGAAACATCCATATATCTATTGATGGGCGCGGAAGGAACATGCTTGGGTAGGTTCCCCTCACATTTGTTTTGACAATCTTCTCCGGGTGACAGTCAGGAGGAGCATTGTTTCCCTTTATAAGAGATTTGGCTCCAAGGTACCAATGGATATTTGATAAGCTCACCTTTGTGCAATACCGGTTGTGGTAATCAAAGTGCAAGCTCTGCCAAGTCGCTGTCGCCTCCTCTAATGCCGGTGACTCGGGTCCCCGAATGTTCTTGAGGGGTCCAAAGACCGATTCAAACAGACTAAGGAGGCTCGCCTTGATGGCAGGGCTTAGACCACTGGCTCAAAGGAAGATGAGATCGTCATCTGGACCTACGACATGGAGAGTGTTGTCCCTGAATTCGTGTCAAGAAATACTCAAGGGCTTAAGGAAAATGGAAAGCTTACGGCTGAATGCTAAGTGGGACTCTGAGATAAGGCTGTTTCCTCTGGACCTTCCCCGAACTCCGGTCGTAGCGCTTTGGACTGTTGAGCTGCAGGAAGGTTGAGAGAAACACATCAGGAGACCAAAAGGAACTTGCCATAATTCGTAGTTGGTCCAGTGATTCCACCGTTATAGCCTGAGAAGCTCGTTCCAAATTACCCTTCTGGTTGTCCCACAGAGACGATCCCAGTCCTCTATCCTTCTCTACCCAGTACAAAGTAGGCACCTTGGTCGAGTCTAGAATAGATGGGTTGCATAATGCCTGTATATGAGCATCCTCCAGACATAGCAACGATTCTGGACATGGTGTGGACAGCCTACGAAGGTTTTCTATGGGTGATAGCCAAAGATGATGAGATTGACTTCCAATGGAGGTAGTGCTGACATTGCTGTCGTGAAGGGTTGCCACAACACCATGTCATGGTCACTTCCTAGGGTGTAGGCTCTGAAAGGATGCAAAGTCAGGGCACGGCAAGGAAGAATGGGAGCTCATACTCTGAGCGTAGCCTTTGCAGGGCCTCAGCTGTGGCAGTAATATCCCCCCAGTCGAGGACCTCCGGAAATCCGAGGTGCGTTGCGACATCCTCCGGGACGAACATCTTCAACTGGAAGGGATGTCGGCGTCGGAGCGATGCAAGGGCTGGGATAATCACCGTTTCCAGGTGAGGTCGGATGGTGGAAGACGGCACTCGAAGGTTGTTGCATACGGTTTGAATTAGCGGGTAGGATGCCTTCGGGAGCGTCAGATACTGCCGGCTTGAGGCCAGCAAGCACAAAAGGTAAAAAGATCCTGGCATCTATGAGTATCAACCAACCAGACACAGAGAAGACTCACCTGAGGACACCAATGCCGCACATTTAAGGCCAGTCATCTCCCACTCACGGAATGAGCGAGAGGTACCCATGGTCTTGATCAGATCTGTGTGACCTTGGGAGGCGAGAGAGTCGTGAAGTTTCTGCCACAGTTCAGCAGTCTTGATGGTGCCAGCCTGCTTCTGTTTCCCTTTCCCTGCTCCCATCGAGGACGTCGCTGCTTCCCTTTCCTGCCAATTATGCTTTTCCCTATCTGAGGTGCTCAGTTGTCAGTTGGCCACCAAGAACAAGCCTCCCACACTCACAGGAGCAGGATCATTGAGAACCTAATACAGCCAAGGAAATAGAGAAAACGGCTGGTCGCTGTCGACGCTTCAAATCGTTGGCATATCACACCTGCAACAATGAGCGAGCCCGGTGTGTCCCTAGCCGGCATGGTCCCAACAAATCCAGCAGTGAGCTGAGTTGCCAGCTGGTACGTCCAACTGCTACTTCTCTCGTTGTACTGAAGAGCAACGCTGAGGAGGTCCACAAAGAAGTCGCTGCTTTCATCCAACACATTGACCGTTTGGTTGGCTTTCCGTCCAGTCCAGCGCCGAGATCCCCTTGGGCAAGGTCCAGACTTGTTGGGAACCGGGACCGGAACTGGGGGTTCTTCAACCTCCACCTGTGCCTGTGCCTGCCGTCTGGAGGATCGACGGAGAGCTGCTGTTGTTTCCTCAAAGGCCTGCCTTTGGGTGGGAGGCTGAGGCTGAGAGGCCGGAGCCCGCGGTGACCAAATCTTTGGTGGCCCTGACAAGGACGGATCGCCAGTTGCAGTTTGAAGTTTCCGAACAACTTCAGACATTTCTGGCTGTAAAGCAGAGCCAGATCTTTCGAAGTCTTCGAAGAAGCTGAGAAGGATGGAGAGGTCGGTCCGAGAGAGTTCCATTAGAGTTTTTGTGTGTGTGGGAAAAGACCAGATGTTGCTCGACGCTGGCTCGTCAATTTACGGCCCAAATATTCCCACACAATTCTTCTATGGTCACAAGATGGCCGTGTGTGCGACCATCACGTGAAGACAAGAAGTTCATAAGGAACTACGAAACTCTCTTCATCTCACCATAAATTAGCTGATACTTAAAAAAGCTGTATATTAATACTCTACAAACATATCCATTACTCTAAAGTCTGTGTCTCTCACTTGATATTGCCCAACTATGTACGCCCACCATCAAGAATGTTTTTGTCCTACCATAACATGCCTATAATCCTGGAATTTCAGCGCTTTGACAACCTCTATGCCTTCATTTGCTTCCAGAAGAGCTTTGGCTGTCTTGAACACTTTTTTTCATCCCGGGCATGCCTTGATTCGGACAAATCGGACGCTCTTGAAGCCAAGCGGCACGGTCCATGGTTCTGTCTTCAAGAATATCAGTTCACTGGTGGTTCACTTGTGGTCGAACGGCTTACCAGACTGCCCCAAGGCATGATGAGGTGGGTTACTGATGGACAGAGCGGCGCCAGCCATCGAAACCGTTCCCGGCTCATCCCCTCAACTTCAAGATGCATGACACCTGCTAGTCCACCACCGGTGAAACTTGCAGGCATCCCATCCCACAAATTGTCATAGCTACTCAATGATAAAGCCCGTAGCTTATGGCATCTTGCAACCAGACGACTGGCAACAGCTTCGTTTGCTTGTAAGTGTGTCAGTGCTGGCAATACCCAGTCGCCGGTGACTTCATATGTCAGCTCCACCCATCCATCCAAAGTGCAGCCCCCCAAGTCGAGGTACCGGAGCTGTTGGAAGGAGGGACCAGGAAAATGAATCATATCACTATGGATGACGGAGTTAGTATGTTGAGTATGTCTCTGAGTGCGTATGGAAAGAACGTACATGGCATTCATGCCGAGCCGCAACCATTGAAGCGATTCAAATGCCCCCAATGCCTGTGAGATTGCCTGGGTGACACCTCCCCAATGCATGCCCCAATGCATGCCATCAACGAGGGCAAGCCTCTGCACTTGTTTCGCGTGTTTAGCTGGAAACTTGTTCAAAAATGCTTCGACCGCAATGGGCCCCCAGAATTCAAGGCATCGATAGTACATGTTGATCAATGCAAGACGCCAAGTCCAGTTCAGTTGGATGACAGTGGCGAGGCATTGCCAAGGGAGGAAAAGGCCGATGGGGCAAATTATCTCAGTAGGAAGACAGGTAGACATTGAATGATTTAATGTTGGTCGCAGTGTCAGAGTCCCACTTATAAGTTCTTGACCTGAGTCATCCTCCGTCAATGACATAAACGCCGCCATGCATGGTAGGGAAGTGATACACCTTGTTCTTCTACTTCATTCTGCAGATCCATCAGAGAACTTCCATAGAATGGAAGACCTTATTTAGGCAAAATACTCAACTTGGCTAGGGCTAACCAAGTGTCGCATCCTGCATGTTGCCCACGCACGCTAACACGGGTATGGCATTGTTGTACTTCATAAAAACTTCGCATGTTACTGTATCATCCCGTCTGGATAAGACCAACTATTATGCTATTATGTAAGGAATAACAATACATATTACACTTCGTCAGACAGGAAACGTCGAGCCTCCTCCATGATATCATGGCTGGTCTCTCTGGGACCATCCCAACCCTCTATGAAGACCCAGGAGGGCGGCAAGCCTAGTTCGGCTTCAACAACTTCAATACTCGTGTTGTTTGCCAGTAGCTCCCAGGCTAGCCTGTGAACGGTGTCAGGGTTGTTCATGGTGTCGGGGAGCCACAAGGTCAATTGCACAAGGCTAAGGTTGGGAAAACCCAAGGGCTCGTCGACTAGATCCTAAACATCTGTCCATTAGTATTGGCATCAGAATCATATGGTGTGTGAAGTCCATACCCCATTGTCAGTCGTCCGAAGGTGCACAACCGCTGGACAGTGCGGTGCAATCTCACGAAGCACTCCTGGTGGAAGTCTGCAGCAGACTCCAAGATACTTGATCTGTGCCAGCCCTCCAGTAATAAAACCTTCTGGCATCCATCGCCAGTCATTGTCATCCCACTTCGTCAAGTCCAATGCTTCAAGGTTGGGGCATCTGGACACCAGGCCCCCAGCATCGTGCTTGGGTGCTTGAAGGTGGGTGAGTGATGGAAGAATCCAATCACCCGGGGCTATCTCAAGCTCAGAGCATCCCCAGTCTCCAACAACACAGTGCGCTACGTCAAGATACCGTAAGTTTTGGAAGGATGCGCCATGGGATGGCAGCTGATAGCTATGAAGGCACTGTCAGCAGCTGAAAACCTCTGAAAGTATGCATGGAAATGACTTACTCGAGCATGAGCGCAATAGAAAGCCACTCCAGGCATTTGAAGGGACCCAGAGCTGAGGACAACCTTGGGGTGACGGTGTGCTTGAGCCAACTGACATGATTAATGTGCAACTTGTGAGCATTGAGAAACGAGTGCAGCTACCACCACAACTTACATACTGTGGCATTGCGAAGGACACTTCCAGCCCATCACATCCATGCAAAGCGACGTTCAGTGGATCCAGGGCTTCCACAACCTCAAGGCATGCCTCGAGTGCTGGGGGCGCCCAAACAGCGGGAGCCACTGCGACAGGAGGCAGCAATGCCATCTGTGGGCTCCCAGTTGAATGTGGTGGACCGTGACTCAGACCCGTACTTGTCACCTTCCTACGTTTTGTGACCGATTTCTTGGGCACAGGAATGATGGAGGGGGACGCTTTGGGAACATTGGCCGATGGCCGAGACAGAAGCTTTGCACTCTTACGTGGTGAGGGGGGTGGCAATGGCGATGATGGCGGCCGAGCACGCTGGGAAGGAAATGTCAGTAGGAAAGCCTCACGAGCAAATGGAACTTACTTTAGACCGGGGTCTCCGGGGAGCCGCCCTTGACACTGAGACTGAGGGTTGAGGATCATGGGATTGGGATGGTGCTGGTGAGGAAAGGGAACTTGTTTGATGGGCAGGCGGAGGCGTTTCTGTGGGGAGGGGACTTGATTGATGGGAGGGTGACAACACTGGTGAGGGGAGGGGACTGGATTGACGGGGTGATGGGGACGCTGGCTTTTGTGCTGATGCTCGTGGTGGTGTGCTTATAACTGTTTCGAGGCTGTTCGCTCGCCTATAATCATGACCGTGACCATGGCTCGCTGGTGCCTGGGGTCCAGGCAATGATGAAGCCCGGGTGGGAAAGTCATCCCTAGCAAACGACATGGTGGACACCAATAATGTCCCCGACAGTGAGGTGGCATTGCCAGGCATCACAGGTGTTGTTTCCTGCATATCCTCATTGAAGTCATTGTCGAAGGGGATCTTTGACACTTCAATGACAGTAGGTTTAGAGATAACCACAAGGAGACTCACCATCTGCTCCAGCACTGGATGAGTGGCAGGCTCCTGTGCCAAGCTCGCAGGTGGTACAACGCTAGTGACGTGAGTGAAGAATGAGGTATGCGTTGAGAGGTCTTGGATAGAGGAAATACTCTGACACGCCTCCAAGATGGCATCAACTGGGTCCATACCATCAATGATGCGGTCGATGGCATTCCAGGTCAGCTGCTCTGCTTCCAACACAGCAGGTGGCTTGCACCGACCCATACAGATCCAGCACTGAGGAAGATGTTAGGCACCAAGCAGAATCGGCCTCATGGTGGACACATACCTTAACCATCATCGGACGTGCATTTGCACACCCGTCAAACCTGCGTGGTTGAAACAGGCAGAGCGGCGTCAGCGTCAAGGAAAGGTGAAGGGGGATGGCAACATCGCCCAATTGTGTTCGGCTGATTTTCGCAACACCCGGTTCAGTCACAGTGTGCTGAGGTTGATATTTGGTAGCACACCAGTGACCCTTGGATAAAAGCAGGTGAGAAAAGATGCAAGCATGCGGAAACACAAGCTGTGTACCTTTAAGAGATGTTTCTTCGTGTATGCTGCGTGGATGAAGTTCGCCAATATCTTCTCTCCCTTGCTTGTCTTGCGCTTCAGCGCCGACGCCAGGAGCAGCACCAGGAGCCGTTCATCTGCGGTGCTGTTCGGGGTGAGAGCCGGAAGCTCCAGAGCACTTGTTGGATCGGAAGGAGTGCGAGTCTGGTCAATCCATCCTCTCGCACTGGAAACAACACCAGTAAGGTCATCAAGACCTGAAAACACCTGCAAACCCATCACTGAAAACCCGACTCTACATGTAATGGGGACTTACCTGACGGATGGTGGTGGTGAGATCATCAGGAAACAAAGTCCTGTTCATCGGGGTGGGAACGGGGGCCATCCCTGTTGCGAGACTTCTTGAGTACGCAACGTGGTCCAACCCCAGCAGGAGAAGGAGCATCAAGCTTGTCTCCTCCAATATTGTCGTGTTCGTCTGCGCAAGAACTCCCAGGGATGGGCCGATCGCTGCAAGCTCCTTATATCGACACCCCGCAATGATTCCACTCCCAAATGTGCTCTCCGAGAGGTCCTTTGCCGCAGCAACGAGGTTGGTCTGTCATAGATACACAATCAACTATGGTGAGCAAGTAGATGTTGCTTCACTTACCCTGTCCAATAGTTTGCAAATCTGGGCAAAGTTCTCTGGTTGGAAAGCCATCCATGGCAAGTCGTAGAAGTGGGTGTTGGTGAATGGTTGGAAAGCGTCCATTATGGGTGCTGTTTGGTGATTGTGTGTTGAGAATGGTAACGTGATGACCGTCTGTGCAGTGGTCACGCACAGAAATGAACGTTGCAGGACCCCTATTCCAAATCACGTACCCACTGCACAGACGGTCATCACATGGACAATCGTTACTTTCAACAATGTCCTACAGTCGTAAAGCCGCTATTCTAGCACATGCCCAATTGTAGGGACATTTCTTCCATCTGCTGTTTTCCATGGCTGATATCTAGCTCTATAGAGCACTTGGAAAAACTCCCTCTATCCATCGTGGTCCGCATACACAACTAAGCGAGGCCAGTCGCCCCCTTCTCCCAACGACAGATGTTGTACGGGCCGCAATCCACAGCTGCTGCCAACCACACCCTCCTGTAGGCCATGTCCTTGGGGTGCTGTCTATGCTTCAGTATGGAGCTCCGCCGGAGATCAAGGTCACTGTTTCCCTGTGCTCGACCCTCGCAGAGACACTGACAGTTGTGGAGCCGCTCATGGACCTCCTCTCCGCTATCTCAACCGATGCGCGTACGATTTTCGAGACAGTGGACATGATTCAAGGCCTCAAATGGGAGAAGCTGGTGCTGGATAGTGCAATGACGCTCTGGGAGATGGCGGAGTCAAGAGGCATCACGGAGTACTTAGATGTTGTAAGTGGTCCTTGTTCTCTTTGAATACCTGATAACGAGAACATCCCAAAGTATATCCACTCCCTACCCCAAATGACACCTTAGGCTGCCACTTTTCTGGTACCAATAGATGTAATATATAAGTGTCGAATAATACCTCTATTGGTGGGTCAGATCCTGGGCTGCGCCCGGGGCCTTGGGCATGCCCGAGAGGGTTGGGCGTGCCCAAGATGTCACATACAGAGTGACAGCTGTGGGCATGTCCGTGGGTGAATTTGGGCCCAAAGTGGGCTATATATGGAATGTATGGGCATGCCCGAATGCATTTATATTACTGATTATGGGTAGGGATTAGGCATGCCCAGGGGTAATTGGGGCATGTGGTGGTAGGTTTGGGGGCAATAGTAGGGGGATATGGGGGTACTTTGGGCATGCCCGGAGGAATTTTGGACGAAATTTTCAATGGATTGGGGGCTGTGCGTGGGTATGAAAGGGTCAATTGTGGGCATGCCCGGGGTGTAATTGAGACTTGACTTTGGGTAGGTGCTAGGTAGTATACTAGGATAAAAGGGGGGTATTTTGGGCATGCCCAAGGGGTAACTGACACCGGTATACAGTGATATAGATAGGGGGTGGTACCTTCGGCCGGTACATAGGGACTCACCCTTCTCTACTCCTCATTGGTCATATCTCACACACCTACTCTGTCTGCATGCATACTACTTCAGTAGGTGTATTTATCAGCTGTCTCACAGCATCTTCCACCCACTTGTGGATTTTGGTAATGATCTTAATTGGATTGAACATGGTCTGGTTAAGTCTGGTAGATGGTTCAGTTGGTGATGATGTTGTGAATGTACTTGTCTAATTCAATGTGTTACAAGAGAGGTGTCAATCAGCTCTGGGCATGCCCAGAGTACAAATACTTGAGACTTGGGCATGCCCAAGGTCTAGTTCCTACATGACAATTTGTTTTCATGCCAAGTTATACAGACATATCAAAGATGTTTATGTGTATGTCCACATGGTTAACCCCTCAGGGGGAGTATTATCTGACCTGTACCTTCTATTTGACTTTGTATGTCCGGGTTGGAATTAGTGGGCGGGCATGCCCAGAATGCAAATACTGGAGACTCGGGCATGCCCAGGCACTATTTGCATACTGTTCGGGCATGCCCAGAGTGCAAATACTGGAGACTTGGGCATGCCCAGGCACTATTTCCCACAGTACATTTTGTTTTGATTACAAGTTATACAGAAACATCAAAGATGTTTATGTGTATGTCCACATGTTCAAACTACTCAGGGGAAGTATTCTTAGACACGTACCTTCTATTTGACTTTGTATGTTCAGGTTGAAATTAGTGGGCGGGCATGCCCAGAATGCAAATACCAGAGACTCGGGCATGCCCGGAGACTATTTGTGCACTGTTCGGGCATGCCCAGAGTGCAAATACTAGAGACTTGGGCACGCCCGGAGACTATTTGTGCACTGTTCGGGCATGCCCAGAGTGCAAATACCAGAGACTCGGGCATGCCCGGAGACTATTTGTGCACTGTTCGGGCACGCCCAGAGTGCAAATACTAGAGACTTGGGCACGCCCGGAGACTATTTGTGCACTGTTCGGGCACGCCCAGAGTGCAAATACTAGAGACTTGGGCACGCCCGGAGACTATTTGTGGCACACCAAGGCACCATGTGTCACATGCTCATAGATGTCTTAAGCAAAAAGTCACTCAAATTTCAAATGAACAGTGTGCAAACTAGCAATGAGATATATATGAGATATATTACAAAGCCTCCTCTCCATAGGCATCAATCATATCCTCATCATAGCCATTGTCTTCAAAGTCATCCTCACTTTCAGACAAGTCATCCCCACAATCCTCCTCAACTTCTGCAACAATCTCATGGAGATGCCTAACATTGGCATTGGCAATTTCCTCTTCTGATGGTCCCCAGACATAGTCAGTGTCTTCAAGAGGAGTACCTGAGAGATCCTTTTTCCAGATAACACATAGTTCAAGAAGGCGCTTCTTGTGAAGTTCAAGTTGATATAAAATGGGAGTGTTTTGAGCTGCATGAAGTATGAGTAACAACACAGAGATATCATAAAGGGGTAGGTTTCACCATTGGTATGAATTGCCAGTGTAAGAATTCTCCATTCTTCTGCAAACCAATTGCGCAGTGCATTGGCCTCATGGATAAGACGGAGCTGTTCCTCTTCACATCGGTCCCGTAGAAGCATCCCGTTGATGCCATCAATTACCTGCTGATTTCCAAGCCATAGTGGAATAGGTTCATCATCATGATCGTCAATGAGTCCCGCATCACGCCAAATTGGATCATCAATGTCAAGCTGAAACAAACCGGTTGGAGACATCTTCTCAGGGACTTTGCAGCGAGCAGGAGCTTTGCCCATGCGAACAAGGTTGTTCATTTCATCAATGAGACCATTGAGCTTCCGTACAAGGGCTACAGTCGCAGGTTCACGTTTGGTTGCAGCCCTTGAGGTTTGGTGGGAGGCATTTTTATCTAGGGATTAACATGAGAATATAACCATCAACATTGAACATACACATACCTAGTGCCTTTCGACGAGGATCACGCTGAAGTGGTTGGAGTTCAAAGCGGCGCTGGCGAAGACGCTCACGTATGCGAGATTTAATAGCAAGAGCCTTGAGCCGTGTAGCAAAGAAGGGATTCTTGAGTTGTCGGTTAAGGGTTTGCAGATTGTTCACACCAAGTTTCTTCTTCTTAACAATGATATCGTGTTGATACTTGGCAAGAGTGGCACGAAGGTTGGGAAGCTCATCTTCGGCATCCGTAACTTCATAAAGAGGTGTTGTCAAGTTGGAAATCTTTTTCTCCAAGTCCGCAATCTGACGTATAAGCGAGTCACGTGCTTTGACAAGTCGGAGAACGTCTGCCACGGCCCGCTCACCCAGTGTCTTGTCCTGACGTTGGAGAGGGCGAGTCTGGTGCTCAACTTGATTTGCCCACTCCCGTTGAAGTGTAGTCTCATCCACAGTAATATCACCAAGCAGCAGCTGTGCCTCCTCTCGCTTCTTCATCATGTTGGAGAATTTACGGGCTAGCCACTTGCCCATGTGAAGGAGATTCATTTCCGAGTCATGATGAATCTGAGTATCCAGCACAAACATACGGCGGTGATGCTAACATATATAAGCAAATAACAACAAATATACCAGCTGAGATACTTACTCCTGAAACTCTAAGGCACCCTATAAGCCCACTGATCGAGTACCAAAATCGTTCACATCCCTCACCATCTGTCAACCCAAAGCCCACAACCTTGCGTGGATGATACATGATCTGACATGGCCACTGATGTCCAAAGGCATGAAAGATTGATATTCCGAATGATATACGTGACAAATAGTGACCAAGAAACCCATACTTGACACAACTACGGTGGAGTTGACATCCAATATCGTAAAGGACACCGACATGATATGTAACAGGGATATGTTGGAACAGTGTCTCCAGCAAAAGAAGTGTATAGTGCTGCTTTTCTCCTGAGGAGGACATGTTGACAAGCCATAAAACTCGATCATGGCGGCAAAGTAGCCCCATGAGAGCAGTAGTGTCAAAGAACTGCGAGCTAGCCTTCTGTCGTGTATCATCGGCAGCGGTGAAGCTCTTCTCGCAACCAGCAAGGACAGAGTTAGGGATGGGAAGGCCAGGCTCAATGGAATCTTCATCGTCACTTTCAGCATCATCACTTGGCCTCGGACGCTTCCGCGATGTCGAACTTCGAATGTTCTCGACGTACGCTTCCATACAACGAGCCTGGACATCAGATAGGAACACAGTGGACGGGTGATTAAGCGGAGGATCATGCTCTTGATGGCGACGCTTCTGAGTGAAGCATGCATCTAAACATACAAGGACATGCGGACTGACTGACATGAGTACCAGGGCCAGAAATACAAACAATAGAACATACCTCGTTGGCGACGGGCGGCTATTTGTACCACCAAAACAAACGGGGCAACAGCTCTGAAGATAATTACTTGGAGTATCAAGAGGGGGTGGGGGGCCAAAGGGGAGTGAAACCTCGCCATCAACATCTATGTACAACAGTGAGCATCCAGAATATCATACACCAGGAGAAAGAAAAACTAACCATCAACAGATTCACCGAGGGGTACCAACAACAAAGTCTGGGGCAATGGAGGATGAAGAGCAGCTTCAACAGCTGCTTCACACTGTACTTCCAAACAGTTGAAGAACTGCAGAGCATTGCCAAATCGACGTCGAAGAGGGTCCTTGCACAATGATGTCAGCGCGCACACAACAAGACACAAGAAACTGCATACCTCTCCCTGAAGCTGATAACCACGGTGATGAAGAAAGGACTCAAGCGCACGGCACCAGGCAGTGGTGTTTGGTGCCAAATTAACAAAAAGCTCCGAGACAAACTGAAGGAGGGCAATATCGACAGCAAGGGATGGCCGGAACGGCGCACACGGGAATAGACCCATACTGACAAGCTTGTGAGCAGCAGACATACAGGAGCACAGATTGAGAGGAATCTTCTCAATGACTACAGGGTTGATATGTCAATGACAACTCTCAAAACAAAAAAAGTCTCACCGTTCATGCGCACGACAAGGATACACACTGACCCCGAAGCATTACAACTACAAGTCTGCGCACTGCCATTGACAGAATTCCCAAGCCGAAGGGACTTCGTCCGGCGCAGGAGCTCGAAGTAGGGTGTTATGAGGGAGGGGATGACTTCATCTAACCATGCCCGCCACTGGCGATTCCTACGGCGACGATGACGACTGAGAGAGGGAAATTCGGGCGACATGCCACGCGCTTCGTCGAGATCATGTCCGTGGTCATTGCCGGGAGTAACAGGAGGAGGCGGAGTAGCAGGGCGAACTCTCGGAGTGGGGAGAGCCACCACAATGCCACTATGCAGATGGGCTTCGGGGTATATCCTAGTGTGGCGAGAACGATGATGATCCGCCTTGGGCATGATACCGAGTGCATCGCGGGTGTGGGAGGCTCGACAACTAGCCTGGGATTTGGCAGCCTAGAAAGCGTACTTAGCTTTAATTGAGATAATGGGTGAGGCGATACATACCTAGACACGACGTCCGATAGATGCGAACCAAAAGCGAATGTGAACAACCAAAAACATGTTCATCAGTGAGATACATATCTTGAAAAAACGATACTTACCTGACAGGACACGTGTGCACGGCAACGGTAGGCGTCGAAATAGAAAAAAATATAGGTTAGTAAGTGCAAATAAAGGCGAACGGAACGAGAGCGTGCTCACCTTCGCAATTGAGAGACGCGACATTGAGAAGGAAACCACGCGAGGTGAGTGAGACAAGCTCCAAGGAAAGACGCGTATCAACTGATAACACGCCTCCGCGCTGTGAACTACTGTTCTCCAGCGTCGAGGAACAAGGGGGGAGGAGATGGTGGTGGGCGGAGAGAAATTGGGGGGCACAACGCGTCTTAACAGCATCGGACGTTGAAGCGGAGTTTGAACCCGCACTTGACGCCCACTGAGCCTTGTGATCTGGGCGTCAAGTCAAGAGCGCCCGTTGGTGCCAAACAAACCGTGGGCATGCCCGCCACGTCACAAACAGTTTCTTTCTTCTTCACCTCCCATCACCCACTACGACACCCATCTCCCTTCTGACCTCAAGGCCTCAAGCCCTTCTTCCCTTTCCCCCAGTTTCCCTGTACCGGAGAACAGTCGTTCACGGACAGACGCGGAGAACAGCTGTTCACGTTGTCTGAGGGGTATCTGCCGACCTCTTCCTGTGGATCTCCCCCGCTTTCTTCCGTGTCGCTTTCTCGTGGTGGACGTGGTGTTTACGCACGCATTGCATACGCACACATTGCCAGGTAAGATTGTTTTGGATTTCATTGGATCGTTTTCGCTAACATTTCTTTCACGTTTCACCACCTCCTCGACCATATCTCTCCCATATCGCCTTCGATTCCACCACACTGATGCACCTGCTGCTGTGATTGGGCTGTGGCGACGTATAGGATCTCCATCCCAAGGTGCGATCTTGCTTGATCTTTCGCTATTGTTCCCGCTAACGCCTGTTTGCCCTGTTGTTTACCATTCTCCCTGAAAGCAGCATTCCCTGTCATGTACATATGCCTTTAGTTCACATCACCCATTCACTTCAACTAATCCCTCATACATAGCGTTCGTTCCACGTACCTGTCGGATTCTCGCCGGAGAACAGTTGTTCACGGCCGGATATCGGTGAACAGTTGTTCACGATATCGATTTTGGATCCCTTATCCACGCGCATCGCTACGCCTAGCAACACACCGGTGGCGATCTGCGTTGATCGTTCATTGACGTCTGTCCATCCCGTTGTCTCCAACTGTTGATTGTTTGCCATGTCTGGAAGTCGTAAGTTCATGTCTCGGATCTCAATATCAAGGCACCTGTTGATTAGTTACTTAGGCAAATTCGTTGACAACATCGTCGCACATCCTTGCTTACTCCTGGCAAAGAAAGGGAACCCTGAAACGCGTATGTATCTTCTCTCATTTGTGGGGTTGCCTTTCTAACTTCATGTACAGCTTGTAATGAATGGGAGGGATGTGTAGGTCAACTACTCGACAATAAGTACTACATAACTTCACCAAATTCCGGCTACATCCCTACCCCCCCAATTGGCAATCTTCGACCTATCTTCCACTGCAGTGATGGCGGGTTTGGCGTTGATGATCCGTATCAATGGCTGCAGCAATACTGTCCCGATTATCCTCACTTCTGCTGTGTTCCGTCCAGGGGCGAGGATCTCGCTGTACTTTGGTGGTCACCAACCATTGACGATTTCGAGCTTACGGAAGGTGGCACCAATCTCTTGAACCACCCTGGGCTGATCTCAAAGTCACAACGAGATCTACTACGCGCTCTGGGAGATTCAGTCCGCGGTGTCGTTACCCAACGGTGGGACCAACCTAGCGTTGTTTCCGCTTATCCTTGAGATCGTCTCGTCCACCTCTGTGATGCAACCAACGACTGGATGCGTCATATCGATTCCTTCCCATGCACTTTCCACATCGCTTGTCTTTTTGTGAAAGAGTTTCAACGTCGCTGCAAAGAGCTTATCGCTCTTGTCTCATATGCTACGCAGGTTAAGGGCAACACGGCGCCCCTTCCTGCCTCCATACCTCCCGCTGGGAATTTCGTCGGTGCCTTCACCTTCAATATTGACGTTGCTCGCAAGCTTGCATTCAGGTCGATCCCTGTCTGGTTGATTCGGGAGATCTCGTCGTTCAACAATATCCGCATCGATTCATTAGTTCAGTTCACCCCGCCTGATCCCAACATCATCACCATCACCCCGTTGCGTCCTGACCAAACCCCAATCTTCTACAGCGAATCCTCTGATCCGAGGAAGTTCTCTTCCCTCATGAAGTATGCCGCCAACTACTTTTCTCAAATCGCTAGCGGCTCCAACCCTGTCTCGTCTATATCAACCCCCAGGGAGACTCTCAACCGTCCCGCAACTAAACGGCTAATCGACAGCAATGCCGAAGCAGGCCCCTCATCCAAGGTTGCCAGGCATGAAGGTACTACTGCTAAGGACGGTCCCTCCAAGGAGGGTAAACATTTGCACAAGTCGAGCAAACCTGACGGCACGCAGCGTTATGTTGATCCCTTTTCCTTTCACCCCGTCATCTCTGAGTACATGCCTGCAACCCCAACGGTCTGGTCCGATGCCCTCAAAGCTGTGAAGCTTGATGTCTCCTTACATCACGACCTAAGCGAGGACGACCGCGGCTTTGTATTTCCGCCGCCAACAGTTTTTATTCCCTCCGAAGGCGCCAACATCAAGAAACTCGCCGGTTGCTATGTGTCTTGGCTCAACATTAAACCCGCCGTTGTGGCTGTTGCGCATGACTTACACTCATCCCGCCACCTCAAGATGTCTCGCAAGGCTTGGAAGGACGGTCTTCAATATGATCGAATTGACTGGCAGAAAGTGAACGAGGCACCCATGTCCAAGGCTGGACTCCAGCTCGTTGGGGCAGCAGGGTTTATTAAGGCTCGATCATTACAGGCCAAGCTCCCCCTGCCTTCCTCGTTGTCTGCATCATTTCTAGGCACCAATGTCTTGCCAACCGCCCTTCCGTCGGTTGATCTGGCGCGTCAAATTATCTGGGAGGTTGGTGAGCTTGGATGGCGTGTAGACTTCCATGACCTCGATGCGCACATGCATGTGAGTGGTGGCAAGAAGACTTTGTCGCAGTGGACCGAGGAACGCAAGTCGCGCTCCACATACGTTGATACGCTTTTTTCGCCGTCTGGCCAGCATTGGACCCACGTCGTCCCTGACAACACCCGAAGTGGCCTGACAGCTATCTCCATAGAACAACGTCGCGGGGCGATCTTGAAGCTTGCAACCATCATGAGCTCGTGGCAAGGGATTGATTCGGAGATAGTTGATCTACTCACATCTGGTGCAGAGGGGGATATGAAGCTGTTGAATTTGGAGGAAAGGTGTGCGCGTTTCTATACTCAGTCATTTTTCGAACGCTTTGGGCGTGCTACTCTCCTCCCTCGCTATACGCGTTAGACATGTAATGTATTTCTTCCGGTGTTGTTTCTTTTGTTTTTTTGTTGTCTCCATATACTTGTTTCATCACAATATGACACATTTACTCCCCGATGCTAGTACTATTAAGGACAAGATATATCCGCGCTTTTTTGACTAATAAACCTTGCCTGTTCTTAGTAGCGATTCCCCTCTTGCAGCCTTTCCCCCTCTTGCCCCTGCCTCTTCCACCTCAACCTTTCCCCTTCGAAATTCTCTTCGCCGCAATGCCTCCTAAAGCTTGCAAAGCAGCCTCATCCACCCGCGCTGACACCCGTGCTGCGAAGCGGCCGTTTGTGGCTGCTGTCAGTGATGAAGAAGTGGTAAGCCTTCCCCTTATCCCTTGCCTCCCATTATTAACCCCAAGCTTGTAGTTACCCCCTCGCACGCGTACTCGCGCTCAAACCAAAGCTTCGAAAGATCTATGTTTATGTTTTTCTTTTTTCCGTTCATATTCTCATCTTTTCTGAGGCTGTTCCTCTGCCACAGGAGTACACTGTTATGCCCAAGAAACGCGGAGCAGGTTCACGTCGACAGCCTCCTCTCGAGCATGATGATGAGGCACCAACAGAGGTATGTTGTCAACTTGTTATTGCGCTGCTCTACTAATCATATGTTGATATCCAGGACACAGCCGGTCAGCAAACGAAGACAAAGCGAGTTCGTAAAGAAAAAGAGAAAGAGAGCCCTGCAGCGGCCCATGCTGATGGGACAAACGAGGTAACTCTTAATGGTTCACTAGCATAAGCAACGGTTACCCATCCTTTTCAGGCAATGAAGATTGGGCCACCCCGAGCTACACGGCGCTCGCAATTGGATGTACCGAGCGAGGGTAGCAATAAGGAGGGTTTTTGCTATGGAACCTGCCAAGGTGTGTAGTAATAGTTCTGTTTATTCCATCGTTCTCATTCCCTGTTTTGTAGAAGAAAGCTCGGCGGAAGTCTCCGGGGCCGTCTGCCTTGCCGTCACATTCCGCAGCCACTACTGTGGTGAATGCCAATGCTGGCCCTGCTGCTCCCCTCTCCAAGTCCTTTGCTGATGTCGCGGCTTCTCCTGCAAAGCCAAAACCACGCTCTGCTATTCCACCACCAGCATCCCCTCCTCCGCTGGAGATCAGTCGATCACAGCGTGCGAATGTGTTATCAGTTGATACTCGTTTGCTGCCCTCTCATTCTCCTGCGGCCTCTCCCACTACTGAGCAGACCGCGTTTGACCGATTCAAGAAAGAGGCAGGTCCATTGCTTCGAATGTCCCCCCTCCCTTCACCCCCTCCTGTCCTTGCCCCTTGTAAAGCCAAGGTTGCTGGTCTTCAACGTCTTCAACACCAACCTCGCCCATCCTCTCCTCGTTCCGATGCTGATGGTTCAGACTATGATCATGCACCCTTGCCCAACAACAATGAAGGTGGTGATGGGGTAGATAGTGCTGCTGATGATGATGAAGATGACAATGGTGATACTCGTGATGCTGCTAAGTCAAAGCACTCACGTGGACCCATCCCGCATGATATCGTTCGTCGCCTGAAGATTGCGGAGAGTGCGTACAAGGCGGAGGTAGATGCACTTGCCCAGGAATGTGACAAGTCGCCTCGGACGCTCCTTGCGCATATCAATTCTATTGCTCAACGCCGCCCACTTAATGACCGCAATGCCTGTCTTCACGCATACTCCAAGTCTCTAGGTAAGTTAACCTCTAGTCTTTGCCTTGAGTGTTGTACTTATATACTTGTAGGCAAGGATAAGACATACTCGGGGCAGGACTCCAAGGAGGAATGGGCTCGGATCAAGGCCCTTCCTGAAGAGGAGTATAAGGTGCATGTTGCTGCTGCTCGGGAGGCATATGCTAGCAACCATCTTGATGCTATCAATTGGATCAAGGAAGAAGGATCGTTTGATTCGCAGATGAAGAAGACCAGTGTTCAACTTTCCCGCATTGTAAGTTGCTCATCCAGTCCTGTTAACATCTTGTCAATTGTGTTCTCATAGGCTAAGGGTATATGGGAGGACCAACAAATCCATGTTGTTAGTGTCTTGATAAGCCGCGCAACAAACAAGGTTGGCCGACCCCTTAATCGGTTTGTTTCGGGAAGCCCCGCCACCGACTACATCATTGAGAATGACAAGCCACCATCATTGAAGCGTTTTGTTGAGTCCATGGAGGCCTATATTGTGTAAGTTATTCAACTTGATCTAATAGTATAGCTACTGATGATTTACCAGTGGATATGAGAATAACCAAGGGCTGGATGACTATGCCCCAAGTGCTGATGGCCTTCATGGCTACATTTTTGGTATCGACTTTAACCTCCCTACTGGCGAAGATGAAAGGGATCATATCCGTAGCTTGATTAGCACAATATTTCTATCGCAAATCTGTAAGTTGATCTCTAAACTTGTTTTGAATCATGTACTTATCTTTCTCTAGTATTTATTCTTGATGCTCGTCATGAGCCTGAGGGGCGTAAGTCCCAACCATCAAGTATGCAGTGGAAGCAGTGGCCAAAATTTGCTTATGCCCATGAGCTCCGCATTATTGGCTGGCCCTCGAAAGAGAAGTTTCCTGGACCTGCTTTTGACCACCGTACCTTTTGGAAGGTAGCAAAACCCCCATCTGATGCCCCTGCAGATCCCACGTATTTGCCAGAGATAATTGACACTTACAAGTCATTTGCCAGTCGCTACCGTTATAAAACCAAGAGTCGGGATATTGACTGGTCAGCATTGAATGATGTGGTCCAGATTGTCAGTTGGACAGCTGGTAAGTTGCTATTGTTCTTTGAAGTGATTTGTTGCTCAATATTTATTAGAGGAAAGACAGTTACCCCCTCACCGTCGTGGGAATGTTCCCTTAGTCACACTGGCCAACATGGATGGTAATAGAGACCGGGATGTGGAGGAAGTTGCTTTGGTAACAGTGTCGACATATCCAATTAAAGTGTTTACAGATGCGAAGGAGAGGTATGAAAGGAAACGAGGCAAGGGAAAGTCGGTGTCCAAGCCTGTTGTGTCTGCTCCATCTCCATCTCCTTCACCTCCTGGTTCTCCTGCTGCTTCACCAGTCCGTCCTCGCCCTCGGCCTCTCCCTCGCATTATTACTCAACAACTAGATTTTGAGTCTCCTCGATCTCCCTCACCTCCCCCTGATTCTATTTCCAATCTCCCTCATCCTCGACCGATTGCAACCCAACCTAAGGCTGGCCCTTCACATCTTCACCATTCACCTTTACTAGAAGAAGGGCAAACTGTAGCAAGTCCCTCCCCCCATTCTTGTTTACCAATCCTGGAAGGACATGCTGTTGGGTCAGACGGTAGACTGAAGGATGCTCGAGAGATGTCTTGGGCCAATTCTCCATCTGATGAGTCATAGTAGTTAGCATTGTTTTGTTATGCCCTTATCTTAGAGACATTTTCAATATATCTATAAAAGCCATTCTTTTCATTGCTTAAGTTTAAGATTATGATCTGGGCGTGCCCGAACAGTGCACAAATAGTCTCCGGGCGTGCCCAAGTCTCTAGTATTTGCACTCTGGGCGTGCCCGAACAGTGCACAAATAGTCTCCGGGCATGCCCGAGTCTCTGGTATTTGCACTCTGGGCATGCCCGAACAGTGCACAAATAGTCTCCGGGCGTGCCCAAGTCTCTAGTATTTGCACTCTGGGCATGCCCGAACAGTGCACAAATAGTCTCCGGGCATGCCCGAGTCTCTGGTATTTGCATTCTGGGCATGCCCGCCCACTAATTTCAACCTGAACATACAAAGTCAAATAGAAGGTACGTGTCTAAGAATACTTCCCCTGAGTAGTTTGAACATGTGGACATACACATAAACATCTTTGATGTTTCTGTATAACTTGTAATCAAAACAAAATGTACTGTGGGAAATAGTGCCTGGGCATGCCCAAGTCTCCAGTATTTGCACTCTGGGCATGCCCGAACAGTATGCAAATAGTGCCTGGGCATGCCCGAGTCTCCAGTATTTGCATTCTGGGCATGCCCGCCCACTAATTCCAACCCGGACATACAAAGTCAAATAGAAGGTACAGGTCAGATAATACTCCCCCTGAGGGGTTAACCATGTGGACATACACATAAACATCTTTGATATGTCTGTATAACTTGGCATGAAAACAAATTGTCATGTAGGAACTAGACCTTGGGCATGCCCAAGTCTCAAGTATTTGTACTCTGGGCATGCCCAGAGCTGATTGACACCTCTCTTGTAACACATTGAATTAGACAAGTACATTCACAACATCATCACCAACTGAACCATCTACCAGACTTAACCAGACCATGTTCAATCCAATTAAGATCATTACCAAAATCCACAAGTGGGTGGAAGATGCTGTGAGACAGCTGATAAATACACCTACTGAAGTAGTATGCATGCAGACAGAGTAGGTGTGTGAGATATGACCAATGAGGAGTAGAGAAGGGTGAGTCCCTATGTACCGGCCGAAGGTACCACCCCCTATCTATATCACTGTATACCGGTGTCAGTTACCCCTTGGGCATGCCCAAAATACCCCCCTTTTATCCTAGTATACTACCTAGCACCTACCCAAAGTCAAGTCTCAATTACACCCCGGGCATGCCCACAATTGACCCTTTCATACCCACGCACAGCCCCCAATCCATTGAAAATTTCGTCCAAAATTCCTCCGGGCATGCCCAAAGTACCCCCATATCCCCCTACTATTGCCCCCAAACCTACCACCACATGCCCCAATTACCCCTGGGCATGCCTAATCCCTACCCATAATCAGTAATATAAATGCATTCGGGCATGCCCATACATTCCATATATAGCCCACTTTGGGCCCAAATTCACCCACGGACATGCCCACAGCTGTCACTCTGTATGTGACATCTTGGGCACGCCCAACCCTCTCGGGCATGCCCAAGGCCCCGGGCGCAGCCCAGGATCTGACCCACCAATAGAGGTATTATTCGACACTTATATATTACATCTATTGGTACCAGAAAAGTGGCAGCCTAAGGTGCAAATGATTCATTCCTACCTTCCGGAGGTCGGTGATTCCTTAATGTGCTTGGGGGCGCCTCGTGCAGAAGACCCCAAGTGGCTCACGGACAGCATCATTGACGCGGTGTGCTCCATATCACCAAGTGTCAATGATGCGGTTTACATGGAGATTGCATTCTTTTCTACCATCCTGGAGCCACTTATTCCACCTCCCCCCAAGGCCAAGCAGCCCACCGACGACCAACGACAACAAGGATGGTCGAAGGCTCTTTGAGTGTTCCGCAAATTCCGACGACCGGATGGCTATCACTATTTGCAGCGCCTTGTTGTGCCCTGCCATTACACTTCTCACTGGTCGCTTCTCCACATGAATCTACTTACTGGGTCGGCTTGTTATATCCTGGGCCTCGCCCCTAACCCCTGGGTCACGTGACTACTCCTATTGGCTCCTAACCCTCGGGTTCCTCGGCCCCGGCCGAGTTGACTATACTCGGGACACATGTTCGATCCCCTCCGGTCCGCATTCAGGACACCTACACTACTTACCTTTTACTTACCTACTAATAAGCCTCGCGTTCATATTCTCGGACTTACAAATACTTACACTGCCTTCGGCTCCCTTTTATTGGGTTACTCATGTTCGGCCTCATGTTATCTCAGACTGAACATTCATTACAGTATATAAAGGCATAGTTCCAGTACTGTAATTCCTCAGTTCAAATATTAATGTTATTCACTCTCTCTAAAACTCGCTTCCAGTCTTCTCGACCAAACTCACGTTCCTCCGTCTCCTCGACCTTCGCTCGACCGAATCAAGACTATCCCATCTCCTCCGAAGCCTTGTATAACCACTCGGCTCGGTCGTCCTCCTTCGGCCTCGTCTTACTTCGGTGCCGTCTCACCTCGGCCCTCGTATTACTTCGGCATCCTCTCTCTCGCCACTCCTCTCTTCCCCCTCGTCTTACTTCGGCTCCATCCAAATCCGAACTAAGGACTAGTTGGTGGGCGCAGCACTATTACTAGTTGCTGAAGCCACATAGTTCTCCCCTCTTCTTATTCCGGATCCGAGTTATCACGCTGGAGTCAGTTCGTAACAGTATATTTGAACTCACACACCAACTTTTCCGAAACCCTAACGTCATGTCCCACACTCACTCTCGCGCTCTCGCTCATCTCGAAAATCAAAAAGCCGTGGCCGTTCTCGGTCTCGTGTATCTTCGGTCTCGTCCTCAGCCGCTGCTGGTAAGAAGGCTATGGTAAAGACTCGCTCCGGACCGGCTCCTGTAGCCGGCAGCTCCAAAGATATTACCTCGGTTCCGAAGGATGAGGAGGTAACTCCAATAATCCTTCAGGGTGACATTGGGTCGCCAGAGGACCAGGAAGTATCCAAGGATGCTGAAGAGCCGAGTCCGAACCCGGTCAAAGACGAGGATGAGAAGGATCCCCCTCCTCACCGGAAACGCACTAACACCAACTCAGATGACACCCCTAGGGCGAATTTTCCCCCGGCCCCTCCGGGAGACGATGACCCCGACGATGGTGGTGATGACGACAACGATGATGATGATGATGACGATTACTATCGTCGTCGTCGGTCTCCTCATAGCCGGCGCCGACGCTCTCACGGATCCGACACTAATGAACTCCTTGCCCGAGCCATTAAATCCCTTTCCGACTCCCTGTCTCGGCCGATTAAAGCTGTATCCGAGACCCCCGGCCCTCCTTCCCGCCGCACAAAAGCCCATACGCCGGACATCTTTGACGGATCAGACCCCAAGAAGCTCCGCACGTTTCTTGTCCAGCTCAACTTATACATCCAGGTCGCCTATGCCGACTTTGCATCTGAAGAAGAGCAAGTCACTTTTGCCTTATCCTATCTTCGGGGAACCGCTTTCCAGTGGTTCGAGCCCTTCCTCTCTGGAGAGGTTAACAAATTTCCAAGCTGGCGCCTCAACATGAGTGCGTTCCAAGCCGAACTTCGTCAACAGTTCGGACCCGTAGACCCAATAGGAGAAGCCGAAGAAGCCCTCGACCGAGTTAAGATGAGTAATGACAAACAGATTAGCGCTTACAACATCCGTTTTAAAGCTATCACGGTACTGCTGACCCACTGAAGTGACGCCGATTTTCGGCGCCGATACTATGTCGGTCTCCCAGGACGGTTGAAGGATTTTGTTAACAAGAAAGGTCATAAGTTAGGTTCTCTGGCTGAAGTTATGGAATGTGCCCAGATATCCGACACACGATATTGGGAATGTCATCTCGAGAAAGAACGTGAAAGTTCTTCATTGAAATCGCAGTCGGCTCCGTCATCCGCCCCCCACAACTCGTCTGCTTCGACTCCGAAGCAATCCTCGTCCAACTCCTCATCCTCTTGCTCATCCTTTACGCCCTTGTCTTCAAACAAAAGCGCCAACACTTCGGCTCCGAATTCATCCACCAACGACAAGCTTGACAAAAATGGAAAGCTTAACGCGGAGGAGCGCGAACGCCGCAAATCTAAGGGCCTCTGTTTCTTCTGCGGCAATGCTGGACACAACCTGTCCGAATGTCGTAAAGCGCAGAAAGCCAATAAAGATACTGCTGGCAAAGGTAAACCGGCTCCTCGCGCCCGAGCTAGTAACCTCGAGACCGTTCCCGAATCGGCTCCAGGTTCGGACAATGAAGAATCAAAAAACTAGTTGGCAACTCCGAGCATTCGGCTTTCGGACGTTGCACTGAATTGGTTTGGCCGCCGCCCGTTTGTAGACTTTTCGCAACCACTCTTTTTCCTACCTCTACTACCGTTTCCTTGACCTCGGACGATCTGTCCGATACTTTAGCACTCTTTACTGCCCTCGTAGACTCCGGGTCTACTCATTGTTTTGTTGATACAGGTTTTGTTCGCTCACACGGACTTGTTACATACTCAGTACCTCCTGTCCAGCTCACACTCTTCGACGGCTCTTCTAACTCCTATATTACGCAAGCAATCGATCTGACTATTCGCTTTCCTACCGGTGATTTCATGACGGTCACGTTCTTCGTGACAAAACTAGATCTATCCTGTGCTGCCGTTCTCGGGCACGACTGGCTTTCCCGCTTCAATCCGTTGATTGACTGGGCCTTAAGCAGTATTCAATTCCGAACTCCTATCTGTGGAAATCTAGCACCCTCGACTCCTGCTGCGCACGCGGCTCGGCCTTTATTGACTGAATCTCTTCGACCTCCGGCTCCGACTACAACCTCGGTTCTAGCCTCGGTACCGGCCATGTCCTCCTCTCTACCTCTTCTCGCATCACCGACAAACCCACGCCCCCCTCTCGCACCCGAGCCAGAGGTTCTGCCTAGCAAACTCCCATCTGGAGCTCCTTTGGTTTCCCAAGTCAATGCCGCTGCATTCAAGAGCATATCTCGGATGCAAGGCACTAAGGTATACCAAATTGTTATCAGACCTGAATCCTCTTCCTCAGCCAGATCAACCTCGACCGTTGAAGCTTCAGCCAAACTTAAGAACGTCCCGACCGAATATCACGAATTCGCGGTCGTCTTTAGCAAAGGCAAAGCCGAAACACTTGCCAAACACCGCCCATACGACCTCAAGATAGACCTCGAAGACGGTGCCAAACCTCCTGTAGGTGGCATCATCCCTTTGTCACTAGCTGAGCAACAAGCCGTCAAAACGTTCATCGACGAACACCTGGGAATGGGTTTTATCCGATCAACTAATTCCCCTCACGGAGCGCCTGTCCTTTTCTTTTTGGGAGCACCTGTCCTTTTCGCCAAAAAGAAAGACGGCTCCTTACGACTCTGTGTGGATTATCGCGGCCTCAACAAGGTCACCAAAAAGGACCGATATCCGCTCCCCCTCATCTCCGACCTTCTCAACACACCTCGGAAGGCCCAATACTATACCAAGATCGACTTACGACACGCATACCACCTAGTTCGCATCCGCGAAGGAGATGAATGGAAAACAGCCTTTCGGACACGATACGGATCATTCGAATGGTTAGTCATGCCCTTCGGCCTCACTAACGCCCCCGCAGCTTTTCAACAGTTTATGAATGATGTCTTCTCGGACATGCTCGATGTCTGTCTAATTGTTTATTTGGATGATATACTAATCTATTCAGATACACTCGAAGAACATCGGAAGCACGTCAAGGAAGTCTTAAAACGGCTCCGCGCTAACCGACTCTATGCTAAAAGTGAGAAGTGCGAATTCCATGCTGATACAGTCGAATATCTAGGTTACATCCTCTCGCCTAACGGCCTCACTATGGCAGAGGACAAAGTCAAGGTGATCCAGGATTGGCCCGAACCCTGTCGGGTGAAGGACGTTCAATCTTTCCTGGGCTTCGCCAATTTTTACCGCCGTTTCATCATGAATTATTCGGACATCGTTGTCCCCCTTACTCGCCTGACCCGAAAAGGCTTGCAATGGCAATTCGGCCCAGCTTGTAAGAATGCCTTCGAAACATTGAAATGTGTGTTTATTTCGGCTCCGGTTTTAACTCACTGGATTCCGGACAGGCCCATGGTAGTTGAAGCTGATGCCTCAGATTACGCACTGGGTGCTATCATTTCAACTTACACTGATGATGGGGATATCCATCCCATTGCGTTCCACTCTCGGACCTTCACGGCCCCGGAGCTTAACTACGACGTCCATGATAAGGAACTGCTTGCTATTTTCGAAGCATTCCGAGTCTGGCGTCGGTACCTTGAAGGTTCTGGTTCAACAATCGATGTTGTAACCGATCATAAGAACCTGGAATATTTCTCCACAACAAAGGTACTGACTCGGCGTCAAGCTCGGTGGTCCGAATATCTATCACAATTCAATCTAACCATTCGGTTCCAGCCCGGTCGGCTGGGATCGAAACCAGACGCCCTTACTCGGCGCTGGGATGTCTACCTCCCAGAAGGTGGTGAAGGTTATGCTCATGTGAATCCACAGAATTGCCGACCGATATTTACTGAAGAACAACTCACGGCCTCGGTCCGAGCTACGTACCTCTGGGTTCCCGCACTCAGAGGCTCCATCATCATGGATACCGAATCTTTACATTCGGATATTGTCGCCTCTCTAGCTTCGGATCCGGCAACCAGCAAGCCGATTACCGAACTCGGCCCTCGGTGGTCCAAGGATGACTTCAGTCTCCTCCGACTCGATGATCGCATCTACGTTCCGGATGCAAACAATCTTCGGCTCCGAGTCCTTTGGAACAAACATGACCATCTCTTATCTGGTCACTATGGTCAAAATAAAACACTTGATGTAATCCGTCAAGAGTATACTTGGCCAAACTTACGGAAGTTTGTTACAGATTACTGCAAGTCTTGCACTACTTGCATGCGAACTAAACCCCAACGTCACAAGCCTTATGGGCTGCTGCAACAGCTTCCGGTCCCTATCCGTCCTTGGGATTCAATCTCAATGGACTTTATCGAAAAGTTACCTCCGTCGCTCGGTTTTGATTCGATCCTCGTCATTGTCGATCGCCTATCGAAACAAGGTATCTTTATCCCCTGCCATGATACAATTAACTCTGAAGGTCTAGCCAAATTATTCGTGCTACATGTATTCTCCAAGCACGGTATCCAGGTCATGTAACCTCGGACTGCAGATCCAAGTTTGTATCGCACTTCTTCCGGTCCCTCGGTAAGGCTTTAGAAATGAAGCTGCACTTTACTTTGGGTTATCACCCAGAAGGTGACGGTCAAACCGAACGTACTAACCAAACGTTGGAGCAATACTTACGCATTTACTGCAATTACCAGCAGGATAATTGGGCCGAACTTCTACCCATGGCAGAGTTCACTTACAACAACACGCCCAGCTCAACTATGGGCGTATCACCCTTTTATGCAAATAAAGGTTTCCACCCTCCCCTCACTCTCCACCCCGAATACGACCTCGCATCGACTCGCGCAAAGAATTTTGTTGCCAACCTAGAAGACCTACATGCCGAACTTCGGTCCGCGATGGCGGAAGCTCAGAAACGCTACCAAGCACCTGCTGACAAAAACCGCCTCCCGGCTCCGAACATAGAAATCGGCAGTAAGGTCTTCGTCAAGGCCAAATTCTTTCGTACAACCCGACCTTCGAAGAAGCTATCCGATAAATATCTCGGCCCCTTCGAAGTACTTGCTAAGGTCGGACCCCTCTCCTATACCATCCGACTTCCGAATACCTTCCATGGTGTTCACCCTGTATACCACATCTCTATGCTGGAACCGGAAGCCCTCTCCACCATCCCTAATCGCGCCCAATCACCTCCTCCACCAGTCGAAGTTGAAGGACAACTTGAATACGAGATCGGCGAAATCCTCGATTCAAAACATGATCGTCGGCGCCGAAAATGTCAACTGAAGTATCTCGTACAATGGCTCGGTTATGAAGGAACAGACGAAGAAACGAGTTGGGAACCAGCCGACGAAATGGACCACGCAAAAGAACTTGTACAAGATTACCATTTGCGCTATCCGGACAAGCCTGGTCCAGAATGGTTCATTACTTAGTATTTACAATTTCTCTCTAAACCAATTATCCCTGTTTCAATTACTTACTTACTTATTTACTTACTTATCTCTCAGAAGACAAGCAAAGGTACTTATAGAATTGATACAAAACAAAAAATAAAGATACAAGAGAAATACCAAAATACTATTTCGGCCTGCACACTACTCGCTACTACTTCCCTCTCCTTCCTCCTCCGACTCCATCTCGGTCTTCCGCCTCCGCTCCCTTGCCTTCCCCTTTCCTTTTCCCTTCACTTCTTCTTCTCCCTCGTACATATCATCCTCATCGGATCCTGCTTCGGACCCGTCTTCTCTCTCCCTCATCCTCTCCTCGAACACCCTCGTCCCTCGGCCGGACGAACTCCCAGCCACCGGAACCGAACCAACCAAAACCCCAGTCATCTGCTCCACCCTCTTTCGGAGCCGCGCATTTTCATTGATCATCTCGAAAACCGCATCGAAAATCCTTTCCACCCCTTCCGTCAACTGCCCCATCTTTTCCTCCAAAGCCCCAATCCTATCCTCAACCAGACTCTCAAGCTCGTCCATACGCGCCGACTGCCGATTCTCGATCTCAAGCATTCGCTCACCGAGAAGTCTTGAGTTATGCGTCGGCCTCGTCCTTGACCGAGGCCTTGGCTCGAACCTCTCTCCATCGGTATCCTCATGGGGTCGCTTGCGTCCGAGCCCTTTCCGCGACCGAGTCGGCCGATCCTCGGCTTGCTGCTCCTGCGCCAAAGAACAACTTACTTTTCTATTGTGGCACAGGAGGCAGGCTTTATTAAAGGGATTCCTACCTTGAACTTAGCAATACGTTCACTAAAAAAGAAAGGAAAGATTAACTCACAATTGACGCTCACAGTCGAACCCCCCGGCCGCGCACCTTTCACACACCAAGTCCTCGTTGGTAATCAACCTTAGCCGACGCAGAGACTTGGTTGAGCCGAATGAACCTCTTTCATCATCATCGTCCTCGACGACGATTGGCGCCGGGAGTGTCCCAGCCTTAGCTCAGCGACGAGCATTCTCGCCGTGTTGACGCTGGAGCGCCAACCGTCTCTCCTCCTCAGCCTCGGCGGCAGCACGCTGCGCAACCTCGGCAGCCCGCTTAGCCTCCTCTGCCTTGCGTGCAACCTCCCGAAGCCAAGCCTCCTCGGCCTCGCGCCTCCTCTGCTCGACCAACTCCAGGAGCCGAGCCTCCTCCCTCGCCTCCTCGGCCCTCCGAGCTTCTTCTTGCCGACGCTGCTCCTCTGCTCGCTGTGCCCGACATTGCCGAAGCCTTCGTAGCTCGGCCTTGGGATCGATGTTGCTGTTGTTGTTGTTGTTGTTGCTGGGCGGGGCCGACATTATCTCGTACGACGGAAAGAGGGAGGGTACTTGGAAAAAATTCAAAGTGGATTTTGGACGATTTGGGCTCGTCCTTTATGCTCAACTGAGCTCAGGGTCGAATCGGATCCGCATTCGCTTCCATTCTTCCTTAGTTCAGTTTCTCAGGCTGCCGTGGGAGTCAGCCCTAAAAGGGGGGGTACTGTTATATCCTGGGCCTCGTCTCTAACCCCTGGGTCACGTGACTACTCCTATTGGCTCCTAACCCTCGGGTTCCTCGGCCCCGGCCGAGTTGACTATACTCGGGACACATGTTCGATCCCCTCCGGTCCGCATTCAGGACACCTACACTACTTACCTTTTACTTACCTACTAATAAGCCTCGCGTTCATATTCTCGGACTTACAAATACTTACACTGCCTTCGGCTCCCTTTTATTGGGTTACTCATGTTCGGCCTCATGTTATCTCAGACCGAACATTCATTACAGTATACAAAGGCATAGTTCCAGTACTGTAATTCCTCAGTTCAAATATTAATGTTATTCACTCTCTCTAAAACTCGCTTCCAGTCTTCTCGACCAAACTCACGTTCCTCCGTCTCCTCGACCTTCGCTCGACCGAATCAAGACTATCCCATCTCCTCCGAAGCCTTGTATAACCACTCGGCTCGGTCGTCCTCCTTCGGCCTCGTCTTACTTCGGTGCCGTCTCACCTCGGCCCTCGTATTACTTCGGCATCCTCTCTCTCGCCACTCCTCTCTTCCCCCTCGTCTTACTTCGGCTCCATCCAAATCCGAACTAAGGACTAGTTGGTGGGCGCAGCACTATGACTAGTTGCTGAAGCCACATAGTTCTCCCCTCTTCTTATTCCGGATCCGAGTTATCACGCTGGAGTCAGTTCGTAACACGGCTGAAGTTTGGGATAGCCAGTCAGGCAGGGTGTTGGCTCACCACACCAAGAAGTTTGAGGTATGTGCTACATTTCCAGGATTCACCTTATTCACCTGTCCTGCAGATTTTGAAGGAGCTATTTGCTCGAGTACACCACGTCGACGATACCCTCCGCATCCCAAGTCATTGGGAGATCAAAGCCGTCAAAGTTCCGAGGCAATCAAATGTAAACGATTGTGGTGTGTATGTGGTCAAGTTCGCTCAACACCTTCTCCTACATCCCACCCCCATTCCTCGAGCTTCACTCCACTGGCAGGCACTTGCTTGGCCGAACCAGGATGGGCCATCCTTGGGGAGCTTGTCCTCCAGGGCAGCCAGCCCGCCTCCTGCCATTCCGTCAGTGTTGGAGGTTGTAGACAATGACGAGCTGGGTGAAGTCGAGACTCAAATGGATGTGGCCAGCGATTCTGTGGCTATTCGTGATGGGGACAACGGCAGTAAGCATGACGACGTTATCATGGATTCAAGGAATGATCCTGATCCCGTGGACTCGCCGCCTGATTCTCCTCTTACCGGGATGTCAGCTTAATATGTCACTGTAAATTAATGTGATCCTTTCTTGTTTCAATTGATACTATACTGTTCTGCACCTCAACCTGTCAAAGAATTGTCTACTCATGCAAAAGCAACGGCAGCAGTTTGCCAAAGGAAAGGCAGCCTTGGTGCCCGTGAGAATATGTATCCTTTGGCTTGACGCTCGGGCGTCCACGGTGGTGTTTATTTTTCTCACTCCTATGGCAAACTCCTGTGGTGCCCCTTTATAATAACAATTGTCACCGATGCGGCTTTACATCCAAGCTACACAGAATGAAGCTGGGAGTTTCGGCACATCATTTCCCATGTTTAAGTCTATATACACTATCTATCAAATGACATTCTAGTTGGTTCTTGGAATCGATGGAAAATTTCCAACAGAGGTCATACTAGTTGGTTCGTTGAACCGGTGGAAAACATCCAACAGAGTTTGCGGACCATCATAGAGTAAGAAGTCCTCGGCCCCAACGACACCATCTTCTGGTTCGCCGCCGTGGGACTGTTCCAGAGAGGTCCTTACATACTCCTCCTATTCAGAATTGACCTCCTTCGTTCGAATGTCCCACAGAACACGGAGAGGCTCGTGCTTGATTGTCTTCCAGTTGTTGATTAAGTTGTCTGGGTCCCGACAATTTGTCAACCAGAAGGCCAGCCCGCAGGTCAACAGGCCATCCAGAGTCGGACGATCAAATTGACTAGCCGCAACCCAGATCTGTGTCGCAAGCTTCTCGCAGTCAGTTACTTGTGAGGTATCTCAAGAGATAGGGCACTTACCTGACAGATAGCTGAATGCTTGAATATCTGCCCCACTTTGATGCCTGTCCCCCAGCGGTCATCAACATAGCTCTCATCAATATGGTCTGCAGTGAAACCAATGGGCTTCATTCCGACCTTATCTTCAACTATGAAAAATGGCCAGACGTGTGCAAATGGAGCAGCTCTGATGACATCGGCCTTGCTTTGCAGCAGGAATGCAAAGATGGTTTTGTCCGGTAGCTGCGCCTTTAGAGAGATGCTCGATGGCAAGTCTTTGGGAGATTTTGCATCGTTGGCAGATGTTTCATCCTTGTCAGGTGTCAAGCTGGAGCTGTAATCTGTCGGCGACCTACTGCCTGGAACACTCAGTGAAGTCGAACTCTCGCTGGGTGTTTCTTGAGTCCTCGCCCGTTTCCCCCTTGCCAACCGTCGAGGTTCCTTATCGCCACTATGCTTACGTTTTCTGCCCCTCTCCCTATACTCACCTTCTGGATCGGAGTCGTAGCTATTGCTCTCCATGGTTTCTGCCTCGCTCTCATAATCTGAGTCATTGTCGTCCATCCCAGAATGCTGTACTCGCCCCGATACCGCTTCAGACGCATCAGTATGTGTCGCCTGCCAAGTCAATGTGGTTCTTACAGTCTATCCATTCTTGACTGACTGCTGCTGACTGAAACCGGTATTGATCATGGACTGTCAGGCTCAACCCGATGACATCCATCTGTACCAAAGCTCTCCTTATGAGCTCCTGCAAGGCGACATGCAGAAAGCCATAGTGTGCAGCCTCGGACCTCTCATTCCCAGGTAGCGCCATTATTTGCAAACTTGAGACAAGGTGCATCTGGTCATGTATCTGGGATATATCATTAGTCCGGATTGTTGCTACTCGCAGTACTAGAATGCCATTACCCTCATGGCTTCGAGTTCCTCCGAGTCTGCGGTGGAGTTGCTTTGAGGCATGGTGAAGTGGTTGTGAATGTTCGGTATGTAACTCCAGCCATCCTGGATTTCAGCCTTTATATCCAAGCTTCATACACATTATGCCCCTCACAGTCTCCAACTTAGTGCTGGTTCGCTCCTGCGTCTCAAGCTACATTCACAATGATTCCATTCGCAACTTTGCACCAGTCCTGGCTTCCTACACCGTAGAAGTGCTGACTTAGGGCCGATTATCCTCCCGTCTCAAGACACTTCCATTCATTATCCTCCACACAGCCCATTCCGGTCTAGACCCTACTCAGGGGTGGTAAATAAAATTTCACATCCATTAGCGCCAGCTGTCCTTCATCCTCCCAACTTCCAACATGCAAGTTTCTGCCGACACATCCCAATGTGATGACCAGTCCTCCCACTCGCCAAGCAAGGATACTCTGTCTCGCATTGATGACGATACCGCCAGACCTGCCCTTTCCCAAACAAAATCTAAAAGGCGAGCTCCCTTACCAAGGCAGCCCCCCCCGAATGTGCTGGAAGACCTGTGGCTGCAGCCCATACTTTCGGAGATCAAGGCCTTTAGTCCGGCATGGTGCCCATATGGGCCTTATCTACATTTCAAGGTACTCTCCATATAATTCAATGGTCTCTTAATTCATTGTTGCCACCTAGGAGGAAGATGCGGTAGCGCTCACTCCTATAAAAGAACTGCCTCGTTGCCTCTACCCCCCGGCACATCATTCAATTTGCCCTCCGACCCTTTATTATGGTTTTCGCCCTCGTATACCTCGGATGAAGAAGTTTCTCCGGGTCAAGAAGATCTATGTACCTAAAGATGGTATGCTTCCACCTCTTGCATGGGCTTACTATTCTTATCTTGTTGTAGTTAACTCAGAAATCTTCCCCTATGATTTGGAGATTGATGAGGAAGCGACCAATCGGCGGCTCCAAGGATATTGTCGCCAAAGGTATCGTCGGCAATTTCCTGATGGAGAGGACATTGAACTTCTCAAGAAATTCCCCATTGGGTATGGTGCATCAGTCAGCAGGCTACTGATGTCTAATATGGTCAAAGGTTTACGGAAGTCTGGGAAAACCAATCTGATCTTCCCCTTGTCCCCGTGGACTGTTTGGTCTTCCTTAGCAACAAGGGCGACAATTTCCATGAAGGCCTTCAGAAGCTCCCGGAACTTGAAGCACTGTATAACGACCTTCTGTTTAAGGGCCTGAAGAAATCCAAGATTGGTTGGTTTCTTATGAGCTTTGATTTTACTTGGTCTCTAGACAGAAGAGGAGAGCAAGGAAATAGGGGAGAGGCCTCCTCATCATCGTCATAGCAGTTGGAATTTGGGTGCTGTAACATGTTTATGTGTCTCCATGTATTTATTTATACGTCGCCATGTATATCTAGTCCTCGGGTATCAAAACCATGGATTGAGTTCTAGTCTTCAAATCCGGTTTCTGATAAGCACCAGATCATGAGAATTTTGGCTGCATAAATTGACGGTCGAGCATCAAATTTGGCCCAAGTTATTCCCACCGCCCCTATTCTCTTCTCATCCCGAATGCTCCTCTACCTTTGAACAACCCCATTTCCGCTTCTTTCCTGCCATGAATACCACCTCTATTTTGGATATTCAAGCTCAACAGACCAGCAACCTCGTATGCCTTATGGAACAGGATATCCGGAGATTCAATCCCATCTTCCTGCCCGACCATTACCTCAAAGATACCACCGGAGCAGATGGAGTTGTTATATATGGCAGCTTCCCCCGTGTCATTGCCTCAACACCCATTCCAATGGCTGCGCTCCCTGATGTGTTCTTTGTGAAATATGTTCCGCAGAGACCACCACTATTCCATTTGGGTTTCCGCCTGGACTGTCCTGGCATGGAAGCATTTTTTAGGACGAATGGTATTTGGAGAGATTGCTCTGAAGGTGAGCAAGCATCGGCTCTTCTTGTTGCTTCTGCTCATGTTCATAATGAAAGAACAATACATTCCAGAATACAGCTACAAGGAAGGCAACCTCACAAGGAAGATTTTCTCAGCTGAGTGGTGTTGCAATGGGAAAAGCGGTGCCGTGCTTTGTTCTTGGTTGAAATGGTGCAGCAGTTTGGAGAACTACTCGGTGATAACCGACCACTGCCCAAGGTAGGAGAGCCCAACTTTGAAGGACCGGGATTCTCATCTGTGACAGGTTTTGCCAGGTGCTTTGTTATGATTCTGACGAAGGGAAAATTCAATGTGTGCCCTTCCTCTCTTTCGCTAATAGTCATGAACATCAAGATCGATCTCAATTCAACTTTATGCAACAACTGATAGTCGAGCACATTGTTCCTCTCTCAGGAATGGATGCCTCTGACTTTTTGTGGGGACAAGGGAATAGTGCCAGCGTCTGGAGTGGTGTTACGTATAAGCTGTTATAGTATTACTCTTTTGTGTAGGCGTTCCTCTCATTTGTTTCTTTACTCTTTGCACCCACAATACTCTTTGCAATGTCGTCGAAGCGAATGGTCTCCGACCTGCATTGCTCTTCATGTGGACTAGTATTTCCTACCCCCCAAGGACGAGCGCGCCATGAGTCATCGCGTGCACACGCAGAGCGAAATCTGCTTGACGTAGAAGAGGAGGCCTGGGCAAGGGATTTTGGCCTGGCTCCGGACGGTTCTCCCCTACCAGATGACTATGTTCCAGCAATTGGACAGCAGGGTCCTGGGCCGCAAACAATGGCGTACCGGCGGCGACACTTCCACCCAGTCCAATTTCAACCTTCGCTGGACACTCGTGTTGAGGATGTTTTTGAAGGGGCCGCCAGGGTAACCGGTGTTGATAAGGAAGTTTTGGATGCTTGGGTTCAGTTCCAGGCAAGTAAGGATGGGGGCCCTGCCGACTACGCCCCTTTTCAATCAAAAATGGATTGGAATATAGCATCATGGTTCATAAAGGACAATGTCGGCCACGGTACCTTCCAGAACCTATTAAAGATCCCGGAGGTGAGCTTCAGATTGTTACCCTAGTGCTCAGTCTTTGACAATATCTGCAGGTGGTTGACCGTCTTGGGCTGAGCTTCACGACTACTCGTCAAGTTCATGACATTATTGATGGGCTGCCCACACGTTCAGGAAAATGGAGGACCACTCGATTGGTATTTGATGATGCTGAGGGCGAGGTTCACTTTGTGAGGTACCGTGACCCCATCGAGGCTCTTCGCACCCTATGGAAGGACCCCACGCTTGCGGGAGACTTTGTATATGAACCTCGGACAGTGTATCAAGACACAGACAGGACAACTCGCGTGTACAATGAGATGTGGACGGGTGACTGGTGGTACCGTATACAGGTGTGTGTTCTTGCCGACGTCTATGGCTACTTGCTGAGACGATACCGTTGGCAGGGCAAGTTACCTGAGGGAGCCTGCCTTGCACCAATTATATTGGCGACAGATAAAACACAGCTCACCCAGTACTCTGGAAGCAAATGTGCTTATCCGGTATATATGACGATAGGAAACATCAGCAAATCAGTACGGCGAACGCCCTCCCGCCACGCATGTGTCCTGCTGGGCTACCTGTCTGTGGATAAGGTGGACAAGAGCCAGCTCTCTAATGAGGCCGCCAAGTTGCGCACAAAACAACTTTTCCACACTGGAATGCGGGTCATTTTGGAATCGTTAAAAGCTGCTGGCGAACACGGGCTGGATCTTTGCGATGCCAAGGGCAATACCCGACGAGTCCACCCTATCCTAGCATCTTACGTAGCAGACTACCCGGAGCAATGCCTTGTCTGTGCATGTAAGAGTGGCACCTGCCCCAAATGCAAACAGGACCGTGATGACATGGGCGAAGCGACGAAGGCAGAGCCTAGGACACCGGAATGGACGATGGAGATGCTTCAGAGAGATGCACAGCTCACTCATGCAGAGTTTGAGCAGCGGGGGCGTGACCAGGGCGTTGCGCCGATGCTCCCTGGAGATGAGCCATTTTGGGTGGGATTTCCGCATACCGACATCCATGAAGCAATCACCTCGGATGTCCTTCATCAGCTCTACCAAGGGATCCTTGCGCATCTTATTGGCTGGTGCCAATCTATGATGGGGAAGAAGGAGCTGGATCAACACATTCGCTGCCTTCCCCCCGCATATGGGGTGCGCCATTTCAAAAACGGCATCTCTGCGCTTTCTCAGGTCACGGGTCCCGAAAGGAAGCACGTCGCACGCATTCTGCTGGCTTGCCTTGTTGGCAAGGTGGCCTCTGGCGTCCTAGATGCTGTCTGCCACCTGCTGGATTTTGTGTATCTTGCTCAGTACAAGAGCCATGACACGGAGACGCTAGGATATCTGGACCAAGCACTGGCCGGGTTTCATGCCCATAAGGATGTTTTCATCAATCTTGGGTGCCGGGACGACTTTAACTTTCCCAAAATGCATGCCCTGATGCACTACCGTGAATGTATTGAGCTGTTTGGGGCAACTGACAACTACAACACAGAAATGTTTGAGCGCCTTCACATTGACTTTGCTAAGAAGGCATGGCAAGCATCTAACAAGCGTAACGGGTTTCCACAAATGATCAAGTGGCTCAATCGGCAGGAGAAGATGGAGATGCTCAGGGCCCGAATTGCCTACGTTCCCCCTCCTCCCAAGAGGATTCCGCCCACCCTTTGGCTTGCGCAAAGACCGAGGTGGACGAAACCTGTGGCTGACTTTGCTACCCAACATTCCATTCCCAATCTCCCAGCTTCCCTTGCGCAGTTTCTTGACCCCAACAATAGGCCGTCGACAAAGCCACTCCCCTTTGAGAAACTTCGTGTCTGGTATTCATTCAAAATCCATCGCACAGATGCTACTGAAAAGTATTCGGAGAACGACACCATGGACTGTGTCAAAGCCTGCCCTGCCATAGGAAGAATGCCTGCTACATTTGATACCGTCATTGTCATGCTGGGAGAACATGCCGAGGAGACATCGCTCACCAGTGTGTCCTTTCTTTCTTGTTTATTATCCTCTCACAATCCTTTGAACACAGACACACGCGCAGCCCGAATACGATTGATCTTCAAGCTTCCGGACTATGTTGAGAGCGATCCTGACCCTCATGTCAGCAGTGTCGCGCATGCATGCCGCAATGGCCTGGCCTACGTTCAATGGTATACCAGGTTCTCCACTCCGACACGTTCACACCATGTTATGGTGACGGTGGCACCTACCAGCGAGTACTCTGTCATTCCCTTGCAGAATGTACGTCAATCCTGCATGCTGGTCCCTAACTTTGCCAATGACAACCTCGGTATGGACTGGACGTCGGAGAATGTCTTAGATAAGGCGACTTCTTTCAACGTCAATCCGTGGACTAGCATGTATAACTACCAAAGTATTTATTATTAAAGATGACCAAAAGTAGACCTCGTTTAAGGCAATTGATCCCTGAACGATCCGCCAAAGTGGGATTTCATGGAGACTTGTTTGATTTGTCGGAAAAACTGCTCGTTCAACAGTGCACACTAGCACCCATTGATATGTTGGTTTGCTCTCCTTTCCTCGCAGACATAGACACAAAGGTCTAACTGATGTTCAGAAGATGAAACGGCCAGCTTGGATGTCTGAGAAAGCATACTTCCACATCATCACAAAGAAGGAGAGCTACCTGCGACACTACAAGCATGGGACATCCCGGACATCCTTCTACCCAAAGCTTTTGCAGGAGATTGAAAGCATTATGAGATGTAGTCAACCGGATTTTAGGGTGTCGAGAGAATATCAAAAGGTGAGTACATGACACACTGTGCTTGTAGTCTTCCATTGAGGGTCCGGCAGACCATATACCACATGTACTTTGTCCTGCTCCAGGGTACTTGGAAGACTATGTGGGTGGCCGACTCTGTGGGGCATTGTGTGGGATCACCCACCTCTGATGATCTCCCCCCGTGCTCTCCCACTCCACAGCCAGTGGCTCAGTCTCAGCAATCTCCGCATAGGCCTCCACCATTCAACATGCTATTTTGGACGGCGAGGTCGGTGCAGGAGTTACTGGGGACCTCAGTGAAGGTGATGCAACCCACTGAAGGGTGTGTATTCAATGTCCGTAAACAGCATTGAGATCGATATTTTGACAAGAATCGCCCACTTCAGTACTCATGGATAGTTTGTAACCACATTACTAATAGCATTCCTTGAAACCCGGATTGAGTACTTTGTGGATTGAATCTACCTGCACTGGACAGAGTGTAAATGACATCCCGAATATTTGCGTAATGAATGACGGCACTGCACATAGTGATGTTCAGATATGAACAGCTGTCCAGCACTGTAGACTCTGTACAGCGCTGTCAAGAAAATAGACGCTCCAACAGTAAATCCCATTTTCCTGATGGAGGTGAGCGGGCCATGAAGTTTCTGCCACAGTTTGGCAGTCTTGATGGTGCCAGCCTGCTTCTGTTTCCCTTTCCCTGCTCCCATCGAGGATGTCACTGCTTCCGTTTCCTGCCACTTATGCTTTTCCCTATCTGAGGTGCTCAGTTGTCAGTTGGCCACCAAGAACAAGCCTCCCACACTCACAGGAGCAGGATCATTGAGAACCTAATACAGCCAAGGAAATAGAGAAAACGGCTGGTCGCTGTCGACGCTTCAAATCGTTGGCATATCACACCTGCAACAATGAGCGAGCCCGGCGTGTCCCTAGCCGGCATGGTCCCAACAAATCCAGCAGTGAGCTGAGTTGCCAGAGCACCTCCTGATTCACCACATTTCCAGCTGGCCTCCAGCTGAATACAGCGATCTCCAGTTGAACCCAGAGTGGACTGTGGATGGTACTGCACTACAGTGGGAACATTTTACTAACCGTGAGAAAGTTAAAAAAGTAGAAAAATATGCCCATTAGCTATAACTTTGTGAATTCATTGATCCAACTGATCTCGGAATTAGTGATTAGTAATCTAGTTATTGAGAAAACATGATTTGGATCATTCAATTACTGACTGTGAGAGAATTTCACTGACCGTGGGAAAATAGTAAAATTTGGTAGAACAGTCTGGAACACTATTCTATCCATGGTCCTGAAAGAGGCATGTGAGTAGTCCAGGTAGTTATTGAGAAATAAGCAAAATACTTACATGTTCAGTTGGAGTTCAATTGGAGTTCAGTCAGAGTTCAGTCAGAGTTCAATTGAAGTTCTGTTAAAGTTCAGTTGAAGTTCAGCTGACATTGACAGCTTAGGTTGGATTTTCATAGGAAGGTGTCCATTGGCTGAACTCCAGCTGAACTCCCACTGAACTGAGCTGAACTAAGCTGGTGGATAAGTCACCAATGGGGAACCACCAAAAGTGGTTGAAAGTCCGTCTAAGTTCTTTCTAGTACTTGTGTGGGCGCATAAAGTGTGATATCGGTTTTTGGATTGGTTCACATCAGACCCTAGATTGCTGGTTAGAGTCCGAGTGATCGGCGCTTGTAAGGCGCTTATAGAGCGCCAACAGAGCGCCTAACTCAATAAAATTACCAAGTCTGAAATTGAGAGATGCAGAGAGATAAGTAAAGACGAAATTACAGCTAGTTCACGAAGGTCCTGTTCACAAGTAGATACTACGCAACATGGAAGGTAGTCTTGGGCGATATTCTAAGTCCGTAAATAGTACAGGTTCCCATAAGAGGCATACCACCACGTAGACGAAGTACGAGATAGAGGGTGGATTCCTTCTGAATATTGTAACCAAGAGGCTCTTTATGAAGATTTGCATGTCCCGGAAGGGGCGGAGGATGAGAGGGAGTAGTGGCGAACCTTTCCGGTTGTTGGGGGTGAAGAGTTGATAGTCGTGTTTGAGTCCCTTGCCTGCCAAGATGAGGCGCTGTTGACCGGGGGGGGTACCCTCCTTGTCGAATCTTAGTCTTGATGTTATCGATGGTGTCGGAGGATTCGACCTCAAGGGTGATCGTCTCGTTGGTGGGAGTCTTGACAAAAATCTGCATCCCACCACGGTGGCACGAGACGAGAGCTGGGGGAGGTTCGTTGTGGATGTTGTAGTTGGAAAATGTGTGGCTGTCCTCAAGCTGCTTTCCAGCGAAGATCAAGCACTGCTGGTCAGAAGGGATGCCCTCAGCATATTGGATCTTGGCCTTGACATTGTCGATGGTGTCGGAAGATTCAACTTCAAGGGCGATCGTCTCGTTGGTGGGAGTCTTGACAAAAATCTGCATCCCACCACGGCGGCGCGAGACGAGAGCTGGGGGAGGTTTGTTATGGGTGCTGTGATCGAAAAAGATGGGCTCGTCTTCAAGCTGCTTTCCAGCATCTAGGTATGTAGGGATGGAGATAGGATGCAATAAACTGAGGGGATGATCAGTGCGCCTCCTCGTATGTATTTGACTTGTTGCCACATACCTAAAGTTCTCACAACGATTTATGATGTGTACGTCCATCTCTACCTCTTATCATGCAGCTGGAGTGACAGTGTCAAGTGTTCGACGTGGCGGCGAGGTGAATCAGAGAGATGTGGATAGGCAAAAACCCTTGAGAAGGTCAGAGCAAGGCTGTTGGCACACGTGAGTGCAATGTGGACGCGACACGCTTACAGGCATCTATCTTTCTACTTCCTTGAAGCCGCCTGGACTCCACGTTTATTCCTCTTCCTCACTCTTTCCGTCTACTGTATCATGGATGCTCCCCCCGACAAACTCCCCTGCCTATGCACAAGATGCATGCGAAAATCCCAGCCCATCCATGTCATCCGGCATCACATCAACCAAGATCTTTCTTCATCCCAGATGCCCGACATTGAGGTCTACTTCCGTAAATTCTACTTCGAGGCAGCAAAGCGCAATAGCACAAATTTGAATGAATTGCTTCTCGCACAAGGCCGGTAGCTGATTCTTATTTGTACTGCCATTATGTCTCAGCTGAATTCATGTAGATAACCATGATATTACCGATGCTGGTGAGTACACGTTCCATCTAAAATGGCACGGTATACCCTTTCTTAAACTCCTTCATCAAAATACAGCTTTCGATGCCCCTCAACACAATGACAGACCTCTAGGATCTTTTGAAGGAATGATGGATATTGGTGCGCCGTTCCTCCTCTCAGTTAATCAGGCCAACTCATACAGTGATATCAGATCCTTTCATCCATGAGCAAGCGAGTTCTCTGGTAACTGAGGCTGTACACAGCTCTGGTCTGCCTGAACCTACCGTCCTGTACTGTCCCCCCTCTGCCGACGCCGCTACTACTCCTCCTCTGCCGACGCCGCCGTCTCCTGGATCTGGAATTGCAGCAAATTCTCTGGCTCCCCCACAGCCTGCTTCTCCATACGACGAAGCATATGAAGCAGATGTGCAAGAGTCAATCATCGATGACATGTTTACTGTGCCGCAAACACAATCCCTGCTCCAGGATATGCTTCGCGGGAGCTATCGATGCCCTCCTCACCCTCCCACTGGGAAAGAGAAAGCATATGATCAGGGAAATTTGCCACTTAATCACCGCTGGAGCTTGAAGCTGTACATGACTTGGACCCGAAGCCGAGGGACAGTCAATGGACACAACAACTTCAAGGCACTACTCGAGGAAGCCCTCGGCTTGGATCTATTAAGTCTGTACTTGGTCAGAAAGCTTGCAAAGGACATCACGGGTGTTCACCCTAAATACATCGATGTATGCCCAAATAATTGCATCGCTTACACAGGCGACTTCAAAAGCCTGACTGTATGTCCTGGAAAGATTCGTATCAAAGATCCACATAGCCGGAAGCCTCGTATGGTAGACATTCCTTGCCGGACACCGCGATACTCCTCCCCTTCACAGGCTTATGCACAAATGGTTGTTGTCCCAGTGATGGCTAAAATTCGGGCTATGTTTGCCAATGAAACAGCGAGTAGGCTGCTTTGTTATCGTGACAGTCTGATGAAGCGAACCTTGATGCTCCTTGCAAAGGGGAAGGAAGCCTTTTATTCAGATTTTGGGAATGGACAGGTCCAGGCAGAATTGTTGAAGCGTGGCTTCACATTCACTTGTGACCCCAAGACTCGTGAACTTGCATTTGCGTTAACGGCGGATGGTGTCCAGCTCACCATGAAGAAGGAATCTGACACTTGGGTTCTTATGATCATTGTCTTGGACTTCCCCAATACCATTCACTATCATATGGAGAACACAATTGTGATCTGTGTAACTCCTGGACCCCACCCTCCTGGGAATCTAGAGTCATTCCTATATCCCTTGCTTGAAGAAATGGCTACTGCAGGCAAGGGTATATGGATCTGGGATGCATTAGACAATGCATACTTTGTCTGTCGAGCGTTCATTGTTCTCTCTCTCGCAGATCAAATGGGATCAGCAAAACTGAATGGTTTGGTGGGCCATATCGGATGGCTTGGAGACCAATATTCAGAGGTTTTAGCTGCACGTGCAACTGATGGTGGCAAATACCTTTATTACCCTCTGTTTTCTGACCTCTACATTGCAATTCTCAATCCAGATTGGCCCAAGTATGACGCTCGGAACCTACCTCTTCGCACAGAGGAGAAATACTGGCAAGCAATCAGCCAACTTCAAAATGCTCCAAACGAAGCCTGACGGAAGGAACTTGTAACATGCACTGGTGTTAGCCGTATGCCACTACTTGCTGGTAGCAAGGCATTCATTCATCCCTCCTTTTTCTTCCCATCAGATCCTTTCCACCTTCTTTATGAAAATTGTGCAGCATGGCTATGGGATTTGATGCTTGAATCTGGATATCTTTCCCAGACACAAGCAACTGAGTTTGGACAGCTTCTTGCTGAGGCAACAGCTACCTTGCCACCATCATTCTGTGGCCCAGTTCAGAACCTCCACACCAAAAGGAATTCACAGTACAAAATATACGAATGGATGGCGGTTGTCCATTGGTATACTGTCCCTATACTGCGTGCGGTCCAAGCAGATTCCCGAGTCATTGCCAATTATGCACTCTTTATTGAAATTGTTGAGGCCGCTACTCATTTACATGGACACACTGAAGGCGATTTGGTGCGACTTGAGGAGACAATCATTCGATTCTTATCATCATATGAATTGCTCTACATCTCAAAGACAGAGCATATTGTTTGTGCACGTCTCTGCATGCTCTACCTAATCCACATCCCTCGTCATATCCGGTGGTTTGGTAACTTCCGAATTGGTTCCCAAGCTACCTGTGAGCTTACTATTGGGCATCTGGGGAAGAAAGTACGTTCAGCAAAAGCACCGTTTGCTCATCTGGCCAATATTCTTGTGGAAGATGAAGTATCGGCATGTCTCAATTTACGAATGCCCAAGCTACACCCAAAACAGCCCAAATCCAAGAAAGGCCCTGAACCACGCTTGGTACGGCCATATGACTTGACACAAACAACAAAGACAAGCACATCCTTCCAGGAAGACATTCACTGCATTATACAATCTCACCTCTGGAATTGGGATGGTGACATCAATAATAAGGAACTTCCTATCTCTCAATGGGGGAAGTACAAATTGAAGTCCCCGGGTCCCACGTTAGCCACCTTTCTCAGCAAGTCATCACGGAAAAATATTAGGAAAGCCCGTTCAAGCCGCTTTTTTGAAGCGAAGTCTGGTGACACTCAAATATGGGGTGAAGCTCAGGCAATTTACACACTAGGTGGCAACCCAAAGGCCCTAGTTGTGTATAATGCCATTGAATCTGTCTCCCTTGTTTTAAGTGTTTGTCATGTTGGGAAGTTGGAAAGGTCAGTTGGAGTGATCCCAGTTGACCATGTTGTTGCCCTTGTGGATGTCTTTGCTTTTAGGGATAGCATCACCATTCTTCGCAAACATGCTGCACTATCCATGCTCCAAGTCACTGAACGTGGTATACCAGTCCCAACGACCAACATTGATAACGAGAATGACTGGGAATCTGGATCCAAGAGCAATGGCTTGTCAGAGGGATCTGAAGATGGGTCTAACTACTATGCATCGGATAGTGACATTGATGACAGCAGTGTACTCGAGTAGAATTTACCAATCAATATTTTATAAGAGTCCACAGAGCGAAAAGGAGCTAGGGGCACTGACTCACGTGCACACATTGTTGAGATGGTGAGCGTGCGTTTAGGCGCCTGTTGTCAACATTCTCCACATTGTCGACACTCTCCACGCTACCCGTATCCATGGCTTATCTACACTCTCGACCATACAGCAACTATGATGTGCATGGAAACAGGTACCGTCCACTTGGGTGGAATCCTACGCAGATTGATCAACCACACCGGTCTTCCCATTCGCATTCTGGAGGGCAGTTTGCCCATCTTGGTCCCAACAGCAACTTCCCCAATTTTTTAGAACCTGTACACCACCATTACCGCTCTCAGTCCCCCTTGGATGTTGAGTCACGCGTCCCATCCCATCCCAACTCACGTGCCCCGTCTCGTGCAGATTCCCGAGCTTCGTCTCGTGCAGAGTCAGTCGCTTCTAGCGAGAGTAGCTCCAAGAACTATGATGAGTACCCGGCCAACGACGTCTCTTACATGAATCAGCATACCTATTGCCATCCCCAACTACCTGTCCCATCCATCGGCTCTATGTATCCCCCCTGTGATACTGGAGCCATATCCTTGAATGAATCCGACGATGACTTCCCTCCAAACGTTACGCTGCCCGCTCAACCCCCTGGGCCGCGTATAGGTCGTGGGGGATCTTTTCCTTCAAAATGATTGTTGTCTACTTCAGGATCGGACTCAAGGGCCTCTACACCATCCGAAACATCATCGCGGCAATCTCACTCTTTGTCGACGCCATCCCTTCCTACATCAACATTTCTCAACAGTTCAACCCCTTTCAACCCCAGCATGCTCTCCCAACTTCTTGCTCCCACCCTGTTCTTACCGTTATCTGACATGTCCACCCAACCAACCAACTATATCCACCTCTTCCAATATCTTCTCACAATCCCTCAAGAATGTCTTGGCTATACACTGAATGCTATGAAACTCATGGCCGAAGCCGATGGGCGCGAGTTGGCTCTTCTCAAATGGCTCATTGAGCGGAACGGCCCCGTAAACCGTCCCGAAAATATGGGGTAAGTTGCTTTTTGCCTAAACGAGATACACCCGCCTAATTACATTGTGGTTTCAGGTTGACGAGCTCAAGTTGCAATATCCCAGCGCCTACGTCATCCAGACCTTCGCCCCCGGATGTCAACTTAGTCAATTTGACATTCGAGGGTCTCGAAGAGTGGGCATCTCGTCTTCCCATTGCAAACATTGAGTGACCGGCAGAATTTAGCGAGTGTGTCCTCTGGTACTGCAAAGATGCCGTTCTCGCTAAGTGCAGTTATGTCAACAACCTTTCGAAGTTTCTCCCTTGGAAAGTCATTTTGCTTAAAGATGGGGGCTCTGGAACTACGGAAACGTGCCGCCTTGGAATCGTCGGTCGAGCGCCTCGTAATAACAATGTACAAGAAGCTAAGCCCTTCCGCCATGACACATGCAAAACGCGGCAAGACTTACCTTTGCAAGTACCACCTGCGAGGCTATGAGGGATCTCTGGCCATCATTGAAGCCATCTGCCCCGAAACAGGGTATTGCGCCGACCACTACAAGGCCGAGAGTCTCCTTCAACATGCATTAGACATAGTTCGAAGCAGAGATAAGCAGTCCGCCCTGGACTTTCCCATTTACGACGACGTACCTGGGAGTCTTGAACCTCCCCCCGGCCTCGAGTTACCTAGTGATAAGGGGAAGGGGAAGTCAAGGGCGACAACCAATGCCCCAGTCCCAGTACCTCCGCCACATTGCCAGCCTTCAAAGCCACCCTCCCGTGGTTCTCGCCCTCCTGCCGCCGCTCATGTACCTGTCTCCCCTCGCCCCTCGACTAGTTCTCGCCTTACGCCAAGGAAAGCTACAAAACGGAAAAACGACGTCCTTACCCCCCTGAAGACGCAACCAAAGTGTTCAAAACCACGTAAGTCAAATTCTTGTATGATTTCCCTGGCCAATATCTCACATTCCTTACGAGTAGCTGGCACCCTCCATATGTCACCAGCGCGCGCAGATGGTTCCAACCTACCCCGTGTCACGGGTATTGAACTGGCCCTCCCCAACACACCCAACCCCCCCACTGACGACGACATGCTTGCCGGTCACTCAACCGAAGCCGATCTAGGGGATATTGAGTCGAACAGCCCCAATGATATCCCCTCTGCTGCCGAAGTCGACGAGCTCGATCCCGACCAAGACATGCACCCTCCCCCGTCACCTCCTCCCCTGCCGTTGATACCCGCACCGTCACCTCCAACTGTGTCATCGTCAACCACATTGCCAGACCATGGTATTGCATGGATTTCAGTCAAATCATTGCCGGCCGATTTACAGAGTAAGTTTCATTGTTGTTGTCTTGCGTATTGTAACTTACTTATTCAATTCTTTCTCCTCAGAATACCTCTCGAATGCTTTACAGAAGCAGAATAGTATGCCTCATGATACCATTGCCGCTGCTGCAGAGCTTGTCAACGTTATGGGCGGAAACCGATTTTTTCAACATAGCGAACCTAGCGAATGTGTGCTCCAACTTGTCAAACGTATGCTCCTGACATCCCCCGATGAAGTTGATGAGGACAACACAAACCAACAGTGGGGGCACTACCAGTACACTGCGGGCAACCTTACCATCAACACAGTCATCACTTCTTGGGCTGCGGTTGGATCTGTTGACACTGCCTTTGACCTCCTCGCTGCCGGCCTGCGGATATATGAATGTGCACATCATATCTGTTTCGACAACGGAATCCGACTTGAACCCAATCAGAAGCTTCTCGCTAACAACTACCTAGGGAACTTAATGAACAAGCTGGTATCTGTTTGGCAGGCAGCATATGGTGTAAGTTTCCCCTTGAATGAGTATGAACCCTATCAATGATTGATTGATATCTATGTAGCCACTTGATGGGTTCACGGCGCGTTTCATTTTGACGTCCCTCCTAACTCCCTCGTCTTCATCCGCCCCAGCCCTTCCCGTTGCCACAGCCGCATCTTCATCTGACCAGCCCCGCGTTATCACTCCCACCACAACTGGAGCAGGTTCCAACGCTGAAGGTAGTCATGCACCGCAAACCGATAAGGCCGTATTGATGGTATGTCTTATTGATTAGACGACATAGCCTTTTAATAACCCACATTACAGTTACTTACAGTTCCTCAACTCAAGGAATTGATCACTTCATATACAAAAATATAAAGATTAGTTTTATAGAAATGGCAGGAAAACTTTACATTTCTTCTACATTTCCTCTACATTCATTTTACATTACCTGTGCATGCTATATAAACTTTACATAGATTTATATGAATATTTATATGAGCTGCATATGAAGTTCACATCTGATTCAGCTGAATGTGGTGATTTCCAGTTGAACTATGTATGGTAGTTTTGCCAATTCTTCCTAATATGGTAAGTTTGCCACTTTTCCCTAATATAGTAATTCTATTCATTCTTCCCAATTTAGTAATTTTTGTAAAAATTACTATTGACTGTGAGAAAGTTTTGAAAAGACAAAATATGCTCTAGCCACCAGCACTATTAATGACTGTGGGAGAATTTTAATGACTGTGGGAAAGTTTTACATTTGAAATGGATCAATAGATACCCTTATAGAAATTAGTAATGGGGCCACTTTTAGAAATGGGTTGCTAATGCAGTTTAAAAACTATTCACAACATACTGATTAAAACTTCGAGCATCACCATTATTATTGACTACGGGAAAGTTTTACTAACCATGGGAAAGTTGGAAAGTAGAAAAATATGCCCATTAGCTATAACTTTGTGAATTCAATTATCCAACTGATCTCGGAATTAGTGATTAGTAATCTAGTTATTGAGAAAACATGATTTGGATTATTAAATTACTAACTGTGAGAGAATTTCACTGACTGTGAGAAAATATTGAAATTGGGTAGAGCGGTCTGGAACACTATTCTATCCATGGTCCTGAAAGAGGCATGTGAGTAGTCCAGGTAGTTATTGAGAAATAAGCAAAATACTTACATGACATGTTGGAAATTATAGGTTGAACAGTTGCACTCCACCAGTAACCTGGAGATATATGATTTGTTGAGGCATAGATTTGAAATATACACATGCTTCATATGAATTTACATATATACAAGAGAGGTTCCAGACTGTACACAGCCAAATGACAGTCAGCACCTTTGACTTCACTATGTATGTGTTGCTGTTCATACACACAACAGGTCATTGCCAAGCAGGAGGAAAAGAAGAGGAAAGGAGACACAGGGATAGAAGTGGTAGAAAGTGATGGAATGAGGAAGAATCAGAGAGTGATGAGGAAGATTTTTCAATATGCTAACCTGTGCTTCGCTTCTTTTATATATGAACTTCACATGAAGCACATATGAAGTCTTCCATATATAAACTTGACATAAAGTTCATACAAGCTCCATGTGAAGCTATTTAACAATTCATTATTGATTAAAAGTGATGAAGAAGTAAAGGAAATGTAGAAGAAATGTGAATAAATGTAAAGCTATATGAAGGAATGTAAAGCCATATGAAGGAATGTAAAGTTTTGCAAAAGAAGTAGGCTTTATATAAGCTTTATATGAGATAAATATACTAGAAATGTGAAGTCATATGCTTCATATGAGCTTCATGTACAAATGTAGTAAACCGCCAGATATACGTGGTATCCCCCAACAAAGGTTTATCCAACTGTGGAGCAGATCTGGACAGAATTCAAGCTTGGATTGGATGGCCACTTTTCTGTGCGTGAACTCACCATGGGATGGGATGCCTGGTGGAAGTGGAACCAGCAAGCCATTAAATAAGAATACTCACACTGGTCCATAATTATTGACTTGGTTGAGACACTCTTGAAGAAACCAAACTGGAACGCTTCGATTGCACTTCGCTTCCTCAAGGAAAGATATCCCATACCTACTTGAACTACACCCTACCTTAGGACAACACAAGCCCTCATCGAGCATCTCTAGAAGAAGGATGGTAGTCTCCGAAAACAAATAATTGAAGCTTCTAATTCATACATAGCTTAGAATTCTTATTGTACTAGTAGCATACATATCAAAGTAAATTTAACTGATAGGTACGGGGTGGTCAACCTCCCACTGGTGAGGGAATTTAAGCAGGTTTCCTGAACCAAGTGGAAGGTCCGTTGCTTTGAGTTTGTCAATGACATCCCGCACAGGGTGGGTGCCATCTTTGCTGTATGTACTGATCAAGCGATGGCCATGGAATGTGACGCTAAGGGTGGAATTTTGCATATCAAGTGCTCTGCAAATCATTGCCTTTGTAATTTGACAACCCTGGTTAGATGTTAGTTAACGATGAAGGTAGTGAGGGGAAATTACTTACTTTGCATCCATCAGTAGGCTCCAAAATCTGGTGTAGATATGCTGAACGGAACTGGGCAGTGAAGGCCCAATAGGAAACGACTTCTGAGTTGGGAAGGCGGTGATGGTGGTTCTTCGAGAACTGAACATAGCTGGGACGTTTGTGTACAAGACCGGAAAGCCATTTGACATGGGTCTTGAAATGCTACTTGTGAATGTCCTCCAAAGGCTTGGTGTCAGGTGTATGCGTAAGCCTGGGGTGCTTTGTTACTTCTCCATCTATCTTTTATCATGACTATGCAGACATTAGCACTAATTATGTTACGGACTACCTCCGGAGTTGCTCAGATCTGGAATAGGGGCCCAAGAAAAGGGGGGGAGACTCATTGGCTTCAGCGACTGAGGAGCAGCGCTGCGCCTTCCAACATGTCCAGAGTCTGTATTTGGACCGCGAGACAAAGGGCAATGGACCCAAAGGGGCCGAAGCGTGGGAACGGACTGGTTCGGACCGGACCAAAGCGCGAGAGTGGTCAAACAAGAGGGAGAGGACAGAGGACGAGGCCGGCAACCGAGAGGGAGAATAGAAAGCAACTTTAATATTTGAGCTAAGGAATAGCTACCTAATCTAAGGCCTATAAATACTATGTAACACATGGTATAGGTGAGGCAAGGCCAAGGTAAGTAAAGGACATGAGGTAGCTAAGCCGAACCCAAGGACAAAGGAATGAATAATAAGGAATGACTAACAAAGGGGCCAAAACTCGGAGCAAATCCGAAGTAGTCCAAAATAGGGGTAGAGAGAACAGGGGATATCACCTGACCAATAGGAGTCTAGGGGCCTGGTCATACATATGACAAATTAGCACACCTACTTTTTTCACCTTCGAAAGGGTCTAACTCTGGATGATCAGTATGGACTCTCTTCCCCAATGACTTGGCTGGAATTCCCTGGAAAGGGCCATTATAGATTTCCTGTAGTTAGCATACTGGATGCATACAGTAACCAGCTTAAGAGATAGGGTTGATTTGGCTGTGACTTTGACAATGCTCAGGTTTGGATTGACTGATGGAAGAAGAGCAATGTCGCCTTCAAGGAATCAGTGCGTAAACTCGGGGTCATTGTTGTCTGGAACCCCAAGCCTAACAAAGCCTAAACAAGTAAAATGAGCCAAGCGCATGAATGAGGTTAAGGATCCGGAAGTTGTTTACCTGTACCGGCAATAGCAGCGGGGGTTACCTGTAATTTCTCAACGGCTTCTGTTGCGTTGACACGCCATTGGCCCAATGAACATCCCTTGAAGTAGGATTGAGGTCATGAACAGCGGGATCGAGGTACATCGTAGAGAGGAAATACGAAAACGGCGGTCGAATACATGAGCCCGACCCGCGGGGTACCCCAGGTGGCCCCTGAGTAACCTGGTGACCGCAGGCGGAGATGCAACAGATGCATGATCGGAACGGATTTAGCGCTTGTTCAAACATAAGGTACAAGCGCTCGCTGCAATCTTGAGTCTCGTCAATTTCATGTCGATTTCTGGGGAATCCGACAGCTGTGAGCTATCCTGCAACACTGATTCCTGCAACACTGATAGCCACTATTCCGAATATGCTCCTCACATTCTCCAGGATATACAGTGCGAGAAACAACTACCATTGAAGGCCTTTTGCGAATGTATCCTGGACTTTGATACCGACGTCGTAGTATCACCCAAGGAACCATCAACAGATCATGGTTCAAAGCTAGAGCAGTTTCGGGAAAACTACTGCAGGGCCATTTCGGAAGAGTCTACTCGATACAAACTCTTTTGCGAGTATATCAACGACATTTTGGGTAGGAACGACTCGAGATACGCGCTCTGTGCAAATGATACTCGGAGGACGCAAACACTAGTGTGGCGAGCTGGCCTATCGGGTGACAATTCCACCGTTTCTATCGATGGACCAACAAGCAGCGCTCCTCGCTTCGCAGAACTTGTCTCCTTTTTTGATTTCAGGCCTGTTGCGCCTGAGGATACCCATGATACGCCGCCAGAACTCGATGACTCAGAAACACAACGGCCAAGCAAGGACGCGCCTGCCGATTCCCCTATTGTAGTGACACCTTCAACGTCGGCCACAATTGTCCACATCCTTGCGCCCCCTCCTTCCAATGCCGTCTACTCGAGCGACGAAGACACAACTGACAATGCCCTCAGTCACTGTGCTAGCTATGCATTGCAAATGATGCTGCACGGATTTCGTCAGCATGTGATTGGCTTTCTCGTTACGGGAACCCAAATTGAATTCCTCTACTATGATCGCTCTATCCTCCTTCGCTCCGAGCCCCTAGACTTCATCAAGAACTGGAATCTGTTCGGAAGCATCATGGTCCATATCGGTCAGATGGACCTCGCGCATTGGGGATTCCACAACCTCATATCCGATTTGGAACCGTCCAACCTGAGGAAGCCCGCAGGTACCCCATCACCATCACGACCTGTTATAAATATGTTCAATGGGTGCGACATTCAGCTCCAATGTGGTCGGAACCTGATACTGGGGGACATCGTGCACCTGGCACCTAGACTGCGAGGACGTGGTACACTCGTCGTGAAGGCTAAGGTCAGCAGGGGAGAACCCTTCCCAGTAGGAAACCTCGTGGTGAAGTTAAGCTGGCCATCGAGTGGAAGAACATTGGAAGGGGATATTTTACGCGGCATTGAGAAGGCGATAGGCCCCAAGGATAACTGGGTTCGAAAGCACCTCCCTAACCTATTATACGACGAGAGGCGAAAAGATGATGTCGGTATTCAGCAACGGCTTTTCGGGAAACTCGGCGGGGAGTACGAGAGGCGAACACTCTACATCCAGGTCTTCGAGGAGCTTTCGCCGATTATGGACCTTGATGGAGAAGCCATCCTTGGGAAGACATTCCTGGAGCTTGTTAAATGTGAGTACCGTGCTTGAGTGATTGGCTTCCCTGTAATGTTCTCTGATCATAGGTCACAAGTGGGTGTATGAGGTTGGTAATGTGCTACACCAGGACATCAGCATGAATAACTGGATGTACCGGAAGGACAATTCTGGAGAGGTATATGGAGTATTGAACGACTTCGATCTTGCTACCGGGAGGGACCCACCCAATTCAGGACCCACTTCCCTACGAAGGACTGGCACCCGGACGTACATGGCTATCGACCTTCTTCAACATGGAGACCCCCCTCCCCACTTGTACCGGCACGACCTCGAGTCTTTTTTTTACCTCCTTTTTGACGTCACCCATGATCCTTTAAATCCGTCAGCCACAGTTGCATCTTGGCGCAACTTGTCTATGCCGCATCTGGCCACTATCAAGGGAGGTCTCTTCATCAAGCCATTGTCCAAGCTTCTCTTGCCCGAGTGCCGAGGCATGGCTACATGCCTCTTGCACATCCAGGACTTCTTCCTTCCTTACCTCATGTACCGCCTGCGGGGTGGAGATTGGGACAAGGAAACCATTGGAGGAGCCATCACTGGTGAAAATTTTGTGTCGCTGCTAAAGCAACACCTCCCCGGTAAGGTTCCCCTGTTATGACCCTCGTCTCTTTGTTCAATTGATTTTTATATCAGGCTTACTTGATCCTTCTCCTGGGAGTTAGTCATATTTCTTCTTGTCCTCTGCCCATCCTTTGCACATTGTGGTTGATTGTGCACTATTCGCATGCAGAGTATTTAGGAACCTCCTGGTCATGTCCTCTCCAAAGACCTGTCCGTCCTTTACTCCGATCGTGTGTTCTCCCAACTTGCGTACTCTGAATCACCCACATACATACATAGATCTAACTGAGAGCAATTGTTCAATTCAACTCGGCCACTATTCCTAACACGTTGCTTACCACCCCTCCAATGGTCTCCTTATATAGACCCTCACTGTCATTCCTTACAGTAATTCGCTACTTACTTTGTATATCTTAGCGAGTGTGCGTTAATCCGTTGCGGGCGTTGCTCCCTGCTTGCTTATGATTTGTGATATGCGTGTTTCGAGTCAGATTATACAAAATTCTATGCCAGCGTTTCTATCTGTTCTCCCATTTGCCCACATGTCACTCGAGTATCGGAATATTTACAATGATGTCCATTATCTATCCTCGTCTGGGACAAAAACGGTGCATCAATCATTGTCAGGCCGCCGAAAAGAATGGAGAAGTGGCCAACGTGGGGATCGAACCCAAGACCTTCGCGTTATTAGCACGACGCTCTAACCAGCTGAGCTAGTCGGCCGATGCGACGTTGTCTATGCATTGACCCATGGGCGACATTGCCTTGAGTCTGCATGACCCACTATACGCGTTGTGACCACCAATACCGTGACTCAGTCACTCTCCTTCTCATTACCGTGCCTCCATGTCCTCATCGGCGAAGAAAGTCATCGCAAAGGATATTAGAAACTTCTTTGGCTCAGCTTCGCAAAGCAGCCAGAAATCAAAGCATAGCTCGAGCCAAGTGGGTTCAAATTCCGTACCGCCAAATATGCTGACCCGGACGTCTGGGTTAGGTAGCCAGTCATAAGTCGCGCGCGAAGGACCCTATCGAAATCAGTACGTGCTTCAATGACATCGGTGCGTGAAAAAGGCTAATTCAATGGTAGGCGATGATGACGAGAGGCGTGTCTACTGGTTCCTCTTTTCGTCTTTTGGGCTGACCATTTATCCAGTCCTCCGAAGCCACAGCGCGTTCCGTGAGCTCAATTACCTCGTTTCTCGCGTATTTAACTTAGACTTGCGTGTTAGTGCGGGGCGGCCCAACGTGAGTTCGCCTTCATCACTTTGTTCTGGCCGACATTGACACGATCTCGGCATAGAGGCCTACAGGGTGTGTCCCTCAACGAGTTCCAAATTCCGACTATTGACGTGTTGCTCTGGCTAGTACTCGCAAGGCGGATATGATGGATGTGGACGATGATGATGACGACGTGCCAGCACGTAGTAGAAGGGCATCTGGGATGAAGCGCAAGGCCATTGTCTCCAGTGATGAGGATGAAGAAGAACCGAAGCCTGCACCACCGAGGAAGAAGCCCATGACAGCTAAGAATGCTGCTCACTCGTCACCGAAGTCTCGGAAACCGCCAGCCACGAAACCGAAACCGAAGGCCGAAGATTCGGACAATTACCAAGAAATTTCGGACGACGACGATGCGGCTGAGTTAGTCAAGCCCATACCCGTGAAGAAGGTTAAGCCTCCACCTGCTACCACCAAATCAGTCACGAAAAAGGAATCGACGGACCCTCCGAAGAAGAGCTCGGTGACTAAGAAAGAAGAGACGGAAGATGTTCCAAAGAAGAAACCTAACTGGTACGCAATGAAGGCAGCCAGACTGGCTGGTCCTAGCGCCCTAGGATCTAAACAGGTACCTGAACCGGCGTCCGAAGATTGTCTCGCTGGGCTTTGTTTCGTCTTCACCGGGGAACTGAGTAGCTTTTCGAGGGACGAGGCCATTGACATCGCTAAGCGTTTTGGAGGGTGAGTTATCCCTTGACCTCTCACGCGAATGTTCGCTCAAGCAATCACAGCCGTATAGTCGGCCAGCCCTCAAGCAAAACCGACTTCATTGTACTCGGCGAGAACGCGGGACCTGCCAAATTGGCCGCTATCAAGAAACACAACCTCAAGACTCTTTCTGAGGATGAATTCCTCACTCTCATCGCTACAAGGAAAGGACCTGGAAACGGCAAGGGGTATGATGAGAAAACGAAGAAGAAATTGGAGAAGGAGAAGGAGGCGATACGGCAAGCCGCTAAGGAGATGGAAAAGAGGGAGAAGGCGGCAGAAAAGAGCATGGCGGGTAGCAAGGCTGCGTCTTCATCGTAAGTGCTAGCTCCCATCCCGGCGAAGGTGATCCTCGAATTTTTCTTCTCAGATCCCCAACTGGCAGTAGCATGGCGAATCAGCTATGGACGACGCGCTATGCCCCTCAATCGCTGAAGGAGATATGTGGTAACAAGGGACAGGTCGAAAAACTGCAGCAATGGCTAACAGATTGGTTTGTTCTTTGCCAACCCCTCGCCCAATATTACCTCGACTTATGCCGAATCTATCAATAGGCCAAATAGCCTGAAGTGTGGCTTCAAGAAGCCCGGCAAGAATGGCATGAATATATTCCGCGCCATCCTTATCACTGGTCCGCCAGGGATAGGCAAAACGACAAGTGCCCATTTGTGCGCTAAACTCGCTGGGTTCACTCCGATCGAGCTGAACGCTAGTGATGCCCGGAGTAAGAAGCTGGTGGAGGCACGTTATCTTCATCCCTACACATTCTGTCAAGCCGTCCATTGACAGTTATTCCTCGTTTAGAATGGTATGAACATCAATAATAAGTCCTTGGATGGATACCTCGCTAGTGGCTCTGGTCAAAGTGCAAGTTCATGACGCTTGATTCCTCTGTCCATTTGCGCTGATGTTTCTTGTCACTTAGCCTACCAACGCCGCGGGCGTAGCTATAACCGATCGGTCTTGCCTTATCATGGACGAAGTTGATGGAATGTCTGCCGGTGACCGGGGTGGAGTTGGTGCCATGAACGCTCTCATCAAGAAGACTAAGATCCCTATCATATGTATCGCCAATGATAGAAACGCACAGAAGCTTAAACCCCTTCAGCATACGACCTTCAGCCTTTCTTTCAGGAAGTGAGTCCGTCCATAGAATCTGGATCTGGTAATACTCACTCTCCGTCATATGGTGTAGACCTGAAGTAAACGCTATTCGATCCAGGCTCCTGACCATTGCCTACAAGTATGTTCCACCTCGTTTCTTCGATGCTTCCTTGAGTAATCAAACCTTTCATAGGGAAAAAATGAATGTCCCTGCCAATGTCATTGATCAACTTGTACAGGGTGCACAGTCGGATATCCGACAAGTCATAAATATGCTCTCGACGTGGAAATTATCAAGTGACGCGATGAACTTCGATCAGGGCAAGACCCTGTAAGTGGTTCGCCTTTTTGATTTGAACTTTAGTTGACCTTTCATGAAGCGCTAAGATGAACGAGAAGTATTCGATATTATCGCCATTTGATGTTACACAGAAAATGCTTGGTCCATACCTATTCTCCCATACTGCTCGCGAGACCCTCGGCGACAAGATGGAGCTCTATTTCCATGACCACAGTTTTATGCCTCTTTTCATTCAGGTTGGTACCCGTCGTGAGATACTTTTGGAATTGTCTGAAAATCCTCTCGGTCCGTGTAGGAGAACTATCTGAAAACTCAACCTGCTAGAGTTCGGAACCTCGACGGCCCAGAAAAAGTTATGAAGCACTTGGAGCTGATGGATCGTGCAGCTTCATCAATTTCGGATGGTGATTTGGTCGATGCGTTGATCCATGGGTGTGTCCTGCTCTTTGCGCCCGTTGTCAGACCATTTAATTCAACGTCGTCCCCAGCCCTGAGCAGCATTGGTCGCTGATGCCCTTACATGCTGTCTGCTCCGCCGTTCGTCCCTCGTCCTTCCTTTACGGTCAAGGTGCTGGCTACGGTGGCCCGAATGCGATGTCCTTCCCTCAGTATGCTTCGCCATGACCTTCTTAATTGCTGTACTGAGACTTTTCCAGATGGCTCGGCCAGAATTCCAAGCAAAACAAACTTAATCGTCAACTCACTGATGTGCAAGTTCGCATGCGTCTGAAAGTCTCGGGCGACAAGTCGGAGATACGACAATCATACCTCCCAGCTTTGTTCCCTCATATTGTCAAACCTCTGATAGATGAAGGATCGGTAAGTCCAAGATACCAAATACCTAGGACAGTGACGCTCACGTTTGATTCAGGCTGCCGTGGACGAAATCATTGAGCGAATGGACCAATACTACCTATCCAAGGAAGACTGGGATACAGTCGTGGAGTTGGGTGTCGACCAAAACAAGGATGAGGTTGTGTTAAAGCAGATCCCGACAGCGACGAAGACTGCGTTTACCCGAAAGTACGACACTCCTCTGCTCTTTGTTTTCCTCTGATGCTGATTTTGAGGTCAGATATAACGCTGGCGAACACCCGATACCTTTCCACAAAGCCTTTGATTTAGGGAAGGCTCCGAAGAAGCTGGCCTCGGCGGGTCCGGCGCCTGACATTGAGGATGCATTTGATGTTCGTATCCTCCTCACGCTCGTAGGGGTTAAGATGCTGACCCCTTTTACTCAGCTGGACGAAGTTGTGGATGATGCTTCAGACGACGAGAAAGCCGACAAGGGCTCAGATGATATTAGCCACGACAGTTTGTTCAAGGTAGCGAAGAAGAAAGCACCCGCCAAAGCTAAAGCGACAAGTGGTGGGATGACAAAGAGTCGAGGCAAGAAGAAAGATGTCTCATGATACTATACTTCTACTCTCCCACTCGATGGACATCATATCTTTAGCTGTAATCATACTCCATCTGCATAGTTATATATCTTCGTTATTTGGCTACAACTCTGCCTTATGGTACCGGCGGCACCTTGTTTTCCTTCCTACGTTACCTAGTTTGTCACCTTTTTCTCCGTCGCCCAACGTTCTGTCTAGCTTGGCGTCTTGTCTCCGGATCCCCCAATGGACAACATAGGGCCCGACCAAGGCTGAAGTGAAGATCGAGCTATTTGACTGCTTCGACTTAGAGACGTCAAACCAGGCCCGAACGCCGTTTATAGTGCAGGGATTGATGCGTCTAGCGATGGACGCGTGAAAGTAGAGGGTACTCCACCGCGACCCATTCATAGGGTAAGTCACCGTAAGTGCTAGTGCCATGCTGAGCGCAGGGATGACTAAATTGCTACACAGTGCACATGCATAGAATGAGCTTGAATTCTCTCAGGACGATTATGAACGCCGCCAATTAACGAACGGAGCGCGCCATTTTACACTTGATGCTTGCATCGCATCTAGGAGCGACCCACAACGCGTAGTGGTGGAAGTGCCTTCCCTTCCATCCATCAAACTCGAAAAATTCGAAACCAAATTACGGACAGGGAGCGTGCCGTCGATGGGTTCAAAGGTGTCAATTCTCTCAAATATTGTTACCTTTGAGTATATCATGAATGTAAACAGCTCCCCCTCAGCCCAAATTCAAGGGTTGATACTGACTCACTAAGCGGCGAGCGCCTCCATGAGTGTTAAGATGTTCCTTTCAGCTATTATCAATCTGGTGGATGAAGTGCATCCGATACGATGTTCAGTTCCAAAGGATGCTCTTCGAAGCTCCTCAAACCCCTACCTAAGTTACTGTCAAAAAGGGGAAGAGAAAGCGAAATTGTGAGAGCTCTTAGGGGCTTTCAAACCTTCAGGGGCTTTTGCAATTCCGGCACGGTAATCCCGGCAATCCCCTGCTTCTCTAAGCTCTACCATCCATGTCGTCCGAGCCAACCAAGAAATCCTTACTTGTTTCTGGACTTCAAGTCAATGTATATAGTCACCCAGTTAACAGCATGAGCACCGGTCCTGTTTCAGTGCTCTTTTTCCTTCATGGCCGCTTGAGGTCGACGGAGATCACGGAACCCATTATAAAGACACTGGCAGCGCAAGCCTACAGTGAAACCAATAGGAGGGACTTACTTGTCGTAGCAATTGTAAGTTTTCTGTATCGTTGCTTTTCGAGCTTCGAAGCGAGTCGAACTTCCAGGACCACAGGAACCACGGTACTAGACTAGTTGATAACCAAGCAAACCTCGACTGGATGGAGGGTAATTCCAACCATGCGCAAGTATACGTTAAGCTTTCTATTCGCCATTGAATTTACGATCCTTGGGCGCAGAGTTGACATGTATGGAATTCAGCGTTAGTTTCGCATGCAACAGATTCATTCTTGTTCGGACTGACCCTGGCAATACTCTAACTAGTCGCTGCTGTGGCGGATATCTCCCATCTCATAGACGCTCTACCTGCACAGCTCTTTCCCAACGACGAAAGAGTGGTGACAGAGTGGGGCGTTGCTGGCATTAGCCTCGGTGGTCACTCGACATGGCTTGCCTTAGCTCATGGTTCGTGGGTTTTCTACCCCATCTCTCTTTGGCTATTTAGGCTTCCATCGCGACCTGATAGAGCCACGTATCACCTACGGGATCCCAATTATTGGCTGCGCGGACTACATTTCCCTCATGTCCCAGCGCGCAAAGACGTCGAATGTTGAATTGACGTCGCCCGCGTTTCCTTTGTCATTGAAGCAGCTCATACAGCGCAAGGACCCCGTATTCACACCTTACAAAGAAAGGACCGCGAAGAACCCGTTCTTTGGTAAGAAAATCTTGGTGCTGAGTGGAAAATTGGATGAGCTCGTTCCGTGGAGTGCCACCGAGACGTTTTATGATGGTTTAGAAGTTGGAGATGGTGGTTTTAAACAAGTTCAGGTCCAAGACGATGCCGGACATACTTGCACACCAGAGATGGTTGTTTGGGCAGGAAAGTTCTTGAAAACCGAAGTGTTATGCTTCGAGCCTAACGTCCTCGCAAAACTGTAAAAACTGGCAGAGCGAGCCTAGAAGTTGGCTTGAACATACATCCATGTAGTAAGTGGTTGTCGAGCCTCACAAGTCCCGCCTCACGCCATGCTGACAGATTGTAAGTTGTTGTATCATCACTTTTTTCATGAAGATATCCCTGGTCGAATCAGATTTCCCTCCTTCCATCACAGTCATCACACCGTGGACTGACTTCAGATGCGCTTTCGATATGTCACACGCCTCGCGATAAGTCTGGGCGCTCGCTTATGGTTAAATCTGCCCAGGAGCTCCTGCGCTGGTCAAGTCCCTGCTATTCCCTTACTAAGCTCGGCGAAGTTCATTAGAAGTCGCATCTCATGTATACTTCTGTGCTCCAAACCCACCACGTGATCTCAACGCGTTCCGCTTTACTATGGAATGCGTTCATCTCTGACGTGATTGTGACCCATAGAGCCATCTAAGAACATATAAACCCCCCCTGCGCCTTTGCTGGCAGGACGCCTCTCTTCTCCTCTCCCCTCATGTCCTCCGTCACCGCTATGGCGAAGCAAGCAATGCTTAGTGCTACTCAGAATGCTAAAGTCGCTCAACTCGGCCAGTTCGGCGTCGAGCCATCTTCCTCAACCAGATTGACGACAGATCAAGGTGTTCTAGTTCCTAATACCGATACCTGGTACGCATACTGCATCAGAATACAACACTGATTAAATGACCCTTCTAGGTTGAAGGTTTCCGATGGAGAAACCACCGGCCCTGCCTTATTAGAAGATCACGTCGCTAGAGAGAAAATCACCCGGTTTGACCATGAGCGTATTCCTGAGCGCGTCGTTCATGCTAGAGGCGCGGGAGCCCATGGTTATTTCAAAGCATACGACTCGAGCGCCAAGAAATACACATCCGCTGGGGTCCTCACGGACTCTTCTCGCACCACGCCCGTTTTTGTACGATTCAGTACTGTTCAAGGCCCTAGAGGAAGTGCGGTATGCCTCCGCTTTGCGCGCCTGTTCGAAGCCTCTCATTAATCACGCGAAATTTAGGATACTGTCCGCGATGTTCGTGGATTTGCCGTGAAATTCTACACAGATGAGGGGAATTGGGACATAGTCGGCAACAATATCCCGGTCTTCTTTATTCAGGATGCGATCAAGTTTCCCGATATCGTTCATGCTGTCAAGCCTGAACCCCAAAACGAAGTACCTACTGGCCAAAGCGCACATAATAATTTCTGGGACTTCGTGGGGCTCCAGCCTGAGTGTATGTCTCAAGCATTTGGTTCTTCATACTGATTCCCTCTGTTTAGCTGCGCATATGATCATGTGGGTTATGTCTGATCGAGCAGTGCCACGGTCGTATAGAATGATGCAAGGCTTCGGAGTGAACACCTTCACTCTGATCAACGATGATGGAGTCAAACATTTCGTAAAATTTCATTGGGTTCCGGAGCTCGGAGTACACTCCTTGATGTGGGATGAGGCGCTGAAGATCTGTGGTCAAGACCCTGGTATTGTTTTTTCGGTGTCTTTTACAACCCAGTAAGTACTTACTTCCTGGATGGTAGACTTCCATCGCAAGGACCTCAACGAGGCCATCGAATCCGGAGCTTACCCTAAATGGAGGCTTGGTATCCAAGTCGTCTCCGAAGCCGATGAGCACAAGTTTGACTTCGATATCCTCGATGCGACGAAGATCTGGCCTGAGGAATTAGTTCCCGTACAGTTCGTAGGCGAGATGGTCTTGAATAAGACCGTGGACGAATACTTCCCCGAAGTCGAGCAAGTGGCCTTTTGCACTAGCAACATTGTTCCAGGCATCGGCTTCAGCGATGATCCTCTCTTGCAGGGGCGCCATTTTAGCTACTTCGATACTCAGATCAGTCGCCTAGGCGTAAATTGGCAGCAGGTCAGCCCTACGCCGTCTCAGAAAGTCTGACCTTCTGAGAGTGTTTCTAGATTCCCATTAATCGACCCGTGTGTCCCGTGATGAACTTCCAGCGCGATGGGCAGATGCAGATGAAAGTACATAAAAGCAACGTCAATTACTGGCCCAATCGAAAGGAAGTTAATCGGCCTTGCCCCGTCCAGGAAGGAGGTTTACAGGAGTAAGCACTCTTTTGTCTGTTGAGGCGTCTCTAACAGATACACTCGCACAGCCATGTCCGCAAAATCCAGGGTGTTGCTCAACGTATTCGGGGTGCGAAGTTCAACGAACACTTTAACCAAGCGCAACTCTTCTACAACTCCTTGTCCCCTCCCGAGCAAGCTCATCTACAAGCAGCACTCGCCTTCGAATTGAGCCACTGCGACGATCCGACTGTCTATCGCTCCTATATCCATACCCTCAATAACATTGATCACGAGCTTGCGAAGAAAATAGCTGTTGATGTTGGTGGAGATCTCCCTGACGGTCCTGCTAGAGAAAATAAGGGACAGAAGAGCGCGCGTCTCAGCCAGATGTACTACGTGCCTCAGGAGCCTACGATCAAAAGTCGACGCATTGCCATCTTGGTTGCTGATGGGTTCAACCGAACCGAGGTTATGACCATCAAGGCACTTATTCAGTCCGCAGGGGCCAACGCCTTTGTGATCGGCCCCAGGCGAGGCAAAATTTTCGCGTCAGGCGAACAGCTTTCATCGAAGGCAGGCGGGATTGAAGCAGATCATCACTTCGAAGGTCAGAGAAGTACAATGTTCGATGCTATCGTTGTACCGAGTGGTGAGCATGCTGAGTTGTTGAGGAAGAGTGGCCGGGCTGTTCACTGGGTTAGAGAGGCGTTTGGTCACTGCAAGGCAATCGGCGCTATTGGCGAATGTAAGTGGAACTGCGAGATCATTCCCGCGATTGCTGTCTAACCTCTCTTGGATAGCGGTTGAATTCATCAAGCAGGCTATCGGACTGTCCGAAGTACAGTACGCGTCATTGCAAGCCAGTTCCACCGATGTTGTCACTTCATACGGTATCGTGACGACCGCGACGTTCAACGTCTCCTCCGCTGCTCAGGATGCCTCTAAAATGGTCTTGAGCCTCGGTGAGGACGAAGAGGGCTTTATGCAGAAGTTCTCGTTCGAAGTTAGCCAGCACAGGTGTTTCAAAAGGGAACAGGACGGGCTGACAGCAATGATCGCGTATTGAGGGCAGAAAGGAAACATGGAATGTTATTGTATTGTCCTAATATGCAAACGGTTGACCAGCCGTTTTGTCATTCGATAAAATTGGAGCTAGATTGTGTGTGTACAGAACCATGCGGTTCATAAGTACTACCGTCAAGCTGGGATGACTAGGTCAGTTGTACAGAGCGAGCTCACGATATGATCATGTACATACGCAGCATTAGGGCTTTGAACGTCGGGACGGACTCTTTAGTGTCGGCATGTCCAAGATTGGTATATACTTACAAGCCTAATATATTTTGAGTCCCTGGCTGTCCGAGCGATGAATTTCGTCAATGGGAAACACGAGTAGGTCGGGGTGACCTACGTCTAAGAAATTACTCGAAATGGCCCAAGCCACATTGAGAGTGCACAAGGCGAGGAAGTAGAGAAACCCATCCCTTAACATAAGCGATGAGATCGATGTATATCCAAAGGGCGCGAATGCGGCACGTTGTACGATTATAACCTGCGCGACGTGTTTATAGAGTCCGAATAGTGTCAGTGCGAAGGCGGTGGCGTCGAATACGAGGGTAGGGAGTATGAAGTAGTATGGGAAGCCATTGCTGGGTTCACACCAGCAAAACGAGTTAGACAATTGCAAGGGACGGGAGGTAGATCATTCTACTTACAGGTGGGAGGAAGTGTCGATGATGCATCTGTAATAGGTATCCCGTGGGATGGCGATGCCTAGAAGCATTTTCGTCAGTCGACTGCTAGATGTTCTGCTTGGATACTCACTTCCTGAGCCTGACAGGGCGTATCCCATCAGAACGATCTGGCCTAGCCACACAGTCAACAATATACCAGCCACCAAAGAGCTGCGAAGATTGACAGCATAAACCCTATAGAATGAGATGGGGAGACGGTAGGTCAGATCGAGTGGGGAGATGTGATGCATATGTACCTGAGGATGAGCATCACTTCAGATGTTGCAACCATGATAATCGTGATGATGCCCTGATATAAAGTTAACATCCGGCATCTGAAACCATAATCAATTTGGAGCACAGTCTGATGCTGAGATGGAACAACGAACATCTGTGTGAAACCCCTGGCTCAGTAACGATGTGGATGTGTTCAATTGCTTTTGGTTGGGAGGAAACACGTACGTGGGGAGATGATACTGGGAGAGCCAAGACTGTGAATGCAACGAACGGGATGTAGCGATTGAGCAGGAGCGTGCTGTTGATGGCATTTCGCTTCTTCCATACAAACTCAACCTGCAATCAACGACAAAGGATAAGAACCTCCACCGTACATACAAAAGATTTATGACTCACTTCAAGGTCAAATGTGAAGAAGTAATCGAAGATTAAGATAGCCAAGGCAACACAAAAGGCTATCTGCAGGAAACGAGTTCACGTTAAGGCCAAAATGGTAGGCGGGCTAGTTACCTCTTGTGCCCCCCTGAAGAATATTGGAGGTCAGTCGCATTCTGCTGCAGGGCTATGAACCTCACAAGTTTGCGTAAATACGTTCTGTGATGGATGCGGACATTGAGGAGTGGCGGCTGGGAACAGTACAAGGCGACAATGCTACTGACGCTTATGCTCATATAGGGTTCGTTCAAGTCAGGATCGTTCGTATCATGTTGGTGTAATGAGTTTGAATATGATCGTAAACGAGGCGACAAGGGATATCGATCAACCACCGCAAGTGAGGTGATTTGAGTTCCAGGTTGCGCTGTTCGATGATCACTGACTAGGAAAAGGACATGTTGGTAACGCAAATAGCGCTGGGGAAACAAGAATCCACGCTTGGTCGTGAATCACTCACGAGATACCTGAAAGTCAGGGCGGCGATGTTAGCGACAGTAAACATGGAAGAAGTACTGAAGGTGAGCCAGACATGTGGCCATGCATTAGTACGCAGGGAGGAGGAGGAGCTTCGACATTGGTTTAGAGGAGAGGGCGACCTTGGCGTTGATCAGATCCTCCCCTGGATGTTGTGTGTCACGATGAGATTCAACCAACTTGATTGTGCGCGCCCAAGACCGGCTCTTCGGAGTCGTGTCTTTGTCGCCAGAGTAGACCGCGTTGGAAGGGGAGGACGCGAAGCGGGCAACAAATCTGGTCGAAGCTGAAACAGTCATTGGAGAGCCATTATTGATGTGTCCTCGTTCGACTTTCGCCTTCCTGAGTCAATGAGTGTGGATATCTTCGTCCTGGCCGACAAAGTGGGTAATGTGCCTAATTAGTTTTGGGACGACGGGTCAGGGGCCTTGTCCACAAAATGCTCCGACATTCATGGAATCGAAGATCACGATTGTGCCTCCTACTATCATCAGGGATACATCCATCTATGTACCTTGGTACAAATTTGGTTTTAGGTTCCTTCCTTCATCCAGCCATGAGGAGGGTTTCATTAATTCACTGGTTACACGTTTTCTCAAACTTCCCCGTAGATCATATTTACATTCAACCTTCATACTGATTTATTAGTGCTCCTACCTCGACACGATGCGGACTGACCTTTCGCATAGAATTGCTCGGAGGAGACAGCTCAAACCCTGGCTGCGGCACTGATATGTTGGTTGAGGCGGGCTGCGCGTATTATGCACCTTAAATTGGTGCCTTACAGGTCAATCAACCCTACCGGCATACCATAACTTCCGCAGCATGATTTTAGGGCAACCGTCTCAACAGCTCTAATTACCACAAGCAAGCTGTACTGCTCTCCGTCTTTCTCGGTATGCTGGCACTCGATACGATGCCACAATGCACCGATATATGTCACAGCAGCCGATCCTTCTCCGCAGTCCACTGCACTTGTTAGCCCTGGCGGTGCACATGGTCATCTATCGATTAACTGCGGATTCCTGTTACTTCGTACAACCGGCCTTTACAAAAAGTCTGCTCGTCTCAAGTGTGGAATCACTTACCACCATGCGCTGGGATACAGCCGCCAGTCTCGCGCTACTCTACCTCATTCTATACGCCGCTGTTTTGGCTCAATTGCTCGCTCTCTACGCTCTCAAGAAAATATCCATTCGATCCCGATATTCGTTCATCACCTTCCATGTCCTTATTCGGTTGGCATCTCAGGCGGTCGGGCTGGCCTTCGCTTTAGTCGGCTACGCAAACGTATCTTTGCTTGTTGCGTATTTCATCCTGGGAGCCGAAGGTTACTTCTCTCTGGTGCTGTGTGCGTATCGTTTCTTGATCGCATGGCATCAAGAGCATTTCCTTTCCGGCGAGTCGTGGCTTGAGCCGAAGCAGGACGAAGGGAAGGAGTGGTGGAAAAGGCTAGGGGAGTCGTTCACGTTTTATTCCCCCGGACGAGGCGTACAATGGATGGGGCTTATTCATTGTTTTTTAATTGCTGCGAACACCCTCATCATCGTGGGCGGTACAATGCTAAGTGGAGGAAACGCATCACCGGAGACGTTTGGGGAAGATGGGGACGAGGTTAATAAGTCCACCGTCTTCCGGACAGTTGGGCAGACTATCTTCCTTGTCATCAACATCGGTCTTTTGGCAGCGATGTGTCTGACGATCTATCAAGCCAAGGTAGAAAGTCGAACGTTGATGAACAAAGAGGACCTTCCGCAAACAATCCACCATCATTCCCATTCGACGGCTACTGGACTTCGCCAGGAGAAGTTCGAAAGCCAACCCGGGGAAGAATCTTCTTCTCGACGCGCATCGCGATATCCACACCCCACACTAATCCTCCTCCTCATTGCATGGCCACTTCTTATCGTCAGAGGATTCTACGGGCTCCTCAATCCCTTCATTGAGCCGTTCAACTACTTCATTGCCGAAAATTACGACGCTCACGGACTCACACTCGAATTCATCACATATGAGTATGTCCTGGGTACTACGATGGAATGGGCTTCTTGTGCTCTGTTGGTGGGTACATGGTGGACCGAAAGATGGCGGCCTGGGATGCGAGAAGAACATGCAGTGGCATCAGCTGGCAGGTAGTTACAGCATAACCATCTCCTCAACGATTATACCATTAGTAGTAAACGACCTATATGATCTACCACTGTTCTCCCTACTTCTCGTGCCGCGTCCCCACTTACTGTATACTGTACAACAACGTTATTTATGTCGACTAGAACGGTCGAAGTATGCACTTACGCTGAAGCGCTAACTGTCTCGCTGTCGACAGGGGCGAGGTCAGCAGCAGTAGTCGGACTCTTCGGACAAACGGGGCCCAAATCAGCGGCTCGCTTTACCAGAACTGAACCCCTATTCCATTGGCTGACTTGGCGTCTAGCGACTCCGCCGTTCCAGCATTTCTACCACGAATCAAAGGGTGAGTTCAAAACGCCTCTAAGTGGAGGGATTAAACTGCCTCACCTTCAGTACTTGGAACTCCTTGGAGAATATAGTAATTTTCTTAGAGATATCAGCGACTATGGGTATTTTTCCATCGGCGCCGCCATTGATTGCAACGCCGGCTTTTAGGTCCAAGCAACCGGAGAATGCGGCGGCGTCGTTGACTTGAGCTGAGCGATGAGCAAGATTATATGAGCCGTATGGAGGTACGTAGGCTTGAGCTCCGATATCACGCCTTGCTGTGGCTGCAGAGGCTTGGCCGTTCAAATGAAGCTTCGCATATGCATCCACCTCGAGATAAGCGTCCACCTTGACTATTCCGCCAAGACCTTCCACTCCAAGTCGGACGGAGGGAATGAGCTGGCGAAGATGAAGATGATCAAGTCTGCGTATGTAAGGAAGGGGAAAGACCAACATGTCCTTGAATATCGCCGTTCGCATTGACGTTGGCTCCTGCAGAGAGCTTAACAGCTAGGGGAATATAGTAGAATTATACAAAGTCCTTCTTTGACTTGGAAGGGGGTGCACTTACGTGTATCTTTGGGTCTGACACCTTTGGACGAGGAAGGGCCTGCACTTAAAGGTACCCAAAGCTCCACACCATCAAGGCGATAACCAATACCGACGTCAAGTGCAAGGCTCAGGTCGAGTTGCGCAATAACTTGGCCATCAACTACCAGCATGGGTCCAGCGCTGATGATGCTATTTTTGGGGATCAGGATCTGATGGCACAACGGACGAACGGGGCTAGACACTTCACATACCCGGCAATGTCAAATCCCGGCACAGTCAGCTTCACTAGTTGCTTCCTGCCGGTATCGATAGTTCCCTGGTGTCGGAATGTCTCGTCAGCTAACATAGTGTGCGAGGTTCTTCTAGGTAATATGAACGCACCTGCAACTTAGCGTCGACGTGGAGTTGGGCTTCGATGTCGGCTGACAGGCCCGCAAATGCCCCGAACCTTCAGAAACATCACGTAAAATGTGTATATCGTTTGTCGTAGCCGGCATACTCACCTGTCCAATTTGGGAGGAATTATTGTCCCTGCGGCAACAAGGCCAGCCTAACGAATGTCAGCAGATCGCGGACATCGAAGGAAAATGACTCTCACAGATATATCAGCGTGTGCCTTCCCATCAACGCCCACGTCCAATGATAGAGAAACGGGGCCACACGTCTGACGGAGATTCAGTAAATCAAGGTGTTGCTGGAAATCAAGGCTTTTGGTGATCTTTGGATTCGCATTGAAAGTGGTTACTTCTGAGGCATAGGTTAGTGATGTTCAATGACGAAGGGGGTACTTCGCTTACTATTTGCGACATCCTTGACGGCATTGACGGCGCTGTTGAACCCCTTCTTGATACTATCGAACAACCCATCTATATCGCGTGCATGGAGATGTGTGGTCTCCTCGGGAAGAAGGGCGACAGGGAAGTTAGCACCGACGACTGCGAAGGAGACAGTCCCAGTCCTAGTCAGGAAGATCAAATGTAAGAGTCTCTTAGCAATGGTCGGACGACTTCAGACACACTTCGTAGGGTCAATCGCGGCGAAATTGACATCCACTTTGAGGATGTGTACCCTAGGGGGCTCGCCGCTAGCACGTCTCAAGAGCTTGGACTGGACGTGCGCTGGAACACCTTGATCTTCAGCTAGCTTTTCTTCAGCAATTCGTGCAAATGGGCCGGCACCACACTAATATAGCAAAAGTATCAGCGCAAAGGAACATAGAAATATGCAAGTGGCTCGCCTCCTCAGGTAGACGGACGAGTTTACCAGCGGGTCCGTTGTGGTCGAAGAGATGGTTGCAGGCGGAGTCATCGCCCTGACATACTAATCGGATCTCCTGCTCGAGACTGTTCTTGTCGCAGTCAAGAATGACCCAACCCGCTGCAGGCGTGATGTCCGTGATTGAAGCAGGTGATCCGAACTATAGAGACAGATGGTTTTTGAGCCGAGGGCATCCGCAGTATACGATGAATCGCCTACGATTTTGACGGAGCCGTAGCCGTTCTTGCCACCCTCAGGGAGGTCGTACGCACATTCTCCGTTGAAGCATGGCGTACTCCAATCATTCGAAGGTCTTGCCATTGCCAAAGTAATGGCAAGATACACGAAGCACAAGAATCCTTGCATACTGACTTGGTGATCTATGTTCGAGACTATACTCAGTTATGGGGGTGAGGATCAGATGAGGAATCACCTTCTCGAAGGACGAGGATTGAAGGGGCTACGAAACGGAGCTGGGGGATCCTCGGCTCGAAGACCAATCGCTTTATATCTTGAGTTACATACGAGGCAGCTTGATTCAACGTGTCATAGCATCGCTGCAAATCGGCGGTGACTTTAGAGCCAATTGTGCTTCGCTGCATGTGCTATGCTGCCATCCGCCAATACGAGTAAGCACGAGGCACCGATGCTTGCGACATCTTGCTGGGAGCACCGAACACCCGTACACAGGCAGTTAGTGCGATAGGAAATAGCTTTCACAGACGAGCTAGAGTGGGAGGAGACGCCCTGTACGGAGTACCAGAATAGACAGTAGGATTCGCCAACGGCTTCCATGTTGATTGATGGTTGGAGAAAGCTAAGAAGGATGTCGGATTAACTAAGTATGTTTATACAGTGCGTAGCCATATAGAGTGATTAGTGGCTCAGAAGACTTACCAGCATGATGTGAAGGGTGTATGGAACGCACCTGCTTCGATACGGTCGCCTCCTTATGACTCTAGCACCCGCCACTAGCATTGGAACATGTTAGCTGGTGCGCCGCGATGTGATCCCGGGTGAAGATAAGAAGATGGTAGAAAGCTCACTATTCCGACGACCTACACAGTGAGACAGATATATTCGGTTGTGGCAAGCCACGGAAGCTCTGGTGACGAAGAAGTTTCCTAGGCATGAAACGGAGAACCTTACTCGCAGCACGGGTTTTACAACTATCGGCAGGCCTAGACTCCTTCGATTCCCCGCTAAAGACCAATCCGTGACAGGAAGGAAGGAATGGATGAGGATGATGTGTCGCCAGAGTGCCCCGTAAATCTACCTTGAATTTGGTGGATGTGGCCGGCGGCGTGGCTTGTGATGGAATGGTTGCAATCCCGTTTCCATTCAGGCACGGTATCAGTAGAACTGGACTAAGTATATAGCCAAGTTGTCGTGTTATGTTATCATCGGGGCATCGTGCTGCTAAAGCGCTCATGAGATGGACTTGCAGCATCCGCTACACACGGACACCAGACGTCGGACCCCTTAGCAACCATTTATGTGAGTGGTGAGTTAACAACGCGACATTAATTTCGCGGAGTTTCTTGTCAGATCTAATCGATCTAATCTTTCATCTAACATCCCTACATCAAGCGCCCGCTACTCTTCCTTGCTCGCTCCCAACTCGCTTCATCGGACGAGCTCGAAGCCTGAGTCGTCCTCCCATCACTACACCCCATATAATGTGGTAAACCAAGCGCAGTAAAGACGAAAAAAATTCTCTTAGCGATTGATAGCCCTTGTAACCGATTGCAATTTGACTGAGTTGTTGGTTTGTCAATTCAAATCAGGAAGATCACCCACATCTGTAAACGCTAGACACAGCGCTCCATCAAGTTCCAGTAGCCCAGTACTGACGCTGGACTCAAGATGGCTCGCACGACTCCAGGCTGTCGTCTGGGAATCTTTCCGTTGACTTACTTCGTTCCTATTGTGCTAATGAAAAACCCCTTCTCCCTCGTCTTAACCCGTTCATTTGTAACGTTTACCAGGTATAAAGGGGCAAGTTCTGCAATCTCATCAGATGTTGTTGCGCAGAAATTTTGCTGCGACAGATAACTGTGGGGTCCTTTCACCTACAGATGCCTACTGAGCTTCCACAGTAATCAGAAAACGGCATGTTGTGTGGCCGGTTGTACGATATAAAAGCTTGCAGGAAATAGCTCTTTCACCCCAGAGCAGGTCTCTTCTCACTTCATCCCTTTTAACCCATTATTCGGTGCTGGTCGGTCAGTGCAGCCGTTGCGATTGACCGTTATACTCCAACTCTGACGCCCTCTTTTCAGCCGAACCCTTTCATCAATACACCTAACACATCGCTTCTTAGAATGATAGCCCTTCGTTTCGTCATAATCAGCGTTTTGGCTGCCTCCGTCTTCGCGTACCCTGCTCCAGCTCGCGTCGAGTATGATAATCAAGTTGCTCGGGACGAGCCCATTTGGCATTACACGTATCTCCCAGCCATGCAACGCCGAGACATCGAGGACGATATGTAAGTTCATTAACCTTTAAATCGAAGCACGGAGCTTCACTAATGGCAACCTTCAGTCGACGCCAGCTCTTCGCGCGGTACCTTGATTCTTTGGAATTCGACAAGAGGGAACCATTGAGCTTCCCCAAACTACCATCATTTGGAGGACCCAAGCCATCATCTCCACCTCTACCAAAGGCGGTCGTGCCCCCCAAACCGATTGCTCCCCACCCTATTACGCCTCCGAAGGTCGAGCTACCCAAACTTATCGCACCTCCTCCAAAGATCGAGCCACCTAAGCCAGTGACTCCGCCCAAAGTCGAACCTCCCAAACCTCTTCCCCCTATCCCTAAAGCCAACCCACCGAAGCCTATCGAACCGCCCAAGGTCGACGCGCCAAGACCGCTTCCGCCAATCCCGAAGCCAGTCGAGCAGCCAAAGATCGATACTCCCAGGCCACTTCCAACACCCCCCAAGCCAGTCGAGCAGCCAAAGATCGATACTCCTAGGCCACTTCCAACACCCCCCAAGCCAGTGGAACAGCCCAAAGTTGACGCCCCTAAGCCTCCCCCTCCTCCACCAAAGCCCGTCGAGCACCCCAAAGTCGACGTTCCCAAGCCTCCGGCCCCTGCTCCTGTGCAGCCTCAACAAGTACGTCAACCTTCGTGAACGATAGCTAGCTTCATTTACTGATCCATCTTGAAGGAATACCGTCCTAGTCGAGGTCCTTCGGCAGATGCCTTGCTCAACGCCGCGACCACTGGGGCTACAATTGTTAACGGTTGGCTAAGCAGCACCAACGATCATAACAACGCCGCCGAAGCAGCCGCGCAACAACATCAATATGAGTGAGTACTTCGTCTCTGATGCAGATTTACCTTGCAGGCTTAGTAAATTAATCCGCGCTCAGTATGGAGCTCTTGAGCGCGTAAGTTTCTAAATTATTGTTTATCGAACTTCTTCTTGACTAGCACCGTCGCGCATTAGGTCGCTTTCCGCTGCTGCTAACACCGCGTGGTAAGTTCTTGAGCAACAAAACACCCTTTTGAGTACTGATTACTTCTCAGGGCTGTTCCAACCGACGCCGTAACTTCAAGCGCGCCTGCGACAGCCCCAACAGCCGCCTGAGCAATCATGAGTATCATCTATTCAATAGGAACATTCACTCTGTTAGATGTATTGTTGAAACATGTTCGCTCTTTTGAATACCCCGAGGTATCGTTGGGAGGTTTAAATGGCTCGCTCAGATGCAGTTCGTATATTCCAAGCTGACTCATGAATAAGCTTTCGGAAGACTAAAGACCTCATGGCTTGCCAAACACAATATGCTTTCCACCATTATCAGTCTTAGCGATGTTGCCAATATACGCCCACTAAGACAGAAAATAAGCTGCGAATGGAGATGAGGAGGGAGTGAGACTTACGTTAAGGTATCCTCCGTCTCCCTTGCGCGTGAAATCCCCGGTCTTCAAGTTGTAAATTTCATACCTATAGTGCAAAGGATCAGCAAGCTCGACCAGTTAGCTACGGTACACAAGGAAGAAGACAATCACTGACCCTATCGTTCCACCAATCTTGATATCAAATTCCTGGTGACGGTGATCCCAATCCACACCACGCTTGCCATCAAACTTGTAATCGTGTTTGGTATGACAGACGATCCAGTTGAAGTTGGGGTGTTTGGAATGCATCTGACTGACGAGGTTGTACGTGAATTTACTGCGAGCCTAGGCAAGAAGATGTGATGAGTCTCTCCGACATCACATCGAAACCTGACGGAGGTGTTACCTCTTTATCCTTGTTGATACCGTCTTGGATAGCAGTGATAATGGAGGTGATTCCGCTGATAATATCACCAGCAGCACCCCCTCCACCCCGTCGGGCCTCGAGGCCAACGAGTGTACTATTGTACGACTCAGATCGAATATCATGCTGGGAGGTGATATCGTCTTGATCAACACTGCGGTGAACAACGGCAGCGATCGATCCAGATGCCAAAAGAAAAGCAGTGACGACCGCGACGAAGAAGTTCGATCGGAAGAGCATCGTAAACGAGATTTAGTCGTAAGAGAGAAATCGTTGAGAGGGGGAAAATAATAGTAGACACCAGGTCACTACGTAGGTGTTGTTGAACGTGCCTGCACGATAGAGAATCCGCATGTCCAACGCTAGCTACTTATACCCCTCTGGCAGAGGAGGTGCGAAGAGTATTCTAAAAATAGATTCCCAACGAGCACGGTGCACATTGGGACGACAATGAAACACTTACTGAAACTGATCCGGGAAACAGCGGAATTTGATGGATATTATGGCATCTATACCCAGATAAAGAGCTTGTGGGGCGGTCCTCTGCCGAAGACAATGAATATACACGCTCTGAGCAAGGAAGCTGAGGTTACAAGAACTGTTTGCTCCGTGTAACCGTCACCTGCCGTTCGTACAGGAAGATTGATCTGTGTCGAACGCAACCGCTGCGGAGACTCTGAATTTTAGCACACATGGAGATTTTGATATTCATCAAGGAGGCAGCTCGAGGTATCGAGCTCAAGCCTAGAGCCCAACTAGAGCCTGTGTTACAGGTGGCAACGGTGGTTAAAACGTTAATCCCCAATCGATGCGCTTGATATGGATAGAGGACCTGTGAGCGCCTAACACTGACGTTGCCTCTCGCCGGATATCAGTCAGTCATTCACTCCCTTGGTCAACCAACAACTGATATACGTCGCCCTGTTCGGTACACGCATTGTTGCCGAGACACTCACTTGGCGTGTTGAAGCCCATGTCTACGTCGTTAACGCGAAACCCGATGCGAACTTCGCAAATAACGGAGGCGCTGTGTATGTCGTTTTAGTGCACGGCGGATCTGCGGCAACAGGCTCTATCGTTGGGGGAAGGATGGAATATCGTTACACCATGTCAGTCAAGAACCCCAATCCCGAGGCTTCTGCCACGAAGCAGTTACCCCCCTCTAATACAGGTATTCAATCAGGGGACAACTGGAACTGTAAGCCCTCATCTCTCCCCTTCCCATTAACAAAACAAGTTCATCCCCTTATGCCGCACATTTTAGACCCGATCTCGTTTTCTCAGTACATGCAGATGTTCAGGAACAACGGAAACGATTCATTCACGTTTTCGACTGTTTATGAAGACAGCGTCGATATCCATAGAGGACAACAGACAGGCTTTGTCAATGGTGTATCTTCGATCAGATGGGGGATTGTCCTGGATAATTATGTACCTTGATACCTTCCTTTAATAACTTGCTTTGGTGTGACTCACATCGGTCCACATTTAAGCCTGATTTTTATGCTAATTTCCCATTCGCTGCGCTTTCTGTATTCAAGTTCAACTCCCTTAGCGAAGTGACCTTTGGTGTGTTGCTCACATACTCGTTGTCGTGTCGTCTTACTCAGCCTCCCAACCAGATTGCACCGCGGCCGTTTACAGCAACGCTAATAATGACGGTGTATGTTTCGTGAAACATTTGATAACTGTGATCTGACTGTTCTATTCTAATAGACCCAGATGACAGCTGAATCACGCAGCATCACTGTCGATTGTCGATTTTCGACTTAGTCTGCGTAGCTAAGGAGGTATCATTCTGATATTTTGATTGGAAGTAAATGATGTCCGATGCTTTTCCAGTGTCGTGATCCGGCTTTTCAGAGTGGCAGATTTACTGCGCACGAAAACCTGCCCGAGGAAATTGAGAAACTACCGCGAACGAAACGAATGATAAGAGACTTTCGTACATCCCCCGTGAGTTTTCTCGGTTATGGGTATGACCATGGGTCTCGTTGGCCTATTTGGTGATTATTCAAATGCGTCATCCCGCAACCTGGGGAAGGCCCCTCCTGAGGAATCAGTGCAGATGGGCTCATGAGACACTACCACATCACTACCGCTTACACGTCCTCGTCGTCACAGCCCATCATTGTAAAAATGGAATTCACGGGTAAAGGTGACCCAGGGTACCTTCTCACTTCGAGTGCGTTCGCCCATTCACACTCCAAACTGTTGACTAGAAATCGACAGCAACCATTTCTGAATCCGCATTGTCTCACTTGACAAATTTCCGCTCGCGCAGCATTGTGTCCGTCTTGACACCTTTGACTGCATTTGGTGGCGCTTTTTGCTATTGTTCGCTTCGTTACAAACTTCGTTCACCCAGCTTAGCTTGTCACGAGAACGGTTTATCCGTGATCCTCATCTTGTTGCATCCGCCTCGTGAAAAGGTTTAATCCTGCGGACGAAGTCTCATCTCACAGCCACGCACCTTCGGCAAGAATTTGCACGTTTCGCGCAGTCCTTAAACTCAAACCACGAGTCGCCTGCGCAGTAAAGAGAATCCACCAATGTCATGGTCACGCGTCCTTTTATGTATACCAACGCCCAACGAAAGCGTCTGCCCAGATGCCAGGCTCAGCTTCCAGCTATGCCATACTCTGCAGCGTGGAGATTCTCCAGATGATGCCGTTGTTCGAACATTCCTTAAACGGCGGTATGTGGGCGAATGACTTCTGGATTGTCCTCAAAATGGAAACTTGTAGGCGTACCCAAACTCTAATCCCCAGACGTCTTATGACTAGGAAACCTACAAAGGGTGAGGTTCATATCGCGCTATCGAAGGTATACAGCTCTTCGTTATCGTACCAGCTGGCTTCCTCCTAAATCATCGAAACGCCCGAAAGGAATGCCGAACCTGTTTATCTGTCCAGCCTGCAGCGACGGCTTCAATTCCTTCATTGCATTTAGCTACCATTGCCGGTATTATGGTCATGGAAATTGCTGTGCACCGTGCAAACGTTGGTTTGTTAATGTGCATGTCCTTCTGAAGGTACGGTCCTCGTAAACCCTATGCGATGGCCTGAAAGAATATTAGTGAAACGATTTAATCTTCAGCACCTTCGAGACTCGCCTAACCATCAGTTCGATCACGAAGATGAGATGTCGTATGGGTTTGAAGCCTGCCAGGACGATAACATGGATGTCGATCGGATGTATTGCGATGTCTGCAATCGCTGGGTTGTCAACCTCTGCCCGCATCTGAGGGAACGCCTGGTCCTTTGGTGTGACGTCTGCTCCCGCGGTTTCAAAACAGAAAATGGACTATCCTCGGTACGCATATCGCTTCTTATAATCGTCCATAGATCATCATATAATTCACTACGCACTATATTGTATTCGTCAGCACAATAATTCCCTGGCACACAAGAAACGGGAATTACAATGTATCTTCTGCAAAGAGATGTTCAAGAGTCCATCGGGGGTTGCGTCGCACATCGAATCGGGGTGCCACAATATAACCCGACAACAAGTCACCGCTGCAGTTCACTCGTTGAACATCGTTCCCACAATATCCATTTCATACGGGCTCCCTGCCTCCGATATCCATGCCCAAGATCCACCCTCTCCTTCATCTTCGTCCAGCTCATCCACGACTACGTTATCCACTTCAAACAACAGAACCGAAGCCAAAACGGACAAGATGATTGCAACCGAAGCCTCTTTCAACCGTCGAGCCAAAGCCTATCAATGCTTCATCTCGCCTTGCAAACGAAAATTCTTCCGTACCTTACACGCTCTCAACCATCACCTGAATTCCCCCGCACACGATAGAGACGAATTCAAGTGCCCACAGTGTAAGAGACAATTCAAGTTGATCTCAGCGCTGGTAAGGCATATAGAGAGTGGGGTTTGTCATGCTGCGGAGATGAAGAAAGTCGAGGAGTATTATGAGGATTTGACTGAAGCATTTACAAGGGCTTTGAAATTGTGAGCTTGTAGCGTCATTGCTGTTGCATTGGGTATGGTTTGTAGGACGGTCTTTTTAGGTGCTTTCCACACACCCTTTGTGGGGCATCGCTCTTGCTAAAGCATAATTATGAATGTAGCATAGCCTTACTATGACTCATGTGCACTCCTCTTGGACATACATACTCTCCATCAGAGCTCCAGATTCAATAGTAACGGAAGTGTCTGATGAAAGGGACTCATGTAAAGTGGATACCTTGGCGTATTATGAAACAGGCAGGGTTGCACGCAGCTACACGAAGCGAAGGGGATACCATCGGAAATATGGAATCCGGTCCCGATGAGCTTTCCCAAGGGCGACACCGCGCCCAGAAATCATTCTGGAACCCACTGAACCGTTATATGGAAAGCTAACTGCTGCTGTCGCTGGGAAGATACTAACAGGGATCTAAGGAGACTTAGAGGCATCATCACGAGCGAAGAACGCGACAAGGACGTCAAAATACCTTTGGAAACCGAACACATCAGCTTCGGCTCTTCTCCTATGCACATACGAAGGAAACACTCACCGGTCGGGCTCCTCGAACATCGGCATATGAGAACTATTCTGTAACTCTACCCACTTCACTTGATTGATCTTCTGGAACCACGGGAGTGTGGCGAGTGGTTGTACTAGATCGTGTGGGGAGCTGATGACAAGTGTCGGACATCTTATGTTGGGGAGCTGGTCGATGATTGACCAGGTTGCGATCTGACCGTTGAGATGATATATAGATGGGCCAACCCTATCATCATCTCCGTGAGTAAATCGATGTCGAGGGACCGACTGGATAAAACCTACATTGTACTGTACACAGTGGGATCCTCGACGACGGACATAACCGAATCGACGAAATCCTTCGGCTTCTCAGCAAGACGACAAAAATGCTTATCGTTCAGCACCTGAGCAGCGCCCTGATACTCGGAGGAAGTAAATGTTCCCGCCTCAGCGTGTTTGCGTAGTATATCGGCTTGTTCAGGGGATTTCGAGAGGAGGGACTCGATCCCTTTCTTAAACAAAGGAATGGACGCTGGAGAGTTGCTTATGACGAGACCCTTGAGTCCAGCAGGGGTCCGCGATGCGGCGTACTGGCTACCGAGCATACCTACGTTGGGAAGTTAGTTGGCTAGATGTAGGAAAGAAAATCAAGATGTCCCACCTCCCCATGAGTTACCTATCAAATCAAAATCATCTACGATACCCAAGTGCCTCAAAAGGTTATCCAGCTCGTCTACCCAAAGCTCAGCCTTCCAAAATTCCTTCGGGGCATCTCGTAGATGCGTGGATCCGCCGTTGCCCAGCTGATCGTAGAAGATGACCGGTACGTCCAGGCGCGACACGAGTATCGTGTGGGGGCTAGGTGTGATCTTTGAGCGATTGTGGATACTTGGTAGATCTCAAATTGCAAATTGGACAACGTACAGCATATAATGGTGTGTCATCCCTCCCCCGCCGTGTAGCGCCACGATCGGTCGACGTCCTCCCCCTAGCTTCCCGTAGACTTTATACCACGTCTGATACGTCTGATCGCCCACTTTGAACGGCGCGAACCCAATTGTTACCTCCTCAGCCATGGGGTGGTGCTAGTCTTGGGTATGGCGCTGAGAGGTGGGCGTGGTGATACCGAGAGACCCTGGGTCCCGAAGACTATATATCATAACATTAGACGTGTGATGTTATCCAGCCTCGTGTTAGTGGCGGATTGATAATGAAGATCCCAAGGGTTCGCATGAAAGCAGAAGGTGGATGATATTCGGCTAGAGCAGCACATAACATACGTAATGCATTTCAAGCCTGGGTTCTGTGGGTGTCAAAGTTAAGCATGATAAGCATGTGGCCAGCGACCATCGATATAGAAGGAAGGTCATAATCGGAGCTGCGTAGTTTAGAGTCGTTTCGCCACAATAGGGCTTGCATGATGTTTTCTGCAGTTGTAGGTGATTGAGAATTAAAGCCATCGACGGCACATGCCTAGCCTCGCAGAAGGGCACTCAACGAGCCATATGAGCAAGATAGGATGTGGGAGTGAGGTTTCTATACTCAATTTTATTAGCGACGATAGCATCTCGTCTCAGACGAAGGCTATGGGGAAGCAGAGCATTTTCGCTAACGCCTTGCTTTTGCCAAAAGGTGTTAGAAGCGATGGATCGGTGCGTCTATGGGAAATGACGAGTGACGAGTTCTACGCGCACACATTGTGACGAATTATGATGAAAACCCTGCGAAGCGACTGGCACAGGACAAGTCTCAATAGCAGCGCAGTCTGGTCTACGTTTGGGGAATAGGTCTAAGGGTGATGTTACAAGGGACTGAGGAAGCATCACAAGTCAACGTTCAACATCGATCACGAAGGATCTAACTTCAGACGCATGCACAAGGCGTCTTCGCCATCACCATCTGTAGAACAGAAAACTATGAGGATGAAGGTCGGGGGAGGGCGGAGATAGCTACGCACAGTAAGCTTTCTCTACCGATTCGACCTCGAAGCCTAGACTGTCTTTATATAACCCTATAGCGGCCTTATTGGATTTCCGTACATGGAGCGAAACAAAGGACGCTTTGTAAACATTAAGCATGGCTTCCTCTGCTCGACGAAGATAGATGACTGAGCAATAGATGGATGGATGGATGGCAGGGTGTACCCACGAGATAGCAACATGAGTTTCTTCGCTAATCCCAACCGTCTATACGATCGCAGAACTGAAATCGAGTTGACATGGCCATGGATGGGACCGGGCTTTTCTTCTGACTCATCCTCGCTAGGGGCCCCATTAGAACGGTGACACTCATTGAACAGGCCCATCGACATAAACTTACATTTTGGCCAACACGTATCCAACAATACGCCCTTTATGATCTTCAGCGACAAAAGAGATCTGAGGCCATGTTGCGAGGTGATATATCCCTGTTAAACTCAGATTAACAGTGCACTGCGGTCAATGAGTGGATATTAAAGAACTTACAGAATTTGATCAGATAGTTTTCAGGTAAATTTTGCAGGTTCGTTGCCTGCATGCCCGGCAGGTCGTCCGCCTAAGCTGGAAAAACGTCGTATAAGAGGTAGTTCCCTGATCGTACACAGAAAAGTGTGCGTACCTGTAATGCGCAATAAGACACTATCGTGATAGTACCAAAAGCTAGAGAGACATACCCTGGCAAGACGAATATTCATGGTGAATTGCGGATGGTGAAGGAAGAGAGAATGAAAGAAGCGCTGATGGCTGTGCATTGATCCCAGGGCGCTTGGATCGGTCTCCTGAGGCAGAGACAATCGTTGGTCAAGCCATACATAAACTACTCCTCGCGATAATTATCCGCCACTACAAAAATAATCCGTGATACTATCGTACATTCTACTTCTGCTCTCTATACATAAATATCTGTTCTGTCTAACGCCCATGCTTCCGACCTCGCTCCTTCATCTTCTGATTAAGCGAAGCCTGTTCTTCATCAAGCAAGCCGACGACAGATATATCATCAAACCTCTCAGCCTCTTCAACAGCCAAACGATCCTGGGATTCCCATGTCCTCCAGAGATCATCGGCGTCTTCGTGAGCAGAAGGAGAGTCTGTCCCGGTGGCACCACGGCGGGAAACACCACGTATGATGATCCCGTTATCCAGTAACCCATCTCGAGCCGAAGCATCTTCGAGCTCTTCGTCGAATTCGAGTGGAGTGGCGCCGGAGCCGATAGCACCGCTACGAGGGGATCTAACGCGTTGCTGGAACTGGTTGCGTATACGTCCAATACCCTCGGTCATATTGCCGCTGATAGTCCGAATCGGAATCGCATTACGAATGGACGCAGGACCGGAGCTAGGCATGCCGTTGGGTAACATAGGGAGAACAGGTGGAGCACGGGTTGAGTCAAGCCCAGCACCAAGGGCAGAAGCGAGTGGTTCATCAAACGATGAGGAGGCTCGACGAGGATCACGATGAGGAGCAAAACCTTCAACGAAGGACTCTCCTGTACCGGCGCTAAAGGCGCTAGCTTCAACTTGCTTCCTAACTTCAATCTTGGAGCCAGTAGTGTCGAAGTGGAATTGCCGGATGAGAGCATGATAGTCCTCACCAAGAGTACGGAAAGTAAACTGATGGGACAGATAGATAGACCGAGGCAATACTCGGGTGGATTGCGAATAGGTTGAAAGTTCGGCTTGCGAGAGCCAACTAGCAGCGGAGAACAGTAAGCAAAACATCTCGATGTCAGAACAACTGGATCGCACTCAGTCTTGGATCCCGAACTCTGCTTCCTTGAAGCGACATTCACCGACCCACTGATTGGCCTCCTCACCTCAGGTCTTCCAGGATGTCTGCGCAAGTCCCAAGTCGCAGCGACAAGTTCCTTGCCTGAAAGGTCCTTCGGCGCGGAAGGAGGTGCAGCACTCCTACCCCACGTAGGCTGAGCATTGGAGATGGCGTTACTCCCACTACTCGGAGACGAGCCAAGTCTCCCCGCCCCACCCATCCCGGGTAACGAAATACTGGTCGAACCAATCCCGGGAACGGAAGCAGGGAGACCACGAAGACTAATACCCTCGTCGGCCGTCTTGAGCTCTAGATGCACTCGGCGTAAAGAGAGGACCGAATCCGTTGGATCGAAGACAAGGATATCTTGGAAATTCCGCGGGCGCTCTGTGTGACGAGGGGATATCGCTTCGGAGTCTGGTGTTGAACCCAACGAACCGACGGGATGTGAGGCGCGAGGTGAGAAGACGGGTGGTGGGAGGAGATGACTTGGTAGCGTCTGCGATGTAGACCTGAAAAGAGTGAAAACCAAAGGAGCCTGGAACTGGTCTGGATTCGGTTGTTTCTGAGCTCTCAGACGTACGATAGGATGAACCTCCACGGAAAGGGGTTGCTAGAAAAGAAACATAAACACGAAACCAATCAACACAAATATCGCAGAAAAAGAGCACAAAGAAAAGCATACCAATTCCTCAGAATTCCTCACAGCCCCTTCCATATGACTGTTGACATCCGGTTTCCCTCCATACGGATTAACAGGGAACAAGTGTATAGTCCTCTTCTTAGTCCCAATGGCAACCCACCTCTCGTCGTCTGCCCAGTCAATCTCCTCAACAACAGCAGACGTCCTCCCCCTCCTCAAATCATATACGTGGAACGGCGGATCCTGCGCCAGCACGGCACTAGCCTCTCTCCGGGACATAGATGGATTCCGGCTGGTACTCGGGGAAGTAGCAGCTGTCATCTGCAACGATGCTCGTGCACGGCGCTGTTGAGGCGGGCTCGACGTGGGCTGTGGAGACCCACGAGTATCAGGAGAGATATCTGCCGTGCGAGCAATCTTCCCGGATAACCTTCTGATAGCCAAACTCTTCGGCCGAATCTTGAAAATCTGGAGAGTTTGCCCATCCTTCGGGGAGACCAAAATCGACGTCCCGTCGCTCGAAAAGCGTATATCCGAGATGGGCTGATGTCTTGAAGCCAAAAACTCCGATAGAATGGTCAAAGGTGCAGTCGTGCTCGAAAAGGTAGACGTGTGGGCCGATAACGTCGTCGTTGACGTTGTTGACACCGAAAGCAAGGGCTTGATATCCACAACTGTGATATAGTACCCCTTCTCAGCTGCACCTGCCCTCGTCATCGGAGCAACCGTACTATCCCTCCCGACACCACTCTCAGGTCCTTCACTCCCCGCTGAAGTAGACGAAGCAGTGGAATACCTCCTTCCTCTTCCCGCTCCATCTTCCGAACCACCGCCGCCGCCACCGCTGGCAGCCGGAGCAGACCTCGAAAAGAACCGACTGGCTAAACTCCCCATCGTACCTCCCAACCCCTGATTCCCGGTCCCACTTCCGCTACCATTACCAACGCCAGGCCTACCATGGCTATAGCGTGGGTCACCACTCCCAATGCCAAATTGCTCCCCAGCTTTCGCTTTCGCAGCTGAATATGCCATCCCACCCAACGTCTTCATCCCACTCAGCATCGTCCCACCAACCTTCAGCAACGCAGCTTGCCCTAGTTCCGAAGCTTGCGAAAGCGTCGTTGTGGAAGGTAAGTTTGTATCGGTCGCAGGGCTGACGGCAGCACTGCCAGAATTCATCCCCCCAACAACTCCACCGCTAAAAATGGTGCCGACCTTCTGCCTCGGTGATGATCCATTGCTACCAGGGGATCTTGTCCGACTCGTCTTGGCAGTAACAACCTGCCTCGCATCTCCTGCACGTTGGGGAGGAGGCGCGCTGGATCCAAACGCCAGTAACCTCCCTGAAAGCGTGAACACGGGCTGCTTCACCTCCCGAACCCGATTCCCACTCCCGCCCTCAAACCCACCAAAAGCCCCTTCAACGACTGAAGATACCCCTTGAATATGCTCGTCTCCACGTTCAGGGTGCGATGATAATACAGGTCCAAAACTAGTTGCGTTTGCGTTTGCGGTATATGTGTTTGATGTATATGTGTTTGAAGTTGAAGTTGTAGGCATTGCGATGCGGGGATAAATAGATGGCGATGTTGCTATCGATGTAGGTGTAGGCGTAGCTTGTTGGTACATGGATACTTTCCGAGCGAAGGGTATAAGCGCCGTATGCGGAATAATAGACAAAACTTCAAACGAAGCGGATGATAGGATATGAAGTGTAGGAGGGTTTATGGTGCTCTGCATGAATGAGTAATGTTAGCATTAGTTCATGCTCTCGCCAGGGAAGCGAAAATACTGACGAGTACAATAACAAATTCATTAGCTTCAAACTTGACCAAGCCAGGAAACACGATCTTCTTCAAAACACGTTGGCGGACTAGAGAATATACAACGAAGACAGTGTGGTCGTCTTCAGCGCTGGTTCTAACAAGAAGCAGTGAGAGGGGTGAAGGCTAAGAAGAGAAAAATACATACATGACCCCGATGATAGGTCTCTCGCTTTCGTAGAGATCCCTGACAGCCCCAACTCCACCATCACCAGCGGTAACAAGCGAAGGTGGCGGCAATGCACCAGCGTAAACAACCCTCCCCAAATCCAAGTCACCGCCATCAGGAGCGAAATCGACACCTCTAGCACCATCAAAATTTACATTCAAAAGCTCCCTAACCATCCCCAAATCTGTACAATCCCAAATCTGAAGACCGCGTGCGTATCCTATGATTAGGATTCGCCTGTATTAGGGTCACAGCGTCCAGCGGGAAATTTGGGGTAGAAAAAAGGCGGGGGATATGTGCATAGGTGAGCGAGAAAAAAGGAGTAGGAGACCAGACGTCCATTGAGGAGACGGGAGAAGCGAAGTAAGGGTATGTAAAGAACGAGACCAAGGGGAAGATACCAGCCGAAATGAGGCGAGTCAAAGGGAAACAAAACGACAACAAACGAAGAAACGCGATAGCAGAATACAACAGCAAACCAACAAGAAAAATAATGCAACCGAAAGAGAAGCAAAGAATCAACTTATCAGCAATCCCGCTAATCAACAGACACACAAAGAGACTCACCGATCGCCAGGTTTCATAACATCCCATCTTGACCATAGAACTACATCACTCCCTGCTCCCCTCGTCTCCGCATTACCACCCAAAGGATATCCAGAGCCCAAACTCTTGGAAGCGCTGATCCCTGATACACCCTTAACGCCTTTAGAGATTAATCCGCCAACCCGACCCACGACATCGCCAACACTCATACCACCAGCACCTAAGCGACCATGCCCGGCGACGGACGACGAGGAAAGAGGGGTGTTGGAGATAGATATAGCATGCGAATCTGGATAAGTTGAAGGCGATGCGTATCCTCCTAAGCTCGTGCTTCGCGAATGGTGCTCGTGATGATAAGGTGCATTCGGTTGTGGCGACGAGGGGGCGTGGGCGAGTGCGTGATTGTGCGAGTGAGGGGGTTGGCGTGGGTGAGGAGGAGAAGGACGCTCAGGGGGGTGTTGACGCGTCTGTCGAGCTAGCTGGCCTCCTCGAGCCTCCTCTTGACGCTGCTGCAGTCGTCGTTGTTCATCATCCGAATAGTCATTGTAATCATCATAGTCAACACTCGTATACCCCCGCCCCCCTCTCACACCGTCTTCAACGAAAGCAGGAACAGGGACGGAAGTGGGGATACATAAAATAGCCGGTGAGGGTAATGAAGGTGGATTTGGGTGTGTGGATGGATGAATATGAGTATTAACAAGGGGTTGCGGGTGGGAAGAAGAATTCGAAGCTCGGGATTTAATGGTCCTCTGTTTGCTCACTACCATCGGGGGTGGGGAACGCGAAGGTGGTGATGATGATGCGGTGACACGGCGTATACGTGCAGGAGGCGCCGGAGAGTCAAAGGCGTGATCTTGGTCTTGCAACACCTTCTCCTTCGTCCTCATCGGCTTCCTACGAATCGTGGTCGTGTTTCCGTCACTATCACCAACCAGCACTTCAGTATCACGATCGACACCACGCGCAGCCGTGTCCCATAATCTCAATGAAGCCGGTGCAGGCGTCGGAGTAGGCTGTGCATCCATGCTGTCTGACCCGTCTGGTTGATCTTCTTCGCGTTCCACCAAGGGCCGTGACGGGGGAGACGAGGACAGGGCGGGCAGGTGTAGCTGGGTGTATTGTTCTTGACATGCTTCTTCACAGCGACGATCATATTGAGGAATACTACCTTCCGTTTCCGGAAGGTCTGAAGATGTGGCGATCGGGGAGGAAGATATGGACACAGCAGACTTTCCCTTCTTGTTCTTTGTCTTGGTCTTCTTGCCGTTCTTCGTTGAGATGCGGTTGGGAGCGTTTAGGACGTCCGAAATGGTGGGGAATGAGGGAGGAAGTTCCGAAGGGTATGAGCCCGGCGAGGCAGGAGCCGTTAGGGGAGGTGAAGAGTCTTCGGTGCTCGTGGAAGAGATGGCTATGATAGGCTTGGGCGAGTTGCGTGTTTGAGCTTGTAGTTGTTGGTGGTAGGGTTCTAAACAGGTAGGAAGATGTCAGAACATTGGAGGTGACAGAGGTGGAGGAGCCGTACCATAAAAAGGTGCATCACCGTCTTCTTCTGCTTCGCCACCATCAGCAGGACGACTCGAGTCATTCTCCGCGAAATCAATCAAAGCCTCCCCCACCGCAACTTCCCCAACATCAAACCCCATATCCGCAGACGCTGGGTCTACCGCATGTTCCTCATATCCGCGTTCATATCCGTCCCCACGTTGGTGATGATGTTCATGTTCATGCTCGAATACGCCACGGCCGTCTGTGCCCCAAGCACTCCAAGTCGCAGTGGGTATCGGCATTGGCTCGCCCAAAGCAGATTCTGCCTCGGACGTTGATACCGAAACAGCGCTGTCGTTGGATTTGTTCTCTTCGCGTTGTCCAAAAGAGAACGGATACGCAGTGGGCGCAAGGAGTTCCTCCCCTAAGGCGGGCGGCGGGAGGTTCGACGGGGATGGCGAGAGCGAGGAAGAGGCGGTCGAGGGTGCCGCCGACGAAGCTGTACTTGTAGCGCTTGCTGTATGTTTCTTTCCTTTACGACGAACATTGGATTTAGGTTGCTTGAGCATGAATTGAGGTGTTCAACTCGTTGGTCTGTTGTCGTCACCGCCTCCAACGGTCAAGGACCCTTTGATAGGCTTGTCGAACGGTGAAAGGGAAGAGGAATAAGAACTGGAATCGTTTGCAAGTGAATGCAAGACTCCTTTCTGAGGCGAGGTCGTATAAAGAGTCTTTGAGGTCGAGATAGTTGTAGGCTTGTACGAAGGGGTCAAGATGGATATGGTGCGCAGACAACCCCCGATTTACAAGCGTCACTTGAACCTGAGTCACCACCATTCCCTTATCACCTATTTTAGGCTTCAGGGGTGCGCGCTTTCGCCCAGGAGTCGCCCGTAATAACTTCGTATCAATTCTCTACGGATTCAGAAAGGGTTGGCGTATGTGGTCATTCCACTTTACCGAGGACCGTTTGATTAAGTGATAACGTTAAAGCCTTCTCTTTTCACCGGATCTTCGTATTGCCTCCCCTCATGTTCCAAGCTCTTTCGTGGCTTCCCTTCGCTTTCCTTCTTATCTTATCTCAGCTTCTTGAAACCGCCCTTTGCTTGATATGACCTGGCATATACGCTGTTGTTCCATTGGCGTCTTAGCTCAGCTGGGAGAGCAACAGACTGAAGATCTGGAGGTCCCGTGTTCAATCCACGGAGATGCCATTATTTTTCTCTGTTGCAGGGCGAACCGCATCAGCCCGCGTCCGCCTAACCTAAATCCCAGATCTTACCCACCATGTTCAACCCCGACCCGCAGGCCGTATCTTGCATTCTTCAAAATCTATCCCCTAGAACGGTAGCACATGATAACCAATTCTTCACCCCCCACATCCGACATTAGTCACCGCCCAGATAACCGTCTCGCGAAGTTTTTACAATTGGTTGCGGATGCGACCCCTGGATTCGTGCTATTCAAAGTGAGCGACCAGACTTATCAAACATGGTGCAAAACCTACTATGAGAAAGGACCAATCGTAGCCTTACATGGTTACATGCTGTACGTCGCTCGGCTGGGGGTCTGTTACAGTAGTGATGATCACTAAAAGAACTCGTTTAACCCCCGCGCTTCACGCCCGGACGTGATCACATAGGCAATGGTGAATTGACACATCTGTGGGACGCCCCCGACAACTCAGAAGGTCGACGTATGAGTAGGCGAGCCGGATAACCCCCTAAGCATGCTCGATAGTCAGTATGCGACAGCACGCTCCCGCCCTCAGGGCTCGAGAATCTCGTTGTAGGCAACTCTCCAGCATCCATCCCTCTTATGAAGAAAGGAATCGGACCCTTGCTCGTCAAATACCCCGAACAAGCAGAATTGCTCCGTAAACACGCCGAAAGCGAGCACATTCAATTTTCTTGAATACTGGGTGTTCGATAAGCATCCGCCGCATGCCTGAAAAGCCAAAAGATTCTGTTGCTTCGTTGACAGCCTTAATAGCTGACCTAACTGCCTTGGGTCCTTTGTGCGTTTGACTCCTTTGTCTTTTCGCCTTGTCATAATTTATTGACTAACCACACGTCTAAGGCTGAACCATCAAGATATCATAGGAACCTGCTCGCACATGTCAGAATTGCTGTCTGTATCCCACTCGAAAGTGTCAGACAAACTGCTCTAGGATACACCTTTGATCCACTTGACCCACACCAAAGTTATGTATACATACTTGCCCTCAGTATGACATGGTACACCTTTACTCCTGACGTCATATACGTATGTAAGTACCGATTCAGGTAAGTCTGTTTGTACGTGACTTTCCCTTTGCTATTCTCTATGTCCAGGCCATCCTGGTCGAAGGTTGTATCGCTGTGCGGCGCGGCCGATGGGTGTTGTGAGACTCCTGTCGCTCATATCGGATACTCTGGGAAGGCTTGGTCATATGGTGCCGTGTTCCTAGCCTTCTGTTCGCATCGTGGATAAGCGGTCATGCTCGTCATTGGCGCATTTTTGGCGATGAATCAAGCTCAACATGCACCTGACTCACTAAGCCCAGGATGAACACAACACCGCATGTGTACAATCGACAATTCGCTTGAGCCTTCAGAACGCCCACGGCTCATGGTTCGGTCCTCACTCCAAGCCGACGTACGGTGTCGCAGCTGCTACACGTACCGCGTCATCGAGCTGTTGCTCGGTACGCGCGAGTCGATGCGACCTTCTTGGGTGACCTTTTGTCAGCCATCATGATATTTTCCCCCAGGTACTATTCGCTTCCGACTCAGGGACTTCGTTTTTCCAGACCTCTTTACTCCTTCTCCCCTCAGCGATTCCCACACCAGCTGCTCAGCTATAAATGAGTCCACTTGAGAGACACCGAAGCCTTCTCCAGCTTCCTCCCAATGTCAGCTTCATCTATCACACCTTCAATACCCCCAGCGGTTCTTGACGAGATCAAGGCTAAATTAGGCGATGTTAGGATCGGCGACACACTCGAAGGCCATACACAACTCGTCGAACGTGACCTGCCAAGGGGATACGTCAATAAGCTCACTCCTCCAGGAGGGACGTCCTATTGGCGCTCGTATGTATTACCCAAGCCCCCTGCGAGAATTTATCGTCACTAATTACACATTCTCAATGTCCAGCCAGGAATTCAGCCCCATGATTAATGTAGAATTCAAGTGGCGTTCAGCAATATCGGGATTGTTGACATTTCTTCTCGAAACGCTCACTTGGCGCGTTGACGCCCACGTATACGTTGTCAATGCGAAACCCGACGCAAGCTTTTCAGCTAATGGAGGCACCGTCTATGTCGTGTTAGTCCACGGGGGATCGGCAGCATCTGGCGTCCTTACTAGTCCTTCCCTCGAATATCGCTACAAGGTGTCCTTGAGGACTTCCAACCTCACAACATCGGCCATAAAGCAGCTACCACCCTCCAACTCAGGCATCCAGTCCGGGGATTTCACAAACTGTGAGTAACTTGGACGTTCTCGGTCCCACTCTCCTCAATCTTGATGCAATAGATCCCATATCGTTCACCCAAGATATGACAATGTTCAAGAACAACGGAAACGAAACGTTTACATTCTCAGCTGTGTACGAAGACAGCGTTGACATCAACAAGGGGCAGCAGACTGGGTTTGTTAGCGGCCCTTCCTCTACTCAGTGGGGTCTGATGTTTGACGACGTGAGTACCCAGTCTTAGTACAAGGCATGTATATGGCTAACGGCAAAATGTCCGATGTCTTGAAAAGCACGCTGCTCAAACCAATTTCCCGTTTGCCGCACTTTCAGTTTACCGGTTTAGTTCGCTTGACCAATTTACTTTCGGTGCGTAGATGACGTGCCCTTCGCGGAGACATTTTGCTACAACCCTAATCAGATTGCACGGCGTCCGTATGTGTGGACGTGAGTATATTTCTTGCTTCTTCCCGTCTGAACTAGTATTAACCATCCAAATGGGTGCTTCTATGGTATCTTGCAACCAGGACTCCGAACTTGCGTCTCAAACAAGGAGTATCACCATAGACTGTCGCTTTTCCGCCTAGCCCGGATGCGCACGTCATTTGTCACCTTGCCTGAATGTAATATCCCAGAGTTACAACCGTAGGTGCTAGCCATGGACCGGAGCAACTGGCTTCGATCAATATAGCTGTCTCCCATTGAAGCTTAGCTGAGAGCGAGAGATCGGTCCGAGTAAGGCTTTCAGCATCCGTACATCCACTATGGGAGCAACAGTCGCAAAACAGTTGTAACGAGGAGTCGACTGCCAGGCCGAGGTACCCACAATCGCAGCAACCTCAGCATATACAACCCTTTTGATGGCGTGCAAACGCAGCGTTACGTCAGAGTCGGTAGGAGCAGGAGAAGCGACTAGTCTACACCCATTTCGAATAATCCCCCTTACATAAAACGGCAACCCTTTCTTCTCCACCACCGTGCCTTGATCATCTTGGTCGCAATTGAGGGCGAGATAATCTACGATACATTCCATATGATATTTTCCGTCGTCGGTTGATCGTCGGGAAGCTAAATCTCAAATCCTGGGTACCTTCAAGTCACTTGCTCGCTATTATTGAAGGTCTACGTCTCGAACACACGTCCATGGCATCCAAGGAACGGCAAGGTCACCCTGTGGAGAGAATCCACCGAGGGGTGCTATGTGTCCAAGGGAGGATAAATCAAGTTAAAAGTGGGCGGAGTTCAGAGTCGGCGGGATCAAGAGTGGCTTCGCTGCAACTTCGCTGACGGTGAAAGTGGGATTGGTCGGAGCATCTGAGGTGAGATCCAAACCGCGATTGACAACCGAGTTCCTACTCAACCAATTGGCAGAGTAGTATGGATGGACTCTTGAATTTCTCCTCGCAGAAAGGGCATTCCATATCCCTGTCCTTATGTGCAAGCGGAGAACATGCTAGGAGAGCAACAGACTGAGGATCTGGAGGTCCCGTGTTCAATCCACGGAGATGCCATATTTTTCCTGTTGGAACTACGTTCAATCCTTAAACACATGCGTCTCACTTTAAGGATTCCCTGAGGCCGGCTAATAACGCCGCGCACCACGATATCTCAGCAATCGACACAGGTGTGCATCACGGGTATGAATGTGACAACGGGATTCGTGCCATTCCAAGGTGGCGTTCAGACATACTGGGCGTGGTATAAAGTAGGCTAGAGGGGGAGGTTGGCCGATCGTAGTACATGCCGGTGGGGGATTAATGATTGCCGCATCATTGCATGGTGTGGGTTGTTCGTTAAGGAATTACTCGATACGATCCGAACTCATTTAGCCATTCACGTAATACTTGCGCCGCGCCTAGACCCCTCACAACCTCCTCATCTTCAAGGTCTGCGAATCGCGGCATACTGGCTGCCACTTTTGCTTCTCCTGAATATGAGGCCACCATCCAAGCTGTGAACGATAAACATTTCTGTCATATGACCGTTCGGAAGCCGAAGGATTTCGTCGGCCAACCATGCCTAGTTTGACTCGTCTGTATTCTTGCCTTGTCATAATTACGACTGACCGTACACGCAGGCTCGGCCCACTGATCCGTCATACAATTCGGCAACATAGTCGATCGTTGACTAGCTTACATAAATCATCACCTCCTCAGACCGCTCTTTCAGCTTTCTTCCTAGGCATTCTTCGTAAACCCTGTTCGTATTCGGCTTTGAAATTTGATGGTCAGTCACTCATCAAGTTCCCCGCGTGGAGAACACTGCACTCGTCCTTAGTGAGCAGGGATAGATTCACCTTACTGCACAGAGTTGCTGAGCGCTGATGACTTGCCAGTAATGAACAACATACCAGTCGCATTAGCGACGTCCTGGATCTGCTCGCGGGCCTATTTTGAACTTCATCAATTTACATCAATCCCATCCACGGAAGGCGTTACTTTCGGACGCAAGTATTTGCGCCTGCTCTTGGGCAATGTTATATGTTTCATGTTTTCCCCATTATATAAGCCAACAGCTACGCACATGCCATCGTATAATCAACATTGGGGCTACGTCTATGACGAATGCGATACATTGGCTCTATCCCTACATGGTATACTGTCCTCCGCCGACGACAAACCTCGCGCGGGAAGGAATCGGAAGTATATCTACGCGAGAGCCAAGGATGGATACAATCAGCTATTGTTCGTGTACATAGACTCCCCATATTATCGCGCCTCGTGAGTCGCCGCTGCACTGCATCGCTGCATCACGGCATCATTCGGTTCGAATGCAGTGAAAGACAATCCCGACAAGGTAAACTGTAGGCGAAAATAGGAGCTAATAGGCGCTTCCCCTTTGAATTATCCCCGAACTGATCTTTTATGCTTGTAGGTCCCCTCGTGGTCAGTCTTCGAATGCCTTTGGTGATATCTATAAAAGGATGGTAAGAATTGCCGAAATCCTCGCCCACTGTGGCTCCCAGCTCGCTGCTGCTTGCAGGACCCTCTGTTTCGCCCCTCAGGTTTCCTCCCCTCTCTCGATTCCAACAAGATTCCAAGCAGTCAATTCCACTCCTCACTCTCGGACCATCGTCTGGTAGTAAATCGGTCTTATCATGCCTATCCATGTCTGCACGGATTGCGGCGGACGTGTGTTCGGCTCGACTGCGGCATTCACTAGCCACTGCAAGTCGACTGGCCACGGAGAGTACTGTGAACCATGTCAACGCTGGTTTGTCAGTATGCAGGCCCTACAGATGGTGGGCTACGTATCGCTATCCCTCGACCTTCTTATGTGCTAACATGATCTTGAAATAGCACCTACGCGATTCGCCTAAACACCAGGTCGACTCCGACTCCGACGCTGACTACGACGAGTCCAGCGAGAGCTCTGACGACGATACGGAACCATTTTGCCAAGGATGTAACCGTTGGTTTGTCAGCATACCTAGTCTCTATGCCCACTTGAGGGAGAGCTCGTTGCACAACTGGTGCTTCATCTGTTCCCGAGATTTTAGCACCCCTTCAAGGTTATTACAAGTACGTCCTCTTTCAACATCGGCTTGGCGACGAACCAAAGCCTCACGCTAACAATTTTCACAGCACGAAAATTCCCTAGCCCACAAAAGCAGGGATATGAAATGTCCTTTCTGCGCGGAAGAATTCAAGAGCCCTTCAGGCGTCGCCCTGCATATCGAATCAGGGTGCCACAAGATCCATAGACACCAGGTCACTGCAGCGGTTCACGCCCTCCGCATTGTTCCAACCATCTCCGTCTCTCACCGCCTCTCCGGTCCCTCAGCCATCGTCCCTGCTACGGTTACCACCCTCATCGCAACCGAAGCTTCATTCAACGGCACCGCCTACGTTTGCTCCTTACCAAATTGCCGCCGCAAATTTTCAACCCTCCCTGGTCTTAACGCGCACTTGAATTCCCCTGCGCACGATCAGGATGAATTCAAGTGCCCAAAGTGTAAAAGAAAGTATAAATTGATTTCGGGATTGGTTCAGCATATTGAGAGTGCAGCTTGTAATGCTGCTGCGATGAAGAAGGTTGAGGAGTATTACGACGATTTGACGGCAGCGTTTACTAGGTCTTTGAGGCTGTGACGAAGCTTATGGCCTTGAAGGATTTCCCCAGAAGATTTGGTACTCGAACGAGCTTGGGGTTCGGGATATTCGTACATCCCCATGCATTGTACAAGTCCACATAGTTATCATCTCCTTTCGCTGTACAATAGTGTATCAATGTCATTCCTTACTCAGCAAATGTATATCTATCAGGAAAGCCTTGGTATTCACCGTGCTTTGAAGCTGATTTCTACTATATGCCGTCGGGTATTGGTGTGAACTGCTAACCGCTGATAGGCTAATGGTAGCTGGGATTTCTCACAATTGCAAGTGAGATGCATAGTCAAGCGCACAATCCAACAGCGAGGCATCTTGTGACCAGTGGACCGTTAGCTTCAGACTTCATTTATAGCTAATTCAGCCCTAGGAAGACGTCAACTCGACGACCCTCAGAGCGGGTCAGGAGGCGAAGTGAGGCCGATGCCATTTTCAACGCTGTCTCCTAACCAAAGATTTAGCGGTGAATAACATGAATATAACTACTTGTTGGGGTGGGGAGAAAAGAGGGTATGATATTGACTGGTCAACTACGACAAGATAATGAGAAACCGAACGCTGGGTGCTAGCGGAATACGGCTGACCTAATTTGGTCAGCAATTCAGATTCCGACGCCATTGTCCTCCCCGTCACATCACCAATCAACGAGTTATAATTCGCAATTTTGGGCACACCCTCACGATAATCTGGTGTACGTGGCTCCGACCTTGGAGCTGCGCCTAGCTTATTCGTTGAGAGCTCCCAACCCCCTCCCCTGTACATCTGATCTACGCGCATTTGCCACCGACCCGGACCTCCGTCTGCTGGTGCCACCGACCCGGACTCCTCAATGGCGCTTTCCCGTGGGCGGGTGCAACGACCCTGATGACGCGGTGAGTCAGTGGTATCACCTGCACCGTTCATAGGATGTACTAACATCAGGCAATGCGCTCCAGATGAATTTTCATCGACACTCGCTCTTAGCCCTCGTTACTGCCATGTTCTGCATGCAACGATCCCAGGAGAAGAATGAGTATGTATCATGAACCACTTTTTCTGTGGTGAGACCCTCTGAAGTCGCGTCACAGGGCATCTCCGATCAACGCACAGCAAAATGTCGCCGTCGACGTCGGTGGAACCACCTTCTCGCGCAATTTATAAGGAAAAGTCTATTATATGTGCGTATGTGGTACCAGCGCACCTTGAAGGTATAAGTCGGTCTGAGTATCGTTCTTTCTCTCTGGTAGGTTCATCCAAGCTTGGCTTGGATTTCTACTGATGAAATCCCTACAGTGTAGGTTTTCTACGCACAAGCCGGCGGACAATCAACTTAAGGCGCGGTCTCCATGAATCACGTCGGCCCACCGGGCACCAGGGGTTTCCGGGCTAGCCTTTCGAAGGATGGGCTTTGGAAGACATACATCTGGGGGATACTGTTCTGAGGATTATCCCTACCATGCCTATATGAGGCCGTACGCCAACCAATCTTATCTATTCATTCATCCATTTCTCAAGGTGCTGCCTCCGAGCGCATCCGCCCAATAAATTGGGTCTAAACCTCCTTACCATCGCATGCACGGAAGTTATCACGTCTCGCCACGAGGCGAACCCTTGTAAACAACTTTCCACTTAGCAAAATGCTATGAGTACCTCCTACTTCAATGCTGGATTTGATGCGACTGGTCTCGTCTCCCCGCTCCAAGTCCAAACGCCGTATCTGATTACCTTAAACCCCACCGTCCACGTCCAGCTCGGCACGCTGTGGTAACCGTGAACCTCATCACGTCTAGGAACAGCTTCGTTCGTGTCTTGTCATTCAACTTTGGCTCAAATTGACCTGTACTTGAAAATAGGGGCCCGCACCAATTCTTGTCCATTACCAGACAATGATGGACAGGAATTTATCCCTGTTTGGTTCAAAGTCTTCCGGATGGTGATTTGTAAATTCCAAGTAAATTATTCACCGTCGCCTTTTCAAGACTCGACTAAATCACATTCTTCTAGCTCTCCTTGTAACCCCGCGAGTGGAATCGTCGCTTCAGACAAATAGTGGGGGTGCGTTGACCGACAATGAAAGTATGCCTTCTGCACTTAGTCTCGGTCAACGGTTCCGCATTGCATTGGCATTGCATGCCCTAGATGCTATGTTCGTCGGATTGGCTATCCTTCCCCGCGGATGTGCGCTTCTTCACGCAATCATCAGTCATTCGCGCAACACCGAAGCCCCTCGCAACTGCATCATTTTAATGGTAGTTCGGCGAGCACATGGGTCCTACCAGTGACCGCTAACCTGTTACTCCCTTCCACCTCGGAGGGTTGGACGCAGTTGGACTGAGGCTCCTTGGTGTGCAGTGTTTTCGGGATGAACGCTGTCAATGAATGTACCGCCGATGACCCTGGTACGTGTTTCTCCTGTGACCAAAGGCAAATTACTGATCCACGGCCTTAGCCCGGTCTTTTCATTGGATGAGGTCATCCTACTCGTCGAGTGTGTAATGTAATGGGTCGTTCTTGAATCATTCGTGCCCTGCTCGAGGTCGGCACCCTCAAACAGCCGGGATGTAGTTTACAAGTTCCAATCACAGATTCATTCAATCATTCGCAGGTGTATTGTACTCCGTTCAAAAAATACGAAAGCTGAAAGCACGGGGGATCGCATGGTGTCGTATAGTACAAGTTTCCTTTCTCGCCCATCGAAATTAAGCTAATAGATGTATGGTTCAACTACTACTGATCAGTACTTGTGAATACAACGACAGGAAGGGACTCACGATCACAGTCATCGTTAGGGTCGAACTTCTCTTTGCGCCTTGCCAAGGCGCCTGCATCACGCTTTTGCGAAACCTTTCCCTCCTCCTCTTCATCGATTGTTGTCGTCCAGCCTCCGAGATCTTCCTCTTCCCGGACAAGACACCCAACTATAGGGTTCAGTTCGCTGCCCATGTCGAAATCCATTGCGGGACGGTCAAACATTGTATGATCAATGAGTGTTCCAATTTGGTGCACAATTGAGCGTTCAGCTGGCTTTAAGTGGGTTCCAGAGGAGACGATGATCTTTCCGATACTGTGTGGCCCTTCTGGAGGAATGTAATAGACCAATCCGTTTCGTGCCGATTCTGGAAGAAAGACGGGTGCGTTCGGCCTTAAAGTTTGTTCGGGTCGATCCACACGTGTTACGTCTGGATTCTTGGCCTTCTGGTCTCTTTGTTGACCAAAGAGCATAACACGATGCACCTGCAAAACTGTGCCACTATAGCTCACGTAAACTTCATCGGCTTTCCAGGTCAGTGTAAAGGGAAGCTTCGAGGGGTCAATCGACAGTCTCTCCTCCAGAGACACCCTGGTGCGATGAATCAACACGGGAGGCACCCGGGAGGGCTTCCTGGACGAGAGCTTGTATGTCATGACCACCGCTGCTAGCCGGATGACAGACTTCTTGTTTTGTTGATCACAAGACACTTGTGCTTGCCGCGCTTCCAGAGTAACGACGTGAAGGTAACAGCCGCAGTCGGAGAATTTGCACTTGATAGAGATTTGACGGCCTGACAAAGAGTGATCATCGATCAGTAGAACAAGGTAGGTGCCAACGGGCTCTTACATCCATAAAATGATGTACGAATCTGCCGCCTGAAATGTGAATCGTTCTCGTAATCAACGAAAAGAACATCACCACATCCCAACGGCCACACAACAAGGGGTTGGAAGGGATGGATGATAGGCGGTGAGCTATAGATGTTGAATGGAAGGGGGCGAGAAAATGTAAAGATTGGCTTTGAAACTGAGGTGTTCGTGTTCAAGATGCTAATAGAGGCCCAAGTGTAGTGCCATTTTGATTTTCGGACCTTTGTGCGCCAGACAGGATTGTATATTTGACGTTCGTCGTCGTCGGAGTTTTCATCATCCCCATACTGTTGTCGGTGGCGCATGCTATGGGCTTGGCGACCAATCATGTGGGTCCCTCGCTGGTCTAAGCCGAAGTATGGCTCGTATTCATCTTGCATTTGGGACCCGAATATGACGTCGCTGACAGATATGTCAGACGGAGAATCAGAAGAGGAATCTGTTTCGTCATCGTTCAGACCATCCAGATCTTCGCCCGGGGAATCACTATCCAAGTCCTCTCCACCTTCACCGCCGCGGCCTCTGCCTCTGATATGAACTGTCACTTTTGGTAGCCTTTCTTCATCAGAGCTGAGATCACTACTGGAGTTCTCCAAGGATGAATCAGAGTCACTCTCAACCTCAACTTCGGAATCATCAGCAGCCCATTCGCTGTCGGAGAGATCGGATGAACCATCTGTCCAGGACTCGTTGCCTGAGGGACCTGGTGAACTGCTATAATCGTCGTCACTGCTACTCTGGATTGCGGTTTCCGTTTCTCGATATCGTTTCATTAGTTTCAAACGAGACGCAAGGACAACAATGCCTTCACGGTGGGCGAATTCCTCAAGATAGGCCAAGCTTCGACTGGTTCCGCGGGCTATTGCGCCTTGGATGGCTCGGAATTCACCGTTCGGCAGTCTTGTATAGAGCTGTGTGCCAACACGAAGAGACTGATGGCTGCTAGTAACAGCAACAAACGGAGCTATCTCGCGGCGCAATGTTTGATTATTTGGGATATGGTTGTACGTATCCCATTCCGTTGACGTAGGGCAGAACTGAAGCGTGGATTGAGAGCATAGTCTGGGCTCGTTGCCTCCAGTGAGGGACCAAGACTCGCTAACAAGCTGGGGTACTTCGCCACTAGGCGCACTTTGTCAACGGTATGAGTACAGCACTGGGTGAGGAGTATGGAAGCAAACCTGAGGCAAATTCTGATCAGTTCGTCACCAGACTCTGAAACACTCTGAAAAACTTGTGATATAGCTGAAGTTTCAGAAGGCCTGAACTCCAAGCTAAAGCTTTTTTGACGCTCGTCCAAGCAAGATAGAAAGCTTGAGGGACCAAGAGCAGACCACCAGCACCGGTGGATATCACCTAGATATGGCAGGAACTTGCAGCGTTCGCCCAATCGGAGGTGACAATCATTGCAGTTTAGGAAATACTTCCATTCATGGATGAAACGTCGGTAATATTCCCAGAGGCGTTGTCCCTCAGGGGACTCGACCAGCCAGTCAGGCAGAACTCGCCGAAGGTAGCGACGAAGAGGATTATGTCCAGGCATGCCAAAGGTTGAAAACTGGGCATCGACCCAGACGCTTTGTACCTGGATGCATGTTCTGAAGTTGGATGACTTGATGAAGGAGAGAACACGGCTACGAAAATTTTCACAAGTTTCACTGTCAGGAAGTGCGTCCAGATGTTTATCCCAGTATTTAGCAGAGTAGAAAAGGAAGGCATGCCCCGGATATTTGCCATCTTCAACGGCGTCTTCGACCTCTTTACCGCTAGTGTCTCTCCACTTGCTGGACTCCTTGTCAAGCAAAAGCAGGCTAGAGTATCGCGCCTGTGACAAGTATAAGAGACAGGCATTCGCGGGAATACAAGGGGAAATGCAGAGGTCGGATCTGGGGAAATTTGGCTCGGATAGAATATTGATATTGCCGAGAAGGAAGTCCTTGACAGTCGAGTGAAAAATGTAGCATAATGCATCGGTGCTGTCGTCTCCTTGCTTCACATCGACAAGAGGTGCTAACACCCTCCGCAGGATTTTCTCCCGAGGGATGTCATTACGGCCAAATGCAGTCGGTGTGGAGGAAAGGAGCATTCCCATGGCTTCAGAGAGTTCCCTAAAATGAAGGGGGCGCCTGGCAAAGACAATCATGCTAAAAGCGAGGCTAGATGGTCAAACTATCAGCACAAGACCAACACTGCAGTGTGAGTCTTTTCCCACCAAGCTAATTTCCGATGATCCTCGGGGATACGACCCAGAATCCTTCGGTAATATTCATCAAGGTTGGATGGGAGTTTGTTTGTAAGAATCATATCCCGCATATCAGCGTTGCTGACAGCCCGATATCGAAGGTCTTCCATCATACAGCTTGCCCAAAGGAAGTTCGATCCTGCACGAGACTCTAGAGTTTCCAGGAATGAAATTTGATCTTCGGTTGGGAGGTCCGGAAGGTCCTTTGCTATGGCATCTCTCAAGAATTTTTTGATATCTTGTTTGACAGGATTGCTGATGTCGAGTTCAAGGCACTTGAACATTTCGAACTTGGCTCTAAGGTGCGGTTGGTCCTGGCTACTACACCAAACATAGACCTTCTTCGGATGTTTGTCCGCTAGACCAATAACAACATCAACAACATCTGTGACGCTTGCTGGGCCTTGCCTGTGATTGACAAACCCCTCATCAAGTCCGTCCAGAACAAAAACAGCTTTGGGAAGAGCATCAATAAGCCACGACATGACTTTTTCGACGTTCGCTTGGCTGTAATCTTGAATGATTGTCTTGAGTTCACTGGGGATCTTTGGAGACTGCTTTCGGTAGTATGAGAGAAGCTGTCCAGCGAGCAGGCGTAGAATATCGATTGAGGAGCTAGGTGACTGGAAGTCGAAAAGATAATGTGCGACGGCAACCGACTGACCCGCTTTTAGCGACTCAATCATGGCCGAACATAGGTATGATTTCCCAGAGCCAGGGGGAGCGTGGACCCATAGAATCGGTGGGGTATAAGCCCCGTCTACCCACTGGCGGTAGACAGGATGGTGATTCAACCACTCTGAGCTACCTGGGTTGCGACTCTTTTGAATGGATTCATGACGTACAACGCCACTCTCCGTTTTTGAGTTTCGATTGACTACGAGCCATTGAAGAACCATCTGAAAATCAGACCCTATCGAAGATTGAATGCATGGATCAGTAGTCGCTGCTGGTAATGATCAAGAAAGCATTCACGTACATGACTGGTGCTTGCTTTGCTCCTCACGGTGCCTCTTTGCATCTACAATTTCCTCTCTCACATCTCTCCGAAATGTACTATTCTCGGCACGCTCTGCTCCTGCAGCACAGCGCTCTTGTGCAGAAAGCTTAGCCTCAGCGATAATCGCCTGATCGGCTAGATGCTCTATACTGGATCGCATGTCAGCTAGTATATCATCTAGCACATTGATGCTGAATCCTGCGCTAGCCGACAACACGCCCTTTATCTTGCTACGCCGTGCTAACGCAAACAAATCAGGGTGTGATCATAATTATGAGCAGTTTCTTACAGCATTTACCACACTGGTCATCCACTTGCGCCCAGAAGCGTATCATACAGATATATGCTTTATAAAAGAGCTCTTGCATAATCTTGTCTCCTTCGTACAATCTGTGCCATTGGTTGATACGAAGGATCTGACCACTGAGAGACTCGAGTGCTTTAGTTATTGTCTCAAAGAGTTCTTTATACCGATGAAATCCCTGATTCATACAAAGGTCATTACAGTTATAGGGCAGTGCCAGGAGAGGACGTACGTCAAGGATCACTTTGATCGCTCCCCATACAATTTCCGCTGGTGCTGGTAGCGCAGATGCTGGGATTGGCGAGTACTCAGTGAGCGGAGGCAGATTGATCGCAGACATGCTCCTTACTCAACGCATCAGCAATACTTCCAAAGTCTCGCAGCACGCCAATAATTGGACTGAGATGTGCAACTATCCTTCGGGTCTTACTACTGTTTGCATGCTTTTCCTCAAGTTCCTTCATCAATCCATTGATAGATTCCGGAGTTGTAGTGTCCTCTGAGTCGCAGTGGCGAAGTATTGTGTCAAGAAAACTGGACTCGAGGGTTTTGTTCGGTGCGCTGTCCTCTGTGAACTGCAACCAAGCTCGTTCAAATGCTGAATTTTTGGGCAAGCTGCAAGTATATGAGCAGTAACACAACTGAAATAAACTGAAGTGCTTACGAGTCCCCGCAGTCGACTGGGTTGCTGCTCGTCATGTGTATGCAATTAGCGGTTGTGAACAAGCTGTAGCTCCGATATATAACGACGCCTATTTCCCCTTTGTAGATCAGAAGGCTGTGGGGCTAAATTGAGCTTGGTTATGAGATCTGCATCATGATTCATAGAAAGTTCGCTCGGAAATCAACATCAGTTGAATACAGTATGGGTGCTTCGATTCTGAGCTTCTATGTATATCAGCCTCATGGCCACCCCAACACGAGGCATCCACAACCTTCGCCACATACCCAAAGAAGATGAGAATTTAACCCTCAATAATCGAAGTTGAACCAGCAAGAACACTGAGCCCCTTGAGTGTAGACATCTTTTCTCATCCAAATGAACCCCGAGCACCAAGAGGGCCAAAGCGTTGGCGAGTTGGACCATCGCACAAGAATTGCCCGCTTATGACGTACCGTTGGTATCTTTAATCACCCGCGCGCAACTTTTAGGTAATGTTTGTGCGCAACTCTTTTTTACGTTGCGCGACACTTTTCTGATCTTTGCGCGACACTTTTCGACTTCAACTGCGCGACACTTTTGTGGACTTAGTCGCAAATGGCCTCTAAGCGCCCGTTGAGCGCCGGCCAAGCCGTCTTTCAGCCAATCAAAACAGCCACGTCACGCCTAGTCCCCATGCACTCTACCCTTAGTTCAGGGGTGCAGCGCCGATGCTGTGAGTGTTCAATGTTAGCAAGGCTCCAAACTCACACTCATCTTCCCAGTGGGTCCCTTGGCCCATTCCTTACTTATACTGTGCTTTCACACTCATGGGCGATTTTGTCGAGATATCCATGGAGGGTGTGCAAGCAGACTGACGCGGTGTCAGTGCTGGTGAGCTATCATCCTTGCTTATGCTTGTGCTTGATTACCTCAGGACGTGGCTTCCATGATTGTATTGAAAATTCTAGGCAGGAGGTTATACATTCACCGTAAATAAAGTAATACATTGTGGTAGTAAGGAGATACAAGGCCAACGGGTGACAGGGAATGACAAACAGCATAAATACACACCAAGATTGCCATTGAAGGGAGCTTCTGTCTGGTGGCCAATGCGTGTGGCCTACTTTATATTGACTGAAGTGCCTCAATGGTACGGAACGTTGAAATGAGAGCACAGCAAGTCTGAGACAAGGATCAGCTCAGAGCTTGCCTTTGTTCCGCAGGTAACCCTACCACGGGATAGGAGGACTCACCAATTTCTACCACCATCTTAACTTCATTCCAACTCTTGTCAACAGGCCTATGCTCTTGCAGAGCATCGAGAGAACGCGAGGAGGGTGGAGGAGCCTTTGCCTGAGGGTCTTGAACGTGTGAGCCACCGTGCCGACGAGGACGAGGAGCCGGTGTCGCATCATGAGCACCTGCGGACGGGGTCGATGCGTGCGGCACCGCTGAGCGGCGGTTGAGTGGGAAGCGCATGCATACTGCGAGAGTGCGCGATGGTGGGCGGACACAGAGTGGCTTTGGAAGGCCTGTGTTCAGTGGGAAAAGCGGTCAGCGAAGTGAAGGTCTTGGGGACAATACAAGCAGTCCCGCTAGAGAAAGGGAAGAGAAGATGAAAGGCGTCAGAGTGACCACCTATGCCGGTGGAGGTGATGGCGGTGGTCATGGGGAAGGAGAGTGAAGGAATGACGTGGGACTAGGCGTGACGTGGATGTTCTGATTGGCTGAAGGATGGCATGGCGGGCGCTCAACGGGCGCTTAGAGGCCATTTGCGACTAAGTCCACAAAAGTGTCGCGCAGTTGAAGTCGAAAAGTGTCGCGCAAAGATCAGAAAAGTGTCGCGCAACGTAAAAAAGAGTTGCGCAAAAACATTACCCAAAAGTTGCGCGCGGATTATTAAAGATACCAACGGTACGTCATACCCGCTATGACAAATAGTACGCTTTCTTTCCAATCTATCACTGTCGACTTCTTGCCTCTCATAATAATCAATAGTTTCGATGTGTAATCCCAATCCCCTCCCCCATTGCCGCTGTCATTGCTGAATAACACTTAGGCACACCTTCTCCAATGTGTATCGAAGGTCTAACAAGCCCGATTCGTCAACGATGTCAAAGAAGATGGCCAAAAGGAACAAAATTTTGCTTGTAGTGCGCCTTATCGATGGCAGAGGCCGGCATTCCGCAACAAACATTATCATCAGGAGTGAAAAACTATGTCAATGCCTTATTGACTTGCATTCCCATTGGGATGAACTCGAGCTGTCGCACACTAGCCCTGAGGTAAGTCTGCAAACACTGCACCTTCAGTGATATGCCTCAGACGATCATATCGCAGTGCTCTCCGGAGTTCCTTTTTCTCTCCTATGATGGACTCGTCACCGTGATCGCCGCCGAAAAGGAAAAAACACCCAAAGACGACTCATTTATAGCCGACATCAATGTCGCCCTTACCTACGTTGAAGATGAATATCAGAGCACCTTCGCAAAATTGAAGGGGTTGCTCGAACGCAAGATGATCACGTTTGACCATGTTTGGGCCCTCTTCAAGCCTGGCACCCTTGTGTATTATCATCACAGCATGACCGACCAGCCCTGCATCTTCACTTGTGGCATGCTCTCCTACGAGCACAAACCAGACGGATCAATGGTTGCTGCCTTGCGCTGTGATCTCATTCGTAATGATGGCCATTCTTTTGGTATAGCTCGAGAGTCCCACATAGTTTGTGAGAAATTTACCGGAGTTAGGCCAATCTGCGACCTGTCTATCTATCCCATTGACTTCCACGACAACCCGAGTAAACTCTGCAGCTCTGCTCTGGAGAGGGGGAAAATTTTTGCCAACATGGATTCTTCAGATACACCGAGCTACAAGGAAATCAGCGGACCTGGAGTTAAATTCGATGGCAAAGTCTTCAGCAGCTTCAATGTCAGTCCCAATAATATTTTAATATCTTTTTCTTTAACCCCTTCTCTCAGACATATGGTCGGGTCATGGTTGATCCTGTTGCATTCAACGTATTCGAGCCAAACTCTCGACTGAACTTGCGCGTCCGCCGAGCGGTCGATAAGGATACGATGACAGATGAGCAGTACACGATTTGTTCGCCAATACTGCTGGGATTCTGCTTCGGTACTAAAACATGGGGTGAGTAGCGCAACAATAAACATAGTCTTCACTAGGATCGAACTATACTCCAGGAGGGTTTGCTTTGGACCGGATGCTGGATGTTCACTTCTCGCAAGAACCCTTTGAACATCTGGTCCTCGGACGCGATCAGAAATCACTTATCCGCGCCCTGGTATTGCGCCATTCACTAAGCTCAAGCTCCTTCGATGATATAGTTTCTGGGAAAGGCAAAGGCTTGATTGGGCTTTTAGCAGGGCGTCCAGGATGTGGGAAGACCTTGACAGCTGAAGCAATGGCAGAAGTCACTCATCGCCCTCTCTATGCCATCAGTGCTGGAGAGCTAGGAACCAATCCAGAAGCAGTTGACATCAAGCTACAAGAGATCCTCCAGCTCGCGCAGACTTGGAACGCTGTTCTCCTCTTGGACGAAGCCGAGGTCTTCTTGCATCAACGTGACAGCTCCAACATTGTCCGAAATGCTCTTGTCAGCATCTTCCTTCGACGGCTGGAGTATTACGAGGGAATTTTGATTTTGACAACCAATATGATCACTCACTGTGATCCAGCCTTTGAAAGTATGTCCTTTTGGGAATCTCATTATCTCGACCCTCCTAATTACTCCCTCTAGGCCGTATCCACTTTTCCATTCATTATCCCGATCTGTCAGTCGATGCACGGAGAGAGGTCTGGAAAACCTTTCTACGGAAAGCAGGCGTTACTTCAGAAGAGCTTGACGGCTTTGTCAGAAGCTTAAGCGAAATCGTGCTCAATGGTCGACAGGTTGGCACCATCCACCTCTCAATAGTTGCCTCGCTAATGCGAAACGTCAGATTAAGAATGCAGTTAGTACAGCGAGGATCCTTGCCGAAGATCATGGGGACACTTTGTCGCTGGAACATTTCCAAACTGTTCTCGGGGTGGCTCAGGACTGGAACAAGGCTAGGAAGCTTGAAGACTACAAGACCACCAAGCCTGTACAGACCGAGTAGATACGCAAGTTTACTGTGATTCTCGTTAATCGTACCTGTGATATGCCCTTCTCTGCCTTTGTCAGTTGTGTAACATGTTTTACCCCGATCAATGAATGCAGAGATGAGTGGACTGCTCCTCAAAAGTGCTGAGACCACGAGAACAATCCAAGTATATTTCATTAAGGTAATGTGCAGGCGTTGTGCGGAGGCTGTGGGGTCACAGGCTGCACTGATATCGACGCAGATAAAGGAATAGAGGGACAGTTCACAACTTGGCGGCGGGCTCGGACCGTATGTTCACACGTGTCGAACTCTTCGAGACTTCGAGTGATGTTAGAACATGCGTGAACGTCGACGTATCCATTGGAAAACGGTTTGAGACACAGAAACGGCTGAAGCGCTAAAATCCAATGTCAGATTTGCCCATTTCTGGGAGGAAGATGATAGAGGTAGAGGAGAACCGTACCAAGGAAGAACTGGCTGCAGTTGCGGGTAATACAAGACACTTAGATGTCAGCTGCGTTGGGTGCAGTCCCCTTATCTGAGTCCTGCTGGACCTGGACGACAATTGCTCAGTAGATAATACGATGTGGCACACTGATATTCACTAAGTATATGTATGCTTACCCCTGGCTATACTCTACTTCTGATTTCTGGGTTGCATATTAGGAACGTTTGCATGAGATCACTGTCAACGAGCCCGCCCACATGTTGCGTCCTTCACATCTAGAACTTTCATGGCGCTCTTGGAGATATAGTAGCACCGGAATATCAAGCTTCGCAAAGGAGGATGGCCAAGGTTGGTAGTATTACGAGTCTGTATCTTGTTGGAAGAAGTCAAGAACAACTCCGGCGCCAAATGCATGACGGATGCGCTGAGAGTCTTGCTTCCTTGTTGGCTTCTGCATCCTCGTTTCCTGCCTCATTCTTCGCACAAGCTTCGGTTTCTCACCAATCATTTGCTGTCTTACTGATTGGCCACTTGGCGCTCCGCGGGTGTGTAGTGCCTGGGTCCTCATTGACTCTTTGGTTGATCTTGCATCAACGGAGACCGGTCGCGGAGCGCTCGAGAAGTTTGTCGTTTGCCACAAACGTCGACAATACCTCCCAGAGCCACTGCGGCTTTGCTAAGGTTCTATTTAGTATCATAGTATGACCCCAGAAGAACACATGTTTCTTCCAGCGCTCGTCCGACATCAACGTCTCGTACGGTCTTATCCATGTTCCATTCTTCGGTCCCCAAATCACAACGTCCACATGTTGCATCTAGCCTCTATTGTCACTATCTATCGCCCAGAGTTTGACGTTCTGGGGTAAAACTCAGACTGCCAATGATAGAAAAGTTTCACGGGGTGGCACTCCCTTGGTGTATGGAACGGCTTCCGTGATAATGATGCCTGCTCAGTCTATATCGACGTCTGTATCTTTGGACCCTCCACGCCGTCGAGTGACACTCTGTCGAACAACCAAACACGTGCATGCTGCAAGTTCACGATTTCCGTCCTTTTGACTCGTACTGCCCCAGCGCTAGTGGCTGTTCTATTCGCTGGTCTAATTTAGTGCTTGCCTTGAATTGGGATCATCAATGCACCACGCCCCAAACAACTGGTCTCTCCCGCATCCATGCCATCAATAGCACGCAGCCTTGCATCCAGGTCTAGTCCTCCGTAAGTAGTATACTCTGGTTTCACTCAATGGTAGGCATATTTCTGCCACTGTCGTCGTCTACACCGACCTAAAACCAGACTATCACACCTGTACCTGCAGTTATCGCGCCTTCGCTAGCAGTCATGCCAAGCTAACTCACATGGCTGACAGCGGCGCCCTCAATAGCGCATTCAAGGCGCGTCGACCTTCGGGGTATAAAGATCGCTCGACGACTTGACTCTTTCTTCAGCACAACTTCGCCAACTCTCTAGTAAGTCTCCTATCACAATATTCCCAAGATCCCTTCCACTGACCGTACTATCCTTCCCAGGTCGCCTAAGTTTGCTTTCAACGTAAGCAACCCAAGTACGAAAGGATTCTCACCTAACTTACCCGATTCACTTTCACAGGCACAGAACCATCATGCGTTTCGCTATCCTCCTCGTCATCTTTGCCGCCGTCTTCGTCCTCGGTCGTCCTCTCGATGACCTCGCCCAAACGTCCGCAACGTACCACAGCATCGACGCTGCAGACAAAAGCAGACTCGGCGCCGCCCTCTCGAAGGTCGCAGGCCACGTCAAAGCGGCTGCTACCAAGGTAGCCGGATTGTTCAAGAAGAAGACAGCAGTAGCTGTCGCTGCTCCTCCTGCGGACACTTCTACTGATGCGGCTCCGGCTGAGGTACCAGCTGATACTAGCGCCGAGCCTGCCGCTTGATGCAAAGGCTAGCTAGATCGCACAATCGTGCTCCTGTCCTGTAGTTGTGGCGATGTCTCTTGCTACTTTACATCACCTTGTATACAGCAGACGGTTCTGTGCTTGATACCCGGATTCATCCCTCAGAGACGACAGGTCACGGCCTATCAGAGTGAATGAAGCGCCCGCCCCTATGAAGGCCATGTGATCGGGTGAAGAGGGGTCTACCCACAAATGAAACGGTTCAACTTCGAACCTCAAAACTTGCTACCAACAGATCTGTATCCTGTGCCACGCTACCTATAGCATGCCCTTCTGGCACCCACTCCACTCTCGGAAGAAAAAATCGGATTTAAAATTCTAAATCAAGTTTGCATTCTTTCTATCGACGACAAGCACACACACATCTCTGGTATGTGAACTTCTGTCTCTCCTGTCGTTGTCGGTGAATTGCCCTAATAGTCAGTACACTACTTTAGGACGAGATCTTGTCAATCGACCGCGTTATCCATGGATTTCTAGCACTCACGTAGGACTGTAAGTCCACCTTCAGCGTACCGGACGCACCACACGAATGCTAACTAACGCTCAACATCAACTTATAGTTGTATCGAACGCCAAACAACCAGTACAAAAGCAGATTGACAAACCGAGTAATTATTCAGTGATATTTGAATCTTCACCCAATTTAATCACACCATCGCGTTTCTACCATATTAGATCGTGCCTATCAGCGTGAGTTGAGCGCTTTATTGAGAACTAGAGTATACCTAAATGCTAGCTAACACGAATCCATTGCGCCTCCAGATATAAATACACACGACATGTTTCACCCTCACCATCGTCATCGTCGTCGTCTTCGCTGCTGCATACATCTCCAAGAAGTCGAAGGCAGCGAAGTAATACAAACCTCCATCGACACCACCTCCAAAGTCAAAGTCAAACCCTCCTCCAAATCCGCCTCCTCGAAATTCAGCTCTTTGTTTCCCAAGAGCATCGGAAAGTCCCTTGGTAGTGGTACCAAAGACATCAATGATCGGGGGATGTCGCTAGCACTTTCGCGCTAATGGTGGGGAAGGTCATCGGCACTATCAAGGGCTCGGGTAAGGCTTCTCCCGACCCAGTAATGGTACTATAGCGTCTGGGATAGAATATACATGTATTATGTATGGAGGTATCGTACGAACTCTTTGAGTCCATGGAACAACACAATAAAGCAGCAAAAGCAAAACACGTTGTAAATAGCACCCAACCTCAATCACGTTTCTTATCCCCAGACGACCCACCCTGCAGAATCCGACTGGTGAACTCAAACCGACTATGACTGCTTCCCAACAACCTTTCAATCAACACATCGCCAAACGCAGTCACCGGCGTCAACACTCCTCCTTTCTGCCCCAGCGCCGGCAGTCGGTCGTGTGATAGCACCAACGACAACGCAGATTCAGAAATCATGACTGCGCAAACGGTGAATCAGTTCACTAAGGTCTTGGTATTCAAAACGACGGGTAAAGCTTACTCGAGGTGAGGAGGTACCCTGGGTCGCCTTTGCCCTTGAATTCCGATTTCACGATGATGGGTTGCGACGATGGCGACGAGGGAGACGAGGCAGTGGTGATGTTGGTGACTTTGATGAACCCCTTCTGCATCGATTCCTCCGAGGGGCCCTCCCCGGGCTGCGGGATCACGCGTTTGAACAACCACCGCACAGGTGCGAATAGGTACAGGCAGACACCCATGGTGAGCAGACCCACGGACATGCCCAGAGCGGAGAGAACTCCGGGGGTCTGCATGAATTCGTCGTAGATGAAAGAAGGGCCGTATCGTGCGACGGTTGGGGTGGAGTCCGAGTGGGTGGGGTTTGTTGTGATGGCTTGGTATTCGAGGAGACCCCAGGTACGCTGGACGAGGGCTTTGTTTGCTGGTGACATAAAGAAGAAGCCGCCGACGATGTGTGGGAGGTGTGGTAAGCGGTACAAGAGTCTCGGGCGCGGGAGACGAAGATGGGGAGCTTTGACTTAGAGTACTTGAGCACTAGCGAGCAGTGACCTAAACTTGTGCTTACCAGGACTCAAAGCATACGGCTTTCCCGCAGCCTTCCTCTTCTCTGCAGGCACCTCTTCCAACATCGTCATCAGCGTACTGAATGTCCCCCCAGATATCCCTCCACGAACATTGTAAGCCGACGTTGAGGTTTGGATCTCCGGCGTCGAAGGAAGTTTCGCAAGGGCCGTGTAGGATAGATATGCCGAGTAGTCTGAGGGAATTGAATCCATCCCGCACGAAGGTACGATGATAGCGTGTGTTTTGGAGGCTGCGTAGTCGAATTCGTCGATGATGTCGCGAACCCAGACAGGCTCACCAGTCAGGTCAACGTAGTGGACGCCGTGCTTGACGCAGGCTCTTTAGAGAAACGAATAAAATCAGACAATCATGAAAAGGAAGTAAGGTTTCGTACCTCACAACGGGTGTCCCCCACCTCCAATACGGGCCAACGGTGTTGATGACGACCTTGGCAGCTTTGACCGCCCGTTCTACGTCCTCCGGAACGGTGACGTCGACGGTGACAGTCTTCACGACTTCCGTATCGATACCTATATCTCTAACAAGCTCATCTAGCTTGGATTGTGAGCGTGCCCCAATGGCGAAGGTGAAACTTTGGTCAGAAGTATTCCGGCAGTGGGTAGCGGGTGATGAGCTTTCCCGTGCAGCCGGTAGCGCCGAGAACAAGGACGTCGTACGAGCTCATTGAAGACAAGGACGAGAGAAGAGGACAACGGCTGCGACGGGTGATGGTGGGAAGATGGACACAGGGTCAAGAGTCCGATCGTGTGGGATGATCGAGGCAACACCGTCGTCATCGAATCTCCCCACCTTTTCATCCCCTTCTAGCTTATCTCATCCGCGTCACAAGCCCTCCCTATCCCTTCGAAACGTTCGACCCGTTCCATCCATTCGTCAGACGATCCGCCTCCCGCGCGTTACGAGAGGGGTAAAGTACCTGATATCACAGATCTTTCTCACCATGATACACCTTTCCAGCCCCGATATCAGCATAGCTGCTGCATGCTCACCTCGATCCGCCTTTCCAGCCACTCAACACCACCCTCCGCCCTCCTCCCTCTTTCATCGATTCAACCACATCTATCACCCCGGACTAAACGTCACCCGTTCTTGTTCAACCTCACGGTCAACGTCAACAACCATATCCCCCGCCTTGCTCTTCAGCACCCTGCCTGCCATTTCCCTTGCGAATACACCTTCCGTCCCGGCCCATACGTTAACTCTCCACCCCCCATCTCTCGCTATCAACAATGAGGCAACGTCAACGTCAACGTCGAATTCAACCACGGTCAAGCTAATTCGCTTACTGGCATGCTCGGGCGATGTCGACGACGACGACGACGATGACTCCGACTCCGACTCCGACTCGCAGACAACATCGACCACGCACCTACAACGGACTGGGACTGGGATCAACATCGGGCGCAGGGGGGACAGCCAGGTACGTCCTACATGTAGCCGTGTGGGGATGGACGCTGACGTTGCACAGTGAACTAGACCGACATTGACGTTAGTTGGAAGGAGACGAATAACGGGATGGGAGGAATGGCAATGGCAATGGCAATGGGAAAGGTGAAGGTGAAGGTTTGGAAGAACTGGGTAAGTCCTGGTATGGATTTTAGACGATTCATCCTCACCTTAACACACCATCCCATCCCAGCCATTCAACATCGCATCCCGCCCTCCCATCGATCCAACCAGACCATGCACAAACGTCACCGGATTCGCATTCGAGCTCGTGTTCAGTGTCGACGTCAACGTCTCCGCCTCGCTCTTCAGCGCCTCGACCGCCCATTGCCCCAACGGTCCACCTTCCACGAGAACGAGAGCACCCCGATCCTAACGTTTGCTCTCCGTCCTCATCGCATCCCCATCGTCGTCGCTTGAGCCATCCTTCCCTATCAGAAATGGGGCTTCATCAGTGTCGAACTCAACAGCGGCCAAGCTAATTCACTTACCAGCATGCTCGGGCGACGTCAACGACGATGGTAACTCCCAGACGAGCACGATTATGCTCCAACGACGGGTTGGGTCAGGGATTGAACCCGGGCGTAGGGAGAACGATGAGGTAGGGCTAGACGCGGACGCTGTGGGGACGAACGTTGAGGTTGAATCGGGAACGTAGAACGGCGTTGGCAATGGTTAGAAGGAAGTGCAGGGCGGGAGGGCACGGGAGGGGATGGGATGGGGATGGGCTGGGAAACGGAAGGGCGAAGGACTGGGTAAGTACGGTTTGGATGCTAGGTATTCCAGTGCTTACCTTGATCCACGTTCCCAGCCACCCACCTTGTGTTCAGCGTCAACGTCGCCGCCTTGCTCTTCAGCGCCCACGACTGTGATTGCCCCGAAGATCGACGGGACCTTGCGTTCAGCGTCGACGTTACCATCCCCGCCTTGCTCTCTAGCGCCGACGACCATGATGTTCGCTCTCCGTTCCCACTGCATCCCCAACATCGTCGCTAATGCCGTTCCTCTCTATCAAGAATGGGGCGTCGTCAGCGTCGAATTCAACAACGGTCAAGCTAATTGACTTACCAGCATGCTCGGGCGATGTCAACGACAATAACGACGACTACCAGACAAAATCGACCACGTACCTACAACGGGGCTGGGACTGGGACTGGGATCGACGTTGGGGATAGTGAGAACGAGGAGGTAGGGCTGGATGCGGTAAGTACGGCACCGATTCTAGGTGATCCATGCTTACCTTGTTACACATTCCCAGCCGATCAACACCACATCCCGCCCTCCCATCTATCCAATCAGACTGGGTACTCCCACCGATACGATGCCGGGCTCGCATTGGACCTCGCGTTCAACGTCGACATCGACCTCCTCGCCCTGTTCTTTGGCGCTGAAGACCACCGTCGCCTTAAGAATACACCTTCCACGAGAAGCAGATCCCCCCGTCCCTGACATTCGCTTTCCATCCCCATCGTCGCCACTGAAGCTATCCCCTCCCCTCCCTATCAAAAATTGTCGTAAGCGTCGAATTCAGCAACGGTCAAACTGATTCGCTTACCATCATGCTCGATCACCTCACCAGGACACCGTTGACGACATTGCGGACGGAGACCTAGACCGGGATGAGAGAGGAATGGGAAAAGGATTGAAGGGGGAGATGAGGGTAAGTGCTGATTATCCATCTCGTCAAATCGCCCTCACCTTTATACAGGTTTCCCTGCCCGTTCCCCCATCTAGCCCTCCTCGATTGTTAGCTCCCCGATACCGGAACACGGGACGGGCTGCAAATGCTCTATAGGTCCCATCAGAAAGGCAATAACGGACCCGGCGTTAGACAGCACGACGTGTAGGTACGTATTGGCGTACCTTGGCATAACCATCCATTCATCCATTGTTTGTCTAGTTCACGGCCATTACATGTTCACTCCCGCCCTCGTTTCCTCATTCGCCGGCATGGTTACAGGCTGCCATTGTCCATGCAGCGGCCCCCGCCATCCATGCAACTTCCAAGTCCACCAAGCATGAAGATCTCGCCGCCGATTTCAGGGTGTTTCGGAAGGCTTCAATTGTAGTCGGGATGTATTGTGTGGTCGATGTAGTTGCTGCGTATATACGTTCATAATCATACCGGACTCTCTCGTTTCCCCCTCGTCCATGTGCAGTATGGTGTATTATAATGAATTTAAATGACACGGTGTACTACTAGGAGTGATCCAACCGTTGAATCTCGACCCAATACTCAACTGCGACCTCGGCCTTGGAAGTAACCCTGAAGGCTCGAACAATGACCACAACCACAACTCCGACCAACTGATCGACCCGAGATCAGGGCAAAGCCACCATTGACCCTCCGCTGGAACGCAAGGTGGGTGATTCCGTTGCCATCCCCGTAATAGTGCCTCCACAGCCCTAGCGTTCACTACTATTCATTCGCCTCAGATACAGCCCAGCGACTCCCCTACACCTCCCATCCCTGACGTTCCGTGCATACACAATCCCGCTTGACTTACCCGCCTTCCCTTCCCTTCTATATCATCTAGCCTCTGTGCCTAAGGAGACACATACATACAAGTTACGTGCACCCCGAGTCTTCGGCTGCCGAGAACTAGATGTTTTGAACGGTCGATGTTTCCATCAGAATAATACGCGGGGTATGAACCGAATGATAGTAGGCCAGAGGAATCGTCAATCTGTGCATAGGAATCGCAACGACAAGTCGAATACGACGGTTGATATAGTTGAACGGGATGTATAGTGATTTGTAGAGATAGGATTTGGAAAGGATGGGTGAACACGGCCATCTTGACATGGTTGGATTTGTGCGGGAAAGAACATGGAACGTCGAGAGAGTACGAAATGAGCGTATATATACATTTCGAAGCAAACTCTCGGGTATGTGAGAGACTGAAGTGAGAATCTGAAATACAGTTACTTACCTTTAGACATGCAGCTGAGCGAACTACAGTATGGTTGATTGTTGAATGAGAGAGACAATATCAATTTAGCCGCTCCAAGTTTGCGTGGATCGCAAAACTGTTTCATACATTGGCTCGCACTGGATCGAACACCGGAAGTGACCTAGCTCGTAGCCAATACATCGAGTTACTGGAGTAATTTGGCTGTTAATGATGTGCATGTTCGTATATCCGCGAGCAATGATTATCATGTTTTCCAAAGATGTGGATTGAGCTGAGATTAGTTGACATACTGAGATTAAGCATGCAACACACTGATGCTTCATCAGTGTCTATCTCGCTTGATTCATGGTAATTCTCTTGAACTAGTCATGAATGAATCAAAGGAATTTGGGTTTGAGGTGTCACCGAGCATTGCGAATGAAGGAGAGTTGAGAACAGGAACGTCGAGTCCGCATTCAACTACTACCAATTATGGTCACGTCTTGTGTCAAATAATTCATTGCCATTGCCAGGAATGGATGCTACACATACACATATTGCTTCTAAATGTCTCTGAGTCGGTTTACAAGACCGCCTTGAATGTAACATCCATTGGAATCTTGAACGATGCCTTCGAGACCAAGTTCACATCAAGCCCCTATTGTTCGAGATAACCATTTCTGCATTTTTCCTCTGGCCATATGTGCGCAAAGCTGGTTATTGGCATCAATGGTAGCTCAAGATTGAATGCTTGTAATACATAGTCCGGTGAGAGACATGTGTCAACTGAGTCTACTGTGTTTCCGATGCAGCCCCTGTCCCGCTCGGACACTGTCAAAACATCCATACTCATGTCTCGCACTCGGTAACAGTGCTTTATCAGGCAAGTTTACACATTTCTATAGCTACGACAGTGGTACAGAGAATGGGATGCTACCTCAACAATTTATTTCACCATATTCTAACTTTCACCATTGGGATCCTTGGGGTGACGTGGACTTTTGCTGCATATCATGCTGAGTATCTTCACCTGGGTGCATGTTGTGGTAAATTGGTCGAGACGAGAATCGAACTCACGGCCTCTGGACAAAAAGAATCATGGTAATTGATGGAGGTAAACCGCTCTGTCAATCTTCCGTAGTTGACAATGATCAAATGTCTGCTAGAGCCTAGCCTCGAGAAATGTATTTTTCACTCCGACTATCCCCTCACACACATCAATATCAAACTGCAGTGCCGGCTACATAGGTGGAGAATAGTTTGGGAAATGAATTTATGTAGTCAGGGTACATTTACATTGCACCGGAGAGTGCCTGTGTGCGCCATTGTGACATAACAAGCTAGAAAATAGTTTTTAGAGAAAATACTTGGATGTACACTAATGAGCAAAGGGACGGTACAATGAGGATGATCGGAGTTGAAATGATTGAACAGTCAGTGATCCCGATATGAGTGGTAACCACTGTTAGACTGGGTACGAAAATGAGCTCCGGGAGGTCCATTGTTGTATATTAGTCACAAGAACACTGGGCGATACTCCCGCAAACAAGGATTGAAATAAAAGCTTGTGATGTAGTGGTCGGGCTGTCACCGACACCTTATCCCATCCCTACGCTATGCCAGTAACCCATATGGTTCTCCAACATGTATTTTGAACCTCATCCTTGAGTACATTGTTACTTCCGCTCTAATCCCTTGTGCGAACTAATGATCCGGTTTGAACAGGGGTGAACAGGGGGAATGATATGCTAGAAGTTGGCCGCCGACAATTGAGTTTCGCCCTGAAACTGTCACCATGGCTGAGCAATTGGTGAGTACGATGGTTGTAATCCATGCAATGTGCATCACTAACATATACTTTGACTAGAACATGATTTGTCCATTAAAGTCTCACACCGCGGTCCGCACATCCTTATCTCAAGTACTGGATACCCATGCGAGCGGCGAGCACATCCCACACTGCTTTCTCATCATCTGAGAGCGATGTGATTACCAGGTGTGTTGGATTTGTTAAACTCATTGTTTGCCAATGACTTATTTGGTAGTCTTGTGTTCCGCTTCCTTGCGCAGTTGTTCCCATCCCTCCCCCTGCCTCGATCTCTGTCATTGGCTAACAGTCCCCGGTTGATGCTTGAAGTCAGCAAATGGCCATGGCTCTTTACCTCCGGTCACGCACACAGACCCCCTTCCCTGACACTTCGACTCTCACTTTCTACGCGAAGCAGCAAAACATTGCATTTATGGCTAATCCCAGCTTGCACCACACTACCTTCCCTCTCTCCTATCAAGTGGTGGAGCGTGTCCATGGTGGCAAGCCTTGTCAGCTTGAGCACTGTAACCTGGTGTAGAAAGCAAGTCGCTTCAGGTGGTGGTGTCGGAGGATTGATGTTGGCGTGATGTTTCAGAGTTTGCGCGCCATGTGCTCATCAATATTGGCTACTCAGCACGGCGGTCCGTCCCCCAAAGATGTGATTCCCACGTATGTCCTTGCCGCTCCCTGTTGGTTATTCATTTGACTAATCAAATAATTGCTATTTCAAGTTTCACAGTGACTTTGACGGAATGAAGGTGGTGGTGAGTCACGTTGGGGGCCGGTATTGGGGATGGATGTTGGATATGTTCAGCAGGGTTCGGGATGGTTGTTCAGGGCTTGTGCCGTGTACTCATAAGAATTGGCCTATTCAACATGGTGGTCCTTGGCCCCAAAGTCTTGATTTGTAACAGTTCCCAGGTATGTCCTTACTGCTCGCACTCTTACAGCGACTTTGATACTGGACCCATGCAATGAACATAGCTATCTCTTTTTCATGTCATGGCCCCGGCGGATATTTCCTTTCCGGAAGCACTCGCATCGTCTACATCCATCTTGGCGCTAGTTGTGCCCAGACTCCCATATATCCTGCCACGACAACAACCATTTCCATCCCCATTCCCTCAACCTTTCTATGAAGACCAGTTCACACGCCGCTAGAGGGCTGGAGAAGGTTCACTCACATCATGTTGCTAAAGTTTTCTCGGAAGCAATGGAGGTGCCTCCACTTGAAGGCTCGGTATGTTGCCTTCTGCTCGGAGTAATGTTTACGTCGTTGAGCGTGGCTTAACGTGGCGGTAGACAAACTCTGCTCAAGAGTTGTTTACAGCATCTAGCCAATTTCTAGTTCTCACGTTGCCGGAGATTTGATCAAGAATTGATGGTCAATTCCCCATTAACGGCCACTTGAACACTCCCTTGACCTTGTTATCAAGGTGAGCCCACGCGCCCAATGTTCATTTAGAGGACTTGATCGCAACTTGATCGCTTACAAATTTGTTGCAGGCGCGAGATTGCCGGAACCACGAGCTGACGACAAGTGTCTTCCCCGCACCTATCTGGTCGTCGCGTGACATTGGCACGATCCCGAGTTGGTTGAATGTTGAGCCATTCTCAGGAGCAACGTGAGGGATTTCCTCCAAATGGCAGACTCGCAATATGGCGGAGATACATCCGGAGGTATGTAATGTTCCCCATATGCCCGCGTTACATGGGAAACTCACGGCTCGGTTCCCCACAGCATAGACGGCACGCTGGAGGGCGAAGCCATGCCGGTGGAAGGTGTTGTGATGCATGGACTTTGTTGCGTTACATGGGATACTCACGACTCGGCTCCCCAGGACGTAGACGACACGCTGGAGGGCGAACCCATGCCGGCGAAAGGTGTTGTGATGTATGGACTTTGTTGCGTTGCATGGGATACTCACGACTCGGTTCCCCACAGCATAGATGGCACGCTGGAGGCGAACCCATGCCGGCGAAAGGTGTTGTGATGCATGGACTTATCGACTTTTCAGGCACGCATCAGGGTCAAATCAGCGATGCAGGCCGCATTGGGACACTCAATTCAGACGGTTCTGTGCTTGATACCCGTGTGATCGGGTGAAGAGGGGTCTACCCACAAATGAAACGGTTCAACTTCGAACCTCAAAACTTGCTACCAACAGATCTGTATCCTGTGCCACGCTACCTATAGCATGCCCTTCTGGCACCCACTCCACTCTCGGAAGAAAAATTCGGATTTAAAATTCTAAATCAAGTTTGCATTCTTTCTATCGACGACAAGCACACACACATCTCTGGTATGTGAACTTCTGTCTCTCCTGTCGTTGTCGGTGAATTGCCCTAATAGTCAGTACACTACTTTAGGACGAGATCTTGTCAATCGACCGCGTTATCCATGGATTTCTAGCACTCACGTAGGACTGTAAGTCCACCTTCAGCGTACCGGACGCACCATACGAATGCTAACTAACGCTCAACATCGAACGCCAAACAACCAAACGCTCTGATGTACAGCAGGTACAAAAGCAGATTGACAATTTATGTAGTGAATCTTCACCCAATCTAATCACTCATCGCGTTTCTACCAAATTCTTCAATTCTAGGTGATTTGCGTACTCGCCAGGCTCGTTTATTGATCGTGCCTATCAGCGTAAGTTGAGCGCTTTATTGAGAACTAGGGTATACCTAAATGCTAGTTAACACGAATCCATTGCGCCTCCAGATATAACGGATGCCGATGCGCCGACCGGCGATGCTGCTCCCGCGTCTTAATGGTACTATAGCGTCTGGGATAGAATATACATGTATGATGTATGGAGGTATCGTACGAACTCTTTGAGTCCATGGAACAACACAATAAAGCAGCAAAACACGTTGTAAATAGCACCCAACCTCAATCACGTTTCTTATCCCCAGACGACCCACCCTGCAGAATCCGACTGGTGAACTCAAACCGACTATGACTGCTTCCCAACAACCTTTCAATCAACACATCGCCAAACGCAGTCACCGGCGTCAACACTCCTCCATTCTGCCCCAGCGCCGGCAGTCGGTCGTGTGATAGCACCAACGACAACGCAGATTCAGAAATCATGACTGCGCAAACGGTGAATCAGTTCACTAAGGTCTTGGTATTCAAAACGACGGGTAAAGCTTACTCGAGGTGAGGAGGTACCCTGGGTCGCCTTTGCCCTTGAATTCCGATTTCACGATGATGGGTTGCGACGATGGCGACGAGGGAGACGAGGCAGTGGTGATGTTGGTGACTTTGATGAACCCCTTCTGCATCGATTCCTCCGAGGGGCCCTCCCCGGGCTGCGGGATCACGCGTTTGAACAACCACCGCACAGGTGCGAATAGGTACGGGCAGACACCCATGGTGAGCAGACCCACGGACATGCCCAGAGCGGAGAAGACTCCGGGGGTCTGCATGAATTCGTCGTAGATGAAGGAAGGGCCGTATCGCGAGTGGGTGGGGTTTGTTGTGATGGCTTGGTATTCGAGGAGACCCCAGGTACGCTGGACGAGGGCTTTGTTTGCCGGCGACATAAAGAAGAAGCCGCCGACGATGTGTGGGAGGTGTGGTAAGCGGTATATGAGTCTCGGGCGCGGGAGACGGAGATGGGGAGCTTTGACTGAGAGTACTTGAGCACCAGTGAGCAGTGACCCAGACTGTGTGCTTACCAGGACTCAAAGCATACGGCTTTCCCGCAGCCTTCCTCTTCTCTGCAGGCACCTCTTCCAACATCGTCATCAGCGTACTGAATGTCCCCCCAGATATCCCACCACGAACATTGTAAGCCGACGTTGAGGTTTGGATCTCCGGCGTCGAAGGAAGTTTTGCAAGGGCCGTGTAGGATAGATACGCCGAGTAATCTGAGGGAATTGAATCCATTCCGCATGAAGGTACGATGATAGCGTGTGTTTTGGAGGCTGCGTAGTCGAATTCGTCGATGATGTCGCGGACCCAGACAGGCTCACCAGTCAGGTCAACGTAGTGGACGCCGTGCTTGACGCAGGCTCTTTAGAGAAACGAATAAAATCAGACAATCATGAAAAGGAAGTAAGGTTTCGTACCTCACAACGGGTGTCCCCCACCTCCAATACGGGCCAACGGTGTTGATGACGACCTTGGCAGCTTTGACCGCCCGTTCTACGTCCTCCGGAACGGTGACGTCGACGGTGACAGTCTTCACGACTTCCGTATCGATACCTATATCTCTAACAAGCTCATCTAGCTTGGATTGTGAGCGTGCCCCAATGGCGAAGGTGAAACTTTGGTCAGAAGTATTCCGGCAGTGGGTAGCGGGTGATGAGCTTTCCCGTGCAGCCGGTAGCGCCGAGAACAAGGACGTCGTACGAGCTCATTGAAGACAAGGACGAGAGAAGAGGACAACGGCTGCGACGGGTGATGGTGGGAAGATGGACACAGGGTCAAGAGTCCGATCGTGTGGGATGATCGAGGCAACACCGTCGTCATCGAATCTCCCCACCTTTTCATCCCCTTCTAGCTTATCTCATCCGCGTCACAAGCCCTCCCTATCCCTTCGAAACGTTCGACCCGTTCCATCCATTCGTCAGACGATCCGCCTCCCGCGCGTTACGAGAGGGGTAAAGTACCTGATATCACAGATCTTTCTCACCATGATACACCTTTCCAGCCCCGATATCAGCATAGCTGCTGCATGCTCACCTCGATCCGCCTTTCCAGCCACTCAACACCACCCTCCGCCCTCCTCCCTCTTTCATCGATTCAACCACATCTATCACCCCGGACTAAACGTCACCCGTTCTTGTTCAACCTCACGGTCAACGTCAACAACCATATCCCCCGCCTTGCTCTTCAGCACCCTGCCTGCCATTTCCCTTGCGAATACACCTTCCGTCCCGGCCCATACGTTAACTCTCCACCCCCCATCTCTCGCTATCAACAATGAGGCAACGTCAACGTCAACGTCGAATTCAACCACGGTCAAGCTAATTCGCTTACTGGCATGCTCGGGCGATGTCGACGACGACGACGACGATGACTCCGACTCCGACTCCGACTCGCAGACAACATCGACCACGCACCTACAACGGACTGGGACTGGGATCAACATCGGGCGCAGGGGGGACAGCCAGGTACGTCCTACATGTAGCCGTGTGGGGATGGACGCTGACGTTGCACAGTGAACTAGACCGACATTGACGTTAGTTGGAAGGAGACGAATAACGGGATGGGAGGAATGGCAATGGCAATGGCAATGGGAAAGGTGAAGGTGAAGGTTTGGAAGAACTGGGTAAGTCCTGGTATGGATTTTAGACGATTCATCCTCACCTTAACACACCATCCCATCCCAGCCATTCAACATCGCATCCCGCCCTCCCATCGATCCAACCAGACCATGCACAAACGTCACCGGATTCGCATTCGAGCTCGTGTTCAGTGTCGACGTCAACGTCTCCGCCTCGCTCTTCAGCGCCTCGACCGCCCATTGCCCCAACGGTCCACCTTCCACGAGAACGAGAGCACCCCGATCCTAACGTTTGCTCTCCGTCCTCATCGCATCCCCATCGTCGTCGCTTGAGCCATCCTTCCCTATCAGAAATGGGGCTTCATCAGTGTCGAACTCAACAGCGGCCAAGCTAATTCACTTACCAGCATGCTCGGGCGACGTCAACGACGATGGTAACTCCCAGACGAGCACGATTATGCTCCAACGACGGGTTGGGTCAGGGATTGAACCCGGGCGTAGGGAGAACGATGAGGTAGGGCTAGACGCGGACGCTGTGGGGACGAACGTTGAGGTTGAATCGGGAACGTAGAACGGCGTTGGCAATGGTTAGAAGGAAGTGCAGGGCGGGAGGGCACGGGAGGGGATGGGATGGGGATGGGCTGGGAAACGGAAGGGCGAAGGACTGGGTAAGTACGGTTTGGATGCTAGGTATTCCAGTGCTTACCTTGATCCACGTTCCCAGCCACCCACCTTGTGTTCAGCGTCAACGTCGCCGCCTTGCTCTTCAGCGCCCACGACTGTGATTGCCCCGAAGATCGACGGGACCTTGCGTTCAGCGTCGACGTTACCATCCCCGCCTTGCTCTCTAGCGCCGACGACCATGATGTTCGCTCTCCGTTCCCACTGCATCCCCAACATCGTCGCTAATGCCGTTCCTCTCTATCAAGAATGGGGCGTCGTCAGCGTCGAATTCAACAACGGTCAAGCTAATTGACTTACCAGCATGCTCGGGCGATGTCAACGACAATAACGACGACTACCAGACAAAATCGACCACGTACCTACAACGGGGCTGGGACTGGGACTGGGATCGACGTTGGGGATAGTGAGAACGAGGAGGTAGGGCTGGATGCGGTAAGTACGGCACCGATTCTAGGTGATCCATGCTTACCTTGTTACACATTCCCAGCCGATCAACACCACATCCCGCCCTCCCATCTATCCAATCAGACTGGGTACTCCCACCGATACGATGCCGGGCTCGCATTGGACCTCGCGTTCAACGTCGACATCGACCTCCTCGCCCTGTTCTTTGGCGCTGAAGACCACCGTCGCCTTAAGAATACACCTTCCACGAGAAGCAGATCCCCCCGTCCCTGACATTCGCTTTCCATCCCCATCGTCGCCACTGAAGCTATCCCCTCCCCTCCCTATCAAAAATTGTCGTAAGCGTCGAATTCAGCAACGGTCAAACTGATTCGCTTACCATCATGCTCGATCACCTCACCAGGACACCGTTGACGACATTGCGGACGGAGACCTAGACCGGGATGAGAGAGGAATGGGAAAAGGATTGAAGGGGGAGATGAGGGTAAGTGCTGATTATCCATCTCGTCAAATCGCCCTCACCTTTATACAGGTTTCCCTGCCCGTTCCCCCATCTAGCCCTCCTCGATTGTTAGCTCCCCGATACCGGAACACGGGACGGGCTGCAAATGCTCTATAGGTCCCATCAGAAAGGCAATAACGGACCCGGCGTTAGACAGCACGACGTGTAGGTACGTATTGGCGTACCTTGGCATAACCATCCATTCATCCATTGTTTGTCTAGTTCACGGCCATTACATGTTCACTCCCGCCCTCGTTTCCTCATTCGCCGGCATGGTTACAGGCTGCCATTGTCCATGCAGCGGCCCCCGCCATCCATGCAACTTCCAAGTCCACCAAGCATGAAGATCTCGCCGCCGATTTCAGGGTGTTTCGGAAGGCTTCAATTGTAGTCGGGATGTATTGTGTGGTCGATGTAGTTGCTGCGTATATACGTTCATAATCATACCGGACTCTCTCGTTTCCCCCTCGTCCATGTGCAGTATGGTGTATTATAATGAATTTAAATGACACGGTGTACTACTAGGAGTGATCCAACCGTTGAATCTCGACCCAATACTCAACTGCGACCTCGGCCTTGGAAGTAACCCTGAAGGCTCGAACAATGACCACAACCACAACTCCGACCAACTGATCGACCCGAGATCAGGGCAAAGCCACCATTGACCCTCCGCTGGAACGCAAGGTGGGTGATTCCGTTGCCATCCCCGTAATAGTGCCTCCACAGCCCTAGCGTTCACTACTATTCATTCGCCTCAGATACAGCCCAGCGACTCCCCTACACCTCCCATCCCTGACGTTCCGTGCATACACAATCCCGCTTGACTTACCCGCCTTCCCTTCCCTTCTATATCATCTAGCCTCTGTGCCTAAGGAGACACATACATACAAGTTACGTGCACCCCGAGTCTTCGGCTGCCGAGAACTAGATGTTTTGAACGGTCGATGTTTCCATCAGAATAATACGCGGGGTATGAACCGAATGATAGTAGGCCAGAGGAATCGTCAATCTGTGCATAGGAATCGCAACGACAAGTCGAATACGACGGTTGATATAGTTGAACGGGATGTATAGTGATTTGTAGAGATAGGATTTGGAAAGGATGGGTGAACACGGCCATCTTGACATGGTTGGATTTGTGCGGGAAAGAACATGGAACGTCGAGAGAGTACGAAATGAGCGTATATATACATTTCGAAGCAAACTCTCGGGTATGTGAGAGACTGAAGTGAGAATCTGAAATACAGTTACTTACCTTTAGACATGCAGCTGAGCGAACTACAGTATGGTTGATTGTTGAATGAGAGAGACAATATCAATTTAGCCGCTCCAAGTTTGCGTGGATCGCAAAACTGTTTCATACATTGGCTCGCACTGGATCGAACACCGGAAGTGACCTAGCTCGTAGCCAATACATCGAGTTACTGGAGTAATTTGGCTGTTAATGATGTGCATGTTCGTATATCCGCGAGCAATGATTATCATGTTTTCCAAAGATGTGGATTGAGCTGAGATTAGTTGACATACTGAGATTAAGCATGCAACACACTGATGCTTCATCAGTGTCTATCTCGCTTGATTCATGGTAATTCTCTTGAACTAGTCATGAATGAATCAAAGGAATTTGGGTTTGAGGTGTCACCGAGCATTGCGAATGAAGGAGAGTTGAGAACAGGAACGTCGAGTCCGCATTCAACTACTACCAATTATGGTCACGTCTTGTGTCAAATAATTCATTGCCATTGCCAGGAATGGATGCTACACATTACACATATTGCTTCTAAATGTCTCTGAGTCGGTTTACAAGACCGCCTTGAATGTAACATCCATTGGAATCTTGAACGATGCCTTCGAGACCAAGTTCACATCAAGCCCCTATTGTTCGAGATAACCATTTCTGCATTTTTCCTCTGGCCATATGTGCGCAAAGCTGGTTATTGGCATCAATGGTAGCTCAAGATTGAATGCTTGTAATACATAGTCCGGTGAGAGACATGTGTCAACTGAGTCTACTGTGTTTCCGATGCAGCCCCTGTCCCGCTCGGACACTGTCAAAACATCCATACTCATGTCTCGCACTCGGTAACAGTGCTTTATCAGGCAAGTTTACACATTTCTATAGCTACGACAGTGGTACAGAGAATGGGATGCTACCTCAACAATTTATTTCACCATATTCTAACTTTCACCATTGGGATCCTTGGGGTGACGTGGACTTTTGCTGCATATCATGCTGAGTATCTTCACCTGGGTGCATGTTGTGGTAAATTGGTCGAGACGAGAATCGAACTCACGGCCTCTGGACAAAAAGAATCATGGTAATTGATGGAGGTAAACCGCTCTGTCAATCTTCCGTAGTTGACAATGATCAAATGTCTGCTAGAGCCTAGCCTCGAGAAATGTATTTTTCACTCCGACTATCCCCTCACACACATCAATATCAAACTGCAGTGCCGGCTACATAGGTGGAGAATAGTTTGGGAAATGAATTTATGTAGTCAGGGTACATTTACATTGCACCGGAGAGTGCCTGTGTGCGCCATTGTGACATAACAAGCTAGAAAATAGTTTTTAGAGAAAATACTTGGATGTACACTAATGAGCAAAGGGACGGTACAATGAGGATGATCGGAGTTGAAATGATTGAACAGTCAGTGATCCCGATATGAGTGGTAACCACTGTTAGACTGGGTACGAAAATGAGCTCCGGGAGGTCCATTGTTGTATATTAGTCACAAGAACACTGGGCGATACTCCCGCAAACAAGGATTGAAATAAAAGCTTGTGATGTAGTGGTCGGGCTGTCACCGACACCTTATCCCATCCCTACGCTATGCCAGTAACCCATATGGTTCTCCAACATGTATTTTGAACCTCATCCTTGAGTACATTGTTACTTCCGCTCTAATCCCTTGTGCGAACTAATGATCCGGTTTGAACAGGGGTGAACAGGGGGAATGATATGCTAGAAGTTGGCCGCCGACAATTGAGTTTCGCCCTGAAACTGTCACCATGGCTGAGCAATTGGTGAGTACGATGGTTGTAATCCATGCAATGTGCATCACTAACATATACTTTGACTAGAACATGATTTGTCCATTAAAGTCTCACACCGCGGTCCGCACATCCTTATCTCAAGTACTGGATACCCATTGCGAGCGGCGAGCACATCCCACACTGCTTTCTCATCATCTGAGAGCGATGTGATTACCAGGTGTGTTGGATTTGTTAAACTCATTGTTTGCCAATGACTTATTTGGTAGTCTTGTGTTCCGCTTCCTTGCGCAGTTGTTCCCATCCCTCCCCTGCTCGATCTCTGTCATTGGCTAACAGTCCCGGTTGATGCTTGAAGTCAGCAAATGGCCATGGCTCTTTACCTCCGGTCACGCACACAGACCCCCTTCCCTGACACTTCGACTCTCACTTTCTACGCGAAGCAGCAAAACATTGCATTTATGGCTAATCCCAGCTTGCACCACACTACCTTCCCTCTCTCCTATCAAGTGGTGGAGCGTGTCCATGGTGGCAAGCCTTGTCAGCTTGAGCACTGTAACCTGGTGTAGAAAGCAAGTCGCTTCAGGTGGTGGTGTCGGAGGATTGATGTTGGCGTGATGTTTCAGAGTTTGCGCGCCATGTGCTCATCAATATTGGCTACTCAGCACGGCGGTCCGTCCCCCAAAGATGTGATTCCCACGTATGTCCTTGCCGCTCCCTGTTGGTTATTCATTTGACTAATCAAATAATTGCTATTTCAAGTTTCACAGTGACTTTGACGGAATGAAGGTGGTGGTGAGTCACGTTGGGGGCCGGTATTGGGGATGGATGTTGGATATGTTCAGCAGGGTTCGGGATGGTTGTTCAGGGCTTGTGCCGTGTACTCATAAGAATTGGCCTATTCAACATGGTGGTCCTTGGCCCCAAAGTCTTGATTTGTAACAGTTCCCAGGTATGTCCTTACTGCTCGCACTCTTACAGCGACTTTGATACTGGACCCATGCAATGAACATAGCTATCTCTTTTTCATGTCATGGCCCCGGCGGATATTTCCTTTCCGGAAGCACTCGCATCGTCTACATCCATCTTGGCGCTAGTTGTGCCCAGACTCCCATATATCCTGCCACGACAACAACCATTTCCATCCCCATTCCCTCAACCTTTCTATGAAGACCAGTTCACACGCCGCTAGAGGCTGGAGAAGGTTCACTCACATCATGTTGCTAAAGTTTTTCTCGGAAGCAATGGAGGTGCCTCCACTTGAAGGCTCGGTATGTTGCCTTCTGCTCGGAGTAATGTTTACGTCGTTGAGCGTGGCTTAACGTGGCGGTAGACAAACTCTGCTCAAGAGTTGTTTACAGCATCTAGCCAATTTCTAGTTCTCACGTTGCCGGAGATTTGATCAAGAATTGATGGTCAATTCCCCATTAACGGCCACTTGAACACTCCCTTGACCTTGTTATCAAGGTGAGCCCACGCGCCCAATGTTCATTTAGAGGACTTGATCGCAACTTGATCGCTTACAATTTGTTGCAGGCGCGAGATTGCCGGAACACGAGCTGACGACAAGTGTCTTCCCCGCACCTATCTGGTCGTCGCGTGACATTGGCACGATCCCGAGTTGGTTGAATGTTGAGCCATTCTCAGGAGCAACGTGAGGGATTTCTCCAAATGGCAGACTCGCAATATGGCGGAGATACATCGGAGGTATGTAATGTTCCCCATATGCCCGCGTTACATGGGAAACTCACGGCTCGGTTCCCCACAGCATAGACGGCACGCTGGAGGGCGAAGCCATGCCGGTGGAAGGTGTTGTGATGCATGGACTTTGTTGCGTTACATGGGATACTCACGACTCGGCTCCCAGGACGTAGACGACACGCTGGAGGGCGAACCCATGCCGGCGAAAGGTGTTGTGATGTATGGACTTTGTTGCGTTGCATGGGATACTCACGACTCGGTTCCCCACAGCATAGATGGCACGCTGGAGGCG